>JACCIB010000009.1:0-2682500 GCA_018906965.1 Philotrypesis tridentata
AGGAAGAAAGCTTATTAGTTGCATAGCTTGCTTTACAGCGAAACTCTTTCGAAATTGAAATATATACTAACCATTTATCTGCATGTTGAGTTATGCAGAATTTTACTGATAGATAATCCCGCAACCTCACCCCATCCGAGCTCCTGACGCATATTTAATAGAAGGCCTGGTCTCTCATACGCATTAATGTATTCTCGTCTTTGAGCATTTTTCTGAACATACTGTTTCGGTAGTAACAATTCGTGGCTATGCCGATTACTTATTCAACGCATGCGATCTGCGCCGACGCGTTTCTGTTCGAATATTGTTTCTTTAACCAGAATAAAGCAGCTCTCGACATACGAGCATGGTAATTTATTGTTATTCCGATTGGTGTGCGAAATTCTTTGAAAAACAGTACGTAGAAAAGGGCAAAACAAGACTAGTGGATATTTACTAAATTATTTGCTTGATAAATTACTATTTGAAGAGTGTGACGCAAGTGCTAGTTACGAAAACTGATAGTTCAAACTATCCTTCTATGCCTAGGATAAATTGAGTAAGCTATTTAATGCTTGATTGTAACTTTTTTCATTAAGTAGAAATTAATTAGAAATTACATTAAGCATACTTGAAACGTTTTTGTTTTTATTTATTAAATTTGCTTGATTATTAAACAAAAGCGCGTATAACATAAACATCTGCTTATTTATATTTTCTAATGGATTTTTTAAAATAAGAATGAAAAAAAAGCAATTAAGTATAGAACTGAACGAATTTTTTAGTTGAATTAAACTGACTTTTTACATTTTATTCGTTATATAATTTTAATTTTTCACAATAATTTATTTCGGATAAAATAAACGTATGAAAAGGATAAATTAATCCGAAATCTACAGCTCGAACTGTGATATGTAATATAAAAAAATGTTTACAGCTATTTCATTTAGATTTTAATCAAAAATGTTGTGTTGTCTACGAATAATATTTTTAAACTAATCCTCTGAAATGCTCCAATTTCCATCCGTCTGTTAAGTCTTCTTCGCGTTATAGATGAAAAAATCAGAAAATTGCTTCTTCTATGTAATACGCGGTTTTTGTTGTGATGCCTGAAGCCAATCATAATCTACGATATATCTGAAAAAATACCAAGATTAGGAAAAAAAATTTATTATATTTCACACGAATTCAAGGCGAAGGGAGTTCCAGAAATTATTTGTTGCACTAGTCTGACTTACCAAAATCACTATCTGATATCGAATTTTTCAATTACATCAGACAATTGTTAACAAATGTCACATTCATTTCGTTTTTATTTATATTTTAATAGCAAGTAATATCTGAAAATTTTCGATTAAATTATTATAGTTAATATATATTAAATTTTGAGATAACTGAAATATATATATATATTCACGTTGACTATTAAATATGTGTTTCAAGAAGACACAGAGCATATGTCTTATTAAAAATTAAAATTAATTGGTACATGTACTGTAGTACGTGATTGTAGTACATGGGACAATAGGAGTAATATAGAATACGGACTCTATCGGTCTAAACGAGTAACAAATTTATTTTAAGACCCGAGCATACTCCTTCTTGCAATGCGAGATTAGATAAATTTTTTAATTTATTTTTCAGACAGTCATACTTTCTAGGTCTCGCATTCTGAAAAGGAGTAGTTTGGGTCATCAAATAAATTTTTTACTCGTGTAGACCGATAGAATCCCTATTTTATATTAAGCATCTCTGACTGATAGTCATTTTCCATTTTTACAATAGGAATAAACTTGATAAAATTTCTGATTTTTTGGTGTGAGGTACTGCGTGTGTGTGTATCTGAAAAAATTTTACAGGTTTTCTACTGAAATTAATAAAGCTGCAATTTACGTGTTGAGCTCAAATGTAAATTTACACGTGCTACGACCTCACCAGTACTTACCCAACTTTAAATTTAACTATCATCCAGAAATTGAAAGAGCAATGAACAAAGAATTGTAAACCTACAGTGTGCTATTAAAAATATATATTTTGGTAACGAAAATACGTTTCAAGACAATAAGTTACTTTAAATAAAAATATTAAAATATATGTTCAACATTTGCAAGACGTAGTACACTGCATACAAAAATAGATTAAATAGCCGAATAAACCGTTGAATTTATTAGCTACTCGTGGTTTGGAGCATCATGTAGTATGAAAAAGACGTATTGATAATCTGAAATATTTTCGAAATTATTACTTAATTGAGAAAACATGTATTATAAATTGGTTGTTAACAACAGGTATATTACTGATGTAAGCTTCTGATGGCCAATTGGAAAGAATCCATATGCTGTACAATAAAATGGTTTCTGCGCTCTCATAATTATTTGTTGAATGAAGAACCGAAGTTTGTAATCTTTTGTTGTCCAATTTAGGTTGTACACTGAATCCGCTAAAGATCGGATCTGTTGATCAAAGTGACTATTAAAATTTTTTAATTATCTTGTTCTTTATCTCATATCCATACGTTGCGCTGCATGTATACCTCTTCCGTTATTTTTTCTGCAAATACACAAAAAAATAATATTTGCAAAAAAGTTATTAATGAAAGTACGAGGTAAATTCCAACTTCAAGGTACGATCCTTGCACGGCTGCCTACAAAAATATTATGTGAATCACATACTTTTTATTTAAGATTTAAGTTTTTTATGTATAAGTGAAAATACCTGTCTACACCCTATAACATTTACGCACATATTAATGGATGAAAATAACATTGTCGAAAAAATAATTGGACTGAAAATGTCTTCGATCGTCATACAAATTCTAAGATATCAGAATGAAATTATGTTAATATTTGGACGTTAAATCAGGCTGTTCATAAACTAAATATCACCTGAGGAGCTCTCTATGCCTTTTGACTAAATCAATTAAAGTTTTGTTATCATTTGAATCTTCACGATTAAATTTGGCTTCTATTTCCTTTTTAAATACCTGGAATGTAAATTCGAAACGATCAATTTAAACATCATATAAATGTAAAGCTACGCTTTTAATACATTTATTCTTGTATTAATAATTATCGTATTATTTCACCTTTATTTGCAAACAAATATGCGTTGTAATCTGAGCAAATAGAGTATCACTGCTAACCCAGAAAATACACGATACGTAAAGTAAATGGGTTTCTTGAATTACCAATAAAAAATATGTGCTTATACTTGTTATTTCAAATGGATATTTCATAAGCAATAATCTTTGAGAGAAATCATACGTATAGTTATTCGATACACGAGAAAGATATTCGATGGTTATATGTCTAAAATAAACAAAAATTAACATTGTCATAAAATAATGATAAAATTAATTATGTTAATTAGTTTTCAGGTAAAAACGTTAATGGACTCACGCTGTTAATGGTACGGCGTAGGACATCATGCATGCAATAAGAGCAGAAAAGTAAAATTTACAAAAAGTAAATGTTTTTTGAGCCACGTTCAAAACTTCTATTCGAATGTCCTCGGATGGAGAATACTTTGACCAAAGATTTTGAATTTCATTTAGCACCAGTTGCATCTTTTCGATAGTGACCATTAATAAAAATCCCTGAATTCAAGTAAGTCTGATTTATATTGCGATATACTTAAATGTTTTTAATTCTGTAAGGCATGCGTACTTTAAGTTTACACTTTTCTGGTGTCAAATGTAGTTAATTATAACATATACCTTGCTAATGGATTGAAGATTTGTCACCACCTGACTACAAGTCTGCATAACTAAAGACAGGTCTACCGGGTACGCGGCTGTTATAAGACTTATTTCAAATACTAAAACGATCAGTCCCTGGATATTTGATAGGATGGTCGGTATTCTATGGATGAACGTAAAGTGAACGATATTTTCTTTGAAGCCGCATTTCAAGCCAATCAGTGACAAAAGTTTTATATTCAAATTGAAGTAGTGAGCAGCGTTAATGATGCTCGATGGATCAGATTCTGCAGAAGAAAAAACTATGATTTCATACTAGGTTTCCAAATTCAAATTTTATAACAGTACTAATGCTGTCGTACCTTCAGTTTTCATATTGCGCACTATACGGCACCAGAAGTGCAACTGAGCTTCTAGTTAAGCCTATTGTCGCTATCGCATTGCATATTGATGATCTTCTCGTACACCCTCTTCATACTGAAGCTCGTTCAGCAATATTTTATCTTTTCTTACCTTTTATATGACATTTTAAATCGTATTGAATAACAATGATCCTAAATATTTTATCACTATTCTATAATACTCTTGCTAGTATTGTTACATGCTTCGTATGAACGTCTTTTTTTATTAATAGTAGAATTGGAAAAGAACATGCAATGTAACAAACTGTTAGTCTGTTACAGTGTGTCTCGAGATAAACACGACTCAGTTACAAGTGGTGAATTCAATAAGGCATTTTCGAAAATGCATGCAGTGGGCATGCCAGTTAAGAAAATTAAATTTATGTTATAAGTCTGGTTCACAAATTCAAGGAGCAGTCATAAAAAAGCATTTATAGCAACCACGTGCTAATAAAAAATATATTTCTGAAATTCAAATAAATAGAAAGTTTTTTCGAATAAAAGTATCAAAATATATCTTCGTCAAGTCTGATACAAAAATCACTATAAATCATTAAATAATCGTAAAAAAAATGTCTTGTGAATTTTTTAGTTATAATAACTGATGCATTACTGATGTAAGCTTATGATGACCAATCAGAAAGAATACATACGATGTACAATAAGATTATTTCTGCATTATCAGTATGATCAATTGAATGAAAAACCGAAGTTTATAATCTTTCGTTGTCTAATTTACGTTGTATACGAAATCAGCTGAAGCTCGTGTCTGTTAATTAAAGTCACTATTAAAAATTTATTTATCTAATATTGATACTTTATGTTGCACGCACCTCTTTCATTATTTTTTCTGCAAAGACGCAATAAAATAATAAATGCATAAAAGTTATTAATAAAATTGTAAGGTAGATTCCACTTATAAAGTACGATCTTCGCACGATTGCCTAAGAAAAATTTCATGTTAAATTTTTGCTTTTCGTAAATTTATGTCCATGTGTGAGAATGTATACCTCTTTACACCCGACGTTTACCCACATATTAACGATGAAAACATCATTGTTGAAAAAATCATGTGGATTTTCACCAAATTAATAAAAATGTTATCGCTTATGCTTTCACGATTGACTGCTGCCTCTATGTATAAGCTTTTAAATATCTATAGTGCAAAATTCCAATAAATCAATATAATAATTATAGAAAAAGGTTAAGCTACGATTTTAAAAATCAGCACTAACGAATTCATGTACGCGTTCACCATTTTTTGCAAGTAAAAAGCAAATAGCCTTCTCTAATTTTGTGATCGTTTGCAGTCCATCGCAAGTTGTAAACCGAATCCGCCAAAAATCTCGTCTGCGATGACAAATTGAACTTTTATCATGGAGACGCATCAATCCGAAAAATAAATCCGAAACGCCGATTTAATACCTCTTTCATCAAAGTTTTCGCTGAAGCACAGTAAACTACGATCTGCGAGAAAAATGCTAGAAAAAAAACAGGTAAACATTCGTCTCCACGTAATCTCCTTGTGCAATAGTCTGAAGTACAGAAGACAATCATATTGCTGGTACATTTTTTGTTTATCCGATTGAAATTTCATATTTTGAAAGTACCTCTCTAAGGCCTATAACACAAGCATACGTTCACTTCCGCCAGCAACGTTGTTGCAAAAATCATCGGGCTATAAACTTCGTTGATTGCACTGTAGATTCTATCAGGCAATTGACTAAACGTGTTTTTATTGATTATAATTAAATGAATTGAATAACAGTGCATTATATATACCTCAAAATTTCTCGATGTCTCTCCACCAACCTGACTATAAATCACAATTTTGTTGAAAGCTTCGAGATCGACTTACAGAACTGTAGATAATATTTCTGATTTTCCGATGTAAGGTACTGCAAGGATATATTTCTGAAAGTTTAGTACAATTTTACTTTTAAAAATTAAATAGCAATTTACCTATTCTTCGGTCCGTTTCTATTACGAGAAATATAATATCACCAATGAAAATGAATGAAGCGAGATTACAGGTATATTTATCATCCTGATATTTAACTCAAATGTGAATTTACACGTGTTATGGACTCGCTAGTACTTACCCTATTGTATGTATAACTCTCAGCCAAACAATCAAAGAACAATTAATAAATATTTCAATAACAAAAATACCTTTCAAGAAAATAAGTCACTTAAAATAAAAGTATTAAAATATATGTTCATCGTCTGTGCAAAAAATAGTACACTCTAGAAAAAAAAAACAGATTAAATAGTCGAATAAACCGTTGACCTCATAAACTAAGTACTCGCAGTTTGTAGCATCATATAATACGAGAACGAAGTATTGATAATCTGGAATATTGTTGACTTATTACTCAAATGAGAAAATATCTATTGACAATGGTTTTGATAAAAGAAGGCGTTTTACAGATGTAAGCTTCTGATGACCAATTGGGAAGAATCCAAACGCTGTACAATAAAATGGTTTCTGTGCTCTCATAATGATCTGCCGAATGATGAACCGAAGTTTATAATCTTTTGTTGTCCAATTTAGGTTGTATACTGAATCCGCTAACGTTCGAGTCTGTTAATTAAAATCACTATTAACAATTTGCAATATCTAATATCCATATTCTGCATTAAATATATACCTCTTGCGTTATATTTTCTGCAAAAATGCAATAAAATAATATTTGCAAAAAAGTTATTACTGAAAGTATCAGGTAAATTCCGACATCAAGATACGATCTTTGCTCGGCTGCCTGAGAAAAATATTTTATGAATCATATACTTCTTTTTAGATTTTGTTGTACGTGTGAAAATACCTGTCTACACCCGATGACATTTACGCACATGTTAACGGATGAGAATAACATTGTTGAAAAAATAATTGGACCGTAAACATCTTCGATCATATTACAAATACTGAGATATAATGAAATTATATTAATATTTGGACGTTAAATCAAGCTATTTATAAAAAAAAATATTACCTTAGGAGCTTTCTATGCCTTTTAATTGAATGAATTAAAATTTCTTTATCCTTTACATCTTCATGATTAAATGTTACTGCTATTTCGCTTTTGAATATCTGGAATGTTAATTCCGAACAATTAATTTGAACATTACAGAAATATAAAACTACGACTTTTATACATTTATGTTATGGAATTCTTGTATTAGTTCACCTTTATATGCAAAGAAACATGCATTGTTATCTGAGCAAACAAAGTATCACAGCTAACCCACAAAACAGATGATGCATAAAGTAAATGAATTTCTTGAATTACCAATAAAAAATATGTGCCTACGCTAGTTATTTCAAATGGATATTTCATCAGCAATAATCTTTGAGAGAAATCATACGTATAGTTATTCGATACACGTGAAAGATATTCGATGGTTATATGTCTAAGATTAACAAAAATTAACAACGTCATGAAATAATGATAAAATTAATTATGTTTATTAGTTTTCAGTTAAAAAATTCTAATGGACTCACGCTGACAATGGTATAGCGTAGGTAACTATGCACGCGATAACAACAGTGAAGTAAAATTTACAAAACGTAAATGTTTTTTGAGCCACATTCAAAACTTCTACTCGAAGATGGTCGGTCGGAGGATACTTTGACCAAAGATTATGAATTTCATTCAGTACCAGTTGCATCTTTTCGATAGTGATCATTAATAAAAATCCCTGAATTCAAGTAAATCTGGTTTACACAGCAATTTGTTCAAAATAATTTTAATTTAGTAAGGCATGCGTTCTTCATATTTACACTTGGGTTAAAAAAATCTTCTTTTGCGTCAAATATATTTAATTAGAATATATACCTTGCTAATAGCTTGAAGATTTGTGACCACCTGACTACAAGTCTGCATAACTAAAGACAGGTCTACCGGGTACACGGCTGTTATAAGACTTATTTCAAATACTAAAACGATCAGTCCCTGGATATTTGATAGGATGGTCGGTATTCTATGGATGAACGTAAAGTGAATGATATTTTCTCCGAAACCGCATTTCAAGCCGAACAATGACAGAAGTTTTATATTTAAATTAAAGTAGTCTGCACCGTTAATCTTGCTCGGTCGATCGGATTCTGCAGAAAAAAAAACTACATTTTTATACTAACGATCCAAATTTAAATTTTATAGCAGAACTAATGCTTCTATACCTTCAGTTTTCATGTTGATGATCACTCGATTACAACTGAAGTACAACTGAGCTGCTGGTCAACCCTATCTTCACTAACGTATTGTATATTAATGATCCTCTAGTGCACCTACTTATTACCGGAAGCTCGTAGAATTATACTTTTCCCATTCAGTATTTTATTTTTTAATTCCATCGCATTCGATATATTGCTGTAAGGCAAGTTATATTATGAATAATGATCATAAATATTGTACTGGTATGCTTTGAGGTTCTTGCCAGTTTCTTCATGTTTTTCTTACTACGGTATTTTTTATTAACGAAAGTATTGTAGAGAAACTTGCAATTCAATAACTGCTAGTAGTCTTTCACATTATGTCTTGAGACGAACATGAGTCAGTCGCAAGTGGAAATGAGAATACGTACTAGTCAATTTTTTGTTGTAGTTTTATTGTTATAAAATTATAGTAATTCCAAAATAAATCAAATCTTACGAAAATAATCTTTTTTTTTGTATAATGTTAAAACCCGACCATAAACATCAACAATATGCTGAAATGCATTTACATTTCTCTATTGTGTTTGTAAATTTAATTTATTAAACATAATCAGTATAAAATAATTTTCAATGAGTCATACAATCTTATAAGTTTGAATATTTGTCATATATTTCCATACGTCAGAGTGTAGGTACAGACGGAGGCGTACAGTCATCAAGGGTAAGTATTCTATAGGTTCTATATTAATATTGGTACTTAAATCGCTGCAATTTATAAACAATTCCTATCCTACAGACTCTCAGTGTCTTTTAATAAAATCAGTTGAATTTTCATTATTTTTCACGACAATCAAACGTTGCTTCTATACCTCACTTTGAAATATCTGACAAGTAACTCCATGCAGTATAGATTAAAATACATTCTGTTACATAATTTTTAATAAGCTAATGTTCATCTTTATTTTTAAAGAAATGCATTTTCTTCCATGCAAATGCTTCACAAAATACAGAGAATTTTTCGTTTTTTAAAATTCTTCTCAATTGTGATCCAGTTGTACGTTTTCAACGTTTAATACCTCAAATTAAATCTCTTTCCTTCTACTTTCGTTCCAGTTGATCAGAATACAAATTTTCTTATGTGATGAACTATATATATGCTTCTCAAGTTGATCGTTTATTTACTGATTTTGAAAAGCATATATATAACGTATCGCATAAAAAACTTTAACTTTAGATCAGTTAGTAAAAAGTTAGAAGATAAGAGTTTTAATTTGAGCTATTAAACTTTAAAATCGGTCCGTTGGATCGGAAGGTATGAGGTTTTAAAAAAGGCAAATTTCGCTTATTTCCATGAAATCACTTGATTTTGGCAAATACAGTGATTTTTCACTTCTTTCAAATGCGTAAAATATTTGATCCAGTTGCGCATTTTCAATATTTGATAGCTTAAATTAAAGCTCTTTTCTTTTCTTATTCTCTTAGTTAGTCCAAATTTTTAAATAACATAGTGTGCTATGTATATGCTTTCAAAAAATGATGAACTTGAGAAGAATATACATAGCTCACTACATTGAAAATTTTTAATCTAGACTTACGGTCAGAAAAGTAAAAGAAAAGAGCTTTAATTTAAACTATTAAACATTAAAAGCGAATGCCTGGATAAAAAATTAGAAACTGTAGCACATATTTATGATACTGATATGTAACTCAAATGTGAATTTACACCTATTATGGACTCGCCAGTACTTACCCTACCTTATATGTAACTCTCGGCCAAAGATTCAAAGAACAATGAATAAATATTGCAATAACAAAAATATAGTGAGGCTATAACTACTATCAATAGATGCAGAGCTGGCCATTATAATCTTGCGTTTTCCCTGGCGAGAATAGGCATCAAGGATACCTCTCAGTGCGAATGCGGCGACGAGGAACAAACCATTGATCATATTTTATGGAGTTGCACTTTGTATGATAAAGAGCGCCAACCGCTCATTAGGAAATTGATTGAATTCGAACTCAGCCTACCAATGTCCTGCGCTACGCTATTGAAAAATCCAAATACTCGCATTTGTAAAGCAATCTACGATTATTTAAAAAACTGTAATCTGCAAATTTAAATATGTATTTAAGTTGTAAATGTATATGTCGTACTTATGTAAGCTAAATAACTTTCTCACGAAAGTTTAAATGCTCAAATAAATAAAAAAAAAAAAAAAAATGTAAATTTACACCTATTATGGACTCGCCAGTACTTACCCTACCTTATATGTAACTCTCGGCCAAAGATTCAAAGAACAATGAATAAATATTGCAATAACAAAAATATATTTCACGAAAATAATTCACTGAAAATAAAAGTATTTAAATATAACTTCATCATTTATACAAAAAATAGTATACTCTATACAAAAACAGATTCAATAGTCGAAGAAATCGTTGACTTTGTAAACTATGAACTCGTGGTTTGCAGCATCATGTAATACGAGAACGAAGTATTGATAATCTGGAATATTGTTGACTTATTACTCAAATGAGAAAATATCTATTGAAAATGGTTTTGATAAAAGCAGGTGTTTTACAGATGTAAGCTTCTGATGACCAATTGGGAAGAATCCAAATGCTGTACAATAAAATGGTTTCTGCGCTCTCATAATGATCTGCCGAATGATGAACCGAAGTTTATAATCTTTTGTTGTCCAATTTAGGTTGTACATTGAATCCGCTAACGTTCTAGTCTGTTAATTAAAATCACTGTTAAAAATTTGCAATATCTAATATCCATATTCTCCGTTGCATGTATACCTCTTGCGTTATGTTTTCTGCAAAAACACAATAGAATAATATTTGCAAAAAAGTTATTACTGAAAGTACGAGGTAAATTCCGACATCAAGGTACGATTTTTGCTCGACTGCCTAAGAAAAATATTATATGAATCATATACTTCTTATTAGATTTTTGTATACATATGAAAATACCTGTCTACACCCGATGACATTTACGCATATGTTAACTGCTGACAATAACATTGTTGAAAAAATAATTGGACCGTAAACATCTTCAATCATTTTACAAATACTAAAATATAATGAAATTATATTAACATTTGGACGTTAAATCAAGCTGTTTATAAAACAAATATTACCTTAGGAGCTTTATATGCCTTTGAATTGAATGAATTAAAATTTCTTTATCCTTTACATCGTCATGATTAAATGTTGCTGCTATGTCACTTTTGAATATCTGGAATGTACATGCCGAACAATCAATTTGAACATTACAGAAATATAAAACTACAATTTTTTCTACGTTTATTCTTGTATTAGTTCACCTTTATATGCAAACAAACATGCGTTGTAATCTGAGCAAACAGAGTCTCACTGCTAATCCAGAAGATACACGATGCATAAAGTAAATGGGCTTCTTGAATTACCAATAAAAAATATGTGCTTTCACTAGTTATTTCAAATGGATATTGCAGAAGCAATAATGTTTGAGAAAGATCATACGTATAATTATTTGATACACGTGAAAGATATTGAATGGTTATTTGTCTAAGGTAAACATAAATTAACGTCGATATAAAATAATGATAAAATTAATTATACGTATTAGTCTCCAGTTAAAAAATTGTAATAGACTCACGCTGAAAATGGTACAGTGTAGCTAATGAAGCACGCGAAAGCAACAGTCAAGTAAAATTTACAAAAAGTGAATATTTTTTGAGCCACGTTCAAAACTTCTATTCGGAGATGGTCGGATGGAGGATACTTTGACCAAAGATTTTTGATTTCATTGAGAATCAGTTGCATCTTTTTAATAGTGATCATTAATATAAATCCCTGAATTCAAATAAGTCTAATTTACATAATGATTTATTCAAAATATTTTTAATTTTGTAAAGCATGCGTTCTTCATATTTACATTTGGCATTAAAAAGAATCTTCTCTTACGTTAAATATAATTAATTTTGGTATATACCTTGCTGATGGATTGAAGATTTGTCACCACCTGACTACAGACCTGCATGACCAAAGACAGATCGTCATGGTAGACGGCTTTTATGAAATTTATTTCGAATACTAGAATGATCACTCCCTGGATATTTGTCATGATTACGGGTACTCTACGGATAAATGTAAAGTGGACGATATTTTCTCCGAAACCGCATTTCAAGCCGAACAATGACAGAAGTTTTATATTTAAATTAAAGTAGTCTGCACCGTTAATATTGCTCGGTCGATCGGATTCTGCAGAAAAAAACTACATTTTTATACTAACGATCCAAATTTAAATTTTATAGCAGAACTAATGTTTATATACCTTCAGTTTTCATGTTGATACTCACTCGATTACACCAGAAGCACAACTGAGCTGCTGGTCAACCCCATCCTCACTACCGTATTGTATATTAATGATCCTCTAGTGCACCTACTTATTACCGTAAGCTCATAGAATTATACTTTTGCCATACAGTATTTTATTTTTTAATTCCATCGTATTCGATATATTGTTGTGAGGCAGTTGTATCATGAATAATGATCATAAATACTGTACTGGTATGCTGTGGGGTTGTTGCTAGTTTCTTTATGTATTTCTTGCTACCGTATTTTTTATTAACGAGAGTATTATAGAGAAACTTGCAATTCAATAACTGCTAGTAGTCTTTCACAGTTTGTCTGGACACAAACATGAGTCAGTCGCAAGTGGAAAGTGCAATAATAAATGATACGTACTAGTTAATTTTTCGTTGATAGTGTTATGGTTATACAATCATAATAAGTCAAATCTTACAAAAACAAATCTTTTTTTTTTTTGTATAACGTTATAAGACAACAACAAAGATGAACAATACGCTGAAATGCATTTATATTTCTTTATTGCGTGTGTAAATTTGATTTATTAAACACAATCGGTATAAAAAATTTTGGAGTAAGTCGTACACTTTTGTTAGTATGAATATTTGTCATATAATATTCCGATACATCAAAGTATACGCACAAATGGAGGCATACAGTCATCAAGGGTACGCATTCTATAGATTCTATATTAATATTGGTACTCAAATCCCTGCTATTTATAAACAATTCCTATCCTATAGGCTCTCGATGTCTTTTGACAAAATCAATTAAATTTTCATTATCTTTCATACAGTAGATTAAAATACATTCTGTTACACAATTTTCATAAGCTAATGTTCATCTTTATTTTTAAACAAATGTACGTTCTATCCTAAGCATGAAAGAGGACAAATATGGCTACTCCAGAATTAGCAAGACCCATAGATCAAATATGCTTCTTGAGGCACCTGTTAAAAATAAGTTGCAACACTAGTTATTTCAAACAGATATTTCAGGAGCAACATCTCTTGAAAAAAGTCGAACGTGTAGTTATTGGGTAATCATGAAAGATATTGAAAAGTCTAAAATGCACAAAAAATAGATATTAACTGGTTCAATGTAGTTATAGGAGCAGAGAAAGTTCGTCTGATAAAAATTGTAGATATCTGATTTTCTGGTGTGAGGTACTTTCTGCATGTATTTCTGAAAGAGTTGAACAGTTTTTCGCCAGTAATAACCATACCATTTGTGTAGTTAGTCGAAAAATTCAAAGAACAATGTATAATGAATTGTACATCTATTACATACGTACTAATCAAAAAATATATTTCAGTAACAAAAATACTATTCGGTAACTGAAATATAACTCGGTGACTAAAATATAAAATAAAAGTATTAAAATATATGTTCATCGTTTGTGCAAGAGAGAATTAGTGCATGAAAAAATAGACTACGTCATTGAATAAACCGTTATCTTTATAAACTACTCGTGGTTTGCAGCATCATGTAATATGAAAAAGACGTGTTGATGATCTGGAATATTGTTCACTGTTATTACTTAATTGAAAAAAGCAAGTATTGTGAATTTTTTTGTTATAATAACTGATACATTACTGATGTAATCTTCTGATGACCAATCGGAAAGAATCCAAATGCTGTACAGTAAAATGGTTTCTGTGCTCTCATAATGATCTGTTGAATAACGAACCGAAGCCTATAATCTTTTGTTGTCCAGTTTAAGTTGTACACTGAATCCGCTAATGTACGGGTCTATTAATTAAAGTCACTTAACGATTAAGTACAAAATTTGTTGCTTATCTAATATCGATACTTTATGTTGCATGTACCTCTTCCGTTAATTTTTCTGCATAGACGCAAAAAAATAATATTTGCAAAAGAGTTATAAATGAAAGTCCGAGGTACATTCCGGCATCAGGGTACGATCTTCGCTCGGCTGCCTGAGAAAAATATTATATGAATCATATACTTCTTATTAGATTTTTGTACGTGTGAAAATACCTGTCTGCAGCCGATGACGTTTATACAAATGTTAATGGATGAGAATAATATTGTCGAAAAAATAATTGGACTGAAAATGTCTTCGATCATTTTACAAATACTGAGGTATAATAAAATTAGATTAATATTTGGACGTTAAATCAGGCTACTTGTAAAACAAATATCACCTTAAGAGCTTTCTGTGCCTTTTCACGAAATAAATCAAAGTTTCGTTATCGTTTACATCACTGCGATTAAAAGTGTTTTCTAAGTCGTTTTTAAATATCTGGAATACCAATTTTGTTTACACATTTGTACTTATTTAGTCATTCTTGTATTAGCTCACCTTAATGTGCAAACACACATGCGTTGTAATCTGAGAAAACAGAGTGTCAGTGTTAACCCAGAAGATAGACGTTAAATATACAAAATAGATTTCATAAATTGATAGCAAAAAATATATGCCTCCGTTAGTTATTTCGAACGGATATTTCACAAGCAATATTATTTGAGAGAAATCGTACGTATAGTTATTCGCTTCACGTGAAAGATATTGGATGATTACGTTCCTAAAATAAACATAAATTAACGTTGTCTTAAAATAACGATAAAATGTACTATGCTTACTAGTTTTCAATTAAAAATCCTAATGAACTCACGCTAGAAATGGTAAAACGAAGGACAGCCAGCACCCGATAAGAGCAATAAAGTAAAATTTACAAAAAGAATATGTGCTTTGAGCTACACTCAAAACTTCTGTTCGGATGTCGTCGGACGGAGGATACTTTGACCAAAGATTTTGAATTTCATTCAGTAACAGTTGCACCTTTTGGATAGCGTACATTAATAAAAATCCCTGCATTTAAGTAAGTTTGATTAACATAAAGATTAATTTAAAAAATGTTAATTTTGTAAAGCATGCGTACTTGAAATTTACACTTTAAACAAAAACATTAAAAAATTACTAAAACTTTCTTTTGCTTCAAAAATAATCAATATATTTCATTATAATATTATATATACCTTGCTGCCAGATTGAAAATTTGTCGCCCCCTGACTACATATCTGCACGACCAAAGCCGTATCGTCCTGGTATACAGCTTTTATGAAATTTATTTCGTATAGTACAACGCACAGTCCCTGAAAATTCGTTATGAGTGTTGGTAATCTATTGAAGAATGTATAGTGGACGATATTTTCTCCGAAACCGCATTTCAAGTTGATCAATGACAGAAGCTTTATATTTAAACTAAGGTAGTCTGCACCGTTAATCTTGGGCGATCGGTCAGATTCTGCAGAAAAAAAACTACATTTTTATACTAACATAAGTAAATCGTGAATGTAAAGTGGACAATATTTTTTTCGGAGTTTTACATTCAAATTGAAGTAGTCTACAGTGCTGATGATACACGATGGATCAGATTCTTCGTTCAGCAATATTTCATCTTTTCTTCTCTTTTATTTGGTATTTATAATAAAGATAATACACATTTTATCGCTATTCTAAGATACTCTTGCTAATGTCACTATATATTTCTTACTTTTGGTACTTTTTCAACAAGACTCAGTTGGAAGTGGTGAATTCAATAAGGAATTGTTGAAAATGTATGTTCGAAAATGTATGCAGTGGGCATGCGAGTTAAAAAAATTAAATATATTATAAGTCTGGTCCGCAAATTCAAAGAGTATCAGTAAAAAATCATTTATACCAACTACGCGCCAATAAAAAAATATATTTCTAAATTAAAATACGTTTACAGAAAAGTTGTTTCGATTAAAAGTATTGAAATATATCTTCGTCAAGTACGTAAAATTTACACTGGTACAAAAATAAATACAAATCATTAAATAAACCGTTCGCTTTATAAATTACTCGTAGTTTGCAGCATCATGTAATACGAAAAAGACGTATTGATAATCTGGAATATTATTCACTGATTATTTAATTGAAAAAAAAATCTTGTTAATATTTTGGTTATAATAACTGATACATTACTGATGTAAGCTTCTGATGTCCAATCGGAAAAAATCCATATGCTGTACAATAAAATGGTTTCTGCGCTCTCATTATGATCAGCTGAATGAAGAACCGAAGTTTATAATCTTTCGTTGTCCAATTTAAATTGTACACTGAATCCGCTAAAGTTCGAGTCTGTTAAATAAAGTCACTGTGATAAAAAATTGTTGCTTATCAAATATCCTTACTTTATATGGCACGTACCTCTTCCGTTATTTTTTCTGCAAAGACACAATAAAATAATATTTGCAAAAAAGTTATTAATAAAAGTATGAGGTAGATTCCACCATCAAAGTACGATCCTTGCACGATTGCCTGAGAAAAATTTCATGTTCAATTTTTGCTTTTCGTATATTTTAGTCTGTGTGTATGAGAATGTACCTCTCTACATCCGATGACGTTTACGCACATATTAATGGATGAAAATAACATTGTTGAAAAAATAATTGGACTGAAAATATCTTCAATCAACATGCAGACACTAAATTAGCGCAATGAAATTAGATTAACATTGGAAACTTCAATGAAGCTGTTTGTAAAATCATAATCACCTTAAAAGCTCTCTGTGTATTTTCACTAAATCAATTAAAATTTCGTTGTCGTTTATGCCTTCACGATTAAATGACGCTTCCATGTAGTTTTTAAATATCTGGAGTACAAAATTCCAAAGAACCAATATGATTATTATAGAAAAATATTGAGCTACGATTTTTAAAATTCTCCACTAATGAAATCATGTACGTGTTTACCTTTATTTGCAAACAAACGTGCGTCGTGATCTGAGCAAAGAGAGTATCACTGCTAACCCAGAAGACACACGATACATAAAGCAAATAGCCTTCTTGAAGTACCAGTAAAAAATATGTGCGTACACTAGTTATTGTAAAAGGATAATCTACAAGCAATACCCTTTGAGAGAAATCGTATGTGTAGTTATTCGATTCACGTGACACATATTGAATGGTTACGTGTCTAGGATAAACAAAAAATTGACATCGTCTTAAAATGATACATACATTATTTTTCAGGTGCTAAGCAATCGTAATGAACTCACGCTGTGAACGGTATAACCATGGACATCATACACGCGACAAGAACAGTAAAATAAAATTTACAAAAAGTTAATGTTTTACGAGCCACATTCGTAATTCCTATTCGAAGATCGTCAGACGGAGGATGCTTTAACCAAAGATTTTGAATTTCGTTCAGTACCAGTTGCATCTTGTCGATATTGATCATTAATAAAAATCCCTGCATTCAATTAAGTGTAATTCATCAAAAAATTTGGTTTTTCAAGACATTCATTTTTTCATTCAATTTTTTTTACGTTTTTTTTCTATTCTAATAAACAGTGCGCTAGTGGTAGAAAAATGCTTCTCACTCATACTTCAAAATCACGCTATTAATTAAAATATATACCTTACTGACAGACTGAATATTTGTCACCCCCTGACTAATGATTTGCATCACTAGTGAAAGATCCTCCGAGTACACGGTTTTTATAAAAATTATTTGCAATGTTAGAACGGTTAGTCCCTGGATATTCGATAAGATCGTTGGTATTCTATTAATGAATGTAAAGCGGACGATATTTTCTTTGAAGCCGCATTTTAAGTTAACCAATGACAGAAGTTTTAAATTTAAATTGAAGTAGTCTATAGCGTTAATGATGCTCGGTGGATCAGAATCTGCAGAAAAAAATATACGTTTTCACAATAAAGTTCCAAATTTAAATTTTATAGCAGTACTAGTGTTGTCGTACCTTCAGTTTTCATATTGATGCTTACTCGATTACAACTGAAGTACAACTGAGCTGTTTGTCATCAGGTACTACCGCATTGTATATTGATGATCCTCTGGTGTACCTACTTATTACCGGAAACGCGTAAAGCATTATTTTTCCCTACTTATATTTATTTCTTACATTTTAGTTCCATTGTATTCGATGTATTGTTGTGTGGCAATTCTATTATGAACAATGATCATAAATATTGTACTGTGTTCTTTGAAACTGTTGCTAGTTTCTTTATGCGTTTCTTACTATGGTATTTTTTATTAACGAGAATATTGGAGAGAAACTTGCAGTGCAATAGCTATTAGTAGTCTGTCACAGTATGTCTTGAGCTGAACATGAGCCAGTCATAAATGGAAATTGCAATAATAAATTTTCGAAAACGCCTGTAGTCGGCTAAAGTTTAGTACTAGATAATTTTTGATTGTAGTTTTATAGTTATAAAAGTATAGTAATTCAAAAATAAGTCAAGTTTTTTTGCATAATGTTGAAATGTGACAATAAAAATAAATAATATGTTGAAATGCATTTACATTTATTTGTCGTGTGTGTAAATTTAGTTTAATAAACACAATCAGTATAAAAAATTTTGCAATGAGTCGTACACTTCGATTAGTATAAATAATTGCCATACATATTCTCATACATCAAATTGTGTGCACAGATGCAGGCGTACAATCATTCACAGTACGTATTATCTAGGATCTTTATTAATAATTGCACACAATATCTGGCAAATTATAACCAACTGTTTCATATCATATTAAGCACCAATTGCAGCTTGTACATCGTAATCATCAACAGAGAGACTTTCCTTATAAGTAGAAGAAATATGATTATTACTACGTTTATTACAGAGTTGCAGTTATACCTTCGTGTTGCGATTGGGTGTTTTTCTGGATAGCATATCAAAATATGTCTCATCTGGACATCTTCCCGAATTGGTAATCGAATGGCTCAATTCTCAAATCATCCAACCAAGTTTGCACCACTATACTAATTTATCCAAGGAATACGAACTATGATATTGTATTGAATGAGCTAAAAGGAATCTTTTCACGATGCTAGAAACGAAGAAATGAACTACGATAGTAGAACAAGCTTCTTGGTACGAATTATTTTTTCAGATTCTTTGTCATGTTAGGTATTCATAAAAATCGAACCTAAGTGCTTTGTCCTTTTTTCTTCACAGATTCGAATGCCCAAGATCTGCAGAACAGCTGTTTACGCCCTCAAGGTATAGCACACAATTATTAAGGAGTATAAAAAGAGATGGGAAGTATGGAACGGAAGAGTATAAAACGGATTGCAGGTCCCGAATCCCTGGATTTCAAATAATATGTTATTGAAAAATAAGAATTCGAAATATACACCACGTATCGTCAATACAATGGGATAGTCTTGGAATAGTCCCTTGTCCCTTCCACCTGCTATATCTATTTCCGCAACATAGTAAGAGCCACGTAAGCATCATCGACGAGTTTCTCTTTATCGAGCTCTTCTGTCCGACGCATAATTGCATGCTTCATTCGAAGCTCATGTGCGCAACTGCTTATTATCAGTTATAGTTCGTAGTTTCTTCCTCTTTTCTCCATAGTATCTTTTCTCTCTTTCTCTCTTCTGCTACTATTTTTTGCTTCATTTAATATGAGCATCGTAGACGTTGTGCACTTAGTTAGAGACATTGTAGCAGCTTATTTCTCTGTCTAGGTCCATCATTTATTCAGGACAATGCAAATGCATTGTCCGATGGAAAACTTTTTTCTCCTAAGCTCGCTCGATAGACTGGAAAGAAGAAGTAAGGGAAATAAGCGTAAGCAACGATCGTTGGCAATACGGAAATAGATGCTGCATAAAGAAATGAGAAGATATTCGCTATACGATGCTCGAGAAACTTCGCTGTGCGCTTCGTATGCATTGTACAAGGGACACGTGTATCTCGGTGTATTGTGAAGCTATATAATGTTTTTCCAGAAATTCAATAAGCAGTGTATTAATACACTGAAGTACACGTGTCTTTTCTGGATAAGACTATTGCTGCATTTTAATATATAAGTAGAATAGTTTTATAACTCCAAGGTACAGAGTTATAAACTATATAAATATACTTTGAGATACGAGGCAATATGTTTACATTCAATACTAGAACAAAATATGCTTTTTAACTTTCACTTTATTGATAGAAAAGTTTGATCAAAGCGTATTCTGCAGCATAATGTAGTATGAAAACGATGCATTAATGGTCTGGAAAAATTTTCAAAATTATTAATAAACTTGTAAGGATAAAATTTCTTCAACAGATAAGTAAATATGTACCGATGTAAGGTGCTTGTGGCCAATTGAAAAAGGACCCATCCGCCGTGAAGTAAAACGGTCGCTGAGAACGCATGAGTTGAACATAAACTTGAATTTCATAGTTATGCATCGTCCATTTACAGTTGTAAATTGAACGGGCAACAGAGATCCCCCACAATTTCTTATTTTTGAATTACAAAATCGAAAGTATCGCTTATTAATAATACTATCGATAATCCGTACCTCTTCAGTCAGACTTATATCTTGATTACTGAAAAATTAACTGAAAGGCCAGTTAGTTACTACATTGCTCTCAACTTCGTGTACAACGAGAACGAGGTATTAACGATCTGAAAGTGTATAAATATGAATATAGATTTTTATATTTCATTTGCATAATTATAGAGAAAAGTTTCAGTAAAAAAAGTTGTGCCAACAGTTTTGAAGGTCTTAACAATCCCTCCTCTCCAAGGCAACTCAATAAATCGGACATCGCACACTAGTCCAACCGTAAGGCATCAGATGCTCTGTGCAATTTTTTTTTTTTTTTTTTGCTGAATTGTTATAAAAAGAGACTTACTTGTTTTTTTTTTACTTGAATGCCTTGATATTCTTTTGAAAGTGTTGTGCAGTTTTACTTCTAAAAATAACACAGCAATTTACCTATTCTTCGATCCATTGTTGTTGCGAGGAATAAAGTAACGCCAATGGGAAGGAAAGTGGTGAGACTGTAGCACATTTATCATCTTGATATTTAACTCAAACATGAATTTACATGTGCTATAGACTCGCCAGTACTTACCCTATCTTATGATTAACTCTCGGCTAAACATTCAAAGAACAGTGAATAATATTTGAATAACAAAAATACGGTTTCAGAAAATAAATCACTTAAAATCAATCTATTAAAATATATGTTCATCATTTGTGCAAGGTATAACATTGCATACAACAGTAGACTAAATCATCAAATAAACCGTTGACCTCATAAACTAAGTACTTGCGGTTTGCAGCATCATATAATACGAGAAAGACGTATTGATAATCTGGAATATTATTGTCTTATTACATAATTGAAAAAATATGTATTCTCAATTATTTTGCTAACAACAGAGGTATTACTGAAGTAAGCTTCTGATGACCGATTGGGAAGAATCCAAATGCTGTACAATAAAATGGTTTCTGCGCTCTCATAATGATCTGTTGAATGATGAACCGAAGTTTACAATCTTTTGTTGTCCAATTTAGGTTGTATACTGAATCCGCTATCGTTCGGGTCTGTTGATTAAAATCACTATTAACAATTTGCAATATCTAATACTCATAGTCTGCATTGCATGTATACCTCTTGTGTTATGTTTTCTGCAAAGATGCAATAAAATAATATTTGCAAAAAAACACCCATTGAAAGTACGACGTAAATTCCAACTTCAAGATATGACCCTTGCTCGGTTGCCTAAGAAAAATATTATGTGAATCATATACTTTTTATTAAATTTTTGTGTACACGTGAAAATACCTGTCTGCACCCAATGACGTTTACGCAAATGTTAATGGATGAGAACAACATTGTCGAAAAAATAATTGGACTAAAAATGTCTTCGATCATTTTACAAATACTGAGATATAATGAAATCAGATTAATATTTGGACGTTAAATCAGGGTGTTTGTAAAACAAATATGACCTTAGGAGCTTTCTGTGCCTTTTCACTAAATCAATCAAAGTTTCGTTATCGTTTACACCTTCACGATTAAATTTTGCTGCTAAGTCACTTTTGAATATCTAGAATGTATATTCCGAACAATCAATTTGAACATTATAGTGTAAAACTATGATTTTTATGTGTTTCTACGAGTGAATTCTCGTATTAGTTCACCTTCATATGCAAAGAAACATGCGTTGTAATCTGAGCAAACAGAGTGTCACTGCTAACCCAGAAGATACACGATGCATAAAGTAAATGGGTTTCTTGAATTACCAATAAAAAATATGTGCTTATACTAGTTATTTCAAATGGATATTTCATAAGCAATAATCTTTGAGAGAAATCATAGGTATAGTTATTCGATACACGTGAAAGATATTCGATGGTTATATGTCTAAAATAAACAAAAATTAACATCGTCATAAAATAATGATAAAATTAATTATGTTAATTAGTTTTCAGTTAAAAATTCTAATGCACTCACGCTGATAATGGTATAGCGTAAGACATCATGCATGCGAAAATAATAGTATAGTAGCTTTTAGAAAAAGTAAATGTTTTTTTAGCTTTTTTCAATATTTCTATTCGACAGTCGTCGGACGGAGGATACTTTGACCAAAGATTTTGAATTTCATTCAGTACCAGTTGCAACTTTACAATAGTGATCATTATTAAAAATCCCTGCATTCAAGTGAGTAAAATTTTCATAACAATTTAGAAAAAGACATTACCGATTTTGCAAGGTATACACATATCAAATTTACATTCTGCCTTATTAACGAGCTTATTAATTATAATTTATACCTTGCTGATAGCTTGAAGATTTGTCACTACCTGACTACAGGTCTGCATGACCAAAGACAGGTCTACTGGGTAAGCGGCTATTGCAAGATTTATTTCAAATATTAGGACAATGATTCCTTGGATATTTGACAAGATTGTCGGTACTCTATTAATGAATGTAAAGTGGACGGTATTTTCTCCAAAACCGCATTTTAAGCCAAACAATGACAGAAGTTTTATATTTAAATTAAAGTAATCCGCAGCGTTAATGATGCTCGGTGAGTTGGATTCTGTAGAAGAAAATATTAAATTTTCATACTGGTATTGCACAATTAAATATTACGATAGAACTAAGGCTGCCGTATACCTTTAGTTTTCATATTGTGCAGTCAATGGCAACAGAAGTGCAACTGAGCTTCTGGTTAACCCTATCGTCGCTATCGCATTGCAAATTGATGCTATACACCATTGATTGTATACACCATCTCATTACCGGAGCTCGTTCAGCAATATTTTATTTTTTATTCCCTTTTATTTTGTATGTATAACCACAATCATAAATATTTGATCGCTATTCTCTGTACTTTAGTACCATTATATATTTATTTCTAATGAAGGTATTTTTTATTAATAGAGGTATTGGAAAAGAATATACGATGCACTTAGTGTTAGTCTTTTACAGTATGCCTCAAGATAAACATTACTCAGTTGGAAATAGTGATTACAATAAGGAATTGTCGAAAACATATGCAGTGGGTATGCGTTAAGAAATTTAAATTTGTATAAGTCTAGTTCGCAAATTCAAAGAGCAATAATAAAAAAAGCATACGTCTAAGATAAACAAATATTGACATCATCTTAAAATAATACTAAAATCATTTTCCAGCCATTAAACAACGCTAATGGACTCACACTGTTAATGGAATAAACATGGACATCATATGTGCGACAAGAACAGTAAAGTAAAATTTACAAAAAGTAATCATTTTAAGAGCTACAATCGATATTTCTATTCGAAAATCGTGAGGCGGAGGATACTTTAACAAAAAATCACTGCATTCAAGTAAGTATGATTCGTCAACAAGTTTTTTTTTTAAGGCATTCAGTTTTTTCTACAGCAGGAATAAACAGTACTTTTCGCCATTAAAGGTTCAAAAATGCTTCTCATGCTTCAAATTAACGCTATTAATTAAAATAGATACCTTGTTAATAGACATTCTGCAAATAAGCAGTAGAAAAATATCTGAAGAATGTCGTTCATAAAAGTTTCCTGCCGGAGCTGAATTTTAAACCGATCAGAGAGAACAATTTTTTAAATCGAAAAAATGCTCGATGTCGTGATCCAATTACTTATTTTTTACACCTGATATGTAAAGAAATGAATCTTATTAGTTATATAGCTATCTTCATGGTGAAACTCTTTCGAAATCTAAATACTAACCATTTCTCTGTATATTGAATAGTGCAGGATTATACTGATTTATATTCCCACAATCTCATCCCATCCGAGCTCCTGAAAATTATTTGTTGAACTGAATTAACTTATCAGAATTGCATTGGTATCGAATCTCTTCAATCTCATTAGTCAATTGTAAACAAACATCAAATTTTTCACTTTGCTTTACGTTTTTAGTTCACAAGCAATAATACCTGAAAATTCAAATTTATGATTTTTCAATTCAATGGATCCCTGATTTTTATGCGTGCAGAACCTGCACATTGATGTGCTGATAAAATGCGTCATTAGTTTATATCGATTAAATTTTGAGATTGATTGGTTGATGGTAGATTGCTTGATGATCAATCAACACACCGACTAAAAAGTGGATTTTAAGTCCAAATTCAATATTTAAATATATCTTTTGTTTTTCTTATTTGTTGGAATAATTTGAGCAATAAATTTCAGGATTGCAATAGTATTGGTATTAACTGATGATAATACAACTATAAAAAATAATTTTTTAATTGGCAGTTTTTAACGATTCTTATACACTCATGATTCCAATAAAAGTTCTATGTAGTAAATTAGCGAGTTAAAAAAATTTTATTATCCCGTTTACTGAAAAATTCATTTAAAGAACAGGCAGCTACTGCATTGCTCCCAACATCATGTAATACGAAAACGAGGTGTTGATAATCTGAAAATATATAAATATAAACATAGATTTTATTACTCATTTTGTATCATCAAAGCTTATTATATATTACAAAGTCATAAATCGCATCTACCGATGTAAGTTGCCTGTGACCGATTCGGAAAAATCCATAAGCTGTACAGTAAAATGGTTTCTGCGCCCTCATTATCATCATCTGTATGTAAAATCGAAGTTTATGATCGTTTGTAGTCCACTGCAAGTTGTAAACCGAATCTGCCAAAGACCTCGTCTGCGGTGAAAAATTGAATTTTTATCATGGAGATGTATAAATCTGAAAAATAAATCGGGTAAGTTCATTAAATATACCTCTTCCGTCAAAGTTTCTGCGTAAGTGCAGTAAACGACGATCTGCGAGAAAAATGCTAGAAAAAGAAACAGATAAACACTCGTCTCCACGTAATGTCCTTGTGCGATAGTCTGAAACCAAAATACAGTCATATTGCTGGTATATTTTTGGTTTTTCCAATTAAAATTTGACATTTCGAAAGTACCTCTCTAAGGCCTATGACGCAAACGCATATGTTCAGCCCCGCCAGCAACATTGTTGCAAAAATCATCGGACTATAAATTTCTTCGATTGCTCTGCAGATTCTGCCGAGTATTTGATTAAACATGTTTTTACTACTTATATTCACGTGAATCAAATACCAGTGAACTATATATACCTCAAAAGCTCTCGATGTCTCTCGACCAACCTGACTAAGCTCAAGCGTTCTCCGATCACAGTTTTGTTGAAAATTTCGAGATCAACTTTTAATATCTGAAAAAGTCACGCTACTTTCGACTGTCAATGTCTTTTTACTCTACATGCAAATTACCTGAAATTGTAAGCAAACGTGAGTCGTGAATTGCGCGAATAAAGAGTCATTGCTCGACCAATAGATTCCCGATGCTAAAAGTAAATATGCTTCTTGAGAATAGACCAGAAGGTAGATTAATATATTGTTTACTTCGAATGGATATTTAGCAAGGAAAACCCTCTTGGAAAAGTCGTAGGTGTGATTAGTCGCCCCTCGATTGAGGAATTGCATTCCAAGATCTCTGAAAATAATATACGTTAAAATGTTCCTTGTTTATTACGTTCAAACTTTTGTGCCTTACAACATTCATCATCACATTTTACAGGTATCACAATATAGGTATCTCACTCACATTACAGGTTGCAACTCGTAAGCAATGACAGTGCCAAAGATAATGGCTATGTAAAACTTGGCAAAGCTTAAAGTCTTCTGGGCAGTGCCCAAAATCAATGGCTGCTGATTGACGCTGGGAGGGTAGCCCGTCCACAAGTCGGACAAACTTTCAAAAACCCTTTGAATTTTGTTGATGTAATACGATAAGAAAAACCCCTGAAACTCATCGATGAGAAAAAATCCATTGTCCACATTTCAGATATAACGAAATTATTAAATTAAGCGTCTCTTGCATAATACCTTACTGCAAGATTGAAGATTCGCCAACAGCTGACTCAGAGTTTGAAAGATCACCAAAGAATTCGTTTTCAACGAGCTCCTGATTAGATGAACTTCCAGCCCAGCCAAAACGAATCCCAGCATATTCGTGAAATTGATCTGTATCTTATCAATAAATCTGAACTTCTTGCGTTCCTGGAAACTACACCGAAAGCCAAAAAACGACAGAAGCCTCAGATTCGTCGCGAAAAAGTATTCTATAGTGTCTCTCCTCATCGTGTTTGTACACACAACTGTTTCTCGGAAAACTTTTGTTTTGCTTTGCCAACACGCGAACGCGTCCGCTTAACCCACGACCCCCATCATGTACTTACAGCAACAACTCGTACTGTGCGTGATGTATACCTACTTAGCTCGTCGTACCGAAGCTACCGACGACTGCGCCTGCGTCGACCCAACTAACCGATCCTGTTACATATTTTAGGTTGATCACGATGCTAGCTACTTATTACGGAAGCCGCAAATCGCCAGGTGTGAGTTTTTTCGACGTGTTTCTTCCGCCATCTTCGCTAAATGTTTCATCATGGTCTCGTCGACTGGCACTCGCCAAGTCTCTCATTACATTGTTGGCCGGCGATAGTTGCACTTCGCGGGTACGAGAAGTATTTTACTGTGCAGAGACAAAGTGTCTTGGAGGAAAATCAGTTATTGGGGAGGACGGAGACAGAAGTAGACGCAACGCAATGTTTGAACGGTAGAAACGATTGTTTTATGATTAAAAAATGTTTGCTGGGATACGCAGTTTCTTATGGTACAGAAAGTAACGCATATTTTCAATTTAAATTTCAATTATAAATGTTGTTTCCGCACATTGTACACGCATACCGTCGGTTTTATTCACATCCGTAAGTATATCGAATCGAATTCAGTACGTCTTACTTCACCGTCTGCAGCATCATGTAGTACGAAAACGACGCGTTTATGATCTGTAAAAATTTGACGCCTACAATAAATTTTACAAGCCACAACACGGCGCGAGCGCATATAATAATTCGAATATTTACCGATGCCAATTTCGGAATCCCGATGGGAAAAAATCCGCAGGCCGTGAAATACACTGGCTTTTGAGCTCTCAATATAATCACTTGAATGTAACATCGAAGCTTGTAATCCTTCGTGGTCCACTCCAGGTTGTAAGCCAAATCGGACAGTGACCTTGCCTATAATGCAAAAAAAAATGCGTAAACGTTCGCGTGAATATTTCAATTCGTTTTTTATTCTGTCGTACCTCTTCACATATCGTATCCGCGAAGAAGCAATAGAATAGTATCTGCGAAAACGTAATGATGAACAGAAACAAGTGCACACCTGCGAGTTGAAAATCTCCATTGGAGACTGCCTATGTAGAACGAAAATTGATGAACACCTCGGGGGCAATACAATTAATTATATAAACTATAAGTGTAAATAAACACCTCGCTGAGTCCGATTACGTTAATGCACAAATTTATTGCAGAGAACAACGTGGTCGAGAAGATGATTGGACTGAAGACGTCCTCCGTCATCTCGCACAGTCTGGCGACACGACGATTAAGCAAGTTTCAGTCGCGCAAAGTGAAGCTAACCCTATTGAAGTATATGAAAGTTGGATTTTCATACCTGAGAAGATCTTGATGTCTCTTTATCAAAGCCACCAGATTCAAACGGGAATTTTCCATCCTCGCGTTGAAGAAGACTTCCGTGTGACACTTCAGAATCTTAATTACGACAAGAGAATGAAAACCACTGCACAGCCAATAACGGTACGTATTGTATACGCAACAAACTTAAAATTAGTCACCTTGAAATGAAAGCATATTTGAGTGGTAAAACAGGCGAACAGAACGTCGCAGCAAGCCCAATAAAAAGCGGATATGACGAGCAGGTAAACTTCATGAAACACGACGGCGAAGTAGCGTTTCTTCGTCAACTCGAAAGGAAGTTTCATGATCAGAATCGTCTGCGAATAATCGTACGTGTGGTTCGGACTGTTGCGTCGACTGTACTGCACGGAAAAGTTTCTGCAAATTCGAAATCGCGTTAGTACCGCGTTCCGTTAAAAAAAATAAACATATTTCGTACACACTCACATTACGGGCTGTATGCAGTACAGCACCACAGTCATACACACGACGCCGTAATAAAACTTGCACGTCGACAGGACGCTCTGAAGTTTCTTCAGCAACGCGTCCCGATCGCTCTCATTCGGCGTGTACCTCCTCCAGAGACTTCCTACTTTCTCAAAAATTTCTTGTAACTCCCTCGCTTGACGTACAATCAGAATAACCTTGTGTTATGCGCAAGCAACACATACACAACAATGAATCATTTATCTTACAAAATGAAGCTTATACAACATTTCATCAAAATAGCCAAAAAAATCTCACAGACCTTGCTCACTGCTTGGAGATTGGAAATCAGCTGTCCGACAACGTCCATCGGCATAGCCATCGAGTTGCGCAGCGAGTCTCGAATGAAATTGATCTCCAGTAAAAAGAAGGCTATCCCAATAATGCAGCCGTAAACGCACGGTACTTTGTGGATAAACCGGAACTCTTCCCCTTTCTTCGTCGTGCTGAACTTCAAACCCGTCAAACGCAGAGACGTCAGGACGAAGTCGAAGTAGTACGCGATCTTCTCTCTCGCCGCATCCTTGTCTAAAAGGAAAAAAGAAAAAAATCCCTCCGTCGCGTGAGTACTTGCACATACCTCTTCGCGTGTTGCACTCACCTTGGAACTTCATTTTCCCGCTTTTCGCATCGGCTGCACTGCCGAGTCTCTCCTCTGGCTCTATAAGCGTCGTCGCGATCGGCCTGTATAATCCACCTACTTACATCAGCCCGATGTATACGTAATGCTGCGTACGATTATTTATTTGTCCTGTCTTGCGATCGCTCTGCCCGCGCGAGCGGCCGCCTTCAATCATTGATGAAGACGCGCTCAGGGCGCGAGCTCTGCACGGAACAGTCGACGCTGGAGTTTACTGGACGACGGCTCGTATGGGAAAAGTGGCCGAGTGGACGACAATTTTATTCGTTCGAGAGAAAGAGAATTATTGGGGATGCGTGGAGGGATCGAAAATTTATGGACTGAGAAAACTGTCGTGTTAAAAATTACCGTGTAAAGTAGTGAAGGTGTGTCGCAGTTGCTTACAAAGTGTAGTTTTTTTATGTAGTAATTTTTAATATGACAGGTTTCTCAGTGTATTATGGTACAATAATTATGTGAAATAAATTGATAGTGGATTGTTCTAAAGTCAGGCTGCTTTGAGGAACGGTTAATTTTGTGCAGTACGTATTTTATTTAAAAAAATTTACGTTGTATGGACCTCCATTGCTTCGTCTGGACGATAATACAAAAGTGTAAAAGAAGTATTATACTTTATATATAATTATACATATTATGTACATCAAATTTAACTCATTGTCTCTAACATCATGTAGTACGAGAAGGAGGCATTTATAATCTGAAAAATGACGTTCACTTCTTAGACTTCATCAAATCGCATATACGGTGCGCAATATTTTCTCGTATACTTGCCGATGTCAGTTTTTTGTGACCGATGGGAAAAAATCCGTAGGCCGTGCAAGAAAACGGCTTTTGTGCCCTCTGGATGATCAGCTGTATGTAAACCCCGTGCTTGCGATTTTTCGTCCACTCCAAATTGTAGGCCAAGTCGGCCAGCGATGCGGTCTGAAAAAAATATTTGTGAGATTTTGAATTTTTCAAAAAATAATCGCGACTCCCGCTCAGTTATCCGAACCTCCTCGGTTATTCTCTCCGCGAAAATGCAGAAGAGCAGTATTTGCGCGAACGTGACGACGAAGAGAAAGAGGTAAATTCCGGTTTCTTGATAAAATCCTCGCGAGATCGTCTGAAATGCAGAAATTTTCGCAAGGGAGAACACACGTGAAGTGACCGCTGAAATATTTGTAATTTACGTACACAATATTTAATTTATACCTCTCTGACACCTACAACGTTAACGCACATGTTTATCGCAGAGAATAGCATAGTTGAGAAGATGACGAGGCTGTAAATTTCTTCTGTCATTTCGCAAATTCTGTCGATGAAATGTTGTAATTAAAAAAAAACTGGCATGAAATAATGAAATAATATTTTAAACTGAATTTATACTTTAGAAGCTCTCGATGCCTGTTAACCAAATCTATTAAACATGAATGTTCCTCTTTACTTCCTCGATTGAAAAGCTCTTCGGTATTACGTTTCAATATCTACAATAATGATAACATCTTTGATTCTACAAATTAACAAAGAAGTTAAATTGGTCGACAAAAAAAAGTTACCTTGAATTGCAAGCAGATGTGCGTTGTAAATTGGGCGAAAAGAGCATCGCTACCAATCCAGTATACACCTGATACGTAAAGCAGATACGCCTCTTGGAAGAGCAAAAAAAAGAAGGTAGATTTCCGCGTTATTTCGAACGGATATTTCAAGAGTAAAATTGTTTGGGAAAAATCGTATGTGTTGTTCAATGCTTCTCGATTCTGGTACTGCATGAAAAATATTCTACGAAATTTCAGAAAGTCCGATATGCACGATTAATTGAATTTTCAAGTGGACTTTGTCTTTGTAAATTAGCTCTGCACTCACATGATGGGCGGCAGGTCGTAAGTGACCAAAAGAACCACTGCTATCCCCCAGTAAATCTTGGATAAAGAGATCACCTTTGCCGGTGAATTTAGTAGGTCCCGATCGATCTTGTTCACAGGATATTTTCTCCACATGACTCCCAAGTGCTCCAGGACAGTCTGGATATTGTCGACTTTTCTCAAAACTAGGAAACCCTAAATTTTTTTTCAATTACAAAATCTAGTGTATAGAAAATACTAATGCGGCGAGACGTGAAATATACCTTGCTAACCGATTGCAAATTCGAGATTATCTGACTCATGATCTGTATCGATATCAGAGTATTACTCTGCATCGTGTCTCGGAGCAAGTAGACTTCGAGTACAAATAGAACGACCCCATTGAAAAGGAATACATACGTCGGCAATTTATGCAGAAACGTGAATTTATCCGTTTTCTTGCTCGTACTAAACTTCAATCCTATCTGGGACATGAGCTTCAAATTGAAGCCTAAATAATATTCGATGTCATCTTTCGAAGACCGAACTTTTGCTGGAAAAAATTTGTTTGAACGTTCTTTACACGAAGTATCAAAGTTAATAGAGTAATAACAAAATTACGCTAATAATAAACAATGTACAATGAACCCCATGATTTGTAGCAAAAGATTGATCTGATCAGCTGAATAATCATGCGATCCTCCCTCTTCAATAATCAAACCTATCATTACCCACAATAATAATAAAAATTGGCAGACTCACCGTTGCTCTTCATGTCTCTCTCCTTCGCTTCCAACTGTTGACCAACGCCCTTCTCTACCCCACAGCGAAGCAACCATCCCCGATGCATATTTCACTCGCTTCATAATACCACCTACTTATTACCCTGTATACCTAATGCTCCTCTGTAATGATTTTTTCACATCATTTTTCCGAGCTTTCCATTGCATTCATACTGGTCGTCTGCAATATTAATATTCCTGCGGCCGTCTGTTTGCTATTCGCGTAGGCATTAGTCACATTCGCGTTGGCTGGTGAGTGCAGTGGGTTTGAGGAAGACGCGGTGCACATATGTCTTGCTATAAGATAAAATTAGCCAGTGCATTGACTGGATTGCATACGTGGAACAATGGGAATAAACTCGAAGCAGTGTATATAACGTGAGGAGCGAAAGCTCGTTCGATACAAATTCTGGATAAAATTTCTGATTTGCTAGTATATGAGATGTGTACACAGTGTTTCTTCTAGAAACAAAACAACAATTTGCCTATTCTACAATCCGTTGTTGTTGAGAGTATAACTCAATATTTCATCCGTACAATATTTTCAGGTTGTAGAGTGGCATAAAGAATTATAGACCTATTTCGTAACGTGGACTATAAAATATATTTTTATAACAAGTTTCAAGACAATAAGTCGGTTTAAATATATTCCCATCATGTGTGCAAGACATAACATTGGATACAAAATTAGACTAAATCATCAATAAATCTACTAAGTGCGAATAAAAAAATATATTTTGGTAACAAAATTACGATTCAAGACAATAAGTCGCTTAAAATAAAAGTATTAAAATATATCTTCATCATTTGCGCAAGACATAACGTTGCTTACAAAAATAGACTAAATCATCGAATAAATCGTTGACTTCGTAAACTATGAACTCGTGGTTTGCAGCATCATATAATACGAGAACGAGGTATTGATGATCTGGAATATTGTTGACTTATTACTAAAATAAGAAAATATTTATTGTAAATAGTTTTGATAAGAGCAGGTGAATTACGTTTGTAAGCTTCTGATGACCAATTGGGAAGAATCCAAATGCTGTACAATAAAATGGTTTCTGCGCTCTCATAATGATCTGCCGAATGATGAAGCGAAGTTTATAATCTTTTGTTGTCCAATTTAAGTTGTACACTGAATCCGCTAAAGATCGGGTCTGTTGATTAAGATGACTATTAAAAATTTTCAATTTATTCTCGTTTATCTAATATCCATATTCTGCGTTGCATGCACCTCGTCTGTGATTCTTTCTGCAAAGACGCAATAAAATAAGATTTGCAAAAAAGTTATCAATGAAAGTACGACGTAAATTCCAACTTCAAGATACGATCCTTGCTCGGCTGCCTAAGAAAAATATTATGCGAATCTTATACTTTTTATTACATTTTTGTGTACATGTGAAAATACCTGTCTACATCCGATGACGTTGACGCACATGTTAATGGATGAGAATAACATTGTTGAAAAAATAATTGGACTGAAAATGTCTTCGACCATCATACAAATACTTAGATGTCATAACAAAATTAGATTAATATTTGGACGTAAACCAGGCGGTTTGGAAAATAAATATTACCTGAGGAACTTTCTATGCCTTTTTACTAAACCAATTAAAATTTCGTTATCGTTTGCATCTTCACGATTAAAGGTTGCTTCTATGTCACTTTTGCATATCTGGAATATAAATTCCAAACGGTCCATTTGAACATTATAGAAACATAAAGCTATGATTTTTATACATTTATATACCTATTATATCGATGAATTCTACATTCTATAATTATACTAATGTATTAGTTCACCTTTATTTGCAAACAAACATGTGTTGTAATCTGAGCAAATAGAGTGTCACTGCAAACCCAGAAGAGAGCCGACATATAAAGTAATTGGGCTTCTTGGTATACCATTAAAAAATACGTGCGTATACTAGTTATTTCAAATGGATATTGCAGAAGCAATAATCGTTGAGAAAAATCATACGTATAGTTATTCGATACACGTGAAAGGTATTGACTGGTTATATGTCTAAAATAAATAAAAATTAAAATAATAATTAAAATTAAAATAATGATAAAATTAATTATGGTTATTAGTTTTCAGTTAAAAACACTAATGAACTCACGCTGTGAATGGTATAGCGTAGGACATCAGGCACACAATAAGAGCAGTAAAGTAAAATTTACAAAAAACAAATGTTTTGTGAGCTATTTTCAAAACTCGAACTCGAAGGTCGTCGGACGGAGGATACTTCGACCAAAGATTTTGAATTTCATTCAGTACCACTTGCGTCTTTTCGATAGTGATCATTAATAAAAATCCCTGCATTGAAGTAAGTCTAATTTGCATAACAGTTATAAAAAAATTTCCAATTTTGTAAGGCATGCGTAATTCAAATTTGCACTTGGCCTTACGGAAACTCTTTTCCTGTGTCAAATATAGTTAATTGTAATATATACCTTGCTGATGGATTGAAGATTTGTCACCACCTGACTACAAGTCTGCATAACTAAAGACAAGTCTACCGAATACACGACTGTTATAAGACTTATTTGAAATACTAAATTGATCAGTCCCTGGATATTTGATAGGATCGTCGGTATTCTACGGATGAATGTAAAGTGGACGGCATTTTCTCCGAAACCGCATTTTAAGCCGAGCAATGTCAGAATTTTTATATTCAAATTAAAGTAATCCGCAGCGTTGACGATGATCGATTGGTCGGATTCTGTAAAAGAAAAAATTACGTTTCCACACTTACATTACAGCAGAACTAGTGCTATCGTACCTTTAGTTTTCATATTGCTCACTCAATGGCAAGAGAAGTGTAACTCAGCTGCTGGTTAACCCTATCGTCGCTATCGCATTGCATATTAATGATCCTCTGATACACCCACTTATTACCGCGCCTCGTTATTTTCTTATGTTTTCTTCTTTTCTATTTTTTATTAATAACAAAGATCATAAAAATTTCATCGCTGTTCTCCGAACTAGAGCTATTTTCTATTAACAGGAGTATTGGAAAAGAATATACGATTCACATAAGTGTTAGTCTTTTGTAGTATGTCTAAAGATAAACATGACTCAATTGAAAATCGTAAAATATATCCTTGATAAGTGTGTGCAATATACACGTAGATTAATATTGAAAAGTCGAATCGGACTGTTTGTGAAATATTTATCATCTCAAAAGCTCTCTGTGTGCTTACACTAAATCAAATAAAATTTCGTTACCGTTTATACTTAACACGACTAAATGCTGCTTCCATGTAGTTTTTGAATATTTAGAATACATAGTTCCAAATGACCAATTTAATTAAATAGAAAAAATATGAAAGCTATAATTTTTTTAAATCTCAACTAATGAATTCATGTACACATTCACCTTTATTTGCAAACAAAAATGTTTTGCAACCTTAGCAAATAAAGTATCACTAGTTAGTTTAAAAGGATATTTCATAACCAATACCCTTTGAGATAAATCGCTCGTGTACATATTCGATTCACGTGAAAGACACTGAGTGGTTATATATCTAAGATAAACAAATTGATATCGTCTTAAAATGATAGTAAAATTAATTTTCAGCTATTAAACAACGCTAATTGACTCACGCTGTTAATGGTATAACTATGGACACCATACCTGTGACAGTAAAATAAAATGTACAGAAAATAAATGTTATACGAGCTACATTCGAAATTCCTATTCGAAGATCGTCAGACGGAGGATGCTTTAACCAAAAACTTTCAATTTATTTAAGTACCGGTGGTATCTTTTAGGGAGTGATCATTCGTAAAAATCCCTTCATTTAAGTAAGTGTAATTCATTATAAAAAGTTCTTTTTTTGTAAGATATTCAATTTTTTTCTGCGTTTTTTCTGTGTATTGAAGTGTAGAAATTTATAGTTATAAAATAACAGTAATTCAGATATAGGTAAAACCTTACGCAACGATCTTTTTTTTTCCTTTATTTTCTGCATAACGTTAAAAGACGAAAATAAAGATAAAAGATGCATTGAAATGCAACACATTTATTTATGGGGTCTGTAAATTTAATTTACAAAGCGTACACTTTGATTACTATGAATATTGAATATTTGCCATACATTCCCATATATATCAAAGTGTGCGTACAGATGCAGGCGTATAGTCGTCGTGCATAACATATTCTACAGATTCTCATGCGAAATATGATGAGAAGTGATTTTTCTCGCTTCGGTTCTGGCCAGTTAGACGAGCGGAAGTAATTTTTAGGACTTTGTAGCGTGGCATAAGTCCACACTTAAGCCACGGCTATCCGTGCCGTAAGTAGACTATTTACGGACCGTTACAGGTATTAATCACACAATGCAATAATAAATGACTAGAACGACATGAATAGCCAGGGAGACGGACTTATTTACCTATAAAAAATTGTTTAATATACGTGTGCCATAAATTATCATTCTAGCTCGGCGTCAAAAGCCCAGTACTATTCTATCGGACACTATGTAAAATCACACTGTGTAAAAAATGTGGTAACTTTCGTGAAAACGGTAACGATGTAAATAGCTTATTATTGGTTAATTTTCATAGTTACAAAAGTCACATTCTAACATTACTACTTTCTTGAAAAATGAAGATTCAATTCCATTCCACAAGAACACAATTCTAATGTCTATTTTATTCTAGCAGTGAATAAATTTCTTTTGATTGTATATATTTTCTACTCTAAATAGGTCTAAACAGTCAAAAACAATTGATGCCATTAAGATATCATTTCCTGTCGGTAGTTTCTAACATCATATAATAAGAATATGATGCCCTGATGATCTGAAATAAAGTATTGGCACCAATTAATTTCATAATAAAATGAATTGACCACACACTGAGCGATTTAATTTGTTTTCAAATTTACAGAAGTAAGTCTTGTATGTCCAATAGGGAAAAATCCGTAAGCCGTACAATAAAATGGTTTTTGAGCTCTTGTTATTATAAAACTTAAATAAAATCTTAGTTTGTAATCTTTTGTGGTCCAATTTAAATTATATACCGCATCAGCTAAAGATCTTGTCTGTATAAAACATATGGATTTCACGTTTCATTACTATGTCAACGATCTCTATTAAAATTATTATATATTATCCAATGTTATACCTCTTCCGATATTTTTTCTGCAAAAATGCAGAAAAAAAATATCTGAAAAATCGTTATCGTTAATATTGTCGCATAAATTATTGCATCACAGTAGGCCTTTTTGTTAATAGTCTGAAAGTAAGCAAATTATTTAGACATACGTTCAAACCTTTTATTTAACTAATTTTTAGGCAAAAATTATTTGAAAATTAGCACCTCTCTGACACCAATAACGTTAAGGCACATATTTACAGATGACAAGAATACAGTGAAAAAAATGATTGGACTAAAAATTTCTTCAATTGCATCGCAAATCCTGATTCACAAAAATGTATCAAATATCAATAAAAGAAGTACCGATAATTTGCCGTAAACAATCATAGAATGTACGATACCTTATAAATTCACGATGTCTCTTCACTAGAGTCAACACAATTTCCTTTTCATTGGGAGCTTCACAATTGAATAATACCGTTACGTCGCGTTTCAATACCTGAACAAAGAATAAAAAAATTTTAATGTTTTTCGCAATTTTTCATAACTTATTTTCAAAATTAAACAATCACCTTCAATTGCAAATACATATGAGTCGTCATTTGAGCAAATAACGAATCGGTGCTAACCCAAAAAATGACGTTCATTATCACCACAAATGCTTCGACGAAGAACACCGCTAAAAACGTGGTTTTTCTTGTCACTTCAAACGGATATTTGATTAGCACTAGTACATGCGAGAAGTCGTAAGTGTTATTGGTCGCCCCGCGAGCTTGATATTGCATAACGAGGTTTCTGAAAATTAAGGCAGCTTCAAAGACTTGTCTTCAATTTCAATAATCGCGTTTACCTACATTCCCAGTGGCAAGACGTGAGATATGATGCAAATGAAATTGGCAGTCACGTAACATTTACAAAAAGTCAGAGTTTGATCGGCTATCTTTATCACTGATTCTCGTATATCGTCGTCGGGAGGATACTTTTCCCACGAGTGTTTGATCTCGTGGAGTATGGACTGGATTTTTTCCACGGCTAACGCAAAAAGAAATCCCTGATTTTATAATGAAATATTAAAAATTACGTTAGATTTGCTGTATAAGTACAAATTAATTATAAATAAAATTTAGGCATATACCTTAGCGATGCATTGAATGTTGGAAATGAATTGACTCAAAATTTGAGAGGCTAGTGCAGTATCGTGCGATTTCAATGCAAACACAATGAAGTTCATTTCGTACACCAGAAAAATTACTGACATGGCATTCGCCGTGAATGTTGGTATTTTGTTGTAGAAGGTACCGAGCTTTTCCGTCATGCCGCACTTTAAGCCGCACAACGACATCAATTTAATGTTCAGATAGAAGTAATCCTCGGCTTTCACTGCCCTTAAATTCTTCTTCTCGTCTACCAGAACAACGTTATAAAAATACAATGAATTTCGCTAATAAAGAGTAAAATTCTCGTAATAATAAATAAAATAACGTGGCTCTCCGATCGAGCGATGAAAAGAATGAAAATTTTTGCAAAATGGCCTCGAATAATTTTGTTCGATAATTGCAAGCCAGACACTCTAAAGTTTCACAATTACAAAACAATTTTTAACCGTTCTATATTTTTTTCCCAGCAGCAGCACATTCGAGACCAAGAAAACCAACGACTTTACCATTACACGCACACGTACGCGTCAAAAGAAGATGATACTTTTTCCGAATTCAACAAACAGGATTCTCTATAATTCGCACCAACACGATTCGTCAAGATTCAGTCTATTAAAAAAAAAAAAAAATGAAAGTGACCAAAACCACAAGGTTTTCAACGGATCGAGACACCTCGACGTAGGGTAAGCAGCCCAGTAGATGGACACTTAAGGAAATATTCGTACGTAAACTCGTCTACTGAATGCACAATGAGCTTCTTTGCACAAGTAAAAATTTAATTTACTTAAAAAATTATCGAGGAGTGTAACAAAAACTGAATTAGTCGTGAAAAATATCTTTGTTTTTTGTTGTATTTTTCAATTCATAATAATTGACCAAGCGTAAAAGTGTCCATCTACTCTGTATACCCTACAGGTCTTACTACTGGAACACCATGAGCCTACCCGTAGTCTTCATGCTGTCCACTTTTCTCGTCCACTACTGGAGGGCTTCTGCTCGCGAGGCTTGCGCGCATCGCATCGTCTGCATTTAATATTTTATTGTTAAGAGTATACCCGTTGTTACAGTGAGCAACCCTTGCTTATTGCCATTCAATACTCATGAATACAATGTACTCGCGCAACCGCCACTTATTTGTCTTTTATTTTATGTTCAGTTGCGTGCGATCGGCATGTGGCGATGGACGATCTTCGGGACGTATAGCGAGAGCGACGAGAACGTAAGGTGATCCGCGGAGTCGTTTTTTCGATGCAGTATGTTCGTATCTCTTGAAAAACAAAAGTATTTGAATTGGTCGTTACGGCTTAGACCGCGATAGATTATTGTTATTACGCGGGTATTACTGATATCCGCAAAACACCACAATACTGCTCGACAATATCCACATAGAAGTGAAAACACCAGAATTTCGTTAATTCACGAGTGTGATTTCATCGTCGATTGTCAAGGTTTTTTTTATCACTATTAAATAAGTTACAGTGTAATTTTGCCCCTTATTGTTATTGTTATTATTTTTTTATCATTATCATTGATATAGTTATTATTGTTATTATAATTGCTGTTCTACTGGTTCTAACTAACAATTTCTAACTAGCTATTTTCCATATAAAACTATAAACATTTGTACAAAATTAAACACGCCTATTAACTATGAATATACAATTTAAAACAACCAATAATAATTATTCGTATCGCCATGTCATTTTTTGTTATCCGTGGTTTGCAACATCATATAGTAAGAAAAAGATGCTCTGATTATCTGAAATATGCAATGGCAAATTAATTTATTTTTCGATGCAATAAATTGACACTCGTCAATTCGGCCTCTTTGTTGATACTTACCGAAGTAAGTCTTTGATGTCCGATAGGAAAGAAGCCAAACGCAGTGCAATAAAACGGCCTTTGAGCTCTCACCATCACGAATTGTATGTAAAATCTTAGCTTGTAATCTTTCGTGGTCCAATTCAAATTGTAAACCTCGTCGGCCAAAGCACTTGTCTGCGCGACGCACAATATAGATTTATCAAACATTTTGTTATTATAGAAACGAGCATGAAATCGTCGTTACGTAAAATTTTACCTCTTCCGTTATTCTTTCCGCAAAAATGCAGAGAAAGAAAATCTGAAATACCGTAATCGCAAATATTGTCGCGTAGATCGCTGATTCGAAATATGCGTGTCGCACGATGGCCTGAAAGCAAACGAATAGTTGAAAAAGAAAATGTTAAATGTGCGCGCGAAAATTTATTTTTTTTTTTAAATAACACCTCTCTGGTACCAATGACGTTAACACACATATTTACAGATGACAAGAACACAGTGAAAAAAATAATTGGACTGAAAATATCTTCAATCAGTGCACAGATCCTGATACGGAAAAATTTTTTTTGTATAAGTCAATAGAGCAGAATGTTGATGCACAGTAAAAAATACGTCGAATTGAACGATACCTTATAAGTTCACGATGTCTTTGCACTAGCATTAATAAAATTTCTCTGTCGTTGGCGTTTTCACAATTAAATCTCGACGCTATATCGCGTTTTAGGACCTACGATCGAAAATCAAACAATTTAAAATTTTCTCACGTTTTTCAACTCAAATTTTAATAGTCACCTTAAACTGCAAACATATGTGCGTCGTCACTTGAGCGAATAACGTATCACTAGCAACCCAAAAAATTACGTTTATAACGAGCAAAGATTCTTCGGCTATCGCCATCATTGCAAACGTCGATATTTTAGTAACTTCGAACGGATACTTCACCATCAACACAATTTCTGTTATTCCATTGGTACTATTGCTTAGTCTGTGATGTTTATAAATCATAACAAGATTTCTGAAAAAAATGATTGATTTTACATTTTAATCCTCGCTACACAACTGGCAATTTTGCACTTACATGCCCAGTGGCAGAGCATACGACAAGAGACAGGTAAATATGGCTATCACGTAGTATTTGCAATAACTTAACGTCTGATCTGCCATGTCTACAATCGACCCTTGTATCTGACTGTCGGGCTGGTACCTCTCCCACAAATGCCGTATCTCCTGAAGTATGACTTGCACTTTTTCGATCGCTATAGCCAGCAGAAATCCCTAATCACAGCGTAATACAATTTTAATTGAAGCCGCGCGACGCACCCGCAAAAAAATTTTAATTTTCCGTTACAATCTCGCCGACGTACCTTAGTAATGCACTGGATATTGGAAATGAATTGGCTTAAAATTTGCGCGGTTAACGCAGTGTCGCGCATGTGCACTGTCTCGATTATACAATTGAATTCGAATGCCATGTAGGCGACACCCACGAGGTTCGTCACGAATATTGGCAATTTGTTGATGAAGCCCCCGATCACTTCTGTCATGCTGCATTTCAGGCGACACAGTTGCATTAGCTTGATGTTCAGGTCGAAATAATGAATGGCATCGACTGCCTGGGCCTTCCCTTCCACTTTCAATAATATTGATATTAATGCGCGAGGTATAACGTTCGATTGGACTAATGTGATTTAAGGTGCGAAAAAAAATTTTTTTCCCTTATTAAATAACGATAGATTTTGATTCGAACAATGTTGAAAAGTTTTTCTATTACTTTCGAGAGTGAATAATTTCCCCCAAGAATACCGAACGATTACTTCGATACAAACGTGTAAAAATAATTAAAAATCTACATAAAAACTATAACTAAAACAAAAGAACCGCTGAGATGAGAAATGTTGCTCCACACTTTAACGAATAAAAAATTATAATAATTTCTAATAAATTGAAATACAGTACAGTGCAGTGTTTATTTTTCGAATCACCGAATTTTCATTTAATTGAAATAATATTTAGCGGGAAAACCAATCGCCAATCCCACCTGCAGTCTGCATGTTGTCACCTGCTCGCCTTCACTGCTGACGAGCTTCTGCTCTACCGGGTCGTTACCGCCACATTAAATATTTTATTCTTTTGAGTATACCGTCTATTACAGTAAATACAACCCTTCCTTATACTTCCCTCTCCCTATGCTCACCCATTCAATGCTCGAGAGCTTGCATTGTTACTTGTGTTTCATCCACTGCAGTTGGACTGTCTTGGGAGGCGAAGACTACAGTGGTGTGCATTTCCATTCGGTCTTTAAGAGTTTGATTGCAAGTTAAGTCTGCAGTTAATTAATAATTTGCTCGCGGATTGTTAAGAAACATAATTAGAAAAAATTAGGAATTTTTTATTTCTATAGACTTTTATCAGTACACAATTAAAGGATATAGGAAACTATATAAGTCTCAACTTGACGATTGTTGTTTATGGTTCGTAATATTATTATACTTGCACTAGTTATGTTTTAATGTCTTGATAATAAAATTGGCACAATATCTATTACCGTATGTTTCAAAAGGAAAAGATCCATTGAGTGTAACTTGTATTCCTATTTCAATCACAAATGTTTATGGATGTGTGCGTGTGTATATGCGAGTAAATTATGAATTATATGTTTAAGAATATATGTCTTGACGATATTCTAATTTAAAAGTTTGATGGAATTATCGAGAAGAGGTAAGATTTTTAAATTTCTACGCTACAATTAATAGAAGTTTTCTAATAGAAAATGACAATTTTATCCGAATATATATAATATATATATATGTATCCAAAAATAGCGTATGGTTATCTTTTGTACCGTATTATGGCGCGACTAGTATGAATAAATTGATGTAAATCGTCAATTGTTATTTGTGGTTTCTAACATCATATAATAGGAAAACGATGTTCTAATCACCTGTATGATAAATAATGCAGTAAAATTATAAATTAATTTTCTTATAAAATTCAAGTTAAACTTGTAATTTAATTTTATACTTGCCGATGTAAGAATTTTATGGCCGATGGGGAAAAATCCATAAGCAGTGCAATAAAATGGCCTCTGAGCTCTTATGATTATAAAATGTATATAAAATCTCAATTTATAATCTTTTGTAGTCCAATTCAAGTTATACACCGTGTCTGCCAAAGCACTTGTCTATAAAAAGTTCAAATTATTTGTCGTGTTGTTATTTAAAAATTCATAAATAAATTTTAAAAATTATTATTATTATTATTCCAGTCAGTTTTACCTCTCTCGATAATTTTTCTCCAAAAATACAGATAAACGAAATCTGAAAAATTGTCATCGTCAATATTGTCACGTATATCCCTACGTCGAAATAGGATTTTTGTGTAATACTCTGCAAGCAAGCACATCATTCAGAAATTATTAATTAGCTACTTTAGAAGGTCCGAAGGTCAATTTAAAACTTAAATAATTTATAATAAAGATCATCAAAATTATTTCCTCATAATTTTTTCCATAATTATTTTCTACTGTATTGATTGTCGTGTGATATTTTTGTATTATTGACTTTTGAACCTTGAAAGACTGAAGGTGATTTCCCCGAACAAAATAATTTACCTCTCTAGTACCAATGACGTTAACACACATATTGATAGATGATAAGAACACAGTGAAAAAAATAATCGGACTAAAAATATCTTCAATCATTATACAGATCCTAATGAACAAGAAGTTCGTTAATGCGTTGTAATAAAATACAATAATATGCATATAGATTCAATTGAATGGTACCTTAAAAGTTCTCGGTGTCTTTGAACAAAGGTTAATAATATTTCCTTATCATTACGAGTTTCATCATTAAACATTTTCATTATATCCCGCTTAAGTACCTAAATTAAATACAAATAATTTTAAGAAACTTCGTAGTTAAAATTTAAATCGAATGGAAAATAACAAGTGCTATCAAGTAGCAAAAATTGTTTTTTTATAATATTTTTGATAATTCAAATTTTAAAATTAACAATGAATTACCTCGAATTGCAAGCAAGTGTGAGACGTTATTTGGGCAAATAATGTATCACTGCTAACCCAGAAAATAACACTCGTAGTCAACAAAAATTCTTCTATAAATCCCGTTAACAAAAATGTCGGTACCTTCTTGATTTCGAACGGATATTTAACTAACAATATTACTTGTGACAAGTCGTAAGTATTATTATTTAGTTCGCGATCTCGATATTGCATACACAAGTTTCTAAAAATTAAATCGATTGAAAAAAATTGAGTTTTCATATTTTTTAAACGTATATTTACGTACATTACCAGCGGCAAGGCGTAAGCTACGAGGCAACTGAAATTCGCCACAATGCAACATTTGCAAAAAGTTAATGTCTGATCTGCTACTTTTATAATCGATTCTTGTATCTTGTCGTCGGGCGGATACTTTTCCCACAAACATTTTATCTCGTGAAGTATGATTTGAACTTTATCTATGGCTATCGCTAAAAAAAAGCCCTAAAAGTTTTTAATAAATCAGAGACAGAAAAAAATCGAAAATCCTTTTAATCCATACGATTGTATACATATACACGTACCTTAGTCTGACATTGGATGTTGGAAATCAGTTGACACACAATTTTCGTAGTTAATGCAGTATCGCGCATGTGCACTGCCTCGACTATAAAATTAATCTCCAGTATCGCACAAATGAGTCCCAGTGTATTTGTTGTAAAAGTTGGCACTTTGTTAACGAAGCTTCCCATCTTCTCCGTCATACTGCATTTCAATCCACACAAGGACATCAATCTCATATTCATACCGAAGTAATGGACAGGATCGAGTGTCCTCGTCTTCTTCTCGTCTGAATGAACAAGATTAAACAAATAATAACTGTCATAATCCCTTCCGCACAGCTAATTTTGCCGTCAAAGCGTTAAGAGTTACCTGTGGCCTGCATGTTGTCACCTTCTCACATTCGCTACTGGCGAGCTCTACAGCTACGATGTCTTTGCGTTGCAATGAATATTTAAACGTCCGCAACTGCAAGCTACCTATTACAGTAAATACAATGTGGCGAACCCTTCTGTAGGTTTCCTCCTCCCTAAGCTCAACCATACAATGTTCAGAGAGCTTACATTGCATCTTCTGGTTCAGTATTGGACTATCTTGCGAAGGACGGTGATGTGCATTTTTTTTTGTTTGATATCCGAATGAATTGGAAATTTGATATTTGAATGATGTCGTTTAAAAAAAAAATTATATTACAAATTAAGTCTATAGCTTATTAATTGTGTGCTTCCAATGCTGACATGTGGGAGTTTGGACGATGATTATTATTACGAAGAAATATCATTGCGAAGGATTTGTAATTTTTTATTTCTATGAACTTTATAGTATACAGTTAAAAAATATTGAAAACGTTGTGATTCACAACTTCATTGTTTATAATTATAATAAGTACTATACGTTTTAATGTTATGGTATCAAAATTGGCACAAGTATTAATAAATTTGAAATTATGCATATAAGAATATCAATCTAAACCGTATTAATTAAAAATTGTGCTATTTTTTTACTTCACCTAACAATCGCCTTTGCTGTGTAAAGTAATCGAAAAGAGGTTGGTCTAGATAAATTTGTGCACTTGAATTAATAGTACTTTTCTTACAAAAATCATAGATTTATTCATACATACATCCACAAACAGAGTTAGGGATCAACCCCAAGTCTTCAGACAATACTATACTTTGAGTTAGGTTCGTATAAACAAATTTCGAACATATTTTTTGTGTCATATTAATCCCAAATTCAACATCACAACGTAACTAACATGAAGAAATTGTTGATAGCCATCAATTTTTACCTGTAGTTTCTAACATCATGTAATAAGAAAATGCTGTCCGGATAATCTGAAATAAAGAGTCGGTATATACCAATTAATTTTCTGACTAAATTAGTTAACACTGTAAATTATTTGTTTTCATATTTACTGATGTAAGTCTCTGATGTCCAATTGGAAAAAATCCATAAGCAGTACAATAAAATGGCCTCTGAGCTCTTATGATTATAAAATGTATATAAAATCTTAGCTTGTAGTCTTTGGTGGTCCAATGCAAATTGTACACCGTGTCAGCCAAAGCACTTGTCTGTAAAAAAAAGCACAAATTATTTATAATATTTATAATAATTATTTATTTAGCAATAATTATTCTATTCCTAACCTCGATCGATATTTTTTCTGCAAAAATACAGAAAAAAGAAATCTGAAACATTGTCATCATAAACAAAGTCGCATATATTCCTCCGTCAAAGTAGGATTTTTGTGTAATACTCTGCAAGTCAATAAATCGTTCAGAAAGCGTCAAATTTATGTTCGCAGGGGTCCGAAAGTCAATTGAAAACTCAAATTACTAATGTATCAGATAAAAAAAAAATAATCAAGCACCAAAAAGCAACAACTTTATTGATTTCTATGAAGTATAGTAGTATTTGTAAATTTCTTCGTAATTTTTTCTTTTCTATCATTTTTTTATTGAGTAAGTTGATTGTCGCGTGATACAGGCATTTTATTGACTTTTGGACCTTTAAATATTGAAAATGATATCCCCGAACAAGATAATACTTCTCTGGTACCAATGACGTTTACGCAAATATTAACAGACGATAAGAATACGGTAGTAAAAATAATAGGACTAAAAATATCTTCAATCATTATACAGATCCTGACGCAAGAAATTGACAATTATTAATACAAATCAACAGTAATTACTATGAATGCACATCTAGATTCAATTGAATTGTACCTTAAAAGTTCTCGATGTCTTTGAACAAAGTTTAATAAAATTTCCTTATCGTTAGAAGTTTTAGAATTAAATGTTTTTATTATATCTTCCTTAAGTATCTGCATCAAATAATTTTATGATAATCGTATGGGCTTTATCTCATACATATGGAATGTACATAAAAAAAGACTTTTTTTCATTTATTTCAAAATTTAATTAATAAATCACCTTAAATTGCAGGCAAGTGTGAGCCGTTACTTGAGCAAACAATGTATCACTGCTAACCCAGTAAATCACGCTCAGAATCAACAAATATTCTTCAAAAACTCCCAGTATTACGAACGTCGACATCTTCGTGATTTCAAATGGATATTTAACAAGTAATACTACTTGCGACAAGTCGTAAGTATTATTGTTTAGTTCACGATTTCGATATTGGGCACACAGGTTTCTAAAAATTGAATTGATTGAAATACTTCAGTTTTAATATTTACTAAGCAATATTTACGCACATTCCCAGTGGCACAGCGTAAGCTACGACGCAACTGAAATTGGCCATAATGTAACATTTGCAAATAGTTAATGTCTGATCTGCTACTTTTATCGTCGACTCTTGTATCTTGTCATTGGGCGGGTACTTTTCCCACAAATATTTCATCTTGTGAAGTATGATTTGAGCTTTTTCTACGGCTATTGCAAACAAAAAGCCCTAAAAGTTTATAATTAAATCAGAGAGAAAAAAAATCTAATCGAACTCCTGATCTAAAATCCTTTTAATTTACGACTGCGTATATATACTTACCTTGGTTTGACATTGAATGTTGGAAATCAACTGACACAAGATTTTCGCTGTTAACGCAGTATCACGACAGTGCACTGCCTCTACTATAAAGTTAATTTCCAGTGCTACGCAAACGAGTCCTAGTAAATTTGTCATGAACGTCGGTATTTTGTGAATGAAGCTCCCTACCGTCTCGGTCATACTACATTTCAATCCGCATACGTACATCAATTTAATATTCATTCTGAAGTAATAGACAGGATCCAACGACCTTGACTTTTTCTCATCTGAACAAATAAGATACAACAAAATAATTGTTTTTTTTATGCAGCTAATTTTGTTGTCAAAGCGTCAAAGCCCACCTGTAGTCTGCATTTTTTCAACTTCTGTAAGTATTAGCACTGTTGCAATTATCCACTAACACCGACGTGTATTTTTATTTTTATTCCTGAATAATAAATTGATTAGATTAAAAACGCAATGCAAATAAATCTCCATACGCTCAATCTCTGCGCTCATCCAATCGTCTGGTACCCACATTTCATGCTCATTAAAATATCAAGTATGGTTCGAAATTAAATGGATATTACGAACAGCGGGAAACTAAAAGATAATTATTATGTTTGCAAAAAAAAACAATATTTATTAATTTGTGTGTACACCAATAAATTTTAAATTCTACATATAATTACGTTTGCTCTGACAGATTCAATTAAAAATTTCCTGAAGTACGAATTTTCTCTTCAGCGATCGCCCTCACGTAGACGCGTTTTAATGAAATTATTTTTAAAAAAATACCATCGAAACTCTTTCTACAAAATTAATCATTATGCCAAAGCCTACCTCCAGCCTGCGTATTGCTGTCTTCTCACGCACTAACGAACTCCTACTCTTCTATGTCTTTGCATTGCAATGAATATTTTACTGTGCGCAACTACAGCTACTTATTACCGCACCACGAATGCAATATGAATAAATAACCCTTCAGCACATTCCCCTTCCAGTTCCGAGAGCTGGCCATCAATTCGTCGCTCGTGTTCTTAGCTTTTTTTTTCTTGTTCTATACTTAGGTCAGTTCGCCCAGTAGCATTATACCACTTTGGGAAGGGAAGAGCAATGAGAGTTGCGCGAGGAGTAGTGAGGTGTACTTCTATTTTTGTGCTCGATGGAATTGAAATTTTCATGTTCATTGGTAAATAAGCTTGAAACTTAAGTTTTTAGTTATTTAGTTATGATGGAAGTGTTAACAATGATTACGATTATGACGAGGTACATTAAGAAAGATTTGATAATTTTTTTTTTTTCTGGAAAACTGTGCAACATTGTCGACTCGGTCATTGTTATCTATAGTTTCTAACATTATTATAATTATGAGAATTGTATGATTTGTGGATAAGATAAAAAAATTAGGCACTTAGTTCTGCAATAGTTACAATTTGTTTTAAAATTAATTAGAATAGGAAAAATACGCATATGAACGTGTATACTTATACGTCTATAAATATAAAAAATAAATTATAAAAAAAATAAAAAATAAAATTATATCCAATAAAGATTTCATCAGTTCAATTCAGAATTTAGATTTTTACCAGAAGTATAATTTAAAGGAGTTATAATTAACATAAAAAGCGTAAAGTAAAGTAAAAGGAACGATCCTGAGTCTGTTAATCCAATTAAATAATTTTGAATTATTTTTTCCATCTCACATTAGCTACAAGTTTGACTATAACAGTAAAATTTTTTTTGAGGTAACTTATAAAATGTTAATTATTAATTATTAATTGTTATCATTAATTATTTTCAGTAGTTTGCAACATCATGTAATAAGAAAATGATGTTCTGATTATCTAGAATATCAAGTAAAAATACGAATTTATTTTTTATGATAAAATAAAATAGCATTAAACGTAACAATTTGTATTTGCATTTACCGATGTAAGTCTTTGATGTCCAATAGGAAAAAATCCATACGCCGTGCAATAAAATGGTCTCTGAGCTCTTGTAATTATAAAATTTATATAAAATCTCAATTTATAATCTTTTGTTGTCCAATTTAAATTATATACTACGTCAGCCAAATCACCTGTCTAAAAAAAATACAAATTATTAATTCTGTAATTATAATGATCAAAATTATTATAGCATTGTCAACTTTTCACCTCTTTTGATATTTTTTCTGCAAAAACACAAAAAAAGAAAATCTCAAAACTTATCATCATGAATGTAATTATATATATTCCTATATCGAAATAGGACTTTTGTGCAATACTCTGAAAGCAAGTATATAATTTATAAAATGTTGAACAATTTATTTGTATAAGAATGTCCAAAGATCAATCCAGAATTCAAATTTAATTTCACATTTTGACAAATGAAAAAATGTAATGAAAATCATGTTATTGAAGAATTCAAAAAGAAAACATTAAAAAATAATAATAATAATTTTATAGCAGAAAACAGTAACATGTTACGAAATTTAAATTTTGAATAGACTCGAACATTCTTATAAGGTGTCAACGGTGAACAAAAATTATTTTCAAAGAATAACACCTCTCTGGTACCAATGACGTCAACACATATATTTAAAGACGATAAAAACACAGTGAAAAAAATTATTGGACTAAAAATCTCTTCTATCATTATGCAAATCCTGAGACATGAAACATTTGTTAATATTCACTAATGACTATACTTAATACACATATATGCAATTCACTTTTACCTTAATAGTTCACGATGTCTTTGAACTAGAGTGATTAAAATTTCTTTATCATTTCGAGCTTCACAATTGAACATTTCCGTAATGTCACGCTGAAGTACCTAAGAATGCAGATCAAACAATTTTTTCAAAATGTAAAGTTTAATCGAATGAAAAGTAAAAAAATTAAGGTATAAATAAGAAATAAACTTCAAAAACAAAATTAAAAGTAATGAGAAAAAACACCATACGATTTTTGTTAAATAATTAACAATCTAAATTTTCTAATATTCTTGATAATTAATTTAAAATTTATTTTATCACCTTAAATTGCAGGCACACGTGGGTAATCATTTGAGCAAATAATGTATCAGTATTAACCCAAAAAATTATACTCAGAATTAGCAAAATCTCTTCGAGAAAAAACATTAACAAAAATGTTGATACTTCTGTTATGACAAATGGATACTTGACTAACAATATTATTCGCGTCAAATCGAAAATATTATTATTTACTTCATGAGCTTGATACTTCATGCCAAGATCTCTGAAAAATCAATTTGTAGTTTAAAAGAAACAAATCCTCGATTATAATAATTAAATAATTTTACTCACATTCCCAACGGCACAGCATAAGCCACGACGCAACTGAAATTCGCCGCAACGTAATATTTACAAAACATCAAAGTCTGATCTGCCACTTTGACTATCGATTCGCGTATCTCCTCATCCGCCGGATACTTTTCCCACACGTATCGTATCTTGTGAAGTGTAATTTGCATTTTTTCCACGGCTATCGCAAACAGAAACCCCTAATTTTGCAATTGAAGTTACCGAAAAAATTTAACTCAAGACCACACTGAATTACAAAAAAAAAAATATCATCACAATATTTATTAAGTACCTTGGTTATGGACTGCGTATTGGAAATAAATTGGCAAAAGATTTTCGAGGCCAACGAGGAGTTCCGTAGGCGTACCGCCTCGACTGCGGCCGTCATTTGAAAGAACAAATAACAGATTCCCAAAATGTTCAGCAGAAACGTCGGTACTTTGTTAACGAAACTTCCGATCGTCTCGGTCACGCTGCATTTCAAGCCGCACATCGCCATCATTTTGATGTTGATACCGAAGTAATCAGCAGGATCGAATGTCCTTAAATTATTCTTGGCTGCGCTCGTGAAAAAAAATTATAAAAATCATCACGATTCCTCTATCTAAAACACTCAATTCCGCTGATGTGCCTACAAGCCTACCTCCGGTCTGCATATTGCCGTCTTCTCGCGTCCACTACTGACGAGCTTCTGCTCTGCTACATTGTCGGCTTCGCGATGAATATTTTATTAGCCGTTGGCGACGCGGTAACCGCTTATTACGGGAAAGCTCGTTACGAATAACCCTTCTGCATTTTTCCTCTGCTTCTCGATTCGTCGTTTCGGTGCGTTTATACGTGCTTATTACCTTTTTTTCTCGTTTGATGCTCGCAGAAAGAGTCCGCGAGCTCGAGAAAGACGTGGTTGGGCAGAGAACAAATTATTTTTCGTAGAGATAAGACTGTAAACATAGTGAACGACGAGAACGAGAGTTCAGGTTCTTGTGGAATGGGCTTCAAAAGTACCGAGTGAGTAGTACAGGTGTTAATGTGATGCTAAAATAAGTGGAAAATGAAAATTGTGTAATTACCACTAGTTTATGTATACAGCAGCATTTTGTTATGAAAATCGACATAATTTGCAATGCGACTTTACAAGGTGAGAGTCGTATAGCACCGTCAGGTGTATAAATAAATAATGTTTTATCTGACGTAGATTGAAGCGATTATCGTTAGAATGATTTATTACAGATTAGATATGGTTTAGATACTGCATATACAGATACAATCGAATGCGGTATACTTATAACTACGAAATAAAATATAGAAGATGTAATTCTACAATACCGAAGAAATGAGTTATGTAAAACGTGTTTGCTTGATTTTTTTTACTACTGATTCCCGGTTGGCGTAAAGTTACACACTAGCCTTTATTGACCTTAACGATGACAAATAGTACAATGAGCAAGTAATTATCGCTGTCGCTTTTATTTTCGGCCCTGGTCCAAATATCTTTGACCTTAAGCCTTAATTTAGTCTAATAAGAAGAAAAGTGTATCGGGTTATCAAAGCAGATTCAATCTATACACCCTATACAATATATAGTCAAAGATTCCATTCGTAGAGCTCGCATAAAGAATTTTAGTAGCGCATTGAACTCTGTTATTTAAATAAAACTCAATGCAAAAACTTGTAAAATCATGTTTCGTCGCTCATATGTTTCCTCGACAGCTTACAAGTTTCCCATGCCTAATTACAAGAAACAAAGTTTCCGCCTGCCGCGCATTCCGGCGCGAAATTTGAATTTCAAATCCGACTTTCGAATCAAAGCCATTCAACCGCGCGTGCACTCCGTACCAAAAAAAAAAAAATAATAATAACCCACGCACTCCCCGCGCGAAAAAAACTCTGCTAATACACTCACACACAAACGCACCTATACACACATTATCGCGACTCCCGAAAATTAAAGCCGCGCGCGCGCGCATGACGTCAGCGCCGCGGGCGGCGCTGCTCTCGCCGCTCGGGGAAATCCCGGACTCGCTTCGCGGATAGTCGCTCGGCACATATACGTGCGGTATACGGCGTGAAAGAGAGCGAGAGAGCCGATCAGCAGTCGCTGCACACCGCTACTTCGGCGCCGGCATTACTTCAGTTCCCAGTCGAGTCTCGAGCCAGGCGCACGTCTTTCATTACCTCGGAATCCCGCGTACGTCACACGTACGCAGTAACAACCGAACGCATACTTAGTGCCGCAGTAGTGCGCGTCGATCGCCTCCGACCGATTTCATCGTTCCGTGTCCCCCCCAACCGATTGTCAGGTAAGAGCCCAGTGATTTTGGCCCTTTTTTTCGCCTTTCTCCCTGCCCCTCTCTCTCCAAAATAAATAAAATCCACACGCCTGCGCCTCTCATCCACGAGCAAATGCTTCCCAGTTGCTGCGCAGAGCCAATTCGCTCGCGTCTCAATTTCTTTGCCTGCCGAGCCTCGATAACAGTAAGCGCGCGCGTTTTTCCTGATAACAGAGAGCCGAGCGTGACTCACGCGACGCGCGACGAATCGATAATTCGCGAGAGCGCCGCGCAACTGACGCTCTCTCCTGTGCTCCATTCGTACGGGGGAAAATATTTTTTCATGCGATATACGAGCGCGCACACGAGGCTGCTATGCCGTAACGCGAACGGGACATTATACAGCGAGTATAAAGATTCGTATACGCGCGCGCTCCGAGAGAAAGAGAGAGAGCCCGATGCGCGCGTTATACCCGGAATAGATTTTTGGGCGTGCTGCGACCTTGGATTCCCCCCTTCTCTCCCTCCCTCCCCCACCCCGGAATAAACCTTCTTTTAAGCACGTGTGCGTGTGTGTATGTAATACCGGCTTTGTTACAGTCGGGGAGGGAGAACCGGTCTCCGCTCTCGGATTCCCCGACGGCATTCTTCGGTTAATTTTACTTTTTTTTAATTTTATTTTATTTTATTTTATTTTTTTTTTGTTTTTAATGGGTTATTTCGTTTCCACCAGTTTTACAATTTATTTCGAGATTCCCGTGTGTCGCTCCCGTGATTTCGATAAACGGGCGCGCGCGTGTGCGTCTGTGTCGGCGATTTTTTGCGCGACGAGTCGAGAGACTGCGATGGAGTTTACTGCACGAGACCGAATGTAACGGAGACGAAAGGCGGCACATCTGCCGCGAATTAATGCGTCGTTTCCTTCGCCTCTCGATAAGCGTTCGAAGGAATTTTTGAAACGAGGCCGATAAGTTGAGCGGCCGACGAACGTGATGATTTCCAGCAGTGGAACATTGTGTGATTGTAATACATGTATATATATTTTGCTACAGGTATAATAATTAATAAAATCGTATGATTTTAGTAATTATTTTTAAAATGTTTTTTTAGTGCAGTGTTAAGTTGAATTGAAAATGTGCTTTATCAATGAGAAAACCGAAAAAATACGCGATTTTGAAAATTAAACGATTGTCGGGCGCATCGCAGATACTTACGAGGTAGACATCGATATCGATCACTCTTATCGCGCTATCTCGGCTCTTCATCGTTTTACACGACTGCTGATAAGAGGAGGTCGTTGATGTTTTCAGCGCGGATTTCATTTTCTTGTTTTCGAAAGGATACGTTGACTCTTTTTTTTTATCGCGAACGATATTAATCGACGATATCGATTGATTGATGGAAAAAATGTCAGATCTCAAATAATTTCTATTTTTTCTTTTACGTATTACATCATGTGTCGTGACACACAGCTCTTGATTGTGCGTTTATAAAAATAGGCGCTTGACGTTTTTAAGCTGCGTCGTAAAAGGAAACTGTAATTATCATTAAAATACGAAGTTTTTTTGTGAAAATTACTTATCGCAGTGAATCGACAGGATCAAACTGAAAATTTGCGCGCGCATTGTCAACTCGCAATAAAGCAAACTTTGTATTTTTTTATCGTAACTGTTTAATATTACGAGATAATTCCTCACTGAAATTAAAGAAGTGTAAGCTGTATAGAAGTGCAAACAAAGAAACAAGCAGCATAACACAATATTTTATTTTATTCTCATTACGATTTTAATGTAGATTTTCGATCCCCCGTCGCATTAACGCGTAAATCAACAACTGATTTTCTATCAGAGACATACCAGAATTTAATTCCCTAAAAAGCCCTACATTGTGTATACACAGACAGCCACGTTTTCCTATATATACGTGAAGGCCAAAGCATTCACATAAGAAGCCATTGGGGATTCCCTCAATATAGAAAGTATTCGGTTATCTTTCTCTTCTATACGTATATACAGATATACACACGCGCAGCATGACACACAAAGAATATACTGAACCTCGACACACTTCCGGCTGAGTGTAATGTACCCATTCACGGAAGCGATGAAATGGGATGGACGGCGCCACGAAGTCGACGGCAGCCGAAATCGTCAAAGCGAATTGGGGTGGATGAAATTTTTTTATTTTCTTCTATATAGCATAGGATACTGAGCGAAAATTCAACTAGAAAATTACTTGTTCATCAAAATGTGTTTATTATAATTGTTCTGGTTTTGTGAAAACATTTTGATTTCACGCTAAACAATATAGTCGTAACTTCTCTTCGCTAATGCTTGATTCTCTCGCTTTGCAGATTTTCATGAATTTCACATATTATCGCAACGAGTTGACGATAGAAACTTTCGTGTAATGAGGTTCATTTTAACCTTGGGATTTTATGCTCGAATCGTGTATTTCGAGAGTACGAGACAAGGTCTCGACCGCGCGGCACAATGTAAAAATTTTTTGCGCGGAAAAGTCCCAAGGAAGTGCCGATGTTTATGTGTTCACTTAGTGCAAGTACGCAACGAGTCGCGTTGAGAAGAAAAAAATATACGTAATCTAGCCGCGAACGGGCAGCACGTGGGCAAGAGCCAAGGACGTCATCGCTGCTTCCTGTTATAAAACCGTACTTGAGAGCGACAGCGTCGCGGCGAGTGTTATAGTTTCATCGTGCATTGTCAAGGAAATGTGGATAAGAAATAAATACAGTCTTTCGAAGAACATACGTTCGTTTTTCTTTTTTCGTCAATTCCGTTCTCCTTCTAGTTTTCACAATTTCACTGATTTATTTCGGGATACTTTATGGAATACAATGTTGTTAATTAATAAAGAATGACTGACGCTGCTCCGGGTATGACTAACGCTCGGGTATCCACCGTTGTTCCAGTAGTTAATCCCGACATTAAACTGGCTATTCGAATCTTTACCTTCCTAGGGATCTTAAGACTTGTTTTGGCATCGATTGTCACCGGCTCATCGGCAAAGTTTATGAGAAGCACAACCGTTGGGTGATGCGCCAATCTTCGAACTACGGCTAAAACTTTCTCATTCGGTAGCACGAGCTCAACAGTGCCATCTCTCAAGGTTGGCGTCTTCTTCAGACTTGTCATACTTTTGAATATCTTGTAATGAGATTTCGGAGCCGCTGCTTCACTTTTCAAATTCAGAGTTTTGTAGTTGGTATTGACGGGCAACCAAGTTTTCGCACTGGTCGAAAAGCCAGCGCTCGTAGTGTTATCCCATTGAAAAGGAGTTCTTTCGGGATCTCTTGAAATTCTTAGATATTTGTCTGGACCACCGTGGCACGCAGCTGAGTCTTTCGTTTCCGCGTAAGTGAAAAATCTGTCCACCATACCGATTTCATCTCCGTTGTAAGCAACTGCAATTCCTGGTAAAATTCCAGCCAGAAGACTAATTTGATCAGCTCTTTTTTCGCCAAATCGGTTAGCCACTCGATGGTTGTCATGATTTCCAATAACCCAATTGGTTGTACGACCTTGAGGAATCAGGCTTATCCATTGTTCGATTGTCGCTTTAAAATCGGCAGCTGTCGAGGTGTTATGTAATTGTGCGATGAACATGAAGTTGAAAGGATTGCCTCCAACTTTGAAATACCGTAGCAACTCCGGGAGAGTTGTGTAAATCTCTAACATCTGGAATTTACTGCTTGTTTTGTGGTTTTCAGCATAAGCGTCGAACAACGCTTGCCAGGATTTGATGACTCCATAAGTATCTTCCGAGTCTTTAGTGTAGAGGTGTTCCATAGAATCGTAGTCATCGGGAGGCAGCTTTGTGTTATTTATTACAGGTTCATCGCGCATTTGTAAATCTTCGAACAAGCGATTCGCTGCATCTATTCGAAAGCCATCGACTCCATGATCCATCCAAAATGTCAACACGTCTTCTATTTCTTTTGTCACGGCCGGGTTGCGGTAATTCAAATCAGGTTGACAAGGGAGGAAAGCGTGGTAATAGTACTGTTGACGCTTTTCGTTCCACTCCCAAGCAGAGCCGCGAAATCTGTTCAGCCAATTATTTGGTGGCCTTCTTTCTCCGTACGGCCCAACCTTTGCATCTCTCCAGACGTAATAATCGTCATATGGCTTAATTCGATCCACACTCTTCTTGAACCACACGTGTTCGTCTGAACTGTGATTAGGAACGAAATCAAGCATTACCTTCAAATTTAATTCCCTCGCTCTGGCAGTTAACCTCTCAAAGTCCTCCAGAGTTCCATATTCTGGATTGATAACGGTAAAGTTGGAAATGTCGTATCCAAAATCTTTTTGTGGACTCAAATATATTGGCGATAACCACACAGCGTCGGAACCGATATCCTTTACATGGTCTAATCTGCTTGTGATTCCGTTAAGATCGCCGATTCCATCACCGTTGCTGTCCATGAAGCTTCGTGGATAAATTTGGTAGATAACACCGGCTTTCCACCAAGTCGTAAGATCCCGATCGGGCTCACCGGCATTTTTTATGTGGCATGCCGAGACACCAAGTACTATGAGCCCAAAACTTAATAAAGCTGCAGTCATCGTGATTGCAGAAGCTCTACTGAAAACACAATTCGCGAAACGCATTTATGTACAGAACTATACGATACGAGTTATATATCACCTGTTTTTGGTATAGCAATCATAACACAATGCTTTATAGCGAATATTTTTTCGAAAAGCCAACATGTCAAAATTACCGGTATATCATCCGCAATGCTGACGCGTCGGCTTTGCGAAAAAATATTCGCCATAAAGCATTGTATTATGATTTTTGTGCTAAAAGTAAAAGTTCACATCATATAACTTGATAAGTATGTTGCGCAATTGATTCATAGTCGCTATCCGCAAGTTCATCCCACAAATCTGCCAGAGTATTCGGTGATAAATGAGAGTCTACATTAACTTTACTAAGACTCCGAGATTAACACGCGCGAAATGAAATCCGAATTGAAAAAATATATGCATCACAATGAGCAAGCGATATTAATATAATGTAATCATAAGAGTAATGTCTAATAAATCTTTTTTACCAGCCTTTTTTCGGTAATTAATTTGTTTATTGGGTGTGCGCAGGATGTGCAAAAGACTTTTGAACAAACGAGGCATCATATTTCTTTTAAGAGAATTGTTATGTACACTAGATGATTTTCGAAACAGCTGTATACCAATATTTTAGTCTTGTCAATCTTTTATAAATTGTCTATATTTTTAACTGGTTAAATTGCGCAGACATTAGCAGTGAAAAAATTAATTACGTTGCTATGCTCGTGAAAAATTGCTAAATTTTTTTTTCAATTAAAAACTGGGTCAAATTTAAACGGCTTCAAAAATATTTTCGCAAATATCACGAAAAATCGCGTTACAATTCGCTCTAAAAAAAATCCAATGACTGCATCGAGCATATCGAATATTTCACAGTTACTCTTTGTATCTACACGCGATTTACAGTATAGTATCTATTAAGTCATCATTTCCAACCGCACTGGCTATACTTATTACTTACATATACCCAATCATAATTAACCGTTATTATTCTATAGTCAAACCACGCCCCGACGATTCCTCAATTGCCCAGCGTTTATACCGTATATCCATACATACTGCATTGCTCATATTATACTCGTCATACATTTGTTTATCGTCTCTCCACTTCTGCATAATCTTATACCCTATCAACTTTTCCCCGTCTCGCCGAACTCCAATCGTCAAATTTTCGCTGCGCATTACGAGCTGCTATCCGCATGACATCACCAACAAGACAAACGACAAGTTTCAAAACGAAGTCGCGTTGCATCAGCCGTTATACACGTCATTCCGCGCGTACTTACTTCGCGCAACGAACTCTGCGCTATTCAACTGCGCGGCAGCTCGTCACAGGTTCAACGAATCGCGTGGCCTCACGCTCCAGCGATTTTTTCCTGCGCGCGAGAGACCCGTGACTCTGAGTCAGAGATCGGCCTCTCGCGCGTCACTTCCGCCTATTTTGCGCGGATGTGCTCGAGGAAAAGTCGCTGCGCCTTTTTTTTCGATTTAGCGCGATTTACACGCTGCGCAGCGAGTTTCTTTTTTATTCTTCGTCTGGATGTGCGAAAAGACATACGCACCTGTTGCTGTTGATTTATTTATGTTTCTTTCAGGCGTTATCAGTGTAGCGCGTCGAGACGACGAGCCTGCGCTTGGCAAATGAAAACTTTGTGTGCTTTCTAACGAGGCGCTGAATTTCTCGGATTTGACGTGCTATGCCGCTCTTATCTCTGGGAATTACGCGTAAAAACCCGACGGCGTTGGAGATTGGGTTTTTGTTTTTTTAGGAGAGGAAAACAGCTCGTTCTATCGCGTACACGAAATTTGATCTGTGCAGGATGAAAATTTTAATCCGAGCAATCGCTGGCCTTCTCGTACGTGTAATGTACGTTTGCGCATTTAGCGTCGATCCATCAATTTTAGACGTACACTTGGGTTTGATGGATTTGTCAGGAAAAAAGGTTTGGCAAGAATGAGAATTGCGACCAGCAGAAAATTTATGCTTTTCCTTATCACTGTGTGATCTGCATAAAACCGCAGTGTTCACACAGCTAGCTGCGGTACATGTGATCGTGTGTACGTACACGTGAATACCTGTAGCGTATGTTTACACAATTGTCGAGCGGAGGAGGCAGCAGTGCCGTGTTTGGTCGTGCCGTGCATACGATTGAGTTTCCTGTGCTGACGTTTTTTTCTCTGAAGACTGCGGCATTTCATTGGATAATGTAGAGAAAACTCTTTTTCTTTTATTTTAGAAAATTTTCGTTACATGCTTGAATTAAACGAAAATTAAACAAATTATTGCTTTTTTGCTGAAAATAGAAGTTTTGAAACAACCGTACTGAGTATTTGTCTTTTCGTTCAATTATAATTAACTAAAATTCATTTCGTTGACAATTATTGACAATTCATGAGATACAACTAGATTTTAAATAAGGCTGTTGTTGCAGGTTATTTATATTCGATCACAATGTTATTGCGTTTTTTATCTTCTTGTGCATTTTTCTCTTATATTTCGGGCTGCTGTTTATATTATTTGAAACATTATATTCAAATATAAATAAAATAAAATACCGAACCTCCACATACTTTCAGCTAAGAAAAATGTCTCCAATGGAAGCGCAGAAACGGAATGGACAGCACCACCAAGTCGATTATAGCTGCTCATCAAATGTGTTCATTATAATTTTTCAGATTTTAATAGCTATATAATTTCTCTCTATTAATGAAGAACTCGTCTCTCTTGCTTTACAAATATTATAAATAATTACTATTCTCAACCGATATTAACAAATACAGCAGCGTCACTAACGAGTACCACTAGCTCTATAAATCCATTCGATGTTGTTTCCACGTCGTAATATTACACAATTAGCCAAAAAGTAATTTTGTCTTTATTCTTCATTTAGCTTGACACGAATTACTGTCAACAACCGACACAGTAAAGCCTGGAAATTAAATTTCTAAGGAATATATAATTTTATTTGTTAAAAATTGCATTAATTTATTTCAGAAAATTTTATAGAATACAATATTTTTATCGAAAAATTACATGCATAATCATCAATATTAGTAAAGAACGACTGACGCTGCTCCTGGGAGAACTAATGCCGTGGTGTCGATCGTTTCTCCAGTAGTTAATCCCGACATTAAACTGGCGATTTGAATCGTTGACTTCTCATCAATGTTAAGACTTGTTTTTGCATCGATTGTCACCGGCTCATCGGCAAAGTTTATGAGAAGCACAACCGTTGGGTGATGCGCCAATCTTCGAACTACGGCTAAAACTTTCTCATTCGGTAGCACGAGCTCAACAGTGCCGTCTCTCAAGGTTGGCGTTTTCTTCAGTCTTATCACACTTTGGAATATCTTGTAGTGAGATTTCGGAGCCGCTATTTCGTTTTTTAAATTCACAGTTTTATAGTTAGAATTAAGAGGCCGCCAAGTTTTCGTACTGGTGGAGAAACCAGCACTCGTAGTATTATCCCATTGAAAAGGAGTCCTTTCGGGATCTCTTGATACAGTTTGATATTTATCTGGACCAATATGGCATGCAGCTGCGTCTATAGTTTCCTTATAAGTAAAAAATCTGTCAACCATACCAATTTCATCCCCGTAATAAAGAACTGTTATTCCTGGTAAAATTCCAGACAAAAGACTAATTTGATCAGCTCTTTTTTCACCAAACCTAGTAGCCACCCGAAAGTTGTCATGATTTCCGATAACCCAATTGGTTGTATAACCTTGAGGAATTAGGCTTAGCCAGTTTTTGATTACTGATTTAAATTCGCCAGCTGTTGAACTGTTATGCAAATCCATCATGAACATGAAGTTGAAAGGATTACCTCCCACGTCAAAATACTTTAGCAACACTGGGATAGGTGAATATACCTCTGACATCATAAATTTACCACCTGTTTTATGATTTTTTGCGTAAGCGCCCAACAATAAATTCCAGGAATTGACAACCGGAATAACTTCATCCAAGTTTACATTGTGGATGTGAAAGAAAGCCTCGAAGGAATCGGCAGGTGCTTTTGTGTCATTTGATTTGGGATTATCACGCAATTTGAGATCTTCAAACAAGACAATCGGTGCATCTATTCGAAAGCCATCTACTCCACGATCCAACCAAAATGTCAAAACGTCTTCCATTTCTTTTCTAACGGCCGGATTGCGATAGTTCAAATCAGGTTGTATAATGAGGAAAGCATGATAATAGTATTGTTGACGTTTCTCATTCCACTCCCAAGCCGATTTACCAAATCTGCATACCCAGTTATTTGGTGGCATTCGTTCTCCGTTTGGCCCTACCTTTGCATCTCTCCAAATATAATATTCATCATAGGGCTTAATTCGATCCACACTCTTCTTGAACCACTCGTGCTGGTCTGAACTATGATTAGGAACAAAATCGAGCATTACCTTTAGTTTCAATTCTCTCGCTCTGGCAGTAAACTTAGTGAAATCTTCCAGAGTTCCATATTCTGGATCGATGTCAGTAAAGTTTGAAATATCGTATCCAAAATCTTTTTGTGGACTTGAAAATATTGGCGATAACCACACTGTGTCGGCACCAGTATCCTTCACATGGTCTAATTTACTGGTAATTCCATTAAGATCGCCGATTCCATCACCATTACTGTCCATGAAGCTCCTTGGATAAACTTGATAGACCACACCAGTTTTCCACCAGGTGGTAAGGTCCCGTTCGGGTTCGTAGGCATTTTTTATGTAAGATGCCGAGACACCGAGAATTGTGAATCCAAAACTTAGAAAAGCTGCAATCTTCATGATTACAAAAGCTGTACTAAAAACACATTTCAAAAAGTATATTTATAAATGTAGTCCTGTCAACGTATTATCTGTAATGTTATCGCGTTAGCTTTGCGAACAAGTATTCATCATTAAACATTGTATTTCAATTTATGTACTAAAAAGACAGGAAATATAACTGGATGATGAATTTGCACAGCAAATTCATTAAGTTTCTCCTAAAGTTGATTACAATTCCACGGTAAAGCCAAAGTATACGGATAAAAATTAGTTTTTATTATCGTCTGTGTTTATATTACTAATACTCAGATTAAGAAACGCAAAATCATGTACAATTAATAAAATGTATGCATCACAAAGAACACAAACGAGGTATAATGGAGCCGAAAAAAGAAACAAGTTAATTATTTCATTTAAAAGAATTGTTATACGGATTGGAAAATTTTAGAGAGGGGTATTAATGAATATACATTCCGAAAGGCTAGTAACCATTAGAAATAAGAATTTGTTATATGTGTACAGATAATTAAATGCTTTAAAAATTGTGTTGTTTCAAATTACAAAAGGTTTGTGGTGCAACCATACATTTTACATAACATTGATTTATTTCGAAATACTTAAAAAATACCACGTTTCTATAGATAACTACATACATAAAGATAAATATTAATAAAGAACAACTGACGCTGCTCCGGGTAGAACTAATACCGTGGTGTCGACCGTTGTTCCAGTCGTTAATCCCGACATTAAACTGGCTATTTGAATCGTTGACTTCTTATCAATGTTAAGACTTGTTTTTGCATCGATTTTCACTGGCTCATCGGCAAAATTTATGAGAAGCACAACCGTTGGGTGATGCACCAATCTTCGAACTACGGCTAAAACTTTCTCATGCGGAAGAATAAGTTCGAGAGTACCGTCTCTTAAAATTGGCATTTTCTTCAGTCTTGTAATACTTTGGAATATCTTGTAGTGGGATTTCGGAGAAGCTATTTCATTTTTTAAATTAAGAGTTTTGTAATTAGAATTAACTGGCCACCAAGTTTTCGCACCTGTGGAGAAACCAGCATTCGCAGTATTATCCCATTGAAAAGGGGTCCTTTCGGGATCTCTTGATTCGCTTTGATATCCATCTGGACCAAGGTGGCATGCAGCTGCGTCGATCGTTTCATTATAAGTAAAAAATCTGTCAACCATACCAATTTCATCTCCGTTATAAAGAACTGTAATTCCTGGTAAAATTCCAGACAGAAGACTAATTTGATCAGCTCTTCTTTCACCAAATCTGCTAGCTACCCTGGAGTTGTCATGATTTCCAATAACCCAATTGGTTGTGTAACCTCGAGGAATTAGGCTTACCCATGTTTCAATTCTTGATTTAAATTCAGCAGCTGTTGAGGTGCTATTCAAACCTTTGATGAACATGAAGTTGAAAGGATTACCTCCAACTTCGAAAAACTTTAACAACACCGAGTTAGGTGCGTATATTTCAGACATCAAGATTTTACTGCCTGTTTTATGATTTTTTGCGTAAGCGTCCAACAATAATTTCCAGGATTTGATAATCGAATAATTCTCATCCGAGTTTACATTGTAGATGTTATTTAATGAACGAAAGTCATCTTGAGGTGCTTTTGTGTTGTTTGATTTGGGATTGTCACGCATTTCGAGATCTTCGAGTAAAACATACGGTGCATCTATTCGAAAACCATCTGCTCCACGATCCATCCAAAATGTCAAAACGTCTTCCATTTCTTTTAGCACGGCCGGATTCCGATAGTTTAAATCAGGTTGTATACTGAAGAAAACGTGGTAATAGTACTGTTGACGCTTTTCGTTCCACTCCCAAGTAGATCCCCCAAATCTACATAACCAATTATTAGGGGGCATTCTTTCTCCATTGGGGCCTACCTTTGCATCTCTCCAAATGTAATATTCATCATAGGGCTTAATTCGATCCACACTCTTCTTGAACCACTCGTGCTGGTCTGAACTATGATTAGGAACAAAATCAAGCATTACCTTTAGTTTCAATTCTCTTGCTTTGGCAATAAATTTGTCAAAATCCTCAAGAGTTCCAAATTCTGGATTGATGTCAGTATAGTTTGAAACATCGTATCCCAAATCTTTTTGTGGACTTGAAAATATTGGTGATAACCACACTGTGTCGGCACCGGTATCCTTTATGTGGGCTAATTTGCTGGTAATTCCGTTAAGATCGCCGATTCCATCACCATTACTGTCCATGAAGCTTCGGGGATAAATTTGATAAATTACACCAGTTTTCCACCAGTTGGTAAGGTCCTGCCCGGGGCATGCCGAGGCACCAAATACTGTTAGTCCAAAACATAGTAAAACTATAATCGTCATGGTTACAGAAGATCTACTGAAAAATCATTTCAAGAAATATACTTATATATAGGTGAAATTCTGTAGAACATATTATCTGAAATGTTATCGTGTTGACTTTACAAAAAAATATTTGTAACGAAAAAATAGGAGAGGTAACTCTATGAATATTTTGCGTAATGGAATAGTTCATTTTATCTTGAACTTCACAGAAGTACCAAAGTATTCAGATAAAAATAAGATTTTATTGCAGCTCTGTTTACATTACTAAGACTCTAAAATTAAGAAACGATAAATCAAGCCCGAATTGACGTAATGTATTAAGGGAATTACACCATATAGTCTAATTAATCACGCCCAAAAGTTGAACTTTTTTATTTTTCATAGATCATTCAAACAAGAAACTATTATGTACCTAGCCAAAACCCTATGCCAACAGAGAGCTAAGAGTAATATTGAAAAATAAATGACGCAATTTTTCTTCTTTTTATCAAAAATACTGCATTATGTACAGTATTCTAATATTTTGATTTTTTTTATGTGTACCGAAATAGTAAAATTAAAAGAATAATTAAACCTTTTAAAAATTGTATTGTTTTAAGCATTAAACCATTTTCAAATGATTTAATAGTGCAGCCATATATTTTTGTAATAATTAAATTTTCACCGCGTTTTCACTTTATTGTGAAATGTAAAAATGCTTTAGCAATGAAAAATAAATTAGGCTACTACGAAATCATGAAAAGATGCTGATTTATTTTAGATTAAAAAACTAAGTCAAATTAGAATGTCTTCAAATACATCGAGTCAAAATCCACTGTACGTTGAATGTACGCATTATGCAGAGATTTTCGCGAAAGTCACAATGAATTACGTTATAATATCTTATCTTCTATTAAATCACTTATCTCCGGGAATTGCGCGAATAAAATCCGAAAACCTTGAAATTGGGGTTTATTCATTTTTCAAATCTCAAGTTTTGTAGTTTGAATAAATGGCCACTAAGTTTTCGTTCTTGTGGGAAAATCAGCACTCGTAGTCTTATATTATTGAAAAAGAGTCCTTTCGGGATCCGTTTCAACTCTTTGATATTTATCTGAACCAATGTATGGTATGCAACTACGTCTGTTTATTATAATTATTCAGATTTTAAAATATTTTTTACTTCATGCCACTTAACCTAGCCACAGATCCTCTCCATTATTGCACAACTCATTTCTTTCGCTTTACAAAATTTTATGTTATAAAAAATTACTGTTCTCAAGCTAATATTAACATATACAACAGCGTTACGAAAGAGTAGCACGAATCGCCGCAAACAACTGCCACTGTAAAGCCTCCTCCTGCAGCATTTGTCTGAAAATTCTAAGACTTACAAATGTTTTATTCATTCATAATTGATTGATTTATTTTGGAAAATTTTATAAGAATTCAATATTTTTATTGCTTATATTTTTACAACTCCGGGTAGAACTAATGCTCTGGTATCCACCGTTTCTCCAGTAGTCAATCCCCACATTAAACTGGCTATTTTGAATCGTTGACTTCTCATCAATATTAAGACTTGTTTTTGCATCGGCACTAATCAAACTACAGCGCAGTATAAATTGAAATACAGAGGAAGAAAAGAGTCTTTTTACAAAAATATCTCTATGCAAATATGTACATGTTTTAAAAGCATGTCGTACAAACTATATCCTAACTAGGATATCGGTTATTTTAGTACTAAAGCGATAAGATATACGTTTTATTTTTAATTGTTCATAAATACATTGATTTATCAAAATTTCCAGAGATTTTGGATTATGAAATCATGTTCGAATTGACGTAATGTACGTATCATAAAAAGCAGTTACTATGAAAAAAATTGGTATACTAGACGCTGATAAAGTAATCGTAACAACAAGGCATATCTGGACGGCATTATCAAACCGAAGTTCATAATTTCTAATCGAAGTTCTAAAGAATCTTTTTACTGGTTTTTCTTGGTCATGCATTTTGTCGATAATTATCGTCATATCACTGTATGATCTGTACTGAACAGTGTCTACGTAACGAGTGATATACGTGACCGCAAACAGGTATATCTATAAAGTGTGTTTATAGAATTGTCGAGCGGAGAAGGTAGCAGTGCCATGGTTTGTAGTATCGTGCATAGGTCCGAGCTTCCAGCGCTGATTTTTTTCTTTTATGATTGTGGTTTTTCAATAGATGCTGTAGAGGCAGTTTCTTTTTTTTTTTTTGATAAACTTTGTTATATTTTAATTGAGCAAAAATAAAAAAATTCATCGCTTTTATGGTAAAACTGGAAGATTTTTAAAATAGTGGTAATTTTTTTCCATTTCATTCAGGTTTTAAAAAAGTACATTATATTTTACCGATAATAATAGGCTGTTCGTGAGATAAAACTAGCTTTTTGGATGACAGCGTAGCCAACGTAGTCGCAAAGACAGGCAATTAGTTCAACATTGATTTACATCGATTTGCAACTATTTACATTAGTTTATTTTGCGAATATCCAGGTACAAGTATAGAATTGGTGTCGTTGCTTATTTAAAATATCTGGTCCGAATATTATTTCGTTTTTAAACTGAAACAATAAAAAAAATACCTGTTCCCCCTTATGCTTTATTGCGAGACATTTTATACAATATTTTCATCAAAGAATTACATACATAAAAGTTAATATCAATAAAGAACGACTGTCGCTGCTCCGGGTAGAATTAAAGCTTTGGTATCCACCGTTGTTCCAGTCTTTAACCCCGACATTAAACTGGCTATTTGAATCTTCAACTTCCTAGGAATGTTGAGACTTGTTTGTGCATCGACAGTCACTGGCTCTTCGGCAAAATTAATAAGAAGTACAACTGTTGGATGATGCGCCAATCTTCGAACTACGGCTAAAACATTGTCTTTCGCAAGTTTAACTTCGACAGTACCGTCTTTTAAGGTTGGCGTCTTCTTCAGTTTTGCCATACTTTGGAATATCTTGAAATGAGATGTCGGAGCTGCTTTCTGCCTTTTTAAATTCAGAGTTTTGTAGTTGGTATTGACAGGCCGCCAAGGTTTCGTGCTGGTGGAGAAACCAGCGTTCGTAGTATTGTCCCATTGGAAAGGAGTTCTTTCTGGATCTCTTGAAAACTTTTGATACCTACGTGGACCAGCGTGGCACCCGGCTGTATCTACCGTTTCATTGTAAGTGAAAAATCTGTCAACCATACCAATTTCATCTCCGTAATAAAGAACTGAGATTCCTGGTAATATTAAGGACAGAAGGCTGATTTGATCAGCTCGTTTTATACCATATCTGTTAGCTACCCGAGAGTTGTCATGATTTCCAATAACCCAATTGGTTGTGTAACCTTGAGGAACTAGTTCAATCCATCTTTCGATTAAATATTGAAATAATGGAGCGTCTGATGTGTGATTCACAGCTACGACGAACATGTAGTTGAAAGGATTACCTCCAACGTGAAAATACTGCAACATAACTGGAACAGGTGGGAACACCTCTGACATTATGAATTTGCCGTCCGTTTTGTGATTTCTTGCGTAAGCATTCAACAATTGGCTCCAGGAATTGATAACCGGATAAACGTCATCTAAGTTTTCATTATATATATGTTGAAAATAGTCGTAGTCATCGTGAGGAAACTTTGAGCCCTTCACTGGGGGATTATCACGCAGCTGCGGATCTTCGAATAAAACCATCGGTGCATCAATTCGAAAGCCATCTACTCCACGATCCAACCAAAATGTCAAAACGTCTTCCATTTCTTTTCTAACGGCCGGATTGCGGTAGTTCAAATCAGGTTGTGAAATGAGGAAAGCATGATAATAGTATTGCTGACGTTTTTCGTTCCACTCCCAAGCAGATCGACCAAATCTGCATACCCAGTTATTTGGTGGCATTCTTTCTCCGTTTGGCCCTATCTTTGCATTCAGCCAGACGTAATATTCGTCATAGGGCTTAATTCGATCCACACTCTTTTTGAACCACTCGTGCTGGTCTGAACTATGATTAGGAACAAAATCAATCATTACCTTCAGATGTAATTCCCTCGCTTTGGCAGTAAACTTCTCAAAGTCCTCGAGAGTTCCATATTCTGGGTTGATGTCGGTAAAATTTGAAATGTCGTATCCAAAATCTTTTTGTGGACTTGCAAATATTGGCGGTAACCACACTGCGTCGGCGCCGGTGTCCTTTACATGGTCTAATCTGCTGATAATTCCGTTAAGATCGCCGATTCCATCGCCATTACTATCCATGAAGCTCCGGGTATAAAGTTCATAAATAATACCAGATTTCCACCAGTCGGTAAGGTCCCAGTCGGGTTTGTGGGCATTTCTCACGTGACATGCCGAGGCACTAAGTATTGTGAGTCCAAAACTGAGCAGAGCTACAGCCTTCATGGTTACGAGAGCTGTACTGGAAACTCACTTCGCGAAGTACATTCAGAAGTAGTCCTGTCGACGTATTATCTTCAACTTTATAGCATTGATATCACGTATACAAATATTCGACATAAAACGTTTTATAATGATTAGGATAAGTACAAAAAAATAGGAAATATACCGCAATGTTTCGCAGTAAACTTATTTATTTTATTTCAAATTTTTTAACACTTCTACGAAAATTTCAGAGTATTCTGAGAAAAATAAGATTTAATTACGGACTGTGTGTACACTGTCAAGATTAAGGAAAGCGAAATTAAATTCAAATTGATGTAATGTATGCTTGTAAAAAGCAGACGCTTTTAATTAAATTAGCATATTAAAATCTGATGAGGCAATTGCAACAATAACGTACATTTTAATGACATGTTCAACAATGGTTAAACGACACGTGGGTTTGTGCTACACTGTTTTCATGAATCACTCTGTTATCTGCACGAGATATTTAGAGCCGACTTTTGTACAAGAGTTAAAATTTTCAAAAATTCGAAATTTCGAAAAAATTGATAGCCAAACTTTTTTTCTAATCCGTGTGACAAAACTAGCTTTTGAACAAAACTCTGTTGTCAATAGTCAAAGGCATTATACGTATATATATTTATTTTCATATTTCGCGTGACGGTTCGTACTTACGTATCACTATATCCATCGCGAAAACTGTCGCTCTGTATCCTAACGGTTCAGCTCCTGGTCCCCCCTCCCCACAAGAATCTTTCCTACGCCGAAATTTACCAATTTTCGAATACACATATACCATACACGTGCTACGGCGCGAAATTTGAATTCGCCAGCAATTTTCCAGCCGCCTAATTTTTAATTAACAATATGATTGCAGGCACACACCAGCGAGAAGATGAACAAACAAGGACCACCTCCCGCGGGATTCATGCCGCCGCCGCCTTACACCTCTGGGGTGCCACCTCCGCAAGGTGCGCGACTCTCGATATGATTCTATTAATAAACCGTAGCTCTGTTTGTGTATCCGTGTGTTGTGTGTATAGTCATCGATGCATTCGGAAAGCGACAAGGCATTTCGTGCGTCCGCCGTCAGTATCGCTCGGTGCGTCGACGGATCGAAGTCGAATTTTATTATTTTTTCTCCTCAACTCGTTTAACCGCCCGAAGTAATGATCCATTGCTGTTGTACACGTAATTACGCGCGATTAGGCCGAGATATCGCGCTGAGTGGCGCGAGAGTGAAAATTCGCAATTATTTTTCATGGAAGCGTAATCGGAACGGCTTTGCTTTACGAGGACTCTTTAACGGCCCGGCCCAAGGACGTTCGACGTGCTCGAGATAAGGAGGGAAAAAATTCGCTTCCCTTCCGTTCGCGTCTGTTCGTTAAGAATGTAACTCGGCCCGTTCGCCTAAGTGGCTTCGATCTTCGGCCGAGCTAAACTTAGCCCGAGGCGTTGGTGTTACTAACCTCGATGCTTTTTCGAAGCCTCTCCGCGAAGTCGGAGTGCAAAAAAGAAAAAAAAAATAAATCGCTTTCTCGACGTCGATTTGCGTAATTTTCAAAGCAACGTATGCGCGCGCGCGGGCCCGTAAAGATTTTTCAAGCGTCTACGTAGACCGCTTACGCTACACACGCGATAATTGCTTGGAAATTTATTTCACCGCCGCGCGTCGGTGAAATTTCGACCTTCGCCGCGCGCTAAATATAGATACTCGCGGAGATCTCGGGAACGTTGCTCCGAAGCGCCGAAATTCAATGCCCGTGTCTTCTATACGGCGATACTTCCGGGAACGCGAATCGCTACTTGTACAGCTGTCGAAAAAAGAGATTTGTACATTTTTTTTTTTTACGTCGAGTGCTTTAGGCTTGGAAAGCTCGGTGTGCGTTGTACAAACATGATTTACCGCTGTGTGGAGTGACTCACTCTTTTTTTTTCAATCTGTCAGTAACAGAACAATAAAAAGTCGTAAAAAATAAATAATAAATCTTTCCACGACGTAGGCGCCCCCGTCGTCGTCATGCATCACGCGCCACAGCTCGGACCCGATCCCCAGAGCATGACCTGCCCTTACTGCTCGGCATCGATCACCACCAACATCGAAACAAGCCCGTCCATGAAGACGCATCTGATGGCTCTGCTGCTCTGTCTCTTCGCGTAAGTGTCAACTCGAATTTCGCGCTTGGGAAAAAGTCAGTCTCCCGAAGATCAATGAATCGATAGTAAATAAATGAAAATTTGATTTCCAGTTGCTGGCCGTGCGCCCCCTGCGTCTACTGCATGGACAGCTGTTTGATAAAGAAACACTACTGCCCGTCCTGTCACAAATTCCTCGGCGCCTACGACAACTGATGTGCCCGCGCCGGAACGACTGCCTCCTGTCAACAAGTGTCTTCACTGAAAAGGACGAAACAGCATTTTCTTCCCTCCTCACAAACATGTACTTCCTATTTATCGCAGTTAAGTTTTAAGAATTACACTCCGGCTGCTATTATACATATTACTGTACTATATTTTGTACGTCGAGAAATTCGCGCGTATAAGATGTGTCAAATTCATACGCGAGAGAGGTGTACTGTTTTAAAGGTATTTTTTTTTTTTTTGTGAAAAAAGAATGCGAAAAAAGAATTTTTACTCGCAGTATTGCCGTTCGATACATACACGGAGTCAATTTTTAATTAATTCAAAGTCAGACCAAATATTTTCTCGCAATGTCATAAGGTTCGTCGCTCGTGATTTTTTAACGAAAAAAAGAAAATAAACAATGCAGTGTTACGATTGTACAACATATATTTTTTTAAACGCCGCAGCAATATTTATAAATAGTTTTGTATACAAACGAATTTTCAAGGTCTATATATACGCGCACTGCTGCACACGACATAGCTTCCGCCTCGTTAACAGATGTTTTGTAATGTATTGGTGGCGATGGATTACGTGAGTTGAATGTGAATGAAGAAGAAGAAAAGAAAAACAGAACCTATAATATTTTTTACGATATTTTTTTAAGAATTTATATTATATACTGCAATTCTACATTGTGCGCGGAGTTCGCTTAGTTTTTAGTTTGTTGTTATATTGTATTGTAAAATTGTGGAAACAAAATAGAGAAAAAAAAGGGAAAATCAAAGAAATTGTACAACGTTAATATTAACAGAGATATAATGCGGTTCAGAAGAATCGAGTACACACTGCTTCCTATATGTTCACCGTGAATTTTCTGTGAAATTTCTGTGAAACGACGTATGTCAAACGGACTCGCTTTGAAAGTTGTCCGATTTATTCCACTTGCTCTCGATGTTACTGATTTTATTATACGAATAAATTTATTTACTTGTAACGTACAACGAACCCGTCGTTGCAATTTTTTCGTCTACAGTGAGTCCTTGTCGTAAAAGTACCATAAAAATGTTCAAGTCTTCATTACTGGATTCGAGATAAAAATAAATTCTTTCTCTCTCGCTCTCGAGACCTCAAGATAGACACTCGACTCTCAAGTTTCTACTTTCGCGAGCCACCTAAAATTAGTTCTTACACCGATGATACAGAAAATTAACTTCTAATAATAACTTTCTGTCTCGAGCTCGATCGCGATCGCATAATTCCTGTTCAGTATTCATCCCTACATCGCCATGACAAATGTCTCTATCTATTATTGTGCGAAAGAGTAGTGCACTTAGACATTGTGTATAGCAATCCATTAATTCAGTAATATCGATAGAGAATACACTGCAATAGCTGAATGGACGATTATCAGGCTATTAATCTCTCAATGATTTATCGACTATCGAATCAATAATGCATCAAGCCGAAGAAATAATGCAACGGCTATAGAGTAACAGAAAAATTGCCGGCGTAAAAGCACGACCGGCTGAATAATTGATGACCGATCAGATACGGGGGCCGCAAAGCGCGACGATGTAAATCTCGCAGCGCGTAATCGCTCGCTTTTGCGCGACACTTCGGCTCGAGGCTCGGAGGTCCCTGGCGCACGAGGAGCACAATGCTGGAATTTCTCTTTCTGCAGATCTGCGTCATCGAAACGACTCGAGCCGTCGACGGCGTGATTTGGAGCAAGAGCACTCGGGTCTTCGTTCCGCTCTTCGACGTGACGAGATTCGCGAGTCTCAACGACGAGAGACTCGAGGAGAGCCGAAATCTGGAGTGGCACGACTTTGGAAACGAGAGTCTGAGAGTCGCGTATTACGAGGTAAGGTGCGCAGGTGGTTGGGAAATGATCGTTTGGTTAATAATCTTTGTGTAGGAAACCAATCTCGTGAGTTACGACGAGAAGGAGACGAGACTTTCCGGTGTCTTCGGCGAAGTTTGGGAGACACTGGCCAAGTATTTGAATTTCACGTGAGTACGTCCTTTATACCGCGATACATACCATGAAAATCGATTGTAAAACAGCCGGACGCTTTCGTGTGCGTGTGTGTGCCCAGATTAGTCCCCGTGAGAATGGAAAATCGGCATTTCGGCAGCCGGTTGCCGAACGGATCTTACGACGGTGTCCTGGGCCTCATCCAGTCGAACCAATCGCTGATAATCCCGAGATCCGGGATACTCAGCCAGCAGCTCTCTCTGGTAGACTTCACCGTGCCGCTTTGGAAAATTCGGTGAATTCACGTTCGACTGGCGATTTTCAACCGATTTTTTCCCGTAAATAATGCGGCGATCTCCGTGTAGCTACTACCTGTACATAATCCCGGAATGGAGCCACGACGAGGCTTGGATGTTCCATCTGTTCTCCGTGAGGGTCTGGTACACGTTTCTCGGATTCCTCGTCCTGCTGTCCGTGGCCGGCTACATCTGCGAAAAGAAATCGGTCGTCAGTATCAACGAGATCGCTTACAGCCTGCAGGATCACGTGTTCTACACTGCCGCTATAGCTTGCAATCAAGGTACACGCGGTCGAGCGCGAATTTCGAGGTATGCATTCCGACGATTCGTACATTTAATTATCACTTGGAATTGTTCAGCGTGTATACCCGGCGATCTTCACAACAAATCGAGGCTCGTCTACATCAACACGAGCCTATTCTCGTGGCTGATTTTCATAGCATTCAGCTCGAAAAGCATCCTCCTCATGATGAACAAAAAGTTCGTGCTTCCCTTCGCCGACTTGAGCAGCTTGATACAGAAGAGCAAGTACGAGGTCGTCGCGTTTCGCGGCTCTATGGTTCACGCGAAATTTGCGGTGAGCTATTTTCGAGTCGACGATACATCATATTGTCTCGCGTATATACCGTTTGAATTACACCGGGAATCGTTTGTGTTTTAGAAGGAAATCTCGCGGTATTACAGGTATCCCCGAGACTACAGGCGGGTCTCTTACGCCGGCTCGGCCGCGGAAATGTTTGAGAAAGTTTGCTTCGCCGAGGGTAGCAAGAAGTTCGCAGCCTTCGAAGCCGAGGATCGTTACAGAGCTATCGGTAAGAACATTTGCCGATTGGTACCGACGGAAAAGTCGTACTTCGACATTTGGGTCGCGTCGGCGATCAAGAAGGGCTTTCGTTACAAGCGCACTTTCGACATTGGGTACGTATTTTTAAGAGATAAATTTTTTTGTTGTTGTTCTATAATAGATTTTTCGTTTTCAGGATATTGAAATTATCCGAATTCGGAATAATAGACGGACTGAAAGACCGATGGCTGAACTGGAAGTTCGACGAAAGCGAAGACGTTCCTTTTCAGTCGATAGATATAGGTCAAATATACCTGATATTTAGTATACTAGTGTTGGGATTGGTACTGTCAATATTTATTCTCCTGTTCGAGCATTTGACGTATTTCATTGACACGTCGCTGAAGAATAAACGGAAGAAACGAAGTAAATTGAAAGTGAATCGCAAGCTTCTGAAAAAATATAAAAATGGTGTATATAATCTGTATAAATAGTGCGCAATAAACAATAAAAACATATATATTCGCATATTCCTTCACTATTGCAAGGAATATTGTGTACAAGTATTTATCGTGGTGGATCGCAAATATGAAAAATGATGCGCTTTTAAAATGTCATTTAAGCGTGAATTAATGGCGTGTGAAAATGCTATAAAACAAACGTGACCTACATTGAGCAACGCATTGCACGCTTTTTGGAATAGAAATAAACGCTGAATATTAACTTTATTTTGTTAAAAGTTTAATTTATTGATTCGTCTACTGCATTAAACAACGAAACAGAAATCGATAATAGTGCTATAATCATCACTAATGAATAGTTACTAGAACTAATAATAAATATTTGTTCGCAATAATATCAATAATAAAATAATATAAAAAAGTACATAATGCTTACATGCGTGCAATTACATAGTTTTTGTTTGTCTTATATACACAAATCTCGTTCATTTTTTTTTATTCATTTTCTTTAAATTGAGGCCATGCTTTTACGTATTATCATTAAAGACTTAGTTTGATCGAAAGAAATTTGTCGTACGAGGCTGTAAGGGATGAAAGAGTAATCTTGATTTTCAATGCTACAGATAATTAATAATCGTAATCATAAGGTAATAGTGTTTGCGTATTTGTTTTTTTGTTTTGTTTGTTCTCTCTTTACACATGTCATCATGTTTTATATATATTCATTAAATTCTGTTTTAAAATCTACGTTCATCATCAAAGTATTTCGTCAAAAAATTAGCACTGTATTCGGTGTGCATTCAGTCTTTACCCCAATCTACACTTGTCTCATTCTCTTCTTCGATCATGCGCATAATGCACGACACAACAACTCTCCTCTCATCGTTAAATCATCTAATCTTATTACTTTGTTCTTTTCGTAATTTATCATTTAAATTTACGTTTAGGTTCACGTCACAGCTTACGTAAAGAGAATACGTGCTCACGCCCATGCATGCGACACATAAACACGTATTAACGTATTATTACTTTTTTTGTTCAATAAGCTTCGATGAGATCAATAGAGGACTTTCTAAATGTTACATTTATACACATATTCCTCATGTCATTTAGGATTACATCAGCTCGTTTGTTTTTGTTTTTTTTTTTCGTTTTTACTAATATAATTTTTCTACGTTACTTTGTTTTCTTTATAATTATTAATTACTAACTGTTTTGTTTATTTTTTTTTCTTAACTTTTCGTACGGTTCGTTAAAGGATTTGGTATATCGATTCGGCGGGCGTCGTTCACGCCCACTCGAACACAATCACATTTCGTCTTTCTTCTTACGCCTCCTTCTCCTCTTACTCTCCTTCTTTGGCGGTAGTTTGATTCTGCTCAAGGGGAATGAGAAAAATCTTCTAAGTGATTTACGCTTTTTGCTCAAGTAGCTCCTCCAGTCGGAGGTGTGACGATGACTCACCGCCTCGTGAGTGCACTTGGCAAACATTAAATCCTAAAATGATTTTGATCAACGTTAATTCGAATTATTGTTTATAAGCTAAAGTATTTATAATTTTGAGTATAAAATTACCTGCTCCTATAAGGGAGTTTCTTTTCTGGCTTCTGCCTTCCACTGAAATCCATTAACACGAGTGGTTACTGGCTTGTTTCGATTCGTTGCATTCTCGATTCCATTTCTAACTCCAGCGACTAGGCGCATTGCCGGGTTAGATGAAACTAAGCCGTTTCTTTTTGGTCTCGAATTGCCAGCACTACTACACAAAATAGTAATAATCATGCTTATGCGAAGGATGAAATTTACTTTACGTAACGTCTTTTAAACTTACTTTCCAGTGTAGTTTTCATTAGTATGCTTTACATTTCTCCCTATTCCCGCGCCGCTATTACCCAAAATAATTCTCATATGAGTATCTCTAGTAAAGTGAGTATCAGGTAGCTTTCTTTCCTCGTGGCCATTTTTTCTTTCAGAATTGATCGACAAGCCCAGCATCTCGTTCGTCAACTCAAATGGTTTCGCCTCTGCAGGATTTTCCATTATGGGCTGTTGTACAGAACGCACGTAAATAAATAATTTATAAATGAATCAGAAATATTAGAGCAACTTTTGGCAAAAGAACTTACTGCATGCTGGTTCTTCTTGATGCAAATAGCATCGTACAGAGCTCCAGTTCGATCGTAAGCACTGCCAGGCTTGTATTGCGTGCTCTGATTCGCGGTTAACAGCGACACCCCCAATTGACTCTGAATAATACTCGCAGCGGTCTGAGCACTCGGAGGACTAGTATTGGTCGGTGAGTAAGGTATGAGACTATCGCTGGAGGGCGAATGCGGTGGTGACGCATAGATTGGACTCTGTGGTTCGCTTTTCAAAGGCGAGAGTAATTTGCTCAACGGACGAGACTTAACGCCGCGTGAACACTGCTGCAGTTGCTGTGTGAATGAGAGCACCGCCTAAAAATTTTTCTTGTTAATACGCATTTTACGTACCATTATGACAATTTGCACCCAAATTTTCTTACCCGACTAGAACCCTGATGATTAGTATTAGTAGTGACAATGGGTGGATTTTGATTAAGTTTACATCTGTCGCTCTTGGTGCTACCTGTAAGATTACTGCTCGATTTGCTATTGCTCGAATTATTGCCCAAAGATACGCAACTACGTCTCTTTGTAGAGTCTGGAGATTCGGCTGGACTGTACTGAGTCGACATTGGATTGAGCACGGCAGAAGACGGCTTGGTCTCCGTCGTTGAGTTTGAAGTAACCGAAGTCGCACTACTGCTACCCCCTACGAACGAAACTTTATCTTTATTTTCTCGCATTCCATGAAATTACGATTTTATTTTCAAACAAATTATTCTTGAATATTCACCTGGTCTTGAGCAGCGTCGATTGGCAGCGTGCTCCTCGAGCAATCTAACAACGGTATCGTGACCACTCTTTGCTGCTACCTTGATAGCGTTTCTTCCGCAATGATCCGAGTGGTTCGGATCTGCTCCGTGATTAAGCAGTGCACGAACGCAACTCTCGTGACCCTCTTGGGCAGCGATTCCTGCAGATAAACGAGCGATTACATCAAAGCTCCAATAATCCGTAAGTAATTTGAGGCACTTAAAAAAGATTACCTAAAGCCGTAGCTCCCTGATTACAAGTATGATCAGGAGTTGCGCCATGCTCGAGTAGCAGTCTCACGATGGCCGCGTGTCCTTGCCATGCCGCCGAATGTAAAGGAGTTCTGTTCTCGTTATCCCGAGCATTGACGCTCGCACCGCCTTCGGTAAGCAAAAGAGCTACCATCTCGACGTGACCTTGCCAAGCACTTACGTGCAAAGCGGTTCTACCCTGTTATTAACACGAGAATTGTTAACAAAACGAGCCCTAACTCATTAAAAACATAAATGAACTATGGTAGTTTACCTCGGAATCTCTGCTTTCGATGTCAGGTCGAGCCTGTTCCAGCAAAAATCTAGCCATTGCCAATCGGTTCTCTAGAGCCAAGATGTACAATATACTCCTGCCGTCGGCGTCTTTAGCATTTATGTCGGCGTTATGAGATAGCAACACTTTGACAGTGTCATAGTGTCCTTCCAAAGAAGCCAACCTGAAATGCCAAGCGAAGGTCTTTTATCAAAATCTATAATTATATTTTAGTAATAACGAAAAATTTTTACACATACCTCAGTGCGGTTTTACCATCGTGTGCATGCTGATCAATTGGTGCAAGATGCTGCTCGATGAGCCTTTCGACTAAAGTCGTATGTCCCTCCTGAGCTGCCAGCATTAAGGCGCCCTTACCGTCATTATCAGCTTCGTCGATCTTGGCTCCAGCCTCCAGCAATGCCTCGCATACGTCTTGATGACCTTCGAACGCTGCATAATGCAACGGAGTCCAACCCGAGTTGTCCCTGTGCTGTTCGTCCAAGCCTGTAAACATTATCGATTATGACTATTTTATTTTCAATCATTTACCGGCGGTTTATTTTACGCTACGTTAACCATCGAGGTTGTGAGAATACAAGCTTTTTATAAACTACACAGGTTGGGCTAGTGTGCAAAAATATCTGCAGAAGTTATAAGCAAAAGCCGCTTGACGTCTCATTATTTTCATAGATTTAAATAAAACTACACTGAGGCCTTTATTACACCTTGAAATATTTATTTTAATGCAGGTTATTCTTGAAAATCAAGGTATGAGCCTACCTCTATCCAGAAGTTGACTGACGACATCAGTACCGCCTTGGGCTGCAGCTACGCTTAGCACAGTTCTGCCTTCGTTGTCGATGCTGTCGACGTAACAGCCCCAGAAGAGCAAAAGTGCGACGACGGAACCGTGTCCCATACTTGCTGCGGCCCACAGAGGAGTCCGTCCGGTGGCATCGCTATGGTCTACGTCAGCTTCGTACTCCAATAGCAATTCACAGACGTCTCGGTGCCCTTCGAACGCAGCCACAAGTAGCGGCGTCATGCCGTCCTTATCCTGATGGTTGACGTCGGCTCCGCGTTCCAAAAGTAGACTCACCACCTGTAATATAAATATGGGTATTTTAATTAATCGTGTTTCAAATGTATTTTACACAAATTAAAAATAATCAAATAAACTCTTGCCTTAGTGTAACCGTGATTGGACGGTACGCAAAGCGCAGCAACGCTGAGAGCCGTTCTTTCGTCACTATCGGCATGGTCGATCTCTGCGCCGAAATCCAGTAGATGCTCAACGATTTCACTGTGTCCCATATAAGCCGCGGCTATGAGAGCTGTGCGACCCTCGTCGTCCGTTCGGTTGACGTCGGCGCCGTGCTGCAATAAAGCTTTAACAATTTCCTCGTGACCACCCCAAGCGGCAGCTCGCAAGGCTGTACGCTTATCCCAATCGGCACAATCCACCATCGCTCCACATTCTAATAATTGCTCCACGACCTACATTTATGATTGAAAGTTATTAGATTGCGGTTAAAAAAGTGCAGCTTTAAATTTAAAACGAAAAATCCACCTTAGTATGGCCGCCCCACGCAGCCGCCCTTAAAGCAGTCCAGCCATCGCAGTCGGCATGATCGACGTTGGCACCAGCTGTGAGGAGTACCTTGACCACATCGGAGTATCCGTGACGGGCTGCGAGATTTAGAGCAGTCTGACCGTGGCGATCTTTTGTCTCGAGTTTAGCCTGAATAATAAGAAGAATACTCGATTAATTTTGCCTTCAAAAAACGATGCCTTAATTTTAATACTTCGATTTTTCTCACCGTAGGACAGGCTTCTATAGCCAACGCCAGAAGCGTCGCGTTTCCATCCGCAGCCAGGTTGTGCAGAACAGTGCGTCCGCACGAGTCAGTTTGATTAATATCGCCACCTTCGCCGAGGAGCTCCGCAAGGGGTTCTATCGGCGATTCGTCCATAGGACTCGAGTTTCGTGAAATCTAAAAAGCAAAATGAGCTGTAAATTCGAAGCCCCACGATGCCACAATGAAGTTTGGAACTGTCAACCTACCTGACTAGAAGAGACAATAACATTGTTGCCGTCAAGCTCCTCCTCATCGGCGAGCTTCTCCGAAAGCTTGGCACCGGCATCAACCAGAAGCTTCAAAAGCTTAGTGTCCTGTTTCGGCCACAGTATGCACTCGCTACTGTCCAGGTAGCAATGCCTGAAGGGAGCACCGCTTCCGATCAGCCAAAGCAACTGCAAGGTATACGAATCGAGGACTGGCGCTGGCGGAGGCACCGGTGCGGGAGGAGCCGAGGGAGCAGGCGTCGCCGTCGACGTGACAGCCGAGGGATTCGCCGTGCTCTCGGTTATTCCGGTTATCGTTGACGCCGCGGTGGGAATATTGGCGACAGCGGCTGAAACTGCCGCGGACAGAGCTTGCTGGTGATGGTGCTGGTGATGCTGCTGCTGGTAGTAGGGATGATGCTGATGGTGCTGCTGTTGCATTACGAAGGCTCCCTGCACGTGCTGAGCCAGGACGCAGATCTCGTCGGGCTCGAGGTTCGCCGCGCGCAGCGTGTAATGCATCGCGAGCATCGCGTGACCTGCAATTTCAATTGAAACGCACAATTCGTTAAAATACGCGTTGAGATCGTGCTCGAAACGTTTTTTTTTTTCAACCGAATCTCTAAACTTTAAGTCGGCGGCTTATCGAAGCCCATCGAACGCTGAATGAGCATGTATACCTTCGGCAGCGGAGCAGAGATACTTCTGGGTGCAGTGCTTGACGTCGAGCAGCCACTCGGCGAAGCTGTGATGGAAGAGCATGAGAGCGCCGGCGCGGGACACGGAGATGACGCGGCGCAGCAGATGCAGCTGCCGATTGAAGTCCTCCTGCGTCAGCGCCGGATTAGCCGTTTTCACGCAGTCGTAGAGTATCGACTGGGTTATCGGGAGCTTCGCAGCGAGGATTACGTTGAGCAGCGGTTGCACCTTGGCGAACTGCTTGCGGCTGAAGAGACGCTGGCAGAGCCAGAGGTAGAGGCCGTTCAGCGTACCTGCGAAACCACATTTTTACATTTATCGATTGCCATTGCAAAAAATGCGTACACATGGGAATGGATTTTCCCGAGGTCGAAGGCGCCCTTTTCAGGAAATGCAATTCTCGATGCGATTCATTGCTCGAAGGCCAATAAAATTGACCTTCCTCGCTCGAAGTAGAGCTGGCGCGGGGACGTGTACTAACCGGGAATCTCTCTGACCTCCCTCAAGACAATGAAATTCTCCGCGACGCCGTCCAACACCTTCTCGAGGTAGAGGAAACATCCGTTACTCTTGATGTGCAGATGATTGAGCATCTCGGCGGTGTCGCGGGAGATGTGTTGCCTGAGCGCGTCCTCCTGGTCGAGCCTGGCGAGGATGTACTGCTGGACGTCGCGGACGACCTGGGACTTGCGCAGGTCGTCCAGGGAGATCTTGCGGAATCCGGTGAACATGCGGGAGATGGTCTTGCTCTGGCGCCGGGCAGTGCAGACGAGGAGCAGCCATTGCGGAAAGAGGTGGTGATGCGAGGCAAGGAGCTCGGCTATTGTACGTGACACCTCGTCCTCTTCCTCGTTCTCCGAGTCACGTTTCGAGTCTCGGCCGCCGCTGTTCAACGCCAGGACGCTGGCGCTCGTAGCCTGAAAATTGTGCAGCTCGTGGAAATTGTTCGATTGGTAAGGTCGGCTTTGCGGTCGGCTTTTAAATGTTACACGGAGTTATGAATGTCCTGGCAATCGAATCGCGATCAGCAAAGTTCAGATGCTATTCCAGAAGCTGAATTCTTTACCGATGTAATTTATTGATCGGCTAGACGGGTATTAGCCTGAATATAGAATTGAATTTTAGACTCAAATCGAAGTGTAAATTTACATTCTCATTGCACCTCTACTGCTGTCAGGTCAAAAGCCAGATTTATCATACAATATATTCTTATAAGAAATACACTTCGTTTCACACGACATAAACTCCCAACAATCCTAAAACCCGATAAGACGCCTCTATCCCGCTGCAACGAACCTGCTGTCCAGACGAGCTTCCGGGACTGGGTATCGGTCCCTCGTCGATGGAGTCGACGACCAGGAGCAGACAGTCCTTGGGCGGCTCGACCTCGAGGAGGGGAAACAGTACGGCTTTTCGCAAAGCCTCGTCGGGATTACGATCGAGCAGTTCCGGCTGTAGAGCCGCCTGGATGTCCGGGTCCGTCCGCAGCTTCTCGGCGTAGGCCTCGGCCACGGCTTCCCGCGAGGATACCGAAGCCGTTACGCCGTTGTTGCCGGTAGTGGTGCTGCCGTCGTTCGTCGGCGAATTGTTGGCCGTCGTGCCCGTGAGAGCCGCTGTTCCATTGCCGCCCGGAGAATTCGGCGGCTGGAAATTGAGGATTGAATTGTTAATTGAATTTCGAAGCGCGCAGTCGTGTAAAATTCCGGAAAGTCGTCAATGTTAGAAGGTATTCGTTTACCTATTTGTCGGAGTGAATTGAAAATCGATACTGTGTAAAATGTGTCGCATACCGATAGGTATCTATAATTGCGATCGTCTATTTAATTATTTACGCATAGTGGAATACCTTCTCGTACGTATACATACATTTTTAATTTTCTTAAACCGAGCGCAACAGCCTTCTCGCCTAACACGAAAGTGATTCCTAACTTTCCAATTAGCTTCACCAAGACCGATTCGAGGCCACGAAAAATCATACCCGTGGCGTCATCAGCTGCACAACTGCATACCGCATGACGCAGAGCGGAATTTAAATGGGCTCCAGGCGTCTTGATTGCGCGATGCAAAATGCACGACAATTGTATACATAACGAACAGCTCATCGCTCTCTCGGCAGCTCGAGAGATGCTTGCGGTATCATTAATAAATTTTGAAGCATTGCATAAAGCATTAAAGCGGTTAAATCGCTAATGCTACAGTGCGGCGGCTAGAGAAGCTCGAGCACATAGAGAAGACCTTTCAAAAAAAGGACGTCATTAAGTCAAGAGTATATACATTTTAAATTACGTGCCTTGGCGGGATTCCACGTTCCGGCGTAGAGTCTACTTTTTTTTCTTCTTCTCGCTTATAATTTTCAACCTCTCGTATATACATTCGTATCCACACACACACACACATTATGCGCAAAAGAGATATACTCCGAAAGTTTGCTAACGAGCGCGCGACAAGATAGTCGTCACAATAATCATATCTCGCGGACAGATGTTTCCTTGAACTACACGAAAAAAGAGGTGCAGCATCATCCAGGGGTGGTCCAGCGGTCGGATATCGCATTTTGTCGCTGATACGCGCGCTTTATCGGGAATTCCAGGAAACGCGCGCTGGCAGCAATTGTGTCCGGTGTGTGCGGTTCTCTCTTTCTTTCTTTTTTTTTTTTTTGTTGCTCGACTCGCGTATATATACGTACACACATAGCGTAGCGGGCTTCGATAACGTCGCAAATTATTTAGCAAACAAAAGTGCGCGGCTTGCGTTATTTTTCCGCGCGTATGTGCGCGATACGTATACACGCGCGGGCTACTCTCGCGCGGTAAACACGCGCAAGTGCAGGCGCTGATGAACGGCCGAAAGAGCAAACAATACACGCGCCGCCTCGATCGAAACGAGGAGGAGAGAAACACTTTGTTGGTAAATGCCGATTTTTTTTTTTTTTCTCGGGGCGGGATATTGCGCACACTGAATTATGGCTCGATGTTCACGGGGGGGATAATGTAACGAATTCGAACGCGTTGCGCGCGCGGGTATAATTATGGAAATGATTGATGCGGCGGCTAGATTCACGTAAAGCTCCTGCCTAACGACTGAAAAATCATTAAAAATTACGGAACGAGCTTTCATTTTATTCCGAGATATATACACGCGCTCGTTAAAATCCGCTGCTACACAATTTTAGCCAAGCGACGCAGCTAACTTTAAATTCGAACAATTATGCTCTTGCTATACCATTGCTTTCCACTGCTCCGACGTTCGTTTCGAAATCGGGCCAAAAGTATTCCGACTAAACTAAATCTAAATCTAAACTCTCTCGCAACGTATAATATTAAAATTACATTTCACGTTCGCTCCCGCGTCCAGCCCCTGCATTAAGCGCAAAAGGATTATACGCGTCCCGCAAAAAAGAAGCAAAGAACAGTCGCCAAAAGCGTATACAACATTGCGCAATCTACCCACCGACGAGGCGGCGGCGGCGGCGGCGGTGGCCGCGGCGGTAACCCTAATCCCCTCGGCACTGGCCTGCAGCAACTGGGCGACGAGGCTCCGCACGAACTGGGCCGGGGACAGGCTCGCCTCGCTGCGCGCCTGGCAGAAGTGCCGGGCCAGCAGGCGCTTGTTGAGCGACCTCTGATGCCGGGCGGCCGGGCCGCTCGACGGCCAGGCGAGCTCGGCGCAGAGGGCCGTCTTGCCGCTGCCGGGGCCGCCGACGATGAGGGCGCCGCAGGTCTTGGAGGCCGGCCGCTGCTCGAGACAGTGGGCCAACTTGGCGAACGCCCACTCCCGGCAGAAGAAGCGCTTCTTCTCGATCACGGGCGCCGCCATGGCCGCGGGCTCGTTTGATCTCCGACTTTTCGGCGCGATTCCTCGGCTTCGCCTTGATTCTCTGGTCCTCTACGTGTGTGTGTAGCCGCTGTCGACGCCTGCGAAAGAGACGAAAGAGTTTTGGTTAGATGTATTGTATGGGACAGAGGCTTTGCGAGGTGTTAGACATTGCAGCGAAATGGGATATCGATTTATTTGTCGGCTATACCGAGCAATTGACCCGTAAATGTAATATTAGTGTATATGCACGCGCGTTAAGTGTGCGAAGTTTAAACGTCGTTGTAACTATATGACCTACATGCAAAACAGCGATCAAACTGTACACGCATCCGTTAACTCGGAGACACAACGCGGCTTTTGCCTCCTCCACACACACACACACACACACACACACACACGATTATACATATATACTACTCTCTCGAGAATCACATCAGCAATTCCGTTTTCGAGAAAACCGCATCCTATCTGCGCCGCAGAGTCGACTGTTATTCACAAAGCCTCGAGACACGCCGCTCGTCGAGCGAGTGAGAGAAGCGAAGCAGAGCCAACTCACACTATCGTCGGAAACTTATTTCCGTATGCCAGGCCGTCGTCGTCCTCGTCGTCTTGGCAGATTCGAGCCGAATATCGCCATCGGTTATATAGGCTGCCTACTGCGCTGCACCTCCTATTCTTCCAATTGCTCGCGGCTGCAGCGCAGAGTCTCCGCGTTCGCCGTCTCGATGCGGACGCGCGGAGATATATAGAGATTCGCTGGAACAACAGTAAGTTTGCGGAACCGGTGAGTCTGCATATACGTACGGGCGATATCGATTTGGATGCGAGTTTTTTTTCCAAGCACGATCGAGCGTTTGAAAATTTAAATTTCGCGCGCGATATTGTGTGTGCATATAGTCGACAAGATGGAAAAACAAAAAATGACTGTCTCCGTTTATTAGCGATAGTGGGTTATTTCGCGAAGTTTCTAAATTATAGTGTACACTTGAGCGAAAATAGTTGGAATAAGTATTATTAATTACACATAAGACTATACGTTTTATAAAATAGCGACTTTATTTTCACCGCTATACTATATTTATATATATAAACTGAATGCTTTCCTTTTTTTTCGTCCAATTTATTATCCGCCGTAAATTTTCATTTTCAACCGATACTTCTAAACCTCTCAATCATTTCTATTTTACGGCAGGCCTGTTTCAATAAAACTGAAAATATTAAAGCGAACCGCACTAAAAATATCCGCATTATATAGAATAAAACGATATATCTATCTCGCATGAAGTTAAAAACTAATTAGACCAAACGTCAGCCCGTATAACGTTTTTAATTTCAAAATTACCCAACGTAAAACTAGCCGATATACGTTCCAGTTTCCGAGAATGCCGCCGAGAAAAAGTCATATTTCAAGTATATCGTACACGCGAATTAAAAAAAAAAAAGATACGATGCGCGCCTCGCTGTAAATATAGGTCACACTCCTACATTTTTCCCGAGAAAAAAAGCTCTCTTTGTGCGCATAAACACACTGCAGCGGAGAGAAGAAAGTCTTTCATTGCTCGCGAAGTAAATATTATCCGCGCGATTAACCTTTCATAAGCTTCGCTCATCTCTCTCTCTCTCTCTCTATCTTTCTCTCATCCACAGACGAAAACGTATACACACCAGGCAGCTATTATAGAAACGTTATACGTCCGCGTCTAATATATATTTCAGCAACAAGTCCGCGCACACGCGATCGCAATGCACATACGATGCACATAACGCATATATATATCCATACACGTATACACACACACACACACATACACACCGATCTATAATACAGAGTATATCTCGAGCCGCAGTGTATACGCGAGCGATCTATCGTCCGCAGAGACTTAATCCTCCGATGGAGAGACACAGAGCCGAGGCTCCGCTGATAGATAAAGGGTTAAGCCCGTCAAACGATCGGCGCGCGCACACTACTGAGCGAGAGGCGCGTATATACGTATACGTATATAGAGAGACAGAAGGCGAAAGAGCGCCGCAGTGCGACTACCTGCGCTATACACACACGCCGCAATCAATGGGTCTCTCGAGCCGAGGCTTAAGGCCGCAGCTATCAAGCCGCACTTCCGCCGAAGAGTTACGCGCGGAGCTTATCATTCGGGAGAAACGAGTCTCTGGAAGAGAGAGAGAGAGAGAGAGATGATTGCTTGCCGTTGGGCCACGGGATTTTTGTTGATCGCCGGTTTTTTTATGCGCATAACGCAGTACATACGCGCGACGTGTGCGACGGGATTCTTCGTTTTTCCGAGTGATAGGGAGGGATTTTCATGGATTTTTAATTACATGCTAATTTTTTTAATGGACCGCGTAATGGACCCGAGACCGAGAGAGAGAGAGAGAGACAGAAGGTTTACGCCTATTATACAGTCGACTGGAAGAATCTCCAGCTCTACGGTATACACATAGTGAATGTACAGTTTGAATTTAAATGAAAGTTCCGAAAAGGCAAAGATTTTATATATACAAAACGGGAGACGCCTCTCGCGCGCGCCGAGACTTTGATTCCCTGAAATATGCATCTCTCGCCGACTGTATTCAATGCGCGAAATACAGCTCGAGACTTTCGTATATAGCTTCCGCCGCGCGTATAAATCTTTCATTATACGACCCACATACGGCTCTCTCTCTCTCTCTCGGCCGGTGCCGCAAAGCGCGTGTCCTCAGGCGCCAAAACGCCTCTAAAGCACATTATCCCCTGAAGAATGTGTCCTTCGTGCGGCTCTGCGTTATAGACCCCCCGAAAAAGCGCTTCCTCAAAAAAGTAAGTCATCTCTCTCTCACACACACACGCAACCCATCACAGCCTTACTTTTTTCTCCCCCGACGAGTAGAAGCAGAAGCAGCTCGTGCTCCTCGTGTACACAGGCCTCGAGGCGTCCGCGCAGCCGAGCGGCTCAGCGTCGGCTCGGGGCTAGGGCAGCCCCGAGTCGTCTTTGGCCGTTAAAGTGCTCGGGACGTCGTGGCGCGAGCTCTCGCAGTCGATATACAGTGGTCGAGCTCGATCGAACGAGCTGTCGCTGCTGCTGCCGCTGCTGGAGGAGCCAGCCCCATTGCGGGCCTCGCGGTTACGAGGGCTTTGCCGCTGGCGACGATGCTCCGGCCTGGCTCCGGTCCTCCGGGCACTCATCGTCGCTCCCGAGGATGGGCATCGGGGAGCTGCTGCTGTCGCGCCGGTCGAATCGTGCGGTGCAGCGCTGCAAAAGATAATGGCATGCGAGACTCGGTTAATTATGCGGAGAGACGGAGTAACGCTGCGCGCGGAGTGTGTACAGGATATATAGGCGCCTGAGTGCAGCTCTCGAGGTCTCGTGTCTTTTTTTTCCGCGGCTTTGGCATTGGCTGCGCGTAGAGCGCGAGGGAAAGGCTTTCGAGAGCTGGGACGCATGATTTGAAAACGATTGATAATTGAGGTGGATGAACTAATTGAATCGTTAAAGCGAGTTGATAATGGGGTAACTTATCCGTGCAAGGTTAATAATTCCGAGTTTCAATAAATTGCAGCCGTTATTAACTCGAAGTGACGGGATTCAATTCGTTTATCCGTTTTTAATTAACGTTCGAGTAATAAAGTTAGTTACATATACGGTTTTATAAAATTATGCACATTTTTCGAAAAAAAAGGGGGGTCCGCTCTAAACGACACGACACCGACGGTCGGTATAATCAACGTCGAATGAGCTTCGAATTACCCCCAATAACTCTTCCGATACTAACGAACTCATTTCCCGGGCTCATCAATTCGTCAATATCTCGTTATAAGCCCCCCTGAAAAAAAAAGAAAAAAGAAAAACGAAGCCTCTCAAATCGATCCCCCCACCACCTGTACAACACTCCGCTGTACAAATGCGCAACGCCAGTACATTACAGCTTACGTACTATACTTCGCCCATTCCGCTTCCCTCCCATTCAAGCCCAGCGTGCGCTACTGCACCAACGTAACATCTGGGTCACGGATAAACCTCTCTCGCGCGCGCTATGTCCTCTATATAAGGTGAAACGCGAGCGTTTCTGAAAAAAGAGGAGAGAAAAAAAGAACAAGTGTAATACAACAGCGCATCTCGCCTCGACAAAGATCCGGAAAATATATCGGGGAGAGGAAACGCTCTCCCCGCAGCCGCAGCGCACAATGAGCTGATAATGCACGAGCTGCGGTGGTGGACGATGCCGATAGGGCGAGAGCACATATACGTATGTATAATGTCTATGTACACTACATGTGTATATAGGGTATGTAGACGCGCACAAAAGCCGCGAAATGGAATTTCTCGCCGGGCGCGAACTTTCAATAAACTTTTCCGCAATTTATCGGGGGGCTATACTGCTAATAGGAAGTTGCGCTGCGGCTGCGCTGCATATATATAGGGGAAATCGCTCTCGCTCGGCTGCTGTAGATACCGCAGGGAGAAAGAATACGTCTTTCGATAATAATACGTAAAGCGAGAGGAAGAGGGTATATAATACACAGGAATTTTACCGTATTTCTCTCTCTCCTCGCGTGCAGCCCGTTGTCATGTGTGTGTGTGTGTGTGTGTGTGTGGATAATAATGGATAGGTGATGTATATCGACTGGAAATTCGATACGCAATTATGAACGGGCTCTTTTTACTCGCTGCGGTGTGTCCCCGTTATGTATTGCCACCGCCGACGACGTCGCGGAAGAAAAAAGACGAGGGAGGAGCCGGCAGCTCTCGTATATTACACGTGAATATCGTTGTACCGGAGAAATATTTTTATGGAGATTAGTGCGTAATGGCTTTTATATTATTTCGGCGTCGCCGTGAATGTTACAAGCGAGTCACGTGAATCGCGAGGCATTATTGAATGCGAGGATGTGTGCGGCGTCTTAATAAGTTACGCTTCGCGATACACATCGGCGATCGGCCCGCGCAACAGCTGTCTTATTATACTTTCGGAGTATGGAATTACCGCGTGTGTGCTTTCGGCTGTAATTATACGCGACTCGCCGCATAAGTAATACGCGCCAGTATATACAGTGCGAGAGAGGATATACACACACGGCGCAATATTGAAAATTACGCGTCGCGAATTGGTGATTCCCCGGCGTAGTGCGAGAAACGTGTATACGCGTGTATGTGCGGGAATTCGAGAAAGGAACAAAGAGCGACGAGAGAGCGCGAAATCACTTTGGACATCGAGATACGCGAAAAATCCTGAATACGAGTTGACGTGCGTAAACGAGGTGAAATTTAAAAAAAGAAGAGAACAGATGGAGATAGAGAAGGAAATCGTCCTCTGGTGCGATACGATAGATTCCACTTCCTGAATATTTATACGAAACTCCACCTCCGCTTCCGAGGCGACGACGTCGTTCTGTGGCTCGTTCGTTCCATACGCTCGAGAAAGAGAGAAAAAGAGAGATAGAAGAAAAAAGGTAAAGATACACACACGTGCGCGCCGACGAAAGCCCGGCCGAAATAATCGAGAGAAAGAGACGACAAGTTCGCGCTGTGCATATTACCAGGCGAACACACACACATATGCGAGACCACACGAGATACGCCGTGCAAAAAGGGCCGCGCGCACGACGACGTCGGTTTATCCTCGCTTTTGCTCGCTTTGCAGTTGTTGCGCGAGGCGGAGGATTTTCAAGAGGAATTTTATTTAAATTTCCCGTGTTTCCTCTCTCCCTCCCCCCCCCCCCCAGAGGCAGTCGGCCCCTCCGCAGTCGTCGTTGAAAATTTTTTTCCCGCCGTACATACAGTCCCTGCGTATAAATGCTTTTCGAGGGACAACTTCGAAACTCGAATGGGGAGTTGAAAATATGACAACGGCCGAGTTCGATAGGTCTAAAATGAATTCCAACTTCAGCGCGCGCGTGTCCCGATTTTTATATGCAGATTACGTGCTTTGATCCGAAAACTTTTTATTGGCCGAGTGTGGGCACTATATACGCGAGACGCAAAACATTGCGTTTCACATATGTACGCGTATATGTAAACGCGACCAGACTCGCGGCTTAATCGAAAAAGTTGCGCAACGGCCGTATTCGCGGAGGCGAGAGAGACACCGAGGACTATACGTAAAAAGTCGAGCTCTCGACACCTTGGCTGTATAGATACGCAAAACTTTTGCCGAAAGAATATTATACACCTGTATTGTATATAATACACGTACATATAACCCCCTTTGCTACGACGATGTGTATACATATGTATAATGCAAGACACATTTCTCAGCTGCGAAATTTCGCTGAAGGGACCTCTTCTCATCGCGAACATATATAGAGTCGGTGTGTGTTTGCGCTTGGCATCAGAGCCGCATATATATATACGAACGATTTGCGAAGCTTCTGCTGCTCCTTACACGCTCACATTATATATAACGGGATGAATTTTGCAAAGCCGATGTCGTACGCCCACCATATATTTCCACTGCAAATTCGACGGAGCTACTGCGATTCTCGCTATCGTATTACGCATATACATTGGCGGTGCGGCTATAAGCCGATTATTCACCGCTTTTCCCTCTCCGGTGTATATATAGAAGGTGAGCGCACTTCTCGAATAAAAAATTCTTTTCTGCGAGGACGAGAGAGCACGAGGTAGAAGAGAGAAAAAAATGAGCGACGCGTTACCCTAATGAGCCTAGCCGATGAGGCAACATCCTCTCATTCTCGCCTGTTTTGTATATCACGCGCTCTCTCGCGATAATAAAACGCCTTTTCCATTTCCTGCACCAGCAGCAGCGCAGCAGCAGCAACTCGTTCTTTACAAGTCTATCTCAGCTCTCGTATATATGTAATAAGTGTAACGGCCGATGTGATATGTAAATTTTCAGAAACCCGCGCGAGAAAAATTCCCCCGCGAGACACGAATACACATTTACACGCGTATACGCGTGTATACCCCCGATTCCAAAGTTACATTGCGCAAGACTTTCTAAACATCCTGTGCGTCAAAAATATTTTACTCCCGAGAGGAAGCGAGAGTATATAGAGGATAATACGCTTAAAGCCCTCGGCTCGTCGTCGGAGATATCCAAAACGGAGGGCGAGCGAACCTCTCGGCTCTCGGCTTTTTCGTCCGGCGGCGCGAAATCGAGCAAAAAGAGACGCGTTACGGCACACACGTTGCTCCCATCTGCAGCGCGGCTGCCGCTATATTCGTGAATTTCTGGCGCACGCACGTCTTCGGTGCCCAGAGTCGTCGTGTCGCCGCCGCTGCGGCTGCTGCTGCTGCTGCTGCTGCACACGTGCGTCATTATTTCTGTCGTATATATATAGGAGTACGCATACGCGTGTGTGCGAGCTTGCGTGTGACAAGTCTGACATGGGAATCGAGCCCGGCATCCGGTACAATAACTTCATTGTGTCGCGGACGTCGCCTAGCGTAACGCCAGGGTGTACACACGTGTGTGTGCGTGCGCTGCATTTCGTATACGCATAGACATACATATATATTCGCGAGGAGTGGGGGAGGAAGGATGTGCGAGAGAAGAGGCGCCGCTCGCGCTGCACTCGATTGCCGCGCGGAGATTTTTTTCTTCTCGATTTTATTGGCTGATCGATGTACTATATTATATACTATATTACATATGTAATCTGTCGGAGAGACATTTGAATAATAAACGAGTTCATAAATAATTATTTATGTAAGTATAAGCGGCGTTATAAGCGACTACGTCGCGCATATATATTCGCGATAAGGCGTCGAGCTTCTCTCGATCGACTTATGATCTTTAAGGTCAAGGAGAAGGCGGACTGCAGTGTGTGTGAGAAGTGAAATATTGTTTCGAGATGACGATTGGAACTGGCGTAAATTGATTGATCGTCGCGCGAAGCGAGCGAGTTTGACTTTCCACGTCGTTGTAAGCACGGCAAGCAATATAGATTCTTCGCTAGAGGCGAAATTTACGATTGGCGTTATAAGCGCTGAAATGTGTATATAATATATATAAATGAATACAAACGACCGGGAGAGTATATATATGTATATAGGCGATATCGACCCAGATGTATAAAATATACACCTGCAGCAGCTTGTGTAAAGAGAGAGGGAGGCGAGAGACGAGGTAAAACGAAAATTGCATTGTAAATTACTCTGGCGTAAAATCAGCTACTTGGTCGGACTACGCGCCTGGTATACGTAACTGTATTCCTTTTATAACTGTACCCGCAAAACGGCTGGAATATCAAATCGGGGATTTCTAAGTGATTGAAAATCAATTGAGCGTATATTTGTGCTTGCGCCTCTGGAAAAGAGCTTCGCGCGCGTAGTATGCACTCCCGATGCACTTCTATGAATACTAAAACAAATCTGTATACGTACAATAGGCATATCCGTATAACTATATATACAGACTCGTGCAGTTGCGCGGAAAACCCGTTTATTTGTATCTATTTCTCTCTTTTTTCGGATTTTTTTCGCACCCCAACGTCGACATACGCGAGAGAGGAAAAATGACGCGCTCGTCCCGACGGGAAATTTCAAAAGAGAGATGGCGCCACGCGCGAGAGCAAATTGAATTACGGCCGAGGCGCAGACCGGCTGCTGCAGCGATATTTTTTCGCGACGAGGGCTTTGTATAAGGAAGCGGCGCCCATTGACGCATTACGCAGATTCGGAGTGGAAATTGCGCGGAGGAGGCTTTGGATTTCGGAGACGAGTTGGCGAGACCGGGATGCCGCCTGCGGAAGGTTATCGACATTGAAAGTTTCTTTCGATCGAGGTAGTAATTGAAACTGAATTGTACGTCATAGTGAATGGAACTTGGACTTTTTGATTGGAAATTACAAGCGATAAGTGATGTGGAGTAAAAGTTGGAGGAAACGAGCTTGATTGATAATGTGAGGTTTTACTTTTGCAGCTCGATTATTCATTATTTTTGTAATTATTTTTCAAAGTGTATTGTACACTCATAATATATAGGGTACTCAATTATTCAGTTGCAGGCTGAATGAAGATTATTGAGGAACAAACAATTTTTCGATAACTGTCCACATTTCTATTGCGGTACTAAAGTAGGTCCCGACTCTCTCAGATATTCCATTTGGCTCATCAATAAATTCAGAGGAAAGCAATTTTTCGAAGATCAAGTGGCCCATCCATTAGTGGTGAAACTGTCGACCAATATCAGCTGTACAACCTGCAGCAGCAGCAGCAGCACCGCAGAACCTAACTGACAAGTAAAATGGATTACCGCAGATCGGCCGAGTGAGAGAGATGAGAGAGTGGAAACGACCACAGCACGATATTTTCTTTTTTTTTTCATTTTCTTTCAATTCCAGTCCCGCTGTGCAGCTATATCGCGAAATAATAGCACTGAAAATCTAGGCAACAATGCGTTATACATCTCACTCAGCTCCGAATTTGTCGCACAATACCCGAAGCCACGCGTACACTCTATTTTCCCCAAAAACTTCTCCAATTATCCTAATTTAATCATTCCAGCGGAGTGAAACGCGGAATCAGCGCGGAGCAGAGACCGGCAAAAGTTATGCACACATATATACACGTACACGGTACAATACACAGCGATACAGCAGCTGACAAACCGCCGTGTGTTCTCGCACACGCGCAATGGCATCGCAGGGGAGAGGCGAAGTTGAAGCGCAGTTGCAAAGCTCTCTTCCAGGATCTAAATCAGGTCAGGTCACGCGGATGTCTCTATCTCTCTCTCCTCTCTTTTCCTACTTTTGAATTCGGTCGAACGGAACAATTCGCTCTCGGGGCACACGGGGACGTTGGAAAAATTCACTTTTCTCGGGTGGGACGCTGAAAGAGAGAGAAGAGAGAAAAAAGTCCAACAGGAAATTGCTGCTGCTGCTGCAGTCGCAGGTGTGCATACCTATATATAGGTGTATATATACGTGTATATATACGTCGTCGAGATGCAGCCTCTCGCGAGCGAACAGGCAGATGAGGCTTGTCATGCATATACACCACCAGCGTTCCGAAGTTTTGTCGCGCGACGAGAGATGCGGAGAATAAGAGAAAAGCTCCCTTTCTCGTATAGAGCGAGCGAGCGAAAGAATATATACGTATATATACAGAGCTTGTGCAGCGGAATTTATTGCAAAATTTTTACTGCGCCTCTCTCTCTCTCTGCACTCGCGGAAGAATAAAATGTGTATACGGATAGAGGGGCAGTAAAAAAGGCATTGTGTTATACGGTAAAATATTAAAATCAGAAGCGCCAGCGAAATTTAAATTCAGTTATCGCTATGGGGCAAGTTTGTATTATATAGTGCGCAGTAGTAAAAAAGAAAGTTTATCGCGTTCAAATAATATTGCTGCATACGTATATACCGTACAGTATACACTATACACATTTACATTTTAAACTTGAATATACATATTACGCACAGTAAAATTCTCGGCTATATACCGATATTGCAAATTTTCGGTAATTACATCGCCGCACACCGCGACGACGATGAATATCCGTTCCCATAACGCATATACATGTACTCGGAGAGGAATAGCCTACATAGAAAATATATTTGATTACGTTACCGTGGGAGAGAGAGAGAGAGAGAGAAGCGTATAATCTAACGGAAACACGAATTACGTTATTTCTGACACGCGCGCGAGCGAGCGAGAAGAATGCCGAGGTTGAACATGTCCATACCATATATACGTAACATACGCGTGCGCTCGAAATGGAATTAGTGAAGTGGGCAATGCGAGAATTCGGGGTGCGATGAATATGTAACCAGAATATTGTGTGCTGATATACGTATCGTTATGGAAGTACGGGAATTTCGTGTGACTATGCGCCGCGATGGAATTGCGGTGAGATTCGCAGGTTATAGAAGAGAAAATATTTGACAATAGGAAAAAATAATTGTTAACGATGTTTGCTATATGCTTGGACGTATACGATTTTTTAATTCGCAATTTTTTCCAGATTACACATCGAAAGTTTATTTTACAAGATTGCCGTAACAGGCAGCTTTACACCATCAGCTGCAACAGCGGCATATTTTTTTTCACACCTCTATACACATCCGCTCGAATCCCAGAAGCGTAACTGCCTTCGACACCCGTTTCATAAGCCGCGCGCCAAACCTCCGCGCCATGATTGAAATGTGGGTTTACGCTTCGATTAACGGCAATTGGATCGGACGTTTCCGAAAAGCCGTACACCCAATTCTCGCACGCATATGCACGTGTGCAATGTGTCACGTACGGCATATACGCAACCCAACCCCACGAGATCGATGATTTGTAATATTTCCCTCGTAACGTCGCCGCAGGCGTTAACAAACTTTTTTTCCGTTATATATAGCGGGAGAGAAAAAGGGAGCGAGACACCCATCGAGAATTGCTTGTTATATAGATGTATGCGGTGCACCAGTCGATACGTATATATAGGCGAGATTTTAATTGGATGAAAGGGAGCCTAATTGAACCTGCGGAAATAAAGGGGTCGAGCAAAGGAATGTCCGATATATACGCTAACAAGTGTATCGACGGTTTTTTTTTTAATTTTAATAGAGCTCTTTTATTCTTTTAGAGGAGAAATACCGTTTTCTGTACCGGAAAATTCCTGTGAAAAATCCAGGGGAGCCGTACGCCGAAATCGGATTTTCGATAATCCATTGAAATCCACGGAAAAGCGTGTGGGTCGGAGGAAAATTCGAGAGAGGGAGATCGAGAGAGCGAGATATATCCCGCCCGAGGAATAGAAGAATTAAGCTCTCAGTGCGCGATTTGAAAAGATGCCGATCTGTCTTTCGCGGCAACATCGATTTTTCGAGCGCGGAGGAAAAGCTCGGGCTTTTCATCGTCGATTTAAAAAGGGAAAAAAAGAGTCTCGCGCGGTGGCGAACCGAAAGCTCGGGTGTGTAACGATTAAAAGCTGCTGCTGCTGCTCCGAGGGGTGAGAAAAAAAGGGCTGGAGTGTGACAAAAGGCTATACATGCAACACTTTAACAGAGAAGCTAAAAGCGCTCGGATGTTATTAAAACCGGGAGACGTAGTTGGCCGGGAAATAAAATTTCAAAAGTACGCCTCCTCGCAGCGATTTCCGGGAGGTAGGAATTCGCGCGGAGTGAAATTTCATTTCGACCACGAGAGCTTCCCGTGTGCTTTGGATACACATACACAAGCGTTGCGCGACGCGGCCGCTGCGAAGTTTTGGGATCGAGTTACGCGCGTGGCGCGTATAGTCGAGATGGCCTGCAAAATGCGCACTTGGAGACTCGCGTTACAAACTTTCCGTAGGATGGCTCTCTCGAAAGACACGTTTTTCGATCGAGGTACTCTAGAAAGTCGTCCCGGTTGCGGATGGTGCGCAAAAATGGAAAAAAATTAAAAATTTGATGAATTTTGAAACTAATCGAGTTAATTTAATGTTTATAATTAAAATAGTTTTGTACGTTGTAATTAGTGGAGAATACCTCGCGGCAGTTCAATTATAACATTCCATATAACAAAAAGCTCGCGCATACTTCCAAAAGCTCTGCGGACTCCGACCGTCAAATCGCGGCTCGAAATTTTCGCCAAACCGCGAAGTCCTCCCTTCGTCCCCCCCCCCCCCTCAGGCGTGCTGCGCATAGAGATGAAAATTATTTTCTCGCAGCAAAGCGTTGAGGACAGCCTCCTCCTCGTCGACGTCGTCGTCCCGCCAATTGACATAATTGGAGTATATCAATTACGCGACGCGACAACGACCTCCTGCCGTCCCGTTTTTTTCTCTCTCTCTCTCTCTCTCTCTCTCTCTCATTCTCTCACTCTCTCGTTTTATTTCAGCGCCGCAAATTTGCCTGCGCCGCTCTCTCTCTCTCCCAGCGCGTTGCACCGGAAAAAATAGCCACCGGAGAGAAAAATAATGCTTGTTGACGGGCGCACTCTAATCGTCGCGCGGAATAAAAACGCGTCTATTGATTTAACCGCGTACGCGTACAGGGTGGATTGGATTGGATTGTTTATGCATCGGGTCGCGGGTGTAAAAGCGCGCTTTATCGAAATTTCATCACCGACGATCCCGGCCCGTCGTTTGGAAATGTCGAAAAAAATGAGACACGTAACCGCAGGGGACGATTTTGTGTATATTATTGTTGGATCAAAAATAAAAACGATCGAGCGAAAATAAAAAATGACTCGTCGCCTCGGCCGGTGACGCTGGTTCTTACGCAAGACCGTGGCGAACAAACAACAGACATATCCACGTTTTATTCGCGTTCTCCGAAAAGTCCAGTTAAAGAGCTGAAAGGAAAAAAGAAAATAATGCGAGATCGCGAAACTCGCGCGATTTTTTCTGGGTCAAGGGATTCGCTCAGGGAGAGAGAGAGAGAGAGAGGAAAAAGCGATATCGATAAAAATATGCAGAAGCTTGAAAAATTCCCTGTGTGAAAAGTCCCTCTCGATTCTGGAAGCGAGAAAGAGGATTGGCTGAAATCCAAGAGCATCGCTTCCAGAGAAGCGCAAGCTTTCAAATCAAACTTTTCCTACACTTTCCCTCCGCTCTCCGCACCGACGTTTTCCTCCATCTCTCTCTCTCTCTCTCCCACCCCGCTCAGTCGATATATATATACATCACTTCTATCATCTCTATATGGCCGCATCTATATCGTAATACCTAAGCCGCATTAACATAGCTCTTATCAAGAAGAAACTCTTTCTCGATCTCTCTCTGCTTCGACGTTTTTCTTCGATTCTCGCGTGTCGAGCCAAAAAAAAAAAAAAAGAAAACCAACCAATTCAATCTCGAGAAAATTCATTATCCCATCGTCTCTCTCTTCCCCCCCCCCTCTCCTTCCCTATCCGAGAAAGCGCTAATCCAATATAATAACGGCGCGTCGAGAGAGCGATATAATTAAGGCCATCGCTCGCGCGAGGCGCTCTTCCACCATTGTTAAACAAAATAACTTTTCCTCGAGCGCACAATGGCTCCGGCGCGCGGCGCTTCTTCTTCTTTAGGGGGAAGGGGGGCTGCACGCGTCGAACACACAAAAGAGAGGAGGGCGAGGGGTAGAAATCGAGGAGTAGTCCGCAGGAGTCGTCGGCGTCGTCGTCTCGCATCGACCGACAAAAAGAAAAGGGTTTGAGTAGGTAGTTCGAGCTTTTTCTTCTTCTTCTTCTTTCGGGAGAGCTCAAGGGCGCGGGTAACGGGCTCCTGAAAGAGTCGAGGAGCGTACACATTCGGGGGTCTTTTTTTTATCTGCCGAGGCTCGGGTGTAACGTTGAAAGGAGAGAGCGATTCGCGGGACGAGGTGTGTTGAATGGGAGAAAAGCGTTTTTACGGCGGTGGAATGGAGTCGTCGTCGACGTGAGATTTGTTTATTATCGGTTTTAAGGGAGAAATGAATCGATACATGCGCTTGCCGGTGGTGTGAGGAAGGTTTTTTCTGGAAAGTGGAGCGCCTCGATCGATTCGATTTGGAAATTCTGCTTCTTTATATGCATAAAATTTCGGAAGAACAACCCCCACCATGGCAAACATAATTTGATATTCAAATTGAGTATTTGTGGTATATACCTTGTACAGAAACTCGAAATTTTCGGAAATACGAAAATAGCGCATGGTACGGATTCGTTTTTATATATCACTAGAAAATGGAACTTATAAAGCTATATTTTTAAAAATACACATCGACTAAATTTTTAAATTGCAAAAAAAGGGATTGAAAATTTATAGGCGAAAGAACTTGGACATGCAAGAGCATTGGCATATTTGTTAAATTCGCCTCTCTTCGATTTCCTATACGCCCGTTTCGTACCATATTGCACAAAAAGAGCAACGTAGATATCGCCACAAAAAATTATCTGAACCGCGCTCTACATAATCTCGCGACGATATCGTGCATGAGAAATTACGGTCTCGCTCTCTCGGTTAAAAAAAAATTCCTCGAATATGCTAACGAGTCTGGTATTTCCACCTGATTTACGGAATCCAAGTTGCAGACTCCATCGCCGATGCTCTCGGGTCAAGTAGATTACGTAAAGTGGTGATAGTCTGGGGTCGCGCGAGAGACGCGATGATTTTTCCTTTTATTTCCAAACTTTTCAATGGCGCCGGCGACTCTCTCTCTCTATCTCTCTCTATCTCTTCTCCTGCCATAAATTCTTCATGGAGATCCCAACGGTTTATTTTCCAATTACGTCGGTCTCGCGACGTCGTCGCTCTCTCCCTTATACGGAAAGCTTAAAAATTCCACGACTAGCGAGTTTGAAATTTTTTAATTTTCCGCACTATGCATCATAATACTCGCGACAGAGATAAAGATAGAGAGCGAGAGAGTCGCGAAAAATAACGCAGAGCCCGAGAGTAAACAAACGCCGGGAGAGACAGTGGCAAAAACAAGTACACCTAACGAGAGAAAGAGAGCGAGAGAGACGTTTCGCGAGAGAGAAAAGAAAGCGAGTATAAGTCCAATCACGCGTCGCACACGTGTTCCCCCCTCCTCCTCCTCCCCCCCCCCCCCGAAACAAGATCTACAGCACACAACTCGAATAACGAGAGTGCGGAAAATATGGAAATCGGCAAGGGGGGAAGGGGGGGGGGCACAGAGAAAAAAAAAGCTTCGCTATATAAAACAGAAAATAGCGAAGCGGTATAATCAAGCTCGGCGTCGAGCCGCCGCCGAAGCGCGGAAGGGGTTGCCAAGCGCGCGAGAGAGACAGCCGCCGCCGCCGCCGCAGCCGGAGCAGCGGCTGCAGCGCGACGCGAAGGTAGGAAAGAAAGAAGCAAACTATCGATCGATGGCCGGGGGCAGCTCAGCAGCAGCAGCCGCGCGCGCCAGAGCTCTCTGGCAATACGCTACTGAAAAACAGCTCTATATACTCTATATATGTATATACACTCAATACTCATATATATGTATCTGCACAGCTGTATGTGCAATGTGTGCATATCTATATGTGTGTGTGTGTGTGTAGACACGTCACGTGGCTCTTTCTCTCTTCGATAGATAGAGAGAGAGAGATTTTTCACATTCAGCTGCGCGCGCGCGCGCGTGTGGGTGGGAGACTTAATATCTCGCGATTCTTCCTTTTTCCGAGGGGGTGTATATCTATAGTATGTACGCATAAGTGCTGCTATGTCATAAATCACGGGAGTATAGATGGAAAGAATTGTCTCTCGTATATACTCTTGCTCTCTTTCTCGGGCTCGAGCTCGATCGAGAGTTTATTCATCCCCTCTATCTCTGTCTCTCGGTGTGTATTTTTGAAGAAAATTATTAATTCTGGGGAGAGAGGGAGGGAGAAAAAACTCGACTCTTTCTCGTCTCTCTCTCTCTCTCTCTCTCTCGCTCTTTTATATCCGGCTCTCGACATTTGTCTCGACGAGTCTTGTTTGCGGTCTTTATGATACCGCGTGTCATCCCGCGCGTTCGCTGATGCTTCTGCACTGCAGCAGCCGACGAGCTTCACACACACACACACACACACACACACACACACACACTATCATATCTATAGTATATACGTTGTAACTTCTCTCGAATTCCATCTCTATCTCCCTTTCCGTCGGTAATTTTTCATGTATCTCTCGTTCCTGTCTCGCGCAGCTCATCCGAGCTCTTCTCTCTCTCTCTCTCTCTCTCTCTCTCTCTCTCTCTCTCTCTCGTTATTTATTTCGCTCTCGCTTTACAACTTTTACGCGCGGCTCCTCCCCCTTCCCCTCCCCGACGCTTCACAGTCGAGATGACTCGCTTTTTCAACTGTGTACATGGATATGTCGAGAGAAGTGCTTCCGCGATGTCGTGAAAATTCGATAAGCCTTTTAATGAGAATCGCATTGTACAAGAGCGAGTTTAACGCATTGATCGTTCGGCGTATCTCTCGGATATGTGGAAGCTTATTGTTTTATGGAATAAAACATTTGGATACGCGGATTTCTGGTATATCGCACGTGTGCGCGTGGGTGTGTACTTATTGAATTTTTCTTTTTAATTGAACAATGCGTTTACAAAATGGATCAATTTTCGGCTGAAATTGACGTCGAGAGGAGATCGAAAAGATTTTCGTTGAAAATTTTTTTTTGCACGCGCACTCGAATTGCGTACGTATACAATAACGCTTTGTTTCTATGGATTTCCACAGATTTTGTCAGTCAATTTCGATGAAGAATAAAAAAATTCTTGTACAAAAGCTCTCGATGTATATTTTTCTCTACATGTAAAACGTATATTTACACAATAGGTACAACGCGAGGCAAAATTAAATGCTCCCTTACAGCATAACAAAATGAAAGTATTAATAATCTCACGGAAAAAGAGAGAAACGACCCGGCTACGTCCATCCGCCGGCTTATGCGTTGCTTTGTTTTTCAACGGATGGAAATAGACGAATGCATTTCTGGAATATCCGCGGAATAATGCGTTTCAGTGTGCACACGTACTGCACACTATACCCATATATACATGCCGCTCTACATTTGGCATAGCAGCGTCGCTTCCATCGTTTCTCGGTATTAGCTCGATTTTACGATGCGCGCGACACATATATGTATATATATACCGTATATCGACGTCAACGCTCTATATTTTCGCAGAACCGATTCTTTTTCCTTTTTTTCATTTTTCATTCCGCGCAGCATAGGCTTGTAGAGCGTCGGAGGAGCCGCATCGCCGCTCGAGCTTTCAAATAAAGAAACATCGAATATCAATTTCCAACGATCGATATGCATATACGTCCAGTCGCACGGCACTTTCACCGTAATCCAAGAACGCGTATACGCGTCGAGTACAGAGAGATAAATCGATCGGAGTAGGGAAGAATTAAAAAAAAAAAATTCCCGCCCGCTACTCCGATGACAAGAGACTCCCTTTGACGAGTGAAAGCCTTCACTCTCTCTCTCTAGCCGAAAAAAATCGACTGCGCGCGTGTGTACCTTCCGAGTAGCCCGTATAGAGAGTTTAATTATCTCCCTTTTCTAGTCTCTCTACTCGGGTTCACTTTACACACACACACCCATATACGTACACACAGAGAGGCTCGTTGTCGTTCGGCGTTAATTCGAGTCAGCGACTTTTAATGCTGCGCCAGACGACGTCGTCGCCGCCGCCGCCGCCGCTCCTCCGCTCGCGCGCATGAAAGACTCTCTCCCGGCGCATCAGAGAGAAAGATGCAAGTGTGTGTTAAGCTGCGCAGCGCTGACATCGATCAAGTGCCTCATCGTGTGCAATTCACGCGCCGTAAAAAATAAGAGCGACGACGACGACGACGACGACGACGACGATTCGTTGGTTTTTTAATCTTCTTATTTATTTCCTTTTTTATTCCTTTCTCTCGAGCGCCGCGAGAGCGAACGTCATCGCGCGCGAGTGTCTTTCTCCTCGGCGGCCTATGCGTGCGCGCGTGTGTACTGATTTACTTTATTCGCGCTCGTTTTTTGTATGTATAATCTCGTGATCGCGCACTTGTCTTCTCGTTTATCGCGTTTATGTGTGCCGTTATGCTCTGGTATGGAAGAGTCGACGACGTATTATACGTTTGCTACGATTGACGGTTAATTTTTTTAGTCGACGGAGAGAACGCGTTACTCGCGCACTGCACGGAATACAGTCGTGATTGCGACGAAGATGAATAATTCAATTATATTATACATTTGATATTGATTTTATCGGTGTATATCGGCTGGAAATTTAATTTTCTGCCAATATTTGCGGTCACCGCGCGCCTGCACATTTTCCGAGAGAATTTATCGCGTATAAAATTATAAGAGCCCGCGATTAGAAATAAATCGAATTAACCCGCGCCACCAGGATAATAATCTTTACGCAGAATTATACGCTTATACACACCAATAAAAAGCAATATCTCGAGCTAACCGAGCGGTATTAACAACGCACCTATATACATGTATATCTCGCAGTTGTATACCTGATCTCAAAATTTGAATAATTAATAACGTATCGATGCATATCCCGCGCGACAATTTTCTTTCTTTTTCGTCCTCTCGATCTAATATCGACGCCGCCCTCTCTCTCTCTCTCGTCATAAGCGAAACACGTTCCCCGCGTGCGTCTCTGTGTGTGCGGCAAAAACTCGTTTTCGCACACAAGATTTTCGCTCGTCTAGCGCGAAACGTCGCCGTTCGATTTCGTAACGACGCGCAGTCGGTCGGCCTGCCCAACGACTATATATATATATATTATACTGCACGATAAACGTATACATATAGCGCAGTACGTGTGTATATGTGTGTGCCATAACCGAATTGTCGAATTATGCCAGTCGGGGAAACACGAGAGAAGAGAGAGAGAGAGAGAGAGAAAGAGAGACACGAAAGGCGGCGCGCGCTTTTTTTTCACGAAGACCACTGCAAGCTTTCATGAAAAATGCATGCTTTTAAAACGTGCGCGGAATATCGAGCCTCGGCGTGTATGCGCCGCGGTATAATCCAGCTGTTGTTAATGTTATTTGAATAACGACGTTATATCGAGAATAATTTATACGGTGTATTCCACGGGAGTTCGGAACGCGCGACGAATTTTTTCGTCAGCGGAGATTACATTGATAGTCGACTATGCGAAAAATCTGTCTTTTTTTTTCGAGACTAAGAATGCGCAATACAGACGCTCTGTACGATATGCGAGTATTGCTTTGATGTTATATATAGGTATGTATAACCGGGGCTAACGATATATACATTTATCTCCGGGAGGGACGACGAAATTTTCCACCGAATTCGCTTTTCGGACGGTAAGTGCACTCCGGTGTGTGTGGGGCGACCTTTTCCGTTAATTATATAGATATATAGGCATACTTCACGTACGTACACGCGCGATATGTAATTTCGGCGAGTGATTCTCGCTCCCGCGTCGAGCTTTCGTAATAAATCGTGAAATGTGATTTCGTATGCTCTTTTGCGCACGTGTGTTTGTTCCCTCGTGTAATCGATGCTAACGAACCGTTTCTCAGCGCTAAAATAACAAACAAAGCCGTTTCACGCGATGAGACGTCGAGCCGAGCATCGAGCGAATCAAGAGACAGAGAAAGAGAGAAGAAAGTTTTGAAAAGAACCGGTTCTTTTCGCGAAAATCCGACTGCTATATAGACAGTTTCTTTTTGCTGATATTGCCTTGTTTCTCTCGCGTATCCAATCTTCTTCAGCTATAAATTTTATTCCTGACGCGAAATTTTCGTTGGCACACGCCCGTCTAACCGTCCAACTTATGCATCGGGCTCTACTCTATTTATTCTCAGCTACGAATACATTATATATACAGATATACGTGGACGCGAAGCTAAGCAAGTCCCCGATGCATCGGAAATCGCATTAGACGCGTGAAAATTAAGCCGCGACGATTACGGTATTATAGACAACGTAGTGTTCTATATGTGTAATACGAATCGCTGAAATCGATCGCGGCGCATAATCCTTTTCTCTCCTTCTCTCAGCTCTTTTCCGAAATAATAAAAAGAAAAAAATCCGACTCGCGATTTTCCTAAGCCACTCATCCCTTCATTTCCTCGGCTGCTATCACGTGGAAACCTCTCGAGGGAAAAACTGAGCCTCGTCCTCCCCTGTATATATACATACATACACAGATGGTGGGTATTATAGCGAAAAACCGCAGCTCATTTCCTCGTAAAATAAGCGGCTACATCGGGGCGAATATCCGTCGGCGTTACACACACATATATATATAGCAGACACTTTAGAGATATAAAACGCGTAAGCGTCTCAAGTGTTCCATTCCGGGGGAGGGCTATATACACGTTTTCTCTCTCTCTCTCTCTCTCTCTCTCTCTCTCTCTTGCGCAGCTGCAACCCAACACCAGCGTAAACAAAATAGAGCAGTCCGTAATCAATACCCGTCGACGCGCTCCGCGCGCTGCTGCACCTTTTCTCTCTCTCTCTCTCTCTCGCCGCCGTCGCGAAAAAAATTCGAGCTTAACGCGAGAAGTAAGTACATAAGTATAATAATATTGCACCAGTCGCAGTTCCGCGCGCAAGTAGCGCCTATATAATACGCGACTAATTCGATTATTCCTGATACATATAAGTGTATCCGAGGTAATAGCCGTGTAATCGGAGAAGTTTCGAGCTCTACAGGCGCGCGAGCGCAATTTAAAATTCTTTCCCAACGATTCTCTTCCCGCGATTGCGAAGTCTATTCTCTTTCGTGTCTTTCTCTCTCTCTCTCTCTCTCGTAGCGACCGATCATAATCGACGCGCGCCGCGACGACGCACACGGGCGATAATTGCCGGTTTTTTTTCTCCTCTCTCTCTCAACCTCTTCTTCCGCGACCGAATACAATAATAATGCAAGCGGCGCAACGCCATCGCACTTTTAACGCAGCTCCGACGACTAGTCAGCTGATTCGAGTCGGAGGCGTCGCGCGCGCGCGAGCATTGTTCTTATTCAAATCGCGAGTCGGTCGTCGTCGTCGTGTCGTTAAAAAGAAATGAACGGAGGATGTGAATTAGCGGCGTTACTTCTATTTAAACGGCAATTTTTTAAAGAGAAACCCGTATAGATAGCCGAGGAGATGAGAGAGAGAGAGAGAATAAATCTACGGATCTATCCGTCTTATATAGCCGAGGACAGCTTTCAGTATTATTAGCGTCGATTGGAAATTTCTATCGCAATCAATCGGCATCGATTCCAGTCGCGGCTCTATAGGAGGGGGGACCGGGATATCTATATATATATATTCGGTGAGTGGCGCCTGTCGTCCTTTCTCATTTCTATTGTCACCGAGGGCTTTAATAACTTCCGCTGCCCTTGCTTAATTAAAAATACAATGGGGAAAGAGAGATCGATGGGTGGAGTCGTTGAGATTCTTAATCATTTCTCTCTCTCTCTCTCTCGTCTCTCTCTCTCTTTCTTTCTCTCGCTCACTTTTCAAAGCTCGTTATTGCAGAAAGTGTCGTCGTCGTCGCCGAACTGGGTTAATTACACGATTAGAGAATTATAGAGGATATACATGTATATAACGTTCCGTATAATTATCGAGGATTGCATTTTCGCTCGCGATGTATATATATATAATTCGCAAGACGTACTACCGTCGGCTGGAATAATTCGACCGGTGAAGGAATGAGCGGCACACCCGAGAGTAGAGGAGCGTCTGATAACGTAAATACATAGAAAGAGAGAAAAATTCGCTAAGTCAGTCTCGGAATATCCTCGCGCTTCCAATTCCGTAAACAATTCCATTGACTTCTTGACCGACTCGTTATTACCCCGTGTGTTCTCGGTTATGCAAGCGTTTTTATTACTCGTTTATGTATCGAGGCTTCCCCTTGTATGGAGCATTACTCACGAAATTTTAGTATGTCGATGCTCGTATCGTCGAGCTCTTTTTATATACGCTATGCCATAATTAATTGCCGAGTATACACGTGCTCTAAAGTTAAAATTACGCTGCGCTCCGCAAGTGCAAAGCTGTAAACTGCTTTATGCAAATTGGGGAGTAAATTAAAATTCCACGCTTATACACGCCCGCAATCCGAGAGTATTCTCTGGAATCTTTCTACGAGAAGCAAAGCTTCACGATAATATTCCCTCCCGATATTCATCGACTTTTAACCCGAGCGTATGCATCCAAAAAAAATTCTCACAATAGCCCTCTTTCTCTCTCTCCGGACGAACAAAGCAAAGCCCTTATACGCAGACAGTCAACCGGCTCTCTCGACTCGACTCGCCAAAAAATAAAAAAAAGGAAGAAACGAGCAACTGCGACAAATAAGCCACTCTCGAAAATGTGTCCAGCAGACACTGCGCGCTGCTGCAGAGCCGCTCCCAATGCAAATTTCCAATCCTGTCGTGGCCCGACGACGACGACGACGACGAAAGGGAAAACGCGCGACAAAGCTCTCTTCTCCCCTCGGTGCATTTCTCTCTCTCTCTCTCTCTCTCTCTCTCTCTCTCTCTCTCTCTCTCTCTCTCTCTCGTCGCATCCGCGCACACATAAAAGGAGGCGCAAAAATACCCGAGCGCCTTATCTCTCTGTCTCACTCTTTCTCGCGACGAGATCAAAACAATCCCCCGCTCGCTCGTCGTCTGCGGGAGGAGAAAGAAAGAGGACGAGAGAACAGCCTCGAGGCTCGTCGTGTATTAACTAGATGGCGGTGAAAAAATTTTTTTTTCTTTTAAAGGGGGAGTCATCGCGCGCCGTTTGATTTTTACTCCCCTCCCCCCCCCCCCATCGCACTTCGCTTTTACGAGCCGAGTGTCATTTTCTTCGCGTTATGCCCTTGGATTTTTATCGCGCGATAAGCCGCGTGAGTATATTAAAAGAGAGGGATATAACGAGAGACAACGATAGAAGCGGCTCGAGGTGTGATTAATAGAAAATCGCGAGATGCGGCGTGACTAACAGGTATACAAGTACACGTGTGCCCCGTGAGTGTATGCGCATGTATTGTATGTATATAACACACGAGCATTACAAGTCGAACGCCCGGTAATGAGATTAAACGAGGAGATTATACACGCGGCCGTTTCTTACAATCGGAAGCTGGTAATCTATCTCTCCGGCTTTTGATTTAGCTGTCGCGCGCTATTACGCACGGCAATCGGACTTACGCGCCATTATAGCCTCTCCTGCCCCCGGCGGCGGCGGCGGCGGCGGCTGCGCTTTATCGGAATCGCATCTAAATTTAAACTGCGTGCGAGAATGTAATGCGTAATCGGCGTCTTTCCGCACGACTGGCTTTCGCTTGTCTATACGTCTTGCCGAGCAGCCGCACACCACGGGCTGCCACACCGTATTATACATATGACTCATCCTCATCCCGCGGACTGCATATATATGCCTGTATAATGTATATATACGTGTATATATATATATATAGCGTACAATGGCTCGATTGACGAGTTCCTGGTAAAACCGGTACGGTCCGCGTATATATACATAAATTCTAATTTCCTCGATTGTCCGTGTCCGTCTGTCTTATCTTCCGCGAAAGTTCGGCTATTCGCCGGGGCTTCGCCTGGGAAAATCGCTGGCGTACTTCTGTACACACATACCCGGAGAGAGATAAAATAAAACTCGCGAAGTGGAACGCGCCCGACGCTGAATGAAGTTTTTATACACAACTCGCGCGCGCACACACGCCAATGTACGCAATCGATATTACGCGAGTATATGTCGCGTATATACATATATAATATATATACAGGATGACTATCCACTCGTCGTGTCAACGATCCAATATATGAATATATGAATGGACGCGACTCATGCGATCCGGGGAGCCGAAATCCTCCTCTTGAGCGGATTCGAGGCATAGAGAGAGAGAGAAAGAGAGAGAGACCCTGAGATATATAGATACGCAATGCACAGTAGTGGCAATTAGCTTGAGTGATTAGAGCTCGCCACTGCTGCAGTGTACAGCGCACACAGCCTCATCCCTTGTGTGCTCTACATACATACGTGCGCGAAATAGTGTGATATATGCAATGCACTATGGGGCATCGCAGAGAGCGAGCCATGGACTGCTCTGCTGCTGCTGCTGCTGCTCCGAGGAACTGTATTACTACGTGTATAAAACACATTCCGCGGATAACTTCTTTCCCCGGCAATAAAATCCGTCGGTTACGTATACCATATACATAAATTTTTCCCATCGGCCGCAGAGCAACCGAGTGCGCGTTGCATTAATAAAAGTATATGCATCCGTGAAACCGTTAGAAAGTATGTATAGATGTATACGTACACCGCATCGTCGGTTTCTCGAGCACTTGTGCGCTTGTACGTACAACGGGAGTGGAGAGGAAGACTTCGCTTTTCTTCGCGACTGACCCTTCCCGTCGATAATGAATAATACACCTGCGGCGACGCTAATGCTGCAACAATGGCCTATGGAGTGTATATAGTAGACCCACACGCACACACCCCCAGGGCGTACGGTATCTATACCCGCAGAGCTATCAACAAAGGCAGTAGCGCTGAGTACACATATATACATAGAAGACACGGGGGAAACTATAGGAGAGAGAGAGAGAGACTCGCGAAATCTCACTGCGCGAGAACGAGAGAGACGCCGTCGTACAATGGCTCCAGACGTTGTTCCGAGGAAAACAAAACACATGCATATACACGGCGAGAGAGATACACTGCGCGCGAGCGTCTATATCTCGGGCGGAAAAGCCGTGAAAACGGAGAGAGTTCGCGACAATGAGCGCCGTGATATATACACAGAGCGCCGAGGGGGAGCATAATATATCTGTGTGTATATACGTCTATCCGATGATGCACACAGGGGCTGCTTCGACGGCGCCTCCGATAAAATCGCCTCAATTTCGCTCTCTCTCTCTCTCTTTCTCGTCGACTACTGCTCTCTCTCTCTCTCTCTCTCTGCTCCGCGGCTGCCCCCCAACCGAGAGAATCTATATAGCATCTCTCTCTGTCTCTGTCAAAAAGGGGAGAATCCGAGGCCTCTACGGGCTGTATTATACACATCCGTGTGAACAAGTCTGCGTCTGTGTATGCGTATGCGGGAAGAGAGCCCATAGCCATAGCGGCTCCGCCGCGTCTATTTTCGACGATTTCACGTACACTCATACATACCTATGTATTATTGTATACACAGCCTTTCCGCTATGCACTGGCCACTCGCTGCTCTCCTCTCCTCTCCTCTCTAGCGCGGTGTGTCTGCAGTATATGCAAGAAAAGTTATTCTTCGCTCTTCCTCCTTGGCTCCGAGCGTATTATGTACCTTACATCCGCAGGCATACGTGTGTGTACGGCATGTATCGTGTAGCCCGGCACTGAACTTACGCACTTCACACGCACTGCGCGGGCTCTCTCACGACACCATTCGCACCAACTCTCTTTTTCTCCTCTGTGTGTGTAAGGTACGAAGTCTCTGGTACTTACTGTGCAGGTTTACACCTTCGCGTACGTACTCGACGTTATATGCACACGACCTGTACACACCGAGTCGGCGTTGGTTATGTCGCCGTCGCGGAGGAGGATAATCAACGCCGAAATCACCGAGTCTCACGGCAGCGGCATCGCAGACACACACGACAGGATGGACGATTAGACTCGACTCTCGCTTTTTCCCCCTCAGCTGTGCAGCAGCGCGACGCGCGCGCGGAGACTCGCTGCGAGAGAGAGCGAGAGAGAGAGAGATTTCGGAGCAGAGAGTCTCTCGCCTCTCCAGAGCCGCAAACTCGACTGGCGCTGCGCGAACGCCTCGCCGCGCATACGCGCACGGAATGGGAAAGTGCATTCGAAAAAACGAGGACGGGAATGCGGGGGGTGGTGGCGGCGGCGGTGCCGCGGACTCTGCTCGACCGACCGAGGCGACAGCGGCGTCGCGGCGCGCGCGCGGGGGAGGGAGGGCGGCGACACCTGGCGGGACGGCCGAGAGTCGGTAAGGTGGGTTGCGCGGGAAAATTTGAACGGGAGGGTTGCGGGATTTTAGGCGCGAGTCGGGCAGACGGTTTGGCGAGTGGAATGCGGTGAGGATTATTGTTTAGTAGGGTATTGCGGGGCGTTGGGAATGTTAATTGGGTGGTGAGAGAGTGTTAATTCAATGCCGTGAGTCGATGTTATTGTTGCTTGTGAGGAGGTGAGTGGTTTCGTTCGAATTGTTCTTGAATGTCGTAGGTTAAGTCGAGAATTTTGTCATTTGAGTTTTGAAGATGTTGAGTAAACTGAAAAATTTAATACAAGAATTAATAACAAATTAATTGCGTATTAATTTAATAGAAAATTTAATGTAGAAGAAACTCATTGATTTATTGTCGAACGAGTGATATTAAAGAAACGCGTATGGATTCGAATTTAGAAATAATATTGTGAATTTATTACGTTACATTTATTAATTTTCAATACGATATAAAACACAAGAAAAATCCTAGATATTTGAGTGGGGTTGTATGAACACAATGAAGCGAAAGTCTTAAATTAGATTCCGTGGTACCAAGAAATCTGAAGAGAATGTTTTGTATTCTTGTAAAAGCATTTTATTGTTGTGTCGATATATATGAGAAACAGCTTCGCAGATACCCGTAATTCACATGATCATCTGTATATAAACTCTCTGTAATTACTCTTACACTTACACGTCGTACCATTAGACTAATAAGTACATTAAAAAACACATTAATAACCTTATAAGCTAATAATTTAAAAAAAAATTGAAAAAAGTTAATCGAAGGAGATAGACACATGTATATTAGGCAAACGGTAAAATGGTACAGTGGGAGCAGCAGGGAATATTGTGTTACAAGACTATATAACATAATGTATGCAAAAATCTAACTATTGTATTTTATAATCGCAAAAGTAAGAGAAGAATCACAGTTAAGTGATTTACATTCTATGAACAACTGGAACGTTGTAGGTAACTTATACCACCGGCTGAGCACATTATCGTGACGGACTTAGCGAACTAATTAACATTAAGGACTTACTCGAGAGAATCTTGGCTCTTACATCACTTTGAATAATTCACTCTCTCTACAGGCTTGTCGAGCTTGCAAGCATAATGATACAGCCACGAATTTACGCTTATACCAAAAAATTAAAAAAAAAAAGACTATCCAAACCAAAATTCATGCGCGACAATTAATTATAATTTACGAGTACTAAAAAACTTACGGGTATGTATTTATATATTTATAAAAAATGAACGATCCTCGATAAAGCTTTCTTACTAATAGAATATCATTGTTCGATTATATCAGTGTTTCACTTGCTTGAATTGAACGAAAATTATTTATGTTCGGTAAATACTAAATACCAAAGTACAATGGTCCATCTTACTGATTCTTAGTTTCATCACAACATTTCGTATAACATCATCGACAGTAATTACAATAACTCGTCTACGGGATTCAGCGAATACATTTATTCAGAATCTTAAAAAAAATTTCGAAACATCGACACCCCCTTGAAACTTAACCAAAACAATTAAAAACAAACAAACAAACAAACAAAAATAAAATCTAGTCGACCTCAAGCTTACGGAACGATCCGGAAAGTCCGCCCAATCCTTCGCTCGCCGAGCACGTGTCCTTTGGTGAGATTTCTATGTACATGTCGTCCAGGGCTTTGATCTCCTTCCTCTTGGCTTTCAGCGATTTCTTGAATTCAGCTGCGGAGACGTGAAAAAAAAATCGTTATCAACGTTTACACGGCGCCGAGCGGGATTAACGAACTCAATTAGATACATATATACATGTATACATGTACATCATATACAGTTCGACTAGCGAGCCGTGAAGCAGAGAAAGTTGCCTCTCTCGCGATTTTATAAACGTGCTCAAAGTAAAAGGTGGCGTTACCAATCATCTCGGCGAGAGGAACTTCGCCGCCGTATTCCTTGGGCAGGATTTTCGGGTCGATCGTCTGCTGAAGATCGTCCAGGGATTTGTGCAGCTGAGAGAAAAAAAATTTTTTTTCTTTTTATTACGACACTTTCGCCGCGGAATGAGCGAAATAATTCTCAACAATTAGCGCGCGTGTGATCTTCATTTGTTCGTTAATTGCAGAGCGCGAAGGTGAGAAACACACACGCACACACACACACACGTCGGGATGCGCTATTGTGTGTCAAGAACACCGAATAGCGATTTTCACGGTTGGAAAAACCGCGGCTAATTAATTAGTCATCCTGAGCGCGCTGGAAACAAAGAGTAGTCGAGCCTCGAAAGTTAACTATACGCCATTTCTCAGAAGAGTCTCGCTAAAGCATTCGAATTTCAATAACAATACGCTCAGTATATATATATAACGATTCGTCGTACGAGTAATCCGAAAAACGAAAAGGCGGAAAATTCAAAAAAAGCTCACGAAAACGCGCGCTCTAAAAGCGCGGCAAAATTCAAAAAGAAGAAAAAGCTCACCAGAACGCGCGAGCGGAGCTTCTCGTTCAGCAGCGAGAGCGCGAGCTCGATGATCTTGGTGGCGCAGCCGGGCACGTTGACGAGGTGGGTCTCCTTGTGCCTCATCGGGGTGCTGTTCTGTATGCAGGCCAGCATGTTGCGGATGTCGGTGATGGACCAGGAGCTCAGGTGGCCCATCGTCAAGCCCGACTCGTCGTTCAGGTGGGTGTAGCCGTGGACCTGGCTCTCCTCCTCGTCCATGAGGGCCTCGACCACGAGGCTGTGCACGCGGACCATCTGGGCCGAGGTGAACTTGTAGGGGTCGAAGCGACCTGCGGGGAGAGAGGGGGAGGTTATCAATATTTTTTTTTTTTTTGCTGTGGAGGCAGAGGTGTATGTATACGTGTATATATAATATGACTATAGCATGAGCGAGGTGGTTTGGGTGTATCGAGTTTAGGGGAGACTGAAACTTGAACGTTGGCGCTGAAGCTCTAGTTTGACGAAAGTTCGCTCGTTTTGCATGATGTATAGCTCTCGTGGATGGAAGTTAGGCTCTCCTATTGTTGGATGGCAGGGGGCGAGCTTCGTTCGTTAAAGGACAATTTTCGTGATTCGAGACGATAATAGAGCTTTGAAGAGAAATTTTCTACTTTTGAAATATAAGTCATTTTTGATGCGTAACTAATATGAGACAGTTTTGCAGTTGAAGCAAAATGTCCTTTAGAAAAAAAAGAATTGGAATACGTTGGCAGACAACCTATATGATTCATTTGTGTCGCCGTAACCGAACGGAATATTTGCATTAAAGAAACCTATATCATTATGCACAGCAAAAACAACTTTTTTTTTAGAACGTATTACTCGCAAGGCTCGAAAGTCCGTTTGAATTATGCGAATACGTGTACCTAAATCGAAACGATAACACTTTATCAAAACTTGTAGGCAGCGAACGCTCGTTTCTGCATTTAATAAAGAAAAATCGAAAACCTCCCCAGAAAAAAGCTACGAGGAAAATTATTCAACAATAATTGCCAAACCTCAATCTGTATCAATAAAATCGAATTAAAAATCAATGCATGCTTCAATGCGCACAGCCGCGAACCCGGAAATTGCCGAACGTTGGGCCAACAGCCTAAAATTTATGCAACGATTATATCACCGCGGCGACGAATTACACGACGGTCTCGCGGACGAAAGTCGTGTGATGTCACAATGAAGCTGTTTTCTATTACGCTCGATAAAGTCTTTTCGATTTCACTCGCGGCGCATAGCTATATGTATATACTGCGCCGGCGACTTTCACCGTATCAGAGCGCGAATGAAAAAAAGAAAAGAAAGAGAGAAAGAACGGAACGAGTCACGCTCTCGGCAACACTATTTACATCTAATTTATATAGGAAGTCGAGCTTCGATTACAGAGAAAAAAAGCGGACTGCAGGTGTTGTTTTTTTTCTCGACTATTCGTTAATTTTCGAGAAAAAAAAATAACGAAGCACTATTTCAACTTTAAAGAGGGAAAGGCTCGTTCCCGCGATTTTCGCGGGAAATTCAAAATGCAATGAAAATTCAATCCCTCTCCGGTATCTCTGAAATTTTTCGATTTAAATAAAAATCCTTTTCTTTGACTGTGCGTCTTTCGTGACTGAACCTCAAGTCAATTCTCTTTTTCCCAATAAATACAAATAAACAAGCGAAAAACCCACCGGCACAGGACAGTATGACCTTCCGCCCGTGGGAATCCCTCTTGAGCAGCGGCACCAGGTAACCCGCGTCGATGATGGCCTCGATCTCGGGATCGTCGATGTCGAGATTCTGAAACCAGTCGGGGTAGAGCTGGCGGATGGTGAGGTAGCGCTCGAGCATCTCCTGGGCCAGGGGCAGGCTGAACTTCTTCGTCCTGAGGAAGCGCAGCAGGAAGACGGCGTCGGTGCGGCAGTTCCTGATGCTCGGGTGCTTGTGGATCCAGTCGCGGAACTGCTCGAGGGCGTGATCCCGACTGGCGTCGTCCTCGCGCAGCTCGAGCTTCGCCACCGACTGGGCCTGGGAGCTCAGGCTGCACTTGTAGGCCTCGGCTTGCTGCTCCTGCCCACCCATTGCGATCCGGCTGCGGGGAATCACACGGCGATTGATCGATTGGTTGATTGATTATTGCGATTTTGAAAATATGTGGTAGTCGCGAGATCTGCGTAATTTATGGCGTGCGTTGTTATGGCATAATATGATCGTAACTGATCATTTTATGCGCATAATGTAATCGAGCATTTGATGTTACAATAATGTATAGCTGATCATAGGGTTTATAATCACACAATAAGCTATATTATGATCGTTCAGTATAAATTATAGCGTATTATCATTAACTCGATCTACACTGTAAAAAGTGTGAAAATAAAATTCAACTTGATAGCAATATTACTGCCGTGACCACAACAATATTACTGTTCTCAGAATAGTGAAAATACAAAATTTTCGTAATTTTACTACCAGGATAGTAAAATTACTAACAACAATTGTACTATTCTGAGAGCAGTAAAATTGTTGTCACGGCAGTAACATTGCTATCACGAAGTTGAATTTTATTTACACACTTATTACAGTGTATTTTCTCATAAGTATTGCAGAGACTTTTTCAAGCGTGTTGTGGCGCGAAATTTAAATTTAGCGCGTGCTCATCTGCGTCTATTGTGATGCACTGATCTACAGATTTCAAAGACTCGAGTCAAACTTCAAAAAGAAGAAATCGAACAAAGCTTCTCATCTGTAACCATGACACATTCGACAAAGTCATCAAAGCACACACATTAAAAAGGTGACCGTGACATGCCCACCGAAATAATATGTATACATCCGTCAATCCTTTACACCCAAACGTCTCGGCCGTCGCGTCAATACGAAAAATTGCGCCTAACTCGCCGCAAAGCGACAACTATATATGTAATATCCCATATGTATACGATTCTCTGTTTGAGCGGACCATTACGAGCAATTCACGCGCGGCTAATTTGAATAACAAAACGCGGCGCTGCGAGCGAAGGAGCAAAAGAAAAAAAATTGCCGATGACGAGATCTCGCCGCGTCTCGCGAGAAAAAAAAATTTGTCTCCGCGTCGAGAGCTGCGGGGATGCTATTTGCGAGCGAGAATTTCGCGAATTTCCGCAGTGAAGTCACGTGCGCCGCGAGAGAGAGAAAAACGCGAGTCGAATAATTTATACGCATAGAGCCGCTCGCGCGAGCGCGAAAAGTCGGCGAAAGGCGATTCGGCCTTGGATTTGAATGGCAACGAAATTGCGGGAAATCATATGCGTATGGTATATTGTATATATACCTGTATACGTATACGCGTACGGGAGCAAAGCGCTGATTTAGCGATTGGACAGGATTTTTACGAGCGGGTTTTTCTCCGCGTTAAAATCTCTCTACATGGCATTAGGTGTGTTATTACATGGTGGTGAGCTTGTAACGATCTCTTGCTTTAGAAAATGGAAAGATCGAGGAATCGTATGCATGTATAGTAGATGCTAATGTTGTGGGGAACGTTATGAATTGCGCTGTAGAGAAAGAGATTTTGCTGCGCGATTATTGATCGGCTGTATCGAGCAGATGTTGCAATAGAAATTAAATTGCAGGCGTATTACATGTCTGCAATCAATGATCGTTAAACTGTTTACCGGTTACGATTTTTAAAGGATATAAGTATATTAAAAAAAGGATTAATATTCTCGTTGCGCAATCGCGTGTGTATACAATTTTTTTTTTTACTTTACACTCATAACACGAGGAAAACTGCAGTGTGTCTCCAAAAAGAAAAAAAAATCATCCATAGCACCGATTCCGCGAAATTTTCGCGCACGGAATTCCACGCCTTCTAACGTGCGCAAAGTATACACACACGCGTAAAGCGAGCGAGAGAAGAGCCTTCGCTTTTTTTTTCCTCCTTTATACCTCTTCTTCTTCTCTCATTCACCTCGTTCTCAAAGTGTTATTATAATTATCCGCGGAGGGACTAGAAGTGTGTCGACAGACTCGCGGCACAGCTCGATCGTGACGAAAGCCCCGACGATTTTTACGCAATCGCCGATCGGCCGCCGCGCCGCGCGCCGGTGTGCTGTAATTTACCGTTATATACCTCTGTATACGTATATTACATTGTGTGCGTATATTTATCTTCGCGAGCGCGTGCGCTTTAGAAAAGCTCGTATTATACCCGCGCACACGATTAATTTTCCGCATCATTCGTCGTTGGCGCCTCTCTGCGCGTTACGCACGTGGAAAAAATTTCATTATGTCGATATTATATACATATTTCTATCGCATACCGATACCGCATTACAGCCAAGTTCGAATTCTCTTTCCTCGGCTTTCTAACTCCAAAGTGTCTCCTCCTGTCGTGCGTATATACGTGTCACTCGATAAACCGCCGTGTCACACATACTTTCTTTCGCGTTTAACGAGCTACATTCTTTTTATTTGTCATTATATTTTTTTTCTTTTTTCGTAAAAGCCCGTTCAACTCGGCGCCGAAAGTACATACCGTAAAATTCGCCGATTTACACACACGCCCGAACCCGTTTCCCGACTATCATATATAATACATATAGCGTTATCGTAAAGCCGTCGTCGTATACACTCATTATCGTACGCGTATAATACACGTATACATCGTCCGATCGACTTTCTAAGTTTTCAGCAACGTGAAAATTCACACCCACGCGGACGCGCGGGAGCCGCGGCCGCGGCGGCGCTGCGCGCACTGATAATGTTATATACGGAAGATGTAGACGATATTAAGAAGCGGCGGCGGCGGCGGCGCGAGAGAGAGATGCGGTGAAAGCAGCCGCGAGAGATCTCCGATGTATATAGTATAGATGTATGTATGTATATTGTATATATATGTATGCTCGGATCGAGCGATATACATGTATATATATGTGCATATCCATCTTATTTCGGAAACGACTCACACGAGCAAGTCACAAAATTTTTTCTTGAAGGCACACCTACCAGACCTGATGTTTCTCGTTCCTCAGGTCATTCTGAAAGAGAAAAACCTGGCGTACGTGGCCGATCGAAGGGTATACTTTTTTTTGGAGCAAAAATGACTCGAAAAACGAGAAACAATTGAAAAAACAAGAATTTATAAATTTTTTTTCTGGAAAACTGTGTGATTTTTAAAAATATTTCACTAGACAAATAATAATTGTGTGGGATCAGTCTGAAAAAATTCAGAGCATTCCTTGATGACTTTCAAGACGTATTTGTCCTAATGAAATTTTTATGAAAGTCCACAGTTTCCGAGAAAAAAATCTCCAAATTCTCTTTTCGTCAATTATTTCTCGTCTCTTCCAAGTCGTTTTTTGCTCCGGAAAAAAGCATATACCCTTCGATCGGCCACGTACGCGAGATTTTTCTCTTTCTAAGCAACGAGAAAAATCAGGTCTGGTATAGGTGTGCCTTCGAGAAAATTTTTTTCCCAAATAAGATGGATATATGCACATATATTTCCAGCGGGACATTCAAAAACTTTTTCTCATCCGCCGCTCGTCTCGAGCGAATCCACCTCTCTCGCGGATTTCATATACCCACGTACACAACCGTACATCCGTTTACGTACACGTACACACGTTTTCCTCTCCGGCGTGTACGTTATTCCGCGAAGATCGATTAAGGCGCGCGGCGAAAACGCGCGCGCGCGCGCACTGCTTTCACTTTTACGCGCCGGAACAAGTTGCGTCACACTTCCAGCGTACAGTACATACACAAATATATACGCGATGTACGTGTACGTCCATACGGCGATTGTGATTTCGAATCGCGCGCGACACGAGCAAGACGAACCGGCGAAAAGAGGCGAGTCTCGAGGTATATGCGTATATCGTATCGAAATATGGTGCGCACACATTCGGTTTTACGCACCTGCGTGCAGTGCGGCTGCGGTTTCTCTCGGCTGGGGCTCTCCTGGGTTGCGAGGGATCCGGGGGACTTGCGGCCGCGAGAAGCTGCTGCTGCTGACTGAGCCCGACTATCGGGAGAGCGGACGGTCTGAGCGGCGCGCGGACGACGGTAGTCTGGCGCGATCGTGAAAATCTCCCGAGGTGGGGATCCCGCGCCGCGCTTTCTTTCGCGCTCGCGGTGTCTTTAATATATACCCACGGACGTGAGGTATATATAATGTATACGTGTGTGTATACGCTGCGGCCGTGGATTATACAATGGGGCGCCTTAATGCGGCGCGAAGTGTCTTTTGATATTCCTTTTTTTTTTTTTAAATCCTTTCGGGCAGAAGTTTGGAGACGGGTTTTCCTTTGTAACGGAGGAGCGATTGGAGGAGAAGAATGATTTACGAGTGGCCTAGACGCGACGAGGTATATATACTCTCGGGAGTAATGAGAGCGTCGACCTTGCCGGCGAGGAAGTATTATACGGTCTCGATTGAAAATTCAAATTTCGCGCCGTTCGCGAGCTCGGGGAAAAGCGCGTGAATTGAAATTCTATATGGATAGGTAAGACATATATATATATTACGAGAGCGAAGGACGAGCGAGCAGAAGGATTTTTCGGCGCGAAATTCAAAAACCTCCTTAACCCTATTTCGAACTCGGTGCACAAAACAAATGGTATCCTTGGCTCAAAGAAAGATAAACGGCGACAAAATCCTCGCTGAATAAAACATTTCGTCGACTCGAGTGCGGGCCGCGACCGGAGGTCGTGGAAAAAATTAACCTCCGTCGAATCGTGCGATAAGCGAGTAAAGTTCGACTGCGTAAGGAACCATAGACAATCGTAGCGATCGTATAGTACAAAGAGAAAAAAAATAAATCGAGAAAGTACAGTGCAAATATGAATTTATTGCAACTATCACACCGAGCGCGCAGCGCCTGCATATCAGAGACTGTACACTCGTCCTTCCTCGCGACTCCCAGACGACGTGCACGTATATAAGTGTACGTAGAATCGTGCGATTCACTTTCTTCCGACCTTCCATTCCAGCAACACCGCTGCTTTCTCCTTTCGTGAGTGGGTACAACATATACCGCTTCACCGAGCATTCAAGCTTTTATATATATATATATTCACGTGTATATGTATATACACGAGCGTACAGCCGCATGTACATTTCGTGTGCTCCGTAAACGTATCGTATACAGGAGATCGCGCGGCTTCCTGAAAAATTCCCGGCGAAATAGCGATACGGTTTCTCTCTCGCGCGAAAAAGAGAGAAAAAAAAGGAAAAGTCTCTCGACTATCTATATAACGCGTGGATACGTCCGTTAAAGATTTAAGCAGTATAAGTGCGCGTTTGCTCTTTTTTTCCCCCGCGGGTTTCGCGCCGATTTCCCGTCGACAACTCGACGCGGACGCTCGGAAGTTTAATTTCGCGAAAAACTCACGGGAGAGTAGCGCCACGTGAGCATATCGGTATACCGTATGATAAATCGGCGTCGAGATCGTTTCTAGGCGATACGCTCTAATGGGATTCGCAAATAACACGGATGCGATGTGTATATATATATACAATATACATATACTCTTCCTCGTTATTTTTTTTATTTTTTCTTTCTTTTTTATCTTCTCGGACCATACAACACTCTCTCGCCGTGTTAATCGCGCATCTCATCGCTCTCTGGCTCTGCGCGGCAGCGGATCCGATAAATAGCCCGTCGTATACACATATATACGTAAAAACCGGCGTAAAACACCTCTCGGTATATATACGTGTATATATGGAGCCGTTACAATATATATATCGATACACGTCGGTCCCGTTATACACGTCTCCCAACTGTGTATGCAGACGAAGCTGAAAAAAAACACCAATAGATTATACATATATACAATATATGTATAATACGTTTATACGCGTATATCCTTCCTGCCTCTCGCGGAAAAGCTTCTTTCGATATACGTGCAATATACATCCAGTCTCTGTTCTCTAAGTACATTCGCCGTGTATATGAGAGAAGCAAGTCGAGCACGGATCGGATGATCGACTTTCACCGCTCTGCGCAGTATATACATATACTTATGTCTATATACACACGCGCGCACGTATATGGAGACTCGTGAACGAAATTCCCGACGGCTATTGCACAATTTGACCGTCGCTCCTCGTATACGTGCATACACGCGGGCTCTTGATGGTTTTTCTAATTAGCCGTCGAACATACGCGATAACGCGCGCGCGCGCGCCTATACTATGCGGTTTCGACAGTCTGACTCTATATATATATATATATCTACAGTTTTCCAGACTTTTGCGGTCGGAGGTAAAGTGCATTGCGCGCGGGACGATGGACGATCGTTTTGTTTTGCCGTTTTAACGCGCTCTTTGGCAATGGGACGTCTACGAGAGGAGAGTTTGCAAAACGCGCGCACGTGACGTAGAATTTTAATTTTTGAAATTCTGGAATTTTATGAAGTTGTCCTCTGCTGTGTGCAACGTGTATGTAGCAGAGTGTGAAAGCATGAATTTTTTGCGGGGGAAACACTGTACGGAGCTGTACACTTTATAATTACATCGATGATGGAGAGCAAGTCGATCTATACAGTTCATATATATATACCGGATTGAAATCGATATGCTACTGCACTTATATTTGAAATTCAAATTAATTTCAAAAGTATATATACGCGAGCGTTTAGTTTATTCCAGACGGCTGCGACTGATTCGAATTAATTGCGGCGAGAGATAACGAAAAAAATTGGACGTATACACTGACGTATATACAGTGTGTATGATTATTAATCGATATATCGAGTAGCAGAAACAAATAGGCACGGAGGCACGTTCAAAGCGTATTCCGTATTTTCTCTACTTAGAATACGTAATTGCACTTCCAGTTTGATATATATATACATACACGTTTATTAGCGATACGGAAAAGTTAATCGAGATACACTTCCAACTTGTGGAAAAATTTAAGAATCGATAAAACTCGCCAATCTCTTTTTGCCGCCGTTTCATTTAATTAACAAAGCGATAAATTGTTTACGTAAACGAAAAGTGTCTTTCTCCGAGTTCTACTAAATTTTTCAAGTTCGCTCGCGCACATACGGTATCGATTGCTTAAGACGCGTTTTCAGAAAAATTCGGAGCAAGCCTCTCTCGTCGTTGAAACGCTTTAGGAAATCGCCGGCGACGATTCGCACGACTGGCCATATTTGCTGCGCAGCTTTCGAAAAATCGTACTTAACACGCCGTGAAATTTTTCTCTCTACCTCGTCTCTCTCTCTCTCTCTCTCTCTCTCTCTCTCTCTCTCTCTCTCTCTCTCTCTCTCTCTCTCTCTCTCGTCGTTGATTCGCAGAAAAAAAGCTCGACGAGAGAAAGAGAGAGACGAAGAACGCCGGCGGAGTAAAAGCACAAAGAGAGCAGTAGCGGCGGCGCGAACTTGTGCGCGCGCGACCGCTGAACTTTCTCTTGACCTTAAAAGCCGGCGCGAGAAGAAAGTGCATCGCCCTGCCACGCTTTAAAGAATGCCAAGAGAGAGAGAGAGAGAGAGAGATAAGCCTTTCCCGAAGGCGGCCGATATCGTGTTTCGGCTGCACACACGTGAATCCTATGAGGCCATACGTCTATACTGTTTTCAACGATGTATTCGATGCGACACATGTAGGAGGATATCCGGTGAGGTGAAATTTTCGTTTTCGAAGATGCTGCCTTGAGATTTTCTTGGGAATTTATGGCGACGACGATGCGGTGCTTTTGGGATGAAAGTTGATGATGAAAAACGACGATGTTGATTGTATTTTTGTAGTGCATGGATTTTGAAGGTCATCGCAGGAGCGAAGCTTTCGATTCGAGTGAGGAAATATTTGACACTGTAAAAGATATTAGTGTTAGTAAAAATTTCGTAGTTAAAAATGAGGGCGTAGTATGCGCATAAAAGTTCATTTTACAGGAATCGAATTAGTTGAAATTTTAAATACATTTGAAAAGCGGAGTGTCGGTAAAATAGTAACCGCTTAAACTTACGTCGATACAAAGACGTTCTTTTTAAACCAACAAAAGATACATATAATGAAATAATTTAACTTCGTAATGTGTATTATAAACAAATATGTGATCTGAGGTGAAATTAAAGTGGTAAATTAAAGACGCAGCTAAAAGAAATAATACAATTTTATTTGATATTACGACTTATATTTACGATTTTTCACAAATTTGTTCATATACAAAAATTAATCGCGCTGCCTTTATAATTATTAAGTACACAAATAACGATATTAAATGAAAGGCGTAATCCTATATATACATACAAAAATACTAACACTTTGATATAATACGAACTCTCTGGTTAAAAAAATTTTAATTCTCGAAATGTATTAATTTCTATTTTTTAATAAAATATAAATAAAATCGATTTACTAAGATTTCGTACCAAACATTAAACAAATAATGACGCAACTAAAAGATATAATTAAACTTTTTTTTCTACTCATTATAATTATTGGCACTACTTTATACATAAAGAATTGTAAGCTTTTCATACGTAACAAAAATATTGCACGTAAGCAACATACACAAAAACAGAAATAAACAAAATTTTTTTTCATCCTCTTATGAAGGAATATCCTTACCTCCTTTCTCAAAATCCTTCTCAAAAGTACTTTTACGAAAATTTCATCGAAAAACCGATACATATGGCAATCATCCAAGAGGATATTTTTTTAAAACTAAAGCTAATTACAATGCAATACTCAACAACATGTAAATTCTATCTTATTTGAACCTTAAAAACTCATCGATATACACATCCCTTAGATATTACATATTTCACGAAATAAGCAAGAGTTCTAATATGATAAGAGTCAAAAAGTAGCCCAATACTAAACTTGCGTTAGACTATAATAACGAGCTTCGCTATTACGAAGTTTAGCTAAGGTTCATTTTTAACAAAATCTAGCCCTAAGGAACTCCAATCTGCCTAAACGATTTATCGATTAATAATTTAGAATTTTAATCGAATACCTACCTAAAATAAGCAATAATTTTCTTACTCCTTGACAACTTATCCAAGCTCAATACTTATTTCTTGTGATATCTACAAGCATTTAAACACTACCACTTGAATTTACAGTTTGGCAACAATCGATTAGTGAAAATATATGTAAGTATTTTCAATTCATCCGTTTCATCTTCACATAGCAAACGATATGAAAACAAAATTATAATATATGTACAATATAAGGAAATCATCTTTCTCCGAGCTTCTTAAAATTGATCGATTAATACTCGCATATATCAAAGTTTCGAGTTGCCCGAGCAGCTGCAAAATCTGTTAATGGAAGACGCTAGGCGACAACGTCTAAATCATCTGAGAATAACGTTGTCGAACGTCAAGTCTCTGCTGTCGCGCTGCCCGTTGGACTTTTTGAATGGATTCCAAGGCAACCTCCTAGCAACGTGTGCAGTTGTTACGGAGCCAGCTGGACTTGGCTGACCCGACGAGACGCCGGACGAACTACTTGCTGAGACACTACCCTTGTCGCGGTTGTTTGTTTTTACTGGCTTCTGCAAAGTATTAAGTTTTTTCTTTTAGACAAAGTAATCTTCAGCTTCGTTAATAGAGTTTCAGTGATACTTACTTTCAAATAATTCCTATCCATTGGCGTAACGAGTTTCAGACTGATAGAGTCACCGCATTGTTTGATTAGACGAACGACTTGCTCGTGCGAGGCCCACTTGACATCCTTGTCACCAATGTTCACGATAAAGTCACCTTCCTTCATTCCACCCAGCTGACGAACATTTACGAATATTTACGTTATTGCTCTCTATTAAAAAAATATTTCTTTTTTATTTTACATTTTACAAGTTAGTGCTTACATCAGCCAGCGAATTGTGATCAACAGCTGCAATGATAACCGGCGCATCTCCTCTGACACTAAATCCGAAACCTTCTGCCGCAGGTCCGCGCTGCAGTTGGATCAGCCTTGGCGCTGTCCAATGACGTTTTGCTGAGAATATAGCCACTGGTCCCAATGAACGGAACAGATCATCGACACCGTGTTGACCGAAATCCGGATGCGTAAGACTCAGTTGGAATTTCGTCGCCGCTAAAGAAAAATATCCAATTCAATATCTCCTCTGTCCTTTTCTTATCTCAAGTTTGGGATGTACAAAACCACGATTTCTCAACTCACCTATAATGTTAGGCGCATCGAGCAGTTCTCGAAGATCGTCCTCGTCTCCGGATCTGCCGTACACGTCCATTGTGATGTCCTGCGCCTTTCTCAGCACCTTAACCAGCGATTGTTTGCCCTTCAACTCCCTGCACATCCTCTGTAGCCTTTGGCTCTCCTCGTGAAGTACCAGAGCCTCCCTCACGTGCGCTCGACCTATAAAACGTTCAGCGTCAACAGTCAGCGGAAGCTTTTCACAAGGCGTGTCCCCCCGACTTAAAAGAATGCACTGCACCGACCTAGCAATTGCCTATCGTTGTCCGACTTGGGCACGGTGATGTCCAGTTGGGTCTTCGCGTCGGTCACCTGGATCCTCTCGAGAATGATCCTGGTCTCCGGTCTCAAATCGCTCATGGGATAGTCCAGCAGACCCGCCGCGCAGTGCCTGTGTGAAACGGCGAGGTAATGCTCGCGCTTAACGGACACCAGGGAAATCCAAGACTCCGGCACGTAGTCTCGAACTGGCTCTCGGGATATCAGTGCGTGCACGTCGCTGTAGACCGCGGCGACCTGTTCCAATAGACAACGCGATCGTTATACATACTGCCCTCGATTCGCGCATCGGCAATATTACGACGGCGAGCGCGACGCCAACAGACCTGCGCTGCCTCCTGTGCAAGATCCAGCGACACGTCGATGTCCCTCGACTCCCTCGACTGAAGGTCCAGCTTCTCGAACAGGCACTCCCGGGCCTGCGCCAGCATCAGTTGGACCAGCATGTCCAGCATATCCGGGCCCAGATCCATGCTCGGCGCGTTCGTGAAGTTCTCGTGTATGTAGCGGAACGTCCCGGCGGATCTGAGGAAGGCGTCGACGGCCTGGTCCAGGCCTCGGGCCGTCCTCCTGTCCTGCTTCGCGGCCACCTGGGTGTAGAGGGCGCCCGCGTTGAAGAGCACCGAGGCCTTCTCGAAGGCGACGGTGCGCTGGCAGCTCGGCACACCCGTCAACGAGTCGTACCACTCGAAGTAGATGCCGAGGCTGCGGTCGGGCGGGAAGAAGCGCCGCTCGATGAAGTACAGCTGGTTGTAGTAGCGCAGGAGAAGACCGATGCCCGCTGCGTCTCGGGTGGGCGTGCGCGTGGCCTGGAAAAAAAGTTTTTCAATTTTTTGTGCACGTTTTTTTTTCGTCTTTTGTCAAAATTCCTCGTACAGCTGCCGATATTTACCTGTCTCGTCTCCATGAGCTCTGCGATGGCTTCCTCGTAGTTCTCCCCATCCTCGCTGTAGTGCTCGAGAACGAAATCCTGTGAGAACGAAGCAACGAATTAATTTCCGATAGCTTCGAAAATTTGAATTTACATACAAGTGATCCCCCTCGACGCAAACGCGCGAGTCATTCGAATCGAAAAACCCGCAGTAACCAAGCAGCGCTTGATCGATACGCACCACCCCGCGGATTGTTACACCGCCTCCGAAAAACAGACGACGCCAACATAACCTTCCGCAGCGTCGCGCCGAGAAAAGTTCGTCAACGAGAAACAAAAAAAAAAAAAAAAAATGCCTCGAATAACCATGGAACTGCTTCGCAAACGCTCGGAGCACAACGAGGGCGAGATCTCGACGCTGGAGGAGCTCTCGCTCCACCAGGAGAACATCGAGAGAATCGAGCTGCTCAATCAGGCCTGCCGCCACGTCAAGATCCTCCTGCTGCAGTACAATCTCATCTCGAAGATCGAGAATCTGCACAAGCTCAAGCGGCTCGAGTACCTCAATCTCGCCCTGAACAACATCGAGGTCATCGAGAACCTCGAGGGACTGGAGAGCCTGAAGAAGCTCGATCTGACCGTGAACTTCGTCGGGGACGTCAGGGGCGTGGAATGCCTGAGGTGAGACTTACCGCGTAGATTTCAATTACGAATTTGTACAACACGATTACTCGTGATTGAATGCGAAATGAAAATATTGGAAACGATATCGATGGCGATCGCTATACGCCTATCCACAGCTATGGAGATGTATAAGAGGACAAAAGTGTCTCTGGTTGTAAAAAAAAGTATACGACAAAATGTCATAATCCGTAGGATAGACCGCGAAAGCTTATTGGATTTCGAACTTGGCTCTCTGTGTAGTACTTGTCGTTGCGATTTGTGGTATCTTTTATTATACCAGTTTATTACGCCTCGCTGTATAATTTCGTTGCTCAGATCTGACGAAGTGAAAATTTTATTGCTCATTCTCCGCGCGCGACGCGCAATCCGTCGGAGTACATAGAACCAGTTGTGAAAAGAGAAATTATCAGAAATGCATGCCGAGACTTATTTCGTAAAAAAAATTAACAAATATACGATTGACTCGTTTGTCGTCGAATCGACATTTTTGCAAAGGGGTAAATACACCTAAAAAAAACAAATAAAACAAACAAACATCGAAAATCCATTCAGAAACAACGAGCACCTCGAACAGCTGATCCTCACCGGCAATCCCTGCTGCGAGTACGAGGGCTACCGGGAGTACGTGATCGCCACTCTACCGCAGATCCAGGAGCTGGACCTCAAGAGCATCGAGCGTTCCGAGCGAATAAGGTCGCTCCAGCGTTACGCCGAGGCCCAGGGCGACGTGATACGCGGCTACCGGAAGTACGCGGCCGTCAGGGAAACCCAGAAGATTCGCTTCCGAGAACGCGAGGAGAAGGAGCGAGACGGAGCGAAGATCACGGAGATCCGGGACGACGAGGAGGAGGAGAAGGAGATGGCGGTGGAGAAGAGTGTTGGTATTTCTTTTTTCTTTCCTGCTTTTTCGTGATTCAGCGCGAAATTGAATCATGCGACAGAGAGACGGTTTGCGGTGTTGCGGGAGGATCCGGAGATTGAAATCGTTAACCGTAACTCTCGAGGAATTCGTTTGAATGGCATTTTACGGATTTGTTTTGCGTGCGCATAGCCAATTGAAAATTCAAATTTCGCGACGTACAGCTGTAACGAAATCGCGAAAGAACAGCATCGCTCAATTTACAAACTTACGCGGTTCCAGCAGCTTTAGAAATTTAAAAGTATGTCATTAGAGATGCTTTTTGCGAGCGTAAAAGTATGCATACGTATACATTCAATGTTTTTCGAGGCATCGTTAAACGCACGTATATATCGAGGACACAATAAATTTTGCCATCCAGACAGAAGAAAGTGCGGACGAGGACGCGAAATTCTGGAGCGCCCCGAGCCATCATACACCGGAGGATCGTTGGGCCATAGCCAAGAAGACGATCGAGCGGCAGGAGAAGAGCGAGAGGAAGGAGGAAGCGCCGAAGAGACGCGTCCCGAAGCTCTTCAACTCGGAGGGCAGAGCCTACAACGTCAACCAGCCGAAGGTCCCGTTTCGCCTGAACGACGAGGACGACCGGGAGAACGTCATCCTCGAAGTCGGGCTTTACAAGTAATTCGATTTAATTATTCGATCGATCGATCGATTGGCAATCGATTGAAATCGACTCGTTCCAGGCACTTGGACACTTCGCAAGTCGACGTCGACGTCCAGCCGAACTACGTCCGGGTAACGATAAAGGGCAAAATCCTCCAGCTGGTCCTGCCCTGCGAGGTGGCGACGGACTCGAGTGTCGCCCGGCGCAACGTGACGACCGGCGACCTCCTGGTGACGATGCCCCGAGTCGCGAGGCTCACCAGCCTCGCAGTCCCCTCCAAGTCCCGCAAATCCGCGGAAAAGTCGAAAGCCACGGTGAGCGTGCGAGCCACCCCGGAAGTGAGCAAGAGGGAGTACCTCGAGATCGGCCCTCCCAAGCAGGAGTTCAGCGAGTTCCTCAAGGTCGTCGACAAGCCGCCGACCAGGAGAGAAGCCACGAAGAAGATCAGCGAGGACTTTGTCGACGATCCGAGCGTACCGCCCCTGGAGTAGCTGTAGGTTCCGCTGAGTGTCTTACACATGTATATATATACTCACTTTGAAGGGATCCCTGAAGTCGATGTCCTTCGTCTCCTTGAGGCCCAGCGGTATCAGCGGCATCAGCGCGTCGTCGCTGCAACACAAGGAGGAAATGAGAAAAAAAAATCGTATACGGACCATAAATATAATGCGCCCGTGTGTGTGTGTGTACAATGCACGACGAAACGAAAATACACGAGTGACAGTGACGGGCTTACAACCGATACCGTATCTTATTCGCGCGAATTTTATCGGCTCGTAAATCTCTCTCTCGACGACGACGACGACGACGACCCGATTCGCCCTTTTCGCGAGAGAGTGGGGGAGAGGAGGAGGAGGAGGGGAAGAGAAGAGACAGTCGTTTATGCGAGCGGTAAATCGCATTATTACCTTAGGGAATGTCCCGCTGCACAACATCCGACTCTTCCCGTTATATAGCGAGAGAGAGACGGGGAGAGAGTGTACATGCAAGCCTTTGAACGCTGAGGATATGCTTCGCTTTCTGGGCCTTTGTCGAGAGGAGCTTTGCCCGCGATGTGTTGAGCTATAGTGATTTTTCGTTTTTTTATATAGGATAACCGTCGATTTCGACGTTGTTCGGGACAGTCGATAAGATTTTGTGGTGTTTAATATTAACGAAAAGAGTGAAACTTAGTCGATAATTAGCTGTGTAGCTATGTAGCTGTATTAAACGATAACAATTGCACATAATTAAACGTCTACCTTTGAACTATTGCTTTTATTTGCTTTACGGCGCGAAATTTGAATGGCGTCGAACGAACATTTTTGAAAAACGCACAATTTCAAAAATGTACGAGAACGAAAGCGAAGAATCAAAAAACCTTGTCCCCCCCCCTCCCGAGAAAATGCAAAACACAAAAAGTCCATTTCCCCTTCAGCGCCTCCTTATCGCCCCCTATACACTTACGAAGCACTTACGCGCTCGAAGACGAGGAAATCTCATTCGGCGTGTATATAGCTCGAAGACCGTTAACTGCTCGCGTATGTATAATGTGCTCACCGCGAGAAATCCCCCGTTTTCGTCCCTGTCATTCCCTCTCGAGATCGCCCCGAGAGAAATCGCGATTCCGGGTATCACTCGGAATAACGAGAGACGCGGAGGTGGATATATACATAGATCGATATATATCGATTGGAAAAATTTTCTCTCTCGACTCGTGTCGCGGGTGAAAAATTCCGGATAATACTCGACGCAATTCGCATAGGTATATGTACGGCCCCTCTATCACACTCGCGCACAATTTATTACAATGAATCCGAGGCAGCGAGAGTCTCGTTGCAATTATCAGGAAAATTACACTCGTACACAACTCGCCGAGCCGCGAGTCGTCTTCTCTCTCGTATAAATACGTATATAACGCGTGTGTATACATGTATATATACGCCAGAGCCATTAGGCGCCTTAAACCGTATTATTGTTCTAAAGACAATCATTACGGGGAGGGACGATAAAGATCGCGAGGTGTACACATGATCGAGGAGAGCTGGGCGGGTAAACGAAGGAGGCGGTGACTCTCTCGCTGCAGCGCTGTATTCATCTCCTGCAGTTCTCGCTTCGCTAATGTATAATGCGCCATACACGTACATCCTTCTTTTCTTCTCTCGACGCTTTTCACGCGCACGAGCCGATTTTCACCCTCTTACGCAACGATCGCGTCTCTACATAAATACGCGATAAAAAAAAAATCCTTGTACACGGAAACTTCCCATCGACGGTCGACTCGACGTGTAGTATATAAAGGTATATGACCAATTCTCCTAGAAAAATGCACTTTTCGGGGGTGCAGAAATCGAAAAATTTTTTTTTAAGCGAGAGGTTTCGGACCGATCAGACTTTCTTCTGTTAGCTGATGGATAGTCAAAAATGCAGAGGAACATGGGAAACATGGAACATGAGAATTTAACATGGGGAGGTGTATGGAAAAAAAAGAAAATTGGCTATTCGGATTTTTATTTATTTTTTTTCTTCAGAGCATCGAATCAGGGCATATTTTTTTTTAAATTAAAGCTCTTTTGTTGTACTTTATTGTGGTGTAATTTAAAATTTTATTTGTACCTCGGAAACATTCGTGATTGTCATTATTCCAGTATTTTGACGCATTAATTTTGTTGTAAAAAAAAAAACAGTATAGTAACTTTTCCCATGATCCTCTACACTTTTGACTATCTTTCAGCTTACAGAAGAAAGTCTGATCGGTCCGAAAACCTCTAGCTTCAAAAACAAAAAAATTTCGATTTCTGAACCCCCGAAAAGTGCATTTTTCCAGGAGAATTGGTCATGTACATAGACGTTACGGTCGAATCCGCGCATTGTACACACACGCGCATTATATGCACTGCAGCGCTGGAGCGACGCACGCGATTTATGAAGCGTATAGCGCCTGCAAACACTGCGGCGGCAGGTATATAGTACAACGACTTCCGACGCCGCGCAGAAGCGCCGGTTTGTGTCTTAAGTGCTCGCGTAGTGAGATAGAGAGAAGGCGGTAAACAAAACTCCGCTAATGCGCGCCTTTTTTGCCGCGCTATAGCCGGAGGGAATGCGCTTTTGATGAGTTTATGTAAGGAAAAATCTCCTACGGTTTTTCCATGCTTATACAGTATGCCGAGCGGGTAAAAAACGGAGCGCGAGTTATCCCGCGGGAAAATTCGCGGAGCCGTGTGTGTACCAGTTTTGGAAGAGCGTATAATGGCAATTGTATACCAGAAAATAAAAGAAAACTCATTTTTTTTGTTTGTAACGAGAGAGGCGTTGTGCTCTTTTTTTTTGTTAGAAAAAAAAAAGGAAAAAAATCGTACCTCTTCCTTTTCCAAGAGAAAGTTCCCCGCAGAATTTTTCCCCGCGCAATTTTCCAGGAAACGCGGAAACGCGCTTTCGATTATAAATTCGAAAAATAAAGAAAAGCGCTTCCGAAACACCACCTAAACGCTGCCACATTCGCGTAAAGCCAACTCGGCTCTCTAAGTACAGCGCAGGCACTCGTTTAAAATCCAGTACTGCTGATCCCAACCTCAGATACACGCATATACCTATATACATGTATGCGCACCGCGGCGAAGAAAGCGGAAGGACTTTGAACCCGCGAGAGCATCGGGACGACGTTGCGTCACTCGCCCGCGACCTTGATTCCTCCCGTCTGTATATATAGCCGTACACACACACACGTGTGTATATATACGGGATAAACACTTTGCGTCGATTATATCCTGCTCCCCTCCTTCTCTATCCATTAATTTTTTTTTTTTACGCAAGTCGTAAAAGGATAATCCGGATAATTGAGTGAAAATGCGCGCGTCGGATGTATGTAGGATACGCGTAAGTGGAGCTTGGCAAGGAAAATTATCGTGATTTTTACCTCGTGTCATTCTGGTAGAGCTCGACGGAGCTGTTGAGCTCGGCGAGCTGTTCCTTGAGCAGCTGGAGGTTCGAGTTGACGAAGCTCAGCTCGAGGGCCACTGTCTCCTTGAGCTTGCGGTTAGTCGTTGCCCTGGTGAAAGTTTTTTTTTTAAATAAAATATTTAGAAATTATATGCACTTAAAATTATTTAATTTATACATTTTTTTTGTATCTTTTATTAAATTTAGGCTTTCGAAGCTTAATCCTTCATTAAATATTGAAATCATGGATTTCACCGCGACATAAGCGAACATTCTTCTTCATCTGCACATAACGCACTAAATTTAGGCTTAATCCTCGATCTCTCTCGTCTCGTCTTAATCGTTCGTTAAATATTAAAATAATTTTAGCGTCGCATTAATAACCGCGGCATAAACAAACATTCCGTAGCTTAATTTAGCGCCCCGCGTAAAAGACGTATACGCTTTATAAGCATTTGATTTAGCCGAGCCGTACGGCGTTCCTTTTTCGCGAGGCAGCATATAGCCTCTCTCGCGTATACTTTCGCGATAATTATTGTGCTTTACGAGATAACCCGAGCATTCGCGGACGCATAACCGTCTCTCATAACAGCAATCAAGATCTCAAAGTATCATTAGGTACGAAGAAAAACGGTGAAAAAAAAAACCCCTCCCCCCTCGAATTCCCGAGAGACTATGATATCGCGCGGATACGAGGGTATTATACGATTGTATAGGTATATAGCAGCGAATGCACTTACTTGAATAGGTTCTCGGCACCGGCGCGTAACCGCAGCTCCTTGTTGATCTCCTGGTTGAGTTTGCTCCGCTTGTTCTGCAGCTTTCCCCGACATGTGGCGACTCGCGGGTCCGAACCCTGCGAACAGACGAAGGAAAATCCTCGTGTTATTTATTGTTCATCGTTCTTGTTATCATCATCATCGTCATGATTATTATTTTTTTTTTTTAAGTCTACGTGGAAAGTGATTAATCATCGGTGGACGCTGCGTATACGTCATATAAGCTGGGTGTATTGTAAACTTTCGAAAATTTGCATAAGGGTCGGAAAAAGAAAAATGATAACAGCTCGGCGGAGAGAACAATGAATCGGGAGAGCCGTTCACCTCAGGCAGTGCACAGTATATACATGTATATATGCGCATACACGTATGTGCTGCTGTTAAGGATCTATATATGCATTACAAGCGAGAAAGTTGACACACGTCCTCGGGCCGACATTGGAAAGTCGACGGACTTTCGAGAGTGTGAGTATCAAAATTTAGCGAATTTCGCGTAAATTGTACGCGCGGTATGTAGACTGTAAATTTAATCAATTATATTCAAACTTGGATATAATTGCAGTGTGTGTGCGCGCAGTCGATGAAACGACTAGATTTTGCTTGTGTGTTAATTACAATCTGTATACATCGTTTTGTAAAAATTTAAATTTATTATTCTAATACCCGAAAGAAAGATCGTTGCGAACGATATGTACTGCGTACAAACATGAGTTATGAACTAGTTTACGCGAATTTTTGTTTTTTCACCTGCCACACACCGGGTGGCGCGCGAAATTCGAATTTTTCATCCCCTCTGTACAAACTCGTTGCTCGACATTTCCAGTCGAAACGAAAGTAACAACATCGAGTGTATGATCGATCGCACACGCGAATTAACGAGATAAGTGTCCCAAAAAAAAACATTATATCTCGAGTGTGCGCTCGACTCAACCCCGTTACAATATATCTCATTTCGCAAACGCTCTCTCTCATTCCCACCCGAATATTAACGCCTGACCGAATGGCTTGGCACTGTTACGTCACAGCGCACGCACTTCGAAAATACAGCGCCGAACCGGTCGATCCGGACTCGCGGTTTTTTTTAAAAAGCCCGCGCGTTGCGATATACATATTACGTACGTGTATATAGTACAATACAACATACGTATCGCATTATTATTAGGCCCGTCGGGCCGGAACCGGTCGATACACTTTCTTATCTGATCGAGTCGGTCGATCCGGTACATAGTGTCCTTTGTTTTTCGACAATAATGCACAGAAAACGATACGATGTATACGCAGACACAGCGATATAATTCTTTATTTTTTAATTAAGGAAGATGACGAAGGCTGCGTCGTTTAAAACAAAATGTATACGCTATACACCTATACCTTGTTATTACCCATTTCTATTGCTACATCTAATTGAAATCTCCGCAGCCGTATACACGCTATTCACCGTCAGTCACAGCCGCAACAATCAAGCCGCGATTAAATCCGCATTTCTCATATTCTCGCATCTCTCTCTCTCTATATATGTATCTCGCGTGTAATTGAGCCGATGAAAAAGAGCGCGTGTGATGTGCTCCTGTACACCGACTTCTTCTCACACACACACTCGCGCGCGTAATGTGGAAGCCGTTTTTTCTCTCCCTCTCTCTCTCTCTCGACTCTTCGCTCGTGTATAATACGTGTGTATGAAAACGTTACACCCTACTTCACTTTATTAAAGCAAACTCCTCTCCTAATGAACTCGCGCCGCGGCGCACGCGCCTCGTTAGATTTACGAGAGCGTCTCTTACTGTAAAATAAATCGCGTATATGTATAGGCGCTATATGCACTGTATGTGTATAGACGTGCGATAAGCGCATCGCGCTTTTACATGCTGCTCGCTGCGCGGAGATCGAATTTTTCTAACTGTTGTTGTCCGTAACTGTTGCGCTCTGTAAGTACACAATCTATATATGGGGATTTACAAGCTCGCGTAACGAGAGAAAATCTGTGATATAGCCTCGTGCGCGCGCGCGCTAAACTTATTTTCGCGATCGATCCTCTCCGATCTAGATCGGAATATTTGGTAACGGGATTTGCATATGCGGCAGCGATAACGTCATTACAGTCTCTCTCTCTCGATCTCTTTCTCTGCGAAAAATGCTGCACACACGTGAAATCGCGTTCCAGCTGATCAACACACTTTTCATCGGCGTTAATATACAGGCCCCCATTAACTTGCGAGCGATTTAATTTAATCGGCAAGAAATCGGTTTGCCGCGACGTGCAATGTTTATATACGGTGTATACACATTAAACGCACACATGTATGAAACGCGAAGAATCGCTGTTTTCGCGCGCAAGTGAGAGTTTGAATTTCTCGTACAGGATATAGTGGATATACCTATATATAAACCGCGACTCTAGTGCTAGATCTGGGACGCGAAAATTATCGCCTCGATCCTTCGACGAATTGAGCCATTATCCTGTGGCTCGGCCCCTAAAAATGTGCTTCTGATCTAACTGTTGCGTCGACCTCTGGCTACACTATGTGTGTATGTATATATACTATAAGTACGCCGCGCGCCTTCGCGAAGATTAGTAGGTTTCTGCCGCCGCTACCGTTGCGCATAAACTTGGCGTTTGATCGTCTCTAATAATAAAACAAGACAGTACACTCGTAAGTACAGCGTCTTGTCCGCGAAACGGTACAGATCGATTGCGCGCGGCTTACGGTTTTGCGTATATATACATCTATACCCACTCTACTTCGAATGGAAAAATTGACTTTTTTTTCTTCGGAGAAAGATTCGTGAACATAATGTGTAAACTTTTTGTTTTCTTATAGATCTAAAATGATTCTACTGTGATGAACGAAAATTTGCAAACTGACAACTTTTATATGTGATTTGAAAATCGTATTTGCGAATCAAAATTAAAAATAAAATAATTATAAATAGTACGCAATTTATGCACATAAAACTAAAATGTATTTTCTAAGTACACTGCTACTCGAAAGGTCAAATCCAATCCTCGCGGACGAAAATTTTCAAAAAATCCTTACGATACAAACTGAATGACAGCCTCACCGCGGCGAATCCCGCGTAATAAAACGTGCGTAAGACCTCGTAATTCTCGGATTCCAATAAAAGTATATAAATTATCCGCGACAAAGACGCTACTCGCCGATGAGAAAGTCGTCTCTCCGGAAACTGCTATTATACCGCGACGACAATAACTTTCGATTCTTCGCATTCTCTCTCTCTATATATATATATCTTCATAACAACGATCTATATAATAACCGCGTATACACGCAATAAGCCTCTCCGTCTCTTTCTATCTCGCATTTGTCTCTCCGATCGAGCGACACGTAACGACCGACGACGACGACAATTTTTTTGCGGACGCCAACTCTTTCGGTTAAAAAAAAAAAAGAGCCAGGCTATCTCGACGCAACTGACTAGTCCCGAGGGTGAAAGTCCAAACGGTTGGCCGCCTCCTGCCGCAGCAGCGCATAGATTCTCGATTCGTTTCCAGAATTCCTCTCGATTCGCCTCGTCTCGGCTTCGCGACCGTCTCACATTACACACTTTCGCCCGTTTCGATACACCGCAAAATGCAAATCTTTACGCTGAGTTATATATATATAATACACACACACATATCACAAGGTGCGCGTGTATATATTCCAGCAAAACATAATTACAATCCAAACGCACGCAATAACTTTCCAGCGACTCAACCCCCTTTGGAAAAGGCCGAATCCAGCATCGGCCGTCCAATTAGACGCGAACAGTAGTCGCGAACTTTCAAGCGCGTACAGATATGTGTATATAATACGAGCTACGAACGCGAACGACCTTGATTCCGCAGCCCCAGGTAAAAGTATCCCGACGTGTGTGCAGCGCTTACACGTAAATATCGGTACCTATATATATACAATTAGTGTACCGTACACACATTCATACATATATTATATATATACATATAGTGCGCGGGCACGAGTACTGCTCCGCGGAGCGTGAATAACGCGACGCGCGGCGGGAGGAGAGGAGAGTTGTCGCGCCGCGGCGAATGAAAACGCGGAATTATAAAGTCACGGAGCTGTGGAAAAGCGAGCATAATCGCGAAGGTCTTTTATCACTCTCGATTTTTCGCGCGCGCGAGTGAAAGGGAAAAATGAGCCGAGTCGTCAAGTGCGTTGCTCTCCTATAGTCGGCTGTCGTCGTCGTCGCCGCTGCGCTGCGGATTTATAAATCGCTTCTTTTTCTGTACTAAGTGTGTATGTGCTGTATAGTATATATGTACACCTGCAGTCGAGAGAATCAGGTAAACTACTCGGATGTGTACAACGCGTTGATGTATAAATAATTTAAATCCGTATGTGTACGCATAGTAGCGCACGCGGCGAATAGAACGTTCTATCTCGCATCCGGATAAAAATGTGTGCATATAGTATATCCATATATATAAATGTATATGTATATATATACGAGAGGGGAGCTTCGCGTGCCACAATGGGAGCCGAGTTGTTAAGCTAATATCTGGATAGGAGTACGTAATTTTCTACCTCGGCGATCTCTCGGAAGATACAGTCGCTATCATACGACGTACTTACATCTCGAAACGTACAATACACACATCCATACGAAATATTTTATGCGCGCGCATCCAAAACCTTTCGACGCGGCTCCCTTTGTCTCGATGCGCTCTCGCCGGTGTATATACGCATGGCCAAGCGAGTATCTCGAATTTTCCGAAAAAAAAAGAAAAATAAAGAAAAAAGGAATTTTCTCTGCGCGCGCGGGAGGCGCGACACACTACACGTATAGAGGCGCGCGGAGCGAACCGGACGTGCGCTCGAGTGACGCAACGCCGCGCGCTTTGCGCGCGCGAACACAAAAGTTGGATGCGCGCGCTTCCCCCCTACCGAATTCTCGCGCGCGCGCGTTATTTAGCGGTGCGCGGCTTTCGTAACGGCTTTGTGTGTATAGACTTGTGCGATGCGGCGGGCTACACAAGCGTTTGTTTTAGAGGTAGGCCTTTGTGTTTTTTGGGACTTGTGTATAACTATGTGTATATACGTATGCGGATATTGGAAAATGTGGGATGTTTATGCGTAATGTATATACGGGAAGATAGTTATCGAGAGGTGCGAAAATTATGCGACTTTCTACGAGTTTCTAATGTCGCTTTTAACGAGGGATTTTAAACGCCTGTGATTATAGACTGTGTCGCTCGGATCGATGAGTATAGAAACACAGTGTTTACAAACGGTATAGGCTCTGCAAAAACCGAATAAATCTGCGCAAAAATGAAACATCCTGCGTCCTGTTCCCGAAAATCAGGCCACGCACAGCTGCGCGTCTAATCTCGTCATGCAAATTTCCTAAATTATGCAAATTCGTTCCTAATACATACGCTCAACTGTCGCGAAGGCCCCGTGAAAAAAAAAATGAAATTAAACAAGCCCGCCTATACCCCGACGATCCTCCTCCTGGAATGTCCGGTTTCCTCGGCGATCTCCTCGTTGGCCTTGTCGCTCGTCACCGGATTGCTCGCTTTCGACTCGTCGTCTCTGGAGCTGCTGCTGCTGCCGCTGCTGCTGCTGTTGCTGCTCGAGGAGGGCGACGTCGAGGACGGGGCCGAGGCCACGTGGCTCTTGGGCAGCGGCGACGACTGATGATGCACCCACTTCAGCATACTGGCGATCGAGGCTCCGACCGATGCATCGCGCGGCTCACTGTTGTGCACAGCTCCTCGGCCGTTTCGCTCGTTGCAACTGCTTTTTTTTACGGGGCCAACAACAGATGCCAGGCCTTCGACAGCTGTTGTCTGATAATTTCGCGAGTTGTGGGTCAGTTTTTTCTTTTTCCTTTTTTTCGAGATGTATGCGTGCTTGGATGGCTTTTTTTCGGATAAGCGTATAAATTTTTGTTGATGCGACGAGGAAATTCGTGATCGAACGCGAATTATCGGGAAATTGTGTTTGTACGCCGGTTTGATTGTATACCATTATCCTGTTGGATATAATACACGCGGGAAATTATACGTTGGCGTCGTAAAGTGTTAATTTAACCGATAGCTTCTCGATCGCTATCAGTACGTAGATTACAAGCCATCGTCAACTTGAAGCTCACGTTGAATTATCTAATTTTTGCATTACGCAGAAATCAATAATCTTATTGATACGAAAATTATACCCAATCGATCACGGCACTGACTTTCACGATGCAATAATTATACGTTAAATACGCTTACAATTATAATACGACTGTCGCACAAAATTAAATTTTATATATCCCAATAATCAATCCGAAAAATATAAATATTCAGTGGATAATTAAAAAAAAATCAATAAAACCCGGCCGTGTCTCAGGTGCACGCCGCAAACATTGCCCGAAGCGAATTCCGCGTCGGGAGGAATCCCAAACACACGGCCCGCGCGAAAAACGTGCGCAGCGCCGAAGCACCGGCACGTGTATACACAGCTCGGCGATAAGCCCGCCGCGATAGCGCCGTCACGTGTGGGAAACTCAATGGCGAAATGCACGTACGTACATGCACGCGATAAGCCGCGGCTTTATTTGTCAATCTTCGATCGCACATCGTTTCCGCGCTCGTTTATGCACACACATACGTATACACATACTATATATACATGTACGTATACATACGCGCCGCAATAAATGCGCATATCGATGGACTTTATCGTACGCGGCTTGTGCGCGATCGGCGATTGCGAGGCTTTTTCTCCCTTCGCGGTGCATCGTTATGAAATTCATCGGCTGATGCAAGCGCGCGAGCGCCGTACGACACGGTCCATTGGCCGCAGAGCAGGTAATTAAGGTAGATGAGGATCGAGACAATGTATATACACAAGTGTGCACGAGCTCGAGATCTGTAATTGCGACTTTCTTTTTTCGCCGTCTGGGACCGGGGGGGGGAGACGCCGAGAAAAGAAACTCGATCGAGGCGATCGATATCTCAATCGATTCGGAGTGTAAAAGAAGTATATATACATAAAAACAGCTGTTTCTTTTTTTTGAGCGAAACAAGGTCGTACACCTCGCGATATATACTCGATCGTCCAAATTTGTACGTATACGCGAAACTCGTCGGTGCGTATGTATTGTCGCCGATACGTATATACAGTACACACACAGCACACAAAAGCCGGAGAGAAAAAATCAGCGAAACAAGGCTCGGCCCGATCTCCAACTTCCGCGTCGCAGTTTCCTACATATATATATGTATAGCCCATCGATTAGAATCGAATCCGTCCTGCGCACTTGTATATACGTGTAGAAAGCGTTGCTGCAACGGGACAATTAATGCAACAGCATCGCGCGCGGCTTTCCGTATGTATACACACACACACACACACACACACGTGTGTATATCGATTCGCGCGTATGTAACGACTTGTTAAACACGTTGCTTACCGTTAATCGCGAGGCTTACGCGGAATATTGAGTCATATCGCGCGGCGAAGCGCGGTGTGTTACGACTTTCGACGAAGAGCTCGATCGATTGTGCGATTTTATTTTTTATTTTTTGCGTGGGTGCGCGCGACGAAATTGAGCTTTGAATTTAATGGTTTCTCATCTATTGTTGTACCAGGTCTTGTTTTCTTTGTACAACAATATTTTCAGAATTTTTCTGTGTACGCGTGACCGATAACACAAAATTTCGTTCCAAAACAACGATTGAACTATCGCAAAATTATCGCGATTTCAATAATTTCGTCGTTTAACGGTATATAGCCGCGGCGTAAACGCTCGCGGTAAACCTCGTTCATCACCGAGTTTACCGCTCGGCCCGCGGTACTATTACACATTGTTTATCGCGGCTGCAGTGTCACTCTCCCGCCGACGACTCACCGCTCTTAATTACCCGATTTTACATTTTATCGTCTTATTAGCCGCTCGAGGGCGTAATCCAGGCGGAGAGAAAATAATCGCCGAGTCACCTCCCGCGCGCACAGCCCGGCGTATCGCGCGAGGAACGAATTCGGTGGATTTACTGCTGTATACGCGTCGATATATCGTTTTATTTTTTTTCTCCCATACACCACTGTCCATTTCGATTCGCTGTGTATTACGTCGTAATGTTTACCTTTTTTCCCCGAATCGCTCTGCGCGTATATCTGCACACAATGAAAAGGAGGCGCGATAATAGCCGAGTTTTAACGCCGCGGTATCATAACGGCGTAATTCCGCGAACTAGACAGCCTCTCGCTATGCAGTACTTTTGCGCAAAACTATTCGCCTGTTATTATACCTTCATACACAGCACCGATTCATCGATACACGCGGCGCTTACTCTTCCTCCGCGTATAATCGGAGGGAATTAAGCCTCGCTTATTACACACAATCGCGCGAATAAAGCCATTCGGAATCTCTCCTCGGAGCGCATAACTCATCCTTCGCCTCCTTCTGTGTCTATCTTCCTCTCTCTCTCGCGAGGGACGAGAGAAGCGAAGCAGGAAGAGGCGGACGCATCGCCCGCGGAGGTGTATATAGCTATATATACACGCGCGCTTATCCCCGCGCGCACAGCTGATTCACGATCTTCTTTCTGCTCTAATCTCGGCGGCGGCGGCGGCGGCGCTTTTGCGGCGTTATATTTTTCCGTTTTGCTCGTTGCCGAGTGTATACTCCACGAGAGGGAGAGAGAACGAGATAGATACACATAGATACAGAGAGAGAGGAATACGTTTCGCCGAAAGCACACGAGAGACAAGGCAGCGATTTGGAGTACACAGTGCGTACACGCGCGCATTCTTTTTTTTTTCTCTCTGATCGCGTCCGTAACCGCGGACTACACTATGCGCTGGACTGATTGCGCGACCGGCGCACTTCCGCTCGCCCTCCATGTACTTTGATTTTCCGCATATTCTGCATCGCCGCTGCGCGCAGCTATATAATACTCTCGCGCTGGAATTCGCGGCGGTTTTTGCGAGATCGCGATTCAGAGCGCGCGATTGGATTTTTGCCGCCGCCGCCGACGCCGACGCTGTTTGCGCTTGCTTGCGACATGTACACAGACGTGTATACACTTATTATATATATACATGTGTATGTGACGCTCAAGGTTCGTTCGAGTGCGTAATAGTGCGAAGAACGAGACTTGTCGCGCGCTCGTATTTTGCGGTGTAAGTGACTGTTAATTAAAATCGCGAAGATCCAATCAAGCGACGTGTGCGGCTCGTTCGTTCGAATGCGCGTATATGCACACGTATATATACGGGGAGAAAATAATTTATCGCTGCTCGTTTCTGACGAGCAATCAAAGCGGGCGCAAACTAATGAAAATGACCCAAATAACGTTTTATATACACGTATAGGCAAAAGAGCGCACACAAATCGCGAGCTCGTCTAGGCAAGATTAACAAAAACTGTCCCTCCGCAGAGTGCGCACACCTGTCCGTACGTCTCATCTCTCTCTCTCGACATGGTAATACCGGTTTTTCTCTCACTCCGTGTCTTCTCCTCTTATTTCCCGTCCCATAACCGTCTCGGAATCATCGATAACCCACATTTAAAGCTCGTCCCCGCGTCGATTGCACACGGCACCGAATAAGCCCCGCAAGATTTTCCACCTAATATTCACTCGACTCTCTCTCTCTCTCTCATATACTAGAACATACTCGTGTCTATCCCGCGCTCGTCTATCCCGATCGAATGACTAATTCATGCCTCTGGGAAATTCGTGCGTGCGCATAAGTGGGACGGTGCGTTTCTTTCTTTTTTTTTCTCTCATTTCCTCTCATCGCCCGTACACTCCCCGCGCACGCGATACACACAAGTGTGTCTATTGCAGTCGCGTGAGCCGCAGGAGAAGAAGATACGACGCCGCTCTCTGTAACGGCCGATTCGCGCGTGCGAGTTCGTTGATGCCGCGCTCCGAGAATGGGCTCCGCGTTACTTTTTTTTCTTTTCTCGCTCAAGTCGTACGGGCTTCTCTCGTGCATTACGCGCGTCGAGCCTCGAAGATTATGATTTTTCAAATTTCGCGCGCTTTTCACAGCCCGTATAGTCCGATAAAAGCCTCTCCTCCTGGGGAAAAGTGTTTGGAATAAATTCAAAGTCATCGTTTCTCTCTCTCTCTCTGGAAAATTAGCAAACCTCGCCGTGGAGGGCTCCCATCGATTTTCCCATGATCCTCTCCGCATAGACAAAGCCCCCCGAAGACCATCATCATCATCGTCGTCGTCGTCATCATCGCCCAGCGAGCCCCAGCATCCTCCCCGACCAATTTGCGGCTGCAGCAGCGGAGATTACGAGCGAAGCAGAGCATCGCAAACGTCACGCATCGCGGGGCTCTCTCTCGCGCATTCCCCCGCTTACATATATATACACATCTCTGTGTTTGTGTAGATATATATATATATATATGTATACGTGACTATTGCTCTGAGCTCATAGCCGCGGCCGACGAATCAAACCGCTTGATATGTATCGGGCACGCTTTACCGTATATATAGATATAGGTATGGATAGACGGTAGGATAACGAGGAATCATAATTAATCGGCTAGTTTTTCCTGCGAAGCGCGAAGAGTCCGTTATACAGCGGAGGCGAGTCGTGTGCCCGGCTGAAAATCGGCGCCTTGTTTTCCTCGCCTGCATCGGGTATATATACATATAAATTGTAAACGTGATATGCAGTGTATATAGAGAAATTATGATTGATCGGAATACACACACGCATACGCGGCGGCAAAGTCGCGAAACCCGTTGTACACGCGCAGTTTTGCTCTTCGTCGCGTCTATACGTATATACAGGCGAGAGATCGGTATGCCCCGAGAGTTACCGATTTTTCAACCTGGGGAACTATGTGGGTTAGTGTGTATTGTCCGTATACAGCGCTGCACGCTCGACTGGAAAATTCATTTTTCTACGCGTTCTGGAGCTCTGCATAGGTATTGTATCGGCAACCGAAAAAGCAATCGGTCCTTACCGATCGCCCAAGCTCGTCTGCGCGGAAAGGGCGTCTGCATATAAGTCAAGTTTCTCGCTTTTGTTTGCGAAGACGGAAAACTCGTCGTCGTCGCAGTAGACGTGCTACTAATTCTCACGCGTAAAATTTTCGGCGCTTCGCTGGCCGCACTTCCGTCGCGCGCGAAGCCTTACCGATCTCTCGAGAGCGTCTTCTCCCATTGTCAGCGCTCGGCGCTTCCGATTAGCCGAAAAATCCTCGGTTTCCCCGTCGGTCTTTCTACTCCAGATAGTAGACACGAATTCCTAACCTCGAAAGGTAAAAATAGTAGGTGTGTATATATACAAAACAAAAAATCGCATTCCCACGAGAGCCGCGCATTAATCACGTACCGATATAATCCACCTACGGCGGGAGAGGATCACCGAGCGATAAACGCAGAGGAGGAGGAGGATGGGAACGACTTTACGATCGGCGTAACGACGAGCCGATCGAACCGGAAATCGGCTTTTAATCGGCCGATATACACAGAGAATGGACTGCAGCCTTGTGTGTCCCGTCCAACGACGACGACGGCGCGTCGTGGGCCGAAGATCGGCGAAATCGGATGGCGATCGATTATCGATCGATCGGCCGGCCGGCCGTTTAGATTCCACTGCTCCGCCCCCGCGTTCACGCTCGATTTCCTCGTCGATTGAAAATTTCGCGACACAGCCGAGGGACAGAAGGTTCAGGCGAGCCCCCTGTGCGCGACGCTAAACCGCCAGAAAGTAACTGTAACGTCCAATTAAGATCGGGAGGCGCGCGTCCGATGATATTTCAATTCGGATTTTTATCTCTCGTGTCGGGCTGCTGCCGCTGCGGCGAAGCCGCGCACTTAACGGTTACGAGTATAAACACTTAAAGTCTCTCTCTTTCCCTCGTCGCCGCCGACAGCGCTAATTCGGAACGTAACGCCGCGCCTGAAGCATCAATTTCCCACAATATGGATTTCCACGGGAGGAAAGATCGCGCAACACACCCCGCCGCCGTCGTCGTCGTCGCGAAGAACGATCGAACGTCCCATTAAATAGCCCTCCCCCTCTGCTTGTCTACGTATGTCTATATATACGTAAGGTTGCGCAACTCCAAGGGAATTCCCGAGGAGCAGCTTCCCATTGAAGAGTATAAAACCCGTTCCCCTCCCCCCCTCCGTGTGTCGCCCGCAAATTGCACGTTATTACCGGCGGACATCGGGCAATTAAGCGACGCTCGTTAATAGAATTCTTTTTCGCGTGTGTGTATGTGTGTGTGTACATGTGTACAGCGAAGGCATCGGCCGCGTGGATTCCCCCCCCGCGAGAGCTCTTGACGCTCGAGGTTCGGGAAATGATTTTCCGCGGATCGATTGTCTAATAATACGCGCGACTTTGTACTTATAAATACGCACTATATTCGGCCTCGGCGACTATAAGGTTTCGCGCGCGACAATTTTTTTTTTTTTTTTTTGTTTCCGCGAACGCACACACGTATACTCGTATACGTATGAAACAGCGCGAAAACAAAAGCGTGACGAGTGTCTTGTAACAACCGAGAAGGTCGCGATTGTTTCGTTCGAATTTTTTTTTCCTTTTTTCTTCGACTCCCATTGTCGAAGAGTCTACTGCGCTCGACGATTGTGTATAGCGGACGACTATTATAGCCGATGCGAAATCCTCACGGGTTGGATGGCAAGGCAAGACGCCGTTCGCCACGTGTTTACACGTCCGCAGCGTATACGTGCAATATGAAAAACATCGATCGGAGAAAAATTCTCCATTTTCGCACGATATAAGAAGCCATCGAAAAAAGCACCATCTCGAGAAAAAGGAGTCCTCTTGAAATCGGATCACTCGTCGCTCTTACCTCACCACAACATAGCACACTACGTCTACCTATACATATTCATATACGTATATAGCACCTCGAGGGGAGACGAGGGTAGAAAAAATAAAAAGCGGCTCGCGTGCGAAACGACACTACGTATACGTTCACAACCGAAAAGCACAACTGACACACGCGCGGCGACGAAGCCGAGTATATACGAGGGAACGCATGCGAGAGAAGAGCGACCGGCTGGCTCGTAAGCGCGGCGTAAACTGACCGGCGTGGTCAGAGCGAGCCGGCGCTGGCTATAGTCTCTTTCTCTCTCTCTCTCGGTCGGTCGGTCCCTTCCTCGCGGGTTCCGTCTCGCTCCTGTGACCGCGGTGAAAGGAAGTGGAGAAAGAGACGGATGAAGGGAGAGAGAAACGCAGCCGCGAGAACGCTCTGCGCTGCCCAGGTTTTACGCGCGCGTATGTATGAATATACGCGTACAGACGTACACAAGGGGGAGTAGGGGGGGGGATTATAAAGCTATGGGGGTTTTATCGTTCTTCGGGCGATTTTTCTGCGGTCGCGTCGTTGAGTTGGAGATTTATATCACCGGGTGGGTTGAAACGCGAGATTTTCGGTGCGACTTCGCGACGACGACGGGGTCTCTCTCCTCGTCGTTATACGCGTGTTATATATACATTGCGGCCGAATCTCCCAGCAGCAGCGGCGGCAGCAGCGCGGGATCGATTGCTATCGGCGAGCAATAAGAATTGTTAATTTCCTTACCGTCGCGGCTTGCTGTATACTAATGCGCGCTAAAGTAGCTCAAGCAAAAACCAGTTTATCTCGAGCGATATTTCACTATCAATTCCGGATATGCTTAAATTGAGTGCAATTTTTTTTTCTTTCTTTTTTTTTCTTTTAACAGCGCAACTACACTCGCCCGCCCCAACCGCAACGCGCGCGGCCAGGCTACGAAACGTTATCGCAGGTATTTAGGTTTATTGACAAAGTATACGTATATACATTGCAGATATATACTTTCTAAAAATATGCTCTTTCTCTCTCGCGGGGGATTATCAACAAAAAAAACAGTTTTTCCTCTCTCTCCCACGCGGATTTCGCGAGAACGAAGGGGAGGTCGCGGAAAATTGTGGGGATATAAACAAGTGCACGCGATAAGTATATATATCAACGGACGGACAAAAGGAGCGAGAGGCGCGCAGTCGCGAGCTTTTATCCGCTGTGCTTTGGAATCGAATTCCAGGCGGATCGATCGAGCGCACCGACATGCACAGCAGGTGTCTCTGGCTACCGCTATATTGTCTTATATATGTGTGTACACCTTCTCGTGAGCTGTTCCGAGTATTTACTGTTTGCGGAGAGTTATACGTAGAGCCGATGCTGAGAAATATTGCCATTCGATTGCGCGTACAGCGAGCTTTGTTCAAAAGGATCAATTCGAATTTTGAATTTCGCGCCAAAATCGGCAGGTTGCGAGAAACAGCTTTAGACTTTAAAAATCAATAATTTATCATTACGCCAATCATTAAATCACCATAAATCTCGTTTTTCATTGAAAAAATCACGCACTCTTTAACGAGAAAGCGAAAAGCAGACATATCGCCTTTGGAGTCGAGCGGTTGTTACAAAATATACATGCGTTAAAAATCACTCAGGAGAAAATTTCGTTCGACCCAAATAAGGAACGAAAACTCTCGCAAGGAGAAGTAACATCACCAAATATACCGGACGACAGTTATATAGCCGCGGTACATACACATATACGAGCGTATATTACATATATATATATACGTATATTATATACGTACCGATGCAGAGCCAGAGACCGACCGTTAAAATTGACAGACGCCACACGAGTTTTTCGAAAAAGCCTGACTTACAGTCGAAAGTCTCCCAAACGCGCGTTGCTTTCGAGAAAGTATTATAATGTCCCTTTTCCGTATATATACGACCTCTCGCTCAAGCGATATATACGTACACACATATGCGCACCGGCGACGTTTTACTGCTTCGCGAAGAGCGAAAAAAGTGAAAAAAAAAACAACCGCGAGAGGAAGCCCAATAGACCAAAGCTCATATATATACATAATTTTCAACGAATCTCGTTATACGCCGTCGCGCAAAAATTTCATTGATAAAACCGCCGTCGTGCTTTATCCCTATCCCCCCCCCTTCTGCTCCGCTGTAAAAAAAATCGGCATCCCACGAATTTTCGTAGTAAGCCCAACGAGTTCGTAGAAAAGTCGCTTCTCCCATCGGAAAGCGCCGGTCCCGTTAAAGCGGCAGTCCCGGAGAATCGTGTCTTATTCTCGCGCGGCGGCGATGATATACGGCCCCCGGGGCCCGCGCAGGGCGCCCTCGCTCGCGATAACGCGTCTGCACCTGTTTTATTGATCCGGTTAACTGCCGACGACCCCCGCCTGAGACCTTGACACTCTCCTCGCCCATTTATTCCTTCTTTTCTTCTCTGATACACGTATCGTCGGGGATTCGCGCATTGCAAAAGCGCACGTGATATATATATATATCTATATATATAGTATATACATAAGTATGTGTGTATACAGATACCGATTTATTGCCGGTCGCGCGCGGCCCCGTCCCGAGACAAAGAAAGGGGAATTAATACGATTGCTGAAGAGATAGCGATCCTTCGCGGAGAGGGAGGGAGAAGAGAGTCCGACTGCGCGAGCCGAACAATAAGGTGCTATATATACGTGTATATGTAAGTGCAGAGACCTCCGAGTAGCCGTGAACTTTGCCGATCTCCCACCGCATGTATACCGATTCATCTCCATAAGTCTCGTTATTAATCCCTCTCATCCTTCCATTCTCGTTATACCACAATAAAAGATCTCATCTCGGCGATAACGCCACCCCCCCCCCCCCCCCCCGGAGAACATAACACTCGCCCATAGTATAACATCCTCTGTACCTGGCGCTTCTACATGTATATACGTATAGGTTATACACTACATCACGTACGATCATGTAATACCTGGCCTTGGCGAACATCCACATATTCGCGTGTATGCAGCAGTGCATATATATACATATGGGTATAGTGCATATAGACACGGGCCGCTTACGAAAGCCAGCGGTGCGCGTAGAAGTCGGCGCCGCGAGTTGCGGCTCTAATTAAGATTGGAAAGCGGTGCAAGGTTGATGTTGTGCGTCTGTAATACACGAGCGGCGCTGTGCTCTTGTGCCTATGGCCTGTACACGGCAGAGACACGCGGGATTACGGGGAGAAAATCGCCGCGACAATGGGACATTATATTAAGTCGCGCGCAGTGTGCGATGGGGCCCCGAGAGAGTATTATTTTCTCTCCCGTAACTCTGCCGCACTTTTTATATGCATCGAAGTCAGAACTTTTTTGGCTTTTCGCTATATGTAACTCTTGGCGCTCATTGTGCGCATAGCTGAACTCGAGTGAATTGGCTATTGTTGTCGCGAATTTTCGAAACCTTAAAAAGAAATTAGGGTTAACATTCTATCCGATGCAAATGAGAGCATTTTTTGTCCGAAGTGGAGTACACACGTAGTAAATCGCGGTGAAGTTTAATTTAAGTCTTGCTAAATCGACCTTCGCTGCGCCGTATCAGCTCGTATGTGTATACGCGCTGATTCATACACACGGATTTGTATCATGCGCTGTCCGAATGATTCCGAAGAAACGTGAAATGGGCTCGTTTCCTTTTAAATCGCTCTCGTGACATTAATTTCTTCTCATGACTAATCCGCTAAATCTTCCCACAAAAAACATTTAAATCACATTTTCCCACAGTTTACAGTCCTAATATCGAAGATAATCTAGTTCAATCAATTTCTCCGTTCCTTAATCACGTACCGATCTCCAAACCGATCGGCGGAGAGAAGCGACGTCCTACTCGCCGTGGCCTTGAAACACACGCCGATTGTGAAAAGCAGAAATCGTTATGCACACATGTACACACGCATACCTGCGATAACGCGATACACACACCGGCCCCCGTCAGCGATCGTGTTTTCTAATGCCGATTTTAGCGCACACTATGTACGATCTCGTTATAATTCAGTCGGCGCGTCGCCCATTAAATCAAGTCCGCGTGTACGTATAACGCGCAGGGAATGAAGAGCGCGACCGCATCTAAATATTGATCTCGAGCTGCGGCGAGGCGCACTGGAGCGCGTCGATCGCGGTACCGATAACGATTTTTCCGCCCGGTTTATAATGTACACCGATCTCCTCCCTATATACGCGCGAGCACATCCCTCTCGGTCCAGATGGACTAATAAGATTAAATAGCCGAGATTTTTGCATATGCGCGTGTATACGTCGACGATGAAGCTTAAAAAAAGAAGCAAAAATTTAAATAAAATCGTCGGCGTCCGACGATTCTGACCCACTTCAGGTTTCTCTATCCCGCGCATCGTCGAGAGGCTGCAAACGGCGCGTCTCTATCGTTCTCTAATGGCTCGAGAGAGAAAGAGAGACACAGAAATGCGCAACGCGTATACGCTCTATGTAATTTCGAGATAGCTATGTAATTATAGGATTTTATAAGAATCGGCAAAGCGAGAACTTGTCGCGTCGAAGTACGTGTTTATGTACTCGCGCGGAGTATATACGGGACGATCGAGTTTTATGGGAGTGATGGAAATCGGTTGGCATAAAGACACACACGCGACCCAAAAACTCGGTATCGGCGCAGTTAATCACGGCGATCGCATCTCGACGAGCAGTTTAATTTAATTCCCAGGTGTATTCTCCCAACACTTTGTGTACATCGACTCAATCGAGCATCTACTCCGCCAATCGAACGCGAAAAAACAAACCGATCGTCGCGCGCGTGTCTCCGCAGGCGACTTTTATTATCCTCGATTAAAAAGGGCCAATGACACGTCCTGCGCGCGAGCGCCTGAAAAAGCCCATTATTTCCCCCCCCCCCCTCCCTTCCTCCGCCGAGGAGAGACCTCGCGGCCTTTGCATAATGCACCGTGCCGTGACGGGTGTGTATAAGAAAAGTAATGGCCAGCGCTGGCCCCCATAGGCGTCGACCTGAGAGAGAGAGAGCTGCGGAATAATTGCAGAGCGATGCGTCCTTTTCCTCTCGCGCTGTGTACATATACATAAGTCTCGTCGAGCGTTTTGTATTTCGGCTGTCACTCGACGGCGCGCACTGCCCCGGGCATTGTCTTTTCTCCGAAGCTTCGCCGCCGCGCGACGGAACAATGTGTGGTGTGTGTGTATACTGTATATATGTGTAAAAAGTCTTGCGATACACGCGTTGCAGCGCTAAGTGTGCGCATGTGCTGAAATTCATTAACACGCGCTGTATGCGCGATGAATCACGCGGTGCGACCCCCGAGAGAGAGAGAGAGCCTCTCTGCGACGTTCCTATTTCTGAGCCGCAATTATATGGATGTGATATACGCACTGCATCGGGAATTCTTTTTTCTATGTATATAATGTATACGGGTGTGCGCAGCGTTAATTGATTAGTGAATTTTATTAAGATTCGGTTGAGATTCAATTTAATGCGGCTCGTATTATATTATCGCGTCGTTTCATCCTGCTTCCCATGGCCTCTTCTACATAGGTATAGTCTCTCGCTCTTGCGCCTCGTCTTCATCCCTGTAATAACGTCTCTCTCTCTCTCTGTCACGCTTGTGCGACAATCGCATTGTTTTTGTAAGCTCTTCTCGCTCTTTCCTCTTGATTGACACGTCTCGCGCTCTGTCCCTATTGTCGAGGAGACAATGCGAGAGAGCCGCACAAAAAAAATCCTGGCGCAATATATGTAACGGGCAAAGCTTCGCTTTTCCAATAATGTAACGGTGTATACCTGTTATACATCAGCGTCAGGTAGAAGACCGTAGTTTTCGGTTTGACAATCAAATTTTGTTAAATTCACGGGATACGTAAAGTCTGACTTTTACCAGCGCGTCGGAGAAATTCCGTATAGTATAACGCGTGTGTAACGGCGGAAAGCTTGATTCGAAATTGCACGACGACTCGCAGCTCTCATCGCGTATAATATATATATAATTAAAGCGCGAATATCACACGGACACGGCGCGTATACGTTTTATCTCTCATTTTCCCGCGTCGATGTGTCTTCCACGGCTTGAGAACTCGGCGCATTGTTCCTGCGATTCTCGGTACGGAGCCGCTGAGAAATCGCTGCCGTTCCTCCACGACGAGAGAGAGAGGGATCGACGACACCGGTGTGTACGCGATGTAATGTATATAAAACGCGTCTGCGATTCGATTCGGTATAATGCACTTGAAGTTTTTTTTTCTTTCCCACTATGTACATACCGCATCGAATAGCGTCAATTCGCCCGACTCGCGAGCTTTCGATAAACAATTACGGCGATAGGATAGGAAAATCATTGACGGCCCGCTTGCATCACAGCCGGGTCGTTGTATCGCCCGACCGGACGCGCAAAGTGATTAGGTAATACGGTTAATTACGTGGAAACACACGCGCAGACGCGAATTGTGAGAGGAGGTCGTGCGGCAGAGAGTATGCATTACGCGCGAATGTAAATCACGCTGGTTTTATTGAATATATATATAGAAAAAGAAATGCGGGTATATCATAAGCCGAAGGTTTTCGCCGTATTGCTCCGCGCGTACGTTAATTAGGCTGCGGAGCCGAGAAAAAGCGAGCCGACTAATTGCGAGCGCGACTATCAGTCCGGAAAGGGTCACAGACACGAAAACGTGATATCGGCAAAAACAGCTGATTGCATCTAAAAACTCGTTTATACATATCCAGCTCTCCGATGCTGGATGTGTTTTTTTTCTCTCTCTCTTTCCTCTGCAGTGCAGCCGAACATTATAATAATCACGTATATGCACACACATACCAAATTTTTTTGGGCCGAAAAACCGCGCGCTCGGAATTCCCGGCGCGAAAGAGACGCGATTTCGGTCGGCTCCAGCAGTTTCCACGGCCTGCACTAGATGCACGCGTATACACGCGTCTACACAGGATTGCGTAAACGGAGCTGGAGCGCGGCGTAGCCGAGCCGAAGCGGGAAATGGAAAGGACGCGAGAGAAGGGGGTAAGAGTACACCACAGTGGAACCGCGGCTACGGCGGTGTGTACACCAAGTGCGAACGATTATTCCGGGAATGCTCGGTTTCTTTAATACGCCGGCAGTTGCGTGCGTTTGCACGCGGCGGGATTTTCCGCTCGGCAGCCGCGGCTCTCGAGCGTCTCTCCGCGCGGGCCGATTGTTCAATTTCGTGGGGGAATTGTGCTCCGGAGCGATCGGTGCGCACGAACGCCAGGGCACGAATTATACAAATTCGAAGCGGTGATCCGCGGCGCAATGATATGCAGAAGCCGATCGCAACGGCTGTGCCTTATATACGTGTGTATAGCTCCGCAACGAAAAGGGAGAGTGAAAAGTTTAATAAACATCGAAGCGTGACGAGGTAACGAGAGAGGCTCTCTCGTCGCATGCAAAAACCCTCGTCCGCATCGGCTTTATTGAAAAGTCTAATGCGCGGCTGTAAAAGCGCGCGCGCTCGTTATATCGAGTCGATCGATTACCGATCGCTCGGTCGGTAACGATCCACCGCCGGTCAGTAAATCAGCCTAACAATTCCGAGGCTCCGGACAGAGAGTGCAACACACACACACACACCGAGTGCGGCCATTACGCCTTCAATTAAATCGCGGGGGGGGAAGAGGAGAGTATATAATACGACGCGAAACTGTTAAGTCGCGCATACCGGGAAAAAAGGAAAACAATGCCAAGCGCCTTATCTCCGACGACGGCGACGAGGGCTTCCCGAAGCCCGGCGCTCGAAGAAGCATCTCGACGCGCTGCCGCCGGCAAAATAAAAGCCGAGCCGCGACGCCGCTTCTCTCTCGCGCAAATACCGCAAGACGAGAGCTCGGGAAAAGGGATTAAAGCTGCCTCCGGCCAGCACGTCAATGTCTAATGAGAATCAGCTGTCCCGAGAGCGCGTATACGTAGAGCAGGGAACTGAGTTATCGAGCGAGCGCTTACCGATTTATATGCAATCGGTAGAGGAGAGCAGCGGCAGCGGTAGCGGTAGCCGTGGCGATGACGCCGCCGATAGCTTCCGCAATTACGAGAGTCGAGAGTGTGCAGTCCCTCTCTCTCTATTTTCCTTCTCTCTGCGCCGCTTATTCCTGGAGAGCTTGATGGGGAGAGCTGATGCCCGGTGCTTAGGGATTCTTTGAGGATCGGCTGCTGAGCCGCGGAATTTTCATGGGAGTCTTTTGCTTTATTGACGGACTCGTGTGGGCTCTTTTCTCTTGACTGCTGGACAGCAGTGATTTTTTATTTAATGCTCTTACAGAATCGATCGAGATATCGAAGATGTATCTCTACAATCGAAGCACTCGCCGGAGTCTCCAGCTCGCCAAGGCGGACCAGACGATTTCGCTGATGAAGAGCAGGAGAGAAAGAGCTTGGGCCACGACGAAGCTATAGAAGAACTTCAAGGGATCCTGGTACACTTTGTTGAGTTGGCTCGTCTCCTCGGATGCGATGATTTCCCCCATGAAGATGTGGTCGCGCGAGAGGACATACTTCCTGAAAGACATGTCGTCCAGAAATTGGAACAGTCCCGATTCGTAGATTCGACGCAGGACCTTATCGAATTGCCTTTGGTAAGGTGTCCCTTTTGAGTACATCATAGTTACCCAGCCGATTCTGATGGGTTCGTGCACAAGCTTCAAAGTCCAGTCGGGATGGTTTTTGTATGTTTCCTGAATAAAACTGGCCAAATCCTGGGTTACCTCGCAACCGCAAATCTTGCTGGCTTCGTCTATCAAGTGCGCCAAGCACTTTTCAGTTCCACCAAACTCGAAGGTCTTCTCTGCGTTCTTGAATCTGAGTTTTCGGTTGGCTTCGATGGAATCTTTGCTCAGATGATAAACGATTCCCAAATTGTCGAGGTCTCTCAAAGTGGTAATTTCCGCGATCTCCTTGGTGTCGTAGAAGGAGTGGAGTATTTCCACCGTGATGTCCGACATAATTGTGAAATTTAAGATCAGCAATGCCGAGAAGAAGATGCGATCGACGTTTCTTCGTGGTATTGTCCCTTCGGTCTGACCCATCAGTATCTTTACGATTTTCAGTGTTGACCACACTGCTCTCTCGGACTTCTTTCGCAAAAGCATTGTTGTCACGCGCAAAAGTAGAATGACAATCGTCATTGCTATTAACAAATCTAACGACATCCTTGAGACATTAAAATAGTGCAGCTTAACGACTACCCGAACGTGCGCAGGAAATAAAACATTTCCTATTTCGAATGGAGATTGCGATGACATGTTTTCCGAAGCGGTGTTGCTAAACAAGTTTATCACGTAATCAGTGTCGGTATGATCAGTTTCTTGAAAAATGCCTTTCCGTTCATTCAAGATGCTTACGATTTGCGTGTAATTGAAAAAGTCCGCTAGCATTTGAGATAAAAAAATATCGGTACCGTACAGTCCTGCCAATACATTGTCTCCAGCTGAATTTCCATCCTTTACAACATAAGGTACAATTTCCCTCACTACCGCTTTCAATGAAAATCCATAAAGATTTCGTAATTTGTCAGGAAACAGATCGCTTCCTGCTTCTGACAGAGTCCTTACACTATAAGTAGCGTTAAATGGATTATAAGAGTGCACAATTAATCTTAGATTATCTGATGCAGAAATTCGCTTGAATTTAGTCGCTAGCGAATTATCTTGAATTATCTGAAGTACCGTTAATTCCAGAAATTTATGTTTCCAAGTAAATTTCAAAAATTTCAATACCTCTTCATTGCTCATATTACTCACAAGGATGACGAGAGACTTGCGAAGAGATATTTCGTAACTGTGATTGTTCAAAAAGAGTATGTTGTCCTCAAGTAGACGAGTTACATTTTTTCCACCGTCACCACCACCACTTTCGACGACTATAACTTTTAAAATCTCCATCTGCGGCTTGAACGATATGGAGCCTTGAATTTTGTACGAAAATATCGCGTGATCTTCTTCTGCAAATCTTTCCACGTTCATGATTGTCAAAGGGAATACACTCGTTAGCCGCTGAATAATCTGCATGGACACCGTTGACATGATGTTGGACGATCTGATCATTATCATCAAATGCTTTTTCACGTGTCTCGATAACACCGTGACAATGTCGATCTTGCCGTCAACAGCAGTCACGAAAATCGTACAAAACGCCAAGCCGAGTAGAACGTGCCTTACTTTCATTTTCAAAGACTATTTAGCTCGAAGACATTAGCAGGCAAAACAGGAAATTCCCCAGTGCGCTTTATTGACTGGCGTCGAATGCTGCCCGGTCACGTGGAAACCCATAACATAATCACTTCGTTTTACCTTATAAACTTTCTACTTCACTTGTGTGCGACGGTGAAAAGCACCGCGATACAGCCCCGTTATTATAAATCGATAAAACATTAATTTTCCCATCCATTACTTTTTATTCGTAATATCCGAAGCCATGACAACGCTTTTCAAAACAGTCTGCGAAAATGACGCGTTCGCATCGGGCTCTCGCCAGAGCAAACATCAAAACGGCTGCGTCCACACCACCCGGAGTACAGTGAGCTGCGAATTTCCTCCTGGACACACTCCTGCCATAAATATACAAATCCTTCTCTCTTCTCTCTCTCGTAACTCAATTCGGGAAGGTGATTTTCGATTTCACCGCGCGGGACAAGAGACTGGCCGGCGGGCACTTGTCACTTGTGCGGTGAGACACGAGAGCAGACCGTGAGTCTGTAAGAGAAACCGCTGCGTCGCTCGCCGGAGGGACAACGGAGACGATGGCCGCAACCGATCATGCAGATTTCTCTTTTTTTCCTAGAGCTTCCGATCGTCTCGAGCCCTCTCTCTCTCTCTCTCCAACATAACCGGTCTGATTAGCGACGCGAAATCGCGAGATGGAAATTCGATTTCGAGACGCGTCCCAGGCGAGAGCCTCCCCAGAGGCAATTTTATTGTTGGGAAACGCTTTTGACGATGCATCGCTTGGCGTGCTCGCCAACGAAATCGGTATGTCGATCGTTTTCAGCTCTGGATATCTCTCGCGTTCGTAACGCCATCATCACCCATATATACAGTAACATCGATTCGTCGAACCTAAAGCGTACCGTTAAGTTACATCATCATCATCAGCAGCAGCAGCAGCAGCGTCCGCGATGTGTTCTTACCATTCAATTTGCCGTTTTTTCCGCTGAGCAAACTCCGATTCAATCAAACCCATTTCTCTCGCCGCAAGTTCAAGTTTGCAGCGGGAGGCTCTTTCTCCCTCTCTCTCTATCTCTTCCTCTCCAAAGGCCCATTAAAAACACCATTACCACTCGCAATTAACTCTGCAAGTGAGTGCGCGCATGTCGCGTATACACCTACATACAGATTTGATCGTTAATGCAGTTCGTTAAACGCGCGGCAGCACCTCGGTACCCGGTGCACAAAGGAAAATCCTCATGAATATATATATACCGCCAGCTTCGGAGAGATGAAAAAAATAACATTATCAGCTGATTCTCAATGGGCTCACGCGAGGAAAGAATGAGCGCGAGGGAAGGAACAAAATGGGGAAAATCGGTTCAACGGCTCTTCCGCCTCTCGTCGTTGCTCATAGCAATACTGCTGCTGTTGCGCACACAACCTGGCCGATGCATTATTTATCACTTTTGTACACATACATACGTATATCTACTTATGTACAAACAAGAAGCGATACACGTATATAACGCGCCGATATGCGGCTTATGGTGTGTATATAGTACGCGAACACGATCTGCCGAGGGAAGAGAGGGAGAGAGAGAGCGATGAGCTGAGATAATTTTAATAAGAGCATAACTGCGGCTGCTCCTCTTCGTGTACGCGTATAATACATACACGTGGCTGTACATCGTAATCGTCTTAAAATACTCGTCTATCCCCCCCCCCCTCTTCCTATGCGCGCCTTTTTCTTTCCTCTCCTACTTTAATTTATCTCTCTTTTAATTAAGACTGACCGAGGATGAGCTGCCTCGTGATTTATACAGCAGCTCCTCTACTCGGCGTATACACCAGTCCATAAGCCTGTAATCTACGAGCGTATACTCGCGCGCGCGCGAGGCTTCGAAGATAATATTGGACGTGCCCGTCTCCTTCCCTCGCTATACGTATGAAATGAGTCTTTTCTAAACACATATCCGTGTAATATTAAGTTTCATCGCTGGGACTAACAGTTTTTCCGTGTGCGCTGTGTGTGTACATATAGACATTTATGTATGGCATATAACGACGTCACCGCGCGCGTATATATAGATACACAAAACACGAGAGTCACTCTTCGGAGACTCGACGCGCGACGGGGCGCCTTTCTCTTCTCCTGAAATTGTGATTGACGAGAGGTATCGGGGCCGATTAATCCTCACTTGTACTTTCGCGGAGTCGAAATTAAAATTTCCGGCTCCGGAACGTTTTCGTCTCAATTTCCGTGTGTGTATTATGTATGCGCGCGCGCGGGCTCCTACTACGTCGTTGTACACATCAATTATAGCCGTTAAAATATACGATCCCCGGACGCTTCGATGTTCGCTGAAATTCGCATGGAAATATACGCGCCAAATGTAAATTTTATTCTTTGTACAAATTTTAATCGGCTGTATACGGCACTAAACGCCAAGTATATAATATATGGTATACGACACACGCGATTATTGATTCGCACGTTACAGCGTATACACACATCAATATTCGCACGCAATTACGACGATCGACGCTATGTTTAAAAAAAAAATCGCACGCAAAAATTAACGCAGACAGCCGCGCGTTTCATTACACGGTTCCGCGTCAAAATCTCCGTTTTTTTTTGCGCGAGACACGCGCACCTTTTTCTCTCTCCTGAAAAAGTGATCGACGAGAGGCACGCGGACCCAAACCGATCGATCCTCCGCACTTCCACTTTCGCGAACGCCCGGCGCGCATTATGTACTTACAGAAAAAAAAACGAGCCGCACTAAACTCGCGAGAGCGAGTGAAACTCTCGGCGCGGCCGTGCCGAGAAAGAGAAAAAGAGCGAGAATACGAGCGAAGGAGGAAGAAGAACCCGAGAGTATATACGTGAGCATAGCGGATATGCGCCAGAAAGTCATTGGAATCGATCGGCTCTCGGCGCTTAATATGGATTAATAACACACGCGGAAGCGAGCCCGCGCGCGCGCACTGCAATTTTGAAACTCGCAAATTGCACGATTTCAAAACGGCGGATCTCTCCGGTATGTCTCTCTCTCTCTTTCTTTCTCTCTTTCGCTCTCTCGATTTATCGCTAATGTAATAACAAGTACGCGTTCGCGTAACGGCCGCGGCTCCCGCGATATTAACGGAATATTATACATCTTGTATAACTCGCGAGCTCTGGTATATGGCGGTGCATGTGTGTATAATAGGGAAAGGAGAGTGCGATGGGGAGAGAAAGAGAGGAAAAAAGAAATTTAATGACCGCAATCGCCGTGTGTGTGTGTGTGTGTGTACGTGTATTGCAAAATATAAATCGGCGATGACACACGCGACGAGATGCTCGTCGCGTGTGTAAGAGTTTATATGGAAGGGAGAGAAAAAAATCGGCATAGAAAGCAACTGCAGCAGTCGAGCGTAACCTTCTGCCATCATCATCAGTGTGTGTGTGTGACGCAACGATAAGTAAGTCGCGAATGCATTGGACGATTACAACGTGCGTAACGCGGGCTAATCACGGCGTCTGTCTCTCCTTTTCTTCCCCCCCGCGGCAGGAGGTGTCTTTCGATTTCCGCAACCGGTCAATCCACTTTCCGATGTTTGTTCGGCTTATCGCGGCATCTGTGCGCGGCCTATTGTTCCAGCGCTCTGTTCTTTTTTTCGACGCAGTATAGGAGCCATCGATCACTTATATTATACGGGAGTATAAAAAAATATGTAACGAAAACAATTCCTCGCAAATCAAGACGACAAATATCTCAAAGCGCTCTCCTTTCTGTATACATATATCTGCGCGTCGTTCCTTCGTTCTTTTTTTTTTACGAAACACACGCCCGCTGAATTACGGTTTTTTTTCTCTTTCTCCGCCGTCCCGCTTCCGCCGGTCATACACCTATACTTATGACAAGCGATGCGTGCAAACGCCGCCGCTTCGTACGTAATCAAGGCTGTAATGCGCGTACGTACGCGGTCTCGAACAAAGAAAACTGCTTTTCCGCGACGAGCAGCTTTTCCTATATGCATATATGAGTATATCCAGGAAATTTCGGAAACAACTCGGACGGAAAAGTTGCAAAAAATTTTTTTCATTCTGATGAAGGGAAAAAGCTCGCGTGCACGGAAAATCTTAGGGTATATTTCTCTCCGGAGCAAAAATGACTCGAAAAAACCAGAATTAATTAACGAAATGAGAATTCATAGATTTTTTTTCGAAAACTATGGGCTTTTATAAAAATTTCATTAGAATGAAAATGTCTCAAAATTCACGAAAGAATGCTCTGAAACTTTTTCAAATACAGTACAATTCCGGTACAATTTTTGATTTTTCAAAAATACAAAAAATTGGAAATTTCGGGAAACGTCGTAAAAAACCTGAAAAAATTTCAGAGCATTCTTTGATGAATTTTAAGACATTTTTGTTCTAATGAAATATTTTTAAAAGTCCATAGTTTTCGAGAGAAAAGAATCTATGAATTCTTGTTTTTTAATAATTATTTCTCGCGTTTTTCGAGTCGTTTTTGCTACCGGAAAAAAATATACGGTCTGGTAGGTGTACCTTCAAGAAAATTTCTTGCAACTTTTCCGTCCGAGTTGTTTCCGAAATTTCCTGGATACACTCATATATATATGCGGATGTTTTCTCGTGATTTTTCTTCTATTTTTGGTGAGTGCACTGACGACTCTTTTTATCCTTCGAAGTATATATACATCGATGGACTTTGTCGAAAGTTTCTGCACAGCTCTCGCGGGCTCTTGGAAAGTTATAAGCCCAACAATTACGGGTTTTAAACTATATATATATCTTTGTTGCTCGAAACGTTCCGAATTACCGGCAATAAAAAAAAGAATGGCTTCTTCAACGCGGACGTATGTATAGCGTTCGTTTGAAGCCGCAGCTTGTAACGCGCGTTTCTGCGGTGTGTGTATATACGTATACGTGTATGCGATTCGCAGCTCTCGGTGGCAATTATATTCGTAAAAGTAACGCTACCTCGAAAAAAATTCCCATATGTAGCATTCACTTCTCGAACATCGAGATCGCGTCGGTGTATACGTTGATATATATATAACACGTACACGTACATATAGATGCAAGAAGCCGAAAGAATGAAACAACGAAAAAATAATTAAACTCTTAGCACATCCTCGCGGCTCCGCCGCATACAATATCTAACATGAGAAAAACCCCTTATCTCATCTCCGCCCGTCCATCGCTCCAGAAGGGAAGAAAAAGAACGAGAGCAGAGTATAGAGAGAGAGAGAGAAAAAGAGAGAGAACAATATATCCAACTTTTTTTTTGGTCACGTCTCTCACTCACTCCCGCGCGCAAAAACTGCGGCGAGGGAGCTGCTACGCTATAAGCGCGAACGAGGAAGCGGGAAAATTTCAAAGCAAGAGCGTATACAACGCGCGCGCCGCGCGTTCCATCGCGGAAAAAAGAAATTTGCAATCAATGTCTGGCGCGGCGCGCATTAATTACACCCGGTGCCTAACGGTGCCCGCACCAGCCGTTGTGTTGTCGATGATGGCATGTGTACGTATACACACGCGAGAGGAGGTATATATATATATGCATACACGACGCGCGGATATGCGCTGTTTGCAAGCGCCTTGTGCGATAATCGGCCGCGAAGAGCGCATGCTTTGAATTCCATTAGAGAGATTTGTGTGTATGTGTGTGTGTAAGGGTAAATTTTACGGAGCTTTAACAATGCTTTTTTTCGGCTTGGTGAAATGTGTGTGCCGATGTGGTCAGTTGGGTTTACTGTTACTTTGAATTTTTGCCATCTCGAGTTTGTGTGTACACGGGCGATCGAACGTTTTTTCGAAAATTCGAATTTCCCGCCGTTACGAAGCGAACTACAATAACTAAGAAATTCAGTATATATACCCCATATTATTTATAATAGATTAGAATTATAATCATACTGACTATAATAACCCATTATTTAACAAAGTTTCAAGTTTAATAACTTAACAAAGTTATAAAATATAAGCTATCGAAACTTTGAATAAAATTGTATATATGTAATATGCATGTATAATGTATATATTACGACAGACGACAAGTGCAAGCCTCTCGCAATTAGTCGCAATTATCCTTCCACGCGACTATCGCTTGCTATCGACTGTATCAGCTTATCCTCGTCCTCCGCCCCCGCAAGCCTCTACATCGCACGGCGCGAGATTTGAAATGTTAATTAAGCTTCCAACCCCATTAACATCCGGCGCGCAAACAGCGCGGGACGTTTTCTATAACGGGACGAAAATTTTCAAAGCGCCGATTAATTGGAAAACACTTCCCATTCACACGCTATTTATATCCCTGCACGCTGCGTATACACGTCTATATTATGCACGTGTATAATCAAGATCTCCGTCGTCCCACACTATTTCAACTCGTCCCCGAAAGCCACGGATCGAGTTTATCAAGTGTATATTACACGCGTTACATAAAACGAAAAAAAAAGACAACCAAAAAAAAATGTGTAATATGCACACGTATATATACAGCTGGTGCGTATACCTGGAGCTTGATATCCGGCAGTATCAGCATATCGCGGGGGAATATCCAATCAGCCTCGAAGCTTCCTTGCCCTTGGAGCGTGACCCTCTTGCGCGCACAGGCTTCTGCGGCGTCGGCGGCGGCCGCAGAACAACACCGGAAACGCGGAGAGCTGTATATATATGCACTCGGCTCCTCTGCGCGTACGGTGGCAGCGGCGGCGAGCCCGGCCAGAAGAGGACTGCTTTATTGCGGCGTTTTCTGCACTGCGCCTTAACTTCCGAGGGAATCGCTTCGACGAAGGGCGAGAGAGGGAGCCCCTCTTTTTCTTCTCTGCTGTATACGTGTGTGTACACCGTCTTCGCTCCTGTTGTCTTTCAAGCGCGCGAGGCTTCTTTCGAGATTTTTCGGAGGGGAGACGCGAATTATTGTAATTGGAGCGGCTGCGCGTATTGTCCGCGCGTGGATTACACGAGAAAAAAAAATGGAAAGCCGAGCAGAGCAGCAAAAGTGAAGTTTTATGCGTATACACAGCTCGGGATCGTAAAAGAAGTGCGGCTTGATGTATCCGAGAGACCTCGTTTTCCGCTGAAAATTTATTCGGACGACGAGGAAAGTTGCGGCTCGGTCGTCTCCTCGAAAACTGAAAATCGACGAGCGTCCCCTCCCCGTCGGTTTTCTAAAAAGTCGAGAGCGATAGAGAGTCGTCGCTCCGTTTCGGCGGATGACGCGCGCACTTTTTTTTCCTCTCTCCCGTCTCTTCGAGTATATATATATATATATATACGTCGTGTCTTTTTTCCACTGGTACACACTTTTGTATATATATATATGTATATACCACCTACACGCACAAGTTTACACAGACACACCAGGTATGTATACCTATATATATCGGAGCGCGACACACGCCGGTCTCTCGTCGCCGATATCTATATATATATATTGAGTGAGAAAAGAAACCGGTCTCTTCCCGAGAAATCGACGAAAGTACCGTTGCGGAACAATCCCGCCGACGCTGGTGTTTTTCCGGAAAATCGGCAACAACAACTCTGTCGTCGCTTCGTTATACCATAGATGACACCGCGTACGAAGCTTCCCTTTACGCACTACGACTATACAGTCCCTCCTCCTCGGCGGCTCGATCGAGCCGATTTTCCAAAAATCGCGCACTCCACACTCGTTCGTCTTTTTCTCTCTCTCTCACTGTCTCTCGCAACTGCGCTATGCCTCGCGCCTCCGAATGTATATATCTACGTGCGCAGTCTGTCTCCCGCACAATGGCGCGACTGTTTTCGCACGCGATTCGGTGCGAGGCAACTATATTATACGATCTGGCAGTTGTGCCTCGCGGAGAGAAGGCGATATAGCTTCTCATGCGGACGCGCGGAAAAGTGGAGCTCGGAGCTCGGCTCTGGTAGAACTGCCTGTGCGCCTCGCGCGCCGCGAGAGAAGCGCGCGCGCGCGCGCCGGGGAAGTCTCTCTCGGCGTCGACGAAAAAGAAGGAACGCCGGTTACGTGGTAGTGGGGAGAAAGAGAGAGAGAGAGAGAGAGAGAGAAAGACACGCACACACATCCTGCTCTGTTTTTCTCTCTTTCCCTCGCTGCCTCTTGCACACTATATATATACGGAGAGAGAGCTCGGCTGAACAGTATATACGTATATACGTATGTATATAGACGCGGAGGTGCGTGTATATATATGCATGCTCGTCTTTCTTTTTATCCTGTTTAGCGGGACAGCAGCAACAGCAGCAGCAGGTGCAACGTGTCCAGAGAAAAGAGAGAGAGAGAGACTGAGGTATGCAGTGTGCAGAGGATGCTGCTGCTGCTGCTTCTGCCGGTGGTGTTGTTGTTGTTTTTATTCGCCGGGATATCGAAGGGTTATTCACTTCCTATGCGCGCGGCTTGGCAGGAATTTTCTTCCTGGATACTGCGCTTCTCCTATAACTGCTGGATGACGATGATGATCGGGTTTGTTTTGCGATAATCCAGCGGACGAGGACTTTTTTCGTCGCGATGCGGGGAGAGGGGAAGAGAAGTTTCGTGGGACCGACTGCAAGTATTCAGATTGAGCTCATTTTTGAAACAGTGTTTATCGAATTGCATTCGTTAAAGTAACGCTACATTTGTGACTTGTCAAGCGTCGGGAGATAATCTGCCTCCGACGATGTGTCTATATATATCTGTGTGTGTACGTACACAGCATCGGTTGCATTAAACTTATCGATTTATGTATCGTCGAGGTCCAATCGACAAACGCGTACGTACATATAACACACATACAGACACACCAAAACAAGTAAACCGGAAAGCCAGTCGACGTAACCGAATTAACGAAAAGCCCGCGATCGGTACCGATTGTCGGGGAGAAACCGTTATTAACTTGTTTTTCCGCGGCTCACGTGCTTTAAACTCTCCGGGAGAGCGAGGCTCATTATGCATTGCTCTCTCTCTCTCTCTTTCCCTCTCCTTCAGGAAATTTCGTGGCGTGTGTTAGACGTAATAACCATAATTTCCAGAGTTCAAAATACCAACGGTTTGCGCCTCCCCGCAAACAGATCTCTCTCTCTCTCGCTCTCGCTCGGAAAGTATGTAATTGCGCTCGTCGCATTTTAGCCAATACACCGCGGCGTTCACCGTTTTCGAAAATCGCCGCGCACTGCATATATGCCGAGACGCGCTCCGCGCGGCGCTTATACGACTCGTGTGTTCCAGATTTTCGTGTACCGTTCAATATAATAAGTTCAAAATTCCAGATTTTTACGGCCTTCCGCGGCGCGCGGCCGAGGCGTCGGCGCAATTTCGGAATTCTTTCTTCGTTTTCTTTTTCTCTGTCTTCTCGCAACCGTGAAAATCGTGCGCCGTCGAGTTTTACGCTACTCTCTCGCGATGTGTGCATTAATTTTAATAACTACTTCTTAAAGTCGAAACCGGCCGCTCTCGTGTAGAGAGAGACGGATATGCGCCGGTGTACCGTACGTTTCGTTCTCCATTCGAAAAATCATTGGGTGAAACTCTTCCTGTACTACAAACGCGATGATTGTGCAATTGATGTAACGATTATATATTAGAACGATATGTGTATAGATAATGTATATAAAATCTTGGGGGGGGGGGGGGGCTTTCCTCGACTTCGCGAGCGCGTATAATTAGTCCGCGCTATCGGGATCTTCGATTTCTTCGACAGTGAAAGTGTTTCATTATGGATTTTCTACGGGCTTGATATATTTTCCTAACGTAAGAGTTATATGTGGCGCGTGTAATAGACGCCCCGCGTGTATGGTCGTAACGAAAATTAGAGAGAAACTTTTCATTCACTAATGGATATTATGTGTTATTACTTTTGTTGTTGTTTGTTTGTTTGTTTGTTTGTTTTTTTTTATGTTTGTACTTTTACTCCGACGATGAACGTGTGCGGATATGATAAAAATTATGCAATTGACGATGATTCAATAAAAGCGTACTTTTACTCGGACAAAAAGACGACGCATGCGGCTACCAAACTAATGGGATTTTGCAGGATCGGTTTTGTATAGAGTCATTCTCTGACATAACTTGCAAAATTATTTAACCATGACTGGGCAGTATTCTGTACAAGTGCTGAAGCGACTGAAAAAAATTTATTCGTTTTTTTAAGCAAAATTTTTCCTTAAAAAAAAGGTTAGATAAACTGCTTTTACATTTCTGTAAAATAGCGTTTTATGTAAGTCCGCAACTCGTTAGCCAATTACGCAAGCAAATGAATAAACAAAACTGATTCAATTCTATTTTTCAATCGGCCAAATGTATTTGCAAACAAACAAAACAAAAAATTGAATTCAATCGTTTCGGGGCTTACATTACGGCCACGGGAAAATCTGGCTAAAGTTTCATTACCAGAAGAAACATGAATTTTCTTACAACCGCTTCCCACACACATACACCCGTATATACCCCAATAGGAAATTGCAACTCGCTAATAACAATCTCATTCCCCATCGAGACGTAAAGCCCACAGAGAGATTTTATTGTGCAGTTCCCCGCATGTATAAAACATAGGGATAGTCGCTCGGTTTTCCAAACGCCTGTCGACATTGCGAAAAGTTTTATCGCCGCCTTATATACATACATTGGAGAACTACGCGCGACGCGACTTGGGACATTTTCCAGGCCGCCGCCGTCGTCGTCGCAGTCGATTCGAAATCGCTTGGAAATTCCGCGTTTCCGTCCCGCAGAGAGAGGGAGACTCTCGCATCGCATAAAATTACACGACACCTTTTACGATCGTCGACCTCATCCTTTCTCTCTCTCTCTCTCCGGCGATTCCCTTCTTCCTTTTTTCGCATTATTGTAATGAATGGAGTGGCGCGGGTAATGCCTGTGATTTACGGATACTTCGATCGTCGCGAAAAAATTGAAAGGAGAGAGAGGGGGGTGGGGGGGAGACGAGTGGAAAATGTATAATTGATTTCCGAAGGCTCTCCCGCGCGGGTAAAAGCGTGCGGCGCCGCGAGAGTAAATACGCCGCGCGCATAAATATTTATAACACTCGCGCGCGGGCAGTATTGTTGGCTCTCCGCGACGATACGGAACGCGAAATTTCGTTTTCACCCGCGTTGGAGAGATCTAGGCGACTTTAATAATTCAAAGGAATTTTTTACGATTTTTGTGTTGTACACAATGTAGATGTATGTACACACAAAAAAAAGTGGGCTGCCTCTTACGTGTATACAAGTCGGCGAGAGGATTTTCTCGAGGTGTGTGCGTCTACACAGACGTTTCGAAACTCACCTGCAACAGAAAAATAAACAAAACGTATTAGTAAACAGTGAATGTGGTTACGTGACAGGCGAGGCGTTCCGCGTAAATATGTGTGTAACGCGCATCGATTGCATTCGGCAACTTATTGACGACTCGCATGTTTTCTATACGCGAAATCAAAACTTTTTTTTTCGCAAAGAATTGCGCCGAAACGTAAACACAGGGTCCTTTTGCGACAACCGCCGCGTTATACTTTTACTTATATAAAGCTTCAGATAATAAAGCTTTTTTATCGTTATTACTATCATTATCAACTATTAGAACGACCAGGAGACATACTCTGTGCCTATCGCGAAAATCGCTTTATGAAAATTTCTCAGGGTGTACTATACTTTTCTCCCGCACACTATACTACCATATATTCAATGCGAACCGGATCCGAATTAACGTACGCGCATAATCCTTATCGAAACTGCCCGTCAATTTCCATTTTCATCCGAGCCGTCGTATAGTCGCTCTCGTATCGGTAACCAGTACACCACACGTACACATGTACGCAGTTTCGAGGCGGAAAGCTGCAAACCGGAAATTCCGAAAGGAAAACCGACGTCGATATACGCCCGGCGTATCACATCTCGCGGAGGCATCTATAAAATCGCGAGTCTCGCGAAACTCGCCGCGCCTTTCACCATCTATAAAGTATTCTGCGGCGAGAGAATAATATTGTCGCCACTCCCGTGTACGTACATAGCTTATGTACACGCACACGTTTCCCAAGCGCCGCAGAGCCGGTGCGATCGCATTCCGCAGTGTCTGTGTGCGGCTGCTGCGGGACTTTCGAAAAATCGCACACGCGAGAGAGAGAGCCTGGCATTCATCTCGCTCTCGGGAATAGTTGACCTGTTTGATTCGCGACGGTAATGGATCGGTATTGTATGATAATCTATATATATCGTGTGTTATTATGACGATGTATATCTATACAGCGTTCGGAATTCGACGAGGACGAGGCATCGCATGTATCGCTTTGGAAATCGGATGTAATAACGATATAGCGGCGTATGTGTATATTGACGACGATCGGCATCAACGTCAAGTTCGATCGGCAATTGAGACGCGCGCGCACGCTTTCTTCCGAATGAATTATATACCGATTTTCACGGGAGGTGGATTTTTAATGTCTCTATTTTCTCTCCCTTTCTCTCTCTCTCTCTCTCTCTCTCTCTCTCTCTCTCTCTTTGGAAATGGATTAAGCCTTGTTTTCTCTCTCGCGCAAGTGACATCTCATTATATACGCCTCGAACAGGATCGTCGGGCCCTGAGCAGCGCTTTTATTCGTGTCAGTGTGTTGCGTGCCCATTTCGCGACTTGTCGTCGCGTCGTGTGTGTAAACACACGCGCACCGCATTCTTACAATTTTGCAGACTCGTCCCCGCGTACAAATCGAGTTTGTGCGTTTGCGCGTGTATAAGGCGTGAGATTCGCGAGGCTTCGGCGGTTTTGTTCGACTCTGTGAATGGGATCGTTTTGGGAAATCGGTTGGAGTTTCACCTAATTGAATTGAAGATTAATCACTTGATTGCAGGGTATGCGCATGGTATATACGCGAGCATTAAACGAGCTCGTATTTTCCATCGTGAATTGAGCTGTTATATACACACTCTACTACTGGGAGATGAATGTATAATGTATGTGTATAGAATCGTAAAGTCGGACGGTCCTTTCGGAGCCGCGAAAGCATATAGCGTAGCGAGAGTCGTAAATCTTCGTCGCGAGAAATGACACGTGGAACTTTTCCTCCGGCTTTATGCCAAAATATACATTATACATGTAGTCATACATATTATGATTCGAAGCCAAAGCCACCGAATTACGCGTCTTCGCACTTGTCCTTATGTACGTAAGGTATATACGTAATCCCATATAGGGGGGGGGGGCACACCTAGACGTATATGAAAAATTCAGGTGTCGTCTCTGTGGCGCGTGTCGCGAGTAAAAACCGAACTTTCGGTCTCGTTCGAGCCGCACAGACGAAAGTACACACATGGGTGTGTACATCCTGCAAATACGCGCAGCCAAAAGAAAATCGCTGTCCCTCTCGTATACGCGAGTATAGGTTGCACAATCGAAAGTCAACTGCGCTGTGCCGAAGGAAAATTACGAAAATAAAGGAGAGGAACGATCGGCTTGGAATTCCAATTTGACGCGCGTATTACGGAAGAGAAGAGGCGGAGCTGACGACGAACGACACCTGCACGACTGACGTGCCCCCACACGCCCAGGATATATACGTCCTATATGCCAAATGAAAAGCTGGCGTGTACACACGCGAGGACTACGCGTTTAAAAATGCGAGTTCGAATTGCCGCATCGAAAAGTAATTAAGGCGAGAGAAAGAGAATGTGTGCGTGCGACACTGGACGTGGGTAATGCAGGAATCCCCGGCTAGCGTGTGTCACCTGAGCTTACGCGTGCAGGTGCGCCGTTGTCTGCTTTACCTACCGGCATGTGTATACCCGCGCGATTCATACAATGTATATTGCACATATAATATATATGTGTGTGTGTATCACTGAAAATCAACTGTTGCTCTCTTCGATAGAACACTTCGAATGTAAAGCACACTGTATTATTCTTACGCAACGAAAATTGAATTTTCATATCTTTAACAACAGCACAAAATGCAAAGCACCATTGATACTGTACCTGCAGAGAGAGCCGGTATGCGTTTGTCAATAATGAAAAAAACGAGGCATTTTCACTCCGCGGCACAGCTGGATGGAAGTTTGCTGAGGTTACGTGAATATCAAGGATCCAGTTTCGCCTTGGACGCGCGTTTCTCGCTCTTTTAATATATATAGCGGTTATTTAACGACACTACATATAGGAATCGCCGTTGTCTATATATAAATGCACACAGACACGACGCACACCTCGTGCACATCCGGATAGTTAAAGTTTAATCGCTCGTATATGCAGAGACTCGGAGGCGTCATCCTTCGCAAATGCAAATGTAAGTATACATGACTGCAATGCCGTTTCCTGTGCGAGCTTTACGAAATGTTGAGAAGTGTATTTTTTTCTCTCTCCTTCTATCTCTCTCTTGTGCTAATAACGCGGGAGACGATTATCTTCAATGGAATATTCCGAAATCCGGATGATAAGGAGTAAAGATATTTGATTCGGATATGGCCGCGGCCTCGAGAGCGACGAGAGAAAGAAAAAGAGCTGTACAGTTAAATCGTTTTGTTGCACACTATAATATTCATGGATCGTAACGTCGTCTAGCGGGACCAACGAATGGCGCGAATTTTGCAGCATCTCGTCGCGAGCATCTCGCGAATATTCCAGGTGAACAATGAGAGCAAAAAAAAACGAAATAATAACGACATCGAACTATCTCGGCCGCAGTAGCGTAAATTATACGCTTCGCCCGCGCGTCGACGAGAGTATTTCACAAAGCACTTCATCCCGCAACAGAAGCTTCTCTCATGTACATATAGGTATACAAATTATACGCGCAATACAAAGACGCGTCGATGATTCACGTATAGCAATGAAGAAACTAAAAGTTCTTCGAACCCTTTCGGATCGAATTTCTCGTATATACAACGCGACGTGCATCTGCGCGGCGATGACAATGAAAAGCCGCGAACAAAAGCTTCGAGCGACGCCTATATATGCATATACATGTATCCATGACGAGGAGAGGACCGGTAGAAATGAGTCCCGCGCGCGCCTGCGTTACAGTATACAGAAACCGTAGGCGGACGAGGAATTGAATTAAAAAGAAAAAAAAAACGGAAGAAACGTTATTACCTAACGCACGTGCGCGCGAGCGTCCGCGTCAACTCGACTACGAAGCCGAGAGAAAATTGTATTTAGGCGCGCATTAGAGTATAGGTATAGTTGTGATACGTATGTATGAGAAGGTGAATTGCGAAGTCGATGAGTGCACATGTGCATCAGAGGACATAATGACTTTTCGATGGAGGCGCGCGTGCAGTCGTTGGCCGGCATTTATTACCGTTTCGAAAACTCATTAACCTTTTTCAGCGCCTGTACGTGCGGGGAAGGGAAGTCGTATGGAGGCTCTGTACTCGTGAAAATAAACAAATAAAGGTGGAAAGATTTGTCTTTTTTTTGTCGTCGTTGCGCAATTACAGTTCTCGCGAGAGGTTTATACGACGAAGCTTTCAATCCTATAAATATTTCACATTAACATCGAGTTGTAATTGATAGATAAATCCCTACCACGCAATTGAAATAAAACTTTTAATTGACATTCAATCGACGATTCCGTTTTTTGCATCACAATCACGCGGCTTATAACTACACATTTCGTAAAATCATATTTTAAAACTAGAATATTACACTCGGCGAGAAGCCGGTCCCAAATTACGAAAGCCAACTGTGGCAGGCCGCGCACTGCGGCAGCACACCTGTCGCAAGCTCGCTTCCACATGGTAATACACGCGCGTATATATAGGCTTCTCCAAGTGCCTCTCTCCTCTCGACGTCCGGTCTCTCGAGGGACTCCACCTTTTCCACCAAAATCCGATGGGCCATCGCATACGATCCGGAAAACCTTTTCTCCCTCCTCTCCCCCCACCCACCCACCAGGACGTGACGAGCAGAAAATTAATTTTGAACTGCAACGACGAGATGTACGCGCAAAAAGCAATTTTTACCCTCTCAGAGCTCGCCCGAGACATTCCAATCGCTCTCGGGCCGCGTAACGCATAAACATAGTGCGTCCCATTGGAAGAGTACGAGTCTCGAGACGCGACAATAATAAAAGCGTTCGCGCGCTTGACAGCCCTCGCGGAAGAAGAAGTCGACGTGCAGCGCGTCGCCGGACGACCAAGTTCAGCATATATAGAAGTTACGTACACACACACACACACACACACACACACACACACACACACAGATGTGTTTGTGGAGACCATCGACTACTCGGCCGCACCATCTGCAGCACTGCAACGCGTATATACGCTGACGCGACAGAGGAAACAAAAGAAGAAGAGGAGCCACTTGACGCGAGAGAGAGAGAGAGAGAGAGTCCCTTGAACCTGGTGCTAAACCAAGCATTAAAGGCCGGGGCCCACAGGGGATAATGATAAGTCTCTTTACGCATGCGTAACTCGTATATATACGCGCGCGTTATTCTACGACTCTCTCTCTCTCTCTCTCTCTCTCGGACTACGGGCTGCTGAGGTGCGCGTTATAGACGACGACGATGCGCCTCGCGCGCGGCCGCAGACGTGGCGCTCATGGAAATACGCGCGCCAGAGCTCGTTAGAATAGGTATGTGCGGGGAGGGATTTTTTTATTTTCTCCGAGAGGAGAGAGAGTTGAGTTAGAGCTGCGGACTGTCTGGAGTTCTCTTCTACATTTTTTTTAAGTGTCTGGGAATAGGCTCGGATGGCTTTTTCACGATGGGAATTCGAATGCGAAGCGCGCGGCGGAGCGAGAGAGCGTTGCTTTTCTTTTGTCATTATACTCACCGATTTTCTATATATATAGGGAAATAAAAAGCGTGATCTTTCTCGTATATTTTAGATATACAGAGGTGTATCGGTGCGTTTCGATGTTACGGGTTTTCGGCGTGGAAATTGGGATGGATATACTGGTGTACGTATATAAAAAACGTATGTGCACGAAATTGTGAGATTTTAGTGTGCATTCGAATTTCCGAAAGTGTGGGTATACAGGGCGAGGCGTTTTACAAGCTTATGATGGATTTTGTGTATAGTATTCAGTAAGGCACGTTTGAGAATATTCGTTGAGTCATTTGTTCTTTTGAAAGGCGTAAAAAAAGTCTCGCGCATCATCCGCGCAATGTTAAGTAACTCGCGAGTGAGTCAAATGAGTTAATTTAAGAAACTATTAACTTCGTGTAGTTATTTTTAAATAAATTGTAATTATTGTCGTTGGTTACCTATAGCGTTAAAGATTATACAGCTAATTCATCATTGAGTTACCACCCGGTATACAGAGATTAATAGCGACTACATCGATTAATTAAGTGCATTAAGCTTTAAAAAATACACCGTTTCATTTCGGCTTCAAACAGCTCAATCGTTAGGTCGATCTTTGAACATCTCTGTCAATCAATAATTTATCCCATCACATTTTCGATCGGTGCGGCCAAACTTGCTGAAGCGCGAAAAAAATTCATTCAACATCAAGTCGAATCTAAAATACGTACCAAAAACAAAAGCCGTCCTATCTCCGATCGCGCAATCCCCATTACCAACTCCACATCGTAATCTGCATTATGCAAAGTATAATAGCCACCGCAAAAATATTGCATCCCGCAAAAGAAAAACGGAAAAGCGCGCGCGCGTCGTTAAACTGCGCGTTTAACGCCGAGCGTAGCTCGCGAAAGAAGCCAAGACCTTAAAACGAATCGCTGCTAAAAATCTGCGCGCGCGTAATGTAATAACCGACAAACGCATTATATACCCGCGTGCGCACATCGTCTCGCGCCCCGCGAATGGCATATACCGAGCGTACAGCGCGTTCGCGCAATTCACGATTACCAGGCAAGGTTTTCCCTCGAAGAACAATGAAAAGAACAAGCCGCCGTGGACTTGGACACGCTTAGCATAATTCAATTTCGCAGATCTCCGCAGATTACGAGTCCGCGAGAGATATAGTCCTCCCCCCCCCCCCTTGCCCCTTTACATATAGACACACGCGCGTTGCTCCGCGACGTGGATAAATCAAATCTGATTACTCATCGTAGTTTTCGATTCGCTGCATAGGTCTCTCTCTCTTCGTGTATGCACTCGCGCGCCTAATGACAAATGAGATTCGGATTCGCTTCGCTTCCTTGCAGCGCGACGTCACTCTCGCCGCCGAGAGCCGGAAGTTTGCTTTTTCGAGATCAGCAGATTCAAGAGTCAAGGTCTCGAGCTGTGGAGAAGATTTCAATTGATTTTTCACGTGTATACCGTATCCGCGTTGTGATGTGCGTGTAAGCACGTGAGGAAGCAACAAAAAAAATTTTTTTTTTATAGCACAGCTAACACGAAGTGCCGTATTTTTCAGTGCGCAGTGTGTGTCGCAAAAGATATATATATATAACGCGCGCAAAGTCTGGCGGGTTAATCGCCGTTAAAAATGGGGGAAAACTCGTTGGGTTACGAAAATCGCGAATTAGCGATAATTAAGAACGCGGCGCGCTCAGCGCTCGCCGCGTAAACCGGCTGGAAAAACACTCGAAACGTGCCGAAAACGTGTGTTTAAAGGAGCGAATTGCATAATGCGCGGGTTGCGCACTCTTTGATCGCGATATATTTTGCCTCGACACACGTTTTACGCGCTTACAGCTCAAAAAGTGCTCTGCTTAACGAATCAATTTACAAAAATTAATGGCAAAAACTTTTCGTTATTACAACAATTACGAAATACGCTATATTTTCTTATCTACAAGCGCTAATAAATTTCAAAAAAAAATTATTTTTATAGCGCTATCAATTACAAGACGCCCATACCGCAGCTCCCCCGATTCTCACGGAAACCCGTCGCTCTTATATATACTCGCTATACCTCGAGAAGGAAATAAATCGCGAGAAAAATGCCCGGGAATCAATGCGGCTGCAGCCCCGGTGTATAATCGAAGAGGAAAGCCTCAATCTCGTCTCCGGACGTATATATATATATACGGGCCTCATCATCGTAAATGTCTCTGTCAGCCAAGGGGGACCACCGACGTCGCGTTTATACACATCACAGTTATACCTGTACACGTGACGGTCATCGGCGAAACGCGGCTGTGTGCAGTGCACACACCCCCGCGATATATAATGGCACAGCGATCGCCGCGTCTCGCGGCGCGACGATGCGATGGTCGTCGACCGAGCGAGACGAGACTACTGCAGGTTGACGAACACATATATAGACGTACAACACTACACGCCCATGTCTGCATGAGCGCACTTTTCCGAGGCAGTCGAGCAGCGCGTGGTGTATATATACGTGTATAGACCCCACGTCGATAATCGCGCTCTGGCGCCTTCTTTGTTGGCCCTATTTTTCGCGTGGCTTGCAAATTTCGAGGATGACTGCGGCCGACGTGTGTGTGTGTGTGGGGGAGGGGAGGGTATTTACATGTGGGGTTTAAATAGTCTCTTTGCAGCTCGGAGGAGGAGGTGGAAGAGGTGGACGCTATTGTGGCTTTTAATGGGAGCAATTTGCATGGATAACTGAATGGGGAAGAATTTTTTTGGAAAAGGCGTCGATTTTAAAAAATTTTCGGAAATTAACGGTTCGTTTGGTTAGATTTAATTGATTTAGGTATATAGATAGTTTGTCTTTATGAGGACGTAATTTTTACGGAATTATAGTATATGAATTCAGTTTCATTATATAGTATTCCATTAGGCAATTTTATCATTAGTCACACTTCATTAGTCAATTTTGGTATTATAAATTACAATTTTTTGTTAAGTTTCACGCATCATACATTACAATGTAGAAAATACTTTGAAAAATAGATAAGTACATTATTGTCACGAACAATTCTTGCTCATTTCGTCCAAATTCGCGTATTTCAAACCCTACCCATGTGTCCGACCTACCGAAAACACCATCGATATCCCGAATAACCGCGTCAAGCGCGAAAAGAAGCCAGTCAAACGCATCGATCTCGAGGGCAAGAGTCATACACACACGTACATCAGGTATCAGAAGCACCAGCAGCAGCGAGCAATTCTACTCTCCTCATTGAAGCGTGACGCGCCGGCCGGAAGTTCGTCTCTCCCCCGCCTATATATATACACACACACATCTATATATAACCCCGTCTATAAGCTAAGCTGACGGCCACCTGTTCGGCTGGCGACGTCGACGTATATCGACTTATAAAAGGTGTGCGCGCACCGAGGCGCAGGTTACTCAACCTTATACACACGACACGCGCACACACGTAAGCGTCGCGGCGGAAGGCTAATTAAAGCTGCAGACCTGCATCGATTGCTTATCGGCTATATAATGTAACGGCTGTTGTGCGGCTCTCGCGCTGCTTTTTTCTTCTATGCTCATAAATATACATACCGATCAGGCATTGGGCTGCCATGAATTTTCTTTTAATTTTTTCCTTCCCGCTGCTCCGATATCGGCTCTTCGATGCGCATATATGATAAAGCCTGCGATCGACCGATAATTTACGATATACGCGCGCGGCCTTTAAACCGAAGAAATAAACGATTGCGTGAATAGACTCGAGCATCGCGCCACACGCCAAGCGTGTATTAATTTCTTGATAAATAGTCCTCCGTCGTACGCACGACATACAATACAACTCGGCCGTGTGTACACAGTGACTCAAGCCAAATCCGATCGATTCTTACGCGGGTTTACGAGCACAGTGTGTACACTATATTTACGATAACATCGAAATCCAAACAGACGTAGTTTTCCCTCTTGCGGCAGATGTGTCCCCTTATCGCTGGACAAATGTATCACGTAGACTACTCGATTTTTCGCAATCGACTAATCCGGCACAGTAGCGGAGTATATGTCGAATTTTAAAAAATGCACTTTTCTTTGATCTAGAAATCGAAAATTTTTTTTTAAAGCTAGAGGTTTCAGATCAATTAGACTTTCTTCTGTGAACCGAAAGATAGTCAAAAGTGAGGCACCAATAAAATTTCGAATTACACTATGATAATTATCAAAAGAGGTTTAATTTAAAAAAACTTATGCTGAGTTTCGATGATCCGATCAAAAGTTATGCCCATTTAAAAAAAAAATAATTAAAATCCGAATAACCAATTTTTTTTGTTCCTCCACATGCCTCCCCGAGTGCCTCCCCATGTTAAATTTTCATATTCTATATTTCCCATGCTCCTCGGCATTTTTCGTCATCTTTTGACTTACAGAAGAAAGTCCAATTGCTCCGAAAGCTCTCTAGATTCAAAAATTTTTTTGCGAATTCTAGACCAAACAGAATTTCATGTATATTTTTTGCAAAATTCGACATATACGTATGTGTCTTTTATAGAAACTTTAAAAAAAACACGTAAAAACGACTCTCTCTCTTTCTCGCGATAATTACAAAGTACGCGCGCGGAGGAGAAAAATTCTTCCGCGCGGCCGCGCCGCATCCCATAACGAAATTGCGTAACCCCTGTAATCTCGGCGCAAACCGGAAACAATAGATCGGGCATCAAGGGGCCTGCAAATAACAGAGAGGATAAAAGCTGCGCGCAAGTTTCTCACAAGAGCAAAAGTGAAAATCCCCCCGCGCGCGCGCGCGCGATACAAAAAACCTCAGCGCCGGCTGCATAAAACCACACGCGGGTCGTTAAAATCTCTCAGCGCTCTCCAATTGAACGCTTTGCCATGGTAGCGCTGCAGAAAGTCCAAAAAAAGAAACTCCGACGGCTCCTCCGTAAAAGCCAAAGCAACGAACCCGCGCGCGCTCGCCTCTCTATATAAGAGAGAGAGAGAGATATATATATAAAATACTTACGTGTATATTGTGTATATATATATAAAAAGGCGAGAGGCCAAAAAAGCCTTCGCGGCCGTAAACTCGCCTTTTATATACGCGTATACGTTTATAGCAAACATATATCGGCCGCGAGCAGCTCTTGCCTAAACAACAAATCGCTCTGGATCGCGAGACTATACACACGTTTATACACACGTGTACGTTTTATACCCGGCATGCAGCGTATGTGTACCGCAACCGCGGCCGCAGCCGCTACATATATACATTGCACGCATTGTCTCTTTATCCGGCGAAATTCACACTCAACTTTCTACGCGTACGTATATGTATGTGTGCATAGGCGAGGAATTCAACGCGCATGTGTGCGCATATACGTATATATATACGTGTGCACAATGTATATATGTATTGCCGTAGCGCAGCAACGCGCATTTTATATGTAGCCATATGGGAATCTGGGCACGCGCTTGCGCCCATAAACAAAAGCCCCTTCTCCTCCCCCTCCCTCGCACTCTAGCGCTGCACAGAGGCACTTTCAGCGCGTGTACGCGCATTTTTTGTTCAAAAGTCCGCCGAGTTTCATCAGCATAGCGCGAGATGGAGAGAGAGAGACTTTGTTCTCCTTTCGCGCGAGTTCTCGTGTTTTGCTGTATATACGTGGCCGGGCTCTCTGAATATAAAGTATTTATGTATATTCATATACGTAACGACGACAAAAGGACGATGATCCTCGCGAGACTTTTTCCCCATCTGCGTGTGTGGCTTTCCAGCCTCTTTTTCTTTTGCCCACGACGCCTGCACTCTCTCGACGACTTTTTCCGATGTACGCATATCGTTACGCGAAAGTATTGTCATCATCCGGTCGCAAAAAGGTGTACAGAGCTGTGCAAATTATCGCACCTGCTCACCTAAAAAAACACAGTCGTTTGCGGTGTCAATGTCGGGGGAGGGTTAGAGCCGAGAACAGAGTCGGAAGAGCAATTATCGTTTTTTTTCTTGCGATATAAGTACGCACGACGTACCGAGAATGCATATAAGGTTGCACAAAGCCGCGAGTCACACTCGACCGCACAGTGCCGCTAACCGATTTAGAAGCTTCAGCGCGAAAATAATTAATACGTATACGGCAATTGCGCGTATATGCATTTCTGAATTGCGCAATAGCGTATCTATACACATGTGTTCACGATGTGCATAGGGGAGAAGCGCGACGACGATATCGACGGTTAATCCGTCTGTTCTGGATCTTCTGTGGAGGATCATCAAGGCCTGAGAAATTGCGCGGATGATGCGCTCGCATGCGCCACGTGAGAGAATCGTCGGACGTGATGCTGGTATTATATTGGAGGAGGAAAAAAAAAAAAATAAGCGCATCACGCGAAGAACGATAGACGCATCCTTGACATCTTGTTTACGTCGAGTTTGTGTAAGCGGCTGCCAGTGAGACGCGGTATTAACTTTAATGGCCTATACTCTTCGGCCGAATATATACATTGGAAATTAATTGTTTTTATATCGCGGAGTTGTCTTTTATACGTTAGCTTTTGATTGAATTGAGTTTTGTTTGCCCTACTCTCCTCTCCCATTAGTGTCGATATTTTTATACGAGCTAAAATCTATTTTCTGGCGAAGGAATATGGAAATACTCCGTTTTACTCTCTATACACTGACTGGAACGTTTCAGGCTCGAATTATTCTGTTGTAATAGGGTAGAATATAAAAAAAAAACATAATTTGCAACAATTACAACTAAGGAGTAATCGTCTACTCGCTCCTTAGCTCGCTGGAATTGAATTATTTTTGCATAATAAGTAAAACGTGATTCGAAGGCAAGTGTAGTAGCTCCGCAGCCATGGACAATTATGCAAATTTGAAAAATAGTCAGAAGAGATCGGAATACGCACGGTGAACTCATTTGCGGTGTATACACTCCGTTAGCTTTCGTTTTCAGCGAAAATCGATGTACTGACAAAATTAAAGCCGGCATCGACAGCCTTTAAAATTTATTCGAAAAAAAAAATATATATATATATCACTAATATACTTTTCAGTTCAGTGCATTTCACGGAAACTATACTGGCTAATTTTTTGTTAATTCCCACAATGATTATCAATATAACTCAATACACATACTTCTCGATATTCTCATTTACCCCCATCTCTCATCTCTATTGTTTGTTTTCGCCTGACGAAACCGCTGGATTTTCGAATATTGTCTAATCGAAACGCACACATGTGATGTATGTACACATCGAGAGTGAGAGAGACGAGCATCAGACATTTTAATGTACGCGTATAGCCGCGGCATTCTTAGAAAGTCTTCATTTCGTATTCGATCGCGCAACCATGTAAAATAACCGATCCCAAGGATACACACAAGAGCGCCGAGAGTATATCTCGTAATTAACAGATGGAAAACACACGATCGATCATTTCACGAGAAAGTCGCTCGTTCGACGCTATATATATTAATATACACGACGAGCTATGTAGACGAAGAAGACGATCTTGCAAAATATATGTCCCCTTGAGCGAGGTATAGTTTATATATGCGTACAATTTTTTTTCTCTCTCTCTCTCTCTCTCTCTATAGTATCTCCTGACCCGAGAGAACGAGCCGCGCACACGTACATATTAATGAGCGCGAAAAAGAAGACGAAAGAGAGTAGCAGCGCGAGCTTGCCACATAAAATCCCGATGACCTTGGATTCCTTCGATAATCTCGGGTAATTTGCCCGTTTCGACGAGCAAATTACTATCATTTTATGAACTCGCGCGCTCGGCCGCTGCGCGAAACCTTTGTCTTTCTCTCTTTCCTTTTCTCTCGCTCGGTAAGCGAAGAGTCGCGCGCTTTACTTATATCTGGTGTAAAGCAGTCTCACTTTTATCGTCTCGGCTCTATCGTTTCACCTACCGTGCAAAAAAAACGGTTTATCTCTCGCGGATATTATATTGTCTTTCGCTTTATCGGACAGTGTATCGAGATTGCGTACTTTTGTTCTTTTTATTTCATACATTTGTGTACTGTGGTGTGGTACATAGTGTGCGATATGGTGGAAATCGGTGCGATTTTTTGTTTCAATTTTTGTTGTTTGTCGTACAACGACACTTGCAATCTCAAGCCAAACATTTTTATAAGGATTGCGTGAAATGTCATATTTATGTAAATTATACAGAAAAATGATTCTATGAAATGTTGATACCAATTTATACACAAATGTAAAATAAATAGAAGAAAAAATTTTCGAAAGGATTGAAGCACTGGGTTCGAAATTCTCGTATACGACGAAGAGTTCGATCTACCCGAGTCATTTAAAAAATATTGAGAAATGCAGATGTTGAAGAAACTCGTAGACGCAATTGAGGCTTGCGTGTGGCAAGTAACAATTAATCGACGCGAAGTTTCTTACGCAACGTACTAACAACTAATTTTTTAAGTAAAATTTGCTTCTTTGCAATTTTCGTCTTTTCAACAACGCAATTGCAGCTCCAAGAATCAATTACGCGGAAAACCGAGACCTCCCCCCTCCCTTCCTCCCTCTCGTTGAAAAAGTATCTCAAAACCTTCTGAAAATCCACGAGGTATAATATACCCGGCGAGTCGTCTCGCTTCCTATTAAAATAATTCTCCTCTCTCTCCCCGCAGAGCCTTATATACTCGCTGCAACCATTGAGAAATTCCAGATTTTCGCCAACACACCACTGTGCACATGCACCAGCATCAACGGCATCGGGGGAGGGGGAGGGGGGAGGAAAGAGAACCAACGACCGCAACAATTTCCAAGCTCTTTCTCTCTCTCGAGCCCTTCTCTCTCGCTCTCGCCGCGGCAAAACACGCCGGCACGCAACCCACCCATATATATGTACATACACGTATACATATATAGCCTCTGGCCAGCAGCAGCAGCGGCGGCATCGACAAATCCAATAAAGCCAACTGGAACCGAGGCACATTGCTCTCTTCTCTCTCGCACATATTAAAAGGAAGCCCCGAGCCGTCGTCGTCGTCGTCGTCGAAGCTCTCCGCGCATTGTGCACGTGCACACCTTTCCCACCAAGGACGAGCCAATAGTTGTATATATATATACTACACGCGATGTATACAGTATATGCGCCTTTCACGCGCGCGCCGGCCTTTCGAAAAACTCGTAAAAGCTCGTCGATGATGCAGGTGATGATGCCCCGCTGTGTATATCGTATATATACAAGAGAGCTGTTCTATTCTATTCTCGCGCCGTCGATGTGCTTAGAATTTAACGCCGGCGCGCGCATATATCGGAGAGCGACTTTCCGCGAGGAATTCGAAAGGCGCGGGTTGTACATATAAATACATGTATACAGGTGTGTGTGGACGAAGGATGCGCGGCTAGACAGTCCTGTATTTATAGGTGTGTTGTTATATTGAAAACAGGTGCCTGGGTGCGATGGGAGAGAGAAGCTATTGTGACTGCGCGTCGCTTTCCTAATTGATTGGCATTTTCGGGATGGGAGGCGCAGCAGCGGAGCAGGGGATTCTCGGAATGATGCGGGCAGTTTTTCGCTTTCCGAAGCTATAGCCATAGGCGAAAAATCGAGAGTTTGTGTAAACGCGTCGTGAGGAAGGTCCGGACTTGCGAAGATTTTCCGACGAGAAAATCTAGGCATCTTGTCTACACGGTGAACTCAATACATTTTATGCATTTTTTATGCTTTTTTAATGAATCGCCGCATGGAAATTTCATTCCAGTCCCGGCGTCTGTGTGCTATTAATTTTTACAGAATTTAACGTTACACATTTTTACGAGAGAGTCAAGCGGCAGTTTTCAACGAGGCGCATAGAGGTTTATAGGTTTGAAGACGTGTCCGTCTGTATACGTGTGCTGCTGTAAAAAGTGTATTTTTGGAATTCTCGCTATCGACTGCTATAGAGGCTGTATCCACGTCATAATACGCGACGACCTCAGAGAAGGATAACAGTTAGGTCCGTGTTTTACTACAAACAGCTGATGGTTATATATACACAAGTCTATAAACGCACAGGTTGTAGGTAACTAGTATGTCAGTGTACATGTGACTGTGCAACAAGGGTCGTAAAATATTTTTCTCTTTTGAAATAAATTTCTTAATCACTGGTTTATCATACAGAAACCTCAACGATATTTTTCAGGCCTAACGCGCCGGAGTCGTCCAAACAAGACGTAATAAATGTTTTAAATACACAATGACTCAAAGCAGCGATTAAGTACCTGGTGTGGAGAGAATAATTCTTGATAGGTAATTGCTATCTACACAAGGATCAGAAAAACAAATACGAAGAAAAACTTTTGTACAATAGATGTGTCTGTATACTCTGTGTTTAAAAAAATTTCCTGAAAATTCCCCCCCCCCCTTCAAAATCAAGAACATATAACTCCAAAAACCACAAAGGACACTCGCACACCGCGAACCGGAAGTCATACACACAGGTTATACAGTGCAGCACTAAAAAAAAGCACTGTACAGTCTCGCGGATGAACCGACGCACTGACAAATCGTTTTTTTTTTCTTTTTTCGACTGACAATAAAACTCGTCTCGCCGAATAAGTGGGTCGACGCCCTTGACAGGCGCTGAAACTCAAACAGCGGCGCGCGAGAGCCGCTGTACGCATACGACCTCGGTTTCCTCGTTATCAATGGCATTTAACGCTTGAACACACGAACGCGAGCTTTATAATACGAGCCGTTCGAATTGGCCAGAAACCTCCGGCTGAGAAATATTCAGCCGTTGAATCGCCTGCCACAACGTGATTCGAATTCTACATTGCACCGACGAATTTGTGCGAAAATCCTCGACTATATCACATATATATACCGGAGAGCGTTGAGCAATTACGCGCCAATTGAAAATGCTTGAATTACTGCGTAACGATTTTGCAGTATGGTACAGCGAATATTTTTAAAAACTAATTCCGCTGGAGCGTATAATATACGTATATACAGAGGTTGCAAGGTGCTTCGACACATCGTCAAGAGAGACTACGAATTTTCTAATCCCCGGTAAAAATGCCGCCACTTTATTAGCCGGTCGGTCAAACTCTGTTTCTTGTTTTTTTTTTCTCTTCGCTCACAGAACGTACACTACACATTCCAAATCTAATATTTAAACAGTGTAATTACGCGCTCTCGCGCATTGTGTAAAGTGCAATAAAAAGAATCGACTTCTCAGAACGTGGGGGGGGGGAGACTCTCTCGGCTATTTCGCAACGACGGTGGATATGTATAAACAAAATGCAACGAGAACTACGTATATATACATACACTATACTATACATGTATACACCGAGGCACCTCCAATGACTCGCCTATTAAAATATCCCGACTAGTCATACTCTCCGCGGCTGCAGCGGCGAAATCGTTATTTAATAACCGGCTCTCTTCGGAATTGCGCCCGCGCGCGTGCATATAAATTGAAATATCAGCGCAGGCCCTTATCTCGAGGCGAAAAGTATATGAATTTCGAGAGAGAGAGAGAGAAGAGAGCTCCGCTCCTCGCGTGCGCGGGAACGAACGAAACGAAAAGAAAAAATTTTTCGAGGGGGCTGATGCCGCCTCTCCGCTATTATTGTTATTATACGCATGCGAAGAGGAAAAAAAACGGGTGGAGGGGAGGGGGGAGGATCCCCCCGAAACGTGAAACAATACGCGTCGCTTCACACGAAAAAGCCCCGTTCCTCTCTCTCGTCGACGGCGGAGACGCCTCTTTTCGGAGCCTCGATTGCCATCGACTTGGCTGACTTCCTCCGCCGCGTGTGTACACCCGGGAGAGAGAGATTTTTATCGACTCTGTACTTCGGGATCGCTCCTGAGAAAAGTATCAGTGGGGGAGAGGGGGAGAGAGACGGAAAACGGCAAAAGGAAAGAGACGCGTATAATAGGAGCTCGTCCTTACGTCAGCGTGATTCGCTAAAATTCTTCTTCTTGCCGTTTTTTTTTACTCCTTCGAGAGAGGGAGAGAGAGAGAGAGACGATGTTGATTGTTGGCTGTTTGGACGATGAGGGGGTAATTTGGCCGTTTTTTCCTTTTTTTCTTCGTTTTTTTGTGTTCCTCGTATTATACACTCTAAAAAGCTTTGAAATATTTGCTGATCTCAGAGCTATAGCACGTAATAACTCATTCCCAAAGGCTTTTCGCACTCGGAACCTGTTCGCTCTGACTCGTGTGCCTTTCCATGCGCGCATTACTATACATATATATCGCATATATCGCGTCGCGATAAAATATTCGAATGTGCGTATAAGCTATAAATAACCTTCGCCTCTATCTCTCTCCCATTTTCTTATCCCAATTTATTGTCATTGCGTGATATAGGCAAAAATGCGAAGGTCGAGGGAACGAAAGTCTATTATCGCCGGCCGCTCGTATACAGATTGTGTGTATACGTATATATATAGACGCCGAAAAAAAAGAGCGACGAACCGTAAGAAAACGACGCACACAGACCGTGTGTTTTTTCAGGTGTTTCGAGGTGAATCATCGTTGATAGCAGTAGTGCGAGGACCTTGACAAGGAGAGAATATCATTACCGAAAAAAAAACTCCGGGCATGTGACGCGCGGGGGAGACGTACACGCGGGGGGAAATTATGTATATAAGACACCTGGCGTTGTTTCGGTGCCGCAGGAGGGGGACGCTTTTTTTTCCTAAGCGGGAAAATCGTGCTAATGAATCAGCCTCGTACAGAGTGTAATATGACGGATGAGTCGTTATGTACGTTTTGTTGCATTAGTTCCTCATTTGCAAGTATAGGGGAAAGTCGACACTCGGTGCTGTGTACATACAATAGCTGTAAAGAGGTGCTTCCGGATCGCGTACCAAAAAAATTATTATATTTAGCACTCGGCGCGCGAAGAAACTTGCAGTGCGCATCGCAAGTTAATTTAGAGAATGAGGTAAAAATTAGTCTCACTAGAATTCACTGGTGGTGATAAAGAAATTTAAGTCACTGTAACGATTTTCTCTCCCAGACGCTGTGTGAGCCTCTTTTCGTATGGTATATAGTGTACGATTCTTATCTTATATGAATTTCAAATTATTTGTTCATTCAGAGCACAGCCTGCGATATACTCTTTCTCTTCGTTGAATAGCTACGTATACATAACGTAGTTATCGCCCACAATACGAACAATTCGAATCGAATTAAAGCCGTTGATAAATTGCAAATTCTCTCTCTCTCTCTCTCTCTCTCTCTCTCTCTCTCTCTCTCTCTGCACTGACGTGGCGAGTGACGCAACAGTTCAGCAAGAGTCGTAGAAATAATCGGAGATTCCCAATCCGTACCGAAACAAAAAGAGAAAAAAAAACAAATCGTCGTCGTCGTTGTCACCATTAACAAAGCAGAAAACAAGCATCGTTCATCCGTCTCTTTTTTGCAACTATAGAAAACACCTCGAGAGGGAAAAAAGCAGAGCGCGCCGCGCTGCACACACACGAAGTCAGTCGATAATTAGTCGCGAGATTCCACGTCGCTTTCTCGCAGTTAAATGCACTTTTACCTCCTTTGCTTCTCTCTCTCTCTCTCTCTCTCACGCGCGCGGCGGTGTGTCAAGGAGGAAAAAAAAAGAAAATACACACACAACAATCGCGCGCGCGAGAGAGAGACTATAATGCGCGCGTTATATACGCGCGCCCGCCTTTAAATTACGAATTATCACTCTCTCGAGCGAGTTTACGTCTCGCTTTTATATACGCTATGCACTTACACGTCGACTATGCGCGCGTGTGTCCATACATATATATACAGGAGTAATACACGTGTGTGTAGAATACGAGCCTTAGCGAAATAGCGCGACGCTTTATAAGCGCGTGTGTACCACGTCAATGCGACTGTAACGACGGTTTGTTTTATCTGATTGCCGGAATCGGTTCATTTACAGGCGCTTAGGTAATGGCGCCGCTCGAGAAAGTCTTTCCCGCGACTAATGCTGTTACTTATATATATACGTGTGCCGCGTGTACGCGTTTTTACACAGTCTACTGGACGTAAGTACACTTTTATACGTAGTTGGAGAGACGCGTTTATTTTCGCGCGCGATACAGATGTGTTTCCCGATTGATTTATAAATTTTTTACTGTATACAAGTGCGACGCTCTTGCACAACACATTTGACAAATATTATGTATTTTATATACATTGGTATACCGCAGGAGAGGAGAACGAATGAGTTGCGTAAAATTTTCCTGAAATCAGAGCAAGTTACGCGCGTTGATTATACTACGTGCCGTTTAGCGTAAAAAAGCCCAGGCTTATATATACGCCAAGTCGCGGCCCCGCAGACGTCGTCGAATTTTTCCTGTTTGCCGAGAGCGCGACACGCTTGGGTCTAATTACGTAAAATTAAAAGGGTACAACCCGCTGCCGCCGCGGCGACGCGAAAATCCAGCCGTAAAGCTCGCGTTATCTCCCGCGAGCGCCGGAGCCTTAGAATTTTACTTAAAAAAAAAAGAGAAACGGGCTGCTCGGCCACGTTTCCGTATAATGAAAAATTTCGTCTCGGGTTAAGGCGTGCGCTCATTAATTACATACAATATTTTCTTTATTTTTCGTAATCGGAGAAAGGTATAGCCGAGTCTTCCAAAAATCGCAAAGCGAGGCGCACAATGCGTCTATATATAACCCTATCACACGCGAGATTTATCTCTATGGCGTCTGCGCGCATTAGACATACATTCCTCTAAGAGTATGGAATGCGTTGCTCAATGACCTTTTGCCGGGCGCGCGCGCGCGTGCACTTGAGAAGAAAGAGAAAGAAGGCGGAGATCTCTCCTGCACATATGCACATCGCTCCGGGGCTTTCGCAATTTCTTTCTTTCTATGCGCCTCTCTCGCGCTCGCACACTCCCGTATATATATACATACTTTATACATATATACACGTTATATACGTATATAATACGTGTATACTCCCTTGGATCGAACAACGACATTTTTACGCCTACGACCATCAACGCGGCTCTGCGCGAAGAGAGATGTGTCGAGGCGGCCGCAAGGAGTTCCTGAACCGATGCGTTTCGACACGGTTATTATATGGAGAGCATGATGGAAATGAGGAAAAGCCCCGTCGGCCGAGAGGCCTTATTGGGCCGTCGATGCAGGAGCCGAGGCGTTGACGCACTCTTTTCTTCGGCTCGTTATGCTGCGTTTAATAGGGAGGCGACGGTATACAACGAAAAATGTAGGCGAGCTGTGGGTTTTTTTAACGATTCCCCCGAACGAGAGTTGAAAACGAGGGAGACAGACGGTGTCACGAGGTAAACGTGTGCCTTTGGCTTCGTGACCCGATGGAACATTGTAATAATAGCGTACGTAACGGTGACGTATTTAACGGCTGTAGACACGTCTTGCTAATCAGCTCGACTCTCTCTGCGTCTTTAATGTATTCGTCGACGATGCGATACACTCCTCGGCTCTCGCGATATCGCGCTGTATAATAATATACAGAATTTTATGTAAATTCGACGATCTCCGCGCAACGACGCTGGAGGAGGAGAAAACCTTGTGTTCGCGCGCCGTCGACCTTAATGGGACGGATTACAGCGTACATATACGTGTGGAGAATTATTTTTTTCAAACGCGCATTCTTCGATCGGTATTTTTTTTAAGGATGTACGCTCGTCCCTGTGACTTTTTTTCTAAATTATATACATATCGCGTACTTATCTACGATGTACACACACGTACTCGTCGATGATGATACGCAGAAAAATCTGGTTCTGACGCGGGAGGGAGAGAGAGAGAAGCAGAAAAAACAGGAGAACGTGTTTTTACACGGCTTTTATTAACGATACATCGATAACGTCTAATCTATTGGCCAACGACTATCGGATAGACGACTGTGTGTGTACAGCAGGCATCGGCGTAATTAAAACGAAAGAGTGAAGAGAACATTATTTTATCTTGCCGAGTTATTTTCACCTTCTCGCCGCTCGGAGCTACGAGACGTTTCCATAATTCAGGATCAAAGAATTCGAGGCGTACAATCGCTTTCGTTTATTTTAATGCATCATCAAGCATTACGCGAATTCTCCGAAAAATCTCGTCGATTCCCCTCCCCCAGGAGAGATCGAGCGGAAGTTGTGGAATAAGAGTCACGTAACGTTGTACAGATGACGCGAGCTCGGAAAAATCGGTCGCCGCATGTTTTTCCGATCGGAAAATCGCTCGGGAGTCTGACGCACATATCTCTCCCGGGAGCCTTTGCGCATTTTCTTCCTCCAATTCATCGATGAAGCAAGTTTCGATTAAGGAAACGATATATCTGTATAGCGTATACGCATAGGTGTGCATGAGATGCAAGCGGCAACGTTACGAGAAAAACCGGACGATCGAGGGAGAGAGAGTTTCGTAACGACGCGGAGATCTGGATTTTCGCCGAGATCGAAAAGTTCAGATACTTACATAGGTGTACGTACGACGACTAGATTTCTGCACGCAATCGTGAAAAACAGTGCTGCACACACGAGTTAGTCTCTTCTAAAAACGACTTCTTTTTTTTCAGCGTTACGTAAAAAAAAAACGAACCTGTTTTGGCGCAGACTATATGCAACGCGACTGTGTATACATATAGACAAATAAGCTGAATTGCACAATGTATGCATAATTACATTCGGCGCGAGAGAGGAATCGTATACAAGTCTATGTGCATCGCGTATATTAAGTGCACAATGTATACTGTACACCTATATACATGCAAAGAAAGAGAAAGAGTAAGAAGAGCAACTCACCCTGACAAATCTCGGCTTGTAACCGTCATCGTCGATGTCCCCGGCGACGATGGGCACGTTCATGCTGTCTTCATATTACTCGAGCACTGCAGAGCCACGACAACCTCTATCCGTACAGATTACCACACAATATGCACACAACGGCTCCTCTGCTTCTCTCCTCCCGCGCGTCTCTCCTTTCGCCGAAAAACAACGAGAGGCTGCGCAGCACACGAATATATACTCCTCGAGAGATCTCTCCGGCTCCTCTTCGGCCCACGAAGAGACACCACTGCGGCACACCAGAAAAGCACACAGGTTATATACTTTGTGTATATATACCAGGTCGACGAGAGACAGACGAGAGGTCGGCTGCACCAACTCGCGCACAGAGAGCCGATGTAGAAGTTACAGCGACCGAGAGGTAGTTCACGACGACGACGCGCTTTGCAAAAGTATTATCGTTAAATCGTAAATCGAGTGCAGGTACGCATACGCCTACGAGCGTAATATAGGTACAAGCGCACAAAAATCAACGGCTCCGCCGCGCGGGAGAGAAGAGCGTCGCGCGGAGAGAGCTCGTCGCTCGCTGTGCTGCTCAGCGCCTGTATAAGCACTAGTCGGATATTCGGTTGTGTCGCGCGCGCCAGCCGCAGCGGCGTATAGCGTAGGTAAGGTATGGTTTACCAACACACTATATTTAATGCAGTGTATAGTTCACTCCCAGGTGACGCGCGCGTGTGCTGCCGCTTATGCGCGGCTGCAGCAGCGAGAGAGAGAGAGAGAGAGCACAGCGCGAAAAAACACTAGTGCCGCAGGGAGGAGGAGGAGAGGAGGGAGTGCGCTGGAGAACCGACGAGGTGCTTGCTGAGATCTGGTGGTGGGGGTAAAACCGAGAGGACCGCGCGAGCGCGATGGTCCGTGAACGCGGACGAGAGAGAGAGAGACGCGGGTTTTCGAAGCTCGACGAGAGGGACAGCGCCCTCTCTGGGGAGATCGGCGGTGGGAGCGAGATTTGTTGTTGTTACTTGTTATTGTTGTTTTTATGATGTGTTTATACTTGTCGGCTGATTAGCGCAGGTGTTGGATGGAGGGATTCGCGTCGAGATTTTGAAAGTAGGATTGCAGTTCTTTTTTGAGGAAATATATTTTTACTTTATGTCGCTGTAATGGAGTTTGAAGTTAATTGTTATTTATTATAATGTTGTAATTTGCGCTTTATGCATACATAATCGTTTAAGGATTGATAATTAATTAATGAACTTATAACTCACTTCTACATAGATCGCGTCGGCCAATGCGATCGTTGTTCCGTCGATTCTTCTTACATAGATACACTGAAATCTGAAATTAAAGAAAATAATATTAGTAAATTAAAATTTGTTTCTTTAGAAAAAGTAAGTATCATTAAAGTTGCTTAAATATTGCGGTCTTATAAAAGTTTATTATTTCTCTTCATAAAACAGATAAATATCTTCGTGTAAGATTCTCCAGTTTTTTCTTTTTACAGAAAAACGAACAATGTTGGATTTGATGACAGTAATTGTCGACGAAGCGCAAAGGTATTTATGGAGGAAAACTCGTATAACGTAAAGAAAAGTGTCAACTACAAGCCAGGCCTTTTTACGACCGAAAGGGAAACGAGAGAGTGAAAATAAAACTGCATGATACTTTTTTGTCAGTTTTTTTTTTTAATTTATGGCAATGCATAAATTGTGCATTGGTATACAGCTCATATGCTTAAATCAAATGTGACGTAGTACAATGCTTGAATTTTCTCCTTTTCTCGCAGGTGTTAGTCGTTGAAAAGTCGTACACATATAAACATAACTGCGAATATAAGGAACAAACACGAAAAAATTAAATTGACTTTAGAAAATGGTAAAAAGACCACGACGTATATCAACATCATTTATAAATTTCATTTATTTATTTATTTATAACAGTTTATTTATTGGAATTATTTATTTATACACCCGTATGCGCATGGAACTTAATTATAATGTATCGAGTTATATTGTTGCGTAGTATCTTCAATACCTCATATATTCTACCTTGATAAAAGTAAACAAAACAGACCTATAATCGAGCGGCGACCGGCAACTACAATGAACCGGTAAAAACTAAGTAGCCGCGGCAACACCTCAACATATCAAGCGTCGTACGCTTTCACGTATTCACTTGTTTCAGATTCAGCTTTTGTTTACGATCGTATAAGTATCCATTCATATAATGACATATATGTAAGTACAAAAATAAAAGATCGAGTTTCGGAAGCGTTTTCTCACTGCTCGTAAATAAAAAAGTGAAGTGTACTTATAGTAATGAAATTATAATTACTCAAGTTAAAAGGCGTCTTTAAATGGAAAAGAAGTTGATGCTATTGAAGTGAAAAACTATTGGAAATACAAAGGATCAGGTTACAATATTTGAAGATCAATCGTAAGTTAATATGCATACATAACACTAGAATAACATGAAATGGAAATAATGAAATTTGACAGAAAATCTTTTCAAGGATTGGTGTTCAATAATGTCACAAGAGTCAATAACATCCACCTTAACAGAAGAAACAAACTCATCTTTGAGTGAGGTTGCAACAAATTCTTCGCTTATGGAAAAGTCAGATTCTCAAAATCCCAGGTTCACAGATCTATGAATATTTTTCAAGCAAGCTCATTCAGTTTTTATTTGAATTTACTTGTTCTAAACTAAATTAAAATTTCTTTTGTAGGTCGTGGGCAGAGTTATTAGAGGGATTAGGAAAGCTAAAGTTGAAAGTAGGATCTATTCCTTTGCAGCAGCCTCCAGATTTATCTCCAGATCTAGTTGATAGTCAAAAATCTGATGATGAATACAGTAAGAAAAGATTAACTATTGCATTTATCGATGATGGTGATTTAGAAGTTATAAGCAGTGGTAAGTCAAATTATGCATGAATTAAAATTATGAATTACTGTTATTAGAAAGAAATTGAAAAATCTTTTGATTTTTTTAGCCATTGAAGCATATGAAAAATTGTTAAGAAGCAAAACAATTATTATTGAAATGAGTAGTATATTACATAATGAATGTGAAGCAAAGGCAGAATTGGATGTTGACTTGCCAATTTTATATGTACAACCTTCTGAGAAATTAGAAGTCAGAACATCAATTTGTTTATTTGACGAGTATAAAAATGAATGCAATGTTACTAGAAGAATTTGCAAGGAATTGCTTCCTAAAAATCCAGATTGTAAAACTGTACTTTTACTGTTCGGAACTGGTGAAGTAGGTGATGAGCTTGCTCAAGAAGTACTAAAACTGGCAAAAACTAAGTAATTTATATTACTTTAGAAATACATTTTATTTTTTTGATTCATATTGCTGTAATGAAATTTAATACATTTTTTGCAGACTCAAGCCAAAAACATATAATGTTTTGGGAAGTAGATGTGAAGAGATTATTAAAGATATAAGCAAAGATTATGAAAATCCCATTTGTTTTGGTTTGACACTGTCCAGTTCAGATATTAAAACATGGAGTTTTATTAACACAGATTGCTTTATTACACATTCTGAGTTGCACAGTGACTTACTGAATTTCAAGGAGAGTGTACAACTTGGAAGTAAAAATTTAGGATTGGTCGTTGGACCTAATGAATTAATGAACGATGAAAAAATATTTGGAGTAGAAAATGAAGATCATTTGCTCAGATCTGATATTTATATGAAAATAATTAAAGACGTTTTTCCAAGTGTTACATTCATAGGTGCATTTAACTATGACTGTGACAATATTTATACATCATCTCCAAACTCAGATTCATGTAAGATTCATTATTGCAAATAAAAAATTTTAATATATTTCTCAATTAAACAATATTTCGATCTTATTGCAGGTTCTGATATATTTGTCTGCGGCAAGCTAATATCATTGCTAATCATCTCATACGATTAATTCTTACAAAATTGATTGAGAAAAAACATATATTATATGTTAATACAGCTTCAAAGTTAAGATATCTAATTTCAGTTCTTGTTTGTATACCAATTATAATTATGTGTGTAATACTACTGTACTAAAGTAGTACATAATTTTTTTACTATAATTGACTACAAAAAAATTTAGAAACTACGATTACGCAACTATTTGTTTGTCTATTACTTATAAATAGATTTTGTACAATATTCATTCATGATGAATGACTAACACCTTGTATTAAAAGAAATAAATAATTTTCAAAACATACCTATTTGTTCCAAACTTTCAGAATCACTTATATGTATCCTTTAACTTTAGTAATATAATTAGAAGTATTTTGTACCGTAAGTATATTAGAACAAATATTTGTTTTCATTTACCGCCTGTCGTAGCTGGATAAACGCATGCGCACGAAGGCGCAAGAATAAACAATAAATAAGAAAAGTACCTTTGACATTGCGATGAATTCTTGAGTTTCAAACAATATATCGAGCTTCCTTTATTCCTTTTGTATATATAAATACCGAGACATTGTAAAGATAACAAAAAAGAATCTTTGAATAATTGAACATACAATCTGCACTGTATACTTACGTACAGTGCAAACCCCGTACAGACTTGTTCACATCGACAAGCATCCTGCGATTCCTGTATCGGCAAGATAGCGTTGAGCGCTGCGTTGAGTGTATTTGTACATAAGCAGTCGGTCGCGGTGTGCAAGAAAAATGGCAGCGGCGATCCAAGGTGTTTTCAACGAGGATTTGCAAAATGCTCTTCTCAAGAGCAAAGTGTTGGTCGTGGGCGCCGGTGGCATCGGTTGCGAGATTCTGAAAAATCTCGTTCTCTCCGGTTTCCCGGATATCGAGATCGTAAGTTGATTAATCAGTTTTTCGAGGTTATGAAAAAAGCCGCTTCAAGCTAACCTCACTTTTTTGCCTATGATTTCCTATTTGGAGACACCGCGTCGACGAACATTGTATATACTTTGGTCGAATAATTTACGAGTCTCGTTGAGTTGTACTTGCTGTTACTGTAAATTTAGGATAGAGCTGTAATTGTGATTGATATGTAAATACCTGTACGCTGACTGTGTTATCAAAATATTTCAGATTGATCTCGACACAATTGATGTGAGCAACTTGAACAGGCAATTCCTCTTCCAAAAGCAACACGTTGGAAAGTCGAAAGCTGCGGTAGCTCGGGAAACGGCCTTGACTTTTAATCCTGATGTGAAGATTGTTCATCACCATGACAGTATTACTTCGTAAGCATTCCATATCTTTGTTTTGTTAACGTATAAATGAGTATTCCAATAACGAGATGTCATTTGATTTTGTTGCAGAGCTGATTATGGAATCAACTATTTTAAGAAGTTTACGTTTGTCATGAATGCATTAGATAACAGAGCAGCTCGCAATCATGTTAATAGAATGTGTTTGGCTGCAGAAATACCTTTAATTGAATCAGGAACTGCTGGATACGATGGGCAAGTTGAGCTTATAAAGAAAGGATTGACTCAGTGTTATGAATGTACTCCGAAGGTAGCACAAAAAACATTCCCTGGATGTACTATACGTAACACACCCAGTGAGCCAATTCACTGTATAGTTTGGGCAAAACATTTGTTCAAGTAAGTGCTTGTCGATATTAAAGGTGGTGGTTAATCATCTGTAACATATGTAATATGAAATTTTAATTTGTGCAGTCAACTGTTTGGTGAAGAAGATCCAGATCAAGATGTTTCACCAGACACTGCTGATCCAGAAGCTGCTGGAGGTAAAATTCATTTATCAATTTCAGCAATTCAATAATTTGATTAGAGGCTTTCTTTTAATAAACTTTTTTATAAATTCTACAGATACAGTTGGAGATAACGCTCTACAAAATGAAGCTAATGATAAAGGAAATGTTGAAAGGGTTTCAACAAGAACGTGGGCACAATCCAGTAACTACGATCCCGAAAAATTATTTACCAAACTCTTTCATGATGATATTAAATATCTTCTTAGTATGGATAATTTGTGGAAGAAACGCAGGGCGCCGGTACCACTAGATTGGAATAATTTACCAGATGGAGGTAAATATCGTGAAATAATAAAATCGATTTAAATAAAGAAAATTTTCTGGAGATTAAAAATGTGTTGCTTTTTCTAGTTGCTGGATGTAGTAGAGATGAATCAGAAACAGGACTGAGGGATCAGCGACAGTGGAGCATAGCAAAATGTGGCTTTGTATTTGCTGAATCAATAAAAAGCCTTAGTGTTGCTTTTACTGCTTGCAGAGAAAAATCTGCCACAGATCATCTTGTATGGGATAAAGATGATCAAGCAGCAATGGATTTTGTAGCTGCTTGCGCAAATATCAGAGCACATATTTTCGGCATTCCACAGAAAACGCGATTCGATATAAAATGTAAGAAAAAAAATTCAAACTAAGATGAACTTCCATGAATTACAGCTAAATGAGAATATTACTTCTTTCAGCAATGGCAGGCAATATTATTCCAGCAATCGCTACAACAAACGCAATAATAGCTGGTGTAGTAGTCTTACATGCTTTCCGGGTACTGTTAGATAAACTCGAAGACTGCAAATCGGTTTACCTAAGACCAAAAATGAATCACAAGAATCAGCTTCTAGTGCCTGAAAAGTGCATAAACGAACCGAATCCTAAGTGCTATGTGTGCGCTAAAACACCAACAGCTGCACTAGCCGCTGATTTAACAAAAATGACCGTAAAACAGTTGGAGGATACAGTATTAAAGGCTGGTATGAACATGATTGCTCCCGATGTAATGATTGATGGAAAAGGTATCGTCGTCATCAGCAGTGAAGAAGGAGAAACCGAACAAAATGATAATAAAGTGTTAGAAGAAGTCGGTATAGTTGATGGAACGATTCTCAGTGTAGATGATTTCCTACAAAACTATTCGTTAAAAGTAACGGTGGTACACCGTGAAAAACCTTTGCCAAACAGCGACGAACCCGAATTCGTTATCACAGCGGATGCTGAGGACCTGAAACCTAAAGAAGAAGAAAATAACACTAATGACAAACCATCTACCTCGAACGGACGAGTAAGTAAAATTATAAAAATTGCGATTCACAATTTCATTGATAAATGTGGTGTATATTTTAATCAAATTTTGAAAACATTTCAGACTGTCAAGAATGACGTTGAAATATCACCTCAGCGATCAGAACCAGGCTCCGAGAAAAAGCGTAAACCCGATGCAATTGTTGATCATTCCCCAAGCAAAAAGCGTAAAGTTGAAGTAAACAGTGTATCCGACAGTGATGATGATATCTGTATAGTCGAACACGATTCTAATACAACTGTCACGTCACAACCATCGTCAAAATATAAAAGCGTCGCTCCCCCTCCATCTAATGACGACGATGACGATTGTTTTATTGTTGATGACGATGACGACAGTTCCGATGTGTGTATGATAAGTGAACATACTAACTAAATGTTATCAGCAATTTATTAATAAGAATATTATTTTATTTTTCATTCGATCAAATAAGAAAACTAAGATTTTTCACTTTGTCAAGCATAACAAAGTGAATGTTGAAGATCAGTTTTGATTTCGTAAAGATTTATTGATTGATTAATTTTTTCTGTTGTATACTACAATGAAAAAATTCAAATGTGTTTTGAAGATAAAAAGAATCTTAGAAATAGCTTTGTATTTTTTTTTTTTTCGTGGAATAGAAAAACATATTTTAAATAAATGCGCACTCTTTCATAAGATGAAAACTTTTTCTAAATAAAAATTATTAAAATTAAAATGAACCATGGCTCCTGTGTTAAAAGTCTTTAATCCCCATCCGTGCATTCAAAGTATTTGTCAAATTCATAATTAAACATGTCAAAATCGATCTTGTATTTTTCATACAAATTAACCACGGCTTCATGTGTAAGATTTTTGAAGTAATTACAAGTTATTTCATAATCTGTCTGAACTTTTCTTTCTTGTTCTAACTTCAACAAACTATCATTAGTTTCAATCACATTCATTCGAGTCAATATGTGAGTAATTTCATTATTGGTATAATTATCTAACTTTAATATGTAATCATAATGAACAGAGCAAAGTGCACAATGATTGTAGTACTGATTCCAATGAGGATCATCTTTATCAGACTCTTGCTGTAAAATCCATTGAACAAATTCACTGAATGATGGCACTAATTTTAATCTATAAGTATATAAAAAAAATATTTTAAATTATTTTAATTAATATAATTTTACTAAGTGCAGTAAGTATGTGTTATGACTGACCTTTTCTCCTCATTAAATATTTTTATGACAAAATCAGCCGGTTGAGACTTAAACAATTCTGGTCTTGTTAATTTAAATATTTTCGGAACATAAATATATGATTCTTGTGTATATTTTGAATTATCTTCGATTCTGTCTCTGTTTTATTTACGTAATATATAATTTTAATATTTATTTGATTTCTTTTAGAATATAATTGTGTTATTTTACCTATATGCAGAGACAAGTCTTTCGAATGGATGCCTAATTATTAATAGTTTAAATACACTTGGATCCTTTATCAATTTCTTTAACAAAGCCTCATTTTTAGGAGCCAATTGTTTAAATGCCCTGTAAATATTTCTACTGTAATTAAAGAAATAAAAATAACTGGCATAAAAAATTGCGAATAAATAAACGTGTTTTACGTGAGATCAAAGTATGCATCATTATTATTATACGCATTCGAAAATAATTTCATGAATCTGGTTGACCCAGCTTTTTTAATCCAGCAATATATTCCTTGGAACTTAGGATTGTACGCGAAATTTTGCTTGAGCATCGAAGTAGTTAAATTATTTTCTTTACAAGTTTCCATGATTTGTTTCATTATTTTCTCGTTTCGCTAAAAAGATATTGATAATCAGCAAGTTTACATTTGTGCCAATGATTCGAAATACATTTACACTAGTTATGTCTCATTTCCTTTGATACCTCTTTTTCAGCTCTTGCCGAAAACAATCTATCTTCCGTTGGAGCTTTCTTTTTAGTGACACTTACTTTTTTTACGATATTAATATCATATTCATTTTTTCGCAAATCGATTTTAGAATTTCTGAATGCACTTAATAAACTATCGCATACTGAATCATAGTTTCTTAGTTTCGCTACTAATAAATTGATACATAAATAAATTATGAAAAATAATATAATACGCATTAATCGAGTTTTAGGCAACATAACTCACAATTTTTTTATTTAGTTGAGAATAATGGAAGGTATATTTAAAAGACAGTTTCGCACTGAAAATGTAACTTCCGCTCAGCTGCGCGTATGTATGTACTGTAGGCGTGGATGTTATAAACGATAAATTCTTATCTTTATCTAAGCTTGTTCCCTTCCATAAAACACGAAAAGATGTTTTTATAATGCAAATATTCAGGGAAAGGATAAATCTGAAACACAAAAAGAATTTGTTCAGACTTGGGTATATTCTATACCAGCCATATTTTATTTTTTATTTTTTTTGTAGTCGCGTGTCATAAAAGATAAAAAGAAATTTGTCTATCGGAGATCAAAGAAGTTTCTCTCTAATAACAGTATTGTAGTAGACGGCTTAATTTCATTACAACTTGCACAGTATAAAAAATCGTATACAATACAATAACGTCGCTACGTGTAAGTATCAGGAATCAATGTTCTCACGCTCACTGCATTATCATTTTTTCCATACATAATGAATATACGTGCTAAATGCGCTGTAATCAAAAGAATTTTTACATGTTTTACTGTAATTGGTATACTTTTATGAGAAAAAGTATACGTATACGTTTTAAGGAAAAATCGTAGAAAAATTAATAATGTATGTTTATCAACATCGCCAGTAGTTCTTCAGTTTTTCTTACAAATTCTCGGCCTCAAGTAGATGTCTAGCATAGTTTGAGGGCCGTAAAAAAGTTTACATATGCATGCATAAAAAACGTAATTAAATAAATCTGTTTTATATTTTTCAAAAAACCTGATATCTACGTCGATCAATACTTATTTTTATTTAGTATATACTTTAACATAGTTGTACATACTTTACGCATTTCTTGTGCATCATCAAATCCTAAAATCTTCTATACAATATACAAAAAATACTTTGTTTTATCGAACCATGTTAAATATTATGAATATAATCAAATTTTTATTGCATTTTATATGTTTTTATGCAAACTTTTCTGCACTGAAACTAAAGCGGAAAAAATAGTATTCTATTATATATAAGTAGATTTGCTAGCTTTTTAAATCAATGTACTTTAGAACTTGCAAGCCTATTTACTCGTATGAACATTAAATCAAGTATAAAATTATTGAAAAGAGAAGCTAAATCTTTCTTTTTTAAAAAATAATGAAATAGTACCGAAGTGATGCCTAGGTTTTAATATTTATCAAATTATGGACTTTCCATACAAAAAGTTTTACATATTAAATTTAATTAACGCATTGTAATGCGTTGCTTTCTATTTTACGTCACCGCATCGCTTTTTAATACAATATATTTGTACATATTGTATGTACAATTAAATAAATCTCTCAAAAGTTCTCAAGTTATAAAATAATACGAGCGTGTAAAAATAATTAAATCGTTTCTTAACAACTACATCACACACGCATATGATTCTAAATATTGACATTTACAACCAATACAGAAACGGAAACAATCATTGCTTAATTTTTTTAAATAAAGAATTTTTGTATCCATTTCGGCAAGTTCCAGCTCGCGTTACCTTTTGTATTACAAATGAAAATAAAGTAAATCGGTGATACAAAATGACATTTATCAGATGTATGCATATACATTAAATAATTGAACTTTGTGCTGAAAATTAATATTTGACAATACTTCAATTCTAATGATTCATTTCAGATTTGAAATATTTGATTAATTGTAATACAGTTGAGAAGGTAACTACTAGTTAAACGCTTGAATCTTTAAGTTTAATAATAACTATAGAAATAGTTATATTATAAGAATTTCTAAAACGTTATTAATCAAACTTACCAATACTAGTGTTTATCTCAGACTTACCTGCTTGAGCATATCGAAACATAAACTTGGAACTAGCAAAAATTGACACTTTTAGAGTTTAGTTATACTTCTTAAAGAATGAGCGTTACTGTAAAAAAAAAAAATAATGATATTCTTACGTAAAACGTAAACACTCGCAAAAGAGTTTGTTTCTACAGTTAGTGTGTAAAAAAACGAGCGAAAATGTTTGTGTCGTCAAAAATCTATCTGCGTTCCCTATAACGATGATGATGATCACGCGAGGATCTATGATCACCATGGCGGCTATGCCGGCTACTCGTTGTACGCCAAAGAAACTCGTCAACGCTGCGCTCATAGCTTTCAAGACTACCTGCAGCTACAGCTGCTGCAGCTGCGCTGTAGTCTGGCGGCAAAGGCAAACCCTCGTAATAGCGAGGCGGTGGGGGCGGAGGAGGCGGCGGTAACGTATCGTAAGGTAGCGAGGTTACATAAGGAGGTAAGGGTGGTAGCTGATGCTGCATTGTACGCATATAATCAGCAACATAAGCCTCCGCAGCCGCTGCAACTCCCAAGGCAGATGGGCCGTAGCCTCTGAAAATATTAATGATAGATAAATTAAATACATTGAAATCAAGTTATATTTTTAAAAGCAGTATATTACTTTGCATATTCTCCTCGATTAAACCAGCTGGAATATCGATGATGATCCCGAGAATTTCTATGATGATCTGATAAATGTCCGCCTCTCGCAAGAGAAGCTAATCGGGATCTCGATGTGAGGAAAAGCCTTCGTCCCCTGCCTCGCGTTCGAATAAATCTAGACGTTATCACAGTCCTGTTTTCGCGATGATTTCTACTTATTGGTTTTACTACGTGTTTAGCAGCCTCTTTTGATTTACGTAAAATGGGAGTCATTTCTATACCTAAAAAGAACAAATTCACATTATATTTAATGAAAAATCCTTGTTGAATTATTATTTTTTTTAACATCAAGCTACCTTCGTCTTCTGGAAAAAGCCTACACAACTCTTCAGCAACACGAGGCTCTATTTCTTGACCATCCCGACCAATTTTCACTTGTTTTCCATCATTCCAAGGATTATAGAGATGCAGCGTAGATGTGAAAGGCAATTCTTTTCTACAAATCCAATCAACTTTAAAAACTCCGCCCAAAGCTTTAGCAGACAGTCCAGGAGGAAGCACCTAATATTGAAATATACTTTTGAATTAATATCTTCAAGATTTCTTATTAAATACTAGCAAAAGATTTGCAATTGACATACCCAAGAAATTGAAGTACCATCTCTTCTAGATTCTGTACTCAGTCTTGCAAATCCAGCAAATTTGCCTGATTCTTTTACTGAAAATATTAGCAATACATTCCTTGATCCTCTATAAGCTTGATTCAGATTTGCTTCATTTTGTGGAAGAGTACTCCAAACTCCTTTAGCTTTTGATAGCGTTACATTTTCTGCATTGTTAGATTTGATGATGAAAAATCTACAAAAAATGATTTATGAAATACAACAATTTTTAATTAGAAAATCTACAATAATCTGCAATTTATTTTATCACTACCTTGCATCTCTGAATAAGTAATTCAATTTTGTAGCATAATCATAACTTTTTGCTGTGGATACAGTATTTGTGCCTCCTTTAGATTTAGAGCTTTCTTTAGATTTAGCTCTTTTGGCTTCTGGACTTGAAGATGAATCTCTTGATTGTCTTCTCTTGCCTCTGCTTCTGTGATTTCTTTTAGTGTCTTCTTTTGAAGATTTTGAAGAAACCGACGTTATAGTTGGTTGACTGGAGTCGTCATCATCGTCATCATCATCATCATCTTCTTCTGAATCAGAGCTACTAGATGACACTTCACTTCGTGTATCATAGGTTTCATCTGCTCCAATTTTCAATTCATCCCCTATGTCATTTTCACCACAACTCAAATTGAGATTGTCAGCATCAGCAGCAGCATTGGTTGTGGTGGTCTCCATAACTCTAGATAATATCACTTTTCTTCAGATAAAATTTTTGTCAGCCTGGATACGTATCCTTGGGCAGAATGATTACCCTGCAATGCAGCTCTGCCTTGAAATATTTTCTAAAATGCAGAAATGAAACAGAATACTTTACATAAGGTTTGATGATAATTTAGTGGATTTTAATTTAGAGTAACATGGTGGTGATGATAATTATATCTGAGAATTTGCAAACTTTCAATTAATCAATCAATCTCCTAAAATAACCCAAAAACATAAATTTAATAATACTTTTAAATGCTTTGTGCAATAATTAAGCATTTAAAAAAAACATCATTCATACAATGCTAAGCTCTGACTTTCTGAAATAAAATTATTAACTCAATAGACCACCATGTAGTGAAATGAAATAAAGATGATTAAGTTGTATTCAGCTAGTTGAGTGGAATAAAAAAAAAATAAATAAAAATAGTAGTTTGAATGATTAGATAAATAAGCAAACATGACACAAACAAAAAGGTAAAAAACCTGACCTCGACTGGACATAACAACTGTGAAATTCTGTGACACGTTTGCTGTCGGAAAAGGTTTTGTTTGTTACTAACAAAAGTTGATTGTTATCCATGTTTTCAGTATATCCTAGAAACGTTGTTAAGCAAAAGTTCTCAACAAAAAAATTGCTAAATACTTGTCATTACAATAATATTATATAATAAATTCATGAAAACAATAGAAAGTAGTTTTTTCTTTCTCTCATAGGTTCTGAACTCATTGAACAATCAGACACAGTATACAATCCGCAGTTTTTGCTTGGAAGTAGTTTTGGTTGGAGTCGATTCGAGTAGCAAGAGTGTCCTATGTTATTTATTATTTATATTTCCTTTCCCAGTGAACCTCTGCGACTTGTTGGCAAATTTTGCTGAGAGGAACGAAGAACCAGGGAGGCGAACTAACAATATAAAGCACGTATTAAGCGAGTCCACCATAGAGAAAATTAGAACTTGTAGTCCTATGAACTGCGTGTACAAGAAGAACCAGCACTTTGAACTTTTGGTCTCGGATCGCATATATATTCAGCGTAAACTACAGATCTCTGGCCATGTTTGATCAAACGAAACGGGTTGTGTGTATATAAATCAAGAGTGCCCGAGTGAGAAGGAGAGAAACAACGTGTTGTGTTTACAACTTCATACAACAATGTACAAAAAAGTTCGTGCGGTATAACACGAATGTAAAACAGCTCTATTATACGTGTCGAGTGGTGGCAAGCGAGAGTCCTCTTTGGCATTTCTTGCATTACAAAATCCTCACTCTCTTCTCAACATCATATCTCTATATAGATCTCTATCTGTACGTGTATGCATTATGTACATTGTAACTTATATATAATGCGCCTCTCTCTCTCTCTCCTCTGTATGCCACGGCCGCGGAGGAGTAGAGCGCGGATGGAATTCGAGGGAGAGAAAAGCACCCCAAAAAACGCCGCACACACTTACGTGCCTACAGCATTGAGTCCCCGTGCACCGACAAGAGATCACAACTATTTGTCGAGATTTTTATTATTCTCGCGCGTCTCAGATAATTTCCGTATATATACACACTACTGCGGTCGCACTTCACAAAAAAATGATTGCATCGGCGGCTGCAGCGACGACGGCGATGCTACTGCTGCTGCTGCTGTCGAGGTTCCTCTTCCTTTCGGAGCAGCTCCGACGCAACGAGACTCTCCACACAACTCCGGGGGATCCGCAGCTGCTGCTGTTGGGTCGCTTCCTTCCGTTCGCCGAGTATACAATATACACTTGGCTGCCGGTCGACGACGACGAGGCCGTGCGTGTCTCTCTCTCTCTCTCTTTCGCAGCTTGGCTTGGCCTCCCGAGTCAGCCGATCGAGACGGTCGTGTACAGAGAGAGAGAGAGTAAGCCGCCCCGGAGACGATGATGGCCGCACTCTGCGGATGACGCTCGTTTTCCTTCCCCAGAGAGGCACTGGCTACAGCTTCTCTCGAGCGCAGTGTCCGTGGATCGCCACGGTCCACCTCGTAATCCGCACTCGGCCCTATGCGTAGACCTCCTACAACACACAGCGCTGTTATAGCCTATAGATATTTTACTGCAGGCTACTCTTCCATTGCGCTGTATGCGTTCGCGGCGGCGACGACTCGACACTCGCGTCACTGTACAGGCTATACTTATATATCAGCTTATATATGTGTTGCGTACTATACACTACTGTGCGCCGCGGCTATTTCTGTCTCTCTCTTTCTCGTCTTGGTCTTCTCTCGACGATCCTCGCTTGCAGGCGCGAAGAGCACTAAATGAAAGCGCGAGCGACCGACGAGTGGGGGAGCCATAGTGCGGTTGTGGCTGCACGTAAGATCGGTCTCCGAAATATGAATGGCGTGTTTATTTTTTTGGTTTTTTTTTATTTTTTATAAATAGAAGTTTCGAGTGCGACTCTGCGATTGAACAGATTGTAAAAAATAGGCAAGAATTGCTTGAACGTGTGCACCACGTTGACGTTTGATTGGAAAAGCAGTTGTAAAACATATATATATAGCTGCAGTGTTTTGATGAAAAAAATATATTTTTATATTTTTAAAATCGACCAAACATCGTTGTTTATCTTTTGATAATAATTTCACATTCAAGTTAACAGTTTACAATAAGAATTCCTGATTGTGCTTGGACTTGATTTTATAATTCCATTGGGCTTTAAGTCCAGCGACGTTCGCCTCTCTTTTAAATTTCAATTAACATTTCAAGCCAATATATACCTTACTTCCTGTTTATGACTTTTTTTTTAAACTTACAAAAACGTAATGATTTAATCTTCTCAAAACAACAATCGCGATATTTACAAAATACTCAATGTTAATATCATTGCATTCAAAGTGGGTATCTTCCAAGTCTTAGTTATCTCCATGCTTTATCGCTAAGTATGAGAATAAATATAATATAATTATATTTATCAATAAACAACAGAACAACAGGCAGTCAACTTAGATAGTTATCATCAAATTTCCATGAATTTAGTATGAAAAAATATAAGATTTGTTTCGGCATTGAAGCCGCCAAAAAGGTAACGCTAGCTGTTGTCGTAGCGATTTACGTGGATGGCATGCTTTTCGGCGTGATACGTTTTGAAAATTTGACTAAGAACCGGTGATACTTGAGAATCTTTCATCCACAAGCTCGTTGAAGTAGGTTTTTCAAGCATGGACAAGTAAGCTGAAAATAAAACAGGTTTAATTATCGATTAAATACGTAGTATTTTGTACAAATGATCCGAAACTTACCAAGCAACATTTTTGGATTCGTCAGGCTTAATTGAATTTGCGGATTGTTCATTATTGCATCATAAATCGGTCCTTCCGGATCCATACCTTCGTACAAATTTTGCAAACTCGGCCTTCTTTCCCCAAGCAACCATGCACACTAAAATTATTGCAAATTTTAATGTAATTTATTGCAATAGTACATTTACAAGTTTTAACTTGAATTTTTTAACTTTATGTTTTAACTTACTGCATTGGCTTGGTTATTCCCTGTAATTTTTAATGTCTCTATAACTTCATCTCTATCAAAACCCATTTCTTCTAATGACTGAACTAATGTTGGATTTGGTTTGAAATCCAATTTTTGGTACTGACGAAAAATGTTCAAAAGAAGATTGACTATGTGTACCAAATTTGGTTTCTTCGGTATTGCTTCACTGCCTGAAAAAGATACAAGAAAATAGTAACATCAAGTAAATAGAATATCTCGTGCATCAATTTATTGATTTGATGCATTTCAGAGAAAATTTACTTTTTCGAAAGATCTTATTAAACGTCTTTTGAATTGAGCTTCTTCTACGACCGTCTAACGCACCTGCTGAACTTGGACCAGCTTCATCTAAAATAGCTTCAATTGACGGAAGTTCGAGGTCGTCATCTTCATCTGGATCGTCTTGATGTTCCAGTAGCCATTCTAATGCTTCTGACGTATTCATCCTTTAAAAAAAAACGCTTGAAATACGTTCAAACTTACAGTACTAAAAGATTATGAACATATACTTACTTTCTAAGTCGAAGTGCCTTCAGAGCTTTTCTTTCTGAAAAGCCCATGTCAACTAAATATTTTACAGCTTTTGGATCATTAGGTGGCTTTAGTTGAGCTTCTAATTTTTCTTTAATAATTTCATAGAACTGCTCTGCTTCAGGGCTGTACATTAGAATTTTTGCTGATGCTTGCACAAGCGTTATGAATATTTTCCTAATTTCATTTTGAAACTGCATTGAACATTAGATTAATTATTTGAAATAAAATACATAAATACTGAACTTTTTAATGTATAATACTTACGTCAGCAGGGCAGTCAGAAGATACTGCTGGTTTTGGAGGATTTTTAACTGGTATATTTTTTGTAGCATTTAATATTTCTTCATCAGTCGGTCCTTTCAATGCATCTTCAGTTAAAGTTTCCTTTTCAATCGCAGGTCTAACTTCTACTAACAACAATTCATCTGAAAACATTATTTAATGAGAGTGATTTCTATATTGAAAATTTGTAACCTTAGCAGCAAGTGAATGAATTTTTACCAGACTCTGAGATATCTTCTTCTCCTAAATTTTTTTCATCAGTCAATGGTTTTAGCATAGCTGCATGTATCAACCGGAACTGCGAGGCTGGTCTACTCTTGTCATGACCATAAAAGTGCTCCGTTGCAATAGCTTTTACTTTATCAATAGTAAAGTCCAGTGTCACAGCAACATAGAGTACACCACCTTCAAGACTATACAATTTTATTGATTATTCAAGTATTCGAGTAACACACATATTGCAAAAATTAATGACACCTACCTAATAACATTGATTAAAAAACTCTCCGACGCTGTGGAAGACGTTTGCATTCCTCCGGGATCTTCGGAACCATTCAAGGAATGCCTCATAGCACTCCTTGAACTCTTCCTACTGTTCCAGGCTTCCGAAATTTGCTCTTTCATCCATGGCAACATCAATCCAGCCTGGTTAATTAGCAAAATTGTTCAATCGTAAAGCAACGCAAGCTAAGCTATGGCCTATCAAAGAAAACAACGATGAAAAAAACTAACATTTTTGAACAACAGGCCGCCTCTATGACAAACAACCAATGCCAATAAGATCAAGATTAACGGCGATAAAATCATTCTATCGAACTGTCGTGAGAAAAAGTAACAGAGCAAAAAGTCGACGAAATGGAAAATAAAACTTTAAGGTTATTACCTACGTGCACGCATAATAATCTCATTTGGGGAGATAAGTTTCAAAGGCAGCTGACACCACGTTAGCTCTTACCTTCGTTATTGCTCGAAGAATTATTTCAAAAGGTCCTCATGCCCTCGACTTTTTCTCTGTGTCGTGCGCTCGGAAACAACATCCACCGCAACAAAAAACCTGCAGACTGAAACTAGTGTAATAAAAGCACTCTGTGACTAAGAAGTACACCGTAGGTGTATACCTATATGTATATATCTAAGTACTGTATAAACGCCGTCACTGCAAAACTTTACATTATATGACGTGATGACGCGCCTGCGCAGTTCCCACTTTACATAAGTGTACGTATCTATAGATATACAAAATACCTCGTATCAGCTCGTATCCTCTTATACCCTAGTGCGCTGTCGGTTCGGTGCTTTTTGATCCTTTCCTCTTCGCGCCTTCGCGGACTCCTCTCGCGACACTGGGATTTCCGCGAGAGTCGAATCGCTTTTGGACGGAAAATTCGGCAGAAGCTTGTGTTCCTCCAACGTCAGCGGCACCGAGTATACTCACGATATTGCAGCTCTTCGCACAAGGAATTTCGGACGTTTGTAAGAACGTTGTGTGTGTGTTTTAACGTCCTATAGGTCCCCCACCCCTTTGCAAACCGCTGAAAAATAATGTTTATGTATACATAGTCTCGCTGTGTTTACATTTTTTTTTCTTCGTTTGGCTATTGAATACGAGTACTTATGTAGATTTTCGTTAATTGTTTGGATTTAAAATATTCTACGCTTACGTGCAAATTTGGTAGGACGAGACTCTCCGAAGAACAGATTGTTTTTTTTCATTTCCGTTTTTCATCCCTGGACTTTTATTTTGCACCTGTGTATTTACGAATGAAAAATTGAAATCGTGTGCGAAACTGGTTAGATGTACTGTAACTGCTCAATTTAATAAAACTTTCGAGTTGAATTTGTGGTTATCCAAGATAAAATTGCACGATTTCACGCTCTGATTTGCGATAAGTTTGAGGTTAGCAAAGTAATTTCTATTATTCAATTCTCACATATTTTTAGAATTCCGAGTGTCGATGTTCAATGTTTTACCTGTTTGATGACGTCGATCGACACTTTTTCTGCTAATCTTCGATCTATCGGACGTTAAACAATATTGTATTTACAACCGAAAACTTTGCGACTAAATGATGACACTAAAACAATATACAATTTAACTCCTGAATTTAATTAAAAATAATGGTATTTTTCCAGGGCGAATAAAAATATTTGTTTCAAGATACTTACGTAGCCGCTGAAAATGTCAGAAATCGTCCTAAAAGACTTATCATTTTCGGAGCAGTTTGCAAAAACGCATATTATTATTATTTTCCTGCTGTGATATATAATGGCGTGTATAAGTATAAGAAAAAATGAAATATTTTTAACGATGGCATCCTTTTATACTGACTAATTATACACATTGAAAAAGGTAAGCAAATAAATGAATTGTTTATAAATTGTAATTTATTGAGGTCAACAAAAATTATACCACACTTTCTGAACGGAGTTTGGCGTATTTACACACATCTATTTTTTCAGATTCGAAATTTCCAATGATTATTACAAACGAGCCAAAATGGGAAAGACTAGAGGAGTCCACGAAACTACTCCAGAGATTCGCAATCGAATGGTCGGGATGTACGAGGCTGGTCTCGGCCTGTCCGAGATCGCAGCCGCGGTCAATTGTTCTGTAAATACCAAATCATTATTCTCGATTCTTTCTCGGCGGGCGCAACCACTTTCTTTTTTCGTCTCGTTGAATTCCAGCAAAGAACGGTAAAGAGATGGTTGAACCGATTCGACAAGGAGGGAACCGTAGAAACCCGGGACAGATGCGGCCGCAAAAGAGCAACGACTCAGGAACAGGACGAGGCGATCATTCGTTTGGCGACACAAACTTCCATCACGGCAGCGAAGGCCGTGCTTCCGGCGCTGGGACTGAATTGCTCGGTCGACACGATAAGGGAACGGCTGCACAGAGCTGGCATTCACAACTGGAGCCCATCCAAGAAACACATACAAAACATTTCCGTAACGTACGTATACAGAAGTAATGGAGGTTTGCAAGTTTCCTGTGAATCTTGACTAATATTGGAATTTGTAATTAGAGTTTCGGAGGGAACGACAATACAGCAGTCGGTTTGGAGACCTACGGGTACGCAAGTCGGTAAGAACAAGAAAAAGGCTTCTAATAAGGACAAGAGCGGCAATAGTCAGACGAAGAAGAAGACGCCCACGCAAAAAAGCAAACCAAAACCTGCTGTCGTTGACGATGATGCTAATAACATTAACCATACCCCTCCCGCCCTACCAGCCCAAGTGCAGCCGAGCTTTTCGTTTTCGCTACCGACCCAAAACGTGCCAATGCAACCGATGATCAGCGATATGCAGTCGCTCGCGGTACCAGCGTCGATGGGAACGAATCATCCTTCCGAAGCACCTAACACCAGTCAGTATACCCATCCTTTGAACATCTCGCATTCCCAATCAATTTACCATCAGCAGCAAAGTTGGCCTCTTGATCTCGTTCAAGCTCCTCATTTGTATGGGCAGGTATGTCGATGAAATCGTATCGTTTTGATAAAAATAAAGAATTTTTACCAAAGTTTGCCAATCACGTTTGCAGAGTCAAGAGTTAACGAATCAACATGAAAATCATCTGACGCCTCAATTGCAAATGCAACCGTCGATGCATTTGGAGCCTGTCGTTGCCGAGCAAGCTTTGAAAAATTGCCAGACTGAGCAACACCAGCAACTGTCCGAGTTGTCTCGGGAAACGTTGCACGATTCGCAAGACGCGATAATCCACGTGTGTAGCGACGTCTGCTCCAATTCTAACAGCACCTTCAACGAAAATAGCCAAAGTTCAACCAACGATGATGAGAGCAAGTCGGATAAAAAGAAGAAGGTGGGAAAGAACCGAAAGAAGAAAGGAGGAAAGATTAAGGGGACGCTGGAAACGAGCGTTGAAATTCGTAATCGCATGATTGGAATGTCCGAGGCGGGATTGTCTACTTTGTCCATAGCGCTCGCCATCAATAGATCTGTAAGTGTCACTGTTATGTGCCTGAATTACAGGTAATCGTATAATAAAGCACTGCTAAATTATATTCTGTGACTTGCAGGAACGAACGGTAAAAAGGTGGCTGGATCGATGGCACAAGGAAGGAAACGTTCAGACTAAAGAAAGAAAAGGTCGAAAGCGCATTACTACGAAAGAGCAGGATGACGCTATAATTGCAATGGCAACTCTGCAGCCTTTAACAGCAGCCAAACACGTGGCTCCTGCTCTTGGTTTGAAGTGCAGCGTCGACACTATACGAGAAAGACTGCACAAAGCCGGAATACACAGTTGGAAGTTGGGAAAAAAACAAGGGTAAGTATTCGTATTGGATGAATGATACGGTTTTTACATTTTTATATTTTTTTTTATACAGGGAAGGGAATGCGGTCCACACTGTTCATCTTTGGCAGCCGAGCGGTAATAGGTCGAGCAAAGTCAAATCGAGTGGAGGCAAGAAGAAGACTGCATCGAAAAAGCAAAATCATAACGCGTCTAGCAAGGATAGACAAGGAGAGAGTAAAAGACAGAAGGAAGAGACATTGCCGCTAGAGACGACTGAGCCTCCAGTGCACAATGTGATCCCGCAGTCGGAGAATATTACATTTCAACAAAATCATTCACAACGTAAGGAATAACAATTGAAATATACGGAAGATTTCTGACAGAAACAAAAATTAATAAATTAAACTGTCTTTATTAGCTCTCACAGCAATGCATCCAACGCACGATATTATGTCCGACGGTCAACCACCTATCGCACAGCTCTCTCAACATCCGCAGGCGTCTTCCATGTGTTCTCAACTTTCGTCGTCGCTCCAAACGTTGCAAACGCTGGGGCCGATGGTTCCGCCACGGCCAGATTGTAGATTAGCTCTTTCAACGGTTATTCCATCGATCGCTAGTCAAACGAGTACCAATATAACGTATCCCTCTTGCATGATGAGTAACAATGGTCATACTAGCCAGATTGAACAGCAAGTTGATCCGATCAATTATGAACCCTATATCTGGAGCTTCTAAAAAGCCCGGAAATCGTAAAAGACTCAAAAAGGCGTCAATGCAGACTTTTTAACTCGAAAAAGTATTCATGATCTCGAATTAGCCTGTAATGTCGAATAATGAAGCAGTGATATTTGCTTTTGTATAACTATGTATATTATCACGTATTTACATGCTGATACATAACGAAATTGTATATTATATATACAATGGATTTTACACTAACTGTAAATATTGCATTTGAATTATAAAAAAAAATCAAGGAATGGACCTTTAAAAGAAATTTTGGTCTCCAGCTTTATTCCAAACATTGTGATTTGTAAATTTGGTTTACTTAAAAAATATTTGACAAATAAATAAGTTTTTAATTATGTACATACAAATGTATAGTTTAAGTGAGTTCCCATATTTTGCATATGTTATTTATAACAGCTTCAGGTTCATTTTTATAAAACATAAAGAAACCTTGTATTTGTGCTGGACTAACGTCTCGGTTGTGAGACAATACATTCTGAGCAAACTCATGTGCTAATTTTTCTGTATTTTTGTTGTCCATCTTATAAAATCTGAGAAACATTTGTTCCAACTGTGTTGCAGTACAGCATCCTAAATTTGAATGAAACATAAATGTTAAAATGTCAGATAAAACAAACACGTTTGATTTGCAGAAGTATTTAAAGTTTTACCTATAAATTCCTTGAAGTCTACTCTACCAGGTCGGATGAGAGCTGGATCAAGCCTATTTAAGTAATTAGTAGTCATAAACAAAATTCTTCCTTCAGAAGAAGCAACTCCATCCAAGGCATTTAATAAACCACTTAGAGTCACACTATTCAATCCTTGGTAAGCAGCTTTAACTTCGGAAGATTCTTCTCTACTTACAAACACAGCATCGATATCTTCAAGAAGAATGATTGTTTGTTGTGGTGCAATGGCTAGCAAGTGATTGAGTCTATCATCCGACAAAAGACGGTCTGACAAATTCAAAACACAGATGCTGCGATCTAAATCTCCAGCCAAGGCAGTGATAAAGGAAGATTTCCCACATCCCGGAGGTCCATGAAGTAAGTAACCTCTTCTGTAAGGAATCCCTCTTTCACTGTACCAAGAAACATTTTCAATGAACTCTCGACAGTCTTTTACTATTTTGTCAGCAATACCAGTATCCAAGATGACACTGTCTAGAGGCCTCTGCTTTTTAGGATGGCCAAACTGCCTCCACTCGTGACCCATCGCTACGTACATTATCGTTTTCCCTTTGTGCTCAGCCAAAGCCATTTGCCTAGCTAAAAAGATGTAATTTTTACAGTAAAATTTACCCATACCATTTCAAAGATAGTTTTACCTTCTTCCAGAATATCAAAGTATATTCCTCTATCCTTGCCAAATGCTGTGAGAATAACTGATTCAAATGGCATTCCCATATTTACATCGTGCATCTGTTGCTCTCTCGTTCTTTCCACTCTTATCCAGTTATTGCGATACCTTCACAATGAAGAAATAAACAACAAAGTAGTGATAATACACCAGTGCTCACGGAATTCCAAGTATTTCAAAGTTCCAATGACAAGAATACCTAAAGAAATGTACACCAATGCTCGGTATAAACTCATATTTAGTCGTAACGAATCCAGTGTCAGTCTGTTGGAAGCTAGTCGACACCGCTAGGTGCTGAGTCTTCTTGGCACCCTTGTACGTAATCCACTTCAGGAGCCAGTCGTAACTTTTGTCTCTGCACGGCACCTCCAGCGTTATCATGTAATGTCGCCTGCAACGAAATCATCAGCTGTACACCCCACGCAAATCAGCTAACCACAACAATCCAAGTCGTCAGCCTCACCTGAAGAATATCAGACCGCCCTGCAAGCCCTTCCTCAGCAAAGCCGCTCCAGCACCGAGTCCGAACAGTCCAAAGCCTGCGCCGAAGTACGGATTGTCGGACAAGGTCTGCACGTACTCCATAACCGTCATTTCAATTTCAATTTACAATCATTATCTCGATGTACTTTCTTTCTCTCGTCGACTCGACGACGCCGGAACAGCAATAATCCCACACGCGAGAGGTTATGTTGTCATTTCGCTCTAGCAGACAGAAAATATTCAATCGCCATGTGACAATTTCCGCGGCAATATTGCACATCGCAGAGACTGCTCCGCGGATAAAATCGTCTGGCAGATGGCGCTGGGGCCGCCGGTCTTTCATCGGGAGCTGCAGCGCGTATGAATGAAATCAGGCCCCAGTTACATACGTATCCCACACCGTGTGTGTCTCTCTGCATGAAATTATACAAATTTTATTAATGAAACTTCGGAGTAACGGGGTACACCTATATACATGCAGGATACGCGGGCGGCAGTAGCGCGAGATGACGAAAGGCCCCTTCCCCCCCACCACCGCCACCCCGAAAACGAGAGAATCTACGGGAAATTAAGGCTTTCTATACGCGAGAAAAAGAAAGCACGTACATAATTAATATGGATGTATGTAAATAAAAAGCCAATCGAGCGATTCCCACGACGTGATGTGATATACGCTGCACACGGGGGGCTTCGGATCTGTGTGTGTGTGTGTGTGTGTACAATATATAAAACGGCCGCCTGCCGCTGCAGACATATAAATTCGAATAAATGAATCGCTTCGATTTCCTCTCTCGATCCGCTCTCTCGCGCGTGTATATATACGTATAAACGCATGAGTCGTCGTCGCGAGGCGCGTGCATACATATACATAAAAGAGCGAGAGAGAGAGGAAAGAGACACGGCAGTCGAGCCTCGTACGTGTAGGTTGCCAATAAACATGTAGGTGGGTTCGCTCTCCCTCTCTCTCTCTCTCTTTCCAGCCGCCGGAGAGGAACTGCCGCGTACGTGTATATGTATATACGATACACCTCTCTCGTCGCGGGTCTGCACACACCAGAGAGAGAGAGATAGAGTGGGAAGAAGCGAGAGAAAAGAGAGAATATAAGGTGGGCGTAAGAAGGGCCGGGGCCGGAGGAGTGAGAGAACGTCGTGTGCCTCGCCGTCTGTTCCATACATGGCCATGCTATGTGGAAACGGACGAGAGACGGCGGCGGCGGCGCGGCGGTCGGTCCCCACACACACGGCCCCGCCGCCGTAGCAGCGATACTTACTTACGCGGCCGAGACAGCGCAGAGACCGGTGCGTGCGCTCTCTCGGACGGAAATCGCGCGGAGTGCGTGTCTGCAGTTCGCAGTGGCGCACTTGTCTACAATAATAAGTATAGACGTATGTGCACACTCGTTTGTTTTTGTGTACATAAACGCGTGAGGCCCCGCGAGTGTGACGGACGCTGCAAGGACGTGTCGAGGATATGCCCGTAATCCGGCGCGGAGGTGACTATCATCAGGGGGTAATCAAGGGCGATAGTGCGGTCGTCGTTGTTGTTGTTGTTGTTGTGCCATAGTGGAAGATCCTCGCAGCTGCTGCTGGGGGACACCAGCCGGAGAATCGCGGGCCTCGCGGGGCAATATGAGTCGAGAGAAGATTACGAAAGCCTCGAGAGCGTAGGACACCCACGCGCTGATCGCACGCACACCTTCCCAGGTATGTGTTGTATACGTATATATACACAAGCTTTTGGCTTTCTCCTCCCGTCCTCCAGCTCGGACTACTTCCTGAGCTTCTCGAGGAACTTGTCGAAGCCGGCGACGTCCTCGGGGGGATGCTGCTCGAGGAAGAGCCTCTCGAGGATCTCGGCCGGGTGGAGGGGCGTCCTGGGCTCTCGGCGTCGGCGCTCGTAGTTCCAGCAGTCGTTGATCGCCGGCTCGAGCCTCTGGACGGCCAGCCAGTTGGCGAGGCGCGCCACGCTCGAGACGTCGAGGTGACGGTCGACGCCGCGCTGCCGCATCAGCTGCTTCTTCATCGCGAGGTAGCGCGTGCCGTAGTCGCAGAAGTGCGTCACGATGAACTTGTCGTGGAGCTTGACGAGGGTGCGCTTGGCCTTGGCGGCCGTCGACGACGTCGAGAGGAAGAGCACCTGCGCATATAATTAATTGATTGATTAATTGATTGATTGATTGATTGATTGATTAATTAATTAATTAATTGGTATAGATGGATAGATTTTCTATTAAGGCTCTTACTCTCTCCCGCGCGGCTGGAATTTTCGTGTGGGCTTACGCGGAGCTAAGCAGCCTTTCGAAGCGTTATTTATTATGCGGTTTACATATACATATGCGCGGGGGGGATATTGCAAAAAGCCAGCGGCTGTTTACGTAATAATATCGCGGGAGCCAAGTGTCACTGGAATACGAGAGCCCGATATGCGGTGTAGGCATATATTCGAAAGTAGCTTGTACGCACGTACTATATATATCGTATATACCAAAAAAAAAAAAAATGATTATGGAAATGAATTTTCATTTATATATATCTCTCCGCGCGAACCTGATTGCCGGGCCTGATGGACTTGGCGATTTTCTTGAGGATCGGGGCGAACCTCTTCGCCGGGACGCCCTTAGTCAGGTAGACCTCGTCGCAGGCTTCCACGAGGATGACGGTTGGGGCGGCGATTTTCGCGATTTTCACGACCGCCTCCTTGAGCTGCTGCAGGCTTTTCCGCGTGTGGAAGCGACGCTCGTGCCTGTGCGGACTGAGGTCCAGGACGACTGCCTGCGGGATGGAGGCGGGGGAGGGGGAATGAAAAATCTAGGTGTATACTTGCACGAGTTTCTCGGCAAGCGAAGACAGAATCGAACGACCCGTTGGATTTTCAAATCCTCGCAAGCTTTCGGCGGGAAATTTGAATTTCCCGTCTTGCGTCACTTCGAAGAATATTTTTTCTTTCGCTCCTAGCAGACACGAGCTCAACGCCACGAGCGAAGTCGCGCGTTCACCGAATTCGATTTTTCAAATCTTCGCAAGGCTCGCGCCGCGAAACGGCGGGAAATTCGAATTCCCCCCTCGCCCCTCACCTTCAGTTCGGCGCAGATCGCCCGCGCCAGGAAGGTCTGCCCGGTGTCGGGCAGGCCGCAGAGGCAGACCGACCTGACGAGCGGCTGCACCGAGCCGTGCACGAGTTTCGACGTCATCGGCATGAGGCAGTAGTCGACCACCTGCTGCTTCACCAAGTCGCCCAGCGCGTTCCTCACGCCGCAAGCGCTGCAGGAGTCGACTCCCGGCCACTTGCTCAGCTCGTAGTCGACGCTGTTGAAGCGCGTCACCACCTGCCACTGCATCAGCCTCGACAGCATCTCCTTCTCCTCGTCCTCGAAGTTCAGGACTACGGACTTTCGCTTGGGCTTCTTCTTCTTGGTCTCGTCGACGTTCCTCAGGTCGTCGATGTTGCTGTCGACGTTGTAAGCTTGGAGGATCGGGAGTAAAAAAAAAATTTTTTTTTCCGTATATACAATCGATATCGAAAACGAAACGCGCGAGTCTCACGGGGATAGGACTCCTTCTCCGGCAGCCGGAACGGCTCCTCGAAGGACTCGACGACGTCGAGGGCGTGATCCTGGAGCAGAGCCTCGTTCAGCTTGATCAGCTCGGCCCTCATAATGTCGTCGGCGTACTCTCGCATCTTCAGCTGGAGCTCGTGGTACAGTCGCTCGTCGATGAAGTCCATGACGAGGCCGCACTTGGGATTCGACACGTCCCCGGTCTTGAAGTGCCACGTCCCCATGAACTCCTCGTCGATCTTCAGCAGCGGGTATAGCGCCTTCGATTCCCTCAGCTTCCAGGGCTCCTCCTCCTGGCTGGGCATCACCGGGTCGTCCTCGTAGTCGTCCTCCTCGTTCTCCGGCTCCGGTGGCTCGAGGCTCTTCAGGTACTCGTCGAAGGTGCGCGTCTGCTCGGTGGCGATCAGGAGGGAGCCGCCCTCCTCGATCGTCGGTATGTAGTCGAAGAAGCCGAAGGCCTCGAACCAGTAGTTGAACCACACGCGGATCTCGTCCTGGATGGACTCCTGCATCGCGGGGCCCCGGATTTTCCAGATCTACGCGTATAACGCGGCCGCGCGGGAAATTTGAATTTCGCGCCCTTTTTAACATTCGAATCGCGCGCGCGCGCGCGCGCGCTTTAACCGCCGCGCAAGGCGTACGCATTGCGGCGCCGGTTGTGCAACGCGACATCCATACTTATCGTTTTACAAAATTTTGTAAAGCGATACGCAGTATCACGTCGCGTGTATTGCACACGGCAAAGCCTCACCGACTCCCTCTCCCCGTCGATGGTCTTCTCGAGCTTCGCCTCGGCGGCCGCCTGCATCATCGCCAGGTCGACGTCGTCCCTCCTGCACTGCCGGACGGCCTTCTCCGACTTCCACACGGGCATCGTCATGCCCAGGATCTCGTCCAGCCGTTCCCGCCTGATCCGCGCCTTGCGCCGGCCGCAGATGCCTCGCCAGTGCCTCTGCATCACCGTAGCCGCCCTCGTCATGTCCGCCTGTCTCTCGGCGAGTTTCGCCTGGCTGACGTTGCGATCCTCCGGGGCGGTCGATCGCCTCTTCTCCTGAGCTCTTTTCACCCTGACTGCGTGAGTGTATATACGGGGGTTTTAAAAAGCTTCTGCGGTTGTATGTATATTGTATACAGAAAAAATTCAAAATTAAAAATGGAACGGCATAATATACTTTTGTTGGTCACGAGAATCTTGGCGGCTCTCGTGCGCTCGTTACGCTGGATGAGGGTGACCGCGTAGCGGAGGCTCTCGGCTTTCTGGACACTCGTCAGCGACACCGTCTCCAGTCGGTTCGGCCCGATCGCCTCTGCGTATATATATATACGCGTGTGGCGCAACGAGTGGAATTAATTAATTGCCGCTGGTCAAATTATTCATAGTAGGTGGCAGGCGCATAGGCGTTGCACAATTCGACGTCAATTGTAGCAATATATATAAGTGTTTCTTGTACGTATGTGCATACCGGTGATCAACTCGTCGACGATCTTGTTTCGCCTCTCGAGCTGACATATACCCGCAGCGACGAGATCCACGTCTTCCGGAGTCAACTTCAGCTTGAGGAGCGTCTCGTGGAGGCAGCTGGAATATTATCGATCGTATTACACACAGTAGATTTCTATTGTAAGATCAATTGCATCGATCAATCAATCGATCAATTCTAAAACTCATTCGATTATCGATTTTTCGTATCCACGCGAATGATCGTTGAAAAATTCAAAATTTTCTCGCTCTCACAAGTAGGTGTAGCCGATGAGATCGAAAACCTCGCGCCTGTACTCGAGCATACGGACGGTGCTGTACTCGAGGACTTTTTTCAGGTATATCCGGACCTGCGGCTGAACCATTCCATTGTAACAAGTCATCAGGCGATTTACAATCTTCCGATAGCTGGAGCAGAAATTGATTCGTGCGGGCCGTTAAATGCGCGCCTTCGGAAAAGGAAGACAAAAGTATAAAAGGAAAGAAAGAGCAGCGACGCGATTGTCCGTCGCTCGCGCGCTCCGAACTTTTTACGTCCATTTACGTATATACATAAGTTTGTACACAAATGAAATTGCGCGATGCTCTGTCGGGTAAGACGCCGTGATTTATTAACCGTAAATACAATTCCAAAACCGTATCAAGTATATCCACCGGCTTTACGACCGTCTCGCGTTCCATTATGCTCCGGTCGAGCCTAGTCAGCTGCTTCAACTCCTCCTGCGCCTCCATCCAGATTTCCGTGTAATTGGACATTTTTCCTTTTCCGCGCGCTCGCCTCGCGACGAGCGCCTTTTACTTTTTTTTTTTTAATTTAAAACTTTTACCGGGATTACCGCGAATGTTCACTGGTCAATTTGGTGAGGTGGTCGCGTCGAAGGGGGTGGGGGGGATAGAGGAGGTTAAGCCGGAGAGGAGAAAAAACACACAGGCGTAATTAGCCGCCTGAAATTGTCCGTGAAACGCATGTGTACACACGTGTACCGTTCGATTCTTGCAGAAAATGTCGGGGAGAATTCGAATGGTCCTCCTGGCACTGCTGCTCGTCGCCGGCGCCGCGACGGGCCAATCGACGACGACGACATCGGCGGCTGAGGTGACGCAAGTGGCATCGGTCATCGTCGAGGAAAATTCAACGACGACGACGTTGGGGCCCGATGTAACGAGCAGCACAACCAAAGAAACGACGACTACGACGACGACGACGACGACGAGCGAGCCGATGGTGGAATGGGAGTGTCCGAACATCACCAGTGCGGGCATCGAATGCTCCTGTGATTTCCCGCATACGCTGCGCTGTATCGGAGATAGAACGAGTTTGGAGGTGAATATTTTGGTTTTGTATACTGTGTGTTGAGTTGATTTGCATTGAAAAAGTTACCTCGAAAAATTTTACTTTTTCTATATAGAGTGAAAAGTTTGCGCAATGAATAGTGTAATTAGCTTTCTAAAAAGTTGGAACTTTTACTCTATTTTTTCGCTTCGTTTAACGATTTACTTTACTAATGCAGAGAAAAAAAGCTATTGGTTTATGGTATTTTGAAATTCTAGAGTTATAGCGATTCGCTCGACATTACATAAAGCTCAAACTCAACTATAATAAAATCTTTAAAGTAATTAATTACTAAACATAATTGCACACTCTAAAAATTTGCGACTGTCCATTCATTCGTTCCCAACAAATTAATAACTCCCCCCAATCAAAGGCCCTGAAACATCTAAATTAATATATAACCACCCTCTTCTCTCTCTTGCCAACAGGCCATAACGTCGCATCTCCGGCACAGCCGGCCCGGCGTCATATCCCTCCTCGACGTCACGGTCTCGGGGATCTCGACGCTGCCGGCGAGCTTCCTCGAGGACGTCGCTCTCCACGGCCTCGTCGTCTCCACGGGCGAGCTGCGCCGCGTCAGCGAGAACGCCTTCACCGCGCTGGCGCGGCCCCTCCAAGCCCTCGGCCTGCCCAACAACCTCCTCGAGGCCGTGCCCCAGGCCGCCCTCGCCAAGCTCGTCGGCCTGGAGCGGCTCGACCTGTCGCACAACCGGCTCAAGACGCTCGCCGCCGGATCGTTCCAGGTGATCGCGCGGGAGGAAGACAGAGAGAGAGACGGTCACGGCCGAGCTGCGACGAAATTAATTTTCAGCGCGAGAAAGGAGAGGCCGGTTAAACGGATGGAAATTATTGCCGTTTGCGGGGGGGAGTTATTGTGTTTGCGTTGCCTCGCCGTTACGCGAAGATTTTAATCGCGGTAGTTAGTTTTACGGCGTTTTTTTACAGCCGAGAAAGGGACAATTGTAAAAGAGTTAGAATTTAAATTTAAATGCCGATCGATCGATAAAACAGCGAGCTGATTCGTTTAGTTTTCTTTTATTCCTGTGCAGCTTTGTTTCGAAAACGATTTCAGTATACCTCCTCAATTATTCCTTCTTTAAAAGCGCTCTCAATGAAAATTTATCGCGACACTTGACAGACTTGTAACGGCGGCATTATAAATGTGACGTATGAATTGTATATATATTTTCAAATTTTTAATATAGAGCGTTTGTTTTAACTACTTATACATACAAGTATATGTAATTTGCTTTTTATATTTTCTTTTTTATTATTATTGTTATTAGTACTATCATAATTATTATTTTTATTGTTATTCTTACACCGAGAGAAATATGCATTAATTTTTCAAACGATCAGTACGAAAAGTTTTACAAAGAAATTATAGTAAATCATGCGCAGACTTCCCAAATTAACTAACTTTTACAATACAACATAGTAATTTTTATTTTGATTGAAATAATTAAAAAATTTTTTTTATTTATCTGTTTTTAACATTGTAGAATATTATTAATTTTCTGATTATTATCATCATTTATTAATCATTTTACTATTTTACACAGTAAATTTTAATAAAAATAATTTTTACCATTAGTAGTATAGTAATTTTTTTCTACCGTGACTTGCAATATTCGAACTTAAAATAGTGAATATCAGCATAATTGTAGTACAAATTCTCATACAATGGCAGTCTGCGCTCAGATTACTATACAATTTCTTGTACTTTCTCGTACTTACCAGTTGTAAAATTTACTGCTTTTTTTCTCAGTGTATTATTATTAATATTATTATTATTATCATCATCATCATTATTATCATTATCATCATTATTATTGTTATCATCACCATCATCATCATCATTATTATTATCATCATCATCATTATCATTATCATTATTATTATTATTATTATTATTATTATTATTATTATTATTATTATTATTATTGCGTTCAGGGCCTGGTGAACGTCACGTACCTCGACCTGTCGGACAACCTGCTGTCGCAGCTCTCGCCGCAGGCGTTCGCCTCGCTGCCCCAGCTGAGATCGCTGAAGATGCACGGGAATCGCCTAGGGGTCTCGGCGCTGTCGGCCCTGCGCGGTCTGCGCAGCCTGCAGGAGCTCGATCTCTCGGCGAATCTGCTGACGGGCCCGCTGGGCCCGAGCCTGCTGCCGGCGATGCCGCGACTCGGCTACCTCAGCGTCGCGGAGAACGAGCTGAAGAGCGTCCAGCAGGGCGCTCTCATGGGCCTGAAGAACTTGTCGATCCTCAGTCTCGGTCACAATCAGGTATGTATATATCGGTGGCTTGCAGGAAGAACCACTTAAGTGACATTTTCGTTTTTTGTTTTAATTCGAGATTTCAAGAACGTTTTCATTTGCAATGTATCTGGAACCCCTCTAACCAATGGGATAAATGTCCAAACCTAAAAGATACGTGATTTGGGGATTGATTTTGAACCTCGATGTGGTCAAACTGGCGCATATTATAATTGAAAATTTTTTACGAAGACTTTTACGATTTTTTTATTCAGAAACCACAAACTTTTGGAAAACATTTTCAAGAGTAATAAGTTCTTAGAATCAGCTAAGGAATACGTATGAATTTTATCAGAGCGATTCCAGTAATTTTTTTGTTTTTGCAAATTGACAATTTTTGAAAAATTTAAAAACGTTAAAAAATTTTTTTTTCATTTAAAAAAACCGACGAATACATCGGTATAGGTAATTAGATATATATTATACCGCTTTAATGTACTCCACACGGTGTATCTCGCACAAAAATAAAAAAAACAAGTGCACTTAAGTGGTTCTGCGGTAACATTTTTACGAGAGACGCAGTTAAGTGATTATGCAATCGGCTGGCATTTAAAATATTTGTGCATTTCGGAAATCCTACTATTGAACAATGAAAAAGGGTACTAAGAGCATCTCGAATTCGACATAAAAAAATTTTTCGCAAAATGTCACTTAAGTGATTCTTCCTGTAAGCCACAGATATATAAGCGATTACGTCGATATAGCGGCGTCTCGATCGATCGGCCGCGCGCTTGCGCAATAATAATTTACGAGCCATAAATCTCACCGCCGTATACGTGTGTGCACAGATCGACGTTCTCGAGGACGACGCCTTCAAGTACCTGTCGACGCTGCGCCAGCTCGATCTCGCTTACAACGGCATCGTCGCCGTGTCGAGCGCCTCGCTGGCCCACCTCGAGGAGCTGCGCAGCCTCGATCTCACGCACAACTTCCTGCGCTCGCTCAACGCCGACCTCGTCGTCCCGCTGAGCAGCCTCGAGGAGCTGAGGCTCGACGACAACGACATCACGATGGTCAGCAGCGACGTCGTCACGTCCAAGCTCCGGCTCAAGAGCTTCTCGCTCGCCGACAATCCGCTCAACTGCGACTGCAGCCTCCTCGACTTCGCCGGCTGGCTCGCGGCCGGCAACTCTAGTCTCACCGAGGAGGACAAGTCCTCGGCGGTCTGCGCGACGCCCCCGGCACTCGAGAACGCGGTGCTCAGCCAGGTCTCGCCCGAGAGCCTGCTGTGCGGCGACCCCACGCCGCCGATCATGACGAGGCTGCCACTGGCCAGTGCCCAGCTTACGCTCAATGTTAGCGCGCGAAACCCGTTTTCACTGATGGATGTATATGAGTAGCGTGTCCAGGAAATTTCGGAAACAACTTAGGACCTGACCTGCTTTTTCTCATTCCTTGGGTCATTCTGAGAGAGGAAAAGCTCGTCGCGTGCACGGAAAATCTTAGATCTTCGTAGATTCAAAGATTTTTTTTCTCGAAAACTATGGACTTTTTGAAATATTTCATTAGAACGAAAATGTCTTGAAATTCATCGAAGAATGATCTGAAATTTTTCCAGATTATTTGGACTTTCGAACAATCAAAAATTGTACCGGATCAATCTGAAAACATTTCATGGATTTTACGACATTTTCGTTCTAATGAAATTCTTATAAAAGTCCATAGTTTCCGAGGAAAAAATTTACGAATACTCTTTTTGTTAATTAATTCTCGTTAATCGAGTCGTTTCGGCTCCGTAAAAAATATATCCGAAGTAGATTTTCCGTGCACGCGAGCTCTTTCTCTTTCAGAACGAGAAAAAGCAGGTCTCGTAGGTGTGCCTTCACGAAAATTTTTTGCAACTTTTCCATCCGAGTTGCTTCCGAAATTTCCTGGACACACTCGTGCTACATTCAACGCTGCGTCACTCAAGACTCACTGCGTTTCGTTCTCCCTCAGGAATTCCACTACGAGGAGGGCACGGGAGTCGATCTGCTCTGGCACGTCGAGCCCTGCACCGAGCGCTACAAGTGCGACACCCTCCTGGTCTACGAAGCCCTCGAGGCCGACAATCGCGAGGTGCAGATCGCCTCGAGCCCGATCGAGTGCGACTCGCGGCTGATGAGCGACCCCTGCTCGCTGCCCATCAGCCTGCCCTCGAGCCTGATGCTGGAACCGGGTCACAAGTATCGCTACTGCGTCGTCCTCATGGTCCAGCCGCCCTCGCCGCTCGCCCGCAGCTCAGCCGCGAGAAGCGACGAGCTGTCCCTCGGCCTCGGCTGCAGCGACATCATCGAGCTGGATCGCGAGACGCTGCACCTCATTCCCGAGCTCGATCCGTCTCTGCCGCGAGCTAACCGCGGCTTCGAGATATCCACCGTCCACGTGAACGCCTCGGTCAACGGCTACCTCAAGGCAAGTCGTCCCGATTGGCTTTCTGCGCTTATTGACGGCGTCGTAAATCGTTAATGGAATATTTGCGTTAAGATAATAAGTTAACGATAATAGTAAAAAGTAATGTAATAATAGTTGACATTGAGATTCTCAACGCCGTCGATAATCGGCAAAAGTGTCGTCAACGATTTTTTTTTTTTCATCACGCAATAACGTGTGTATATACCTCGTGTACAGGTGGAGGTGCTGATGTCGACCGGCCTGCCGCGTACGGACTGTCAAATCGACCTGGACGTCTTCGCCCTGGAGTCCGGCCAGGTCCAGCGTCAGAAGGTGAACTGCAGCAGTTCTAGTCCAGCGGCGACTCTCGCGGGACTGGTACCCGGCCGCTATCGCGTCTGCGCCAGTCTCGCCCAGGACGAGCTACCCGAGAAACTCGCCAAGAGCCTCCAGGCCACCTGCGTCGAGGTCCAGACCTTCAAGCCCCAGCAGAGCCAGCAGAGCACCGAGATCATCGTCTCCCTCCTCGCCCTCCTCATCTGCGCTCTCACCGTCGTCGTTTTCCTGGTCGGCCGGAGCCTACTCAAGAAAACCAAGCTCCAGTCAATGCCGTCCGGCCCCTGCTTCGTGCCCGCCCAGCAAGTCGAGATTACGCACAAGGCGCATTACATTAAATTGCTCGCGACCACGAAACTCTGATGGTAATTCGCCTCGCCGCGGAAATTCGCCGATTCGCCGCATGGGATACGCGCGCGAGTGTATCCTCTAATCCCTATACGCTCTACGTACCTATTGTCTTAGCTACTAACGCGACCGCAAATTCCGAAGATGCAAATATGGACATGCAAAATTCGATTGAACGCGCGATTGTATATACCGGAATATAAGTGAATGTAATATTCTTGGGCTATTTTGTGAAAAGAAAAAATATGACGATAATGATAATAAAAGAAAAAAAAATAATACTAAACTAATCTTAGAGGCTTGAAAAAAAATTTTGCGTTACATTCTGCGTACGATTTTGTGAGTGTATACAGGAGCTCGGCCGTCATTGAGTAGACACTGTTAATAAAAAACCTTATCAATTTTTCGTACGGTACATAGATTTATGTTTTTTGTTGATTGCTGTATAATTAGGTATTTTACTAAAAAAAAGAAAGATATTGTAAATAGAAGACAATTTGTTTGGACTAAGTTCTGAATGACATATGTATGCGATAGCTTTAAAATTGTTGTTGATCATCTTTACATTTATATTAATATTATTATATTATGTGACTATTTGTATCATTTGAAAATATAACATACACCTAAAAAGAGAAACGTTAAACTGTCGTGTATATATTTACGTTGCAAATCGTCGCTGCCGCGTTTCAAAATTGTCCTTTTCGAAATTGAAATCGTTACTATTTTTTCCGGCTATTCGCCGAGACACGCTTATTTCTCGGTACTTCATGATAAATCTCGCGAAACTGTTACGGCTTTTCGCATTATTGTATAATAAAGCTAAGAGGCGTCAGTTTAAAAGTAATAGTCAAAATTAAAATAATACAAATTCCAGCTATTAAACATTTCGCAACAGTGTGTTCTCAGGCGAAAAAAAAAACGTCTAAAAATCGCAGACGCTGCGCAGAAAAACCGTCAACCAACATCCGAAACTGCTTTCGGGCGCAGGAATGGGAGACGCACTTGCGGTCGTGTCTCTCCTTCTCTTTCTCTCTCTCTCTCTGTCGACGAAAAAAAATACAATACATAACCGCGCACCGACTCTCCACTTATACCACAGCGTCGTTGCACGACAAAACGCGAAAGCTGCGCGCGCGAATCTTAATTTTAGAACGCGCTAAAATTTTAGCTCATTATGAAATTACGAGCAATTCATTTTACGCACACTGGGTCATGAAATCTCATTTTACGCATCGAGTGCGCCTTGGAAAACGATTGCGCGCGAAAAATCGTTTCGGATGCACACCTTTGTTTGGACATTACATATGTACAAAACGCTCGTCTCTGCGTATACACACATTTCTCGTATAAAACACGTATATAATTTCGAGAAACAAATGAAAGGCGCCTCGAAAAAGGTGAAAATTTTGAATTAGGCCCGCGACACTGTCGCTTCGACGCTGATCACCGATTATCCCTGCGAATAACGAACGCTTTCAACGGCCTCCATAAGGAAACACTTATGTATAGAGGCTCCTGCACAGACTCTGCAATTATTCGGTGACTTGTGCAGGAAAACCCATTAAAACACGTCGACGACTCGTCCGGATGACCAATGACCGTGAATTTACGTATACGTATAAATATATTTTTTTTTTCACGGTCGTTCGATACCGTTCGATATTCGCTTTCCATCGGATTTTAACGGGGTAGTCGTTACATAGATACACATTTTTTCGTTTTTTACTTATTTATATATTTTTTCGAATCAAAATTTTATGTCCCCGCGGCCGAGGCTCGATGGCGCAAAAAAGAATAGAAGAAAAAAAAAGAAATCGTCGCTTTCCCGTTCACCATTATACACGTATCTGCGGCCATACTTCGAGGCGTTAAAACGGCTTGTCACATTTTCGTGATTTCGAAAAAAAATCGTACTTTAATGTCCCCTGTACACTGCAGCGGCTCGTTGTGAAATCGCCGCGGCTGCTGCGCAGCGGCGCCTAGTATGGAACTACCGTGTATACACTGCGTGTACACTGTACAGTGTATATATATGTATACGTTCTTGATTCAGTCAGATATAGAGCGCCGATATAATCGAGCACACTCGCTTTTCGTAATTTATTTTCGAGAAAAGTCCGAAAATAAACGCGTTGCTTCCCAAAATCCTGGGAAAACGCTGCTGTAATCTATAATTGTATGCATAAAAAGCGCGTTTGTTTATGCCGCACAGCTAATGTCCATCAGACGCCGGGAGAAAATGGAGATAAAAAGAAAGTGGAAGAAAAGAGCTTTAATTTAGAAATACGTAAGGATCGTTGAGAGAAAAAAAATACACACACACACAGAGCGTATTCGGGTCAACAGTAGTTTACACGAGGATTTCAAGAAAGAGAAAACTTCAAAAACGAGTATATAGGCTTTAATGATATTCCGCAGCTTTCAAGCGCAACTTTTTGCCTATATTGTATACACTTGGTATCCAAATACCTCGAACATGGAATAGCTCGCTTCGCCTACATTTTAAGAATACAAGGCTGAATAATAATGAAAAAAGAAAAAAAAATATCGCGGACTTAAGCCGTTCTGCTCCAGGCAACCGCGAACAATTGGACACTATTTTAGATCTCGTTAATAAGCGTATGTACCACACACCGAACGAAAAAATCGCGCCGCGCGATGTTTTGCCAGAACACTTTGCCGAATGGCGAGGACCACTTACGCGGCAAGTGTACGAGTACATTGGCAGTCATTACGCCTCGCGATTTTGATGGTCAAGTGGACTCGCGTTTATATGTATATAAGCCACTAGTGCCTCAGAGCCACGGACGCATTACACGAGCGCGTTGTGCTTATTTAAGTGGACCACTCGCAACTTTGACAATTTCGTTAGTGCTAATGTTGCATCGTTATATATTGCGCGTTACGTCACGAGCGCGCGCGGCTGTGTGTATATATACGCGAGAGAGAGAGACGCAATTATATCCGTGTATCTCCTCGAGGGGGAGAAATATTCGGGAAACGAGCCGTTCCGAAAAAATTTTTTTATCGCCAGACGGGATCGTGGGATTGATGTGAATTAAATGTGTGTCAAACCCGTGTGTGTGTGTGTGTGTGTGTACGTGCATACATTACGCGGGTTAGATATATACGGAGAAAAAAAATGTTTTTTTCCCCCCCGAGGCAGTTTTTCGAGGAAAGAGAAATCGCGACGTTGTTTGTGCTATAGCTATGAGACGCGCGTTTGAAGAAGAAAGAAAAACGCATCGCGAGTCGATGGGGATGTGCATGTGTGTGTGTGTGACAGATAGAGAATCTTTTTTTTTGCGTACACGCGATATATACACAACGCAATAATGAAGTCGTCTAATTAATTAAACGCCGTACACGTCAGTTGAAGATGGAAGTGAAAGCCGTCCGTATACGTGTGTGCACACACGAGGCAGAATTTTTGCTATTTCCTGCAATCATTGCCGTGTAGCATTGTGCGCCTTTTTTTTTGCGCGACGCGTACACGTAATCAATTTTTTTTCGACTCTATACACATATATACGTATACGCGTATATATAGATCGAATTAGCGCGATTAGGAAGCTGCATATATTTCCCGTAGGCTTTATGTAAACAGTTATACGCTCATCTCCATTATGCGGACGTTAATCCCACAGCCGCGCAATTATACACGCGAATGACGCGCATACCGCAGAGTTCGATATATATATATCTATGTATAAGTTGTACGATGAGAGAATATTTTCCTCGACTGCACAATGCATATACAATACACAATGACAAAAGTCTCCGGGATTTTTGCCCCGAACGGAGCTGAGGACGCGTTTCTTTTCGATCAGCTCGTAAAAAGCGTCCCGTCGAAGCTCGCCCGACGAAATTACATTATCCGCGCTGTGTACCGCTGCCTAATACTGTCTCGCAATTATACTTAATACTTTTCAGCAATATCTTTCCTTTTTTCGCGCCCCGATATTTGTTAAGCATCGATTACCGAACCGAAGCTTCCTCATTTATTTTAGACTTCAATTTCCTTTCTACTTTCCAACTCGCCGTTGTTTTTCTCTCTCTCTCTCTCTCTATCTCTTTTCAGTTTGAAAACGATCGTCGCAGCTTCGACAAAGAGAGAGAGAGAGAAAAAACGGACCGTTTTATTATGCCGATTGTGTAATTTCGCTTAAAATCGCGGGCGACGACGCGGCTGAGTGTAAAGAGAAAAAATAAGAAAAGAAAATTGTCTTCCATAGTGTAACATCGAATGAGTCGCGCGAGCCGCCGCTGTAATATACGATCAAAGGAGGCCTTTGATACGTCCTGGGCTTTGTGCCTGTATACGCATTATAATCGAATCTATACTCTTTGTTTTAATTGAAAAGAAAATTGAATCCATACACTTCATTTTTTCTCTCTCCATTGCGAGAGAGAGAGAGAAAGAAAGAGAGAGAGAGAGAGCTAATGAAATTCTCTGATTAACGAGAGTATATATTATATATATATATACATATATATTCTTTAGCTGAATTATATGGGCCTGTGGCATAACTTTGTCGACTATAATTACCGTTATACACGGAATTGCGATTGATAATACACTGCAATTGGCGAAATTTCCATCGGGACGCAGCCTCTAAAGTTAATAAACCGAGTTTTACTACTGCACCGCAAATTGCACGTAAATCGATCGTTTAATTTTGCACGAAACGCGTTCAATTATCGTAACGAATGTAAGTACATAACTTCTCGCGCGATCGCGAGAAAAGCTTGCGTTTTATATATGTAGAACACCCGCTGCAGTTTTGGACTTTTAATCCGATACTAGCGAATTTCCTCGCTATATTCGCAGCTCCTCTCCCTATATAATACACATGCTTTATTCCGCATAATTCGCGGTCCGGTGCGTGTAAAAGCCGCCGTTTTCGTTGCTTAACGTGTTAATCACAATTTTGTCCTTATAAAGCGCGCCTATCCCCTGTTGTATAATCCAAATGGAAGCGCTTATATGGATGGAATTTAATATTAAAACCGCGTGCGCGCGAAATTAAAGTATCGCTATATATATATCGTATACACACACACAGGTATACATGTATATACAATTACGAAAGAAAATTTAATTTTGCGCGCGCGCGCGCGCGAGCGCAGTGAAAAACGCGGAATAATAACACACGACATATATGTATGTATACAATAATAATGCATCCGCGCCGAAAAAAGCGTTAAACTTTTTCCACCAAAATGGGCGGCGGCGTCGAGAGAGATTTACCAATATATTCGCGGTCGGGGCTTTTATTTACCCATATAGTACGTGTATTGTATATAGTAATAGCCGCCGTGGCGGTGAATTATCGATTCATGTATACGAGCGCCGGTTTGTACTGCTCGAATCGTAAACGCGCTTGTATATATAAATTCATACACGCGGCGATCGTTATGTACGTGGTTGTAGACAATGGGCCGCGCGCATGAATAATTGAAAATATTTCTCGAGCGATATTCGACAAATTATCCCGTGTATAACGATTTGCGCTCGTTATTGTTGAATCTTCTCGTATAAGAGATATGTATACAGACGCTGCGATTATTTCCGAGCATTGCACGAGTCCTCCCCTCAAAAAAAAAGTGTCGGCGAAAATCTAAAATTGCTTCTATATATATGTATATATATACGGTATGCACACGTCGGCATAACAAAGGGAGAAAATCGCACGCACTTGCGGTCGTCGTCTGCGGCCCGAAAAAAAGAAAAGAAAAATATAATGCATATACATATATATATATATAACTCTTCTCTTTGTAATGCACACCGCGGTCCCTTCTCATACACGCAGACGACCAACGCACAGTCTTTATCTCTCTCGTCGTCGCTTTCGGCGGAACACTGTACAATATAGGCGTGCGTTGCACGAAATAATTTTCACTCCTCTCTCTATCTCATACTGTGACAGACGTTTTCACGCGCCGCAACGACGGCGGCTCGTCACAGCGCGGAGCGACATTGTCATGCAGAGAGACTTAAAGATACGCGTACTCTCTCGTCGTCGCCGCGCGTTTCTTACGGATTTTCTTTCTTTTCACTAGACACAGCGAGATATGTAATGTAGGTACGCGCGCTGCAGTCAAGGAAATCACAAAAGACCATAATATATACATGCGTATAACATATAAATGTATACCTATATATACGCGTATTTAGATGCGTGTATATATGTATATACGTTTGGGTATAGCTACTTATGCTATGCGCGTGTGATTGCGACTTGTAAAACGCGGATTTTCTAAAAAGGATCCGCGACAGATGTGCGGTATACTATATATATATATACGCATAAGTATATATCCCAACGAGCGCGCGCGACGCGCTTTGATAGTTGTCAAGCCGCAATATGCGCCGAAAGAGAGAATAGTTCGCCACGTCGTGGGAAACGATTCTCTTCTCGCGCGTGTATGTACTTATACGCTCCTCCCCCCCCTCCACCTTCCCCCCCGCGTGTAAACTCGCACCTTTTCCATCCGCGATGATATCGCGCGTAGCTTGCGTGTATAGCGCGCGTCTTTCTTTTTCCCTCGTATATCCCTCGCTCGCCCATTTTTTCTCTCTCTCTCTCCATCTTCTCTCCTCTTTACGTAATAGCCGTACGTATACGCGTACATATACATACGCGTGTAGTGCCACCCGTATCGCAACGACCGGCGACTAATTGCAATCGCCGCGTGTCTCTATACCTATACACATAGTGCGTATATACCATACACGCGCCCCGTCACAATCAGTGGCGGGAAAATTCGAATAGCCCCGCGGAAGAAAAATATACACACGTGCCCGCGCGTATACGCGTATATATATGCGTCGCGCTTTATTAGTAATCAAAAATCTCGGCGCGCGAAAGAGGGACTTTCTAGAGAGAGCCGAAGATTTTACGCGCCGCGCGCGAAGAGTCGTGAGAAGGCCCCCCCTGATGTACACAAGTATCAATCGAGCTCGCGTCCACGAAGTCATCCTGAAAATTCGTACTTTCCGCGCGGGGGCCCATAAGGTGTAGACAGGGAAAGAAGGAGCTCTCTCTCCCCTCGACGCCTGTGTGTACAGGTATACGTACCCGCTTATAACGCGATAATTCGCTCGCGGGCTCGTTTATACATACACGTATATATATATATACATACAAGCGCGTTTCTTTTCTCTTCGCGGCTATGCGCGGCGGCGATTTATAGGTCGGCGCTATGGAAATGTCTCTCTCTCTCTCGCTTCGCGGCGTGACGCAGTGCTCTCAGCGGGGAAAGGAAGCGCTATTTAACTTCTCGTTTTTCGGACGTCGTGGCGAGTAGCCTCCGGGGCCTCTATCTTTCGTGTTTTGTGTTTGTGTGTACGTTGTGTGTACAGTATACACACATCGCACGCTTTGATTCGATTTCGTAAATGTGATTGATTCGAGAAAAAAATATATACGGCCGCGCGCTTTCGCTGCGAATTAATGTATATGTAGAGAGACCCGAGAGGCGCTCTTTTAATAATCTGTGGGTATTATTATTATTGAGTGCGTGTGTGTAACATTGATAAAAAAAAACTCGTTTTCAGTCGAATGCATATCGAAATTCGGTAAAAGTCCGGGCGTTAAAGAGAGTGTTGAATAAGATGTTTTCGGAGATCGAGGAGTTACACGCGCGGGCGATGACAGCGATTAGGCATCGACTTTTCTTTGTGCGGCCGCGCGTATTATATTGCATATTGTAACACGCGTTTTGTGTAGGAAGAACGGAGATAGATTTATACGGACGACGGGGCGATGAATGATTCTTTTCCTTTCACCTACACATTTTTACGATTATAAGTAGGAGTATATAGCAGTAACAGCAGCAGCGCGCGGGGAATATTGGCCTTTAAATCAATTTTTAAACAATTTACGAGCCGTATTATAGCAACATTTTCACGGCGCCCTCCTTCCGCGGCGTCTCGAGAATCGGCGGGGATTATTTTAGATTCCTTTTTTAATGCGCATCGGTTTTATCTTCCGTGGGGAGAAAAAACGGCTCATCGTAAACACCAATCAAGGCGGTCTTCGCGAGAGGCCGAGAGCTCGGCACTTTTATTTCTGATGTAATTTAACTACGAGTATGAGCATAATTTTTCAACATCAACGCGTAATCGAGCTTTGAAAAACTACGCGCGCTCGCGGCTATACCCCGAAAATCCCTCTAAAACATCGTCGTATAACTACGAAAATAAATCACGGCAATGCCTTCGTTAACGAGATCTACATCCCAAAGCTCTTGGTATTCTGAATAATAAATTTAATAATAATAATCGTAATAATAGTAATGATAATAAAAATAAAGTCTGAACAATAAATACAACAATTACACGGATTACGTCAAACGCAGTCAGCACAGCAGTCGAACCTCGGTCAGCGTTTTCAAAAAACATTGTTCAAAATTGCCCTCAAAACCGCGCGCGTATTTTTTTCGCTTCCCCTATGTGACCAATTCTCATAGAAAAATGTACTTTTCGGGGGTCCAGAAATCGAAAAATTTTTTTTTACGCTATAGAGGTTTCGGATCGATGAGACTTTCGTCTGTTAGCTGACAGATATTCAAAAATGCAGAGGAACATGGGAAACATGGAACATTAGAATTTAACATGGGGAGGTATTATATATGAAAAAAAAAGAAAATCGGCTATTCGGATTTTTATTTACTTTTCTTTTGTCAAAGGGTTATAGCTTTTGATCAGAGCATCGAGTCTGGCCAATATTTTTTTTTAAATCAAAGCTCTTTTGTTGTGCTTTATTGTCATTATTCCAGTATTTCGACGCATAAATTTTTTGTTAAAAAGGGCTCAGAAATATGGTTAATTAGCAACTTTTCCCATGTTCCTCTGCACTTTTGACTATATCTTTTGGCTCACCCGAAAAGTGCATTTTTCCATGACAATTCCTCATACGCATCCACTCGACGCTCTCATCGCTCCCTCAAGAACCTCCCCAACCCTCCAGTTCCCTCAATCTCCTATCTCCCCATTCTCAAAACTATATATATAATAATATATACATCAAAGTTCAGAGGCCGCGCGTCAACTCCTTCGGACGTCGCGTTTCCCCCCCGCGCACGACGAGAGAGGATATTTCGCTCCGGACTCTCCCGAGAGACACACTTCGTATATACATACATATACAATATACATGTATATTTAATATACAGAGCCGCTCGTTCGCCGCTCGGCGCACTCTCTTTCTCTCCCACCTGCGGGCGCGCGCGCGCGGCGCGGAGCCGTTTCGAGAGAGCTCTTCCTTGGCGGCAGCGGCGGCGGCGGCGGGCAGGAGTAAAACTCCCGGACGTTTTCCGATCTCCTGCAGTCTCGATCTTCAACTCAGTGCCGAATAATATAGCTGCGCTCCAGAGCCGGGGCCGGACGAGCCTCTTATATATAGATATACGCATACACACAGATACATATATACAGAGACTCGTTTTTTTTTTTACTCTCGAGGACACCTGCGTATACGTGTATACAAAAGCGGTCGAAGAAACTTCCGTCTCCTCGACGTCGTCGTCGTCGTCGTCGTCTTCCTCGTCTCCCCCGGCTCGTCCGAATTTCCCGACGCTGCCCCGAGTCGCCGAGTCCGCCACTATGTGGCGAGGGATACTGCCAGGGATTCTGCAGCTGCTGCTGCTGCAGAGGGTCGCCGCCGAGGCCGGGCCCTCCATCCTCTCAGCTGAGCTTCCGCAGCTCCAGCAGGTGAGCCGCAGATATACAAATAATGATTAATTTTAGAAGAAAAAAAATTTTTTTTTTTGCTCTCGAAAAATAATTTCCGCAATACGAAAGTGAAAATCCGAGCGAATATTACACACTCCGCTGTGTGTGTGTGTGTGTGTGTGTGTAGCGGCGAGCGAGGCTCTCGTTTATTAAAACCGCGTGTGCGTCGCGGCCGCGCGAGAGGGAACTATGTACAGCGCCGATAACGAGGCGCACTACTACGCGGCTCTCCCAAGGTCCTGCGAAAAAATTTTCTTTCCCAGGCTCGCCGCCGTCTCTCCCTCTCTGCATAAGCTCGCATGCACTGCACACATACCGCGTCTATATAAACGATACATATCTCACTCTCTGGCTGACTCTCGGTTGAAAAAATACGTACACGTATACACGTATACGTACGTGTATATCCCGAGAGTGCGAATTAAGGAGAGGATGAAAAGTGCGCAATGCGCGTCGCGGGATTGCGCTCGGCTCCTCGGCTCCGCGCGCCGGAGTCGTTGCATCAATCTCTCGCCTCTAACGCTCGTGTCGGTGTGCCCCAGTAAAAAAATAATTAATGCTCGTCGAGAGTAGCTACTCTCGCGCGGATATAATGGCTCACGCAAGAGGCTGCCGCCGCCGCCGCCGCCGACGGGGAGAGCTTTATCCCTCTCTATATAGAGAGAGACTTACGCGCGCGCAAAAGAGTCTTTAACGGCGCGTAATTCATCGTTTCGGACTTAATGATTAGCTGCTGCTGCTGCTGTGCGCCGCGTTGCAGATTAGCAGACACTCCCGCGCGCTTGTCTTATATATATCGTATAGCTTTGCGCCCGAAAAATTCGCTCCGCGATATGCTATCCCGATGACGTGGTGGTGGTGGTGTATACATATACTATACGTATGCACTATATACATTAGACATTATACAAGTATAGCAAAACGTACATTACTGAACTAATTCTCTCTCTCTCTCGCGGGCATGTTTCCCGTTTTTTTTTTCTCTTCTCATACTTCTGTACCTCCTGCGAGCGTCCGACTCTCCGCTCGCGCGGGGCGGCGGGGGAGGGGAGGGGGGGGGAGGACTTTTAGGAAAGAGCGTAATTATATGCGCGAGCTCTCGAAGAGCGCCGGCTCCGCGCGCGCGCGCGCGGACTTTTTACTCCGGTAAAAGTGAAAGTTTGCTCTTTTTTCGCGGCTCTGTATATAAGTATATCTCGCGCGCGCGCGCGCGTTGTTTTCGGTGTATACGCTATATACGCGCGCGAGTGTAGTCTCTCTCTCTCTCTCTGTCTCTCTCTGCGTATACAGATAGTGTAATTTATTTTTATTAGCGACAATAAAAGTCGAATAACTATCGCCCCAAGTATCGTTTCGAATCTCTTTCTCTCTCACTCTTTATCTCATTCGCTTTTAGGTTCTCTCTCTCACTCTCTATGTGTGTTTACGCGCCGATTTGCCGCTACCGCGGCTGCTGCTGCAGCGTGTGTATACATGTATTTATAAGACACGCGGGGCCGGGGGATTTCGTCATTCCGACGCTCTCTCAAATGGAGTCATTTTTATGCGGAGAGGCCCGAATGATTAAATTAAACGGGAACTCACTCTCCGGGACAGTGTGCGGGGAGTTTTGCGTTACGCTCTTTGTGCAATGGTATGTAAACACGCGGGCAACTACGCTGCTGCCGCGGACTGGAGAGTTCATTGTTTTCTTTTATGAATTATGGTTCAATTAACATTGAAAATTTAGCGTTTCGGAGCGGAGCGCGAGCTTTTATTAGGAGTACTGTTATTTTTTTTTTCTCCTCCTTTTTACGGCCGCTCGGCTCTCGGCAATTCGTTTTGGCTGGTTTGTTTAATCTTTCAATGTTCTCCAGCTCGCGCTCTTTGATTGTTTAGTGGGACAAAGAACGCGCGCTTAATTCAAAATTCAAATTTCGCGCCGAAATTAGGCGAAATGCGGGCATTTATATATCTAAGTACTTCTATGCAGTGTGTATATATACATTATAATACACGACTTGTGCAACGAAACAGCGATTTCGTACTATTTTGTACAGCTCGCCGGGCAAATTAGTCGTTCTTTTCTCCGCCTGACCTATTACGGCGGGAAATTTGAATTTTCGATTGGTCAATATATATAGACGTATTATTCTGTGCGCGCCTCCGCCGCGAAGAAATGGAAAATCGAATGCATTCGTGTGTATCAAGCGGATATTACTTACACCTCGTCTATCCCGACGAAAAGGAAAACTCGTTTATATATTGTGAAGCCGCGCAGTTGAAATCTCATCCGCGCGCATCAATATCTCATCGAAAATCAAAGCTCCGGTATACTATATCCCACACACATACACATAATATCCTCGAGACGTATTAGAAGAGACTCGCACTGCTCTATACGTATACGTGCATGTGTATATAATATATAAAATCGCCTTTCACTAAGATACATGCGCAAGACAAATCGCGGAAAGGAAGACTCCCATACCGCAGCTCCGCGCGAGCGATAGAAAAACAGTATGTCTTCCGGTTGCTTTATACACGCTGTACGGCCGCTATGCGCTATATACACGTATATACATTTGTAAGCTACATAGATAGTTACGCGCGTGTATACACGCACGAACACAAAACTCTCGCTTCGTGGGACACTATATATATCGGGGGAGCATCGGCTCCTCTCTCGCCTCTATGTAAACGCACATACACATTGCGCACATTATTGCATATACCTATATATAGAAGCGCGTCTCCTCGTGCGGCTATAAAAGTGGAAAATGCCTTTTTTATGCGCCTCGTCGCGAGAGCGGAAAGGCCGCGAGCTCAGCTGAGGAACGCGTCTGCATCGGCCGCGGCCGCCTGAGACGGAGAGAGAGAGAGGACCGGACTAGTGCACACGTATATATGTATAAGACGTGGAGAGGGCAGAGATCAGGTGAAGGTGAAGGATGTTCCCGCCGCATCAGCCTCACTTTCTCCCGTCGGCTCGCGAGCGAACGCGCGCGCAGTGACCGCCGCCGCGCGCTTTCCGCCTCTGATATATATATGTATATATACGTATATAAACGCATTGTACTCATGTACACTCCGGAAATGCCTATGTATAATTTTCGTGTATATAGAATACAAGGCTTCCGACGGTGTGTGTATAGAGCTTGGGAAATACCGATCGAATCCCCGATATAATCCGGGCTCGATCCTCTTCGTCGTTCGTCGTCGGCTACTCCTCCTGGACGTGTATATATATGTATATACGTTCTTCAGCGCCAGGAGAGAAAGAGAATCGCGAGATAGAGATCGATCTGGATGTATATAATGGGAGTTTAACAATTCGTGCTTCTCATTCCGACCTTCTTTCTCTCCGCGCATAGCATAGTATACATATAGACCGCATGCCGCGGCGCCGGCGAGTAAAAGTCCATCTCTCGCGCCTATATTGCCCGATGTATATATATAAATATACATTATACGTATATATGTGCCTGATGTACACGCGCAATCCCTATGTACATAGATATACACACCAGATACCACTTGGTGTGCTTATATATATATCTGTATATGTAACAGCGGCGGATTGAAGAAGCGGGGAATTTAACGCGCGTAAAAGGCCTAAATGTATATATGGATACCTATGCGCTTCTCTTCTCTCTCTCTCTCTCTCTCTCTGTCTCTATCTATCTCTCTCGGCGCAGCTGAGTGTGTAGTAAGAGCCTGGCTTGCCCCGCTGCCGGCGCGATGCGACTGCGGAAAAGAAAGTTGATTATACACACGCACGCAACCGAACGTGCGGTCTCCATCGCGTACACGTACGTATACGTATATATATATACATAAATCTGTGTATTCGACGAGAAGCCATTCGGCGATATTACACGGATGAGTATATATATAGCGCATTATACTTATAGGTATGTAATAGCGGCCGGGGTCTAATCACACGTGAAAATGCGAGTAATACACACCGGCAGTAAAGTATGGAAAAGGAATTTTTTTTCTCCTCCTCCTCGTGCTTTCCGGCGTGCGCTGCAGCAAGTGCCGCCGCCGCAGCGGTGTATACACTGCAGAGAGAGAGAGAGAGAGAGATAGAAAAAGAAAGTGAAACCGAACACACCGGGAGAGACTCTCCCGCTCTGTCTCTCTGACGAAAGAATTTTCGTCATCTACATTAGAGCATCAAATTCGCGGGCTTAATAGCGCGGAAAGCCAAGTTCAACGACTCGCGACGCCAACGACGACGACGACGACGACGACTTCGCCGTGTATATACACACCGTCAGCTGGCGCGGACTGTTTTTTTTTCTTCGTCGTCTTTTTGCGCGTCGCCCGCAGTGTGTATATACCTGGAAAACGAGGAGATATATATACAGCCAGCGGCTCTACGGATCGGCTGCTGCTGCCAGCTCGTTAGTGCCCGGAGAGGAAAGTCTCGAGAGACGAGAGATTAAACGGCTGTTTGTTCGAGTCTACATTATAATCGAGTTCGAGAAATTCAAATTTCCCGCGCGAAGCGCGCGTAGGAAGGAAAACTCGCGCATGACTAATTTTTTTCGTTATGCGGTATGATAAGTCGTAATGGAAATCGCGTTGCATATAAAACCACGAGAGACACGCTTGTCTCTACGGACGCGACGACTTGCGTAATAATCGCCGGGGCTGCGACCGAGAGCTTGCGCTTTAGTATCCTATAGAAGTAAAAAAAAGTCTTGAATGAACGTCGCTCGCAGTTTTCTTGCCCAGGCGTCTGTGCGCACAATCTAAATCGAGACGTATAAACTTGAAACTTTATGGATCGTCTCGTTGCGCAACTTCGCGGCTCGTTACTGTCGATCAGCGTAAAATCGCGCTTTTCGGCGCGAAATTCAAATCTCCCGCTTCGCAAGCCTATATACAAGCGCGAGAGAGCCGTAATCACCGCACGCCGTGGGGGCAAATGAAAAATCAGGATGACCGTCTCTATTTCGACACACGGAGAGAGAGAGAGACGGGAGAGCAGCGAGAGAGGCTAATTTCTCTGATGCTACTCGCGCGCCGAGAGCGGCCGCGAGGCATTTCCTGCTTCGGCTTGATTAAATCGCTTCGCGATTGAAGTTTCCCAATCTCTCCTTCTCTCTTGCGCGCGCCGGCGTCGATGCAAATCCGAGCGTTAAATTACGAGCTCGCGAACGCGCTGTTAAATATGCATAAGCCGCGCGGCGAGCGAGTTGCGCTTTTGGTATACACGTGTGTGCATATATAGTCGCCTCGTAAAAAAAAAAAAAACTAATTAAGTACCTCTAATCAGCCGCTTGTACAGTGCACCGGGAATAAAAAACGCGCGATTTGTCAACCGCAATGCGCCGCCGTAAATGGATAGACCCGCGCGCCAGCTGCGCGATATATATATACTCGTTTTCTACTTTAAAATCGCGCCACGGATTGATCTATTGTTGCGATTTGCCGCGGATGAGCCTCAATTTAGTTCGCACGCGCGCGCGCGCGCGCGCGTCTTACCTACATGTATAATGTATATAATATATATATATAGTTATGCACACTGTACGGTACGTACGGGCACACGCTAATTATATGCGCGATGTACAGCTCGTCGTGTATTACACGCGTGATTTACGGCTCTTTTCGCGGGAGAGCACCGCCTCTTTTTAAATCACGGTTATACTTAAACGTTACAAGCGCTCATATATACATACACACACACACACATATATATATAATAATATACATCTCGCGCACGCGAGCGCGCAGACTTACGAGAAGAGACGCGCTCGCTTTCTTTCCCATAAGATGAGGCGAATCGCCGCGCGTTCGCATATAGCGACATTGTTTCTTACATATATAATACATGTATACGGCTATATATATGCATACGTATGTATAACGCGAGAAAGAGCATAAGAGCGCGGCGGCGCCTCTCCTTCTCCGCGGCTTTCGTTTTCATGTAAATATATTAAAACGCAAAATTCTATGCGCAGAGCGCGGAGATGCATACGTATACGTATATATATGTATAGAGAGAGAGACGCGCGCGCCGAGAAGGAAAAACCGTATTATTTAGCGGCGTAAAATACACTTTCGAGCCGCGCCACTCTCGGCTTCTTCTCAGGACTCTGTGTACACACAAACGCAGCCTAAGAAAAAGGTCGTATAATAATTCCAGCGCGCGGGATTCGCTTTCGTTCGCGGCGCGCGCTCTCTTTCTACGCGTATATCCATAGATCTGTATATGTATCCATCTGTGCAGCAACTCGGGCGCGCAAAAAACGCCGAGAGACGCCGAGACGTACAGACGTATATACTCGTGTGCGCAAACGTGTAGCCCGAGGGACATGTAAATTAATGACGGCGGCGATCGACTTTTTTTTTCATCATATTATAGCACTTTTATACGAATATATATATATAGCTTTGAAGCCGCGCGCTGCGGCGGACTCTTCCTTTCACCGTACGCTCTCGCGCTCGTACATATGTGTGTGTTTATACTATATACATACGCATCGCGCAAAGCTCGCGTATAATAAAATCCCGTGAGCCGACGCGAAGCGATTGACGCGTGTATTAAAACGCATTTCGGTCCCTCGAGCAGAAGCCGCCACCGCACCGCGTATTCATTGCACGACACGCATCCGATGCTCTCCCGAATGAAAGTAAGAGTATTGCACACACATAGATATATATATAAGTATAAACGCGCATACGCATCTTTGGGAAATTGCATCCCATCCGCGTTAAAACGGCACCTCTCGCGTCGCTGCAGTTTCGCAACGCTGTATACGTTTGTACTGCAGAAATCGAATCTTCGTCCCCCCCGTATTAACGCGCGTATAGCACAATAAGCGCGCGGCCGCGACGACGAGAGAGCGACACCGAGAGATGCGCTCTTATACTACTGTCTACGCGGCGCGCGGCGATTTACGCCGCGCGCGGAGGAATTTCTCTTCTCCGCGCGGTGTGTATATATAATTGACGGTGTCGATGAACTCACCGCGCACAGCAGTGAGCCGCTTCTAATACGTATATATATCTGTATATACATGCACTGCAGACACAATACACAATATATATAACACACAATGTAACGGTCGCCTTTAACCTTTTTTTTCCCTATCCCCGCGCGGTTGGTATACACAGTATTTTCCCGCCGACCGCGAGAGAGAGAGAGAGAAACAGAGAGAAATGCAATTAGCTTCTTCTTCTTTTTTCGTCGCTCCAGTAGAGAGATATCTGCATAGGGAAGAGCGAGAGAGAAAGACTTTCGAATTTTTTTCCGGCTACCGCTGCTGCTGCGCCGTTATAGCGCGGGCATAATGGACAAGCTCTCGTTTGCCGAAAAAGCGAAAGCCGCCGCACTTTTTATATACCACCTATATATATATACTCTCCGCCGATGGAGATGATGAGGCGAGACGCGACGACGAGAGGTGGTTTTCGCAATTGCGCAACGACCAAAAAATCTCGCCGCCGCCGATATCCCGCATCGATGATTTTTCTTCCGCTCGCGAGCCCGCGCCGCAGCCGCAGCTTACAATCGCGACGAATCCCCCGGTAAATAAATTGCCTCGGCCGAGCCGATCATCTTCCGGTATATGGAGACAATTGAGAGACGGCCGTCTCTCTACGCGACTTCTTTGCTCAACTGGCAGTTCAGTCCGTATATATACAAAGGCGCTCGCGGAGAACCGATGGAAGTGAGGCGTATAGAAAAAAAAAACAATAGGAACACTGCGACGCGGCGCTCGCGAAGCTGTTCCGCGCAATCGATCATTGCATAAAAGTGACTATGCTCCCCGTCGACGTCGCAGCGGCTGATGGGGAAAGAGTTACGCCGAATACTGCCATCGCTCGCGAAAGAGAGAGAGAAAGACAGCATCGTATTATGATTTAATTGAATTGAACGTCGCGCCGCTATACTGCGCGAGAAAGGTTTCGCGAACGATTCTATATAGGTAGACTCTGGTACACACACACGTATATAGCGTAGAGTCGAGAGCTTCCTCTTTCGACACCCGCTGCACCCGCGAATAGAGACGGCTCGCTATACGTACGTGTATAATACATGTAGCTATCCACGTAGCACAGGAGCCGTAAAGCACCTATACGTGCGCGCCTTATGAGAATTCTTCTCGTTCTTGTTCTCCCCGGCTGTATATATACGTATATAGTCGCCTGGCTATTGTTGTGCGCTGATGATACACACACGTGTATAGAGGCTCTCGGGTGGTACCTCGAGATGTATACATACGTGTGCGCAGCTGCGGATATACGCGCGACTCATGCGAACGAAAACTTTCTAGCGTGTGAAGCGCTCCTCTCGCGGCTTTTGCTCTCTAGACGCTGCACAGCTGCGGTATATATATGTGTATACGGGAGACAGATTCAGATTCAGATTTGATACGGCTTTTTTATTGCTCTACATACGTCTTGACTCTTTCGCTGTATATGTAACGCCGCGCGTGCGCGAAAATATTGCCAGTCAGACGAGCGATTCGAAGGATGTATATATATGTAAGTATGGACGTGTATAAATCCAGAGAGACACACGCACGTCGCTTACAACGAAAGATAGCTTCACTGAAGTTTAAGTTATAGGTGAAGCGATGCGGCTGCGGTAAACACTTCCTGGTTACGCGCATCGCTTTCTCCCGTGTATATAATTCCCTGCGGTCTATACGTCTGTGTGTGCTGTACATGTGAGAGCGTGTATACTGCCGACTCACACACGCGCGAGATAAGTACGTGTTTTTTTTAATCGACACCTCGCCTTCTCGGCCTACTTTCAGTTTCAAACGCGATCGCCTCTGGACCTGAGACCACGGCTCTCGGCGTCGCAGCAGACCCAGATCCTCAGCGACGTCCAGCAGCACCAGCAGTTCACCTTCCCGTCGGGCGAGCCCTCGGCTGCCGCCCTGACGACCAGCAGTCCCTTCCCGTCTCTCGCGAGATACAAGGTCGACCGCAAGAAGCAGAACCAGCAGATCCAGCAGCAGATCCAGTCGCTCCAGCAGAGGATCCAGCAGTTCCCCACCTTCAATCAAGCCTCGCCGGCCCCTCTGCTCAATCTGCCCGGCGACTACTTCGGCAATGAACAGCCGCAGCAGCCCAGCGTCCAGCTCCAGGACTTCTACGAGAAGCAGCGCCAGCTGGAGATCCTCCAGAGGCAGAGGGAACAGATACTGCTCGAGCAGCAGGAGCTTCGCCGTCAGCAGGAACTGCTGAGACTCCAGCAGCAGCAGCTCAGGTCGACGATCCTGCCGACCGTCCCGACCACCCCGTCGGCCACTCTCTCCACCACCACGACTTCGTCGATCCTCCTGTCGTCTCCCACCTCCAGGAAAATCACCCCCTCGGAGAACGACATCTTCCTCAGAGCCATAGCCACCCACCAGAAGAAGTTCACCACGACCCAGAAGCCTCAGACGTCGAAAGCTCATCGTCAGGAGCGGCTCCAGGACCAGAACGATCAGGCCATCCCCAAGGACCTCCTCTCGCTCATACAGACTCAGCAGAGCCAGTCCGGCAAGGGCAAGCCCCAGATTAAGCTCATCTACCAGACGGAGAAGCCCGCGACGAGCTCTGGTAAAACTTCCTCCGGCTCGACCGACCGAGAGCTGCTCCTGAAGCAGCTTAAGCTCGCCCTGGCCCAGTCCGGCCTCGACGACAAGGAGAGGAACGTCACCACCCGAGACATCGTTCTCCCCAACGGCAAGAAGCTCCAGGTCATCCACGCACCCAACGGACTGCCCTCCAACTCGGCCTCGACCACCACCACCACCATCAAGCCGCCCAAGGCCATCTTCGAGGAGCTGACCAAGGGCGTCGTACCCCCAGGTGCCGACTTCGAAGTCATCCGCCAGAGCAACGACGGCAAGCTCGAGGACCTCGGCAAGAACGGCCTGCAGAACCAACCGGCGAAAAAAGTCACCTTCGTCGTCCTCGAGGAGCAGCCCGACGGCAGCTACAAGGTTCGTTTACCCCTCCCGTTAATCCCTCGCTAATCACTCAATTCCCAAGCGAGAGTTAATACGTACTCTGCAGCCGAGAGTCAACCAGTACCACACGTCTATATACGTTTGACGTTTAACGAGCCCCGGCCGTTAAAATCAAGCCTCGCGCGCGCAGTAAAACGTGACTAAGCACCTCCCGTTAAATAAAAAAATCCTGTCCCCGCGCATATAGGTGCAAGGCGTGAAAGGCAACGCCGACAAGGATTCCGGCACGGACGTCGACTCGATCGTCGAGCGCATCAAGAAGGGCGAGCTCAAGCTCCCCCCGAGCAGCAGCTCCACCACCAAGCACGCCACCGGCACCACCAAGAGCCTCCCCGAGTACAGCCAATCCGCCGACTCCAGCGACATCTCGGCCAACACCCTCCCAACCACCTTCCGACCGACCCTCCCAACCACCCGAGTCACTCCCCAGGTCTCCATCTCCCCGAACTCCGTCTCCACCACGGACAAGTACGTCACCTCGGCCTCCTCGATCTCCGGCCACATCCTCAACACCATCAGCAGCACCACTCCCAAGCCCTCCACAATCAGCCTCGTGACCGTCAAGTACCCCAGCAGCTCGCTCAACTACGGCCTCGACAGCAGCAACGAGATCCCCCTGTCCAGCACGACCCCGAGCTCGAACTTCGTCAACAACTTCGTGGACTTCGGCCCCAGCAGCTCCCCGGCCCCCAGCATGAAGCCCTACCTCAGCTCGACCGCCGCCTCCACCATCACCTTCCCCATCGTCAAGGAGGCCCAGAGCCTCTCGAGTCTCCTGCGAAGGGAGGGCCTCTTCGCCATGGCCAAGTACCTCAGGCAGTCGGGCCTCGACAACGTGCTCAACGAGACCGGTAAGTATACAATATATATCACGACGCGGCTTAACGATCGTTAACCGCGCGCGGCGCTTTCTTTTTTCTCGCACGTTTTCGTTTTTTCTTCACCTGCCCTGGCGCTGTACACGCTGTATATATACCTATCGTACAGCGGCCGCCGAAAATTACCGAGAGTCGTTTCGCGGCGCGGCGCGCGGTGGCTTTATTGCGACACTAACGCCGCGCGCCCGCCGCAAAACGAGAGCGCGATGGAGAGAGAGAGAGAGAGAGAAAAATTATCGCATTGTTATAGGCAGAGAAACGATTGCTTTTTCCGCTTAATTACCTCCGCTCTCATGGGAGGCCCCGTCGTTATTTCGCCCCTCCCTCTCTCCCTCGCGGTTTCGAATCATAATCAGTTGGTCACTTTAAAATACATCGGCACGTACACTTAACGGCGCCGTTAACCGCTCGATTCCTCACGTGTGTGTGTGCAAATTGCATCGCAGGGCCGTACACGATATTCGTGCCGACGGACAAGGCCTTCCGCACGCTGCTCGTACAGCTCGGCGGGCCCGAGAAGGCCGAGCAGAAGTTCCGGGACAATCCGCGGCTCCTGAGCGGGGTGAGTACACACACTTGAAAATGAGAAGAAGAAACGTCTTCTCTGCCTCCTCGTTTCTCGAGGCGGCACGATTTATGTGCGTCTGTCTGTCTGTCTGTCTGGCGGTTGTAGCTGCTGTTGCATCACGTCGTGCCGGGCGCTTTCAAAATCGAAAGTCTCCAGGACGAGATGACCGGGGTGAGCCTAGCCGGGACGCAGCTGCGCGTCAACGTCTACTCGATGCACGACCACGAGTGGAACGACATTAAGGTGCGTTTATTGTTATTGATTTTTATTGTGCGCGCGTTTTTTGCGGATTTGAATAATTGATTGCGGACGATTGCGATTGTATGTATGTATAATGTATATAATATATATGTATGTATAATAACGGTAATGGGTCGTTCGAGACGCGGCGTCGCGCGTTGCGGATGAATTGATGCTTTCTCTGATGGCTCGGTATATGGCGAGGATATTAAATTTTAGATTGTTAAAGCTGCAATCGTTAAGGCCGAGCGGGCGATTAGTGGCTTGCGGAGAATCGCTGGAGAGTTTATACGCGCTGATTTAAGAGGTTCGATCGGCCATGTGAATTATGGAATAATTAAGAAATTTTAAGCTCGGAGATTTATATTCAGCCGCGTATAAATTTTGCCGGGGATATTCGATTAGCTGAAGCGGTATGAAGTATAATTGCGACAATCAAAGTTTTCTCGGAATGGCACTGATGAAGTTTTAAACGTTTTAAAAAGAACCTCTTTTAAAATTCTTTTTACATATATTATGTTTTTATTTGTGTGTTTTACGTTAACGATTCAAAGGAACTCGAATCTCCCGCCACAATCTCACGAAAAAGTAGACGGCTATTTGATTGCAACAAAATTGTTACAATTACATCATTATATACCTCCGCGATTTCATAAAGTTCGAAGCTTCCACGTAAATATCTCACGGAATTACGTTTGAATAATATATCTCGAAATATATATATATCACGTAATTCAAATGCCGTTCACGAAGAGACACTTAAACGCCAGCTTCGAACTTCCTGAAACGGATATACTTAATATCCACGATTGCATACCGGAAGCCGGCCGAAAATCGTCTACTTTCTCACCCTCCGCAAAAACGGCGGGAAATTCGAATTCCCGAACAAAACGAAGAAAAAAAGAAAAAATACTTAAACAACAAAATCCTACAGGTAACAACGGTGAACGGAGCCAGAGTGGCCCCGAACAAGCGCGACGTCGAGGTGCCCCAGGGCTTGGCCCACGCGATCGACCGGGTGATGTTCCCCCTGCCGGTCGGCGACCTGGTCCAGACGCTGCAGGCCGATCGCGAGCGCCGATTCTCCACCTTCCTCAAGCTCCTCCACAGTTCCGGCCTCGAGGACATGCTCTCGGGTAAGGCCCCGCAGCTATACCGAAAAAAAAAAAAAAAAAAACATTTAAATAAAAACTCGAGCCGCAACGTAATGCCCGCGGGAGAGAGAGAAACTTTCCTCAAAATCGCATCATGCACCGCCCACAGGCACCAAGACTTTTACCGTGTTCGCTCCTACGGACGCGGCGTTCGTCGAGGCGGCAACAAAGAACGGCAACACGCCGATCTGGAAGGAGTCGGACGGTCCCGAGGCCGCCAAGGAAATCGTCCTGAGGCACGTGATTCCCACGACTCTGTACACCGCCGGAATGAGGTACTTCCATCAGAAGGAGACGCTGAGGCAGCAGGTGCCCCTCCAGATCCAGAAGACCGGCGGTGAGTCTGTCCTAATGATCCTCGGCTGCGGTGGATAAACTATCTTTTTACGCGGGAAATTCAAAATTCTCACACGTCGCGCACGTCTCTCCGTACATACCCCTATATCTATATACCCGTATATACACACGTTTATAAAGAGGTGTATAGTGAGCATTAAAGTCTCTCTCTCTCTCTTTCGACTATGTGGAAGAGAGGGGGAAGGGGGCTTCGTAAAACGAGGTCGGTGAATGTCGAGCGGGATATCTGCTCTATGGAAACAGTGCCTTTTGCTGCAGCGTACGTATATATGCGATGGGAACGCTGCAGCTCGCGCTCTTTCCTATTATCTTACGCTAGAGAGCCGCGGTCACTTGTATTTATTATAGCGGGGCCCCAAACGGCTTACGAAACTCCCTAAGGCTCACGCGACTGTAGAGAGAGAGAGAACATCGCCTATCCTTTCCTTCCCCCGCTATTTTTTTTTTCTTTTCTTTTCCGATCGAGCCTATGTGTACACACTGTAACTGTCGCGTGTGACACGGAATTTCATTCGTTTTATCCCTCGCGTTATATACACCGTAGCTTTTTTCTCTTCTTTATTGTATATAATACGCTCTAATACCTCGGCGGCTATGGGAGAAAAATCCGCGGATCGAGATCGCGAGTGAATTAACGAGGTGGTAATGCCCCGGGATTTTATATACGCGCGGCAATTAAGAGAAAAAAGTCGCTCGCCAATCCCAATTAGATAACTGCGGCGCTCGATATTATCGGGGTCTACCGGCGGGCCGTTAATTTTTCTTGCGACGAATTATTGTGTTTATATACCATTGTAACGCGTGTTTTGCATGTCGTGCAATAAGAACCCCCCCCCCCCCCTGAAGGAATTTATAGCCGCTTTTTTCGGGATTTTATATAGATAGTGGGGGGAGGGGGGGGGAGGGATTAGCAATAATTGCTCCAGAGGAGAATGCGGCTCGCAGTGCACGCGGTTTTTACGGCTCGCACTTATACACGGATTAGAGAACATCTAAAACGAATACAACGAGAGACTTATGGGCATCCTTAAAGTTTTAACTATTTGAATACAGCGCGATAAAATCCCCGCCATTTATAGAGTGAAAAATAAAAGAAAGCGCTATATACACGCCGCGGAGATTTTCTCATTTTTAATATACCATCGCGCGGCCTCTGTCTGCGTCGGACGCACGAAATCTCGATCTTTTTCACTTGTACATATATATATATATGTATATATGTATATATCGCCCAATTGCGTTAAACATCGGTTGCGTACCTATACTCGTCTACATATTTTCTTTATATTCTCCAAATTAAACGTTCGCATCGTTCGCGCCACTGTACGTATATACATCGCATTCCTCGCTCGTCTACACAGATAGCGCATCGGCTATTGTTTATCATGATATCACAACAACGCGCTGTATATATATATGTACATAGCGCCCGGCATGAATTTTTCCTCTCTCGCGCGGCCGAAGAAAACACGCCGGTTTCGCCAAATGGAACTAACAATCCGACCCACTTACTCAGTGGGCCCTGTTTTTATATTGCTCTCGCGCCTCATAAATATTCAGTCTTCGCTCATGCGATAATGTCTGCATAAAAGGATATACCTATACGCACGCTCTCTACAACTCCGAACCGACTGTTTATTTTTTTTTTCTTCATCGCCGCGGAGATTTTCACTTCCTAATCCGCTGTTTTTCTTTCTTTCTTTCGTTTTTTTTTTTTTGTTTGCACCGATTTGTCTTTTATTGTTGCAGGCCGAATCCGAGTGAACGAGGGACACATCATTACGTACAACGTGCCAGCGACAAACGGAGTCTTGCACGCAGTCGACGCGGTGATGTGACGGTCCACTTAGCGCTTGCGAAAAAATAAAAAAAATAAATTAAAATCATCCACAAACAGCATTATGTTCGGCGGAGAAGAGAACGAGAGACGGATGTAGACGAGCGATATATATATATATATGTTGTGAAAAGGGAAGAAAAAAGAAAACGGATAATAATGTAATCTATATGTAGCTACGTGAGATTTTCGTACGACGCTCCTGGCGAAAACTCGAGTTGCGGCTGTACCTGAATGGAATTAACCTGACGAAAGGAAACGATACACAATGTTACGGATTATCATAAATATTACATAGAATTTTTGCAACGACAAAAGGCACATTACATTACGCTACGATTCGATAAATTGTATTATTATGATATATATACATATAGGTAATAAGAAAGACTGGAAATTGAATTAGGAAATGTGAAATGCCATAAAGAGCTCCGACGTATATGTTATATTATATTGAAGACGGGCACACACGCGTCGATTGCTTCACTTTGTCGGTTTATTATTTAAGACTAATTTTCGTTTCCTCCTTATACTAATTTATACTGTACACTATAAATCATATTACACGTACCCACATACGAAGCATTACACGTGCAAGCACTTTTCACACGCAAACACTACTTAGTCTTACGGAAACAATATGTATTATTTTATAAATAAATGTACAGAATTTTTTAATAATTGCTCTTCTCTATCTTTATTAGGACGTATACAAATGAAAAACGCGATATGCGCCTATATGCAACCTTCCATTCCCGTATCTTTTCTCACGACCATCAAACGAAACCGGAATGATAAACTCCAAATGGAATCCAGAATACGAAATCACGTATATACACAAAAAATGTTTCATACAATCTCATCGAGTCTTCTTTTTTCAAATATATACCAAACGACTCAGCAAACTGTATACGAAGACAATCAATTATCCTTCCCCCTTATTTACAAAGACGTATTCGAATGGAAGCATCACTACTCAATAATTAGTTTTATACTTCTTAATCTCCACCATAATGTGATGGATATTCGTGAGCTGGGGACGAGCGTTGGCCGGCAAAATCTTGTGGAACCTGTGATAGTACTGGACCAGCTGAGTCATGGCCCGCTGAACGAGCGACGTGCCCAGGAGCAGGCTGGGAAACGACCTCACCACGTCCCGATTGATCTCCTCGAGCGAGCGCTTCCAGTTGTTCGTGAAGGACTGCACGAGGGCCAGAGCCTTGCCCTCCTGCCTCTTCAGATCGTCGACCTGGCCCTTCTCCAGCAGCACCTCCGACTCCTTCACCAGCTGCACGATCCCGCCGAAGTGCGGGCTCAGGATCTCTTCCACGTACTCGGCCGATCTCGCGTTCAGCTGCTCCCGGAAGCTCTCGGCCTCCTTCGAGTTGTCCCGCGTTCTCTCCTGCGAACGACGATTGAATTTCGTCAGCACGTCTCACGCGTATAGATATAGACTCCCGGGCGTTATTACCATGAGCACACCGAGCACCAGGTCGTAATTGTTTATGAGAAAGACGAGCTGATGGGTTCGCTGGGGAAAGACGGCGGCCATTCGCAGCAGGAAACACTGGACGGCTTCTCTCAGCTCCGCGAGAAGCTGGGTCGCACCCTCGCACGGAAATCCCTCGGACACGCCGATCATGGCAGCGCTGAATTCCGCGTATCTCCTCGTTATCTGTAATTAGTGAAAGTATACGCGATATCACGAAGAGTTGTAAACTCCGAAGAAACACAGCGGGCTCTACTTACATAATGAGGACTCGTTTCTCTCGAGAACTTCATCGGATCGCAATCCTTGATGCTCTGAATGTTGAGGCGAAACACGTACTCGAATCTGCAAGATGGAAGTGAAATTTCGTTCGCTCGGTCGGCAAATAAATATTGTACGCGCTAATTGTAGCCCGAAGGCTCGTCAATATACCTCGGCCAGATAACCGACGTCATGTTGTCCCAGAACTTGTCGAGGGCCGGCACTGCTCTCTTGTGGCACATGAGCTGGTACCTCATCACGAGGTGGAGGCAGAGGAACAGGGCTATGGCGTCGTACGAGTCGTCGACGAACGACTGCAGATTCTTCAGCAGCAGACTTATCGTTTTCCCCATCACCTGTCGAAAATCGCGGGACAGCCGTCAAATCTCAGCGCACCGGGGCGTCTCGTCGTCCTTCGCGTATATACTCACCTGATTGAAGATGTCCAGGGCCTGTGCTCCGCGGACCTTGAAGAATTCCGTGAGAAACAGGTACTCGCGACAGCCGTTGTCGACCAGAGCGTACTGCTCGCTTCGGAACAGCGCCTCGTAGTGGTACTGCAACAGTCGTGAAATATCGCCGTTGAAAGTTCAGCCTTCCTAAAAATTTACCGCTCGTATATAACCTGTTGTACCTTCGTCTTGGAAGCCGTGTGCGGCACGATGATCGGCGACTCCAACTGCGAGGTGAGAACTTCGCCTCGGGATCCAATTGAGAAGACGGTGCCTCTGTGCTTCAGGTGGGACTTGTGAAACAGTCCTCGGCTCGCCGTGTCCTCCACCCCCATGAGGTCGTCCTTCGACGGGCTCTCCTCGAACTGCCGGACAGAAATGCGCGTGAATAATTCATGCAGCTTTTCGGACGCGGACGCAGAAGTCGCGCTGCAATACCTGAAGCTTCCTCAGCCTCGAGCCGTAGGACTTGAAGTACGAGTAGTAAATCTTGCTCATCGTGTCGATGTACTCGCCGCATATCTCCTCGGCGATGTTCCTCTCGTTCGACAGGATGAACTCGAAGAACAGCTTGTACTTGAGCATGTTGTTCTGGGGCACCTGGAAGTTCGTCATCGGCTTGCGAAACTTGTAGATCTGCTCGAGCAGGTACGTGCGTATCTTCGTCATCGCCTTGATCTTCAGCTTCTCGAGGATGTCCTTGACGTCGCCGCAGGACTTGGCGTCCTTGAAGCTCTGCTCCTTCACGAAGTTGATCTTGTGATTGAGCGTCTCGAGATTCGTCACGAAGTCCTTCTCGGTCACGGGGCTGTCCATTATTCCCCTGTTTCGCAAACGTTGTGACATGTAATTCGAAGCTTATTAAGCGACGGTGTAGCTTCAATCGTAAAATTATAAAAGTTACGCTATGAGGCCCTCCGAGACGGTCATGTCCTCGATGAACTGGCTGAGGGGACCGCGGATCACCTGGCGATTCGTCAGCTGTTGGCTCATCGTGATGGACTTTCTTTGGAGATAGAGAATCTCCTCGCTAATGCTGCCCAAATCCGTCTGGAAGCCCAGCAGCATCGATTCCATTTGCTGTGCGGTGGAAAAATTAAATTTTTAATCGCGAGCAATGCACCTTTTATCCTCGAGCTTTACGAGGCCGTAAAACGAATCGAAGTAACGTTCTTTAAAAGGCCGGCTCTATACTGTGTCTGCGCTATTGTATAATTTAATCGCCCGGGGAGAGCTGAAACGCGAGAGAATTTTCGTGGCAATTATTGTTTACACGGCCTTCGATAAACAATTGAAATTTTTCGATCCGCCATAGTGTATCCATGTATATAACGATTTATTCCGTGTACGAATGTCAGTAAGGATTTAAAATCGCCTCGTTAAAATCTGGCGTTCGATTGCTGCAAATAACACGTGTTAACGAAAAATTTTTCACGGAACTTTGATCTTTACGGCGCGCCGTTCCGAGAAGAAAAAAGAATTTCGCGCGGAGAGGACGAGAGCGAGTGAGAGAGAGAGAAAAAAATTAGCGGTAATTATATTTGACTGCGCACAATTGTGTAGACTCTCTCTCGGGACGAGGATAATTGCGTGAAATTTAGAGCGATTTGGGCTGATTTTACGGCCGCTTTTCGATCGTGAATTATATAGTGACGAAATAGATAAGTGTTTATATGCAATGTCAGAATTCTACAAACTGGCCTCGGTGTTTACGAAACGCTCTGGTGTTTGCATAGGCCGTTATATCTGTATCTATATGCAGTGCGGGTTGTATGGAAGTGAAAAAACAGAGGCGGAAAATACACGACCCAGTTTTCCGGGCGCAAATATTAAATGAGAAAAAAAAACGGCCCGTTTTTTCCGGCATCGCGTATAATATACGCCAGAAATATTCATTTCGGATACATTGAATGGCGCATTTCCCTCGTTTTTTTTTCTTCGATCTACTGCGCTCGTAAATTCGTGCATTGCACACCGAAGGCACGGACGTGTCTGGCTTTACATAAATTGAGTATTATAGACTTCGAGGCTCGCCTTAAGGAGTGTCTTGATTATTCAATTCAGCGAATTATTTTGTTGTAAAGGTGCTAATTAATTCGTGAAAGTATCGCGTCGCTTTTCTTTCGATTTTTCTCGATTTTCTCACAGTTGATGCGTATGCCTTCTTGCACTTCGTGTTAAAGGGTTGGAAAAAATTGAATAATTGAATTTTATCTGTGCACTGAGGGAAAAAAATTGTTGAATTAAAATTTGTTATAGATGTATAATTAACTTGCTTTTACAAAAAGAAAATTGCTGGTATAATTGCAAAAATGTTCTTACACAAAGACAATATTTACTACATACTTGTACTAAGTATACGTTTCACCGGTGCAGTCACTTTAATTAGTTTAAATAATGCATTAAGCAATGATGTAATCACTCAGAAACAATTTAAAGAGCATAAAGTAATATTCATGCATAGCATATGCCAGTAACAACAATCTATAATTTTCAGTTTTGCAAGTATTGCAGGCTTAGCAGGCGGGTGTCAAAAAAAGAATTGAAAACAAAATTTAATTTAAAATTTATTGAAAATCTTAATGTGGCAGATATTATATTTAAATTAAATTTCTGTTCAATTTCTACATGCATTAATATCAGAATTATGTGTATTTAAATGTCAGTATACAGTAAATATCAAAATTGCCTTAACTTCTTCGAATTATTATTATTAAGATTATACCATTGCTTCAATACGTCATTTAAATAAACATAAGCATATAAAATTTAATTTTCTTTAATGATCGTCACCTTGAAACCAGTTGAAAAAATAAAACATCGCGTATACTTTTAACGAAAGAAATACGAGCAACTTTGTTTCAGACAACCCGAAAACAAAACGCCAACGACAGCAAGTGTCAAAAACCAGTCATACGCATACGCCGTCGACGAAAACTAACCTCCAAAATATTGTCGCACGCAGCTATTTGATTGTGCAAGCTCGCGATGTTCTCGCTTTCTTTGATGTAGTCCTGAATGGACTTGTTCTCGACTTCCTGGAGCTCCTTTTCGATTTGCGTCGAGTACTGCCGCAGATCAGTGCCAGTCTTCAGCACCTCCTGAACGAGATCGTCCTCCAAGTCTTGGGGCAGTTGGGCCTCCTCGTCGAGGATATCGCTTTCGCCCAGCATTTTTCAGATCTGTCCTTCTCTTACGCGTAAATAATTATAAGTGAAGATTTCGGCGGTGCGCGAGATGTGCGAAATAATAAACAAAAAACTACATCACAATTGAGCAACTCGCGTGGCTGGAGCAATCAAGCTGCTCCGATTTACCAGAAGACTAATGCTGCAGAAGAGGCGTAGCACAGACGATTAACTTTGTTTTTAGTGAGGTTAGGTTAGGATGGAGTAAGTTACCATCGCTGCTACACGTCGAGTCCTGCATTACCCGCCGAAGCTTGAGACGCGCGAAAATTCAAATTCGGAAAACGGATGCATGCGATATTCTTGGTATTAATTACAATTTTTCGACCGACATAATTTAATATGCGCATCCTCCCAATAACTGCTCGAAGCGGTATAATATTAATGATTCTTATTACTTCAATTCTGCCAATATACAAGTTTAAATGTCGCTCAAGCTCAAGCTTTAAGACTTTTCTTTCAAAATAGTATCATTTGCCATCCCTTTATCTTCAACAGCTTCAATCTTTCATCGCCGATCATTCAAAACTTCACTCATATACTTCAATCCCAGTATCTTCGCACCCCAACAGACATCAGCCTTTCCAATGTCAAAAGGAAGAAACTTCGCAACCCACACACTCTCCACACCCATCCAATCTTCTCACACACACACGCACATAAATACACGCGTAAACACGCGATCGCATATCAAGCACCCACTGAAGAAACGCACGAAGCGCGTGCGCGTCGAAGCCGTAATCAATATAAGTATCTGCGCGCGGCGAGTGTAGCAGAGGGAGCGAGAGAGAGAGACTGCGTGCGCGTACACGAGAGCGAAAAGCCGAGATACAAGACGGAATGAAACTTGATAGTGAACCCGTCGCCTGCAGCCGCTGTCGGGCGGTCTCCGCTCTCTTCCAGCTGTCCGCCGACTGCAGTACTTCACTTTTCGCGTAGACGTGTGCTGCAGCGTCTCTCGCCCAGCGATACGCAATTTTTCATCGCCTGGGGTATATTTATACGCGATTCTCTCTCTCTTTCTCTCTGGCGAATGTGAGCCTGTACAATACGGCTTGTAAACAGTGTCGCGCAGAGCCATCGGACGCAGAGAGCAGCAGCGGAGCACTTGGCTCGTCGGTCATCAGCGCTGATAAGTATATACAACGCACCGCGACCAGAGAGAACATGGAATCGAGTGCCGAGCAGCAGCAGCCGCAGCAGCAGCAGCAGCAGCCGAGCAGTAAGACGACGATGAACGAGAAGAGCTACATTCTCGACTCGAGGAAGCCCTTCGAGGACGTAAGTTTTCTACTTCTTCTTTTTTTTATGTGGTCTGTGGATATATAGATATACTTACGTTACTTGTCGGTATATTATATTTTACACTTTGTGTTTCTGTGTATACATATATATACACGACAACACCCGGGCAAATGTGTATAGAGCGAGCTTCAATCGATCAAGTGTATATTCTGCGTGAATATCGCGCGTGTATATATCGCGGCTTAGTGCGCGACTGTTTATTTGGACTGGATTAGATTTTCTTATACTGTTATCCGATAGGAAATTTGTGATTAACGCGATTTTAATGAAGTGCAGGATTATTTCGACGATGGTCCATTTAGCTATATACGCACTGTACGCGATAGTACTCGTTTAATTAACTGCAATAGTACAGCGGTACAGACGCTGCGATATAATTAAACGTATATGACACACACGCAGCTAATTAAACGCGACGCGTCTCGTCTGCTGGGCAGAAAAAATTTCCAAGACTTTATTCGCGACGATTGTGTATACTTATATGTACCGTCGACGAAGAAGTTGAAGAGGTCAATTTTCTCGAAAATCGCGTTGAAAAAAATTATAGATTACTACTCTATCTCCTGGTGTATTACATGTACACACTTCGTGTTCGTACATAAATTTGCTCGTTAAGCGTGCAATTAAGTCTCGCGTAATCGTTCGCACATATATTATGCGAGGGATCGGTTCGACCGGAAAGAAAAGAAAAAAAGTTACGAACGGCCGGAGATAATGTTACGCGTAGACGCGCGAGCGCGGACTGCTAAGTAGATATCTATATATATAATATATATATGCACAGACACTGCACACACATGTGTATATACATAGCGCAGCGAGAGTCGCGCGATAAACGTACGCGAAACTCGGCTGCGATGTGCAACAGGTGAATAGGGACAATCCGCCGCAAAAATTTAATGAAACTTGCGGGAAACAATATGCGGCGAGCGTTATGTCATGTATACAATGTGCAGTTGGTATAATAGAGCGAAAGTCGCTGCGGTGTAGTGAAGTATAGTTGGTAGTGTGATACGTAGAGATAAATGAAGAGATGAAAAGGAAAATTGTTTTTCTCCAAAATCACTTGTATAACGATCATTCGACAGGGAGGCAGCCTAGGTTCCGAAGACTCTTTCGACGACATGAGACGACTCGTTAGGGTAAGACTGTCGAAATTGCCGTATATTCATCATTGCATGGTTTTCGATATGTTTATTAAATGGGAATTTAAAAGTAAAAGAAGTTTTAAAGATTATAAAAATTTCTGTAGTTGAAAGGACGTGAAGCTTTTGGTCGAATAGTTGAATGCGCATTGCTGGAATGTCTCTGTGGGAAAAAAATTCAATTACAATTGTGTTATGAAAGAAACTTCAATTTGTACCATCCAAATTTCTTGAATATTTTATTTTTTCAAAGAAACATCAAAATGCTTTCCAAAGGCGTAGTTTCAAATGTTTTATTGTTTCACTCTAACATTGACTAAAAATGTTTAAAAACAAATTGAACTAAAGTATACTTCTAAAAAAACGAAATATCAAACAAATGTACCATAAAACTGTAAAAGCTCATGCATGACTCGCATACGCCAATAGTTATTTGACAAGTCAACAATGTCCCATTGAAAAGAAAACAAATGCATGATCATAAAACATAGTGTACCGCTGCAAAACAAAAACAAACAAACGAATAAAAATCGAACTGATAAAAAATAATAGCTTCATAAAGCGCTCGTTTCTGTGTTTAAATGCTATGCATGCGCTGCTGATAAAATAGCCGCTACATACAATACAATCAAATCTAATTCGTCCGAGGGAGTGTCTCACTCACTCTCTCTCTCTCTCTCTATCGTAAAGTGTTAAAAAAAAATAAAAAGAATAATGCATTCGCTGGAAACCCGACGCAATTACGCTGAAACGCTATTGCAGCGAGGTAAAAATGAAAAAAAAAATAAAAAAAAGAAGAAGAAAAAGCAGAAGGAGAGTACAAAAATTATAGCAGAGGTTTCGCTGTGTATTTTGCGTATGGCTTTTTTTCATATACATTGTCCTCGTCGTAATGAAATTCCGCTCTGTGTCTATTATATTATTATGGCTCTGGAGTCGCGGGTCGGTAAGCACCGCAGACTTGGAAAGCGGCTCTCCCACACACGCACACGCCCGAGAGTTTTTCTCATTTTTCTCCCTACTACACTTCCTCTCTCCTGAATTCCATTATACACGCCTCATTTGCCGGCGAAGAAGTGGCCTTATTTCTCCCCAACTATACGACGACGACGACGCCAGTTTGCATATCGTCGACTTCGAGAGACTCCGTCGTAGCATAATTGCTGTATACGTGTCTTTCGTATTGTACATACTGTCGTCCTTCTAGGAAGACGAAATGGAGAACGCGGGAAAATTTACGAGTCTGCCGCTGGCCAGTTTCAACTTCATCAACTCGATTATTGGCAGCGGCGTCATTGGTAAGCATATATCACGCGTCGCGCACTTGCGAAGATCCTTCCGAGACACGTTTATACAAGATCGATTTTTTCGTACTGTACAACGGCATATGTATATGTATATATATAATGTATGTATACACGACGCTTTTCAGGAATACCGTACGCCCTGCATCAGGCGGGATTTGGCCTTGGAATGGGTCTCCTGATTCTCGTGGCGGTACTCACGGATTATTCCTTGATACTGATGGTGCGGAGTGGCCACCTCTGCGGGGAGATGAGCTACCAGGGCTTGATGAGGGCGAGCTTCGGTCGACCGGGATTCTACATCCTGACCGCGCTGCAGTTCATCTATCCGTTCATCGGTGTGTTATATATATCGGAAACTTCACTTACTCGTTACTTCATTTACGTCGTACAATAAGTTTCGATTATACACGACGAAACCTTCTGTTCCAGCAATGGTCTCCTACAACGTGGTCGTGGGCGACACGGTGACCAAAGTCCTCATCCGCGTGACGGGACTCGATCCGGATAGCTTCATCGTGAAGCGCGAGGTGGTGATCTTCCTGGCGACTTTTCTGGTCGTCATTCCGCTCTGTCTCTACAGAAACGTCGCGCGACTGGCCAAGATCTCGTTCTTGTCCCTCGTCTGCGTGGGCTTCATCCTCCTGGCCATCTTCATCAGAATGGACTCGATGTCTTCGATCGTGTAAGTCCCCTCCCGCAGCGGGTCGTAAAATTCGACTTTACACTCGACAGTTTCGTTTCACTGTTCCGCTGTTCGCAGACCGGCTCACCCGGACAGCTGGCGATTCGGGAATCTCGCTGGAATCGTGCCAGCAGTCGGGATCATGGCTTTCGCGTTCATGTGCCACCACAACACCTTCCTCATCTACGGCTCGATCGAGCGAGCCACTCAGGAGAAGTGGGACGTCGTGACCCACTGGTCCCTCTTCACTTCCTTCCTCATCGCCGCGGCTTTTGGCATAGCCGGTTACGCCACTTTCACGGGCTACGTCCAGGGCGACCTCATGGAGAACTACTGCTGGGACGACGACCTCATGAACTTCTCGAGGATCATGTTCAGCGGCACCATTCTGCTCACCTTCCCCATCGAGTGCTTCGTCACACGCGAGGTATACCGGATACCCTCGATTTTGGATTGAACAACGCTAATCGACTGGTGTATACAGCAACTGAAGCTATAATCATTTCTTCATTATTCCAGGTAATCATGACCGCGATCCGCGGCACCGACGAGGTCGAGAACCACGACGCCTACATCGCCGGATCCGACCGCAAGTATCTCATCATCACGATGGCCATAATCACGGTGGCCTACCTCATCTCCATGTCGACCGACTGCCTCGGCATTGTCCTCGAGCTCAACGGTATCCTGGCCGCAGTGCCCCTCGCCTACGTTCTCCCGGCCCTCTGCTACCTCAAGCTCGAGGAGGGCACGCTTCTCTCCCCGAAGAAGCTCCCGGCCCTGGGCCTCCTCGTAGCCGGTGTCTTCGCCGCCGTCTCCGGACTCCTTCTCCTCATCTTCAACAACACCTCCGCGGCTTCCTGCGTCCACGGCCAGATCATGGCCTACTGTCAGCAGCCCAACTCGACCGTCGGCACGTCGACCCTCGGCAGCAGCACGACGACCGCGGCTTCGACCCTCAGGCAGCTGATCACGAGTCCGGTGATTGCCACTACCACTACTACCACCACGACGACGACGACCGCGGCATCGGCCAGCTCCTCGACGTTCGCTTCGATTTTCGCAACTGCGCCGACGCTTCCGAGATAAATGCAGCCTCGTAATGTATTATTATTATTATTATTATTATTATTATTATTATTACTATTATGATTATTCTTTTTCATAACTTTGAGATCATTTTTGACTTTTACTTGGGACGTTTTTGCGCTGCTATATATTATATATATACGTTCTTTCCGCGGCTTAACGGCTAAACGCATAATGTTAACATATATATTTACTTATATATACACCGAGTAACGCTCTGGACTGAGTAACTTATTGAGAACACAAAAGGAATCTAACTGAACAATCAGAACGTTTGACTATATAAGTTCGTTTACACGTATATGGAAACTTTACGACAGTTATGCGGTACTACGATAGCATATATATAGCCTACACGTATATACACAATTTCAATATATATAATTTGTGATGGACAATATTTTTCGTGTGTCAAAATAAGATTTTTATATTCTTAAGTACGCGAAAAAGTAATATATAGTTATATATATCAAATATACATATATATAATGCCGATCAAATATATATATATACACATATACATACATACACTTTGCTCATAATCAAGCAAAATTTTAGGAGAACTTTAGTCGCGAGTCCAATTTTTTACTTGTGTCTTTTAGTGCAGGTAATGGATTTTTTTCGTCTTTACTCAGATTTATATGAATTTTTTTTATTAACTTTACAGCTCTTGTTTAACATAATTTTTGCAGTTTGACATTTCGCGTTGAGTAATTGGTGATTGCAAAAGCTCAAATTTGTTAAGTCGTTAAAAAAAAACTTCAAGCAATTGCATAATGCTAAACATGTAAGACGAAGAATATAAAAGATATACCTTATAGAGATGAAAGCAAAAAAATCTGACGGTATCAAATAAATATTAGAAAAAGCTTAAAAATGTATAATTATAAGCTGTTTTCGCTATATCGTTGAAAAATTTATTAGCGATTAAAGGAAATGTTGTAAAGGTATAGTATACATAGCATTCTCGTATGTTATATTGCTTTTTTTAGATATATTGTTTACAACTATAAGATTCACGTTGACCAAACAGAAACTATTTTTCTGGATAAATGAATCTAGTTAACAATTGCATATATAGCATATATTGAAAAGGAATGCTAATATAATCATTAAAAAAGTTTATAAAAATAAAGTTCGAGTTTCGAGGAGGCTTTATGCGAACTTACAAAAGTGACCACACTAAGAAAGTATTTAGAAAATTAAAATTAAAATTTCGGACTTGGCAAACGTTTCTAAAAGTATAAGTATAGAGAAAGCTCGATAGAAATCAAATCTCAATACGACTCTCAATGTAAAATGTAATGGCTATACAAAGGATTATTCTTCAAAATTGAAGTATCTATAATTAATAGAGGGTAAAATCTATTTACAAAAACTGTATACAGCTTCGAGTATGATATCAAACTATAGAGTCTCAAAAAGAAATCTTTTTACTTATTTCGATCTAATTAGATGATAATGTTTGAGTCCATCTGCAAGAAAGCCTTTCAAGAAAGTTTTATGAAAACAATCAAATATATCTGTATAAGTATATAATATATTATATTGACTTAAGAATCAAAGCGCGGGAATAATGTTCCTCACGATGCAAATACGAGCTGTTATTTATTATAATAGAAATTAATTAAAATGAATTAGAATGTTTATCTATATGGCATTTAGATATTATATAAATGTATTAGCATACCATGAATTGGTACAACAGCAGAAAATCGTACTTGAATTTGAATATAAACATATTCATCAAAAATACGTGTATATACTAAAAAAAGTACGGAGAATTTCTTCTCTTATTAATGATGCAAAAGACTTATTTAAACTGCTTTTTAACTATATATTTTGAAGTATAGTTTACAATTATTCCATTAGTAATTATATACATCGATCAAAACTATTCTTATCTGTGATTTTATTTTATGTAACATATTTATAGTTGGTGCAGCATATACAAGCTCACACCAAATGTAAATATCTTATAATTTATATTATGAAATCATACATACGCGGAAGTATACGTATATATTTCCAATGGCGTATTAACGGGATACGTTCTAATTATACAATAACAATAATAACGAATTAAGCAAAAAAGTGTATGAACATATTACATACATTATATATATATATATGATTGCAGCTGATGAGCCTATAAAAAAAAATATTTCTGAATGTATGTACAGATATTATATGATATATATATATAAAGATGTATTTATTTTTAATGATATAACAGTAAGTTAAATCAAGATTAGTTCGGCCATAGGATTAATCTATGGATAATAATAAAATCGAGTATATATGGGCGACGAGGTTGAATAGCAAAAGCATAAACATGTACACTTTACGATAATATGTAATAAATGAAATAAACTAAAAAAAAAAAAATAATGGGTAAAACCATTTTTACTCTGTGATAGTTAGTCCGGAATTTTAAAAGAAATGATGATACACGATTAAAATGTGACTATAACGGATACATGTTGACGGTGTAAATTATATCTCAAAGAATAATAATGTGAAAAAAATCTACTGTAAATAAAAAAAAAACAATTGCAGTCGCTTAACTTTCTAATTTTTCATTCAACCCCCCACAGTCTAAAGCGCGCGATTCCATTTTGAATCTTTCAACATTTCCCGTTGAAAAAGCTCTCTCTCACGTATAATAACTCTCCCACGCTGGCTCGGAATCATTCAAAACAAACAAACTCTCGAATCAGAGCATCGCAAAACCACCGCATCACTTATCATATATCCCCAACTTTTACGATAAAATTCCGTTCCGCGCGAGTAAGTAGCGCCGGCGATAAAATTCCCACAGCATTCAAATCCCACCCGTTTCTCGTTCCAGCCGCCACCGCGGCGCCACCGTCGGCCCACCTGAAAATCCCCGCCTTATCTCCCTTCTACAGGAAAACTCCGATCTCCCAGTCAGTCTCTCTCTCTCTCTCTCTCTCTCTTTCATTCCCCCCCACACACCGCAGCCCAGAGCCCAAGACGCGTATCAGTGCTGCCCCGATGGCTGGTGCGCGGCAGCGCAGCTCCGAACTCCGTTTTACACGCGTGAGTAAGTAAGTAAGCGGGCACAGCCGAGCGGCCGAAAAGGAGTCGTCTTCTCTCTCTCACAGTCCGATATAGGAGCGGCGGCGTGCGGCTCGAAACTCGTCTGCTCTGCAGCTGCGTGTGTGCGAGCATAGCTGCTGCTGCTGTTGCTGCTGCTGCTGCCTGAGGGGGACGTATAATCCGGTGTGCCTGTGCGGGGCTGCATTAGTCGCGTTTTCGGGGGCAGCGAAATTCCTGGCCACGGGCTCTCGTCTCGTCTTCTGCATCGACGGGATATACGATAAAGGAAAAAAATTGAGAGAGTGAGAGAGAGAGAGAAGCATGGCCTCCGGACTCCTGGGACTCTTGGCGAGGCTCGTCGGTGCACCGCCGGATGCGCTGCGTCTTCTTATCTCCATTTTAATAGGTACGTAGTTACAACAAAGTGTCATGCTCATTTTTTTTGTCCTTTGCTCTCCGCGGCTCTCTGCGCCCATATACATAATACGTATATATACGCGTGCGTGCGTGTGTATATATATACTCTCTTTTTCGGTTCAAGTGCACGCGCGCTCTCTCGCGCGTTACGCTAACCTAGATATCTCGCGTCTCCCAGTGGAAAATAGAAACTTCATCGTCCTGTTTGTCTATATACCTATACGTATATCGGAAGATATTCAGGTCGATCGCGAGAGCTTTTATTTCTTCCTCTCTTATCGCATACGTTAATTTCCCGTTCCGACGCATCGCTCCTTGTTTTTCTCTCTCGTCGCGCACTTTTACATACGCACTTATATATATTGAGATCTTCGCGACGCGCAAATCCTTGATTTTACAGATTTTCAATTCCCGTTAATATCACGCGATAGATCGCCGGTGGCCAATCGATTTTCGTACAATGCGTACACGCACTACACATTGTACACACAAACGCAGCGCGTCTGAGTCGCAGTAGCCGCTTTTTTTTTATTGCCCGCACATAATGACGAAGATGAGTAATACTTGAGCGCTACGTAAGCTCTCGAGAAAGAGGAAAAGAGAGGGAGACGCGGCGCGCGTGCATTCGCGCCGCGGCGGAAAGTAAAAATTGTCGCGCCTCTAAAAAACGAAAGTTTAGAAAGTTTATATGCGATTCGACTCGACTCGCGCGTCGTCGCCTGTAAACGCGGGCGTCGCGCATAAATAGGCGCATATCGTAAAAACGATCGTTCGATGCGAACATCCTATATATACGTTAAACGCGTATTACTACACAGATATACAAACTGTGTGTATACACAATTACACATAGACGCTCGCAGTCGCAGTTATAGATAACGATCGCACAATCGAGCAATATTATACAAACTCCGTGTCGTCTGCCGCGATAAGATAATCCGCGGATATATCCGCTGCATCGCAGCTGTCGTCCTCGTCAGGCGACAAAATGATTTGTGTATATACTATTGCATGCAACATTTTCGCGCGTTTGCTCGTACTTACGCGCTAATGCCGAATCGCTCGTGCGACGGGAGCATTGAACGCAAATATCGATGACACGACTAAAAACCCGTCGCTCGGCTTATTTATTCCGCGACGATCCACATTATAACTCATGAAAAAGCAGCTTTTCGGATCGCGTTTCCGTTGGATACGATCGCTTGATACACGGAGCGCAATTTTTTCTTCTAATTTTCCAATTTCACCCGGCTTTCAGGCTTCCCACTGGCGCTGATCCACAGGCGATCGCTCTACGGCAAGAACCCGGCGACGCAGCACTTCTACTTCGCGACATGCGGTCTGCTGATCGGCTTCTGGAACTACGGTGAGAGCGACTTCGCCCGTTTTGCTTATCTTGCCGCGTGGGGAGGCGCTTTTCTCATTAACCACGTTTTTTCCTTATTTTTCGCGGCGTTCCAGGCTGGGACATCATGCACTCGATGGCGGCGCTACTCGCCACCTACTTAATTGCCAAGACTATTGGCGGGACCCTCGTGTCCGTCGTTCTGACGTTTGTGTTCAACATGGGATATCTTCTTTGCGGTGAGTCTTCGTTTTTTTTCTTCTCCTTGGTACCGAGGAAGTGCGCGACCGAAGGAAATGATAAGGGAATAGTCGACGAACTTGAGATTCGTGCGAACTATTTGACATGGAGGCTAAAAGTGGACTGTGCTGGATTAGCATAAATGAAAATGCATTAGGTGTCGAGGCTTCGCAAGGCTTGAATGGAAGTGATTATGGATGGAATCGAAGACTTTCCGTCAATGTTGCATTGAAACAATAGAAAACGATGTGCGAACTTCATTAAAAAAAAATAAATTTAATTTTGCTTCTAGGATATTACGCCACGGCGACGGGCGATTACGATATCAAGTGGACTATGCCGCAGTGCGTGTTGACTCTGCGATTGATTGGCTTGGCCTACGACATACTGGACGGGAAGAGTAAGGAGGTAAGAACAAACCTTAATCGTATCCCAGCCGAACGGGTCTGCCTCGACGCGGTCGTTTTGTACAATCGGAATCTTATTTCTGCAGGATAAATTGTCGGCAACGCAGAAATTGACGGCTCTGAAGGAGACGCCGTCTCTCCTGGAAATGGCGGGCTTCTGTTACTTTCCCGGATCGTTTCTGATCGGACCTCAATTCAGCATGAGACGATACCTCGACTACGTGAATGGAAAACTCGTAGAGACGGTGAGTATATAGTGGACGCGATACGCGAGATCTCCTCTTCGCAAACCACAATCCCAATAATTGCCCGTCGTTTTTTTCTTCCCTTTTTTAGGAATTGGACAGCAACGGCGACAGAACACCGCCGGATTCGCTGTGGCCTGGCCTCGAGCGGGCGATGGTCGGCTTCGTTTACGTGGCGTTCTACCAGATCGGAACGCAGTACGTCTCGGATCAGTACCTCCTCGACCCGGAATTCGATCAGCTGAACTTCTTCAAACGTTGCTTCCTTCTCGGTCTCTGGGGCAGGTGCAATCTTTACAAGTACATCAGCTGCTGGCTCATCACCGAAGGAGTACGTTGTACATTGCGCACAAAGCAATCGCCAAAGAGTAAAGAACTGTATTAGCAGGGTGTCGTTACTCCTCTTTTCAGGTCTGCATCGTGTTCGGCCTGACGTACAATGGTAAGGACAAGGACGGCCGGGACAAGTGGAACGGTTGCGCCAACGTCAATCTCCTGACGTTCGAGAACGCCACGGAATTCAACCACTACATCATGTCGTTCAACATCAACACGAACCACTGGTGCGCCGAGTACATCTACAAGAGATTGAAATTCCTCGGCTCCAAGCTCTACAGCCAAGTCGTCACGCTGCTCTTCCTCGCCGTGTGGCACGGCTTGCACAGCGGCTATTACCTCTGCTTCTTCCAGGAGTTCATCATCATGTACCTCGAGAAAGACGTAAGCTCTTTTTCGCAGCAGAACTGCGCGCCGCAATTTTCGATTCGTCACACGCCTCTTCACTTTTTTTCCGCAGCTCAAGCCGGTACTGGTGCGACACGAGCAGATGAAGAAGCTCGTGCACGAGAGCTTCCTCGTCCGGCTGCTGATCTGGACGATCCTCAAGATCTACACTTTCGTCTTCATGGGATACAGTCTCATACCGTTCGTTCTGCTCACCTATTCCCGCTACATGAAGGTCTACAAGAGCTTCTACTTCATGGGCCACGTGATCTTCCTGTCGTATCCCCTGGCCGCGCCTTACATCAAGAAAGCTCTGAGACCGCGACGAAACGATTGAAATGTCTCGACGCGCAATTCGATTTTCTGTACAAATTAGCTTCTACGGTTCTGTTATCTCGTTCTATGTCCTCTGCAAAACGGTACTTCCGCGAGACTGGATTTTTAATTAATCGACTTGACTCTGATGCTGCTAACGGTGCGATACACCCGAGACCGAAAATGTAGAGCTTGAAATCATTTGCCGACGACGTGCTTCGTCTCGACGATTTTCGCACAAAATTTTTCTTATACAAAGCACTGTAAATACATTGTACAAAAAGATCAATCATATTTTTGTTTATAGACGTAAAAGTTATCGATGTGTATGAGGGGTTTCACGGTGTGGTTCACTCGCGAACCGTATATATATTTATTAATGTGTCTCGACTGGTGTAATGTAATTCCGAAAGTTGTTATATCTTCCACGTGTTTCCACTCGACTTTTCGCGTGCACAACAATCAAACTGACTTTTCGCCACTGAGGTACAAGGAAAAATCTTTGTAAACACATAGTCGACGTACTGGAACGCGTAGCTGCGAATTGCTGGTTTCTCTCGTACAAATTTTCGATTATCTGTTTACACGTGTGTGTGTATAAGTTACAGGCATAAAAATAATGCTCTACTGCTTTTACACGATATTTCGAAACTAAGTACGTGGCGCAGTTCCAAAAACCTCTAATGTCAATGAATGAGCGTACAATGATTTTGAAATCGAATGATTTTACGAACAGCGAACCGCGAGATACAACAGTGATCGTAAAAGAAAAAATCATGACTATTTTCCTGCGACGAAATTTGCGCAGTGGCATAATGTATCAAGTATTGAAAGAGTTTATAGCAAACTACGAACGTCGAAGAGAGCACTAAGTATTAACTTAGCGAAGTATGCGCAAAATCTGAGTTTCTTCGGAAATTTTGCGTGTGTGCATGTATAGTTGTAATTAATTTTGATGAAGCGTGTAGAGAAACTTGCATAATTGGGATGGCTCTTTGGCAAAAAAAAAAATGTTTTTATAATTTTTTTTAAAAGCTTTTATGTGTACTTCAGACGCATATTATTGAGAAATTTTTATAATTATTCGTTTACGAGTGAAAAAAAAAAGTTTTAATGGGAGCGGTGCTGAACTTCGGAATTTTATATTTTACTTTTTAGACGCAAGCTGTACAACGTTATTAAGCGAGAAGAAAAATTTATCGTTTTCGGATCGAACTTTTAACCAGTGAGCCATCTCAAAAAAAAGAAAAAAATTCGTTTGATTTCGCAAGTGCAATTAATCAGTGAAGTCGCGTGTTTTTTATGTAAAACTATTCGAAATACGTACATATATTTTTTAACTACTTTTCAAAACGACGTACAAGATCATTCTTTTACACAATTTAGTCGTGTCCACGAAATATACAAGTGACAGGGCCAAATCGAAGCTCGACGAGCATTATAGTTGCGATACGCAAAGAGTTACGTATTATATAATAGTTTTATAAAATTAATTATTGACAAAAAGAAGGCGGATAAGATCGACAGTCTATAATCCTATTGCTGTTGAAATAAAAAAAGGCTGTGGCGCGCGTTGTTATATATATATATATCGATAGTTGCGTATGTATGAGCAACGAGACCTTTTATATATATACACGAAAGCATTGATTAAAATGACCAATTGACCAAGACGGTTTTCCAAACTCATTATTGTAATGTAAAATTTATTTTCCGAAAGTAAACAAAAAAAAAAGAAATTTCTCTCTTTACAAGGAAAATACTTGAACGTGTGTATAGCGTATATCGAAAGCCAGTCGTTGAGAATCGAATATACGACTGCAGATAGAAACTCTAAAGATATGTAAAAGTTTTTAACTATCCAGGGTCATATACGGGACGATGTAAGACGTTTTTACGCACACAAAGGATAAAAGGAAAACTCTATACGCAAGTACAAATATATATACATTTGTTTACATAAGTCTCATCGGTTATGCGTATATGTATTATATATGTGTACATCATAAATGTAAATGGAATTGATATAGATTATATACGTGTAACATGTAAAGGAAAAAAAATCCAGACCAAAAGTTACAAAACAAAATCTTGCCGTGTGTACTTTCAATATTATGCATATATACTTACGCGACGCAGCACATCGCGGGCCGTCGGTCAGCGCGCGGCTATTATCTATATATAATATCGGAAATCTTTCAGCGGGATGAAATGCGCGCGTAATTCAAACGCGTCAGGCGCCGGCCGAGATATATATGGACGAGGAAAGTCTGGAAATCTATTCTCCGGCTTTCAGCTCGTTGTTGCACACAGCGATTGCTATCGAAATGAAGCTCACGTTTATTCCTCGTCGTCCAATCGAGCGTCGACGCTGTATATCCACGAGATATGTATATATACATACACGCACGTGTATATATATACAAAACATAAATATACTGTACCTGGCGTAAAAGAGAATCGCTCCTCTCCCGGCAAGCGCATATAGTGCAAGCAAATGGGAGTATATACAAACATATATATATACACCTGGTCGTTCTTGCTCACGTGCGGAAGCGCTCGACTATCCCGCGCGTATACGTATGTATATATACGTATACACATACATCAAGTGGCGAATATAAGCGCGTTTGCTCGCCTTTCCCAATCTCGCCTTTGTATAAATCTCCTGTCGCTTTCACTCGTCTCTATATATACACACTTGTGTAGCAGAGCAGCTCTGTATACGTGTATATATATATATATATATGTGAATGTGTGTGTGTGTGTTGGCGTGTGTACTTGTGTGTGTCTAAGTATACGTGTAGGATTTAGCTTTTAGCCCGTCGTGTGCGGCTACTTCCACCTTTTGTTCAGAGAACTGTATTATATAGAGCGCTTCCTCCTCGCGAGCGCGCGGACGAAACCCCGTAATTAACGAGCCAGAAACACACGGCGCCGCGCGGAAGTGCGCCACTTCAATTTTTTTTTTTTTCGCTTCTCTCATCTTCCTTTTTCGCTCGTGAAGCTAACTGTGCGAAGTTACGTGTGATTTTGCGGTGGTGGTGGGGGGGGGGGGGGAATGAAAAAAATAACGGCGAGCCAACAATTGTCATCGATTGTGTGATTAATAAAAAAAGATTGTATTTTTCTCAACGACCAAACAAATGATTTGTCTGCTTAATCGTATTATAAACACCTGAGTCACTGATTTCTTCTTCGTGTGTGTGTCTTCTTTTTTTTTCTTCTGCCTTTTTCTTTCGTCGTTCTTTACGTAGAAAAATATTGTCGTACAAAAATATAAAAAATCGTTACGTTGTAGATGCATTAAAAAAAAAAATACAATAGTTGTAGACACTGGTATCAAAAAAAAAAAAAAAAAAAATGAAATTGGTACAAAATTACAAAAGTATTATATACACAATGGTAATAAGCTTAGATGTATACACACATACATTATATAGACAAACACTCTAAGTGCCGTAGAAAATAGCGCGGCGGGCTGTTACGAAATTTGAGGAAAAAAAGGAAAAAAAACGAGCTCTCGCGGTGGTTGCAGATGCGCGTGCCTTGCGCGTACAGAGAGGACGAGCGCTTGCCTATATAAATATACAAGTGCACGTAAAGTGTGTATATATATATACACACGCGCGGCCGTCAAGTTTTTGTAATCGCGTGCAGCGGTTCGTTGATCGCGCTGCGCTGCATATAATGGAGAAAGGAGGCGGACGGCGCGCATTGTAGTTGGAAAAATCTAGATCGTCGAAGTAAAAGAGAGAGAGAGGGACGATGCGTTTTCACTTTTTCAGCTCCGGTGGTGTTAATAGGGTCCGTCGCCGCCACTGGGAGGTCCGTAGCTGTCGATCGGGGTGCCGGGCGTTGCGTTCGGTGGTCCGTAGGCGGCTTGCTGGTCCTTCTGCGTATTGTTTATTTAAATGTTTTTTCGTTAGACGTTTCTGATGTTGATTTGGAGGAAGAGATTTGGGGAGGGGAGGAGGAGGAGGAGGAGAGGTGGATTTCGAGTTTTTAGGAATTGCGAGACGCGAGTTAATTGGCGTGAAATTGAAGATGATTGTCTGGCGAGAAATTTCGGGAAGAAAAAGTGAAAACGGAACTTGTTGGCAAAGTTTTGATTGAGAATTCTGCTTGCTGCGTGTCTGCCTTTCTGAATCGGTTTTCGTGAAAATTTTCGGAACATTGAATTATTAAATTAGTAAAACCTCGGACTTGAAACGAAAACTAGCGTTTTTCTTCTTTAAAACCAGCCACAAAAAGCACGAAAAAATTCTTCCCAAAATATCTTCACTTTCATAGACGAAGCGTTAGTAGAAATACTTCACAACTTCAGTCACATACTAGCTCTGTACCTAGATGGTTACTTAAAAATTTCTTATTAGAGAACTCTATTGATTAACTTTTCTGAAAAAAACGTATAGCTTCAGAAAAATCGATAAAGTCTTGACGAAATAAGCTTCAGTTTTGAAAACTTCAGTTATCTAATTTCTCTACCCATCGGCATAGCCCTTTCCAATTTCGTATCGGGCAGTTGCTCGATAGCTTCAATAAGAAAGTGAAGTTCAAAGTCGAATTTTCTCATAGCGCAAAAATGCCAAACATACTTCAGCGATGAACTTCACCTCGAAACTTCAGTTTACCCGAGGACTCGTCTAGATTGAAGTTTGAAAAACGTTTGATTCCCAGTGAAGCTTCAGCTCCGAAACTGAAGTTTCCAGCAATCTTCAGTTCCAGTGAAGCTTCAGCTTCGAAATCGAAGTTTCTCCCATTCTCTCGCCAACGATAAAACAAACTTACCTGCGTCTTGTATCGGATAAAGTAGACCTCGGGCTTGCTCGGCTGCGTGGGCGCCTGGGTGGGTATCACGAGTTCGGGCTGCTCCTCGGGCTTCTTCACCAGCACGTAGATGAGGGTCTTCTCCTCGTCGGGCTGGGGCAGGGGCGGCAGGGCCGGTGCCGTCGGCGTCGGCGGGGTCGGCGCCTTGATGAACACGATCTTGTAGTGCTTCTGGGGCGGCGGGGCCGGCGCGACGTACTTCGGGGCCTTGTACTCGGGCGCCTCGGGCGGCGGTACGTGGACGTACACGTGCTTGTGGATGACGGGCTGCTGCTGGGGCGCGCCGTAGTTCGAGGCCGGGTAACTGCCGCCGCTATTGTCGGCCCCGGAGGGGAAGTACGAGGAGGGCAGGGGCGGCTCCGGGCGGCCCAGAACGACACTCGCCAGACTCGTCGCGACGATCTGCAAAACATTATACAACGGAGCACACAATCTTTTCCTTTCTTTCTTGCTTCTCACTTTTGCGCAGTCTACTGCGCGACGTTGCACTTACGATGCAGAGATGCGTCTTCATTTCTTCTTCTTATTCTTCTTCCTCTTCTTGTACGAAAAATACGTCTCGTATACGTGTGATATACAAGCGATATATGCGTGCGAGTGATACGCAGTCGCCGGTTGCCGATTCACTGTCCGATTGGCCTGCGCCGCGCGCTCTACTTATATATCGGCGTGCGCGCGCTCGCGGGGACGGGGATAGCGCGGGCAGGTGCGCGGAAGGAGATGCCATGTATATAGGAGGCTCATCGGGAGATGGGAACTTTAGGGGCAGCAGTAGCAGCAGCAGCAGCAGCAGCAGCGGCAGTGCGCTCACGCACTCGCTCGTTGTGGGGGGGGAGGCTGCGAAATACACTTGTATATATATGTATATGCATGCTGCTCTCGACGATCGAGCTGCGCCGAGGCGAAAGTATATCCCGCCGCCGTCGCCGCATATAAACACAATGCGCGCGTGTGTGCGCGTTGCTGCAGAGTCACCTCGATGCTGCCGCTGTGTATTATACGTATACATATACATATACAGAATGCGCGCGCGCGGCGACGGCGGCTGATTTATTTCCTTATCCGGCCTTGAAACGTCGAAGCCGCTGCGCCGGCGCTGCTCCTCTCGCTCTCCGAATTACAATTATGTATATCCACGAGTCTCTTATAAAAACGCGTATACAACGCGTGTACACAATAATACACAGAGAGATCGACGTTATTGCAGGCGCGAGAGACACCGCGAATTTTCGCGCGTATACGTTACATATTATAGACGCGTTGCGTTGCGGCATTAGACGCGCGCGTTAGTTACGAATTTGAATCACGCGCGCTTCCGAGCAGCGAGCGAGTGCGATCCCGGAAAAGGATTTATAAAGGAGCGGGTGAAATTTCCTATCCTACGCCGGTGGCATATCAAAAGAGCGAAGTTGTGCTTTTGTCGCGATCGGCGCGCGCGTTGCGCAAAATGGAAGAAAAAAGTGCGTTACATTACGTATATATATACATGGGGAGCGAGAGAAGCGCTGTATACAACGAGAGCCCGCCGCGCTCGACATGGTATTTATATAGGCGCACTGCGCCTTGTGTGTGTGTCTTGCGTCCGAATTGACGCGAAAAGTTTCTAGTTTAAATCCGCGAGAAATTTTCGGCTTAATGATACGACTGTGCATTTATACGTGCACGTTTACGTGTATATACGTATAAAAGTATACATGTGTGCGTATGTGCAGAGGGACGAGGGGGAGGCAGGGGAGATACGCTGCAATTAGCATAAAAATGTGGTACGAACGAATTATAAACGAAAAATTTCGAAAGGTCGAGAGCGGGAGCGAGAGAGAGAGAGAGAGAGAGAGAGAAAAAAAAAGAGTTGGCGACGAGTGGCCCATTTGGTGGAGCGCGCATATACACACATACATGTATGCACACGTATACATCGATCGGCTTTCTCGGCTCTGATACGCAGATATTACTACCCGGCGCGTCATATATTTTGCGCGATCGCGTAACGCCTGTATAACTAACCGGATCCGGCGTTCGATCGGCTTCGATGTATCTCTGCGTGTCATGGAATATATATATATATATATATCGTGAAATTCTTATAAACACGCCGGGGATTAGAGATCGCTTTGTGCATAGGGGAGATGGGCCGGATTTGAATTTGGCGCCATGGATAAAATCGTTCGAATTAAAACTGGCTGATAAGCGCTGTGTAGCGGGTATTGTACAAAGATAAGCGAGAGTATCTCTATCGTTTAGCGATAGACATGGCTTGTTAACGCTGGACGCTGTGTTAACAGCCTACTAATAATTTCGGAGTGTTAAATCATACTAACACTCGAGAGTGATACCGATAATCGAATTTTAAGATCCGCATATCGTTGAAACAAAAAAATTCCCAAACGCGCACATTTCCGTATACGTGTGTCACGCGTATAAAACTCGAAAATCAGCTATACTGACCTACAACTTTCTTTCGAAAATGCAAGTGATCACGAGTCCGCCAACGAATAAGGTTGAAAGTTCAAACGCGATCGAGCCGCTAATTTATTCGATCGACGCGCGTTAAGCATCTCCAAGGGAAAGACACGATTTTGCAACGCGTTTAGCAGCGCAGCTCAGATATATATATTCGATAAAAACAAAATATAGTTACTTTTCGGTATATAGATATACCTATACTATACACACGCACAGACGCAGCAGCAGCAGCAGCAGAAGCATCAGCGTCGCGCAAACTTATATTTCACAATGCGTTTTGGCATCTCTATATAAACATCTCTAGCGTTTCGCAAGCCAACATTGTCGAGGCTAACTACCTCCCAAAGGATCATGACGTTTGACTTATGTGATTTTGATACTTCGCTTTTTAAAGCCTATATCTTTTGTGAAAGTGATTCGCGAAAATTCATTAGCCCCGCGCGGGCTTCGATGAATTTACACCTTTTCGGACGTAACAAAGGAGCCTCTGACGTCCCGCAGCAATACTCTCGTCTAATCTCCTCTCCCGTTTCGTTATAAATATACCTCCATATACGAACTTTCTTTCCTCATAACGCATCGCGCTCAATCATCCCGAATTCCTGGATGTATTATCTCCCTACTCGCGGAGCCCCGCAATTTATACCTCGAGAGAATTCTCGGCGCGAAATTCAAATTCCGCCCGATTCGCGCGCGCTCAGAGACCCATCCATCAGAAGAACCGTTACATACGCGTACACCTTGGATTTTCGAGTCCCCCTTCCCCCCATTCCCCCTGTAATACGTACATATATATATAATATCGAAGACACACATTACGCGCGTACTTATATATATGTATAATCGCGTATCTCTCTCTCTCTCTCTCGTCATTACCAGGAGCGGCGGCGCTTCTCTCGTTACAAGACACACATCCACGCGTATACACATTCATAACGCGCTCGGCGTTCTCGGCGGCAAAAGAGCTGCAATTCAGAGCTGCGATTTTCACCTGGCTGGAATTGCGCGCGCGCGCGTATATGCCACCGATGGGTCTCTCTCTCTCTCTCTCGCTCGGGCTTCTCTGACTCTCGGGTGAAAGTCAAACTAATTACGCGCGGACTGAACTGCCGCGCCGCCGCCGCCGCAGCCGCGTTGCTGCTACTCTGCCGCCGCCGCCGCCGCCGCCGCCGCTGCTGCTGCTGCTCTGGGATGTCGTCTTGCAAAATTCAGGCAGCTGCGCAGCTGCTGCTGCTGCTGCTACTGCACACGGACACACACCGCCGAAGTGAAGTATATACACAGAAGTGTGTGCGTGCGCGCAGCTGAGTATGGCGCAGGAGAGGTGTCCGGAACTATGGGAAGATTACGCGAGCGGCTCTAGTTCTGGCGCAAGCGCCGCCGCCGCCGCCGCCGCCGCAGCGGCTCTGACTATAATACACACTTTACTATGGGAAATTCTTACTTGAAACTCGGGACTAAACGAGCCCGTAAAACACGCGCGGGATGACGATTTTCGTCTTCGCATTGTGTGCATATACTTCATTTCTTCTTTTTTTTCGTATACAACGAACGTACTTTCTGCGCGTATAACACACAAGAAACTTGTACACTTAATTACTTATAATACAAAAAAATAATTTATTAATCCTTACAATAATAATACATCGTGCTGTACACGTCGTCGTTAAAATAAATTACGATCCTAGCTCTGCTTTCGTACGCGGGAGTAGCCGTAGCTCAGCTGCTCCTTTCGCATCTCGAACTCGCGCTGCAAGGCCCGCAGGCGAGCGCTCGCGCGAGCCGCGCTCTCCTCGTCGTTGAGAATCTCGTCGACGTCCTGCTGCCTGACTTGCAACTTCTTCAGCAGACCTTCCGGCAGATGGAAACTCGAGAGAATGTTCCGGGCCTGCTCGACTTTGTCCTTCGCCGGATCGGCCGAGGCCGCCTGGCTCACGGCCGGTTTTTCCCTGACTTCTGTCTCGGCGACGGCTTTCGGGGCCTGCTCGACTACGTCCTTCGCCGGGTCGACCTCGGCTTTCCCGGACTTTTCCGTGACTTCTTCCGCGGCCGGGGGACTGTTAGCTTCAGTGGTTGGCTGCTGTTCGGGTGAATTCTCGGTGACGACGGCGCCGTCGTCCGGGCTGATTTTACGCTGGTAGGGGGTGTCGTTGCTCGACGAGGGCTCGAGGTCGTTGCCGACTGGCTCGTTCTTTATCTCGTAGCTGTAGGAAGCGTCGGGCGTCCAGGACTGCACCCAAGCTTGGGAGCGACTGAAGTTTCGGGGCGCTGGGAATGGAGCCACTGTAGAAGGAAAGATTTACGTGAAATAACGCGCGAAGCAAATTGATTGAAGTTAGCGAGTTAGCTTCACTTGAAAAGAGAAATATTAACTATCTACCTTAAATGAAGTATATTGAAGTTGGGGGTGAAGATGAATGATTTTTTAGTGAAGTCTATACTGACATATTAAATGATGAATGAAGTTCACCCATACTTTCACTATAAGCATTGGATAGCTTCACTCAGAGAATGAAGTTCAATCACTTCACTCCGCGCGTTACGCGGTCGAATGCAAATTTCAAATCTCATGCGCTGCACAGAGCGCGTAAAAAGTTTCCAATCACGCATACTGCGCAGAATTTACAACTTACCAGCGCGAGGAGTCGTGGCCGCTTGGAACTGGCTCGGATAGTGAACTGGCAGCAATGGCTCGGCTACTTCCCCGGACTTTCCAGTCGGCGGCACCACGACCGCCACGTACGATCCTTGCGTTTCCGGCAGATAAATCGCCACCGAGTCATCGGCCTCGGCCTCGCTCTTCTTCTCCTCCGCCACGGCCTCCGCGATAGCTTCAGCTTCAACTTGAGCTTCACCCGAGCTGAACATCGACATGACGTATCTGCTCGGCTGTCCCCATATCTTCTCCCAGACTTTCGCGAGGAATCCCGGCTGTTGTTCCTCCTCCTTCTTGATCGCGTTGGCTATGAGATCGGACGCCTCGTCGTTGCTGTCGGGCTCGGGCAGGAACGGAGCCAAGCCCCCGAGGTCGTCGAGGAAGCTCAGGTCGACCTCGGTAGTGGCCGGAACTTCAGCATCGCCGACTGCGTCCCCCTCGCCACCGGCCCTCCCCTCCCTCTTCACCTCGACCATCGGAACGATCTCCGTCTCAACGCGCACCGGCTTCAGGTCGATCCCCTCGTACTTGTGAATCTTCCACAGGGGATGGCTGCTCAGATTGAAGCTCGTGCCGAGGCCCGCTCGTTCCAGCAGTTCGGCGTTCTCCGGGGAGAGGACGTCGAGCCCCGACGGCGCCGCGGTGTTCGCCGTCGAGGCGAACGGCCAGATGCTCCTCGCCGATCGCCGATCGGCAGTAGGTGAAGCTAATGCCGGCTGGAGGACGATGGCCAGCGCGAGGCACGTCATTACCCTCTGAAAGCAGACAGTTCGCGCTCAGTTTTCGCGGGACGTAAGTATAACGGCCGTTCGACGCGCGGCGAGCCAGCCTGCATTAAAAGATTTTTATAACCGAATAATAAACGCAGGCGCGCATGTGGTTATTAAGCGCGAGACCTAAAATACTCGCCGCGCGGAGATCTAATTATTGCGTTGCATTGCTCCATTAAGCTGGAAAAGCGCTCGGGCTCCAAAAGAGATTGCTCTCTCTCTCTCTCTCTCTCTTTCTCTCGCGGACGAACGTGCAATCTCTTAGCGAATTGCGATTTTACGACGTGAATTTCTCTGCGCGCGCGCCGCGTATACCGAATACGATGCCTCGTTTTTTTTTCTTCTTCACTTCTTCACTTCTTCTTTTTCTTTTTTTTTTTAATGGGCGACGCACTCGCGCAATCGTCGCGTAATACAATGGCCAGGCACCGCGTAATACTTATAATAGACGCGACCAGACGTCACGTGCTTCTTTGTACTCACGTATCGAGACATTCTCCTCTTCTCTTTTTCTCTCAGTGTGTGGCTCTCGTCGCTGCGGATGCGGTGCGATGCGGTGTGGAAAAGCCGAGAGAAGTGTGTCTATACGTGCGCGCGTAGCCTTGAGGAGAAGTTTGGAAAGAGACTAGTCCGCCGCCGAATTTCGCTCGACCTTAAGTAGCTGCGCATTTTTCGAGGGATTTTCTCCTTCTCTCTCTCTCTCTCTCTCTCTCTCTCTCTCTCTCTCTCGCTTTCGCGTAGTGCACATAGTCCTGTCATTAGGGAAAACTCTCCCGAGCGCCGAAAATTCTTTCTCTCTCTCTCTCCCTGTGTGTGTGTATTCGTGTGTCCCTTTGGAAATGAGCTATTAACTCTCGGGAGCCCGAGAAAGTGCAGCGCCGCACGACACGGAGGAATTCAACGCTTTCGCACAATTTTGACGACTATCGCCCCGGTATACGGTGAACACGTGACGCACATGCGAAGCGTTTCGAGCCTTGTGTCTGTGATGTGTATACGTATGTGTGTGTGTGTACCGTGGGTACGAGCGCATAATGCTGTGTATATCGGTGAATTATTATCGGATGCGGTATATACATGATGCACACCGCACACGACGATTCACTTGTGCGGCGCTCGGAAGAGAGAGAGAGAGAGAGAGACTTTCTTCGATAATTACCCCGCGACGTTTAGTTTTCATAAATTGTCCGCGCTTCGCGCTTAAGCATGACTCGATACGCTTCACCGCTTGACGTATATAGTAATATACGCGTGTATACGTTATATACATATTATACAATATATACATACACGTTATATTTATTATACGACCGTATACATTACTCCGGAGCCGCGTTCGTTTGTAATGGCAGGATTTATACGCTTATAATTATACATAATGTACAATATATATCAACGGATCGACGCTCGCGATTGTCGACGGCTATTACACGGCTTTATGTATACCGATCGATAAAAAGACCGGGAGAGAAAGAAGGCGCAATAAATTTGATGCTCGCGCGCGCGCAGGCTCCTTTTTACGAATTACATTATATGGCGTAATAAAAAAGCGGAGCGCGCGCGCGAGCCCTGAAAAGTGGATGAAAAAAAAAAAAATGAACTAAGTATAAATACGCTTTTACGATACAGGTGTAATAATCCGTTGCGGGCTATGTGTACATATAGCGCATGATACGACTATGCATACACCGAGCCCGCGCTACACGTATATACATACGGAATATATTTCAGTTTTCGCGTACATATGCATTATGTAAAATGTGTAACGCAGAATTACAATATAATGAATAGCGAGTTTACGGGCCTGAAATTGCATATTGTGGTATGGCGCTCCGAGCGCGCGCTGCGCTGTATTAACAAGCCCGCGGACAAATTGACGATAAATTAACTTTTTGTTTTCATTTTGCGCTGCGCGCGGGAATCAATGTATACACATATACGCGCGCACTTATATTTCTGCGGGCTTTAATTTCCTCATTGTGCGTATGCGCATTATATAGGCGCACGCGTATTTTATACATATATATATATACGAGGTACTTGAATTTACATAAATCGGGATCTCGTATAATACGGGCGATCGTTAACGTTTTATATTAGTCTCTCGCGCGCGGATCGCGTAAAATTAAGCTCATCGCGCGCCGGGAATTATGATTCACGTCTCTCGCGGTGAAAGTGCAGTGTGTATACGTGTGCGACGACTCTCGTACGCGGCGCAGCTGTATACCGCAGGTATCTTTTATATTTTTTTCGTAAATTCTCGCGCCGCGCGCCGAAAAGCTTGATTTAAGGACTCCGCGGACGTATAAAAGTCACACGGCGAAAATTTACATATAAGTGTCGCCTGTATCTGCACAAAGAGAGACAGGGTTTAACGCTGACTAATTCATTGTCGCGCGTTTTTTTCTTTTACTGTATCGAGACAAAAAATTTTTCGACGCATCGACGCTGCGTTACGCTGACATTACAATCGTTGAAGTATGTACGATTTCACATTTCGATGCAAGATTTTATTTCGCTCGATGACTCAAACGAGAAGCTTCTCTGACGTTCTACATTTTCACTGTATACTTTCGGCCTAGATTTACGATCCCCGCACGAAATGACTAAGGAACAAAGTTTTTCCGCTGTGCGTCGACTGATATAGACTTAAACGGAATGATTAGGCGTGAAATTATCAATTTAGCGTTACAGGAAAGTTGCTCTGACTTACGTTATACGTTTACAACGTGGCGTTTGTTATAATATTCTGAAGCCTGTTAAATTGATTATTCGGCCACACGAGTGTCATTGTGAATTCCGTTAATTATTTGCCAAACTTTCATCGGGTTTTTGCATAAGTGTACATGTGTGCTGATAAAAAATAGGCGAATCTTGTATGTAAACGTGTTAATAAAATGGAGGAATTTCCAAAGAAAAAAACACGCAAGCGTCAAAACAACCGCGTCTATAATAAAACTTTGCATCTGCTTAACAAAAATGTAGACGTATAAATTTTCGAGTAAGTGCAAAATTGTAAATTAAATCTCCCGTGAAACAGTCCAGCCAAAAATATTCCCAATTTCTACAGTTAATAAAAAAAAAACGTTAATAATTATCGCTGCTTATAAATCACTGCACTACGCCGTATATTCCAATGAGAAATCAAAGCCACTTCATTTGGCTCTCGTATACCCGCGTCGTTACTCCTTACTTCATCGCTTGACGAGCGTAATGTGACGCGTAAGCTACGAGCGCGTATGCAAATTGCGGACAGCCGCACATCGGGCGCGGGACGTTTTCGCAAAATTTCGCGGCGCTTTTCGCAATATTTGTCGCAAGAGAATCATTTCGAGGCGATATAAGTCTCCGCTATAAATTTTGCGCGGCCCCCACCGCGACGAGCGTAATTACCTTAAATCAGTAAAGTAAATGTCTGCCTCTCCGCGAGAGACGGGGGTAACGAAGTGTGCGGCCGTCGATAAGTCGCGGTTTTCGTTTCTCAAAATTTCTCCGCGTCTCTCTCGCCGCGAAAACGCGACGCTGTATATACGTTTTCGAAGCCTCGAACGAGGCCAAAGGAGGCGCGAAGCTTCGTTGCATCGTTTACAATAAAATATCATTATACCCCCTCCCCCCTCCCGCCCCGCTATTACCATCGGAGCCGCGAGATTGACGTTTATATACGTATTCGCTACAGACACACCTGGTACACGTCGCGAATTTCCCTCCTTTCACCTTCGCGCTTCTCTGCAAAATTCACTCCCCCGGTAAAATAGAGGACGCCACTCTCGGCTGCGCGTATTATATCGTCGGCGCCGTGAGGACAGAAACGCGCCGAGTTGGAATCGTTTGCGGGCGCATTGTAATTGTTTTTTTTATGACAATACCGTATACTTAGGCGGCGGTAATTTTCTGCCGGGGCTGATTTACGAGCCACCGATACGATGTGGCGAGGCTTCGAAACACATCACGCGCGTTGTCCATTGCAGCCCACGTGGAAAGCTTGGAAAAAAAAATTCGAAATGGAAAATTTGCATACTTCATTCGGAGAGGTGCGCGCACAGCGTTTAATGAAGCGCTGCATTACATTATCCTGACGCTAATGTACACTTCATTTTTTTTTTTTTTTTTTTCTAGAAGAAAATTGTACATTGCATAACGGAGTATATACATAAGTGTCGCAGAAAGAGCGGACGGACGCGCAATTAAAATAGTTAGCCCGTCGTAAATTAGACTTCATTAAACAGCGCTTGAAGTTGAGCGCGAAGTTAAAATCTCGCCACGAGCGCGAGAAGCATTCCCAGAACGATTTTATTTTCGTATGGATATGTCCTTTCTCCTGAAAAATATATATTATACGCGTCCCACGCAGCCGCGCTCTCGAAAGAAAGGGAAATCGATATATGTTTTTCGTGCGCGCGCGACTTCTCGAAAAGAAAAAGAGAAAAAGGAATTGCCCGGTTATTTCATATATCGTGCAAACGCGCGCTTTACGCGCCGATTATTATACCGCGTATACAAACGCTATATAACACACACTTTTTTTTCTGCATTTCAAAATATGTAATGATTTCATAAAGCATCGCGCGCAGTAGAAAGAGAGAGAGAGAGAGAGAAATCTCTCGCGGTCAAATCATTGTATTATAAACCGATTTCCAAATAGAGTTGTCGACCGCGCGCACACCTGCGCGCGCGTGTTCGCTCGGCCGTAAGTAGGCTACGATTCTTTTTTCTTCTTCTCTTTTTTTCTTTTTTTAATGCCTTCGCCTTTTATAATTACAGATTTCGCTTTTGATGACACGCGCGGCGCATAGCGCACATCAGCTTGCACAAAAGAGCGGCGCGAGATGGGCTATGAAATTCATCTAAAAATATACGTATACGGCGCGCATTACACACAGCCCGTGTGTGCAGTGCTGTATAGGCGTACTACACAACGCGCTCAATAATTGCCGCCATTGACTCAGACGGAGGATTTCAAGGATCCGGTTGTGCGCGCGCGGGGGGAACTTTAGAAGGTATTTTCTGGGTACCTTAAATCGATATAACGCGTATATATATGTATGTAAGTGTACGCACTCTCGCAATTCGATCCGAATGGGACTTTCTTTTTTCGACGCATATCCGGTGTGTGCGTGTGTGTGCGCGTATTATTGTATTGAGCGTAAAATTGATTTTCTTTTTCGCGAAACGAAGGCGCGCGCTCGCTTTGGTTGCTGAATTTTTATAAATTATAATTGGCCTTATTAGCGGAGAATTTAATATGGTATACGCGTATATATATACGGCGATATATCTTGGTTAATTTCGAAGTTTTAAGGAGCTCGCTGTTAAGGATAAAGAATGTATTCTATATGCATAATATCGGGCATTTTCCAAGTTATAATTAATTTTAATGCTGTACACACTCCGAGTATAGAAATGCGCCTGTGCATTAGCTGTAATTTTAATTGAACTGCCCGCCGCGCTTCGTAACGTTGCATTATACACACACATCCCGTTCGTAAGAGAAAAATTCATTTTGCTATTTCAACATATTCTAAAATTAGATAAGTACCAAAACGCGGCTGTCCGTCAAAGAGAAAAGGAAAATACGAACGATGTCAAGTATACGCACTTCACGAGTAATCAGCACTACACAAATATATATATATACGCTCGATGCGTGTTCGGCAATCGTTTGAATTCTAAAAAGGCGATCCGCAGTTGCCCAACGCGTCTTATATGCAGCGCGTGTAATTTCGTAGCCTCTCGAACGCGCGAAAAAAAAAAAATTTTCAAAATACACTCTCTCTCTAGCGTTTAGATTCAATGGCCGCAGAAGGTCGCAAGCCCAATCGCGGGCTCTTGAAAAATTTTTTCTTTCGCCGCTCTTTCGTCCCAAATCAAGCGTGCATTATATAGAAATGACGACGCGACGCACCTCGTCAAAGGAACGCAATCCAAAAAAAAAAAAAATTGATTTCGTACATCGATCATATATATACACAATGCGCCATCGGTATATACACCGAAATCGATCGTTCACGCGTGGCCGTACAGTCCAGGGGATCCACGACGATAAAGAACTTGTTAATGAAGAGAAAGAAATTGTATAATATCCAATCGCTCTCGCGACGGCGGCGCTGGCTTGCATAAGCGGCTCGCGCCGCGCATTATACGCATATATACATATATATACGAACTGGCCATCAATCATCGTGAGTAGCGCGTTTGACGATTATATTATCTTATATAGAGATGTGCAGGCGTCGCGTAATTGCGACTCACGCGCGCACATATACACATACAGCTCTTTATTCTTCTCTCCCGCTCGTCGAGCTCTCTTTCTCTTCCTCGCGCTCTCGCTCTCTCTATATATACAAGTATCTGCGCGCGCGCGCGCGAGCGTTCGAAAATTTTTTCTCGATCTCTATATCGATCGCGCGCATCGCTCGTCATATAGATCGTATCGTAAAAGCTGGCCTTTGTTACGTCAGAGTGAGATATATATATAATAGAGATAGAGCCTGCGTCACGTGGTGCGTGTCAGTGCGTTTATAATCTATATACATGTATATACGTAGCGAGCATTCGAGAGATGCATTCGCGCGTGTAAGCGTTGGATAAGTGCGCGGTGGATTATACGGTATGCCCAGTAAGTATACATACGTATAGGAGAGAGAGAGAGCAGTAGGTGACCGTTTATAAGAGGTGGTGTATATATATAGGTACGTGTGTATCGTATCTGTCTGCGCTGTGTGGATTTGTGTAGAGGAGATGTAAGATCGCGGCAAGAAGCGCTACCGGGTGAAAGTAGGGGTCAGTCTAGAGGCCATCGACGCAATAGTCGAACGTAAAAGTCGCGTGTGTATATATAGTATAAAGTCGCTTCACGAGCTTGATGCGTGGGTTGCGAGAGAGAGAGAGAGAGAGACGTGTACACAGAGAGATACAAGGAAGCTGAAAAATCCGGAAAAAGCTTGCCGTGTGAAAGTTGCATCTCTCCTCTCTTTTTCTCTCTCTCTCTCTCCCTCTCTTGTTTCTCGCATCTTCCACACGGATTACGTACACTTGTAGGATATATATACGCGTATACTTGTTATATACGTATATATACACAAGTATGCAGGAGAGCAAAGCGAGAGACACGCGTTGCTGGTAGATGTATATAGCGTATTATATAGAGGATTATCGCTTTCGCTGGTGTGTATATAGGCACCTCTGGGCGATGACCAACGATGCCCCGCGGGCCTCCCGATAAATTATAAAACGCCGCTACTTTCCATTGTGACTTTCCAGCGCGATCAGCTCTCTCGATTCCCTCCGTGTGTATCTCTTTATATATATATATATACGCTCTCCGCGAGGGCTCTCTCGGCGTTTCTGTCGTGCATTTTTTTTTTCTCTATCTCCCTCTCTCCTCTCTCTCTCTCGCCGCGGCTTTTTCTTATATACATGTATATATCTCGTCGCTATATCTTCTCACATATATATACGTACAGTGTACACCGCAATAACACACACACAGCCCCCTCGAAAACGAAACTATCTCTTTCTCCCGAGATACACACATACTCGGTGCGCGCGCGCTTTTAAACCGATTACGTAAAGCTTGTAATAGAGGAAGAAGCCTTTTTCCCAATCGCGAGCGCCGTGCGCGGCTCTCGTCCTTTCGGGAGCGCGAGTTTGTAAGGAAAATTGCGTTTGTGTAGAGCAGCGCGCGGCGTTGGGAAACAAGGAAGTTATTAGCCCGGCGCCGCGAGAGAGCGAGAGAGAGAGAGAGGACGCAATTGCGTTTTCGAAAAATTGAAAGGACTATGCCGTACGACGTGTGTGCACACGAGGAGACGCGATGAGCCGTGGAGATGGGGACGAGGAGGAAAATGGGCGAGGGGAGGGGTGGGGACTATGTGCTATCCCGTGAAAGCCGTACGAGATGGAGATAGATAGGAGAGAGAAGGAATCGCCACAGGATCGATTTTCACCTCCTCTGTGATTTACGTTTTAGAGGATGAGCAGCTCTCTCGCTCGACGTCTGTACATAGATATATATATATAGAGCCTCTCCAGTGAAAGTATATCGGGGCTTTGTGTCTAGAAGGAGAGGGAGGGGGGGAGGGAGATGCACGTGTGAATCCGTGCACAGGCGGCGGATTTCTTGTGTGTGTCCGCGTGCAATAGTGTGATACTATATGTGTATATAGATTAAAGCCAAGCGTTGTTCATCTGTTTATGTAAAAAAATACATAAAAAAGCTTTATTTCGCCACCGTTTTCTTGCAAAAAGTAGGTATAAAAAAGGGGGTTTCTCGGTAATAATGTCGCCCCAGCGTCGTCGCCGCCGTAGTCGCCGCCGCCGCCGCTCACCGAGTCGCATGTATATAATATATGTATATCTTGTATAAAAAAAAAAGCTCGGCGCCGCGACGACACCGCTCCGACGCTGCGCGGGCCGAATTACATATATCGCTCGCTCGCATTTGCATTAATATAATACAGTCGCAGAAGGCTTAATCAATCTACTACATGGATCGCCGTCGAGAAGTCGCGTGCCAGGACGGCCGGATATATATACGTATATATATACGTGTGTCTGCTTTTTTTCGCTGCTCCCTACGCTCGGCTCGGTACTGTGCCTCTGCGTCGCGCGCCATCGACGAGAGACCAATACGTCCCCGAGCAGTTGCAACGAAAGTTATACAGCGAGCAAGATCTCGATCGTCGCCGTCCTCCGCGCGCATACAACGTATTGGCCGATGTGCCATGCGTACAATTGAAAAAGTTGTGCGCGTCGCCTCGTCGTCGATCCTCGTCGTCGATCGTGTTGTATAATTAGCGCCTGGACGTCCCTCGCCTCGCCGGTCGCAAGCGCTCGAGCTTTGCGCACCGAGAGCCTGTTGTGAGGGAGAATAGACAGCTGCAGGGGGGGGGGGGCTATTTTACAACGGACTAAAATTCTCGCGCCTTGCACTCGCTCGATGGTCGTCGTGGTCGTCCTCCTCTCTCTCTCTCTCTCTCTCCTCCTCCACGTCCTCCTCTTCATTTCCTCGTTTGTATTAGAATGTGTGTTTCTTGTGATGATGATTCGATGATAGTAGAGTTTGTCTGGGGTGCAACGATTGTCCAAGTGTGTGCTGGGCGGAAGAGCCGGGGTGGGGGAGGATTACAAGTTGTGTTGCGCGGATGGTGAATTGACTAGTAGGGGCCGGAGGCGCCGGGTGGCCCGTAGTTGGAGCTGGGCCCGCTCGAGCCGCCTCCGGAGGAGCCGCCGTGGCCGCCGCCGAGGCCGCCGCCGAGGCCGCCGCCGTGGCCGCCGCCGAGGCCGCCGTCACCGCCGTCGAGGCCTCCGTGGCCGCCGCCGAGTCCGCCGCCGAGTCCGCCGCCGAGGCCTCCGCCGATGCCGCCGCCGCCGCCGCCGTCCTTCTGCGCGAGGGAGGAGAAAACGAGTGCGTGAGTCGTGGGTGCGATAAAGAGGGTTTCGCTGACTAGAAAGAGAGAAAAAAGCTTCGTCGCAAGCTCACCTGGGTCTTGTACTTGATGAAGTAGACCTCGGGCTTGCTGGGCTGAGTCGGCGCGACGGTGGGCAGGCTGAATTCGGGCGCCTCCTCGGGCTTCTTCACCAGGACGTAGATGAGGGTCTTCTGCTCGTCCTGAGCGGGCAGGGCCGGGATGGCCGGCGCGGTGGGGGTCGGTGGGGTCGGGGCCTTGATGAAGATGATCTTGTAGTGCTTCTGGGCCGGGGCGGCTGGGCCGAAGTTCCTCACGGGCCTGTCCTCGACGGGCTCCGGTGGCGGCACGTGGACGTAAATGTGCTTCTGGATGAGGGTGCCGCCGCCGCCGCCGCCGCCTCCGCCGAAACCGGAGCCTCCGCCGATGCTGCCGCCGCCGAAGCCGGAGCCGCCGCCGCCGCCGTGGCCTCCGCCGAATCCGGAGCCACCTCCGAAGCTGGAGCCACCTCCGAATCCGCCTCCGTGTCCGCCGCCGCCGCCGAAGCTCGAGCCTCCGCCGAAGCTGGAGCCGCCGCCGTGGCCGCCGCCCCCGAAGCCGCCGCCTCCGAAACCGCCGCCGCCGCCGCTACCGCCTCCTGGTGCTCCGTAGCTGCCGCTCGGGGCGCTCGGCTGTGGGTAGGAGTACGGGGCCTCCGGTCGAGCCATCGCCAACGTGGCCAGCGTCAAGATCTGCAAAGTTTTTTTTGTTAGTTTGCACACTTTCGACGGGGCACTTGTGTAGAATAACGATTTTTCAAATTTTACGATTAACAGCACAACAATAATAAATCGCCAACGGTTAAACAAATAAATAAATTTAAAAAAAAATAATAATATTAGTGAAGTAACAAGAACACGAAAGAAACCGGAAGTCGCAGGGAGAAATTGCGCAATCGAAAATCGACGGCCGATCGTCCTTAATTCCATACCGCGAGAGAGATCCGACGAATTAAAAAAAAAATCCAATAAACAGCTTCTCGCGTCCAAAAAAAAAACCCGAAGATTTCCCGGATCCGCGCGCTTCTCTCTCTCTCCCTCTCCCGCAGCTTTCCCGCGCGCACGTCTCGCTCGCCACCGCTTCACACCCGGCGATTTCCGGGAGGGATGATTCTCTCTCTGTCTCTGCGCGTCGCCACCTCGAGAACTTACCATGAATGCCCTCATGGTTGCTGCCGTTCCTTAGAATTTGAGAGGACTGATGCTCCGTAGTTGAGTCGCGGGCTCCTTTTATACGCGCGCGCTCCCGGAGACAGTAGGGGAGCCCGAGAGAAAAGAGAAAGAGTGTACGAGTCTCTCTCTCTCTCTCGCTCGACTCGCTCGCCGCCCCACTCGACCCATCACCTCTATGAGATGTGCGAGAGACCCGAAGCTATTGCAAATCTCCCTCTCTCTTTCTCTCGCGCGCGAGAGAGTCTTTCTCTTTCTCGCGCGCCCGGGACGAAAGAGAGAGAGAGAGAGAGAGAGAGAGAAGTCGCGAGTGTCTCGTTTGGGGAGATATCGCCGTTGTGTATACGGAGACACACACGTGTGTGTGTGTACGTGGATATTTACACACGTATGTAAGGAGGTGTATACGTGTGTGCAGTGCAAGACACGGAGAGGACGAGAGAGCCTCACACTCTCCGCGCGGCTCCCCTACCCCGGCCGCGACGTCGCGAAGCGCTTCTTTCTCCTCCGGGGCATCTCTCGCCTCTCCTCGTCCTCGTCTACCTCGTCGTCGTCGTCGTCGTCACTTACTTTACAACCCGCGACGCGCACTGCCTTCCGCGTATGTCCTTTTCATCCTTTTGGTTCTGTTACTTATTGTGTTTTATTTTCGGGCGACTATACCCTGGTATATAGAAACTTAACGATAAATTAGCTAATTTCGCTGCGAATCAGTTAATTTATCGTTAAGCCTCTGTGTACCAGGGACTGCCGCCTCGCGACGCGAGGGGTGAATTTTTGAGGAGAATTTCTCGCTCTCGCGTTTACGCATCTCGGCTGCGTACACAATACACATACACACAGATAATACGCGTCGAGAGAAAGAGCGTAGAATAAAAAAAAATGGAATAATCCATCGGCCGCGCTAATGTCGCGCTCCGTATAATTTTCCGCGAGCTGCACAGCGCGATACACAATATTATGCACTATCTCTCTCTCTCTCTCTCTCGCGAATGTTTTATACGCGACCGTTAAGGACTTTTCTCGGATATATTCGGAGATTATAGGCGGCTGTCTCTCGGGCGTTGCGAAACGCGCGCGGGTTTATTGTACGCTGGAAAAACAATCTGCGGAGCCGGGGGTCGAGCCCCACCCTGTATATACATCGCGTCGTCGCTACAATTAAGTCATTACACTTTTATAACCCTCCTCTCCCCCCACCCCCCTCCTGCGCTCGCTCGCTCGCCGAGCAATTTGTCAATTAGCAAATCTGCCGCCGCTACGCAGCGGCCCGACGATTCCGAGAATTATCGTCAACGCCGGGGAAAGGGGAAGCCTTATAACGTGTGTGTATACGTGCGTCCGTGTGCGAGATTGTGCGGCGCGTCTATATCGATGCAGGAAAATAAAAGCGACGTTACGCGGACGCCTAATGGGGCAAAGTAGCGGTCTAACGTATACATAGGTATATATGATACACCGGTGTGCGCGATGCATATATACACGTGTGTGTGTGTGTACGTGTGCGTTATATGCAGGAGATGCGTGCAACTGACGCGGCGACGAACTTTCACCGTCATTCTTCAAAATTGCAGTCGTCGCGCGCGCGCGCGCGCCGCTGTGAGAACATTTTTATACACGTTTATATCTACTTTAATGTATATATATACATACAAGTGTGTGTGTGTACCTGCGGTACGGCGCGTCAAGCGCGAATCCGATGTTTTATATATATATTCGAGAGAGACGCAGACAGGCCGTTATAACGCATGAAACGCTCATTACACGATTTACGCGGCGCGCGCATCGTCGCGACGACGAGCGCGGATTTAATATTTTATATACAATTGGAGAACGTGCGCGCGCGCGCGCGCGGAAAAATGGATGTTAGCGCGTTATACACTTTCTATTATATTATCGGAGAGTCGGTTGAATTCTGCGCCTCGCTTGTTCCTTCTGGATTTTTTCATCCGCGGCGGCCCAGGACGCGAGCGTCGGTCTCTGCGCGCGCAGCGTTTTCGACGAGAGAGAAAAACATCGTGTGTATAACAGACGTATCACATCCGCGTACATATACATGCAAAGCGACTTACGAGAAAGGCCCACTTTCGTCGTGTGTCCGGTACATCGGGTCTAAGATATTTATGCGGTATGACACGCGCGTTTGGGTCGCGAGAGATAGCCAAACGAATTTCGACGAAACCCATTTAAATTAGATTATACATACGTTTTGAGACAACTTTGTGTATATACGTATATATTGCACGTATGCGTCCGTATTCGTCGCGTTTGCTCGTGTATTATTATAACGCAGCGGAGGCCCGAGGCTACTTAGGGAGGAATTAGGGAAAGTTTAATTCGCTCTTATTTCTCTCTCCGGCTTTGCGCAAGCTCTCCTCCGGCTTTTAATTAACTCGAATGCGTCGCTGTGTATATATACACAACGCTCTCTCGGCCGTGATGTATCTCTCGTAGAGCAATATGTAACACATCTCTTTCCATTGCGCTATAATAGCCGTGGGCCTCGCATCTTCATTTTTTCACTTCGTTTTCTAAAATATATATACGGCTTATACGCGCAGTCTCTCTCCCATTTTTTTTCGTCTTTCCTCTTCCTTTTCATTTTTTTTTCACTCTTTCCTTTTTTTTTTTGTTCACCCGGAGAGCCTTTCACCCGAGACGTCAGCTGTTACATCATTATGTGCTTCTCCGCGGAGCCGCGCTATACTCATAGTTTTCTCGTTCTATTTCGTGCGGCCGCGCGGCATTAACAATAAAAAACGCGTGCGCGGCTCTCGCCCGATGACGCGGATGTATATACGAAATCCTGTCTTGGACCTTGGCCAGTCCAATTTTTTTTTTTTTTTTTCGTCCTCCTCGTCGTCCTCTGTCTTCGAGAAGGTTCATATATATAATAGCTTCACTTTCCATTGAATCCTTTTCTTTTCGCTCTGACCCTCTCGGCGAGCGGCGTCGACGTGTATATATATATATAATTCGTTTTTTGAGATCTCGAGAGTCGAGACTGAAGAGAGACGCGACGTCCGAAATCTGTGAATTAGAAAATAAATGTGAGTAGAACAGTCGAGACGGGAGGGAATCAGAAAAATTGCAGATATAACAGTGTGTGTGTGTGTGTACATAATCCATCCGTATTAGGGGCTACTTTCACATTCGGTTAGCTATGCGAATGAAAAATGATAGTTCGCATCCAATCGCAGAGATGATACGAGTAGATTCGCAGATTAGACAGACGCACGCGTCTGTTCCGAGAAACTTCAGTTATAGCATCGGGGCCTCGGAACAACCGCCAATTGAAAATTCAAATTTCCCGCGCGTAACGCTATTTTGTTTATCCTTGTTATACGGCGGCTATTAATAAATCACGCGATGCGGATATGTATAGCGTGCCTCGCGATCTATCGCTTCGAATTAGAATTGTAACGGAGACTCGGAAAACCATTCAGTTGTGTGTATACACATTACAATACAAGATTTTCCATAACGCATTGTATAAAACAACAGGGTAATTATTCAATGTACGTGTACCGGAGCGCACTCGCTCTACAATTCGATTTCGCATCGGATTATTATTCAAAAGAGGCCGCTACATGTAACCAGTCGTTTTTTTTTCTTGCGCCTCGACCGTATATATACCATACGCATTACGGCGGGAAATTTGAATTTTTAATAAGTGGTACAACTCTCGCGGGACACAGTTCCTCTTACGCGCACAGACCGTGTAATACAAATTCGCGGCGAGCCGCCGAAAACGAAAACAAAAAAAAAAACGTAACAAAAGCTCGCTCGGCTCTGGCGCAAGAGCGCGCAATATAAGATATTAAGTGCGCGCTAATAAGCTCGCGCGGTCGGCAATTTAAACGCTCGCTCGCTCGCGCGCGGTCCTCGCGGCGGTCGTATACACGGGCCTATCTCGCGCAATACATCTTGTCACACGGCGAAATTTTCTAGAAATTAAAATTTCCTACAGTGTAACCGCACCGCCAGAGCTGTCGTTCATATTTTTCTAAGCGGCTCTCGCGATAATAATAAGCATCGGTGTATTATATACAGAGGATCGAATTCCGGCGTTGCTGCCGCGCGCTCTATGCGCTGCACACTCGAGAGTTATAAGTAAGAGTGAATATAATAAAAATAGCTTCGAAGAAAAGTGCGACGTTTATCACGTGAATATATACTGTGTGTGTGTGTGTGAGCGTCTACACAGAATACATTTGCACACACGTACACATCTGCACATCGTTTCTGCACAAAGCTGCACTTTCCCCTCGTCTGCGCCCGTAGCCAAGAGATCGCGAAATCCGCGGTGTCTCTCCTGCATTTTCAAAGTTCGCACCTCATCTCTCTCTCTCTCTCTCTCTCTCGTCTGCGGCGTGCGCTTAATGAAAAGTGCGCGCGCGCGAACGTCCGGATGCAACATCGCGCGGAGAGTCGTACATACATACATATACTTGCTTACACCACGCGAGAAACTTTTTGCACACAGAATTATATACGGATGAAAAATATATGTAAGAGGAACAGCAAAATTAGCGATATACACACACGGCATGGCGTGCGGTATAGCGTCGTATCGACTATAATACACGTATGGCTCAGCGCAATCGCGTGAACTTCCCAGTGATTGCTGCCATTGACCCTAGGAGAGCGTACACTTTCGCCGCTGCCGGTTAAACGGCCTCGCGAGCGCGCCGCGCCGCTCTTCCATAGCGCCAAGCGCTGCGGAGAGCAGCAGCAGCAGCGCAGGCAAACTCGCTTGTATATATGTATACGTATAATTGTACGCTACTCTCAATCTATTACAGGTCTCCGTAAACGTATAGGTATACACGTGTACAGTCGGATTTAAGTCGAGCGCGCGGCGCAGAGGTTCTCTCTCTCTCTACATCGTTTCTCGGATGGAGTCCATCGTCGGCCGCGTATAATGCCAGTGTCTTATAATACAGATCGGAGAAGGGAGGCTGGGCGCATATTGCATCCTGCGGTTCGATTTATCCGCACGTGAGAGAAGGTTATATATGATATATAATGCAGCCGGGGGGGGGACCGATGGAAAAATACGCAGCGCATTATATACATTATAATATATACGTATATTACATCCTGCAGACATCGCGCGCAGGCCAAGTTCCTTTCCCGGGCGCGCGCTGCAGCGGCTCCGTATATATATTCTTCTGCCTTTCACCCAAACGCACATCAGTCAGCGGAGCAGACGGTACCTGCTATATATATCTGCGCGCCGCCACCGTGTGTGTCGCGGACAGCTTCATATTTTTTTTCTCTCTCTCTTGAATATGTATCTCCTTCATTCTCACGTTTTGGCGGTGGGTATATACATTATAATACTTTCGTACATATACACGTACGCGCGCGCACGTATATGAACGACGAGGCCCCGAGAGCACGTGTGTAAACGCACGCATGTGAATATAACCTGTCCGTATATACGGCAGAGGCCCTGGTATATACGTGGTATCCGCGTAAAATGTACATTATCGAGTTTCGAAATTCGAGTCAATGAACTGGGTCAACCGGTCAACGATTCACCGTGTCGCACAGCTGCTTCCTCCTCGTCGTCGTGCGTCTCGCCCGACGTGCGTGTCTCTCTCTCTCTCTCTCTCTCTCTCTTATTTCTCTGATGTGTCTGCGTGTGCTGAAAAAAGAAAATAAGACGATCCTTTTTAAAATTCCCGCTCGTTATATTGCATTATTATAATGCCCGATGCCCGGCTGGAGACGCTTATATATATACACATAGCCGTGTATCTCTGCGGCTTCTAACGCGAATTCGGAGAAAGCTGCGCTCGAGCGTTCCCGCGCGCGCGGACACCTACTTTTACGCGCGAATATTAGCATTTTTTTATAATTGTGTGTGTAACGATGCGCGGCTCGGCAGTGACGTTGAGACGGCAGGATATTCTGGCTTAGCGAGATACGCGCGAATCTATACACACGCGTGGAAAAAAAAAGGAGACGGAGCGTTCGAGAGGTATATTTTTACACGCTTGAAAACGTATGGCTGATGATCGTAGACAAGACGCGAGATGTTAGTTATGATTTGTGTTTTAAAAAGAAAGTGGAAGAGAAGAGCTTGAATTTGAGAGAGAGTGAGAGAAAAAAAGGAAGAGAGGCGAGAAGATCGTTGCTCTCCGGCACGGGTTGAACAAAGAGAAGAGAAAATAGATTGATGTGTGTGTGTGTGTGTGTGCGAACGCTTATGAATTTTCGCACGAGAGCAGCATAGCGCACTTCCGATATCTAAACAATTATACAAGCCGATGGTGTACACGGAATCGAATTTTCGACGCGGCGTGTGTGATGTGCGCAGTGTGTGAAAGTCGATCGTTAAACACCTTCGAACTCTCAATTTCGCGCTGTAACACACTGCCGACGAGGCAAATTGTTAGCAACGACTGTACTGCAATTCGATATTTATTACTAGGGTAAATACGAGCAAATTATCCCTCGTTTCCTCGCACGGCGAGGAAATTTAAATTTCAAATCGACTCCCGCGAAATCCACAAAAATTGCACATCGAACGACTCGTCTCTCGGTCGAACAATAATACGAGTTTGGCAACAAAAAAACCGCCGAGATAAGCCTCGGCCATTTTTCCCCCATATTATATGCATTTTCCTTTTTCATAAGCGATCCCGAGAACCGTATAGAAAAAAGTGGGTTGCCATCGGTGCACAATACAACGACTCTGCCCTCGAAAAGGAAAACTTGGACTTCTCGCTTGCCTCTTGTATATAAGTATATACATCCGCGCCAGGCAGCTTGCGCGAGCGAGCTGCTGTGTTGTTCCGCCGCCAGCTGACCGTGGACTTGCGCGTAACTCGCAAAACAATGCAAAATTAAGCGTTAACTACTGCGAGCTGTATGCTCGGCGCGCCAAACTGCGCGTGGCTCCGTTTCTGGAAAAAAAAAAGAAGAAGAAGACACGGTTAAAGGTGAGTGTTTAAGTTACGGGCCTCTCGCGGGGGAGGGGGGGGGGGTCTGCGTACTATACATACATATACGAGTATACGCGTTTCGCAACGATATATATACAGAAGCGCGCGCGAGCGAGCTAATTGCCGCGAAGAACAAAGTGAACAGTTTTGCGCTCGCTCGCGCGCGCGCCCCGAGTAAAGAGAGCTATACGCAATTAATATTACGCAGTAGGAAGTGAACCCGAACGGCTCGACCGTTCACTGATGCTGTATAGATGTGTACGTATACGTATATACGTACGTACAAGTATATATCCATTGGAGCGAGAGAAGATGACGTTCTCGGGTCAGCTGTGCGAGATGCGTGTGCGAGTGTGTTTAAACGTGTACGTATATCTATATACACAGGTGAGTTGTAAACGCCGATTATACGCTCATATTCGAGAGATATCTCTTCGTGCCATGGTGCAGCAGTGCAGTGCGCGCGCGCAACGTCGAACGTTATAGCCTGCAATTGATATGAGAAAATTCAGGATTATTATGACGTACATACGTAACGCCAGGATGTATACTTTTCCAGAACATTTCTTTTTTTTTTTGTTCTTTTTTTAACGAATAAATTCGCGTATAATATATTACACGTACACGCAAAAGTGGACGTAAAAGTCAGCGCGCGCGCGAGCGAGGAGTTCCGAAGTTTATCTATATACACACAGCAAGTGCTCTTTGCGTATAATATGCAAACGCACACCGGGCATAAATATACACGTATGTATACGTACGCGTGTATAATAGCGTCTAATAAGTTGGATAGTCCGCCGCATAGAAATAGAGAGAGAGAGAGAGTTAAGAACACGTTGCATCACGCAACCAGCTGATTATAACGTGCCTCGCGCGCGCGCGGAGGCACACAACTAGTCCGTGGAAACTCGGTCAGACAACAGCAGCTCTATAAGTCTCTGTCTCTCTCTGCAGCACACACAACTCGCAGGTACAAGTATAGTAGCGAGAGAGAGAGAGAGAGACACACATTTCCGATCCAGATCTTCTCCGCGCTGTTCTCTCACTTTTATATACACGGCAGCGATTCCTCTTTTTCCATACGTATATACGTATCCCTGTATACCGTTCTCTAAATTATCGCAGTTAGCGATCGTTACCCGACTCCTCTCTCTCTCTCTCGCTCTGTCTTTCTTGCAGCACATCACGTATATATCTTCTCAACGGCGGGCCGCGCGCGCGCCAGGAGAGCAGTGAGAGTTTAACAGAATGTGAAAGTAAGCCCCGGTCATCTGCTCGCGCGCGCGCCTGGTCATCCTCGCAATTCGCATCCTTGTTATGCCGACCTGCGTCTCTCTATCTATATAGGCTGCCGATGCCGAGATGCTCAGGAGAGGCTCGATCGGCGATTTGCAGACGCGCGTATACGAGTTTTACTTGTAGGCATATACGACGCGTTGAGGTTATGGCGGAAACGCTTTTTACAAAATCATAAAGTTATCGCGCTCGCCAAAACGAACGAGCGAGTATAAGAGAGTGAGAGAGAGAGAGAGACAAGATCGTGGGAAGGGAAGCGCTTCGCGTCGCATTACTTACGCTGTATATATACAACTATATATATAAGCTGCGCTATAGTTTCCTGCATCTCTCTCTCCGCCGCCGCGCGATGTTGGTAAATATATACATACATTATATACCTGTATATATACAAAAGAGCTGCACCGTGCGCGCGGCGGTGAAAGTTCAGTTGACGATTTGCTCTCTGCCGGCTCTATATATACACACCGAATTTTTGCCGCGCGAGATCTATATATATGTATACGACTATGCTATTAAAGTTTGAGCGCAGCGCGAGGTACCGAAACTGCAGCGCTGAATTATTATGTGATCCGCTGCGCTGTGGCTGGCCTCTGGGATGTCAATAATTTTAATCGTCATCGTCGTACTCTTCTGTATACTACTGCTCTCCTGCGCGCCTTTCACTCATATCGGGGCTGGATTTTACTGCCGCGCGGCAGTTTTTTTTTTCTTTTTTTTCGCCACAGTCCGAATTCAATTTATTCCCGGTATGTATACCGCTGCAGAACTCCTGTATATATACTTACACTGCCTTCCGCATACTTATCGCACTTGAATTTTCAGGCACTTTCGCGCTTCAACACGCGCTCCGCACGTTAATCGGTCGGTACGTACGATGTATGTATAGGTTATAACACTATATATAGATATATATGTGTGTGTGTGGGTTACGAAACTGGAGTGCACGACTGCATTACCGACTGATCGCGAACTAGGGATTTTCGATTTTCTACCTTATCGACGGTTGTTACGATGATGAAAAATGAAAACATTATCAAGGGTGGTGTTTGCTGTATAACCTAACCTGAGCCAATGAATGATGTCAACTCAGTGTCGCGAGTGTCAATATTCTCATTGTTGACAGTCTGTCTGGCGAAAAGCTGAAGGTGAAAAGTGTAAATAATTGATCGATTCGTTGGTTTACAATATAGCGTACGTGAGTAAAAAAAAGACATGTCGATCGCGGCAATGAATTAGCGACAAATAATCGATAATCCACAAAATTTTAGAAAATGCTTTCGATGGAGAGGATTCCAGACCAAATCGGATACTTGGTTTTGACAGAGGATGGAGCTGTTCTAACCGTATGCCTTAATTTTACAATTGAATAATTTCTTTTCGAAAAAAATTACGTTTAACTAACGTAAACTTGATACTGTTTTAGTCCGGAGGAGAACTGGAGAACGACGAGAGAGTGGCAAATATCGTTATGAGTTTGATATCTCTAACTGATAAAATTGACTCCAAATCATTCTCGTCCAATGAGACTTTCGACAAGATTTCCATTATATACGATAATCACTGCTACATCATCTGTTTATCGAACAAGAAAATTCACATTATAAAGAAAAAATTCTCTGCAGCTTCCACAATCAATCCACAGCTTGTTGACGTGCAATAATCTAAAGAGGAGTGTGATCTGAAATTATGAAAAAAAAAATGTAAATATATACCATACACACATACGCATGCATCTAAAAGTTGTAATATAAACGAATAAAAGTAAGAAATATATCAGAATCTTTATTTACATATTTACAAAATGTGTTTTTATTTTATAACTAAGAATCACTTTCTGAACTGGTGCTATCATATTGCACAAGCGATAAACTGGCATTGCTGTTGTTATTACTTCCACTACTACTGCAACTTGGACTTGAGACTGATGTTTGTGTTATTGCAGGTAGCGTGATTTTCTTGCTTTTCTTACAATCTGCTAATGCTGGTATCTTTTTCTTGGACCGTTCTCTTGACTCAGCAATTGAAACCAATCGTTTTAGAGGTAATTTATTACCTGTTAAAATTATCATTAATTTATTCATCATGATTTAACGATATTTACATGAATGTAACTATAATTGGACAGATTTCTTACTTTTTGGTGCTTGTTTATGTTGAGATAAGAGCTTTGCCAATCTTATATCATCTTCATGCTCACTAACTAAATCAATATTGATACCCACTTTTTTCAAAAATGCTTGATCTATTGAAGCTTTATTTTGTATTTCTTTCTTTTTGGCCTATGAACAAATATTTAAATTAATTAGGTTCTTAATAAAAATATATAAATTATAAGCTTTTAAAAATTTACCCTAAACATTGTTCGTAGAGCATAATTAGATGAATAATCATCTTTCCATAAAGAATCATTTAATTCTATAGCGCTTTCTAATACATTTGCTCTTGACTTAGCAACTTTCTTTTCTTCTAAAGTATGTTCCAATTTGTACATTGCATCATCGTACAATTTTCGTGAAACTTCCTTAGTCTCTGGTACAATCTGCTCATTCTCTGTGGGATCCCACCGATTTTCTTGACGCCGAGCCCCACTAACCACTTCATAATTTAGATTCTAAAAGCAAACATGACAGTCGTTAATAACACAGACAGCAGTAGTTATTTAGACGTTGTTTTGAAATAAATACATACTGCTGGATCAGTTTTAATTTCAAAATGATTATCGCACAAATGGCATTTCATTCGAAACTGATACAAAGGTGTGCTATAATACATTCCAACTTTTTTCTTTTCTGCATTATAACGAACTCCCATTCCTATGTGATTTCCGCAGCCATCGCACCATATGTTAAATGGCATCTCAAATCTTATGATCAAGATACCCATGTGAAGCTTTCGAGCTCGCTCACGCAGAGCATGAGTTCCTTGGAACTTATTCAATCCTCCGAACTTGGGATCGTAATCTGGAGGGTAATACAAATTCTGCCCTTTGCGCTCACCCATTGTGCTGAAAATAGTTCAAAGCAACGTGCGCTGTAGCTCAATCTCAATAACAATAAGAGAAACTGAATGAAAATTCGACATAAGATATCGTTTCTTACTAACCTTTTTTTTCTTGGTACAATGCAATCAAGTAGTACTTTGGAAAATCTTTCTTTCTAGTTTTGCGGTTGCTAATACACAAAAACTACACCTCAAAGATTATTAATGTTTATGTCAACCAAGTGTCAACAAAACACCAATTTTCAACAGCACAGCTGATTCACTTCTGAATAACACTATAATTATACGCTAATCACGGAAAAAATCGTCACTAAAAAAAACGCACTGCGTCGCCCTCTACCGTCGGTAAAAACTTCGAATTCGATTAACGAGCGACTATATATATATAGCGGCAAATACGAGTTCGATTCCGATTGAAGAAAACGTGCCGCATATATAAGCGCACGTGCAAACTGAAACCGGCCTTCGTAAAGAGAACATCGGCTTGTAGGCATAACCTAATAAGCCGCAAAGTGTTATCTCTTTCTTCACGGCGTAATATCTTGGAAACTAAGTACTTATAAATTTATTTTGCTAACTTTTACGTTGCAAAAATGTCCACCAAACCAGCTTACAAAGTCGGTAAGTTTTTCACAGAATTTTAAAGCATTTTAAAGCTGACGCGTTTCAACACGTGTACTGCATCAATTTCTTATTAATAAAATATCAGTGATAATATCTGTCGACGTGATTGACAATTTATTTGTCGACAAGTCCAACTCTTGTAGAAAAAATTATAATTTACAAAGTTACATATTTACAAGAACTATTGAAATTTTTTGTTTTTTTTTTCACAGCCGACATTTCTCTGGCTGAATGGGGAAGAAAAGAAATAACACTGGCTGAAAATGAGATGCCCGGTCTCATGTCCATTCGACAGAAATATGGCCCACAAAAGATTTTAAAAGGTGCTCGCATCGCTGGCTGCTTGCATATGACTGTACAAACTGCTGTGCTTATTGAAACGTTGATTGAGCTTGGTGCTGAGGTAGAATTTATTTTTTATACTTGTTTTTAAAGCATGATTATCATTTTTAATACTATTGTAAGATCACCAAAAGCATAAATTTGCATAATATTATCCAATTTTGAGTGTGAAAAAATTGTTGTGACAATCTTATCTTAAATCTTTGACCTTCATCTTGTGTTAATGTTTGAATTTTCAAAAAAAAATAATAGCTGCTTGTCAGTTACTCAACATTTACTCACCTTCTAATTATGAAAATATTCAATATGCAGAAAAATATGAATATAATTGTTGTATCATTAAAGATTCTTGGAATATTTTGTTTTTTATATATTTCAGGTTCGATGGTCTTCTTGTAATATATTTAGTACTCAAGATCATGCTGCTGCAGCAATGGCCAAAGTTGGAGTACCAGTTTATGCTTGGAAAGGAGAAACTGATGAAGAGTATCTCTGGTGCATTGAACAAACTTTAATTTTTGATGATGGAAAGCCCTTCAATTTAATTCTTGATGATGGTGGTGATCTTACTAATCTTGTACATACAAAATACCCACAATACTTGCAAGATTGCAAAGGTATTTCTGAAGAGACCACCACTGGTGTACATAATGCTTACCGTATGTTCAAAGAAGGAAAACTTAAAGTTCCTGTTATAAATGTAAATGATTCTGTAACAAAGGTAAGTCAAATAAACTTTACTTCCAGAAATTCATGATAAATTTTGATTAATTATTTATAGATAATTAAGTAATAATTATACATTTTTCCAGAGTAAATTCGACAATTTGTATGGATGTCGTGAGTCATTGATTGATGGAATTAAGAGAGCCACAGATATAATGATAGCGGGTAAAGTTTGTGTTGTAGCTGGTTATGGTGATGTAGGAAAAGGATCTGCTCAAAGTTTGAGAGCTTTAGGAGGTCGTGTTTTAATTACTGAAATTGACCCTATAATTGCTCTTCAAGCTGCCATGGAAGGGTATGAGGTAAATCAAGATAAAAACGTCAATTTATCTTATATATGTATTTGAGCATAATTTTTGTAGAATAACAAATTTAATCAATTTCTACAGGTAACAACTATGGATGAAGCTTCTAAAAAAGGCCAAATATATGTTACAACAACAGGGTGCAAGGATATCATTACAGGAGATCACTTTTTAAATATGCCAAATGATGCCATTGTTTGCAACATTGGACACTTTGACTGTGAGATTCAAGTTTCCTGGTTGGAGAAGAACGCAGTCGAAAAAACAAATATCAAACCACAAGTAGACCGTTATAAATTAGCGAATGGAAGGTAAATTAAAGCGTATTTATTTTAAATATGCTCATAGTACTACATTTCTTTGATATTTGAAATCGTTCTTATATTATTGTGTTTCAGATACATTCTTCTCCTTGCGGAGGGACGGTTAGTCAATCTTGGCTGTGCAACAGGTCATTCAAGTTTTGTAATGAGTAACTCTTTCACGAATCAAACACTTGCTCAAATTGAACTATGGACTAAGTCAGAAGCTTATTCTGTAGGTGTGCATATGCTTCCCAAAAAAGTGAGTTATCTACTACAAAATAATTGCATTATTGATTTGCATTATGAAAACTTTAAAATATATTTATATACTTATATTATTTATAGTTGGATGAAGAAGTAGCTGCTTTGCATCTTGACCATTTGGGTGTAAAGTTAACAAAACTTACTCCAAGTCAAGCCAAATATTTGGATATTCCTGTTGAAGGACCATTCAAACCAGATCACTACAGATATTAGAAATATCTTTACAATTTTTGATAAAATTCAAATTTTTTTACTGTACAAATTTAACGGAACATTTATCAAAAGTGGTAAAGAGATAAAATGTCCAGTGTATTACTGTAATTACAATCAATTCTTTCTGTTTTCAATGTAGTGAAATAGAACACTCGCGTGTATAAAGTTTATTTTGACCTTACAAAATCCAATCATGATTTTTTTTATAAAGAGGAATATTGATCAAATTAAAAAATATTTTAAGAAAAATTGTTTATTATTTTATTACTAACGTAATATTTATATATACATCACTAATTACTTATTTTCAGTATTTTAGATTTTTTTTTAAATAAACATTTACACTTTATTTACATTTTCAAAAGTAGCATATTTTCTTGAAGGCAATTACAACCACAGCCTGTTGGACATACAGTCTCATTTTTAAACCATGAAGCTAAGTGGTAGGTGTGACCACCATGACCACATACTATACAAAAATTGCTAGGACCTAAAAATGTATTTGTATTAATTAATTAATTCACTAATCAAAGCTATAATTACTAATTCTGAGTACTGAGCATTCATTTATCTTTATGGACATTTTTAATTTACCTCTAACAGATATATGACACACAACACATTGAAAGGTCAGTCGTTTGCAAAGTGAGCATTGTGGACCTTTACTTGACTTATTGCAGGTCAAACATTCACTTTGGAATTCAATGCTCTTGTGCGTATCATATGATGTAACACTCACGTGTTTCAATACTTGTGCTCTTGCATCTAAAAGTCTCCATCTATGCAAGACTTCCGCATACGCTTTTTTGTAGGCATCATACAATGCCGTATTTTTTTCATCTAATAGCCTAAGAGCAAAATTCTATATAATTACTGTCGTAAAGTCATAAATTTTCATAAATTTTTTTTTAAATTAATTTACCTTATATTGCGTCCGTATTCACTTATTGAATCTTGAATTTGTATTCCATCTAATGATTCTGACCAAGAATTCGATCTATTCTGTTTTAAATTAGGAAAATTCCATCCTTCAAGACTCGTATCTGCGGGATGTATTGTATGGTAGGGTGATCCACCAGGCTACAATTATTTTAAATTTTAGCAAATAATTGAATAAACATATTTGAACTTGAGTTATACAAACTTTTTCTGTCCCAAATCAAATTTCTTATTTTTAATTTATCTACAAAAAATCTAAATATAATCTTGCAAAGCATCAATTATTTAAGTAATCAATCAATAATTATAAAATTAAGGTTATTAAAAATATAAAACAAAAATGTTTAGCATTATAGTAATTCAAGCTTAAAGTAATTAACTTATTTAAGTTAATAGCCAGTCAATGGGTCAAACAATCAAAGCATGAAATTGGTCAATATAAAAGGAAAGTGGTGCACCTCAAGAACCAATCAGTTTGAATAAACTTAATGTGAATAAAATAGCATTAATGAAAAAGATCCTATTACCATAGTTATATACATGAATGAATAATGCACCTTGCCTTACCTTTAGCCACCACTTGCCAGTGAAAAGCTTCTACAACAAATATCATAACATAAATATCAGTGATATTTTAGTCAAAATGATTAGTTAATACGAAAAACAATATTCGTAAATATTCATTGATTTATCAAGTTAAATCTATCTGTGCTCATTTGGAATCGTGTTTCGATTCACAAATCAATCTTTTGGTCAAACAACATTATAATAAATGCATTTGAAATTTGAATTTATTGCGTAATTAATTTAAAGAAGCATGCATAAGATTTGGTTCTCAAGGTATGTACTAAATAATACATTGTAATGTATGTTATACCCTCTATTGTTATATTAATAGATTTCAAGTCTGAGAAGCCAAAGAATATGTGCGTGTTCATGCAAATAAGCAAATGTTAAAGCGTATGGTGCAAATAAATACTTTTGTATCGTTTGTTACTTGATACTTACGCTGACATTCACTGACTTGCTAATAAAGCGATTATGTGACATATCAGAATTCTCCAATCTGCAGCTGAATGCACAGCTTAACATCCCGGCCATTTGTATGTCAGATTGATTTGCATAGTGCTGTATTCTGAAAAAAGAATTTTTCAATTTATTAATACTTCAATTCCTGATTTTTCTCGTGCGTTCCCGTATGTACATACAGCGAGTGGATCAAATTTTGCCCAAAAGGATGCAGAGACCAGGGTGCTTCTGTATCTGGATTTTGATAAGTTACTTGAGCATTTTGAGTATTAGTAAGAGGTTGTGAAATAACTAAGGCAGCTAAGCACCAAGCCTGCACAAGATCGGGTCTCTCTAAACTAGCTGCTACATTAGCATTAGCTTGACACATAGCAGCTATATCAGTTGTATTGATTCTGTAAACAAACTTACTTTTACATGATCCACTAGGATGAGCAGTTTTAGAAATAGCTTAATGGCGAACTTACACATATTTTTCAGCTAATTCTTTGTTGACGAAAAACAGTGAAGACGCATCGTATATTGTCACTAAAGAATGATAATTTTTGTAACATGGCTTTCCATGATTTCTATTCACAGTGTGAGCGTTTTTTCTTGTTATCTACGAAAGGAGAAAACAAGTGAGCAATGATAACTTTTAGATTGAAATCAAGTTTGATAATACTTACACGTTCTGAATAGTAAAAAGAACTAATTGTAATATTGTCTGGAGGTTGAACATATGTATGAGGATACATTTGCATAAAATGGCCTCCATTGTTATTAACGCTAGATCCGAGTGCAGATAAAGCACGCGGGGTTGCACCATCAGGTTTCATTGAAGTTCGTCTTGCATACGATGACCGTCCAAAACATACTAGTATACCTTTTAAAAAAATTAAATATTTATGTAGCAGTTCTTTTTATGAACTATTTTTTACTTTTATTTCTATTTTATTAAAACTATACAAACCTACGCTACAAAATTTAGCTCCAGACGTCCGTGGAAACGGAATATACGCATCTTGATAATTTGAGCAGATTTTATTAGAATTTAGAAAGTTTTCAGTGTGCTGCATGTGATAACCTAAGTGATTCTTTTCACTTTCATCTTTTACACAAGTCTGAGAAATTCACGTAATTAAATGCACATTGACGTATTCTTAATTATATTTTAAAAGTAAATAATTATCTTACCTGCTCTAACGTTGTAATTAACTGTCTTAAACAAGGTTCCAAACATGATCTATTTTTCCTAACTCTTTGCTGAGCAGTTTGTTTGAGTACTTTAAGTAATTTCGTCATTATATTATTATCTATATTAGTTCCAGGACAAAATTGAAATGTTGGCTGAGCACTATAGGGATAATTTCCTGGAAAGTTGACTTTTAATACTACATTGTAATTTTTATTTGAAGCCGTTACTGTGCAGCTTCGTTCTGCTGCATTCATGTCATTTACCTATTAAAATTTCAATATTATTTTCTTTATAATTCTTTAATAATTAGTAATGGGTAAAGTAATTAATTTACAAACATACTTCGATATTTGGTATATTGACGTTTATGAGTGAAAATTCTTGCTGTAAAGTTTTAGGCTGTGTTGGAGATGGTGTCTCTTTTTCAAGTTTGGAAACTTCGTCTTCTTGATTTGCCACAGTTGTATCCATATTTGTCGTAGGGTACGTCATTTGTTGTTCACTATTAGGCTCATGAAGCTGAAGGGCTTGCACAGATTGTAAAATTCCTTAACAAAAATAAATTGGAATGTAAAGCATGTTATGTTCTAAACTAAGTATTAAAAAATTAAGTATTACTCATATTGCTATCCTCTGAATACTGCGTGTAAACACAATTTCCATCATCCATATCGTGACCACATAACTACGAAATTAAATTAATAATAATTTATAAATTAATAGTAATAAGTTATTTTTATATTTAAACGTTTACTATTAAATATATTTATTTACCTTTTTTAGTAAAGGAGGAATTTTAAATATTCTCAAACATTGATCCTTGGACCATGTAATCAGTTCAAAATCAGTTTTTTCTAAAGCACAAAGAGAAACATAAATTAAAAAACATTGTTACTATAATAAAAATAATGGTTTACTGCAATCAACTACCTGATCTTGGCTGTCGCCACTGAAATTCCAGCACAACATCCGTATGCCCATCAAATGTATAAATGGGGGCTGATAAATTAGAAGTATTCCATAATAAAAGACTATTTTCACCCCTTCGTAATTGTGGTACAACAATTGTAACTAGTCCTTCTCCAAATGGCTTAAAAAAAAGTTTTTTTTTTATTTTTGAAATGAAAATCACTTTTTATATTAAATAAAAAACGTACTGTATATCTTGCTCTCCAGACTGGAGAATTTGTTGTGAGAATACTTTCAGCTCTGCGCGGATTGTTTGTATCAAAAACTTTGACTGTACAATCTTGACTCGATGTGGCTAATTGATTTTGTTGAAAAGGACACCAATCTAATCCATGAATCTAAACAAAATTTTGATATTTTTAACTTTCAAAAAGGACCAAATTAACAAGATATTTAATACTTTAATAAATAAAATACTTTTGTTAAATGCGCCGCGATATATTGAACAGGACTGTTTCCTTTCCGCTGATCCCAAATCTTAATATCACCATCATGTGCAGTTGCAAGCATATTAGGAGATAGAACATTCCATCTTACTTGAGATGCACCAGCTGTACATAAGTATTTGTTTATTAATATCCAATGGAGCATTGTTAATTGTTGAAACTGTATAAAGGTTCTTAATTAGGACATACCAACTGCAGAAAGAGATAAACTTGGCTTTCGTTGATCTCTAATATCCCAGATGTGGATATAAGTATCAATACTGCATGTAGCTAATATATCTGGATCTTTAGGATGCCAATTTAAGTCACTCACAACTCTCGTGTGGGCTCGTAAACTATGAGTAGGTTGCAAATCATAGCCGTTGGTTCCAATAAAACTTAATATTTCAACTCTGGTATTGCTCTAAAAAGATATAGTATGATAAGTAAATTGGCAGCCTTTCATATGTAAGAAAGTAATATATAACTCACAGATATTGCACATAAGTGACAGTTTGATAGATTAGGATTCCATTCAGCAGAGCCCACTTCATATTTGCTTTGTCGATGAAACTTTCTAAGGGGTTCCTCATCAAGATGTTTTATTGCTAAATATCGCCTCCTAAATGTACAAAATTAAATTATCAACAATCTAGCTTATAAACTGCAAACAAACATTTGCCAAACAAAATACAAGCCTACCCAGCGAGAAGGACATGGTTACCGGTAACATCCACAGCCATGGTGTTGGCCTAAAAAGAGTGTAAAACATCACATACAACCATAAAAACAAAAATTTCCAATAGTTTGACGAATGTCAATAAGAAGGTGCAGTACCTGCAGGTCTCGATGCTCCGTAACCACATAATCTCTGCCCCAGTGTTTCGACATGTTGACAAGGAATTGGGTGATATTTTACATGAAAACGATGTCACTGACACTTGATCCAGCAAAATTGAAGAGATGAGTATAGGCAAATAAAATAGAGCTTGTTGAAAGCTCTAGAAGGTTAGAATCCATCGTTGCTCTCGTATAAACGCGATAATAGCCGGTACAATTCGATGTAAATTCAATCAGCGCAGGAAACTAAAAAGTTCCAACGAGACTGATCGATCGTACAGCATTTGTCAACTGAACAGAACGTATTTTTTACATTAGAGTAACGATGATCAGTAAACAAACAATGGAGTCTGCTCTTTTGTACTCTACTGTGCTCATCAGGAAGTACTATTTGGGTACTATGTATTATACCTATATATACGCAATATCTCGCCCCCCACTCTTTCTTTGACAATATATATGGTGAATGGACGGTCAATCGCATCGACACATCGGCAGTCACATGGTCAAAATTTATTGACCTCTAAAAGGTTTAAATTGTTTAAAATAATCAATTGATGGATAAGTAACAAAACATATCCTATACCAGTATTTCCATCGATTTATCTTTAATATTACATTACATCAGAGATACGCGGCTGATAAAATTCGCAAAAAAGAAAAAACATGTTACATACATGCATTTTGTTAAAATTATAACATTTTCTATTATAGTTTCTGTTTTTTAGAAAAAAAAACTCCCAGCAATTAACGCATTGCCAAATAGGTATCCACTTAAAACTACTGCTCCGAAACTGCTGCCCGTAATGAAAAGGAATCTTCTTTTAAATAATGATCCTAAATGTATTAAAAAATAAAAAAAGGAATAATAAATATAAACATTCCCAAAACATGCCCATTATACGTATTCTTTCCCCTCCACTCATCAATTACAACCAACTCGACTCATAAAAAAGCGTCTCTCGAGCTTTTATACAACAAGCCGTTATCCAATTGTTCAATAATAAAAGCCACGAGTAATCGCAGCGCGAATAATTGCGCTGCGCGCGTAGGTGTATGCACTCTACTCGCACCGGAGTAACCCACCAGTGCAACGTTCGCGAGAACAATAAAGCCTGATTTTCGCGATAATATTAAACACCGCCGCTGCCGCCGTTATGCACCGCACACGTCGTCATGGAGAACAAGCATCTCTCTGCGCGGGCACGACAGGAGCGTCGCAACCTCGCCCTCACACCCTATCCCTAACCGCGTAATAAACAAAGAGCTCCCCCCCCGCCGTCGTCGCGATCGACGATCGATCGATCCCGCGACGCTCGGCCCCCGCGGAATCACCATCAGCCGTCGTAAAATCCGCGAAATCGATTTACCTGGTACCTATAATATATACATACTCAGGGCGAATAAAGTATTATAACGAGCCGATTTCGGATGAACCGCTCGCGCGCGTAATGAACAGGGCGCCACATGTCTCGGGCGTCCCCCGGCGCGTTGGCTCGAGTCCGCGCAAGCAACGCCGCTGTGCTCTGCGTGCATTTAGTATAGCGTGCTGCACTTGGCCAGCAGTTCATCGCGGATCGTCGTCGGCGCACTTGTAAAACACGCACATCCTTTCCGCGCCTTTTTTCCCCCGCTGTATACAGTATAACAGATATTATATAGATATATATACGCTCACACGCGCACGTATATATAGGATATATACCCTCACGCGTGTGTATTCATCGTATACGCGTCCCTGTGTGGAATCGCCCTGTGTTTTTACTTATAAGTTCTTACTTCCCGACGAGTTTGGCCCGACGATAGATCGGACGCGAGGAGAAGATGTCCTGTTGCCTCGGCGCCGACGACGACGAGGAGCAGCAGCGCACGGAGACGCCGAGGGTCCGAGGATGCACCGACATTTTCTGGCTCTGCCTCTTCATCACCTTCTGGTTTCTCATGGTACACGGCTTTTGCATCTTCTCTGCGGTTATTTTCGTAACATAATAACGCGTCCTCCGGGTGTATCTTACGTATCGCTTTCTGCTCTCTCTCGTTATGTGCACCGGTCTACCTATATACAGTACAAGTATTGGCTTGTTTTGGAGCACGGAATTTTCAGGTTTTCTTTTATCGCGGTTCTAGCTTACACTTACTTACTCGGGAGCGCTGCTGCGATGTTACGCGAGCGACGATTTCTCAGCGCGATGATGTGTCACGGATTTTGCGATGATGCGATATACTCCACACGCGTGCATTGTTCGCTATTTTGCTCCGTATCTGCTCTGTATGTGCCTACTTGCGATGTTTTTTCAATTGTTCGTCGGCCCGCAATGTTTACGCCGAGGATTTGGAGGAGTCCCTTTACTCGTTGATCGGATTGAGCGATCGCTAGAAAAAAAAAAGAAAAACGCAAAAATATCGTTTGTGTATCAAATATTGATTAGCTGATACTCGCTAATGGAATTTTAATTAGCACAACAGCCTTCGTGAATCGTGATCACAAATGAAATTGACCTCATGAGCTGTACATTTTTCATATTGATGCTATATCAGCTTCTTCATGGTTTAAAAATAGCTTATTCATTGTTATGCACATAGGCATGTGTACCTGAATTGTATAGGTGTGAATAAAAAGCGTTTGCATTATTATTTCAAACGGATTGGATCAATTTCTTGGCTCTGGGACTTTGTTGAATGGGATTCATTCTGACAAACGCCAACTAATTCATGCGTTTAATTAATTAATGCTTCGAGTTGAGGTGGCAATGAGCTAGAAACAAACCATAAGTCTTATGAGAACTTTTTTAAAAGTACAGTTTTTAAAATATTATTGCAGTAATAAAGAAGTATCTACACCAATTTGCATTGATTGTCTTTTTGCGCAAATGCACAAATTGTCTGTAGTCATGAATATTTTGTATGGTTCAATTTAAATGTGATGGATATATAGTATGTTGAACAGTAAAGTTGCACCAAGGCCTTACTTAGGAATGCTCTAAAGTCTGCAATTTCCTTAATGCCTTTATTACTACATTATGCAGCACACCTATAAGTAACACTTAGGGACTTTTTTAGATTTTCTTTTTATTTCTGTCTTGTCATTAGCATGGAATAAAATTTTTACACAAAAAGCATTGCTTTTACATTGCACTGAAAATTGTGTTAATGTTAATTTTTGGATACTTCAAATTTTTTTAGAACATATGCTGCTAATATTTTAAATTTTATTTATTAAAAAATTTACAGATGATCTTTATAAATATTTTAGTGATATATGTATCTGTAAAAATCAATATTTTTTTTTGCAGATATTGATAGCTGCTTTTGCATTTGTTTATGGTAGTCCAATAAGGCTAATAAATGGATATGACAGTTTTGGAAACACCTGTGGTGTTAATAACACTAAATTTGGAGCCATGGAACTATCTGGTCAAGATAATACAGATAAGCCGTACGTAATAAATATTTATGCTTTAATTAATTCATCTACAAATGTAATTTTCTCTTGAAGCTTCATTAAACTCATTATTAAATTTCAGATATTTGTTCTTTTTGGATGTCTCAAAAGTCAGGCAGTCATTGAAAATTTGCGTTAAAAAATGTCCAGAACACACCCTAAACTCTATGGGAGATGTATGTGAATTCTATAAAAATACTGGATCACAACTGTGCCATGATAAGCCAGGAAGTGGTTTTAGTGCCTGCAAAAATATTGCAAGTATGAATTCACTAAACAGAACTGGCTCGTGCCCAGTGTTCCCAGTTTACGATAGTAAACCTATACTCAATAGATGCATACCTAAAGCACTTAGTGATGTCACAAAATCAATAGCTTATAATTTGTACGGATTGCTTAATTCTTGGGATGTCATTGAACAAGTACTGGGAGATTTATACAAAACATGGAGAGAAATATTGGCATTATCCTTTTTGTCCTTTGGTATGACCATAAATAATAAATTTGATTATTTTATGATTATTTTGATAACCATTTAACATTTAATACATGTTACTTTAATTTTCAGTATTGTCACTATTTATGATTGCTATTTTTCATTTACTGGCTAGTGTTGTCACTTGGATTGTCATGATTTTAGTAATGATTGCTTGTATAGGTAAAATATTTTTATTTTTAATATTGATAAATGTAAATTATTTTATGCAATATAATTCACAATGCCTATTATTTAGCTGGAACTGCTCTACTATGGTATACATATATTGACATCAAGTTTAAAATTGAAAGCACTCCAGAAAGTGAGCTTTTGGACGAATCTGTGCGCAATGAAACCGCATTTCTGGTCCTGGCTATTGTTGCAACTTTGATTACTGTAAGTCTTTTTAAGATATTTATACATATTTACTTATTACAAAACGTAACGTTTTATTATTAAATTTATAGGTCATTTTGTTCTTCCTCATTTGCTTCATAAGAACACGGATTAGTTTTATGGCAGCTTTGTTCAGAGAGAGTGCAAAATGTTTGGCAGATTTGCCAGGTCTATTCTTTCAGCCATTATTGACGTTCTTTGCTTTACTTGTATTTTTCGCCTTTTGGGTCACAGTAATTTTGTGCCTTGCAACTGCAAGTAAGTCAGACAATTTTTAATTGCATTTAATTTCTAACGCCACATTATAAATTTATCAATTTTTTTCTAGACTACCCAAGTACGAAATCGGTAAACTCGATTGACACATTGAATTTAAATGCATCCATTACTGGTAGGCCTTTAGATGCTAAGCAAAAGCCCGTTGACATTCCTCTTAATGACTACAAAAGTGAGTTAAAATTGTACTATGATCTTTTAAACTATAGCTCATGGTAATTCTCATTCTTAGCATTCACCGTCGTGGAATATGCCGACTCTACATGGATTAAGTACATGTGGTGGGTGCACATTATTGGTTTGATTTGGATTTCCGAGTTCATCACTGCTTGCCAAACGATGGTCATTGCTGGTGCTGTAGCTCATTGGTACTTCCGGTATGCTTTTATTTATTATCACAACATTTTTAAAGTATGCACGAACGAAGTTATTAAATAAAAACATTTTTTCAGAGGTAAAAATGCTAGTGCATCGCCGGTATGCTCGTCAATGGGCACTTTAGTCACATATCATCTTGGTTCAGTGGCTTGTGGATCCTTCCTTATTACCGTGTTCAAAGTACCACGACTGATTCTAACTTATTTACACGCAAAGTAAGCTAGAAATAAAAAATATTCTTTAAAATAAATATTAAAATATGTGTATAATTTATAAACGTTATGGTATGTTGATAGATTCGAAAAAACTAAAGAAACATCTCCGTGCTCTCAATGTGGATTGAAAAGTTGCATCTGCTGCTTTTACTGTTTAGAAAAGTTCATTCGATTCATGAATCACAATGCTTATACTGTGATAGCAATAGAAGGCACGCACTTTTGTAATGCAGCGCGAATTGTGAGTTTTGATATTCAATATCTTCACACTTGCCTTCTATACAAATTAATTCAATAAAAACCAAATTAATTTTATTACAGGCATTCAATACAATTGTAACCAATGCAGTCCAAGTGGCAGTAATCAATGGAGTCGGGGACTTTGTTCTCTTCTTAGGAAAATGTTTCGTGACTGCAGCAACTGGAAGTATTGGATTACTTTTCATGCGACAAGATCCAAGACTTCACTTTTATGCTGTTCCAATATTTTTCACTTGCCTATTTTCATTCTTCATAGCTCACTGCGTGATTTCACTTTATGAGGTAAGCAAAAATTTTAAAACCTAAAAAACTAAATGCTAAACATGTACAACAAATGATTAACTCAGCAAAAGAAATATTTAACATTAACTTTTTTTTATTTTTTACAGACTGTAATTGATACCCTTTTTTTATGCGTGTGCGAGGACAAGAATTTAAATGGCGACAACGGCAAGTGGCGTCAGTCCGCGTTGGCCCAGCTCGCTACTAATTCCGCCACTAATGGTCAGCAGTCACACGAACTGGATCCCATAAACAGTAATAGTTAAGTTACAGGTTATGCGATATTGTAAGCATCAATATTTCCTTGCATTATGAACAAATTTATCGCGCTTTTTAATTGACAAAAATCTCTATCCTTAAGTCTTGCGCTGAAAAAAATACACTCAAAACACTTAGTTTAGTACGAAATATTAAAAATATAAGGATTATTTTTATTTTATGTACAAGGATAAAGACTTTTGTAAGATGCTTATCTATAAGTATGTTTTGCTCATGAGCAGAATAGCTCGCCTACGTTAAAATGCTTCTTAAAACTTTTTCCGATATGGGTGTGATTCATTTAATTTCTTTCTTCCATACAAATAGCTTGCTAAGTGTACTAAACGGGTTTCTCAAGCTGAAAATGAAAAGTGAAGAATTTTTATCTTATATTTACGCACGCACAGTTTAATAGTATTATAATTGAGAGGTTGGTGCTTGAAAGCAACTATTACCAGGATCTTGTGCAATTTGATGTTTATATTTACACTAGAAAACAAGACTTACTATTACCGAGAGATTTTCTGTGCACTCGCACTATATGTATACTTAATTATTTGTTTGTATTTTTAGAGATTTTTTGTTAGGACACAACGTTTATTTTTTATTTTATGTAACATCGACTATGAATTATCTTATGACGAAAATATTTTTTGACAATAATATTGTATCTATTTTAGTATGTATGTATATTGTATACGTATATTTATGTATCTGAAAGTAATGAATCATCTTTTACACGCAGTAAATTAGTTACTGATACACATTTACTACACTTATTGACATGATCGTTGAATAAATAATTTTTATACTTCTCTATTTTCACTGTATTCAGTGCTACAAATAATTCGAATATTCGTGTCAATATTTTAATCAATGATTTCATAATTCAAAGTTGCATAAGAGGCTTGCAACCCAGGTTATTCTAAGTAATCTTTCTTCATGTGCATGTTTGTTAATCTAATTTTGCATATGAAATTTTGGAAATCCAAACTATTATAAATCAGTTTCCTCTGGGTATAAGTACAAAGATAAAGGATATTCTAAGAACATTTCACAAACGAGCGTGCTTTGAAAAATTATTTAAAAAATATAAATATATATATATATATTTGAAAAAAGCAAGCTCATATAGATATTAAGCTCATCATAGTTACTCGAATGAAAAAAAAATTCTAAATCAATTGCGCTAACATACACAAACATTGCTATATTTTAGATGATTAAAGATATATTTTATGCAATTCACTGTATCGTAGCACAAACCAAAATTGAAAGTGAAGCTTTAAAAATCTATTTTAGTTAAGATTTAATAATAAGCTTTTTCTTCAAAAATGCGCGATAATTGCATTAATATATCTTTTGTTTACAAACAAACAATTACATCACATTTGTAAGACTTATTTAGGTAGCTATTTTTTATAAACGAAAAAAATTATTAGCATCAATTAATGGATTTCCTAATAAATTTATAAACGATCTAAGCAATTAATGCACACTGCCAGAATTATTTGCTTTTAAAATAATTGCGTTTTCGTGGTTTAGGATTAAAATTATGTACTATTTTGTGCAACAATATAAAGGATTTCATATCGATTTTATGAGTAACAATAGTATTAAGTTTAACAGACAGCATAATTTAACATAAAGCTTTATTTTCTTCAGCTTTTGTATAAGCAAGTGCCTTAAGTAAATATAATTTCAAAAAAATTTTTTTTATTTTAAATAGATAAGGGATAACATTTATTTTAAAGCAAAGTATATTTGTGAAATATTTGTAAACAAAATTTTATATTTTGGCAGCTTTAATGATATTTGAAAAAGCATATGTGATTGCAACTATCAGACATAACACACAAAATGAACAAATAATGTATTAATTATATTTTACTGAAAGAACATGTGTACTCTGAAATACATATAATACAAACATTGAATAAAAAAAAGTACTTTTATTTATTTAACTTATTTTTTTTGTTATTTACAATAGATTTCTTTTTAATTTTCAGGCCTAATTTCTTTTTTGTTGGTTTCAAATTTTTAGATGACGTCATGTCAGAGGTATCTTTTTGTTTACCTCCTAATTTTTGCTTTTTTAGTTTTAATGATTTATTTTTTTTAGGTCGCTGCATTTGAACTTCTACTGATTTTGAGTTTTCTTCACATTTGTTTTCTTTCTCTTCAAATTCTTCAGCTTTTTCTAACAATTCTCCTTTAAAAATTTCGTCCATTGGATTAAGAGCATATGATTCCTCTGGTTTATTTGCTTGAGCTGCAACTTTCTGCTCCAATCTATTCATATATTTTCCACCAGCCTTCTTGGCAATACTTTGTCGATACTAGAAAAAACATACAAATTAAACATTTTTATTAACTCTTAATGCAAAAATAATATATTTTTTAAAGAGATTAAAAAGTTGCTGTTACTACCTTAGCAGGTGAAATATAATCAGGATTGTCCCACAGAGTTTCTCCTCCAAAACTGCCAGCAAATATTTTTACTGGATTCAACACAAATCTTGGTCCTATCTCAGCAAGTTCACCTTCCTCTGTAATAATTTGATAATTCCTGAACCATACCCTATTATCTAGAATGCTAAAAGTATATACATGGTCGAAGAATGGCTGGCTCTTAGGATGGTGATTAGGAACACCAAACGTTTGAGACAGTAATTCTTTTAAGAGTGTGTAATGAGGTGCAGAGTTGAAGTTTTCATCAAAGGAAAGCAATGGCCGAGAACCCTTCAAACAGTTTCCTGTCATCTTTAACTCTCCCATTGTGTAAACTAAAATACAAAATAAGGTTGGTCACAGACTGTATCCCTCCATAATTCATACTACAATAAATAAGCCAAAACTTACTGTTTTCCACAAGAAATTTAGCACAGGGCCCTTGAGAAACATTGGACAACCACATATACAAATCCCTCTTTCTACGTCCCTCGAACAAAACTGCTTTGTTACAGTTCTTCATTTCACATATTTCATTCACAACTTGTAAGTTTTTTGCTCTTTCCATTTTAGACTCTGCTCTGTGATGAGGCATTAGTGTTTTTAAATCGTCCATGAGATGACGATCTCTGTGATTTATTCCTCGAGACGCAAAGACCAGCACCCTTTGCCTGTTGATCCATTTTGTCTAAAATAAACGTAAATCAATTAATAAACAATAAACAATTACAAAAAACAAGTAGACAACAAAAAACTATCAATCGCATACAATAATCAACAAGTGTTAAACATTTACTGTAATCTTACTAACTAAAATTGTATCTTTACAAAGTAAGCGCATCCAAATCGAGTGAACGACAAACAAACGTCAACAAAATTGCAAAATAAAGGTTATAAAATTGCTCACCTTCTTTGGCACGGGTTCGTCGGAGAACCTCTTGCTCGGCGGTAATTCAACTTGTTTCGCCTCGGCCTCGCTCTTCTCCGCCTCCCTCCTCTTTCTCTTCAGCACTTTTTTCGCCATTATTCAACAACAATCGCAAATTGTTCAAAAAGCCGAAAACATCGAACATGTGCTTCTTTGTTGACAAAACGCACCGCTTGCGCTGCAACCCGCGCCACACAATCAAAAATTATAACCTCTAAATTACATGCGTGGCGCTGCTGCGTCGGCGTTGATTTTCAGAAGCATTTTCCCTCGCTCTTCCTCTTTCCGCATCAGCTTTTACGGAAATCAGTAGAAGCAGGTAATTTTATTGAATTTTAATCGATTTTGGGGGAAGCTTTCCTCGCGAATTTCGCGAAAATCACGAACCGCGGGGCTCGATCGTTCGTTTTGCCGATTGCGAGGTGAATTTTCGTGATTAAAAATCGCTCTGAAACCGGAGCACGTGGCAGAGTTTGTGATCGTTATTGGGGTTAGGAGCTCTGATTTACAGGCACGTTTTTCAATGTCGAAGTTTCGAATTCGCGAATAACGAGGTGTACTTGAAACTTGTCGAGAAAATTCGTCATTGGACTTTTGATGGGTGAAAACTCTGTTGGGGATGTACAAGGTTTTAAACGAGAATTTTGGTTTCAGATCTGACAAGATGTCGTCCCATCTGAACTGGATGATCATCCGTAACAACAATGCCTTTCTCCTGAAGAAACGCAATATCAGCAAACCCTTCTCTACGGTAATTACATCGATACTGATTTCATAAAGTAACTTTGAATTAAAAAAGATTAAATTCAATTCAAACATCAGTAGTTTTTGTGATAGACCTATTTCATCCAATGACAACAACTGCTCTAAAGTGTCGACAGCTCTTAAACTATAATCTTATCACGCTTCGGTACTTTATAGTTTGTTGTTATTGCAGCAGAATACTATGCAGTGAATGAATAATTGTGTAATCAACAATTTTTTTGCTATTTTTTAGGAGCCAAACAATCTGACAAATCTCAGCAGTTACCGCTACTCTGGTCTTGTTCACCGAAAGAGTGTCGGAGTTGTTGATACCCCAGACAAAAAGGGATTCACTGTTGTCTACAAAAAGGCCAAGAGCGTAAACAAGCCTGCCAAGGCTACTGTCAGGCGGACGATGAAGGCTGGAGCCCGCAGGTCTCTGTTCAAGCTCAAGACCCTTCTCAAGAAGAACAAGTACCGCGTTGACCTCACCAAGGTAAATTATTCTTTTTGTAGAGCTAATTAGAACTGTGAACATTTATAAATATTTTTATTTATTTCTTAAATACTGCATTTGAATAGTAAAACTAGAAAATAGGTTCCCAAATTTAATTTCTTATTCTTATTTTTGTTTTAGGTTGCTCTACGCAGAGCAAGCGCTGTTCTCCGCTCACAAAAGCCCTTGCCAGCAAAGAAAACTAGAGTAACGAAGAAGGCAGATTAATGTATTTAATACAATAAATTCTTTTATTTCAAAAAATCAATTGTTTTGAGCATTTTCAATTTACTTTATTTTCTAAATTATCCATTTACAAAGCTATTGCTTTAATAATGTTTCTTTGTGAAATTCCAGTTTTTTTTATTAGCGAAGAATCTGCAATACACGGAAACAGAAAACAATGATTTACCTACTTATTTACATCAGTACATTATCACTTATCAGCAATGATTTATATGGAGAAAAAAATTCATTTTTTGTAGAGGGCGCTGCTCATCAGCTCTCAAGTCATATAGTCTGTTTAGTCACTAACATTTCTAGGAATTATAACACGCAGTATCGCCAAGTATCGCGACGACTTTCGAATAATATGTATTCTGCATATACAACTCAATGTTGCTTTGTGTTTTCGTAAGTTTCTATTTATAAATTTTGCGAGTTAATTGATAAATTAGGGAAAAAATTAAAAAATGAAAATAATTTAATTGAGAATTTTCAAAAATTTAGAGAATTGTGGACTGTCAACACCATTAATCAATAAAACAAAAAGAATTGAGGTTACAATACAAGACGTAAATAAGATAATATATCATTAAGACAATTGCAAAGTAAGTATCCTATAACAATTTAGTTTGAATTGTTAAAATATTTTATTTTTTTTTATAAAATTAATATATAATTTGTAAAACCCCAAAATGTTTTTTAGCACTGTCATCCTAACTTTTCCTGAAACATAAATCAAAATGTCAATAGCCACTCCAGATCTTCTCAATGCAATAGCTGATCTAGCAACAATAAGAGAAATGAAAGTTGCTGCCAGCGTAACTGCTCAATGCGGATTAATCAGTGGAATATCCACTATAGTTGGTGGAATTCTTGCTGGACCACCAGGAATTGGAATTGGTAATACATTAATACATGAATTTTATTTTTCGAGCAAAATTGTTATCTCACAGTGATAAAGATAATGCTTATTTCTTCACTTTCAGGAGGTTTGTTAGGAGCCGTAGTGGCAAGTTATCACGCTAATGGAAAATTCAGATCTGTTCCTGAAATTTTAATGACAGAAGCATCTCAAGAGCAAAAGGAAAAATTGGCAGATGCCATTAGAAATGTTTTGACAGCAGAAAACGTCTTCACTTTAATACAATTAGCTGCAACCATACAAAACAATAGGGCATTGATGGATGTCATACAGAAAGTTGTGAGAGATTTTCTTACATCAGACATGGGATATTGTATAGCTTAAGATTGTTAAATAGTTGTTAGCTACAGAGGGAATAATCCAGTAATGATGAATTTCATGTACAGTGTTAATTGTGAAATATTTAAGGAATGTTTTTTGACGTATTGCAGTGTACTGAAAAAGGTGATACAATTAAGATAAGACAAATTAGTCAATTTTTCTATCATGGAAAAAATATATCATATTGAAGATTTCACATTGTATGTACATTTACATGTATACACACAATTGAGTACTCTTTAATTTTATTTAAATAAAATAAAATATTTGCACTGCTATAAGTTTTTATAAAATGTATTAAAAATGTTTAATAGTAGTCATGCGATAATATGTGATCATTAATGGCTAACATGTTAAGCTACACTTTTTCTAAGACTTTTGTTACTAAATTGTAGAAGGTAAGACAAATAAAGCTAATTTTCGTACAAAAATACAAATATTTTTATTTATGAAACACTTCAAAAATATAAATTTTCAAGTCAGAATTATAATAGTAATAGTTGAATACTTCTTTCATTTTTCATAATGGTCAGCCATAAACTCATCTATTTCAAGTATTAAATTCATGTTGGTAGTGTACAGATATCTGTATTTTGAGTCCTTGATAACTTCTTTAATGTTGTCTTTAACAAATTCTTTTAGTGGAGTTTTAAAATCCTTCAGTTTATACTTATCGGCTAATGTAAGACATTTTGCAACATTTTTAACACTCAAGCGGGATAACAAATAACTCAAATACTCTGAATTTTTCATAACTAATGCTTCGTTATTCTTAATAAATTTATCTACATGGAACTGCACATCTTTTAAGCTATACTTTTCTGACAATTCTGACAGAGTGGTGACATTATCAACATTCACATTCAATATCATGTGATTTTTGCATAAACTTTCCAAATCCATTATATTATAAAAATGTGCAGCTTCAAATAATTCATGAGCAATCTTTGGCAAGTCTTCTACATTATTAGTATAAATATAGTACAGCATTTCTTTTACCACTTGAGGTTTAAAATCAACTTTTATGATACCCGTTTGTTCCTCCTGCATTTTACTTTTGAACATTGCATCAAAAACTGCACTGCGAGCTGCCAGTATATTCTTATGAGCTTTCAGTTCCTCATTGCCGACTTTCAATACAACATCAGTGTATTCTTCATTTTTGGCAAAGCAATAGAGTTTCAACATTTTCTCATCATCTTGAGCTGTGAAGGAGGACTCAATCGATGCTGGTTCTCCACTGGTAAATCGAGTTACATCAAAGCACAATTGAACGATACCACTTTTGTTCAACACCTTGGACAGTTCGTTAAGACTAAAGAATTTCCAATGTTTCAATTCATTGATACAGTATCGATGGCTCTGAAAAGCGTGTGTTCCAAATTCTGGTCTGTTCAGAACGCTGCTTACAACTTGATACGTACATGTTTCCTCTTGGCTTCCTTGCTTGTTTATAAAGTGTAGCGTCATGCCAGCTACCTTCTGAGTAGGGATTTTTTCTTTCGACAATATCGATACAAAGCTCAAATAGCACTCCTCCTTCGGATGATCCTTAAACACGAATACTGGCGATCTGTACTCAATGCAGTTGCTCTCTTTGATAGTAGAAGACTCGATGTTGAAAATAATAAAGTTCGTGTCCTTCTTTTGAATCAGAACCTTCGAATACTCCTCCATTTTACTCATCGAAAATTTATGCAACGCAGTAACCCGAAAAATCGTTGAGCAGTCAAACGACAAATTTTTTCACCATCCCATTCAATTGCATAATCCGCCAAACTCGTTCCAAGCAACAAACACATTCATTTCCCAGTTTCTTGAGTACAGCATGACTTACTCATCGCTTTCTCACGTGCACTTTTTTTTCGACACGTGAGTAAGTACTTACTGGCATAAACGCTCGCGCAGTCGGCTAAATACTGCAAAAATCAGCGCGCATTCCTAGAACTTTGTTTAACAGGAGAGGGCAGCAGTTTTGCTCGGAAAAATTTCTTCTAATCGCACTGCTGTAGACACGAAGGGCCGAGACGTGTACTTATATTGATTAAAAGTCAAAAGTCATCTTTGAAAGTTAACTAAACATGCCTGTGCTGTCCTCAAAGACGACTCCTCGTTTTCCGAAATGCCAACGGCTCGTGAATTTTCTTCGACATCGTATCACTGGCTCACGTTGTTTAACGCTGCATTATTGTGTCGGTGCAGCCGTGCAACATTCAAAATAGAGCATCACAGGATTTCGATGGCCATTATAAACATTTTTTTACAATCAGCTGATGCGTGAGCCGCGCGATTGGTTGCGAGAGAGAGCCGATCCGCCATGTTTGTGACGTCACACGGGCGAATTTGTTCGAATTATGTTTTTGAATTTCGAGAATCGCACGGGTTCAAGTTCTAGATCCGCATATATACGTAAACCGCTGACGATCAAGCTTGAACACGAGGATTTACATTGCTTCGAGAGACTTTGTAGTATAGTGCACGAGGTTTCGAAACACTCGATATATTGGTCACTTATTTTCAAATTCGCCATAACTTTAAATTCGATGAGATAACAATTATCGTTCAATGATGCAGATCGCCTCGAACTGCACTTCTTGCGCTTGCAGTAAGTGTCAATTGTGCAAAGCCGATGTCTCGTCTAAGGTTAAATTGAGCAAAGGTTTGTCAATAATCTTAACCTTAATTTAATAAGTTTCGCCACAGACATGAAATCGACAATTACAGGCGATTTCTCGCATCGCAAATTATAATTGAAATATTTTGTTCTTGGAAAACAATCTTATCTTCGTTGCTCATTATTACGCACAGAAAAAAGTCAGACGCCCCGATCGAGTCGTCGGCGCAGCTTCTCGCGGGCGAAGACGAAGACGCGGCAGAACTACGACGGCGGCAATCAGCATCGACTGGACCACACTTACGCGGCCGCGACGACGAAGTCCCAAGCCCCGGCGTCACAGTCGACGGCGAGCGCGGACGAGAACAGCGACGAGATACACCTGAAGAGCAATTGGCTCCGAAATCTCTGCCTCGAGTACCAGCCCGCGAGGAAATCGGCGCAGACCGACAGTAACAGTAGCGGCGTCGAGCCCGCCGTGTCGTCGTCGGAGGACAGGCAGAATCGGTTTCACTTCACGGGTAACAATGTAAGCCACTTGCCGAACATTTCTCGACTTTTCGTCGGGAAAAGAAAACGAAACATATTTGTCTTCTCTGTTGGTACAATGCGAGAATGTGGTGAACAATGCAGGGTACGTTGAAGCAGTATCAGAGAAATCGGAAAGTCGCGAAAAACAAAGCGGATCTGTCGTCGACGTTTCTCGGTAAGAACACAATTATCAAGTCCGTGCAAGAGGACAAGAAGAGGTGGATAGCCGCTCTCGCTTTGATGGAGCTCGCGCAGTCCAAGTGACACATCGTCGGTGTATCAAACAAATTATTCTGTGATACGCGTTTCGTTTCTTTTCTACAAAATGTTTACGCGTTTACGTGTAGTATAGTAGTTGACGTACCGTATTTTCAGCGAATATTGCTGGGACTTGCTTTTTTTTCTAAATTTTGTTAAACGTTTTAAGTCGATTGTACTGCGGTTTCGTACACAATTCGATAAGCACGCTTCGCGCAGAGTTGATTGCAACAATTTTTCTTCTAGTTTTTCGTGATAAATGCAGCGAAAATAATTGGTTAACTGTATAAGTCTAATAAACAAAAATTTTATAATAAACTTATACAACTTAAAAAACTTATATAAAATCACTTTACATTAAGACATGCGATTCGACGATACAATTCATTTATGATCTCAATATTTCTTGTTGAAGATTTATTGCATACAGCAAACTTAGCAACGAAACTTATCGTTGTATGCATATTCGTAAAAAAACTACCTAATTATATGTACATACATACATGCTATATGATGAAGAATAATTTACGAGTAATTAAAAAATATATACACAAAAAATATTCTTCAATGTATTTGATTGTTGGATCAAACACATTCCGCAAATATTTCCTAAATATTCTAAACGCAGAAATCATAATATAATTAAAACTGTAGTCGCTTATTTCGCATTGGCTTTTCTGGCCTGTCTGGTATTTTTTTTCTTGATCTGTGCCGATAGTTGCTCATTTTCATTTTTCGAATGCTCGTCAACTTCGTCAACGAGGAGTTTGCGTCGCACCAGTCTTGCACTTGTACGTTTCGGTTGCGCTGAACTTGTTTGCTCCACTGAATCGTCCGTTGAAACCGGTGAATCCGATACAGTGATAACAGGTATTGCAATGGGCGATCGAGGAGACTTTCGACGACGATGATTACGCGGGGTTCGCTCCACCTGTTGCTTTGGAGTTATGCAGCCGCTGACTGGCTCGTTTGTAATTGTGATTGGTATTTCTGGTTCTGGTGCAATACCTAAAAAAGAAAGCATTGATATAAGTCCACTTGTAAATAACGAATTTTATACTGCTTAATTTTACTTACACAACTTGTTAGCGAAATCTTCATAAAAGTAATGCTGCATATACAGTTCCTTTGCGTACGCTCCAACTGGATGTTTATCCAGATTGACTTCCTCAGCTATGTCTACCGCTTCTTCTATAATAGCTAAAGCATCCTCCTTTCTCTCAGGCATGAAGCTAGAAAGTAACATGCTGAAGTCTAACAAGTAGTACAACTCGTCAATTTCAACATTTTGGTGACGTTTCCACTTGTAGTGTTTCGATTTTCTTGCAATACTTGTGTCTTCATTTTCAAGAGATTCTTTAATGAGACAGGCGCCAGTAAAAAACTCCAGAGCGTCTTCAACGTACTTTTGCAGGACATATTGCTGAGCGCGGATATAGGTGCAAGAAAATACCAGATACTTATATGAAATGTGCGTACATGTGAAGCATCGGCAATCGGACTCGTTCAACATGAAATGTGGTTTAGCGAAGTTTTTGCGATTGAGCTCTGGTGACGCACCGCCATTTTTCATTGACACTGCCTTGTTATCGTGAAACGAAAAAACTTGTGTCTGAAGAGAAACAAAACAATGTTTGGATAACTATTAATTTCTTTTATCACGTACAATTAATATTAATTTGATTTACCTTAACACTCCTGGATGGTTGGAAATGCTCCAAGCAAAGGATGTGTTCAAGATCCTGGAGCTTCGTCTCTACCTCTTCTACCTGAGTACGTAACAAATAAATGTAGCAATTGTACTTTAAGAACTGAGCAATACGTAAAGTCATTCCTGATTTTTGAGCGAATTCGAGTCCGTAGATCAAGTGGGCAGAGATTTCGCGGTACGACAGCAAACTATACATTGGTATCGTAATATTGCACATGACTTCGTACATTTGTTCAAACGCGAACAACTTAAACTTCGTATACCAGAACATATTTGATTCTGAAATAAATTTTCTCATTTTATTAAATTTTTGGTGATAATGAAGTGCAAGTCAAAAGTTAGATGGTTTCTTACCTTTGGCTAGATAATCAGACAAGCTTATTAACATATAGTGAATTTTGACTAATAATTGAACATAACTTTCTTGACTAGTCTCATTGTTGAGAACAAAATAATTGCGAAACTCTATATCAGCTGCATAAATATAAAGTTTCGTATTTTGAAGCAATTTAAAGTTTGGCATTTCTTTAACTTTTTTAAATAATTCCTTTGCTTCTTGAATCTAAGTTCATTTCAATAAGATTGTTCAGATAAATACATTATTGAATAGTTTTATATAAAATGAATTCACTATACCTTTTTACAATCTAAATAAAAATCTGTTAAACTCAACCAAAATAGAATAACAACATCTGTTTCACTATTCTTACTCGAAGTTTGTAATTGTTCAACATGTTTTTCAGCATTCATTATCCAGTCATGGTTAATAGATCTCAAAGATATACTTCGACTTGTAACTGAAATATTAAGTATAAAAAAAAAAAAATTAACGACACTTATGCTAACTCGTAATACAATTATATAAATTAAAATGTTGTACCATATAGACAAATTGAAGATTTTTTTAAACCTGTTGCCAACTTGTATGAAATTCTCCAAGCTAATTCTTCAATATGATTGAATTTAAAAAGACGACAATATTCACCACATAAAACAATAGTTTCAAGCAAGAATTCAGGTTCCCAACCTTTAATAATTGCATTCTGAAATCAAATATTTTCAATGACATGTAAATTAACAATAAATTTATAAAAATAATGTTTCGCTAAAATATCTATTTACTAAGTCTCTAGTTATATAACTATCCCAAATAGTTAGTAAATCTCGTAATTTTTTGGCGAACTTTTCGTCTTCCTCAATGCTTATGTTACCATATGTGGGTACAATTTCATTTTGTTCTTCTTCATAATCTAATTTTTTTGACATTGAAGCTTTAAAAGACTTCACTGTGAAATTAGCATCTTCCATTTGCTTGGTAATTGCTTGACGTTTTGCGTACAAATTTTCAAGAACATTGAAAAAATTTAAGCTTGCTATCAAGCATTCATTGCTTGCTGTTCTGGGTTTAATGGCATTTAATTTTTTAATTGCTTCTGTAATATATTCTTCAATATACTTTCTATTGTTATGTTGTAATGAATGAAAACATAACATTAGTACACCTCTTGCATAATATACATCATTTTTGGTAGATGCTGTAAATTTAATATGAATTTAATTATATTTTAAATTCGCGTTCATAAAAAGTTCAAAACTTCTATATCCTACCTAATTCAGCTAATATTGTTTGAATTGATGTTATCATATTGCCTTTGGCTGGAAACAAACACTTTAGCTCTTGAATGTATAAATTATTTGTATCATACAGTTCAAGATTGACATCAATACCAACATTTTTCGCAATGGATGCGTCTGTTTTTAAACAATTAACCAAAGTGAGTTCTTGGATTTCCTTAGAATCTGAACATTTGCGTTTTATTGAACACCACATATCATAGGCCTTCCTCTTTCGACTTTCGGTAAGACTAAGAAGAGCATTATACGCTGTATAGCTCAAAGCTTTTCTGTAATTTTCTGTAAAATTTATTAAGTTTAATGTTGAGTTTCACATTAAATTATTGATATAAAAATGTGCTTACAATTTTCATTAAAAAATAAAGTTTTAATTAATTTACCTTGATTAAAATTGACATTGCATAAGCGTTGTAGTGTGGTAGCAACAGGGCTTTCCAATCCAAAACTACCTAAGGCACTTGACAAACCTTCATTTTGAGTAATTTCCTTGCACAATACTTCATATAATTCTTCATATTGTGCTGGGTAATCAGATTCACATGCTAAACCAATATTAAAAATTGTCCTTCCACACACATTCCACAAGGAAGTTGAAGCTTTGCAGCCTAATTTTACTAATTCATTATATCCCAGTAACATCTCTTTCATTATATCTTTGGCAATCGTAAATATCTTTTCATTTAGTGTTTTTAATTTAAATTTAGCTATAACTTGAAGGTACAATGAAGCAGCAATTGTAGAATTGTAAATATCTGTTTTTGCAGGACACTTTATAGTTGCAGGACATTTTTGACAAGTATAACTAGTAGGAAATTTTCGATTTTTTAATGAGCTATATGCACACTTCACAAATTCTCCCATTTTCAGAATGTCATCATAACTTATTCCAGAATTTGTTAACTGATTTGAAACTAATTTTTCCCAATTACTAAACACAGTTTCAAAACTGCATGCCAATCCAGTAACAGTGTTTGCAACTACATCGTTCTCTGTACCATATTTGTCTAATAATATTTGTAAAATATGAAAAGTTTTTTGAAATTTTATTGTACCTATTTCATTTACCATAAAATTAGTTTCAAATATGTTTAAACTGTATTCTCTAAACAGTTTGTAACTGTTATAACATTGGGACGAAACTTTCAAAACATCATGAATATAAGAATCACATTGCCGAAAACATTCTAAAATAGTTTTATTATTGATTGCATCATTTCTTTTGTAAAAAGCTATGCCCACTGCTGGAAGTATTATTTTGTAAGCTTCAGTAACTGGAAATTTTTTTAAACTACAAATATAGCTAGATATTTCTTTAAAAATTTGAACCAAATAGTTAGAGGCAATACTAAATGGTATATTTGACAAAGTTTTCATGTAGGCATCAAAAGCCAAGAAGACATATTTGGAATTTTCATCGCAATGCTTCAAAATTTGGAAATGGAATTTTATGAAATCACTCAAATCTTCATTGACAGACTTTTTTGAAGTTTTTGAATCAGCAGCTATTTTGTTAAACTTTTTAAATATCTCTGACCACCATAAAAACGCTATTTGATAATATTTTGAAGTTTCCAACAAATCATCATTATTAAGAATTCTGCCAGGAAATAAGTATGTGGTTATCATTTGAGCTTCATTAAGGTACTGTTTGTTAAACAGATAAAGTTGAATGTAGTATATTGCACTGAAAAGTTTATCTTTATCAGAGAAACTTGTTAAACTTTTGCAAATGATGTCTGCAACTGTAAATATTTCAATTTCCTTGGACAGATTCTCTTTGTGGCATCGATCTGCTGAATGTGACAGGTGCAGAAGCACCTTGACCAATACTTTGTTGCTGTATTCATCTTGTTTTATACTTTTCATATTCTGTGAACGTAAAATGCACATCATGGTATTTTTCGTACACTTACATTAGATTTTATCAATGAATTTTTAACACAATTTAAGTATATCGTACCTGTAAACTTTCAATAACAGGTTTAAAATCCAACTGTTGCACACAGCTCACCCATTTTTTACACTCCTGAGAAAGGCTCGCCATTTTTTCTAAAATGGCAAAAAGATCATTATAAATTTTGTTCACAAAATGCTTAAAAGGTACGCCATGAATTCTTCAACTCTAATACATGTTTTACAACTGCAGAGCTTTGCAAAGTATAGAAAATGCGTCCGGAGAATTTTTGAACCATAAAATTAAGAAAATATACATACACATACAGAGAATATCAATGTGCTATAAATTATAATCAATAATTGTAGACATAACTGTGTAATTTCATTAATGTGTGTAGAGTTTATTAAAAATCCAAAACATTGCCCTTCACTTACCCGATAAACAATGGCTATTTTCTCTCCAAAACCACTGCAATGTTTGCCTCGCACGTGAGGCGTTACTGCACTGCTACTTTTTATTTTTTCACCATTTAGAACTTCTCGATACTTTAAAAATTTAAGCTCATCCCTCGGACTCGACTTCTAAGTACAAATAAATCGATGGGAACCGTATTTTGGGAGAACATCCCATTGATTCTCCCTCGATATCAGTAACCGCATTCCAAGTCCTTTATCCTAACGTTCGAAAGTTTTAAAAGTTGCTATATACAGCAAAATTATATATATAGGTATATAATTTCGTGATGCTGACGCCGCATGTGTTTTGATCACGTGGGTTGTGGGATGTCCATCGTAGCGCCATCTAAGCTTGTTAGTTTAGCAGCCGCCGATAACATATAATAAACATATATATATAACTATTGTAAGGCCCGGCAATTTCAGGCTATTTTTCTACAATTTTCTTGGAGAGTCTTATATTTGCTGCAAAATTATTCTTTGTTAATACGAAAGGCGCACCAGACGAGGTTTTGTCAATAATGGATTCGTTGAAATTCATACCGTGAGTGATTCTTATTCTTTGCTGCCTCTTACGGTCCTGAGAGAGATGAAAAGAACGGCGATTGAAAAACTAACCTCAATTTTTTTGTTTTTATTTATGTTTTGGGCGGGGGAGGGGGGCAGCATTGGTAGTTCAGAATTTTTAATTGATTTTCGTTACGTAGAGGAGATAGTTCTTTGTTATATCACATATTAACTTCGTTACCCTAGTCAATGAAAGATTTGTTCTGTTTTTTGAATATGTGCATTACTGTGTGACAATGGGTTCGAACATTTATTTTTTGTTTGGTACTTGATTACAAAAACGTGTATATGGATTCTGCACGGGGTTTTATTTTGTTTTAGTTACAACAGAATTTAGTCCAGTGGAGGGTTACAAAAAGCTTGTGTATTTATTTGCAAGTAATATTGGTTTGTCGATCTTTTGTTTCAGAGTCTGCAGCATTATTGTAAATAATGTACAGGCAAAGTTTTTAATTATCAGGGATTCAATCAACATTCTGAATAAAAATTAAACAAAAATAAAACGTAACAGCAAGATTACGTTAGATAATAGTCATGGGAACTGATCGTTTTAAGAGGACAAAAATCAGAAGCAGCAAGCCAAGTTCAAGATATATTATAACAAATCATAAATGCCAAAAATCAGGAAATATTTTAATATATGAAAAGGTATCTAAAGGTTCTTTTTTCATGCAGTTGTTTATTCATTGTTATATTTCGAATGTCTTCTTGTAAAATACATTTATTCATTTTAGTTACTTGTAAAAACTGTTTGTTATCGATAAAAAGTTATTAGAAAGGAGCTGATGACGACAAGAATAGTACGACATGCTTCTAAAAAGACAACAACATCAGTCAACCTCAGTACTAAACTGTGCTATTTCAGTAATTTTATAGAAACAGATTTTGATCAAACAACCAATTATAGTCTGCTCTATGCTGAGGAAAATTCAGTGATAGAAGAAGTAGGTCACTTTGACTATTTAGCTGGAGGCAGTGAACAAGAAAATACTATTACAACATACTATACTGAGGGCACACCGTTTGAAACACCTCCACACTTTTCAACTTCAACATCTACCTCAGATCTATTAAAACTTGATGATGCAAGAATAAGTTACACAATTCAAACAGATTTTAAAGAATTAATTACTGATAATCAAACAACAGAGCTTATACTAGAGAAATTAGAAAAACTGAATGAAATAGATCAATTACAAAGCTACATGGAATTCGAAAATAAAGAAAAGGAGTGTGAAAACACTGACACAGTGGATATATACTTACCAGATGACTTAGAAGATTTTGATGATAAGTGTGATGAGGAAAGATTAGAAAAGATCATTAATGTCACTCCATCTCAATCACCAGTTGAACTATGTGAAAAGGACAGAGAAGGAAAAATGGTGACATTTGGTGGTGAAGATCGTTATTCCCATCAAACTCCTTTGATGTTTTCCAGATGCAGTTCTTTAGGTTCTCTCAGTGGCTATGAACAGCAATCACTTCACGACGATCGCAGTTCAGTAGTAAGCGATTTTAGTCGAAGGACCAGTGAAGCTGTTTCCCCAAGTGAACTTCCGGACTCTCCAGCCCAATTTGTACAACCAGGTAGCATACAGCAAAGAGAAAAAAAATCTATGAGAAAGAAAAGTCAACAGACAAAAGATAAAGTTCAGTTGTCTGAGGCGTATTCGGCACAACAGGGTACATCAAAACGTAGTATTTTCGAGGATGATTTAGCGATTTTTAAAGAAGAATCAACACCTACTAGGTTTCAGTCTGTAGCAGCAAGCAGTTTAAGTTCTTTAACAATAGACGACGACGACGAGGTCGACGAACAGGATCACGTCGAAACAAAAAGTAAAGCAGGCGTAATTAAGTCGTCAAAAGCATCCGCGGCAAACAATGATTTTAGTAGTACAAACGAGACTGAAAAAAGAAAGCCAGATAATAATGTTGGAACGTTTGAAGAGAATTCATATTTTTCAGTAGACGAAGAAAAAATTCTGGATGAGTATATTCGTAAGGGAATAGCAAAAGTAACTCATCAGGACATAAATGATGTATCGTCGTTTAATTTACAGGATGCTAATTCATTCGATTCAAGTGAAAGCAAAACTCATAGTTCTTCAGAATTATTTGATGAAGCATCTGATCTGACAGCTGAAGAAGAAAAACTTCTTGACGAGTGCATTAGAAGAGGGATAGCGAAAGTAACGCGACAAAATATAGACGACGTTACATCCCTAAGTTTGCGTTCAAATATTTCTGGTCTTTCTACTATTAGTAGCTTTAACAAAGATAGTAATAAGCAAGAAAAAGAACAGCATGAAGAACCAAAAAAACGAGCTGCTGTTTATCAAACAGAATAATAGCACAATGCATGCAATTTCTTTTTAATAATCATTTGAGTGCCACAAGTGTATTTTTAGTCTAGACTAAAAATATGAAAATTAATAGTAGTTCAACTACGATTTATTTATTTACTTCATCATCAATCATATTGATTGTGCAAATTGTGTTATAGACAACAATTTTTACTATTTCGGAATTTTTATTTATTTATTTATCTATTAATTTATTAATTTATTATTAATAAATTATTGAGTATTGTCTTGTACGATTGTCAACGGCAATGGATCTCGTACTGTGTAATAAAAATGACAGCTTTAATTTAAGTTTTATGTGATTGGCTAAAGATGTGATATCTAAATTATACTTTAGATTATAATATTGACGTGAGATTTCTGATTTTTTAAGTCTGATTGCAAATGCATATGATTGTCAGTAAATAATAATTTTAGTACCTCTATATTTATTCGTAACATTATGTATCTGTTATCGTACAAAGAAATGTAGGTTTCCATGTAAAATATTGAACATTTTAAATAAAAAACACTTTTCAATTATACATACTCTTTTGTTAATGATTCATAGAAAGAAAAATTTGGGTTTTTAGGCGAAGAGTATACCTGGCAACAGAGATATCTCATCTCTGCTGGCAAGCTAGGAAAAATTATTAAAGAGATTTTGGATTCCGTCATTTTTTGGGACACGAGCACGCATTTTCGTAATTTTTCATATTAATTAAAGAAAAAACATAACACTTAAATAAAATATTAATTCTTTTTTAAAATTTTCATAAATTTTTAAACTTTCGGAAAACCGTATATATAGATGACGGTGAAAATATATTTAAATTTTTTTCCCGCTCAAAGCTTTTCATAACTTTTTAACTGACGCACTTATAGGTGTATACAAGTAATATTCTAAATTTTTACACCCCAAAAGTCTATATTTTTACCAATTTTCATAAATTTTTAATATTTTCTACCCAGAAAAATATAAAATCACAGTTTCCCCAAATGTAAACATTATATGTAAATATGTTTTTTTTAGAAAAAAATTTTACATCTCGTTCTGACTTCTGAGCATTTTACTTAAAGCAATTTTTACATAGACTGTAAAACCACTTTTCCGCGTTCTATTTATAAGTTGTACCTGTCCTAAACCTATAATCTATATATATAATTATTAGGTTCTAATAATCTAATACTTCCGGTTCCGGTTCATTGGCGCCACAAGCCACACAATGCCTCTTCTGCCTACTCTTCATCTCTGATCACTTGAGATGAGCGGACTGACGCAGTGATCCTATCCTGTACTTAATATTCTTTCCCATAGTTTTCAATAATTGTGATTACAATAAAAAAATCTTTCTATAGCGAACTTACATCAAGGGCGTCTTAAAATATTCATTCAGGTATTATACTTTATATATAACAGTAGCTACTTACGAGCAACGTTACGAGTGAGAGAAAAGGGCTATCACGAACACGTGCATGTAAGTTTTAACAAAGATTAAAGATGGACAAAGCCAACAAGGCCAAAGGCACGGTAGACTGCGGGCAAGAATTAACGGAATAGGTATTTAAGTACTTACCCCAATTCTAAAACATTGCATAACCTCTTTTTAGGCATTGCGAATATGGCGATACATATAGGTCGTATAGGTATAGATATACTACTTAGGCTCGCTTTTCGAGTATGAATAATGTAACAATTGCGAAGAACGAATTTCCTCCTAAATACTTTAATTTATAGGTTCATTTGATGATTTGATGCTAACATAACTAAAGAACAAATTTGTATATAGAGTATTTATCTTCCTATTGCCTATTGATAATCATTATTTGTGTATACGACAAAAAAATTTTTATTTTGTTTTAGACGCAAGTATTGAAGAAATTGAGAAAATGTCTGCAGAGAAAATGCAAGATGTACAATATTGTCAGGATACCTTTGTGGTCATTAAAGATAGATTACAAATTGTAAATAACTCATGGGATTTTTCTTCACCCAAATTCTACATTAAAAGTGAAGACCAGAATCAATGTTATATAAAAATGGTTGGCACTTACTCAAACAATTATAGTTATGTTTATAGTGTTAATATAAGCTTGCATTTTGAAAAAGAAAAAAAAAATACATTGCAAGGAATTACAAACTTGCAAGCCACAATTTGGTTCTATAATGCTAAGAAAGGTCATATATTTATGTTAGAAAAGGATCCTAATGAAAATATTTATAAAGGACTTGACAGTGTTTTTCAGACTTCATTAGTTTCATCATGTCCTGTTACCATAAAAATATCTTATGAAAAAATGCATAATGATAAATTATATTTAAATTATTTTAATAATTTTGAAAAACTGTTATCTTCAGAAGAACACGCAGACTTAAAATTAAAGGCTGCAAATAAAACTTTTAACATACATAAATGCATCATTTCTTGTAGATGTCCTGTGCTTAAAAAAATGATTGAGACTAATATGATTGAGAAAAAAACTGGACTAATTGATTTTTCAAATTGGGAAGCAGTGGTGGTTAAAGAAATGCTCGCTTACATTTATACCAACACGTGTGAAATAGCAAAAATACCCCATGACCTATTTAGATTAGCTCATTTTCTTGAATTAGAAGAACTGGAATTAAAATGCAATGAATATTTACAGCAAAATGTGAATTTGAAAAATATTATTAACACTTTAGAATTATCTTGTACTGACCAATATAATCTAACCGAATTGAGAAATGTTGCAAATAATTTTGTATCTACACATGAGGCTGTTTTAGTCAAAGATTTGGAATTCCAAGATTATTTATTCAACAACATTCAAACTAGTAACATTCAGTTTATTCTTAGATTGGCAAAGACTCACAACTTGACTGAAATATTAACTCATGCTATGGAGTTTTTAAGACTTAACTACAAAGAGGTTTTAAAAAATGATGAATGTAAAGAATACCTTAAAACTGAACCAAGTTTATTGCTCAAAATGTATGAGTATTCATGTGAGATATACAGCGCAGAATTGGTAAAAATGAAGAACAATAATGAAGAATCAGTATAGTTTTCAACAATGTGCTCAGAAAAATTAGTTTAGAGTGTATTTTGTACTTTTATACTTTGCATTATAATAAATACTTTTAATAAGATAACTTCAGATGTCTCTGTGTTCCTTATACTTTCAAACTTGAAACGTCTCATTTTTACGATCAATACTGTTAAAATTTATTTTTTGTGTCCAAAAGTAAATAAGCGCTTTTCACAATTATTAATTAATTTCCAACAGCACGAAGGAACGCTGATATACTGTTGTATGTATCGTCGTCGAAATTTGAAAATTCGTCCTTGCAACCTCCCCAAAATAGGTTTCAAGCTCTTTTAATTAAATTTGCATCGTATAATTAATGGAACAGCAGCTACACACCTAACTTTTCAAAAAACCGCGCGAACTACAAAAGATCTATATATCAGCACGCGGTGTATGTAAAATGCAGCAATTCTCTCCTGCTCCTATCGTTAAAAGTTGAGACATCACCTCTCCAGCGTCTGCAGATATATACGTATAGTATAATCATCGGCTAAGGATCGTAAAAACATCCGAATTATTATAGTAAGCCGCGACTTAGCGGCCGCGGCACTATATACCTGCGATGGAGCACACGCGTATATATACAGAGTCGTGTACACGCTGGATCGCACTGGATCGAACTGGATATAGCGGCTGTTGCGGATCGAGCGTTTCTCGCGAAAGCCGCCGCCGCCGCCGCTCTCGCCTCTTCGGAAATTTTACGCGCGAGAGAGAGTCTTTTTAAGACGTCTGCATACACTTTTGTATTACAAATAAATATGCATACATGTATATAGTCGTATGCCAACGCGTCGAAGACGGTATTTCCCGTATTGTAAGCGTCATCGCGCGAATGTCTTTTTTAAAATTCTCGCGAGGGCTTACGCACGTCGGAAGGCGAGTCATCTTTCTGGTTCCGGTAAGCGTAAGCTCCATCGTGACTCTCGTATTCCTGCGGCCCTTGCGCTGCAGAGAAGAATTGTGTACAGGTGTCTTTTGCGGGCGATAATGTTCACAGGGAACTATATATACCTTTTCCGATACGCCGATAATGCGGTCCACGCAATACGAGAGTCTCGCGAGGACGATGACATTGAAAATTTTTCAAAGACGTAATTTTGTTTTTTCTCATCGCAGCTGGTATCCTCTCCTGCGCGAATCTGGGTCAGCTCCAAGGATGCGACGACTGCGCGCGCGCGCGATCTGCGAAACACAGAATTTTTTGCGTTTATTATAATAAACAATGCTAATTGTATACGCTACATTTTTCGAATAACAATATCATACGTGTAAATGTGTAAAATGTAGCGATGCGCCCGTACACATCGATGCAAAGTAAGCTATAGTTATAGACACCTTATTTTTTGCGAAAAAATTCCCGCATCGCGAGACTCGCGCTTGTAAAGCTCGAACACGTCGTTGTAATCCGTCGCGCAGATAAGATACGAGAAGCGTTTCGTTCGCGGACGGCTTTCCTTCGAGATTCTCGACTAAGTACCTCTGGCATATACGCCCGGTGACTTCCGTAATCGTCGGCCGTCGAAAAATAGGCGAAAGCTCCGCGATTCTGGCCGAAAAAAAAGAAAAATCGATCGCGGAGCTTGCGGCCGCTTGAATGGACGGTAATTGCGCGCGCAGAGTCGAGAAATCCGCGATAACGCCCGGGACGTGTGTATTGCGGGTATATGTCGATCCCGCGAGCGATCGCCGAGGAAGAGAAACTTTATTTAGAGGCTGAGCTCTCGAAAAGTCGTAAAATCCCGCTGCGGCTCTCTATACTACGCCTTTATGTGTCTTATCTGCCTTTATAGATTTTGGGGGTGTGTGTATGTGTGCGGGGGAATGTACGACGTTGCTGAAATAGGTTTGCGATTCCGAGAAATTGATTTTTCGATTGCGGATGGAATCGTATATCGCGATGGGATTCTTTCGGAGCGATGTGTTATCGTAGTTATTTGAAAAAAATTAGGATTTTTCTTTTCGACGAGGGATATAATTACGGAGAATTTTTAATGGATATATTAATGACGTTCGGTAATTTCTCATCGCAATTATTTTTATTATCATTAAATTTTGCATACATTATAAATTGGCATTGATAATATTATTATCGAGGATATAATGGATGCTGAAATGATTACTTTTACTGTTCGCTCAATTCTCAAGCTCGGCACACATTTTGGCGCGAAATTTGAATTCTCGATTGGCCTTTTTTCCACAAAACTCGGATCTACAACCTCGTCTCAAAACGCTGTACAGTGGGACACTCGCGTGATGTAAGCTGCAATCAGTTGTCCACACACAAAGTGCATCATCGCGTGTATAATAAAAAAATCAGCGTCTTGAGAGTTTCCTCCACCAATTAATATACATCGTCGTGTTCCACGAAATGAATAGTGCGTTTCGTACGTGCCATTGTCGTATCCTCGAAGTACACATACATATCCTAGCGCGTCAAACTATTTATATAAACGCGCGTCTTTCGTCGTCTCTCTCGAAATAAAATTTTCGCACGACCTCTCGCGCAATTGTCTCGTGTCCTCTAATTACGCTATCCGAGATAGATTATCTAGCGCTGATTATGTATGTACATATACGTGTCCCGTGGGTGGTATACATGTATTTTTACAGAAGCGTATTATACGTGAGTCGCACTCCTCATGTATGTATATTATGTGTATCGCGTCATCGCCATATCCCAGAGATATATAGTATATATATTGCGAAGTAAGTCTAAAATTTTTTGCGCGATTTTAATGGAGTTTCGTGAGCTGCGTATAAATAATTCGCAGTCCCCGGATTCGTGTCCTTTGAAAGAAAAGAAGAAAAAAAAAACAGCCGAGATAGTCCTCGTGCGTAGCGTCGGAAAATTTTAAGGGATTTGCCAGAGGCAGGTCGGCGTCGTCGCCTTGGTCGGATTTTAATAAGACTTATTTTCGTGGATCTTGAAGGACATGAATATAATTTTTTGAATTCTACGTAATGTTTATTTAACAGTGTAAATAAAGCTTTCCGTAGGGACGTGATTGATTGATTGATTGATTGGAACGCGGTATAGTTAATTTTAAAAAATCATTTCCACATTTTTTATGAAGCAAATCCCATTTTTGTTCTCGCTTTTTTTTTTAACGCAAGATTTTCACCATCACCGTGTACGTCCTCTCGGACTGAACAAAAAAAGCCAATCCACTCAACACAGTTTAAAAAGAAGCTTCTCACCAAAACCGCTTATAATTATCGCCAATATACAATACATCCAACTGCATAAATCGGCCGCGACGACAAAGACGTATTTCAAAGTAAAAAAAAAATGAATTCCAACGCGCGCAAAAATCGTGGTATATACGTATACACAGCGGGAGCGAGAGACGAAAGAAAGCGGCATATATCCGGATAATTTCGGTTTCGAAGGATACATACTTATAATACACTCCCATATAGTGTATATGTATAACCGAGATTTCGCAAGGCGCTAATTCCTCTCTTTTTCTCCTCTAGCGCGTATAGAGCAATTAACACACGAGTTGAAAAGCTCCGGCGGCGTTTACTCGTTGTATACATACATATACGCGTATACTGCATTGTGTATTATTGTACATTAAGAAAATTGGAATATATTCTCCGTAGCGCGCGTGCGACCGTTGAGCAATTCGTCGACATTGTTTCGCGTTGTCTGCGCTATATATATACAGCATAAGCTAAGCATATATGTATACGTACAATAGATATATCACGCGAATAATTTTTATTTTCCGAGTGAATTTTTCATTTACGCTATGCGTACACAGATATACAACGTGAGAAAGAGCGCGATGACGCCTCAATTAAATAAAAGCGCGGGAAATTCAAAATGTTTTGTAATTAAGCGGCGCTCGGTACCGCGGCTTCGCGTAATATTTGGCAGCTGCTCCTCTCGCGCGAGATGGCCTCTAATACACGTCCAGTTTCCGAGAATCTGCGCCGCGAGGGAATTCCCGAGCTGGTTTTTCTCGAGTCGCATTATAAAAGCGACGAGGTATTTACACCGGGAAAAATATAATTATGTATATAGGATCGATGCGCACGCGGTTCTAATTGGAACGGTATATATGTATATCGTTAATATATACGATATATTGTATAGACATGCGGGCACGTGACGAGGTTTTTTTTTGCGGTTATACGCGTGTATGCCCGCGTAAAATAAATAATTTTCTATGCGTCAAGTGCCAAGTGAATCTTCGGGATTTCTATATCGTTTCACAATGTAAGCATACGAGCGATGCGTCATATGAGAAAAGTTTTCCAGATCTGTGTGCGTGTGCCTGTCGTATACATATAGATTTGTGAGAGTAATTTTACTGTTTGGAAAATACGAGCGTATTTTAATAACGTACATATATATACTGCGCGCCTGACCTGCTAGGAAGATTATATATAATATTCGTATACATATATATATATACGCATTAAAAGTGAGCCGAGCAGCTTGACAGAATGTTTCAAGAATTTTTCTTTTCGCAATTAACTTTTTCTTCCGTCTTGAAAGGGGAATAACGTCGGCTCGCGACGTTCCTTATACACAGCAACTCTACGGTACCGTTAAGCCCGCAAGACTTTCAAAAAGTACAACAAAGTTATACACCTCTTATACTATACCTATATACGTAACACACGCTTTTAAAGCTAATTACGCGCTTCTTTGTCCGAAAACGAGGAAAATCCGCCGTCGTCGTCGTCGCCGTGGCGAACTCGATCCCCGAAAGAAAAAAAAAATCATCGTCCAAATCATTCTCTTCATCGTTATATTAATACGTAAGCGCGCGCGCGCGACTCTCCGCAGTAGTGCAGCCACACGCGACTCGCGAGCGTCATCCGGAAGCTCCTCCGCCGCATCCGCGAACGCACGACAATGCGTTTAATGCAATCGCGTCGAAAAGTTACGGGCGAGACTTCGTCGCGGCTAAACCGCCGACATCGCGTTCCAATTATCCTCCTCGGCTATAGACTCCAGTCTCATTTCCATCAACGTTTCGTCCCATTTTCCGCGCGAATGTGGGTGTGTATACGCAATACACGTGTGCAATATATATGTGCACGTCCACCAATTTTCGGAAACAACACTCTTCCCAAAAATTGCAAAATTTTTTTTTTTTTTTTGAAGGCATGAATTCCTTGGGTCATTCTGAAAGAGAAAAGACTCGCGTGCATGGTCGACGGTAGGGTATATTTTTTTACCGGAGCAAAAAAAAATATCGAAAAAAATAATGAGAAAAAATTAACAAAAAATGAATTCATAGATTTTTTCTCGAAAAATGTGGACTTTTATAAAAATTCCACTAGAACAAAAATGTCTTAAAATGTATTAAAGAATGCTCCGGAGTTTTTTGAGATCGATCCAGTACAGCTTTTGATTTTTCGAAAATCCAAAAAAAATCGAAATTTCGAAAGATGTTCTTGAAAATTTTGAAAAAATTCCAGAGCATTCTTTAATGAATGTTAAGACATTTTTGTTCTAATAAAATTTTTATAAAAGTCCACAGTTTTCGAGGAAAAAAGTATGAATTCTTGTTTTTTAATTATTTCTCGTTTTTTGAGTAGTTTTTGTTCCAGAACAAGTATACCCTTAGATTGGCCGTGCACGCCAATTTTTTCTCCTTCAGAATGACCTAAGGAACGAGAAAAAGTAGGTCTAGTAGATGTACCTCCAAAAAAAAAAAATTTGCAACTTTTGGGGAGACTCGTTTCCGAAAATTGGTGTACATTGCACTTGTGTATAAGTATTGCACAAGAGCGAAGCGAACAAAAGCCAGCTTGTTTTCGCGGCTTACAAATCCAAGTGCGTTTAACCAATTTAACACGAATGTGTGTGTACATATATGCCATATAATACACGCGTATATATGTGTATACAATATACGGCTAATAATACAATAGAGAGTGAGAGCCGCGCGTCTCGCGCGCGAGTGATACACTGCCCGAGTTAAAAGACATTCAATTAAAACCGACGACTAACTAGTATTTTCTCGCCTCGACTGGCGGTGCGCGTATATCGCGCGCTTGGAAATTTCGACGGTATAGACATTTATACATACGACTGTGTGTATAGCGCGTGTGCGCTTTAATTGGGGACAAATCGCTTTTAAATGGGAGTCGAGCTTTTTTTTACACGCTCGCTCGTCTTTCTTGGGAGTCTATTTTTTTTTATCGTCCTCCGCGTCGTGACGCGCGTATGTACGTATTATATATGTATACGGAGCGATGGATTAGCGAAGGAAAGGATTTTTTCGAAGAAGTTACTTTCGAGTACGCGCGCACATGCATTATACATTTTATTTTACAAAAATATAACCTCGCAAGGAGTCTGAAAGTCAATTGGGAATTCAAATTTCGCGCCTTTATGTATTGCGCGTACAGCCGCGGCCCTTTCGGTTTTAAGTACACTTATACTTAGCAGCGAAAAAAATAACAAGGCAATAACATTTCTCGGTAAGTAACGGAATAATTTTCCACGACAATGCTTTTTCAAGATAAGAGGCTTGAATTTCTTATTCGAATTAATTTTTCGACGAAATGAATAAAATATGTATAAGTATATCATTTATGTATCTTATTATAGTTATTGTACAGTTGTATACTGGTAAGTAGTACAACCAGACGGTTCGTTACTTTCACTATTGTTTTATTATATCGAATGAAAAATGTATATTTAATTTCTGTCAAACATAAATAAATAAACAAAGAAGTACATAACATCAATCAAACCTTACCTATAATAATCTCAAATAATACCTCGCAATACGTACGTAAGTATACACCAATAAAAGCTTCGAAAATCGGCTCTCGAGGCCCGACGTGTTTCCGCGTCATCGCGTCCACCGATGCGTGCGCGCGTGATATGTTTTTACACAAAACTCATAAATTCTGGAGAACAAAGCCGCGAGAAATCGCTCTCAAACATATAGTTTACGGGAAAATTTTACTCCGGTGCAATTACGCGCGATACGCGCGCGAAGAGATACCGGACACACCTGGTGCATACTGGTTCGACTCGTCGCTTATGCTAATGAAGCCGTTGAACCTATATACATCTATATATATGCGCATTCGCTGTGTATACATATATATAAAAAAGTTTTTCCGCAGCGGCGGACTCGACGATTCGTACGCGATCCAGAAAGGAAAAACCGTCTATATAATTACGGATATATATATATAGGCGGTTATGTACGTGTGGAATTCATTCATATGGCCTCCCGATCAATTGGACAATTAAAAGCGTAGCGCCGCGCGACAAACAAACCTTTCATCGCGATAATGAAGAAAATCAAATAAACCCGAAGTCTCCGGTTCACGTCCGGCTCCTACTCGACTGTACTTCGCGTAGTTTATATACGAAACGACGAGGAATTTTTTTCTGGCAAGTCAAAATGAGAGACTCGTTATATATATACAGCACGCGTTGACTGACCCGACTCCCAACGACGTATATACAAACGACTCGCGCGGGAAACGATAATCGTCGTCGATTAGCGGCGACACACCGCGCGCAAATCCATTACTCCACTCCCCGTCTCTGAGAGCTTGAGACGAGATGCCGCGCCGGCAGGAATTTCCTTGGATTACCAGTGTAATTGAGCAGTGCTCGCGAAAGCGCTTTTATCGGCTTTTTTCCAATTTTTTTTTCTTTCTTCTCGCGCTTCGCCCGAGAAGCCTCGACGCGTCGAGCTTTTCTACGTCTTTGAAGAAAAAGCGGAGAGCTTCGCGGGCGCGTCGTAAAATTATTTTTAAAACTGCACATCTGTACACACTCCGTATCGGACACGTTTATGCAGACGCGGCAAATTCTATTTTTACGCGTATTTTCCCCAATGCAACGCGACTACGTGTACCTTTTCGCGCTTTTCAATCCGCACCGGAAACAATCGAGCTTTGCGGTATGTATACACAATGTCTTAATAGCCTCCTGTACACTATATACCGTGTGTTGGAGACAGAATCAGGCGGATAATGTCTCGTCCGAGATACATCTGCACTGCTGTACGTCTCGCGTATTATATAGGCTTGTGTACACATGTGCTAGCGCCGTCGCGAAACGTTTAACGAGAGCCCGAGAGGCATTATCTTCCGAGAACCTTGATCGCCTATCTCGCGCGATCGAATTGACGACGATATTGCGCGCGACTTGTGTGTCACATGCCGCGTGTGTGTGTGTCGCCTTGTTTCCGCGGGTGACACTCGAATATGGATGTATGGTTTTTTATTTTTTTATATCGTTGTTTTAGTTTTTTTTTTTTTTTTTTTTGAGATGCGACACGAGATTCAGCGATTTTAATGTGAAGGGTACAGTGAGAGAAATGGTATAATAAAAGATAGAAGTCTACTAAAAATTATTAAGTTACATGGTAACGGAGGGACATACTCGGATTATGACAAAATGTGCTATTATAATTTTTGTTATCCTTGCCAAAAAAACACACACAAAAAAAACAAAGTTACTTAGTAAAATTTCTTTTTTACGAATTTTACTATGTAACATAGTAATTTTTTAACTTCATTATATTCAAATTAAAAAAATATGATAAATGGAGAAATAATAAATGAAATAACTCGTGAATGGATAATTAAATATTATAAACAAAAATAAATTTTTAAATATTTAAAATCTGATAAAAATTATTAAGTTACTCAATAAAGTTCTAGCAATATTTATTACACGATTTCTCTCAGTGTATAAGCAGCAGGGAATAAATAATTTTATGCATTTAACAAACCCATTTTTTTTCACAGCTGACCACGTCCTTCATGAGAAATCGAAGTGGATAAATTTTCACGCTAACGAAGAAAGCTCCCCAAAAAGCTCGACAATTTTATTATTCATCGTACGGCATCGAATACGCAGAAATATAAAAATGATTGTATTGGCCCTACAAATGCAACTCTCCTATGTATATTAAACACACGATTAAAAAAAAAATCTCAACACCTGTGTCCGCACCCACTTACTCGGCCGAACTTCCTTAATCACCTCATCGATCACTCGAGACCGGAGCTTTTATCCACCACATAAAAACCTAATCAATTCGTCGCTCGCGCCGCATCGCAACTGTAGAGCGCAAAAACAATGAATTATCCCGATTAATCACCGCCCGTGTAATCTGTAATCTCGATCGAATTACATTTTCGCGATTTCCATCGGCTCAATTCAAACTGACGCCCGGAGAATCAAGATATCCGGGACGCGCGCAATTTGCGTGTAACACTCGCAATTAGACGGTCGAACTCATATATCGAATCATTTTTATCTATATGTGTCGATCAATCCGAGAGAGATGCGCATCATCGAATTATATTGTTATACACGAAGTTTATATAGTAGCTCGTGTGCGTTAAGTTTTGCACGACGCAAATTCGCGCGATTTTTATCGCGTAAAAATTAGATGATATACTTGCACATCTACGTAATGCGATGTATCTGTACAATCGCGTGTACAATATATTGCGGGAAATTTCATTCGCGCGCGTAATAAAGCGCGGAAAACACAGTGAATGAAATCAGAATTTTATGTGCGCCATCGTCAGGCAGAAGCGAGAATCGCGAATGAGCGGCTCTCGCGGTCTTTAAAATTTTTACTACCGTTTTACGTGAATGAGACTCGTTACGCGAGTTTTGCGTATATACACTTTGCGCTCCTCACGCGCGTACGCATTATGGATTTTCGTCGTACGGACGACGCGCTTGAAATTTAATTTGTCGAAGGCATTTACAGTTGTATAATACAATTTTTGTAATACAATAAACAGCGGACTTGGCAAACGATGCGACGCTGCGGATCTTCTAATCTCCGGCGAGATTAGACGCCGCACTACATACATATCTCAGGACATTCCGTCGACTTTTCCAAGATAAATACGCGATCTATATCTGTCGTGTATAACACACGAGATAACGGTTAACGCATAGATTAACTCTTTTGTTTGCCGACTTGTCATTTGGAGCATCGCCTCAAGTGCTTTGCTATTGATACAAATTAGCGCTTTATCGAGCCGGCGCCCGAGCGCGCGTATAATACGTCCGAAGCTCGCATTCGTTATATATTTGGAGAAAGGAATAAATCTCTCGGCGCCCGTGAAACGCATCGGTATAACTTGGTTGGCGCAGAGCCGCGAAAAGCTCGCGGACGACGCGAAGCTCTATTACTCACCTCTGATACGTATACACACTTCGCAAGCACGTGTATATTACCTATACACACTACCTGACTCCCGGTATTTTACGCTGATTCACGTGTATATACCCCGAGAAACTTTCAACGCGGTCGTCGCTGGAAAATCGGTATAAACAAGCGTTATTTCCCCGAAAGCTCTCGAGCCTCGTGTCACAATACCCACTTCTTCTTCTTCTTCTACTTCTTCTTCGCGGGTCGTAAACTATATAGAGAGAGAGACAGGCTGCCGTGTGTGTTATAGTGCAGACGAGCCAATGGGACGTCTCGATTGCACCCGCGGGGTTAACTAACTCAATACAGCCGCGCTGCCGGCGATTCGGTTATATAGAGCGGTGAGTAACTCGTATAAATGCCTGATTTGGTGTGGACGCGAGCTTAGTGATTTTGCGGAGATGACGCCGCGATGAGCTGAGAGGACTGTCTCTTGTATATGTATTACACTAATATATATATTTACGTGGGTTTCTGTACTGTTTCGCGGTTGGGGAATGTGGCTCTGATTGTCGAGGGTTGAAGACTGTGACGTTCTACATATTGCACGTACTGGAGGTATTCTACGCTTGGTGTAATATACGCGTATAGAATAGTTGAGGCGCAGGAAGAGAATTGGAATTTCGTGCGGTGAGAGAAGTCAACAGGTGGTTCTCGGGGTATGTACTGTATACTGTGTACGTTAGTATAGTGGCGAGTTGTAGTGACGTTGGCGTTAAACGTTATATGCTTTTGAGTTTTTAATTATTTTTACACCGCGTAGTGCATTATCCTCTTTGATAATCCTTTTTTTATTCAAGCCATATAGTATTACTTCGCGAACGTCTTTCATGATTAGTAAAAACAAAATTTAGAATTTTCGAAATAGTATCTTCAATTATTCGATTCCAAAAAAGTTTGCTACTTTTGAAAGATACTGTCTTATAACCACAAGGTTAATGTATTTGTTGGATTGGATACGCCTCAACGATGTTTTCGAAGCCGAACAATTGTCAAAAAGGAAACTCCTTTAAAATACAATACATTATACGTGTTACATATGCAGAAAAGCTCAGCAACAATTCGCTCGGCGACCTAATGGATGTCAGGGATGGAGGGATGAGTTAAGTTGTTTATTTGCCAGCCAAGGCTATTTTCGAACGAAAGAAAAAACAGATATTTTTACCACAACAGTACACGTGCAATATTTTAAGGTGAAATGGAAGGAAGACTATAAGCAAAACTTATAGTAGAATCTTACGTATTCGCAAACTCGTTTGGAGAACTGCGATGTTTCGATAAAAAAGAAAGATTTATTAAAAAAAATAATAATAGTAACAGTTCACGCTGTGAAAATGCGATGCGCGCGCACTTCGGCCGCACTTTTCATTGGACGCGAATCATCAATGTCACGGGGACAGTTGTGTGCTTAAATCCCTGGTACACAGGCTCTCATCGCAATAAAAAATAATCGAAGAAACGAGCACGAATTTAAATCGGCCTCTTGCGAAACTCTTGCTGCTTTTCGAGGCCGTTTATAAAGCACACAAACGATCGCTATATAGATTTATTTTCCTGCTTACATAGTCGAGCGTGTAATAACACAGCGCCGATGTCGACGATGTGTGTGTATAACGCGTAAAATAGTTAAAAATATATTTCTGCCCAAGTTCGACGGGTGATTAGCGATGTTTATATTTACGGGTAACTTCGCGCTGGGGAAGTAAGGTTTAAAGCATATAATTCGAGATAATTTTTTTGACATTCGCGCGATGCTGCATATAATACACGCATACGTGCGCGGAGGCTGAATTTTCGGTTAAAAGGCCGATAATTGGTTTCTACATTTGCGTTTGCTCGTTAGAAGTTTACTCCGAGTGTTAGACGTTTGGAGAGTTGACGGTCGAAACTTTGAGGTCCGCAGGTGCGCGCCCGCTGAGCCGGAATTCTATTGCGTTTAGTAGCGGCGAATTTAACGTCAATCGCGTGCGATTCGAGAAAATTCACGGAGTTTCTGAGTCGACTTAAAAAAATAAACACAATGAAAGAAAGTAGGTCGAAAATTTCGTTTGCGATTTATTTTACAATATTTAAACAACGACCGTAACGCTGTATATATGCGCCGATTTAGCGGCTCGATAACAACGTGCACACATACGTCTTGTAATAATATAGCTTCACACGAAATGTCATTATCACGGCGTCTATGTCAATAACTGATGAGCTCATATTCCAATTTTCCGAATACCTGCCGTAGACACTCCGGCGTCTCGTGATTATGGCGAAACAAGCGCAAGTTCATTTCGGGACATCGCGAAGGACGACGAGCGATGATGTCCCAATCTTATCGTGGGTATGTGCCTACGACGATAAGGTTTCGGGCGAAATATGTAGAATTTGGAATTTTTCAATTGTGCAACGTGTACTACATATTCGATTGTGGTTCATGGAAATCACCGTCTTTTTTTCTTATTAGAGGTGTTACAAACGATCGTCCCGTACGGTTTAATTTTTATTCTAATCAGATACGCGGTGACTCACGCATTTGGTCCATCGAAGGATGAACTATCAGTTGCCGATTAATCACCGGAAAATTGCGTCATTCGCTTCCTCTCCAAAATTAATCGACGATACGCCGCACCGCGAATGCAAATCGATGAACTCCAAAACCTGCTCTCACGCGCACAAACAACGCCATAATTATAAGACAAAGTCGATTAATTTTTCAAAAATAATCTGAGTCACTCAAATCTCTAATCGCTCCACATCGCCCCCCACCTCTCCCCCTCGAGAAAAAATCACTTCTCTCACCTTCTCCCAACGATCGCCGCGACCGTACGTCGCTATATATATATACAATCGAAAGCCGCGCGCGTGTCTTTCCCCCCCGAATGTATCCCGCAACTATCGATCCCCACCGCGAAAATCCCGCCGAAAAACAATAAAAGACAAAACGCCGCCGATCGCCTTATCGAATCGGCGTCGCGATAGCGGCCACCTTCTCTCCCTCTCTCCCTCACTCTCTTCGCTTCGTGTGTATACACGTGCGCTCGACTGAGAGAGAGAGAGAGACGCCCTTCCCTCGTCGGCATCGGCATCAGGTGCCGCGTATATCGTCGGTGAGCTGCGGCTTTTACAAGTCGGTATAAACCGGTGCGCCACGACTCGACAGGTGATAGTCGTCGCGCGCTTGCAAAGACTCGAGCGCCCGCGCGGGCCGTCCCGATCGCTCGCCGCTGTTCTATACGTATACATTGATTTGATTTTCGGAGGTGTGATCCATATCGAAAATCTTTGTGTGTTACCAAGTGCGCGTCTGTCGTTACCAATTTTTCCTCGATATCCGGAAGAAAACTAAGACTCCTCGCTGTCTACACATATATATAACATCATACGAGCGATTTGCAAAGCTAAACGCGTTCGCTATATACAAAGACAGAAAAAAAAACTACACACTGGGAGCGACGCGTTGCGCAATAGCCAAGTGCAAAAGTGTCGCGTTGTACTTACATGTGCGTTAAGAGCGTCGACGCTCCTCCGACCGCTGCAGCTGTCGCATCGGACTGCGCGCGAATCTCGGCTCCGGAGCGTCGCGGGACGCGCACAAGGATCGCCGTCGGCGATGCCGCGCAGACGGACACTCGCACTCGCCGGACTCAGCTTGTAGCCACTCGACGAGACGCGCATTGACGAGCACTCGATGCCTCGTGGGCTTCTCGGCTCTTCGTAAATATTATTATAGCGGCTGGGGCGAGTGAAGGAGAATCGGACGGGAGAGAGAGAGAGAGAGTGAGTGAGTGAGAAAAAAAGAAAAATAAAGGACGCAAATATGAAGCGCAAGATCTCGTCGATATTCAGGTATAATACACAACTGTACAACACGTGGATTTATCGTCTGTATATAAACTATGTTTGCGCTTCCGGGACACACCATGTGCGCGAGATTCTGTGTACCATGTATATACCGATCTATATAAACGAGTAAAAATTAGTTCGAACCGGTATTGTTATCGGTTATCCATATAAGTCTCGGTAATCGCATATACATAATTCGAACTCGATGTACTCGACGTATCGAGCGCATCGCTGAAATGCACTGCGCGCGCGAGCCGCCGCGCGATCACGATTAATTTCAATCAACAAACACGATCGCGCCGCGCGACGTTTGAAGTTCGCGCTTTACGTAACTCCTATATAGCCATACGTGCATTTGCCCGTGTGTGTATATATATACACGTCGGAATGTCGGATTATTAAGGAAACCGCGTGTGTGCACACAGTTCGGAAGGATAATAACACAACGATTTTTTTTCTCTCCTCAACTTTTTATTAAAAAACTTGATGATCCGCGACCATCGGAGAGCCGTGTAAAAATCCTTAAACGCGTGTGCTATACACTTACGAGGTCTTCGCGCGCAGCAAAAACGCGCCGCACACGTCGCAAGCGCGTCGATACATATATACACACACACAGACGGAGTATGTCCCTCTCGACGTAATCCCTCGGACGAAAGTTTGAGAGGCCGAGGAAAATCCTATTTCCGGCCAGTCTCGCGCCTGGAATACAGACGATGGATGATGCCCCTCTCTATATACGTGTTCTACGCGTACACATGCGTGTGTACCTTAGTGCGGACACACACGTGTCCTCTCGCAGCGTCTCCTCCTCCCGTTTACGCGTACTTATCGCTCTCGGGGATGATAGCGCGCAATGGGACGTATCTCCCGCTAAATATACATGACGTACACACAGTCGAGAATCTTTCCAGGAGATTAGGCGGATGAGATCGGCGGAGTTTCCGTTGCTTTAGAGCGGAGGCCCGCGCGCGCCGGGGGAGTCGCCGAAACTTTGGAGTACCGGCCGGGTGTATTACGGGAATAAAAGTGCGCGGTGGGAAATTTATCGAGGAGTTGTCGCGGCTGAACCGATTGATCGAGGCGCTTTTTATTTGAAAGAAAGCTGAGTTGAGACTCTTTAGCTTCAGAATTAGCGAAAACGTTTAACTAATTTATGTAGATAGATAGATTATAGGTATGTTTAGAGTATTATACTGATTGACGATCGTTAGTAATCACGCGAGAGGTGACGAAAACTAAGTGGGCAAAAAAGGGCCGTGGTCAGCGACCGCTAACTGGTGGAATGATAAATCATGGGCTTAGGCGATATACACTGTCGAGGAAACTTCATTATTCAAGGGATTTGACTTGTGCTGCTCGTGTAGCAACGTATTTCGTTGTAATAGTCGTTTACTGATTTTCTCCGAATTTTTCAAGCTTCATATTCTGTATAATTTTGAAAAATTTTGTAAATTGAAGTTTTCACCTGTTAAACAGAGAATATTAATAATAATGAAAATTTGAAAACATTATTGAAATTCATTTTTACCATCAACTACGCGTTCGAGCATCGCAAGCTCTCCAAGAATTCCCCCTCAAAATCGATCAGCGCATCGACGTCTATTCACCGCTAAATATCCCCTTCGACCCCCCCCCAAAAAAAAAACTGCAAGTAATTTTAGAAGCTGCAAAATAAACCCGTCACCTCAACGCCCACCGACATCATCATCCTCATCTCGAAGCTTCGAAAAATCACCACCGCGTACTATACGCTTATACATATCGAACAAAGGGAATCTTGTTAAAAACCGATCGCTGCCAACATCAGCTGTCTTCGGCGACGACGGCCGCGATGAACAAAGGCGGAAAAGCTCCCCTCCTCCGCTCGCCGCGAAGATCGGAAGCTTTATACTTCACCCTGACCTTATCGCGCCGACGTAAACTTCCACGTATCACAACCCCACCTCTCGATCCTCCGCTCGGCGAATCCCCCTGCGTATACGTATCATGCGTATAGATATACCCACGAAAAAAAAACGGCCAGGCGAAACATCGGCGCATGTGCGAACGGGGCGCGCAGCCCACCAGCCGGTACACACACAGAGAGAGAGAGAGAGGAAGGAAGGAAGAGACTCTATATACGATATACGCCGGACGCGCTGGGATGAAGCTTCAGTCGTTGCGCGACCGGTCCCGTGAGCTTACACTTACGGATACGTTGTATTGAGGGTACATATATATATATATATGCACACGTATATATAGATTGGAAATTCGCGAGTGGTGAAGTGTGATTATTACGGATTACATTTATCGTCGTACGTATATTATAATAGAGTTTTGGTGCATCGGGTGCGACGAGGGTGCGGACGATACACCACATATAATACTGTACATATGAGCCGAGGCGCTCTCACCTGACGCCGATCCGGTTTCACCATCGAGCGCCTGGTAAGCTTTACGGCTGACTTAGGGGTTGGGAAAAAGCTGCGCGACTTTTTTTACGAGTACACGTCGCGAATTTCGAGGGAGGGGGATGAAGCGAAATTTTCGCGAATTTTTCGCGCGCGTCGTACTCGTTACGCAGCCCCTCGAATGACGTTCGATTATACTTTGCGAGCTTTTGAGCGGTGCGCGTAAAAAGTTTCCGTAACATCGTACAAGTTTTGCGAAGCTAATTGTACGTGAAATGCGAGAGATATTTTTAGGCAAAGTTAATGTAAGGCGCATAAACATAAGTTTTTCGCGCGTATAATAGGCTTATAGAAGGCGGCAAATTCGAAAAAGTTTACTGAACTAATCAATCCATTCGGAAACTTGAGCAATTTTATTCGCAAGGACAAGCCGCTAATTGAAACAAAACTTTCAAAGCGCGTATACAGCGTTAAATAATAAATTTAACGTGTCCTTCGCAAAATCCTCGTTCGTAACGCTAGAATTTCCTTAAGTACAAGCAACTTCAACGTCGTCCGTATAATAATCTACTCGCCGTTGCGTGTCCGCAAGCGGCTTTGAATTACGTGGAAAATTAATGCACACCCTCGAGAACATTATACCCGCACATCCACGAGGAGAGTCGCCTCTACCGTCGCATACCGTAGTAGACTCCAGAGTCTCTCTTTTCCGCCCGACGAGTCTGAAAACTGCGGGGATGCGCTCGAGTTTTTCGAATAGCTTTCCAAAAGTGGGCCGAGGCTACACTTCGTATGCATATTATATATACGTATTAAACGCACCCCCCCCCCCCCCCGAGAGCTTTTCCCGAGGCAACGGAACGCGAGCCGCGTGAATTCGATTATTCGTTTCGTAACCGCAGCTAATGCACTCTCGCGCCTTCCCGTAAAGGAAGGCCTCCTTTCCGCGAATCTCTTATTTTAAAATCCGCGCGGAATTCGCTCGCACGCGAACAAGTCGTGCTTTATATACGCGCGTGTGTGAGCGTCTATGTAAGTGACGTCACACCGCGAGATCGTCGTGACGTCGTCGATCGGATCCGCTCGAGAAATGTTTACAACGCGGCAGGAGGATATAAACAGTCCGCGGAACGGATCGCAATTTTCGATAATTGACCGGTTAAAAATAGGCGTCGATCTCGCCGCCTGTATCCAAGCATTAATATACCTGTATTATCACCGGGAGAATTCGCTCGAAATGTGCGCGCAACGCGTGTATATACAGCGTCGTAACGTCTCGGCTCGATGAAAATTTTTCGACGAGTCGATCGATCGAGTTCGCGAGATGGCAATTGCGTGGGAGGAAAAAAGCCGCCGCGAAAAGCACATAGGCAGCGAAGAGGAGACTCCGCCGGCGCGATTCGAACTGTATATACGTTATGTGTATGTACGTACGAACGAATCTCCGTTCCATTTCCTCTCGCAAATGATGCGCGAGTCTATAGCCGGCGAGGCTCCTACGCGAAAACAATGCCTTTACGGCGGGTGTCTGTGTGGGAGGATCTTCCTTTTTTTTTCGTCTGTACATAACAGGATGGAAAATGGATTTATCGCCCTGTTTTCCGGGAAGGCCGTAAAGTTACGGGAGGCTGTAAAATCGCTCGTGCGATTTCCTCGGCGAATTTTTCCGGTTTTTGTTTTTCTCGCTTTCTTGCGCGAGAGCGCACGATGCGGGAAATGTTAAAGCGAGAGTTTCGGTGCTCGAGAGCGCGTTTCTGATGAAAATGCGGTTTTTTTAGTTTATTTTGACATTTTTTTCCGTATCGAGTAGCCGATCGGGTAAAGAAACGGCATTTTTGTCAGATTTATTATAATTATAATAATTATTTTTATCAAATTCTCGAAGAACCTTCCCTTTTGTAAAGACTCAACATATTATTCCTTCGCAATATAAATTCGAGCATAAAATATCGAGATAATTTTTACGCGCGACTGTTAAAAACGCATTAGAATCATTTTGATTGCAGGGCTTGGATTTATTTTTAGGAGAGAGCTTTTATCGACTTATCTGAATTACCTGCTATTGCATATACTGTGTCGCGATTTACGTATAGAGTTTCAAAAGTAACGACGAGGACTATTGTCCCTCGAAGCGAATAATAACATCAGACGACGTGTCTCTGATACTACTCGGGGGCTTTATCTAATCAGGATATATTTCTTTTCGATGAATCGCGTGTGTGTATGTATCACAGCGTATTGTTAAAGAGTTACATTGTTAAAGTGCCAGGTGTTATAGTATCGAGGTATTGTTGCTTGATTTTGTGTTTAACTTTTTGAATTTGCGATGATAATTACATTGTTACAGTTTGTAAATTTGTGTGTTTGTAAAAGTATAACTATATATCTGCAAACAATAAATTGAATATGAAAGTCAATTAAAAATTCGCATTTCGCGCCACAAGGTATAGCAGACGAAAAAGCAGCTAATTTATTTATGGCGCGAAAATTTGAATGTTCGAATGACTCTCTTTCAAATTCGTAAATCTTTCGAAAAAATGTCAAGTCGCTACTAGTTTAATTGCAAAAAGCTCTTTAAAAAACTGCATAATGTCCTTGAAAACCTTGGCTCCCTGGTTCACGTCACCCATTAAAAAGGCCGTTCGACCATAAAGCTGGATAGTTACTTAAGCACTCGATTCCCGGCAAAAAGTCAATCGTCGCCGGAAAACGATCAATCGAAGAGTAAACGCCAGTAAACGTGATTCCGTCAGAGCTATAAGTTTCGATATATATATAGCGCGAAAAAAATTCAGCCCACTCGCGCTTTTTGCTCGAACGCCCGTAAGTTCACAATTTGCAATGCCAAGGTTGGCAGTGGCTGAAAAAAGTCATCGAATTTTTTTTTTTTTTTAGAGACAAACAATTACTGCAAATTGTCGCGTGATTACTTACTCGGGGTGTAATTCGCATTTAATTGCGAAATCTTGAAAGCTACTCTAAGTTCTTACAACATCAAGAAACTTCTAGCTTAATAAAAAAAAAAAAAAAATTAAGAGCTTACAACTTTCCCTCGAATCCGAAGGATAATGGTTTCAAAACTCTGTTTATAAATAATACTTTTTATTTACAAAAAAAAAACTCCAACCAAGAGCTTTCACAAGTACAGCTCAATGCTAACGCGCCGCGGCGGTACGTGTCTCGCTGTAATTCACCTTTTCTTTTTTCCTCTAAAAATACGCGCACCAAACTTTTTCTCCGGTATTAGGCGAACCCTCGTATATATCACCTCGCCGCAACAGCTCCCGAAGTTCAAGTGTACGAATTCGCACGTGCGTACATAACTCGGATCGCTCGAGCGAAAAATTCATAAACCGCGTGCGTGTTATATATAGACTCTATTCATCACTCCTCAATATTTAAAGTATACACGCGCGATATATGCCCGTACGTGTGACTAACCCACATATTCCCGCTAAAAGCTCCCAAACAGACCGAAAGTGGCGCGCGCGCAATATTTGAAATAGAATTAAATCCTCCAGTGCGCTCTTATATATATCATATCGTGTCACCTCTCTTTCTCTCTCTCTCTCTCTCTCTCTCTCGCCGTGACTAAGATTTCGATGCCTTGACTCATCCCCGGATTCCATGAGCAATATATTTGGAAAGCCCAGCACAAAAGTGTATATATACGGCGGAGAGAATGCACTGCGCGATGCTGCGCCCGGGAGAGTTTGATTTACAAGGAAAACTCGAGCAGCGCTCGATCTCTGCGCTTCGGAAATAACTCGTCGATCCCTCCTCCCCCCCTCCCCCCTCGATATTAATAATCGCGAGTTTCTCTCTCTCTCGCTCTCTTTGGCGAAACTCGAGGATTTATTTGAATTGCCCGCGCGCATGCGGTCGGAAGACCAAAGTCAATAGGAGATCGCGGAAAGATATGGAAGTCGCGGTGATGCGTGTATATGTACAGCGTTTTGCGAGAAAGTCAATTTTAATTGTGTCCGCTCGTTTATGCTCCGATGAATTTTCAATACATCTCGATGCTCGTAGTGTATTGTACTCGGGAAGTGCAGCGTGCGAATAGCCTATATATGCGCCGTTGTTGATTAAAAATATTGGTAAATTTTTGTTCTCGTTTCGTTGCGTCTTACGTATTATCGTATATACGTACAGGTGGAAACATAACGTTTACTATGCCACCGACGCGTTAGTATAATACGTACATCGTATGCGTTTCTGTATAACGAGCGATACGGTCGGATGTTGAAACGCAATAGAGACAAGAGGCTTTATCTCCGGATCTATATGCGTCCCTCGGACGGGAAATCTCTTCGGGTGAGTCATGCGCGTGTTCGTCGCGTGTGCTTTCATTTTATTTGTTAATTGAATTGCATAACGGTAAACAAAACTCTGTGTCTCTATCGGCAAACGATCTGCTTTACCGGGAGGTAGACGCGAGCGTTCCTGCATTTAGAGGAAATTTTATCGAGGAAAAAAAAAAGAAGCGAAGAAGCTATCGAGCTCGTCGCGAGAAAGAAGCGTCCGCAAACAGAAATGCAGACAAAAGGAGACGCGGCAAAAGTCGGTAGATAAAATCGCGCGTCGCGATACGAGCCCCTGAAGAACTGGATAAGACATGTGAATTCCAGCTTTTACCGGATACAACCGAATCGACGACTTATACAGTCGTGTATTACTTGTTAAGTATGCATATGCGTCTATAGACTGGCATATATATATGTACAGGTGGAGATAAGCGTCGTACGGTTAATCGAATGCAGATATACATACATATATAGGTGTTTGTGTGGGCGACGGGACGATTATCTATACTGTGACTTTTCCTTGTTTGTTTTCAAGAATACCTAATTTATGGGATATTTCAGATTTGTATACTTTGCGTGATTATCTCATCGATTTGTTTACTGAGCGAAATGCATAAAATAATGAAGAACAAATAAACGAAACGAACGAGAAATTCACGATTTAAAATTGGTATGTCGAGCGCACATACGGAACTTCGTGTATTATGCAAAAATCAATCCTTATACGCGCGGAATGGCATATTGAGGCAGCGATTCCGTTTTCTGAGTGTATTTATAATTTTTCAATGATACTTCAATATTCAGTTATATTCTTTTGTTGATGCATTTATACATCCATTTCCCCAGTACAGATAGGTATATTCTTTATTATATTAGTTACTATAATTATTGTATTCGATCCAATTAAATTATAAAGAATAGTTTTATTGCAAAATGTATAGAAGATAATTTATTCTCTTTACGTCAACATAGCTCTCGTATAATTAATTTGTTATACTAAAATATTGCATTGCGCTCTCGATAACTCATTATAATTAGCCATCCGAGAAATCGTCGAATGTTTCGGGTGGATATAAACACGAGTCAATATAAGTAAAAGCTCGGAATCTGTCGAGGCGAATGTACTCGAGTTGGCAGTGTATCAAGTGAAATTTTCTCGACTTGTTGCGCGGAAAAATGAAACTCCCAATTGAAAAACAGACGTATAGAATTCGTTCAGTCGCGAAGCGAGAACTTCTTTGTTTTGAAATACGCATAAACCAATTAACATTAATCTTGATAACGAGAACAAAAATTAAAGTATAGGTCTCATCGCATCAGCTGTTGCGAGCTAATCAGTCGTTTTTCCTTTCCTGGCGCGAAATTTGAATTGCCAATCGTTTATCGAGCAGATGAGCCATATAATTTGCTCTTAAAGGAAAAAAAGATAACAATTCAGGAAAATTACAAAACCGTATACAACAAACATTTCAACGGAATGTCACGGCCTTGTTCTTTCCCCATTGCCACGCGGCGCAGGCCGTTCGCGTCGGGTTCGCAAATACAAACCCGCGAATCGCCTCCTCCTCGGAATTCCAGAGGCAAATGTACTTATTGGCAAGTTGTCAAAAGAGAAGCCGCCGCTGCTGCAGCTCCGGAATCTCTCGCGGCTTGATCACCCGCGGCTTTCGGCTGTTCGCGGAGGAAACGCCTGGACGCGAATAGCGCGCGTGAACGCGGAATTTCCATTCACGATTCGCGCGCGTGTGTCGCCTCCTCTTTATCTCTCGGCGTATAATACGATGGTAAACAATATAACGGAATCGTTTCACTTCTCTGCATTTAATTTATATGAGAACGGTATGTAGTATACAAGAGGCATCTGTCACGCAGGCGAGCTTTTTCCGGGTCTCTGAAAATATTCGCAAGCCTGTATATAACTCGCGTATCGTTGTAATACACAAGAGGGAAAAGCGATAAAGAGAAAACGAAGGATAGACGTTTTGCGGCCCGTGCGTCGAGGAGCCTTGGAGCCATCGGCTCCGAAAATTTTTTCCCAATTGCTCATTACTATTCCTGATCCTAATCCCGATCCTTCTCCCCCTCTTCCCCATACCTCCCCCCGTATGCATACATGTGTATAGACACGACGCCGTCGTCGTCGTCGTCGACCCAATTACACGAGAAAGTCTTCTTATTCCTCGGAACGTATAACTGCCTCGGCCTAAATACTCGCGAGCGTCTCTCTCGGCAGCGTCCGAATTGTACGGGCTGTTTACGAGAGTAGCCGCATATTCGACAAAATATTTATAGGCCACCCGGATATGCGTGTGTGTGTCTGTGTATACGTCGGATACACGTATATGTATATGATTGAGAGCTTGCGGCTTGGGATTTCGCGTGAATTTTTAGCGTCTCCGGGATGTACCAGAAGCGCGAGAAGCTGGAAAAAAAAGTGCCGAGATTAACGGCTCTCGGCTCCGATCTGTTCGCCCCGATGCGTATATAGATGCGGGGCTCGCGATAAAAACGGTATATAGCTTTTTACGTGCGGAGATTAGCGGATGTATAATACAAAAGTACGCGGCAGTCCTCTTATATATACATATATATCCCTCGCGCCGAGCGATAAGGGACAGCGCTTGCGCGATTTCAAATTCTCCGCAGCCCCTTCGAGCTTTTAAAGCTCGATACCTATATATACACTTGTCTCTTGATGTACCATGGGAAATATTAAAAGTACGGAGCGAAAAGGGAAAAGCAGCCACGCCCTGCTTTATATGCCGCTGAAAATTAAGCGAACTTTTCACGCGCTGCGGTTGTCTCTCTCTCTTTCTCTCTCTCTTTTGACCTAAATTATATTTCCCTCGTATCCTATATATATATATATAGAAGAACGGCGAGCATTTGATACTCGGACGAGCGTCCCCTTCGTTGACTCGTCTTTAGTGTTTACCCTCTGGGGGGATGTGTGTGTGTGTATATATATCTATATACGCACATGTAAACACAGTAGCGTAAAAGCGCGCGTGTGTGCTTATATGCCTGCGTGCAGCATCAGCGCTGCGTCGTCAAGGTCGAGGAGGTAAAATACTGGGTGTAGTCGCAACGCCGTGTATACATATATATATATGTACGCTATCAGCTATGTGTATCACTGTATATACTCTCGCGGGCTTTGCGATTTATTATTCGCGCGGTTAAACCGTCGGCTTGACGTTCAAGGCTCTCGTACTCGACGTCGGCTCAAATCGACGTATGCGTGTCCGTGTCCGTGTGTCCATGTGTAATACGCCGGGGGCGAAAAGAGAGCCCCGAAGCTTCAACTCGCGCTGTACCGACATATATGTAGGTCGAACTGCAGCGATTTTCGTGTTTGATGTATTCAATTTGCCCGGCCGTCCGTGAAAATGGGAGGGGAGGGGAAAAAGAACGGTGGCAGAGGGGGGAGGGGGAGGGGGCGTCCGATTATGGGTCTATTGTGCGCGAGTGGCGGATGTCATTTTTCGAGAAATGATTTTGAGAGATATGTAAGTACGGGGCTCTCGGTTTTCATCCTCGATTTCGCGCGAGAGACGTCGATATAATTCATCAAAAAGAGCTGGTTTTCCCGCGCGACGGATACGTCTGCGGTTTTTACGGATGCGATGGTGTGTGTGTGTCTCTATATGTATATGAACTTTTTATTTTATTCCACGAGACGCGCTCGCGTGTGTGATTGATGCGTTTCTTTTTTTGGGTGCGTCGATTTGAGCGTCGTACATAACACATGAGTATAATATACGCGAAATTTATTTGGGATAAATTATATGGAACGTAAAAAGAGAATTTTTAGTATGGTGCAATATATTTTAGGGAGTTTAGAGTTGAAGTGCGGATGAGTAATGTAATGATTGAGGAAATTATTTTTAAGTTTCTAGCAGGATTTATATAATAAAGTAAATTATTCAATATTTGAAGATTATTATCTTCGATTAGCTCTTAAGAAATAATTTTCAAAAGCTTTATATACATATATAAGGTAAATCATTATTGTACACGAAAATAGCATAAAAATTCTTCAATAATTTTTTCGGTTTCTATCGTTATACTTACGATTCGCATCGCAAACACACATCCTCGCGCAGAAATCAAAACATCCACATCAAAATAATCTCCGCGAAGCATCAATCTTCCCCTCTCGCGCACCTCGAGAATTTTCAAGCATCGCGTATTTATCGTTACCCTTCGGTTCTTTCCCTCCTCTCGCGCGGCGTATCTCACGCAAAGCCACATGCACTTCGCGCAGACACACCGATCGAAAAATCTATAATAAGACACTCCCGAGTCTCCTCCACCGCAGAGCGCGGGAAATTCGCGGGATATTCAAAAGTTGCGGAAGCACGGAAAAAAAGCTCGCGATAATATTTCAACGAGCTTTCGTTAACTCGCGCACTTTGTTCTCATCTACACGTAATTATTATACGTGTAGAAAAGAAAATTTTACTCGAGGCTCTTCATCGCCGCTCACACGACACAAAAGCCGAGTATATATATATAGAAGGGAAAATGTGTATAGGCAACAAATAAGCGATTTCCCAAGAACAAAAAAAGACGACGAGAAAAAGGCGTATACAATGTATATACAACATCTCCCCTCGATCAAACAGACGACTCATCCCTCTCGAAGCGAACTCGAGCGCTGTATCCCAGTTGCGCGTTTCTGCGCGTCACTGAATATACTTATACATCGAGGCATCGCCGTACACACACGGCCCGTCGATTCGAATATGTATGTATATAATGTCCGCAGAGAAAATGCGCGAAAACGTTTCCATCGCCGCGCTTGTGTACAATAACGTACAATGTATAGCAGCGAACCTTTTTCTCGACTATTAATATGTATTACACCCACCCCCGACCCCTCCTGCGATCGGAGGGTTGATCGTCTCGTTCGACTCGACTATTTTCTTCTTTTTTTTTTTTGTTTTTTCGCGAATTCGATTATACCGTCGGGGCGATCGAGCGCGAATCCGATTCTGCGCCGTCGGCCGTGTCGAACGGAGCGAAATTCGCGCGCGGTTGTAAAACGCACGAAATAGGGTTTTTCGCGGCGCGCGCGCGCGGTTGTAAAGTTAATTATCGACTTTGGCGCCTATGGATGTACAGTTTCCAGTTTAGATTGACGCGACGTGAGTCAGTGGAAAGGAGGTCAGCGCCGAAGAGTATGTCTATCGTTGCGTTGCTCTTTTTTTTTAAGCGGTTGCAACGCGTTTTCTCGGTAAATACATACCTAAATTGCGCGGTGTGCATATACTGTACGCGGAGTTGATAGCTTTGAGAATTGCATTACATAAAGATGGGGCGTTACGACTGTGTCGTGCGCTCCGTTGAAAAAGCTAAGCACCGAGATTTCCAGATTAGGCTCTGTTTGTATAATATCGTTTGCATCATTAAAAAATTTTCGTTCCGTCTGAGAAAATCAGTGTTTACGTGTACTGCTCGAGAGGCTTGTAATAAACGAAATCGCTGGACGAATCGTTCTGTTATAGTATAATAAAAAAGTTAAAATGTTTATAATAATCCTGACGGGAAAAGCGTCGAGTAGGACGGCGAGGAAGAAGCTTTACGCGTCGCGTAATTTTCTGATATATCGTTACTGCGAAAGGGTTAATAAATATAGTGGATATGTAAGTGCATATTTGTATACCGCGTTCGTAGATGCAGTACATTTCTTGAAGTGACGCAAACTTAGATTTAGAGATATATCTGTTATATCATACGTATATACTATACATACGTATCGACAGCTCTCTCGGCGCGCTCTTCCTCGACTTTTTTAATTAAAACTTGGGTCGTTCCGCCCAAGAATGCGGATCCACACGTATATATATCCCCCGCGACGGCTGCGGCGGGTAAATATATTAAAAACAAAAAATTCTTTTCATAATTGACACAATAATCCAGCCGCGCGAGCGCCGGAACCTTAATAAAGCGCGAAATTACTGCATTCGCTCGCTAATTGAAGAAACTTTCTCCGTCCGGTGGGGGGGGGGGGGGAGGAGGAAGAAGAAGGAGGAGAAAAAAAAAACAAAAGCGCCGAGCGTGAGAGAGAGAGAGAGAGAAATAAAAAGTTGTATTATAGGATATCTATATAACCAGAAGGACGTGTGCTTGGCTTACAGAATCGGGATGGAGGGTCGGTTCCAGTCGAAAGGCGCCGAGCCGGACGGTGGCAACAACGGCGAGCAGATCACAATGAGCAGCGGCATCAAGAGGCCGACGATGACACTCAACGTCAACGGCCTCTGGGACGTCGTCCCCCGCTTGGATCACTACAGGTATATATAGTGTATACATATATAGATACACACATGTGGATATACGCGTATTACAAGAAAAGCGACAGCCACTTTCTTTTTCTCCGAATTCCGAGCTTACCCTATTATCCCCATCATTGTTACCAGTGTCTCCGTCGTCGCTGTCGTTGTATATATGTATACACGGCAGTGTCGCGTGTGAGACACACACAGACACATATAGACACGTATATACGCGTGTAACGAAATTCGTAGATGAGTTATCAGTGACGCGTCGATCAGTCCGCGCGGTAATGAAATAGACGACGTCGCGTCCGTGTATATAGAACCGCAGGGGAAAATTTAATACTGCTGATGGCGAGTTACGAGAGGGGTGGGTTTGAGTTTTAAAAGAAAATTGAAAAGTTATGGGATTGACGTGTACGACGCGACGTTATTATATACATCCTATACACTTGGCCGCGACTCTCCATCTCGGGGGAGTCTCCTCAAAGTCAATTAAAAATTCAAAGCGATACGCGCTGATGGAAATGGAATTAGAATCAATAATGACGCGGAAAAAGCTTCGCATCTCCGCGCTGATCCATCGCGCTTTCGAAGTTTCGAGTTTGCATATACACGTTGAGAAACGACTGTTATGTGAAAAGGTCATTTTTTATATATATAAATAGAAACCCTGTTTATGAGTATAGACGGGACTGACCCCCTCGAGATAATATTCGACCTTCGAAAGGGGGGATAATCTCAATTTAATGAATTTAATGCTCTCCTGCGAGGAAATCCCTATATCGCGCGCGTCCGCTCAAACTTTCGCTCATACGTGCCTTTATACACTTTCCCCAACGTATTAAACATATATATAGCGCGCGCGCGTAATTCGGATAAGACGAGTTTCCCCGCATCTCAAAAGTCAAAGAACACATATTTCCCGTCATTTCAAGCGACCCGTCGTACGCCCATGTTAAAGAGGAAATTAAAAAGAAAAAGCTCGTATCCTTCAAAAAAAGCTCCCGCCCAGCCACATGATCAACAGCTTAGATCCACACACGCCACAAGTGTGTATACAATACGTCCAAAGCCGAATTCGAAAGTCGACGATAGTCGAGTAAAAGAACAAAAAAACAAAATTTTTCTCATTCTCTCCTTCTCTTTTCGCAGACTGAGCAGACGAGCGAAGCGGCCGTCGCTCGCGGAGCTTCACGAGGGAAACCCCGCTAAGGTAAGCGGAAGTACACACCCACCCGCGATGACACACACACACACACACACTCGCAACGTCGTCGTCTTCATCTGTCTTTCTCGTGTGTGCACACACACAGACACAAACTCGCGTCCACACATCCAGTCCAGTCCAGTCGGCGGCAAGGATAAAGCTCCCGATCGATAATTCATCCACTCTCTCACTTCGCCCGCGCTCGTACACGCACACATATATACGTATATACTCAGTGGTAGTAGTAACAGCAGCGCAGCGCAAGCTCCTGCGTCTCCCGCAAGCTCGTGTGCGCGTCTCGCGTAACGCACACCCACACTTACGCAGACCCACATATACAGAGTCGTCGAGCGTCTGACGCGACCGGACGGCGACTGGGAGTCCTCCTTTTTTCCTCGGCGGCGGCGGCGGCGGCGGCGTCTAGCCGTTAAGCTTCGATTTATTGTTTATTTCACTTACCGCCGCAGTATAGACGCGCTTGTTTACCCGCGCGAACGACACACACACACACACACACGCACGCACACGATGTCTGCGCGTGTAATATCGAGTTGGAGAGGTGCGTGTGTGTATTGGGAGGAGTTGAATTTTTTAGCGATGATAAGCGATATGCTTTTCAAAATTAGATTGTTGCTTTCTCTCTCTCTCTCTCTCTCTCTCTCTCTGTCGGTCTCGGCGGGGGAGGGAGAAAGAAGCTCTGGCGGTTCTTTATGTATACATGCATTGCACCGAAGACACGAGAGAAGCGATTTTCTTCGTATAGAGTCTATATATAGTGAACGGCGAAATCGACACGTGTCTCGCGTTCGAATTTAATTAGATCGATTTGCGGGAGCTTAACGAGCTTTTTAAAGCTCCGGTCTACTCGCGGCGGAAAACACTATTAAGAGTCACCGGCCCGTGACGTCGTCGCCTCTATGTATACATATACAATTGCAATTACAGACGCATATACAATATCTCCCGAGATAATAAAAGAAAGAAAAATCTCACAGCTGCCGCTGTTGCTGCTGCTGCTATGCTTATATATACGCTCCGGTTGAAATCGGATCGAACCGGCTCTCAAGTTTTTGCCAGGATTTTTAACGGCCAAGTGAATTAGCAGCAGAGCCGAGGCTCGTGCGCTTCGGCCCGACGATTATTAACCAGAGCTTTTTAAAGCCAATTGAGCGCGTGCCGCTCGCGCGCGCGTTGAGAGACGATTTTTTTTTCGCTCTCCGCCGTTTCTTGCATTAGAGCTCGAGATGCGGTTCGAAGAACTTTTTCTTCATCCCACCGTGTAGTGCAATACACATGTATACATGCGGATGTATACATATGTACATCTATAAGCCCGAAAATTTCCTCATTCCCTATCTCACTCCCGCCAAAAGCTCCATTCGCTAATATTGTATATGTATACACATCACAAAGCGTCTTCCACATTGTTATCGAGCTTCTCGTCCACCCGCGGCGTGGCTGTATAACGTATATATATAGATCGAGTTTCATTCACATCGGAAATAAGACGTATCAGCCCGAAAATTGCCGGCGATAAAATGCTGGAATTCATAAACTATCGGCTCTGAATATTTTATCCCGAAGAAAAGATTCTCCTCGTCTGCGAGACTCTCTCGCCTCCTCCTTCTCCCCCCCCCCCCTCCCTACACTCTGCTTAGGGAGAAAAAGCGGTGTCACTGCCCTTTTGTCAGAGAAGAAGAAGAAGACGAAGACGAAGAAAAGGAAAAAGAAGACGCAGAAAAGACGTCTCGGGCTCCCGGTGTCGAGAGGAGGAAAAAAATAAAGGTGCAGCAGTCTCATTCGAGAGAGAGAAACTCAATTACCCCCATCGAGAGAGAGAGAGAGAGAGCTGCTCGATTATTCCGGAAAATTTCGTCCTCGTTACAGCCATAATTTACGCTTAATTTCCTCGAATCATCCCGGGGATGCACAAAAGCTTTCCTAATTAGAACGAGAGCTCGTCCCTTCTCTGCAGCCAACCGAAAGCTCTTTCAACCTTCTACGTTGCGCGCACATCGCGATCTCTACGTTATATACGTATATTCTCAAAAAGTCGTGCGTAATACGCATCGCGTGTTACACCCATTTTTACTCGACTTTTTATATTGCCACGTATAAAAAAAAAAATACAAAGCCTCGCCCGCGCGCGCGCTTTCGAGCGGAGAAAATGAAGAAACTCGCGAGCGCGCGAACGTGCGCGCCGGGCCGGAGGAAATTCGGATGCTTTGCGCGTATACGACTCGGGGAAAAGGCTGCGGAGGAAAAGTTATAACCCTTGCGCGGAGCCGGCGAGAAGGAGAAAAAAAGGGAGATGCGCGCGCGCGGATGGTTTATTAAGTTTGCGCGGCTGTAAACGAAGGTCGAATTAGAACGACGAGCGGGAGGGTGAGCCGTTTCGTCTCTTTTTCTCGTAAACGCGCGTGCGATACTTACGAGCCTTGGAATAACTGTATACGTTTGAGTATACAAAAAATTATTTCTTTCCGAGCAAAAGTCGTGTCTCGCTGTTTTTCGATGAATTTTCGAAAGCTCGTTTCGCAAGCTTATATGTATATATAAGCTGTTGGTATATTGAAAGCTCGATTTTTTGTATATTATATATATATACCGCGAGTATATAGAATAAACGAAATGAGGCGATCGTATAAGACGAAATTCCGATCGAAAGCTCGCGCAAGCTCCCGAACAAAAAAAAATAATGCAATAAAGCGGTCTTCCTCGTCCCTTCCGGCTGACCCAGAAAGTCTCCTATACACACACATGTATGTATATGCGCACACGCGCGCGATCGCATTGCGTGCGCGTATTCGTCTCCGGCTCGTCGAAGATCCCTCGAAGCGAGGGTTAACAAGAGGAGCTCGGAGGGGTCGAAGGAGAGACGGCGATAAGAGATCTCCCGAAGTGCAAAGACATTTTTCTCTCCCCCCCTCCAGTCCCCCTTCTTCCTTCCTTCCTTCCTTCCGAAATGAAATGCATTTGTCGTGCGGGGCTTACTGCGGCGCGAGAGTCTATTATATGTACATATATATACGGAGTCTCCGATTGAAGGCCTCGCCGACGAAATTCGTATAAACTTTGTGCGTCTTACGCGTATAGAGAGCTTTTGCCACCGGGACATTTTTCGTAATAATGCCCTGTATATACGATTAATCCCTGAGTAAAACACATTGTTGCGAAGCCTCGCGCGCAAATTTATTTTATCGCGGCCGCGCGTAAGTCGCGCGTAAATCAAATAAAGCTCGGGAAAAAAGAGAGAATAGCTATATATACCGCCAATTATCCGGTTATACAGAATACCGTCTCCTCTGTTCGATCGATTATATCCCGAACTGGAGAGATATTAGATTAAGCGACGGCAGAGACGCGTCGCTCCTGCGTCTGACGTTACTTTGACCTCCTCGGGTCTCATCCCTCGCCGACGGTTTCATCGAAATTCATTGTAAATAGCCGTGATTGCCCGTCGAAATCACCGGTTGATTACCCGTTTTTTTTGCGCTAAATATACTACGATGCGTTTAGCGAATCGTCAGTTTAAAATTAGCTCGTTTCTGTGGATTTTTCGTAAGTTATACTCGCTCGTAATTCACGCGTATTATGACTTCCAACTCAGAAGTTTGAAGTCACTTGTCGATCATGCTAATGCACAGTCGAAGCGAAAAAAAGCGATGACGATCACTCCGAGTGCACTACAGACTGAAAAAAGTACAATATTTTCGCCAAGTTACGACCGTATAATTCAGGCTATATATCATTTGAATTTTTCAAGACGAGCACAGCCTCATCCCGTTATACCGCGAAAAGTCCCGATTCCGACGCGGAAAGATACGATAATTGGAAAACAAAGGCCGGGCAAAGATTTATCGTGTGCGACACTCTATACATGTATTATACGTGTGTACATTGGCCGCATGTTTCTTTTCGCAATAAATCTCCCGGCTATACACAGTTGAAACTAATTTCTTTTCTCTCGCCGAGCGAGAAGGACCCGCATCATTAAAGCGTCCGTCCGCCGAATGGATTGGCCTTCACACCCGTCCCTATACTACGGCTCTCCGGGGGCTGGACTTTCGCGGTTTCGATCTCCTTCTGCAGAAGAAAAAAAATGCTCTGTCACGAGATTCTTTTCTCGCGCACTGCGGACACTGCGGTACGATTCGAATTTCCCGCCAAAATCCGCAAGCTCCTGCACAATCCACTACTTTACTCGTATATACAAAATCGAATTTCGCGCCAGATTCGAATTTCCCGCCAAAATCCGCAAGCTCCCGCACAATCCACTACTTTACTCGTATATACAAAATCGAATTTCGCGCCAGATTCGAATTTCCCGCCAAAATCCGCAAGCTCCTGCACAACCCACCGTTTTATCCGCGTATGTAATACATAAAACAAATCGCTATGTATACGCAGGACCTCATGAACGCGGCGACTCTGGAGGCCGGCCTGCCGCTGGGCAGCCACGGGCCCCAGGGCCAGCCTGGCCAACAGCAGCACGAGGGCATAAAGCTGGGATGGATCCAGGGCGTCCTGATACCCTGCCTGCTCAACATCTGGGGCGTGATGCTGTTCCTGCGGCTGTCCTGGGTCGTCGCCCAGGCCGGTATCCTGCACACCTGCATCATAATCGGCATATCCGCCTTCGTCTGCGTCATCACGACCCTCAGCCTCAGCGCCATCAGTACTAATGGCGAAGTGAAAGGAGGTCCGTACATATATATATATATACGTATTATTTGTGTGTGTGCATGTGTGTTTGTGCGGGGCTGGGTGTGCCGCGTGTGACGTATGTATACATGTATGTATACCGGGCTTTGATCTACGACATGCACGTATACATACGGGCTGAACTTGACACACAGACGCACTGGGGCGTATAGAGGGAGATGATGTATGGTTCGTATGCTATACGCACGTTTGCCCACGTGGGAATGCAATGGGGTGAGGCGGGGGGAGGGAGAAATTTTCTTCCTGTTCTATATACTAGCTGTGTCTCGAGACGCGCACTCGTTAAATGATTAGTCGAATGGGCTTGTGTAGACGTTAGTCGAGGAAATCTCGAGGCGATACACGTGGATTGGTTTGTTTTTCGTGCCGGTCCGGAAGGGGTTGGTTGCACGAGAGGGGGGGGTGGTTTTTCCGAGAGAAATCAATTATACGCGTCGATCGAGGCGTTCGAGCCTATACATATACCGCGTTTGTTTTAATTTATATTATATATATACGAATTACGTGCCATAACGCGCAATATACGATGCGTTATGGTCAGATCGTGGATTTACAGCAAGGAAAGCCTCGGAACGTCGTGGATTAAGCCAAGGTAGACGCGCGAGACAAAGGGGGAGCCGTATCGGGGCAGGGACTGTAAGCGGAGGGGGGGGGGGGACAAATTAGGCCGAGGAAGGATGGACAGAGAAAAAAAAAGAGAAAAGGGAAAGCTCCTCGTGATCGATAGTCTCTGTTTATATTTATTCGGCATTTTATTTATCATAAATTTAATTTGGCTAACAACCCGAAAGAGAAAGAGAGAGAGAGAGAGAGAGAGAGAGAGGCCCGTCCGCACTTTTTTCACGTCTCGACTCATCGATCCCACCGCGAGATTAATGATCAATCTTTCGACGACCCACATACGGGAATGACTTGGAAAACTCTTATTCATCGAGAGCAATCATCGGGAGCAGTATATACTTTCTTTCATCCGCGAGAGTGAGAGAGAGCAGACTGTGTGTGTGTATATAAACGCGAAAAAAAAAATTCCGTGGATCGATGTATCGCGTCGGAGAGAGAAAGAGCCTATACGTAAAAGTCATTGCATTGGATGCTGCAGAAATACCTTTTTTTAAACGGAACAAAAAAAAAATTCTTCTTCCCCCCCTCCAGGAGGCATCTACTTCATCATCTCGCGGTCGTTGGGTCCGGAGTTCGGCGCCTCGGTCGGCATCGTCTTCGCCTTCGCCAACGCCGTGGCCGCCTCCATGAACACCATCGGCTTCTGCGACTCGCTCAACGAGCTGCTCCGCGAGCACGGCCTGAAGATCGTGGACAACGGCTTCCACGACGTCCAGATCGTCGGGATAATCGCGATCCTCGTGATGGTCCTCATCTGCGCCGTCGGCATGGAGTGGGAGTCAAAGGTGAGAGCGAGCGGTTCGGAGGCCGGCGCCGTGGCGGAGGATAATCGACGCGCCGAATTTTTAAAGTCGGAAAATTTGCCCGCTGCTTCTTCCAGGCGCAGAACTTCCTCATCGCCATCATCGTCGGGGCGATCTTCGACTTCCTGGTCGGGGCACTGATCGGGCCGAGGAGCCTCGAGGACCGGGCCATGGGATTCTCGGGATTCAACAGTGAGTTCGTTGTCACGATGAGACTAGGTCCCGAGGTACAATTCGTTTGACGTTTGTGTACAGGCACCGTCTTCAGGGACAACTGGCTGCCGGACTACCGCTACTCCGAGGGCGCGAATCAGACCTTCTTCTCGGTCTTCGCGATCTTCTTCCCGTCGGTCACGGGGATCCAGGCCGGGGCCAACATTTCCGGGGACCTGAAGGACCCGGCGAGCAGCATACCCATCGGGACGCTCCTCGCGCTGCTCATATCGATGATCAGCTACGTGACCTTCGTGTTCTTCGCCGGTGGGGCGGCCATCCGCGACGCCAGCGGCAAAGTCATCAACGGCACCATCGCCGCCTGCGATCCTTTCGGCAAAGTCAACGGATGCGTGAGCGGTATACACAACAGCTACTCGGTGAGTTTCAATGATGGGGGGCAAAATTCAAATTTCCCGCCGGAAAGCTTGAGAAGAGCGATTGATTTGCGCGTGATTAGTAAGGGCGCAATTGGTTTCTACATTAATTAATTATCATTATTCGGTTATGCGTAAATTCGTTGTGTCTTCGTCAGTCAAATTTTGGCGCGAATTTCAAATTATTCTGTCACCCTCTTATAACGCGTTGCAAATTCATGGAGTCTTGATCGATGCGCACACCTTTTAATATTCGACGACGAATCGAAGCTTTCCCGCGTCACTCAACGTTCCTTTTCGCGTACACGTATCACGTGCAATACGTACATTATCCAAAAGATCGTCTTCTCGACGCGCACTGCGCTCGGCCGTTTCGATAATTCAGCCGCGGCCTTAAATTACGAAAGAGTTTATTTTTCGAGGAAAGAAATAGCCAGTGCGCTATATACGCATACGTATATACACAAGTATATAGCGTATGTGTAAACGCGTGTGCGGCTGAGGTCAGCAGCGCCGACCGTGAAAACGATCTCGTTCTCATTGTGTGTATACGCGCGGTTATCCATGAGATATCACCTGCTGTCGTTGGCCTTGGAGTCACCTCAAAAAAAGAAAAAAAAAATTTTCCTCGAAATTAACTATATAATAATGGGCGAGTTACGCAACCCAAGAAGACGTCGCGCGCGCGTCAAATAATTTATCTAAATTGAACATTTTTCACGCGGTCCCTCGTTTAGACGCACATGCGTGTGTGTACGTTTTCGTGAATTAGTAATTGAGTGACAAAGAGTCGTAAAAACGCACTTTGGTGTCACCACGTGTGTCGTCAGTCCTTCTTATCTTATTGCGCTTTAATTTTACGATAAATACACATACTGGCTTCCTTTGTTTCCAAATGGCAATGCGCCGATGCGTATACGTAATTACATAGCGCGTAAAGATGAGCCTATCGATAGCCCGAAAACTAGGTTCTTACAGATTTACAACGAGATATTCGGTTTTGTTTGCTCGAAAAGAATGTCAAAACAGTTAAATCCTAAGTTTACCTTTGAGGAAGCAAAGTTCCTGATCAGCGCAAGTAGAATCGTTCCGGGTATGGCCAGACGTCGAAACTCATTCTCCGCTCGAGATCTACGAAACTGCTCTGCCCGCGTCCTTTCCTAATCTATATTTACTTTTGCGCAACGACAACGTCAACGAGAAACAATGTCAACAGATGATGCAGCTGATGTCGATCTGGGGCCCGTTCATCTACGCGGGCTGCTTCGCGGCGACCCTGTCGACGGCCCTGACGAATCTGCTGTCGGTGCCGCGGCTGATCCAGGCCCTCGGCCAGGACCGCATCTATCCGGGCCTGATCTACTTCAGCAAGGGCTACGGCAAGACCGGCGAGCCCTACCGCGGCTACGTGCTCACCTTCTTCGTCGCCGTTCTCTTCGTTCTCATCGGTACGAATTGATTGACTTATCTCTATCGCTCTCCTATGGCTAATTCGATTGTCGCTTCCACGGCCTCGGTGACTTTTTTCTCTTATCGTCTACCGAGAGAGAGAGAGAGAGATGTGCTTTTGAAATTGTTCGCGAGAGAAAGGACATTTCTCGGACTGTGGCCTAGTTCCCGCGGAATTGGCTGGGGCTTTGGCTTCAATTGACGGCCGAGGATATTAATTAATAGTTTTACTCCTGCGCGTATAACCAGGGCAGAAGGAGAGAACAATTTTTATTTTCGGAAGGACACTCTTGAAATCAATTGGGGTCGAAGCACAATATACACATTTGCTCGGGAGTATGAGATTTTTGACGATTTACGTATAAAGAGCTTTCGCGAATCTGCGACTAAAGTCAGTGTATACGATCGAGGAAAAAGGCAAATTTTCGTCCCGTCATACACGCCCTCGTATAACCCGTCCCACGTTCCATCCTTATAAAATCCCTCTTCCTCCCCCTCCCTCTTTTCCCGCCAATTTGTCAAGCCACCAGCGGCGCAATATTGAAACACGTACATAAGTATATACACACACATGTACGTACGCGGAGCGTAATAATGGAAGACGGAATTTTCATGTGGTTTTCAGCCAACCTAAACGCCGTGGCGCCCTTAATCTCGAATTTCTACCTCGCGTCTTACGCCCTCATCAACTTCTGCACATTCCACGCGGCGCTGGTGCGGCCGCTCGGCTGGCGACCCACGTTCAAGGTAAGTCGTAAAAAAAGCTCTTAAGTCGCCGTATATACGCGTGCGTACTCATGTGCGCGAACGGAAATTCGCGTACTCGTACGGACTTTTCAGTTCGACGCTGAAGAAGTTTTTGTTCTAAGGGGCCGCCCTTGTCGGAATCTGCTTTGCCGACGTCAAAGTCAAAAAGACTGCTTTGATTGCAATTACCGAATTTTACCGCGGTAAAATGGTTTTTTGAATGGATTTATTTCGTGTAGAATCGGTAAAACAATGAGTGGACGCGTACACACAATAAGCCGTCCGTTGTCCATTTGCAGTATTACAACACGTGGCTCTCACTTCTGGGATTCATTGCCTGCGTGGCAATTATGTTCCTGATCGATTGGGTAACGTCCCTCGTCACGTTCGTCATCATATTCGCTCTCTATCTGATAGTCGTCTACAGGAAGCCGGACGTCAACTGGGGTAGCTCGACACAGGCGCAGACGTACAAGACGGCTCTGTCCATCGCCTACAGGTATATACATATATAACAAACGCATGTCACGCGCATATATATATACGCGCGCACACCTTACGTCACACACGCAATCACTTATTGTCGCGTGTGTTATTATTACCGGTGTATATATAACGTGTACAACAACAGCACACTCGGCGGCGTTAATTACACTTTTTACGCGAGCGGCGCATTAGACGACGCCGTCGTCATTATAAAAGGCCTCTTCGTTAATCCCTCGTCGATCGATGCGTCGTTAATCGCGAGGAAACTTCTTTTTTTTCCTTCTTTCCCGCAACGAATTTTTTCGATATTGGATTCTCATTGCTTTACAAGCACAATAATAACAGTATCGGCCGGATTTATCCAGTTTCGTATATGGATCTCGGTATATGCACAAGCTACCGATCCCCGATGTAAACAAGGAAGCTCTTGTGAAAATCTAAATGACTCTCGCGTTTTTTTCTTTCAATTGCGCCGCTATATCGATTCGCTTCGATGAAATGAAAAATCCCCAACTTCCACAGGCTGAACTCCATCGACGAGCACGTGAAGAACTACTGTCCCCAAATTCTGGCCCTATCCGGCGCGCCGAACGCCCGGCCGGCTCTCCTCCATCTGGCCAATCTCATAACGAAAAACAATTCCCTGCTGATCTGCGGTGAAATCTACCCGGTAAGTCAGCCTCCGCTGAGTACAAATACAAAATACAGGGATTCCCTCGTAAAATATTTTTTTTGTTGGGAATAAATAAATAAACAAACAAATAAATAAATAATAAAGCTGAACAATTACTCACTACCTCCGCAGTCGCGGCTGTCGTATCGGGTGCGCTCGGCCCACATGCGCCAGGGCTACGCCTGGCTCCAGCGCCACCGGATCAAGTCGTTCTACCACGTCGTCGAGGAGCTGAGCCTGGAGAAGGGCGCCTCGGCGATGATGCAGACCTCGGGCGTCGGCAAGCTCGCGCCGAACGTCGTCCTCATGGGCTACAAGACCCACTGGAGCAGCTGCAATTACAAGGAGTTACAGGAGTACTTCAACGTGCTACAGTGAGTGTATTAGAGATAAATAAATGTGTGTTTTTTTTGACGCTGTACAACGAGATTCCGCTTTGATATTAATATTCTCGCGAGATTTTCAGCTCGTCTTTTGCGTGAAACGTACATAGGCGCGGGGAAGCTTCGATCGTCGGCAACATGTTTGCGCGACCTGGATTAAATCGCGATTTTTATGGTTTTCCCCCGTACAGGTCGCTGCTCTGACCTTATTTTCGCGCTCGCGAGAAAAGAGAGATTATATTTTCCTTTTTTTTATTTCAATTCGATTCGATTCAGTCGTCGTATATACAAATAAACACATCACACATACATAGGCGTATACACCATTACACAGAATCGCCAGATTAAAGTTCATCTATCGCAAGTAGACGGGGTCCACGTATTGGCAGCCTTTGGGCAAACACGGCGTCTATATATTTATAACAACAACAATAATAATACACAGGACGCCGCATTTATTGCTAAATCTTATGAACCCGTCAAGTTACATCGAGTCACGTTCGCCGGAGATAGAATCGTTAAAATTACGCTGCAAAGTACGTGACTTTGCCGCGGTTACTGTAAAACTCGGCAATTTCCACCCCTATATACATAGCTTCAATATTTGCGCTCCGAGAGCGCTTTTTCCGACGTTTCTCTTTCTCTCTCTCTTTTTTTGCATTTACTCTTCGTGGGCCGCAGGATAGATTTATGTCTTTGCCGAGCAGAAATGTCACGTGATTGGCCGATCAATTAAATTGGAATTGCAGAATTTATCCGGAGTAACGGAGCTACTTTGACGTACGGATAGTACGTGTGTGCTATGTATATATACGTAGATACTTCGGTGATACGGCCGTATGGAAATTCGCTTAGAGCGTCGCTGCACGTTTTAAAATTGATTTGTAACCAAACGCAAATACATGTAATTTCGATAAAACGATACTTACACGTCGCACACGCGTTACCGCATTTAATAAGTACGCTCGCTGCGGTACCGAATAATTTAAATAATTTTTGCTTTTTTTTTAAACTACAAAGTAAAATTAACTACGAAACATTACAAAGTACGATTATTCAACAAGTACAAATGTCATTTCAACAGCAACGCCTTCGACCACCGACTGGCGGTGGCGATTTTGCGAATCGCCGAGGGCCTCGACTGCTCGAGCGTCGGCAGCGCAGGCAGCGCCGAGGACGAGCAGCACTCCGGCGCTCTCGTCCAGAGCAGCTACGACCTCGCCGGTAACACCCTCATGCACGCCGACAGCGACCTGTCCATGAGCGGACGGGGCATCGCTCGGGTTCAGAGTGTTCCTAGCATAGGTAAGGCTTTTTGGACAAATTTCCCTGACGGTAAGCGCAAGGGCTTGACGAATGTCGAATTGTGATTTTAGGCACGCAATTCATTCCTCCCGACGCGACTGCGCCGATCCGAGACTCGCCGACACACTGGAGCGCGCGGGACCATTTGAAGAACAAGAAGAGGCATCTCGCTGAGAAAATGATGTGGGTTTCGCGGCGAATTTGACGATGATTGTACGTCACAAATTGTTACAATTTTTATCTTCTACTTTCAGGAACAACAAACAGAACGGCTTGGCTGTGGTTCCCGAGTACTTGACGATTTTCCAGAAGAAGCACAAAAACGGCATCATCGACGTCTGGTGGCTGTACGACGATGGAGGTTTGTATGGCGAGCGAGAATTTTCTTTTTAATACTTCGAAGACGTACTATCTTTTCAATTAATCGATAATGCAGGTCTGACGATTCTCCTGCCGTACATCATCAGTACCAGAACGAATTGGGAACACTGCAAGATGAGGATCTTCGCACTTGCCAATCACAAGCAGGACATCGGCGCACAAGAGAAAGAGTAAGTCGTGAGATTCGAAACGATGCTTGCACTGTAACATCTCGAACGCCTTCGTCGCGTAGAAATTCACTTACACGTGTGTTGAATCGCAGGATGGCAGAAATCATGGCGAAATTCCGCATAAAGTACACGAGCTTGAAGATGGTCGACGACATCAGCGTTCAGCCCAAGCAGGAGACTCAAGATTTCTTCGACAAAGTTATCTCGGAGTTCCGGAAAAACGACGTCGCGGATAACGGTATGCGTTTACGCTCGAGACGACGATCCTGAAAAAAAAAATGAAAAATTTTACTATTGTGCACTAACGATTTCCATTCAATTTCTCAGAATGTATAGTTACCGACGCAGAGCTTCAAAATCTCCGGGAGAAGACGTTCCGGCAGTTGAGGCTCCGCGAGCTGCTCCTGGAAAACTCCAGTCAGTCGACGTTGGTCGTCATGTAAGTACGAAGTCTCTCGAGTGAAGCTGAGAAAAGAAAACAAAATTTATCAGAAGTCGTTAAGAAAAAATTACAATGATTTTGCAGGTCGCTACCTATGCCGAGGAAGGGCGCAGTATCGGCGCCTCTCTACATGGCCTGGCTAGAAGCTTTAACCCGAGACATGCCGCCAACGCTCCTGATCCGGGGCAATCACTCGTCGGTGCTGACATTCTACTCGTAGTGCCCGGCAGCCGTCGCCGCTAACCCGCGTTATCCTAACTACCCTATTCATTGCCCTATACATATATATACCTTAACGAGAAACTTACACACCAGAGCCGCGTCTTTAGTTATAAACGTATACTTTCTTAATGATTAATTTAAACTTACGATTACTTAGTCGATCGGCTAACACTATCGATCTTACAACATATATTTATATATACAATGTGTACGACGTGCCCTTTCCACGGGCGAGAACGGGCTGACAATTTATCTTAAGAATTTACGTGCGAGAGCGTGAGAGTGACTGCGAGGATTTGACACGCGCGAGATGTAATGAGAGCGGAGAGAAAGAGAGTGTATTTTAACAATTGCAGCGACGTGCGTCGGCGATGACGCACCGAGCTTTACTTTTACTCTTTTCAACATTCGACTTTCGTTTTACAAGCTAAAAATTTTTATTTCGACTCGTCGGGAGTCTACGCCCTCGACGTCGTATTACACTTAGCGAGGATAAGCAATTGAGTTGTCTTTTTGTAGATGTTTATATATATATAACGAGAATCGTCAATTCGAGAAAAAAAAAATTGTATGCGTTGAAATTTTTTATAATTGGAGCTTTTTGTAGATTTCGGCGTTGAGCAATTGTAGAAAACAAAGTGTACTGCGTGCGTGTAATGATTTACGACTGAGGCAAAATGCACAGCTATATGTAATCTCTTTTAATTGCCGAATTTGTTCATTGTACTTTGACTCGGTTCGCAATGTAATTACATTATATAAATCGCCTGTACTTCCGCCCAAATCTCAACCGACGCACCAGTGAATGAAAACATAGTTAATTATAAGTATAAAAGAGTAACAAATTGTTCCAGATGTGTAACTAGAAGAAGCTATATCAATATTTTTCTGATAAACTGTGTTAGCATTCAGAGACGGATTCCTTATTCCTGTGTAAACTTAAACCGACATGATAATTATGGGCATAGGAATAACAGACAAAACGAGAAAGAGAGAACAGGCGTTTCTCCGCGAAGCCGAAGCTAATGCCCATAATTTATACATAGAACTATTTAAGAAAGTGTAAACTTAATAATTGGTAGGCGTAAGTTGCTTTTATAAAGTAACTATACGTGTGAAGTACAAGATCCCGATTTGTCGTTCTCTTCTTGTTTGAGAAACGCAATATCTGGATTGGTTTGGGGATTTTGTACTTCAGACAGTGCAATTACTTAAATGAAACGTTGCGATTCTTGTACTTTTAACAGACTTAACGCATTACACATTTTTACTTAATTTTTTCTTACAATTTCTTATCAATATTTTAACGTTTAATCTGGCCTTAACGTCGATTGCGCTTGTATTAAAATTTTTTTTGTCACGATATTCACTTTCGTCTTATACTTTAAATCTGTTATATCCTTGTAAACGCAGCAACGAAATTAGTGTATCAATCAATCATTTGTCAAAAAAAAGAAAGCAAAACAAAAACAAAAAAAAATTGTTTTAAGACTGGACGATGAAAATTCTATTATCAACGTAGTATTTAAGTTTAAAGGTACTTGTCACAAAAATCTTCGAAAGTAAGAATATGAAATAGCACAATCGATAATTTTCACCGTTAATTTCATCGTTGCCAGAGTATTATTCAGTAAGAAAACAACGATTACTTTTACCACGTGAGATTTACTATTTCCTTAAAAATTAAAATATGCATGGATGCATCTAATTTCGTCGTGACGAAAGTTAGCAGTATTTTAATCCTTAATTTTTTAGATTATTTCGACCACAATAATAGGTTTTATTTCTGTAGCGCTTAAAGATAATAATAATTAAAAACAAAATATCCAAAAGACGGGCTTTTTAAAATTAAACTAATTAATTACACGATAATAGCGATCATTGCTCAATAGTGTTCATGGCTTATTTCTTTACTTTTTCATCAATGTATGGAAAGATGATTTGTCTTGAGTAACTATTAAAAAACGCATGTTGTATGAAAAAAAAATAAAATTTGATTGAATTAATATTAAGTGCCAAGAAGTGATCATAAAATAAAGTTATACGCTCATACAACTGTGTTAATTACTTAAATTTACAAAATAAACCTGTTTTTTTACATCGTTTGTATTAAAAATATATTTGATCTCTGTGTGTATGACAAGATATTTTTACATTCAAAAATCTTTGAAACTGTATAAAATTTTTTAAATTCTTAGACATATATTTTCTAAATGAATAATGCTTCATAAAAGCATTATATAAATAAATTTTTCCGACTATCCTCTTGATATATATATAGTTGCATAATTTCTAACACGTCCATCACTACAAATCACAATTATAATATATGTATATACATACATACAATCCAAATTATCCCAACAATAAAGTATGCATTAACAAAGAACTTGGTCTGATTCAATTAGTCTCGTACAATCTAGCAAACGTAGGTGCAACCTGGTGCAGCATATCAGAGGCTAGCATACCCCTGCCTTCAATTTTGAAGGCGGCACTGTTACATTCCCTGACTAGTCGACAGGCCGCATAGCAAGCGAGTAACTGCGGTGTTGGCTCGCTCGGCCATTGATTTTGGGACCAGCAGGTGAACACTGATGCTGCTCCTGAAAGAAGGTCGCCCTGACCACCACAACGACGAAACGAACCTGCTTTAGAGCAGGATACTTCAATATTATCTGTACGACCATCGCACATTATATCGATACTGCCTTTGTGTAGAACAATAGCATTTTCGCCGATTGCTTGAGCTATTGAAAAGAGAAATAGTATTAGAATGATTAAAACAAACTTAAAGCATAAATAGTTTTTTTTAAATTGATAAAATATATTTTTAGCAACGTTTTCGTAGCTTGGCTATCAATGGTTTGAGTGATCAATTTTTATAATATCAAATTCTTGTATGTTCTGTACGTACCTAATTCTTTGAGAAGTTTCTTATCAACAATTTTGGCAGGCTCAACAGTTTTATTCAAAAATGCTTTCACCAATCTGGTAAATTCCATAGAGTTAGGAGTAAGCACAACACTTGGATAGTTTTTAATAAGCTTTATATTGTTTCCAACTAAATATAGACCATCTGCATCAATGACTAAAGGCTTAGATAGTCCACGACATACCCTTATCAACTTTGCAACAGTATCAAAAACCTTCTGATCTCTGCCCAATCCTGGACCAATCAAGATCACATGAAGACGTTCAAGCCAAGGTTCAATTTGACTCATTGCGTCGCTATCGTCCAGAACTGGATGAACAATCAGTTCTGGACTAAAAGACTTTATGGGTGTACTCGCTTCTTTGCAGCAGAATATGTGTACTAGATCAGCACCGGTTCTAAGAGCGCTCATACCTGCAAAGAACGGAGCACCAGAGTACTCCAGTGAACCTCCTATTATTCCAATTCTTCCAGCTTGACCCTTGTGCTTGGCGTCGGACAATACTGGAACCATCTTTTTAACGGCTTGAAAAACCTCGTCTTCTGTGTGCGTTGACATCTTTGAAACAGTACTCTTAAAGAGAGCCTTGCTCCTGCAGATAAATTTTTTGAACAAAATCATTTTTATGATTCCATAAGATTTTGTTTATGCTTTACCTATATTGTAAGACTTCGAGAAAATGCACAACTGGCGCAAGCGAGTTTCTAAATTACTGAAAACAATAATAGTATCGCATGACTTTTTAAAAAAGTTTGTTGAGTCACCGTTGTAGAGTTGTAGACTTGTTTGAAGCTCTATTTATATGCAATTTCTGCGTAAGAGAGCGATATATTATAAGAGGTTATAAATCGCCGGTCTGTGGTTGTTGCGGTATCGTACTTTGTTTTTTCCGTTCCTTGGTTAAATATAAAGTTTCCGAAATCCACAAGTTACTATTCTTGACTTGTTGGAGCTTGTCTTTTCCTTTTTTTTACTTTTAAAACAAGTTCGGGTACACTTATGCCAAAGGCAATCGGCAAATACGGCATACAAGTAGTAAGTGTCCAATATTATTCAGACTGCAGATACGATATATATATGTATACTTCTATGTAATTATATTTTATATATCAAATATCAATATCAACGGTTATTCTGATTATATATATATATTACTATAGAATATAGCAAATATCTATACGTCAAATTAAAAAATTACCATATACTTAAAATAAATCTATTTATTTTTAAATAAACATATAAGTATATTAAAATATAAACAGAAAGTGTAAAATTTTGTAAAATAAGTGCTTATTATATATAATATATATATAGAAATGGAAACATAGAAAATATACGTTAAAAAAGTTCGTATTTTAGATAATATATTTTCTGCAGTAATCAATCCTTACACTTTTGCTAAAGATTACAAAATGGCAGCGATATATTAATTTAATTTTAATGTCGACGCTGTTACGATGCAGTTATCCCTCTGAAATTCAGTTTCAGCAAAAATAAATACAAAATGGAAAGATACTTTATCAAAACATCTAACATTCAAAGTTAACAAATACTCTCCCTCTCTCTCATGCTTCATCCTATTTTATTTTATTTTCACTCAGAAACTGTGCCAAGAAAGATAACTGCTGTTTATCAGTCATTGTTTTTAATTATTAATCGAAATCGTATTTTTCATTGCATGTAATTTTAGTACCCGCATATTCTCTTTAAGATTATAGAACTTTCCTTCGTACTACATTCTCTATAGCAGTAAGAAGTACGATAAAGGAGGTTTATAGCCCTTTGATAATTATAAAACTACATGTTTATGAGTTTTCTGACTTCTTTTATCAAAAGTTACTTTGAAAAAATTTTAAAAATACCTATAAAATTTCAGAAATACTCTACTAATCTTGTCAGATAAAATATAATCGTATATATAAATATTTTTTTTAGAAGTACAGATCTACACCTATAGAAAATTTCAATAAATATATTTTTATAGTTATCAAAAGGCTATTCTCCCTTAATCATGGGCTACATTAAGTAACTTAAGGTAACTTATGCTTGCAATGAGGCTGAATATTCGTCTGCTAGCCTTTGGAATTCCAATTCTTTCTTAAGGTAATCTTTAACAAATGGATGTTCCATGTGAGAATCCTTTAATTGAGTTAAATAACGATTTGCAACTTCCTGAGGTTTTCCCATATGTTGAGCTAAAACAATCATATTGATAAGTGTATCTGGATTGTTACTGTCTTTTTCCAAAGATTCTTGAAGCACATCTTCAGCTTCTTCAAATTTGTGTTGAAGAAGTAAGCTGGTTGCTTTGCCATTCAGTAACATTGTTGTACTCGAGTACTTATCAATCATTTCCTGCATTAACAGAATCAATATTTAGTATTAAAAAATAATTGCCCAAATATTTACTTAATAGTATTGTAAAATATATAAAAATACCTGGAAAATGTAATAAGCTTCCTGATACTTATCACGACCTGTAGCTAAATTAACCCATGCTAATGCAAGTTGTGTCAAAGTAGCATCGTCATCCCTCTCTTGCATGCTTTTGACTTCTTTTGTAGCCAAATCAAGACGATCCATTTTCAGATAAATCTGTACGCTCAAAGCCGAGCATTCCAAATTTTCTGCCTTATGCAACACTCTGAGAGCACTTTCCAAATTATTCTCATGGTAATAAATCGTGGCTGATACTATTTTGAAATTGTGGCTTTTAGGCTTTGCAGAAATAGTGGTTTTATCAATTTCACTCAATATTTTGTCTCTGTGATCTGGATGAGCAAAGTACTCAGCAAGCAGTTTCAGAGGCAGCAGTTCTTCAGGTGAGGAGTCCTTAATTTCATCAAGAACTATTCTAAATTTTCGCTGGGCAATGTATGCCCTGTACAAGAAGACATCTCGTTCTAATTCCAATTCTGGAGAGGAAGGCTAAAAAACAATATAAATTCAATTTATTATTCTTTCTTCGAAAAAAATGAATGTTATTAGTACTTCGTGTTTTCATTTACAATTCTAATTTAATAAATGTATGGAATTCTATTATTCTGAATACCCAATAGTGAGCAGGCATATATCTATGCAGAAAAATGTGCCAAAGCAATATAACAAATCTACTTGGAAATGTGACAACTGTGTCAATTGATTGCTGACACAAGGCTTAAAAGTTGAAGGGTGTCAATCCAATAGAAACTTTTTCATAAAAATCTTTTATTTCTAAGATACTTTCAATAAATTTTCAATTGATATTTGAAATCGCAATACTTCAAATAGCACTTCAAACGTACTTTGGAAATCAATACGAGAAAAACTTTTAACGTTTAGACATTTAAAAAAAATTTAACTATTTTAAATTAGACAACTGTGATTACTCAATAAATTTCTTTTTCATTCTGGAATTATCAAATTATTCAAGGAACATCGCTGTAATTTGCTCCAAAAACGCAAAATAAAGAAAAAATTTTTAACAGCTCACAGTAATCCGATACTGCACTAAATTGCCTCAAAAATACCATCGCACTCGCAACTCCCTCGCGCTCGTATATCAAATTTTAATTAACCTAAATCTCGCGACAAACGCCTCTCGAAACGGAGAGAAAAAAAGCGCGAGATCCTCGCCACCCACGTGAGAAAACAACACCCACAGCGCGACGAGGAGAGTCGGACGTGAGCAACAATCGTCGCGACCATAAAAGCCGAGCTCGTCGTCGTCAAACAAACGGCTGGCATTGCATATAGCCCTGGGACATGTGTCAAAGCGGGCGGCACAACTATACACGTATACAAGATGTGTACCCGCGACACCGGACGGTTTATCGGCTTTGCGCCGAGGAAATTCGACTGGGACAGCCGAGAAAATCGGCTCACCTTGACTTTCTGGGTCTCGTTGATGCACTGCTGGTAGTTCCCGATGTAAAAGTTGTTTTTAACGTCGAAGAGCTCGTCGACGTCGTTCTGCTGACGTGCCATCTTGCCTCTGCGATGCGGATCGTCGGAGCCGACTGGACTGCGGTGCGGGCTGTCGCCGTCTGCAACACTGCGATGCCGTCTGCGCTCTCTATCCGCAGCGATGCGGACACCAGCTGAGTGTTATATGTATAGGTATATCTGTAATATTGTATGGTGTATATACGTATACATATACATACGTTTTATATTGAGTTTTTTTATGCTTTTGCAATTTTGAAAATCGGGCGTTCGTTGGTGTTGTTAAGTATTTGAAGAATTGTTTTTTATGGGAAAAATAATTAAGAAATTCGATGTATTTTTCATTTTAAAATGAATTTTCGGAGTTGGTCGATAAAGTAGACGTTTTCAGAAGTGCTACAATACAATTTCAATATGCAATAATTGTAGCAACTATAAAGAGGAAATCCTGATAATGATAACGTACTCGAAGGAGATTATTCAAAACGATAAAAATTTTATTAATATCAGAAGATTGTATAAAATTATAAATCTTTTAGAATCAAAAGTATAAATAAATCTTCGAGCAAATAAATATCCAAGAGTTCAATTTCTCATTTTATTCAGGATTTCGTTAATTATAAATAGGTAAAACGTTAATCCACTTCTTCAGGTCGCACTGGATGTGCTAAAGGAACAACCGATTGCTTTTTGACGTCTTTCGATAAAGCTTTTCTCATATCTGTAAAAAAAAAGCAACAACATTATTCGGAAATTAACTCATACTTAAAAAATTATTCAATTAGTGAAAATTACAATTTTTGGCTTACCGTAAGCATCTTCGTCAGGATCACCGCTGTAATACTCTAATACAGTTCGATAAACTATATATCCTAATTGTTGGTACATTTTTATTGCCACTTTGTTACTTACTCTTACAAAAAGATCTACAAAATATGCTTGTTTCCTGAAAGAGAGAGCGAGATATTAATCATTCTGCGAGTTGCTCTGAATTAAAAGTTGAAAAAACTGTTTACTTTTCTGAAACCTCTTCTAAAAATTTCATAAGGGTAGCAGCAAGGCCCAGTCTTCTGTAGTCGGGAGAAACAGTGAGAGCTGTGACATGCCCATGCCAGTTGTCAGCGACTCCTTCTGCTTTTCCCATAACTATTAAAAGTAATAATTATAAAACGATTGCGGTGCAAAACTGATTTTAAAACAACTGCGCAAAATAACTTACTGTAACCCATGATTTCACCACTGGGTGATTCGGCCAACTGGAAATACTCGGGCCAATGTGCTAAATATTGCATATAAAAGGATAATCCATACTAATAATCTTTCTGTTAAGAAATCAATGCACAATTAAACATTGTACAAAACTAGAGTTGTTACAATCATAATTAGCCTGCAATTAAGCAATCGAATGTTTCAAAACAGATTCGCAAACAAACCATAACAAGTATTACAATAAACATGAAAAATTCCAAAAGGATACAGTTTCTGTGAGAGGATCCAGATTACTGAAATGGAAAATGATAACATTAATTTTCGCTCAAGCCTGAAGGTTAGCGTTGCCGCATAAATTTGCGCCTCCGATACGCGCGAGAGACGAACGTAAACAAACTAAGCATACTCACACATTATTAAATTTAAATAAGTCATCGCAGGTGAATGGTCTTAAGGTAGACATATCAACGAGGTAAAGGTTGCAAAATTTTGCAAAGGAACTTTAGTTTTGGTATTGTTGTGTGTGCCGCAGTAGCGTCGTACTACTGGATTATTACGGAAGAACAGCGCAGCTGATCCGTAAAGGAGTCGCGACTCCGCGACTCGCGAAATCGCGAGAATTTGAGATTTGCGATGCGCATGCGCGTCTAAGAAAATTTTCCGAGCTTAGGTTAGGTTAGGCGGCAAGAAGACACACAACAATCCGCGAAAAACCGACAAGTTGTCGGGGCGACAACTTGTGAATTTTTTGTGATTTGTGCAATGAAATGTTGATGGAACAGTCGGGGTTGATAATCCGAGGAGGTCCAATAAAGTAAGAATTATTTTTATTTTGTCAAGCATTGGAGTTTTGCGAAAAATCCTTGAAGAATTGTTTGACTGTTTACAGGACGCTTGAAAACGTCTGCAACGGAATTGAGTTTGAACTGCTTTGTGTAACCGACGTGTGCTCATTTCGAGGTTTATTTTAGTTATAAGGCGATATTGTTGTTGTAAAGCTCAGAAATCTGCTTACGTTATGCAGTATTTCATACTCTTGGATAATTAGTTTTGTGCTACCCGAAAGAAAACTACCTCTAGAAGTTTAATTGGAGGGTACCTAGATCAGTTCTTCGAACATGGCAGACTTGCCTGACTTGAGTACTTGGCTAAAAGAACTTGAATGTCCACAAGCATTTATTACAGATCATGTCAAAAACACGTAAGTATAAATTTCATTGGGTTATACAAATAGCTCACGTAGATATGTAGCTTATATTTTGAATTTTAGACTTGAAAAGGGTGTATTAGGATTATTATGGGAAGACTTAGCAAGGCATGTCAGGCCTGTGCAAGATGTTTCAGAAGCAAGGAAGAATATCTTATTGTACAAAATAAAAAATGAACCTAAAGATCGGTTGATCCAAAGTGTAAGAAATACAGTTCACATTAGAGAAGAAAGAAAAAGGCTTGATTCAAAAATTGAAGATGCAGAGGAAAGGTGGAAAAAACTTGAATTTTCATGTCGACTGAAAGGTGATTAATTTATTTGTTGTCGTTAAATTATTTTTAAAAAAGCAATTTTACTTAGTTTCTTTTTTGTTAACAGCAAATTTGTTGGAGCAGAAGAAAGAAATGAGGCATAAGTTGCATATAAAAAAAGAAATTCTTAAAATAAAAAAAAAACAGATGAAAATGCAAAAAGAAGATTGCTCTAAGATGCAAGAAATATGCGACAATTTAATGCCTCCCACATTGGATAAAATATCTCAATCAATGATAACCAATTGTCTTTCCGTTGTTAGCAATTATTCTGGTGGCCCTGGAAAAAGAAAAGTTTGTTGTTTTTTATAAAGTTGAACAATTTTTGTATCTTATAATCAAATTTTTAACTTATTTTGTTCAATATTTGTAGGTGTGGAATGCCATTGCAGAATCTCTTAATCCTGTTAAAATACCAGTACTGTGGGAAGCTTTACTAGCTGCTAGAAGTCATTCAACAGATCTCATCATTCAATTAGACATTGAAGAAACTGAAGATGATAATAGTAAAAGTAGGCGTATTATGGATACTGGCATTGCAAAAATTTGCAGTGAACATATGGAGAGTATAGCCAAGTGCCTTTTATATGAAAAACATTCAGAAAATAATTTCTTGGAAATGATGGAGTACATCCAAAAAATGGAAGTAAGATGCATATAGATATACACAGGTTTTAAAATTTAATGGTAATTAAAAACAGTTCATTAAATTAAATTATTTATATTTTTTAGCAAATTTTTGAGCAACAACAGCGGCCAGATTTAGTTGATTGGTTATTTTTGGCATTAGAAGTTAAAAAGTTGGAGGTTTTTCAGTTTGAATTGCAAAAAGAAATGCAGGCGTTTCAAGAACAATTACCTTTAAACTACGTCAGTATGGACGAAGTATTATTGCAGCTAATCGCAGATATTAAGACCACAGATAGTAAAATAGTAATTTACATTTTTCACAATTATTTTACATAAATTCTTGAGTGCATTATTTTTATTAATGCATTTTACTTTTATAGGCCGATCGCGTTCAAGATGTTCAAAATGCCTTGACATATCTCAAGTCGTCAAGAACTTTAATTGTAAAAACAAGAGCATCTTTAGTTAATGCACTGGAAAAACTTCAATTGCTTCAGTCGAACCAAGAAAGTCAATGGCAGAATATCGAGTTGAGCAATGAATTGATCGTTTTCTACAACAATATCGATATCGATGCTTTACGCAAGATTATGCTTAAAGGAGAAACGGGCGTTTACAAGTATTTGAAAACATGCTATGCTAAAGCGTCATTGATCGCAAATGCATCGCTTTGTGATGACAACGTTTCGAACTTTCCGATGTTGCGTGTACCAATTTTTTATCTTATAGACTTGTACAAAGCGTTTGTAATGAATGCGACATTAAGTAAACGCGTAAATGAAGACAATTGGTATTTCAATGAAGATTGCCTAAATTGTTCAGTGAGCTCTCCAACCCTAGTTGCTTTTCCATATCGTGGTATAGAAAACTTAATGAGACTAACCGATGTGGCCTTTGAGAGAGCTCAACAGCACAGCGTTGAATTTGATCAAATATTAAAGATTTGGTAAGTAATCCGAATTTAATTCAAGATTATATCTAAAGTACAAAGTAGGTGGAATAAGTAGACGTTGATGTAAATTTAACGAGATTGCACTGTATTTGTTTTAGGTCCAATCAAACTGTGTGCGAGGTAGTATCCAAAACATTTAGCGACAAAACTGTTTATGGAGCTACTTTGGAGGAGTGGCAAAAGCGGTTTTCTCTGATATTTTACGTTTTACAAAAATCAAACATTACGGCTACGTAACGCTGTTATATTATTAATTTTTGCTTTGAAAATCGTTATTATTGTAATAAATTATTTAATTTTGTATTACATGTATATATATATGATCCACAAAATATTGTTATAGAGATTTTTAATACATTTTGACAATAAAAGATTATTATCAACTCATTTAACATGTTTTTAAAAACTACTTGAATTGTTTAAAAGAAACTGATATAGTGTAATGATTTTATACAAATTTATTGCATATAATTATTCATATCAAAAGTCGTCGGTCATTCATATATGTCAACTATCAATGTACCACTGTAAAAAAACCATACAAAATCGTTTTTTCATTATCGAAAAAATTGATTCTCAATGTTCATCAACAATTTTTTAATACATTAGTACGCATTCTTATACTATACAAAAAATATTATGTAAATATATCTTTAGGGTTTCTTACATATAAAAATAATTATTGCCGCAATATATGTAACACGCTGCATTGATGAAAAAAGTATATCTTGCGGCTTGCTTGATAACTACTAGTTATCGCATTGTGTACAATTAAATTCATAAAGTATTATTTGTAAATATTTTATAACGAGTGCCATTATTTTATCACACATGCATATCAAAAAGTATTTTTTGGCAGCCAAATTATCATCTTTAAAAATAAGAAAACATAGTCATGTTTTCAAATAAATTTTAACAAATACAAACTTCTGCTTCAAAACCATCACGACATTGTTCTCTTTTTATATTGGTTTCGTAATTTTCAAAAATAAAAGAAAAAAATTAAAGCACCATTACAAGAATATGAAATCAAATGAAAAATCTTTTTATAATTTTGAAAAGCAATTTTTATTCTAAATGAAAGTCAATAATCAATAGATGTAAGAAAAGTTTCAATATGAATATAGATTATTGCAAAAATCATAGGACTCTTTTAGTAAATGCCACAATTTTTCAGTATCAAGAATAAAGTACCAGTCTATGAAAAAATTTGCATTTCCCACAGCCAATCAAAAATTTCTTAAGATAAACATTTTTCATCAAACTTTCATACCTAAGCTTAAGTTCTAACGCTTTATAATCATACTTTTTCGTCAGCCAACACCTCCAGCCTCTTTGTGACCTTGGCCATGTCGAAGTCCTTGGCGAGTTTTAGGTAGTTTACTTTCCGTACGACAGGTATTGTCGCCCAGAGAGGTAAAAGTTTACTGATTAGCCTGATATGCTCTTCAAGTTCGCTCAAGTTAAGTTTCGTTCGATACGAGTCATCGAGCTTCTTCGCTACGAATTCGAGAGGTAAAACGCCTTTTTTCTCAGAGACAAAGATATTTCTTATAATTTTCGCCATTTCTGGTAGTCTGGAGTACATTACCGCCTCGGTTCTTGCGTCCGTCGAACGAGTCATCATGTCGAGGGCTTTCGCTGCTTGTTTCGCTCTTACTTTTTCAAGCAAAGACAGTGGTATTCCTTTCAAAATTGGATTGGTGGAAGGTTTGATAGTCTTTGGGGTCGCAGGTGGTGTGTCCACGATTGAGATTTCCACGTTTCGTAGTGATTGTGTGCTCCCAGGTAATTCTGCAATTAATAAATATATCATAAAGTAAAACCATTACAAACTTGAAAACTCCACACAATTTACAGTCTATTTAAAAGAAATATACCTGCAATCGACGTTGCATTTGTAGGAGTACCCATCTTCGCGTGGTTATCTGCCAGCATTTCGATAGCTTTGTGCATACGCGAACTATTGTTAAACATCAAGTTTGCCTTTTCTAATACATCTTTAGCAGTTGTAACCTTCTCTTGAGTTGGTGCACAAGGTAGTTCAGACATTTCAATATCTTTGCACGATTCAACATCAAACTCTGGATGCCACCTGGTGATTTTATCTTTAGGTATAACCATTGGCGGATCTAGACTTTGCAAAAACTTCTGGTGCTCATCTTTAACAATTTCTAGTATTGCGTTGTAAAACTTGCGTTTACGCTCCAATAAGACATTTGGTCCCATGATTGTCTCTTGGGCGGATTTTAAAACGTTGTCTGCGTCTGGGGTATTCCTGCCGCTTTTTTCTTTCTCGAGTTCGGCAAGCGGTGTCATTACAAGCTCGTACTTCTCGGGATTACCAGTACCAAAGGTACGCAATTTTTCTTGTCGGAACTTGAAAGCATCTGGGTAAATGGTTTTAATCTGTAAAAAACGAATGATTATAGTTTATTGCTGGTTATTTATAATGTTTCAAAGATTTTATTATCTTACTTGTGCCAAATGCTCGAGTGTAAAATCACGTCGCACCAATTCTTGAACAGCAGGTTTAAGTTTTGAGAAGGTAATATTTTCTTTGCGGTTGTACAACATTGCAGAAACAGTATCAATGCTGCGAAATACTTCTGCAAGGTAGCGGTATTTATAAGGTAAAGAAAAAGCCTTTCCACTTGTCTCCACCAAAGACTGAAATCTCTGATATGCTGGTGTCTTGGTAGGACTACCCTTGATTGGACTGGCAGGAGCTTCTTTAGGCTCAAACAGCAGACGACGTGCAGGACTAGCTTTGGGTGATAGTTGAATCGTCTTGGTAGGACTAAAGAACTTATTGGGTGATTGCAGAGATTTCTGAGGACTCACTGGTATTTCAATCTCTATACGCTGGAACTCTTTAATTTTCAGGCGCTCTTCATTACTCTTTGTTTGCTCTTTTCTTTCCTGTTGCATTTGATTTAATTTCTGTAATTTATCTTCACAGCTTTTGAATTTGTTAATCCTGGCTCTGAGCTCAGCCATCCTTGAGCTGGTAGTTATTTTAGCTTTTACTTCATCCAAACTCATGTCCCTGTTTTTAATTGGTGATTCTTTGGTAGGAGTCTTGAAATATGCAGGCTCCTGAACCTTCTCTTCAACTTGACTAGGCTTAGCAGTCCTAGACACACGTTTTTTAGTTGTCTTTTTAGGGCTCAGACATCCTAATTTTTCAAACACAACTTTGTTATTCTGCTCAATTTCTTCATTCACCTTTAACAGAGTTTCACGAATGTCAGTCTGGCCATCTTGGTGCACAGTCAATTTCTTTCTTACTGTTCTGGTTCTGGTAGTTGACTTGGATGATTTTGAGCCCAAGTCGAACTGTAAATTTCTTGCTACCATGTCTTTCTTTGATTCCATTTTGGTCTGCAAATAAGGAAAAATTTTATGAATTATCAATGTTATTACACGCAATATATGGATTCACTAAATGATTGGATTAAATACACCAGAAAGCATAAATAAATTGCTTTAAAGAAAAACATTCACTTCCAGCTCCCATTCACAAGTGTGATTCTTTACACATCAACCGTCAGTGCAAGCTGCTATATTTAAAGTTTATATAACGAGGTATTTTGCAATGCAATCGGAATTGTATTGTCAGCAATTTTCTCAATCAACACATAACATTTGTTGCTGCAATCGATACTCTGTAAGCTGCACTGAATTCACTTCTACTCTTTGCATGGTTGGAACACTGATCTGAATACCACATGTTTTTTAGAGCAGGTAAAAAAAACAATAAAGTACAAACGACATACAACTGAATTCTTCGTTTAATAAGGCTTCTTTCATTTTTAAAGTAAAGTGTAAACATTAAATTCATCGCCTTACTGCACACAATTTAAACTACATTACAGATAAAACAATCGCGACGTTTATTTACAGTGCAAAACAAATACAGACGCAAAAACAAAACAGGCATCGACGTTCCATAATTCAACATCTCCGCAATTCGGAAAAGCCGTTTGGAAAACCCGGCGAATCAGCCGTGTCCATTTCGGAGCAAGTGCGACGCATCCCTTTAAATCCCCAACGGAAAACCCTACGCGCACGTATACACTATACACAGGTATACAGCGCGTGCCCAGAGGGTCGCCACGACGCACTATCCCAGCCAAACAAAGCCCCCTACACACACACACGAAACCCGCAAAAATACCTTGCTGCTCTTGACCGACTGGCTCGGCTGCTCGACCCTGCCGCCGGATTCGTCCTCGGGGATCAGGCCGAGGATTTCCCTGGTGCCATTGTCGTCGAGGATTAGAACCTTCGACTTGGCTCGGAGCTCCTCGCTGGCCCGGCGCTTCCTCGTCTGGAAGTACGCCGCGACCGACTGCTGCGACATGTCGCCGACCTGGACCAGCGGAGTCTCTTTCCACCGAGCTCGAGCGCAGCACTCGGCTAACGACAATGCGAGGATGTAACGGGGAAACCCGCGCGACGCGTCGATGCGTTATTAGGTTAAAGGCGAGAAGTGCACGCGAGCGCGGGGGTCGAGGGGAGGATGCGCTTTTCGAATCGGCGAGAGAAGAAAGAGAGAACAGAGCGCGTGTGCAACGGTCGTTCTTGCGGGACCTACTGCTGGCGGCGGCCGTTGCGGGGAGAGAAAAAGCGCGCGATTCGGGCGACGTTGCCGCGTCGCTTTCCCGCGCGAAACTCGCGCGCGATTATATATTGCGCGTCACGTGACACCTGCAATTGCGACGTTGCGGGCCGTTGCGAAATAGATGCGGGGGCGGACGGCGGGAGATTTTGAATGTTGGAAGAATTATTGAAGAAGAATAGTATGGTCTTGACGGAAATTATGAGTAAATAAAAATTATTGCCTGCGCTGGAAATACTCGACGCTCAAGTTTAGTCTACTGTTTTCTTTTCGATGTCCCGGTGCGGTAAACGTCCGAACAGCTTTTCTGTCGGTCGCTTAACTGCCGTGACTGTCTCTGTCGCATAAGCAGTAAGTATATATCTCTGTGCTGCAACACAACGCGACTTTCTACTCATTAGAAAATAAAAGATATAAACACAATGGGTTATCTACATTATCTATGCACTTATCAATTATGAAATCAGGCGTGTCTCTGCGTAACGTGTTATTTTCAAAACTGTGATAATACATGTATTTTCATTCTGTTTGTTTTACATTTTTTTGTGTTTTTTTCCCCAACATTTCCCAGTAAATTTTGTTTATTTAATAAATTGCATTTATTTTTCTCAATAAATCATACATACGCTTATCCAGCAAAATCTACCTTATCGACTACGGAGAACAAAAGGAGCATCCTGTCCTGACTCAAGATAAGGAGAGGCCCCTACTTTTCTTCCTCAAATTCTTTCACTTATTATTATTTCGCGTCGGCCAAGGCTCGCACAACAAAACGATATATAAGCAGCTGCAGACACACGAACCTGCCACACGACGGTAGCCGGAATCTGGAATATGAATCAAGATGACAGGTATATAGAAAGCCCTGTCGGATTGAATTGCGAGTATAAATATACGGCGAGTTAAATATAGCGGCTCTTTCATAAAACCAAACTACCATTTTTAATTACGCCATAAACATTTTTATTGGCCACACTACACTCCCTCGCAGCTATACTTGCGCGTATAAAATTCTTAATGAAGGGCCGCTGAATTTATGCGCTCCTTTCTCGCGAGCGTTGACCGACGGCGAAGAAGCTCTAATATAACGTGTTATCGGACCGGTTGTGCGGTATACACGAAAATTCCAAGGATCGCTAAATGCGAGTGCGAGAACATTTAAATTTCCCGCCGATTGGGATGGATGTCAATTTTCTTCGAGACGATGTTGTACTTGCAATAATATTGTGATTTTTACTGCGCAAGCAAAATACTCTGATATTCATTTTTTATCAAAGATTTGCCTTAAAATTTACAACACAACGATTATTCAACCAAAAGAATAAAGATTTTTAAGCAGACGATTATTACATTTGATATTCACCGCAATATTGACGAGTAAGTCTCCCAATCATTCGTTACTTCAATTTTCCGAATTCAAACAAACGTGAATTTCCCGCTCTTTTCGCCCATGCACCTAAGAGCGTCTTCTCGCTCAGTTTTTTAAAAAACTAAAAATACGATCCAAAATTGTCCAATAGAGCAAACTTCTACTCGTCTGGAGCAAACGCTTGACACGAAAACGAACTTTCCACCCCAATCAACAATCCCGACATCGACGGTACACTCGCAACAAAACTTTCGCTCGTTCTCTCGCAATCCAACCGGTTGCAAATCGCGAAAATCCCGCTTTCCCGCGGAGCCGTTCCTCCGAACAGCCATCGCAAGAAATCCGCCCTCCAACCCAGCGATATACGCTCGCGCATGGCGCAGCATCGGCGAGCGATGGAAAATATGGCGACGGCAGACGGGGCTCGCGCAGCGCCGAGCAGTAGCCTCGACGGCAATAGCGAAGGGGCTGAGCTGGAGTAAGCAGTGCTGCTCGCGCTACTCCCCCTGCGCCTCGATATATATATTTTTCTCTCTCTCTTCTCGTCCGCGCGCAGCGCAGCGAGAAAACATCGTCGGAGAAGAGAGACAGACTGCACATCCCGGTGATAGATACACACGTAGATATACACTTAGGCGCGGAATACACGAGATCGTCGTCGTCGGCGCGGAGAGTCAGCCCCCGTATAAGACAAGTGCGGTATACATCAGTGCGTGCATTCGTGTGTCTCTCTGTGTGTGTGTGTGAGCGAGAGATAGAGAGAGAGGAGGCCTGGTGGAAAATGGCAGAGCTGCAGGACGCGACGCGACGACCAGTGCCTACTACGAGGACGTCGACGGCGAGTCGAGGTCGCGGCGGTGACGAGGCTCCCTTCGTCGCCTGATACACATAAGCAGTGTATATAGATATACAAATATCTCTCTCTCTGTCTCTCCGTTGCGTGCTGTATCCGCATTGTATTGAATACACGTATATACACACGCGCGCGCACACAGACGTAGTCTGTTATCCCAGGCGAGCCGTTTACTCAGTACTGGAGTTGTGTCGAGTGCGGATGTGCGCGAGTGCGGAGCTGCACTAGGAGGCGAGGGATCCACGCGCAATATAGCCTGCAACGAGACTCTCCGCTTCTCTCTTTCACTCCCGGCGATTCTCTCTTTCTGATTCACCGAAGCTCTCTCGCTCGCTCTCTCTCTCCGAAACATGGCATCCGAAAGGTATATATACACTTGATTTTTTTTCTGCTCTTTCCTTCTCTCTCGCTCTCCCTCTCTCTCTCTCTTTCGTATACGTACTCTCCCAAGTGCGGGTGGACGTAGCGGTATAGAGAGAGAGAGACTGGCCGCCGTTGAAATTTGGCAACCGCGGGCGCTTGACACGGCCTCGACACACACGGCCCCTCCGATATATGCGGTTTGCGAATCGATAGCGAATTTCCCTCTTGTTTTATTTTTCTCTCGCTCTGTGCACACACTCCGCTCTCTCTCCCTCTGCCCTGTGTGCACTCGGTGCCAGAGAGTAGTATACCTATAACCAGAGAGTCGTCTTGCGCCTTGCGCGAGGCTCTATTATAACGCGGCCGTGTGAACGCGTGTAGGCGTGAGCGGCGCACATTGTCGTCATTTTCTCTTTCCCTTTTTTTTCCCTTTTCCGTTTTTTCTTCTTTTTTCGAAAGACCGGAGAGTGTGCACTCGGTTTTCTTACACGCGCGTATAGGTATATATGCGCGCGGCATCGCCTAGCTACGTGGGATTCCTCCCGTTTCAATGCCCCCGACTCTCCGTATCTCCCTCCCTCCTCTTCCCTTTCTAGTTACACACAGCGGAGCAGCAGCAGCCGCAGCAGCAGCAGCACACGATATATGCAGTCATTTTGTCTCTGCTGCAGCTTCTTTCCCCCCCCTTTTTTTTCACCGAGAGTTTTTCTCTTTTCTTCACGCCGACGACGACGGCGACGAGAGTCCGGGGCTTTTCCGTCCCTTGATTTTTCTTTTGCTCGCGCCGACTGCAGTAAGTGCAGCGCTGCTATATACTTATACGGAAAGAGGTTTTCCGTGAGCTCGAGCTTCTGGGTTAGCAGAGCCTGAACTTTTTTTCCCGTTTATACACGTCTGTCCTCCGATGCGAAACGAAATATTTTCTCGGAATCAAACGGGGGGAGGGGGGACGGGACGTTTAGCGCGTATTACAGCCTCGTGATTCCGGGCTATCAACGAATTTCTCCGCGATGCTCCTCTTTGTGATCGAAGGCGAGTTTCGTGAAAGAGTGTGTGTATAATGTGTGTGTGAGCCGTGAATTATTCATCCGGCGGAGGGGAAATGACAGTTGGAGAGAAGACGTTAGACGTTGGGATGATACTTACGGTTTCTTCATCTTCCTCGACGCCCGGTTTTATCTCGATGGCTTCACTTTAATGCGCGGTTTTCCCTCCGGGGCGCGCGCGCGCGCGAGAAGAAAAAAACGTCATCTTGCGGTCTTGAAAAGAGCTGGATTACATAGTTTTCTCGGGATATATAGGCGTCCCGGGATGATTCTCTTTGATTTAAAAAGGTGTATCGCTTTCTCGCGTATAGCTTCGGTCCTGTATATATGCGACTCCCTGCACACACGTTATATATACTGACTTATACAGAAACCGGCGGAGAGAAATGGGGTATATGGATTCCTCCTCGCCTCTTCCCTTTTTCTCAAATATAACGGCTCCACGGACACACACGGCTCGCGCCCGAGAGCTGCATATATATGTATATTGTATATATTATATATATTATATACGTTTTTGCAAACGTTTAGCGACGCGTTCGTCGCGCGCGGGTAAAGCCGCGTTTTTAATTGCTCCTTTAATTCATTCGCTCTCGCGAAACGCGAAAGTGAATTGATGACTTCTCTCCCTTTTGCCCGACTCTCGCTCGCGAAAATCCCGTGAATTCGCAGTAATCCAAGCGTCTTCCGCGAAGCGCTTATTTCCGGCCCAGACTAAATCCGAGAGAGAGAGAGACAAAACGAATCCCGAAAATTGCCGAGTCCCATTACTTCCTGTCCGCGTGCTGTGCAGTGTATATATATATCGCCAGGCTTATATAGATACAGCCTTGCTCTCGTCTCCTCGGCGTATAATACGACTTTCACGGTCGCCTATAGGGGACATCACCGCGGCGCAGAGATATATCCGCGACGATGTGTACGGCCCCAAGGCTGATGGATTTCGTGCGCGCGCGCGCGCGGGGGGGAACGAACTGCCGCTGCATTTTTAAAACGCGAGAGAGAGAGAGATTGCCGAGCTTTAAATTGGGAGACGTCATTGTGAGCGAGCTCACGACTCTTTTTTTTGTCTTCCTCTCTCTCTCTCTCTCTGTCGAGTGCTCGTGCAGTGTGTACTTAACACAAGAGATCGAGGGGGGGAAGGGGGGATGGGGAGTTTGTAGGTGAGGGTCAGGGAAATTTTAGCGAACGCTTTTCTTCTCTTCCCTTCCCGTCGTCGCTCTGCGGTGATTAATCGGCCTTTGAGGAGGTGTAGTGCGCGCGATATCTCCGATTAAACGTGACGTTTTGATCGATTGCGTTGGCTCCGAGCTGCAGATTGATTGCGTGTATTTATGATGTAGTTTATTGTCGGGCGCGTGTGTCGAAGACAAAAAGAAAACTGGGTTTCCAGGATTTTCCAGCAATGCTACTTGCGCCGATTCACATGTAGGGCTTTGTAGTTTTGTTGGTTTTGGCAGCCCGGCACAGCCCCCCCCCCCCTCGGCGGCGGCGTCTCGCCTTTGAAGAGGTGTTTCTTTAGTGGCTTTATAAAAAAAAAAAAAAATAGAGGTCTTCGCGCGGGCTTCTCTCCACTTAGGTTAATAGACGGGATGCTTTATTATTATCTCGTTCCAGAGTCCTTGGGGTATAAATATATGTGTCGAGGTGTTTATTTTCACTTGGGAGTGCATACGTATACGCGAGCGACTATGTTTGTTAAAAGAAAGAGTAAGCGTAATCAAAGAATTTTCGTAACAACAGTTTAAATTTCTGGCGAAACACATGTAGTTGCAGTAGGCTTAAAATTCAATAATTTCCACTAATAGAATTGTGCGACCCGCGCGCGAACTATACAGAAAGCTTCCGCTAATCGAAAATTCATGCGACGTGCCTCACTCTCTCTCTTCCTCGACTTGTATATATATATAGAAACGTCGTATCCTATATACTTCTCTCCGCCGATATACGTCGTCGCCAACGCGCTGCGCTGCGCACGAGCACTTGTTTCCAGAAAAAACAGCGTCGACGGAATTCATCCGGCCGTTTTTCACAATGAGGATCATATCCACTGTCCGCACACTGCAATTACTCCGGAGAGTCGAGTCGCCGGTTTAATTACTTTGTCGTCGTCGTCGTCGTCGTCGTCGTCGTCGACGGCGAATCAAACGTCGCGCAATATTCCGACTCTCTCAGTGTGTACCGCGAAAAGAGACGACGACGACGAGGTCTATACGTATATATACAACAAGTGCGTACACGTATATACTACACTATACTATAGACGTAAGGCTGAATGAACGTATGAATTTTTTAACGAGGCGTCTAAAGCGTCGAGGCGAGACTCAAAGGACGTAGACGACGGCTTCCTCCCCTTCCTGAAAATGCCTCCTCTTTTCCACTCGATGTCTCGCGCGCGCGCGCGCGGCGCACTGCCTGCTCGTCCGCGCGAGCAGACATGTGCGCGGCTTTGGGTGGGACCCGCGAGCTATATAGACCCTGTGTCTTTCTCGTCGCCACCGCCACCGCCGACTATATATACTTACACTATCAACGCACGTACACGTACACGTATGTGTATGTATATATGTGTGCACAACGCGTCCTTCTCCCCCTCGTGCTTTTTCTGCCGCTCTCTGTGTGCAGAGAAGCTTATATTCTCTTTTTGCGTCGGCGCTGCTGCTGCTGCTGCGGCTGCGGCTGCTGCGCTTTGTAGCCCATGGGATTTTCGACGAATTGAAAAATTCAATCGACTCTCTCTCTCTCTCTCGAGTGGATTATACCAATTGCCTTTTTTTCGGATACACGCGCGCGCGCAGATGGGAAAAGTTTATTAGCCTCTTTCCTTCTCTCTCGTCTCGCCTCTTCTCTCGCTTATACGCGTGCTTTAGTCCGCGTGTGTGTGCTCCGATAATTTTCATTTCGCGAGAGAGCGACAGGCCGCTATTAAAGGGAATTACCGCGCGGCGGACTGTTTTATCGATGCCGCGAACAATGAACGGCGCGGGAGAGAGAGATCCTTTTGCGCTGCAGCGACGTCCTCGACGCGTATAATACCCACATCACCGCACGCGCGTGTGTCCGTGTAGACGCGTATAATCAGGGTAAAGTCGCTCGCTCCTCGCGTGTGCGCGTCGTTATATATTTCTAAACTTTTTATGGAAGCAGTAAATTGCCCCGGCACGACGTATCAAAAGAAGCGAAATGTATATATACGTGTACGTCGGAGATAGAGAGACGAGTATATATAGTGCTGTGTCTCTCGTGTACTTTGCCCGGGCGACCCGCCGCTGTGTAATACACCCTCGACGACGTGTTCGCGCGCTCGGGAAGTTCGAATCGTTAAAAAAAAGGGAAAAAAATTAAAAGAACAAAGTTAAAGGAACGACTCGATGAGACAGAGTTTGTGCGGCCGTCCTATCTTCATAAACAAAGGGCTTTATACAGCCCTGCGCGTTATAAACATATCCATTCAATTTTCGCGTGCCGCACGGATTTATTGCACAAGCTCTCGCGAATTTCGCGTGTGTGAGTATACAAAAGATACGAGGAAGCAGGCGCTGTTTGCTCCTTTCGGAGAAAATCGCTTCTCTCGAGTGTCGCACCTTCCTCTCCGAAAAGGGCGAAAAGCCATCAGTCAGGAGAGAGAGAGAGCTAAGGCTGAGCGAAAAAAAAATATCGGAGAGACACTCACGTGCACGCATCGCGATGCAAGAAATATATTTACTTATATATACCGCATTGAAATCAGGGATCCTCGTATACCATCTCTCGCGCGCGATAATTAGTCACCTTTCCCGAGATGCCCTTCTCTCTCACTCGGCGTTTTAGCATTTTCCCCGCGGCGCTGCGCAAATATACGTGTACACACGCAGATACATATATATAAAACAAGAAGAAATTCTCGCTCTCTTCTCACACTCCGAATAATATCTCTGTCTCTCGCGCTAACTACGCGGCCTCTTGCGCAAATTCCCGTCGTGTCTTTCACTCGTTTTTTGCGCTCGCTGTACACGATATATATACAATATACATGTATAGTAGGTACACACACACAGAGACGAGATACACACGCCGGAGAGTCCGTCCTTCGCTCGACTCTTCCGTCTTTTGTGCATTTCGCCTCGTCGCTGCAATTTCCCTCTTGTGCGGTATAGTGTCGCACTTTTTGCTCGGCGTCTCTCTCTCTCTCTCCTTCGGCTTATATACCCTTATATACGTCCTTCTCTCTCTCTAGGCTCTTTTCTTTTAACGCTCCGTGTCCCTCTTGTGTACTTCTCGGCTTTTTCTCCCGCGGATGCGCCGCCGCCGCAGCCACGGCGGTTTCCAGCTCTCTTTCTCTCCGTCTCTGAGCCGCGGCGGCGGCTGTAAGCTCGAGGAAACGCGCGCGCTCTTCGAAGGGAAATGGGTCGGCTTTTCGAGTGTAGTTATTGTATTACGCGCATGCCAGAGAGCCGCGCATTGTTCGGATGCGCGGACAATGCGCGGCTAATCGGCCGTTGATCAAATCGACGTAATGGGCTCATCTCTCGGTCTCTCGCGTGCATATATATAATGTATATGTATATTGTATGTGTATTATATTAAATCAATTGCGCGACGCGTCTGTGGAGAGCGATTATGGCGCATTAAACGCGCGGCGGCCGCCCGACGATTATTCCGTCGACGAATGTATAATTGCGTAGCTTTCGATATGTATCGTATCTGTATTATATGCTTATTATAGACGGCTCATCTCTCTCTCACTCTGGTTCGATATTACACATAATATATATATATACGACTCTGGCGATGCCTTTCGGCCGTGCGGCCGCGTTGTTTTCTGCTCTGACGAGCCCAATCGCGCATACACACTCTCGCTCGCGCCGAGTTTCTCAATGCCATCACACGCACCGAGTGCGCATAAACGCGTGTGCACGAAAACAGTCAATTTAAATATACGAGTGTATACGTATGTATACCGTCTCGACGCTCTTTGTGAAGAGCGACGCGCGTGCGCTACACGCTATAACGCATCTGCTGCTGCTGCTGCGGACACGCCAAGGTTTAAATGAGAGAGCGAGCAAACATGTGCGTCTTTTGCACGCACTTCATTTCCCTTTCGCGCACTTTCGATCTGCTTCTCTCGTCGGTACACGCGCGTACGGATGTGCGCAAAGTGTATAAGGCCGACTATGCAGGGGAGAGTCGCTCGGTGTGTGACTGACGGTAATAGTTGCGTAGAGTTATTTTGGGATGAATTTTAAAATTGGTTTTTTTTTGTTCCTCGAAACGATTGGTGTAAAAATTGAGATTCAAACGAAACAATGTATTCGGCGTAATAGTCGTGCTTGCGATCGAAAACCGACAATCGTTATTACACGAGTTTGTTGGGAACAAAGAATAAAAATTTTAAAAGCATACCTCTCCAGAGTAGGTCACCAAGAGTAAATTGAAAAAAGGATTTATTTTTCAGAGCGCGACATAAATATTAATTTTTGATGTAAAGAATATTAAACGAATGTCAATTATAGGCCAGAATATTTTTTCTCGGATCCGCACGAGCTCAATAGAGTCGAAAGCATAAATTTGCCGATGCGGGCTAAAAACGCGCAATCAGCTAATATAACAGAGGCTGTTAAGCGTACTGGGCGACTCTCCCCTATATACATATACATCAAGAAAGCGAGAGAGAGAGAAGACTCTCGCTCGTGCGAACCGCCGGCCTATTTGGGCCAATTAAACCTTCCCTTCGCTGACATCACGTTCTCTTTTCTGCCGCTCTCCTTCTCTCTCATTCTCTCTCTCGCTATCGCAATTGCGATCTGCTCCGCGCCCGAGCAAAGGGCTTTGAGGAATTCGCCGCGAGAAGAAACGCTGCAGATTTCCTCTCTACCCGCCCAAACGCACATTATACACGCGCAGCGATTTATCCCCGAAATAAACACGCGTTTAAGTACATTTGTGTAGTACACAACAACTCGCAGTAAAATTCACGATCGCGCGCAAATTGCCTCTCGGGATCCCCCCCCCCCCTCTCGGGATTAGTCGCGCTTACGTTTTCACTCGGGCCGATATTCGGAGCGAGGAAAGAAGAAAAAAAAGGAATCGCTCGCGATGCCGCGGTGAATCACGAGAGCTGCTGCACACGGCCGCGCGTCATTGTATAATTCGGGGAATTAAAATACTTTCACTTTATATGGATTGCTGTGCGCCCCGCGAGTGTATATATGTATATTATACGCGTTTTTCCGCGCGACTGGCTTCTCTCTCTCTCTACTCGCGCGCGCGCGTGTGTAACTGGAGCGAATCTCGTAAATATTCTGTAAACACACGCCAGCACTACACGCAGCGCTTTGCTTTGTTTTTTTTTGTCTCTCTTGAAAGTTGCCTTCAATTAACGCGCTTTTATATTGTGCGTGCGGTGGAGGCTACGCAGCAGCTCTCGGTGCGAGATTGAATTAGCTCGTGTTTCACGCGCGACGCTGAGAACCTTGTGTGTATGTGTGTATTGTGTACTTACTGTCTTATTACACGTGTGTGCAATTTTCTGGATAAAAATAAGCGATTCGAAATTCCCGCCTAATCGAGCCCCTGAACACCGGTGTTCTGTATGTCGTCGGCGGATAATTCGATTCGAGGTACTTAGCAGCCGACAGAACGACCGATATACATACAGCAACGACTCGACGACTCGAGTGTCTGCGTGTGTTATGTGGCGTCGTGCAATACAACGTAAACACACACGCGAAGCTTCTTGTGTAGTAAAAGCAATCATCGATCGCCGGGACGATCGATATACCGGCCTCCGCCGCCTCCCCCCGAGACACCGTATGTATATATATAGACTGGGAGAGAGACGCTATATATGTATATATGGTCGTGTCTCGCCGCACACTTGGCCCAATTCTGCAGCGGAGTTTCTCGCCTTGCGACGAGACCACTATATATAACGACGCGTCTGTAGTACACGTATGTATATAGCTTATATGCGGACAAGGGCTAAAAAGTCTCGCGCGAGCGTATAAGCATATGCGGAGAGAGACAGAGAGAGAGAGAGAGAGAGAGAGAGACACGAATTTATTGGTGCAACGAACGCGAGAGGCACACGCGATATCTACTCGGCGCCGGCGCCGCGCCTTTCTCCGCCATATAATGCGCGCGGCTGACGCTCGTCGTGTGCTCACACATACATGTGTGTGTGTATATGTGTGTATATATATAAACGTGTACGTTATATATATATGCACTAATATGCAGAGAACCGTGTGTGGCTATACAGTATACATTATACGTATATATTGTGCGCGCTACGGCCTGCTCGAGCGCGTCTAATACACAGGCGTCCATAGAGACACTATATATACGTATATACAATACGTATATATATGAAATTGGAATTCCTGATAGGCCGCGCGCGAGAGGTTGCAGCGTAAAACTATTTTTGCGCGCGTGTGCGCCGGCCGGTATGCGCCCGAGAGCGCGTGCAGCATTATACTCGGGCGTTTTCAGGGATCGATGAACGGGAGCTGCGCTCTGCCTCTCCACTATATACATATACATATACGTGCGCCGCCTGCGCTCGTCCATGTGTGTGCGAAAGCGTGCGCGTATTTATACGTATACATATAGGCGCTTGAGCGAGGCATATATGAGTTCGTTGGGCATGAAAACGAGGATTATTGTTTTGGCTTGCATATGTGTGTGGGGGGGGGGGGAGAGCTTCTCTCGATTGCGAGAGAGAGAAGATTGTTTTCGGCGTGTGTTTATTGAATTTGGGGGGTGAGGGGGGTGGGGAGGAGTATTGATTTTTTGGGGAGAGAAGGGGGTGCTCATTGATATTTTGGGAGAGGTGACGAGGCGCAGTGTGTGATTTTCGAGGAGATTGCGTGCCGAGGCGATTCCGGTTTATTCGGACTCTCTCCTATAAGTGGGATGATTTATGGAATTTTTTTTCGGAGATCACCTTCTGCTCTCCCGAGGTGTACGCATATATAGGTGCATTAAAAGATGTTTTACGCGCGCTCGGCGGGCCGGTCGAATGCGGGCGGCATTTCATTTTTAACGACATTTAAACTCATTGAATATGAGTTGCGCCGATAATGAAGTGGTCTGTATGCAGGTTTATACGCACGTTTCTTTAATTATTTTTTGTACCGATCGCTAAATATGGGCTATTTACTTATAGCAAACGTTGATATAATTTTTAAATATCTCACGACGTTGGTGCAGTGCGTATACATCAATTATTGTTTAAATATCGTTTTCAATTAAAAAGTAAATAAATAAATGAAACGTTCATTATACTGCAGTGACCCGGAAAAATTTTACAACTCGAGCATTTCGACTTTGCATTGAAAATAAAGATATGCAAAGTGTTTTTTATGTGATATATAAATACCGATAAGTCTGTAACAGTTGACTCAATCAACATCCTGCACGTAATACCTCACTTGGGTGTGACGTAGATAAAACCAAAAGTAAAAGTTAACCGCAGGGTCATGCCATACGGCGCTGTATATGTAATATATCTGTTCGAGGATAAAACTTTAATTATAAGAGAGCTCTTAACCCACAACTCCCGCTACAAATCGCTGTAAGCTTTTTTATTTCCCGTATAGACATTCGTACGAGATAAATTTAACTTGAATTATAACGATTCGGTGCATAAACAAGCCTGTAAATGGCTAACGGTTATGTAAATGTCAAGTCTGTGGACGCACCTTAATTGTCTATTTTAAAAAGAAAATATGTTCCTCCTTTGGTTTCTTATTTATATCACATTTGTGTAGATACGACGTCTTATGCATAATTTTACAATAACGTAAAAACATAAAAAAAAATAAGGCACTCCCGCACACTCCTGTATACGAATACACAAATATTCATCGAGTTCTCTTTCCTTGGCGCGAAAATAGAATCTCGATCCAAGTATAACCGTCGGAGGCGTTGTTTTTTAAATAACGAAAAATAAAAAAATAATCCCCGAATCCTTTTTCGACAAAAGCATTCGCGATATCGACCGTCCATCCCTCATACACATACACAGGTGTATATTTATCCACACAAACCAAAATAGTTTTCGACTGTCCGAGAAAAAAGAAAGAGAGAGGAGAAAGAGCGTTTTCGCGATCGCTCTATCCAATTTTCAAGCTTATCAATTTACCATAGACTGACCCGTATGTGTGCTTCGATACACACGTGATATATATAGAAGCTTGTACACGTGTGTATACATATATACACGTACGTGTATATAACCGCATCGAAGCGCGAGCAAACGCGATTCTTTTTCCGATTGATGAAAATAGAACGGGAGCGCAAAGCGCATCCCACACAAACACACACACACACACACACACACACACACACACACATACACACACAGTACGCCGCTTAAAGCTCCCGCGTGTAATCGTAGCCCCCCACACGTTCACTTACAATATATACACTGATCGTTACGTCAGTTATTCCACTGTGCAATAAGGGGAGAAGCAGTTTGTTGCGCGCGAGACGATATCGTGAGCGGCATTGTTATATGGCTCGTTGCTCGCGTCATATATGCGTGTGTGTGTGTGTGTGTGTGTGTGTGTGTGTTTGTTTGTGCGTGTGGCTGTGAAAAAAGTGGAGATAAAAAAAATTTGACGGGAAAATCGAGAGGAGATTCGTTTCGGCTTGTATATCTGTGCCAGTAACGCGCGCGCACATAGATTTCCGGAATGTGTTTATTTAAATCCACTTGGACGCCTCGAGAGAGAGAGAGAGAGAGAGAGAGAGAGAGAGAGAGAGAGAGAGAGAGAGAGAGAGAGAGAGAGAGAGAGAGAGAGAGAGAGAGAGAGAGAGAGAGAGAGAGAGAGAGAGAGAGACTTTTCCATATACATATATTTTATTATAACGGAGAGCTCCGTCGGAGAGCTGTTAGTGACGGGGCAATTTATTTTTTCGTCCGGTTCTTCGAGTGTGTATACGTATACGTATGTGTATGTGTGTGTGTATAAGCTAATGGGATCGTGGTTGTTGATGTCTATCTGATATGTTTGCGGGCTGCAAGGTCGATGAAGGAAATTGAGAGATAGACGATAGGAGTAATGGAATTAGAAATGCACCGCTGTTTCGTATAAGGTTAATTCAATTTTCCCTCTCTCTCGCGCACACGCGATGTGTCGGGCTTCGAGTGCACTTGAATTTTCGACGGATTTGAGGAGCTACTCTCGAGGAGTCGATTGGTTTTGAATATGTGAAAAAAAAATCGATGACGTGTGTTTAATAGTCACAGATTTGAAAATTGAGTATATGCGGTTAGAAGTCGGCGTGGTTCAAAGCTGTCGCCTCCTTTATAACGCCGAATTTTTTCCGGCTTCGCTCATTTCTTTATATATAAGTAAACGCCTCCGACTATTCATTCCCCGCTAATTCTTACCTTTTCTCTTATCAATTCCCGCGACTCGCGTGAGTGATTTCTTTTACTTTCTGTATAACGCAATTTTTTACTCTTGGCTGTATGTGGCATCTTTTCATCTTTCGTTATAAAATTGTTCTTTTAATGAACCGAGTAAAGACGTCACACTTACGATATCACGAAAATTCGTGAAATTTCCGATCTTATCCGCGATAAAAAAAATTCGGCCATACGGCACGACACTTCGCCTCTGGTGCGTTTCATGTGCTCGTGACTCACTGGGCAAAGCAGTTGTCAGCGGCGATATAAGAGTCAATTTATAAGCCGCATGCTAATCGAGGATCTTCAAGACTCACCGACCTGCATCATGTGTCAAAATAATGTTAAGCGCAGAGAGAAGCACTACACTTTGAAACCCTCGTCGTCGTCGCCCCGACAATTGTACTGCTCGCATACACCGTATAATAATACTCCCGACAGGGTCTCGCCGAGTTCTCTCTTTCCATCTCGCCGTACAGAGAAAACGTCGAGATTAAATTCCTCGGTTCCAATTTTTTTTCCATCGGAAAAAACGGCTCGCTGTGTCCCGGCATTCCGACGCGTCAGGCATCGCAAAAAGCCGATGTTATTACGCGATAATCTAAGCAAACATTTTTTACCCCCTTCCCCCTTTTCTCTCGCCCCCCATTAAAAAATAGTCAATGTTTGCCGTGTTTATCAGTCAACTTGACTGGCGTCTCTGTCATAACCTCGGCTTATCTCTCCCGACGAGAGAGACTCGCGCGCATTATATCTCACACACTCGCTTTTTCATAGCGAAAGGATTCGTCCGGCGCGTGTCCATTAGGAGAGCAAGATCACGGCGAAAAAACTCTCCCAAAGACGCGATTCGTCTCGAGGCGAGCCTCCACACAATTACACGCAACGCCGATCCAGTATTCGCTCGGAGCAGCGCATTGTTCTAAGCTCGACGACGACGGCGACGGCGGCGGCGACGACGACTTGCGAAAGGTGTGTACACTGTGTCTGTCCCGCGAGGAAAATCGTCTAAAAAGCCATTGAAGCCCGAGAAAGTATGGTCAAATGCTCCGCGAGGCGTGGAAGCAGGAGAAAAAAAAAGAAAGCCGAGTTACAAGTACAGTGACGCAATTGGGCAAATGCGCTTGTGAGAGAGAGACGAAAAAACTGAGTTTACATCTATAGAGTTCAGAGGGAGTGACGGGGGGAGGGGGGTACGGAGTGGACACTATGCTTCTGCGTTAAACAAAACCATCAAATTCCACGTTCGATATAAAGGACGAATAGCCCGGCGCAAAGCCATTTTTGGCGTCGTTCCAGCTCTCTGCGCAGCCGATTTTCAGTTCACTCTGGCAAGTTCGTCGATGAATCATTTCCTTTTGCTTCTCCCCCCCCCCTCCTCCTCGAGCTCGTATTCTCTCTCTCTCTCTCTCTCGCTCGTCCTCGACGTGTGTCGTCCGTATATACTCTCGCGTCGAGTCTCTGTCTCTGTCGCTCTTTTGCTCTCCCACGTGCGCGGAAGACGAAAAAGGGGGTCGCAAAGCTATAATATGCGGCGAAGGAAAAACTACGAGTGTATTATACGGATATCGATTTCGCAGTGTATATACACCGCTGTCGTAGCTTTTGGCTTTCTCTTTTTCACTCGCTGGGTTGGCCGTGCCAATTTTCGACTTTTCACGCAAATCCGTCGCGATGTATAATACCACCGCTGATGGATGTAAAAGGGGGTATGAAAAAGACCTATACTTTTTCCGTTTGCGACTGATTGAACGTCGAAGGATGTATGCGAGTGTAATGCACGATTTGAGAAGAAAGGAGTAATACGAGCACGACGCTCTATACTGTAATAAAAATAGATATCACGCGTATAAAAGAATAAAGATTTTAATTTCTTAATTAGTTGACTGTATGCCCCAAATAGAACTGGTTACTAGATGGATACTTAAATTATACAATAGAAAACGTGTAATTACTTTGTGAAACTGAAAGCTTGACAAAATTGAGGTATGATCCTTCTCTCTAAAGGACACTTCAATTATACATGAATAAGTCAGTATAATACCGTTTCAACGTAAACTTTGCCTCTTTTTCATTAACAATAAAAATACGAGAGTAGATGTAATTTTGAATATCCTAGTGCTCAACACTTTTTTTTTCTTGCTTTCATCGAAATAACGAAAATGTATGACTTTGAGAGAGAACCGGAAATAACCAACGCTCTGCCAAAAATTTTCAGCAGTCAGCTGACGGCCCACACAGAGACTGTGATGCTAAAAATCATGTATCCAAGCGGATATCAATTTGAATTTTCCCTTTTGCCATTCGTTACATACGAATTTCGCGCGAATGCCAGGAAAGTCCACAAATATAAATCGAGCAGCGCTATATACAGTTATAGATTTTCGCGGAGACGCGTGTAGCTGTATATTTCTAGACTTGACGCGCGGTTCCTTTTGTGTACACGTCCGCGCTTCTACAGCTATATGCGTATAGTTATTCAAGTCTAACCGGTGCAGAGGGCGATTAAGCACAGGCCGCGCCGCTGTCGAACAAGTATTCGCTTGTTTAAATATTTACGCGATAATAGACTGACGAGCAATTTATAGTTTCGTTTCTCGTGCTAATTTTTGTTTTCTTTAACGAAATTTTAATGTATGCCATAAAATCTGTATACACCTATGTAGAACAGGGGAAAACCTTGACAGAGACCTGTTTGTTGCTTTTGCATAATATAGTCCAACTGAATTTTCGCATACTTATTTAATTTAATTATCGAATCGTCGGATACCCGGTATTTTAAAGTGTACTACACACGCAAAAATTTATTTTTATCCGGCGAAATTTCATGCTCTTTATATGCATTAAGCTTTTAACGGCAGTGGCTGTATATCGGCGTAATCGTTCGGCAAATCCCCGCGAAAAAGGTCGACCAAAAAAAAGAAAGAGAGAACAAAAATACAAATGTATATTATACAGATGTACAAAGTAATACAGAAAATACGAGAAACGAACAATAAATTTTCAAATTTTCAGCAAAATTATCTCTCGCGCGCCGATAGCCCTGCGTGTACCGGTTTTCGCCTTATCAACTCCTCGCGTGCACTTTCGGCATCGGCTATGCGAGACACATTATATACACTACGTAAACGACGATCGCCGAGGACTTTTTCCTCGTCCGCGAGAGAGAAGACTTTCGATACACATAAAATCCCATTTATCTTACATCGCTTTAATCGTCTATATATACATATATACATGTGTATATGTATATATACCTTCACTTTTTCTCACCGCTCCGTCGCTCACGTGTACAACGCACGTATACAACTATACCTGTATATATCGCGGCATCGGCGTCAAAAGCCGTGAGCTTCTCGCGTGTCGCGCATCGACGGCCAAGCTAATTATTCGCGTAAACGCGCGCGCGAGAAAGAGAAAAGCTGCGCGACGGCGTATAACTTCCTAAAACGGTTTTAGCGCGCGCAGCGCTTTATATATATTTGTTTCCCCGCTTTTGCCTTTCATTCCGCTGATTTATGAAAGCCGTTAATAACGCACTCTTGCGAGGAGTAGGCCGAAGACGGGAGTATAACGTCTGCTTCTCTCTCTCTCTCTCTCTCTCTCTCGTCTCTCGGATGCGTAGGAGAGCCTTAGTGTGTGCATACATACATATATATATATATATATACGGGTCGACGATAAATAGCGCTGTACTCCAGGGCTTATCTCGTCACTCTTTTTTCTTCTCTCTTTCTCTCGATCTCTTTCTCTCCTCAATGGCCTTTTCACAAGAGAGAGAGACGGCAGAGGAATTGGGTTAGTCGATTAATCTGCCTGTGCTGCAGATGCTTTACGAGCGTTATACATATACGTGTGTGAGTGTATATATATAACGCTCGATTATTGACCTGGAGAAGCTTGTAGAGTCTCGGTTTTATTTTATCCTCGCGTACAGCGTGCGTCTGCCTATATTTATATTGTATTCGAGCTTTCAACAAAATTTTTTTACGGCTGTCTCCATTCAATGCGTGTGTGTGTGTGTGTGTGTGTGTGTACATATGTACCGTTGCGCCGTATTGCGCGAGTTTGGTTGAAAGGCGAGAGGAGAGTGCAGGGTAACGTTACTTTTCCAGGCGAGAGCGAGAAAATTTGATTTTTATAAAAGTTAGTTTCTTTCTCGCTCGCGTCTCGGTCGCGAGCGCACACCTGTACGTCTTTAAGAAAACATTCGCGCGTCTTTCAATAGATTCGCACGTCTTCGCTATATGGTCCGAGACACGCGAGACTCTATTCAACCGTCCTGATTGACGGATTGAGTTGCAAAAGTGTGTTGTGGAAAATGTATATATGAAAAATTTTTCAAACCTCTCCTCGCGTACTTTGTCGTTTATATATATGTATGTATGTATGTACGCACAGATGCGTCCGTGAAACTTTGCCTACATTGACGCCCTTGAGTTCTAAAGTGTGTATACAGAGATCGGAAAAGCTAAAAATCTATACAGCGATAAACTGCGTGTATAATACGTATATATATACGCGTTCGAATATGGAATATTATTCAAATTTTCGCGGGGACGATAAAGCGGGCGCGCGCGGCGCTCTCTTTTTACGACGTTTCGCTTTCGATGAGGGGAGAATATAATTTTGAAACATTCATATTCGCCAGCGGCGTTAAATTTTCATGCTCTGCGCGCGCGCTATATATGTGCTGCACTGCAGGCGAAAATTCGCGCGTGGAAAGAGGAAGAGAGGGAGGACACGTGCATATATACGTATACATACACATACACGCAGAGATGCAAATAAAGCCGAGCCCTACATGCATCGCTCGTCCGCAGTTTACATTATGAGCCTAATTCAAGTGCACAATTCGCCCGCTGACCTACTTGATTTTAAGTGCGGCGATTTTGTTTCATAATTGAGCTTTGGCTTCGATCTCCTCTCGTCCCATACACCACATAAGCGCACAGCTTCACGAAGAGGATCTCTTTATATTCAACGTTCGACTATATCGTTTTCCGCTTCTATAGTCGGTGCATTGTGTGTTATCCGTACGGGATTGCAGGAGTGAAACTTGCACGTAAGTGCAAAGCCAAAGCGCACGCGATCGTGTCCCTCGTACGTATATATATACGTACGTACGTACTTACACGTACACGTGTATCTACGTACGTGTGTAAGACAGTGCGGCGCTGCTCTTATCCGCAAGCGGTGAAACTTGCTTGCGGAGCTCGCGAGATACGGCTCTCTCGGTGCCGCGCGCCGCGCACGAGTCTAGGCCAAGACGGGATCTTTTTGCGCGAGAGATCCCTTCTCTCCGGATGCAACAGCGCCGGGGCTGTCTCTGCAGCAGCAGCAGCACTATGGGAGAACGTGTGTGTGTGTCGCTCGAGAGGAGAGATTTTTTTTTTGTGTAGTCCTCCGATCGGAAAGGTTTTACAAACGAGCGAGCCGCTGCGCGTCGTGTGAATTCCGATGAGGGAAATACGAATTTTTTAGAGTGAAAAATCGCTTCGGATTTCCGTCTCCGCGTGGGTTTGTGCGCTAGGAAAATCTGGTGTGAATATCTCGTGAATTTTTTTTTTTAAAGTTTTGGAAAGTTTTGCGGTGTGGAATATGAGGAGCTATATAGTGCCTGGGTGAAAGAAATTTGGTATTTTTCATCCTTGGGTGTGTGTCAGGATTGTAAATTTCGTCGCCTTTCTTTTTTAGTGCAAAAGTTTGTTTTAGCAGACTTACGCATTTGTGCCGTAGGAAAAGTATTCGCAATAGAGTCTTGTTAAATATGTGCAACATTTTTTTTCGCGGAATTCTGGAAAAAATGTAATAAAATTTGTCGTATTACACCATCGTTAGATATTACCGGTGTATAAGTATAAGTTTCTTTCGTTAAAAAGTAAAATAATAAAATAAGAATATTTTACGTCTGTGAGAGATTAAGAAATACACTTTTTTAAATGATAAAAGGCTAAATTAAATGATAAGCGGCCAAAAAAAAATTAAGATAGTTAAAAGATCCCTCGTCGTCGTCGCCGTGTGCGTTGATGACAAATATTTTCGCTGAAAATTTCACAAGTTTCAATTACAAAAAAAAACAATGTTGTCATCCAGAATTACACTCGTCGCAACGAATCTCACAGCAACTTCGTACTCCTCGTCTACAATTATTACGTGCATCTCTCGTCCGAAAAAGCCAGAAAAACACACTCTCGTGCAACACATTCAAACCCAGGCGTGCATTGTTCGCGCCATTGATGATAGCCGTGTGAAATTTCATATGTAACTTATGAAATAATAGCGCAGAAATTAGAGAGAGGAGAGGCTTAGAAAATGTATTAAGCGCAATCTCGAAAACAAAGTGTAATACCTGCAGCAGAGCGACTCGTTGCAGCTCACGCGATGATGTAAAGCACAGAGCGAGTGTGCATTAACATGCTCTAAATAAATCGTCGTCCCGTTTATCTAGAATGCGACATTCCGTTTGCAAGTAGTACTTACCACTCTATTGCAGAACATTTTTTTTTCCTTTTTTTTCACCCGCAGCTCCTTAGCGAGTATTACTTGCAGCCTTTCCGTAACGTATAATACACAGCAGCTCGTGGAGAAGAATTTTTTTTCGAAAACGCAATTCACGAGCGTGTGTACATACTCCAAGTACAAAAAAAATTTTCAGATTCCTCTCGGCTCTCCTTACGTATAACGCGTCGGCTCGTCGGGATTCCCGGCCTTGATCACATCAGCTCTCCCATGTGCCCTTTGATACACCAGAAAACTCCACGTGTCGAGAGGGTCCTCGAAGCGCCAACGAAGCGTAATTGGCTCTTCTCGGGAATTTCCCTCCGCTTCCGTGCGCGCGCAACACCCACCTCTTTTTCTTCGTAAATATACACGAGTCTCGATGAAACGGGAGCTGTCCGCGTTAATTGAAAGTGTGGCTCGCGCGAATCGATGAGAGAATTCACTCGGCGTCTCGAAAAGAAAAAATGAATCGCAGTGTCGATGCTGTACAGAGTGCAGCGTTGACCCATTGACTCAAGTGCGCTCTTTGCGTTGACACACAATTGTCGTGTCGCGAGGGAGGGAAGGGGGGGGGGGAGCTATCCGATCGCCGGAAGGTCTCTAAGTATCGATTTCGGATTTCAATGTCAATTTCTGGGACATCGTCGGGAGCGCCGTTATTTTTTTTTCCTCTCAAGTCTGCTCTCCGATCTCATCGATTTTCTAATAGCCGAGACGAAACTTTAATTGGTATATTCAGCGGATACACTCGGAAAATTGATTCTAAAATAGGGTACACACGACGCGTCGCACGCGACGACCTCCGCGTCGCCGATTTATTGTATAAGCAAACAAGAATTAGCGCTTACGCGTCGAAGCATCGGGTAATAATAATTTCCAGTCCGACGTTATTGGGTCAATAGGTGCATTTTACCTCGTGCTCTGTATCGCCCATGTGATATCACCGTATAATCGCGGGTGTGTGTGTGTATAACGAGCTGCTCGAATTTTGTAATCCGAGAGAGCTGCAAGTATCTATATACACCAGAGAATCGAGCGATTCGTTCGGGCCGATAAGAGGAGAGACTCGGCTCTGTGTGTATCTCTTGCATAAATTTCCTCCCAATCGCCTGTATATCCCCCACCGTCGAAAGCGCTCCCGATCCCGAATGACTTTCTCCTCCTGCTCTCTGTAACCCATACTATATTTCGCGGCAAAGAGACAGATATAGCTCAGGTGTGCGATGCGGAGAAGACGAACAAGAAAAAAAAACACGACATACGTATAGAAACGCACGCGTCGAGATATATCGGGTCAATGCTGCGGAGCAATTGCGTATACCTACATCTATACACGTTGGGGGCAGGGGGGGGGCTCTTTCACCGAGAGAGGCAGTTTACATACACAGAGCGGCACCAAGTGCTTTTCTTTTCACTGACTGCAGATCCATACACATATATATACGTGTTATACGTATATATCCAGGCGCGCGCGGCGTTGCTCGTCCCGTTCCTCGCACCGCAATCGCCTATATAGACGCGCTCTACGCACTATGTATAAGTATTAAGTATATATATGTATGTTTTTGAAACGCGCTTTTGTCTCGCTCGTGCTTACAGAATGGAGTGGGTGGAGATCATCGAGCCGAGGACAAAGGAGCACATGTACGCCAATCTGACGACCGGCGAGTGCGTCTGGGATCCGCCACCTGGCGTTGCTGTGTAAGTATTTAATGCATATGTATATATGCCTGTACGCGTATCTGCTGTGCGCGACCCGTGTACTCGTGTAAGTGCGTATACCTGATTTATATGTTCGTCATGCTGACGCTCGTTCGAGTGGTTTTGTATATACACCTTAATCCCGATTTCTGCTGTGCGAGTGCGTTTCTTTGGTCCGCACAATGTACACAGCGTGTGCGCGCACGCGGCGCAGGATCGAATCGATTGAGAGATTTAATGGGATTTGTCGGATGCGAATTTCCGGATCGAAGCTTTAATATGCATGCGCGAGCATTGTGCGGGGCGAGCTCTCGATTGTTAATTTTTTTTTTTTTTTTGCTCCTCTTTTAATCGAGGCGATGGAGAGAACTTTTTGTGTCATTTTTATTGCGCGCGTCTCGTGTTCGGTGGGATTGGTTTAGAAGAGTGTGGATCCGTCGCTGTCGGTACGGAAGGATACGTCTTAAATTTATGTATTTCAAATGATTCGAAATTAAACAAGAACGTATTCACCTTGATGCGCTTGAATAACGTGTAGAGAGCGCGAAATAATTTTTATATTTATGCAGAATATCGCAGTCGCTCGAAGAAACTTTATGAATAAAAATTTTTTTTTAGAGTAAATTTTTTTAAAGTAATACACACTTTTCGGTTATAAAAATTTTGAATTAGACTTATCAGACCTAAACTGCAAACATAAAAATAAAATTCACTTTTTTCATTTCACGACAACGATTATCCCCACAAAGTAAGCTCAAGAATTCCCCGAAACGCGGTAAGATCCAATCAATTAGCACAACAAAAGAGAAGTCTGCCCGAAGAGAAAAATCCTCGCGTTCTCTCGATATAAAGAGCGCAACGAGTCGCGCGCGCAATATCTATTCAGATTAGAGAAAGTTGTCTCTCTCTCGTCGTTCGATCTCGATTTCTGCGCGAGCCACGCGCGGATTTCCTTATTCGATTGTCGATCGATCGATCGATCGATCCTCGTCGTCGTCGCAGCGGCTTGTAATTCGCTGCGCGATAATATTACACTTTCTATCGGTCGATACGCGCACGTATATTCTATATACGTATACGCTATAAACACACGGCGCAAATATGATACTTGTCACTTTGCGCAGGCCGCGCGAGTGCACGGGAGCATTGTTAATTGCCCTGTTAATCCGCGGAGAAATGAAAAAGGAGCAGTCGCGAGAATGCAGTCTATACGTATATATAGAGAAGGTCTCCAGTGTATTCGTCGACTTTTTTTTTATTCCATTTCTTTTTTTTTTTAATTCGCTTCTCGGAGAGCGTAACGCGACGGATAGGCCGGCGTTATTACGAGAAATTCAGGTTGCAGGTCGAGCCTATAAAGACGCTGACCCTCTTTCCGAGCCGAGTTTTTTTTCTCTCTCTCTCTCTCTCGTGCGCGCGCGCGCTTTTGGTTCGGTGCGTTCGGATTTTCTTGATACACATTGCGCGGCGCGGACGAGTATAATAGGGACTTCGAGAGTGAAATTTTTCGAGTGGCGCGAGTATTTCGACCTGGTTTTCGGGGTCTAACGGTGTTTTTCAGCGGCCCGAGTGCGCGACTTTGTAAAATTGTTGTTCGTCGGTTGGAGGAGAGACTGCGCTTTTTCGTTGGTAATTAGGAAAGTGTGTAGTGTGTGGCGCAACTTTTGCGAGACCGTCGCGGCTGCTGCGCCAAATTGAAGGCACAATCCGCCCGGCGATTTTCGTAACGTTTGTATACATTATATTTTCGTCACGCGGTGTTTTTGAAAGAAAAAATGTCATTTAAGTTATGTTTAGTGTGTAAACCAGTTATCATCGAAGTTTTTAAATATAAGTCCACGAAATTTCCTGCGCACACATTTTTTTTTACAAAAGTTTCAAAAACAAGTTCCCGTTACACACTGCACTGCATATACGCGGAATAAAAATTTATCCTCCAACTTTATAAGCAGCAATCGAGAGCTCGACTAATTAAGCCTCTCTCGTCTCGTGAGTAGTCTTTTTATAAAAAAAAGAACAGAGAAAAAAAAGAATTCCATCACGATACGCGCGACGACTCGACGCGACGTATTAATCATACCTTAATTCCTTAATTTGCAGAAAGAAAACTGATAACAATCAGTGGTGGGAATTGTTCGACCAGAGCACATCTCGCTTCTATTACTACAATGCGACGTCCCAGAAGACCGTGTGGCATCGGCCGACCGACTGCGATATCATTCCACTGGCTAAATTACAAGTAAGCTACACTTTTATGATTATACTATAACGCGGCGACAGCCCTCTATACTTGTCTCTTTTATTATTCAGGAGGAAGTTCATTACGCAGCGGTATGTGTTTATAGCGCGCGAGTGCGTTGGAAATAAATTTTTACTTATAAAAAAAAAAAAAAAAATAAAAATAAACTTACGCCTCTCGCGTCATTACGCTTCATTTATTTTGAATAAAACTATGCGCTTAAACCATCGCGAGAATAAAAAAGCCTCGTATATGGATCCATATACTTTCCGAAGAATTCTAACTGCGACGCTTTAAAATCACTCCGATCGAACTATATACACGCGCTTAGGCCAATAAACCGCGCGCGCTTCCCGTCAGCGCGATATATCGGCCGTTATATATTCATAAACGGGCCGTTAAATTCCCAACCGCTTATAATACTTCATCGATCTCGGCCGTCTGTGCGAACCAAAAAAAAAAAAAAAAATCTCCCCGTTGTCGTACTCCTTTCTCGCCGCGCTACTATGCAGCGCAACAGTCAATTAGCCGGAAAAAGCTTCTCGCCGCGCGGGTCAAAGGACGAGGCCGAGCATTTTTCCGACGCTATATATATATACACATAAGAGAGCGCTATCTACGGCTTCGAGAACAATATGCCTCGCGCGCATTAACATATTCGACTGAATGGCAATTTCTTTAAATAATTCATCAAGCGCGCGGGAGAGCCGATGCGCCGCCGACGTCGAAAGAGCGCTCGTGCGCGCGGCATTAGCATTGTATTTACAGCGTGTACACACATCGGCGAAATTTATATATATACGTCTCTCTCTCTCGCTTTTTCTCGGTCTGTGCAGCAAAAGCTTGCTGCTCTCGCGCTATGGCCCGTATTACGGCCCGAGAGGCCACTCGTGTGCGGCCGCTACGTCATCTCTCGCGGGAATAGCCCGGCGTGGGATGTATATATGTATTATGTATATGTATATGCGGAAAAAGATGCTATACGCATGTGTATACGTATGTGGAGATGAGGCACGTGGAAGAAAGGTGGAAGTCGAACTGGTGTGTTTACGCCGTAAATATCCTGTTTAGTCGGAAATCCGATGGAGTTGGACTGGCTGTGTGCGTGTGATGCGCTTATATATGTGTACCGCGTGGGAGGAAATCTTATATGGGAAGAACACGTGGTCGGGGGACTCTCGAAAAATAATGGATTTTTCGTTTAGTTTCCGATTTTTTTAGAGAGCATTGTATCCATCAGTTCGAAAACATTTTCGGATAGTTTTCTTTTCTGTCGAAGTTTCATCGAGCAACGACGTGTGTGTGTATACGTTTAATTAAAACTCGAATAAACGTCTCCGGTGACAAATTTGACGGCTTGTAGAAACCTGTGTTTACATTAGAAGCTAAAAAAAAGAAGAGTCAAGCCTTTACTCATAGCTTTCTACACGAGCTGTCATAATTAACGAAGCAGGTTCACACTAAATTATCGTTTCTCCTAAGCTCCCTTCTCCCCTCGATAAAACATATTAAAAATCATCGAGAAAATCAGCAAAGCATAAATCAACCTTTATATGTAAACAAGATTTATATCTGTACTCTCGCATCTCTCGCTCGTTCTCTCTCTCTCTCTTCCAAAGCTCGAAAAGCACGATATTCCACATACGACACACATTTTTCACATTATAATTTCCTCATTACGCTGGAAGCCCACAGCGGCGGCGGCGGCGACGACGGCGACCGCACGGTTCTAAATCGTAACACACTCGCGCTCCTTCAGCAGCAGCTACACACAAGTATAAAGAGAGAAAGAGAGAGAGACAAGCGGCTCTCGACATTGAGAGAGAGAGAGAGAATCTCCCCCCTCTCTCTCTCTCTCTCGGACGCAAGCTGCGCCGCGCGGGAGATATAAATAGCGGCCGAGACGGGCTGGAAAAGAAAAATTCTCTGCTTTATATCGTATACCGTATACTCCGCTCTCTCTCTCTACACCAAATGCCGCTCCGCGTGTGTGCCGTCTCTTTCTCGCTGTATACCGCTGCAGCGGCAGCTCGTCCACACGTATATATTATACACACGTGCGCGCACACGGACGCATACACATATATATATCACAGTATCGCGCGCGCGTTGTATATAGGCGCGTTAACTATGTGTATAGCGCTGAAAAGCCAAGCGCCAGATGTTGTTGCAGCCGAGGATGCAGCCATGTATATATACCGTGCGCTAACGTATATACTATATACATTTATAATATTATAGGTGCATAGCACGTGTATATGTATAAGTGCTGCGCATCGCATGCCGGGGAAGCATTATTAGGGCGCCACCTGCGCGCACAGCCCTTTTCTCTCTCGACGAGCTGCCACACGCGACTGGTGTATACGTGTCGAGAGCTCTGCACCTCGACTCTCAATGAAGAGGGAGTGGGAGGGGGGGGGGGGAGAAGCGGATGTAGGTTTTCGGTATCCGGCCGCGAGCGCCGCGTGTGTGTGTCCTTGAAAGATAATCTTTTTCTTCTGTTCGCCGGCTTGCGCGGAAGAAGCATCCTCTCGCGAGATTCGCTTGCACACATATATATGTATACGAGCTCCCGAGTGCTAGTTATCGATTTTGCGCCCGCGAGGACAGTGCAGTATATGCGCAAGTCTACGCAGCGTTAAATTATTCATCTCTCGGGGATGAATGTGTCGCTCACTATTATCCTGCGCCGCGGATTGATTTTCGGCGTATTGTATTATACATGTGTTTGTGTATATATAGACGTGTGCCGCAGCGCGAAGGTCGGGGTTCGCGCGTAAACAGAAGAAGCCGAGAAATTTTATTGTTCGATGCGCATATATGGGTATAATACGTACGTGCTTTTGTAGGTGCTCCAGTTTTTTTTTTTTATGACGCGCGCGCGCTGGATTTGAATAATACCGCTGCGCGCGTGCGGAGGGGAAAAAAAAGAAACAGTTGAGTTTCTCTGGAAATTAGATCCTCGGTGTTCTGGACCGATTATTTTCACACAAAGCCATTCCGGAGCAATCGAATCCTCCCTTGAAAGGTATTGCTTATCTTGGCTGTGCGGCACAGGCTTTTTCTTCGAGAGGATCCATATAACGAGGAAACGAAAAATAAGGCGATTATCGAATTTCGTGATTGTCCCTCACATATACTGTAAACGTCGTTATAGACACCGCAATCGTTAGTCTATAACCCACTCGAAGATCCGAGGGAGATATTAAGTCATCGATTTTTACGGCAAAACGACTCTCGCATGCGCCGCCGTTGCTCCGGCCCATATATACATATATACCCGCGAAACGTGATTGATCCCCTTCGTATAACGACGCGGGCACGTCTTCCTCGAAAGCCCCGCACTCGATCCTCTCGCTCATTACGCTAATTAAGGTGTATAACGATCGAGAGACGCCGCCGCAGAGTCGCGGGATTCGTTTGCCTGCTTCGCCGCGCTCGTCGTTTATATACGTACTGTATACGACCAATTCTCCTGGAAAAATGCACTTTTCGGGGGTTCAGGAATCAAAAAGTTTTTTTTTTTTAAGCTGGAGGTCTCGGACCAGTCAGACTTTCTTCTGTAAGCTGAAAGATTAGTTAAACTGCAGAATTGAATATGGAAGGGTTTATGGAGAAAAAAGCAGATCGGCTATTCAGATTTTTATTATTATTTTTTTTTTAAGCGGACACAACTTTTCATTAGAGCATCGAATACGGGCATATATTTTTTTTTTAAATTAAAGCTCTTTTGTTGCGCTTTATAGTTGTTATTATCCCAGTATTTTGTGGCATTAATTTTTCGTAAAATGGTTCAGAAATATGGTTAAAAGTAACTTTTCCCACGTTCCTCTGCACTTTTGACCATCTTCCGGCTCACAGAAGAAAGTCACGTCGGTTCGAAACCTCCAGCTTTAAAAAAGAAATTTTCGCCTTCTGGACCCCCGAAAAGTGCATTTCTCCAGAAGTATCGGCCGTACACCAAGCTTTCGACGATAAAACAATCACTTTCGAACTATATATACGCGAGTTGGAAGCGCGACGAAATCGAGCGTCGCAGCCAGCTGTATAATATCGATTCAACAAAGCCTCAATCTTCGCTCGATTGAAAAGCCTAAGCTTATACACTCGCGCGTCTATATACATGAAAATAGAGTGGAGAGAGGCCAATCGACTCGGCATGACATTTCGATTAATCGTTTCGAAATTGCTCTCTGTTACACAGACGCTGAAGCAGAACACGGAGCCGGCCAGCGGCGGAGGCGGGGGCGGCGGGATGGACAGCGTGAAGTGCGCCGAGCAGCCGAGGCGGAAGGAGACGGTGTCGACGCAGACGCAGACGCCAACGGTTGGTCGTTCAGGACGCTTTAATCACCACGAAAATCCTAGTCTAGCTACCACTTTGGTAATTTGTTCATTTGCCTGTTTTTTTTCTCTTTCGTCTCTATTACACACTGCGGTTATGTTGCACTTAGTCTTATTCTCGTCGTGAGTACATTTACGCAGGAGTTGGTGAGACCGATTCTGCTTGCAATATTATAGGCGTTGTTTGTTGTAATTAATGTACTTTCCTGAAAATCAATTGTTTGTAGTTGTTGTTCATTTTATAGAACAGAACTTGAAATTTTTTTTCCTACTGTTACCCCCCCCCCCCCCCCCATCTTTAGATGTATTTTTGAATCTTTGTAATGCGATTGTCTGATTATACGTACATACCTGTACTCTTGAGTTTATTATACGTCCGTGAATATGATGTGCTCATTTTTCTCATACTTGTTCAAACTTTTGATTTATCGTTGTGTCCCTTAATCCACGCGACAGTGCGCGTCGCGCGTTAAAGCGCACCGTTAGATATACCGTATAAAAACAGGACTTTAAGATTTTACGATGCAGCTTTTAGAAGTCTTATCTCGGCTTTATTGCGCACTTTATCGATCCGTTCGATGTGTAAAAAAACGGCTTTTCGCGATGATAAGCAAATACTAAATCTATATTAGAACATACGAGTAAATTAAAACTCTGTGGCTATTGTGCGTATGATAAACTCACTTTGTTCTCTTGTAACACTTCTGGAACTGCTGTATTCGATTGACTTATTACTAGCGATGCTAAACGGAATCGATCAGTCGTATATGGCCGATTGAAAAAAAATTTGATTTCCCGCCACGCGAGTGCAGCGTCCTAATTTGCATTCTTTTTCGTAAGCAAATCAGGCGCATGTTTATTTTTCTCTCACCCCCCCCGTTAAGGCGCGAAATTTAAATTTTTAATTGACTGCTCTCTCTCTCTCTCTCTGTGACCCCCTTCAGTTCGTATATAATATACGGTAGCTCAAACTGTGTGTACTTTCATAATAATAGCTTCCAAGTACCTCAACCAGATGGAAGTCGCGATCGATAGAACAGTAGCTGTAGATCGTTCCACTAATCCGTTTAATGTACAAAAATAGCGAGAAAAAGAAAATCAATAATAATCCCAACGACTTTGAACGATCCACAGCAAATCGGCGCTTGCAAGCCGCACAGTCCCGGCGCCTCGTCGGACTTCTTGCAGACGTCGCCGCCGTCGCCGTCGCCGTCCTCCCGCCGACACCACCACCACCATCACCACCACAACAACAGGCATCACCACAGGCACAACGACCAGCCCGTTCAGCTCCAGCAGCAACAGCAGCAACAGCAGCAGCCGTCGCATCACCAGCAGCAGGCTCCGGCGCCTCCGCAGCAGCCGCCGCCCCGCCGGCACCACAATCACTCCCAGGACTCCGGTCGATCGAGCGACAGCTCCATCTCGCACAGTCGCACCTCCCTCGAGTCCGGGAGCTACCGGCTCCTCGACTCGCCGCACAGGCATCATCACCGCTCGCCCAACCAGCCGCCACCCCCGCCGATCAGCTCCGTCGCAGAGACCCGGGGGTGGCGGCACCATGGAGCTCAGGGCTCACAAGAGCGGCACCCTCGAGGCCGCGAAGAACCAGAAGAGCCTGCCGCCGAGCGAGCAGCCGCCGCCCCTGGGTCTCTCGCTGTCCACGAGCACGCCCCTCTTCAAGAAGAAGACGTTCGTCGAGCCCCAGAGGGAGTCCAGGCGAGACGTTCATCTGGACTTCGAGAAGAGCAAGAACGGTGAGTTTCGAGGCTGTTGGAGCACGCTGGATACCCGCGCCGAATTATCGAGTTATTTGCGAAGAGGAGGAGGAGGAATAGTTATCGCGCGGTACTTTTTGGTATGGGAAAGCGTTATTTGGATAGGTTAATATCGCCGGTGGACGTACCGTATCGCTTTTCAAACATTGTTCGGTACGTCCTATACTTTGTCTTGTTTTACTGCTTCCATGTTCCGTGCAATGCCAAACAAAAAGTACTGCGCGGCGTATACTCGGACGGTACAGCTAAATTACTACATTCCATACTCCGGTGCGCTTAGCGTACCATTATGCGCACTATAGGAAAATGTTTAATATTTTTTTCTCCCGTGGACTGAGCCGATCGATACGGCGCCGCCGCGCAATAAAACGAAAGCAATCTGGAAGAAACAATGTAATTTACGGTTTTGTTAATGCAATAAGCAGAAAAGAAAATCAATAATTGTTGTGGTCACGAATTCGTCGAGTCATTGATCAAACTCTGAGCATTGTTGATACAGATCTAAATTCAAATTTCTCATTTGAATATTTTCTTCCGAGGCCTGTCCATATTTTACAAGCGCAAATAAACCGCGTTGAACTTGATTTGAGAAAGTGAAAGTAAAACTTCGGGATGTAAAATAAAAGGTGCTAGAAGGAGCTAGAGAAAGCGCAAACAGCTCGCGTGTATTCAAAAAAGGTCTTAGTAGCCCGAGTTTTCTGAATAACAGAACTTGTTTAAATGGTAAACTTGGAAAACTCAAATGGTTCCATTTTTCAAATTTTTAAAAAGTCAAGGAAAAAATTTTTGGATTTTATAGAAATATATTTCTTTAGCGTATTATTTATATGAAATGTGTACTACTATTTTTCCTTGTTATTTGAAATCTACTTCATCGAAATTTATGATATAATGTGTACATCTAAATTTAAATTACCTTTTTTTAACCTTGCCCAGGGATCAGAAATTCAGAATTTCGCGAGATATTAGAAGCAGCACTGAGAGGAAAGTACGGTATTCGTAACTATAAAAAGCACTAGTGTAACATTTCATCATGTCATCGCAACGGGAGTATACGGTTTCTCCATAAATCATAATAAAAAAAATAAAATAAAATTGTAAACGAGAATTAGAAGTCATTTTTAAATTTAGATTTTTATTGATTTGGAATTGTGAAATATTTACAGACCAGTCTCATTCTCATTTATAAACATGAAAATTTTAAAAAAATTTTGGCGCGGTTCTAATCGAGTTTGTCGGAATGTCAACGTCACTAAGCGTGAAAACTGCATTGTCACCCCCACATTTCATCTCATCTCACGTATAGCATAGAACGAGTGTCTGAATAGTTGTCTTTATAGCATTCATCACTCAAGTGCTAGGTGTAGCTGCTGCTTCTTCTTTTCTATACATAGTTTTGTTCCTAGTTGTTTATCTATTATTTGCAAAAATCAACATTTATAAATAAAGAAAGAAACGAACAAACAAGCAAACAAACAGACAAACAATGTACATAAAATCTCATCTGTGAATACCTCTTCATCTGTACATAAACTACAGTAAAACTATTACCATCGCACTTTATCGCTGCACAAGTCAACTAGCGAAACCACATCATACGCTTCCAAGCAGTCTAACCGCAACATTTCAATTGCTTTCGACAGGTCGAGTGCAGGCGCAGGAAAGCGGTCGGAGTCCGTACAGCCATCCTCAGCAAGAGTCCAGCAGCACATCCCCGTACCGAGAGTCAGGGGGCGAGCGTAACTTCCGCCAACAGCAGGAGGCGCCTGCTTACAGGCCTCCAGACCAGCAGCAGCAGCAGCAGCAGCAAAGCTACAGTTATAAGTCTCAGGGTGAGAAGTACCGCTCGCTGATGGAAAGCAGCGGAGGAGGAGGAGGAGGTGGAGGCAGTGGCAGATACAGGGACCGCGATGCCTCGCATCGCGATCGCGTAAATAGCCTCGACAAGTCGAACCCGGCCTTCTATGGGGGCTCGGTGCACGCGCGCAACGCCAACAAGCAGCAGAGCGTGGACGGAACCGGGAGCATCGGCAGGAGGCATCACGGCTGCTCCGTCTCGCTGTCCGAGGCGAACGTTAGGTTGGTTTTGTTGCTCGCTTTTGTTACGGGATGTTGCCCGCGGTAGCAGTGAAAATTATGCGAGTGTATCATTAGAGCCGAGATCGTAATATGTTATAAGCTGTAATCGTGTACGATGTAAATTTTATTTGAATTTTAATGCGCAATTGTAAGGCGAGTATATTGTTTTATAAAAATAACGCCTTCCTTTTTCTAGGGAAATGTACGGTGCCATGTTGGCCGAGCGTAACGATTCGGCAAAGAATCTGGCGGTGAGGTCGGGTCAAGGCACCGGTAGTAATGTGGCCAAACAGAGGAGCTTTGATGTTATGGCGGAGAGAGATTCTAGCAGAGGGGACAGGGAGAAGGAATTCATGAGAGCGGCGACGTGCAATAATTCCATAGACAGTGAGTATCTAAACAAGTTTTCGAAGTATGCTAAAAAGTTGTGACTTCACTGTCAGATATTCTTAGCGTGAAATTTGATATTTACGAAAGAGAAGAGAACTGAACTAAAAGTAAAAAGTGGTATTAGAGAAATTTATTTCTACGTCGTTGAAAGCAAGTCTAAGCCGACTATGATTCTAACGAACCAATAAATAACTACGCATCGAAAACAGTTTTAATAAAAGATTCAAACTATGTAGTCAGCTCGTTCAGATGAGTTTTCCATTATAGAAGAATGTATGAAAATAGTACAGAAACATAAAGCTATGCAAATGAAGCGTACCACAGTTCTTTATACTTCAAAATCAATATATTTTAATTACTCATTTCTATTTTTAGATACGCAACAGCCATTAGCCCGTAGTTACAGTTTCGTGCAGCAACAGAAGCTTAGTAAGCAGACTTCACGGCGCCGAGACCACGACGACGACTCAATGCACGAACGCTACCTCATGGCCCAGGGCCTGGACACTTCCCAGCAACGACTCAGTAGTAATAGTAGTAGCAGTAATGCCAGTGATAGCAGTGGCAGCAACAGCGCCGACGCAGGCGATGATATTGACGAGCCTATTGGCCTGGATGATGGCAAGAAAAAGCGCAGCAACGGCAACCCGAGTCCACCACCATCGCCGTTCTATGGTAACTTGTTAGTCGATGCAGATCACCTTCTGCCACTTCAGCACTACATACTCCAGCAGGCAAAACTTTCTGGTAGGTAATCGCGAAAGGTTCATCTATTTTTCACTCATGTACCATGTAGGCTAAACATTCAATTTTGTAATGTTAAGCGCTTTCAAGCTTCTTATGGGTTTACAGCAAAAAAGTTGAATTTTTATGACTTCTAGTTAGGTGAAATTCATTGCGTTTTACGACTTTGTGATTTATGGCTTCTGCTAATGAATGATGCAGCAGGTGTGTTTAAGTAATATGGAAATGATATGTAGAGCTTCTGAGTGCATAAAATCTAGTAGTGTACATGTGTCAGCTGTTTTAAGTGATTTTGACATTTTTTTAGATAAATATTCGATCTTTTAAATTTGAATCGAAATAAATAAACAATTATGAGCTGTGTACTACTTTATTACTCGTTTTCTTTTACAGTTAGATTTATTATATGTTTCACGTTTACATTTTAGAATAATCGTTAAGCGTCATGAAATATAATCAAACGTCATCGGCATGATTCAATATAAAGATAATTTTCGTTTTTATAGGTTGTTATAAATTTGGCGACCCCCTTTTAGTAGAGGAGGGTGATGATTCTCTGGATGAGGAGGGAGGTAGGGGAGCCGAGCTTCATGGAAGAGCGGATGATGACTCTGACGATCAGTTCGCAGATGACGAGGCAGCTAGTAATCAAGGAGATTCGTCGAGTCAAGAGTACCTTGAAGATCATTATGCAGGTCAGTTTAATTTATTTGTAATTAGATTTTTATTAAAATGTAGAGCGTTGATCATCAATCAAATCTTTCATAAATACAAACAAATTAACAAATAAGATCAATCATATTACAAAAGAAAAGTTTTTATGCAGACAGTTCATTAATCGTTAAGAGAAAATAGTGTATTTTATGTTTATAACGCTTCAAAGATTTTCTTTAAAAGATAATAATAATTAAATCTTCTCGAGAAGCGTTTCGTTTTATTCGTTTTAAATTACTTACAGAAATTTCAAGTACCTGTAATTTCCAATATAAATTACTAATTATAATGATAGTCTATGTCTTAAACTAAAATAATCACTAATACACACTTTTTAACATTTAGATTTAGGAAATTACGACACAGCTGGCCTAGCTACTTACTATAACACAGCGGATACGCTAACCAGGCCACAGGCGACCCCGCCACCGCCACCGAATATAGTCTCCCAAGCTGAAGCGCGCGAAAGCATCATAGCTACGAGGCCGATATCTTTGCCTACCCCGACTGTGATAACTGGGCGTAGTGGAGGTGGGATGGGAGGTTTTGGATTGAGCGGTCTGAGCGGTACCTGCGTCGATACAACCGATTACGATGAGGCTCGCAAGGACGACGGCAGCAGCGGCGGTGATATCGAGAAATATGCTCAAGACAATCTTAATCTGAATTGCGGCAGGCCCAAAGGACTGAGGCTTCTGTTTAGGAAGAAGTTTAGTGTTAGGGATATTTTAAGCTGGAGTAAGGATCCTATACCTCAGCCTATGCTGGTTGTTGTCGACGGCGAGAAACTGTTAAAGCGCGAGGCTTGCAATCTTTTCCGGCTTGTTCAGGTTGGTGATTAAAATTATTATTAGTAATAGTATTAATATGTTATATCTTGAAAATAGATGAACGCATAGTTTGTGTTAGTTATACGACAAACTATAATAATTGTTAACGCCTATTGAAATATTTATTACCGTAATAAATCGAGCAGTGTAACTTGATGATATGCGATGAAAGTAATATAATCCTAAACGAGCTGTTTTATTCGCAGGTCTATATGGGCGACCGGAAAGCTAACGTAGGCATGACTCTTGATGGCGTCGCTATGGAGATCGTCAACACGGCGTATTCAAAACCACCTCTACGTGATGAACTTTATGTGCAAATATGCCGACAAACGACCGAGAATCCGCGTAAAGAAAGTTTACGTCGAGGCTGGGAACTGATGGCGGTCTGTTTAGCCTTTGTGCCACCAAGTGCAACCTTCGAACCGTATCTTGAGGGTTACATGAATCGACACAGGGATCCGAATTTCCAGTTTCCTGAGGTAGCTAAGTGGCCGATACACGTTCAAGTTAGTCACTACGCTACGGTAGCTTGTAGGCGGTTGCAGAGGATTGGAGCTCATGGCAAGAGACAGCCCAGGAAAGCTACTCTTGAAGATATAGATCAAGCTAGGGTTCGTATTTCGTTTATTAAAAATGAATTTATTCTAAATAATTCATATTTGTCTTTTAATTGAACTTTATTATGTTCATAGTATATACGCCTAGCAATAAATTTTTCAACTACATGTGAATAAAATCTTGCTTTACAGCTTCAAATTTTCCGTGCCTCAATGTTTGGAGCAACCTTATCTGAAGTCATGGCTCTGCAACGCGATCGCTTTCCTCAACGCGAACTTCCCTGGATCCAGACAACATTGACGCGTCAAGTGTTAATACGTGGTGGTACCATGACCGAAGGTATTTTCCGAGTATCCGCTGATGCCGATGAGGTTAATGTGCTCAAGGCTCGCCTAGATAAATTTGAAGACGGCGCAATACTCGCAGCATCTCAGGATGCTCATGCACCTGCTTCATTACTCAAGCTCTGGGTGCGAGAGCTGTACGAACCATTAATTCCGGATTCATTCTATCACGAGTGTGTGAGCATGAGACACGAAGACACGGAGGCTTCGGCAGCCAACGTTGCCGCATTGGTCGAGCGACTACCCGAGTTGAATCGAAGAGTGCTCTGTCATCTTATACACTTTCTCCAGGTAAATTAACGAATCGCCAAACTGTCCAGTCTTGGAAATCTAATGCTTAGCGTTTTCTGCTTATCTACTTTGCTATAATAATGTTTAATTCTAGATCTTTGCCCGACCAGACGTCGTGGCTCGAACAAAAATGGATGCGAGTAATCTGGCCATGGTTATGGCTCCGAATATACTAAGATGTACCTCACAAGATCCTCGTGTTATCCTAGAGAATGCTCGTAAGGAGATGGCCTTTGTTCGCACTATGATAGAAACCCTGGAGACCGCCTGGGTGGAAGACCTCCACTGACCTACTCGTCAGCTCTAGATGAACACTCTAGACCACTATGCCAAATGAATCTGCTGTATATTCATTATTTATCGCGTATAATTACCATCGTAATTGTGGGTTTATTGTCGCTATTTAGCGATTTGTCAGTCAAGTCGATTATTTTCCCCTTTGTTTTGATGAAAGAACGAAAATTTTTATTGTAATTACGATGAGAAAATTTCATGAAAATATGATTCGGCGATAATGAGCGTTGTACACATTTATCAAAGTTAGAAGCAATAGCGATATGCAACCTGTAAAGATTTCAGCTATTACAATCTACATAGAAGTGTTTCATTAAAACGTTACAAGCGTGAAGACAATTTAACTCAATGTGGGACTTATATAGAATGTTCAGTTGTACTGATACAAATAGTGGAAGCCACATATGTTCCTTGCTCGGTCATAACTGCACGAAGGAGAAGAGTATTTTTAATGCAGCAAATGCTTTCCATTTTATTTTTCGCATTTAAAGCATTCTCCATTTGCACTTTATAGACTTCAAACATACGTATTTTTGAGAAACAACAGAACCATTGTAGTGAAATTTCCAATGTTTCAGTCATTTTTCTCCTTGTATTTACGATAAAATTTTGTTTGATGCATTTAAGACATTTTTTGTTTATACTTTATAAAAGAAGGTTAATCGAGTTATTTTTGCCTCAGAACAAATTTATTTCTTGAATAAAAACTTGTAAATTGTGCATAGGAAAAGTGTTAATCACATCCAAAGTAAGAAATGAAATTGTCATGAGGTGAACTAATACTCGATTTGACACTCAATCACTTTCCTATTTATTATTTATGTATAATGAAGATTCTATGTTGTAAACTAGAGATTATTAGATTTTTATTATGTACATGTACATCGCTCTAAAACGTATATATAAACTATATATAAAAGTATATATATATATTTTAACGCCCCCTTGTTACCGCGCGCGCGTCAGGCGCGGATATGGCTTTTTTACTCGAATTGATTGTTGAATCTCATGTAACATAATATGATGGTGAAAAAAGCAAACGATACGTTACCGTGTATAGCTGCACCCCGCGAGGAATTTTTGTATTTAAGCGATAAAGCAACGCGTATGACGTATAAAGTAAACACGCTGCGAAGGACTAGCAAGCCATACTCGATGTGTTTTCTTTGATTTTTTTAATTATTATTATTAATCAATATTATTTGTAAAAAGTATATTTCCTTGTCAAGTTTCCAAAGAAAACCTATCTTTCTTTTACGTGATTTGTGAATCTTCTTAGTCTTATAACGACACGCAACTAACCATATTTCCTTTTATATTTTCCTTTTGTAAAAAAAGAATAAGGATCGAGTCTTTGTATATAAGGTACCGTGGATGAACAAGAAAAACGATGAAAAAAGCCTCTCTCTTTGGCGATCTTGAAATTATTAACTACAATAGTGTATCAGAAAATGCTAACGTTTCAACGCTATAAAAGACTTGTTAAAAGTAATTGTATAGAACGTACAGAGCTACCGTACAAAAGAAATCCATGAGACGTATCTTACTTATGATTTAGAAAGTACTCGACGAATATCGCTTATGTGATGCTACCTTTTGTATAAAAACAGAATCTTTTACGTTTGAGCTGTACAGAGTTCTATGAAAAAAAGATTCATGTGAATCATGTACTACGGTTAGTGTATAATGACAATTGTGGTAAACAAAAATTCCAAAGACATTCGAAATACTCTTTCGAATACTCATTTGATTTAGTTTTTATTGATTTTCAAGTGACAATAAGCGTTTTACGTTTACTTTGTAATTTGTATCGACAATCTTTTCTTCGCACTATCGACGATGAGGCGTGCGTCAAAAAATAAAGATGTAACATTTATTTATCATTCATACGACTGGAGTCTCGAATAAATCGTTTCGTTTCATTATTTTGTTTTGACTATAGTTATTCTTACAAATAAACCACATATATTAATTCACTTAACGTGACTCAAATATATCGTGAGTGTTTAACCTTGTGAAATGCGCTTCAAGCTTATTGAATGGTGGACTATAGTTATTTGCTGCTTTTTTTATCGCGCTGTATAAATTAAAGCTTACTGAGTTAAATAATCATGTGCATCGTGTAGAATTCTTTTTTAAAATATACACAAAAATTTTTAAATATTTTTATAATTCACACATTTATCTTACAATAAATATAAATTTATTTAATAAGTAAGACAATGATCAAATCACAATCATCAAAATCTATTCTTCATCGATTTTAATTAATTAACTAAGTAAACATTTATAATGTATATAGATTACATGCATATCATGTACTGAATACAAATATCAAGTATATCTACTGGTCCACTGTTCAAACGGCTTTTATAGAATGTTAAATATTTTTCATAAATCTCCGCGCAGCTCGCCTTATCGCTATATCTTGGTCTTCTAGTTGTACGACTTAGTCGCATTATTTACGAGATTTAAAAGGTAGAGTCTATCTGAATAAAAACTAGTAAAAAAAATCTTTAAGGGCGGAATTCTGCTCGCTTAATCTACGTCTGGCTTTTATGCCTGTAATTGAAAAAAAAATGGATAACAATCTTAGCATTCATTTCAGTCTTTTATTGTTCGTTGATGATTAATCGATGAACGAGAACACTGAGTGATCAGCAAATATAGGGCTCGCTACTCTTCCGACAATAGGCGAAATCAAATGTTTTACTCTCAACAAAAATGTAGATTTCGTCCAAACGTTCTTTCATTTTCAAGTGAATACTGTACGAATTTTATTCAGTCATTGTACAAAGTAATATTTAATTAAGTAACATTGCGTTTTCATATTGTAACAAACTTTTGTACGTTCATTTATCTTTAACCTCTTATTTTTACGACAATAAATGTTAATTTAATTGTTTTAGTCAATTACATTATGTATCACATCATTTAAAAATTTGTAAACTGAAATCTAGTGAGTAACAGCAAAAAGATTTATACAAATACCTACAACACCATCAACATAAAATAAATTCTATTACATTAGAAGGTGAAACATGGCTATTTAAGATGTTGGAGGATTGTTTCGAAATTGTATTGTTCAACTGCAATATCTTATTGTTAAGTAGTAACTAGAAGACCTTTGAATAAAATGCAATAATTATTTTGTAAAATATTTTGTTTTTTTTGTTGTAATTTGCCTCACAAAACCTAATTTTTAATATAAGTTTATTTAGTTTAGTTCATCTATTCGTAGAAATTCAATAATTCGCATTTTAAATTTTTGTTTCACAAAAAGAATAGGATGTTTGCTTGTGATAATTGGATTCAAAATAATAGTCAATTTATTTTACCAGTTTTATTAATACTTGTAAAAAATAACATTTTTCCTTGTCACTATCTGAAGAAATAATTATTTCTCATCTGTGATTCGTTAATTTTTGTTGTAAATAATAAACAAAACACTTATAATTATATCTTCTTTAGTATTTTCTGTAAAAAAAGGAGGATGAAATGTTTGTACAATGTACTAAACGCCGTGAGAAATCAATACATGAAGCATCTAACTTCGGCATTTTTAAATTATTACAATAATATATCACAAATTCTAACGTTTCAACGCTATGAAAGACTCGTTAAAATGTAATAGCGTATAGAGCGTACAGAGCTACAGTACCAAAATTGGAGTTAATCATTAAAAGTGCAGTATATGATTATGAACTTGGTTTTACATCTTGAAAGTGCAAGTGAGTAGAGTCTTTTAAAAGAAATATCATTTTTAAAACTATACAATTTAATAGAAAATTTAACAAGTACTATGAGTCTACTAAAAGATAGCATACAGTGCACAATGCACATATTTTTAAATACTTGCATTATTTTTAAATAATAGTTCATAAAGTAAAAAACGTGAATAAATTTATAAAATTATAATCTACAAGTAAAATAGCACTTGAATATACTAAAAGCTTAATAATCGAGCAACTCAAAATTCCTACTCAGATAGAAAAAATATCAAAGTAACGGAATTAAAGAATATGAGTACATGATGTAGGAAAAAAACAAAAAAATTATATTAAAAACATTTTGAGTTGCTAGATTGTTTCTCAAATAACTTTGATAAGAATTGCAATTCTCACTTGCGATGTACAAATAAGTTTTATAATTATAAAACTTACAACATACAATTATTTACAAACGTAATCTCAAAATGTACTGAAGTTACTGCATGTATTACTGTTTCATTTGAATGTTGCTTATAACTGTATTTAAAAAATACTAACATTTCTGGTATAAGTTTGATAAAAATTTAAGCGTATGAAGTATTTATGAATTCGTCGTTAAAAATGACTTTGATTATCCAAAGTTCTTAAGTCTAAGTAGTACCCAGCTCTGCTTGATTGACTAAGTTTAACTTTCATTAACCATATTAAGCGTTAATATAATGTACTATAAAACTGAACTTTTACAAAAGCATCAACTCTATATATGTTTGATTTTTACAAACCGATGCATTTCGTTTCATAACAAATAAAACGTTTTTTAACATCGTATAAACGTAAAGAATTTCGAATTTCTCAATGATCTATTTATTTTGCTTAGCTTATAATGAAAAAACTTCATTTAAAATTTGATAACGTAACAGTGATATTCACAAAAAAATAAATTACAGAGAAATTCAGAAAAAAATACTTGTGTACCATAAAAAAACTATATCCCTATAAACATTGTTCGAAAAGAAAACAACTCCAACTCGTTGGAGCACATTCTATAAAACATAATCAGACATAATCGGCTTATATCTCTAAGAATCTTGGTCGTCTAGATATGCATATACGATAATTAATAGTCGGGTTATGTACAAGATTTACAAATGAATTAAAAAAACACTGGATACAGTGTATACATATAAACACGTAATTATGTATGTATAAAAATCACATTAATACTAGGGGCAGTTCGTCCTTCGTCGTTGAATTTTGCTCTGCTAACACGTTGCTGCCTCGGCTTGCTGTGCATATCTGGATAGGAAGAAATTACCGTTCGATGGTCGGCCGAGGCTTGTCAGCAGCTGTCGGTGAAAGAGGCCGTCGAGCCACTGGCTATCTCAGCGTAATCCTGCCTACTCGCCGAGCACAGCTTACTCGAGAAGTCGGTTTCGCGCTTCCTGCAATTCGACAACGATTATGATTTTGAATTTTACTTTCGCGATACTTTTGCTCTTTTGCGAATCGCGATTCGAGAAAATTCGCAAAAATTTCGAGCAAAACATACGCACCCCCTGCCCGGCAGTTCCATTATGTCGACGACGACGCTGTTGACGTAGAGTCTATCGTTACACCAGAAGAAGCACAGCGAGCGAGGCTGCAGAACATCCATGTCGTACGCCCACGACAATTCGACCCGTCTGACTTTGCCAATTTCTCCGGTCGACCCTCCCGGATGCGCCACGACCATTCGCGTCGTCGTCCCGTGCTCCAGCTTCATGTAGCCGCTGCGGATTTTAACAATATTTCTTTCTTTCAATTTCGCCCACTTTTTAAAAGGCATTTTTCTAGAGAAAGCGTTGTTTACCTGGGAGTCAAGTCCATATTACGTATTAAGCCGTTGTCGGCATGAAGCGTGACTTTCATGTATCCCTGCACCCAGCTCTCGGCCGTGGGTGGCCTGGCCAAATTGATTGTTATTCTGTAGTGCCGTCCTGGAAAATAGGAGAATCGTGAAGTTTCAAAAATCCGCAATGAGACGGGCATTGCAAACAGGCAACATTTTCGCACTGCACGCGATTTCTCAATTCTACAGCGCTATATCTTCTCGCACGTTTTTCTGTTCTTTTTGTTTTTACGAAACTAGTTGCTATTGTTTGGCAGAAGTCTAGATCGAACCTCTGCCACACGCGCGGATTTAACGATAGGTTGCGAATATTGGGTAACGCTTAGCTGCGAAATCGAGAACAACGACTGTTTACAACGAATCTCAGTAAGCTCAGGGAACTCACTGCAATAAGGATCGTCCTTCCCGGTGGAGAAGAAGAATTTCGAGCCGAGCAGCGCCGAGACGTCCTGGCCCATCTGCTGCCTTCTGACGAGAGCCGGACTGCTGTCGGCGTGATAGCCCATGATCCCGCAGCTGAGGCTGTTGTTGCTCTTGCAGGAGAAGCACTCGCCCCTCAGGAAGCTCGCGTAGCTCCCGCACTCGTGGGCCACGTACTGGCACTTGCTGTTGATGCTCTCGATGAAGAGCTTGATGGCGCGGACGTGGTTGCAGGCCACCAGGACCCTCGAGGCTTCCTCCAGGCCTTCCCGGATCAGGGTCAACGGCAGCGACGGCGTCGTCTCGCTGAGATCCGTGCAGCCGGGCTGCTCCTTGCCGTTGTTGGGGTAGAAGTCCAGGTGGCCGCAGGGTTGGCTCATGCCGTAGCCAGGTAGACCTGCAAGGATAATTTACGTTTTTCTTTTTTCGCGTTCTTCGATCGCGAACCGGCGCGCGGCACGTACCCAAGAAGAAGATGCTCTTGCCGTCGGTGTGGATGACGTCGACGAGCTGGGCGTCGGTGTAGTCGAGCCGCAGGTGGCTGGGCATCCCCTGGAAGTAGGGCTCGGCCGGATCGAGGCCGGTTATGCGGCCGATGTTGCCGTTGAGCTTTTCGCCGGCGTAGCCGGCCGTGTGCGCTCCGAGGCTGTGGCCGATCAGGTGGACTTCGCTGGGGTCGAGGCCGTAGTTGGTCTGCGGAATGGAAGAGCATCGTTAGAATCCAGGAAGAAAACAAAATTACAGCAGTGCGAGACCTTTCGAGATGCGGGTCAAAGCGCACTATACGCTGTATACGTATTATTTTTTTCGCGTGCGCAGTATATATACCCACGAATGCTAATTCCGAGTAATTTGAATAATAAACAGTCGTTCATCGCCGGACGTTAATTTTTTTTTTTTTTTTTTGTGAGGACGAAAAAAATCTCGCCGTCAATCATCGGCCGCAGCTGCAAGTCTGCTTATCGACGCAATTAGCGAGAGGAATCGGAGAAGAGCAATAACACACGTGTGTTGAGTTATACCTGGAGATGCTTGACGAGATGGGCGATCTCGAGCCCGACGAGCCTCGTGTTGGCGGTTGCCTGCGTGTAGAGGGGCAGACTTCCACCGGCCCAGTCGACGATTATGACGTTGTAGTCGCCGTGCTTGAGCAGCTCGTTTCTCATCTCCTGCGATCAAAGAAAAATTCGCCGCAACTGAGATCATCGAGCTTATGCACATACTTATAGGCACTCGATGTTGATATACTCGTGCGTAAATCGGTAGCCGCGAGAGAGAGATCTAATCTGTAATCTATATGCGCTTCGAGAGCTCGTTAATACTCCTTTTCCTCGTCGCATAAATTAATACGGATGTGGGCAGACGAGGTCTGGAAAACGCGAGCCGCAGCCTCTCCCGGGCGAACCTGAGAAAGTTTCCTCGAGCCCGTGACGTACAGAAGCTTCAGTACCTACATACGCACGTTGATCGTTTTTGTCCTCCTCTTTTCTTCAGCTCCGCGTATACCCGAAAATCCGATTCTCGGTTTATCGAACGCAGGCCTCCGCAACTTTGCATAATATACACGGATGCACCTCGTAACGTCGCGACATAACCTCAACGCCGGGGTGGTGTAGTAGAGGACGAAAATAGTACGCCGTGCTTATGCTTCGTATGCCTACGCTGCGTTACACCGGGAGTAGACTCGACGCGATTCCGGCTCTCGTAAAACCGCTGGCAATTTGCATGTAATTGCCGGGCCGGGTGTGCGCGCGCGCGCGAGATGATGGGAGTATTGCGCTTCCGGCTGGAAAATCTGCGCCGAGGCCGGACGTGTTATCTCGTCCGGGGGTATGTAGGAACAACACGCGGAAGGACGAGTGCGCGCGACGGGAGAAAAAGAATTCGGTGATTGGTCTCCGTAGTATGTAAAGACCTGGGGGATACATACAATATACTTAATCGCTTCCTGACGCGGTGAACTTCTTTTTCTCTTCTCTCGCTCTTCGGCGTTGTTTACGAGCTGAGCGTCTCTTTTAACTGCTGTCTGCTGGATTATGTGGGCTATGGATTGTAGTCGTGGTTTTTGGCGGGGGGAAGGGAAGATACGTAACGAAGAGGATTTTTTTCTGAGTGAATTTAATCGCTGCGTTTTTAGGATAAGCGGCATGTACAACGTAAGGTGTAATTATTTTTCTGTTTACCTATACAAAATTTTCGTTTGATTTAATTTTCCAAAGATCAGTCGGCGCAGAAAAGATTTTGAAAAGGTGCGCAGTATATACCTGCGTCCCGCCAATACGCATGCGCAGAACTCGCTCGTACCGCCGGTCGGAGCGACGAAGTCACCGCTTCGTTCCGACCAAACGCAGCGTTAAATTCACGTTCAATTTACAACGAAACAGTATATTTCTCACAAATCTATCGTTATCTTTGTCAAACACTCGACCAAATAATTTATAATATCAATTTTTCCGCGTAGAAAGTGCGAATTCTCTTCGTTTCAAACCGCGACCGACGCGCCATCTGCGACGCAACGGCCGCTCGTCCCTACACCCTCATATAGGTATACTCGCGCCTTACTCAACTTCCAACCGTCGCCCGCATCATTTCTCCCTCGACTGCCTACGATTCGCACTGTGCAGCGCATTTCCAGCCTCGTCTTCGCGTCCAAGCCCACCGTCTACGCGAGTAATCGGCAGCCGGGTAAGTAGCCAACGCGTAAATACATCGTTTTCGGGGGAAAATAGCAGTCGCGGGGGCTATGCGTGCGCGAACCGGCAGCGAAGACGCCGGGCGGCGATCGGCGCCGGCCGTTGGACCAGTAGTCCAAGATGGCGTCAGTAGGCCTTCGGCAGTTGCCTCGTCTCCGCGCGAGAAGCCGCGTAACGAAGGGATTAGGCGATTTAAGTGCAATTTTTTGTCGAACAGGCTGGCGGAGACGAGAGGCAGCGATGAGGATTGGCGGAGAGCTGCGAGAGCCCTGGAAATGCGAGAATCTTCGCTGAGAGAGACGGCGGCGCAGCGGCGACGCGGCAGCGACGACAAAGGCAAGTGGCTTTTTTACGATTAAACTAGTGGATTTTCTTTATTTCGATGGTCTACGGGGCATCGAGCCGATGCGAGGGACCTTGTTCGCTGCTGGAAAAGTGGCTTTTCGCGGGAGAAAAGCCGTAAATACGGCCCAAGGCGTCGAAGCCTTCCGCCCCTTTGCCGCCCCGCCGATTCGCAGATAGAGTTCGGTGGATTCGACATTTTACGCGATGGAGACATCGACTTTTCGTGGTTTTTTCGTGTCGCGCTATGCGACCTGTTGCTGTTTATCGGCAGATTAGAGGGTGTATGCGGGGAGTGTACGGAAATATATAGGTATACGGCGTACGCGGCGTCTGAAAATTCTTCGCGCGCGACTGTGTCCGCGGCATCGAATTCTCCCCCGCCCCCTACCTCCTCTAATTCGTGGAAAGAGCTCGAGGAATTTGAGATTTTTGTGAGGGCTATAGTCTTGAAATCGACTTTACGTGCATACTGCGCCTAGTATAAAGAGTTACGTGACTAATTGTAATTTCAGTGTAAAACGAAAAAACTGAAATGTATATAGATATATTATATTACGTTGCTGAAAATGCTTCGCGAGCGGGTACAAGTGCTTGTAGCTTCCAGTGTTTGCTGTATATAGAATTATGTATGAGGGGAAAGCGTTGATGCAGCGACGACGTCCGCGGCGTCGAATTTCACCCCGCCCCCTACCTCCCCCAATTCGTGGAAGGAGCTCGGCGCGAGCTCGCGACTTTTGAAACGGCGCATCTTGAAATCGACTTGACGTATTTTCTTCGTATAAAGCGCGACGGGACTTATTGTAATTTCTCTGGAAAATAGAAAAATAACATATATGTTGCTCAAAATGCTTCGCGCGCGATACGAGTGCTTGTAAAAGACGCAGCTTCCAGTGCTGGCTGCATATGTGGAAGGAAAGCGTAGATACAGCGACGACGACGACGACCGCGGTGTCGAATTTCTCTGCGCCACCCTACCTCCCCCCCAATTCGTGGAAGGAGCTCGGCGAATTCGAGGCTTCTGTAAAGGTGCGTGTGGAAATCGGCTTGTGGCATTTTTTCCATAAAGCACGATCTGACTGATTTTAATTTTTGTGGTGAAAGCAAAAATAATGTATAAATATATATAGATATTTATACCTATATACTTTACTGAAAATTCTTCGCGAGCAATAGAAGTGTTTTTTGAGGATGTAACTCAAAGGCTTTGGTTATTTATGTAAAATTTATATAACATTCCCCCCCTAATTCTTGGAATTCATTCGATGCGTTACGAGTTCGCACGATAGACCTGCAACTTTTTCCCGCAAGTGTCTGTGTATTTGAAAATTAATCTTAGGCTCCCCTGCTGCAACCGGCGATGTGACTAATCGCAATCGTTCCGCAGAATCCATAAGATATTTTTTTTTTGCTATTATCATCTGACAATTTACAAGAGCAGATGTTTAGAACATATAAAATACGGACACAATCTAAAAGTTGTCCGCGCATAGTAATTTACAACGTTCGGCGTCTTTCAGGTTTTTAGGTCGCACGTTTTTATCGCGAGTCGTTTATGCATCTTAAAATCGATTTTAGAGACATATACTTTTCATAATGAGTGGCGTGACTAATTATATCTACGGACGCGTGCATAAGTATACATGTAGCGAATTTAAAGGACGAATGATCGGATTACGCGGAAATTCGCAAGTAATTTTGTGTATATTTATATCCTACAGAAAAAAGCGACGGATCGGCCGGCCGACTTATATATAGAATAATAATACACACGATATATATACAGCGTCGTTTCGATTGCAAAATTAAAATGAATGGCTTACCTTCACCCAGTTACTGAGCGGCGTGTCTATAAAACCGTGGATAATGAACTTCGTTTTTCGCTTTGGACTGAAGTTCGATCGCTTAATGGACTTGTCCTTTCCTACGATTAAAACTTGGCCCTGCAAGAAGATAAGCGAGGAGAGATTATAATCACAGCGTTACCCTTTATAACTTTACATCTCTCGATGTTATGCATTATATATACATAAAGATGTGTCTCCATTGCCCCTATCGTGTAGTCTTACTGTTAGTTTACGTTCGTCGTTGACCGTTAAAGTAAGTAACGTTACATATTTATTTATATTATTGAATTTTCATTGTTATCATTGACATTATTATTATTATTACTATAAGTGTGTATAAAAAGTATATAACCATGCGATGCACATACGTGGACGAGATTTGTCCGCGCCCATTTTTTATTGCCTCCTAGAATTATTATCAACATATTTTAGTCCATTATCAAGATAGTGCGAGCAAGCCATAAATTCGAATTAATTATGCATCGATACATTGCCATTGAAAATTGAGATTAATATTTGCAATTTATTGCAAACTTGCTTACACACCTTCCAATCAAGTTTATCGGGGGGTTGATTAAAAGTACAGTATATAATGTCGAACATGCATTGAACGGCCAAATGTTTAATTCTGCCGTCGAACCGTATATCAAAAGTAAAACTTCTCGTAAATTAAATTACTCGCGCGCGCGCGTCCGAACTCAAAAAATTAATCCGATCATAGGTGAAAGCTGAGCCTCTAAACTATATCGTCCGTCGAGTCTCCGCCGACCAATTCAAATTAAAAACCAATATATAATTCCGTATAATATAAAATCTCCCCGTCGTCGTTGGCGTCTCTCTCCATCTCTCATGCTGGCAGTCGAAATTTGTAAAAGCCGCAATTAAACCGTGGACGTTCTCGCGGTGATTTAAACGCGAGCGTCTAATTAAGAAGAGCAGCCGCAAGATAGTTCGGCCCATTAAACATTATACGCACAGGTTCGCGCGCTGCTTTCATCATAGGAAAGGCATTTCCTATTAAACTCTGCAAAGCGCTGTGCCGATGCGGAGAAAATTCCCGATTGCACCCGAGTGTTACGCTGGGAAATATAAACGAGCGAAGATAAGAGATCCTCGTGAATTTGGAGCGCGGGTGGGAGGGGGAAGGGGGAGCGAAGAAAAATTGAAAAGAAAGAGCTCTATCCCGGTGGAAGGCTTAGAATTATTCAGATTAGGAATTAACCGTTGCTCTCGCGTAATGAGGGAGATAAGAGAGGTAGAGTTAATGGCTTTAGTGGCTTCGTTTATTTTTCCGAAGACGAGCGTATACACGTCGGATTCGACTGATTTATGGGATATTGAAGTTGCAATCTTTGCTTTTCTTTCTATGATGAATTTTAAATGTGTTTTCTAATTACGGCTCCGCGCACAACAATCATCTCGATTATCGCGGCAAATTTTTTCTCCTTTTCTTTTTTAAACTTTGTGTCGCTACGGCGGAGCGTAAATCACCCGCACAGTATGGAAAATTACTAAAAAAATTGCGAAACTTACTTCGGTGGGATTGTCATTGGTATAAAGTATAAACCGAGTGTTGATGACCTCCCGCGGCAGTGGAAAAACGTTGAGAGGCCGATGAATCAGGTGGTACCAGCTTCTCGTGATGTTCAAGCAGCCTAACTCGTCGTAGCAGCGCGTCTCATTTTCGACTGTGAAGTTTGCAAAATTTTTACAACAACAGCGCATGGCAATGTAACGAAGAGTCGAAAATCGATGAATTTTACTTCGCGCTTCGCTGCTCGCCCCGCTATGCCGCCTCGAACGATTTTTTTCTCGCCCCTTTTTTCGCCCGAGAAAATCCCATCAACGACTCGCGCGCGAGAACGCAGCGCACGAGCGCCGAGAGCAGAACCGCGGAAAGACAGCCCGCCGCGGAAGAGCCGAGCAATTTTACAAAGTTTTACAAGGCGGCCCTTACAAAGTAAACCGAAGTACAAGCGGCATTGCAGCGCTATCAGGAAAGAAAGAGAATCGCGCAGTTGTAGACTTACAGGGCAGCCAAGGGATATTGACTTCTATTCTGTCGCTGCGCGCCCATTGCCACGGGTCCAGGATTCCAGCGGAGCTGATAACAGGAGCCAATGCCACCAGGAGCAGTACCAGAGCTCCTTCGCACTCGGAGTTTCCTTGCTTCCTCACGCCTCTCCTCCTCATCCTGCCGTCAGAAACACACGTTCGTCCCTTGCGTTAGTGTCTCTCGTCATGTTTGCTTACACATATTATACTGAATATACAGTGACCTAATTGAAATTATCGCCGATTGATTTTTTAACCTTACTATCGTGAGAATAGTTTTTGTCGCGGTTCGTCGAGAAATGTGAGATGGAATAAATAACGCGTTACACACAGTTGCTCAATACAGAGTTATTTTTATTATGCTCGAAGAAAAAAAGTCTATGATTGATAGGGCATTTAGAAATCAGGAAATGTAGAGTCGACGATGTAATTGCTCAATGAACTGCCGTAACCTTGACTTTCACAGTTAGAGGTGGTTCGGTGTTCGCAGCTTGATATACACGTGATTTTATAAGCCCCCCCGGGAGAATCGGATGAGCCGTCTACGCCGGACGAATTTTTTATTTATATCACTGGGTCTCATCGGTTCATTAAGAAATAAAACTAGGTCTAATTTATCGCCGCCGGACGATTGGGACACTTCGTTATCGCAATTTCAATAGTCATGGTGTTTTACGCGTCTGGCGAAGATGTTTGTGAAAACAGGCTGTTGATCGGAGCATAGGAACATCCGATTACAGTGTTTATCAGCGAAAATTTCAGTGTTAACACGATTTATGTCTTATAATTAATGCGCTGGGTTGAGCTTCCTACACATACGAAAATGACGTGTTATATGCACGGGGAATTCAGATTTCTGTGATCGAATTTTGTTTTAGAAATTCGAATCACGCGCACTTATTCTAGAAGCGCGGCGTCGATTAATTTACACGTGTTTATACTTCTAATCGAAGAAACACTCGTTTATTATAATGAAACCGAGAGAAATTTCACTCGTGAACTTTCTAAGAAATCCGAAATTCTTCCCGAGCGATTGACGCGCGTATTTGTCCGTTCTACGTAATACACACTGAGAAAATACGGAACTTGAAAAAAAAAAAAAATGAAATTACCGACAGCGCTAAAATCCACGACTCAGACGACAAAGTTTTCACCCCGAACTCGACCTACCTAACGATTTCTCTCCACCACTTGCTTCCACCCTCGAAACTCTCGACTCTCTCCGTACAACACAACCGCTCCGCAACGGCGTCTTCCACTCTATCCTATATTCCTTCACCGAACAAACGAAACAACGAGTAAATTCACACTCTCGCACTCGCAGCACAATTACACCGCGCACCGAACGTTCGCTAAAAACAAAAAAAAAAAAAAGAAAACCAGCGATGCCGAAGCGGCAGCAAAAGAGACTCTCGCGCGTGTCTCGGCAGCGGCCGTGCGCGCGTCGCTACTAAGTGCTCGGCGGCGAATGTGCGCGTCCGCGGCTCCGGGACTGAATTTGAAAGAGCGACGCCGAGGCGGGCCTCGTGTGCGCAGCAGGTAGACGGAGCGCGTATACACGGCCGGTAGTATAGGCGCACTCGAAGCTTGCGGCGCGCGTAGTGGGGCCTGGACCCGGTGGATTGTATAATATCGGACGACCTTCGAGTCCGCTCCTGCTGAGTGGTATTGATATTGTGCGGAGAGAGAGAGAGAGAGAGAGAGAGAGAGAAAGAGAGATTGAGGGAGATGCCGATACTTGAGAAGCGGGAGGATGCAGGTCACGAGGTGTTTTATTGTGCGTCTCTGTTTTTTTTCTCCTTCTTGCTTCGGGTGCAGCGGGAGGTCGCTTTCGGTGTGTTTACGCGGAGTTTTCGCGTGGCCGAGGTTGTTTTTTTTTTTCGAATTTCTCCTCGGAGCGTTATTAAATTTCGGAAAAAGTGAGCGAAAAGTATCCGCTTTGCTCTTTTTATCGCGTTTTGCGCGGAGTCGCGAAAAACCGCGCGCCTCGAAAGAGAGAGAGAGAGATAGGATTTCGAAGATTTCGAGGAGAAAACGCGAGTGCGTTTAACGGAATTTTTGAGAAACTTGAAAATTACCGTTGTGCTCGTGTCCGATGTAATTTACGTTATATTAAAATTGCAAAAGGAAAAAAAATAATAATAATGAATTCCGTCGCAAATAAAAGTTTCTCGTTATTACTGCGCAGCTTGCGCGTCGCGAAAATTTTCAGCTGATACGCCAGAGAAAATTTGAAAAATTGACTAGAATCTTGTCTTCAACGATTCATCAATAATTGGTTAGTTAAGTTAAGTTAAGTAAAGTCTACTTCAGGTATTTTGAAACTCATTATTACAAGCTCTCCTGAGTTAATCAAACGAAGATAATACGTGGGCAGAGGAATCTGTTGCGCGAATCGCGCAGTCGGCAGCGGCACATAACGACTAGTTGCATTAACCTGCATAGAGGCGTTAAACTGTATTAAGTTGTACGATTTATTGCCCGTACGTTTAACTGACATCTACATTCTTCGGGGAATGACTTTGCTCGACTCGCGCTCAGAAGTAGTTGTAACCGTTTCAAAACAGCCGATATAATTGTCGAGGAAAAACGCGCCAGAAGCGCGAGATTTTCACTGCCTCGAATTACGCGTCTCCGCCGCGAGGTACCTCGCGATTAAATCGCCCTTGACTTGTCGTTAAAAAAACCCAAGTACGCAAGCACGCGGTGTCGAATCGGTTTTATCATCGTCGCCGCCTCCAACGTCTCGTGTTGTTTGTCGCGATTTCGCCCGCGGCGCGGATTTTTCGGTTATAGGGCGAACGAGTGCCTTATGTATATTCAGGCTTTATATTTTCTAAAGAACGAGGTGGAGCGCGGCGTGTAACGAGCGGAAAGTTCCTTGCGGTTCTTTCGGCGCCTCTATATAGACGTCTCGGCGAAAAAGAAAAGTGTGATCGTGTGTGCGTCAACAAATATATATGGGAAAATCCGCCAAAATAATTCAGATAATTGCAGCGGAAATCGACCGAAAAAAAACCTCGTGAGACTCGTCTGGGGCAGCGTTTTTCTTGTTCTACAGGACCCCCAGAACACGAAAAAAATAGTGTTCCCGCGAAATCGAAAAAGTGTTTTTGGGTATTTGGATGTTTACACAAAAATTTACAAAAAAAATTCGTTTTTTAAAGTGTTTTTATTTTCAATCCGAATTTAGAGGGAGAAGGAATTTTATTTTTATTGTCGCAAATATGCACAAAAGTTCATAAATTTTCTGAGCTTTGCAAATTAGTCAAGCTTTTTTGTCTATGATTTTTTTTAACAAAATGACGGCGGTTTTTGTGAAACAGCGTAATGTTAAACTTTGTTGTGAAAGTGATGTTAAACATGATTTTTTTTCTCGAGAAATATCACCTTAACAAAAAAATGTTATAGAATAAAAAATGCTTAAAATTACTCAAAGAATATGTATGAATTTTTTCAAAAAATTTTGAGTAAATTTTAAATTTTTCCAAATTGCACAATTTTAGAAAAAATAAAAAATGGTTCAAATTTCTTTGAAAAAATTCATACGTATTCTTTGAGTAATTTTAAGCATTTTTTATTCTATAACATTTTTTTGTTAAGGTGATATTTCTCGATAAAAAAAATCATGTTTAACATCACTTTCACAACAAAGTTTAACATTACGCTGTTTCACAAAAACCGCCGTCATTTTGTTAAAAAAAATCATAGACAAAAAAGCTTGACTAATTTGAAAAGCTCAGAAAATTTATGAACTTTTGTGCATATTTGCGACAATAAAAATAAAATTCCTTCTCCCTCTAAATTCGGATTGAAAATAAAAACACTTTAAAAAACGAATTTTTTTTGTAAATTTTTGTGTAAACATCCAAATACCCAAAAACACTTTTTCGATTTCGCGGGAACACTATTTTTTTCGTGTTCTAGGGGTCCTGTAGAACAAGAAAAACGCTGCCCCAGACGAGTCTCACGAGGTTTTTTTTCGGTCGATTTCCGCTGCAATTATCTGAATTATTTTGGCGGATTTTCCCATATATAAGCGTATATGCGAGCGGTTACGAGCGAGCGCTTGTTTTCTCGCCTTAATTTTTCACGAAAAAAAGAAACTCGATCAGCTGTCAGTTGGAAGGCGTGTATGGAGGAAATTATTATCGGTAAATATATTCCGGTCGGGAAAGTTACCAATTGCTAAGCGAATAATAATTGTTTGTTTTTTTTTATGCCCCCCGGTAATATTTTCCTCTATTCGTAGCTTCGGAGTCTCGTTGTTACGTCTGCTGGATATATACGCGGTTTTGTGAGGCTGCGTTTTGACGCGCCGGGAAGGAGGAAACGAGTTTTTAAAGGCGTCTGCGGAAAAGCGGAATAAATATTTGTTAAATTGAATGCAGCCTATTTTGTTTCGCGAGGAGGCAATTTGAAAACCAGTTTGAATATGTAACGAGCAGTGTTATGAAAATCGTGTGTATAACGATGCTCTTTTTTTTTGTTATAAACGCAACGATGTCGCCGGCAAATCTGACATCGATTCGAGAGTTTTTTGAGGCCAATATATGTACGCGGTTTTAAGAAGATTTTAAAGCTTGCATTTTCACAAATGAATATTTACGTTTTTTGTTTTGCAAGAGCTTTGGTGTGGTGTTTAACGAAATTTTCGCTGCTACATTCAATCGCGTGTGTAATGTTTATTAGAGAGTTGCTCGTAATTACAAAGTATTTAAATTTTATATAATATTTTGCATAAACAAAATGAAGCGTTACGTAAATTGTTAATCTTTAATTTTTTTAAAGTTTAATCATAAATTATCCCTCTTCAAAAATTAAGCTTACATTACATGCCTATATCTAGCACGTAATAAACAAGTTCGTCCACTTGTCACGTATCATGTATTCTGTAGATAATAATTTAAAATTTAATAACATAGTACACTGTATCTCTCTTGTTCTAAAGAATACATTAAAAATTAAATTTTAAATTAAATTTTTCTTCTAAATGAAAAATTCGATTTTCATACGAATTTTATACTTGCTTTAATTAATTTCCTGTAGCACTAGATGTTTGCTTGGAAATGAGAATTACTCGAGAAGTGTGAATTACATTTCAGTATAACATTATTAACACTACGATAATAAAAAATTAAATAAACGTGCAAAAATGTTCGGTCAATTTTTTTTTAAGAAATAAAATTCCTACCTCATTTTTTGCTGCTATGTCGAGAGTTCAATTCATAAACATTTTGACACGACTAATTAATTAGTCTCTAAATCTTTTTTTTTAAAACAAACACGCAGTATCATTAAAGTCTGCAATTGCGCTAATGGTAATCGCAACCAGGAATGTACTTTTATGCTCGTATAATTTTATTCTCAGAATCTTATACATCCCACTCACAATAATATTACGTTATTTCCACAAAATTATTGTTTATTAACTATCCCATCACCGGCGTCAAAAGATCAGTGCATAATAAAAATCGTCATCATTAATAAACTTTTTCTAACAGACGGATATACGCAGTAAAATTTGTTATTGCTTTATGCTAATTGCACATCACGACGCACACTTCTATTTATCAATTTTCATTCCAACCGATCAATCGTCAATTTTATCCGACGTGATCTTACGTTCCGCACATTTGTCACTCGCGACTGCCATCTCAACTCCCCCGTCCCCCCCCCCCTAACTTCCTCCGCGAAAAAAGCTCATCTCCGCCGAAAACACGTCCCAAGCTCGTATAACGCACTCCTCGTAAGTCACGCAAGCATAACCGCATTTTTCGGCACGACGCATTAACGCTCTCACCTCTCGATTACACGGCTCGACACACGGCAGCATAGTTATACAAGAGGTGGAAACCTGTGTGTATACGCCTATACGTATAAAGGTATTTTTTCCCGGTAAGCGGCCTTGGCAAGGATCTCGGGGAGAGTAAAAGTTGCGCCGCTGCGCCAGTGCGACGGATGGGGCCCCCCATTGTCTCCGCGGCTCGACCGTGAAAAACGCCGGGCTTCTCCGGGGTTCCCTATTGTTTTTCATTTCTCCCGCTCGCTTTCCTCAAATTTTCACTCGAAAGCGAGAGAGTCGAGCTGTGTACACGCGTTGCGCAGCTAATTCCACTTATGATTCCCTGCCGGGCGCTTCGTACGCGGAGACACACGCGACAGGGACTGTTGTGAGAGGAACAATTGTATCGGCCGCTGTGTACAATTGCGTAAACGCTTCTTCGCGCGCGTAAATCGTTTGCGGAATTTCTGCGCGCGCGCGCGCGTTGCATCAACGATGAAAAATGACTTTTGCCACACGTCCCCGAGCGAGCTCTGCCGGACGACTCAATACACCTCCTCGGAGGATAAATTGAATTTGCGCTTAAATGCTTAGCGATCGCTTGTTCGACCTTTATTAGCCGCGCGGTGCGTTTGAAAGCGAGACCGAGTCGCCCGCGAGTTTCTGCCACTCCGAAAGCGTTGGAGAGTGAAGTATAGGGGGGTTTGAGAAAAAAAATATCATTCTGTTCTAAAGTTGTGTAATTACAGTCGCTTTCTTTGCCGTATACGCATATAATGTACGACTGTTTCGAATGTAGCTCACGGTTATGCAGATTATTACGCTGGAATTGGAAATTTTCTATGTACTGACGAGGTTTTAATTCGACGTTTCCATGCGCCGTATTTTTTTGTGCGCCCAAAGAGAAAATCGTTAAATATCGCGAGGATAGAAAAATTGACATTTTCTTCGCCGAGTCTCTCGCCGGCGCATCAATCACGCGAAACAGGCGCACGCAGAAAAGAAAAAGAAAGCAGCTAGCGTCTCTCAAAATATGATAATTGGCAACCATGCCTTAGACGTGTTTTGCTCCGTGTGCGTGTATTATTCGACAAAAAAAGTCTCTCGGATTCTTCTTCAAAATCAACAGCCATCGATTAGTCATTCCTGTACACGTCTAATCATTTGTTTTAGTGCATTCCTACGATTTTTTATGCAAAATAACGTGATTCGAACTTTTTAAATCTTCAGTACGATTTTCGTACAGGATCAAAGGGAATTCGATATACTTTTCGATTGCAAGGCTTCCTCTCAGCTCAAAATTAAGGGCATTTAACTGTACAGCACATTTCCATACATACCGTACACATACACGCGCATACTTCCGATGTCTGTAGCAGCTCGTTAATTGTATAATATGGAAGCAGGAAGTCCCTCGGTTCGAATTTCCGAGGCCGATAGATCTATCCTATAGCAGCAGAACCGATGCAAATCGCGAATTATCCCGAGCTGCAGCGCGCGCGCGCGCGCGGTTTCACTTTCTGCGGCTTTTAAATGCGCTCTGGCGTGGCTACCTTGTCTATATATATACATCAACGTCCACAAACGCGAATGAGGTGAAAATACACTATAACGACGCAGGGAAAAACTTGGATCGCAAAATATCGATGCATTGTGTATACCCGATAAAGCCGACGATTTATTCGCCCGCCGAAAGTGACACGTTTTTCTTTTTAATAGAGATAGAAAAATACACGTAGACAGATAGACATATACACACTGAGATCGAAAAGCGAGAATACACGGGATCGTTTGGTATACTCCGTTGGCCGATCGGTAATGGATTTGTCGAGTAACGGAGAAAACAATGCGATAAATCCTTTCGCTTTCGGGCGCTCCGCTCATCTCCGCGTATATAAACGAAACCGAGTTCACGCGGACGCTAACTCGTTCTGGCGATGAAAGGAAAAAAAGAAGAGAACCGACGAGCCTCTCTTGCGCAATACGCGAAAGGATTACCAAATGACGTATGAGTGTCTCTCTTTCTTTCTGCTCCTTTATTCCGTTTGAAATTCGCGCGCCAGCGGCCTATCTGCACAGTCCATCTCGCCAAGCTTTCGTGCGATGAAAATACACAGCGCTTGCACAAGACAATGCGACATTGTGTATACGTACAGTCTCTCTCTCTCTCTCTCTCTCTCTCTCTCTCTCTCTCTCTCTCTCTCTCTCTTGCGCGCGCACAGCTACATAACGCGTTATAATATCGAGATAAAGAGGAAGAAAAAAATTTTGTTTTCTTTCGCTATTCAAATAGAAACGTTGCGCGCGCCATGGGCGTGACGGCGACTTTATGGATTATAGCTCTCCGGATCGAGAGCGGATTGAAACGTCGCGCGATTCTGCTCGGCTGTCTCGATTGTTTCCTGCTTCCCTGCCGGGAATCTCTCGCGGCGCTAGAGTTCAAGGTGAAGCGATCGGAAGCGATTTGCTCTCACAGCGAAAGTTAAGGAAGAATTTTGTGTACATCGTCAGGTGTGTGACACCGCACCGACCTTCGGACGACTCGAACGTGTATATGTATACGTGAGAATCAACTTTTCTCGTTTCAAAAAGTAAATGTTTAACGTTTGTCGACTGTCCGCATTGCAAACTACACGCGCCTTTCAAATGGACGTATATATACGTATATACATAATCCCGCGGAGCTGCAGGCTGTGTGTGTGCAGTGCGCGCGCCGCGCGGCTATAGAAAGTTCGAAAAAGAAAAGCGTTAGATGCCTGCGTGCGCCCGTGTATTACGCGTGTGTATGCATACGCGCATGTGTGTGTGTGTGTGTGCGTCTGCGTTAAATAGATTTGTTGTTATTTTGACGAGCCGATCGCTGCGCGCCCGCGAAAGAACGATCGCTTATTTAAACACGTAACAAAAGATGAAAGTGATAAAATTTTGCTATTAAACTTTTGGAGACTGTAGTCATTTTTCAAAAATTTATCACCGCTTATCAGCCGCGCAGGGATCTAAACGGCGCGCGCGCGATTCGAAATTTCACATCCATCAAGTGTAGCGCGCGCGCGAGTGTATAGCGAAAAAATGCGAAAAAAAAGAAGGAATTAAACAAAAAGTCCAAGTGTATTATATACGTACGCACATTCCAACGCAGCAACTTCTCACTTTCTCTCTCGCGGCCATCAGAAGAAAAATGCGACTTGGCCGTTCGCCGCAGATATATCCGCGGCGAGATATATATTATATACTCCTGGGTGTAGTGCACACCGACGTGAATACACACACGCACACACACACACACACACACAAGCGCCGGATTACGCGAGTTACGATTTCGGCGCTCGTAATTCCCGAGCAGCCGAGACTATAGGCTTCATTAGCATAATTCTGCAGTTTGTACGGGACTCTCGAGGCGAGCCGTTATCATCGTCGTGCGCGCGCCACTCTGATTCATCGTTTGATGCGGGTATATGGATTGTTGGGAGATCGCGCTTATTTGCTACGCAGCACGCATGGGATAGATTTTTTTTTAATTTTCATTCTCTTACGGGATTTGACGTTTCATTAATTTTTTTTTCTTAAGACACACAATAGCTCTGATTCATGCTCAGAATTACAGGCTTTAGTCTAATCTAATGTAAAAACAGTGGTAGAGGCGGTGTGTTTGCGGCAATTTAAAATTCAAATTTCGCGCCGTAATTTAAAGTGGCCGTCAAAATAAATTAGTTTTGTTTGCATGTAAAATCGTGTTTAGGTGCAATTGTGATTTACTTTACGAGTTACGTCGTTTTACCAATTTTGAAATTGATTGTGCGAAAATTTCTTTGATTTTTCACGCGTCTTTTCGACACTTATTATGCTTGAACTTTTAACGGTATTTGTTACCGTTTAGTTGTTTTACATAATTTGGCCATTTGTTATTCGTTATTTGTATTTCATCAATACATATTATAATATAGCGGCGCAGTACCTCTCACTTAGATCAAAATTCAACTTCCGTACATAGAGACATTAAAGTACCATAGCCGAAAACAACAACAGACGCAAATGTTTAGCATAAAAGAACGATAGTACCTGCGTAAGTGATATATTATTCGAAACAGGAAATAAAAGAAAAAAAATTCCATTCCTTGCCGTTGGTGATGACTAACTTCTCACATAGCAGGACTTGCAGCACACATCCCGGAAGGTTTTCGAGACAAAGCTTGATCGCTCCTTGCAATGCCAATGGAAAATTGAAGCCTCCGTCACGTATAAGCGTTTTTTTTTTAATTATTTATGTTTCACGAAAATCTAGAAATTCAATCTCACACAAAGGTCGTGTCCGAAAGTTAATGTAGCAAGCAAAAGCAAAAAAAGTAATTCATTTCAATCATAGATTGTCGTTACTAACGTACTCGGAGAGAAATCGGATTCATAGAAATGTCGAGAAAACGAAAAGAACCGAGTAAAAAACACTTGTCCTTGTTTATCATGCGAAATAATTAAATCAAAAAGCTTTTTCATTTCGTCGCATTGACGCAATGAACGTCGCGTTATCGCGTTGCGCGATCTCCAGTCGACAAGACAATGCCACTGGTCTTACGCACTCGTCGCTTCATTGCACTCGAAAGTTTAAAGTACTTGACCCTTCTGGACGCTCCATCGCGCACGTGAAATAATTTTCGACGAATTTTCTATTGGCGAAGGTAAACTGCACGAAATTTCCTATAACCATTAATAGTAGAAGTGAACTTTTTGGAAACAAAATGAATTTTTAGTTGAATTAAAATATCAATAACTTTTCAATTGATTCCGATATTAGTAATAAACAAAGTTTGCACTCCATAAGTTCTCCATCATGACGCAGATTTAATCGCACCTTTCTTCAAAAGCCTTCAATTTACATAATGTCCAGTCTGCACCTGAATACAACACACTATGATTTTAACGAGGAAACACGTGCTTTCGCACGAGACGGGAGATACCATGTTTTTTGTATGCAAACACACTCGGATTTTCACATTCTTGACACGCGAAACACAGTGCGTCAGAGCTAAGCGAATTTACATTGATGACAATTCGGAGGGACTTCTTCCGCAGACTCTCTCGTAAAACAATACAATTTTAGATTCTACACAAAAACAATTGAGCAGACACTAGTGCTTTGGATTCTAAACAAAGACACTGCATAATTGTATTTTCCAAGATAATATACCCTGTATTGCACAAATCTATTACAACCACTAACGCTCGTAAATTGTCCAGCCCACCATGTCTAACTTATTTGTTCGCAACATTTCGCGCATTATCCGCAACAGCAAGTGCCGCATTGCATCAATCGGAGCAATTTTTAAAGAGATTAGTTGCAAAACCTGATCAACGCTATGTACATTTGCACATACACACCCTCTCCTGACGTAACCCCACGCATGCATGATTACAATCCAGCTAAGCGCTTTCTCACGCTAAGTATACGTTGATCGCCAATAGATCGGTTCCGCCTCTGTGTGTGTAAGTGTCTGTATGAAAAGTCAGTCGCCGTCGATTTTCCCGGAGAAAAGCCAGAAGAAAAGGCGTCTGTGGGCACACACTCGATGAAAAGAACACGCGCGAATCGTCACGCGCTCGCAGACGTATGGGGAAACTCGCGTGAGGAACGTTCTGGACGATGCTTTGGCTAATTATGCAATGGACCTCTGCGCGCATTATGTCACCTGCATATGAGCGAGGCCATACACGCGCGCGAGTCTGTATATATTGCGAGGATTATGTCACTGGCACGCCAGCCACGGAGACGATTGCCGATCGTGTACGAGGCCGTTAGTTCGCCGTTATCAGGGCCGAACGAGCGATGGTGCGGTGGCTTTGTATATAGCGCAATTCTGCGGCTGCTGCCTGTACGAGGGTTTCGCATTTATACTTTTGCAATTTTTGTTTGGTGTTAGCATAACGTGCCGATAGTTGAGGAGCAGAAGAATCGTGGAGTGTAATAATTTGAATGATAAGAGCGATTGTCGGAGTTATTGCGTTGTGACTGAAACAATGAATCATGTGTGATTGTCGACACTTGTAAATTTGTACTTTCATTACATGAAATTGTAAAATATGTTTTTGTTTGACTTTAATGAACGAGTTTCGGAAGTCAATTAAGAATTCAGATTTCACGCCGCAATGCAGCATATTAAAGAACAACTAACCTTTACAACAGATAATATACACTGCACACTGCCGCGTCGTTGTGTAATTCTATATATCATTTTACAAAGATTAAATCTTATACATAATATCGCATTGAATAGAATTTGAATAACACGATTTTGAGATATTATTCAAATGCTATGTGCCGGAATATGTTTATACGCGAGCTCTAAAATTTGCAAAATAATTGTCTAACTGGACTGGAGAATAATATCATAAATTAGCTTTTATTATTTTTATAAGCAAATTCATTGTTTGGTACATTGTACGTACAGTAAAATTTGAAATTTTAATTAACTTCCGGAACATTTATATCAGTCTTGAACAAAAATATTATTTATACATGATATAAAAGGATAATAGAAGTCTACTGGTATGCAGACAATCACGCCAGTCATTGTTTTAGAAACTACGGATATTGGAAGCAGAAATAATGTAAACTCTTTTAATTAATTGTGAGATTCCCTTCAGCACGTAATGTCAGAAATCCATAATATAATGAAACTCATATGTATCCGTAGCTTACTAATGAAAATGATCGTAAATAATTTATTTAGTTAAAAACTGAACTCTTAACTTAACAAAATAAAAGACCTACTTCAAATGAAACTTTCAAAAAATTCTTTAGTGCTAAGAGCTCAGGATTTTCCATAAACACAGCGCACAATCGCTCGATATCGCAGATCTCCCGTCGAATCCTCGGCGCCAGAGAATACCCTCAATAATCTCGAATAACGCGATAATCGAGCAGTACATAAGTGCAGCCCGATCAAAGCTGGAGCAAGGATCCCCGAGGCTCCGAGTGGTAATCAAGAAAACCAGTCGGCGTGTAAGGCTGGCCCGAGGCGCCAGGGGAATGTCGCGCACGGTAGCCCGTATTTCTGCATTCCGCTCTCGATCTGCCTTTTATAAGGAAGACCGGCGGCGAGATTTCGCTAAAGCGACTTCTCTAATCTGATAACGATCTGTCAGGTGGGATGTATGCTAACGACGCCATCTCTGACGTAGGTCGAATTGACTCGAAAGCGTGATTTGAGTAGGTGTTAGTGAGAAGAGTAAATATATACTGGCTTGTTTGCTTGAGACATTAGTATTTTTGGACGGATCACTTGGTAATGCTGTATGCAATGCCATTATTCCATGTTTGTGGACGAATTCTGCAGTGGAAGGCTTAATGTACAAGGAAATAAGTATAAAACGAGCGTTTGGTATTGAATAACATTGGTTATTTAATAAGTTAATAAATTCAATAAAATTATGTAAATTCGAACCATGTGTCAGATCTTGAAAGTCTGCTTTGTATTCTTATAACTTTTAAAAACTTTAAGTAAAAAATTTTTTTTCGTTGTCTCGGAGCGCTTTGTAAATAGTAAGTTAATGGAAATATACTTGAAGATACTTTTGCATCTTTTTCTTTTTTAAAGTGGTATAGTTACATAAAGACTTTCAATTTTCATCATAATTATGTCAACTTGAAAAAATGGATAATTAGCATATTTTCTAAATATATTCCAATTAGAAAACGTCCTATTACCGCAGAATACGCATACGACGTGTGTTCTGCAATTTTGTATGAAGAGATAAAATAAACGCGATGTGCACAGAAATCGACGCAATATACTCTTAATTAAATGAGTAAGTTATAGGGCCTCAAAAAAATAGGCATTGATAATGTACCATTTATGCCTTAATCATCGTATATAAAAAAGTTTCAGGTTGTATTATGTGATACAAAGTTTCGACATTTAAATCATTTCTCTTCCAACCGCACATAACCTTAAAACACAGCTTTACATCGACATTTCGCATGCGTGCTGCAGCAAACGTCGATCAAGAACTGCCCCGGGACTAAAAAAGAATAACCGCGTCAACGACGACGACAACAACGATCCCCTTTCGAAAACGAAGTCTTCGGAATCCTGTCACACAGCGAGTGATCGGAACGGTATATATATACAACCGGCGCCAGCCTTTTCGAGAGACGCACTGTTTGTACACAGCTCTCGAGAAAGGATGGTTTTGACGCAAGTCACCTAACGGACTATAAATGTTATACGTATATATAAGACACCGGTGGACTGGCGCCGAGACGCGAAAGCGGCGGCACTTGCCGTGAGAGGCGAAAAAGAGAAAAAAAGTGTCGCGAGAGAGGAGTAAAAAAATGTAAATAACACGAAAATTCGGCGCCAGTCTGATTGGGATAGACTTACGCGGATCCAGGGAATAGAGCCGGTGTACGACGTAATGTGAAAATGTACATGCGTGGCTTTAAGTATAGAGGAATTAGTTCGTGCCCAACGATCGATTGATTATTTTGTGCTGTGGTGAGGGAGAAGAATTTGGTTCTGATTAAGATTTGGATGCATGATTTTGTCGATGAGCAGGCGTAAGAAAATTTGATGCATATATAATAGAATTCAATATTGACAGGTTAATATTAGAAAACAAGTAGTATATTGGATGGGAATTCATTCTTTCACAATGTTTTTAAAATGTGTAAATAAATTTAGCCTATGATTTTAAAAAGCAATCAATAAAAAATAGTTTCAAGAACGTTTCAGAATTAATTTCTACGGAGTTTAGTTAGATACGTGTTATGAATTAAAATAATAAAAATAAGTCAAAAATATTGGTAATCAGTTATGTTGTTCATCAAATCGAAAGAATTAATTTTCCTCAAAAAAAATTACCGTGATTATAAAAGTTTTTTATAAATTATTTTATGAAAGCTTTGAGCTAGCAGAAAATTAGATAAAAACCATTTTGGTATATACAACAATTGTAAGAATTTAAGTCTAATTCTGCTCCTCGTCCACGTATGATCATCGTTTATGTAAATGAAGGATGAATAAAAGAGTCACGAATATTAACGAGCATAAATAGAAAAGGAAAACGAGAGTATAACGGTCACAAGACGACAGACAGCGCGAGGAAGAAAGGAGCTGCGAAGAAAGGAGGCGCCTGACTGTCGGGGCTCTCGATCGCTGAACCGCATTTCACCTGGTCGTCGTTGTCGTCGTCGGCAGGTATTAAATAATTATTATTTCGAAAGGGAGAGTGTCAGGAAGAAGCGGAGAGTCGAAAGAAGGCGAGTCGATTCTGGCCCAGATTCGGCGTCCTTCCCCCCGGCAATGCTGCGCCACTTCCACGTACAAACACGCACACCATACCAGTCGAAGAGACGTATAGAAACTCGAACACCAAACGCTGCTTGCCTGAGATATATATCTGTGCGTGTGTGTGTGTGTGTGTGTGTGCGTGTATTCATTTCAGCTGCTCCTGTGCGAGCTTTCTTTTCTTTCGCTTTTATTTTTTTTCTCTCACTTTTTTCGTATATGCATGCGGCGAACCCGCAGGGCAAGTTACTTTTTTATTTTTAATAGTGAGCTCTGTTGAAGTGCGCCGATGCTACCGGATAATGATAGGGCGAGTGTCAACGGTAGCGATGTGTACTAATAATCATTATTAACCCTGAGACTAATTGTGAGCTATAATTTGTTAAAAATTAATGGTGAGCTAAAGGAACCACAGCATTTGACGAAGGAATTATTTCACGTTAAATTTAAAGATAAACAAAGTTATATTATGTATGTAATACAACTTAGTTTATAGTATTTGAGCTAAATCATGATCTAATTTCTTCGCAGTACAATACATAGCAGACAGAAAAGATAACTAAATCAAACCAGATTCTCAAATTACACGATGATAGATTATGTTATTGGAAGAGGTCGTGTATACATCATAATTTATATTAATTTCGTATTTAAATAATTTCATAGTTAGAAATAATTTCATCTTCTCCTATCTATTACATTACGGGACGATATTGGAATGTTTAATTGACTTTCATAACGAAGTTAATATAAAATTTATTTTATCAAAATACTTTCCCAATTTGAATACGTCCTTGACTTATTCATCTCCAAAACTCTTGCATAATAAACGTAAATCACGAATAAATTCTTACGTTATTTATCGATTGTTTGTTCTGTTAAATAATGCGCATACTTTCTCAGACAAACATGGTAATTCATGTGCATATGAATAAACCAATAATTAATTTGAAGGTAAATACTATATCTACATTTATAGTAACTAAACTGTTAGGGCTAGGGCTATACTTGACCTATCGATGCTGCTCTATATTCCATTTCATTCTGCTTGATAATACAATCATTACTTGCTCCCCACTTCGAGCTACACTCGATCATCTTTATTACTAACGAATCATTGTTTTATATAGCTCCACAGAATTCTATCTTGTATACTTCTTCGCGGAGAGAGTCTCGAAGAAAGTAGTCGAAAAAAAAATAACGAAGGGGAAAGTGGATAGGGTATAAGGCTCGTTTGTCCTATTCTATACTCGAATGTTGATTGTACCTGATGACGCGAACAAGTGATTTCCACTCGCAACTTTCCTGTAAACTCACTCGAACACATGACAGTCCTCTTGTGTATAATTTAAAAAAAAGGTGGATCTTAATAAGATCAAGAACGTGGAGCAATTACAAAAAAAGTGTTTCATGACTCCATTTTTTTTTATTGCTGTATAACAGTTATTTTAGAGATAGAGAACTTAATCGCGCTCGAAATTGGCTGTTAATTCGTAATTTATATTTTGAATACTCTCACGGTATACGATGTGTACTTCGATGGGAATTGATTTTTTATTGCTTTGTTGGGATAGAGCAAATGAGATAATTTTACTTCGTAAAATTTGGAAGTATCTGACGAAGCGATATAATTCACGGAGATCGATTGACGTTCATTTTTATGGCCTCTATATGTCGCGGTGAATATTGCGCAAGTGAACCAATAATTGGGAAAAATATATGACCTCAATTTCGTTTCGAACAGTTGAAAACTTGCACGCACGAGTTTTCATAATAACGAATGGTATAAATGCATCAAACCCTTTGCAACCGGGTTCTCTCTCCTGCATTTTATTATTCCGTACGAGAGCATTTTTCCTCATTCTAAAATTTATGGAAGAGAAATTTCGTAATGCGAATAAAATACTTTCTATAATACTTCATTGAAAGCGCAAGCGATAAAATGTGCGCATGAATATTCCGTCTTGCATACTTCCTGCTGTATATGTATATGTGCGCGCACGTGCATGTATATACGTATGTCAGTGGTGCACCTTTGGAAATCATGCATTGTATCGTCGTCTCTTGTTCGTACAAAACTGACCTTGCAATCGTACGATTTTTCAGTTTTCATTGTGCCATTCACACCAATATATACACAGCGATCTTTCGTTGCATAATTAAAGCAAACAAGTATATATATCCGAGTCGATTATACATCGTCACGTAACCCAACGCCCACGATTTGCAGCATCATGATTACGATCTCGAATCTTTTTTTGCCAACGCGAATCTTCGGGAAACAAAAATTTTCCAGCGATCCGCGCTCCCGTAAGAAAGTGTTTCTCTTTACAACGCAGTTTCATGACACTCGCTCGCGAGTCTCGCCGAGTGTCTTGTGTGTCTGTGCGGCCGCGCGCCGCTGCGAGTTCGCGACTAATTATACGGGAAGTGGACGGTTGTGTGGGTATACGCGTGCGCGTACATATGCCTATAGACGTATCCGCGGAAACGCCGCCGATTTCGCGCCCTCGGGCAATCTTTTCCACGTTGCATTTAGACGCCTTAATTGCACGTCCCGCGCGCCATACACTGTGTACGTGTGTATCGGTATATGATCTTCTTTTTCTTCGCTCGCGCGGTTTCTCTAATACATCGTTTCCTCGCCGCTCGGCTCGGACGAGGAAAGAGATATCGCGGTGCATTAAGCTCGCGCGATATTGGATGTCGATTTCTTTGTTTTGGCTGTTTATCAGAGTTTAATGACAGTTGTTTTGATTAAGTTAACGTTTCCGCGATTCGACCAATGAGGCTTACAGTCGAGCAGAAACTCTCACTTTACATTCTTGAGATTCACTTCGAAATTGTGCGTACTATTTTTTGCAACCTGGGACTCGGATTTTCTGTGTTTTGAGGCTAAGTTAAGTCATAATTCTGTGTCTGATGGATGCTTACAAAACTTTGTAAATAACATTTGTAACCGTTGCGTTTCTGAATCATACGAGCGCACACACCTGCGTACCGCCTAAGTGAGTGCACTCGAGACATATTATGCAGAAGAAAGATAAATACTGGCTGCAGGACTGACTTCCAATTATTCAAATGAACAAGCAATTGGAAAATGAATAAAATGGTAATTCTTCAGATTTTAAATACGTACGTGAAAATTGTACACCTTCAACAATTTATTTACCGAAGAATCTGTCAAAACTCGTGCTAAAACTTTATTCTTCTGCGGGCTTTCCTCAATAATCCACTCCATACCGCTGAAGACAGCTGGAGATTTAAACACCATGAACCAAAAAAAGAGAGGAAAAAAACAAAATTATGTATCGGAACACTATCCGACAAACGACCGATAGTTTCAGGGTCTCGATCATGCCGAAGGCCGTAGACTCGTAATAACGGCGTCTAATATAGCTGTAGCGCGTGTATATACATTCGACGCCGTTATAAATCGGCGCAGCTCGCGCGCGCGAGAAAGGCTAGGATAATGCCGGCAAGGCAAAAAAAGCATAACGCGCGCGCTACTCGCGTATATGAAATAAAACGAGACGCCAGTCATCGTCGTGATTCAATTGCGACGAGGAGCTCAGGAAAGCAACGAGCATAAAAAGCTACGCGCGGTTCTTTATTTACGCTGACGTAATCTTTCTCTCTCTCTACCCGGCCCCTTTCTCCCTCGCGCGCGCGTTTTTTTTTTCATCTTTCGCTTTTGTGCGCGCGCGGATCGAAAAGAGATCGCAAAAAGAAAGGATACGACGAGTTATGCAAGAGCGAATTTTTGGTTGGCGATTTCCGCGCGAAAAATTTTACCGCTATCAGAGGGGGCGGAAGAGATCGACGCACGTCCTTGGGGATTTAATGCCTGAGGTCGTACCAAAAGAATCGACGCGAGAAAGCATTGACCTTCCGCGTTATTAGGATGTTGGGCGTCGACAAGATCTAATCACTTTTGCTTTGAGAAACAAATGTCTAAATTTAGACGAAGTGACGTGAGATTGGAGTGTTTTTAACGTTGAGATTTATTGAATTGCGGTTGGTGTATGCTGAGTTTCATTGCGACTAGTAACCGTTAGAAGCTTTTCCAACTGCACTCCGAATATTCGGTTGACGGAATGTCTCGACTAGGAAAATGTTTGATATAATTTATCGCATTTATGATAAAAATCAAACATTAAATATCGCAACGAGTTAAAGTTAAGTAACCTTCAAAGCATAAAAAATCAATCAATTTCGTTCGTCACACGAAATCCGTATGTTTACAGCCTCGTAAAGTATTTTACAGTCGGAGCCGGCTAAATTGCCTTTACGATTCCCCCGTAACTTTTGCGTTTTCTCTCATTGCGCCTTTGTCGTCCCGAAACTTTCGTCGCAGGTCCTGATTTTTTGCGGGCGTATACACAATCAGTATACTTTACGAGATCTGACCTACTGATGTAGTAGTGCACATTACAGTGTGGAGAAGTAGTCGTGAACTTAAAAGCTTTTATGAGTTGGTATGAAAGTGGCTTGGTTCAGTCGTAAAATACATCGATGCTTTTATTTAACAATAGTTTATAACGTTTCCCTATAGCGAAAATTTTTCGGATAGGAAATTACTTTCACTGACGGACATCTTTTTTTCCTGACTCTCCAGACAGTGAAACTGGCTTTGCATTGATTTTCGCTGTTTTTCAAAATTCATTTTGATTTTATCATTGATGAGTTGGTAACGATGAATCAAGAGCGTTTTGTTCGTGAACTTGCAGAAGCGTTATTGCGAGTTATACGAATTATACGAATTTTAAAATATTTAGCTTAAGTAATCGTAGATTCGATAACAACTTTCGAGAAAGTTATATTTTTGAGATTTAAGTTTCTTTTTCTCGGAAAAAATAAAGAATTACAGCATATCTATATATATATCATTGAGTTCAGCGTCGCTTGCAGAAGTGCAATAGCTTGTACATATATAAATCATTATAATTACTAATAAATTACTATGCAAATCTATGAATATGCATTCATCGAAGCATTTGCAAGTTTAGCTCGCCTCTGAAGTGAACGAACTCTTCCATAATCGATGCTTTCATCTACTTCACGAAATGTATCCTTCACTCAGGCGAATACTTCATTAAATACGTCACAGCTTCAAATCGGTATATTGCTACAAGAACCTTCGCAAGCCACATATCCATAATTCATGAACTAAACGAAAACGAGTATATATCCAATCCACCGTCACCTACAGCAATTTTCTCTTATTTCTCCTTGGGGCGGGGAAAAAAAGAGTAAGCAAATTGAACTCCTCAGAAAAGTCCCCTTGAGCGCTTGTGCTCACCTTTCGTAAAGTACACCCGCGTAGCCGCGCGACGAGTCATTGAACCCGGAAAGTCTACCGGTATAGTCACAATTATCGCTATTTTTCTGATTATAATCACACGTTTGGAGAAGCTTCGGAAAAATGGGGATAATTATCGGCGAAAACACACGCGTGCGTGCGAGAAAACGAACGAGGAGGCGCCGGGGCTCGAATTGATACGTTTCACTCGCGCTGCTTTCCTTTTTTTCGCGGATTCCCCCGCGGAGTCGTGGATCTTATATTTTATACTTTTCGATTCGCGTAGCTTTTAATCACCCGCCGCGCGCGGCCTGCCTCGTTCGTTTTTCTCGCGAGGTGTTAACTCAATTGCGTAAGCTTTGCGTAAGATGCTCCTTGCACACTTGGAAATCGATTATAATTATGTAAACGCGAGTAATGCGAAGATTCGTTTTGTCGAACTGATCTTACACCCCGCTTTTATCGCCGCTTTTATAAGGCTGCGCTTGCGTTAGACGCGAGGAGCGGCTATATGCGCGCGAGTGCGTAAGAAAATTTATGCGCTACGCACTTGTAACGTACGTATAGTGATGTGGGCATGCGCGCGTTCGGTTGGCGCCTGCGCGCCGCTCGAATTATTTTTGGCAATAAAAGAAAGGCAAGAAGCTGCGAAAAAGCTGCGCGCCACGCGTTTTCTTATGTGCAGCGCTGTAATTTCCGTTCCGAAGTTCTTGCTCGCGGAGTTGCATTGCACCCGTGCAGAAAGTTAGTACTGGCGTGTGTTCTAAAGACATGGACATTTCGCGTGTGAAACAAATTTTATTTTAGGCACAACATTTTTTTTGGCAACAATGTAAGTACGTGAATGCTATGACGAAGAATTGAGCTTTAAATTTGAGAAGCACGGGTGCACATGCATAACGAAGAAAAATTATTCATTTGACACACGGCGCGGTGCAACGCACTCGAATTCGCATTGCGGAACCTCGGCGACAGTTTCCCTAGGTAAAACTTTCCACGATACAAACATAAAATTCCAAATTTTTTTTATATATTTCTCGAATCGATCATCACGCCAACATCCTCGACATTATCACGCAACGCGAATTCCACTGGACGATGTAACATCGCGGAAATTTTAGAACAAACATAGCTTTAAGCGACATCACTCGAAAGAAAAATACCCGCATTGAGGAATATTCGCACTTGTGCGAATAGCCATTTCTCTAAATCTATAAAACTGAACTCTCCCGTTAGATAACCGCAGCAACGAGGCGACGCATTGGGATTATAAAACGCGAAGTCTCTCTCTCTTTCCCTCCCTACCTCTTTCTCTCCGCATGCAGATGTCTTCCGCGTTTTGTGTCGCGATGACACCACTGCACTTTCGCGCGATAAACAGGGAGAGAAGAAAAAAAGAACGGCTCTCCTTGCGCAATAAGCCGCGCGACGACAATGTATACGCGCACTATAACAGTCAAAAAGAAAAAAAAAGAGGAGAGAAATATACGCGAGGGGGGCAGTCGAACATAAGTTTCTGGAGGTGTGTGCGTGCGTGTCACGTGCACTCGGCTTTCCAAAGGCGCCTGCGCTCACTCGCGGCCTTTACACTGACCCAAATACCTCGAATAACGGAGTGAGAGTATAGTGTGCTCGAGAGAGTAATGTTGTTGTTGTTTTAGCGAAGCTCGAGATGTAAATTGTGTTTGCACACGATCGAGAGTGATTTCCGAGCTGTTGATATACCCCAAATTAACCCCTGTATGAATAATAAAATGTGATGGCTTCAAAGTAATTCTGCAATCATTCCGAGACCGCAATTTCTGCGTGTCTTTCCTCGGAACGTGTCTTCGCGCACACATGCGCATAAAGGCATCTCAAGACTCGGAACTCCTGTACAGCTTATCAAAAGCTTTCAAACAGCACGTACGATTCATTTCGAGCCGGTGTGTTTTCTCGCGCGCTCGCCACAATATCGGCGGATCAGATCAGACGCGGAAGTGCAGCTGCGGCGCTGCTCCGCGCAAATTGATTTTGATCTGCGCATGCTTGCTATGTCCGCGCATTAACATTGATGGCGAATCGCTGCGAAAGTCCCGATAAATTCTCGGGTAGTTTTCTGGCTGATCGGAATTCATATGCGCTGCACGCACGTAGTTCTTGCCGGGAGAGGTGAATTTATCCGTAGCGACAAGTGATTTACATCCGTGCAATTTTCGGGATTTTTTCCGTTCTGCTCGTGTGCGTGTGTGTGTGTGTGTGTGTGTGTACAGTACATGTTGCGCTCGAGAGAGAAAGCGATCTTGAAATTTGATGCATTTCTAGAGTTTGAAACGCTGTCTGGCTTAATTTTTGGAGATGTAACGGTGAAATCGATGCTTCTCGTTGCAAACGAACGTTGTACCTATGTTTCTTCATTGCCCGTGATTTACAAATGCAACTCGGCTATCCGCACAGTGTTATATATTATAACGCAGAGAAAGCTCATGTATCGCGTATACAATAACATGAAATCCAAGTGTACTCGCAGCGACGAGATATTCCACAATTGCACTAGTTACTTCACTCGCGGGCATAAAAGAGTTTCTCCTCGAGCGACGAGGAAGACGACGGCGGTGGCGGCGCGGATCGAAGGAGTACACACACAAACGTTATTATACAGACAAATAATAGGAAAAACACCCACTGGCTTTTCTCCGGCCCGATTACGCAATTTCCAGCGTATGAGTATATACATACACATCCGCGGGCAGGAAATTCTCCATATGAATTTCTACACGTGAAAACTCGCGGCAACGTTCCACTTTTCTCCGCATTGCTACCTCAAAAGAATTCTGTTATATAAACGGGGGAATGCGCGCGCATATATGAATCACCGGGACCGGTGTAGTACGCGCAGCCATCGGATAAAGTTATCTATGCAATTTTCACCGTTTCCATTATATTATCGTCATCGTCGATATATACACGTCCGGCGCTTATTTACATCTCGCGGACGAAATTTGTTTATCTCGGCGATAAATCTCGATTGATTCGTAAAAACGCGCGCGCGCTTTCGTATTTTGCCTTAAAATAGTCACCAGTAGTCGGCGAGCGCGCTTGTTTCTCTATGCGTATCAATTTCCGGAAACGGAAATGCTATTAATCATATTCCGGGGAGCGAGACGACGGAGCTGGAGAGAGAGAGAGAGAGAGAGAGAGGAGAGAGGAGAGACCGTTTTCAACGAGTTTTATTTGGGACTTTTTTAAAAATTTCTCGAAAAATTTCGCAAGTTCTCGGCGTTATATATACCGCGGTCTCGAGAGGAACACGGAATGAAAAAATAATTTATTGCTCTTTCGGCTTCTGGCGTAAAAGAGAGAACAACGCGAACCGCGTGCACGCGGGTAAAGGCTTTCGAGACAAATATATTATATATGCAATATATATGTAATATGCATGTATCTGTCCGCTCATTGTTATATATACGCGAACACGCGCGTTCTTGCGTCCGGATTCTGCATCCTATTTTTCATGGTTTTTAAACCCAGCCGCGCGTTACGCCGCTGCGCGCACAATGAGGACTTCGCTCTTTTCTTCAGGAAGTGTACGTATAATACAAGCCGCTCGGATGTATGTATTTGCGCGCGCCCGCAAAAAAGCAAAGCTATGTGTATAATATTCGATTGCGTAAGTCGACCTTTGGAGCGATGCGAAATATTCAGATTTGCGTTGGGTATATAAATAAGTGGTGAAATCGATTGTAAACATCGCACTTCCTCTCGAGTTTATACAGTCGTGATTACGTGTGTGTGTGTGTGTGTGTGTGTGTGTGTGTGTGTGTGTGCGTGTATCTGTAAGCGCAAAGTTTTTTTTACATTCTTACGAGATCGCGTCGTCTGTAACGGGGTATTTTGGAAAGAGTTTATATTTACGAGACGCCAGACGTTAATAAATGAAGTGTTAAAAGGTTGAAATTAAAACTCCATTTCTCACTTAAATAAATATATATATATATATGTTATATATATAAAATTGAATATCCTTGAAATTCAACGAAAGAAGCGATGCGCAGTAAAAAAAAGCTCGAGGTACTTTAATGAGCGCTCGGAAAATTTGCGCCGAGAGAACATGAAGTTAATTATCATACCGGCGACTGCTATATATACCGTCGGTTATTAAAACAATTTATTTCCGGTCGAACTTAACGCGCGAGAGCGCGAAATCACGTCAACGTTTTCATCGCGTGTGCCGACGACTTACCGCATAAAATGAATAATTGACGAGAGAAACTATTTCATCATCGCGACAGAAAAGCCCGAGCCGTTTCTTTCGGCGTTCGATGACTCGCGCGCGCGCTCCATAATGAATTCCCCGTAGAGAATTAAGAAACTCCTTTTTCTAGCTGACCGTGGCCTCCTGTACCTCTGATCTGTATTTACGTGTTCGTTGAACCTTTTTTTTCACCTTATACATCCTCTCGCGCGTTTGCTGGAAAGCGAAATATACGAGCGAATATATATACTCTAATGCATTATGTGTACACACTACACACGGGAATCCGCGCGTGCATCTGCGTAAAATCTAATTTACGATAAGTTTTTGAGCTGATTATCGAGTTTGTACGAGTATACTGTGTGTGCCGCGGCTTTTACTTTTCAGTTATAAACGAGGATAGACTTTTGGCTTTCTAAAAGGCGATACACGCGGTGTGTGCGTATATATATATACGTTATACATATATATATTCCATTATGTGCGTGTGTGTATAAACGCGTTTTAAAAGGAAATTATATGGACGTTTGAATTTTTCAAATTAATTCAGAAGTTTTACTGAGTTCAAAATTATTGAGGAACTGTCGCTGGAATATGATAATTGTAACGCATTGATACGTATGCAAATTATAACGGAATTTGTAGAATAATCTCGGGATATTTCGGAATCGCCAGTGCCGATTAACGCATTAATCGGCTTGAATGCGCCGGTACATGTTTATTTCAAGTTCTTTAATGTTAATTAATTGCATATGTGTCGCGTAACGGTAATAAACTGTATAAAGTATAATGTACTTTAAAATTTGCTATTTCCGTTATATAACACGGTTTCTTGGAAGTTCGAGAATTATTTAGAGTGGGTGCCTTATCGCAAAACCTGTCGAGGCCTTTGGCTCAGACGAAATTTATTGTTATTATCGGAGAGCATTAAGAGAGAAATTATACGTTCCTGTTGAAATTATAATAAAATGTTACTCATACTGTTACTTAAGAAGTCGTTCGTCTATTCCCTCGGATAGTCTACGATTTTAAACTGATAATAAATCTGTGCCGTAATAATTTGTCTTCAAACGACACACATCAAAGTGTCACATGAAGTCAGATCTTACACACAGCCACGAAACTTTCACCTTAATTACGCTCTTATCTGTAAACGCGTAATAATACCATAATGTATGGTAAAATCATATTTGATCTTTTTTTTCCAAACGAGAAAGAAATACCAACTAAGGCTTATGCAAAACACTCGCACAAGAAAATCTCGATTATTTCACACTGTCCATACATAATTGAAGCTTTATCCACGCTTGAAAGTTTTTCCCGACAATTTCTGCTCCTAATGCAACTCGTATTCATAATCGCTAAATTTTTCTACAAGCCTTTTTACTATCTCTCTGCAAATATTTACAAATACAGCACTATGAGCGTACTGTGCGTCGATCGGAACAGTTTAAAAATTGCGAGAGAAACAAGTCTCTCTCTTTCTCTGTCAGTGTCGTTAATTTATTGTCAGCTACGCGACGCAGAGCAAAGTCACACCCTCTTCTCGATCTAGTCCGCGAGTCCCTCGGGAAACGATAAATTTCACGGCAGCTTCTCGAGACAACTCGTGCGTAGACTGAGCACTAGAGGAAAAACGACAGCGACAGGAGAGACCAGCTTGCGAGAGAACGTCGAGGTTGGAAAGCCGCAACTTACGCGGTGAAAAGCCGCTCCGACCACACAGACGCGTACTTACACTTGCGGATCTGTATGCATAAGGATAAATGGAAAAACGATTTGATTATATTGTATTGTATCGTGTGTATCGAAACGATTAACACGCGTCCTTTAGCGTTGCAATTATATGATTTAATTCGTAACACAAGCTGACGAACCGGATGGACGTGTACAATGGAAAGACATTGTTATTCACACTGTTGATGATCAACGCTCTCATTGGCTTTCGCAGCAAGATTTTTATATTAGAGACAGGCGGACGAGACGAATGCTTACATAAGGCAGTAATGGGTTCGGCACTGCCAGGATCAGATTAGCGGATTCGTAATTGATAGACATTGCGAAGATTGTGCATTTAGTTACGCAACGCGAGTCAGAGCTCACATGTTCAATTGTTACATTTGAGAATGCGTATTAGGATTCTCGACAGCCGTGCAAACTTAATTTGTAGGTGAAACATGATCGAGAAGCTCTGAGTCAGAAATTAGCGGGCTCTCGCACAGAGAATGCAATGTTTACCCAATAAAATAAGTACCTGCCGTTCAGGATACCGAAGACGTCTTCATAAGCGTTCACCGTTCGCAAGACACGATATTTACGATCCGTGTGCGCGCGTTGAAAAGCAAATTTTCGTCTTACGAAATTTCAGCAACGATCGCTCCTCAGAGTTACATCTTCAGCGATAAATCATACATAGCGCGCTTTTCGTTAGCGCTCTTCTCGTCGCGTCTGTTCGTACAATTCCTACCCGGCTTCCTCTTATCTGTTGACATTGATCTCGTGGGAAACCAAGCCGATCGGCAACAATGCCCCCCCGCCTCCGGGGAAAAAGATCGTCAAAGCGAAAACCGCCACGCTGAACAACTAGGTCGCGTCCTTAGACCGATTATTTTTCCCTCTCTTGCCGAGAACGACTATGTGGCTCTCCTCTAATTGGCAAACAAATATTTTCACGCGCGCGCGGTGGCGCTTTCTCATAATCGAGCAATGCGCGCAGCTGACGTGGATAAATCGGCAAGCCACTATTGGGAATTTTATCCGTCCGCCACATCTGGTTTGGAATTGCAATGCGGAACGACCTCGAACTTCCGAGTATAGTGCGCGCGCTCGTGTGTGTATACAGCAGAGTTGACGTAGGTCAAGTCCGGCGTCCGGTGAACGATGTGGCTAAAGAGCGAGCGAGACTTTCCTTCATCCATAATTTACGGACGAACAGCAGATTCGCGAGCGAGGCTGTTGCTCGAGTCGATCTTTTGATTGGTCGGATTCTAGGTTAATTCTTGCAGGAAGTAGTCGTCTCGCCGAAGATTTCCTTTCTAAATGTCGCTTTTATTTCTCTCGGCATTTTGCATGCGGGACACTTGTGAGTCGCGGCGGCGACGCTAGGGGGCGCCGTCCGCGCGACCTTTCCAACGATTTTAATCGTCCCTTCGAGCGAGTTATGCGCCTCTGCCACAATGAGATGGGATCTTTGCCTGGGCTTACGTAAATATACGTACGTGTAGCTTGGGTAACAGGTAAAAAGCGCGCTCACGCGAACGAATTAGCTGATTGTGAGCTGTAACCGATTTTCTGAAATCGCGCGGCGACGACGCTCGGACTCCTAGATTCACCGGCTTATTAGCCGTTCAACCCGCTTTTCCTTCGTCTCTCGCGAGTAATTTAGCCAAACGAGATCTCTCGCCTAGTTTGCACGCGGAAATGAGTGCGCGCTCGCCATCCATATACATGTATACACGTATATACACGTCGAAATTTTCGCCGGCTTATCCTCCTTTTCTCTCTAATGGAAATTGAGGTCTCTGCAGAAATTGTGAAAGAACCTTCGTCGGGCATTCCGAGCGCGGCGGGTACACACGTATACACTCCCGATGTCTGGATATTCATACGTACTGTATATATACGCCTACGTTAGGTTAGAGGCGAGTTACGCGGAGAAAGCGTACGCGCGGCGCGCGCGAGCTCCTGCTTCTCGCCGGCTTGGCTTTAACTCACTGTCTGTATGTACATGTACGAGTGACTCTCCGTCTCTCTACTGGGTGTCTTGAAAGTAGATTTTCTAGGGAAAAAGCCGTTTTTACTGGCCCCGAGGAGTTTGCTAACTGCCGCTTACGTGAGCCTCGAGGAAATTTCGTGGACTTAAGCGTCACCGTGTTGGATGCGATTTTTTTTTCTTTTTTTTTGGCGAATTTTGGGTTTGTTTATAATGCACGCAGAGACACACCGAGTAATTGTCTTTCCGAGTAGTCGGTGCTTTCGAGTCGTGTTCGCGGAGCGTATAGGCATATATACGTGAGACTGTTACGAATAAACCCGATTTCTTGGACTCTCGGCTTTTAGAAAGTGCGATATTGTGAATATTAAATCATAAGAGCTAACACGAGAAATTACGAGACTTATTCCGTAGAGTAATCGGTGTCGTGAATCACAATGGCTCTGCCCCGTAACGAGAGCGGCCGAAAAATTTCGACACCTTTTTAACTCTCATTCTCACCTCTGCGTCTCGCATCTGCACGACAGCGTGTATAGTGTGTACATGTATACACCGCGCACGAAAAAAATGTTTCACGCATTAGCGATCGAATCTCACGAGAACCAAACGAAATTTTTCATTTCAAGCGGGGCGCACGCGCGCGCGCGCGCGAGAACTTTCTTTCGCCTCATCTACACGCCGAGAGTATCACACACACACATATCGCACACAAAGCTCACATACTCCAGTATCTCTCTCTTTCTCTCCTGGAATCCTTTTCGCAATCGATCTCCGCAATCGCTCTCGCGAGGAAGAAAACGAAAACAAATCGATCCGGCGCTCAAAACACCATGCAATTTCGCAAAGCGCGCGCGCGCGAGAAAAAGTGCATTAATTCGAAACGCCTCCGAGACTCGCAATCCGGGAACGAAGGAGGTTTGTGCGACGCAACACTTTGGTCTAGAAGCATCTCGTAGAGAGGAAGAGGGAGAGAGGGAAATTTCGCACTCACATTTTCGATGCTACTCGCTCATGTCACAGCTGCAACTCTCCGCACTCTCCCGTCTTCTCTTGCCTCTCGCCGTCGTCGCCGGTCGAGTTTCACGGCAAAAAGCACGAGGAAGAAGGCTCTTCTCCTTTGGCCAGCTGATCCAGCGTCGATCTCATGCGCGAGCGTCGCCCCTCCCCCTCGACGACGCGGCGGAGTCTATAGATCGATGAAAAATCGCGCGCGAATCGCTAACGGCAGACGTGCCGCCGATGTAAACTTGGAAGGAAATCGGTATAGCAGATGGCGCGCGAGCGCGACGAGTTACGGCGGTTGTGGCGGTGCTGTATACACAGAGTTTAGCGGTGAGAGGCCGGTGCTCGACTGACGTTCCCGTGCACGCCGCCGCCGGATATTCACTTGTCCTAGGGAATATTCGCGCCGCCTCACACGTATACACGCTCACCGCTAGCCCCGCTTTTCTACGGCTGGCTTCTCTCCACTACTACTACTACTACTACCTACTACTGCCACCACTGCGCGCGCGCGCTGAGTCGCTCGAGTGATCGGTATGATTCTGTGCAGGAAATGCGAAGCGAAGCGTTGAGGGCCCTTCTTTCTCCGCGAGCGACGAGTTCGCGCCGCGGTTCTCGAGCTCGAGCTGGAATTCGAAGATTGTGCCATTAAGGTTCGGAGAGTGTCGTTACTGCGGCTTAGGATTGCAGTTGCGTCCGAATCGTCGCGATAAATCTTTGCGGAATTCTCGAGAGGAGTGTTAATTCAGAAGGAATTTCGGGCTTTCGCGCGTGGATGAGAGTTTGTTGTCGATGCTTTCTTGAACGGTACTTTTTTTCCAATGATTTTCGGAAAAAGAAATTACCACGCAAAAATGGAATGAACCTGTTGGTGACATAGTTTCGGAATAAAAGGTGTACTACAATTTGTTATTGGCACAATTTCCTTATGGTTCGATTCTCGGACAAAGAACTAAGCAGCCGTAGTGCGTGCACGAGAAGAAAGTAAAACTGAATTAAAGTCTTGACCACATAATAACCAGACTGCCTTCAATAAATTGAAATAGATACAAACTGCATTTACATTGTTGAAAGAAACAGGTACATACATTACAGCAGTAACCGGTATATTTTGCTACATAAATCATGAGGTCCTATAGTCTGCAACGGGGAAAAAAAACTTTCGCCGCAGCTGCTAAGATAAAAAAAATATATGATCACTGATAAGTTTAATTTCTCGCGATATATTAAGCGGGTTCAGCGAAAAAATTATAATGGAAAGATCAGCAGTAACGAGCCATCCTCAGTTGTAATTGCATTTACACTTGCAAGAGTCGTGAGAATACGAGATCCGGCTTAACAAGTTCTCCGGCAACGAAGAAAATGAACTAACAATCCAGAATGTCTTCTTTCACTTTTAAAATGTCTCTTTCCAATTGGATTATACTTAGCAGACTAATTTGTTTGTCTGGCCATCACGCGCTTCGCGTACATTTCTGAATAGGAATACAGTGTACAACTTTCATCTCGAAAAAAAACTTTTCTAGAAGCTTCCGTTAGCAATTGGTACGTTATGGATTATGGGTGATATGGTTGACTTTTGATGCCGTAACTATTTGTTTACTGATTATCAGATTCTTTATCTATCAAATAATATCAAAAAATAAAGGGGCTATAGTAAATTATTTATAGTCTGCAACCGCATATTTTTTCAGCTTATCCTGAGAGAGTACTTGCAACAAATATTTTCCATTAGTATTACGTTACGCACGTATTAAAACCACGTCGTTCATTGTATTAGAAAGAATTTTAAGACCAGTATACAATATGTCGACTATAAAAATTAAGTTGCAAGCAATAAAAAAGATGCAATTTAAAAAGACGCGATGTCATTATGGAAATAGTAAATTATTTGTCAAGATTCTATTCGCCTTTGTACGAAATTTTTACGTCTTAAACGGTGGTCGATAATTACAAAAATAGAAAGATGAATCGATGTTCTTGTATACAAAGAAGTTTAATTGATCTGTCAATTAATAGAGAAATAACTCACCTAAACTATTTATACGTGTGATGACACAGCTGAATTTACGATCACAATTTTTATGTTTGGAAAACATTTAAGTCTTCCACTTCCGTGCTCAAGTACGTTGTAAAATTTCCATGTATTTTACTGTACATATTTTATGTTGAAATCAGTTTATATTTGGCTTGAAAAAATGATTTGAAATCGGTACGCTAAGTTTTCTTTTATGGTACGTTTGAATAAATAAATCGAACGCATAAACCTCGTACCGCAAAAAAGAAGTGTGCAAGCATTTTATAAATTTGAAATATCGTTACTTATGCTCAGGCATTCAATGCATAATCCCAGTTGCAGACTGCACATAATACTTATCGTGTTTGCAATAATATTTCCTAATCGTTCCTCAATTATCTCGCCAAACTACTCCATCCTCCGAATTATGCCACGAAGCCCAATCTTCTGCCATTAAAATTTCGACTCAGACAAACGGTTGCCTATTAAAATGTTTAAGATGTAGATACGCATTAGAGTGAATTGCCCACGGTAATAGGCAAAGTCACAAACTTGCAAAACAAGGAAGCCACATCAAGCTAACCGATGCGGCGATTTGCAGCAATGACGATGAATTATCGAGTTTGCGGGACACCTCTTTGGTGTACCCCTCAAATTTGCGACACACGTGCGCATCTCTGGCTTCTGCGAAATTATCAAAATTAGCAGCTTGCGCAAACATGATTACGAAATGGTTAATTTTTTTTCGTCATTTTCCGACCGAAATTTCGAGAATCGTCCGAAAGAACGTTCTATTTTAATTTTAAACTTTGGATTGGTCTGGAACATTGAACATTTTTTAAAAGGAAGCGTCGTTTAAAGACATACATTTTCACTTCATATTTAGATGAAAACAGTTTTTTGTTTTTAAGTGCAAAATTTTGATATTATTTATAAAAACTATTGTAATATCTCATTCGTGTAGTAGTGATGGTATGATATTTTTGGTTTTTATTTTTTTTTTTTTCATTATATAGTTTTACAATTTTAATATAATAAATGTCGACACTTGGAATGAAAAATAGTTTTTATATATGCGTAAGTAAATACTTTAAACACGACGTATAAATGCATAAATTCGTCGAAGATTACGTCGTAACTCGAGTTTACTTCCTGATTAGTAACAGGTACAATGATTTTCGCTTAAAAACGTTTTCTCGGTGTGTCGACAACAGCTAGGAATGCGATAAAGGTAGTAGACAATGAGGAATAGTGATAAATTGGGTACCAAGAAAAATCTGTGAATGCTTTTATTTTCAAAGATCATTTATTTCTTGAAAAATTAGTCAGAGTCTAGTGGTGTAAGCGTATACGTTCAGACGTAATTTAACTTGTACTATGCGTTAGTATATCCTTAAGCTATGCATAACCTACTTTTTGTTAATATAAAAATTAATATTAGATGTCTTTTCCATAAGAATTATTATCGAACGCCGTATATTATTTTCTAATCTGCATCGACTTATAATCTTAAGCACATTTACTACAAGTACGCTTATTTTCTGTCTGATATACAAATTATTGTCACTGCATTACGATTAATTTAGGCTTAAACGTAATTTTTACCGGTAAACTCAAGTCGCACACTCATCGTGGGTATAAAAATATTTTTATAAATTATCATCGAGTTAAATATTCATAATTCAACTTTAACGCTTATCTAAAAGTCTCGAATTGAATTGCATTTTATATACCTATAATCAATTCTCCGCGAATGTAGATATATAATAACGTTCGTCTGTCTCGCACGTAATTCAAAAATCTACATGACTATCCCTATATATACGACGAGCAACGCGAGTAACTTTCGTCCAGGGAATCGCGCTCATATAATGAATGAAGTCCTCTTCCTTATTGGTGCAGGTGCCGTCCGCTTGCATGGCACGTATAAATTGCGCGCAAGTGTACGCACGATGATTTGCAGCAGCTCGCGACGCATGAAAGCTGATAGGCAGCAGCAGCGACGACGACGACGAGTGCCAAGGTGAAAGAGAGAACAGTAGTAGTCGTAGTAGTATTATGGTAGCGCCGGTGGGTCCGTCAAAGTGCCTGACAGTGAAAGGATGTGCGGACGGGCTGCACGTGCGCGAAGCTCACTTTTCCGATGCTATACGGGACTTCGAGATAATTAATTGCTATTTGACTAATGCTACTATGCTAATTGATACACAAGCCGTGATACAGCTGTATGCGCTTGGTGAGAATTTCGGGAAAGCAAAGCCACTGCGCGCGTTGACTTATGGCGGAAATATACGATGACGGCTAGTTTAAATTAGAGAGTATAGTACGCGCGGTGACTATCCTCGTGAAAATCTGTGTATGTACAATTCGGTAACCTATACGCATAAAGTAATTCACGCTAACTATATTTACGAAATTTCGAAATTTGTTTTCCATAACACTGCAATAAATCGCGGTGAGATAGTGCAATAAATTTTACTAAATGTTTGGGAAATTTCATTAAAGCGTGTACGGTAATCTAATATTATAGTTGAAATACAGTAATGTTTTTGCAGCGTGTAACGAGGAGAATAAATCCTAAACTCCGAGGAACTGCACGAATATGTCAACCGAGTGAGTAGTGGCGCTGAGAAAAAAATTTCGAACTCTAGATCTGATTCTCGTTTTACCACGTTGTTTTAGGCTAATTGGTCTATCGTGTTAGTTTATGCCACCACATCAGGACATGTTCCATAAACTATAGAGTTCGAATACTCATCAAAGTATAACTATCCTTCGACGATTTAACGCAGGCTTAATCGTGTTAGTTTTACAAATATTGTACATCTATGGAGGTATGGACTCCGTATCGTCGATTAATCTTTTCCGATCGCTTAGCCAGCGGAATCTGCACGTATACGTTTATTTATAAATAAAGTCGCTTTCTCTCTTTCGACGCGCGTTTTCAAGGCCGTCGAGTGATCCTACCCCCGTGTGTTTCTTGCTGTAGAACGTGCTATTATTGCATCGCCGACCGATGACGATCCTTTATTCCGTGCAATGCTCATGTATTTTTGCCACGGCCATGAAAGGATGAGCTCACGTCGAGACTAAATTCAGGTCGCTCACGTATAAACAATTCTCCACCTTCAATATCTGCGGCTCATTAGCCACTAAAGTCTTGGAAGTGCCGGGACAGACGGTGATTCTGAAAAAATTGCAATAGTACGGTTTGAGCTTATCTAATAATTCAAATGCTTCTGAGAGTATATCGCTTCAATGATTCTAAAATCCAGTTGTTGTACAATACATCGCTATGTGCAAGTAATAAATTATGTTGTAGGTGAAGGTGATTCGTAATTTATTCATTTTGCGGTAATTACGATGGAAGCTGGATAAAACCAACCAGTCTTCGGCGGTAGAATCGTTCAAGGTGCATTGAAAGGGAACAGAACTTTTCTTATAGTGCTAGAATTGTCTACTCTACTCACTCGTTATGAAACTCAAGACTCTTGATCGTCAGCGAATCGATGTAAGCCTTGGGTTTATGCAGCAGTCTCCACGTTAGCGGATTGAACATTGATGTCTGATAGTCCCAAGTGATCTCCACAGCTTCCACCTTTCCAACCACCTCTCCAGGTATGACCACCGTGTGTCTCGTTCCCGGCTCGTAATACTTCGAGTGTTCGCTCAAGGTCAGTCTCTCGGTCATCTTACCATTGGGCCCAATCACCCTTATAACGAACATGCCGACTTCGCCTCCGTAGCTCAGGCTCTCGTTCGTCTTTGAGACGTTTATCGTCACCCGGTAGTGAGCCTCTGCAACGTGAAGACGAGAGACGAGCGTCAGTGCCGCGCGAGACAGGTGAGGAAACTTTAAATCATTTGAGGAAAGTCGCGCGCGCGCGCGCGAGCCAGAACGAGAGAGATCATCAGGGTTCAAGGAGAAAATTGCGAGAGTTTGATCGGATAATGAAAGGCCCTGGGATAATACCGCGCGCGGCATGAGCACAAGAAGACGGATGCGAGGATATATTAGGTGCATTATATTGTGCAGTGGTTGCATAAGCTTAAGCTGGATATGAAAGTTTTCGAGATTTGTTATTATATTGTAACGGCAATTAATCGGAGGATGGAACTTTTCGTCGAGAAAAGGAGAGATGTTTCCGGGCGATAACTGTGAGATTTGCATGTGCATTAGTGAAACCGCGTGGGCGCGAGAACGCGAGCTTTTTATTAAGAGATCCTGGCACGCAATCAGGTTTATTATACGGCACGTATAAAGTAATTTCTGATCGACGATGGTCTCTCCGTCTCTCTCCATCGCGCGAGATAATCTCGCAAACGTTTTTCCTATATCATCAAGCCGTAATAATATAATTAAAAGGTAACTTCCGCTCGGGCTCAATGTCATTATTGTGTGTTTTCATTAATTACGGTAGAAAGTCCGTGGTAGCTGTTACAGCACACAAAAACACACAGGTTCGCACATGCATGCGCACTGCTGTGTTATTACGGAGCCTGCTTTTGTGTTATATATTTTTATTTTAAAAAAGGCAATTAAAAGCTTATACGAGTGTGGGACGATGGCAGTGGTGGGATCTTTATTTTGTTAAAATGGACTCACTGCAAAATGGCTTATCCCTTCCTGTCATCAAATAGACGGAAGCGTGATGGTTTCCTGGCTGGGCATTGAATCCGAACCTGGGGCAATGTTGCTCGACGCAATCGAAACAGCTGCCGTTTTGAAATTTCTCCCACGAGGTGCATGGCACCGACAGGAACGGACACACCGTGTTTATGCTTTCTATGAAGTACTCGTAACTCCGTATGTGGTTGCAGCCGAGAAATCTTTTAATTCCTATAAGAACGAGGTGTTGCGTTATGGGTAAGAAAAAAAAATGGCTCTGCTCAGTCAGACAGAAGTAATTGGAAACGAGCGATCATTTCGTATGATGTTGGAAGAATTTGCGAAATGCTGGCCGATTACAGTTATTTTCCTTATGCGAGGCTATGCTGTGCATAGCGCAAATGCTTTTGGACTAGGATACACTTGAGTAGTCTTTACCTCGGAAGAAGCTTCCTTTCTCCAGGGTTATTGAGTTGAAGACACCCTCGTTACATCCAGGCTGGTTTCTTCCGCCATTGGGGAAAAAGTCGATGTGGGCAACAGGTTGACTGATACCTAATCCGCCACTAATGAAAGGACTGCAATCAGTGTGGATCGCCGTGACGAAATCAGCGTCAGAAGGATCTAGACGGACTAGTGGTGACGTATTGCTGAAATGAGGCTCGGCTGGATCAAGACCTGGAATTAATAGTTTTTTTTTCTATTTATACTCTGTGCAAAATTTTCTTACATTTATTACATTGTCGGGCGGGGTCTCGAACAGTATAAGAATTTGTTGATTTCGATTTGCATGGTTCAAAAGGTTTGAAGAAAAAAAATAAAGGCTTTATTACGATGAGTAGCGAACTTCTTCCGGATGGATTAGTTAAGTGATTTCATGAAACAGTGTGAGTCGCACTTAAGTGTGGTTTTAAAGCTGTCACATTTTCAGTAATTACACGCGACCATACAGTCAATTTATGTTCATTTTTGCGCAATGTGACGGGACGCTCTAAGAGCAGAAATAACGAGTGCGTACTTTTTAGTGTGATGGCTTTCGTTTCTCTAGCAATGGTTATTAAGTTTTTGTACATTCTCTTACTTTCAGTCGACGATTTTACAAGAATTTTGAGTATTGCAGATTATGCGTGTTTACGTGAGCGAAATATTCCTATCCAGACTATGACAATAATTAGATATTGCAGTATAAGAAAAATTCTTGAAAAATGACTGAATTCCACAATTGTAAGAATTATTTTATGAATGGAACTATACTGCGAATTTTTATAGCTTTATTATGGTACATTGTGCAAGTAGAACGGGAGAAAAATGGCTTTTTTGAGGGAGGGTTATGTTTGAACAGTGAGCACATATGTGATGAAATATTAGGAATTTTTAAATGCCACGCATATTTGTATCTTGTTGTTACAAATTAATTTTTTCTAAAAAATGATGACTATTGTACTGACCAAACTAGTTGAGCCTTTGCTCAACTTGATGTGAATATTTTGAAAAAGCCGTCATTAAAAATTTTCTGAATTATCGTTTTGAAATGGCACAGCCATTCAATCACTGTAATTATACAATGGTGAATTTTACGAAGTATACGTTGCATAAAATTGATTGCTAGCTTAATCCCGATAAAAATTTACGCTTTTTTACACCAATGTACTATTACTAATTGACTCTCAATATCCCTAGTTAAAGTTTAGTCTGAAATAAATTATTGGCAAAGTATATTTTAAATATAGTGAGCTTTCTAATAATGAAAATATGAAGCACACGAAATTGATTTTAGATACTCGCAGAGCGAACCTTGAAAATCAGTATAATGACCATTCATTTTTTTAAATTGAATTCTATTTCTACACTTACAATTTTGGTCACGTCGGGTAACGTCTATTTTAACTACATGCTTCGAACTTCTAAAGTATGTCAAAGTTTGTTGTGGTCTATATTTATGAATATTTATATTTTCTAGTCGTATATAAATACATTATAATAAGAAAGCGTATGGGTATTTACGAATTTCTATAAGAAAAATTCTATAGAATACAGGAAGAATCTTACAAAAGAGCTCCTTTGTGACAACAAGCTGTTCAGTACTTTCCACGTGCGTAAGGAAACAATGAATTACAATTTTCCAAGAGTCTTTGCCTCGGTCTTTGCGAATTGTACAAGACAAACAGAACACATAAATAGATTCCATATTTACATACATTACGTATCTAATAGCACAGTACAGAAACTTTTTCCTCCTTTTCAATTTCCATGAATGAACAACAAGATTTACAGCCAGACATCATTAACAACAATTTCCCTTTCAAACAACTTTGTAAAAATCTCTAAATGACATTAGTTTTGATGGATTCATTCAGAGTCCTGCTACATCTTTAAAAAGAAACGGCGAGTAATGAAACGTTGCATTTTGCAGTTTCTCGCTCTCGTAAAAATTTAAAATTACTGTAGCTCGCCGAAATCGATAGCTGGCATCCCCCGTGTACTTTACGACTTCCATGACATTTCATTCTGCCACTTCTTGTTGCCTTGTGCTCTCTTACTACTGCTGTTTACCTCATTTCTGTCTTCGGGCGGGTCTAAAGGACCGCATAGGGCGTGGTTCACTCGACTCAGTGCCAGACAATAACAAGCCTTTTTCCCGGCTTCCCCACCATCAATTTGCCTCGCGAGTGCCTTTCGTTTGCTGCCGCGGTGCCGCGACAGTCCGACTGATACACTTTTCGCTTTCAGCGGAACGTTTGACGTTTGGTTAACTTAAAAAAGTGCTAAATTTAGAATTTTTCGTGACCTTACGAAACAACGGTCGGGATTAGTGAAAATGAAAAAGTCCAAATCATACGTGCTTGCGTAAGCCAGAGCTGCTTTTCCGAGTCTGCAAACGCCGCGCATAAAAGAGTATAGCGGAATACCGCGTCTCTATACGCGTGTATACCTATAGATACGAGGCAGCAACACCATGAAGCGGTACTTTCAAGCGCAGCGAGCTATATATATATATATATATATACACACGCTATACGGCGCGACTCCACCGCCGCGCGCCAGACTTTCACACCCTACGTGGTTCTGCTCTCCTGGTAGTTCCCGATGAGATCGATAGCTTACGTAACGACTCGCGCGCACTGATGCTACGTGGCCAATCAAATCCATTGATTAGCTTCGGCTTTCCATCTTATGTACGGCGATCGGTTTTGCTGGCAACGTTTAATGCGAGAGGTCGATGTGAATTTTCTTCGTTGTTTTTGGATGTTTTCGGAAACGGTTTTTTCGAAAGTATTTGTTGCTTGAATTTCATGTTGTTGCTTTGATTTTTAAATTTAATTTTTAGATTATAGGTGACCCATTGAAGAATTGGTAATAATTGCATTGAAGAAAATAATTTCATTTTACAGCGGACGATCTACCAGAATTTTTCTTTGAAATTTTATTGTTTAAAAAATGGGAGCGTTCGTTTAACTTTTACTGGTGGAGGGAGGAAGAGGGGAGAGAGAGAGAGAGAGAAGAATAATTTATTTGCACTTTGGAAATTCGAATCTTTAAGTGTAGATTAATGCTGAATACACGGTAATAATTTTGCACTTTACTGGGGAAAGTTTTGATTTTACAACCGCGAAAAAAATGACCTTACGCCTTATTCTATTTTTGTTTACAAAGCCAAGTTTTCCATTTTGGAAACAACAATAAATTAGCATTAATTTTATTGCCGCTACTCGCGCATTAACTTTTGGTCAAGTATGTGCGAGTGATGAATCACAAATTTAAAATCTTAGCCCATTATTATCCATTTATTCGATGTAAATATACACCGTACCGTTAAATTCTAAAAATATAATTCAGTCGGAGTTATAAGCTTACATGTACATAATACAGAATACAGCGATGGAACGCCATTGTGTTCGCTGCAATTTAACGTTTAACTTCTTAAACGCTTTTATAATTCGGATACCTTTTTTTCTAAACGCGACATTTCACGCAGATCTCCTCGTAAGCGTGATGTCCTGATCGAGTGTCTTTTGATCGGCCGTCCACGAGAATATTCGTGCGTGTTCGGCGTCTTGTGAAAACGGTCATCTAACTCGCGGCGAAGATGTCGTTGCACAAGATTTCGTTTCAAGTAAAACCACGAAAAATGCCGGTATTGAGCAAGAATTAGGTTTACGCCGAGGTTGACAGTAAATAAGACTAATTGTTATTGCATTCTTTATACATGCATATTGCATATCTACTATCTAGGATAAATGAGGTTTTGAAATTCTTAGATTGTATGAATATAAGCCTTTTTTTATTTATACGTCTGGTTGTTTGAGAGGTTTTTTTTAGCACACGCCTACTTGATTTTAAACAACTCTGTTACTCTGATTTAAGGCCACAAGATCATATTTAAGTACTGTTTCTCACGTTTGCTGTATTTTAGCATGGAATTTTTATTTTTGATTGCGTTTTTTGTCTCCTTATAATGAAACATCTTATGGTGTTATAGGAGAAGTGGTGAAGAATTTTTAATTACAATGCCATGAAAGAATTTTATAGATAAATAAAGCGTGAAAAGTGATGAATGCCAATCATATGACTGACTATTTTCTCAATTTACCTGTTATCCTGCCAAGTTTGTAGCCATATTGAACGCGTAAATTTTGGCCTACGTAACCGCAAGTGTGAGCTCCCAAACTGTGCCCTATGCAGTGCAATCGCGATGCCTGCATGTTTCCCTTCTGGATTAATTGAGAGGCTAATCGTCCTGTCATGGCCCCCACAAGTCTTGTATTCGCAACAGCTTGGGTGTATGGAGGACCTGCACCTCCTATCCAATTAATTACTACAACGTTGCAATTTTCCTTCAACAGCAGCTCGTTCATTATTCTCTAAAAACGCAGAAAATTATGAAAATTGATTTAAATACATCAAATTTAATATGACAGTAACAAGCCAATTCTAATTGAAGTCATTGTTGGACAACTTTTTTTTTCATTGTACTTACTAAGACCCACGTTTTGTTTCCATTGTCCAAATATCCGTGAATAATGAAATAAAGGTTTTCATTTCGTCTCAAAGGCGAATCCCTGATCGTATTGATGTGATCTATAATTAATTCGTGCGGATCATCTATGTGGTCTCGAGTGTAAAGCATAAAAAGCGGGTTAATAGTTTCTGGCTTGGTAGGGAACGTCGATACTGGTCTGCTACCTCCAGACCATGGAGATCCGATGTAAAAACAGCCGAACGGCTGATAGCATCGCCACATATACCATTCTGAAACATGAAAATTAATATTTATGAAGCGCCGCGTTTAGTTGTAGATTGATCGATGGTCTAATTAAAGAATAATGTATTAAATAATATTTTTGCAGAGAGAATAATTATTGGAATATAATTAAATGTTAAAAATGGTTTGAAAGCATGAAATATAGTAATACATATTTTGTATGGGTCTCATAGTGTAGGCTCCTGCGCAATGATGTTCCTTTCGAAGGACGCGTAATGCCGGTTGCATAGGCTAGGGAGACACCAAACAAACCTTATTTTTAAAATCAGAATCAAATATAATAACGTCATTTTTAGAGAATATTGGATAACGCCGCTCGAATCGAATATTCATATGAGCAATTATTTTATCTGCGAGATAAATCACTGGCAAAAAAATGTGCAACGCATAATAAAATTATTTGCATACTTTAAACTTGGAACTATCAAGAAAAGATACATTGTATATTGATGAGCACATCAGAGTATCTCTTATCGCTGCTAATGTGTTTCGACCTATCATTTGTAAGAACACAAATTTTTTTCCGCGCACGTGAAAATATCATTGCAGAACGCAGCTAATTACGTCAAACAAATTGTTATTTAACAACAATATCATGGATAATAAATCTGTATTGATAATTGCCCACGCACACGATCCTTTTTGTAAATTAACTCTTGACGTAACGTCTGCAGCGAAAGTTCAAGCGGCATCGTTCTGCATCTTGACCCGCAAAGATAATTGTCCCGAAATAGCAGTAACATTTAGTGCATCATAATGTTTCCTTATAAAATTGTGTATCTCCTCGGATTCTCAGAAAATGTTTACAGGATGCTTGTCAGACTAATGACATCACAAACTGAAAACGTCATACTGTAAGACACCATTCGGTGACTCATTATAAAAGATACCAATAAATTGAAATGACCAACGTCATATCTGTATCACAACAATTGCCTCTAAAGAATTAAACATTGAATTATAGACCAACGATTTTCCTAAAGAACCGATCACAATCAACTTGTTACGAGCTTCCTTCCTCACGATTAAAATATTAACCGCCTAATGTGAAATGCACAATAATCGCAGAGATTGTGCTCCAAGTTCACACGACGATATACCTCTCGGTTACACAACACGTGTGAGAGAATTCAAATTTCTCACTCTACAGCGGATATACGAGTGCAACGTCCTCTTATCACCTGACTGAATTGCTCTTCAGATCTGAATTGGCGATTGGGCCACGTGCGTATATGCAGGCGCCAGGCTCATCCTTGATCATCGTTTGTAATGTGTCGCGTATCTTTTTCTTCAAACGCCATCGTGTCGGGGGGTTATCGAGGCGCCTCCAGATAGCAAAATATCTGATTTTTCCAACTAATGTATTGCTCTGCATCTCTGTCATCGTTGCGAAGTTATCAGTTCCTTGAAAACACGGACGTGTTGTGTCTTCGTGTAGGTTTTGCCGATTAATTATCGTGTTTTACGCGGCGCTCACACGTGACGTCGCCGATCCGTAGTAGTAGCATGAATCGTAACTTTTTATTTGTTATAATCCAAACGTGTTCATATATTCGTTATTTAGTGTGATTTCATTTTAGCTTTTGATAAGGACAAGTCCTTTGAGTGTAATTTTTATTTAGGATTCTTCACTTGTATTCAGAATAAATTTAGTTATTTATTTATCGGAAAACAAATTGTTTGCATAAAAGTTTGTGATAAAAGTATGCTCTATCCAAGTTAATCCAAGCAAATAATTAAGATGGAGATTTCTAATATAGAATTTTTTGGATAAACAGCATAGTCACACAAACTCAAATTAAAAGTATAGTATCGTACACACTATTCCGATTCTCATAGATTAAATAGTGCACACATTTTAAACCAAAGGACAGACAATTTCACTAAAACCATGTTCTACAAAACTAATGAAGATATGATATAAAACTCCACCGTAAAAGTAATTCATCAAGCTGACATTTCCTCGATTTTTTTTAAAGCAGTCACATATAAATTCGCTCAATCAACGTCTTTACGTTCACACGTATATCTATAATAAGCCAACAACAATATTATAAGCAGAGAGCCTGCTGTCATCAATTAAGAATATCATCTCTGTGACGAAAATAGCATCGACCAGTGCGGTGTGCACTGCGGATGGAGTGAAATTTTATCTTCAAAGACAGTCGAGTCGCCTGATAATTGAATGACAAACAATGTGTATACTGTATATTGACCAGTACTGATTTATTAATAAAATCCAAATATCCAGTCGGCGCAAACAGCCAGAAAGTTCAGGCGAAGCGCCTTGTGAAAGCCAACCTACCGTCGTCGTATTCGAATCTGCTCTCCTCCGACGAGAGTCCCGTCGTCGTCGTCGTCGTCGCGGTCGTCATCGGCGCCTCGCGATCTTCCCTCTTGATGCTTTTGCCGTGCGGACTCGACAGCAGAGTCGCCGTGTAAATCAGCATCAGCATGGTCTCGTTGAACATCATCTTGACTCTCTCGCTCTCTCTCTCTCTCTCCCTCTCGACACTCGATAACCATCCACCGCACTGTACGAACGAGCCTAATCTTGCTCCATTCAGACCCGCCGACTCATCAGCCCCGGATCACCGCGGATCCACGTGTTCGCTCGCTTCGGCGTCTGCTTCGGCTCTGGCTTTACGTTTGTACTGAGCCGCAGACGCTGTCTCTCGGCGCGAATATCCGCGAAGTGATAACGAGGCGACTACTTCTTCTCTCGTTTCTCGGGCGAAATGAAAAATTGATTGACGCAAGTCGCCGGACACACGCGCGCATACACACGCACAGACATATACGGCGCGCGGGCGAAGATAGCGACGCGTCGCTTTACATGTACACGATACTCAGCCGCGCGCGCGCGCTCCTTTTCCGATCTCTCCGCCGGCCAACGAAACTTCACTGCGCGTCAAACGTGTTTTGCAACGAGCATCTCCGACTCGGGCATAATATCGCTCGCTCGCATCGCGTTCCCTCGCCGCGCGCACGACGATAAAGTCGCCTAGACTTTTCGAGCAGACTACTCCCCGAAGGATGATAGCGCGCGAGGCGAGGGGAGATAAGCCTCTCTTTTTTTTCCAGTCCACGAGACGATGCGCTGCAGAAGAGCCGCTCGTCTGCACGCGTGTCCACGTCTCTCTGTGTGTGCACACCACTGGCAAGCGCTGCCAAGATAATTACGCGCCTCTGGGGGGCCCAAGCCGAACGGCAAGGTATTCGCGCTCGATCGACAAGTTCAAGGCCGTTTAGAGAGAGCCGTCCGGCGAGCGGAGAAAGAGACGAGACATTTGGCTAAGCGAGCCTCTCCGGACTAATGGCCAAAAATCGAGCCTCCGCAGCGAGCGCAGTCGGATCTCCCCCTCTACTTCACGCGTCGCCTCGTCTCGCACTTGCAGCGGTTGCACAACGATTCTCTCGCTCAGTCCTTTTTTCGATTCTCGCCGCGAGATAAAGCGAGAGAGCTTGCGCGCGCGCGCGGTGAAATAATTAATCGTCTCCGTTCCAGCGAAGCTGCCGGTACAGCCGGTCGCGGCTCAAAGAAGCCGCACGCCCTCGCTTCTTCTGCTTTTCTCGGAACGTCGGGAGAGAGAGAGAGAGAGAGAGAGAGAGAGAGAGAGAGAGAGAGAGAGAGAGAGAGAGAGCGAGAGACGAGCCTCTTTTTCAGTCGGCTGCGCCTGCGGACCGCCGCAATGAAACGCGCGCGACGAGATGAGCCGATGCCTGAGTACCGATATGACGACGCTGAGAGAGAGAAGGGGGCATTCATGCGGTAGCCGAGGTCGATGCCTATCGGTTGAGCTTTTCTTCGGACTCTGTTGTCCGCATTCTTGAGGATTCGGGTTAGATTCATTTGGACTTGTTGTTTCTCTTTCTCTGGTTTTTTCTATATTGTGGCACAGAGAGAGACTGGATGAGTCTCGAGATGCGACGGCGATAAGAGCAGTGCGTTGCAGTTATACAGAGTTTTATGAGCGTCTTAACTGTGAGAGTTGAGGGACGTGTGAAAGAAATGATGGCGAAGCGAAAAATTTGTCCGTACAATTGTGTACTTAATAGCTGTAATGTTCATTACTTTTTTAACGCGGGGTTCTAAATTTTTCATGCGCAAATCGATTCTTTACTTACTACGGCGTTTCCTGCAGATATGGGGCAATAGATGAAATATTTTTTATTGCACTCAGAGGTTGGTTGCAATTTAAAATGTTTTGCTGTATGGGCGATAACTTCTCTGCAAGAAATTTATTTGTTATCTGAGAGGGTGTGTATATACCAGTCACATTCTGATGCATGTGCGTGCAAAAATAAAAAAGTATCATCTTTGATAAAGTAACGCTATTCGGTATGAACTTGTCCTTGAAAAACTTCATCTTACTGGTTTTTACCAGTTTTCTTAGATACCGATAATTTGTATTTTTTATTTAGTTGTCTTTAGTAAAACCAAACTGGTCGTACAGACAATATTTGATTCTTATAAAGTATCAGATTGAGCTTTTTTCAAAATGTTGCTTTCTAGAAAAGAATTATTTCTTCAATTTAATGACGTCTAATGCCCTTTTTTGAAAATAATAATATTACATATTTATGTAATTTTCCATGTTAGATATTTTCATTATAACTTTTACCAAAGTTTGTGTATCTTTTTTCTAAATCTACTGATTTAGCAATTATTAAAATTTCAATATTTCATCAACAACAAACTATGCCCATCTTTCACTCGTACCGATTTTCCCGCACCAAACCACTTCCTCGCCTCCTCTTTCCCTATATCCAAGTTAAACAAACTGTTCGACCGAACGATTCCCTCAGCCATTGTCAACGACAGCTGCGCATATACCTGGCTGTTGAGCAGTTACGAGCGTACTGCATAGAAAAACCCAGAGAGGAGCTGCAGCAAGAGGGTATCCAGTGTCGATCGAGGAGTCCGCGTGCTATACACACACACAGAATAGAGCTGTCGAGCAGCTGCTCGCACAATGTGTGTATCGATCCCTCGAAAAGCCGGCCCCTCTTTTGTCCTTTAGCTTCGGAAAAAGCGTGTGTATACGGAAGACTAGAGCATAGGAGGGAGGGGGGGGGGCAGTCGGGCTGAACACCCCCTCGGGATTTTCGTCGGGAGCGCGAATCGCCTCCGCATGGTCTATGCGAGCCTAATACAGCTCACCCCCGAGATTCGGCCCGGGTGCGGTCGCGCTACCCTGCGTCGCGGCGACATTGGCCGTGAGGGTTAAGAGCTCACCCCACGACGACGTGGGAGAGCTGCTCCTCCGAGCTTCTGCCCGCTGGATAGCCAGCTTGTTATGTGTGTTGTTCTCGTGGTTACTGGCAAGCTCCAATTGCCTATCTGCATGCGAGTTTGCCTGGATCTGCGTGTATAACCGGGAGCGACGTTTCACCCCCGTCAGGATTGCTAAAAAAGCTCGTCGCACACGAGTGTGGCACACGTACACAGAGCTTGCGACATTACAGCCCTACGCACGGCTCAGCCGAGGGGGGAGGGGTAGGGATAGGGATGGCCGAAGGGTGAGATCGCGCGCGCAAAAAGAGAGGCGTGGGCTGCGCAGGATATAGCTATATGTGTGTGTATTCTGTATATATATATATCGAGGCGAGAGAAGAAACCGAGTGGCTGCAGCACGTGTGAGTGTAATAAGACAGACGAAAGGGGCCCGCTGCGAGCTGACAAGACCCTCGGAGGCCTCTTGCACGCACGTGCTCGCCTGTTCGAGCGCCCTATCAAATCCCCATTCATTTACATGCCCCCGGGGCGTTCTTTTCTCCCAGCTGCTGCGCGCGAGCGAATTACTCGTCGAGGTGCTTGCCTTGACTCGGAGTTGCCGTGAGTATGCACTCGCGAGAGACCCTGTTGCTGCAGCTTTTTACATACGTATTTTTTTTCTTTCTTCTTTTTAAGCTGAGGCAAGTGCACAATCGAGAGACTTCGCTGACGTCTGATGTGTACTTGCAATGCGATAATTTACGTATTTGCATGCTCTTATTTGGATTGGAAGCAACAGCTTTCGCTTGGGTGAGAGAAAAGAAACTCGCGTTAGGCTGTTGTTGCGAGCAAACTTTTATTTTGCATAAAAGAGTAAGTTTGTTGCTTTTTTAAACAATAGGAGAATAATACAAATAACGTAGGTATTGTAAATATGTAATAGATTAATGCGTAAAATCCGTTAACAAGAATGAAAGTGGCTTCTTGTAAGCACATGCAAGTGTAATAATAAATCATCAAAAAATAGTTTGATTTTCGTTGCAAAGTAGTAAGAGGCCACAATTTTAATTATTATGAAACAAAAACAAATTTATAAAATAATAAAATTTATAAAATATAAAAATATAGCTTGAGCTGTACAATTGAGTAAAATATATTTGCGAGCAATTGATGTTTGTACATACCACATGGCTTTTAACCAAAGTTTAGATTCTCACGAAGCTAATATTTAAAGAAATACTGTGTTCTCGATACTCATGTACTATTTGTTTAATGAATGTAAATTTAAATTTTGCATGTTACAAATTATTTTTACTGGTTGCTCTCGTGGTTCTCTACAAGAGACTGCAGCACGCAGTACTCGTCGATGACGCATGGAACTACTTCTACAAATTTTTTACAATTCGTAAATAGAGCTTCGACGACATTAGCTTAGAGTACTAATTACAAAGAGTCTATATACGTTTGCAGGTTTTACTCCACAATTATCTTAACATTGTCGCAGCGATCATTAAATGCAGGCATCGTAATAGCTCATATTCGATCGGTATAGGAAAGCACGAATAAATACTGAAATTTCTGCCGATCATTGATCCTATGCTATTCTCCGCACAAGAGAATCGCCTAGTATAATTAGTATCTTTGCATACCGTTCACAGTATACTTCTCTAGCCTATGTAATTAGTGCACGCACATGAATGCGAGAATTTTTCAGTGCGATTCCAAGAAATACATAATAGTAACATGGAATCGTCTACGGAGACGAGTAGTATTCTACAACAATACGAAGACTGCATATTCTTCAATAAATTAGGTCTGAAGATCGTAGGAATTTGGCCAATGAAGCATAATGCATCGAAGCTGCGAATCATTCTACGAAGATTTCATCATGGCGTAATCTACATGATGATGTTTTCTGTACTGGTACCTCAGTGGTACGATCTCTATTCTCTTTGGGGCAATATCGACGCGAATACCGAGACCTTCACTTGTCATTGCTTCATATTGGCTGTTATGGTGAAGTATTCAAACTTTTTGAATTCGATGAGGACGTTCGAGGTTCGCTATAAAATTTTGTCATACGTAAATATACATTGCTCATTTTCATTTATTGAAATGTTTGATTGATAAAAGGGTGTGTTGAGAACAATGCAACTAAACTGGCTAGATGTGATGAAAATGTCAGACGGCAAGGAAAAACAAAAGATAATGCTCGAACTGACTGTAAAGGCTCGGACTCGTAGCTCTGCATATGGTTTTTTAGTGATGGTAGCTGCGGCATGTTACGTTATCATGCCGGTGATTAGTAAAAACGAAGTAGCAAGTCTAAGGGATCGGAGTTATCCTTTTTTTGGCAGGTACTACTTCGACAAAAATTCTGACACAGTTTACACACTGTGTTACTTAAGTCAGGTGAGAATTCTGGTTGATTGTTTATATGTAAGCATACTTAGATTGGTTTAGGTTTGTTTGGTTGCTGTTACAGTTTTTAAATGTTCTTATGCATTCTTTCGTTGATGTTATAGTCTAGAATTGAAGACATTATAGAACTTAAAATCATTTATAGAACTTAAAATAGAAAAGATAATTTTTATTCCATATAGCTACTGACAGGCTCGATAGTGGCCGTAGCGAACTTTGCAACAGACGCGATCTTCATGGTTTGCATATACCATTTCTGCGCTCAACTGCGTATTCTTCAAACAGATCTGATAAACTTGGGTAGTTTTCATTTTAATTCCCGTAAGGGTCTCATCTGCCTCATTCAACGTCACCAGAAAGAAATTAGGTATTTTAAAAAGCTGTAGCTTTCGTGTATCATATAGATTAGTGGATACATAAGTTAATATTAATGTCACTTATTGAATAAACAGGAATATTAGCTACCTACAGTCGATATTCAGTATCTCAAGTATGCAACAAGTGCTAGTGAGTTCTCTCATGTTATGCCTTAATGGCTTTAGACTCATTGTTGTGAGTTTATAATATCTACATTGTAAATAAATATTATCTTTTAATTGATTGATATATACAGCGTATTCATACTGAATCGTTATAGTCTCTAAGAAATCGGCAAACTGATGTGCTGATGTACGTATTTCTCTTACCAGTGACGTTCTTCCAAATCCTCTTTTACTGTCAGCCAGGCAACGAACTTATTGTACAGGTTAGCTAATATTATATTGTTGTGTCACAGTTACGTCTTGCACTTTAATTCAAAGAATTATTGTTATTCACTGTAAATCAACAAATTATACTATTCACTGTTGCTGTCGAAGGATAAATGTGTACAACTTAATTTTTGGACGTTCGACTGTTCTGTCGCAGAGTCAATCACTGGATTTAGCCATCCAACAGTCATGCTGGGTAAATCTAGATGAGTTAACCAAGAGACATCTGATTTTCATGATTCAAAGGGTCCAAAAACCATTGGTAATTAATGCTGGAAAGATCTATATATTATCGTTGGAAAATTTCATGAAGGCAAGTTTTTGTAGCATGTTGAATATATTTTCTCTAAATGAGATTTGCAAAGTATGATTTTGAAGTAAAAGAAACATTTTTTCTTACGAGTATTCAGAGTTCCAATATTATATATAGGTAGAATACTATTTTGATAGCAATAATTAAGAAGCTATATTACATTAAAATAAATTTCCAGATTGTGAAAACAGCAATGTCATCTCTCTCAGTACTTCAGGCAATGTATCGCAAAGATGACAGTTAAATTTGAATTTTAGTAAAAAATTTAATTACATTTTTTTTAAATATCCATAGAGTGTAAATACGTTATAATCGCACACCTTGAAATATGAAATAAGTAGATATGTATTGTTCATAGCAATAAAATGTCATTTAAATATTATTTATAAACTTATAAATTGAAATGATTATTTGTATGTTACACAAATTGTGTATTCGCTATTATATGTAAAAATGTGTTACCAAATTTTTTATTTCCTTATTGTTATTTGTTACGGTCTCAATTTTATTCGAGTAACGACAGTCCATTGCACTTGTCGAATCGATGACATATCATCACTATAGTGTGCAAGAGAATGCATGTAAAAATCTTTTTTATTCACGTGTAGATGCTTGGAGACAATGTCCAAGTACAAATTACATATCTACACACTCGTGAGGGGTTTACTCGACAATTATCTCAAAATTATTGCAGCATTCATTAATCGTACGTCACCACAATTTCCCCACTCGGTTGGAATTGTTAATCAGATCGATTGAGCAGGAGGAATGAATACTGAACGTCCGACGTTTAGATACGAGTTTGCGTAACGTTCTCAGAGTATTTAATATCTTGGCGATCGATGATCCAAGCGTTTCGTTCACATCATGCAATAAAACCTATTAGTCATAATAAGTATCTTGGATATCGTCCTCTGTACGCCTCCGTCTTTTATAATAAGCACATAACGTACTAGAGAATTTTTAAGTATGTAAAGCAGCAGCTTGCATAAGAAGTACTTTAGAATGGTATCGACTATCAAGATGAGTAGTACAATGCAACAATACGACGACTGCATATTCTTAAACAGATTGGGACTGACGATTACGGGGGTCTGGCCATTGGAACAGAATGCATCGAAGTTTCGAATAATCCTACAAAGAGTGCATCGAAGCGCTATTTATGCGTTAATGCTTTTTGTGCTGATACCACAATGGTTGGATGTCTATTCTCTTTGGGGCAATATCGACGCCAATACTGAAACGTTATTATCAAATTTCTTCATCTTCACCATTATTATGAAGTTGTGCAGTTTCTCAAACTCTATTCATATATTTGAGGTTTGTAAGTAAGATATCATAATTATTTCTTTTACGAGCTGTTTGTGATGATTGATTGTTTAAAAGGGTTTATCGAAAACTATGAGGGTGAATTGGCAGGATGTCATGAAGCATTCAGATAATGCGGACAAGAAAAGGATAATGCGTACAATGACTATGAAAGCTCGTATTCGTAGCCTCGAGTATGGTATGATGTTAATTATCACCGCAATGATGTATACTCTTATGCCAATGGTCAGTAAAAACGATACAGCAAGTTTAAGGGATCGAAATTATCCTTTTTTTGGGCGATATTTTTTCGATAGAAATTCTGAGGTGATTTATATTCTATGTTATTTGAGTCAGGTAAGATTTTGGTTATTTCTTGAATGTTATGTGTGAAAATTAGATTCTTCAAAAACAAAATATTTCTTTAATTTTTAAACATTGATGCACAGTAATAACAAAATAAATTCATTGTGACAAAAAAGCTTTAAAAATATTTTTTATAGAATTATTAATAGTGGATTCGTAGTTACTCACAGGTACATTCGCGTCCATAGTAAGTTTTTCAATAGATGGAATTTTTATGGTCTGTATGTACCATTCCTGCGCCCAACTTCGTATTCTTCAAGTAGACCTGATCGACTTGGGAAGTTTAAAATCTGATTCTCATTGTCATGTTATTTATCTTATTCAACGTCACCAGAAAGAAATCGAGTAAATTTTATTTAAGTTAAAACTGTTCTAAAAATACTTTAATCAATTGACGAATGTATAACTAATTTATAAACAGGAACGTTCATGCGCTGCAGTCTATTTTCAGTATCGCAAGTTTGCAACAAGTACTACTAAGCTGCCTCATGATCTGTCTTAATGGTTTTAAACTCATTATCGTGAGTTGATGATATATGTACTTGAAAATAAACATTGCATTTGAATTTATTAAAATTTACATACATAATCTATCGTTATAGTCTTTGGACAATCAAGATATCGAAATGGTCATGTACATCATTTGCTTACCATTGATGTTTTTTCAAATCCTCTTTTATTGTCAACCAGGCAATGAGCTTATTTTGCAGGTTTGATACGATTGTATATTCCTTAGCTATACGCTAATTATTAGTTATTATCTTATTTAATTTATTGAATTAGTTATCAAAGAAGGCAAACGTGAAAGATTGCAGAGCTTAAGTCTTGAATGTTTCTGTCGCAGAGCCAATCGTTAGACATCGCCATCCAACAGTCATATTGGATAAATCTAGATCAGTTTTCCAAGAGGCATTTAGCTTTTATGATACAGAGGAGTCAGAAGCCATTAACTATTACGGCGGGAAAATTATATGTTCTTTCTTTGGAGAATTTCATGAAGGCAAGTTTTCACAGTCTATTAAACATGTTATGAGTTTTAGGCGTAGGCTCAAAATAGTAAAGAAAACGTTTTATGTTCGTAAAATATGTAGTCAAAACATCCTTTCCACTGCTATAAATAGAAATAGTATATTATGTAAAAATAAATTTTCAGATTGTTAAGTCATCGATGTCTGCTCTCTCCGTGCTCCAAGCCGTGTACCGCAAAGATAATAGTCATACTCCACCGTAATTTATATATACTATTTATAAAAAGTGATGGCCTCTATTGTAAAACATTGAATACGTGATTGCAATTGGTAGCTAAAAAGCGTGATTATGGTTGCCATGATTCGTAGTTCGTGACTGACATATCGAACCCAGAAAAGAGTCAACATCGTGTGCTTGATTACTTGTTTTTGTAAAATGCCCTTGAGAGTATATCGATGTTATAGTCATATTTACTCGAGTCATCTATTATTATATGATAGAATGTTTTCGTGTAAGTTACTGATTATCATATAAATTACTTCAAGATTCCAAACTTGCTTCCGAGTAGTAAATAAGCTGTTGGTTAATATGTTTACCAGAAAAGGTTTAATGTTTTATCATAAAAATTATGAGTTTTTTTCATGTGACATACATACCCTTGTGTATAAAAATTTGTTGTTTAATTTTTTACACTTGTCATTAATTTTATTAAATTTACTTTACTCATAGAATCGATAACATATCATTACTCTAGTCTGCCGCAGACTGCGCATAAATAGTTTTGCAATTCACAGACAGAATCTTGGAGACGAAGTCTGAGTACATTCTGATGCGGATTTTACTCAATCATTGTCTCAAAATTATTGCAGTATTCGTTAAATGCATATCTCGGTAATAGCTAATTAGATCGATTGAATATAAAGAATAAATAATGAATAATGAGTGTTTACATATGTACTTGCGCCTTATACTGGGAGTAGTTAATATCCTGTCGATCAATGATCTAAGCGTTTTGCAGACATCGTAAATGAAAACCGATTAGCCATAATAAGTATCATCGATTTTTTTCTCTGCATGTCTCCGTCTTTTTTAATAAGCACATAAAGTTGCACTTGAGAAATTCAAAGCAATGCAACGTACAAAAAATTCTTTAGAATGGAATCGACTATCAAGATGAGCACTATAATGTTTCAATTCAACAACTGCACACTCTTAAACAGATTAGGCCTAATGATTATAGGGATGCAACCATTGGAGAAGAATACGTCAAAGTTACTAATAATCCTATAAAGAGTTCGTCGAAGCGCTATTTATACCTAGATTATTATTGCAGTTATATGCCACAAAAGTTCGATGTCTATTGTCTTAGGGGTAATATCGATGCCAATTTCGAAATCTTGTTAACAACATGCTGTTCGACAAAGGATTTGTCGAAAACTATGAGGACGAATTCTGAGTTGTTTTATATTTTGTTACTCGATTCAAGTAAGATTTTGGTTGTTTGCTCCATGTTGTGTGTGTAGACTTTACAATATTTTATTTTATACATACTTTAGGAACTCATCTAATCCTATCTATATTAAAAACTTGCAGTTGTTACTTATTGTCTACATCATTTTGTATATTACGTATTTAAAAGAATACCAATACGATGTTAAAGAAGCAACCAATGAAACGACAAGAAATTTAATGATGTCCACAAAATGGCGCCAGAGAGACTTTTAGGTAGGATACACTTAGAGGTACATTGTTGTTTTAGTCATACCTCTCCAATTTGGTAGAGTTGTACAACGTGGTAGAATGTTCTCGAAATAATGGAGTTGTTTTTTCCTCCAAAGCATGCGCTAGAACTTTTTTACCCCGAGGCACCCTCCACAGTTCAGCTATGTAAATTGAGCTCGAAGTATCACCCCCCACCCTAAATATTCGAGAACCGACCAATAAAAGCCTGCTTACTCTTTCTCATCACTCCCAACAATTCATGAAACTCCTCCTGCCTGCGCGTAGGATCGAGCGTGCGAGCAGAGGCAACCCCAACCTCGTCCCTCCTCATGTATCCCTGATCGCCCGACCGACACGTGTCCGTCTGCATGCTCAACCCTTTCGTTGTCTCTCATCACCACACTTGTAAGGTCTGACACTGACACGCGTCTTCGCGCACATCCACGCACATCGCTTCAAAAGCTGCGCGAGCTTTGAACTAACACACGCGAGTGCCTTTTCTCTTGCGTTTCTACCGCGTCGAGCCTATATTACCCACTCGATTCTACATACCGTTTTCGCTTTTGCTCTCGCGAGGTTAATGAAGATATCGAAAAACGAAAAAAAAGAAAAAAAAAAGGTACAAAACAAACTTGATTTTTTCACTAGGAGAGCAGGACGCGGATGGAGGCTAGCTGAACGGCCGGTGCGTGTGCGCGTTGCGGCTACCAGGTCATGGTGAGCTTCTGTCAGTACAGTTGTCTTTCTCTCTCGGACGCACGCTCGCTCGCTTGCTCGCACGTCGAACGCACTTCCGTCAGACGCTGTGGGTGGGAACAAGAGCGAGTGGGAGAGTTACGATGCGTTGGAATGGATGGACGAATCGATTGTAGATATTTTATTTTACTTTCGTTGCCAGCAAACTGCTGTGGTCGATTCGTGAGCGAGTCGGAGGGGATTGGGACATGTTATCGAGAATTATTGAATGATCTGGTAACGGCTGCATATGGTTTACGGAAAAATACTAGAATTGAGGAGTGCAATCGATGATGTTTGTGAAGAATTACAGCATTACTTTTTCTTTTGACCTTTTTGATGCAATAAAATTGTTATTAAAACTGTCTTTTGATGACTGGGAAATTGGTTGCATGTACTTCAATCGCCATAAAAGTATTCTGTTTATATGTTGAAAAACGTGTTTGATATCTTCTGCACTGGAGCTACTAGAAAAATTGAAAATCATGAAATGATAGATAAAAATATTGAGAAAATATTGATTTGGTCTTTGGTTACACGCGTGCCTATTTTTAATTTATAAATTTTCCTTTTTGCCTACAACTCATTATCAATAGTTTATTAAATCGTATTAACCAGATTTGATGAGCAGTCGTTGTAGATGACGCCAGTAGTACACTAGAAAGTATATCTATACGTTCTACGTATTTATCAGTTCAAAGCAAAAAATAGTAATAATTTTATTTCTTAGATCTATCAACTTTGAAGAATTCAGTTTTTTAATTTTCAAGTCATTCTATTTTTTATATTCTTATGCATTCTCATAATTATTTTTATAATAATTTATTTCAGTACAGTATTTGCCTCTTGAAGAATATTATTCCATTTTTTTTTTTTTTTAATTTTAATGTCGAAGAATCCTGAACTTTGGTTAATTGTCTATTTACATTGAGAGGAATAAATAACTGATGGATTTAGCTTTTGCGCAAACTTTTACTTATTGTATATTATCTTTTCAATTGTATTTTGGCATTTTCAACTCCATTCTTTTTGATAAATTTGAGTTTCTGCCTCGGAATACAAATCTAGTACGTTTTTTACAAAAAGAATTCCTAACTATTATGAACTATTTTCCAACAACATAACAGATGTCGCAAATACAAGCACACAAAGCAGAGAGTAATAACACGTTACCGCATCGAAACTTTCCCAAAAAAAATTTAAAATCAAAAAATCATTGGATCTTCGTCTATCCAATCAACTGAATAATCCCATTCATTTGAAACTTTCTCCTGGTCAATCCACATCCCATGATCGCAGCCCACCTCCAGGTTGGTCACGGATATACCTATGCACACATGCGCGAGCACGCACTCCCAAATAGTCGAAAAGCCGCGTCGGCATCTCCCATTGCCTGCTGCTCTCCTAATCGATGTCTCGCTTTAGTTCTCTATCACACGCAATTCCACGCACGTTCGTGTGTGCGTGTGTATATCCACACGTTCTCGGCAAAAAGTATACGTGTGCATTGTACACGAGGCAGACACTCTAATGCGTGCGCGAGAGTGAGAGAGAGCGGCTCGGCGCCTGGACGACGGCAACCGACGCCCTTCGCAAGCTTTCCGTTAAGGGCAGCCGTGCCAGGACTCTATGCTTGGCCAGCAAGTGGTTTTAGGGTCGGGAGCTGGCAATTTTATGCGTGCGCAGACACGGGGGAGAGACACACCGCGAGTCGGAGAGATGTGCGTAAAGGGGGAAGCCCTAAGGAGTGGAAGGAAGATGGAGAGGATGAGGAGGTGTGTATGGAAAGGGATGGCTTGAAAGAGAGAGAGAGAGAGAGGAGAGAGAGAGAGAGAGAGAGAGAGAGAAGTGGAGCGGACCGATGCGCTCGCTCGCCTGTGGTTTTGGCTTACCTTTTCTTTTCTGGCTAATTGCTTTAGTTTGTTAGTTGCCGGTATAATATATGGGTATGGGTATAAGGAGAGCGAGGTTGTTTTGTAGGTGAAATATTGCGCGATCGAAGCTGAGTTATAACCGGTTCTGAGAGAATCCTTTCGTACGGGAGCGCGGTTTTGGGTGAGTGTGAGTGAATATTGAGAATATTTGGATTAGTTACTTTGTTCAGGTTTTTATTTGAATAAAAATATTTGTAAAGCGTCGTAGCGATTTTCTGTGAAATGCTGTAAGACATGAAAACAAATTTTATTTTATCTATTTAGGGCTTTGGATGAAGGAACTCGTCAACAATACGTGTCATTGTTAACATCTTGATCTAATGATGATAAACATAGACTACTTGATGCTATACTTCTTAACCTTATTACTCGATTGATTATGATTGGGCAAATGAATGTAACCATCACTTCGACAGCACATCACAATTTCGTTTATGTACATATTTCAACTTGATGAATTGTTACATTTTATTATATTTCGATAGAAGAAATTGTTCATAGTCAAATGTTACTCATCTAAGCTATGTTTATTACACCAAAACAAAAATCAACTTTACATGAGTGACCAACTTTTTAAGTTGAAACATTTCGTTTCACAATTTCACTACATTTGACCGTCTTGTCCACTGAAGAAGTCGTTATCTCTCGCATGAACAATAAAATCCAAGTCCCTTTCCCTCCACTTAAAATACATTCTTTGCAATCCCCATACAAGAATGCATTCCACAATCACTGCCACAGTGGCCTCCGCAACAGCAAATCTTCTTCGGGATCTCCGGCTCACGAGCTATGTGCAAGCCTTCTTGTCCACCTCTTCTTCTTTCTTTCTGCGGCGCGCTTGTGCAAGGGCCCGTAAGTGCACAAAGACTGAAGAAGCCAGTCATGAGCATCGCGCTGAAAAAGGCCTCCACTCTCGCAGCCTCGAGAAAACAAAGTCGAAAAATAAATCACGTCCAGGCCTTCCTGTTATCCTGTTCGCTGTAGTCTTCAATTTGACTTTCACTTCTCCCTGCCCTTGGCAACATCCCTCTCTCTTTCCCCACTATAAAGCCGTCCGTACATGTATACGATAAACGTTCAGACCGAGAGCGTTGGCATCGCACTTTCGCGTGTATACCCTCTTCCGGCGCAAAGTCATCGACCTCTCGAAAGGTTCTCCCTTCCCCCCCCCCCCTCTTCCTTCCCCAGTTCTTGGCTTGGCTCACTTGGAATATCAACACGCGGCGCACGAGTGTTGTACAGCGCGCGGGAGAAAGAGAGAAGGAATAAAAAGAGGAACAAAGTTTGCGGTCCTTCGCGAAGAAAGAAAGGGAGCGCGGCGCCGCGCGGGGAGAGATGTACGAGGCGCGGAGGGGACCCTTCGAAGGGCTGCACCCAAGACCAAGGACCAATTCGGCCCTCATGATCCCCTAGTAAAAGTGCGTAGGCGTACGCCCTTTAGGGACAAGCCCACGGCTGCGCCAGCCCCGTTTCGATGGCTCCTCGTCAAACGCTCGTAAAGTCCTCGGCGACGCGGTCCTGATGGTACTTTTACGACTCTACCTGCTGCGGAAGCGCGAGCTGGCGCTGCCGGGATGCAGCTCCGGTGCGTAAGGCTCCTCTGGCTGGGTTGGTTGATTGGAAAAGTTTTACGCAGCTTTTGTGCGTTTGGTTTTTCGGATGTTTTGTTTGTTTTTGTTCGAATGTTAGGATTTTCGTGGATCATCTCATATTTCGGAGTTGTTGATTGTAAATGTTTGGCAAAGATTTGAGGTCTGTGCGAGACTGAAATTTGGTTTTCGACATATCGTTTTGACATCGTAAATTGCTGAAGAATCTGTTGCTTTGAACAATTGTTGTTAATGAAAGAGACCTGTTCATCAGTATGCACATTATTTATTCGTTTCATTACAATGAAATTTCATCAGAACATTCCGTAAATAGTTTCATTACAAATTTTGCATTCATATATTGTGTCAGTTCATCAACACCACTACTTGGTAACAAAGAAATCTTGTTGATAACTATTTTAAAGCTATTCGAAGTATGTCTGTCATATTTATATATTTTTTTATCCATCATAGAATTTCGAAATTACAAAAGATCCCAAAAAAATTTATTTCCAAAAATTAAAAAAAGCCATACCTACCAAACACCAACAAGCTACACAGCATCTAAGCCACCTCTTGAACAACTTGCCCTTCCTATTGCACACATCGGCAGGAGCTGGATGCAATGAAAGCCCTTCCGCCTATTCATGAGTTCCTGTCGGCAACGTTTATCTTTAAAACCGGCCGTGCGCAGGGCTCTCTTTCTCTTGCCCGCGCATACATATACACTTACTTGCATGCAACAGTCGGCGCTTTATGCTCCCATCGCACGCGCTCGCAGAGGCTGTCTTTTGTGTCGAGAGACTCGACGCGCCCACCCGATCATTATCGCGCCGCAAGCGGCTGCATACTAATCTGCCTCAGGGCTGCCGCAATTAGGCAAGCATGAAGCGTCGGAGCATATTCTCTTTCTCTCTCTCACTCTCTTTCTCTTTCCTTGCACTCCAATGGGAGAAGGACGATGATGATGGTTAGAAAAACGATGATGGCTTTTCGCAGAAGTGCGTCGCGGAGCTGGAGCGCGGATGGCTGATTTATAGGGAGCCGATGTTTTCTGGGAGAGATAGATTTGGATGGGGATTTGGAGGGAAAGGATTGTTGGAAATGAATATTTGTGGATTTTTGGGATGTAGACTGTAATTTGGATGGTGTGGGAGAAGTAGTGAATGACTTCAAGAGTGATGTAGAAGAGCAAAAAATTGTTGTTGATATAGCTTTGTAAGTATTGTTGATCAGGTCAATCATTTTTCTGTTTGCTGAAATTGTCAAAGTTGCGATGTAATCTTCTGAAGTGATTAGTCACTGTACGTTGGTATATAACTATGATATTTATAAACTTAAGAATTTTTGTACAAATTTTTTTGTTTTTTGTAAAAAAGAACCAAGTATTCAATGTGAACACCATAGATTATTACTGATATGAATCGCTCTTGGTGCACGTTCAAGATCTTCGAAGCGAAAATTTGTCAAAATACCTAAGTAAACATTTTTCTTCTACACTAGATAATCCTAATAACGACAAATCATTACAATAAACGAATTCAAAGCAACAACTAAGCAGAACAATACACAATAAACAAATTCATCGCTACATCAGATCCTCGAGTCCGCGCAAGCCATCGAAAAGAATCCGCGCAAACGTTACACAAGTCTCGTCGCTTCCCATCCCGCCAATTCCAACACTTGCGCTGACGAGTCGAATGACGAAACGCGGAGGCTCGATTTCGTTCTTTTTTTGGAACTGTCATCCGTGAGAAACCAGGAAATCATGGACGGCTCGCAGGCCTTCGTTCTCTAGCGCATAGCGCAGCAGCAGCAGCGCAATGTGATGCCTGACCGCAGCGAGTCCCTTCCTTTCGCGCGCGCGACCTGGAACTCCAACGCCATTGGAGGAACGAACACAAAGCGCGCTCGTAAAAGCAATTGCTCTCGACGTGGCGGAGGTAGGTGTGGAAAAGACAAATCGCTTGGATGTCAACTTTACCAGGGTATTATACAGTCGAGGAAGCTGTCAATACTGTCGGAGTCTGCATATTTTTTTTGCGCGGATTTTTGGAAACGATTTGTGCGATGAGCTCGTTATTCGGAGGCTGAAAAGCGCGCGCGATTGTCCTGAGGTTGGCTGTTGGTCGGGTTAAGTTTTGATTTGAAGAAAAAATGGTGTAAGTGACTTGGCTTTTGTCGAGGATGAGAACCTTGTTGAGTTGTTATTTGTTTGACAAATGTTCATAGAACCGTAATTGCGATAGTGAATCAGATTACCTTTTTTTCAAAGTCATTATGTTTTGATGATTCGAAGTCGTTAGACGATAATCTCCAGTACTGTATAGCTTTCATTTATCAAGAAATAGCTTTCACTGTTAATCAGTAACACTTTAGCCTAAACATATCAGTCATCCAATCTTATTCATCATCATCCAATAATATTTAGAATGAATTTACGCGCCAATGACTTCTGAACAACTCGTGAGCAGTTTTGCAAGCAACGATTAGTTGAACAAATTAGACAAAATTTCATTGTCATCGCAGACCAAAAGTTTCTCTCCACTTTATCAAATCGAAAACCAGCAAATTTACGCAACGAGTCAACCGCATTCCAAATATTGCTTTTCCCTCCGATTTCAATGCCTATACGTATACGCATTATACACCCACACATGCAAAAAAAAAATTCACGGTTGCCACCCTCCCGTTATGTATACGCGCGCGAGCTGCGGGGATGGGCAGTGAAATTTCGCGCATCGCGTTTTTATACCCTCCCGATCGATGCGGCCAAATCGGAGAAACAAAAAACATCGCGGGAGCTGTCATTCAGTCGCCATCACCTTTCGCGCGCGCGTCAAAGACACTCCGAAGATTTGCAGAAGTGATCGGTAGTAGGATACCATGTCGCCGATAGGCTCGCATCGGCTGTCGGTTTTCGCGCACTTTGACACGCGCGTTATGCCGCTGTATATATAGACGCGCGCAATCGCCATTTTACTGCCGGATGTACACACGTATATACGCGTACGCGGGAAAAGGTAGGGAGGCTCCGAATTTTTCTTTTTTTTTTTGTCTCGTCTAACGATCCAAACGTTCGTTCGTTCGAGCCGAAGTGGGAAAAATGGACGACGGCAGGGATTTTCCGAGGTAGAAAATAGCGCTGCCTCTCTCTCTACGCGTCTAGAGTAAAAGGTTGCGTCCGCGTAGCAGTATAGGCAGCCTGGGATTCGTCGATGAGGCATTAAACGTCGCGTAGAGAGCGGCGAGGTTCGCGTAAGCGCCGGCAATACGCAGAATCGGCGCACGCTCCTCCCCCGGAGGAGAATTTTTTTTCACGGAACAACCGCACGCACAATCAGGAAACCATGACGCACCGACGCCGGAGAGTCAGCTGTTAGCCTACTTCTGGCTTCGCTGCTGTATAGGTGTGCTTTGGAGTTTAGAGAGGGATCTAGCTGTATATCGACGTGTCGGGGATGAGGGAATCATATTGACGGCGCGTTGCTAGCGCTGTGTGGCTGCGTTGTAGGCGATGCCCTTCACCGATAACGAGCGCGAGCGGTGGTGCGTATAAGATTTTTTGGATGAACGCGTTTTTGTTGGTGGCGCTGGCAGTTGTTGGTTAATTTAAAAACATAAGTGTTATAACTAACGGATCAAGTGCTCTTCAAACCGCCAAATTTGACCCTTTATTTTACTAAAAGGTAAAAAAAGTGGTAATTTTCCACTTGCGTTAAAGCAGAAAACGTACTCGTGAGAAAAGTTTACGGAAAGCTAATCTAAATGCAAGCGACGGTCAACGTGAAAAGCGCGCCGTTCAATTTTGCATAGCATTGCAGACTTGCGTATACGCGGACGTGAAAAAGTACAACGGCATTTTTAAATTCGAAAGTTTCGGATAAAAAGTAAAGCGCATAATTATGTAAATCAAAGCCGTAAAAACTCGCTTGCTGAGCCCAAGTTGTATAACTCTTGTGCTTTGAGAAATAAAAATGAGCGGCGCCCATAACAATCTATAATGATTTATTACGAGGGCGTGTCGCAAGTCTTTCTTTTGCCGTCGTTATGCAGCCATCGCTTGTGTGCGCCAGACAAATTGAATTAGTCCCACGTAAAGAAAGATAAATCGCACAGATGTCAACATTACCAGGAACGCAAGTTGACCAAGAGCCATTGCTAATATCCTTTGACTCTATAATTTAGCTTGACATTGATGAGCGTACCATAAATTATATACCTAGTTGCGCGTAGATGAAAATTTGAATTTTAAAAGCTTTTTTGAAACCAATCACTTTGCAGTGTTGAATAGCGTCGGGCAAGCCGAATATTTAGTTAAGAATATTTATTTTGGGTTGAGAATTGTTGATTTGGTAAATTTTTTTAAATAAAAAATTTGAAAGAAATTTTAGTTCATTTACGTTAAGAGAGATACTTTTTTTGGAACTAATACAGCGATGATGAAACGTTTTAAAATTTTCATTTTTATATTTCTATAAATTATCTAAAGAATCAACTTAAATTTTATTTAATTGCAGAATCTTTTTCTCTGTTTCCTATAAAAATAAAAAAATGCCTTTCTGAAACGGGATTTTCTTAACTAGGAACGTAAGATAAAAATTTGTTAACTGGAGTGGGAAATGAGTTCTGTCTGCTCAACCTTACATATATACATTGTCACTTTCTGTAAGAACAAAAACATTATGTTTCGCAAAATATTTAAAATTTGTATTGTTATTACAATTAGTTTATGAATAACGACATTGATGATATCGACAGTGATATTGAAAATGTTGTCGTGTTGTCCTCCACCACCTTCGCCAACACTTCTTCCTGTTGATTAATCTAGATCCTCATTATTGTTAAATTAAAATTCTTTTTCAAAGTACGAAAGGAATTTAGGAATTTAGGGACAGAGGTTCTTATACCCTTGGAACATAATTCCGTCTTGTGAAATGAATATTATTCTAACATTAATAAAGTATGCCGCATCTACTAGCATTATAAATTATCAAGTTTTTTTTCTAAAAAAAAGTGAATAAAAATTGATGATTTATCTCTTGCGAAATTTTCTAGTAAAATCCGAATATTATCATGAGGAAGTTTCTAGTGCGGCTCAAGCTAATTTTTAATTTACTCATTCAACTTATCATTTAAGTTTCACTGATCAAACCTCATTTAATCCCAATACTTAAAAACTATGAGCCTCCGCCTCATAATTTTTTTTCTTCCAACTTTTGCCTAAGTAAACACTGCCGCTTATGCCATCAGGCTCCGTACCCGCAAGCGCTATAAGTATATACAGCCGCAAAATTCACGGTGAATCCGCGCGGCTGAAACGAAATCCGAGCTCTTGTCCAGCATCTAACGGGCTGCACTCGAAGCGCATGCCTGATCGCCATTCGATCGACAGCTCGTCGCATCGGCTATCAGGGAGTTATGAGCGAAGAGCAATTTGCAGAAAGCGTGTGCAAGGAGCCAATGACGCCGGTGGAGTTAACTTTTAGAAGAAGGGTGAGAGCGAGAGACAATTCGCCGGTCGGCGGAGGGGGGGGGGGGGAAGGAGAGGGTCAGGCGAGGCGAGTGTCAAAAAGTGTCTTTGGAGAGTTTTTTTTGTGTTTTGCCGGCGTTGCGCAGAACTCGAGGTGGAGCTCGAAGGGCAGAATAGTCGGTGTGTGTCTGTGTGCAGGCGGGAGAAGAGGTCGTCGTCGAGACTGGGTTTACGATAGATTGGCTTTTACGCTCTTTTGTATGTTCGCGCTCGATATTGCATGCTCGTATACAGATGTATTTTGAATAGATATAGATTTTGTATAGCGATTTTCGTTTTGTGAAATGATGGAAATTATTGTCAGTGCTATACTCAAAATATAAATTGAAAAATATTTTTTTTTCTAAAAATTACGTTGTATTTTGTAATTATTCCAATAAATTTTAAGCAATTTATTTTGAATACACTGAAGGTTATTGCACAAACGTATGGATTTTGGAGTTTACCGATGTAATCATGAAATCATCAGTTTTTAAAAAAATGTTTAAATTATTGTTGATATCTCTATACACAAAAATCAAAATTGATTTCTGACCGAGACGAAACGATAGAATGGTATATCTGAGAAGAATCAACTAGTTAAAAAAAATGACATTGAATCATGAAAAAAGCCTACTATTTTTCCTAGTATATACAAAGAACACATTGCCAACGAATATCAACGCAATAAAAAATCGACCAATCAAAATCATTCCTCGTCCATCTCGCGTCTCTCGCTCCCGCGAAGCCATAATTTTCTCTTTTTTTCCGACCAAACACTTGCTCGCTTGGCTCTCCTTCCATACACGTGCGCCAGCCGTCACGCGGCGCGCAAAACTGCGAAAAAGTAAGCCGCGCGCGCGTCGCCCCCTCCGCGTCATCGCAGACGCGAAACCTCCGCGTCGCACTTTTATACACGTACCATAACATCAGCAGTAGCGGCCGGGCCTGTCGAGGGGGACAATCCGAGAAAGCGAGAACGAGCCCAAGGTCTCGCGCAAGAAAAGCTCATCAGTCAGCCGACGGGCGAAGAAGCAGAAGCCGAAGCCGAAGCCGAAGAAGAAGAAGAAGGCGAGGAGGAGCAGACGAAGAAGACGCGTCCCTTTCTTTGCGGCTCGTACGCGGCGGTGCCCGTATATGTATATGAGCGAACGAAGAGAGACGGAGAGAGAGATGGAAGAGCGCGAAACGTCTTGAGACGCGCCAAGAAAGCTGAGGACAATGGAGTAACTCCTCCGCGTCACAGGGTAATATGAGCCTCGAGGAAACGTGTGCCGAGCCGCAGCCGCCGCCGCACCACCCCCAAAAAGCCCGCTATATACGTACGTGTACGCGACGTTCGACCGAGAGAACAAAAGAATCTTGGGGTGCCGTAACAGGGGATCAGCATATAGCGGCTCGCTCTCCAGCTCTGTGTCGGCTGCTATGTATATATATATATATATATATCGCCGCCGAACCGGCGAGCGCGCCGCTCGAGTCTGCCGAACGACATTCGGAGAGAGTGAGAGAGAGAGAGAGAGAGAGAGATCTGTATGTTCAGAGGCTTGGGTCGGTTGTGGGATGATTGAGATTCCGCGTATAGTGGCGTTTTGGACGAGGCTGCGAGCGAGATCGAGACGAGATTGCGTCCAGGCGGAGGATTCGAGAGATTGGGAAGCGAATTTTAGATTTTCTCTTTTGAGAGGCTATTGAACAGTTTTTGGGAAAGAAGTTTAGCGATTCGTCGTTTGCAAGAATTTTTATCGACTATTTGTTTTATTTTCTTTCTCGATTGATAATTCTTCGATGAAAAAGTATAGGGGCACATACGAACGTAGCTTTTGGATCGAGTGATCGATTTTTTTTTTGAAATTTATCTTTAAAAAAAGTGCTCGCCAAACGAAAGCTATAAGTTAGCTAATTCTACTTAACTGTGTGAAATTGATAAATCAATATTCTAAACGTAAGTCAAATACTCCATTATACAGGCAGCACTGCGTCGTCAACTCAAAACTCTGGGAATTAATCCTGAAATAGCATACATTTTCATTAGTTACACAGTTTCGAAAGCTGATTCCTCACTATCTATATCTGTATATAAAATTAACTTTCTCCAAACCAAAGCTCCGCACGACATCGTTCGATACCCCCGTAATCCCCGTATAATACCGAGAGCAAAACATCCTCGAGTCTACCGCACAATCTCGTCGTAACCCCATACGCGCAAACCCGCAACGTCGGCAAAGCCGTCGGGGGGGCGGAGAGCGCGCCGCGCGGCTGCTGATCAATAAACGCGACGGCGACGGTTACGCATGAGTGGCCTCGCATAAAAGGAACGCGGTGACACTCATCAGGAGGTCATGAGGCGGAGGGAGAGTACACACGCGGTCTCGTCTTCGAGAGCGCGCTCGCCGTCTCCGAAGCTCTGCGCGCTGCACGCACACACGCACGCCATCAGATTCCGCAGCGACGCTCCTCCTCCCCCGCCCCTCGCTCCGTCGGACAAACAGAGAAAGCAGAAACGATTCGTATAGAATACAGCGACAGTCGCAGAAACGCATTGTGTACGAGTGGAGAGCCGCGAAATTAGCCTGTGTATAGAGAGTCGGTTGTATGTATTATTGTATACACGTGTATTATACACGGCGGCCACAACGCAATCGTCGAGACGGAGTTGCGGAATCGGAGAATCGTAGACTCGCGCTGACGAAAGGGTTGTGGGCGGCGACGGAACAGTCATAGAAACTCTATCCGGGCAGCAGCCGAGCCAGGAGGTCAATCGGCATTTCGCTCCCCTTTACGAATGCTTTCCTCTCCTCTCCTCTCCTCTCCTCTCCTTCTCTCTCTCTCTCTCTCTCTCGTGCTCTCTGCGTTTCTCCCTCTCGCTTTACACTCTCTGACCGCAGAAAGGGAGAGCGAGAGAGAGAGAGAGAGAGAGAGAGAGAGAGGCGCACACCCCGCCTCCGCATTCAGTCGTCGCGTTCCCTTTTCCGGAGGGTGTGCAGCAGTCTCGACGACTCTTGTTACCGAGAGAGAGAGAGAGGGAGCTGATGGAGCACCGGAGACACGGCTTTCATGGCGTTATTTCCTGTGTGTGCGGGAGGACGATGGGATCGAGAGGAGAAGAGCATTATAATGCGCGGGAGCCATTGAGATCGTTTGAATGAGATGCTGGAGTTAAAGAGGGGAATCGAGTAATGCGGATGAGAATTAAAATCTCGGGCTGATATAGTCCAATTAATAAGTATAACGATTGATGAACGTTGCGCTTTCATTTTTCTCGATATTATTCTGATTGCTCGTTGGAACTTGAAATCAAACGATCAGATCACAAGTATTATCTATAAATTACGAAAAATTGTTGCAAAAGATTCTTTCCCACCGCAAAGCCACCCGTGGAATTTACAAATTGTACACCTCTCGTCTCCCCCCAACCATCTGCACAGCCATCGCCGCAGTTATTAAAATTCTTCCGCTCTGCCATCCTCTATAATCAAGCGTAGCCCTCGGAATGCCGCGCCAAACGGCCCCATAAATCCCGAATAAGCACACCGCAGCCAAAGAAAATCAATACAACACCAGAAGTCGTAACCCTCGCGCCTAGACGATTCCGCGCGCACCGCATCGCCGTATTATACAAGTATAGTAATAACAAACGCGCCGAGAGACAGAGAAAGCCCTGCGCGCGCGGTGCGTGACTTCCCTTCGTCCGAGCGGCTCTATAGCTACCCAGCGCCCATAGTCGCAAGCTAGCGCCTCTCCCGACAATGCGCTCTAACGCCGCCGCGCGGCGGCGGGGGGGTGGGCGCAAGGGAGGGGAAAACACAAAGATAGTACAACGCGCGGAGAGCCGAGAGGAGCGCACTACCACCTAGTCGACTATGCAACCCTAGCATTTTCCACGCGTTTCCTTTGTTCGTCGGATTATCATTACGGGCAATTACGCCGAGGCGTCACTGGGTATTGCTATCGTCCGGGAATCTCCCCCCCCCCCCTTCTCGCCCCGGCCGGGCGTAGGCGGGACGATAGGTACGGTCTGTTGGGATCCACAGGTGCGCAAGCGCTGTATTGTGAAGGTATACAGAGCTCCTGTCGCCTTTAGCCGCTGACGCTTCGAGAACGTGGGTGGGAAGAGAGATGAAGAGGCCGGTCGTTAGCGGACAAAGGAGGATTATCGAGAGGGCAAACGAAATCTCAGGGAAACAGAAAGTGCGGGTGAGTCGGAGAGAGAGAGAGAGAGAGCTCTGCTCGTGGTGGACGGTTTTTTTTCCCCGTTTTTTTTTTTGCTTCGCACTCGATTGTATGCGCGTGTATTACGCTGATTTACGCGTGGAAACGCGGTTATGCGGTTGCGCCGAGTTTCGGGGTATAATAAATCGAGGTACGTTTTTGTAAGCATCCGTTTCGTATTTTACGGCGATATACTCGCATGAGAAATTATGCGGAGCGTAATAGTGGGCGTTGATTGCTTTTGAAAGTTTTCGTTACACGGCTCTTGTATATGTACTACACGTCTTGTTTGCGTTTCGAGGTAGAGTAATTTTCTATGCCTTTTAATCGCATTGGAAAGCCAATGCGCCAAGCTCGGCCGAGCAATTATGATATATAGCCGTTTTGCGTTGACTCAACGTTCACTAGATACATTAAAATCAACATGATACGACGGCTCTTCGCGATAAATTACGAGCTGTTACAGAAATAAATTCATTACACTGCGCGCACGGCCTCGTCGCAAAACGCTGAAAAAGGTCGCTCGTTCCGACGCTCCAAAAACAAAAACTTTTTCCCCCCATTCCAGCCGGTCATCCTCTCTCTCTCTCTCTCTCTCTCGCAGCCATAAACCTCACCCATCAGCGGCTCGTTTCCAGGCAAAAAACTTTCCGCATCTTTTTTTCTCTACCAGGGCTGCATGTCACAGTCGGCTGCTGCGCGCATTTCACTCGCTCCTCGATAATCAACTGTGTACACGCGTACAGCCGCGCGCGACGTGTACGTGTATAGTGTGTCCGCATCAGTACAGGAGGCGAAAAGCTCCCGGACGTTTCCAATCAATCGGCCCCTTCCGGCGCTACCAGAGCAGCATGAGTCGCCCGGGAAAATCGAACTTTTCTATCGCCTCCTTCTATTTGCAATATCGCCTCCCCTCCGCGCGCTCGATCGAAAAGAAAAAAGAAGCGCCGAGCGATTCCCTCCCTCCCTCTCTCGCTCTCTGCCTCCCCCGCGCGAGTATCGACGCGCGCGCGAGTGCTGCATACACGTATGTGCACAGAGAGACAGAGAGACGCGCAGGGACGCGAGGGAAGCGCGCGTTCGATGCGGGAAAAGCGTGGAAAAAAAAGCTCGCGCGTCCGCCCGCGATCGAGTCGCCGCTCCTGATACGCTGCGGTCGATGTAAGGAAGGAAACGCGCCGGGCAAGTCTTGGCAGGAGTCCTCGGCGGTGTCTTGCGCCCGGCCCGGCCCGAGCCATATGGGAGGCCGGGAGCGCCGCGTCGCCGGCTGACCCGCCTCGGAAGGAAAGGGTTAGTCGCTCAAGTGCTTCGAGCCACACATTGCGACAGGGGCCTCATGAGCCGGGAGAAGGTCGCGCGAACGAGGCTCTTTCTCTCTCTCTCTCTGTCTCTCTCGATATTCGTGAGGGGGAGAAGAGGGTCTTTGACCTACCCCTCGTCGGGTTCGGATGTATCCCGTGGGTTCGGCAGCGGAGGGAGAGAGAGAGAGAGAGAGCTATGGTGTCAGTGAGAGTGACTGAGCTCGGAGAGAGGGAGGCAGAACGAGGGATTGCGGGGAGAGAAAGCGGGGAAGGGGATTTTTCTCTTTTTTCGGTTTTTGTGTTCGATCGGTCGGGATTGCCGAGCTCGTCGAGGAGAGGGAGACCAAACGAGCACGAGAGGAGAATTTGATTCGTCTGGTTCGGTTGGATGGCAGGATTCAGAGATTTGAAATCCGCTTTTGGGAGGTTACAAGTTGACGTTTTAATTGGGTTGAATAAATTAAATACATTTCGTTTTGAGTATGGAATTTTGATCGTGAAATAATAGAAATCATTACAATCAAAATACAATTAAATCTATGACTGTGTGACAAAGTTAATGTTATTTCCTGTTCATCGCGTACCTATATTTAGGTAGTTCAATTGTAAACATACGAAATTTTGGAGCTGTATGAAAACTAAGTATTTCTAATCAAGATGTAATAGTTTTGAAAAAAATTTAGACATACGTATATGTGTCCTTATATTTTTTCTTAACATCCGCTTCTCTTCTACACTGTCATCTCAGACCATATACTTTCGACTTTCCAAAAATCCAATCAACTACCGTTAATTTTTCACATCAAAAAGATCATTGCAAATTGCTCTGTAATTCTCATCTACCCGCGCGCAATGAGCTCACTTCTTTCGAAGCGCGAGAAACTTTCCAAGTGCGCCTGCGCGCGCGCGCTCCACGAGCGCCAGCTGTCAGAACCATCCATGTCAGATCGATGGCATCGCAGCACGACAGCGCATCAGGCGAGAAGCCGAGGCAAGAGCTGGCCGGAGCTCTACTCTCTCTCTCTCTCTCTCTCGTCTCTCGGGCTGTAAAAGCGCGGCAGCGCCCTCGGCGCTTAGCCCACTGGTCCCTCCTGCTTTCCAAATATGAAAACCAAAAATTTAAAGGGTGAAAGTTGAAGGACGAGGTGCGACTTTGAGTAATGATCGCGCAACGCGTTTCCCCTCGAAGCTTTCGCTCTCGTTTCGATGCGCAAGTGCGCAGTATATTGATGTTTTTGTTGGTAATTTTTTTTTTACCGTTTGTTGGGCTGCTAAATTTTGGACAAGTTACTTTTCCGCGATTATTCGAACTAGTGAGCCGTTAATTGAAAACTTTGCCTTCTTTCATGCTGTTTTACGCAAGATACTCATTGACGGCTCAATCATTATCTCCGATATTCCCGCACACCTTCTCACACAGAGATAGTCGCACAGAGATATAGAAAAATTCCGTCTACAGCCAAAATAGTCGACGTCCCATAGGCCAGACGAACAGCTGATCACTCGTAACGTGGCTATAGACGACGCTCCCAATCGAGCCGATAATTCGAAGGGCTATCGGCAGTCTATTGGTTTGATCCCCTCTTGCCAGGCTAGCAGAAAGGGCCGGGCGGTCGGCACGAAAATTCGTGCGTGCCGCCTGAGCCTGTGAGCCGCCGCCGCCACTTTCTCTCCTGCGAACGAGGATCTCTTCCCCGCTTTCTCTCTCTCTCTCCACTCTCTCGCTCTCTATATATACCTTTCGCTTTCATCGAGCCTCGCCATTTCCCCGGTTATAATGAGAGCTGCTCTGGAAATGGCAGAGGGTGGCTCGAGAGGGTGGACGGCGCGACGGGGGAGCGAAAGGCTTTGTTTGGGGCTGGAGTCGAGGGAGAAAGACAGAGAAAGGGGTATGGCAGAGAGAGTATCTGAGCTTGTAATTATGAGGTTTTAGCGGTGCTAGGGTTATATAAGGCTGGCTTGAAAATCGCGTGGGTGTTTCTATGCGCAGTGCCAGCGAAAATCTGTCGAGCTCGATGTAACGAGATAATTTGTTTATTTTAAAGAAACGTACGAATGGATTCATTATTATTTTTGCAAAAATTGTCTGCTTCTGGCAAACAGAGAAAGTTTCCGTGGATTGCAGAATCTCAAAAGTCTTTTTTCCCAATACTTCGCTAGCCCACGAATCAGCTCTTTACGTAATCCCAAAAATTTCACCAAACACTCTTTCTAATCACTCGAAACGTGTACAGAAAAATCCAGCACATCACGAGCAGAATCTCGCGCGAGCCGTGCTCTTAAAAAAGTCTCACTCAACGTCTCCCACTCCGTGAACCGCGCACACATCCACAGCACGTGACACACGCTATATAGTACATACGTAGACCAACACAGTCAAGGCTTCGTTACACTCACGGGCGACGACTCTCGCGTATGTGTGCAAATATAAAAGCCTCTCTCTCTCTCGCTCTTTCTCTCGTTGCCATGGCGTCTATTCGCGAGTCGCTGGCCGCGCGGCGCTCTAGCCGCGGCTCGGTGGGGCCCCGATCTAACGCGCGGCCTAGGAATAATTTAATCGCGCGCCCGAGGGAAAGGGTTGAATAAAATATATTCACATATTCGAAGCAGGCGATCATCCTGCGGGAGAAGGTCGCCGCACTGCGCCAAGCCGTATACCGCTGCTGCAGAGTAGGCGGTCGGAAAAGAGAGAGAGAACGAGAGAGAGAGAGAGAGAGAAAGAGCCAGATATAGAGGGGCTCGGACCAGGCCAGCTCGTAAAGCCGAGAGAGGCGGCTTTTCTCTCTGGCTCTCTTTTCTTTGGCCAACGCGCTCTTTTATGTATAGCGCACTGCGGCGAGGGACACTCCACTTTGCCTCTCTCGGGAATCTCTCTGGGTTCGTCCGTTTTTCTTTCTCCCTGTACCCACTGCGCCGCTTTGCTTGTGGTACTGGATGCTGTTCAGACTCGGAAATGTTGGTGGATTTAAGTATTCTGTGGCTGAAACGAGTGCCCTGTTTAGCAGAGATGGAAATACGACAGTTATTGTGGTTTAGCTTGACGAACAGAGGAAAACATTGTTGTTGAGATTGTTATACGTTACGTATTTCAGTTTAAAGGAATTTTTCTGGTTCTCTAATTTGTTGATATTAAAATTCATTGATATCTATAGCTTTGGAGTAGCAAAAGTTCTCGTTCGAAATTTCTCTGCAACGTATACTAAAATTTATTTAACGTGATACACAAGTGTCGCGATCCGCAACAACGACGAGTACAATAATAGAAACGTCGAGCATTCCTGAAATCGCATCCGTCTATTCCCAGAGGCTTAACTAGACCTCGATCCGAAAATACGCAGTGGATGAGTAACCGAAGCGCAATTCAAACTAAGTATACGCTTTGAAGACGAAGCCAATCAGCGGCTCGAGCCTTGTCTCAAGATAGCCGCCGCGCGCAGCCCGCAGACAGACAGAAGAAACAAGCCTGCGGCAGTCAATGGCCCGTCCGAAAAGTCCGTGAGTTCCTCCACCTCATGTTCCTCTGCTTCCCGCGTTCACTCTTCGGAAACTGTCGTTTTCGTCGGTCAGCTTCGCGCCTATATACAAAGATACAAACTACTCGCGGTAGTCTTCCCTCTCTACCTCCTGCCATCGCGAGTGTATGCGTGTACAACTATACACAGAGTTCAAGGCTTCAAATCCAAACGAGCACCATAACATTGCACAGCCCGAGGCACAGATGAATAGGTATAGAGAGCGAGAGTCGTCGATATCGCCTGGCGCGATCGGCGAACGAGCGAAACGCAGGGAGCGAGAGAGCGAAAGGGTTTCTCGTCGTCGGGATTCCACCCACGCTTTTTTCACAGGCGAACATCCCCGCCGAGGAATGTACCCGGTTAAAGCCTCCAAATGGAGGGAATAGGAGAGCTTGGCCTAGTACGGTTGTATTCCGCAGAACTGGGGCTGTGGAGGTGGCAGGCGAGGAGAGGCGGCCGTTTCTTCGCTCTTGTATTATTATTATGCTTGTGCGGCAGATGTGCGCCGCGGGGTCGAACGTCTGAATGCAATAAAAGGATCGAGAGAGATCCCGAGCTGTGTGTAGGGGGAGAAGAAGAGGATGCTATTAGCGGCTCGTTGCCCCTGGGGGCAGGTATGCGCGCTCGGCATTCCGATTTCAAATTATCTCGGAGAAGAATTTTCGTCTCCCTGTGGACTCCAGAATCGGCTTGTTCATTTCGCATTGTTGTTGCCGTTGTTATAGTTTTTGAAGAGATTCGCAAAGAAGTTAATGATGTTCGCGAGAAAAATTTCAGCAGATGGCCATCTGATGATTTTCGATACCCCGGATGCGCGTTTCTCATAAATAAATCAGTTTCAAGCACTCTGCAAGATGGTGCACAGATTTTAAAAGAGGCGCCGCAATACGCAGGCACAGCGCCGCCTGCGGACAAGCTACGCAGCGCAGGCTTTCTTTGAATTTCGAATGCGAGCCGTGTAGCCGAGGGAGAGGAAAAGCCGAAGAAAAAGCGTGCGTGCTACAGCTGGAAGAGGGGAAACGCAGAAAGAATTCTCTGCTTTTCGAAACTGTCCCTTTGAGGCCCAAGCGCGTCGGTCAGCGCGTCAGTCGGATACAGACGCAGAAGCGGTTTGTAAACACGAAGATGTGTTCGAAGAATTTTCCCTCGTTATTTGCAGGAAAATCGAGTGAAAAATTTAATCAAACGTAAATTTCCACAAGAGCCACGGCGTTCGAGTAAAATTGTGAAAACAGCAGAGTCGTAAGTAGCTTGAACGTAGCAATAAACAACGAAATTCCGTAGCTCGCACTAAGAAGCATCTCCACAACAGGCTAATGGTCTGCATAACTCTGAAGCAGAGCCTACACTATACGAGCCAATGTTCGGCGTCAACGTTAGACCATGCAAGCGTGCAAGATACAGTTCCGTATCCGGCCGGCAAAGCACCTCGCCACCGCCGGATCAGCTGCATCCTCCAACTCCCAAGAGGATCTCACCGCAGCCGGGAACGTCGTCGCCATTTGGCGACGTCTTCAACAAGTTGACGCCCGAGAAAATGGCCGCCAATATCAAAGAAGAGGCCCATCGGCTGAGTCGCAAGAAGTACCTGCGATTCTCCCATCCGCCGACTACTCCGATGCACAACGAGACGACGATTACTCCGGAGAGCAGTGAATTTTTCGGGGATGACAATCATCAGAAGCCTCTGTTCACCCTTTCCCAGGTGGGCTATCTGTGCCAGAGGATGATGGAGGAGCAGAGACAGCGCATTGGCGAAGAGTACGACAAAGCACTGAGGGACAAGCTTTCCGAGCAGTACGACACCTTCGTCAGGTTCGATCACGATCAGTTGCAGAAGAAATTAGCCGTTCAGAATCATCCGAGCTACGTGTCTTGAGGAAAGTTTACGTCGTGATTGTGTCCGGATTTGTTTACCATCATTTGTGAATGTGACTGTTGCTGATAGATTACTATAGCGTTAGATTTTAAATATTAGCCGAGTCAATTGGTGCCGGCGATTAAAATAAAGTATATAAGTTTAATAAATCGTGATAATTGCGTGTGCGAGCAATTATTTCTGTACAATCATATTGATTATTGTTGATTACTGCAATGTATTCAGATTCACGTTTCATCTACATTATATGAAACAGCTATTTAAACATCTATTTTTTTAACTTGTGATGTTTAAAATGTTTTTATAATACTTTATATACCGAATACAATGTATACGTATTCGTTATTAAAAATGAATTAAATGCGTTTACCGTAAATAAGTTTAGCAAGTTTCGGACACAATCGTCAAAACGACATAGAATGTTTTCTAAAATAAATGTGAAAGATCAATAAAAAATTACGTTTCTTTATTTTTAGTAGACAAAACCCGAGACTTTTACTTCCCATCTGCGATTCCCACGTGCAATATACAAACATTTAATTAATACACTCCTTAACCATACCCTAAACAACGCTATCGAAATCACGTCTGTAATTATTTTTTCTCAAAACGCCCACAACTTTGCCATCCAATTTTCCCCCCCAATTTTCTCTCCGGCTCGAATTTCTCTGTACAGTATAAAATCCCTCCATCTCCCCGAGCGGCACAGTTTCCGCCCATCGAACCCTACACACGAGAACTCGACTCGATCAATCTCCGCAAAAATTCCCCATTTTCCCTCCAGCAGTCTCGAGTCAGCCCACCTCGCGCAGCTCCACCAGCGCTTCGTTTTGGAATTAATCGTCAGTCTGGCAGATCCATCGCTAGGGGGGAGCGGCCCAACCAGAGAAAGCTGCTACACAGCCCATGAAAGAGGAGAGTGAGAGAGAGAGAGAGAGAGACAAGGGATTAAAGGGCTCGTGGAGCGCGCGCTCGTTATTTGGCCGAAGTCCCAGCGTCGACCTCTTGTCGGTTGATGCGGCCCTGCTGATTGTCACCCATGGTGTAATTAATATTCATACGTACGTAGCTGAGAGCCGAGCGAGTATGATCTCATATTGCCTCACACTCTCTCTACTCTTTCTCTCTCTCTCTCTGCCTCCTTCATGTCCGCGTACATTGTGCGAGAGTGAATCTAGCGGTGAGGATAGAGCCGAGGCGCTGTTGTTTGTTGTTACACGGATAGGTAGCGCTTCGCTCAGCTGGGGCAGCGGATTCGGAAATTTAGCCGAAGCGACTGGATAATAGCGCGGAAACCGAACTTGGGTTGCTACTGACCAGGGGAGCAGGACGCGCGAGGAAGGAAGTCGCTCGGGGAGAGTTACCATGGGAGTCGGTGTACGTGTAGTTGTATATGGGAGAAATTTAATGAGACCGTTGAATGAATATTATTTTTGCAAAAAGGACGTATTGTTTATTTTGCGATTGTGCGAATATAAGTATCAAATATAATAGTTGGGATTTAATTTTATCTTTGAATGATATTGTTTGATCAGTTTTAATATTTTTGCGATACAGCTATAATTCAAATAAAATTTATCGAATTTGATAGGACAATTTAGAGATACGTTCCTGTTAGCTTGGCGAAAAATCATCATCGTCAAATCCAATTTTAATGCCACTTGAAACGTTTAACTTTAAAAGCTATTAATCGAATGATCTGCCAAGGACATTATTTAAAATAACAACTATATTCCACACCTAAATTGTTTAAATTAAGACGCTGAATCATTTTTTATTATTCGGACATTCGAAAATTTCAGTTCGTCCGACGACGTCAATTGAATTCGCTCATTGCCGCATTAAATCGAGTACGCAGACTTTATCCATCGTATAGCCTTTGAATTTCATACTGATAAGTGTATACCTGTATACATCGTGTATCCCAGAAACAGCAAAGCAAACACTCGGTCGAGAAAATATATGTATCTCATAACATGTACATATATTACGATACAATAAACGCGAGAAAGTATATTCTCATACGCGCCGAGTATACAAGTATATACATATATTATATATATATAGTGTATACCCACATATTATATATATGTATCCACATATTATATATATACATATATACCCGCATTTATTTGCTTCGACTACCATGTCTGGCCTCGCCGCGCCGCTACGTATATACATATAGCTGTGAGAAGAATCCCGAGCGAGCACCAACCTCCCGTGCATTCCCTCCTCGTCCTCCTTCTCCAGCTCGACCACGACAACATTCTCCTTTCCCGCACACGTATTGCGCATATACGTTATTCGCTCGGAGGCTGCTTCCTCGCGAGGACCTTGCTCTCTCTCTGCAAAGGCGATATATTTTGTACGTATATGTAATATGTATACACAGCGACGGTCGAGGCTATACCGCGGGCGCTGACCTTGGCTGCGCGAGGAAAACCCTTTGAACCCAAAGAAGGCCCCGCTGGTAGCAGGAGCGCAGGATCCCGCAGAATCCTTGGCCGGCCGATTATTGGATGACATACAAAAGTGGTAGGGAAGCATAAATCCGTCGCGCGCGATGGGGTGGCCCCCGCTATCTCCCTCGCTTTCCACGTACGACGGAGAAACCCCCCCCCCCACACTCTCCCCCCCTCCCCCGTCTGTCTACGTCTATTATACGCGGGTAATCTACGCAAGACGCGCGTCTGTACAGCTGCGAGTCGAGCCAACGGAGACGACGTCGACGCCAGTGGGGGGTACATTTACGACGACGCGCGACGATTCCGGACAATACAAGGGTAAACAACGGGAACAGGTGGACATGGTAGTGTTGGGAGGTCGCACGGACGGACGCGCGCACCGCTCCTGCGCGCGCTATATATGTATATATATAAAGCGTGTGCGGCGCCTGGGATAAAACGGATGCTTGGGGTTCCACTCCCCCGGGGCGGTTCGAGTCGCGCGCTAATGGCTCGGGAATTTCCTGTTCGTGCGCTGGACGGGGTATGCCTATAGAGACACGTGTGTGCAGCCGACGCGTGGAATGGCTTGGCGTGTGTATAGGGTATTATAGCGTTGAGAATTTCGCGGGACTGCAGCTGGCGTTGGAGTGGCTTTTCGGATTTTTCGGGAACTTCTTCTCGAAGGGCGTGGATGAGGATGAGCCCGACGTCGACGCGCCGCGTTCTGCTGCTCTGTTAATTGGGAGACGAGCTCGAGGTTTTTTTCGAGGGTCTCGGGGAGTGTCTTGAAGAAGATACTCTTTTTGGGCTCTAGGTCCTCGTGCTGATGGTACCCTAGTACTCGTGACTTTGATAATATGAATAATAATTATCTTGGAAGGACGTTGCTCTGGATATTCCGTATGGTTTGGGTTAGGTCGAGCTTCTCGAGCTATAGTTTCGACGAGAGATTCCGTCACGTGTGGCGTGCGAATTTATTGATGGTTATTGCATGCGTAGATTTATACGCTCGTAGTATTATTTTTTGCTGTCCATTAAATGTTCGTGTTTTTGCGATAAAATAACATATGCATTAAATACATGATTTTATTTTATAGTTGTGCAAAAAAATTGTCCGCTTCAGTCAATGCTATCCATTAAATATTTATAAATAGAAGAAAGGCCATTGTATTAAAACTAAACATCTATACTTAACATATTTACAAATGTTTTATGTAGTAATTTTTTTTGTTCTAGTTGCCATGAGTTTCAAGTATATACTCAATTTCACAGTACTTCTTGTTCAAGCACTCATTCTCGTAAGTACAAGTTTTTAATCAGTCTTTCATTTTCATTTTAGTACATTATAATTAAGAAACTCAAAAAAGTATGTCTTTTAAGTACACCAAAAATTTATCAACAAAATATTTTAAACGCATTCCGCGTAAAGATTTGAGTACACATGAGGCTGATTCTACTGCTTTCTATAATAGAGGAAAAAAAAATATTAAAAATTGTAGTTGATATTCTGTATTTATAATGCGGATAAACTAAACGTGAAAACTAATTTTTTTAAAAGAATCTTAAGTCTTCACATGATTGACTCAATTATGACAAATCATGAATAAAGCGCACCAATAATAATTAATAATAAAATGTACCAGTTTCAATAACAAGAAGTTTGCTTTAAGCACATACAAATCGCGTAATAACGAATTAACTCCGCATTCGCAATCTGAATCGCACAACGACTGAAATAAAAATTAACGCTTCTACGACTCTCGATCAGCGAATTCTTATCGCGAGATCCGCTTTCCGCACCACCTTCCATTCGGCACGTATACACACTAGTCCCGCGCAAGCCTACATCGCCCAGAATCGCCAAGGCTGCAGGATGTTAAAACTGCAAGCGAAGCTTCTCGCGAATATATACGTATAGCGAGCGAGGTGCATATACATAAAAGCCAACTGGGCGTTTCCGCGTAAGAGTCGAAAAGCGTATATATAGGCAGAGCAGTAGGAGCTATTACAACAAAACCTCTCTCTCTCTCTCTCTTTCTCTCTTTCGCTGCGAGCATCTCCACCTCCGCGCGAGGTGTGTACTCGCGGAGGCGGCATGACGACGACGACGACGACGAAGGCGACGACGACGGCGACGACGACGACACTCCTCCCGCGGCGAGCTCGCAACGTTTAGTCGGCGGGGACATTCGGGAGCGCGCGGGAAAATTCAAACGCGCGGGTCGGACTCGGTCGCGCGCGCGCGCGCGCACCGCCTCTTCGCGCCGGGGTTACGCCCCGCGAGTTTGACGGCCTGCCCTCCGCGGGAGCCGCCCCCGCTCTTCGACCAGGAACCCAGGAGTCCCGAGGAACCGCGTCGACCGATTACTGATAGGGAGAGACAGAGAGAGAGGAGAGCCGCAGACTCTCTCACGCCGCCTTCTTCTTGCTCCCGATGCAGAGCGTTGCTGGGAGGTGCTGCGCTCGCGGAAGCCCTTCCTCCTTGGCTTCGCTCGCTCTTCCCCGCGTGCGTTGCGCTCGACGAGCTCTGCTCTCTCTCTCACTCTCTCGTCGGGCTAAGCACCGAGGTTTCCTCTATCGGGCAGAGCCGCGAGGGTCCGGATTGGCCGAGGGCAGGGAGTCGGCGAGGATTTCTGGCCATTGTTTTCGCTTTGGCTTAAGCGCTTTTATTTTGCGGTCTCCGCATATATACCTATGTACACACACACACACCTTTCTCGGAAGTTCGATATCTTTTGTGTGTCTCGGAGTATCGGTCCCGTATAGGTACTGTGTATAACGTATTGCTCTACCGAGAAAACTGTCGAAATCGTTATACGCGTAGATGCACATCGCACTTTAAAAGAAAAAATCGATATAGTTCACCGTCGCGCCGAGCATTATTCAGGAGTAGCCGAGCCCTTTAAAGCGAGCGCAGCCCGTGTTGATGAACCCGCTGGTCGGGAGTCGCGATAAATCATGCACGAGCTAATATCCGAGGCCCGTGCAACCGACAAGTCGGATTAAGCCATCATGAGCCGAGTTACGTAACTCGCCTCCCCCCCCCCCCGTCGAGCCCGCGTTTCGATCCCCCTCGACGAGGCGTTAAACGCCGATGCGCGCGGGGTGGAGAGTTCGTTTGGACAGACCCTCGAGCCTGATGGGGATCGCGAGCGCGTCCCTCGTTTGTGTATATATACCGCGGCGCTGACGTGCGGAAGCGAAAGGGCGGTGTTGCGAAATTCGGAGAAGAGAGAGAGAGAGAGAGAGAGAGAGAGAGCGAATACCGGGCATGCAAATTTTTCGTCCTGTTATACAGAGATTGGGCAGGCTTAATGGCAGGGGATTTCATCCCTTCTCTCGAGCCGTTTCCTTCATTTTGTTTCGGTTTACGATTTTCCAGCTCGACTATTATACACGGCATTTTGCTGTCTAATCGCTTCGTCGTACGCGTACACACAGAGCCGTTTGATTTTGGCGTTGCCACGCGCCTCCCTCTCATTGTTCGAGCGTTTATGGTACCCTAATTCATGCATCTATTCCACTATTGTCGGCTCGATCCGCAGCGTCGCGCGGCCTCAACTATTTCGATTCGCTGGACCGCGTTTGGCGTCCGTGAGGGGCGATTCCGTGTACCGCAGCGACTACCTCCCCCGCTGTGTATGTATGCGCACGTCGAGCGCACTATTTGCCTATATCGAATTTCCATCGACGTCGGAGGCATCGCGTCGCTGTGTTATAGAGAGCCTTTTCGATTCGCGCGAGCGATCAAAACGTCGAGCTCATACGCTCCTGCTAATTTCGCTGTCAAAGCAAACAGCTAATCCATCCATCAAAGTCTTCGGAATCGCTCTCGCGGAGGCGAGAGAGAGAGAGAGAGAGAGAGAGAGGAGAGAGCGAGAGAGAGATACCCTTCCGCGAGGGAGAGGCTCCCGCCCCCGCGAGGCTCTTCCTTCCTGCTCCTCCTCCTCCAGGCGCGGTGCGGTGCAACACACGAGAGGCATTATACAGAGAGAGAGAGAGAGAGAGAGAGAAAATCGGGAGCCACGCGCATTATATCGGGATGTTCGCCTGCTCGGAAAGCAGGCCGCCGCGGCGGGTCCTCGGGGCGGCCTCCCTGGCGCGCCCGCGCCCGGGGTCGTGCCGGCGCTCGGGGGTCGTGGGGTTGGACGCCGCGGCGCGATAGGGCGGCGGCGGCGGCGGCGACGTCGCTCCGCGACTCCACGGCCAGCCCTCGGGGAGACCGCGCCCACGCATTTTAAGCAGGAACGCAGGAGCGCACAGGAGCACTGGGGGCTCCCGGTTTCTCGCTCTTTCGCCAGGAGCCAAAGTCCACGCTCGACTGAGGCTCCACGTGACTGTGTGCGAGTGCGCGAGCGTGCAGTACGTGTGGAGTGGGCACGTGTGCGTCGGGGGGTATGGGAGGAGGTATCGGGAGATGGAAGACGCTCGGGCAAGGGCCTATCGAGGAGAGAGAGGGTGTGTGTGTGTGTGTGAGAGAGAGAGAGAAACGGGCTTCGCCGGTCCTCTTTTCATGCGGGAAAAAGGGGCGGGGAGAAACGGCCTTTTTTAAAGGCCTGGCGGGCGGTACCGGTTAATTGAGCTCTCGGCCACAAGCCAAACTGGACCTGCGCGAATGACGCTGGCTGATAATGGGAGGAATTTGTCGCTCGATCGTCGGGGATTTACACTTTTGCGGAAGGTGGCGATGGTGAGGAATTGAGGATTGGGAGGATTCGTAAGGAAGGTGTCTTTGTTTAAAGAAATTATTTCAGTTTATTGCAAATATGTATCAATTGTTGATTTTTTTAGGTGCATGAATGGAATTGTTTTTGTCGAAAATAGGAGGGAATTCTGCTGAAGGAATTTCGTGCGATTTGACGTTTGTAGGTCTTATTGTTATGGTTTATGAATTAAAAAAAATACAATATTTATTAGACTGCAATTTTATATTTCGTGCGATACATCACCTAATTACGGTAATGTAAATTTATTATTCTATAAAATAATAAAATATTTTAAAAGAGATGTGTCTATAAGGTATCAGCGTACAAATTACCGTTTACTGTAAATTTATATATATTTTCATAATTTCTATTATTGAAACTTATCAAGTCACTTATAATATCAGTTTGTGCATAAAAATAGATTTTAATTCGTAATAATTTTATTGTTTTTAATTAATTATCAAACTTTATTTTTTAATTTTTTTTTACATTAAATAAGGTAACGTTTGTAATTAACAATTTACGATCGAAGTAAAATTTAAAACGAAATCTAGTTTTCAAAATAAATTCTTGTAAGTCATTGCTTACCTTCACAATTGCATTTTAAATATAATTAAAATTTTCTTTATTTAAAATAATATGGACATTTATTTTGCTATTCACACTTAATTAGTCAACGATTTATTACCGTTTTCAAAGAAACTCACGTCTGAATGCCGCGCTGAAGTACACGAAAACAAAGACTCGTTCAACGAGTAAACGATAATGCGACACAGTGTCTCGCGCTTGTAATTGCCAAGAAATTTCACGACTCGCATCGTCGATAAAATCACGTGTGTGAGCTCGTATAAAGCGCGTTCACACATGGCGAAAGGATAGGCTCATAAATTGACAAAGGAACCTATCCACGCATGAGGAACAGGAGTTCAGCAGTCATCAAAAGCTTGCCATGGAGGGCTCGCTCGCATGTAGTACCGTCAGCCCCTGATACAACCCTTGGAATTTTCGAAAAAGAGTACACGAAAGAAAGAAAATAATTTTATGGAGAGGGAGAGAGAGAGAGAGAGAGAAAGAGAGAGAGAGAGAAACGGAGAGAGATTTATTAGAGCAGCAAAATGTGAGGGAACAAAATTATGAATTTGGAATAGGGTTTCAATGTATGTGAATTAAACATTTTTTGTTCGTTTACAATAAACATAGGATGCTTTGGATATTTTTCAAAATTGTGTATCAATTTTTATTTAGCTAATCAATATGGAAGTTTGGAGCATACTAGACTAGACAGAATTGATTAAATAAATTTGTAGTAACTTGCGCGAAAAAATTTTTTGCAAGAATTATATCTTTGTCAAAAACTACAGTTTTGCGACTTCGATGAATTATATATCAAAAAATGCATTGTCATTCAACGAGTACAATTTTTAATTCATCACAAAGCTAATTTTTTTTCTTTCTACACACTGCATTGAATTTCTCTCCAGAATTTCGCACTGTTGCTTTTCACTGATTTCCGTACTCAAAAACATCCCGTTAACGTTTCGCTGTATAGCCTGTGGGCGCGTAATATCGAGGATGGATAGAGGAGAAGAAGCAGCCAGAGAAGGGCGTTACCATGGCGTGAGGTGAAAAACAGGCTCCCTCTGAATTATGATGGACACACGAGAGCATAATCCAGAGCTCCTAGTCCTTCTGCTTTCCTATTTTCCTTCCTATGAGAGATATGAATTGCCGCACTCGTATCTAAGCCGTGTGCAAAGTGATGGCATCATTTTTATTGGATAGGATATATGTTTATCAACGTTAAATTGTATTTTGAAATTTGTTTACACCTGTCATTAGGGTTGACGTTGTTCGCGTACTGACAACGAAGGCTTTTCACCTTATTTTCGCGATAAAAATCACGACGATGGAAAGTAATTAATCGAGCATTATTATTTACGAAAAATTGATAAATATTAATGCGCCGCGCTATTAACGTTCGTCGGCTCTCGCGAGAAGCAATCGAGTGTGGTCCGGAGGCAACATTAATTTAATTGCACGCTTTAAAATCTCGTTACACCGGTCCAAGGTCAACGGTTCCTTCGCATGCTACACGCTTCGCGCGCTTTATATGTATATATATTGTATAGTATATACATATAAATATGCGCGCACACACATGCAGCACGGGCTCTAAACTACCTTTCGAAACGCGGTATGTTTGCCTAATAAACAGACCTCCTATAAATATATATATATACAATATACATATGTCTACAGCGATACGTATATAGAAATACACATCACGTGTGTAATCCAGGCGTTCTTATATATACAATGTATCTGCGCGCGAATACCCGTATAGTAGTGTACATATAGGGAGGACAATGGCTCGAGCGATCAGCTGTCCAATTAAGCGAGTAATTCCGAGGGACGAGCCAGACACCGGATCATCATTACCCGATCCTAATGCTGAACTCCTGTAACGGTCGTACTTCAATTTCACTTCTCATGCCTCACTGCTCTCTCTTTCTCTCTCTCCTCTCTGTGTCCGCACTTTCTTTCGACATTCCCATCCGGCCGGCCGAGAAACTACTATCTTCCCCGTATAAGTGCCTCGTCCGCCGGAGCGTCGCTGTAGTCTCGCGCGCTACCGGGGGAAAGGGAGCGCGATAGAGATTCGCATCGCGCAGGTGGGAGGGCATCGCGTATATAGAAGCGAGCGCGAGCCCAGAGCCGCGCGAAGGGAGAAAGAGAAAGGGAGAGAGAGAGAGAGAGACTGCGAAAACGGGAGAGCAAGGAGAAAGTTCCACCTCCTCCGTTAGCAATATGCGACTCTGGTTCGTAAAGTTTCCCGCGCTCGCACCTCCTCGCCTGTCTTGCTCTCCTGCTACCTCGATGTAACGGAGTTGTTTACACTGCGCATGTAATATTATAACGGCCCTCGTTACCCCGCAGCCTCCCCCCGCCGCGGGGCCGCCGGAACGCGCGTGTACTCTTGTGTGCATATACCCCGGGCGTCGAACGCGGCGGTTCCCCCTTTGTTTACGCTGGCGCTTTACACTGTGTATACGTATACTCCGCGCTGCACATCGCGAGTTCTCGTACATATATCGATACTGCACGCGATCAGCCGCGTGCACTTACATGGGTGTATTATATATCGACGCTCGTCGATGCGTGTCCTTTACATGGCGGCGCGCGCGAGAGGGGAACAAAGAGCGGGGCTCTCCACTCGGGTATACAATACACCCGCGGACAACAAAGAGCTGAGCGTCAAAAGCGGAGGGAGAGAGAGAGAGAGCCTCTCGACAAAAGCCCAAGGGCCGAAGAAACTATCGAGGACTATCGGCCGTTTTATCGATTCGATCGGCACCGATCAGGACGTCAGGAGTGGCGAGCGGCCGTCGGCGTTGCGCGCGCGCGCGCTGCAGCCGACGCAGCATTTCCGAGGGGGGTATAAATTATCCTCGATCGCCGCGGATCGGCATAGGGACGCAGCATCGGCGATAATATCTGTCGGGCCAGCGGGAAAAGCCGGACTTTTCTATGGGAGCCTGCGGCTCTCTCTCTCTCTCTCTCGTGTAAGCGGTGTAAGTGTACGTGTATGCTCGTTATGTAAGCGCGAAAAGGGCAGGCGCGTCGGGATGGGGAATGCGCGGAACGAGCGACTGTCAAGACAGCGGTAAACAACTGTAATAAGGGAGCACGCGCGGCCAAGAAGTGGCGAAAACGAACTGCAGCCAAGTCGTAGGGTGTAGCGGGGTGCGGAAGTGGCGTTGCCAGGGTGCGTACGCCCGATTTTCATAGTCGCAGTCGCGCTGTATAGGGCTTTGATGCTTGCCGATGGCTGAGGGGAATTTTTTTTTTCAGGGGACGAGGGGGCCTGAGAGAGACACGTGCGTCGGTTGGAAAGGGGAGAGTGTGAAAAATGTGGGGTGGCTTTTTCTTGGAGTATAAGGGGTGATTGAGTTTTCAAAAGATTGTTTATTTCGTGCGAACTGGAAATCGATAGGTGGATAAGTTACTGATCGTCACAAAATGTTGGCAGAAAGTGTGATGAATTAATTTTGATGTCCGCAAATTGTTGTTGATAGAACGCTCGCTTGTAGAATAAAAATTAGATAGAAATGTGTAGCTAATATATTTTTGTTGAAAATTTTTTAAAAGTTCTACTAAAATTTTTCACTGACATTACGCGTACACAGTGACCTCTCGCAAGTATCGAGCAATTACTTATATTTACTAAATTAAAACCATTATGTTTTCCGAAATTTTTTATTTATTTATTTTTTTATTCGACTTTTAACTCGTATTTTAACATTCCATTGAAATAATTGAATTCACCGAATCACGGAATATTATTCTACGGAAAATTAATCCGTCGATAAGCCGACGCCGCCATCCGCGTGTCAGGCAGATGCGCAAAGGCGAATCTTTAAAGGTGCGACATTGCGCACAGTGTCAGGGTCGAAGCATAAGAGCGAGGTGTCTCTACACGAGTACATTCACATGACGCAGCGGCCTTCCAGAATTCCGCGATGCAGCTGGAATCAGGAAACAATGAGCTAGACATAGAAGATTCCTACAATTCGGCATTCCACAGAATTTCGTGCGCCACGACGGTGATCTCGGGCCGGAATTTGCGTTACATTTATTATAGCAAATCAATGCGAGAACGCAAGACTATTGTCGCAAATATTCATGGAATTGTTGAGAATTTTATTTCTACGCCCGGCACACGCGCAAAGTCGGAAAGTTCTTCGATCGCCTTGCAGCCGCGGCGTATTCCCAGCGATTTCGCGTGTATATACGTATAACACACATACCCGGAATATGTATACGTATATAATATATACAATGTGTGCACTGTACAGTGTACACACGCGGCCGAGTTATAGATATACACGTGTACAAATATGAAGAATATACTCCAAGGAATGTCTAAGCCCCTAATCATTCGTAGGTGTATATATTTCCATCCCCGTTGTATTGCATCATGCGTGGGCGTGCGGAACGAAAGAGTTGAGCCATTCGCGATACACCTGCCACCAGGATTGCATGTCGCGCGTAGGAGTCTACAGGAGGTTGAGTCGCACGCCCGCAGGATTTGGTGCACTCTCTCCCTCCCCCCTCCCCACCTCTCGGGATTTATTATTCTCGCCGCCTCTCTTCGTTCTCTCCTTCTGTTTCTCCTTCGCTTTATGTATCGCGCGGCTGTGAAAGAGAGGTGGGCTGAGAAGGGTCGTTTGCTGAATTGAGATACAAGACAGATCAGGGTAGCAGCTCGACACCGCCGGTCTCGTCGGCTTACGCGCTGCACCCTGGGCTTTGTCCGGCTTATGGATTCTTGGGTGTATATAGTTTGTAATTTGGATGTGGGGGGGGGGGGGGGGCACACAGGATTAAGAATTTTGAAAGAAAAAAATTTTTTTGTGTTGGTGGGATGTAAGCGTAATAGTAAATTGTTATAGGGAATTTTTTCGGAATTATGCGTAAATAATTGAGTATTCATTGATTGATGTATCAAGTTATGTTTATGACACGCAATATAAGATTGATTATTACATATTAATTTTTGTACTCGTTTTAGTCGGCGATTTTATGACAAACATAGTTTTTACAATGATAGATTCGAAAATGACTATCAGTGAAATTGACGATTGAATATTTAGAAATTTTGAATTACTTAAAAGTATAAGATTTAACATTATTTATTATCTATTAATTTTTACACAATTTGTACATCATACTACTATCAGCGTAATTAATCTACTATTATGAAAAGTCTTAATCATGCCTATCTTTAACCAGAGCGACAAAGCCGGATTATATAATACGTAAACTTTTTGTGTTGTCATAATCATAAATCTCTCTCAAATATTAAGTTTTCGTTTATTAGGGTAATTCTCAAATTTATGAAGCTTACACCAGCTCATTCATTTATAGCAAAATGTTCTAGCGTATAGAAACAGGTAATCCCTATGTAATTTTTATGTTAAGAAGAAAGCAATAATACCTATATCGAAAATTGTATATATATAATAAAATTCGGTATACTCAAAATGAAAAATTAAAATCTGGAAGGTATTATGCGTGGAGAAAATACACGGGCTGCTGAGATAGAATCTATGGTTTAGCTAAAGGCATCGAATTTAGTAGAATGTTAGGCAGTGCTGCAGAGCACAGGGGCTTGACTGTCCGGTTGCGGTATTTCAGGGTGCAAAGCATTTTAAATTTTAACACAATACAATTTTGTTAATGTAAACTTTTTTTATTTTTAAGAAATACACTGAAAAAGAGATTATCTTGCTTCGAGAGAATATTTATTTATTAAAAAATAGTTGGCTTATTGCTACAAAAAAATAATTATAACAATGATGAGTTAATATTTTTAAAAAATAGGAATTCTTTTAATAAAATACTAAATTCAAAAAATTATTTCTGTGTAGCAAACATAATTTTTACTGCACAGTACTATCACAATAAAAAGTTTAATTTCCACACGTAAAATTAAACGATATTTTTTTACTTCTTGTTGATAAAATTTAAATTTAAATTCATGTTATTATTTAAATATTAAATCTAAGTCATCAATTCATCAAAATTGTAAAAACACATATTTACAATGTACTCTGAAGTACTGCAAGCCAGCGCAGACCATAACTTTTACCGTTTGCGCACAAGACGCGTAGTAACGCCCAAGCGCCCGAGTATAACGTCGCGCGCTTATTCTTCTTTATAAGCAAGCCTGGAGCTTCTTGAGATATGAAAAAAATGAAAAGTGATATCCATGTTAGCAGGAGAACATCTCGAGTCCAGAGTTACAGAGGCAAGAGGGGCCGTCGGTGGCGTCAGCTGCATAGAGGGGAAAAGTCGTCGGCTGATGTTGCGTCGCCTCTCCGGTCCTGACATTTGCCTTTCTCCGGGAGATGGCCCGCCGGCAGGCCAATGAAATCTTCAGAAAACCACATACCGAACTGCGTGTCTGGCTTTTCGAATCAACAGACCGTGTATTGTGTATAGATGCGGAGAGTCCCTCATTGGTTACCGATGAGCAGAGGGGGAGGGGGCGGGGAAATTTAGGATCCATAGTCAACAATTCTAGAAGCTCTGAAGCCATATTTTTGGGGATAAAAATTTAGAAAACATATATTGCAGGAGAAACATTATTTATGACAGATCTCGGGCGGTTAAAAAGTTTGAAAATCTTTGTACTGTTAAAAATATCGAAAATACGGGGTACTTGGAGTTTTGGATAAATAAACATGTCAAATCATTAATTGTACCTTTTATCAGTCAGTGTATAACAACTTTTTGATATATTTATTTATCTGAACCTTTGACATGTTTACGTTATCCTTGGCACATTATCGAGTTTTTCGCATTCGGAACATTTATTTACCATCTTAAGCATTTTCCAAATCTTTAGCTATCCAGAACTAAGTACTCCAAAACTTAACAGTGCCATCAGTACAACCCTTTCTCACAATTTCATCCTCCCACCACTCAACGCTCCGAATCTCGAAATAAACCTATCGAAACCACAATACCAATTCCCTTCGCCCAAACGATCTCTCGAAATCGATTCGACAAATCCCAAAATTCTTAACCCACAAAAATCGCTCTTGCTCTCGAGCATCCCCCTTCCCCCTCCAACCAATTTCGCCCCGCTCGCTCGCAACGCGGGAAAGGTTTCTCTCTCCCGCCTCTCCTCACCAGGCGGCAACTGCGCCGGCGCACACAGCTTCTTCGCCGTCTGCTGCAGCGGCGGCCGCGCGCATATTATCCGTCAGATGTATATTATCTCTCTCTCTCTCTCTCTCTCTCTCACTACTCGGCGAAGGCTCTCCCTTGCGGCAATCGACATGAAGAGCGGCAATTAGTTCCGCTCCATCGAGTTCTAAATGCGGAGACTCGGCAATCAGGAGTCCAGAGCCCGCGAGGAGGATCCTTCCGTCTCCGGCGCTTTCTCTCCTCGCCGCGTGTCCTTCCCTCCCCCGTGTGCTCCTGCGGCTCCATCCTCGTCTCTCTCTCTCTCTCTCGAATATTATTCTCGAGCGCGCGGCAAGGGGCTCTCCTCTCTCTCTCTCTCTCTCTCTCTCCCGTGGATTAATCCTGCTACCCTGGCCCTTGTCGCCGGCTGTCTTATTAATATGCTAATTTCGCAGAAGCAGCGGCGCAACCGAGGCTGCGTGCGCGCGCCTCCTCGCATATGCTCCCCTATGGCCGACCGCACCTCGTTCGCACCACACGGACCTCGCGCGCCTCGTATACACACGCATCTCTCTCGCTCTCGCTCTCTGTACGCGGTTCTCGAGCTGCTGCTGTTGCAGTCGACCACTGCGCTGCGTACACGACGCGAAACTGAAGGGAGCAGCGCGTGTGTGCGGAGGAGAGCGCGGGAGAAAGAGAGCCGAGAGAGAGAGAGAGAAAAGCTCGTCGTTGCGCTCTCACGAATTGCGGTCACGTGTAATGCGATACACCTTCGATCAGGGAAGCATACGAAACGAGCCCTGTTCGACTCGCTGCCCTCGGAACGCCCGCTTCTCTCACTCTCCCGCGCGCTCATCCTACGGGACTCCATGCGGGCAGAGCCGGCCGCTCGCTTTGTTCTCCTCTCCCTGTCGCTCTCTGGCTCCTTCTCTCTGGAGAGAGCCGCGGGGGCGTGTGCGAAGTCGGCGCGTTTAGATGTTTTGGGGTGTATCGCTTAGGACTAGGAGTGCACGCGAGCAAAGCTTTGCACGCGCGCGAGAGCACTCTGCACTGTACTGTATACGTGTATACGGGTACTGCACGCTGGAAATGGGTTGGGAGAGGTGTGGCGAGAGGCGCGAGAAGAGAGAGAGAGAGAGAGAGAGAGAATGAACGGAACGCGCGCGTCGCGTGTATACGTAAGGGCTGCGGTGTGGAGAGCGAATCGCGCGAAATGCATAGGCTCCTCGTCCTGTTTGCGAATCCCACGGGGGATCGGGATTGCATGGGCATCGGTAACGCGCGGAAAGGCTCAAGATCCCTCATGAGTGCCTAATCGGCCGCCCTTCGTTAATCCCCCGGAGGGTAAAAAGATTTGCCGCTTCAGTGGTTTTGAAAGAAACTTCAACGATCGCCCGATCAGGAGCGCAAGTCCTCCAGGAGGACGAGCCTCTCTCTCTCTCTCTCTCGTGCACTCCATCGACGACCCTTACGCTCTGCCTCTCTCTCGTATTTCGACCTTCGCTCGACTGCATATCGCGAGTCAAAGCGGCGGGGCGCCTGCGTCAAAGCGACGAGAGAGAGAGAGAGAGAGAGAGAGAGAGAGAGAGAGATGGCTCGTTATGGGCGCATTCTTGCACGATGCCTGGAAGCATGGCTGGTTAAGGGAATGCGTGCGTGTCCGCGGCCCGAGCGGCGTTGGGGGGCAGCCATTTGATACCAAACTCAGAGGAGCCGATACTAGGCTATCATACGCGCGAGAAGCACTTATGCAAGGGGCATTATTATACATCGGCTGCTGCGCGCGATCGCTCGGTCCATCCCGCGCGCGGCTGCTGTGCACCTCTCCGCACCCCGGGAGAGATACACACGCACCAGAGGCTTTTCGCTCTCTGTCTCTCCGGCGTGAGATCGCGTCACGCTTGAGCAGGTTCGAACGGCTCTCGTCCTGTTCTACGAGGCGAGCAGGAACGGCATGGAGCTCCGTGAGACTTCCACGGATGTGTGCATGTGTACCTATATACACTTGTACCTGCATACGGCACGCAAGCGTCTTCTTCTCCGATGCCCTTTGCCGCTTCTTTCTCTTTCTCTCCTTCTCCGAAGCGTAAGCGTATATTCAAATTTATTCAGACGGCGGCGCAGCCTCTCGCGCCGTGTCTTGGGCACTTTCTATCTCTCGCTCGCGCGCGAGCATTTCTCCTTGTTCCGTACGAATCAGCCGGAGACTGCGGGCGCTTTTACCGCGGGGGTCCCTCGTGCTTTTACTCGCTCGTTCGGACGCCCGACCGGAGATGAGCACGAGAAAGAAGAAATGGAATTAAACCCGTTGGCGATTAGGGTTTTATAAGCAAAGCGTCATCGGGAACGGCGAGCGCGCGAAAAGAGGCGCGTGCGGGCTTTCAGCGGTGTGGGGCCGAGTGGCTGAGTTATATATATATGAATGAAGGGCGAACGGAAAGTTAAGACAGAGATCCGAATTTTGCGCTTTTTATTTAAGCTACGAGAGTTAGCTAAGGGCAAATTTGTCGGGTGTTCGTAATTCGAATCGTATGTAATATACATAGAACATAATTGTTCAGTAGATGGAGGTTTTGTTCTACGTTTGACGATATTCTATATGTTGCGTCAGTGATCAACAAAAAAAGGTAAAGGATGTAATTTCAAGTTCCGCAATGATATTATTTATGACAAAGTTGCAAAAATTGAATAAAGTATGTTTAAGTTATCTATTATAGAATACAAATATCTGCCTTGTATATATGCTGTACAAATAAATAAGTATTGGGCATGAACATCGTAAAATTTAAATGGTTGACATTTTTCTAAAAATGTACTCTCACACAGCAACACGAAATTCATTCATAGACATCACACAATTCGGCAATTCTAATATACTCTCATTTAATTCCGTCAATCCGATACAAAAATTATTTTAAACAAAAACAACCGCAACCTATAAGACAATCGCCAGAATACAAACGTCACCTGAAAACTCCATCGGAAATCCATACGGCGCGTGTTCGCTGCCGCAGCCGCGCGAGCGCGAGAAGCGCGGAAGCCATCGCTCGATGACTAGGGGTATATAAGGAAAGCGTCGTAAGCCCGCGCGATCTCGCGGTGCTCGCAGGCCGTGACTCGGGCGACGTCGCGCGGGAGACGAGAGACGAGAGAATAAAAGCACGAGAGAGAGAGAGACGCAGCCAAAGAGAGCGTTCGCGCCAATTCGCAGCCAAGGAGAGGAGAGACAAGAACGAATCGGAAGTCTCTCGGTCTCTTTACGTCCGGACGACTCTCGCCAGGCCTCACATGATCGGGAGAACATGACGGGGCAAGAGGCCGCCGAACTGTCGACGAGGGAGGCAAGAATGCCGAGTCGGGACGCGCCGGCGCGCAATTTAGCATTTCGTTCGTCTGCTTACGCGGCGTGGCATCGACGGGGATATCTGCGGGAGATTCTATAATCGTGAATTCGGGCGGATCTGGCCGAGATTAGATGTGCTCGAATAGTTATTTTTCTTGTTTAAAGCTTGCGGTTTAGTTTGGTATTTTTTTCTTTTTGCTTTATTTGCGCTATTTGGGCGTATTTCGCTCGAAAGGGACAGATATTGAAGATAAGACTGATGTTTAAGCAGATTTCAAACTTGACAGATGACGTACCGTTTATGGAAAATGCTATTACAATTAATTTTATTGAAAATTCAAAATATGTTTTTAGTAATACTTGAGAGAAATGGCTCGTTAATTTTGAATAAATTCCAAAAGCAATAAGCATGTTTACATTTAAGAACACACAATTGTTGAGTAATATACACATTGCCCACGAGTAAACAAATTAAATAAATTGACGTTATTGTTGTTTGCAGTGGAAAATAAATTCTGAAATTAATGGACCAGTCGATGCACTGTGTGAGTGGGCCTAAGTTAACATCATATGTCACAATGTTAAAGTTGCATAATTTAGATAAAAAGTTTTTTTTATAAAATAATCGTGCGATGGATATTTATATCGACTATATCGGAGGTAGTGAAATGTTCCAATTGAATTGCGAGCAGTATGAGTTTTTTCCCTTAAAATTTTTCTGTTTTTATTTTTAATAGTACTTTGATTTAAGCTTCAGATTTGTATATTTTATCGATATGAAAGTAGTTTACAAATAAGAAAGAAAAGAAAAGAATTAATATACCGTGATTAGAAAATAAATCAAATACTTATGATCTTTAAAACACGGGCAAAGATTATAGTTTCTCTAATATTTGTTTGCTATTATAAACTTAAGAAATAGATGCTTATAATAAATACAAAATATCGTACTTTTATTGTGCAATATTATATAATTTGAAAGTTATGTATAATTTATTTACAATTTTGCAAAATTTGGACCAATATTTCATCTAGCGTATTATATGTAAAGTATGAAATATAGAGTACGGAACATGCTGTATTGTATATGTGTACACTGTGAATTTGTTTTTCTTCCAGGTACTTATTTAACTTTCCTTAAGCCTAAAAATAAATAGTTGACTCATGTTTGGTAGGATCTTCGAATTTTCATTTTCTGATATTGTTGCTCTTGTTGGCTTATATATTCAAGGTGTTCGGCCAAATTAATTGAATATCAGTAACTGAAAATTAAAATATTTATTTTAATAAAAAATTTGTTTTGATTTCATCAAGGATATTTAAAAAAAATCCGATTTATATTGCTATTAACTTAGGTCTTAAATTTCGTATCGAATCAGAATTCGAAATCAGATTAAAATATTTTTATTACGAATTTCATGATATTTGCAATAATTAATTTTATAAATATACTGTCGAATCTGCACTAAACGATGAAAAAGATAATTTGAATGTTATTGTATTGTGTTGAGTAAATTGGTATATTTCATTTTAAATTTCAACTTTGATTTATTTATTTATTTATTTATTTATAAATTTCCCAGTTATTTACGCTGACCTTGAATCTGCACATGAAAATTTTACATTTTCCCGCGTGTTAACTCTCCGTGAAAGCTGCTATATTCGAATTTCTCGCCGCTAGTGTTACTTTACATTCATCTAAAAATAGCATATCTCAGCTTACCACTTCCAGTTAAAGACATGTCTAGTTCTGGCTGGTGCCTTAGCTCATCATTTTCTTGACGAATGCTGAAAAAATTATAAACAAATTAATAATCATAATATAGCGAACTGAGGAAACGTTTTATTATATTTTCCCGCTAAAATCCATTATTTCAAAAACTTTTTGCGAAACGCAAAATAATTGTCTAAATATAACTACTTCAGCATATGCGTATTTTTAGTTTTTAATGGCAAAATACTTCTTCTTTACTCCGCGTACGAGAACTGCCGATTTTCTTTTCTTTCCGATTCCCCACAAATAATAAATTGAACTTACGAGTGTACGGGATGAATCCATCTTCGTCTTCCTTGTCCATGCAGTCTCTCAGAACGGCTTCGCACTCCTGGTCGTCAAGGCGTTCGCCTGTCAACAGATCCAAGCAAATTCAATCGTATCTTCCAAAATAAAAAAAATTACGCGCTCCATCCGGAAAATCGTGCACACCGCGAAAATGAAAAATTACCCAGAGAGAGGAGAACGTGGGACAATTCAGCGCCAAGCATCTTGCCGTTTTCCTGCTTGTCGTACAGTTTCAGGCACTCGACGAAGTCCTCGTAGCATCCCTGCTCCTTGTCCTTCTTCACCTGGCTGTAGATCGGCAGGAATTCGGCGAGGCTCAGGGTCTTCTCGCCGCGCTTCTTGGTGCCACCGAGCTTGTCGATGGTGGCGTTGGTGGGGTTGGTGCCCAGGGCGCGGAGGAGGTTTCCGAGGTCAACGGAGTCGATGGTCTGGGTGCCGTCGGCATCGTAGATGGAGAAGGCGAACTCTGCCTCTGTTTTACGAGGACAATGCTTTTTCAGCTTACTGACAATTCTGACGAGCTATTACGCGTTAAGTGTCGAGCGGCTTTGAATTGGAACTTGTGTCGAGTTAATTGTGATGCAAAGTTCTTAAAAGTTTGTCCGAAAACTTAATTTTTAATTTAGTTTGAAAGTATAATTTTATAATGTTACATTGGTTACGATTATTTAAGTGCTGAAATTTACTTCTAACACGATGGATTTTGTTATTAAATATTTATTAATATTTTACTAGAGATTTTGAATTTGACTTATGTTCCATTGGAAATCTAATACGATTTTCGTAATACTGATGTAATTTTAACGCTTACTCGCGCAGCATCTGGCAAACAAACTATTTTTAGTATCCAAAGGCCGATCCAACTATATAGAGCCATTCCAAAAATATTACATTCCCCGGTGTGTATATGAACGATCAGCAAAAAAAGCTTTGCATTGAAAATATTTCCGCTCCTAAATTTTTACTTTTCTCAGATGTTATAAATATCGTAACAAAATTCTATCATGTTTCTAGAATCTTTTGTATGAAAAGACATTTTTTGTATCAATTTTTTGTATTTTTTTGGTTTTAAATCTGTTTTGATAATAACTTTTTCCTTAAAATTCGCGTGAAAAGAAGCACTTTACGTTGAGTATTAAAAAAAAAATCACTTCATTGATAGCTTTAAAAATTTCTGATTTGATTTAGTCAATTATCATCACTGAATTTAATCTGAACTTTAATTTTGTTATCCCTTGTCCGAAAATACGTCAATTTACAACTAAACTAATCAAACGAACATTCACATCACCAGTTCAATGCGCATCACATTTCCTTTAAATAAAAAATTAATCCTTATCGACTGTAGCATTGTTTTGCGACAAGACACTTTCACTAGTTTATTTACACCAAGAACAAAACGCGCCTCTACAAAATAATCGGCAATCCGTTCGTGTTTAAAGAAAAAAAAAATGGATTAATCTTGTACTCACTTTCAACGTCCTTTGATGAGAGGTCGGCCTTTAAAAAGAGACAAAAATTGAATAAATAACAATAATGCAGGAAGAGAACGTGCGATTGTTGAAAGAGGCTCTCACCATGGTGACAATGTGCGCGTGCGGCTTCTGGAAGCTTACTGAACCAAACTGGAGCCAGAAGTGCGAGCAAAGCTCGGCGCGCGTATTCGTTTATAGCCACAGATAGCGCGGCTCTCAGCAGCTAAGTTAAAGATATTTGAGAACCAGACCGGCGGCCGAAAAAGCTTTATTCTTTCCCGGGATTATAAATAAGACGCGGTGGCGTAGCGTTCCAAAAACTGTTTTCAGAATATCTTCCGCCTCCACTCTACACTGCGTTGCGTTTCCACTGCTTTCGCTTTCGCATACGCGTTCGCCGGATTTTCAAAGTTGGACGCTGTATATACCTGAGAGCTTTATTGTTGTTAATTCGAGAGTATCGCAATTGTGTAATAAATGCGTAATAGCGACTGCTTACAATCTTTTGTAAATTTTATTTTTGGTGAATAGAATTGGTGAAGATTATTGAAATAGTATTCGAGTTTTTTTACAGGAAAACAAGATTTTAAAGCCATTAAAAATTGATGAAGTTTTTATTTTAGTATAGGTATATCTATTGTTTATTTTAGTATAAGTACATCTATTTATTGTTTAACTAATAAACGAAATTCCCAAACCAGAAAGTCTTAATTGACTTAGTCTACTTAACTGTTAAAAAACCATTTTTAATCTTTACTAATATTTACAATACGTTTTTAATCGATCGAAATTTAAAAAATATTAAAATTACATTCATTATTCTGCAGACTTAAATTTTTATTTATTATTAGGTCTTATCTTTACTTTGCGTGTATTTACATAAAAGTAAATAAAATTAATAAATTATTACAAATAAAAACAACGAAACAATTTTTTTTCTCACAATAAAATTAACCAAGAATCAAGTTTTTTCCCAATTTCGGGCCCAACAGTGGTAAATTAATTGCAGTTTTGGTCAAATTAGATGCTGTATCGATTCCTTGGTGTATAATATTCTTCACTGATTCCACGCTATCTTTTATAGAACTCGCTTCGTCTTGGTAGGTGCTGTTTAAAGCACCTTGAACTCTACTTCCAACTTTTTCTACCACCTTAATTATGAAATATTTAATCATTACTCTTTAGTTAGAAATTATGAAAAAAAAAATTATATAGTTCAACAAAATATTCATACTTCTGCAGCTATTGATGCAATGTCAGTTCCTGCATTGACCACAGTTGCGAAAACTGAATCGACTGCAGAATTAACTTTGAGTATTGCATCGTCAATTCCTTTCCTGATTGCACCAGTTATGCCACTAACTAAACCATTGGTAACACCACTTGCTAAATTATACATTGCATTGCCTCCCAATTCAGTGAGCGATGGTAACTGTAAAGAAATTCATTCAGGATTTATAATGAAGGGTATATCACAAATTTGTTTATAATCTCTTTGAAAAAATACCTCGAAAAGATCTCGTTTCACTCTGCCGTCAATGTTCTTACTCTAAAAAAAAATGAATTTAATTAATGAAATAAAAAATTATAGCTTGTACGTAATAAAAAATCTAATTACGATTAAAAATATGTAATTATTTTACCAGTGTCAAAGTAGTGCAAGCAAGAATAATAGATATCTTAATAAGCATTATGTTTTGCGTTCTATAATTTACGTTTCGTAAAATTATAAAGAGAAACTAATGAAAGAAAGTTCAGAATAACTTCTTTATATACTGTAATTACCAACATTTACATTGATTATGCAAACGCATTTTGCATAATTACAGTTGTAACACAATGATTGCTCGTGCACTCTCAGGAATGTGAAATTAATTGATTACTTCGAATTTGTAAAAGTCGACATACTGGCAAAAACGCAGGTGTAAATCACCTCGAATATCTCGTCGAATATAGTTGAGTTATATGACTGTGAGCACACTCTAACATAAAAGTAGGCTCTGTCATGACAAGTAACAATTGATGACTTTGTTCTACAAAGTCGTTAAGCTAGCGTTACAGCAAATGTTATCTAACTTTAAAAAAAATTGAATTTCGCACTTATCCATTAAAAAAAGGAATACCTATACATTTTCAACAGTTTTAATGGCGTATTACAGTCGAAGTATTATCTGAAGTGATGAATATTTCAAAATTAATACTTTTTGCCAAGAGTCTTTTGCGCAGCAGGTTTCGACAAACGCATTTGAATTATAGTTTCTATCTTAATTCTGATAAATTCAAGATAGAAAAAGTGGAAAATTTATAATCTCGGATAAATATTCAAATCATTTTTATATTGAAGCACCTCGAATTTTCGGCAAATGAAATGAAAATGAAATGTAAAAATCAACATAGGAGTCTCTTTTTAGAATCTATTTATAAACGTTCATGCGTTCTTTCTCAATTGATATCAATACTCCTAGAGCGTGCCGCCATCTCTCGATCCCTCCCATTGTTGTAAAAGATACTTTTTTATAGTCTATGCTCAAATATTATAATTAATTAAGTTTAAGAATAATATTTTCTGTAATCTGTTATCATTTAAAATACACGAAATCGTATTCAATTTTTTTCGTAGTACGATTGTGCAATGCGTAGTTTCATCTCTAATTTTTATTTCTAAAATTTAAAACAATGCAATACATGTATAATCATCATTTGTGTGCGATGAGATAAAGTAGAAACAAGCCGCATTGATTCGGAGACTGCAGTTCTAGTAGTGATGTGCAGATGGAAGCACGTGCTGGTGAAGGGGTTTAGCGGCATACGTTCACAGACTGAGTTTTATCACTCGGTCAACCAGTTTTCTCGGTACGCATACCATCTATGCGGCACAGGTGTTGAAAGTTAAACATTTTCTGTTGAGATGGCGGTAAGATGATTTTCTCGCATTTGTTATTTGGCGAGCTTGGTATTTTTAAAAGTTTTCGTAAGTGTCGGTGTCAGGGAGAAAAATTCTAATGTATTTTCTTTAAAATATTCTTAAAGAGCAATTCAGTTGCAAATTATGTTGTAAATACAAAGCCTGTATAGGTAAATATTTACCGAAATATTGTCTGTATTAAAATCCGTAATTATTGTAAGTTTTATTGAAATAAGTATAAAATAAAACTCAATTTGGAAGGTATACGCAATGAAGGATATTTTGAATAAAATAGTGTTCAGTACTTTAAGGAAAACCGCTAACATTTTTTTATAAGCTCAACATTACGTTGAGTAGTCATTATGCGTGCTTTTTTTGTTTGTATAAAAATCAACGCATTTCGTACTTGTGTAACGTTCATTTTTCTAATTAAATTATTTTCTTTTTGTTTCAGACGAGAAACATTTGAATTTTGATTTTTCATTTTCGAAAAGAAAAGTACGCCAAAGGCCATAAACACAGAGAGTCGTGTCATGCAAAGTAAGTGGATTATCTACCATTAAACAATAATAACACATATCATAATCTATCTTTTAAAAAGTTTAATATTCAATTGCAACGAAAACGTACTGTGGCGATCGAAGGAAATGCCATGAATTTTTTCAATCGAACTCGTCATTCATTTCCAGAATTGAAAGTCAATCGATTTCAATTTATAAAAACTAGTTTGGCAACAACCGTACGCATATAAAATCTAAAAAAACTGCCGCCCGTTGATCTAAAAATGCGGAAACAATACTTTTTTTTTCGACGTCCAACCAAAACCCTATCAGTCATTCGATCCATCACGCTCTGACCCACATATATCCAATGATAATGTCTCTCCAAACCAAATCGTCAGCTGGTCTCATTTGCCATTGAAAAAGCTCATCGTAAAATCCATCCAGCATTTCATTCCTCGTTTCCCAAATCATCGGGGACAGCACGAAGTATGAATTTTAAAAATTCATTCCCCCCCCCCCCCAACTGCTCTAGCAAACGCTCCGCTATATTTCAATTCTCGCAAGCTCCCCCCTCCTCCTCGTCTCTCTCGTCGGCTCTCAGGCGCCGATAAAACGCGCCTAAAGCGCATCATCCCGCAGCAGCAGCAGCAGCAGCAGACGACACGGCGCATTGATTTCCCGAGGAGGGGCTTTCCCGCGTCCGCCTACAGATGTCGGCAGCGGTATCTCTCAAGCTCCGCAAGTTCGGCCCGAAGCTAAGTACATGTGTCTATATAGACTGGTGTGCGGCCGTGCTGCAGAGCCCCGTGTGTATAAGACGGCGCGCTCGCCAGAGTCATCATTGGCGAAAGAACGCGTGTCTCCTCGCTCGCTGTATACCTCGGCTTTTTCTCTCTCTCTCTCTCTCTCTCACTCCCTGTCTCTCTTTCTCTGTGTCTCCATCCTCTTTTCCGTAATCTCCGTCTCTCGCGAGGCCGCGTCAGCCGTCAGATGACAAGTCGAAGTGAGCAAGTGAGTTACACCCCGCGGCGCTTCGGCGGTCGACGTTCTGCACGAGAGCAGCAGCGCAGCAGCAGCAGCAGCAGCAGCAGCCTCTGTCCTAACCTATAGTCGGAACGTTGCATACGTTCCGTGCAAAGTCGCAGGCGCGCGCGCGGGGGGGGCCGAGGCGGCAACGATCGCTTTTTCTTCCTCGCGGCGAGCCGCGGCTCGCTCGTCCGTCTTATATCGCCAGTGCGCGTGTGCGCGAGTGTGCCGGGTGTACTTCTCTCTCTCTCTCTCTCTCTCTCTCTCTCTGTCTGTCTTTGTCGCCTTCGTCGCGCGCGCTGTTTTTCCGCCCAGTCGCCGGTCTCTCGCGGGCTCGACGGACAGCTGCGCTCCAGTGTGCAGCGGCTGCTGCTGCCTCTAATTGATAAGAAACGCGACGACGAGTTGAGCTCCGTATCACCGCGCGCCGCTGCTCACCTCCGCGGGCACGTGTCTCGTCGCTGAGAGGCGGAGAGCGAGAGAGGTAGAGAGGGAGAGAGAGAGACTTTTCTCGGTTAATCTTAATCTTCGCTTGACACATATACGCAGTGCAGCTCGCGAGTGGTGTGAGTCCGGATTAATTTTTCCCCATCGGCCCGTCTGGCGCAACCTGTTGTCGGCTTTTCGCCTCGAATCGCTGCGCTGCGAGTGCGAGACGCGCCGACCGTCGACTCGTCGTCGTTGACGGAACTACTACTACGACGCCGACGACGACGGCGATAAGCAGCGAGTCGCGCGCTTGTACCGAGAGCACATAAGCTATTCTCGCGGCTGATCGAGCGAAACGCGCGCGCGAGAGGGATACAGAGGATACACGGACACACGAGGACTATTACATAGGAAGAGCTGAGAGTGTCACACCGGAGGCGCCAGCCCCCTCCCCTCCCCCCGCTCCCTGACGCCAGGTATCGAGGATGAACGGGTGAGTAGCGCATACGCGATATGTGATACAATGTACGTTATTGTCTGACCAGGCCGGACGGCTTCTCCACTTGAGATGGCTCGAAATCGCAGGGGCAGGGGGAGGGAGAAGAGCGAGAAAACGTGATCGAAATCTCGGCTTTATTTCCCGACCGAGAGTTATCGACAGTGCGCGCGCGCGCGCGTCGAGGTTGGAGTCGCTCGTGGCTGCGTGCGTTCTTGTACTCGCGTATTATACACAGCAGAAGCGCGACACGACGACGATACACGCACGGTATATATATACAGTGGAGGGAAAGCGCAAGCGTGCGCGCGCTTCGCGGGGGAAAAGAAACGGGGGGGGGGGGAGGAGGTTGGGTATACGCGTGTGTGTGGGCGCGGGCGTATACGTGTGCGCGCGCGAGAGAGAGAAGCGAGATATATACAACAATGGTATAGGCCGGAGCGCCGGTGTGCATGGCGAAAATAGAAGGCGCTTGAATAAATATAGGCGCACGCACGCTCTCGTCTCTCTCGGGGGCTAGCGCGACCGGAAGGAAAAAATTAATCGATAGCGATAAGAGCGCGGAGAGAGGAGCGCTGTGTGCGCGCGCTCGTCTCTGATAAGGGCCCGAGGGGAAGGGGGGGAGGGACACACTCGTGTGTATATTTTTGTGGGGAAGGCCTAAAAGTCACCGTTGCTTTTTCGCTGAGGCCAGACTCTATGTGCGCGCTGATAAGAGCCTGTACCAGCGGAGTCTTTCCGTATATATGTATATACACGTGAACGCGACTGCGCTGCGCGACCGCGTATACATGTATATATATACACCTGCGCAGCGAGAGTGTAATATGGATGTGCTGCGAGTTGCGCGCGCGCGTGTGTGAGAGAGAGAGAGGAATGAAATTTAATAATTCAGTGTGAATTTGTGCGCGCTGATCATGCCGTTGGCTTAACCGGGTAATTTACTCCGGTGAAAGGCTTCTGCCAAGAGCATAATTTAAGATGTTCGAAAATGACTGGCTGCGCTCCGAGCGACTGAGATTCTGCTGGGGGGAACATTTTAATTGTAATAGGGTTACGTGCTGTTATATCCGATGCCCCGAGAAATTTAATACGTAAGGCGCGGCGTCGGCAAAAAGCCGCGCGGCCCTGAGCGAGAGCGGATAGGTCATTAATTTCGATTATTGTTCTCTCGAGATTAATTTATTTTCATTAGCGATCCGTGGATACGGCGAAAGGCGACTGATGCCTACTTTTTTTTCCTCTATAGCGCCCGAATCTTTAAACGTTGGATGCCGCGTAATGTTTGGCGTTCGATAGTTTATGGGGCGTCGTTTAAAATAAAGGTAATTTATTTATTTCGAATGTCTGCTGTTTGCACTGAAATATAGCTTTTCGCCTGAACGAAGGGTCGTTGAATATTACACTGCAGTCGGCGATGCCAATTCTTCTTCTTCTTCTTCTTCTTCTTCTCTCGCCCACTCTCTTGAGAGCTTATATAGATACCTTCAAAAATTCAGTTAAGTGTGTATTTTTCCCTACTGTTAACATTTACCAGGATGAAACCGGTTTCAACTGTTTGCAAAGGAACAATTAGTTCTAAGTAATTTTGTAATATATTAAGCAAAAGAGACTATTATTATTCCAAACCAATTAATCAAATTAAACTTGGAAATATACGGTGAGATATTGAGGAACCTTTTAACTGTACGCACAAGCTCACCATTTCGTAAAAATTCAGTATTACATTTGTCCTCACTAAGTCAAAGCGAACAAGTTATTGACCTATTTAATTATGTTGTCACGAAACAAAGAAGTTAGTGAAGTAGGCTAACCTGTAGTTAAAACATAATTCATAACTTACTTAAAGCTCGGCCTAAAGTATGATAATTATATTATTAAAAATTCATTCATGCGTAGCTTTTGTAATGTTCGCTAGTTGTCCTTAGTTTTTTATCGAGCTTTCTATAAATTAATAATGCATCTTAAACTTCAATGGTTTACATAAATCTAGAGAAAAAAGTACTGTAAACACAATAAAAATGACTATAACGTGTACGAGATAGAATTACAAAAGTTGTGTAAAGGAAAGTATAGACATTCTCGACTATAATTTCCAAGATAGCTAAAGAATTTATAGCAGTATTTATCAGAAAATTTTGTCTGTTGAAGAATTACTGATGCTTTACAAGAATTAAAAAAGTTGTTTTTACTAGTGAACACAGGATCGTTTGAAAGAAGTTATATCTGGAAAGGTTACTTTTGAATAAAAGAGGTCGGAACGATTCATACGTATTGTTGGCTAAATTAATTCCTTGCTAACATTAAACTCTTATATATAGTCCCAGGAAATCGATTGCAAAGAACTGTAAAGTCGTAATAGAAGTGACCCACATTTATCGAAATTCAAATTTATTTCAACGGAAAGAAATATACCCGAAAGGTATGGCTTTCATTTGTTTGAAAAATTCCAGGAGAAGAGCCTTGCAAATTTATAAATAAATAATAATAGTTATAAGCATTCAGATCGTTCTTAACTCTATGCGAATTTACGCATAGAAACAAAGCCAATTGGCTAACAAAGGTTCGGGCTGAGCCGACTGCGCTTTTCTCGCGTCGCTCGGCTCACTTTCTTCGATCGCAAATCCGATGACTTTGACTTTTTGCGGCGACCTATGCGCCTCGCGCACAATTGCATGCATTGTTATACGGAGCAACTTTGATTGCACCTTCGTGATGTCAGCGACTACTTATGGGGCCTGTTCTTGCAAACAATACACCGGATTCTTTTTCTGCTGGTAGTCGGAATATTATTTACGGGTTACGAAAGCTCGCAGTCAACTCAGGTGAAGCTGACAAAAAAATGTAAGAGAAACAGGGATCTTTTGTATATTTACCCAAAAAATAAAATCGTATCTGGGAAATCGAGGTTAAACCGACATTCAACCGCCATTTTAACCGTATTCCGAGCAATGATGTAATAGATTCTCCATGCAAGAACAAAATTGTTAATACTTGTGCTTTGAGCATCTCGTGTCGAAAAAATATTGTGGATACATTTTTTTATTACTTCATTTGTAAGTTTATTTTTAAGCACTGCGCGTCTAATTCGCTTTTACCAAAAGTACAATACAACTAAATTATTTCTCTATACATCGAAAGCCAGTCAAAGTTAATCAATTCACATTCAATCGCGCTCACACTTCATCCGCAATAAATGATTCAACAATTCAATGAATTTCCCTCAAGCTCAGCCAGAAGTAATCGCCTACACTCATTTCTATCCGAGCTTGAAAGTAAATGTCGCAACTCGTTGTACTGCGCTATCACCATAGCCTCCCAATGTGCTTCGTTCACGCGAGGCTCCAATATTTCGGTCGGTACGGGTAAACATCAAAGGTCCCGACAGAATCGGTAAAGGACTGTTTTCTTTTGCGCCCGCGCGCTGCAAGCCTCGCCGTTATCAACGTACGGTCAGGTTTGTACAACGCAGCCAAAGGTCCCTCTCTCTCTCTCTGTCGTTCTTCGCTCCCTTCGCGATACACACAATGTACTGCGGGGGGGTCTCGACGCTTGTACCGATTGCGAACACCTCCGATAAGGGAGTCACGCGTGGGATGATCTCGCGCGCTTTTCGTGTACATAAACAAATCTCGTCTTTTATTTATAATTCGTTGCCGCTCGGCGGTACAGCTTTCCACGCGCGTATTTTGAATATTTGATCGAACTGCTTTTAGCTAATATTAAAGTAATTACTTCGGAATACCCAGAATGTACATTCGCTATACGTTATAGCCTCTGCACACTGTGCACGCGCAGTTTAAGCAATCCGCGTTTTGCACGCAACATTAAGCTTCATTAAACATCCCCGTAACGAAGCGGCGATGATGCGATGAGCTTTACATCGCATCGAATTACGCGCTCAAGAATGCGTGGATAATTCGGCATATACGTTTTCCAACGATATATGAGTTCGCGGGTCAGCGAACAATAAAAGACACCGTGTAATGTTTGTGTAAGACGTTTATACCTACTGCTGCGTAAGACTTTGTCGGACTGCGTTGCCGCGAAAATTTCAACGCCGCACACGCTATATACACAGCGAAGCGAAATATTAGCGACAGAGAAGGCTCTCTCTCTGTCTGCTCGCTGCGGTCCGCCGCAGAACAACGTATCTTGCAAATTTAATGGGGGGAGGCTCCTGTAATCGCTATGCGGAGTCGAGAACACGCGCGCACCGCAATGCAATTTATTGACCAAGTGACTGCTACGTACACCACACGGCCTCTTGCCTCCTGTCGTCGTCGCTGCTGCGGGGGATATGCCCATCGGTCGGCTTTAACATTGATAACCTTCTTTGAATTTCTTATGTCCTCTGCGATTGGTATTTTTTGGAGTTGGAGGAGAGTCCCGATATACTGTGAGACTCAAAAAAATTGCGCTTTTCGCGGTTGTTATTTGACGAATTCGCGTAGGGGGTCTCTCAAGGCAGCGTCACCTTAATCTCCCTCTTTTCGATATTTTCGCTTCGAATTTTTCGAAAATGATGAAACGAAATCCTGACGAACCTATATTGCGTTGGCGAAAGGGAACAATTGCGCGGCGGCGCGGCTGCGTTTGCAAAAAAATATACGATTACTCGAATAATAACGTCATGCTTTCAAAGAGTAAAAGAGAGTGAAATTTTACAGTGAAATAAATCAGAAATGTTTTGCTGCCGTTCGTTAGTGGCGGAACAATGAAGCTCGGGGCTACGCGCCCGACGAACTCGAATTCGTTTTTAATATCGATTTTGTTTTCCAATCGGATTTTCTGTCCATTAATTACGAAAAATTAAACATCGAAGCGAGGAGAGCGCACAAAGCGTCGGGATTTATTTTCAGAGATTTCCGCTCAACATAACGCATGAGCAATATAAGAGTATAGCGTTCGAACACCTTTAAAAATGGTCAAAATTTTCTTTCCGAAAAGTCGCTCGTTTCTCAACGGCACGAAACGCATCCGATGCGAATGCGAACGAAACGCAATCAATTTTAATGCGCAATAAATTTTATTGCGATACATATAATTGCAGTGGAGAACGAAACGATCCAAAAGCGGCGTTCAAGATAGACGTTAACTCGAAACGAAATAGTTGCAAAGTTTTCGCGCGCGCGCTGAACATCAGATATAGTGTTTGGCTCGCGTTAAACCAATATTTACTATAAATCAAAATTGTAATTCGGGGCGGAGCGTATAATCCTCTCGTTTATTGCGCGGATGCATCTGGCGCGGGTGAAGCGCTTAAAAGCTTCCACTTTCAATTCTATAATTAAATGATATGGAAATGGGCCTGTCATTAACGAGCAATGGATATATTTTGCCCAAGGGACATTAAGTTTAAATTCCGAGCAAAGCGATATATATATCTGTATAGATATATAACGCGACGAGATAATTCGACTTCCATCAGCTTGATGCAATCAATAACGCGGCTGCTGCTGCTGCTGCTGCTGCTGCAGAGCTGCGCGCGACCGAATGAAACTGTATATTATGTCGCCCGTAACAAGCGATTTTTCCTCCTCCAAATTAAAATCGATAGCCAAATCCTCCCTGGGATCATCCCCGTTTTAAGCTAAAAAGGTATGCGCAAAAGGAGAAAGAAACAGATACAGAGGAAAAGAAAACAAGCCGTTTGCAAAACTAATACTCCATCTGGAGTCGCGTCACGTTTTCGGGACACGTCTCTGATGCTCGATAGGCAAGAGAGTTCGGAGTCGTCGGGCGTCACGGATGCAAAAAGCAGAGAGAGAGAGAGAGAGAGAGAGAGAGAGAGAGAGGACTCCAGCAGTACATATATCTCTTCTCCGCGTTGAAAAGGGAGCAGCGGAAGTGACGAGCGCTCTCGTCCATTATGGATTGGCACTCGAAGCTGCTGCGCCGAGCCAAAAAGACACATACGCGCGTGTGTGTGTGTGTGTCGTGTACGCGGCCATCTCTCGCGTTTTATTTCGCGCTACTCTCGCTCGCCAAAAGCCCCATCCGACCTTTCGCGCGACTCTACCATTAGCCAAGGCAAAAGGGAGTATAGGCGAGTAAATGATTGCCGGGGAAAAATGACGGAGTGCGCGCGCGCGTATCTATATATATGTATGCATATGGGTGTATAGTGGCTGGAGGATGCTGGCAAAAGAAAAAAAAATTGTGCGAGGGGGCGGCAGACTCTTCGATGGATATGCAAAATATATATAGAGAAAGAGAGAGAGAGAGAGAGAGAAAAAAAACGCGCGCGGAATCAATGCCAGTCGATTGACAAAGCGAGAGACGCATTCATCGGAGCCCTGGCGAAATCGCCTCCGGTTCGACTATAGCGCTCTATATGGACTCGCGCGACTATATGTGGGCGTTGGGGTTGCTGCGTCGAATTTACGTAGGGGTAGTATTTTTTTTTGTTTTTTTCTGCTTTTTGAACGAATGCCTCATCGCTCTTGAGGTCATGTACGTGGAGAATGGGACGCGTGATAGATGCGATGAGATTTTGGAGGCTTTTGAAAGACTCGGGTCCTCGAAGTCAATGCAGTGTTTTCGTTTTCTTTTTAGGCTCGTTCGCCCTCTGCCAAGCTTTAATGCGAATTAATGCGCGGGAATCGAAGGGAAAGGGCTCGCGCTTGTAAAGGTACTTCAAAAATGTCGTATCCGAGACGTCGCTCCGGGAAGAGAGTAGTTTCGGGCTTGTGCCTCTTTGAAATTCTTGCTGAATGGACGCGACGGAAAATTTCGGTTGCCTTCGTTTCGCAAGAATTTTCAGTGCACCCCCTCTCGACGCAATTTCTTTCGGATACAGCTTTCGGTCACAATTTTTATCGTAAATCGCACACAAAAACTAGACTCGTACAGCAAAAAAATTAATAGATTAAAAAATCTTTAATTCGAGGCTCTCTGCGTTCAAACAGTAAGTCACTCGGCAGGACCGAACCTAAAAAAATTGTCCTTTCATTCTCAAAAAAAAAATCCCGACAAATCCTCGAATCCTCAATAAAAAGCCCTGCGAAAATTTTGCGCTACCGCGTTCCCCCCCGACGAATTGAATTTCGCAGCCAGGTACACACTGTACACGCGTGACACGTCAGGGGGGCACAGTGGCGGCGGCGGCAGCAGCGTGCGCTGGGTCAATTTGTCGGCGAGGAAGCGCGCGGGCTGAGAAAGACAGAGTGCGCCCGCGGAGAGTTGTCGACGACCGTCGCGGCAATTACCAGGGCATTCATGTGCCGCGCACCCCCTCCCCCACCCCCTCCAAATCATAATGATGCCCCGCGAGATTCACGCTCGATTATACACGGGCGACCATTTCGTAAATGTATTCACTGGTCGATGTAGCTGTACATAGTAGTGACGGATATATAGTGCTATGGTTTCTCGTTAGACGAATGTACCTCGACTCGGTTGCTTTTGTTTCGGAGTCGTGTACAGACTCGTACGAGATATATATTGTCGATGTTGCGTGCGGAGCGACCTTTTTTTCTGTCGCGAATGGTTTTTTTTTTTCACTTGGGGAGGGCGCGAATGCGGACGGAATGTCGAGAGACGAGCGCGGCGCGCGCGGAATTCATGGATTTTGCGTGTTGGAATTTAATTTTCAACGAATTACCGAGAAACGTATCTGTTATTCTAGATCAATCGATTCGCTTGGACCATGCACACCGCGGAATCTCATAATGCGGCGTATTATAAGATAATTCGATAACGGCTTTCCGTTTCAAGGTAGTACACGTTCATCAGAGGGTGTAAGAAGAAATTTCGTCAATACATGGTCGAAAGAATTAAATATCCCGGCTATCGCTGATATTAAATTTTTGTTTGAGAGGTGCGGTTGCAATTTCCGCGGTATATTCGATATTAGTCCGTATACGCGCGCATTTTGGCAAATCAATACACTTTGAAATGAATATCCCAAAATTTATTAAAAATTTTCTTCTCGCGTTACGGATCGTACCCCGAAAAAAATGCTTGTTGCGCCACCGTAAAAAAAAAACAAAATAATAATTACAGTATCGAAAAATGCAGAAAAAGCTCTCGCAGCAGTTAACAACCCCCTTACCGCATTGCCATTAAAAAAATGAGACAGTCATAATTCTCAACTAATCTCGTAATCATCCAATCTTCTTATCAAGCTCCTATCGCAGCTCTCTTTCCTAATCTATCAAACACGCGGCGGCAGTAAACTTTCGTCCACACACACCCACCAACGCACACGTGCGCACAACAGTGTCCGCGCAGGACTGCGAGTCAATGCACACGCGAGCTAAAGGGCTGAGTCTAGCATTAATTTTCCTATAAATCCGTCCTCTCGGCATGAATATTACAAGCTCGACATACATACTTCCCCAGGCCATTCATTGTCCATTATACACGGGCGCATAAAACTCGTCGCGCGCAACACGATCTCCCACCCCCCACACACACACACATACGCTCCGCGTTGCATCGCATACGTGTATACACACAACGAGTCCGTAGAACGTGTACTCCTCTTACATACAGCCCCGTGAACGCGGCGCGCAGACAAAGCTCTCGAGCTCTCTCTCTCTCTCCAAGAGAGCGAGAGAGTATAGCAGGCGGCAGCGCGCGGCGCAGCAGTTCAGCGACTCGGTTTAATTGAAGCCGGCGCTGGCTGGTCTCTCGCCGAAGTCGCTTATCTGCGCCAGAAGCTTTACACTCCCGCCTCCCCCCTCGCTGCCTCCTCCGCGAGCGAGCGAGCGCACATGCTATATACCCCAGGCGTATAGTAATTAGGAAATCCTAATGCAGACTCGAATGGAATGCATCTCCCCTCGTATACTCTCTCTCTCTCTCTCTCTCTCTCTCTCTCTCTCTGTGCGCATGTGTGCAGTCGTACAGAGCAGCCGCAGCGCTCGCATAGCTTTGCCGCAACGGCGGCTTCCGCTGATTAGCGCGCGGATGTATCTAGTCGGCCGTACCGCGCGCTGCCCTCCCCCCCACTCCCCTCTCTCTAGCTCTGTATGCATATAACATTTATCGCGCGACAAGCGAAAATCGGCTGAATTATTCAAACTGTGTTATACAAGCGATGCGCCATTCGTTCTGCGCGAATATGCTACTCTCTATAGAGAGAGAGAGTCGAGGAGGAAAGCGGGGGTTGCGTATATGCGAGGAGGGTAATTATAGAATGCAGTCTCTGAGCTTCTGCTCTCCGTGTATATCTATGCAGAAAAACGTGTCCAACGCACAGCTAAATTAAGATCGAAGGCTTTCGCCGACAAATTTTCCGGGGATATTGTTGCGTGACGGACGCATCAATAGTTGCCTCAGCGAGATGTAATACCAGAAAGTTAAAAAAGAGCTACGATAGAATCGAGGCTCGATTATATCGACGCGTTTCTTTTACGCGTGATCCGGTGAAAGCCGTGAAGCGCTCTCTTGATTACGAAATAAAATTTTCAAGCTCGACAGCGCCATTGTTTGTGTGCATTATACATATACATATTGGAGCGAGTATATGTACAGCTTTGGTGACGCTTCGTCCGCGGCCACGTCCGAAATTTCGCTCGCGGTCAATGGGATCAATCAGCCCCCTCCCCCCCTGTGAAACCCTTATTCGCTGTAGCCGCGAGCCTCATTAGCGCGGAAGTGGTGGGGAGGGTCGGGTCACCGGCGTAAAATAGAAAAGAGCGAAACAGACAGAAATAAAAATAAAAATCCTGCAAACAAGAGTCTAATGGTCGATTAGCGCTCTCTTTCATTCTCCGCGCGAAAACGAGCTCTTATATACAGCCGAGCGCGGAGAAATTTTCTGCAAATAGAACCGGAAGTCCTGTAACGGGCCATTTGGAAAATCACGCGAACTTCTCGTCCGTTTGAAAGCGCGAGAAAGAGACACACACACACACACCCACCGCGCCAAGTATTATACGTATATAGCCGAGGAGGAAAAGGGGACGATTAATACGTTCGAGCAGCGCGGCGCATTGTCTCTCCACTGCGGCGTCTTTCACGGAGCGAGAGAGAGAGAGAGAGTTGCGGGCGCCGCAGTAGTACAGCGTCTTGTGCGGCGCTGTGTGTTTAACGACGTCGTCGTTGCGCGCGCGCGCCCGCGACGATAATAGATCGTGGCAGCGTGCCACCGTAATCTTGGCGATCTACGCCGTCGGACGTTTACGCGGCTGCGCCGCACGTCGGAAGTCGATCATAAGCGCCGGGATGGATTAGCTCCTATAGGCTTTTGCCTCTCCCGCAGGGCTTTGTGGAAGCGCGCGTGCGTGTGTGCGCGTGTGAGGTATGCGCCGGGGAAATTTACATGCGTGGGCATTACAAGCCGCCCATGTAGTTTTAAGTAGCCTCCGCGCATTGCCGGCGATTGTGAATGCCGCGGAATAAGCCTGCGGCTTCGGCGTATTGTGGCTTGTGTGAATTACTGTCGTGTGTGTGTGTGGTTTCAGCCTGTACTTTGTTGTGTACACACACAGCCGGCGTTTCGGGGGAGGGTTTACTTTGGGGATTCGATAAGTAGAGCGTGATTGTATTATAGGCTTGTAAGGGATGCTCACTTGTGTATTGGAATTTAATAACTTTGTGAATTATTGGTTGGTTTGTACTGAGAGCCGATATGGCGAATGCTTCGGCGCCTGTGCGAGCGTGTGGGGTACACACGATACGCGGTATCTAATACGGTACACGGAATATTTGAACTGCGGGGTGGAGGAGATGTCCAGTGGAATTAAGAGATTCCATTTTTCGAATTTGAATCGCCGTTTCCGGGGGATGTCACTGCGTAACTCGGATTTAGGAGAAAAGAAACTAGAGCAGCCCAGATCACCATATCGAGAAGGGTTCGATCGGGTGCAGTTCGAAGGGGATATAATCGAGTAAAATTTCTTAGAAGGATTATAGTCCGGGTGGTATGTAAGCGGCTGTAGAGCTAGAATAAAAATAATTTCTCGCGGATAGTCATCCGCGCTCTTTATACTTGCGTGTGCAAAGAAACGAATCGGGGGCAAAACAATAAATTTGCCAAAGCTTCAGAAATCTCAAGTACCAGATATTATGCTCGACAGTTTGTTTTCTATTTCCCACCTGTTTCTTTGCTCAACAAATTACAGCTGCGCTCTAGCAGTTTTCGCAGCGGTAATATGAGATGCCTCAGTCTTCGAAAGGAGCGTCGATAAAGAAACAAGATCCTCCTCATCGCTGTCGATTTGTTCTTCCCAAAACCGCTCGATCGGCAAAAGAAAAATCAGCTGTATTAAACCTTCGAACACACACTCCCCTAACCGCATCGCTATCCGAATAAAATAGCCAATTCAATTAAGCCTCTATACACATAATACATTTTTCCGCGTCATAACCACCAGCAATGCGGGGGGGCTACAGAGAATCTAAACACACACATACACACACGCAGATACCCGCGCGCCAGCACAATACAGCTCATCCAGTCGGCGAAAACACGCCGCGCGTCTGCCCCTATATACACTCCGCGCCCGTATATATCAGAGCTCTCTCGGGCGCGCTATCGGTGTATAACCGCTCAAACGCGCGATCTATTTTTCGCCAATTTTTTTTTTATGCCCCGGCCCGGAGAGCTATTTTCCAACGATAAGCCCACACGCGAGAGAGAGAGAGAGCTCGAAAGGGAGGCCGATCTCGCATAGAGACGAGTTACGCCCGTAATGCACTTAGTTGAGCGCTAAAATTGATGCGGTGTGTGCGGGCTATCTTTAATTGCGTTATTGAATGCCCTGCACTGCTGCGATGCTGCGGGAGGATTTTATGCGTTACACGCTATATACAAGCGGCGATATCGCCGCAGCGAGCTCGTACGTATGTACACAATGTTTAGACGGTTGTTTGTCTCTCGCGCGCGCGCGTTTCGATTTTTACGATCCCGAGCCCTGCAGCTCGTCGCCGCCGCGCGAGCTTGGCACGGAGGGAAAACAAAATTTCTGAGAAGCGCGACCGAGAGACAAAGCTAAAATAAATCAGGCGACACGTTTTACGGGCGAGAAGCGCAGCCTCGCCGGCCTCGGCGTCGGCGCGAATTTACGTAATCCATATGCGCGACCTCGTGCGCGCGGGGAAATAAAATTGCGGCTCGTTAGACGCGCGCTGATCGTCATTAAGCGCGTGCAAGCTCGGGTATGGTTTTTAAGAGCTGCAGTGCGTGTATTTTTCTTCTGGGGCCGTCGAGTTGTTTCAAGTGTTTGTCTTTGGAAACAGAAGTAATTTTCGAATTCGTATATGCAATTTTGAAGTTGAAATATTGTGTAACATATCGTGAGATGACTTTTTTTTTGACATAACGTACTCTTACGTCAAAATACACGTATGGTTCTTCATGAGTTTTGGCACGACTGTCTCCGTGATTTCAGCTGTACGTCTAGATTAAGCAGGGCTCAAATTTGTTGGAATGCTCGTTACAGCATCAGTTTCAACGTGAGCGCGGGGATTCTAATTTGAACGACAAGACTATTTTAGCTTTAAAAAGCATATTCATACCTTTCAGCGCGTCTCGTTTTAAATTTTCCCATCCTCGACACGTAAGAACAAAAGTAACGAGTCGAACGCGCAAAAACTGACTGCAGCGTATCGAATGAACGAAACAAAAAGTTATTTAAATTTCATATAATAGCGATATGGTCAAAGTCGAACACGCGTTGAAATCGAAGCTCGGCGGTCGAAGGCGTTGGAGCGCGCGCGCGGCGTTCGTTGGCGTTGGCGCAGAGCGAGGATCCGCTAATTAAAATCGACGTCGACGCGTCTGCAGCCGATGATGCATCGACGTTTCTCTATACACCTCGCGCTCGCGTACACATCGATATCTATACGTATAACGATGCCGTGTGCGCATCTCTATTTTGCCCGGCCAATTTTTTTTTTCTTTTTTTTTCATAGCAGATGCCTCGTGCGCTAATGGAAAGCGAGCGTGAAAGTTTTGCGGAGAATCCGCGGCGCAGATTTGCGCGAGCTTTGGATCGTCATTAATTTGCACAACAGCAGTGAAATAATCATAACAGATGGACGCGCTGAATTAATAGTGTTGCCGATATGCTGATGCATTTTCGCTCGCTCCTGCCGTTTTACTCTTCGATCTACAATATACGCGATTTCCGTTTGGATTTTCACGTCGTCCTTTCGTTAGCCGCACGAAACCGCGGAAAAGTAAGATTTACTGAAAATTAGAGATTATATTTTTATGATCGAGTTGTATACACAAGAGAAAACGTAAAAAAGATTCGTTGGATCGTTTAACGGATATTCCTATAGCTGCTCACTTGAGCTTTTCCAACGACGCAAAGTCGACTTTTCCAAACGCCCGCCGTCGCAAAAAGTCTAAATGAAAAGAAAAGTGCGTTAGCAGTTTGTAAATAGGCAGTAAACCCCCGCGGCGTCTCTCGGGACTAAAAAGTGATACGACGACGGCGACGACGACGACGGCGAACAAGAAAATTCCATTATACGATAATAACTTGATTAAAAGTAATATTCAACTACATTCGAAACAGTTTAAAGCAACAAAAGACTTTTGGGCTCCTCTCGCTTTCCGAAAGAGCAAAGGGTTGCCGAGGACGAAAGTGCGAGAGACAGAGAGACAGAGAAAGAGAATTTCATGATTTAGTTTCTTCATTTCCATCCTCTCGTGTCGCTTGATACAAACAAATTATCATAAAATAATGTTATCCTTTCATTTGAAGTATTCAACATAAATGAGGCAAGGACAATTGAAGGGCGAATGTACCCGCAGAGAGAAACCGACGAATGCGTCGTTCTGCAACACAAGTCGAATCTCATTTTCCGGATTTTCTCTGTTTCCGCGGAAAGGCTGTGTGGAAAGCAAGTTAAATTTGTACGAGGACGAGGGAGAGAAAATTTTGATGCGAATCCACTGTTTAAGGGATCTGATCGCGTGCTAGAAAGGCTGCTTTCTAAATTTTTTAATGATATGTAACAATAGATACAGTTTTTATATACCTGTACGTATACTCGTACAAGGGGCTAAGCCGCTCTTTTTTTTTATAATTAAAAGAGCCCGTGTCATTTTTAATTTAAGTCCGCTAAGCCTGCCGAGCTTATCCGTGAAATTTGAGACTCCGTGCAAATGGGGTTGTTAAAAAGCTGGGGGCTCTTTGTGTAAATGTAGAATTTTTCATTAAAATTTCTAAAAAGGTTCTCAGTGAAAAATTTTCTATTTTTCACCATTCGTCAAAATCGTGAAATTTCAATGAGCAGTCGCGCTGCAATTTTTATAACAAAGCTTTTGCACTTCGACGTGTTCCCATCCGTCTATACGTATGTAACGTTAAACCGTTAAACGCATTCGCTCGCATCGTTTATTCTTGGCGATACGCACACGCGGCCGTGTCGCTGTCGCGTAACCGGCGAATTGAAAAGCCAAAGGGCGACGCGAACTGAAAAGAAGGCGCAATATAGCCGCGACGCAAAGGAGAGTTAAAAATCAAAATGGGAAATTAAGTTAAGCTATATATACATACGCGTACACAAAGCGTAACGAGCGAACGCTGTAAGCGTTAATGGAAAATTCGCGAAAAAGTGTAGGGCGTGAGGGAGAGATGGCCGAAAGAGAATGACGCGGCGAAAAAACGTATAGAGAAAGAAGGAGAAAGGGTATAGCGAAAGCCCGCCCGTGTATATCGTACATACACGCCGGACTGGCAATCCAATCGTGTGAATATTTTAACGCTTTGCACTTTCCGAGCGGCGAGCCGTTGCTCTTCAGCTCTCGCTCGGGGCTTTGTGCTGGCGCCGCGCGTATTGGTCCTACGCGTATACGTACGCTCGTATAACGAAATAACCATAACGCCTTTTAGGACGGCCGGAAATCAGATTGAATTTTGTATAAGTTCGAGTGTATACTCGGGGCAAATGCGGACGTAGGTATATAACGCCCGATGTATTATACACGCGACACGTGAGCTGAAAGAAATATTTTGTAAAAAAAAAAACGCGTCGAGGGCCCTTTTCTTTTAATTACAGATCGTGTGCGCTTGTGTCTCGGTCTGCGGTGCTGTGAGCGGCAGGAGTGGAGAGCCACGCGAGCGAAACGCCCGGGGGATGAACAGGAATCACGCGTGAATTTTGATGAGAGGGATTAAACTTTGATGTAGCTTTTAGGCGAGCGGTTGAATTGTTTTTCGAGAGCGCGAGCTTTTCGAATTTTTCGAACGGATGTATGTATGTATATAGTCGAAGGGAATCGCATGGACGACTTGGCGATTTGGGGATGAAAGGACAAGAGGCTCGCGTCGGTGGACTGGATGTTTCTTGTTCGATGATTCGGCAAGATTTTTTTTCGTGCCCTATTTCGATTTATGAATCACGTAAGCCTATCGGCCTTCTGCAATATGAGTGTAAAAAAAAGATAAATGAGTTAAACGGCAATTTTTAATTACACGCGTATCAACGACAGGTATAAATTACAAAGTTTACAGCTTATTCTCTGCGCCGATCGGTACGCAGCTCTCGCGCGGAAAAAAAATCAGCGATGAATCTTCCGACTGCAGCAACAGCCGCGTTATAGTCCGCGGGGCGGTTTTAAGCAGTTTTAACGTATGATTCTACAACTTCCAATTTTCCAGGACTATTGTTAACCGCTGTATCGATCTGTTAATCCACGCGGCGCTGGGCGGCGCGATCGGACGTCGTAACTAAGCCGGATCGAGGACAAACGAGAATTTGCGGGAACGTTAAAAGTGGATCCGGCCGCGCTACTTTTTTCTCGTTTGCTGCGAGCCTATACGCTGCCCACATACGCCGCTGCCGTAGCCCGTGCGCGGATTAAGGCGCTGCGTGAATTATTTTTTTCCCGCGCATTTCCCGCGAATCTCTCGTGACGTTCTTTACGATCTTACGCGCGCGAACGCATCTGTTTTTCGTCGGCCTTACCGCCGCTGGAATGTATACGTTTAATTGAATTTACGCGATCGCCTTCGGGAGTCACCGATTTTTGCGCGTGTTTTTGTAGATACTGTCCGACGAGTTCGGAATTTCGCGGTGCGCGCTTTTCCCTCCTCGATGCGCGCCGTTTGAGCTTTTATAAATAAGGATTTTAATTAACATACGCGCGTTTGCCGCTGAAATCGCGAATGTACGCGCGGCCGGCGGGAAAACGTAAAATATGATATATTGCAGAAGTACACAAAGACTCTCAAGCTCTGTACGGTCACTTGAACGCGGAATAATATGCTTAATAAGGTCCGCAGAGCACAAAGAGAGAGGGGACGTGTCCGTTTTTGTATAATGCGCGCGGAGCAGAGGACATATACAAATTTTCGTCGAATAATTTTCACGTTTGTCGGGGAAGCAAACTTTCTAGCGTTAAATCGGAATCTCTGACGCACACGCGCTTAACCTTGTCGTTACGTGCGTCGAGCGACGCAGTGATGCGCAATTGGAGTAAAGCAGGTGTTCGTAACTCGTGTCGAGAGTTTTTTTTTTATGAGAAACGATTGTAGCGGAGGCTGTGTGTATCTTTGAAATCAAAGGACTCTCCGCTCGTACGCGAGATATCCGTTGAATTAATGAAACACAGGGAAAAAGTGTTCGAAACTTTGCCGTTTGACAGAAGCTTTACGAGAGTGCAATTAGAGAAAAATGAGAAAAAAAGCTTTCAATGCAGTACAAAATTATCGTGTTGCGCGCCATCGGCGTTTCTTTCTCTCTGCGGCGCACACACGTACGCGCTGCGAGCCGAGAGTTCAAAAAAAGGAGGAAGAATAGCTCGCGCGTAATTAGGCGAGATAGAGCGAGGGGCCAAAGGCCGTCGGATTTTTGCGCTTTAAAAATTCCCTTTCCCGCGCTGGTCTTATTGCGGAAAACGAGGCAAAGTGGCTGCCGACGGCCCTTTCCCCTCTGCTACTCTTATTCTTCTCTCTCCCTGTCTCTCTTGCTCTCTTGCGCAGCTAATTCGATTGCGATCGCCAGGCATCGACCGACGAACGTGTGAGAGAGAAAGAGTCTCTCGGTTCCGCTCGCGGCGCAGGTCGTGTCCTGCGTTTTAGGGGAGCGAACGAGAGGGTGAAGACGGAACGGACGAGAGAAAGAGCTGCTGGCCACAGCGGACGTTTTGCTAATTTGTAATGTAAATATTCTGGACTCCTGGGCTAAATTGAAAAAAAGAGAGAGAGAGAGAGCGGCGTGCGCGCGAGGGAGAAATTCGACTGTAAAGTACGAAGTTTACCGGGTTCGCGTACGTACTGCGCTGCAGATTTCTCCTTTTTTTTCGTTTGCTTTCGGCTCTTCCACGAACGGATTTGTGCACAATGGTAATGTGCGTGTTTTACGAGAGGGTGAATTGTTCTGGGGTACTGTTGGGAGTTATAGTTGTTTTTCGCGTTTTTTTTCGTTTATAATTCAATTATGGTTTCATCCGAGATGTGTTTGAGACTCGGTTTTTGTTTGGCCGATGATCAGCGATATTTACCGCAAAAGTGGCCATAAGTTAATTTTGACGGAAAAGCCGACATTCAATATAATTTAAAGATATGTTGAAGTTTTTAATGAAATTCTTAGAGTTTGCTTTGACTATGGCCGTAATTATATTTCGTATAAATATAAATGCGCAGTCTGCATTACTCGGGCGCAGCGTCGAGTCTTGCGAGATAAAAATATTAGCATTTTAATCGTTTATCCAGTAGGAAGATGAGGATTTCTTCGGTCCAGTGGCTTCTTCGCTCGTTTCATTCGCTTATAAAATCTCCGATGCGTAAATTTTCCAGCTAAAACGACGCGCTCGGCTCCTCTTGCTTATCTTTCATTAAATCTGCAATAACAAGAAATGGTATACGCATATATAAAACAACAATAATGATCGTCGAACTTTTCTCTTTTTTTTCAATCTCCCCTACGCGTCTAAAACAAATTAATCGAACATCGGCTTAAAGTCGATGCCAAAAATCCCAAACAATCCAAAGCAGCCCGAGTAGCCCTAAAGAGCCGGTAATCGAATTCTCGTGTACGTAATTCTGCGAAATCCCCTAATATGCACAGCAACGACAACTCGATCCCGAACGACTGTTACACCGAGTCGCGAATCTCTTCGAAGGCCTCGAAATAGGAGAGAGAGAGAGAGAGAGAGAGAGAGAGAGAGAGAGAAAAAAGTAAAGCTCCATTCCCAGTCTCCGCTACACGCGCGGCCAAAGGGAGGTGGATATCCAAGTACTAGTCTGCAGCAGGAGAGGAAGCTCGATCGAGCGCGAAATTGCCGGATCAACAGTTTGCTAGTTAGAAGTGCGCGAGAGCTGCTGCTACTGCTCGAGAGATCGACTCCTAAGTAGTTTCCCTCTTTATCCTTATCGGGCTGTTCGTCGCGTGGCGCGCTCTTCCGAGGGACTCTGCGAGCTTCGCGCATCTGCTGCCGCTAAAGCGTCTGGCTATAGCTGCACACGCGGACGTGACAGCAACCAAAGACTCCTCGTCCCTTATCCTGCGGAGAAGCTCACGGAATGTTGAGGACTCTGGAGGACAGATGTGGCGGGAATAATGTAGTACTTTCTGCTAATGAGAGAGGGAGGAAGAGAGGGAATAGAAATATGCCGGAATTGGATTTGTGTCTGGGGATATAATTTTGTTCTCTTCCTGTTGCGTGTAAGTGGATGTGCGTCGGAACTGACAGGATGAGGACTTGAACGCGTGTTAATCTTTCGTTCATTAGAGGTGAAATCTTTGAAAAGCAAATAGTTTCAGTTGGAAACTGGTATGGCTTATTTGCTTATTTATTAATTGTTTATTGGCTACAGTACTGTCGTATTACAGATTAACTCAAATAATTTTAGACGGAGTTGAAAATTAATAGTTAATAATTCTATTATGAATTTTATACTACATATTCTAGAAGTATAGCTCGATATTACGGCCTGATTCATTAGTGAACTAATCACGCCGAAAGCACGTATAGAGCCTTACATAGAGCATTGTCTGTTTCTATAGAAGGCTTTATATGACATAAGATCGCTGTAAAAGAGAAATCAAATTTTATCCCTTTTATATGACCAAAGTCGCTATCTTCCTTTGAATCTCTTGGTCTGTAGTAGCTTCGTATAACTTTCGATCGCTACTGTCCATTCCCGAAGCTGTACGAGTAATCCCATCTATGAGACGAAACGAAGCCTATCTCTATATTTCTCTCTCTCTCGCTCTTACCCTTACAATAATCCGATTGCGCGACTATTCGATTCCAATAACATAATATCTACAGAATTTGTCGGGGCAGGCAAGCTGCAGGTTTACGGGATAATTAGGAAGCGCTAGGATTGCGCTCACTTCTCGACATGCCTCTCGATGCCAGACACCCGGACTTTCGTTTCGTGTCTTATATGGGATGATCTATTGGATTATGTCTCATACTTGCAGCGTCTGTCAGATGGTCGACTCGGCTAGTTCGCGAAGATGGAAGACGTGGGATTTAAGTATGGATTAATGCTGTTTGAAAATTTTAGTTTTTAAGTTTATTGAGAGTAGTACATACTTTTACGTTGCTGTATAAAAATTCTAAATGTAATGATAGTGGTGGAACAATTACGGAAGATGTTTTGAGTGATATGTGTTAGTCGTATCGATTAGTATCGATACTACTAGATTAATTCACTCTATACTATAATTATCATATAGTTTTCGATGCAGAAATATTTCTAAGAATTACGCGTTTTTAAATTCAACTATACAAGAGAAGTCTAACAATTTATAAATGACGATATTTATGGTTAATCAAGGAACCAGTAAAAATACCTTATTTTAAAGAATACATTTGGCAACTTTAAAGTGTTACCGCTAACAAAAATGTCATAAATATTACACTTACTACAAGTAAGATGAGTCAAAGAATCGAGTATGTACACTTTATGTATAAAAAAATATACATTACGTAATCTACACTGCAACTTAAAATTATCCGCTAAAAAGTAGAATCGTTCTTATTAAATTTATCGTGTAGAATCTCTTTATATCACAAATCTTTATTTACTGATGGCAGTACTTATTTGACATTGTCCTTGGGCTTAGGTATAAGTAAACTAAGTACGAAGGATACTGAAAGTTAAAAATAATTTTTGATTCAATTTCATAATTAAGACATTTAATGTATAGTGATTTATAATGAAAAAAAGGAGCTTACTTGTAACTAATGCAGTCAAACATAAAATTGCTACGAAACATCCATACTCCAAAAATACTGGAAACAATATATTACCAATCAGAGAACCAATACGACCTGTCATCATCGTTAAACTAACAGCCATTGTCCTGCAAATTATTATGATAAATTATTTTAATTTGTTGTAAAAATATATAAATTAAGCGCTTCGCACTTTTACTTACAAAATAAATTCAGAATAATATTACTTGTAGATTTGTCAGATATAGTTATTTTTAGACAGATATAGTTATAATTTAATGAATATCATTATATACATACCTAATTGTTGTAGGAAATAGATTAACGACTATACTAATTACGAGATTAACTGATGCACTTAAAGAACCCACAAATAAACTTATAGCCACAAGCGTTAGAAGTACATCGCTAGTCCAGTTTAATGCTAATACTGCACATATTGCGGCTACGTAACTAATTACTAAAAATTTCACATAATTTTAGCAATTTTTCATTTGCATTAATATTATTAATTAATTTATTATTTTATAATTAATTAATAAACATACGTACGTAATAGAAATTTATTGTTAATGAAACTAACGAGTATTCCCGCAAAAACGGTAAAAAATAAGGAAGATGCTGAAATTATGATTGTGTTTATGTACACAGAATTATTCACTGCTCCCTGAAACAATAGCGTATATATGAAAATAATTCTATTGCAAAAAATGTTATTTCATTTTTATATAACAAATTTTGTTGTTGTAAGTATTTAACATTTACCTGTACACATGCAATTGTTTCAGTTTCATTTGTTATACTTTGCGTAATACTTTGATTTATTCGAGAAAAAGTAGATTGATCAATGATGTCACAAAATGAGAAACTATCTGTTGCACTTTTTTCATCTTCTCCCAGGATAGCAAAAAGCTGCGGCTGCCACAAACGGATTGTATTCGTGCTAGAAAATTGCAGAATAAAATTTCATCAGAGTTTCGATACGTTAAAGGAAATCAAAGTTATTACATATTTTGGTAATTGCATGCTTAAATTTATACATTAGAATTCTTCTCATGCAAAACAAACTCTAACCTTAACATGCCACAAAACTGAATTATAACCACCAGGATTAGAGGAGCAAAAAAAGAACCAACAAATAATGGTTTCATTTGCAGAATTCCTTCATGCACGCAAGATTTCAAACTTTTCGGTTTTAGGACTGTCTCGTTCGTCTCCATTGTAGTCTGATTAGGTGTCTCATTTTCCAATAATTGTATCTGATATAAAAATACAAATACCCAATTGTTATAAAAATGACTTTTTTCTAAAATTGTGGTTAAGATAATCTTTTCGTAATAACTTTTAAATAATGTGTAAACTCAACAATCATTAACAACTATGCAAGATTACTAGCATGCAACAGAGATTGATTAAAACGTTCGTACGCTTAAAAGATTATAAATATTAAAACTTACCGGATAATTTTTCTTAGATTTACCAGAGTTCACAGAATAAATGGTTTTAAATATTTCAAGAGCTTCATCATTTCGTCCTTGACTCATGAGAAACTTTGGACTTTCTGGGAAGAAACTCAGGCACGTTGTCCCAAATAAAATAGGTACTCCACAAAAAATCAAATAAATTTGCCATGATCGTATTGTATAATCACCAATGTTAAATGACCAATTTTGTGGAATAATAAGCAATGCTAAACCTAAAAAATATCAATCATTTTTTATAGTTTATTCTATTTAGTGTATTTTCTATAAATAGTAATTAAAAAAGCAAAATTTACTTGCACCAATAATAGAGCCTGCCGTTATAAGAACTCCTACTAACATAGTTATTTTTGGTCTATCTTTTGTACAGTGAAATTCAGCGCAGTATGTCATGACTGATGCATACGGTCCACTAACACTGTAATATAATACAATTATTAATAAACATTTTCATTCATCAATGAACAATTATTTTACAAAATGTTTGTAGAGAAATAAGCTAATACAAACGATTAGTAGAATGGTTATGAATCAGCTTTAGTTCTCTACAAGTTTTAAAAAATATTTTTTTAACGTACATAAATCCAGAAAGAAATTTAAAAATAGCCAACACATAAAAGCTTTGCGAGAATCCACTTAGTACATTTAAAATACCATCAATAAGGTAACCATAGAAAACTATAGGCTTCCTTCCAAATGCATCTGCAATAAATCCCCACATCAAAGCACTACTGACCATACCTAAAAAAATAATATTAGTTGAAATAATTATGTATTTATGCCAAAACTTTCCTTATACTTACATTTGATTAAATGGTTCAATTAGGGCTAATAAAAAAATCTTACTTCTTAAATTTCCTGCATCTTGATAAGATTCGAACATAAAATTCTATGAAACGCTTCAGTATTAATCTTTTACAAGTACTATATTAAATACTGCTATTTTTCAAAGGACCATATTGAGAAAGCATAATAATACGTAACACTCAAGAATTCAAACTAGATTTAGGACATATATTATAAATAGCGACATGCCAATATAATTTTCATTAAAATTCTAATTAAAATATCATAAATGGGTATAAAACTATTCAATTTTAAGCTATTTTCAAAAGCTACTAATCAGAATCGGTATATTAGATCTGCTAAAGAAACATATTTACCTCTGCTTTTAATATCGGTTATAATTAATTAAGTGAATTGGTTGAATTAATAGTTTCACTGAAACAAATCAAAAAGCTAAATCAGTTTAGCTTCATAAATAATTAATTTTTGTATCCATTAATTTTAGTATCTAAAATAATTGTTCGCATATTTATATTATTCATAATATTTCAAATGATTCACTTATATCTCTGTCACGTTGTTAACAAGAATATTTCTTTCACAAAGCGAAGTCACATGCTTTTAGTTAAGATCATGAAACAGTTGGCGGTTACATATACTCATTCATAAAATTGAGTTTATCCTTTATGGAATGATCGATCTTTATTTTAATTCAAGAATGCAAATACACGTGAATAGTCTTAATTGTGTCATTAGCGCGTAAAATTTGTATTAAACACTAGAAAAATTAATTCACCCAATGATAAAATGCATAGGTTAGGATAAGTAAATTAAAGCAACTACTGTACCTGCATAAACAATAGCATTGAGAACACCTTTTTGAAAAAGTGTCAAATTTAAGTCACATTCTGTAGATGGTATAATCATTGACGTAGTTGATGTATCAAAGGAAGAAGACCACGAAGCGGGAATTATTGCCAAATATAAGAGATAGTGGAACTTTCCATATCCAGTGGCAGCAAGTGCCTCTTCAAAATTAGCTGCCTTCGATTGTGCGGTATCATTTTTTGCTTTGAAATTTTAATTTAATTTTTAGTTTGTCAAATACGGGCTAATATCCATTAATTTTTATGAAAACCGTAGTCTTAATCAACAGCATTACAATCGACAGTATTTATTAAATTAATAATATTAAAAGTCTCAGATGTTGTAACATAGTTGGATAATTAGTTAACACAATATTATCCGCTAATTATGAAACAAAATCATTCGTAAAGTAGATATTTAGATATGGACGTAATCAATGAATCAGAATACGAATTACAAAAAGTTCCGCGAGGCCACAATCTTCCGTATCAATTTGTATACTCACGTTTTTCGGGCAAACCAAGCTCCACCGTTTGCACAGGCTGATCACCGCGTGTTCCCATACTTGGAAGCTACCGAAGCTTAACACTCAAAAGCTCAACTCAAACTGATGATTATTGGGTCGTTTAAGATTGCACGACGTCGCGAGCGCTGCGAATGCGTGCACACAGCTGATGTAATTTTTCTCCTCCAAGCGAAATATCAAGCGCTTTACCATCCGCGCTGACAAAACAAGTAGCGAAGCGAATGATCGCGGGCGACGAGCCTATATGTAGACAATGTCGACCTCATGACGCACGTCGTGTCAACAGTATTATCATAGCGAATCCGGCTGTTCTGATTTAGAACCAAACTAACCTACTATAATAAACGAAAATTCGCATTTTAGTCCATTATTCTGGTCGATAAAATTTTTCATTGAGGCAATACAGTGCTGTACGATAATTATTGAAGATTGATAAGAAAATTCAGGTTAAAGTTAAAGTTTGTGACCTTGTGCATTTTTTGAAACGACGTTTATTGGTTGCCATTGCTTGAGAGTGTTCACGTACATGCTCGTTTGTAAACATGAATATTAAATGGAAAATTTTTATAGAAACATTTGTCTATATCGAGTAATAAATGTTATCGAGTTGTTATTTAATGTTTATAGAAATCAACTTAAAACTGATAATTTTGATGCTAAGTAATTGCCAATGTGCATTCAAGTAGATTTTATAAAAAACTGTTTTGTTTTTCTTTCATCACAATTTTGTGCGCGTATTGAATTTCGTCAAATGTAGTAACATCAAATTTTTATAAAATTAAAGAACATTCATTCCTATTAAAAACGTTTTTAACATTACAAACAGTTCTGAGTAATATTATAAAGAAGTAATATAATCAAAATTATGATGTTAACCAGATACAACGTACTTTTATTAAAGAACAAATATGCATTTCACGTTCGTCAAAATAATGATGATTTATACATAGATAAAACGAGATACGCAATAGACACAGCTTCCACTATCGTCATTTTTTATGTAAACGTGGAATTAGACATTGTTACAGTATAGCAAAAAGTGTAGGAAAATTCCAGTTTTCAAAATTAAAAATTTTTTTTTACAATAATATTTAAATACGTATATACTTTGACGCTTGAGTATAGGAAATTGAAAAATATTGGCAATACTTAATTTACTCGCAATTTCGAAAGCTTCGAATCGAAACTGAAACGTATTCCCACGAAATTCGACTTTGCAAAAACCTAAATAAATAAAAATAATAATCCGTAAAAGAATTCCTCACTGACAATCCCGTTCATATCAGGGCGCCATTTTTCGACGAATCCTTTCATAATATTTCAGTAGCTCCTTGGGCAAACACAATTTTCCTTTTCTCTCTTCTCTCGCGCACACGCAATACCAGGCGGGTTGCTGTCGGCTGGACTCCTTGAGGATTTATTATTTGTCGAGCGATTTGTCATTTGCACTGCGTATGCGCGAGCTTCTGCATATTTGCGCGTCTGTATGCATTTAGGATCGGAGAATCGCCTGAGATTTGTAGCTGCGAGCGACAGGATCGAGGAGCTTTCTATGTTTGTGTTCGGTATTTTGAAATGAGAAGTTTTTTTACTTTTATACGAAATTGTTGATTTGCAGTGTCCTAATGAATTCTTCATAATTCTATCCTAATCATCGTTTGTTGATTTGGATTTGAATTTTCCACGCGACGCGTATACTTACGAATTATTGAAATTTCGATTGAAGATTTTGGTTTCTGCGAAAGGACAATTTGAATTTCAGAAGTAAAATCAGTTTTTCATACATTTTCCGCGGATTTATAAACTTTGCAATAATTAACGATATTTCCCAGATAAAAGTGCCGTAAATCAAAATATACTATACGCATGAAACGGTTTAGTCGCAAAATTATATTACGTATAAATTTCATAAGGCTATTTTAATATAGGTATGTAGTATGTAAGCCAGAAAATTTAATTTTTATTATTCCTCATTCGCGCAGATTTAATATCAAATTAACGTTGTGCAACGGAGATCGCGCTTAGCTCCGAAAATAGCCCCGAATAAATGCAATTAAGTAAATCTTCGTAACTGGATAATTCATAAATCGAAAAGAAGTTACAAAAGGAAGAGATCACTGCCCGAAACTCTCGAAAATACACCTTTCTTCGTGCAACGTACATTAAACTAAATTTCATTCCAAATTTCAATCCAAACCGCATATTACGCGTAATTTAATGGTATTTCCGACAAATTGACTTAATTAAAACAATTCAAATTCTTTGATGAAATTAATGCAACGCAGAGCCGTGCAAGGCTTGCACGAGAACTTGAGAAGACTGTAAAAAAAGTGCATTACATCCCCTGCTCTGCAGCCAAGAAAGTCAACGTCTTTCCCAGATGAAAATCCAAGTTATACAAGAGTCCCTGAGATAAGGCGCGCGATGTACACGCACATTGTCTAAAATCACGTGCTTCGGGCTTTAAAAACTTCCGAGCACGTTTCCAGGTCGCGCTAAGAAAATTTCACTATCGCGCAGAGCTTCCTTCCCCACAAAATTATCAAACAAAACAAATCATAAGCCTCGCTCGTGCCTACGTCCCCCAGAGCGGATTCGCGAGGTTTGCTGCTCCCCCCCCCTCCCCCGCCCGCGGCTCTAAATAATATAAAAGCGAATGCAAGTGCGTGAAAGGCGTTACAAATCGAGCCGCTTACAAGCGCGCGCTACATCACGCTGGGGAAAATCGAGGTAAAAGCCGCCGCCCCGGCTATATACACACGTTCGATCGACCTCCTCTCCTGGGCTCGCTCGCTCGCTCTCCTGCCTTTCCTATTTACGCGGGGATCCGGGGAAAAATCAAATATTTAACCGCAATTTGGTAATGCCCGCCGATTCCCTATGCGATTTTTCTCTACCCTCTTCCACCCTCTATATACCCCTACCGGTGTGTGTATATATACACGTGCGCTGTACTTTTACGTGTGCGTGGACTTTATCCTTCCCCTCCCTGCCCCTCCTCCTCCTCCTCGCCGTGTGTGCCGAGTTTGTAGCGCCGACTCGGCGAGATAAATCGCCGGCTGCCGGTCGTTTTTCCCGGGACCGTTTCCGGTATTTTTAATACACCCTCCCGCGCGTCGAGGGTCGAGCAAAAATTTTCGCTCTTCATGCCTCGTCTTTACTTACAACTGTGTAACCTACGGCTGTCTTTACCGAGAATTTTATCAAAATTACACTGGATAATACGTTTTTTGAATACCACAATCGGCCGTGAAGACGACACTGCGGTAAATGTAACGTTCCAAAACAATTAAAACTGTTTCGTCTCTGTCCATTACACTTCACACGCCGCTTCCCAACACTTATGCACTACAAAGAAATTTTTTTCCATCACGCTATACGCTCCAAAAATGCATTACACTGTAATCCTCGTAAAATTTTAATTGCATTCCCTTTCTCCCGTCAAAGCGTACAACGCGTATAGAGTAGCGAGCGCTTAAAGGGTCATGCAAAAGTAACGACGTCTGATTCCCGCCCCTCCCCCCTCCCTCCTCCCTCGCTACTCGGGGTCCAGCAGAAAAACGCCGCAAGCCAACCTCCCGAGCGTAGCTAATCTTCTTTTCCGGACCGATTATCTTGCCTCTCCGCGAAATTGTTAACGCGATATATTTCGGCTCTAATCCAGCGGCTGTACGGCGACGAGCCCTCGCCTCCTCGTCGCCGCGTAAAAAAGTGTAATGCCACACCGAGAAGCGAAAAAAAGAAAGAAACTCGCTCGCTCTCGCCGTCGGAAACTGCGACGGCCAGGAAAAAAAGGGGGGGGGGGGTTAATCGGAGAATTTCACGTGTGCACGTGTGTGCCTATATACAGGGTGCGTACACACGGCGAAGGAACGGCCCAGACAATAGATCATCCGAAAAGGTTTGACGGCGCGCTGGTCCTAATTAACCTCGGTAATGCCGGGAGGCGGACCTCGCGGCTTTTGATATTTAATCGCGCTTGATGCGCGCGCTCACGAGGCGAACTGAGAAAGCAAGCGGTTAAGCGAGGAGAGCGAGACAAAGAGAGAGAGAGAGAGAGAGAAGTGGAGGGAGGAAGTTGCCGCGCTTCCGAATTAAGAGGGGTAATTGCGTTGCGCGCGAATAAGTCATTTGCCAAATTAAAATGGATTGAGGATATATACGAGCTGGACTTTCTTTTGTCCTTCTTTGTGAATATCGTGTCTTACGCGCAAGTTTTAACTGATATTTTTTTTGCGAAAATGTTGAATACACAGTATTCGCTCTCGCCCCCGGAATGTGCAACGTTCTGGTCCAGAGAGTTTTAAATTAAAGTATATAGAGCAATGTTCACTTTACGCCTCAATCATTTTGCGTGCGCGCGCGCGCACTGGCTCTCTTTTACTGTTCTCTTCAACTATTAACCGCAATAAAAGTAATATACACGCGCGTACGTCATATAAAAAGCTTTTTACGCTCGAGTCTTTAAGGTTTCATTAAACACGGCGCGCGCGCGCACACACGGCAGGCGAGGGAAATTTACAAAAGCGTTTTTTTCCCTCCCTCCGGTTTTGTTTTGTTTAAAGCTGCGAGCGCTGCAACTGCCGGCGCAAATGTATTTTTTTACAGCGAAACATTTCACGGTCTCTCGCTGAATATAGAAAAAAAAAAAAAAAGAAAAAAACGGTCGTGACAGAGCAAAGATTTTTGTTGCTGTAAACGACTTGACGGTGCGGTTGTATAAGCGAGTATCGAGCTGCTCAGCCGGGGGATGTGCAAAATTATGAGAAAGCCCGTTTGATGAACGTTTGTTTACGCGCGTCTGATTACGATCTTTATACGCGGTGTACTTGCATACGTGCCCGGGCTGTATAAGAGATTATATGGGCGATGAACGTGGGTGATATTTTTTCCTTTTTATCCTTGGTGTGTGCCGTAACTTTTTCTTTTATCATTTTGAGGGCAGTTTATGGGGGAATAATTGCTCCGAGATGGAGATTAAAATTGTAACACGGTAGTTTATTTATTACTTTTTCATTGACTTAAATAGTTGCGTCAGGTTCATCAATACTTTAACGTAGATGTGCTTCAGCTTCAATTGAATACGATATGGGTATATTCGGTTTGATTCAACTATTAATTATTCATCAATATCCTCAATTAAGATAGAGCTTACATAAATTATTCAGATACATATAAAAGGAAGATCTGCGAGATAAGATATGAAAGATTTAAAGCCTCACGTTACAAGAATTCAAATCTGAGATAATTTCACCTGACTGTAAAACCGACTAATTTACTGGAATGTTACATTTGTGATTAACTGGTTTACCATCTGCTGGTTATCATGGCGCGAAATTTGAGTGTACTTTTTTAAGGGGAAAAAAAGTCAATCCTCCCCAATAAGCGATCGATGAAATTTAACGTTGTAATCGACGGCCTAATGAATCGGCAAACACTCCAAAGATCAAACGGAATGCGGAGGTAATGCGAGCTGTTGAAATTGAGCCTGACGTTAATCACGTTTGTCCAAGCGGTGGGGCCGAACTGCGGGTGACTCTGCGCCGGCCTCTGAACTCCTTGACGAACAGCCATCTATACACGTATATAGATATATAATACACAACTTCCGAATCCATACGAGGTTCATTAACAAGTCACGATTCGCCGGTGTTTCGCGGATGGCTGCTGCTAGCAATGTTGCTCTCAACTGGTCATTATATGTAATTACGGCTAATGCGACGATAGAGCGCAGGACGATCGATTCGAGAAAGTTCGTTTGAACGAGCGATTTCCGATGAATTTGGCGTTATATTCAATTTTGATGACTTTGGCGACGTGAAATTTCGATGAGGATCGAAGGTTTCGAGCACGCGATCGTAAACAATGAAAATAGAATCGGTATATAATCAGAAAAATATATCGATTTGAAATTATATAGCTTGGAATTTATGCAGGGATTCGAAACTTACAATTTTTTTTACTACTTACACAAGCCTCCACTTTTTTTGACTCACAGCTCATTGATTGCTTCGTTACGCTCGTTCCCTTAATTTTTAATTCCTCGTTTTACCGTCGAGAAAAGTCACGTTCTGTTTTATAGTTTATAAATTCAAGATTCGATTTAAATTGATCTTCAACGCAGCGAAGAGACAACTTGCGCGAGTGCGTTTTAAATTTTCCTCCGGGACTTGTATTACAAGAAAAAAAAAATGAGCGACTTTCGAACATTTTTTTAATTAAACAACTTTCGCTGTAGTTCACTCCTCTATCTCCTTTGATTGTCGCGCAAAGATTTATGGTTTCGATTTTAAAATACTCTCCTGGCCCCTAAGAAACTTTTCAAATCTTTCAAAATACAGCAGGCTTATACATAAATTTTATACAGCCGAAGTTACGAAACTCGTCCCACCATCGGCGCGCGAATAAAGTGAAGCTCTCTCTCTCTCCTCTCTCCTTGTCTTTTCGGATTGAAATTCCAGCTAAAACGTACAAGTCTAATGAACAAGAGACGAGTCGTCGTCTTAAATCCTCGAATTTATTTTTTCATATAAAAAAGGATTTTTCCCTCGTCCCGCGCGCGGGGCGCGTAAAAAAAGAGAACTGTTCCTTTACATTCCCTTGAGCGCGAGAAGGAGGTAAAAGGCCGCTTTTCTTTTTTTTTTCATAAAAATGTTAAAATAACGCTCGGCCAAGCTTCGGCTCGGATTAGCGGGGTAGAACACAGCACTTTTTTTCGATAATCCCTGCCTTCCTCGAGCTTCCTCCTCTCATCCCTCCTCGGCGTCCTCGCGAATTTCCCTTGTAATACTTCTTAATAATGAAACTTTTCGTCGTCTATATCGACTTGCTCGCTGCAGCGCACCGGCGTCGCGCAAGTTTTTAACGAGCACGAGTGTAACCTCGCCTCTCCCTCGCTTTCTCTCCGTACGTGTACGTTTTATGCTCGCACGAGAGGGAAAGAGAGAGAGAGAGTTGCGCTTCCTTTTTCCCGATTTCCCGTACACGCGCGGACGAATTCTGCGGAAGTTTTAGTATTCCCGGGACGCTTTCGCGGGCGTCAAATATTTTATTCGAAACGCTCTTTTACTGCGAGCTTTGACACGATCCGCCGTTTGATGCGGCAATGCCAGTGGAATAAGGTCCCGGGGATATACGAATCGAAGACGAAGAATATTGAGATTTCCGAAAGGTTTGAAGCGCCGGGGATATGTATAATACGTGGAATTCTATCGTAACTCCGCGTCCCCGTCTGATTTCGCGCGGCCAAATTAGTTAATGAAATTCAAATTTCAAAGTACGACTCGAGTTCAACTACTCCGTGATATGATTACTCGGGAGGCACGAAGCTCTTATTACAAGTTATGACGTAAACGAGATTTCGAATTAACGAGTAATTGCGAGCTATACCCGCTCGCGTTGGCTGGTAACTGGCGACGATAGAGACAGATTTTCCAAATAAAACGCCGTGCATCCACCTCTCGATCCCTCCCCTTCGGCGAAAATATAATCGCCCGAACGGACTCGTTGAATAAATCCCGCGTGTCTCGCGAGAGAGAGCACGAAAAATCGCTTCGTTCGAGGCGCGGTTCTCGGCTATCATCCGCCTCTTCGAAATTAAGACAAAGCTCCGGCGAAACATGGAAATTCAATTAGGAACTGCTCAAACAGCAGCCCTCGACCTCCTCCCGCGTGCCTTTCGTCCGTCGGAGCGCGAAATTCATCGCGGCCCTCTCGAAAAGCCTCGCGCGAGGGCCATTCTTGATACGTCGAAAAATAACAGCGTTGCGCTGCTCCGCTGGAGTCGGGAGAAAAAATTACATCCGCAAAGGGAGACGGCGGAGAAAAACGTACGTTTCTCCCGACGTCATCGCGCCTCGCTTATTATTTCTTTCGCCTTCTTTCTCGCTCGCTCGCTCTATCTTTCTCCGCGTATATGTATATATGTGTACATCGCGAAATTCCAAACAGCAAGACGCCTCGGGCGAGGCTCCTGCACCTGACGTTATAAACCCCGGCCTTTCCCTCTCTATTTTCCCCCGCGTTTCTCCGTATTATCTTGCGTTCTACTCTACCTCGGCTTTTCTTTTAACCATCTCTTCCCCTCCTGCCCCCTCCCACGAGCTGCGTGGCAAAGCCTCTATGTATATTCCTGTCATTTTAATTTCTGTCCTGCCAGCCGTATTCGCCGCGGGTCTGCGGGAGACGCAATGTAGCGAGAGAACAGTACGGAGTGCATTCAGTAAGCTTCGATCTGTCGAAATTCAGAGTTCAATCGATTAGCCGATCAACTTCAGGGCCGAATGAAGATCGGCGTTTGATCTTCGCTCGCGGCAGCTCTATCCCGATCAATACTTTACGTAATAATTAATGTCGCTTGATGGCTTAATGACAGCCGAAGGACACTTGCCGCAGCTGCAACTCAATCTACGTTTATTGCGTTCGATCAAACACAGGACGGGCCGTGTCGTCGGTCCATCATCTCTCCGCGCGTATTCCAAAAGTCATTTCCCATTCGGGATTATTATCGCGTGCGCTCGAAGCACCGTGACTTACGCTTTTTCTGCGCGCGACGATACATCAAATCGGTGTTTCGCCAGGCCGAAATTGTTACGGTGCGTATACGCGCGATATGTATACGTCCCGGCCGTGTACAGTGTACATAGAGCCCCGCGATGGATCGACCCGGTCGATACCGTGTGACCCCCTCCGCAGCCTCTCCCACGCACGCAATTCAATTATCTCGCGCTATACACGCTCTAGCCAGCCGTATAACGAAAACTCGTATAAGCCCGGCTCTCCGCGCGCACATCTCATCAATTCGCTAAAACTCCGCATCGCATGACGGCGGCGCATAGTCGCGCGCGCAGTAAACGAAGCGAGAGAGAAAGAGAGAGAGATTAAAAAAGAGGGAAACAACAGGGCCCTCAGGACAAAACAGTCGAGGAAATCTTCCTCGGACACTCGCAGAGCGTCTCTCTCTCTCTCACTCGTGTCGCCCCGGCACTTGTTTCTTTCTTTGTCATTTGCATCCGAGAGCTCGTGGAGCCGATGGAAAAGTTTCCTTCGACTCATTAACGAGTTCGTCCCCCGGCCTTTTTTCCGCACCACCCCCCGCCAGCGCCCGCATCCAATTTGGAACTTAAAAATTGACAAATCGAATTCCAGCCGATGTAAAAAAGTTATAAGCGGACTCGGCCTCTCTTATACCCCCTGTCGGAGCTTTTTTTTTGCCGTGTACCTCCGCCGATCCTCTCATCTCGTTATGTAATGCCCCGCGGATGTACCGAATATTTAAAGCGAGGCTCGCGGGAGGGGCAGATCTCATTCGTCTTTCGGAAGCAAAAGAACGCAATCCGATTTCACTGGCTTTTTCCGGGCTCGTTCGAGCGATGTATATCTTGTGCGCGGCGGCTTTGCGGTTGTAATCTATCGATGGCGAATTCATTCGAGGAAAATTGTTACGAGTGAGATTAAAGCTGCGCTCGTCTATGATTAATAAGTCGAGTCGAGAATCCGCCAATGCCCGTCGAAATGAACTTTATGCAAATCTTTCTCTGTCTTTGTGTATCTGGATACAAGCTTAGGATCTGCATAAATCTGCATGAGTTTTATAGGACACACAGGCGATATTCGGTTGTGGACGAAACTTAGGCTGAACGCACTTGATGAGGTTTGTTATTAACAGTTTGTGATCCTCGGCAAAGATAATGCATGGGTTATTTCAATGATCGGTTGGACCGTTAAACTCGAAACGTTTTGGCTAATTTGGCTAATCGATACGGCGTTGCCTGCAATAACCAGTGATACTCATTAGACTCTGCAGTTGCGGATGGCCTGACCACTGAATTCGAGACTACATTATGCTTGGTCTGCGGTGCAAAATTCATATGTAGTTTCCTCCCGAAATGTTATCGAAATATATATTTACGTTGTTTATACGCTACATGTTTCGCCGCGTGTAACGATACGTGTAGTACTCGTAAAATAGATACGATCCATTTCAACGGGGATATATTGTTATTGATAGCCCAAATTGTTCGTGATTCAAATATATATTCAATGTTTCATCATTTATGGTCTTCGAAAACAGTTTTGAGAACACCATTCCGATGAATTTAATTGGCGAGAATATTTTTGTTTCGAATTTCGCGCCAATTGTTCCCAAGCCAGTTTTCGTCAAATTAGTCTTCTGTTTAATGACCAGCATTCGCAACATTTTCAATCCTATACCTTCCACTCGTTATGTACGATTAAACTCCAAATGGCCATCTATCGGTAGTAATCAAACGTTACACACGCGGTAGTATTTTAATACAAAGATTGCACTTATTGTACTACACGTACAATATACGTGCAGTATATGTTACATCAAGATCCAGATCACTTACAAGTTTATCATCGGCGTGATAGATATGCCTGGCTCTTAAGGGCCCATAACACGAGCCATAGTGGACGAACTTACGCATGCATGCATTCATTAGCCGGTCGATGAAGCACGTGGGTAACCTTGTCAGTGGAGCCGTGCTTAATAACCACCTAATTGAAGTGTTCGGCAGCTATTGGCAACTGTGGATATTCCCTGGTCAATCTCAACTGTGTTCTGTTGCGGAAGTGCGCACGTGAGCCTCGGCCTGTTCTCCTTTGTCTTTCGAACTGTGACTACCTTAATTAGCCGAATGGAAGCTGCACGCGTGACTCTTTGTGCCGTGCGTATGACCTGTCCACAAATTGCGGGTTTCTTACGCGCTTAATCAGTTAATTCTGACTAGCGACGGCCAATGTTAATATGCAGCTCTCGGGTTGGATCTGACTTTTTGTGTCGACGGATATGGTTTTACTGCTGTACAGATCGGAATGCCGCCGGAGTGCGTATATTGATTGGAAACCGCGGAGCCGAGAAATTCATTTACTCGATTGCACTTGATTTGACGATTATTGAGCAGCCGATCGCGAAATCAGCGATAATATGAACGAGCGGAATATGTCATCAAACTCTGAAAGTAAGCGAAAATACGAGCTCGGAAGAATTTAATTATTGCAAGGCAGTAATCGAATGTTTTGGTCAGCCGAACGGCGGTAACAAGTCAAAAGCATAACTGCGCTTATCAATCCTCGAGGAACAATCAACTCTAATCCAATCTAAAGCCATACTCGTAACCGGCAGGCCAGCCAGCCATCTCCAGCGTACTCCCATTACTCAGGCCAGCAAGTATCAAAAAGTCATCAAAAGCAAATGAAGCCTCTTGAGCTTCGTATACCTGTCCGTTATATTCAGGATTTCATCGACGAGTCCTCTTAAACAGAGGTACTTGGGTCCACTACCTCAGTCATACGCGTTCGCGCGCACATAACCTACATCATTGGGTGTCTCACGCATACAACAGCAGCACACATAGAGAGAGAGAGAGAGAGGTAGAAAGCACAGGGTCGCGACCCACAGACGCAGGTGTGTATAGTCGAGGAGCAAAGCAGCAAGTAGCAGCAGCAGCAGCAGCAGCTCTCGCGAGTGCCAATCCCGACGCAATGTGCGAGGCCTGGAGTGCGTAGATCAGAGTACCAGTGAAGTGGTTTAGCGCACAGGAAGCGAGGGACAGCGAACAAGGGTATACGTGGCAGAGAGTGGGGGAGAGTAGGCCGAGGACACCCTTGAGGCTGTTATCTCTCGGCTCGTCTGTCTCGCATGACTTTGCAGCTGGTCAAGAGAGAGATGGAGAGAGAGAGAAGAGTATTTCACTTTTTTCCATTAGCATAATGCAGTTCGGAGGCTGGAGGGTCGCTGTGACATACGAGAGAGGGGTTGCGGTGCCCCACGTTGTCTATGACTACGGGCGAGAACCGCTAATTTTGAAGGACCACCGCGGTCGATACTATCTCCGTGTATTGAGACGAGGACGGACGAGTAGGTGGGCAAACATTGTGTGTGGAGCACGCAAACGCGAGTAAAGATTCTTCGTTTGCATGAATTTTCATAAGCGGCTCGAATGTACCGCTGCGCTTTTTCTAATTTTATTATTCTCATTCACGTTTAACGCAGTCGGTAAATTAAAAATGTACTCTGACCTGAATTTCACTGTGATATAACGCGGAAACGCTAATTTAAAGATAGAATCTCGAGTTCTGAATAATCGCTGAATATTCAAAATTTTTTAAAGTTTCATAACTCAGCTTCCATAAATTTTTCATACGAAAATCGTTATGCTCGATTTCTCATTCAAAGTGCGTATGTAAATTAAAGAATTGATGTCGGATTTTTTTTTTAATTTCGTGGGAAGACTTATGTTTTTTTGCGCCAATGCGGGTCCAACAATACAACGAAAAACCGGTGAGAACTGGAAAAACTGAACTATTTTGGGTAATAGAAATTAACTGGATTTCTAGTGTACGAATATCAGATCTGAGAACGATTGTTACAATCGAGTTCAATCACTCTCTTAAAGCCAAGCTTTTACTCTAAATGAATTTCCCCTCCCCCTTCCCTCTTTCAAGCGAAATTCTACGCAACATTGCACATATCCCCGTAATTAATCGCTAATTGATAGCAGCGTTTGTTAGCAGCTATACCTCACACAAATATTTGCTTTGTACTCGGCGCGATGATTTGAATATTTGGCAGCAGCTCTTTCTCTCTCTCTCTCTCTCTCTCTCTCTCCTCTCTCTCTCTCTCTTTCTCTCGTATGCTTTCGCGGCGTATAATTCACTCTGTTCGTTAAAATCCCACAAGCGCCCCATAATACACATTACTCACACTTCTGATTCTTCGGGGGGGCCTGGCCGTACGAATTTAACTGAGAAAACTCGCCCCACCTTCGCCAGTTTATATATATACACAGGCATCACACACACTCATGCACACGTACGCACACACATGCACGACTACGCGACCGCGCGAGCGAACAAAAGCAAGAAGAGGAAGTTTACAAGCCACCCCGGCATTTCCAAAAGCGTAACTCTCTGCGTGACCGGAGCTCGTGAGCCATAATTAGTTCGCCGTTGTGTATCGCGCGTCATCGGGAAAAACGCACTATATACACCGCTGCTCAGCCGCAGAGACGCGGAGGATCGGATCGGCCCCAAAGAAGGCGGGGGTCGTTAGTGGCCTGTTCTCTTTAAGCACACTATGCGTGTCTTGGGTTGGGTTAAGCAGGTATATATACGTTTGATCTGCATAAAAGACTCGCGTGGGCGCACAGCGAACGATGTATTACGATATCGCGTGAAAATTTGTTAAACTTTGATTATTTAGATGTGGTACCGCTGTCCAAATACACGTAATCGAATAGTTGACAGTCGATCAGCATCTCGAAATAATTCTGTTGATTAACGCGATGGCATATTGTTAAGCTCGGAATCAATATGTTCTGCCATTAAAATGATTGCTCCGTAATTGTGTCTATACATATACGAGCATCGTTATACGGCGGTCAACAAATCAACGTAAATTCGTAAACAGCGCATCGATTTCTGCCGTTCCAAACGGCCCGCAAGAAAATCCAGCGTAATACACGGAGTTGGATATATAGGCTAACTATTTGGACACATCTCTTGGATCGAGTTATAGTGTCCCATAACCGTTCGACATAATATTTTGAAGGCTCTATTATTATCCGCTTTCAGAAAAGTTCTCGAATAGAGTATATCGCGTCCAACTTTTTGATGAAAATTCCTGCCCGTATGAGACGCGATAAGCACATACATAAGACGGTTATGCGCACACACTAAGTTACGGCCAGGTAGCAAAGTTTATCACAGTTCAAATCGAAATATTACGGCCCAGTGTGCCCGTAAAATTCCAAGTATTATGGACACGACGTATATATAGCCGGTCTTTCGACCAGGCCAAATCAATGTCCAATGATCGAGCAATAAAAACATTCGCTGATGACTTGGCCTCCGGAAAACTTCGTCCCCCCCTTACCAACAAACAATACGAGACACATCAAAGTGTTGCGCCATCCTCGCGTGCAAAGGAAGTTATCGCGGTTTACGCGATTCAGACGTCAAACAGGGGGTTATAACTCGAAAGCTCCTGGTAAACCAGTATCGCCGACTTGGCATTCCGTACGTATAGCCAGACTCACGCGATCTGCCGAGGCTGTGCGGCGGGACGCGCTTTGTTATCGCGGGATGACAGACTAGCGCCACTGCAAATTGTCGGCAATTGGAAATTTCGTGGGAGGGAGTCGCGCGGCGTTCGCTCAGAGGGACGCGTCTTCGGTATATGGACTACGCCAAGTCCGCGGATTAGCTTGATCAATTCTGGTGTTTTGGAGAAGCTGATGAGTCTTGCGGATGATGTTGGCTAGTTTGAATATTGATTGAGAACTGCGGCGGAGGAGCTTGTGGGGTTGGGACTCTGATGAGGATTGTTTGGGAGAGCGAAAAGTATATGGAATGTTAGATTTGTCTTGAAGACTTTGGACTCACATTGTCTTTCTGGATGTTTACATATTTTAATAAGAGACAACTGTCAGTATGATGCGTATCTTTATCGTTAATTTTTATTAATTGTTGATTAACCCTTTTCAGTAACTGAAAATATAGATTGCGAGAATCAAATGTAGTCTGTAATTAATGTGAACATGTGTATAGAATATTTAATGAAACATAATGTATAATAATAAACAATAAGAGGACATTGAGCAGCGGCGAAGCGACAGGATTGGAGAAAAATCGAAAGAGACGAAACCAAAAGCAGTATACTGTAAAGAAAAAAGACACGACTTATGTACAAATCCCCATCTGTCTTTCTTTGTGTTTTGCTGACTTTTTTTCTACGACAATAGCCGTTCTGACTTGATTATATAGTCTTTTACTGTCTTTCTCTCTTTCTCTGATTCTACACTTTTACTATACGCTGTACATCTATTCCCGTCTTGGTAATACTTAATTGATTTTTGCACTCTCACGTACGCATTATATATATACAATCATCTGTCATTCTGTCCTGCTCTACTGTCTATCTTTTTTAAACTACTCTTTTTTAACCTACTTGACAATTGCATTATTTGTTTAACTTTTCTCTTTTCTGGTTTACTTTACAGAGAAACTCTACACAGTGGGCATAAGGTACGAGTTCCAATGCATCACACTGCGTATTTTGTTTTCGTTTTCGAAACTTCGACCTCCTCCTTCACTTCTTATTACTGTCTATATCTTTCCTTCCTACTACCCAGGGTATGGTAATGTAAGAACTAATTTTTTTCTTTTTAAATTTATCTGCTTGCTACCGTAGTCTTAGCTCTGTGTCATATTCTCTCTTCTGTGTGTATTAATTATTTTAATTTTCGCAAAACGAACAGGATAGTAATTCGGCGGCGAGATTTCCGGTGTTATTGCGATGCAACGCAACTTTTTCAATTTTGCAAAGCGCGTCGGATATGCGATGAAAAAGAAAAAAATCAATAAGAGAGATTCTATTCGGAAAAATTTTTCAATTTCCACGAAATAGTAAGATACAAAAATTTCAGCTTGAAATGTTTCGAGTCCATCCAGATTGCGAGCTCGACTCAAAGCCTTAAAGCAGAAGCAAAATAAGACGAAACACACGCGGATACAGAAAACTTTTGCTTTCTCATTCCGATTTATAAACCAATCATTACTATCCTGTATTGCTCTCATTCAATACTTAACTAACAACTTCGATCGTATCGATCTATTCGCTTCCTCACATCTTATGATCCCCGACGAAAAATTCTACCTTCAAATTCAATTTCACGAGTCAAAAAAAAAAACGAAAGCAAAAAAATAACTAAAAGCATGCCGCACTGCTTCTCCTAAATAGTCATATCCCGCCCTTTCGGCCGAACAATATTTTTTTCCCGCACTTTGGCCGCGAGACTCGTCGCAAAGTCAAAGCCGCGTGCGGACAAAAAAAAGGGCTCCCGCAAACTTTCATATACCTACGGGCGAGCTGCCCGACGGGGTATTACCGCCTCTCTTTCTGCTCGCTGCAGTGGCCGCGGCGGACTTTGCGCGCGCGCGCGCAAAAAAAAACCGAACGGACGCGCTCAATTATTCAGGAGCCGTTGGCTTTGTGCTGCGCGCGAGCCTGTGACGCGGGGATTAGCATTACGTATTGATTTTGCCATTTAGACGAAAGCATATGGGAAAAGCCTTATCCGCGCTGACTTCTCGCTGCGGGGAGAAGCGGGGGAGGGAATGACGGAGGGTGGGGGGAGGGGGAGGGGAGGAGGGAAGAGAAGTGCAAACACGTCCTTTACTTTTCCTACACACTTCTCCGTTTCCCGCCTGAGCCGACGCGCTGTTGACGCTAGTCCGGCGACGATAGTCGTCTGATTCGTTAAAGCAAATACTCAGCACGTGAGCTTATGCGCCCTTTTCGCCGCTGTCTCGCCGATCGCACGTAAGTAGAGCAACATTGACTTTTCACCTTTTGTTACGTGTCTCGCTTGGATGTGGAATGAGTGTATACTGTATACGTTCGCCTGTATCGCGCTGTGTTGCGATTTTTTTTTATTCGCTCCCTCTCATACATAGCGCAGATATATATAGATTTGCTTTTAACAGCTTAATCAGGCTGTATATACAGACGTAAACGCGCAAAAGCGCGGAGAGCTCGGCCGTAATAAAAGTGACCTTTCGCAATCGCAGATACATTGTGTACGCATCGCATTTCCGACCGGTATATATATATGAACTACTCCCGCGGCCGATCGGATGATCCGCGCATCCCCCCCCCCCCCACAAAGACTGTTTTATTCATTTCTCCGTATGAGACAGCCGTAAACTCTTAAGCGGCCGCTACACTGATCAATCATTTCGAGTTAACCGTTTCCCCGCTTCCAAGTTGTCTGGCCGCGCCGTATAAAGCTCTTAGCGGTCCCAGGTGGCTCCTAACCGTGTACGCGCATATACATGTAAATGTGTGCGGGGAAGTGGAGGGGGACGAAAACAAGACGAGAGAGAAAAACGCTTTATACCTATATACACTATATGGTGGTAGAGCACCGGATATCCCTCTCGGAGCATCTCGAGAGGTATATATCTGTATACGCGGGGGGTAATCCTGTTCGGAGACGTTCGTTCCTGGTCATCCGCGTAGACGCGTATCAGCTTTTCTCTGCGGATATCCGCTTGCAGGTGTCCTCGCGCTCGCGCAGCGCAAAGAGATCTGAAATTCAAATTGAAATGTTCCCTTTCGCGCGACGACGACGACACGCGACTGGACAGCCACGTGTGTGTGGGTGTGCGTACCTGAGTGTGTGAGAGAGAGAGAGAGAGAGAACATTAAATATGCAGAACAACGTCGACGTCTCAAAGGGCTTTTCGCGCGAAAAGACGCGGGGGATGGAAGAGACCACCCCTCGTAGTTGGGTTAGCGCATTGCGCTATCCCGCAGTCCGGTGGAATGGGATTCGCGCCGGAGAGCCGAGGTGCGAGCGCAGTCTCGTTTGTGTTTTGCCGCGTGTTGTAGGCAGCAGTCGTGGATTTGCGAGCTTTTGGCCGCATTGGCAGTAGGCGAAGTCGCCGCGGCTCGATCGCGTCGAGCTCGTTATGCGTTATGGATGTGGGCGAGCTTGCGCGCGCGGATGCATCCGGCTGAGCTTTCGGTTGGAAATGCAGATGAGAGGGGATCGAGAGAGGGCCGGTGGATTAGAGTATCGAAGAATTTAATTTATTTTTCACGCACGGGATGTATACACTGCTGTTGAAAATTTTAGAGCAAAATAATCGATCGACGGTTCGTAGAAATACGTATAGAATTTATACTCTCCGGCAACGCACTATAACGATATTTTACGAGAACACGATATTATCCCGTAACGTAATAGTTTCCATTGTAACCCCTCCCCCGCCCCCAAACTTGGGATTATAATGTGCCAAGCGATAATATCCGATGTACCGCCTCGTCCTCTGCGGCGAGGGCTTGCCGCGAGCGATTTTCTCAATCAGTCTAATTAATCCAATGAGTAATTCAAAACACGCGTCCGCTAATTCCCAGCTCGATACGTATCCCGGAAAAGGAAGGCGTGTGCGCGCACACTTAGGAACGTATATATCCGTACATAGATTCCTCGGCTGCGAATCACGGATGAGCAGAAAGATCGAAAGCTTCGGGAGCGATGTTCCCTTTGCGCGCGGCTCGCTCGCACGCGAGAGATTACACGAGGGGCCTCGCGAGAGGTTGTTTGCGGATGCGATCGCGCGCGCCATAATTCACCAGCAGCAGTAGCAGTAGCAGCAGTAGCAGCAGCAGCATCAGACGTATCAGCGAGAGTGAGAGAGAGGGAGTCGTATATAGGGGGGGGGGATAGTAGGGGGATGGTCGATCTTGCCCTCCGCTGTTCTGTCGGGCCGATCTCAAGCTCAGCGCGCGCGCGCGCGCGGGAACACACGGAGGAGCTTAACGGACGTATGTCTACAGCGCGAACACCGCAGCGGCTGTCTCGTGTATACGCGGCCAGACACACAATTTGGGTCAGGATGAGCTGGGCTCTGGGGGTCACGTCCATACCCAGACACGCTGGATCATCCCTCTCTCTCTCTCTCTCGGGCGAATCCCACATGCTCTTTCCTCGCACGCAGCGCCGCGGCGGCGGCTGTAGCCTTGTCTTTCTTACTCGAGCGAGCCAACTGCCGCGCGGATGAGGGTACGTCATGCACGTGTTAGCCGCGCTACGTGCACGCGATTAATGAGAAAACAGGTGGATGGTTACGCGCGAGAAACTGCGCGTGATTAGCGCTGGACGCCGCTGCTTTTCGTTTTAATTTGCGCTCGGGAGAGAGGAGGAGAGGGAGATGAATCTCCATTGGCTGCTTGGCTTTAATTGTGTTCTATAGCATTTTGTTTTTTGTGAAAATAATTTATTTGTAATAGTAATTATTTTGTTTTTGTTTTCATTGACTGCCATGGGTAATTATACGTAATTGTTGGATCTTAATTTTTTTGAAAAGGTGGATACAGATATTTCTCTCTTTTTGCATAAAATTAAACTTTGATAAAAGTTTTTTGAGGGAAGATTTTGGGTCTATACGGCGCCGGATGTAAGAATTCAAATTTATAGCTCCATAATGTAGTGGGATGACGAGAAAAGCAATTTGTATACAAGGAATCATCTATTATCTTATAAACTTTGAAAATGCTATGTAAATATCTCTTGAAATGCCATGTACGTTGCAAGATTTTCATGATTTTGGCATTTTTGACGCGAGATTTGAATTCTTATTTACATTCGTACTCTTCCACAACATCAGCATTACATCTAGTCAATTCTAAGAATGAAAGCAACAGAAAAAAACTTTCACTCCATAAAATTACAAAATCGAAGAAAAATTTCCCAAGCAAATCAAAGCTCAACTCAAACTCGCTTCTCAGAAAAGAAAAACCCCCCTCTATTTTACCCACGATTTCGCACACCTGGCAAAGTCAACGCGGTATAACAGCGTCGCACTGGCGAAGCGCCTCGGAATTAGCTCCGACTCTGCGGGCTGCTCGAGGCAGGATATAGCCGGCAACAATGGTCATTAGTGCATCAGACGCAAGCCGCGGACACGATGACGAAGCTCGCCTGGTCGAGCAAACTCTATGCCGGACGGCTGCCGGCGCCGCTTACAAAGGCGCCTCGAGAACGTTCACGGCGTGTATACTGATTATGACGTCGAGATTGCACTCGATGACTCGTGAACTTGTGCTGTACAGTCAGCCTTTGGTTGTCGACCCAGGTATGCACTAATCGACAACGTACGGGACGATCTTCGAGTTCCTGAGATTTTTTCCTCATATTCTTTTCCCATAAGATTACAACCCGTCCGTATACGTGATTCGCACTCGATGAATTTTTCTCCTTTTCATTGAAATTCTCGTTTCCCGCGACTCTCGGCCCAGGTGGTCGTGCCTCGTCCTCTCCGGCGACGGCTTAGCCTTGACTCGGCGAGAGGGCAGAGTCCTTTGTGGTGTGTTTGCTCCCCTAATGAGGCTGCACGTCCTCGAGACAAACAGCGCCGACGTGCAATTCAACTTTCATGAGCAGCGAATTTACAGTTTGACCGAGTGTGCGACGTCGCGCGGAGATTCCACGCGCAAGCTCGGAAGCGAGAGCTTTCAAGGAGAAGGTCGTCGCGAACTTTCACTTGTTTCTCTCGCGGTCGTGTAACGAGGAAGCTTCATCGCGGCAGCGAAAATTTTGCAGCTCGTTTAATTTCCGCAAACGATCGAGTGATTTCACTCAAGCCAACGCGAATACGAGTTCTTCCCTCCGATACACCCGTACACGGTTCTATCGACGAGCTTTCGAGTTCTCTCCTCCGCAGCGCTGAGTCTATTCCTCTGCCACATCTCCGTCCTCCCCCGTGTGTCTAATATACGCGCGAGCGAACGTGACAATAACGAGACGGCTGATTCGGAGCTTGCGCGCACCGCAGCAGGTAAATCTCATCAATAGCCAAGGCGAGTTTAAGAAGTTCATCGGAAGCGCCTGCATTAGTTATACGCGTCTACGGGCCGCGCACGCGTGCATAATTCTCCCGGCGAGAGAGCCGCGCCACGCACATATAGTCTCTCTCGACGCGCGCAAGCTCGATATCATGGGCCAAGCGCTGGGCGAACGTGACTTAGCTCGACCGCCGAACGGAAAATTATTAATAGGCGAGCTTGATGCAGGCAGCGGCTGCCGCTGCGATACGTCGAGAGGAGGAGGAGGAGGAGGAGGGAGAGAGAGAGGAAGCTACTTAGCGCATGGGCCGGTGCTCGCGCGCGTATCTTCCTGACCCTAGGAATACGGTGATGCGGCCGGGGCTATACTGGCTGACCATTTCCGAGTTCTGGATTGGTGTGTGCCAGGAGGAACCGCTGGTATGGAAGTGACCGCGAGATACCTGCTATGGTTGCGCGCATTGTTTTGCGAATTTATGACTAGGGACTGCGCTCTGGATCGAGGATGAGAGAGGAGCTCGAGGCGGAGCCGGCTGATGCAAGTTTCGGGAGGGGAGCGAGAGAGAGAGAGAGAGAGAGATTTTGCTTTTCCGACGGGGATATAGTTATGGCTTTGGATCGAGGTTGCGTTACAGGTTTTCTTTTGTATTGGGAATGAACTCTTTTTTAGAAAATGATACACTTTTCTTCATCTTTTGTAAGTAGGATTATCTTTAAATTTAATAGAATTATAAAGAATTATAGAATATATTCGTTTGGACATTTCATTGCATTGTTTTGTGTTTCTCATTAAACGTGAATATTATTTTATAATTAATTCAGTTTTGCCAAATCTCAATTGTCTTTTTTCTCTCATGATGGAAGTCTTTTAGATATTTTTTCTCGCATAAAAAAAACCATAAGTTTATCGCAAAAATGCCTTAACACTTATTAAGTACTTTGACAAGAAAAACGCAGACAAAGTAAAACGTTCGATCACCCTCAGTCTTAAGCAGCTATTGAGTGATTTGTTTTGAGCTTTTCATAATAGTTAAACCCCTGTTTACGAGTTGCATGACACGCTTAAGTTCTTGCAAGCTTCAGTATTGATTCTTCATTATTGGCTGTCGTGCAATCCATTCTTTCCTGCACTTCCGAGCAAAGCTGTGCCTCTCGAACCGCGCTCTGAATCCCTCCCGCAAAAAATATCAACAATAAAAAATTCGAAAAATTATAATTATATAATAGAGCAGCCGCGTATAATATGCATTCGAGCTGAGCTTTCTATATTCATAAGCTCTAAAGCTTTTAGCGCGCAGCGCGAGTGCCGTGATTTATGAATTGCGACGAGAAAGGAGTAGGAGAAAGAGCAGAGCGATAGCAGCGGGGGAGAAAAAAGAGCCTCGTGAATTTGTGCGCGCGCGAAGAGTACGGGGGAAAAGCGGGGGGCAAGTGAGAGAAAATGACTGGGCGAAGGGACGCCGGAGTCGAGAGCAGCAGAACAGAGCAGCGAAAGAAATATTTATTCTCCTAGAGCAAGACAATTCCCCGCTACCACTTCCTCCTCGCTGCTCCTTATTCCTCTTATTTTACACGGCTCGCGCTTCTCTCGCTCTTTCTCGCTCTCGCTGCTGAATCTTTTCACGAGTAGTAGTCCGCGAGCAATCTTGGCGCAAAATTACGGCCGACGTGTACGCGGAATGAAGTTTTCCTCGAGTAGTAGTACAGTCCGACGATCCTGTAATTGCAGCCGTATCGAGGGTATTCTTAATACAATAGGAGACGGATCGATTTGACAAGTCTCGTGTAAAGCTGTTAGCAGTTTGTAATGTAATTACATAACTAACGCGACTACGCTGTATGCAGGAGATACCGCGCTAAATATAATATTGAAGATCCGAGTGTCTTACACATACGCTCCCTTTGTAATAACGTTGCTGGGGAATTAGGTTAATGGAATTTTCAAGTAATAGACGAATTCGTCGGATCCCAACGAGGCAATAGAAAATAACTTTATCAACTCGAGACACACACGCACACCGGGTGAAACGTCAGACTAATTACCAAAGCCGCACAATCGCTAATGACTTGTGTACGCAGGATAACAAAGTCCAATAAACTTATCGATAAAGTTCCGCCTTATAGCTGAACATTGATTTAAGTATACTTTTAATGACTTCTTTGGTTCAAGAAAAAAGAATGTAAATGGCAGCACATTAGAAACTGTAGTATATAAACATGTTCATTGAGAGCTGTGCCTCTCTCCGCTCATTCTCGTTACATCCCCAATCGTAGTAAAGTAATCACGTTAAAGATGAGCTACTGCTCTCCCTTCGCGAAGACTTAATCGGGATAAATAAGATTTTTCAAGTCGATCGATTCGTGCACTGATATTCTGAACTGATTCTAATCTCGTCGACGATGATGTCGACGCGATAGGAAAGCTGCATATGATTTTATATTTAAATTGAATTGGTGTGACTGCAGTACACAATGAAAGTTTTATTAGCATCGAGTCTCGGATTTCTCTGATACTTCGTTATAGATGTTTTTGCGACGTTGGAATGGAAAACTGCGCTAATAAGAATCGAATCAGATTATTTTTTTAATTATGTTTGTACCTATTCAGAAAGAAGTGGATTTCGAAATAAGTCTGGATTGTTTTATTTGTACAATTACATTCTGATCTTAAATTTATCAAACTGAAAATTACAGGTATTTAATTCCGTATACAATGTAGAATCTACGATCGCATCATAAAAATGATACGTTTATTGCGTAGTTCTCTACGAAAGTTGAAGCCAAATGTTTTTATTTTATTTCTATGTCTCAGTCTTCGGAAATCCTGATGGATCGACAGAGCACGTGCTGAAATAAGGCAAGAAGTGAAAAACAGATTGCAGTATTCAAGCCGGTAACAGATAAGCGCGCGGAAGTCGACTTTTCGTGCCGGATCGCGTGCCGCAGGAGCATTTCATTTTCTTCCTGCGGAAATTCGAAGAAACACGCTTAGGCATTTCGCCCGGGCATTTTTCCATTCGGCGCAATCAAGCCCGCCTATGCGCCTTATTCGATAGAATAGATAATTTATTTTTTTTCTTACCAAACTCGATCGAATTTCGCGCCACGAATGAATTATTACAAAATTATAGCAGGACATATATTAACGAGCCAGGTATAAAATTTAAAATTATATTTCACTTTCTTTTATTACAATAGCATTATTATCAGAGTAACGCTTTTAACTATAAAATATATACTAGGCAGGAATTCCACTAGGGTAAACAGTCATAAGCAGGCAAAGAATAGACAGAGCTCGATCAACGATTCGCTTTGAGCCTGAAATTTCCATTTCCCGGGGTAACATCAGCGATACTGCACGTGATTAATACCTGTCGACGCGGGTCTGCTCCGGAGCGAGAGATCGCCAAGAAGCCCCGGGGTCTTATTGTTGAAGCATCGCGCTAATAGATACAAATGTGCCGTTACACGAGAACGACGTAATTAGCCCCACCCTTCGGGCGCAGCTTTTACCTTCCGCCTCTGGATACGCGGGAGAAAGAGCGAGACGGAGATAGAGTTGGACGACCGCGACGAGAGCGTTTCTGTCCCATTGTTTCGCCCCGAGCTTTAGTCGCTTGTTATACGTTAAGCCAACGGTATGAATTAAAAGACTTCTCGATATATCTCGCTGCAGCCGATCTGGAAAAATTTGCGCGCTATCCCGAGCGACGAACAATGCGTCGGAGCAGTATTGACCAGGGTATAATTGCAATGCTGACGCGCGCGAGCAATTCGGCTTTTTGATATTGATAAAAAAATTCGCGCGAGAAACTTGGGGTCATTTGTTCGCTGCCGCGCGAAATCGAGAAAAGCACTTAAGAGCTTTAACTTTTTAGTACGAAGTACAAAGAGCTTTACGAGCTTACAGTCGTAAAAATATACGCGGTTCGCGCATAAAGGGGAATATCATTAAAAGAAGCATACCGCTTTGGCAATTGTGTGTGTACACGTACATGCGCGCACACACAGAGCATTAAGCTTTACGGCCACGCGGACTGGGTCGATCTTTCTATACCCGCTTCTAACCTCAGAACTTTTTTGTATCGTCAATAATAAATGCACGGACTTGCTTTTGCCGCAAGCAAACGAGCGAGGTGTGCTCGCAGCTCACCGCATACACGATCATTTATGCATTAGTTCGGTGGTCTTATACGCATGTGCAATCTGCATTGTAATTTATAATTTTTTTTTTTTTACAAAAGACTACTGAGAGTCAGTACAGGGTGAGTATCACGACTAAGTTTCATTAATACCGTGAAACAAGTCGATTCTTCGCAATTCGGGCACGAGAATCGGTAATGTTTGTCGCTTCGACGTCTGCGTCCAACCGCAAGCGTGTATTCCGGATTGGGGTGGGGGTGGTCGAGTGGATGAACGGCAAATGGAAGCGTCGAAATTTATGTTTGTATACAGCGCGACGCCGCGACTGTATTAAATCCATCCGTATATATCCTCGGTCTGCGCGCTCGCAGGAACTGACAGCTTTATTCATAGAGAATACGTTATACAGAGGCTAAAACTTGGCTTTGATCTGGACGCGGGATTATGCAGGCCGAGCCGCACTTAGCTCTGCCGCAGTTTCTCTCGCTCTCCTGCAGCCGCCGCTGCCTCGCGAACTCGAACAGAAGCTGCTGCTGCTGCCGCCGCTGCTTCTAGCTGCTACTGCATTCGCAGTTCCCTCTGTCTTTTGGCGCTTATATACGTGTACGGGGGGGGGGGGTATGTTTGCCGCTATACAGGTATATACCGCGTGTACAGCACGTGTATATGTATATGTGTACCTGCGAGCGCGATATATACAGATATACGTGTATGTTTTGCCGGTTAACCAGAGTTGGCTCGTTCGCTTCTCTGCGCCGGCATCTTTGTCTTACCGGTTACGTTTGTGCATTTATTTGCTGGCTCTTGTATAGTAATGCGCGCGCTCTCACCCTCCCTCTCTCGCGAGAGGTTATATTCTCCACGCAGAATATTCGCAAATCTGAAACTGCGTTAACGTCCTACTTTGTCGTGTAATTAGGTGCGTTGTACTTGTGCACAGGATTGTTTCGAAAGAGCTTATACATTTCTTGTTGACGAAATAACTCTAGCTATGATTTTACGCGACAAGAAGTATTGATTTTCGACTCGGCTTGCACAAGTAGCATTACGTATAGAATGATTGACTTATTATTAATGACCTCGAGGCAGAACCTCTTTGATTTTTTCGCGGTTTAGAAGGTGTTTACTTCTAATCAATTCCATACCTCACTTACGGTTAAATTAGTCAAAGTTTCGAGTTTGAAAATGTAATGCTGTTATAAATTAGTAACTGCCAGTTAATCAAATCGAATTCGGCATTCTCTGCCTAACCATCGTCGCTCAACTCCGAAGCACCCCTTCACGCCGAACCTTCTCTCCCCGAGACGTAGAAACCCCAGCCGAAAGAGACCCTCTGGCGCAGAGAAAATCCAGCGAGAAAAAGTAGACAAAAGAGTCCCTTTGTAAACGAGTCGCCTCCACCTCCTCGCGATCCTCCAGCCCGAAACCCCCGACTGTAACGCACGCACATCGGCCGACGAAGCAGCTCCCCCTCGAAGTGCTCTATAATCGACGGTGCGGTGCGACCTCCCTTGAAAAAAGAAAAAAAAAACGAGCGGTACAAAAAAGCCAGCAACGCTTTGAAGTCTCGTTGGGCTGCGACTCTTAGCGCGGAGCGGCGGATGAAAGCCCGGGTGTACATAGCTCTCTCTCCTATCCATTCTTGGTCCGCGGATCATTAAGGCGCCGCGGCAGAAATGACTGGGGCGCTCGGCTACACGGCTCCGTAACGAAGAGGGCGAAGCTCACCAGCCGCCGCCTGGACAAAGTGGCCAACTCGAGCGAGGAATCGTCGCGCTCTGCGCGCGCACCGTCGCTTCCGATCAAACGTCCCAACGCCGTCGCGGAGAAGACGCCGCGAGTGACTTTTCGCCCGGCGGTGCGCGATGACCCTCTGATTTATTGTCGAGCCAAGGCTCGATATAGCTCGGAGATTTTGCGGCGATATTACACTGTCGGATCGACTTCCGCTGAGCGATCGGGCGATAAATCAAAGATCCTCCCGGTCCTACCTGGCGCATGAATATTCGAAACGTTTCACTTTCAACGCACCTGAATAAATCTTGCCGGCGAGAGAGTGGGGGGGGGGGATTTCGAATGTTTCGCGCTCGTCGAGTCCGCGTTACACGCGCGCGCTCTCCACGGCGAATATCGTTCGTCAAAGCCGATTTGTTGCCTAAACAAGCTCATTCGTCGTGAAATTAGTCGTCGAGAGCTGCTCGCGCACGATGCGACCTCCCAAAACTATTCAAATTTCAGTGCAATACCATGTGTATCATTGTGCGCGAAAGGGAAAGAGCGACGCCCACGAGAGAGAGAGACCCGAAAATGGACGCACTACTGATTCGCCGTGTCGACCAATCGTCCGTACATACGGAAAATCAGGACACAAAGGGATATGATATTCCGAGCCTCTCTGTCCACACAATCGAGCGCGAGTCCCACATATATAGACATACACGTAAGCGCGCGTGACGAGCCACTTGGTACATCGTCCCCATCTATCTGACTTGGATAATTCGTCGCGCGGATGCTGACGCGCGCACGTTCCGGCCGACGAGTCAAGTTTCTACACGTGTAATTTCGCTCTGGCTCGCCGTGTCGCGGGTATACGTTTTATTGGATTGTTCGGGAAAGCCCGGATGCCATATCGGACTGTAACTTTTGCCACTGGGAAACCAGTGATTTTGTTACGGCCGGACTTTCGGGGCTGCTTTCCGCAAGCTCTGATTCTGCTCTCTCTTTTTTTTGTATTTGTAACTCGTTCGTTACGTGGGCGATGGTTTTTATTGTTGAGAGAGAGAGAGAGAAAAAACGCAGTACGGAATGTAGATTGAAAGCGTGTTTGGAGAATTGGGATCGTAACGTTCAGGATATGGTACAAGCTTCACTATGTATTAATTGTAATTTATGTTAATATTGTGTGATTGTGACATGAATTGTTTGATTTGATTTATTTTTCGGCTTCCACTACGCTAACAGCAGTTATAGCTGACGTTTCGTAAATATTTCTATGCCAGTGGTACTTAATTATAGATTTTGAAATTCCGCGGTCCGCCGATACTTGAATTGTAATAAGCTTAATTACTTGGATTATTGAATCAATGAAATATAGATTGAATAGTTCGAAAGCGATTACCTAATGCTCTAATATGGGGCTTTTTAATCCGTATAACCTTTTCCAGCTAATACTTATCCCTTGCTTAGCTACTCTTTTCACCTAGACTCTGTCATTAAAGATTACAATACTTAATCCAATTGTACAATATTATTCCCGAACACTACGTGAATTCATTGATAAGAATGATAATATTTTTTACACATAAATTTTTTTTACACATACAATTCAGAAGTAGGCGCTGAATTGGCAATTTAATTGGGTAGTTTGATGCAGGTTCTTGAGCACCCAATCAGACGACGAAATACATGGTGTGCCTCCGAGCGATCCTTACAGATGCGACATTGTAGGCAATAAACTTCCCCATATATTACGTACGCGAAGTTTAAAAAAAAAAGGAATCAAAGAACGACTTATTGGGCACTTAAAACTGTATAACAGCGGGGGGTCGGCAATGAAAAGTCAAAGAAAAATAAACCCCCGAGAGCAATATAACGTAACGTTAAGGCGGAAAAAGAAAACGGATAAAAATTGAAAGCGGCCTCGCGCGCGCGCGCGGAAGACGCCGGCGAGATTAAGGAAAGTTGAGCAAAGTCGGCCACTTCACTTGATTGCGGTGCTTCATCATGAACATTTTCTTTTAACAACGGAACACTCGCGTATTATTTATGGACTGACAAGCCCAAGACTTTGGGACCACAATATGCCTCTTCCGGCTATGTTTTCACGCTGCAGCAGGTGAAAACTCGTCCAAACTTTTGGTTCGCTCTCATCCCTGTGTGTGCGGCACACATCAGACGAGCATTTATTTTTACTTTTGGACGTGTCCGTTAAAATGTGAATAGAAATGCCTTTTTTTTAAAAATAGGAAGAATACTTGGACAGTATTCGTATTTCCGTTAAACTTTTCGTTCCAGTTCAGCTGTATTCGAAATGACAAATTTTACTTGCGATGATAAATTTAAATCTTAAATATAACGTGGTCTTTCAAAAGATATATACCTGTGCTTTCGAAATGTAAGGAAAGAGGATTCGTCAGTTGGCTTCCTCTCTTTTATTGCCACAAATTTGAATAAGCCAACGAAATGACGCGGCATTGAACAATGATTTAGTAAATTTACTTGAAAATTGTCAATTCTTGGATTAATAAGCGCTTAAGCATCGGCAGATGAACAATAACGAAGTCGTTAATCAGCCATTGATATCGGCCAATTGTTCGTGAAATCCGGTGCGTATGCGAATCTTCAAAAATACAAACAAAACGGGCTCACATTCATATTGATGATCTTATTCAGCAGCGATTGATTGCCGCCTCTGCATAAAAAGACGTGATTCTTCATTGTTCATTCCGCATTATATTCCCGATGCACATCGAACCTCGTTCGTCGAAAATCAATTCCGCCGTCCTATTATTTCCACATTATAAACGCGATATACACATAGAGCTCGGCAAACTTTTGTAAAATTAACTGCAGAGAAAGCGTGTATACGTATACTTCGACGAACCTCGCGATCACGTAAACGAACTATTCAAAACAATTTTCCCGCACGCATCCCGCGGTCTCGAGATCAATAGTTGACCGATATATAAAGTATATCGAGCCCCGCCGCGTCGAGCATAATTATCGGCTTTTCCGTCAAGTTTCCAGAGTACATCGACGGCGGCGACGCCATCGATAGCTCGAGCAAGTTAATTTGGCGCAATAAGTGCCAGGCGCTGAGAGAGAGAGAGAGAGAGAGAGAGAGAGAGAGAGAGAGAGAGAGAGAGACCTATATACGCACACGGTACACACACGCGTTACTTTCGCGCTCGCGGCCCAAAGGCTGCAGCTTCGTTTTCGGAGGGAATTCGCCCCCCGCGTTAATCGAGGATCAAATGCTAGAATGCGCGCTACACGGCTTTTCAAGTCCCGTAATTAAACGAGCTTGACAAAGCCGTTGTCGGAACTCCAGCGAGCGAAAGGGGGGAAGCTGGGGGGGGGGGGGGAAGCGGCACGTCAAAGCTCAGGTAAATATACCGAGAGCCAACGATGCGTGCGTTGTTGTTGCTAAGACGACGGGGCTGATTAATAACGTGACGAGGGGGGGGGGGGGGAGAGCCGCAAGCTCGTCAACAGCGCTTCGATGGCGCTCTCGAGAGATCGTTAATGAATAACTGTGAATGCTCTCGGCCTCTCTCGATGTGTGTGTGCGTGTGTGTGTGTATATAGCGACCGGTGAGCCGCGTTACACGATTAGATATACTGCCCGGGCGTGTATTATATGCTCTTGGTCCACTTTGCGAGAGGAGCGGCTCGTCGCGGGCAAGTGATGCCGCACACGGTTGACGCCGCGTCGCGCACGGGAGTGACGGTTTGAGTAATTATGCTGTTCGACGTGGCTTTTGAATTTGATGACCGGGCGAAATCGGCGTTTTGCGGATATATATAAAGCCTTGGAAAATTTATGTACACTCCGCGTCGTTGCGGAGGTGGGGGGGGATTCGCACTCGAGATGCTTCGGAAAAATTGAATTAGATACGCTCGAGCGTATTGGACTTTTTTAACGAGATGGCCATTAGCTGCATTGGGACGGGCTGGAATCGAGAATTTATCTTCTTCGGCTCTGGAACTTTGCTTTTTTATTCGTTGTGAATTTCAGTACAACAAAATGAAAGCATAGCGTATATACGTTTAAGAAAATAATTTTCACTATGAAAAGCTCGAGTCACCGTCAGAGACATCTGCGAGGGCGATCAGGCTTGCTCTCAAAGTATTTTTCTTTCCTTACACAGCAGAGCAGCGAAATAGAAGCAAAAGATACTTTGTCGCTTCCGCTTGTCGAGTTCCGCGGCAATACCCGGAATAATAACTCCGGGGGATTTATCTCCAACTTTGTTCATTATTCCAGCAATTAGCAGCTCGTCCCAATGACGCGGGTCTCGCTGGGTTCGCCCAACGTTTTCCTTGCGGACTGCATTGCGTAGACGTTCGGCTGAACTTTCGTCACCGTGTGCCACGAAGTTTTTCTTATCGTCTTTGGTAAACAGGTGCGGGAGTCGGTTGTACTCGCACAAGCTCGTATCATGGTATCGTCGTGAATGCAGGTGTTCTTTCGAGTTTAATCACGAGCTTTACCGACGGAAGATAAATCTGGCGCGGGCAGAAAGTTTTAGGAAAAATTCGCTCATTTTGAATGCAGTTTTTCTTTGCCTGACTTTCGTGCGCATTGTCTTGCTTCTAAAATGTTAAATGACATTCGCGTTTTAATATTTCGTGATCGCGCAATAAGTAGCCAATGCCACAGTTTCGAGTAATAAATTATGTAAGAGCGAATGATATTTACGTTGTTGACTAAATCCTCTAAATCGAGTGCATTGGTTTACCTCCTGTACTGAGCATTAAACATAAAGAAGATTACGTGTTTCGCTCTATCTCGAAATGATTTCTATAGAAACTGTTCACAGTAACATTATAAAATTATTATTACGAACTTTATATTTATCGATGAATTAATTGCAACTATAATTTTTACCCTATTTTAGTCAAAATGCGCAATAATCCACGTTTACAAGCTTTCATGTGCCTATAGTAATACAGCATTATAAAATCACTTTCTCAATTTTCAATTTATCCAGGAATACATTAAATATTTCATACACTTCATAACATTACGGAGGCCATTTCATCTAATTAATAATAATAGTAGTAATAATCATAGTAACAACAATATTAACGTAATTAATAATAATATTATTCTGATAATTTTGTTGATGGATTCACTCGTGTGCAATGCAGGTTGCATTACGGAAATTATAATAGTTTAGAAAAAAAGGCCGAGCCATTGAGCCGCAAGCATGAATAACTAACAACAAGTTGCGGAAAAGCAGCTTATAGATACACCCGTAAACTGAGTAAATCAATACCTGTATATATGAACTCGCTAATATACCAAACAAACACAGCCCACCGCCATCCAACGCCTCTACAAATCCTATTAAACAAACTCTCTCTCTCTCTCTCTCTCTCGATTCGTAAATTAATTTTCCCCCCTTTCGCGCCGTCTACCTGGAGACTACTCCCTATAACGCTGGCAATACACGTCGATCTTTTTCCGCTCGAAACTCCGGCGAGTGTGTGTGTATATGTACAGCGGGGTCGAAGTCTCTTCGGCGTTTTTGCCGTCGGGCGTGTAATCGACAGGTGCCACCGCAGCGAGGAAAACTGCTCCCGGAGAAGCCGGAAACCGCGACTGTCGCTGCTTTGCTTATACTGTTGCTGCTGACAAAGCTGCTCTCTCTCTCTCTCTACACACTAATATTCTTTGCGCGAAAGTTCGCCCCATGTACCCTAATACCTCTGACGTTCACTGCTTGTAGTGGTAAATTGAAGGAACGATTGGAATAAGGGAGATGGGAAAGGATTAGTTAACAAAGTTTTTGTTTGGGTTTCCATGTTACAATAGGACGGTTTTGTGTGGTGTATTATTGTAAGGTAAATGTGGGACTCTGCAGTGCCGATGAAAAACTTGGGACTTCGAAGTTTGAAATTCGCTCATTAAACGGGCAGAAGTACAGTTGAAATTGAGAAATACGAATATTGCAAATGTGATTAGTATTTAAGAACGAGAGTATAAGGCTGTAGAAAAAACTACTAGAGCGAGCTTACATTCTTTAGTACAAAGTGAACATTGCTCAACTCAGATTGCGATTTATTAAAAGTAAAGCAGAGTAAATGTTACATATTTCCTATATTTCATGTACTTATTAGTTTAATACAGAAAATTATTCGAACCTCTAACACCTTCAAATTTTTATGTAGAAGCTATTTGATGAAATTGAACAATTTTTTTATACTAATCGAAAAATATATCTAAAAACATCTTCTCAACCCGCAGACTCTCTGCGCAACGCCGCAACTATTCAAATCCATAAGTTCAAACCCAAATATACAGCATCGCACATCAAAATTCTATAAACTATGCCACCGCCGCGTCACCTCTGAAATCCAGCCATCTTAACCCTTGTTCCCCAGCGCAACCTTTGAAATCCTTCTGCGTCGCCCCCATCTCGCGGCGCAGCCTCGAATAATCCTTCCGGAAACGAAGGCAAACGCACAGTCCCCCCCCCCCCCCTCGCCGGAGAACTACGGATTTGAATTTGTCGTGCAACACGCGGCCGCGGCTTTGCATATCATTTGCTCGACTACACACAGCCGTATATATACGTCTACGCGTACCTACATAGGGGGTGTACGCGGCAGACAGAGTCACACATCACCAAGTGAAATAGAGTGCGACAATATATACATACGTATGCGCGCGCGGGGAGAGGAAAATTTTCGATGCCTATGAACGACTTCGGGGCGCGTCGTTTTCCGGCTATTGTTTTGCAAATTGAATTTCGGCGGCGACGGTGGTCCCCGGAGCTGCGCGCCAGGAACAAAAAAAATGCCGGGATTTCGGGCGCGCGGCGAACGATCATTCCGGCGACGCGCGCCGCGTTTTGCGATTCCTCGCTGTCGCTTTTTCGCTCTCCGGATTTTTGCGGGGGCTGCTCGACGGCTTTGCGAAATGCCGGAACAACATGCGGATTGATTTTTTACGCTAGTTATGAATGCATAACGAACGCTATTTCGAAGCGGAGGCTTTTTTTTTAATTTCGCTCTCTCGCGCCCTCCGCCGCGCGAGTCGCTGATTGAGAGAGCACAGCTCCGCGCGCGGGCTTTTCATTGTTGATAAATATTTTTTCCGAAGTTTTTCGTGCCCGCAGCTCCTGTAATGGACTTTCGCAATCTGGACTCCGGACGATCCTCGGCGAGAGCGAGACGGATTTCTGTTTAAAAACGATAGTTTCGATGTCGCATAGTTGTCCACGTTGTAGAACAGTATAATTCATTGCGAAAATACACCCTCTTCTCTGCTTATCACCGCTGCAATAATTCTAATTTACCGTTATTAAAACCCCAACGACGACGAATTCCGCAAACGAGATCCCGAGAGAGAGAGAGAAAAAAAAATTTACACCGCGCGCATATCATAAACGCTCGATGTAAAGCCGCGCTTTCGCAATGATAATCTGCAATTACAAGTACTAAATCCGCTAACGTGATTTATATTCACCGACACGTCCGCCTTCTCGGCCCCTCTAATCAACAAGTGCATATTAACGAGCGCCGAGTGCTGCATGTACCCACACAAACACACGTCGACAGAGAAAATAATGCCTCGACGACAGCAACGAGGCGCTCGCCGCTGATCTCTCGCCTCCCTGCGCACACAGTGACGCGCCTGTACGTATACTTCGCGTGTACACACGTGTGTACGCACAGGTCGCCGACTCAGCTGTCGAGCGGGAGAGTAAGTATTTAGATCGTCGCCTGCGTAGCGCAGAGGATGAGAGCGAGTTTAACGGAGCCGAGGCTTACGCGCCGACTTGAGGGTCTTCCACGGACTGCGTCCGCGTCTGCGCGCGTAAATCAATAGCTATCCACACACGAGCCTGGCCTAGTGCGTCGGTTATTTATTTCCAGCGGCCTGAATGTTAAAGTGCGAGCTGTCGCGCGATGGGCAGGCGAGAGGCATTGCGTTATTTGCCTGTATTGGGTGACGGCTCTGACTGATCGGGTGCGAAGTCTCGCGGCTGTCGCTGCGGCCGGGGCGACGCGTCTTACGTATAATGACCAGTTCTCGTAGAAAAATGCACTTTTCGGAGGTCCAGAAAATTTAAAAAAAAAAAAACGTTAAATGGTTCAGAAATATGGTTCATCCTCTGTCTTTTGACTATCTTTTGGCTTACAGAAGAAAGTCTCATTAGTCCGAAACCTCTAGCTTGAAAAATAAAATTTCGATTTCTGGACCCCCGAAAAGTGCATTTTTCTATGAGAACTGGTCATATAGACACGACGCGTCTGGTTTTCGGGCAGGAGAAGGTGTGGGTTGCGGTGCGGTTGTTTGCTTTTTTTTCTTTGCTGGGTGCGAAGAAATAATTGTTATTGTAGGTGATTTGCGATAGAATTACGTGGCTGTTATTCATTGCGCGCAACACCGATATTTACAATTAATCACAGAGTTTTACTGCAAGCTTTTATTACTTTAGGATGTATGAGAAGGCTTTATTGCTGTAAGGTGATAGAGAATTGCAGCATTGTTCAATAAATTAGCATTTTAATATTGTTTGATAAATTATGATTTTATGAATTATTAATTATTCAATTAATGAATATTTTTACGCTTCATTGTTTTTTAATGACCGATCCGCTAAAAGTGCCGTGAAAACACTTTTTGATTGTAAAAGTATTTGAAAATAAAATTAAAATTTGAATATATTGCTTAAAATTTTAAGTTCATTAAACTTTCGCTAACGCTGACATAAATCTTTTCTGTTTCAGGTAAATTATTCAATTTGTTAACCTTCAATAACGCTCGTGTGATGGTAAGTTGCTGAGAAAAACTTGCATCAATCATAAATTATTTTTTTTTTCAAAAATGTTGTTGAAACATATGCTATTTCAACGATCGTGCGAAGTTATCCCAAAAATAGTATAAATTTGACTGCATTAATTCTTTTAAAAATATAACGTTTACATTCAACTGAACGAAGCCATAAAACTCAGCCATATTTAACTGTAGATACATGAATTCCATTTTTCTCTATCGTAGATATCAATCAATTCATAATATTCCACGTATAAAACAAAAAGTAGTCCACGTGTCAATAAAGTAATAAAGGAAAGACGAAACCGATTCCCGACGTTTCCATCCTATCAATTGATAGAACTAGCGAAATTCAGCGCGCGCATTTTCCTTCATTTTATTTTTCAAATTTTTTAAAATTAATAAACCCATACCGTCTACAATGCCTTCACGCGCATTTATCCAAATCACGATATTGTCTTTCCGAAAAATTTCCCTCAAATCTCACGCACTGGCGTGTCGTGTAAACAACTAATGAAATCGCATTATCAAAGCCACCCCGCAACGCGTGTCCGACCGCCGCGTCGTGTTTTCGCGAAAAGATTTATATACCCGGGAAAAAGCATATCTCTATTCCATTCTCTTTTTTTCTGTCGTACATTTAGCTTTTACCCGACTGACTGCTGCTATATGCCTCCGCTGATGCGAACGGCCGTGGGCTTCATGTCCAGGGCTTTGTACGCTCCGGCCGTTTCGAGATATATGCTAAAATGGGAGGACAGGTGATTGATGGCCCGTTAATTGCTAGCTCCGCGTTGATTTGTCGTGATTCGATTAGCCTAGAGCGCTTTAAAATAATATACCGAGATCGATCTTGCGAGAAAATTCTGTGCTTTTTTTTCTGCGCGTGTGCGCGCGCGCTTTTTCTTGCACTGGCAATCAACATTGTTGGATAATTACGCGGTTGTCTGTGGTTTCGAAAATTATCGGGCCCGAGGTGAACCGTACAGCCATTAATTAATGCTCTTATTTACGGTCCAAAATCATTCCTGGTCGAGAAGATTATACTGCTGAATTGACCTAATTAGTAGTTATGTCTGTCAGTGGAATATATCACTATTGACCTATAAATAGGATTCGTGATACAATGCTGTAAATTCTATTGTTGGAAATTCTATATCTAAATTCAAATCAAGATTAATAAAAAACACAACCCAACCAATATTGTTTACATGTATATAAACTCGAAATCATACCTGAAATTACGTCGAAAGAAGAAGTCTTGCGAATCGTGTCTGACCAGACCCCGCCTCTATCTACTTACGCGCATTCGCTTCCCCCCCTCGTACACCTATAGAAACCTGTAACGACACAGTCAGCTGATTATTATTGACGAATTTCAAGTGAAAATAAGCTGTCGCACGGCAACATCATTACGCCGTCAAAGATAACACGTCAATCAAAATAAACAGCTGACTCACCGCCCGCAAGATCTCGAGCCCCTTGAAGCACGCGAGCCTCAAAGAAAACGTCGCCCTGCTTATTCTCCAAACAGCAATTTCAATTCGGAAATCCATCAGCCGCAATCAAACTCCAGCAATCAGTAACTAGCTTACTTATTTGTTTACCCAACATCTCCAACTAGTGCTCCACTGCATTTCCGCGTCTTTCTCTCTCTCTCTATCCCCGGCATAGTGACTTGGAAACACACACACACACACACACCTACACGCATACAATATATCTCGTGCGCTCATGTATATACACGTACAGACACACTCACACACAAGTATTCGCATCAACGCGTCGCGTCAACCATAGACTCACCCACGCGACGTATGTATAACTAGAAGCCAGGCAGCCGCTGCCGCCGTCGTCGTCGGCGACGTTGCCCCATTGTAACGCGTAACGAGGGGCAATTTTTCCCGACTCGAACAATGCGTCGCATTAGCGCATTGTGAGCCGGCGGGGGCTGCTATCATGCGACGCGCGGCGGCGGCGGCGGCGGCAATCTGCGCGCATCCTCGCTTATTTTGGATGTATACGCGGACGCTCTGATTCTGTCGGCCGGAGGGAAAGCTCTCCTCTTTGTCGCTCTGCTGCTCTATACGCACACACACACACACACACACACACACACACACACACACACACACACACACACACACACAGCCACGTGCCGTGTGCGACGACGAGCTGTTGCGATATTTATTTTGGCATCGCTATAGGGTCGTGCACCGCATCGGTCGCTAGTGTGATGTTGAAGCTCCCTCGCAAATGTATAACGCGCAGCGATGATGCTTATATTGGATGAAGTAGTAAAGGCTGAAAATTATTCCGTTGGGTTTGTGTACTACTTTGTTTACATACTCGGATGTGTAGACTCGCGAGTTTTGGCGGCCGGTGAAAAATAACGGGAAAAATTCGAGCAGCGTGCATTTGCGAAAGCCGTATTGTTTTTACGGTGAATTTCGCATCTCGCCCAATAAAGCACGCGTGTACTATATTCCATATATATGTGTGTAGCCGTGACAGCTGAACGCAATGAAATCCGTCCGTTTGTAATGCCATCGATGCGTCGTCGCCGCTTGTTTCGAGTGTATACGTATATGTTGTTATGCATCGCGTCGACTCTTTCGCATTTTAAATCAGTCGCGAGAGACGATCCAAATATGCGCGGTATGCGCCTATCTATACACTTGTGTGTTTTACGTATGTGTCCGCGTGTTTACAGTATGCACTGTATTCACGAGGCGCGTTTTGCGCCCGACGCGCCGGAATCGATGCTCGATTTACATTCGCCAATGGAATTCGCGCGAAAAGCGTCCCGGAATATACATATATATATATACGTATAAGTATCGTATTGTTTGATTTGCCCCCTTCCCCCCCTCCCCCGGTCGCGGCCAGGCGAGTCGTGGTAAATTTAGTACACAAGGATATTCCTTTGTTGCGGCTTCTTGTTTAACGCGCGACACGACGATTTTTACTGCTCTCTCTCACCCCTCGCGTTGGCTAATTTTTAAGACTGCGGCGTACGTTCGGGAATTTCACGAGCGATTCGAGGAGGCTTTGTTTCGCAAATTTTCACTGATTGTGGCGGCCCGAATTCAGATGTTAATCCGGCGTCGTTGCAAAATTGTATGCTGGAATTCATGCTGGCTTTAATTCGAAAGAAAATTGTTGTAGCCTCGCTACAGCGGCTCGTTCGCTGCAAAGCTTAAAAGAATATAATTTCTATTCAAAATAGTGCAGCTTATAGCGGAGCTTATGTAATACAGTTATTCCTCCAATCCACGTGGCAGAAAAAAGATTAAATTTCTGAATAAACATTTGCTTTGAATATGTCGATAAAAAATACATTGCGGTGAATTCAGAATCGCAAAATTTTGCGCTTTAATGCGGGGCGGTTCCAACCCAATTGCATTTTATTACGTTGTTTCAAAGCTCCCCTCGACCCCTCGAATATCTCACTGACGGGTTTATGAAAACGAGTGAAAATACATTTTTTTCCGTAGATTTTCGAGTTTATGCTTCGAAAACATTCTTGAGGTCGAAAAAATTCTTTATTTTTACCGAGAAAAATTTGTTATTAAACACAAATTAAATATAATATTATATCTCTGAATTAATTAAAATTTAATTGAATGCAACAATTTTTTTTTTTAATAATGTTTGTATATAGGATGTATACATGCGTAAATCATCACAAGAACGATTAATTCGAAAACAAAGAGAATACGAAGGTAGAGTATGCTGTAATTGCAAACGCTCCGCGCTACGAATTCCGGAAAGCCTTGTTATTCAATTACACGAAAACATATAATCGAACGAAAGCTTTCCCTACCCACATACGTTAAATTAAAATCGTATTATGTTAAACATGCCAAAAGCCATTTATTCTCCAACGTTTAATTGAAATATCAGCCGATATCCACGTCGTTCTCGCATAAATACTATAATTTCCGCGCAGTACTCGCAAATTTCCCGGCCACCCCCGCAGCCTCGGGGAAAAAAAGCAAAAGCCCGATCCAGTACGAACTCGCAAAAATAGCATTCCCTTGCCATCAGCGGCAAAGTATGTGCGCTCCATAGTGGACGAGCGAAGATCAAACACGAAGCGAGTGCCGTAACAAAAACAAGAGGAGAAAAACGAGTCGAAAAAGCGCGTCGAGAGAGAAAGAGGGAATAGGGGTTGGGAGGGGTGGTGGGAGAAGAGAAAAACCGAAAGCAGGCCAGGTAAAACAGAGTTATCCGACGATGGATATATTCAAAGCTCGGAGGTGTACTTACACACCGGTCCTTCGTGTGTGTGCGTATATAGAGCGTCTCTCTCCGCGTGTCCAGTAGTTGCCCCCCCCCTCCCCTCTCGTTGATTGACGATTTACATAGACAAATAAGTTGGCTCTGATGAGGCTCGCGCGTGTTTGCGAAGCAGTCGAATAATTGTTTTCGACGAATTGCACGCCCCACCCTCGAAATAGCCGGCTCGAGTTTCGGGCAAATGACGAGCGCGCGCGGCTGTTGCTCCGGGAAAAAAAGGGGGAAAAAAGAACCGTGAAAAAGGCCGGCGCCCGAGCAAACAGAGCAAGTCGCAGAGGATGCGCACGAAAGAAAGGAGGAACGAGAGGTAGAGAGAGAGAAGAGGCTTTGGAAAATTGTTTGCATTCGCGACGCGTCCCAAAATTCGAGAGGCTTTCGTACGAGTTGCCAGTCTGTGCATTGTGTGTGCGGCTCTTTTTTTTCCGAACACAGTCGAGCCGATGTTTAAATAAAGCCTTTTTTTCTCGACTCCGCGCGTACGCTCAAGGAAAATACGATGCGGACAATTGCGTTAGACCGAGTAGACTGATTTTCGGGCTGGGTTCGAATAGACGCAAGAATATTTTGTTTGCGCGTTGAAAACATTGACAAATTAATTTTGTATTCAATTTTTTAAATTTGAAAAAATAAACTGTTATCTTAATACTTTGACTTACTGCATTTTATAGAAGAATAAAAGATATTCATTTTTTTTTTCGAGTAAAAAGCTTGGTGCTTTGTAAAAAACCTACGTTTTTTATCGTGGATTTTATGACTCATAAAAATTTCAAAGCAAAGCAATATAAATGACATTCAAACATTTACTTGCATTAAAAATTACGCATTAAATATCTAGTTGATCGTTGAATTTAGGGGTTCAATAATGTATTATATTAATGCATGAAAATATACTTAAATTTTTTATGAATATATATATATATATATATATATATATAAAATATAAAATTGAAACATTGAAATGCATAACAAATTATAATTAATTAAGATAATTAATTTTATGAAAGATGTCATGAAAATGTATATGTCACGCACATTAAAAATAAAAAATTCAATTTCATTCATTGAACATAATATTTTATTGATACAAAAGTTTGAATATTATGAAACAAAGTGATTGAAATAAGCTACTTTTAAAGCGATTTTATCTAGTATATCATTAAACATATTTCTTATATTTACAGGATATATTATATTATACTTATTTAAGAAGATCACATCCTTTTCAAATACATACCACTTTGTTATTTACGTTAAATATACATTTCAACAAATATTTTAATTAACTTTCCAAAAGTTTGACTTCCTCAATAACAATGTGATTGAAAGAAGTAATTATTTTACTCAATTCGGACACGGAATCTTTATTCGTTGAATTTAATAATTAATAAATTCGTTTTACACATAAAATACGAAATAAATAAACATAATTGAAAATTGCATTTTTGAGTTAATTTCAAAGTTTATTTAACATCTGTAACTAACGTTTCATTCCCCAGACAATTCCAAACGCATCAGCTGTTTGTATGGGAATGATTAATTAAACGTCAGGTAAAGAATATCCACTGAATTCTCGTACACGCCAGATACATAGAAAGACAGTATATCTGTTAATTGAATTGTTATTCGAGTACTCGTAGTTCATATACAATAAACGTATACTAAATTTTTACCGACAAATTGCCGCCACATAGTTTTGACGAACAATTAACAACTGCCTAAAGTCAACGTAAAATAAAAAAATTATAATAATCCTATACATCACCGAAAATTACGAATTTGGCACGTGGACACTACAGACTACTATCTTACAAAACCATGCGTACGACGGCCCCGCAAAGTCAACTCGCCAAAATAATCCATCGGCTCCAGCCGACGACAGCCAAGCCCAGCGTAATCCCCGTGAATTCCATCCTCGCAGCCGCACCGGCCACGGGATGTTCCTCGGCCGGCTCGTCGACCCTGTACTCGACCGGCAGCGAGTAGTTCCCCAGCAGCTCCCGCCAGAATTGCATTCGTTCGGGCTGGAACGGGCCGTCCACCATGGCTCGATCGGTCGAGCGTCCGTTGCCTATCCTCATGTAGCGTCCAGCTTTCTGGTAGGGCTCCCAGTCGCTCGAGGTCAGTCGCGCGCTCGGAATCCTGCACATTCGCACGCCAGCGAGGCGCATATATAGCTATGTATACGTCGGCGCTGTTTGCACGCTTTAGGGAAGTTTACAGTTGAATCGGCGAATAGCCAATATGTGTGCTCGAAGGGATATGACCGACGGGAAAGGATTATACGAGCGAGCGAACGTATATTGTAAGTCGTATTGCGGAAGAGCCGGATGATTATTGCTTGGGGATTTGAATTTGTCGAGTTGCTCCATTGGTGGGGAGGGGGTGAATATTGGGTTGGGATGTTGAACATTTTTTTTGAAGCTTACCCAGTTCTCGCGAAGTTCGTCCACATTTCCGTCATGGTGCTGATCATCGTTTCGTCGCTCAGTGTATTGGACAATTGTAGGTCGGCCCATTGTTGGTTTAAGAACGGGAATACGTAGTTGAGGTCGTCGCCGTGTCCAACACCTTGGCAAGATTAAAATTTGAAGAATTAAAGGAATTTCGGTTGCGCGGATTTTTGGGAAAAGCGCGTATAACTTACCGAATCGAAATGGGATGCCCCATCGGAAGGTCATACTGAAGGTACCCTCGTACTCGAACTGGTAAAAGTAAACATTGGATCTCATGTGCTTTGACTGTTTTTCCAAACAATCGAATACTGGAAAGGTAAACATTGGATCGCCTACTGCCTGTAGGATAAAGCAATTGTTTATAGAATTATTTTTTAATGTTTCTCGTGCAGCACACATTTTGGTTGGTCGGTAAATTTTTTCATACGCGAGAAATATAAATATACAGCGATGCCGAAACAGTAACTAATATTATTGTAGCGAATGTAACTGCAATGCTACTACGCAAATTAATTATTCCAGTTATCTATACACGACCAGAATGCGTATGCGAGCCCACAATTTTATTAATTAATAAAATTAAATATAAAATAATTATAAACATTATGCATGCGGTTTCATACTCATCTCGCGCGAAAGAATTTTTTATGCGTTTTAAACAATAAATTTTAACAAAACGCAGTAAACTTGGAAGCGCGTATAAATGCAAAATTACTTATAACTGTTTCATTGAATTTTTCCGTATTGCCGTATTTAATTACTTCAGAGATGAAACTTACCGGAGCAATGTTCGCTTCGAAATTCTTCTGAACATCGCCGTCGAAGTAAAAGTCCTTGACTTCGCGCATAAATTCCGTCTGATTATTCAATCTATCGAATAGTTGCGTTACGTATGGATACAGTCTGTCGAAGTCCGCTAATAGTTCATCTTTTAAATTACTGTTCAACAGAAAATCTGAAACATAAGCGTCGTGATCTTTTCAAACATCCGTATATCCTTATCTTAAATTACGATTTTCGAACCTCGCATTCATGAACCTCGTATTCAATCGCACAAGGCGCTAAGCCGAAGAAAAAACGAATATCAGCCCCAATCGATGTGTCTCGCGTCCGCAAAGTGAATCCGCGATGCTATACAATAAAGCGAAAGGATTTTCGTCGAATCGCCCGCATTATTTACCGGTCGACTGCTGCAGACCCTCGTCAGGCACGACTCCGTGGATCCATGGCATATCCCGAAACAGGCTCCCGTCGGCTCTCCATTCCGGAAGTTCCGTCAGGATGGCGCCCTCGGCCTCTGACTCCAGGGTCGGCATGTACACAGCTTGTGGAAATTGACGCCACACCTCCTGCGAAGAATACGTACACTTTGCGCGTGAAATTTGAGGCGGGATGTGCAATTACCTCGGCAGTGCGCGCAATGAGCGTTGGAGGAATTTTCATTTCGATATTCCGTGCTCGAGGCGATTGCAGGCAAGACTGGACTGACTATACGTACAGTCGGGAAGTTGATACTTTTTCGAAATTAATTGACGTGTACAGCGATACTTTGCAATACGCGGCGTGTTTCGCAAAGGCGGCGTTAGAAACCGTGTATATGTACTCACGATGAAACTGTTGCCGACGATTTCCATCGGATTGGCCATCTTCATGCACCGCTTTATCTTTCGGTCGATCTTCTCCTGCCTCGTGGCGTCGTGGAATACATCCTCGTATTCCGCGATCGTTCCGTTTTCGCCATCTCCGCTGCCTATGTCGTCGGAATCGCTTTCATTTGCGCAGCCCACGAGGCTCGCCACGTGCAACGACGTGTTTCTAGCGCTCGCCCGAGACTGTATCGAACACGGCATCAAAAGCGACGAGCTCATCGTTATCATCTGCAAGGCATTGTCATTTCTTAGAACGCGTCTTTTATCGCCGAGATACGCAAGACAAATAGAGCCTGGGTCATGGGAAGCCGATTTTTTGCATGAATATGCGAAGGCGTCTGGAACCGGCTGATTCTGCGTTTGAAAGAGAAAAACGCACCTTCTGAAAATGTCCCTCGGTGGCTTGATTCGCGGCCAATAGCTGAACCATAACACCCCCGGAGCTGTGTCCCATGAGGGTAACCGAGTTCGGATCGCCGCCGAAAGCCTCGATATTATCGTGGACCCAGGCGAGAGCCATCGCCGCGTCCTTGAGGCCGTAGTTGCCAGGCGCGACGCTGTTTCCGGTGCTGAAGAAACCTGCGGCAGCGTATCAAGCGTTTTCCGCGCGTGTTTTATACATATCGTATACATATATCTGCGCCGGCGATCGCCGGATGGACGAAGGCGCGAGCCCGCAAGAATTACTCGGGCCACGAGCCCATAACCGAATCTGATATGGTCGGCCGAGCGTATACAGGGCAGGAGCTGCTCGTTATCCCGCGCAATTTTCGCTTTCGATGCGACGAGGGGAATCTTAAGTGAGACGCTTCGGGTTTTATATCTGCGCTGGCGGAATTGTGGCTTCGCCGCCGTAGCGGCCACGGGGCAACTTCGAACACGCGATAATTGAGTAAAAACACGAGAGAAAGAGAGAGAGAGAGAGAGAGCGCAGTCGTTCCGGAATACAGCCCCCCTCCAAAAAAAAGGAAAAGAAACGCGACGATAATTAGAGATGGGGTTATTTGTTGCGCGGATTATTTATAATTGTAAATTAATGTTTCGAACTGAAATTGTTCGTTAAAATTTAATTAGGAGTCAGTTGATAATCGCCTTCCGAAACTGAATTTAAAATTTGAATTTCCCGCCAAAATTCAGAGTTCAAGTAATTAACCAACCTGCTTGAGAAATAATCAATGTTAATATCTACTCTTTCGGAAATTTCAAAGCTTAGATAACGATGCCTCAAAATCGTGCAATTCGCTAGTATGTAAGTTTCGGAATTTACAAGATGGTAAATCATTACGAATGCAAGACTACTCGGAAAATTAATCCTGCTTGAATTTACACTTGACTTTCGGATTTTCATTACAATTATTCTTCCGGATTTTGATTATAATACAAATTCTATATTTATTATAATACAAATTCTTCTATTTTTGAAAACTCAACCACACTGTGCACATCGAGAGACATGTGCCAGTTATATCACTCTAAATTATGAAGCACAGCTTACCTAATATGTTAAGACGAAAGTTGAAAGTAACGAGTATGATCTCGTTATCCAGTAAGTACGAGGGTCCGAGGAAGGTGCTATTGGCGCTATTGAAGGCGAAAATACCGCCGTGTATGTACATCAGAACCGACAGCTTCTTCTTCTCCGTTTCGTTTCCAACTGCACTCATCTGCAGTGCAAAGCGGACCACATTATTCATTTCGCTCAGAAATCCAAGGTGTTTGACTGACGGATTTCGCGTAGCGCCACGCGAAATTATGATCGACTTTCATTAGGAAACGTCCGACACGGTAATAATTGATTATCCGTACATAGCGTTCGCTACGGCGACTGCTCGACTTGAAAACCGAAAGTCTACGAAAATAAAAAAAAAAGAACTAGAAGCGGAAAGTGTAACTGTCGAAAGTTTAATTTCTGCGCGACCTCGCGAAACAATCGAGCTCGAGTTCCACGCGGTGCGTCGCGCACACGATCGTGTTTCAGTGTACCACGGGGTTGGGTTTCGCGCTGTAAAATGCCGACACGCGGCCCAGTTAGGCGCGGAGAAGCCCATTTTCCAATTTGAACGCGCCTCTCGACAAGTCATTCTTACGAGTCAGGGTTAATTTGCACCTATATACGGCAGTGTGTTTTTGTACTCACGTTGGGAGTGAAAACGTTGAGGAACAGGCAGTCCTCGGTGCCGATGACTCTGTCCACGTCCAGCTGGAGGCATCCGGCGTTGTCCATCGTCGCGTTTCGCACTCCGCTCCATTTTTCCGTCCACGGCCGGGGATTCTAAATGGGCAGTGTGTTAACCACGTTACGCTGCGATCGTCGATGTGTAATAGCGATGCGAAAGCGATCGATTGTTTTGTTACCTCGAATCTGAGCTCGTCCACGGGGGCTTGAGCGTATGGCACTCCCAAGTAAGCCGTGATATTGGCGCCTCGATACGTCTTGAGCCAAGTTCCTCGAATAGTGCCGAACTGAGTTTCGACTTGCGGATCGTTCGCAAAGGCAGACTCGACTGCGAGCCACGCGACGAGCAGGGAAACTGACAATTTTTGATTCTTCATGACGCGTCGCTGACTTGACACGCGGGTGACAGTTGCTCTGCGGAGTAATTGAGCTGACGTCTTTTTACGGTTCTTATATATTGCAAAGCGTTTTAGTGGCTGTAGTTTTCTAGTCTTATCTTTCGCGAATGCTTTATCATCGCAATGCAGTCACGAGAGTTAATACAGTGCTAATAAAATATTTAATTTAGATGGAAAATAGTAATTGATCAGTAAATTGTCTTAACTGTGGAGAACCAATTTTTTTTCGGAAAGTTGCAAAAATGCCATTGTTTGTGCAACTTCTTTTTTTTTAAGTTTCCATTCAGACTTTCAATTTAAGTTATTGAAGTCTTAAAAGTATTTATTTTTCATCTAACAAATTATTATTATGAGATGTTTTTTACTGAATACATATTTTTTACTTAAGTGATTTTTCACAAATTCGTATTAATTATTTTTTTAAAAAATTACATAAACTTCTTTGAAAAAAATGAAAAAAAGTGCTCCACTTAAGTTTTAGTACAGATTTTAAGAAGTAAAATGAGGTATCAAACTTTGAATTTCGTCTATCCAAACGTTTAGAATTGTGCACGACGCAAAAAAAACTTTAGCAAAAACATGCCTTAATAATGACTTAAATTGAAGATCTGAATGAACACTTTAAAATAAAAGAAATTACATTTCCAGCTTTCCAAAAAGAATTTTTTTTCATCATTGACATAGAATTTGAACATAGAATTTGATTGAATCCAGTTATATCAATTAGAATAACCGTCAATATATTTGAATTCAAGTGATTTGATCGATGAATTTCACTTAGATATTACTTCTTTCATTCGTTGCACATAACAGACAAGACTGCTTTAATTGAAACGTCAGTCATTCAAATATCACCCTCTCGTTCGTGCTTTAAAAATTACTTTACAAACAATACGGCACTGCACGAAAACATTTTCCATTCTTCGAAACCAAAAATAAAGCAAAGCAGCTCTCCCAATCGCGACCAGCTCACCTGTCTTCCGTCGCTTCCTTAAAATTGCAAAAGCTCCGCAGCGGCAGCGTTTATTTGGCAAACAAAAAAGTGAAGCCTTCAAAAAAATCGTTGAAACATAAAACAAGCTCCACAGGTAAAACAACGCCGTTGAATACGAGCAACGAAACTCACGTCGCGATCGGCCATTCGAGCTTCGAGAGACGCCAAGTCGAACTGCAGCCTCGCGAGAATAAACTGTTGCGGCGGCGTTGCCGTTTTGCTGCACTGTTACGTTTAAGGGGATGCGAAAGCCAATGCGGCACGATGCTGACTCCATTTGTTGAAGTACTTTTTTTTCTTTTTTTAATATTTCCTAATTCCTTATTTTTATCGATAATTCGGCGATTGTTGTCGCCCTCATTGGGAAACCGTCAAATTTGTTAATTAATAAGTATATTAGAGAACAATAATAATATTATATGTGACAGTATGATCTCGGACAAGTTATACAATAGAACAGAAAATTGGTGTATACAATTTTATAACCCTTCTTTCTCCGGATTACACACTACAACGTCGATAAGAATATAGAAAGCTTAAACTATTATTTACCTTTCTTATCCGCTACTCCAGAAAAATCGACACATTTTAGATACGAAGTAAAAATTAATTAGCACTGAGGATTAACTTCTTAGTGAATATTGCCTTTCTTACTTATCTACGTATTTAATTAAAGTAAATGATATAATTCACATTTTTAAGAAAATACATTTTTTTTAATTAACGGTTGAGACAACATAAAATCGACAGCAGTTTTACGATTTGTTAGATCAAGAGTTATTCTTGTCTCGATTGGCCTCTTTTTAGATAATTGCTTTTTAATTCTCGCGTTGCGAATACACAATACAAGTATACATTTAGCTTTATCAATTTGTACCTAATTAATTAGTTACTTATGAAGTGCGAATAGTAAAAATTAATTAACATCAAGAATTAAATTCTTAGTCAATATGCCGTTGCTTACTTATCTACATATTTAATTAAAGTAAAGTAAATTATATAATTCATATTTTTAAGAAAATACAATTTTTTTTAATTAACGGTTGAGACAACGTGAAATCGACAGCAATTTTACGATTTGTTAGATCAAGAGTTACTCTTGTCTTGATTGGTCTCCTTTTACATGATTGTTTTTTAATTATTACGTTGCGAATACACAATACAAGTGTATACTCTGCTTTATCAATTTGTACCTAATTGATTATTAACTTATGAAGTGCGAATAGTAAAAATTAATTAACACCAAGGATTAACTTGGAATTGAATATTGCGTTTCTTACTTATCTACATATATTTAATTAAAAAAAAGTAAATTATGTAACTCACGTTTTTAAGAAAATAGAATGTTTTTAATTAATGGTTGAGACAACGTTAAATCGACAGCAATTTTACGATTTGTTAGATCAAGAGTTACTCTTGTCTCGATCAGTCTCCTTTTAAATGATTGTTTTTTAATGTTTGCGTTGCGAATACACAATACAAGAATATATTCTGCTTTATCAATTTGTACCTAATTGATTAGTAACTTAAGAAGTACGAACATATTTAATTAAAAAAAAAGTAAATTATGTAGTTCCCATTTTTAAGAAAATATAACGTTTTTAATTAACGGTTGAGACAACGTAAAATTGAGAGTTACTCTCGTCTCGATTGGTCTCTTTTTAGATAATTGTTTTTTAGTTCTTGCGTTGCGAATACACAATACAAGTATATAATCTGCTTTATCAATGTGTACCTAATTGATTAGTAACTTTTCCATAAAAAAAAAAAAAAAAAAAATACCGATGGTTCATTTTGGAAAAAAAAGAAAAAATATTTCACTTTTGAGGTTAGAAAATTTTGAAACAATCGTCGCGCGCGCGACACACCGACATAATTTCGAGCTCAATTGCCAGAATATTTGCGTCGCTCATGCGAGAATATTTGCGATGCGAGTAAATATGCAGTATGACATACGTCGTTCCACTTTAAGGACGTTGCCCTGTTTTATAAAATGATAACAGAATTTTATGAAAAATTAGAATACAAAAGTTAAGAGTCTCCTGAACGTATTATCATTGTTTTTAACACATGTTATAATACTCAACTCCAAGAAATATCAAGTTGAAAATTTTATGTTTAAGATAGGCTCTTATGAAATAACTTACATGAGCAAGCATGAGAGAATTGATAGAACAATGTTAATGGAATAAAACTATAATTATTTTTAGCTGTGTTATAATGTTTTTTTGAAAGATATTAATTGAAAACAGTTCTCGTTGACAAGGTTAAGTTATAAACCGTATTTTTATATTATGCAGCACGTGCTATCCTCAATTATTATTTTCATTCCCCATAATCGATAAATCAAGCGCCCCCAGCTCATTCGCAAGTATCTTCGTCTCTTCATCAACACTTTTTAACTTTTGAAATTAAATTTCGTGTCGATAATACAGTTCGCTACTAAAATCCCGAGCTAAAGACAGGGCAACGCTCTTAATTAGCCCGACTTTGCGTCTCGCTCTTTTGCGCGGTTTACCTCGCGTTTTCGCGCGCGATGTTGACTCGCGCGGGTAGATCGTAAAAAGACACGCGGCCCCGCGCGTTAAAGCCCGCGCGAAGGAATATGCACACACGCATGCATTTGCGCTTTCTTATCTCCGTGTGCTCCTCGCTCGATTGCCGCGCCGAGATTTTCATGCTCTTTGCAGCTGCGCTCCGCACTGGGGATCAACGCGACGATGATATTTTCCCGCGAGCCTCGTCGGGGCGTGTGCTTCTGCAACGGGCGATGAGGCAGCACTGATTGGATTCTTTTTTTTTCAATACACGCGCGCGTTTCATCGATTTTTTTGTTTGCGTCGTTCGAAAGTGGATTTGGATGCGTTTCGTAAGCATAGGATTTTGCGGAACCGCGACGAATGAGTTTGGGCTGAAATTTTTGGGAGCGATGTTGATCGATGAAGTTGTAGTGGAAAAACTGTTACACAAGCAAGCACAAGTCGCTGTTATACACCGGCGGGTGTGTGTTTCATTGTGTGCGAGTTATGTTTAAAGACAAAACTTTAAAATGTAGAACGAAAGTCTATGCAACAATGTTGAAGTTAATATAATGATGGAAGTACAAAACTTCTTGCGCGTAAAGTTTTTTAGCTCACGGTGTGTAGGTTACATATAACTCGCGCTACAAGTCGGGCTGACTTGCAAAACGAGAAGGAAAAAGCGCAGCAGAGAGCGATATGCGCGTCGGTGTTTTTGGGGAAACGCGCGAGCAATTGTTTGCTTTGAAAATGTAATGAAAATTGAATGCGCCAATTGAACGGGCGATTCTCGAGAGGTGTATTTTCATATTATTTTGAAGTTTCCACGAATATAAACGGGAAATACTGAAAACCGAGCGCGCGTGTACCCCGTCACAATTGCGCGCGCCGCGGAAAAAGTTACTATTTGTCGATTGCTCGTGCACTGATTAAAGAAAAACAAGCGAATCGAAAGCAAATAAAAATACTTTTTTCATCGCGAGTCGGCGCTCAGCGAGTTCATTTCCCTCGAAATGCGCAGTGTGTTTACATGCATTACCTATACACATCCGTTATATCGTATATATCTCTCCGCGGCGCGTAGGAGAGCAAAAAACTCTCTCAATCTCTCTCTCTCTCTCCCTTTACCGGCCCAAGTAATTTCTTTTCATCAGTACACGAAATTAAATCGAGCCACTTGAATCGCCGGGCTCCATCCGGCTCGCGAGTCGTTCGCGCTGTATATTACATGTACCGCGGACGGCAGAAAAAGCTCTGGGTTAAAAAGGAAAAAAAAGAAAAATCACTCGCGAGCTTGTACACGCGTACGGCCGCCTGTAACACTGTATATATATGCATAATTTCTCGAAGGCGCGCCGGGAAACGTCCTTAGCGTTCCGCGTCGTTGACGAAACTGCGCTTATCTCTCCTGCAGCGGTCGTTAGTTACGCGGAGTGGAACACTCGAGCCGCGGCTAAAAGTTGAGTGCCAATACTAGGCGCTACTTCATTCCTTTGCCGAGTTAAAAAGCCGCGCGTACGCGTAGCAGGCAGTTAACGCGCGTATGCCTATGCGCAATTAAATTCATCGTGCGGGGAGATGACGAGGTTTTCAAATTTGAAAGCGTATTTCTTTTTGTGAGAAGAAGAAAAATAGAAAAGGTTTAACTATAACGTCCTCCTTTTTCCCGGAGTCACGACACAGTCGCGAGAACGTCGGAAACCTCGTTTTCGGGAACTCGATAAAATCGGTAGAGGCGAAAAGCCGCGACGAGGGGATAAAAAGAGCTCAATCAAAAACTAAATTCCACGGGGTAGTCGAATACCTCTCGTTAACTCGGATCTTTCCTCGAATTAAACCCAACAGGCAGTGAGAGAGCCAGAGCGATACTAAAAAAGCTCTCTACTCTCTCTCTCTCACGCACATCCCCTGCCGCAAGCTCGGCGAAAGCTTCTCGGTTTTCTCAAAGCCTCTCGCTCGGCGCGCATTTGATTACGCGTCTATTTGTCGTCCGGGCGCGACTAATTGCCATCGGTGTGCCCCGGCCATGCATCAGCGAGCGGCAGAGGTAGAACAGAGCCGACGCGTCTCGCGCTGTGAATTAACTGCCCTGCGGATCGCTTTATCGCGCTTAACGATGCGGCCTTCCTTTATAACTCTCCGCAGCTCGCCTGGCACGTTTATACCGGCGTCTTTCCTCGAATGTATGCAGAGCGGCTCGCGTATGTATACCCGCACACTGTCTTCGTGCGAGTCGAGGGCACTTATAGCCTCCGCAATGAAAACGGAAGCTCGTCTTTTATCTTTGACTCTCGCGGCCGGCGGGAGAGAGCTTTCGTTTCTCCTTTTTCTTTTCGACCGCCCCGCGCGTAACCGACAAGTTGAGGTCGCCGGTAGAGAAAGCGATTTTCTTGGAAATAAAGCAAATAAAGCGGCTCTTTTTGCGAACGAGCTCTCTATCCCGCATCGCCGTGCGGCCGGCTATTTCCTTGGCCCCGCGAGAGGCTTAATTTTTAATTAGCTGCCGGAGGGAGAGCGGAGTTCCTAATGCGGTTAGTTTTGCGTTGTTTACATACTTTTTTTTGTAAAAAAAGAGAAAGAGATAGAGAGAGAGGCTCGCCGCTCTTCCAAAGAATATATCCGGGGGAAAAAGGCAGGACGATTCGCGGAGCTTTTGAGCCTCGGCTTTATAATTTAAATTCATCAGTCGGAGAAACAGGGCTCTGCGCGTTTATATATATATAGTAAGCCGAAATTGCGTATATAGATGCTCGCGGCTCTGGTCTTTGAATATTTCAGCGGGAAGCTTATTGCGATTTAATATTCGCTCGTTGTTCGAGGGTATTGTTAAAGCTTCTGCCTTTCCACGCAGACGCGCGGAGGTGCGCGCGCTATTTTCGTTAAAACAATTTCAGCTGGAGCGACCGGCTTTATTCCCCGGCAAAATGCGCCGACCCATTAACATAATATTGCTTAACATAAAATTCACTTGCGATTCGCGCGGCGGCCGTTCGCGAGATTTAGGCGCGTGAACATCGCGTCCCGGCGTGTCGTCGGCCGATTTCGCCCCGGGCCGATGCGGTATCGACGACAATTGTGTACGTCGTTGCGTTTAATTTTGGCCTCGATTTTTAATAACCCTGCGCACATCGGAAATCCAAGCTCGTACGCGCGCAATGCTTCATCGGCCGTCGACTGCGGCGAAAAACGCATTTCCATCTCTTCCCCGCACGAAAGCGCAAGTGTGAGCTCGTCTCCTTGCGTGCAAATATACATGGCAGTGGTAGCGCCTGCTTTATTCTCCTTCGAGAGGCATTAGAGCGTTCAAGAGTAAAATATATCGGGAGAGAGGGCAATGGCTGAATAATACATGGCAATGTGCTCTCGCTCTCTCACCCCTATATACAGAAGAATGAACCTCGAGGCGGCAGACCCTATCGTTGGCGGGAGACCGCGTCGATTGTTGCGCAAAGTTCGCCGTGGCAGTCCGCGCGACGTATTATCCTGATTTTTCCGTGAGAGCTGGGTCGAGCCTTAAGTAGACTGTGCGCAGCGCCGCTTGAAATGTACTTTGACGCGGGTATACAAAGTTGCTCGATTGTTTCTCGAGGGGGGGGGGTGGGGGGAGTTTCAAGAACAATAGACGCATTTTTTCGCCCCTCGAGAGAGAGAGAGCTCGACGGGAGTTGCGGCGATTTGCGTTTTCGCGCGACGAAGATTAGGCGGTTGAATATATATATATCCGAGGGTATAACATTTCGTTTATTTTTCTCGCTCGCGTATACACAGCGACGTCGTTGGTCCGCGAATATGCGGCTCTATTTAACGCATGAGGCCTGTTAACTGTAGCAATTTTCCCTCCTGTCCCCCGTATACATCCGTGACATTATGCGCGCAGAGCTGCTGTCTAATATTTACCAATCAATAAAGCGACGCGTGTACCGTGGCTAAACTCTATTAAAGCCAAAGCATGACCTGCTCATATCTATGTATATGCATACGTGGCGTGATAGATGTGATAACTATTCTGTGCCGGTAGGGCAATGCGCGTTAAATAAATTGCAGTTGGAATGTATCGATAATTTTCTTGTGTGCGCCGTATACTGCGCGCGGGGAATTTATGCAAAGGGCAAAGCCAAGCGTAAAAGAATAATTCAAATAAAGGGAAAATGTTGAACAGCGAGTTGCATATCTTGCTTTTTTTTCAAATAAAATACTGCACGCGAAAAGAGCGTCTACTCGTGCGTGCGGAGATAACAAAAGAAAAGACGTATTTGAAAAATGTGCATGGAAAAAGCTCGCTCGTGCATTACAGAAAATTCTCTGCTGCGTGTACACGCGTGTATATATATATAAAAAAACAAAAACTACACAAAAGCGAAATCCAATCAGTGACAAACATTTTTGCTTAATTAGCCGAAAACAAACATTGCAGTCCGCTTTTACAACGTGTATTTATATTTCCAAAAGTATATCTCGGCTATGTATACACAAAACACGAGTCGCCCATCCATTAATACTTTTTCAATCCCGTCCATCCCCCCCTCCTCGTCTCGGCGTCCGCTTTCTCTCATTCGACGACTCACTCAGCGCAGTGCTCGCTTCCCCTTTGCTCTTATTTCGCGCGTGTGTTAATGCAAAATCCGTGGAAAGCACGGCGCAAGCCGTGGACACTGCACGGCGGGGCGGCGGCCGACGCGGCCCGAGCTCCAGGGTGATGCATTGCCCCGGGAAATTAATGCATTGCCCGCGCGGTTTGTTCGAGTGAATAACGCGCCGGCGCGCAATAATGATATTGCCATTAACTTGTCCGCGACTCGGTTTATTTTAAACGTTCGAATGCGCTCGAGTTTCTTTCTCTCTATCTCTTTTGTGCGCTGCTCAATGACTCTTTTTTTAATGCGAATTTGCCGACTGATCGGATCTGTTATGCAGCGTCTGACGGGACGAGGCTTTTGGCGTCGGGTTTAGCGTGAGGCTTTGTGTAATTGCGTTTGGAGGTGCTATTTTCTTGGCTGGAAAAACTTGAAATTAGAAGCATGAAATTAGAGTCTGGAAATCGCTGGGTCGGGAAGCGAAAATTATTCAAGGGATGAAAAGCTCTTGAAATTGGTAATTGTGTGTATGAAAAGGTTAACGCGATCTCAGCGAGTATTTTCGGATATTCTATTCATGGATAACGGACCTCTCGGTATATGAGCTACTTTTTAATAAGCAGGTGCTTAGTATACGTTAAAAACGTTTGAGGTTATTGCGAAAGTTAATTAAACCAATAATTTAAATGACACAGTGCATTATCACTTCTATTAATCACTATGCAACAAAAATCTCAATAAATCCCATACCCAAGCGAAATAAGCAGAAAACGTAGAAAAATACCTCGTATATTTCACAGCGCTTTCAACAACACTGTACAAGCATCGAAAGCTGCCCGCTCCCTCTTCCAGGTGCCGCGCGATAAGAAAGTGCAGCGCGGCGTTGCTCGTTTCGAAGGCGTTATCGGCAAATCGCACAGCTCCGCGCACATCCTCGGATATACCTTTCTCCGCTCGTGCCACCACCACCTCCTCGACTCCCTCCTTCGTTTGTACGTTGCACTGCTGCTGCCGAATCGATTCCGGGGGGTAGGGGGGGGGGGGGAGGCGAACCGCTTTTCACACCTCAGTCTCGAAAAGAGACTCGAGAGTGTGCATGCGAGTAATGGAACGTCGTCGTGTATACGGAGCGAAGACGCAAATTGTGGGCTGCGCGAAATTCTCGTAATTGTATATAGGTGCGATAAGCGGTTATCTTGGCAGATAATTAGTTGCAAGGCTTGAGAACCTCGCCGCAAATATTTATCGCGAATTATGGAGTATCAGGGAAATGCGTTTGAAAATTATACTTGAGAAAATGAATGAAATGCATGTTTAACTCTATCGCGCAGCAATTTAATGGTTATTTTGATAATAAACATAAATTTTGGTAGTAATAAAATAAATCTTGATAATTGCGTGAAAAATAAAGTTACGCTGTACCTGTTGATTTTTCGCCTATTGACAGAACTATTGGTTTCGGGTGAAAAACACACAGTCACTTTATTTTTTGACAATATAATTTTTATTCAATACATTATAAGTTATTTGTGTCATATGTTAATAATGTTAAATAATATATTCAATTCCATACACATTACATATGTAGTTCGTTGAATATTACAATTGCGTAAAATTATCGTGCGTATAAAATATGCAACGATTTTTGTGTTTTGCAAATCTACTCGTTTATCGCTGCCAGCAATTAAAAAATGCAAAAAAAAATCGTTAAAAATAAAGTTAACAGTGGGAAACATCGTTGACAGAGCAGAATTGGCCAACTTAAAGTATACGTGCCGTTCCAACGCCTGTGCAGTAGGCAACCTGTGATGCGCGCTTGTCGTTGTGTACTACGGTTGATTGGAGAGAAGAATTTATATACCGGATGCGAGTTTTTAAAATGGAATTTTTTTTAAATTTCGCAAGACTTACTATAAATCTTTTTTACGCATATTTTTTTATGAGACCTATCGTAAATGACGTGAAAAAAAAAGAAATACGCGCTTTTATGCTTGAGTGTACAACGAAAGATTAATGGATTTTACACGCGGGGGTGGCACTTTTTGTGCCTTTTATGGCTCGAAGGAAATAAAAAAATGAATTTGTTTTAAATTTGTATACATGGAAAAAGCTCGGTCGCGTTCGATTGCGCGCAAATCACGCGAATCGGCCGAATTTCATTCGATTCGCGGGTCTTTGAAGAGAAAAAAGAAAAAAAAACACTTGCTTCGACGCCGCGCGCACAACGCGACGTCGAGGTTTCTGCATTTATGAAACTGGAGCGGCAGCAAAGCAAATAATTATACGCAAATGCCACGAGACGACGTATACAGAGCGTCATTATTGTTACTCCAATGAATTACATTAATTCACTTATACCCGCCGCTATGCAATTTAGTCGAAATTCATGAACGTATATATTATCAATTAGCCTTTGATATTGTTATGATAATCACGTCAAAATATATGCGCATAAAATACGCAATTGCCCGCCGGTACAGTTTACCGCCCACGGTATACAATATGAAATACAAAATTTTACGTCGCCTCAATAAAGATTCCGAAGTGTGCCTCTCCCGCGCGAAAGTACGTTTCGAATCGTCAACTCTGTCCCGAAAATAAATTCGCTTTGCCCCCCCCCCTTTCCGCCCGCGTAAACCGCGATCATTTTCACGAGCCATCGCTCGATCCGCGGCAGGGCAAGTCTTATCCCCTCGGCAAACATCCTCGATTAATCTCGTCGCGTCCATCGGAAGACTTTGCCGGTAAGAACACGAGCGCGTCTCCTCCGCGATGACCGAAGACGCCGCTCGTTAAAACTATCCATTAATTAGGAAAGCCCAGCCATAAATTACGGTCGCTCACTTACTCGCCTTATTAACCGTCGCTCCGAAGGTCCGACCGCAGCGGCGGCCTGAGCTACTCCTCGTCGCGAAAGTGTGCACTTCTCCTCCTCGTCGTCTCCGTACATACATACATATACATACATGTATAGGTGATGTGCGGGGGTGCCTCGGTGCATCGGGGCGAATGTAAACAAGGATCGATCAAAGCAGCGGCAGCAGCTGCTGCAGTGCGCGGATCGATCATGCGGTGTGCGCATCGGCATGCCTCTCGCTCGTTAATTAATCGCAGCGTTGCGCGCTTTGCTCCGAGAGAATCGCCGGCAAGCCGAATAAATATATTAGCGCAGAAGGATATACAGGCAGACGTGTATTATGCATGTGTAGCGGGGAATCCCCTCCGGTCGTCGCGTGATTTTTCCCGGGATGTGTTGTCTCGTGTCTTGGCAGGTTGCGCAAGTTGTGGATAAATCCTGTGAATCAGAGAATGCTTTTCTAAACATAGATGTACGTGTGTGCGCGCGTGTAAAGAAGGGCATTTCGAGATTTTTCCGGGAAATCGAGTGTCGCCTGCGATTCGACGATAGATTCGCAGTGAGGAGGAAATTTTGAGATTCGAGGAGAGGAAAAAAGAATTTGAGTCGAATTCGAGGAAACGCGATTTCAAAAGAATTTTTTTTTTTTTTAACCAAGAAGATTATTTTTCTATTTCAAAGACCAGACGGTTTTTCATGAGGATTTCTCTCAACGCGCGCGTATACGTAGGGATTTTTTGAATCTCGTAAATCTTTTCAGTGTGTGAGATGCACTGAAAAATCTAAATTATTACTGTACACAAAATTGTTGTGTTGAAAAAGATTCTAAATTCATTTATCATTTCTGCGTGTTTCAGGTGAGTTCAATTACGATGTTTTGCAATATCTTCCTGGAACAGAAAAAAAGAACAATATTTACGTAAGTAATACATACATTTTAACTATGCAAATACTAAAATTGGTAATACATCAAACAATCGTATAAAACAAACAAGCGTAAACGAAAGTGTCTGTTTCCCAAACTTTTTAAATCATGTCTTCAAAAAAAAGCAGAAAAACAGTCAATAAACTAGTCGCTCGGCCGCATGTTTGTCCACCCCTATAAATAAAAAAAAAAGCCGAAGGGAAAAAAATTCTCTCCCATCAATAAAGCTTCCCAACGCAGAATGTACACATTCGAGGGATATAAAAATCCGTTCGTGCTCTCGTTGATCAACCAAACGTAACCTCGAAAATCAATTTCCCCCCAACGAAAGCTCTCTCTCTCTCTCCTCTCTTTCGCTCGCGCGGAGCTTTATAAAACGCCGAAAGGATCCTCAAGCATTGAAATTCCGCGGAATCTGCATACAAAATACCGGCGATGAAATTTTCAATATCGCGAATTCATAATGGAAACACGGCGACCTGGCACGAAACTCGGCGTTGCTGTAGGCGCGGGAGAAAAAAAAACTAGTCAAACCCTTGTTAGTCGCATTTCGAGACGAAAGACCGCGACAACTCCCACATACGCATTTGTAAACTATACGTGGAATTCCATGAAAAGTACGTCCTCATACGTATAGCGGTTTCGCCGAATCTTTCTGTTGCGTGAACGTGTTCTAATTAAAGACTGTGTACGGCTCTAAAGAATATTTGAAAATTTGAGCAATGAGTTCTGCAGGAGAAGCTTTCTCGTCGTAAGTATGACGTTTATTTCTCTTAATATTTCCCGATCCCGAAAACAAATATTTTTCTACTTTGCAGAAATGAATTCAATTTTTGGAATTCCCGTCGAACCAAGCTATAGAGAACTCGATGAAATCATTGAGCCGAGCGAGCGTCACGCCAAAAAGTAATATGAGCCCACCATAAGGTAATTCATAAGAATTACGACATATTTTTCATGGAATTTGACGTGTACGCGTGTGCGAGCATATTTATAGAAAAGCACGACTGTATACATATGTATACACATACACATACACGCACACATGTAGAGAGGGGTACAAACGGGTTGGCGACCGAGAGAGAGAAAGAGAGAGAGATAGAGACAGAGGGACACCCGCATATCAAATGGTGCGTGTCACGGGATACAAGCAATTCCCATCATCCAATATTGTCATGTGGGTAATGAACGGCTGCGCGATGAATAAACATGTGCCGCGCGCCATATACGTATATACGCGCATCGACGTTTTCGATGGACAATATAGCGTAGTTGTATGGAAAACGGCCGATCGGCTGTCCCTACAATGCGCCTCGAGAGGAAATCACGTTTTGCTTCTTGAATCGTCCCCCCCCCCCTTCTCGCGCGATCTCCTCTTTTTGCGGCCGGGCGCACTTTGACGGTGCGGGGGGGATCGATTCGAGATTCCCGAGGAGAAAAAGAGCCTCCCCCCTCCCACTGCTCCCGATAAAAGCAGGCGCTGCTTAGCGTCGTCGACGCGAACCGGATCTCCCTCGCCCCGACATTTATTTGTTCGCCGCGTACGCACTGCTTTTTTATTGGAAAAGGTCGAAAACAAAACGCAGCGCGCGCCTTGTTTCTCGCGAAACATTTTTCGAAATGCGCGGGTGGGGATGTACGCGTTTGTTAAAACCAAAAAAAAAAAAAAAAGAACGCACAACTGGGTATCAGCGTGTATATACCTTTTTACGTTTCCCCATCTTTACGATTCGCTCGAGAGGACGTGCAATCGAAACGAAGTGCTCATGTACGCCCTCTACAACGATTCCGGCCGATCGGCACGGGACGCACACTTTCTATAATGTATATATGAGTATATCCAGGAAATTTCGGAAACAATACTCGGACGGAAAAGTTGCAAAAAATTGGATGCACACCTACCAGACCTGTTTTTTCTCATTCCTTGGGTCATTCTGAAAGAGAAAAAGCTCGCGTGCACGGAAAATCTTAGGGTATATTTTTTTCCGGAGCAAAAACGACTCGAAAAAACGAGAAATAATTAACAAAAAGGGAATTCATAGATTTTTTTCTCGAAAACTATGGACTTTTGTAAAAATTTCATTAAAACGAAAATGTCTTAAAATTCATGAAAGAATGCTCCGAAATTTTTTCAGATTGATCTGGTACAACTTTTGATTTTTCAAAAATCCAAAAAAAATCAGAATTTCGGAAAATTTGAAGACCTTGTTGTTCTAATGAAATATTTTTAAAAGTCCATAGTTTTCGAGAAAAATATCTACGAATTCTCGTTTTTTAATTATTTCCCGTTTTTCGAGTCGTTTTTGCCCCGGAAAAAAATATACCCTAAGATTTTCCGTGCACGCGAGCTTTTTCTCTTTCAAAATGATCCAAGGAACAAGAAAAAAGAGGTCTGGTAGGTGTGTCTTCAAGAAAATTTATTGCGACTTTTCCGTCCGAATTGTTCCCGAAATTTCCTGGATACACTCGTATATAAAACCTTCGTGTCCGATATCGCCATCAGTCGCTATACTCGTAGGTGCGTCACGACGTCTATTATTGCCCTCTACAGCCCAGGAAAACTCAACAACAGTAATAATAATGCGCGAGACGTTAATAAGCGACGGCCGAATATCGGCTGGCGCGACGCGCGATCGTAAATTTATCCAAGAGAGCGAGAGAAAGACGCCGAATAAAACGCCTGCGGTGTAACGAGCGGGCGCCGCCCCGCGAGTTTTACAAGATCGCGAGCTGCTCCTGAATAAATAATTTTTAACACACATTATATCGATCCCTGCGTGCGCGTGTACGTCTTGTATATATGTACACAAGTAGTGTGCGCGCACGAGTCGGAGACTCGCCCATTTAAATATTCATCAGGCTAATTCATAAGTTATGCTCCGCTTAAATATAATACAAGGCTCTCGCGCGCTCTTTCACGCCCGCAACGCGACGAGATTAAAAAAAGGGGGAAGTACCCAGGTGGGAGGGGGAGGCGGTCAAAAATGCGCGGAGAACTAGACGAGGTGAAAATATAACCGGAAACTGTCACGTTGGGACACACACGAGCATTGCCCTGGCGAAGAGGGCAATGAGCGGGAAAGAAGCTTTTTTTTCGAAAGCTCGATAAACGAATTTGTTGGTATACACATACACACACACACAAGTGCATGCGTACTCGCAGTGCGTCTATATAACTATTCGTGGGTCGCGCGCCAGGGGGAAGGGGCGGAGGAGAGCTTTCGAGAGGCGTGCACGCGACGTCGAGGATATATTCCGCGTGATGTACGATATTTTCGGCTGCGTATACACATTTTTTTTTTTCGTCGTCGTGCGTCGTTTTTTTTCCCCCTCGGCGGTGAGCCTCCGTTCGTCACGTGGAGCGCTCTCGCGCATTCATCGATATTATAAGCTTTATTTCGTGCGCTCGCGCGCTTATGAATTATTAGTTGTATATATCTATAGACACGCGGCGCAGCGCAGTAGCATAAATGAATTGAATTAATCATATAGGCGGCGAACGCGACGTATACATATATAATATATATATATATAGACATTATACAATATACGTACGTCGTTGTATATGTAAACCAGGCTGAATCGGTGCGCGGCGCGTGTAATCCGCGGCGTTGTACATTAGTTCGACAAAAGAAAACAAGCGCGCGATGGCCGCAAGCTCTCGTACATAGCGTCCGCCCATCCATGGGTCGTGAGGGGTGGGGGAGGGGGTGGGGGTCGCATCATCAGCGAAAGCTTTGCATATGAAAACAGTCGCTATTCAGAACTCTATAACGAGTTTCGATTCAGGAGCGCCCGGGATTATAGCGGAATCGGGATGGCCGAATCAAAATCGCCGGCCGGATAATTATTGTGAATTGCCGTGCGGCCGTATACTTAAGTCCCGGCCTCTGCTGCGCTACCCCCCCCCCCCCCCGCCCCCCTTTCCCCACACGCACGCATGCGTTTTCTTTCACGTGATTTTCGGAGTGAGAGAGCTATCAATCATCGGCGCTGCGCGCGATTATTACGCTCGAGCGACCGAGTTTCGTGTCGATTTTATCGCTCGATATGGAAATTAATCGCCTCTTGTGCGCGCGCGCGCGCGTGCACTGAGAAATATTGTGCTTCTACGGCGACTGCGGCAATATATTCCTTCTTTGTAAGCTCACCTGTGGGTGTTTATAGAGTTTCGAATCGAGGCTGGCGTCGGCTACCGAGCGAAGTCAATCTGATTGTGCGTCGAAGTAGGTAAACTTCTCTTGTGCGAGCTTGCAAGCTCCTTCTGATATTCCTGTGTATACGCTATACATACACCTCGCAGAAAACGCTCTTCTTCTGCTTCCTCTCCCCTCCCCCCGTTTCGAAAACCAGCCGGCAAATCCATCTCCCCGCTTGCGTAAAACGCGAAACTGTCGGGCTAACGAGCAAGTATCAGCAGCTCTGGGGACGACGTGACACTCTCTCTCTCTCTCTCTGCTAACCAAATATATAATAAATGCGCAGCCTGAAATCCTATAGGCAAGTTATAACCCCGAGCTTTCGACTGCTTTGTGTACGTGCGTGTGTGTGTGTGTACGCAGTGTGTCAGGTCCAGCAGCGCTCGGTGAAGTTGCGTCACCCGCGGCGAGTGACGTCCACCGGGCTGTCTAGCATCAGGGGGTAACGATGCGGTTCCGGAGACTTTGAACTCGCGCGCGCGCTTGTGTGTTCCGCAGAGATACGCCTTTTCGTTACGGCTCTGCTATCGCACACACGCTCGCACATACACACACGTACACGTCGCATTTCGCAAGTTCAAGGAATGTCTGCGTCGGCTGCGCGCGACTTTTCGCGGTTTTCTCCGTGTATATGGGTATAGTACGCGCGCGAACGTTGAAGCAAAGCTTGAAGTGAGAGGGAAGAGCGACGTTTTCATTAGTTAATCCTCTGGTTGACCATCGCTGAATTTTCGCAACGCGGATATTTATTTGTTTAATTTTCCGAGGCGTCCTTGGTCTACGTTCGCGTATACCACATTCATTTAAATTAATCTCGCACGAAACTCAACATTAAATGCTAATAACTTTAAAATCGATTTCCACAAAGCAGCTCATCAGCTAAAACGCTGCGCATTCTCCCATTCGCATGATAATTTTTCTTTTTTCTTTTCAACACAAGCAAAAGCTTCTTTTCCCGCAACTGTATATATATATACACACATAAGCTGGCTATACGCGCTAAAACTTAATCGGGAAAAGATCCCGGAAGTGTACTCAATGATCCCCGCGCGTTTCGCATTCGTTTTACGACGCTCGCTCCAGTACATACGTATAGCGCGCCAAGTCTCTCGCACAGTCCTCCCTCGCAGTGGACGCGCACCGCACACAGCGCGACTCGGACGAGGCGTCAAGCCAATAAACGTTCATTCCGCAAAGTGGCTCGATAAATCCGGACTGCCCCGGCGAATTGCTGCGTCCGGCCGCGCGCACTGCGCGCGAAGACCGCAACATCGAGATAAAATAATCCGTGCGCGTGTGGTACACTCTGCTGACAAGTTCTTTTCTTTCGTGTGCGCGTATATACGTGTGCGTGTGTGTGTACACGTTGGGTACTCGTGTCTGCGGATACGTCGGGAGAAAAGGGGGATATCGAGCGTCTCCGAGAAAATTGATTCTCAGGCTGTACTTGACGGAAGAATTGGCAGAATGACGCGCGGGATGAGGATGAATAAGTTTGCTTAGGACGAAGAGCCGATGCGCATAGCCGTAGCGCAGCTGCGAGTCGTGCAATAAAGCTTGCGGTCGAGTGATCGAGGAGTGCTCGGCAAATATACGCGAGGAGTGCTGCACAGCGAGGAAAGAAAAAATTTGTTCTTTGAAAGAAAGTTTTCGTTGAATGCGATGCGTTTATACTTGATTTTATTTCGTACGATAAATTTAGAATTATACCTCAATATATGAATCTCGACTTTGTTTCGCAGAAGCGCAAGCGTTGAGTGCCGTGTCCTTGAAAAAAAAAGTCGATTGAAACTGAAACGAACGATGGCAGGAAATGAATAAAATTTCAATTTGACTAATTGCACGGGCCTCGAGCTTATCGATACGACGCAGCGAGAAACTTTGTATCGGTTTCGTTTTTCTAATTGATGTTTCTCGCCTCGGAATGACTGCCTTGTTCAGTGTTTGCATAAACAGATTGGAGGTGCTGGGGAGGAAGAATTTTCGTTGCGAGCGATTTAATTATGTCGTCGGCAAGATTATCCCGCGTTCAGAGCGATGTTGACAGTGCCATGCGAACCGCGTCGTCAACGATTTAATTTCGCGGGGATAAATCGCGGCTTAGAAATGATTTCAGGCGAAGGGACGCAAATATTTACGATGGGAAATTACTAGGGATTTTCTCGTTATTTCGTTTAATAGGTTCGAAAAATTGTCTTAATTCGTCGGTACAATTACACTCTTGCGGGGCATTGTTCTGGACGGTAATTTTTACATCAATATTAACCGGCCGCTCGCCATTGATAATAATTTAATCAAAGCACTTGAAAAGACTCTAGGAAACGAACCATCGTTAATATACCTTTTAATTTAATAAAAAGCTGTTTCAGCCAAAATCAATATTGAAACTGCATTAAAAGTATCTGTTAATTACGATAGTATGTTTAATTAATAATGATGAAGTACGTGCTTGTAAAATAAAATTAAACATTCATCCTCCAGTATAACATAATAATTATAGTTTGAACATTTTAGCTCCAAGATAATAATACCTATATCCAAACTTCATTGATAATCGATCGCATTTCTATATCATAAATCCTTTTAGTTCACGTGAATCTCGAAAGCAACTTCAATACGCATTGGGTATGCCCTTTTTCGGTCCGGCCACGCACAAATAAAACAAACTCCAAGACAAAAAAAGGGAATCCAACAGGACACATAAAAACAACGACCTCCACGTCCGCCAAAGCACGGCAGATTCTCCGCAAGTGTGGGAAACAAGCCCGTCAAAAGTGCGGACCGCTATACAACTATACTCTCAGACGTGGAAAATAATTTATCAGCGAACACGAGCTCCGCGCACAGAAGGACTATCCGTTAAAAAGTTGCGGAACATACACGGGCGCGCTTTCAGCCTGTCACCGCCTCGTATACACACGCGCATATATAGCGACACCGCAAGAAGAAAACTTTCTCCGGGATATCGACAGGATATATCAGTCGGGGCTTATGCAGTGGAAAGCCGAAAGGACGTCACGAAGATCAAAGCAACGTCTCCGTGAATATACACTGCCTTTCCAGTCCACGTACGCGTCGCGCGCGCGCGTCTTCCGCCGCAGACAAAGCTTTCGTTGCTCCGCGAATCGGACGGATTGAGCGAGCGTAAACACACTCGGTTCTCGTATTTCCGGATCCTCACGATATTCCACGCAACGCACGCGAAACCGTAGGGGACGTCGGTTATGGAATTGTTTAACCATCGCAACAGACGTGGCTATCCGAGCGAAATTCGCCTGACAGAATATCAAGACGCTCGGGCGCGCGCTTTGGGGATTTTTCTCACGAAAATGCGGCTGATTTCGAGGGGCGGCGAAAATGGACTCGCTGAATCGCGGAGTTATTGGGCGCTGCTGGAAAATTATCGCAGTGTGTATTCGCTCGTTTTTTTTACGAGCATCGGTTCTTGCCGAACAATATCCCTGCGAGATTTTTCGAAAGTAGAAACGAAAATTTTTTACGAGGGCGAATCTCTCTCGAGAGAGAGACGCATCGGCAGAAAAATCATTTTTATGGAAAGAATAAGGGACGTTGATAAATTACGAAGTTCACGCAGAGAAGTTTTATTACTTTGTATACGACAAGGCATGACGAATCGATCACACGATAATTTTTCACAATCTCGTAAAAAAAAGCTCTACACGACCGCATCGCACACCCCCTTATCGCGCTTAATGTCGGCGTGTCGCGCGAATGCGCTCCGATAAACCAGTAATGCCAGTACTATCAATTCCGCTGCGAGCCTACTTTTCCGTATGTGCATCAAGGGAACGGCAGAGTCGACTTGGATAAATTGAAAAATTCGAATTGGCGCCAAAATTGAATTTCATAATTCTAAGGAATTTTTCAGATATACCTATATAAATTGACGTTGCCTTGCGGTGAAAAGAAAATTAGGCAAAACCATTTACTCTCTCTCTATCTATCTATCCGTGCCGACGGATTAATTCAATCAAGCATAATTGATACGCGGCTAGCGGACGCGACGCGAGGAAAAAAGCCGCGTTTAATTGCTATCCAGCCGCATTAGTCACAGGCAGAGCCGAGCGAGAACGACGAAAAGATAGACAGCCGCAACGAAGTTGGCCACGAGCCCAATTTCCCTCCGGTGAGTCTGCGCCGGAGCTTTGCATCGACCGCAACAAGTCGTCGTCGGTCTGTCCTTAATTATGTCGTTCGTATAGGTGCAATCGCTAACACCTAACGCGTAGGAGAGGCAACCGTTGTGTATATCTGCGAACTACTGGAATCTGCTTGGATGGATCGCGATTAATCTTTTGCCGCACTATAAGCGCGTAAGCGATCGGGTACTGTATTGTACACCGTACATAGCTTATGTTTATTCAAACGGCATTAAAAACGTAATTGCAGCTGATTCCCTTCGAAAATTATTTCGTTGCCGCGTGTATGAATAATGCAGGAGAAGCGTTTGAAGACACCTGCAATAAAAAGCGCTTTACGATATGGCTCCTGATCCCGTAAAAAAAAAGCGAAATTTATGCTCGCGCGCGCGCACAAAGGAATGCGCGCGCGCGCAGATAAACAAACTTGTCGTTTTGCCGACATTGTTATAGGGCGCGATGAGAAAATCCTGCCCTCTCATGTTTCATACATTTGAGCGCGTGCATATTTATAATGCAAGTACTTAGCATTTCTTTCGTATCACTGTAATTACGATCTCTCGGTGTACTGCGCATACATTTGAGTTAATGAGCGCCAACTTGTAGAGCAGATGTTCATAAACAGAGGTATAAGGGAGCTGAGCAGCGCACTTTTTATTGACTGTAAAAAATTATAATTTTACATTCGCGCGGCGGTGAAAGATAATAAATTTTATTGTTAAAAAGGTGCGCGCGTCTATCGCGCTAGTAACACACGCACACGCGCACAATTATCCCTATTATATCATTATGAAGTATTTATACCAATTGCGTGAGTGCACCGCGTTGGGAAAGCTTATGCGCGAACGATTATCCGTAATTAAGCTGATTTCCTTGCGTTCGTTTCTAATCTCGAAGAAGTAATAGAATTTAATGATAACTTTTCACGTAACGCAACACCTCTTCCTCCTCGGCCGGAAGCGAGTGAGAAATCCAATTTCGTACACATACACATATCCATCCAGTCGATTTCAAGTGCCCGGAGAGAATTTAATTCCAATGTTCGATAAAGAGAGAGAGAGAAAAAAAACTAGAAAGCGAGGCAGATGGCGCGAACGAAGCGTCAACAGCAGCAGCTGTGCTCTGCTATCCCTACTTCGGCTTATCGATCGCAAATAATCTCCCAAAGCTCATCGAGCAGCAGCAGCAACGCTAAGTGCTCGCCTCAATTTCTGGAATCTCCGAGGCGCGTCGCCGCCAAGAATCTGCGCGGTTATAACGAATCTCTCACCGCGAGAGAGAGAGAGAGAGAGAGAGAGAGAGTCGCGATAAATCTTGATTCGCGCGGCTGAAAGCAGCGTTTAGCGTCGCAGAGTCTCGCGTGAGATATGAGCTGCGCTGCCGCTGCTGCTTGATATGCTCGCCCGCCTGGCGAGAAAAGTCGGGAGTGGGAAGGGGGGGGGGGGAGAAAGAAACATAAGCTTGTAATTTTCGCAGGATTTGACGAAGGAAAATGCGCGAGAATTTAGTGGGCGTTAGAAATTTAAATTGTGGTGGTTAGTTATATCTCCGCGGCTGCGGCTGCTTCTGAATTTCATTGTCGAGACTGTGATTTTGGAGCTGTGTCCGAGCGTATACGTGTGCGTGTGTATTAATGTGTAATTGTTGATAATAGAGATAGATGACGAATCATGATTTCTCCAAAGGAAACTATGCTCATCGCTCAAAACGCGAGGGATTACGTGCGCATTATCGATTTTGGGGTCTAGAATAGTCGAACCAGAGTTTTCTGTAGTGACGCAATCGTTTTTAGAACCAACTCCAAAATAATGCGCAATCCTAATTGAAATTCTAATTGTAATTGAATATTCTAATTCGAATGCATTTTTCGAGAGAAAATATTCTCCTTTGACGACGTTAATTAGGTCTCAGTCTCCCTTTAATTAAGGTCGTCTGTGCCACGGTAAGGCGGATTTCGCATCACACACGGCTATTGACGACCTGATCATTGAAGCTGGGGATCAGTGCTCAGAATTCGCGTATACCCAATCAATTCAGGTGATTCTCAGATATTCCCTAAACGATGATCGCGCTTCCAAATTACGAACAGCCCTTTCATGATAATGTATCTATCAAAGCGACTGGAATGTAGGACAAACGTAGTCATAGAATGATCATCGATTAATCGAGGCCCCAGTAGCTCACGGCGTTTTATTCCATCGCTCGCTGGCAAGCTTGATTTAAACTCGGATTTACGTTCTGATAGTATACCGCGCCCATAATCCCGGCGCGAAATTAAACCGTTTTATAGACATATTTTATTAAAATTATACAATTACGCCGTATGATTTAAGTATTGGCTGTAAATTCGTCGGAATTAATAGCGGAGGGCATAACGGATTGTAATGAAAGCTTGGAATAATCAATTGGACGGTGATGTTTCGTTTATAAGCTCCGAAGCATACGTATAACAATATAATATACAGCAGGCTAGTCTCTCTACTAAAAAAAACTGTAGTTTCGAAGCTTCGAAAAAACTCATTGTTCCGAGCACTCGTCGACGCGTCGATCGTAATTTTCTTGTCGAAATAACGCGTATTTAACGATTCCACGGCGGTTACGCAATAAAAATCGTATCCCTTTCACCTGTAGTCGCGCACAGTCGGACGAGGAAAAAAATCGGTCGACGCCGAAGAAAAAAAAAAGAGAAAAATAAAAGAGAGCTCGAGAGTCCCCTCTGACAGCTTCAGCCGGGAATCGATACCAGCGACAAACCTATATACACCATAAAATTCCTGCTTGCCGAGCATTACTATTTCCCAACACCACAAGGGCACAATTATATTTTTCCCTCCACTTATACGTATCGACCGACGAAATTCCTTTCTCTCTTGTACAGCGGCACGCGAGCCCCATCTAATTTTTCCCCGGTAACTCAGCTGCCTCCTATACGTGTATATGTATATACCTATACGACTATAGGTATACACACGTGTGCGTGTGTGTGGAAGAGCTAAAACCGAGAGAGAGAGAGAGAGAGAGAGAGCCCGTGTAAGAGACCGAAAGAATGAAGAAAAGAAGAACGAAACGAACCGAGCGGGGGCAGGAACTTTATACTTTTTTCCTTTTCGTTCGCCTCGCGGCTGTATAATGCCGCGGAAAGAGAAAAGGGGTTCGAGTCGTGAGAGGAAAAAAGAGTATACATGCGCGGAGTCGTTTAGGGGGGGGGGGGGCGCACACACGTATATCTATACGCATCGAGAGGCACGTGGAACCTTGAGAGCAGCCACGCCAGCGTGAACGCGCGAGGCCTTTGGATTTTGCAAGGGTCGACGATTCGAGTGGGCGAGTAGTGCAAAAGCAGGCACTGAATGCGAATGTGTGCGTGGAAAAGGGCGAAGGACTCGCGCCGAGCTGCGCGTCTCACGCTGATGCGTATTATACGCGTTTATTTGCCGTTTAATTGTCGGGCTTGTTTATTCCGCGCGGCGGCTTTCGTCGGCCACTTCTTCGACTTTCGTTCGTCGAGGAAGCGGAGACGGCGGCCGCGTTACGGGCAATGCATTTTCATGAAGATTTAAAATTGAAGGGAATCTCGCGAGTTATACTGCCTGCGTAATTTGCTTCTGCACGTACGTGTAAATCCACAAAATTTCGGAAACAACTGGGACGGAAAAGTTGCGAAAAATGTTCTTGAAGGCACGTTTACTAGACCTATTTTTTTTCTTGTTCCTTCGTAGCGTATACTTAGTTCCGGAGCAAAAACGACTCGAAAAAATGAGAAATGTAATTAACAAAAGTTATCTAAAACTGTGAACTTTTTTGAAAATTTCATTAGAACAAAAATCTCTTGAAATCTATCAAAGAATGCATCCGATGCAATTTTTGATTTTCCAAAAATTCAAAAAAAATCGAAATTTCGAGAAACGTCCTTAAAAAATCTGTGTACGCGAGTTACTTCTCTCACAGATCGACTTAAAACACGAAAAAAAACAGGTCTGGTAGGTATGCCTTCAAGAAAATTTTTCGCAACTTTTCCGTCCGATCAGTTTCCGAAATTTGGCGGATTTACGCATATAGATTTTACAAGGATTTTGAAAAATGACAGGTGTATGCGGGTATTTTCGCTTTATAGCCTTTTCCTTACCTGCAGCGCCGGCAGCGATAATATTATTCCGCGAAACGCGCCAATTAATCGGTGTGCAACGTTATATATATATATATATACACACACACCTTTCTCCCGCTGCCGTGCCCCTCTGGCGCGTGCGATGAGACGAGGAAAAAAAGGATTTCGTTTTCGAATTTCGAAAACGATTTCGCGCGCGAAACGTCGAAACCGCGCGGAACATATAACGCAAATTGAATCGCACCCTCCGCAAAATAGAGTAATGCGCGGCCCGCGAATGGCAGAGGAAATTGAATATATTAATCCCCGAGTTAAATTACTAAAATTAATGAATAAAGTACATTATTTTGATGTTACAAATTGCTGTAGCTGTAATAAGCGATCGTTTGCGTAATTGCCCGGGGTATAAAGTGTATATACGTATCCGAAAAGCGAAATTGTTATAATGCCCTCTCGCTTCTACATATCTGTCAATTGCGCTTCGCGGCAAGTTCATTTGAATTCTCGCGCGCGTGTCTGCGTGCATAATGAAAGCGAGCGAAATTTTACGCGCTGAATTCGATTAATTAAAAAGTCGCTTTCCAGCTCCCCGCATTACACACCTTTCCCGCGCGTCCGCGCGTTTTCACGCGTCGCCCTGCAATAATATACAAATATAATCATGCACATCCGTGTGGAGGAAGGCTACGTGTGTATACGCGATGCGTCAGCGCTAAAAAGGCGCCTCTCCCTCCGTCTCGGCGAAATTAATTCAGGCGACTCGTGCAACGAGCCGAAACTGCATCAGGATAAAAAATTAAGGATCAAGCCGAGAGAGAGAGAGAGAGAGAGAGCGCGCGGCAACTTTTAATGGAGAAACGACGGGGGCTCGGCGCAATCTCCGCGGCAAGGGTTAAAAATAGAAAATGAGAGAGAAAGAGAGAGAGAGAGGGAATTAGAAAGAGAGGGAGGGAGAGAGAGAAGCACTCCTGCGATACGGAAAATACACGAGGGTCGTCTGTGCGTCGCGCCGATGAATGAGAGCTGCGCTCATAAGAGGGAGAAAATAACGATCGCGTCCCCTGGAGAAATTCTCGATTCACCCCGCCTGCTGTCGGGGCCCTCTGCAGCTGTAAGTGGAGCCTACATTTTTTAAAACACCTCACTCTCTCTTTCTCGAGACGGAGAAGGAACCGTATAACCCTTGGTATTGGTCTGTACTCTCCCTTTTACGCGCGCGTGCGCGCCCTCTATTTATATACGCGTTATGTATATATATACAACCGTACGTCGCGCTAGCGACGACGACGACGACGACGACGACGTCGTTGGGCTCCTTTCCTGCTTTATATTCCGAGGACGAATGCATGTGGGACGTTATCGCGCGTCGAGGCGCGTCGATCCCTTCCCCACCGAGCTGCTGCGGCTGTATTGCCGCGAGGCGCTTTTATGGGGCGCTTTTGGATTTTCCTTATACATTGAGATTGAAGCGCGGGGCGGTGTAGTGTGGGGACGGAAGGATTATTTCGAATGTGTTTGAACTTTGACGATGCGCTTGGAGATGGTTGACGCGCGCTGGGCTCGATTTCGCGCAGGATATTGGAAAAAATGCCGTCCCGTCTCTGTACGTAGACGATCGAGGAACTTGCATAAGTAATTGCAATTCCGTGTCCTGTGACAATTGATATCGATGCTTGATTCGATCTTGCGTTATTAGCGCAGCGTTTGGTGTCGTAGATAGTCCGTATGAAAATAAGACAGGGAGAGGGAAAATTGTAACATTGATGTAACGGCGTTTCTTGATCGAAGCCGTTGATAAGGAAGTTGCATCGACAGGGAATTCTGAATAAATTGAAAATGCAAATCGTAGCTTGACGAGATATCAATTTGTTATCACACATAGAACAAAAAGTTTTAATTTTAACATTCGTCTGATATCGACGAGTTTACCGGCCTCTTCTGCGAAATTTTCTTGTAACAAGCGTCTTACGTAATAATCTGTATATAACCGAGGCGCACCACGACCTGATGCACAGATTTGGGGAAAGTTTACACTATAGGGCATTAATAAGCCGAATCCAGGAAGTACAATAGCTTTCAATTCGTTTTATGTACACAAAAATAATATAATACTCTCGGGATAGTGCAAGGATTGCACAACAATCCTGCTTAATCGATCATACAGATATAAATAACAATCATCTCCGCGCGCGCAGTCTTACGTAAACCTGCCTCGTATACCTGGCCTCAGCGCGCACTGCATAAAGGATGCATTGTATGCGCATCGAACCACACACACACACACACACGCACCCAGAACTATATATATATATACAAGTAAGACGTAAATGCGCTCGAAGCTTTGTGCTCGTATACACACCCATACATACATGCATATAAACGTGCGATACGACGAGCCATCCTAGGAAACTCTCGACAGAATCTTCTCCGCACGTATTACACACACACACACACACACACACGTATACGAGCACACGGTATACCTCTCCTTTTCACTTTGTCTTTCACTCGTTCTTTTATTCCCCGCTGTATGCGTATATACGTATATACATATGCGCGTACGTACGTATACCTGTACATAGAGGTATATACAGTATATACCTACACGCACTCATGTCAGCGAGCATTTCCTCTCTCGCACACACGAAACTGGCACACAAAGCGCGCGGCGACGCCGCCGTTCAACGAGGTTTCGACCTACCCGAGAAAAGCCTCCCCCTTCGCGCCTCTTAGACTCATTCTTCTCCTTCGGCTCTCTTCTCTCTCTCTCCTCTCGTCCATGTATAGATACACGTACACACACACATATATTTTCTGCATTTTACTGTCCACTCTCGACTTCTTTTTTTTCTCTCTCTCTCTCTCTCCGCGTATACCCTCATCATCCTCTTCATCCTCTCTCTCTCTCCCCCTTTTGTTGGGTCCTCCTTAATGAGTTTTGTATTTCGTATTTGTCTGATATTCCTCTTGCTCTTGGCTCTCGCCGCGGTCGCCAGCGTCCTCGTGCTGGATTCCGGCTCGTCATTTCTTTTTGTCTCGAAGATTATACTTTTGTTCTTTCTTTCGGCGCAGCTCTCTCTCTCTCTCTCTGTCTTTTATTTCGTAGGCGCGCGCGCTCTCCTCCTTTTTTTCTCTCGTTCCGGACCTGAAAAACAAGAGAGACTTTTATGTGCATTCCGGGAACTACTCGTTCTCGTTTTTTTTTTTTAAATTTTTGAATTTTAAAGTTAGATTTTTGCTTTCTAATGGAACATGAACAATGTAGCGCTTCGCGCACGTCCTGAAAGTTCCTTAAAAACGAAACTATCGAGTGTACGAACCTCAATATAGTTTCATTTTTCGATTACATCAGCGCGAAATCCCCTCCCCCCTCCCCCTCGATTCCCTGTCCAGTTTTCCATTTCAAAACCGCGATCTCTCTTTGTCTTCATTTTCCGGCGGGTTTCCCCTTCGCTCCTCGCGTTACTTTTCAATACATCGCAACGCGCTCTCGGTGCTCGGTTTACAAATCCGCACTTACCCGCACACACACGCACACATCAACGTGCATAGGCACAATCGAAATCGGGGTCCCCTCAAATATAGAGCTGGCAGAAAAAAAAGTGTATACACCGTCCGGAGACAAAGAGGCGAGATGCCGGTTGTGCGCCGATGGGGTATTTACGGGGGCCTGTGTCGCTGGAAAAACGGCGTTCGATGAATGGATGCGAAGAGAGGAATCGCGGAGGCATTGAAACGGGAAGAGCCGCGAATAAAGCCGATATTCTGCGTCATCTGGCTGTATTTCAGCCTTGGGAGAGGAGAGAGATGGAGAGCGAGTTATACAGCGCGTCTTATATTCATTCAGTCGGCGAGCAGCTTACGCAAGATTTTTTTATAATAGCGTTAGTTTTATAGCGAATTTGCGCCGTTACGCCGTTTCGGCGAGAATAATTTCTTGACTTTTCCCTTTTCTTTGTCGAGCTTGTCGAGTTGCGCGAAAAATGAGTGTACAAAGCTGAGATTCGGCGCGTGCGAAAACATTTTTGCAGGAAAAAAAAAATTTAAATCCGTGAAAGTTGCAACCTTGCGCATTTCGACCGTGTGCATTAGAAAAGGCAATAATCATTTATTGTTCGAGCATCATGTTTTAAACATCGTATACCAAGAAAAAAAACGTCTTGCACAATATAATTTATCGTTTGATGGGAAATTTATTGATCCTTCGGCCTGCGAGACGCTCGTAAAACAAGATACTCGTGAACTCTTATCAAAAAAAATTTTTTTAGCTTATAAACGTAATAATCGTATGTCTCGTTAGCTATCTGCAAATGGAAATTCAGAGTGAATAATAAAAAAAGGATGAAAACTTACTAAAAGAAAATCTGAATAAATTTATTGAAATGTAGCTGCATAACCGTTTCGTTCACAAGTCAATTTGCGAATCACTTTGAACATTCGCTTCGAATATGATTTTATTACGATCAGCTCCTGCAATCCTCTTTTTAACGAAGCAAAATGCTTTGTACGCGAGTATGCGCATGTACTTTCTCTCATTTATGAAAACGCTACATCAATACACATTTATGCGCTTACGGATTCTTTGAAGTAATAATACATTGTTCTAAAAAAGAAGAGATTACTAATCAGCCGGATCATTTTTAAAGTCAACATTTTCATTCCAAGCTTGCAGATGGCGCCGACATATGACATCGGCGCAATTCGCTTTTGTGTACGTAACCCCTCGAGTGCGTGTGCACAATGTACACTCCGAAGTAAAGAGCCATAGAACCGACGCAAACGTGCAAATTAACCTAACCTCGCGAGGGAAATAAAAAAAAGGGCGGGAAACGCGTGTAGTCCGGCGGCCGTATAGACAGCGCTTATTCCCAGAAATTCAGCGCATTACCATCGCAAACAAGGCGCCTCACGCGAGGAGAGCGTAAAATTTAATGAGGCGGAGAAATAAATCCGTCGGAAACACGTGTTACCCCGTATACATAATAAATAGCAAGCACGTGTCGGGTGTAGTGCTCCGCCGCCAGAGAGAAAATCACGGGCGTGTAAGCATCGAGAGCCGCGGCCTCTCGGCAAATCGCTTCCGAATCGCTAATAAATAAAGCCCCAAATCCGGGACGGCCGATATCGCGTTCCGCCAGAATCCACCCTCGAACAATTACGTCCGCGGATCCGCATCGGCTCGCTTCGCGGAGAGAAAAAGTTCTTAGCGCTATACACACACACACACGTGCACGTGAGCGAGCGGCAGCTGAGCCTCGAAACCTATGTGTATAAACAGGCCTATCCTCGTCTCGTCGTCCGCTACGCGTACGTGTGTGTACGTACACGTCGGCGTAAATATCCCGGCACACACACACGCGCTGCGCACTCGTATGGCTCGTATAATAAACGCGAGGCGTACCGCATATGTATATACACTATACAGGGTGTATACTTATATACACAGAAGCGCGAGTAGAGCTCGCACAAAAGCAACAACCTCGACTCTCCGCCGGCTGTTGGCCTCCCCTACTCTCTTTCCTTAACCCTACCTCCCAACAGTCTGCTTTCCCCCCCCACTCCCACCCCTTCTGGCTCTCTTTGCCATTCTTTCATTGACTCGCTTTCCTCCTTCGCGCAGTTGCGGTGCTCTCTTTGTCTTTATCCGTCATCTGCGATTCTTCATCCCTCGCTTCTTCCCCCCCCCCCTATCCTCCTCCTCCCACTTCTGCCATGCGACAATTTTTCGTACGATACAGATACGCGCGGATATTTTTTTTTCAACTCGTTTCATTCGTTTTAATAAGTTTCCTCTCTCCACTCGTGATTACGAGTCCTCTTCATCTTTTTTTTTTTTTGTTCCGCGACGCGTCTGTTTGATCTTTACAGCAAGACGCGGTGGAGTGGGGGGGAAGGCCTTCGTTCCTACACCCCAGGAGAATATTCTGTGCCTCGACGTTTTTTTTTCCGCGATCGCGTCGCGCTATCAATTTTTCTTCCGCGCGCATCCGATTTCGATTAGTTTCCTGCCGCGGCGATTCCGCTCTCGTTCGTTCCATTCTTTCTAACTCGGAAGCGCCGGGGTAAATTTATTCGGAATAACATGAATTTTAATTTCATTCCGCTGGAAAGTGCGTTACTTTATATTTCTGCGCTCTACAAAAAAAAAAGAAGAAGAGCTTTATATATATACATTCGACGTGTGTAGTGTATGCAATATATATGTGTATGTACGCCGCGCCGTCCGTTACGTATCGTATTGAAAATCCAAACGACGTCGGTCTACACATTTAGTTATACGCCCTTTGCATAAACCAGCAGTTTAGAGCGCGCGCGCGAGCGCAGGAGAAAACAAAATGCTCATCTCTAAAGTAGCCCTCTCGCGCGCTCAAAAATTCAATTAAACTTGAGCCATAAATACCGCAGCGATTCGCCTCTCGCGCATGGGCTCGAATTCAATAATTCCTTGCCCCTTGAATTATTCATCTCGGAGAGAGAGAGAGAGAGAGAGAGAGAGAGAGAGAGAGACACAGATCAAGCAGCCCTTTAATACACCTCGTAAACAACGTCGATCGATCGAATTCACTGCCTGTGCCTATCCACCACCCCCACCCCCTCTCTCCCACCTTTCCTAAAATCGATGCTTTTCCTCCCCCCCGTTCCGGGTCTTCCTTTAACAGTCAAAAGCATTCTACGCATAAATTTCGTGATATAGAGAAAACGCGCATATTATTCGTCGCGCGTCACGTCACGTCGCGCTTTCCTTCTATGTACTTGACTCGCCTCGTCGAGCTCTCCGCGCGCTCGCGCTCCCCACGTTCTCTTTTCTCTCTCTCTCTCTCTCGGTCGCCCTCTTCAACCTCCCCCTCCCTTGAGGTTTCTCTCCCCTCCCTTCAAGCTTCTCTCTCTCTCTCTCGCTCTCGCTCGCGAATTTTCAGCCGCGAGAGTCTTTCTCTCGCTCTGCGCGAGCCGCAGCCGCGAGCGCGGATCTATTGCGCGCATCGGCCCAGCTTTTCGCTGCGCGCCGCATTAGCCGCAGACTTTAACCGCTCCCTCTTCCGCCTTCTGCGCGCGAATACGCGCGCACACCGTACATAGCTATATGTGCAGTGTACACATGTTGTACGCGGAGTAGAGCAGAGAGCAGAGAGCAGAGAGCGCTTTAATGCGCGGCGACGCACATGTGTATATAGATCGTATTTGCGTGTCGAGTGCGTATATGCGCGCGCAGTGCTTTTGCGGAATTCAAAAATTTCGAACGAGAGCGCGGCGCAATAGAGCCGCTGCGGACATACCTGCGTACAGGTGAATATTGCAGGAGGCGCCGGAGGCGCGGAATCCCGCGACTCCGTGCTGTATGCCCAACGAGGCGGAGGAAGCACAAGTAGCAGCAGCAACAGCAGCAGCTACAGCAGCAGAAGAAGAAGTAGTCGAAGGGAGCGAGTATGAGAGGAGGAATTTAAGAAAGGAAGAAAGAGAGCCGCTCGCGCAGCCCTATAGCACCACTCGCTCTCTTCTCGCGTGTGTGTGTGTGTGCGCGCGCGCGGCATTCGCGGGATTTTCTCGTCGACTGTATACACCGTATACCTATACGCTCTATACCTATATTCACGACTCTCTCTCTCTCTCTCTCTCGCTCGCTCGCTCGCTCGCTCGCTCACCGTCGGTAACACACACGCGCGCGCGCGAGCGAGAGAGAGAAAGAGCCGTATAATACACACACACACACACACAGACACAGAGGCGGCGAGTCGAGCGAGCGAGACGGAGAGCGAGAGCGAGAGAGAGAGAGAGAGCGAGTCGAGCGCGGCGAAGAGAGGGAGAGAGAGAGAGAGCGAGCGCGAGAGAAGAGAGGCCGCGCGGCGCGTTCGTTCGGCGTGCCTTCCATAACCTCCAAAACGCCCGAGCTTGACAGTCGCGCGAGCGTCCCTCCAGCGATCGGCACGCGAGTATAGTAGTCGTATACACACCTTCAGCCCGTGCACACACTCCTCGGCGAAACTTTTCTCTCTCGCTCTGCGTACATACGCGCACAGTGCCGCAGCGCTTCTCGTCTTTTCTTTCTGTCCCCCTCTCTCTCTCTCTCTCTTCCTCTCGCTATTCTCTATTCTCTGTCTCTCGCTCTCGCGTATACGCACTGTGTATACCACGTACATACATGTCTCTCAGCGAGTGTCCTCTCAGTTCGTAGTCCGCGAGTCGGCGGAGTCAGTGCGAGTTTTTTTCATACTGTCGCAATCTTCCTCCTCCACCTCCTCCTCCTCCCCTCTCGCCCGGCCGCCCTCAGCCCCCCGCGCGCGCGCCTGCTCCGAAACAGTGGTGGTACTACACGTCGTCGTAATTTTTGTTGTTGCTGCTGCTGCTGCTGTTTTTTTGAGTGAAAAAGCGCAAGATCGCGTCAGCTGATCTGGCTTCGTTGTTTATTTTTGAGTTTCCTCGGTTCAGCTGTGTGCAGTTGTTTTTTTGTTGGTCCAACGCAATAGTATTGGTGCGACAGTGCATTAGCCGCGTCACAGTGCAAACTTAGATTGTTCTTCCACGGCAATATTCCGCGGCGAGTCGCTGGAAAACGTTCTTCCCCATCCACATCGACAGAGTGCTGCCCAGGGAATATAATCGGGAGAGAGAGAGATATATATCGGAAAATCAGTTGTGTGCCGTGTGTGCCTCATACGTATACATACACATATATTCAGTGAAAGAAGAGAGTGTGTATACGTATATATACGACGGGAAGGATATACTCCGGGCATCGTTCTTTGTTCGACTCGTACAACACAGCAGGGCATTCACGCAGCGTATCGCACGCGCTTCTTCTTCGGCCGAAAGAGAGAGAGCGAGATATTCCAGCCGGATCGATCAGCCATACAGCCCTGGCCTACCGTATATTTGGTGCGTATATACGTTACGCTATTTTTAATTTCAAACAACGTTGCGCTCTCCCTCTCCCATACCGCAGCTTCTCTCCCCGCGAGCGCGATTCGCGCTATGAGAAAATTTTCAAAATTCTCGCCAACTCCCCGTCCCAAGGTCAAGCGTCAACGAGAGAGCCGCTCGCGCACAATCGCGCGCGAGACGCAATGCCGCCGCGACGATCTCGCGGAAAGTCCACGTGTACGCGGGGGAGAGGGGGGGGGAGAGGGTGAAGGTGAATTTTCCGGAGTCGGTCTGTACATCAGGCGCGCACTGCACGGGATAGAGAGAGAGAGAGACGTATACATATAGCGACGAGGATTGACCGGAAGCCGAGCGGGCAGATGGCCGACGGCGCGAGCCGCGCATGCGGCGCTGCGCACGCCGCCCGCGAGCTTTATGCGCTTGCAGCTCGATGTACGTGTGTACGTAGCCGTGTGCGTGTGTATCTGTAGGCGTGCGTATACATGCGCGACCGGTGCGCGGGGAACAGGTGTTTCCTCGCTTGCGCGCGTGTGGGGGTATATATATATATACCTGACGGCAGCTGACGGTGTCCTGATGCGCGCGCGCGCTCTCGAGTTGTGTGTTTTTCTCTCTCGCGGTTTTCCCTCGCCGGGCCGGGGAGAGATTGATTTTCGCGGGGATTTCTTCGCTCGCGATGGCTTTTTATAGTGTCGCGCGCGCTGCACCGGGAGAGAGAGAGAGAAGGGGTCGGGGGGAATGGGAATTTCGGAGAGGCGAGCGCTTGGTTTAGTCGCTGGAATGTTTCATATAAAAGTCGAGACTCGTGCCGGGCATGTCGGATGCGTCACGTGCTTTATGTGCTCTCGTTACTTTGAGGGGGGGGGGGGGAGGGACGGTAATAAGTCGTTTTTGCCTCTCCGACATCCGGACGAAATGCGAAATGATGACGCGGTCGTTGAGACCGATAATGGGGCAAGAATAGTATGCACTTTAGGAAATTGTTCGGCTGACGGTTGTTTACCCCCCCTCCCCCCCCCCCCCGCGCGTATATAATTTTATAGTCTTGCCTTAGCGCGCGGTCGCGACTCCTCTAATTACCGCGAAGCGCGCAACCTTCCTTTCGCGCTGCGACGATTACACTGATTTCAGCTGTCCTTTGTCTCCTGTGTGTACGCGCGCGTTTGTTTGTTTGTTTTCCGAATTAAGCCGCGGCAAACAACTTGATTTTCGTTGTCGTGCCCTTATCGAATACCGGTCTCGTCCCCTTTGCCGTCCGGATTTCGTTCGTAAACAGTTGATTATATTTGTCGTTCTTATCGAAAACTCTGAGCTCGACGAGGCGGCGTACTCGCCGCGAACGTGTATACGTACTAACGACGAGCCCGGTGTTCTCCGGGCGCAGACATCAAAGGCCGCAGCTTCTCTTGTACACACGGCCCGGCGTGACTTGGAATTTTTCACGGATCAAAAAAACTCGGCTTTCGAAGCGCGCTTCGTCTTAACGGAATTCTTCAGGCTCTCGCAGCCGCAGAATAAGCTCGAAGCCGTTTAAGCCGCGCGCCGAGTGTCTTTAATCTCGGAGCAATCTGTCGCTGGGCTTGCAAAATAGGTGACTACTTAGCCTAGGTCTTTTGGCTTTGGTGTATAACAACGCGTTTCTTCGACAATTGCAGGCTGCGCTGACTCGAGTTTGCTCAACGTCTGCCACCGACTAAAATATATACCCAACATTCTAGTTTATAAAACCGAGAGAGTACGAGCATTAAGAGCCAAGGGTGTTTGGTAATGCAGCTTAGTGAAACATTACTGTACTTTGGATTTGTTACGGGTATATACTTTTACAATCCGCGGCTGATCGTCTCGTGATTTTCGTGCGACGTGGATGAGCCACGAGGCTTCGTCGGAATTTCGAAATTCTCGGGGGTACAGAAGAGGTGCTAAAATAACTCCAAAGTTAATTTTTCACTTAGCCAGCCGTAAATTTAATGTCATGTTGAGAGAGAGAGATTCCGTTTAGTGAGTTTCAAGCTGCGGAGAGAGAATCTCGTTGGCTTTAGAGACAACGAGTGTATTCTATTTCGTGTGCACTGTTTGTGTACAGCGGTCATACGACGGTCGTAAATATGAAACCCGAGGATAAAAAATGTGTAGCGGAAAGGAATTCACCTTGTGTGCATATGCGCAAACAAATTGTTCTGCATCGTCTGAAACAATTAGTCGCGAGTTTAACTGTTGGTTTAACGCCGAGGCGTAATTATTGAACAGATCTTATTTTTTTTTTTAATTGAAACATTTGCTTCTGCAATACTTTATTGCCAATTACGCTGGAAATTACAAGCCTAGATAGATAAATACTCTCCCATGAACGGATTCTTAAGCCACAGCGAAAACGAGCGTTAAAAAGCGATTGGCATTGGTTATAAATTTCTTCCCACTCCGCGACAAATCGGCCAAAAGCTTGTTAAAAATTACCCAACAGCATTATTTCGGAGCTCTCGCTATAGACGCGAAGTCGCGTATACTTATTTATATATACATATATATACGCGCCCGACCGTAGCTTTAATAGCGGAGGCTCTAGCCTCCAAGTACCAATCAGTATATACATACAAACAGACGCGAGCAAGAAACTATTCCATTTTCCGTTCGTCCGGCAGGCTGAACCTGAAATTGAAAGTAACGATGAAAAGACAGGAGAGTCGGCGGTTTATTATACGACGAGTACCGCGCGCACGGCCGTCTCCTCTTACTCTCGCAAATCGAGTTATTACGACTAACAGCAATAAAAGGCTCTACCCGAAGAACAACCGGCGCTTTAATGGCAGGCAGGTGACGCGTCTCTCTCTCTCTCTCTTTCTCTCTCGCGCGGCTGATGCATCTTATATATACACCGTCGACGCTGCATCAGCCGCAGTAACGACTTCCGTTAGTTCGGTCTTCACTCGGTTACTGTTGCATTATGCTATTACTGCACGAGCTCGCGCGCGCCGCAGTTATTTTGCGAAACCGGTTAATATTAAAGCCAATATCGAGTCGTACGAACATAGCCGTTTAAATTAGAGGCAAACGCGCGTTACGGGGGATGCAACGTCGTTTTTCTCCTCGAGAATAATACGAATTTGCGAAATTCGGAGTGTGTCTCTCTCGTCGGCTGAAAAGCCGTGGTTCGACTGCATTATGGAGTCTCGGCTGCGTATACGAGAATGAAAATAGCTGCGACTTTACGCTCGCGTTACTTCGCACAGGCGGACGTGTAAGTATGCGTAAAGTACCGACGAGAAACGCCATTCCGGAGTGGAGGTGAAGAATCGCTTTTTAACGAGACTCTGCGCTCTTCTGCGCGACGCTTTCATTCGGGATTTAGACGCTCGTTACAGGAGGAGTCCGCGCCGAACAATGCGAATATTTCCAAATTGATTTATCGTGTTTGCGTGGCTCTCGGCTGTACTTTTTTCTCTCGCTTGACCCATTGACCTCCCGTGTCCCAAGTTTCCCCCCCGGCATATCTGCCGCTCCTTTTTATACAGTCGGTAATTTTTCGAATATTGCCGGGATGGTAATGTGGCCGCCTTTATTCGCGCAGTTTGTTCGCCGCGGCGGCGGTATTAGAGAACACTGCGCGGCGCAGCAATTTGAAAGGGAAATCATTTGGAAATGATTTCTCTTGGAAAAATTAGAGAGTTTTCAAGGCATTAGAATTACATGAATAATATCTGGAACGATCTGGAAGTACGTATATAGCCGCGCTCTGGAAGCTTAGTTTAATTATGATATAAGTCGCTCGTTGTACGAAACTTTCACCCGATGAATTTCGCGCGGTTTTTACCGCGACATTGAATATTTAGCAGTTGCGGAATTACGCAACGTCGAACTTCGCCGCTCGAGACGTGGATTAGCGTTTTGAATTTTTGAAAACGGCACCGATTCCGTGTACGCACAAAAATCCGCCCTTCAGCGAATTATGCACGAAGTGCAAAAAAGCAAACTTTCGAAAGAGGATGTAGGCTCGCGAAATTTGAGAAAACCGCGCGCTTCCGTCGAGCGCTACACGTTATACATTATGTAGACAGAGTTATCGTAAATTGTAAATCGCGATTATCGGAAGCGTCAAAGCCGAGCACCGCAGGATTCCCATTTTAATGAAGACTTATACACACACACACGAAAACCTTTTTTCAACGGAACAAAAACTTTCACCACTCTCGGAACTCTCGGCTCTTCGTGGCGAAACCCAATTTATTCTTCGCAGCCCGATGGTTGCGAAGTGAAACTCTTTCTGGCGCAGTTAAAATTAGATACTACGAGAATCAAATCAGCATTACGGCTTTTTACGTGTATTATTACACACGAAATTTCGCAATTTTCACTTACCATTACTGCACATTGCCAATCGACAAATCATTTTTTCCAATCCCGAGAGACCGATATCACACGCCAACGTCGCCCAACGACAATGAGAAAGAAGCGCTCGTATTCTTCTCACGTGCGCAAAGTGGAACAGATCGTCCCGTTTAGGATCTCGCCGATTCGCACTGCCGCAGACAAACGAGCACATCCCATTCTGTACTATACGGCCGCGCATCGTGTCTGGCGTCATTATATCCGCAGCGGCGGCCGCACAGGAACAGTTTTAGCGCAGCGCGCGTCGACGAGGCCTCGCGCGGGCCTCACCTCTCGTCGTCGGGCAGCTGCTGCGCGTAACTGCCCAACCCGACAACGGTTTCCATGTCATTGTAGTCGGGCGCAGATACTTGATTTACACGAATGCGAGAGCAGAATTGTTTATGCATGCGTACAGGCGCGATCTGGAGCGCGTCGATTAATTTTCAACGCCGACGACGTCGATGACGACGACGACGGAGCGGCAAAACAGCCGAATAACATAAGTCACGATAGCCAACGGTAAACGAGAGCCAATAATCCCGCGGAATGCACACACGGGCCGAACGGAGTGCAAAAATTTTATTAGCCGAGCGTAAATAATATCGTAACGAAGGCACCGGACGGACGATGTAAGCCATTAAACGAAGAGAGAGAGAGGGGGGGGGGGAGTCCAGGATCATCAGAAGCGCATTTTAGCGCGGCGCGGTCGAGTGCCGCGCACGTCCGGCATTCCTTTCGGCGCTATAGATACGAGCGACGACTCGCGGAATTCTATCGGAGGTGGGAGGGGGGGGGATCGTCGCGATATATCGTTCGTAATTTAAGCCGTGATCCGCTTGAGCGATGAAGCCAGCGCGCACACGACGACGCATATAATATCCGCCGCAGAAGTGCGAGAGCTCTGGCTTCGAGGCTCTTTTCATTATATTTTTCTCGCACTCGCCCGCACCGATAACGGAAAATGTCGAACATTTTCCGTTATCGGTACATAGAGAGGAGAGAGAAAAAGATCGTCTCCTACGGCTCGGGCTCCTCTTATTTCCGCGGCGAGGGATTATCGGATTTTTAATGATTCTCAGCAAGGTATACTCCACGGATATGCTTTCTTCGCTTATTATACAGGCTCGAGCGAGAGAGAGAGAGAGAGAGATCTACTTCCTTTTTTCTTCCTTTTCGCATCGAGAGCTGCTGTGTGTGTGTGTGTGTGGGGTATTCAGTTTTGGTGGCTTAATTAAGCGAACGAATTTAACGAGCCGATCGAAAGAATTTTCATACGCACGCCGATCGTCGATCATTTTAATAATCTCTCCTCCTCCGTCTGCCTATACACACACACACACACACACTGTTACACACTCGATAAATTTCGTTCGCAATTCCTCAACGCGCCGACTGTATATACGTACACTTCGAGCTGTTTAAGAGCCGGCGAAGAAAGCGAAATTTGGCAGCAGCGCCTTTCGCGGTAGCAAAAACTCTCGGCCGTGTGTATAGGTCCCCTCCGCGGCCCCAAGGAACACGCGAAGAAGAAGACGAAGAAGATGAAATTAGTATAGTCGCCTCGAAATCCCCGAAAAACCGGTTTCTCGAGCCCGGCTCCCCTCCCCGCCTCCCTCCCCCGAAAGAGCGCGCCCGGTGTATTACAGAATCGCGCCGCTTGTATATATCCTCGAGGCTCGGCCCAGAGCGAGCCGCGACAGCTCTCCTTCTAAAACACGCTTATACGCGCACACACACACACGCACTGCACACGTGTGCGTAAGCATCGCTTCCTCTCGAGTTAGCGAATACGCAGCGCTGGGTTCGGCTCTCCGGAGCTCCCATACAGCGCGATGGGCTTTGGAAACTTTTCCTCGAGTCGCGCGCGCGTGTGTGTATAACGCATCCGTACGGATTAATGGCTTTGTTTGCGCAACTTTTTGGCGTGTCGCACGGCTCTATGTGTTGTGTGTGTATTTTATACGAGTCGCCGTGTACGTCTATATATCGAATAAAAAGTACCCGGGGATAAGGTGTGCGCGCGTACAAACGTGGCTTAATTTTGGTCGAGTATAGGCGATCATTTTTCTTTTTCGCACCTCTCGCAATTTCGTCTCGCTCTTTCGGCCGTGCGATACAAAGTTTCTCTTCCGCAGCAGCGGACTCGCTTTCGTTGTGTCGCTGCGGAGAGAGCCGCCGGTGTTTATACGGCGCGGCAAGGCCGAGGATGATTCAGCGCTGTTTTTGTTTTGTCGCGCTGCGCGATTAACGCGATCTCTCGAGCGCCTCCGCCCCGACGGGCTCGCCAATCCGGAAAGCCCGCACTCCTGTCGATCGAAAACGCGGAGATTCCGCGCGCGCGAGGATGGTAGCGCGCGAAAATTAAGCGAAAGTTTTTCGAGTGTACGGCGTCACTGAAAAATCTCGACCACTAAAAATTCTTTTACTCTCCGTCGAATAAACGATGTTTACTCTGGTCAAGAGGCTATGTGCCGCGTTGAGAAACTGACGGGTGTGTACATACGCTGAATTTTACATTTTTATCGAGGCTAAGTCTTCGAGGTCGCGTTCGAGCGCCGAAATCAAGACTGAATCGCGGGTGAATTATTCGCCGGCCAATATAATCATTCGCATAATGTAATCCAGCGCAATTGCGATCGACCTTAAAAGACGAGGACGAGAAAGAGTTTTACGAGGAGCCACATAGCAATAGACTTCTTCTCTCCGAAAACGAAGATGAGTCATCGGCTCTCGTCGCGCTTAAAATGTACACAGGTACGCGCGGCCGTCCTCCCGTATACGTTCGCTTTGTCTCTCCCATACAATACTCAGGTCGCCGTCAGGCGCTGCGCGGCTGGCAACTGCTAACTCGCAACCCACGCGTACACACTCACGACTACGTGCGCGCAATGTACAATTGCGGCGCCGGTCGTTTGCCTATACACACCGGCCGTATAACGCAGTGCGCTTTAATTTTCTGTGTAAATATACAGCGCGGGGAAAACGGGAGAGCGCGCGGACGGCGAGATTTTTTTTCTTCTCGAAATAGTGATAAAGTCGGGGAACGCGTTGATCGCGATAAGTCGCGATCGCGCCTTGAATTAATGAAAATCGTGAAAAGTTTTGAACAACGAGCTGTTTATCCGTCCCCGCGGGTATATATGAAGGTCGAAAAAGAAAACGCGATGCGCGCCGCGCTTTAGAATCGTGGAAAAACGCTCCCGAGAGAAATAGCCGTGTATACCCACCAGCGATTAAACGAAGAACACTAGTCGGAAAGTACCGGGGCGATCAATTCTCGCGATGAATCCTATTTTTCGCAGCCGCGATTAATATCCATTTTCCGCGCGAGCTTTTTTCCTCAACTTTCTTTTTCACGCTAAAAGAGACACCGTATCTTCGACTACTTCGGCGTACAGCGACGAAAAGCTGACTCTCGCGCGATTCCGCCGTCTACATATATATGCGCGTACGCCTCCGCGCGGGGACGAGCTATCCTGGAGCAGCTCTAAAATTCAAGAGCAAACCGCCGGAAAGTTAAGGCGAGTTTACTTAATCATCGGCCGTATAATACTCGGAAAGAGAGAGAGAGAGAGAGAGGTCGGGACGTCGTATACTGGATATTGCACTCTCTCCGCGCGTCCGCGTTAATTTCTCCCATTAACCCCCCAGCAATTTTTATGAGGAAATTCTCGCGCGCGCGCGCCTGGCATGTACACGCTTCTCTCTACTGCCGGCGTCTCTTTCTTTCTCTCGGGGAGATCTCGTAGCCGCGGATATTGAGCGAAAAGCCGCTCGCCCAGCTGCACCCCCGCGAGATTCCCGACGTCGACTCGACCCTCCCCCCCTCCCTCCCCCCGGCGCATTTTCATCTCGCCAACAGCAGCAGCAGCAGCAGCAGCCCTGTATATAGTCAGTATACTAGTGTCCGGTTAACCCTCACGTGGCTGCCGCCACTGCCCTCGAGGTCGAGACTCGGAGTTCTTTCTTTCGGTGTACTCGAGGCTTCCTCCTCTCCTATACGTGCGCAAAGCTCTCTCTCTGTCGCGTCCCCCTTTTTTTTCGGCTTGACTTTTTCTCGCGGCCGCAGCTGCGTTTATTTCTATCCTATATGCGGCATATTCGCGCGATTCTACTGCGGCTCTCTCCATCGCTCCTCTCGGAGTTATACAAATCGCATAATGTGCAGGCGCGGCTTGAATTAGTCGTGTCGCATCGCGAGGGAATATAACCGCTGCCGGAGCGAGTCCGCCGTCGGAGTCTGATCGATATACGCGCTTGTGGCGGCGGGAGAGCGATATATATTTATAGGAGAGCCGGAAGGACCTACTTAACGGCGTAATTTCATTAATGTACTAAACCATCATTAATATTCCCAGGCAGTGCGCGGTCGATGCGTACATCATGCGACCGGCGTCTATTATAGGCACAGACGCCGTACACGTTAACGCTTTCCCCGCAACGATAAACATATACATCAAAATAACGCGGCAATTCTTTCCGGAGCGCGTCGCGTCTCTCATTTGGGTCGGAGCGACTCTCTCGCTTTATTTTTCTCGAGCGAGGCGAGGCAAAAAAAAAAATGCTGGCGCAGGTCGTTTCTCTCTCTCTCTCTCTCTCCCGCGGGAACTCCCTCGTGGGCTCCACAGCGCTCTATACACTTCCACTTTTCCAGCCAGCTTGGAATGTCCAAATTGGATCCTCCTCCCCCTCGCCCGTATGGAGCGAACAGCAGTCTACTACCACAGCTGCGCATAGCTCATGCAGAAGAGAAGAAGCTACGCTATACGCTCGGACTCTCAGCCGAAATTCGGCCGTCCGTTTTCTCCGCTGCACTGCGCTCGGGGCGGCCGGGGGATGAAAGAGAAAGAAGAGAGAGAGAGAGAGAAAAGGAAAAGCTTGCGACGACTCGAGATATAGTAAAGGAGGGGGGGGGGGCAGTCGAATTCACGTTTTCCCAAAACAAAAAAAGAAAAAAGAAAAATAACGTTGGTCCTTATGTAGGTCGATTGCCAGAAGCTCGCGCGCGCGCGCGCGCAGACGTACTCTTTGCTGCTTTACCAGCCGCGAGAGAGCCAACAAAGCAAACCAAAGCCAATAATTCTCGCTCCCGGCATTGTGCTTCCCTATTACATCTCCAACTTGTTCCTTCCCCGCGCAGTCGGCTCGCGCGCGTTGTCAGCGGAAAGAGAAGAAGCCCGCAGAGAAGAGAGCTGCTCTCTTCTCTCTCTCTCGTGCGCTCGAGCAGTCCCGTGATACATATATATACGATATAGCAGAGGCCTATATACTGCTTCTCTCTCTGTCTCTCTTGCTCTGGGCGCAGCGCATGTTTTCAGGACGGTTTCGCGGGACGGGCGCGAATGCGTGGCAACCCCGCGCGCTCTTCTCTCTCTCTTACTCTTTCGTCTCGTTCTTTTCTCTCGCTATCTCTCTCGCTCTTTCTCTCTGGCAACTCTCTCGCGTGGTGCGGCACGACGACGGCGACGAGGAGGTTTCCAGAGAGCGAAAAGGACGGAGCAGGTGAAGCCGAGGCGCATGCGCGAATGCTCTCCTCGTCTTTTCAAGTCTCTCTCTCTCTCTCTCTCAGGAGGAGAGGAACCTGTCCGTCTCTCTGTGCCTGTATATATGCGCGCGAGAGACGCGACTGTCTCCGCGTGTGCACATCTGTGTGGATGTACAGGAGTGTACACATGCGCGAGAGAGTGGATTCGAAACGGAAAGGGATGTCTGCCTCTGTTCCGGCCGGAGAGTTCTCTCTCTCTCTCTCTCTCTCTCGCGATGCGTGCGATGTATACCTGGCGGACGACGAGCTCTCTGTGCAGCAGAAACGTTCTTGTACATACATACACTTTTGCTCGAGTTGCAGCTGCGCCTCCGCGAGCGCAACGAGCTTTATATTCCTTATTGTATATACGGCGAGATGACCCGATGCGCTTCTCCAGCTGTGTCTGAAATACGCTCGAGCTTTTTCGGCTTGGTTTCAAGAGAAGAGCCGTTGCTGTCGACTTTTACTATACTGGCCTTGTTCTCGACCGATCGAGCCTCGATCGTCCCCCCTCTGGAAAACCGACTCTCCAAATTTCTTCGAGTGACTCAATTTTGCCATGAAAAGAGTGATTTTTCACTCGAAGCATATTTAGAGAGCGAATAATTTATCATCGGCTTTTCTTTCGACACACACGTGGTGTGCTGCTGCAGTCGCTCCGTCTAACCTACCAGCTTCTCTCCCGGCGTAACGACCCCCCTTCAAACTTCACTGCTCGCACCGCATCCTCTCTCCTCTCGCGTAAATCGCTCTAGTCCTTCATTAGACAAAGCCAGACGACTCGTCTCGCTCTCTCCCTCCCCAGCAGCAGCAGCTAACCACTTTTTATTATCTCCGCCACATTCCCCCGGTCTTCTGCGCCCGGCCTATCTTCCATTCTCATCGTCGTCGCCGCCGCCAGCGTAGTCGTCGTCGTCGTCGTCCCTTCTCGCTGATGCGCGCTCTGCTTCCTTCGGCGGCGGCGGCGGGGCCGCAGCTCTCTTCCGCTCTCGCGTTCCCCCTCGTGCGATCGCACGCGCGCAGAGCAGTGCAGGCAGTATAGCGTGCGAAGAGACCGAGAGAAAGAGAGAAGAGAAGGAGGCGAGAGGGGCACTAGTTGCGCATTCTCAAGGTCGTCCCGATCGAACCGCTGCGCTCGCTCCGAGCGCTGCCATGCGCAGCCATCTGCTCGCGCTCTCGGCCAGACCGCGGAGACTCGGCTTGGCTCGCTAGTATATACAGTGTTTGCTTTTCGCGATATCGTTGACTCCCCTTCCCCTTCTCTCCTTTCCTCTTCCCTTCCCCCCCTCCTGGGCGTTTCGTTTCGCGGATGTCTGTGTGTGCGTATACTTATGTACCTGTGTACGCGTTATTCGAGTACTTAGGGACATTGCTGATCCGCGCTTTCGAGAGACGTTTTGTTGAGAGAGACACGAGTCTGTGTGTGTCTAACGCTGAGTCACACAGCGTTTCTCGATGGACGCTTAATGCACACTTTTTCCTTCTCTCTTCCACGCGTAGCTTCGCTTACTCGAGAGATGAATTACCGCTCAATCGCATTTCTATACGAGTCGCGGTGAATCACGACGGAATTTCAAATATATACCGCACGCGCTCGCGGTTAAATTAAAAAGCGATAGTACACCGACGTCCTTATCGCACTCCCTCTCTCTCCGTCGCCAATAAAAAAAAACGTCCAGCCGCTCGTCGCGATTATGTTCCCTCACCCGCGATATAGTCCTCGCGTGTAGTATAGCGGAGAACCGATGCACTCGCGAGAAGCTTTCCAACGACGTCGATATACGTACTCGCGTATATAGAGTGAAACGCGCCACAAGGGCTGGAGAAACAAGTCGTGCTTTTCTGCGGGCGCGAGCGCGAGGCAGTTTCGGATTTCGTTATTTCCGTCGCGTATACGGAGGCTATAAAAGCCCTCCCTCCCTCTTTCCATCTCTCTTTCTCTCTCTCTCTCTCTCTCTCTCTGGAAGAAACAGAAACCGGCTTTCGACCCCGATACACTTTTCGGCATAAAAACCGAAATTAGCCCGCACAGCGCTCTCTTTCTGTATACTCGCGCCCACAATCCGAAGCGCGTAAGTGAGCCGATATATCCTTCGAGAGAGTGTATAGGAGCTTTTGGCGGAATGTTGCTGCGGAAAATAAAGGAGCTCTCTCTCTCTCAGTGTATATATGAGGTTCGCCTCTATCGCAATAGCTATTCGCGAATTGCCAGCGAGCAAAGCGCAAGTTAGCGAGTGAACTCGGGAGAGAAGAATGAAGGCTACTTTGCTCGGCCGAATCCCCAGCCACGCACTCGCGATCTATGCGTCGCGCACAAGCGACTCGAGTGCGTGAAATGAGTTTTCGTCTGGAGCGGCGGGGCGTGAATTTATTTCCAATCGGACGCGACGCTCAGTAGACGTTTGTATCGGAGGGATAAACTCGGGAGATCGAGTCGGACGTGAATTCTATTTTCCGAGTCTCCTGGATTAATGGTCTGTTTTGTAAACTGGAAATAGAGGAGCGCGACGTGGTCGACGAAGTAGGGGAATCGGTTATAGGCCGTATATCCGTAAGCATTAATCAATATTAAAAATAGATCGCGGCCGGTATCGATTTCGATCGTACCGCTTGAAACTCGACGTTATATATACCCTCGACAATGCAATAATCTCGGAGGGAATGGGAATCGGTTCGGGGCCTTCGGCCTAGAATTCGAAATCGCGTCTGTTCTACTTCTGCCGAATCGATATGGAAGTCGCTATACATCGGCAGCGATTAATTAACAAAGTTTCCGCAAGTCCTCCGGACTCAGCCGCTCACATTCTCAAATATATACCTATAAAAAAAAAAAGAAATCGTCCACTCCATCCCGCACCAGCGTAACTGCGATCGCTCAATCCAAATGAACCTCGGCGAAGATGTTGCATTATCCAGCTCGTTTGCAGCGCGGATAAATAACGAAAAAAAAAACGAGCTCGAAAAGCGCGCGCAGGCAAAATACACCCGGCGCAGAATTCGTTTATTCACTCGGAAATGAATAAGCGTGAGAAAAAGCGAGCAAAAGCTCTCGAGGCAGCAGCAGCACCTGGGAAAAGCCAGTCGGCAGTGAGAGAGAAGGAGCGAGAGAGAGAGAGAGGCCGCGGTTTTGCGATCGTGAATGGGCCGAGGAGCAGAACTGGAAGCATTCCAGACTCTCCGCGCCGCGTATATACCTATACGCAGTATACGAGCCGTATAAATATACGACGGGTGCGCCTCGTCCGTATAGGTATATACACGGAATCTGCGAGCTCGGCAACGGCTCTCGAGCTTTTCGACGTGATCCGTAGTCGATATGTCGCTGGATTTATCGCTATCCCCCCCCACCCCACCTCAGCGGCGTGTACAGGGGGAAAAATAGACACGCGAGGCTGGTCTTCCACTCTTTCTCTCGCTCGCTCTTTATTTATTTTCCATTCTTTTTTTTGATCCGCCGAACGACGCGGTGGAAGCGACGACGACGACGACGAGGCTGTGTGGGCTCGAGCGTTCTCAGCGGGAGTGGATTTAATAGGCGCGAATCGACGGGATGCTTCTTTTTTATTTGCCGGTCTCGCCGTATTGGATGTTTCGCAAGACAAAAAAATTTTCGTCGCCGGAGCGAGTCCCGACGGTGAAATTCGCTGTTTCACGGAAAGCACGCTCGTGGAGAGTACGTATTTTTCGAGCGTTTTCAAAATTAATACGAATTTGACGCTCTACGTGCGCTCATTATTTTAGCGTTTCACTCGTACGCGTTTGCGCGCACGCGTCGGTTTTACGCGAGAGGTGCGAAATTGCTCGGCGATTAAGGAGACTTTTAGATCGGAGGGGGGCATATGAAGAAACTTAATTCGAGGATATATAACAGCGACGTTTAGACTCTACTAAAAGCGAACAGCCAGCTCGATTGCAACACCCAAAATTTCACTCCGCCCGCCATCGAGGAATCATAACACTCAATTCGGCACTCGAAATCCCCGAGTATTTACTTTATTGGGTCTTGCGCGCAGTCCCAAGCGTTTCCCCTCCCGTCCAAATTCGTGCTCACCTAATCCGCTGTAATTCCCGAAGTACGAGTGAAGTTTGCTCCGAAATTTCGAGAGCACCTCCCGTTCGCAAGGAGTATATAGCGTGACATCGCGTCGAACGAATAAATTTTGTTTTTCCAAGCCGTGACGCAATGAGGCCGTTCCTTTTACATAATGCGAACGCAACTATACAGAGGACCATTAAACGGACAAAATTGAAATTAGCCGTGGGCGCGAGAGTACGGCGAAAATGAGGGAATTGTATAAAATACGAAATAATATACCTGTTTACGTAAGAGCCGAAGAATGCCAAGTGCTGCGGGCGTACGTAACCGGTCTCTCTCTCTCGGTGCGAAATGCTTTTATTTGCCCAGGAGAGAAAGAGCTGTATTAATTTCGTCCGCGCATTCTTCGCTCCTCTCCTGTCTTCTGTATAGAAGCCGCCGCTGCGGCGCGAGAGAATCAAAGCGACAGCGACGTCTTTGGGGCGACTCGTTTCCTTGCACTTGACAAACGAACGGCCGAGAGCCCGATCGGCCAACTGACATAACCCGAGAAAATAATTAGCCGAACACAACCGCTAATTATTGCGCTGGCAATTATCCGAGCCGCACATCCGCCATCCATTATTTCTAATTTCCATTGTTATTTGTGTGTTGCAGGTGAGTGTGAAACTGTGTATGCCGATCGACGCGCGGAGCATTGATAAAAGAAAAAAAAAGAAGGAAACGCGCGCTTATCAGGTCCTTGAGTGAGTAAGCCAAATTGAACTATATGCTGCGTAAACGGAGTTGTGCAATGCAGGAGCCCGCGAAAAGTCAATGGAACACGACTCGCGATCTTGAAAGCGTAATAAAGGCCGACTCTCTCTCTCACTATATAATTCTCGCGCTGCACGCCGAGTTAACGCGAGCTGTTGTCATTGAAAATTTTTTTGTCCAGCATAGAAACTATCTACATAGCAGTGTAGCCTACGTGTCCCCTTCCCCCACGATCCAACTCTCGTATATTAAAATCATCGAAAGCGGCCGGTCGTCCCGCCGCGTCCGAAGAAACGATCATGCGCGCGTGTATAGCGTATGGAGAGAAGAGAGAGTCGGACGCGCGTATTACGTACACTCTCTCTCCCGTCGACCAGGAAGCGAGTAATTTTGCCCACGTCCACCCACGACGGGAGAAGCGCTTAATTAAGTCGCTGCGACACGCGCGGGAAGCCGCTGATATTCTCGCTCGATAAGGCACGGCTCTCCGCACTGCGGCCGCAAGGGATATACATTGTGCGTGTGTGTCTGCCTTTGTGTGTCGATGATGCACGATGTGTGTCTGTATGTGTACGTTTCGGGTTACCCGTACAGCTCTTCAAACCGCGGATGATTCCTCTTCTTCTCGGCGAACGTCGCGTCGCGCGGCCCACAACATCCTCGCGGCGCGTCGTCGTGTGCCTCTCGCGAAAACACAATATACTTCCACACAGAGCCGCGTCAAGCGACTATACTACCGCATAATCGCAGCCGAGTTCCGGCATCCTCGGCACACGAACACACACGCGATCGCTCCTTATAGCTATACAGACGTATATACCACACCGCGTATACACGGGATTATAGAAGCATTGTTCCTCTCTCTCTCTCTCTCCCGTAGAACAACGTCGGCGGTGCACAGCAGCAGCGGCGGCGGCAGCACGAGATCGTCCGCCGCTCTATGACGTGAGGCGGGATAGAGCGCGGCGCGTTACACGCCTATTGAGGCTGACGATCTGTGCCGCACGGCGGCGCGTACTTTGATTAAATTACGCGGGGGAGCGCGCGACACGCGAGACTAATTGCCGCGCTTCCTCTCCGCCGTCGCGTTGCGGCTCGCCGAGTCTTTTCCGCGAGGCGGCGCGCGGTGGGTAATTAAATCGCTCTGCGCCTTTCGCGCGGACAAGATTTCGCGCTGCTGCTGCTGCTCGGTTTTCCGCACCGGTCGGAGAGGTGACGTCGTTGTCCGCGTAATCTCGTTGCGTTTCGATGATCCGCGTGTACAAAAGCGGGTGAAGCTCGCGATGCAATAATTTACTCGGGGTCTCTCGCACTTTTACGGAGATTCCGTGTGTATCAATGCATATAGTAGACGTTGCGTATAGCGTATCGTATACTCTAATAGGTTTTTTTAATACAAGTGTTAAAAACCCAGGAAATATACGCGCAGTATATGTGTATTATAACGCGGATTGCGTGCCGCGTATTATATCCGCGTGTGCGAATCGATCGCTTCTCTCTCTCTCTGCGTCATCATGCGGTGACTGCAGCAGCAGCTTTGTCTCAGTTTCGTTTGTCGCGGCGCTCGTGCACTCAAGCGATCCGTTTCGCTTTCATTTTTTCATTTTCAGACACGGCGCACTCGCTCTCTATATGCGCGCACACGGCCTGTGCAACGCACTGTACATACAACTCGCAGTCCCTTTTTCGCCCGCCGCATGTCCCTTTCTCCTTCTATCTCGCTATCTCGCTCTTTTTTTTTCCATATGCGTTCTTTCGCGTATACTGCAGCACATACACGTCGTGCAGCCCCTTTTTCGCGCGCGCACTCCATTCCCCCCATTGCTCTCTGCCTTTTTCTGATTTCCGCGCTCGGCGTCGCTATTTTTTTCGTTTATCGCCTGTGTCCCGCGGCGCCTTTCTTTCGGTTGCGGCTTTTTTTGCCCCCCTGCCGGTACTCTCCTCCCGCGATTTTTCGCCAGAGGCGCGGGATGCGCGCGGGGGGGGGGGGGCTTTTTTCCGCGCGCAGCCTCGCTTGAATAGGCAATTACGCTGGCGGGCTTTTTAAGCGATGCACGCGCGCGTAGGCGCGGAATATTGTTTGCCGCTCGCGCGGCCGCTTTTATGGGAAAAGGTTTCGCGCAGAAGCCGCGGAAAATTATTGCGGCCTTCTTGGTATAACGACGTTGTGAAAACCTTATTTCCGCGGATTTCGCGTTTATCGCTGTCCGCGTTGAGAAACCCCCTCCGCGCAGCTGTCCCGACAAAAATCGACTCCCAAACAATAAAAGATCGTTGCTCAACTCCCCGCCGTCCTGAGATCGTCACTTCGCCGTTGCAGAGCTTGCGAAATTTCTGACGAACCCGCGCAACCCTTTGCACACTGCAGCCCTTTATTTCTTCGATATGCAGGGTCCCCGCAGCAGCCTGAATTCGTATTTTGTTTTCTCCGCACACACTCGTCGCTCCTCGCTTCTCTCCCGACGCGGGGACGAGCTTTGTCGCGGAGCATCGAGGTGAAACTAGGAGAGATGGAGACGCGACGCGGTAATTGGCGTACGCGCGCGCTTTTGTACGTATAGCCGGGCTCATTAGCGACACGCGTCCGCGGCGAGATGCTGTGTATGGCCCTACGGGCAGACACGCTGGGTCTACTAGGCTTTGCTCGAGACGCTTCTGGCGGATGGTCGCCGTCGCGTCTGACGAGACGTGTGCACTGAGCTCTTTTCGTCGAGGTCCGGGGGGCTGGTTATAAGCGGTGTACTTGATGAGCTCGGTACGAGAGTGCAAGCACCAGTGGAAAATTGCCCCGAGAGTTTGGCTGGACCCGTGATTTTAGGAGTCTGATGCTGCTGCTGCTGCTGCTGCTGGAGTTATTGAGGGAGAGATGGTGGACTGATGGAATGCGAAATTTTGGATGATGAACGGCTTTGCCAGTAGGGCGAATTTGGATTTTCTCGTAAAATTGCTTTGGAAACCATGCGTACATGTCGAGCTGGAAATCGAGTCGCTGGAATTGGATCTGGATTGGTGTAGAGCTTGTAATTTTATTGGGTTTCAAAGTTCGCATTGTCGTGACGGCTGTACTTGCGTGACTCCGACGCGAATTCCGTTGTTGACGTGTAATAAGGTGTCAATGAATTCGAAGCGTACACGAGGCTTCGCGTTCATTTATCTGAATGCCTTGACGTGCGGAATGGAATCTATGCTGTACGTCGCCTGTGGTGAGCAGCTTGCTTCATCGATCGCTGAAACAAAAACTTATTCTGGCCAGTGACATCATTGTAGCAGACTCGTATCTAATTGCTTCTTAACTGCGATGAAACTAAAACAAGCACCACACTTGGCGTTGCGCAAGGCACTCACCTGTCGCTGCAAAAAAAAATATATAAATTAATATTACCTTGAGCCTGCGCCTTATGACATAAATAACGAAGTCCGCGAAACACTATTTCATTATTTTCTTACATTAATCTCAAGTACACATAACAAATACGTTCTCCCCAGTCCAGCAGCTGTTGACGTCCACTCGCGGACCTGCAGAAAAAGAAGGACAGAGGGAAAGAAAAAGGAAAAACATCGCTGTACAAACAGCCATACAAAAATACTCATCAGGCCAAGCGCGCTCGCGCAGAGTTTTGCTTACATCCGGAAAGATCAGATGTTCTCTCCTCTTAGCCCTCGCCTCTCACGTACACACTGCTTCGCGGCTAAAAGCGTCACGTGTCTCGTCCAGAGAGTCTCGAGTTTACCGAGTCGCGCGCGACTGGAATCTCGCCGAGGCTGCACATGAACACGTACAGAGCACACGCTAAATAGCTCGGGAAAGCCTCGACTTTCCTGCTCTCTCTCTCTCTCGCTCGGGTTTTCAAGGGCAGGCGCGTATACACACCTGACGTAACGTGTCACCCAGACGACTCCGATGACGCGTCGTCCGTCGTGGCTTTTCCGCGTGCTATCCGGCGCTGATATTATGGAAACGCCGGGTAAGACGAGTCTCTCGGCCGTCGAAATCTCAATCTCGAGAGTTGCGCAATACGCGCGCCGCGCAGCTGGCGAGCGCAGCGAGGATCATTAGCTCGTCGATTAGTCATGCGGAGTCGCGAGTGATTACGGAGTTATTGGACGCGTCTGGGTGAAGCCGTAATTCTCGGAGCTTGTGAATGGAGAAGGCGCAGTGTTTTTTTTTTGCGCGAGCGCGCGACGTTTGACGAGAATTTATGAGGCCATTGAAAGCCATTGGTTGGCTAAAACTAGGAAAACACACTGCTACTCGCGCGCGTATATAGGCAAGGTTGCGAGAACGAGATTTTATGCTTTTTCACGCGTTTATCGATAAAAGTATTGGCTCTCAAAAGTAACTCGGCTGGAGAAACGCGCGCCTGTAAACGCGTTGGGTAGAAAGGCTTGAACTGATCGATTTCAGGGGGTGGGAGGAGGGGGAAAGTAAAAGCAAAGATGAGGTCGATAAGAGAGTTTTGGCGCAGCGGCGGCAAGCAATGGACGGTTTTGCATAATGGTTGTTAGCAAACTGAATAACGCAATCGGCTCGAATAGCAAGCAGTAATGGAAACGCCGCTTCCTACCGCGACTTTGCACACCTGACACGAGCTGTGCAAACGAGCTTTGTGTGCATTACGTTGATTTTTGATCTGCAATCTCTTCCAAGCCAGCTGCTTTTTATTTTCGCTTCGAGGCGTCTAGACTTCTTTTCCTGAACAGGTGCGATGTGTTCATTTGGACTGGCCGTGTGATCGACGAAATAGATAACTGATATTAATAATTTTTTTTAGAATTAATATAATGTCAATATAATAATAAAACATGAGAAAACACTCTGTCAATGTAATGATGTCAATCACTGTACGCATCAAATTTGTAAGCACTCTCAATATTGATTGCAAATTGAGCAATGACATTCCGTAATTCTGTTTGTCTTTAATTATCATATAGATCACTCAATCGCTCGACGATAAAGAAATCGTACCCGCCTTTATTTGCTTTCAGCGTGCAGAACCCAGCGATATTTGCACAAACGGTTGCAACAAAACCTCGAGCAATAAATGGTTATTTAATCAGAGCTCCATCCCTCTCTTTCTCTCTCTCTCTCTCTCTTTGAGATTCGAATCGAAATTTTTTTTATCGTATTTATTTAGTATTTAACAATCGATACGACAACATCTGCTCCCTAATTTTGAAAGGGGCGTTCTGATGGTTTACGATGAAAGATTAATCCATCAGCTTACACATTCAAAAGTACTGTTTATAGCTTATACTAGTTTATCTCGTGTGCCATGTGTTTTCGTCGACTTTTATAGCGAGTGAAAAGTGATGTTAAGCATTTGATTTAATAGTATCGTTATTCGCCTATATGTCTATGGATTCAGATATTCGATTGTCATAAACTTTTATGCAATATGTGAAAAATAAAAAAAGACAGTTCAAAATTGTTGAAATGCGTTAAAGTTCATTATTATTGTGCAGAATAATTTAAATTTTATCATTACAATTTGATGCGCTAAAAGTATGCTGATAACGGTTATCGTTAAACGATGGTTGTAATTACTGAAAAATTAAAATACAAAAAGATGGTTCGTTTTATGGATATCGAACTGCATATAAAATCGGTAAATGAATTTAAGAACTATAAAAAGTTACAAACATATGAGCATTAAATATACGTTGAACCATACTTGTTTCTGTAATTAGTTTATTTCTATAAATATCGATGTAATGACAATTTTAAATATATGGATGTTTTTATTTATATTTAATTGTCACGCGCCCACTTATTAGATAAAATAGCTATTTCCTTCTTTAAATTATGACTTCAAGCTTCGTAATTTGCTTATCTGTCGAATGACCTTATTTAGTTAAAAAAATGAGGAAAATTTTGAAATTATGACTACATTTTAGAATAATGAAACTATTTCGTATTGAGCTCACCCTGCATCATATGCAAAAGTGGGGATAGCAGTTTAAATACAAGTCAGAAACTACGTTCAAAAGTTCACTCCAGCAGTCCAATTCGTAGAACAAGTAGTGCTATAAGGTAACATTCGAAGCATTTTTTAAACTTTATTTATTTAGATCTATGACACAAAGTAAACGATACATTTTTTCGAAATATATTTCTACAGATATATCAAATTATTATAGAAGGATTTCGTGTTCTTATTTTTTTTATTTTTTTTTTTTATTTTGAATTTAAACTTTTCTTTATAAACCACTGAGTTATAATTTTATAAAAAAAATTCGAATTTTCCCTCTTTTGTACTCCAAATTAATATAATTCAAATATAAATGACATTACAAGCTTTTGTAATGAAACTGTTACTCTTCAGCTTTTAAGAAAAACCGCAGGTTTTCAATTTAAATGTATTTCTTTCCGATACCCTTTAGAAAATGTATAAATTTCAATTTTCAGAACTTGAACTCTAGCCTTAACTGCAAACATGAACCGACTTTTGTTAACGGTTGTAATAGTTGCAGTGTTGTTCTCTCTGTTCAATAATAATTTTGCCGTAAGTTTAACGTTAAAATATACATACATCACCTTCTTATTCTAAACTTTTATACTGACAATCAATTTTACCCTTGCATATACATTTTAGTAAATAGTTCATTTTCCATTCCGACAATTATTAACGTTACCTCTTTCTAAAAGTTTCAAGTATAAAATTTGTCTGCATTAAAATTTTATTGTAAAATATAGGAGGCTGGTTTACTTGGCTCCATTGGAGACAAGTTAAATTTTATTCCCCTTGTTGGAGGCTTGGTGGACAAATTACTTCATGTTATCGAATCAGATTTGGATAGTTTATTCCGTAAATTATTCGGTGATGATGATGATGATAAATCATCCGGTGGGTCATCTGGTGGCAGCAAAGGTCCTTTAATAAACGAAAGTCTTTCGGCATTGTAATCTGCAAGATTCATCGACACAACGGGGCAGGAATTTCGCCCGCGTTCTCGATTAAACGACTTACTACGTTTCAAATATGTAATAAGATAGGGTAAAAATAAAATGTATACTACGTGCAATTTTTATCAACTCCCCAGTACTTTCATTCAACGTTCACTTGGGTGTGTTCGTGTCTCTTTTCAAAACGATGACCGGCCCTTGAACATAATGTTGGAAAATTTTTATTTACATTAAATTGTCACTCGCTCACTTATTGGATAAAATAGCCATTTCCTTCTTCAAGTTACGACTGCATGCTATAATAAAGAAACTCTTTCGTATTGAGCTCGTCAGCTCACTCCGCATCACATGCAAAAGTGGGGTGAACAGTTTAAATAGACGAATGCACACGCGTTCAAAAGTTCACTCCAGCAGTCCAATTCGTAGAACAAATAGTGTTATAAGGTAAAATTCAAACTATTTTTTAAGCTTTGTGTCATAGATCTAAAAACAGCAAAGTTTTCTTTTACTCCAAATTAATACTACTCTAAAATTCAAATATACTCGGCATCGCAAGCTTTTTTTAATGAAGCTATTACTCTTCAGGTTTTAAGAAAAAGTGCAGCTTTTTAATTTAAATGTATTTCTTTCTGACATACCCTTTAGAAAATGTAGAAATTTCACGGATTAAATTTCAGTTTTCAGGACTCGAACTCCAGCATTCATTGCAAACATGAATCGACTTCTGCTAACAGTTGTAATAGTTGCAGTGTTGTTCTCTCTGTTTAATAACCACTTTGCCGTAAGTTCAACGTTAAAATATACACACGTCATCTCCTTCTTCTAAACTTTCAGTCAATAGTTCATTTCCCACTCCGACCATTGTTAACGTTATCGCTTTCTAAAAGTTTGAAGTATAAAAACTGTGTGCATTAAAATTTTGTTATGAAATATAGGAGGCTGGTTTTCTCGGCTCGCTTGGAGACAAGTTAAATGGTATTCCACTTGTTGGAGGCTTGATAGACAAACTACTCCATACTTTACAATCAGATTTGGATAGTGTACTGGATAAATTATTCGGCGATGATAAAAAAACCAAAGAAGAGAAAGCCCTGAACGCGACTGTGGAGGCAGAGGCGGCAGGGGCTATCTGATAGTAATCTGCAATGAGGACCAAGATTCATCGACACAACAACGGGGCAGGAATTTCCCTCGCGTTCTCGATTAATCGACTTACCATACGTTTCAAACATGTAAAAAAAATAGGGTAAAAATAAAGTGTACACCACGTGCAATTTTCATCAACTCCTCAGTGCTATCGTAAATTCAACGTCCACTTGGAAACGCTCGTGTCCATCGTCAAAGCGACGACCATAATACCAATAATGCCCCATCCAATTCTTTGTTTTGCCGGGAGCGGCGAATAGCGATATACACTTTCGCTTGCGCAGCGCCAGCAGATAAAAGAGTGGAAAACGGCTGGATGGGCTTAAGTGAAATTTAATTTTGTAAAGGCTCGCTCGCAGAGCCGCGGATTCGCTGTTTCCCTTTCAGTGAGCTGGATCCACTCACTCGCGCCGCTACTGCCTTTATGCATTCTCTCTTAACGAGATTATGAAATTTTGAAATAATCCAAAGTTGAATTTGAATCCGCATCATGGTGATTTATTCAACTCGAGCTCTTACATGAATAATTCATCGGGCGCTATATGTATGCGCAAAACAATTAGTGGAAAACTCTTCGAACTCTCGCGAGAGAGAAGAGGGAGAGAGAGAGAGAGGGAGAGCACGCGCGAGGCTTAAAAGCCCGCGCCGAGAAAAATCCCGACGAAAAATACACGGTCTCGGTTCAATGCCACGATTAGCATCAGCAATTAGAAAAGGAAACAGTATTTCAGCGAGCCGCGCGCTTTATCGCCGGCCGTCATCGCGAAGAAGCTTTCGCCGCTCTGCAACTGCAGAAAAGTCCGCTCGACGCTGCGCGATCATCCATCGGAATACACAAAAAAAAAAAAACAAGGAAAAACAGAAGAAAAAAAAAACGAAAACAAGAACCGTTGTTGCATCAGTGCTCTGCTCTCGCGCACCGATATATATTTAGAGCACTGTTGGGATTAAGCTATTTTTAGCGGCGCTGCGAGAGCATAAGCGAGAAAGAGAGAGATGCGCGCAGTAGGGGCAGAAAACTCTCGGGACGGAAGCTGCTGCTGCCTCTGGCGTTAAGTGACTAGAAAATGAGAGGAAAAAGAGAGAGAGAGAGAGCCCGCGTACAGCAGTACGCCGCCGTCGCGCCCAATTAATGTTCCTCGGCTTTTTCTACGCGCTTGTTTGTTATCCGAGCGCGCGGGCTTTACGTCGCTTCGGAAATTATTATTCTCGCGGAGCGAGAGAGCGCGAGCGGCTGCGTTCGTCACTTCGCTGATGCGTCTCAGGGGAGGGGGGGGAGTGAGGAAAGAAGGAGAGAAAAATTCTTGGGACGCGCGGAGCTGTTTGGTATTATTATTCCGTGTCTCGACTTGGAGTAAATAAATGTTGACCCGAAGCGCTCGGATTTCTATACGAAGGCGTATATCGATTCGGATTTGACAATCGAGGAAATACGCCGACAGTTTTACTCTTCTTCGATCGACTCGTTTCGGCCGCGTGTTTACAGCGATTGATATATAGGGGCAATCGACCGGCAGATTAATCACCTTCATATTCGAGCTCTTTCGAACGAAATTGCCTTGCTAAATTAATGAAATACTAATTATTATTCCGATGACGGGGCAATTTTACTCTACTTTCGATTGACCCTTCACGTTGTATCCGCGCATACTTTTCATTGCGGAAAACGCTATAAAATCGTTCGATAATAATTGTCGCTCGATTATTCGCTTCAGAAATAAATCCGACGAAAAGCCAAACGCACCGCTCGTCCTCTCGACAATGCGCATCGAGCCGTCGACGTAATTCCCTCCGCGCGAATTAGAAAGCAGAAAACGTACGCATTCTAATCCATCAGCGCAGCCCCGCGCGAGAGCTCGGACGAAAGTGCGAAATCGCGCGCTGCAATCAGCCGGCAAGTCAAAGGTGAGCCATCGGCAATCAGCCGTAGCTCGTGACTAGTCCAACATTCGCGTCTCTTCCTCTCTCTCCATGTCTGCCTTGTCGCGTACAGTTACAGAAAAGAAGAAAAATGCTTCGGAACGTCGCTCGTGCATTACCGGTGACGACCCTCCCCGCTCATAACGATCCACGTGTCCATATACGCGTGTATACACCGCAGTCCGCAAGCTATCAGCGTCGACTCTTAACGAACGCTCCGGAACAATGGACAATTACTGCGGCATGCCGCGCACGTGAGAAGCCCGCGCGTCTACGTGTGTGCACACTTGCGTGCGAGTACACGCAAAAGGGAGGGCCCCCCCCCCTCCCTTCCCGTCGATTTCGTTTGTTGCGCGGAGAGACGAGCCGCGGGCGTGCGTTTTTCGTGGCTTTTTTCGCTCCGATGGAACTGCCTGTGTGCGCGTACGCTATGGACTGTTTGACATTTTCGGAGCGGACCTTTTGTTCTCGGTTCCGCGGCGCATTAGCGTTTTGGCCTTTGTGGCCCCGGCGAGATTCCGAAATATGGAAGAAAGCCCGCCGATGGGACGTGCAAGTCGTTTTGTTGCTTTTCTAATTGCAGCAGCCGTTGTTTCAATTGCTTCGGAAGCAAAAAAGAAAAAAAAAATAGCCGAGTCGGCAACGGGAGCATAGTCGACTGTGCGTTAAAGAGGTAAAAATTGAGAGTACGCACTAACCGCATCAGTATGCCACTTCTTTTAATTGCTTCCTGAGCGATGTGTGTGTGTGCTGTTTGCCGCGAATTTCTAAATAAAAACAATGCGCCGAAGTTAATCGCGCTCAATCTTCGTACTTTTCGAAAGTATACTTTTGCGGAATGCGAAGTGCGCGGCACACTTTGACGGCGGATCGATAGCACGTCGTGTATACACGTATATATATCTATATAGGAAGACGGTTTCCTACTTTGTAATCATAATTTTCTATTTTATTGCTGCCATTACCCATTCTTTTCTTTGATTGCCTGGCTTTATAGCCGCACGTTCGCGTAGACAATCGTATACTTTTTTTTCCAGCCTTTTGTCTTTCGCCGGGGAAGATAAGAGATAACGCCGCAACATCTGCCGTACAATCGGGACGGGGACGGGGGGGGGGGGGGGGGTTCTAGTGTGGCCGGCCGGAAGTGAAATTGTTACATAAATCTTAGATACCATTTAGTACAACGAAACAGACACGCACGCCTTTAATTGTTGAAGCACGTGAATAATGGACTTTTTAATGCGTCTATACGTTTAATTGTTGTAGCAAAACTTTCAAAAATTGAATATTATTTTTAACGGCGCTGCTAGATTTTAAACATGGATTCCTACTTTTCGTGTTTTATTTAACATTCGGAGAACAGCGTAAGCTTTATTACAGTCGACTCGATGTAACAAACATTTCTATTATTTTATTAACAAAAAAAAATACACGTATGAAAACCTAAAATTGCGCGCACGTCGTTCAACGCAAAAAGCTTCAATTTCACAGCAATATTTTTTTTTTTCGGTTCTTCTTTTCTTTTCAGACCGTTCGCAGCTTTGTTCGACTGCGCGTATGTACCATATAGTGTGCGATTTCATTCACAGCGATGTTTGGCTGATTGTTCATTGATACACCAATCAACGTTGAAGTGAGAACTAACAAGTAATGGTATTGCACTTTCAACTTCAGGTATTGACTTGTTCCGCGAACTCGCAAATTGAGAGCCGGCGGAAAAAAATGATTTTTTCTCCTCGCATCGCCTTTCACGAGGGTTTTTTTTTCCGGCGAATCCTCGCGCTTTTGAAATTTCATCGAAGCCCACGCGACGCCGGAAAATCATTCCGGAAAATCGAGCGCGCTACTTCGTAAAATCTCGCTGCCGCGGAGCCGGTAGTCGAAAGCGCGATGCACCACGCGAATTACAACATCAGCAGCCGCGATTTACAATCTCCAATGCAGACGGAAAAACTTGGAGCATCGAAACTTTCTTCCTCGGCGCTAAACCCGCTATCACGCGAGTCTCTCTCTCTCTCTCTTTCTCCGGCGAAACAAAAGGCTCACGAATTAGTGTACATCCCGCTTTCTCGAGATTGCAATCGATGCGCTCGCCGATCGGAAGAGCGCCTCACGATTCTCCATCACGCGAGAACTCGGGGAAGGTGTACCCGCGGCGCGCCGAGTACATATACCGCCCGACAAAAATCGCATCGCCGTCCGCGCGTATATATACGTGTACGTACCGCACGTGTACACTGAGCGCATACACACAGACACGTATAAGCGGACGGACAAAAGCCGCAGCGCGCGCGCGGTCACGTAAAAAAAGTGAAAGTATGTTGCTGGGTCAAGAGTGCGGGGGGAGAGCTGCCGAGAGCAATGGGCAAATATACAGAGAGGGAATATATTCGCCGAGTCGCGTTGCGCAACGGCCTCCTTTTCCCTCGGTGTCTGTGTGTGGGTATATATATATATATATAGATTACACACAGCAATCAAAATTCCAGGAGGACGATATTACGATCTCGTCCGGGGGAAAGGGCTGAGGGAAGCCCCGGCGACGTTTACGATCTTCTTTTCTCTTTCTCGCCCTCTTTCCAGTTCTCTTTCCCTCATTCTCTCTCTCTCTATCTCTCTTTCTCTCTCGTCGGCAAAAGCCCGAGCGCGAAAAACTGGATAATTCATTTTCGACGAAATTGTATTTCATTTCGTGCGATATGCTGTGCGCTAGTGTTCCCTTTATATTTTCCTATGTATGTAGATATACGCGAAAGAGAGAGAGAAAGAGAGAGAAAGTCGGCTGGAACGGCAATAAAATTTTTAGGAGTCGGCCTTCGCTCTTTCAATGTGTAAATGCACAGCTGGTAATGGAAGTAACGCTTGCGCGCGCGCAGCTGTTATTATGCTATTATTGCAATCGTTGCGCTGCGAAGGTCCTTTTTTTTCCGAAATTCGCGGATGCAAAGCACGCGACGAAAGTGACTTTCCTTCTGAAAATAAAAAAAAAATAAGAAATAGGAGACAATCGTTATTGTCCAATTCAACTGAGGGGGACGGGGGAGAGGGAGAGCTCCTCGCAGCTTTCAATTGCGAAGCTACGCCCGGGCTTTTTACTACCGAATTATTCGTCTAAGCAACGCCCCATAAAAATCCAAAGATTCGATCATTTCGCCCGTATTGCCGGGCGCGCAGTTCTTCACCTTTTCTTCGCGGCGTCCAATTCTCACGGCCGTAAAACTCCCGCGCGCGCGCCGAAATCGGTTCCGATCAATTTTACGCCTTCGGGGTTAAGAGTTTACCGGAGGGCCTCTAAACCCGGCCGTGTGTGTGTGTGTGTGTGTGTGTGTGTGTCTAGGCGTTTCAAGGCAGCTGGAATCAGCTGCGCCGACTCGGCCGGTCTCTGAATAATTGAATTTGATTTTGGCCGAGGCACAGAGCTCGCGCGCGAGCCTGAAATATTGAGGCTCCAGTCGATCTCGCGAAGGCCCTCGTCGATGGTTTCGTAATGGTCCCCAAGGGCTCGCGTTTTGGTTAGGGATCCAAGGCTCTGTAGGTAGCGTAAGGTCATCCGCGCTGTATACACACACACACATGCACACCGGTGTTATATCCTTGGGAATTATATAAAGCCGGGAAAAGGTGATTTTTAAAGCGAAGAAAATTATTCACGTGTGTTATCTATGTGCGGCCGTCAATGGAGGCGCCTTAAATGCCAGAATATGAAATATTGTATTTTATTGATGCATATATGCATATAAGAATATTTTTACATACAGCCGGATGCCTTCTGGGTGTCGGAGACGAAATTCAAAAATAGACGTCTGAATAATTATCATATCTTTAGTACTACGTTATCGTTAAGTAAGAAATTGAGAGAATAACTCAAGTTGCAGGATTGGGTGTCCAAAAACTGGTTGGCTATGCTATTCTTCATATTCTTTTTTTTTTTAATATATTATAATTCGTTGGTCCACAGACGTTCCGAGAGAGAGAGAGAGAGAAAGATTATTCGAATGAACGTCATTGCGCGACCGCGACTATCTCCGCAACAGACCGGTTTTGGTAAAAAAAAAAAATATCACTTTCAGACGCGGTGTCGTCGAAGAATGCGACGCGTCTGTGGTCTTCTTTTTCACAGCCGTTTTATCCGCATTCGAGATAGAAACCAGTTTCGCGCAAATCTGCCTCGATGACAGTTCAACAACATTTTTAAGTCTCTCTCTCTCTCTCTCTCTCGAGGAGCATCTCCGCTTTTACACGCACACGATCCCCCTCGTCGCGCCTCTCTCCATCAAACTGTCCAATCAAGTCGAATCCCCAGTCGAAACAAAGTCATTACGACGTCGGCCCCCTGGAAAATATTGAGCGACCAATTCGTAAATTACATCGTCGAGCGTCAACGAGCCCTACGCGCCGCGACGCTGGAAATATACACACGGCTGCGTGTCCCCCCCGCGAAGAAGCGGCGACTCGTAAATCGTTGTTTTCTCCAAAAACATCGGCCGTAAAATCCGATTCCGCGTCTAAACGCCGAATACACACGGGCTGTGCAGCCTCTGCGCGCGGGCTCTATTTTAACTTTAATGTCGCGCGCGAATTTCCAAATATTAGCATTGCAAACGCTACGGCAATAAAGTGCGCTTCGAGAGCTGCTTTTTCAGCGCGAAACGTCGGAACGGAGGATACAGCAAAAAGCGTCGAATAATTGCATCTCTCTCTCTCTCTCTCTCTCTCGGGGGCAAAATTGCACGCACTGCCGCGCAGAGATACGCGCACGGGGGGACGACGAAGAATTCGACGCTCGAGAGTCCTGCCGTCGCGCCGCGGCAACTTCCGGCGCGCGCGAGCCGCGAATTTTAATCAGCCGGCGTGGAAAATGTTTTCGGACTGAGCTGCCGCTGCCGCGCGTCGAGTCATCTATCTCGCTTCGCCGCGCGCGCACGTATACCCGCGTATGCGATGACGCATACGCCGGTTTATGTTAACCGCCACCGCGGCCTGCGCCTTTTCTGCTGCCCGGGACGTGCGAGAGCTCAAAGAGAAATTACGTATTCTTGTTGAAGAAAATTGCGCGCGTTATTGCGCGGGGCCATAGCGTCGTTCCTTCCTTTCTTTCGCTTTTCTTCGTCTTCTTCTGCTTTTTTTAAATTAAAGCTCTCGCCCTGCGCTCGATTCGCAATGGTGTGAAAAAGCGAGGTTTGCAGTTCCTCTAGGAATCCAACATTTTTGTTTTGTTTCTTTCTTGGATAGGGCGTCTCGTAATCAAATTTTGATAAAATGATGTAAACTAGACTAGACTGTATACGGTGTCATCTCTAATTTAAATCTATTTGAACTTTTCCAACAAAATGAACTTTTCTACGGTGGATCTTTCATTCATCCTAGAATTCTAGGGTCGACGCATCGATGTAAAACGTCAAATTTAGCGAAAGTTCGAAATCGAACTCTTCGCTCTACTCTCTGTGTTCGGACAAAAATGTTTTTCGAGAGGAACAACTGAAACTATTTTCTCCTGATGCTTGTTGACTGCACTTTGCGTAATATAAGCTCGAGAGCCGCGCGAGGGTGAGAGAGAGAGAGACATCCTAAATATTCCGCGGCGTTATTACTAAACATGGAAAACCTTTTCTGCCGCAAACAATGCTCGGCTGCTGCCATTATCCGATTTCGCATGAATATTCAAGACTCGCTGCTCGAATTGACCGACAAATACGGGAGCGGCGATACTGGCCGGGGTTCCGAGTTAATCGGCACTACGGCTCGATTGAAAATTAAACCCAACCCCCCCACCGCACCGAAAACTCTCCGTGTGTGCGTCCTGCATTTATTCATGTCGCGCCAGTAGCTTTTCTCCCGAGCGGCCGCGTCTTTTCCACTACACCCACCCGCACCCACGTATATGTGTATGTGGAACAGGAGTACGTCGAGTGGAGCTAATCCGCTGCGGCAACGGCACAACAGCCGCCCTCTACACGCGCGCCACTTTCCGCGGATTATCGACCTCGCGCGGGCGCTACTCCGCGATACGCTTCTCGAGAGTTCGCGACGGAGGCGCTATATGCGCGATCGTTGCAACTTGTTTTACGGTTCGCGTGCGATATATGTACTGCCGGGGGATATCGAGAGGAAAGAGCGATCGGGAGCTATTAGGGCGAAGTCGACGCGGTGAATTTGGCCTTGATTGCGACTGCAGTGCGAAATTTAACTGATACTGTAAAAGCGCGTTTGTGCGCTATGGGGTCATTTATATTCTTTGCGGCGCGGGGAATAATAACTCGCCATTAGTAATCGTCGCGGATGCGTTATCTCGAAACCCGCGGAGAAAAATGGACTTCTTCGAGGTACTGCACGATCGCGACATTTATTGACGACGTGCTTTAATACTTTATATCAAAAAATTATAACGAATTCTCGAGTGTTCGTTATTACCTGTTAATTATGGATAAGATACGGTCTTTGTTATTTTATTGAATAATTTTAGAAAACGATGTTACTTGCAGCATAAATTACGCCTAATCACACCTACGCTCATAAAATCTCGTTAACAATTAATTATCACAATGGTAAGCTCGGCACAGCCCATTTACCTGCGATAAGCAAGTACACGTACTTGCTATCGTTGATCGAATAAAAATTTCGTGATTACAGGAAAGTCATAAGCAAAATTGAAGCAATCACCTCACACTCCCGCCCGTAACTTTGAACACACGTATGCACCTCAATACTTGAACACGGCGAATAGATCGTCGAGCATCGAGAACTTTTTATCTCGAAGAACCCCCCAATATTTTTACCTTGCAGTGCACACGGCCGAGTAACCGCGGGAGGGAAAAAGAGCTCGAGTGCAAAGTTGTTGATTAGCATAGCCACCTATACACAGGATTCGCTTCGAGATTCGCAAGATCGATGCACTCGAGTACTTTTCGAGAGCAGCAGCAGCAGCAGCAGTCGATCGAGAGCCTATATGTCAATTGACGCGATCCTGACCCTCCCAGTTCTCTCTCGCTATATATAGCTGCGCACATACTCTGACGTACATCGCGACACAGGTCTGTGTACAGCTGTGTGTACCTGTACACATAAACAGCCTTTCGACTCGTAAACTCCCATCAATCTTCCTCGCGCGTGTAGGGGGGTGGTCGGATAATCAGCTGATGCGACGCGACCTCGAGGTGTAAACGGCACACCAGACGATTCGTCCTCGGCTTATCAGTCGTCTGGGCTTTTTCAACGCTAATTTGGCGCGTTATTCTTCGATTTTGATCTACTATTGTACTCCTTTGATGTAGTCTGCGGAAATCCCGCGCTTCGATTAGAATGGCTTCTTTTATCCGGGATTAGCTCGGCTGCTCCATTCGTGACTTCGATAAACGCGTAGCCGAGAGAGAGAGGGAGAAAGTTTTTCGTTTGCGGTGTTCCGTGCGGTTCGTCTTTTCCTATTTTTGTTTTTTCTTCTATTTTTTCGCTCTGGGTAAAAGTTCGGTGGGCAGAGCACTGCGGATACTTGCGCGCACTACATGTGCGGTCGGTATGCGGACGAATGCTTTGTAAATAAGTGAGGCTAAAGCAGATGGAATCGACTTTTTTTCCCTTCGGCTTGCGCTTGGATTACAGCCGACGCGTCTTCCCTCGGCTACGTTCGGGCTGACGCGTAATTCTCGAGGCGCATCACAAAGTACAATGGAGATACTCGGCGTAAAAAAAAGAGTGTAATAAGCTAAGCGATGACTCAGTCGACTGAATCGCTCCGCAGACGCGACGCCTAACTGCATGAATTCTACGACATATTTTTTTTACACAATATAACGTCCCGTAAGTGCAGCTTAAAATCCACTTCTCTCTCTCTCTCTCTCTCCCCGCCTAACTCGACAGGAGCAAAGTTATCAAAGAAACACACAATTGCCCCGGCGACGCGTGAAATCCCCGACAATGCGCGACAATAAAAGGCCGCATCGGCTTTTAATCGAGCGTTTCGCAGAGGCCTCGCTCGCACGCGCGCGCGTCGCAACACACAAAACAATTCCCCTTTCCATTCAGCGCGCATCGCGACACGCTCGTACTGCATATACACGCATCCGAGATTCGACGCGCATCTCGGGGATTGTTTTCGCGCTTCCGCTCGCGGGGGCTTTCGCATCGAGCCACATCCGGCGCTCGTCGTCGCCGTCGCCATACTGTATATATATAACGCACGAATAATCGCTGCGCAGCCTGCAACCTTGCGTTCTTTTCGAATTATTTCCGCCGCGCGCGAGCGAGGCACACCCCGACCTTGGCTCTTTCTCTCTCTCTTTCTCTCTCGTTCTCGTCGCTCGTTGTCGAGGCGAACGAAAGCGAAGACGATAACGCGCGTCGCCTGGGCGTAGACGCGCGCACGCTCGCGTGGATTAATCGGCGACGACGCTGGCCCGAGGCCAAGCCGACGAATTAGTCAAGTCTGGACGTGTGCGATGCGTGAGTGTATATAGGGCCTCTCTCGCGAATGAAAAGGAATCCCGATGCCGATTAACTTCTCGCGCGCGCGCCGCTACTTTCGCAGCGCTGAGAGCCCGACGATGAGACAGCCGCGCGTTGGAAAGGGGGATAGGACGGGGGAGAGATACTAAGCCGGATATTTATCGCCTGCCCCCCCCCCCCACCGTATATTGTGGGAAATTAATTGGCTTCTGTTATTGGGATACGTTGGCCGGCTATACATAGACTTTTCCTCCGCTATGTACTTCCTGTAGTTTTCTTGGGTATGTCGTATATAGTCGGGCGCCGAGAATGCGCGCGTTTCGAGGTGAGTCGCGACGGCCACTTCCATCCTGCGACGCGCGGAGATGGCCCTTTGATCTTTCCCGGGTATAAACCGTGTACGTACTGCAAAGAGTCGAGAGTTTATTAGATGCACAGAGAGGCGGCCGCGCGCACGAGTATAAAACGGTGCGCAGCGCAAGTTTGTCGCGACGCGTTTTCGGCTCGGCCGCTCTCGGGCGTGAAGCTTTTGATAAGAGAGGGAAGGTATATACAGTCGAGAGGCGACTTTAATTCGCCGCGGAGGAAGTTGGCGAAATTATGGGGCATTGAAATACGCCGAGCGATGTATACACCGGCGCCAGAGGGAAACTCTCTCCGAGAGTCGCGGAGAGAGAGAGAACTAAAATTAGCAGCATTGAAATCCAGATCTCGTGTACACGCGTACACAAGCCGTGTGCGCGCAAAGTCGAATCTCATTACTTCGATAAACGCACTCTGTGCCATACAGGCATAAGCTTCACCGGAGAGTCGTCCGATATCTCGATCTCTCTCTCTCTCTCTCCGAACGAATGCAAAGTTTCAGCAAAGCCCGTTTTCTCCAAAGACACCATTAGATTTATTAGATACACCGGGTTACACACAAGTGCGGGGGGGCTACAGCCGTTCGCGCATCGACGACTGCAGTGACCGGATCCTCTCAATGCCGCGCGGCGAGTCTTATCGCGCCGTTCCCTCCTCTCTGTCTCGCTCTCAATGCACCCCGAGAAAGCAAACTACACCAAAGTCCGACTTAGCGCGTCCTTCCTTTCGGGCAGCTCCTAAGAGCAAGACACTCTCTCTCGCGGCCAAAGTCCAGCTCGAAGCTTGCGGATGGAAGAAGCGCGACGACGACCGGCCTGCCGGAGCGAGACCGCAGAGACGCGCGGAGAGCCGCGGCCGGAGCTTCGTGAATCATTGAGGGCCGCGTCAACGTAGTGAGAGAGAGAGAGAGAGAGAGAGTGAGAGCGTGCGTGGAGGTATAGACCGGGTAAATCTCTCCTATACAGCCGAGTGTGTATAGATGTGTAAAGTCCAAGGTTTCACTGAACCAACGCAGCAGCAGCAGTATAGACGGGATGGAGGAGCCTCGAATGTATACAGCGTGTAAACGCGTCTGTGTATATATCTCTCTCTCTCTCTCTCTCTCTCTACGAGGAGACACTGAAGACACTGCGTTGTGCGTGTATGGGTGTCTAGATATACGTGTGTACTGTGTATAGTCGTGCGAGTTGATGGCCTTAGATTGGATGGCCGAGAGGGAAAGAGGTGGGCACACCAAGTCGTCTAAGTAATTGGCCAGGTCGCCCTCTCTCTCTCTCTCTCTCTCTCTCTCTCTCTCTCTCTCTCTCTCTCTCTCGGTTCAAGGGTCTTTAAGAGAGCCCCTCGCTCTCCCTCTCCCCCCCTCCCTCTCTGCAACAGCTTGAGATATTAAAGCTGGAACAAAGTTGGCATAATCGCTTTCTTTGCCCCATCGTGTACTCGCTCACGCGCGCAGGGGGGGCGCATGAAAGCTCGACCGTACACATTGCTGTTTATTGCAGCGCTGCTCTCTCCCTCTCTCATGGCTATTACGATATGGCTTCCGGCTGATTGCGTCGTCTGCGCAAGCTTGAGTACACCGCGACTTACCACAGACTTTCCTGTTTAACCGCGCGCTTCTCATCTTTATCGCCGATGACGCGTATAACACACCACGTATTACATATATTCTCGCGTATACGTATACCCCGTGCGTTACGCTTCTGCCGAATCAACGCCCGGAGTCTCTTTGTCCCTTCACACTCTACCGCTGCGTGTGCGTCCGTGTAATGCAATAACCGATCGTTTCCCTGGACGCACACACGCACATTGCGGAAAAGGGCTTTGGGAACCCGAACCGCATCGCCGCCGCCTCGATGAAAAACTCGAGGGAGAATCCAAGGTCCAAAACGCTTGGAACGAGCTTCGTGCCTCGCCAGAGTCGGCTTGTACACACTCACGCGCACACACACACGTATACGCACAGCGAACGAGAGAGCGAGAGCGAGAGATATGCGAGAGTATAGCCGCGACGTTAGAGGAGAATTCAGCGCTAGCGCAACCGTCAATTGGCAATTAGGTGTCGAGCCAGGGTCAATTTGATCCGCGCGCGCGTCGACACAGCAGCGGCAGCAGCGTCCATTCCAAGTCCGCTCACGTTTCCCGCCAAATTACTCGCGAGCGTACGTACCGTACGTACACACGCAACGCTAATGGCGATCGACTCGAGCCTCGAGTACACTTATTTTCGCTCCGTGACGTTTTGCATAGGACGCGCGAGGAAATGGCTGACGCGAAGCTGATGCGCGCCATATTCTCGTCGGCGTCGGCGGCGGCGGGGGGGGGGGGGGCGATGATCACCTTTTCATGCCGCGCAGCAGCCGAACGCCGACGCTCCATTATACGTATCAACGCCGTGTATGTGCGCGCGTGTGGACAGTGGAAGCTCTATATGTCGCGCGGAACGAGGGCACACGCGATTTAACTTTTAGCTGACTGGACTTGTAAATTATTTCTTCGGGGAATGGACTGGATTCGCGCCGGGGCTGCGAGGAGGTGGCCGGATGTTGACTGGACGCGTTTCAGGGGGGGAATTTTAAGGACATTTCGAGGCTGATTTTCAAGAGTCGTTCGGCTGATGTGTTATTGGGACTTGGAAAAATAATTATAAGAAAGCGGGATTACAGGTGTATATTCAAAAATTAAAAATATACGAGTGTGAGCTTAACTTTCTCTCTTAAAGTACAAGCGCATTAAAGCTGCAGCGAATAAATTTTACAATTTACACGAGCACAATTACATCTGCTCTCAATGCTGCTCAAATATTGATTTTCGGAAAAGTTGTCAATTTTTGATGAGATGCAAAACAGAATCATTCGTCGTCGCTAAGCTCAAATTTTCAGTGCACACGAGATAAGCTTCGTGTACAGACGACGTTTGTTTATTTATTTATCGGATTGTCGTCCTGCATTATCGAGTCGCTTATGATGTTTTTATGAAGCGCACCGGACGTTCGTCGCGAGAGAAAATCGTCCTTTCGATTGGAAATTACCTGCGCGATGGGATCCCGCCTCGCACACGGCCAAACTGGCCGTTGCATAATCGCGGAAATGACGCTCTTTCCGGCGCACGATTCGATCCGATCGATGCGATTCTCATTCGTCCCTCGCTTCTCGTTTGTCTCTTATATCTGCTGGTCTGGGCAACCCTTTCGAGACGACGGCAGACGCGAAATGCGTTTCGAATTTATATTTGCGTTAAAATGCTTCGTTTGTTTTTTATATCGGCGATTGTAAGTCTAATCGTGTTCGTATCTTTTTTTTGTTACAGGTGAGTTCTGCTTTCAAGTGTCGTTTTACGAATAAAATCGCAACCTGCTGTGGTAAGTTTTAAATAAAACGGAATGCATTAAGCGGTATATTTTGTTTTGAAAAAAAAAGAAGAAAACTCGAATCGAACGAAATCAATTTGAATGATAAGAAATGGTGTTGCTACAAAATGATTTCTGCATATAACTCATGCATGATAGAAAAAGTCCTTTTCTATGCATGAGAAACGAATTGTAAATCGAGACTCTTTTCCCGAGCGCGACACGTGAGAAAACTCGGAACTCGGCAAAATTTCGAAAATATTGAAAACTCGACGCGCGAGAAGTAAGCTGGAAAAAGATGAACTCCCGAAAATTCTCCAAAGCCATGTGCAGCATTTCATTACGTCAACTTTTTCCCAGGCGCGAAAAACCAACAGAACGGCCAGATACACTCGAGAAAAAAGAAAATTCGCCAAACCTACGGAGCACACGCTAACGATTACGAAAATCATTCCCAGCTGCCGTACGATCGCGCGACGTAAAAAGAACCTCGTCTCTCTTGCATCACTCGCGAATTTCCTGTTCGGCCGCGGCCGCGGGAGAATACAATCAGCTCCGAGGATCTATACGCGCGCCGAATAACTCTAACTTGCGACTCAAGGTCGGCTATCTCACCCGCTGTGTGTATATACGTGTATATATATATATATATGTATACACGAGGGCCTGCACATACTGCACACAGCCGTTCGCGCGGGCTGCAGAAATATATAGGCGCTCCAACAAGTGGCGTCGGCGCAGAGGTGTGTACAGGGCTCGAAGCTGCAAAGCACGAAATATCCCTGAATTTCCGCAAGACCGCTTCTTCCCCGCCGCCGCCTCGCGGACAATGAGATTTTTCTGGCTTTTCGCCTGTGTGTATACGTATACACATGCTATTCACGTCCTCTTTCTCTGGGAGCTTTCCCGAGCTTACCTCCGCGCGTTGCACACTTTCGGGGGGGGGGGGGGGGGGAGAGGGAACTATCGCGTTCTCCGATCGAATTTCATTGTGCTGAGAACTTTCTGGTGGATTGCTTTTGTAACTAAGACTGACCGCGACGCCTTCGGCCCGTCGGTGAATATTTTTTCTTCTTCCGCTTCTTCTTCTGCGCCGTCGACGTCGTCGCTAAAAATAGCAAAGTTCGTATAGCTTTGTTCGAAAGAAAGCACGAGTGTATTCCGATGAGCGGATAAAGAGCAGCTGCGGAGGTGGGACTTTGCGCGTGTTTGCATTGGCGCACAACGTTTTCAGCGCGCTGAAAGGAAACTGAGTCAGCGAGCGAGTCGCGATTTTTACCGCCGATGCAAATGCGTTAATGCGCCACCGCAGTCGGCTTGTAAGTCAAATGTACGAAGCGGAGATGACCCATATACCGCGGGAGAGGCCAATTTCTCGTTGTTCCTTTGTTCGGGCGAGTCGTCTTCTCGCGGCGAATAGTCGGTCTTAATTGGTGGGCGGTATCCGCGGAAGAACGATTCGCTTTTTTATCGCCTAATGGGGGGGGGGGGCTCACTTTTTGATTGTTTACGAGTTTATTTCTGGACGGATCTTTTCATTTTTGCAATTTGGAAATGATCGTTTTGCTCAACAGAAGCAATGGAAAATTAGAAAAGAGCCCATGCTTCTCTATGCTAAGTTTTACCGGGGCACTCTTCAAATTAAATAAAAAATAAAAACTAATATAAATACAAAAAAATGTAAATAATATAAATTAAAAAAAAAAGAAAAAAAATGTGTTCTAATGAGAAACTTTGATAGTCTACCTTCATTTATAGTTTTAATTTAAAACTTTAAAGATCTTAAAATATTCTACATCTTACAAAACTATTGTCATTGAGACATGCTTTTTATTGGAGTTGCTCTGCGGTCGAGTGCACGAAATAAAATGTTTGACAGTTCATTTTATTCTTTGAAATCTACACAAAAAGTCAAGTGGGACACTTTTTTATTAATTTTTTTTCAATTTTAAAATACGTTTATTTACCTTCGGCAATTCGTTTTATTTATTTTTTTTTAATTCGACGGATCTCCGCTTTTTACAATTTAAAAAAAAAATTTTTTTTGTAACCCGCTTCACTTGAGTTCTAGTGTAGATTTTAGGAAAAAAGTAACCTGTCGACAATCACAGACTAACTTTAGTGATAATAGACCTGCGATACTTATAGAATCAGTATTTTTAGGCGTCCAACATACAGCCTAAATTGAGTAGGCATACTAACTGAATATTCCAGCTAAAACTAGTTTCGTATTAATTACCCGAACAGTCCGAAATTTTGTCCTCGCAGAGACGAGCATTTTTACTTCAGCGTGTCGTCCCAGGGCTCGTTTTGTCCCCCTTAATTATAATGAAATTGGGCCGCATTACACGCGAAAGCACCGGAATAAAAAACGAAAATCCCGAGCCGGCGCGCGTAACAAGCGGATAATGCATTCCCGGCGAGAATTTATGAAGGATTTTACGGACTAAAACGCCGGATTATTCCCCTGATCCCCGTATACACACACACAGACACACATCCAGCGAGTCGCTCTCGCCGCTTCTCTCCTGCGTCTCTTTCTCTCTCTCTCTCTCTCTCTCTCTCTCGCGGTCCCTCGGCAGAAACTGTAGCTCATCCACGCACACACATACGCGTATAACGCGTACACAGTGTCCGCGTACTCTTCGCTTCGCCGGCTGTGTGTAGTGCGTATATACAGAAATTCGTGCTCGCTCGTGCGAACAAAGGGCAAACACACGCGGCGGTTTCAAGGCCAAGGCGACCGAGTCCTGCACAGCCGCGGCAGAGGAGGTGCGGAAAGGAGTGGGGGGGATCGCGTTGTTTGCGTGGGTGCGCGAGTGTGTCTATGTGTATCGGGAGAGGCATTGTTTTTACGCGCGGCTCTTGATCTCGCCGCGTTATTTTTTTTCTTCCCGCGCCTATACCAACGCGCGGCGCACACTTTTTCTCAGACGCATACTTGCGTAATAATCGCGCGCGCGAACGCGCGTTACACGTGAGTCACATCGCGGGAGATAGAGAGAGAGATGGAGGTGAACGAATGAAGAAAAAAAACGGAGTTTCACTTTTACGAGCGGCTGACACGATAACCCGACGTTTTTGCTGCTGCTGCTGCAGCTTCTTTGATTCGAGCGAGATTTAATTGATCCGATGGCCAATGAATCTGATGGTCGCAGATGTAGATCGGATTTTTTAGTCGTGGTTTTTAGATGCGATTGTATAGTTTTTTTTTTTAGCTTTCGTGGAACGGAGAAGACAACGATTCGATATTTTCAATCGTTTAATACATTGTCATTATATTGTCTGGTGCAGCTCTACGATTCGCATAATTGATTTAGAATATGGACAGTTTCTACTAGAGTTTCCTACTGTTGTTCATAAGATATCCCATCAATTTTAAATCTAACCAAGCTGAAAAAAAAACATCCAACATAGAAAATGTTATTTTTGACTCAACCAGCTTACGCAGAAATTTCGCGAACGTCCTATACTATTTCAAAATTTAACGAAATCTCCCTCTGCACCGCTAATACGCATAATTCGCATCGATTACAGTCCGCAAACCGCTTAATACAACGTTCACGCATAGGCTTAACGCTCCTCATATTTTTCTCCCCGCACTTGCGTAATACAAGTGTGGCAACGGCGGCTCTCCGTCCGCGCATTTTAGAAAATAAATTCAGCAGCGCCTGCTATATATATAATCCCTAATAATAATGCCCTCGTAAATCTCTCGCTCTCTCGCTCTCCTCGAAAGTATAAAACTGCGCAACGCGCTCGCCATTAAAAGCTGGAATTTAAATTTGATATTTCTCACCTAGAGCTCGAAAGCCCGGCGTGCAGCATACACACAACAGCCCAGGCGGCGGTCCATTAGTATATCGTTATCAAAGCGAGCGCGCGGCATTCAAAATTTCTCGGCGTCTCTCTCTCTCCCTCTTTCTCTCTCTCGTTGTGCGCGGAAATCGCGCGGAGACGACACAGCCCATAGAGCTCCAACCGAGCAGTGGCCTTTGAATAGCCCGAGCTCCTCTCTTTTTCCGACAAGATCTTATCAGACCAGCTGCCGCGCGCACTCGCCTCTCGCGTGTATAATGCGCCGCAGCTTGGACCGCCGCGTCGGTGTGTATGCGCCACTCCTCCCCCCCTCCAGAGGGCGAGAGGGGTTGCAGCCGAGGCTCGTGACGTTAGCATAAAATTACATAAGAATGGCGGCGCGTACGGTTAACGAGAAGCCGCGCCGATTGTCATTCAAATGGGACGAGCCGCGTAGTGCCCCTCTCTCTCTCTCCCCCCCCTCTCTTCGTATATATAGTGTGCCGGGGAAAAACGATTTTCACGGTATACGCCGTGAGTCGTCGCGAGGCTTTTCCTGGAAAAAATTGCGAGCGATTGGACGCACGGCCGGAGCCTGAATGAATATTTTGTATGCGCGCATTCATTGCGCATTTTTTTTTCCACGACGAGGATATTACGGGACGCCGAAAAATTTTCTCACGAAGCGCGGAGTATATATATATAGCCTTGCGTGTACTGTACACGTATATACGCTTTAGCGGATCGTTTGGATGCGGGAGAGGCTTCCTCGCGCGGCAGATGCCAATTAAATCGTGCGAGAGAGCCGCTCGCGCATTACGCATACACACGGACGACGACGGGCGTTGAAAAGTAATCAGCTGCGCGTGATATAGCTATAAACTCCGGGCTTCGCTGCTTTATACATACGTCTACGGGATACTCACGTATACATGTGCGTCGTGTATACTTCGCTCGCTGGCCGCGCGGCTGGCTTGTTAGGACGATTATATATCCGGCTCGGATTTGCTTCTTTACCGTCGCGGGGATCGGCTGCTCCCTACTTTATCCCCGCGCTGCTAACGCAGGTTTCCACCTTTTTCAGAGGGAAACGCGCGTACATTAGTCTTTTTCTCGAGCGCGCGAGCGCGTGAAATTTTCGACGGGTCGCGTACGCGGCGTGACGCAGGATTTTTCGGCAATTCTTTTTTCTTCGGTCGCAGCAGCAGCAGTGGCACACAGGCTTCGGAAATAATCGTCTATATTGATCCGACGCCGCTCGCGTCGCGATGCGACAAAGCCTGAGACTTTCCCTCGAGTGGACGGTTTTATTTTCGAAGGAGCCCGCCGCAACGGGAGTAATATCGATTCGATTTGACGAACGCATGAAATATGTAGCGACGGCGACGCCGCGCGAGAGTCTATGCGACACGAGATAATTGGAAAACTATGATCGGAAAAATCAAGCGGGAGAGACCGGGAGCGCCGTGTCTTAATTAACGTTAGTTATTCAAGGTTTAAAATAACACGACTTGCTTGAATGAACGGCGCCCGACGTAAATAATTCCAGTTTTCCGGTTTGAATATTCATCTCGAAGACTCGATCCGCGACGCTTCGCGCGATGTGCCTTTCACTCATATATTTGGGGCTACGTTAATAATCGATCGCTCGCGTTTTTTCGTTCGTTCGCTCGCTTTATCCACAAGATAATCACAGCTAATACACAGCGCGATTTCCGTTATATTCGGTCAATTATCGGAAAATATTTTTTTTTCCACACAATTAAATTTACACACACACCCACAGTTTCCACGCGAGATATTCTCACGATTTTTTTTTCGCGCAACGCGTTCGAATTCCTCCGGTGCGTGCGTGCGTTATACGCGTTGCATCGATTTTCGAACGCTCTCGCGCGCCGGCCTTTTTTTCCGAGCTCTGGAATCCGAGCGGGATTTTTCACTCCGCTCCGCGATGAAATTACCATGATCTCGCGGAGAGTTAAATTCCTCTCCGACATTTTGTAGGTCGTCCGCGGACCGGAGGTATTTTTTCTTTTTTTCCGCGTCGTAATCTCATCTTCAATTATACGCGAACCGTTGCCTCGAATAGCGCGCATACACGTCCGGATTACAATTTCCGCACTACATAAACTCGCGTGTATAAGCGCGGAATCACGAAGCGTAATAGCTAATGTACCTCCTGGACGTGGAGCTCTACACGCGGCGGCTAAAAGTACAGTCGGAATAATTAAAAGTGAAATTTCGACAGCGCGCGCCGAAGGAGAGTATTGCTTCATCTTCGCCCGCGGCAAATTAGTATAATTACGTATTAAGCCGCCGCGTGGATTTTCCGGAAATTAAGAGCCGAAGCCCGGAGCGGACGAGCAGGGAACGGGGGGGAAAAAAAAGAAAAAAAGCGCGCGACGCTCTTTTCTATTGTAAATTCGCGAGATAATGGGCCGGCAGTTTTAATTAAAAAAAAATTTACCGCTTCTCCCTCTCTCTCTCTCTCTCTATCTCTGTATCTCGCGCGGTCGCGAGCGAGTCGAACTTTTTCCGAGGTAACTTCTTAGGCTTTGTTGTATAAGCGCATGCGTTGGCCGGCGTTGGATTTTCCGGCCGCCTTTCTTCGCCTCGAATTGCAGAATTTTCCGAAGAGCGCAATTTGTCGCGGGTATTCTTTGCGCTCCCGCGGGGCTTTACGCGTGCGCGAAATTTATCGTTGATTGGCCCACCGGTCCCCCCCCCGAGAGAAAAGTTTCTCTTTTCCTTGGGCTTTGCAGCGCTTTTCTTCTTATTCTCGCGCGTCTCGCGGTTGTAACTTCTTGCCGGCGTCGTCGGCGCATAATGAGGCGATTCAGTGACAAACTCATTATAAATTGTAACCGCGATATTTCGCGCGCTCTCTGTCTCTCTCTCTCTCTGCTTTTGCCGCCCGACGATTGCTCGCTTAGCTTACAATGCCGGGGATAATTGCGAGAAATTCGTGCCGCGCGCGCCGAGGTATTCTCGCGAGAAAGCTCGCCTCCGCGCGTATACTTGCGGAGAGACGTGCGGAGATCGAGCGGCGAGCATGTCTTTAATCTTTCCTCTTTATGCGAGAGTTACGCTTGTATAGCTCGTAATGGGGACACGATTCGTCGAACGCGCGCCGACCGAATCGCTCGAAGGTGCCGCGCGTTGTTTGACGCTCGTGTGCATCGAATGGAGAACAATTGGTGTCGTGCATTGATTTTTTGATTAGTTTGTAGGACTTGCTGTTGAGCGAAAGTACTTTGCGTTATTCCGTGCATTAGATGATAAATCGTAGGAGCAGAAATGAGGCTAGACCGCGATTCTCAAAATGTGCGCATATATAGTTCGGGAATTTAATTTGCATCCAGCTCGTCGAAGCAGTTGAAAAATTTCCACCGACTCCCGAGGGAGTTTCGATAAATTCGGCAAATAACGCACACGTGACAGCCTTGGCAGGCGACACCTGTTACACACTGTTAGCATTGCGTTGGGAGAACAAGTCTATTAAAGGTACGCCTGCTGGATTTCCGCGGGACGTAATTGAATTTGACGAATAGGCGCACAAATGAACCGTACTGTATGCGGTAGGTTGGCTTTGACGGGCGTTATACGAAGTTGTGATGAGATTATAATTACGGTTGGCAAAAATCCGGTGTTGGAAAAGGGATTGCGGTCAGTGCTGGAGAAAATAAGTGTTTCAGGGGGGTTAGCCACCTTGGATCATCAAGAAATTAATGTTTTCTAATAATTTATTAAATTAAACAATTAAACAATTGTTGTACATCGTTCCAGGTACAAAATCAAAATTATCAATCTTCACGTTTAGCATTATTCCACAAAACTAAATTTAATGAAAATTTTCACGAAACTACAAGTTTTAATTTTTTTCAATTCTTTGACAAAACTTAAGTTGGCCAGGTCCCCTGAAAGATTATAACTTTTTAAACATCTTGTACTTATCGCTTTCGCCTCGCGCCTACGCATACTAAGAAATCATTCTTTCTCAGCCGTATAGATAAAGCCGTACACAGACAGGCTTGCCAAAAAGTATATCGAAAGCCAAATAAACGATAAAATCTTTTTCCAATACACACCTTATCGCTGCGAAAAGCTCGGAAGAGCCGTTCCGCTGTTGGGTTTTCTTTTTTCGCGCATACGTAATGTACACAGATCTCGAGGGTCTCGTGCGAGTTATCCGATCCGCGAGTGTTATCTCGCAGACTATAACTGCCTTCGCACTCGAGCTTTCCACCGCGGCGGGCGAATTACGCTCGCCTCTTGCTCTTTTCGCGAGGATGACTCGATCTCGCTTTATATTTTCTTATCGCGCAAAATGCGCAAATTCGCAAGTTCGCGTTTTACTCGCACACGTGACCGCCGGGAAATTGCGCTCGTTCGCCCGCTGCGCTGCGTACATCATCGAGAGCTTTCGTCCCACGCGCTCATTTGTAAGTTAAAGTTGGCACTCTTGCGCCTCCGTATCGCCTGCTGTGCGCGAGAGCGTATACACTCTGGAAATTACACTCGGACGAGCCGCGCACTGCACGTACGTGTTTTATACGATTTTTCAAACAAGCTTCTTAGACGCGCGCCAAGTCACAAAACTTATTCGTATACTTGTACGAAACACACTTGTGTATATACTGTTTATATGCATATGTATCACGAAAGGGGGGGCCGCGTCGTATTTCCGCAACTTTGAAATTCTCGCGCGATGGCACGAAGAGCCGTAAGAATAAAATAAAGAATCGTACGGCGTAATTAGAAATTTTTAATATAGCTACGCGGACGCGCGCGCGGCAGCGGTGTATTTTTATTTTTTCAATTATTTTTTATCATTTAAAAGTTTTTCTGGAAAAGTCTAATAGAATTGCTTGTTCACCTCTGTCTCCTTCTCGCTGCCCGTAAACTGCAAAATATAATCTGCAGACTCGGGCGTCGCGTGTAATATTTTCTAAAAATTATAAAATCGTTTTTAATAACACAATACTTACAAAAATAATTGTCAAGCTGAGTAAACCTTCTCGCAAAGCTTCGAACGATCCACTTGAACGAAAAAGCTCAACGGTAGCAAACGCCTGACCTCTGCCGCAACCGCCCGAGAAAAATCCGCGCGATACCACCATCAGCCCCCTGCGAATCGCCATTCGCTAAACGCACGTATAATCAGCGGAGAGTCCACCCACTGGGCGATCGGCGATATAACGTCGCGTTTTTCGTATTATCGTCGCGCGCAAAGCTCTCCGCTGCTATACACACACTTGCACGCGTATATATAGTGCAGGAGCTTTTGTGAGGTGTCCCGTTCAATCTCCCGCGGTGAGTAGCCGTCTTAACTCTCCGCGAGGATCTATCCCGAGTCCTGGGATCGGATAAGCGTCTTTGGCACACGACGGCGCAGCCCTTGGCGAGCGACGAAGACCTAGACACGGAAGTTGAGAGGCCGAAGATTAAGTTATGCAGCGCGATTACCAAGGGGTTAATTAGATCTATGTATAGGAGTGGAAGCTTTGGCTTTGTTCCTCGACTGATTGCTTCGCCGCCAAGTTTCGCGTTGTATATAACGCGTATCTTCTTCTTCTTTCTTTCTGCTACACGACGCGATCGCAGAACACGACGAAAGCTTCCGTTCGACCCGCGATAAAGGGGCATCGGCAAAAGCTCCCCCCTCGAATACTCCGGGTACGGGGTATACATACACACAACCGTCGATCTACGTATTCCAAGCCAAGACGCCACGTTCGCTCAAATATTTATGCATTTTCCTCGGGCTCCGCGCTCGTTAACCCGCGCAAGCTCTCCTTCCTCCACCCCGTCAGCTAAATCACAATCGCGCGCGCGCGACACGTTCTTTTCAGTTTCTCAAGATCCCCGAGCTCTCCTCCTCGCCAGCTTGTTTATCGTGCGCTCGAGCTTTAAAGTGCCGCTGCTTTTTTATACGTAACGCGCCGGTGAAAAATACGCAGTAGTATATGGTCGTCGTCGACGTCGTCGTCGAATTTTTGAGGATGTGCTGTGTCGCGGAGGGAAGAGGCGGCGTTTTACGGTGCTTGGACTGCTACGTGCCGTCTCGAGAAGAATTTTTCGTCTCTGCAGCCGCGCGCGTGGATTTCGGGGACGAGCTGACGAATCTCGGCGCGCTTTGTTTCGAGCTCTTTTTTTTTTTAACCCCGAGAGCTTTTATACGAGCCGTACGCGTAAACGGACGCGAAGCTCTCGAAACGTATTTGCGAGTTTATTTAAATGTGAAATTCTACGCGCTGGCGCAGATCGAGCGGACAAACAACTGCGGAGCCAAACGAAAAATAAAGCTGTACAGCGAAAAATCGCGAGTTAATCGTCCCCGAAATTCATAGCGGTAAACAACGCGGCCTCTGTTAAAAAAAGCTCCGCTGTTGTAGCGGCGTTGTAGTGGCTCCCGCCTCCGGACCGGACGCGCGCATATTTTTTTTTGTTCGTGCGCCACTGTGCCGTGCTTTTTTCGCCCCCACCCCGAATTCCAGCGTCACAATAAGCGAAAAGATAGCGGCAATCATGAGGGCAGCGAGACGCGAAACGAAATTGTGTTGTGTCAGCCGTGTACGTCGCAGTACAAGTGCGAGGGTGGGACAGAGAGAGAAGCGCGGGTGACCATGCTGCGGTGGCAGTCGGCACTCGGAAATCCTCTCCACCTGTTGCCAACAATATTCCCATGGAAACGAAGTTATGGACCACGATTTTCGCCTGCCAGAGGCTGCGCACTTGGTCGTATCTCTCTATTCTCGTTTTTTCTCGTTTTCGTTTTTCGCTCCTTTTTTTCCCTCCGCTCCGAGCAATAAGTTTCTTACGCTGCACCCACACCGCGGGCCCGACGAAGCCGTGAGAGCTATTCTCCTCGATGAAAATATAATTAATTAACGCTCGGCTTAATTAACGCTCATTTAATCTCGGAATATAACGAAGTCGCTCTCCTCGGCGCTCCGGCGAGAGAAAGAGAGATTGAGACAGAGACAGCGCGAATATCCTCTTTTGTCGAAAAGGCAGAAGATCGCAAGCTCCTTACGAGCAACAAAGCGCCGCTCTCGCGTCGTGCGGAACAACGAATCTGTACCAAGGCGAGATCGCTTTCATTGCGCCAGCTCGCAGACACGGCAAATGAGATTTCTCGGGGAAACAAAGCGTAACCAGAGCAGGAGCACGCAGCAGCAGCAGCTGCCTCGAGCGCGCGAGAAAAAAAAAGCGAGCGAGCGCAAGCTCTCTAGCGCAGTAGATAGAGTCCGAGTCCGCTCGGGCCAGTGGCCCATGCAAAGTGCCACGGCTGTGCGTACCGCACGGGCGAACTTATTTCTTTCTCCGGCTGCGTTGTATAGCTCGCCTCTCTCTCTCTCTCTCTCCCTCTCTCTGGCTTTAAATCGTTGGATTTTAATTAGCACCCCGTCGTCTTAGAAGCTCTCGCTCCGCGGGGAGGCCTCCTCCTCCGAGCGCAGCCGCTCGTCGCAATATTCCGTAGGTAATGAACGAGAGGGGGGAAGAGAAAGAGAGAGAGAGGGGGGGGGGGAGCCTCGGGTATATGACGCGCGGAGCCGCCGCTTGATACCTGGGACTCGATAATATTGACTCTGGCGTCAGCGGCGGGTGTCCTATTGACTCGAGTTTCCAAGAGAGCTGCCGGGAGAGAGAGAGAGAGGGATGCGAAGTGACTGCCTTCCAGAGGAGTCAATATTGCCGAGCGCGAAACAATGGACGCGGCCAGCGACACGGTAATTGAATATTCGTTTGACGCCCTCGGAATCGCGATAAATACTCGCCCGGAGCGGCTCGATTAGACGCGCACGGGAATCGAGCTGGCCCCCTTCGAGGCGAAGAGTTGAATTTTCAGCTGCCGCCCCGCCGCGTTTATCGGCGCCGCTTCTTTCTCTCGCGCCGGTCGCTGCTCGATTAATTAAGTTGGAACACGCGCGGCAAAAACGAAATTCGACGCTTTATACACGCTTACGGCCGATGCGTCATTAAGGTTAATTATCCACTGCTGTGGCGTTGGAACGGCGTCGCTGACTTTCGCAGAGCCGACGGCGGCATCCAATTCCTTTCGCCCCCGCGGTACGGAGAACGAAGAAAATTAAGAAAAAAGCAGGAAAGAGAAAAAAAGGACATGAGGAAGAAAGCTCGCGAGGATCGGTCGTTAACATTTATTAATCATCGGGCAAATAGACGATCGTCGTAAAGCGATTGTTGCAACGTTTGCGCCATCGGCTAAGTGCAGAGGCACACGAGCCCGCAAAGAAGTTAATAATTTACAGCGACAAGACACGAGTCCCCTCCCGTTATTGCCCCATAAAGAAGCCTATTCCGCTATAGCTATGGTTTTCCCGTTTACCACGTGAGCTTCTCCTCCCTTCTCGGAGCTTTATGCGTCGCAGGTATAGCACTGCGTCTATGTGTATCAGCTGTATACGTGTGTCGGAGCTTGCGAAAGCTCCTACGACACCGAGTGGAGCACCAGCTGCTCGTCGGGGGCCTCCCCGCACGAATCTCATCTCGGTCGGGTCGTCAACATTTTTTTTTTCTCTCCTACACTCGCACGCCTCCCTCCTTCTTCACGCGCGCGATTCCGAGAGTCGAGAATTCACCCGATTCAATTCTACGATTCACCAGAGTGCGTAAAAGCTCACCGGAGACCGGATGCCGATGGCTCTTTATTTAACAAACTCGGGGTGGCGGGGGGGGGGGGGAGGCATTAAAGAGAGCCTAAGATGCGCGCGAGCAATACACGCGATGTAGACATAGCCGCGAGAGGCGCGAGAGCGACGCATCTCGGGGCATAAAACGTCCGCAAGCTCGTAAAAGCGGAAAATTATTAACGACCCCCCGAGCCTCGCACACACACCTCCGACAGAGCAGCAGCGCCGGCAGATAGTCGCGGCAAAGTCCGAGGAAGATTTTCTCACGATCCCACGCGAGAATTCCGGCGCTATACACACTTCCTCGGTCGGCTCGCCGTGTCGCGCGTCATTTGGCTTTAGCTCTATAATTCTCGGGACGCTCGCCTCTCGCCGCCGCGCGCCAGTCATCGCAGTCCGCGCGCGACGAATCTAATTTAGAAGCGCCTACTCCGCAGCGCTACGTACACGAGAGCGGCTGACTCTTAACGGCTTTCCGCAGACGCATTAAGCCACGGGGCCAGCGACACGAGGAAGATCGGCGAGGAATATTAAGTTGGCCCCCCTCCCCCTTACCTCAGCCCCCGCTATATACGCGCTCGTCGTTAGATTATTTCGCGAGAGCGGCTCGCACGAACACAGCCCCCGCCACAGTCGATAATACCCGCGAGAGGCAGGGATGAGCTTGCGACCTTTGATTTACACTCGGTAAGAGAGAGCTTGCGACGAGCTTTCCTCTCCTACTTCGTTGCCTGCCTAACGAATGGATGCGCGACGCGCCGCGTGTGTACTCGTTACACGAGATATTTCAATCCGACGCTGCTGCTGCTGCTGTTGCGAGGAGCCTCTCGCCTATCTCTTGACGCGCGCGACGTCGAGGCGGAAATAGGAGTGTGTTAAGTGAATTTTAACGTTTTCACGCGCGACCTGCCTGCGCGCGCGCGCGAGAGAGAGAGAGGGAGAGCTTTACGCGTTAATTAATATGCGAGACGCTGCCGCTGCTGCTGCTGTGTCTGGGGTGCGAAGACTCGAGTGCGCTGGAGCTCTCTCCCTCCCTGAGCTTCGCGAGTTGAAAATAGAATTAATTTTTGTGTAGATAATTCAAAGCGTGTAATGCTCTAACGGTTTTCTCTTTTGTTTCTCTGTTGCAGGTAAGTCAACGCTTACGTCGCGCCGACGCACTGTCTTCGACGACGACGATTCAGCGGGGTATGAATATATTTTTGGACTGCGGACAATCGTCGCGGCGTTAAAATACCAAACGAGTATACGTGTGCTGATCCACGAAATAGTGATCAACGACGCGAGAAATGAGAAATAATTAAAAAAAAAAGAAAAAGAATTCACAGATTTTTTTCGCGAAAACTGTGGACTTTACAAAAATTTCTTAAAATTCATCGAAGAATGCTCTGAACTTTGTTTAGATTTTTTAAGGACGTTCTTCGAAATTTCGATTTTTTTTTTGACTTGAATTGCACCGGATCAATCTGAAAAAAATTCAGAGCATTCTTCGATGAATTTTAAGACATTTTTGTTCTATTGAAAATTTTATAAAAGTCCATAGTTTTCGCGAGAAAAATCTGTGAGTTCCTTTGTCATTAATTACATTTCTCATTTTTTGTCGTCGCTTTTTTGCTCCGAAAGAAAGTAGCATCCTACGATTCGCCGTTCGCGCGAGTTTTTCTCTCTTTCACTGTGATCTCAGGAACGAGAAAAATGAGGTCTAGTACAGGTGTGCCTTCGATAAAAAATTTTGCAATCTTCTAACACGAGCCGTTTCCGCTATTTCGTGGATTAGCACGTATACATTCGTGGATGAATCGGGATCGCGACAACCTACTCCGCCGCGTTAATGAAAGATTCTCAGAATGTCGAGTGGCTTTCCCGCACCGGCGAATCAGTGCCTCCACTCGCATTGTTATACACACGCGCCCGTAATAATCCCCTGCTCGCAGTAGCCCCGCAAGGACTCCCCGAGGCAGCGCTCGTAAAAGGGAAGAAGCCCGAGCGAGCATAGTTTCTCGGCTGTATTAACCCTTGCTCCGGACGAGTTTGGCCCTGTGTCCATCGCGGGAATTACGATAGCAGTTCGCGAGACTGCGACGACAGCGTCGATTGAGAAAAATAAACGGCGATCACCCTCAAACTCAGTGTTATTGCACGTACCTGATGCGGTGCTGTGTGTGAAGTACTTTTGGGAGCTGGTGTGCATTGTAGCCGATAATTATAATTTGTTGGTAAATCGCTACGGGTAGTAGGGAAAACGAGAATGTGCGGGATTTTTCCGGCTTATTCGCGCACGATTTTCACCGAGACTTATATTTATCGGCGATCGCCCTCGCAGGAAGGCAGTCGCTTCATTTCTACACAACTCAGGGAAAATACACAATGAGCCCATTTATATTTCCGATGACTTACCGGCAGCTATAATGAATGCAAAACGTTCGGATTTGTATGTACGCGCTTCGATGATAAATGAGTCCTTCTATAATATACGACGTTATATATTCGCACCGAAATCTAAGCGCGCCGCCACCGAAGGCAAAAAAATTAAACAGTCTCGACTATATAACCCTTTTGGCCCTAACGAGCGTCCATAAACCACAGGGGGCGAAGGATCCCCGGAACAGTATATCGCAGAAGCGGAATAAATATCAGTGGCAGAGTAGCGGCGCACAGCGCTTACTAAATATTCCCCATACAGTATAGCGCGGGCGAAGAGGTAAAGCGAGAGAGAGAGACTGAAAAGGGCACGAGCAAGTAGCCGGCGCATAAATTAATGATCTTTGCACAATTATGCGCGCGCGAGGGGGAGGGTAGGGATAATTTAGCAGGTATTAACTATATAACGTCGCGCGAGCGCCGCGGCGGCTGTTCATGAACGTTATTAATTAATTTGTATTTGTCGCCCGCCGCTGCAGCTTCGATCGTTACACGCGATATTACAGTTAGTTACGCGCTCGTGTGTGTGTGTGTGTGTGTTTGCGGCTGTATACGCGCCTGTGTGTGTGTGTGCGCAAGCGGAGCCGTCTTATTACGCGACTTGTCTCGAGACGGCTTTAAGTGGCCTATTTGCGGAATCGTTCTTTTTTCCCTCCCTTTCTCTCTCTCTCTCTCTCTCTCTCTCTCTCTTCTCTTCTCGTCTCTCCACCTCCGCGAACTCGCCCCGGCGGCTTTTCTCGGGTGGCGCGAAGGCAGACACGCGGCTGTAAAAGCCGACGTATGCGCGCTCTCTCTCTCGTTCTCGCATCGGGCGCGCGAGCGTAAATCTAGGCTATTTTATGGACGATTTCATTGTGCAACTTGTATTTGCTTTGGACTCTGTATATACTCTCGCCGTGGTGTAGTTCAGCGCAGCCAGAGGAGCAGCGCTAATTAACTCGCTCCCGCGCGCTAGTTATAGAAAGCGAACTGCCGAGAGAGAGAGAGAGAGAGAGATAGGGAAGGTTTGCCCTCCTGCGGGTCTTACAGTCCAACCGTATGAATTTCGCGCGCTTTACTCCTGCGAATAAATAAATAGACGAGATTCGATGGGTCGGTAAATTTCTACAATTTTTATCTTTCGCGCACCGTAATATGCGTTTATACAAACAATGCGCGCGTTCTGAAATCCGTATAGGGCGCAACGTGTATACGCACACTCGCCGACGGCCGTTATATTCCTTCGTAAATAATAATTGAACGAGCTGTGCAGCGGCGGCCGCGACATTATAACTTCGGAAAATTCAGCGTTTAACGGCCAATCAATGGTGCGCGCGACTACGGTCTACCCGCAGGACTAAAGTCCGCGTAAAAGGATATTTATGGGGCCTTAACGCGGCCGTTTACATAATCGAACGCCCCGGATCAGCTCCGCCGTTCCACACGCTCACTCTCACTCACACGCAAACACGTATATAGAAGAGAGAGAGAGAGATGAGTCTCGCACGTCGAGGCTCTAACTTTAGTCTGATAGAATGCGGGGCTTTATTAGTTCCGCGAATGTAAAGCCTCGGGTGTACCGACGTTCCCGGCGCACTTTTGAACGCGAGCGACTTTGAAAGTCGAAAATAGAAAAGCCGCGCGGAGAGCGCGAGCTCCGACGCCGAGCGTCGCACGCGCCGCGTTCTTCTTTACCCGCAAATTTTCCGGTCTCGCGTACAACAGCTGGAGTATCGTCGCTCGCGCGCCGACTGACAGCATCAATCGCTCGCGCGCGGCGAGAAAAAAGCTCCGGAAGTCGGTGGGCTGCTACTGCAGCCGTTGCGGTGGAGGCGATGTGCATTTCTCACGAGGCGTTTGTCTCTCGGTCGCTTCGAGATATAATTCGAGTATTCCCGTCGCTCTCTCTGTATCTCTATGCAAATGGGAGGCGAGATCTCTCTCGAGAGAGCGACTATTTCCGCTGATTAGAAAAGCCTTTCGGAGAGAGTCAAACGCGGGAAATTCGCTCAACTTTTAACGCGCGCTTTTTTCATTACTTCCTCGTCGTTCCCGGCGCCACTGCTTACAATTTTTTTTTTCTTTTTGCCTTCCACGAGCGCTCGCTCGAAATAAGAGGGGCGGCCGCGCCGAGGACTCGAACGCAAGCTACTTCTTTAATTGCAATTGCTACCAATCACTTTGGCCGCTGTTCTTTCGCTCTCTCTCTCTCTCACTCTCTGGGCTCCGGACGAGAAGAGCGCGCGAGCGCCTCATTAAACAGCTGGAAAGCATAAGCGAGGGCCGGTCGTTAATAACGCACCGAAGAATCGCCATACCGCGTATCTGTATTATCGCACAAAGGATACGCGGAGAGGCGCTTAAAAATACTCCAGGAGCGAAGACCGTATAGTAGAACGCGATTCCTCGGCTGCTATACGTAACGAACGTAACCGCGCGGAAATCCGCGTTCCATTCGTTTGCGACGCACGTACGCGCGTATATAGTCCCTCGGACCTTAAAAGATTAAATCCTCGTTTTGCGCTGCTATGCCCCCCCCCGCCCCCCATCGACTCTTTGTTCTCTTTCTCGCGGCGCGGCGTTGTAATCCTCGCGTGAATTTCGCTGGAAATTAAGTGATTGCTCCCGCGCGCTATCGACGCGCAAACTCTCTCTTTCTCTCATCCCCGCGCGGTGCGTTACAGCCGCTCGGATGCGGTCTGCAATTACTTTTAATTAACGCCGAGTGCTACACACATCGGCTTGGCCAATGTGCCAAAAGTCGTTAGAACGAACGAGTTTAGAGAGGGCTGGGAAAAGGCGAGCGCTCCTCTCTCGCTGGGGGTCGATGCGAAGGCTAAGTCGGCAATGGAAATTAGGAGTAATTCTTTTGTTTTTTCCTTCGCCGCACGTTTATGCGCTTTTCGCAATTATATAGCGGGGGGGCGCCGGCTTTCTCTCTCGAGGGAGAGATTCGTCGCGTTGAAAATTTGAATTCGCAACGATTTTTGGCTTTCGCTCGAACGCTCGCGTGCATATAGCGCCGGGTTAATTAATTAACGCGTATCTCGCCTCGCTCGTCGACGATGCGTTTCATTTATTCGACAAGAATCGCAGCGCTGTCCCCTTCCCCTTCCGCGTCGCGTCGAAGCTTTTCTTGGAATAAGAGACCTCGTCGGCGCTCGGGTGTAATCCACTGGCGCACCGGCGAGAGGACGAGGATAATAGACTACGAGAGACTCCTCGCAATCAGACGACCAAAATCAGCGGAATTGAGGAAGGGTAAAAGGCATAAAAGGAGAAATAAAGCTGAGGAGAGAGAGACAGAGAGACAGAGCTGAACTTAAGCGAAAGGGGGGGGGGGCGAGAAAACAAGCGAAATGCGCGCCTCTCCGAACGCAAGGAGCGAAACGGAAAATACAAACTGCGAGAACACTTTAGCGCAAAAGCGAGGGGGGTAGGGGGGGGGGGTGGACGAAGAAAAAACGGTCTAGCGAAGTTTATACCGCGCCGTAAATGGAAAAACAGTACGCGCGGGAAGAAGAAAACTAGCGGAGGCGAGATGTACGACGAAACCATAAATAATAGCGAGTGACCGGGTATAGTTCTAACGAAACTCTCTCGCGCGAAGTACCTCGCCGCTTAACAAATATTTTACTCGAAATCACACGTGGAAAAATTTATCGCCCCACAACTCAGCGTAACGCACTCCCAAAAGCCACAACTGACTGGTCTCTCTCTCTCTCTCTGTCTCTCTCGTGCGCGCGCTCGAAGCCCCGGCGTCGTTACATTCCACGAAAGACCGTCTGCTCGCTCGCGGCTCTCGCTCGTTTCGCCTCGTGTTATTTGCATGTAAATGATCTCTTTGTGTATCTAGCGGAGCCGATGTCCGGATCGCCAGGGCCAATGCTCCCGAGTCTGATTGGCAGTTTCGTCTCGAGACCGCGTAATTGCGCGTGACGATTTACTCCTCTATCTCTCTCTCTCTCTCTCTCTCTCTCTCGGTCTTTTCCCGCTGCGCAGGAGAAAATTAGCGAGCGACGTCAGGCTGAGAAGCTCCGTTGAAGCGGGAGGGGGGGGGGAGGAGTTAGTCTTTCCTGCGAATGTGCGTTTTTAATGATCCTGCCGACGGAGAATATTCTTAAAATTTAGGGAAAAAAACTTGAGTATAAAAGGAAAAATTCGCGATTCTGACGTAAAGATACATTTTTTGCAAATCAACCAGAATGGTTTACTATACATAGCATCGTTTTATCGCGATCGCGCGCAGGATCGACAAGTCGCCCCCTAGCGTCGCACCGAGTCCCAACTAAAATCTTCCTCGAGCACGAAAAATAAAGCAGAATAAAGGTAGCTGCCGTTTACAGTCCTTCTTTCTCACGACGATTCTCAGCTCTCGACTTATTCGTCGCCCAGCGAAAATAATCATTCACTCGCGAACACTCCCTAAACAGCGAGACTCTTTCCAGCAGCAGCGGCGCGCAGCTGTCGTCAAAGAGATTCTCGTCTCTCCTACACTCGCGCGATATCTCTTCGGCTTCATCGCAAAAAGAAGAAGAAGAAGAAGAAAAAAAAACGAGAGCCGATGCTATCGGGCGCGCGCGAGTAGGAGAAAGAAGTCGCTCCTGAATAATTCAGGGGGGCGCGAGCGAGCGAATCGCAAATCAGGCGTCGCGATGCCGCTGCGCGCCGCCGCTGAGCTTGGGGGAGACCAATCAGCCGCCGCGAATTCCTCTGCGCGGAGCATCTGTTTACCCGCGCACGTGTGAAAAAGTCGCGTCGATTCCTTCTCTCTTTTTGCATTAGGCATGAGAGCGTGTCAACGATGAGCCGCGCGAAAAGGGAGCCGGGCGCGATAAGAATAGAATTTCTCTTCGCGATCGATACGCTCACGCGTATAACAATATACTACGCCGTGCAGCGGCGGCGGCGGCGGCGGTGTGTACACTGCTACTGACGCTTTAATTAGCCGAGCGATTAGAGTACAATGCGAATTAATTGCCGAGTCGTTTATCACTGCGATGCAATAATTCCCGATTTCCTCCTCGCCGGCGGGATCAACATGCGCGTGGCATAAGTAACGTTGATAAATCGTTACTTCCGGACGATTGCTCGGCCGAACGATCGCCCAAAGTTCCACCGCGTGCATTACACGCGCTTATCAAATAAAAATCAGACGAGAGAAATGCCCGATCGCCGCGCAGACGGTGCGCAGGGTATCGCTTAATTACTCGTCGCTGATTGAATTTTTGCCACTGCACCCGCCGAGAGAGAGAGGATCCGGCCAATATATAGGAAATGTCGGATCGGGAGGACAGAAACAGATCCGTCTCTCTCCCTTTCATTCGGGACTTCTTTTCAGCGTCGAGTCTCTCTCTCTCGGTCTTAACCGCTCGTTACCGTAGGCTTCTCTCCGACTCGTAAGTCGATTAGAGGGAAATCGACCCCCCCTCGGCCGATACGCTCGATTTAGCTGACAAGTCTGCTGCTGCTGCTGCTTTTCCTGCGGAGCTGCTGTCATTCGCGCGCGGGCTTATGCTCTCCGACGGCTAATATCGTCGCATGCGCGAGCTCTCGCCTGATTTAGTTTCAATCGGGGAGAAAATCAGGAGCGAAGCTCCGGTGCCTGGACGAAAGCTTGGCTCCGAGATTAAGGCGTCATCGGTAATATAAGGAGTCGAGAGGCTTCGGTGTTACACGGCTGATTGCTGTTGTTCCTACAGCTTTTTTTTCGTCGTTGATCGAGCTTTTGTGGGTCAGCTGTATGGCGTTGGCAGATCTTTCGAGACGATGTAGTTTTTGGTCTGGATTTTATAAGTAGTGGATCGTCGGCGATCCGCAGGCTGGAAATAAATTCGAGATAATCGACGAATTCCACCTTCGTGCATTACGTCAAGGCTTTTAACGCATACGCTCTCCGAGGCCGAATGCGAGGGGCATTAATTTTTCATTCCTCTCCGGCAAAGTTCTTCATTCAATTTGCTCGCGATTCGAAAAAAAGGCTTCGATTGATTTACCGTGATTACTTGCCTTTTAGCGTTCGCCGATCAAACCCGGCGCTCGCAACAATAGCAGCTATATACACTCTTTATTGCCGATAGAGGCGCAATTATCGACGTTTCGTCGTTAAACGCTCTGCAGTTGCGCGACTCCTTTTTTCTCACTTTTTTTCCCCCCGTACAGCTATGTAGCTCCCGTCGGACTGATGTATATTAATTACCGATACTACTGTTGCTATTGCTGCAAAGGCTTCGCGATAGCTTTCTTCTCCCTTCCCGCGCGATCGTCAATTCCGCGTTACACAGACGCATATATTTAGAAAATTGTAACGACCAAAACTGCTTCTCCCCAAATCGGTCGCCAATGAGATCCTCCGCTGCGTTTCAGCTCCAATCACCGCGTCTCCCCCACCACGAAACGCGCGCATGACGAAATTCGTATAAAACACGCTGATAGCCGGAAAGCTCGAAATTTCAAGTATCCCAACCGCGACTAAGTGCCATAGCCGACACTCGAGAAAGCTCGGCGAGGTGTGCGCTCCAGGAAGAAGAAGACGACGACGACGACGATGGCTTATGTAAGGACTTCGATTGACGCTGATGCGAGAAAGCCCTGGGCAACTGCTCTTTTCTCAAGAGTTCGCGCCTCGATGACTCTTGATTGGCAAGCTGGAAAAGAGCGAGCGACGAAGTTCGAGGAACTTAATGAGGCAGAACGCTGCTGTATGCGAGCTTTTCGAGTTTCCCGCGGCGTATACATGTATATAAAAGACAGGCTCGATTGGATTGTTCGAAACTTTTTCCTCCTTCGATTTTCGCGCGCGATTTATATACGCGCGGGGGAGAGTAGAGGGCGTTTTGAGGGAGAGAGAGAAAAAAGAGCGTAAGGAACGTGCCGCGTTTTCTGTTCTCCTCCTCCTCCTCCTCCTGTGTATAACCGGAAACGATAAAGTCCCTCTAATGAAAAGGAATTGAAACCGGGAATTTCCTTCGGATTATTTTTCTGCGCCGCGTATAAACCCACCCCTTCTCCTGCGCGCACGGCTTCCTCTAATAATCGAGATTCCACTCCAATAACACTGGTCTCGCGGAGCTACAGGTATCGGCACTCCATACCGCGCCTCCGATACTGATTTTCCATTTGTGTGATAACAACAGCGCGTTAGCTGATATTCCGAAGCGTATCCACTTTTATTTTATGACTATTGCCCGTATCCCGCGTCGCCTGCCGCGTGTGTTTGTGTATACCTATAATTCTCCATCAGTTTTTCCATTTTTCCGATGTGTATCTATCGGACGTTATTAATAACTTCGCCGCGTACCTTTTATCCGCAAATCGTACGCTATTAAACGCTTCTCAATGCGCGAGAGCTCGAAATAAAGAATCGCCGCGGACGTTTTCCTCGGTCCACACAGCCCGCGATTGATAATTTCGCTTCGGTTTTCCTGCAAAAGTACGCAGCGAGTGTAAGTGTACCGTATAGTGTACCACTTTGACTGGTATATCGATGAATCAACCGCTCGAATTAACGTCCATTTACATTAATATTTACGAAAATTATGCGAAACTCTCGCTGATGCAACGCGCGCGTTATTATGCATTTGAATTAATCGTAAATTTATTCAAAGCAGAAGTGCGTTTGATCGCTGCATTAAAATTTAGATTCTATTTATCGGTTCGACAACGTAAAATAACCGAGTAAATATCGATACCCAACAAAAAAAAAAAGAAAAAACAATGAATGAAAACCCGAGTCTCTCTTACTTCTGCGTTCGTCATTCGAGTTCGCTGACCCGCGGGCGACGAGCGATTAGCTTAGCAAAAAGAGAAGGAACGAGAGAAAAAAAGAGAGCGACATCCATAAATCAACGCGGAGGAACGCAAAATGCATTATAAAGCTATGGCCGATGTCATTAATACACTTCAGCTAAAGACTCGCTCTCCTGAATTGCACGACTGCACTCCTATATATATGTATACACAGACAGAGTCCGTCGCTCCGCGTTTATACAGCTACGTACACCTGGGAGAGCATTTGCGGGAGTCGTTGGCACGTAGCTTTGACGCCGAGCGTCACGTGCCAAGAAATAAAAAGGCATTCGCAGAAAATGCGTGGTCGGAAGATGCGATGAGCGCAGGAGCCGGACGCTCGCGGAAAGAATAGGCGATATTGCGGTCGTTACGCGGCAGCACTTGCCAGAGGCTGCTCCCGTATAGGCACGAGAGAGGTCGTCGGGTCAGCTGTGGATGTATTCGTGGAAGCTTGTGTTTCAGTCTTTTTTTTCGTATTGCAAATTTTTTTTTAATCAGTCGTTTCGGAGTCGCTCGTAAAGAACGAAAATAAATTTTCAACGGCTGCGCGACTTGCTCATTCCAGGAATATCTGCACCGAGACTGTGTATATTTTATCGAATAATAATATTGTACATCAAATATGTCTTTTTAATGCTGGTTGTCAGCTGAAATTACGTCTGTTAAGCCGTTCATTATCACATGCTCAATGTCGTATTTGTGACTGTCAGAAATAAGTTGTCTGGAAATTAATTGCTGGCTGGCACTACCGTCTATCTTTAGGAATACACTCAAAAATTTGTCCTCATCCTCTCTGCTTAACGTAAACTAGACTATTCGGTGCTTCAAATATAGTTTCTCTTATAGCTTTCGAAACATTGCAATAAAATATCCCTCCGACTCCGGTCCTTCCCGTCGATCACTTAAAATCACTCGCAATATCGATTCCCTCCAATCGACCCCACGTGTAATTACGCAGTACGTAATGGTCACGCGTGCGTAGCTCCGAATAAAGAAGCTCCCCCTCGCCAGAACAATTCTATTCGCGCGGGTGATTCCGAGTCACTCGTGTACAAGTGCTTTCTTACACGAAAAAATGTACCATCGATAATCTAGAAATCGAAATTTCCCCCTTTCGCCGACAATCCGAGCCAGTGTTCCACTATGGTTCAACGATGCGTACGCCGTGTCCGCACGACGTCCGAAAACTCACCCCCCTTCCCCTCGACTCCCCTTTTTTCCACGACCGCAGATCGTAATAGATCGTGAGGATTGCGCGTCGGAGGGATACAGTGCGCGCGGGGAATACGCGTGGAATGCCGCATAAATATAGAAGTTTTCGAAAATTCAATTTCGTTCGAGGTATTTCGCTAATGGGGTGGTATTTGGGGAGGATGGAGTGGGGGGAGCGCAGATGGACTGTGGATGGGTATTCGAAGCGAGAATTTGGATGCGGTGCGTTGTGTATATATGCCTGAAATTGTAAAGTTCTGACGGCTACAGTCCGGACATTTAATGGAATTTCTTTTGTGACTTCACCGAGCGCGGCAAGTTTAATTTTGTATTTTCGCGTCGATTACGGCGGGCCGAGTGCTGCCGTGGAAATTTTTCGGGGGGGTTGGGGAATTCTTCTCTGGAAGAATTCGACGTATGGGAAATTGGTCGTTCGAAAAGTGGGCACTGATTATGCTGATCTTCGTGGGGAAAAAAATTCTGCTTCGAAATTAAACATCGCTCGAGCGAAAGTGCGCGACATTTTTTGCCGATCGATCGATCGGCAATCGATAAACGCGCTTAACGAGAGACATTGTGCTGTAAGGAGACGTAAACCAGACGGCAGTAACGCGGCTGTACGTAAACTGCAGCCGATGTACCTCGACTTTGCAAAAACGCTGAAAAGTAATCCTCGTAATGGCCGAGAAGTCGACCGAGGGTGGCTAATTGATGGGCTCGTTGAATTATCGATGAATCGATGCATCCGCGATGTGCGTGCGTGCCGCCGCGGCGAAACAAAGCAGAGGGAGTGCCTCTCTCTCTCACGTGCCGTCGAGTACAGAAGAGGCTTGCAAGAAAATCGCGAGAGAATCAATGCGACCGGAGCGTGAGTTACGATCGTTTGTACAAAACAGAACATTTTGACGCGAGCCACAAAAATCGTACGAATTTTTTCGCCGTTTCGAGGGGGTACAAACACACTCGATGTCTAGCCGTAATAAAAAAAAAAAAAAAATAGTTCGCAAGGGATAATCGAATGATTGACTGTAGAGCTAGCGCTGCATCTGGAAAATTAATGACGCAGACCGAATGGAAGGCGAGCGCATCGACTTGTCAAAAATGCATCCGCTCGGTCGTCAAGCGGAATTGGCGAGCGCGGCGGGGAATTGTTCCGCAAACGTGACTGCACTCAACCCTCCGAAAATGACTCTTGCCACTGCCTTTTCAGACACTGACGGGGATTGGGGGGGTTGGAACAATGCCGATACGATAATTGCGATAGCGCAAGATCGCTTTTTCGTTTCGTACTTGCGCGTTTATAAATTTCTACATACCGTCACACGTGTGCTTACCTACAATTTATTAACGAAAATAATAGTTTGACGAACCAATGATTGTCACGGCTTCGCGGAAAGTCGACGAGGTCGAGAGACGAGTTTCCCAGCGCAATCCATTTTACGAATCAAACATCCTGGATTATTACTCGGCAACGCGATATACACGTGTCCATTAAAACCCAATCCCAGAACGCGCAGCGGAGACTCGGCGCAGGAAAGTATACACAGCACGGAGAGGACGACTCTCGAAAGATAATAGATTCCGTGTACAGCCGCGTCGTACAACTTTTGAAAATCCCGGCCGCGCTTCATTTCAATTTGATTAGCAAGACAATTTGGCCGGGGGGCAAGTTACTAACAAGTTTAACGACGTGGCGTGTAAGGCGCGCGCGCGCAGCTTCAAGTTTCGCGAAAACATCGGAAAATCCGTAGGAAACCTGGAGGGGGGGGTGGGGTGGGGGGAGAGATAGAGAAGAGGAGCAGCGCGCGAGTGTATGTACAAGGGGACGAGGGAACGAGCTCCAGAGAGAATTTCTATCTCGGCTGCAAAAGCGGGTAACAAGCGAGGACAGTTGACGCAATGGCTAATTGTCCGATTAAAGCGTAGCGTCAGCCGCCGCTCAGAGTCGATAATTATTTCACGATCGCCTGGTTAATCTTCTCCCCCTCCCCCCCTCTTTATACGCTTCCTACCCTCGGCTATGTATACTCCGTGTGTGCACGTATATACCGCGGCTAACTCGCGAGTTTATCTCTTTTTACGCTTTTTTTCTCACTCTCTCTCTCTCTCTCTTCGTTTTGCTCTAGTGTTTCCTTGCGCTCTACGACGTTTCGCAGCGGTTGATGTTTCGAGCGCGTTTCTCGTTAATTATAGATGGAATGAAATATAGCAGTTTTCTCTCTCTCTCTCTTTTTTTACGCGAGTATGACGGTGTCATTAGCTCTAAGTGAAATGTGCCCTTTGTTTTTCTTTTATGTTTACCTTCGCTCGCCTCGTTATTTTAGCTCTCCTGTATTTTCATTAATTATTTGCTTCGATGTTATTTTTTTTTTGCAGTTATTTTGATTTCATATAACAGTATCTATTTGTTCTCCGCTATATACGTACGCGTATAAAGGCAAATCTGCGAGTCTGGATTTCAGTAACGACACAGTTCCATTATTATATTATGTCGAGCTTAACTATTTTATTTTCAACAAACAAAATCTCATTCCGCACAAAAATCTTATTATGCGTATATATTATACACATATATCGCTCTCGCGATCCCGACGCCAAGCCGGTAGTAAAACACATCCGCAAGGAAGCTTATCCTCATCGCTCGGCCTGTCGATCCTCGTACAGCCGGTAATTCCCTGGGAAAGCGAGCGAGGCCGCTGCGCGCGTTGCTAATGCTCGGAAACTGCGACGGACAGTGCGGGTGGGTCTGCGTGGCGCGCAATGCAAGCTGATTAAGCGCGAGCGTCACCCTCCGTGGAGGGCGTCGTGTCATAAGCGGGATAGGACTGTTTTAAATTTTGAGCAAGTACGCGCGGAGCTGCGCCAATTCATTGCGCTGACTGTGTAGACGGCGAAAAATGTACGACAGTCGGAGCGAACGTCGATGAATTTTCGCGGGAATTATTTTAACTCGGACGGAAACGCGTCTCGCTATCCTAAATCGCGATATTTGCCGTGGAAATGTTTGGCCATGTCGCGCGAGAGAGCAAAATGCATCCGACAATACCTGCGTTGATTGCGCGTACATATAGAAATGAATCGGCACTTGCGAACCAGCTCTTTTTTTTTGTTCAACTTCGTTAAAAAACGACGTGCGGGCGGTTCGTCTCCTATACGAAAACACAGAGCGCATCGAATTCTCGTTAAAAGACCAGGAGAAAAATCAACACGAGCACAATGCATTGTCGTCCGCCACTATCTCCCTCCCCCTCCCCCCATCTTTCTCTATCTCTCGGGCCGGTCCGTTCATCCCCGAGACAGAGAGCCTCTGTGTGAATGTAGTCGTGGGAAACAATACCTGGTCGACTTCTGTAACGATAGCGTCGTCGTCGTCGTCGTCGTCGTCGTCGTCGTCGTCGACGGCGATCGGGCGACGGCGCGAGGCGACTTCAAAAGCAAAAGCTCCCCCACCCCACGAATTGGCTCGGCAGATAACGAGGCAAAAAGTTTTCCCTCCCCCCTCTAGCCCGGCCCCCGCTCTCGCGCGATTGTTATTGTTATCATTATCGTCGGCCGATGCTTAGCGTCATTAGCGTGTAGCCGAGCCGCTATATATATATAATAAAATAATCGTCGCTTTTTTTTCTCTCCCCCGCCTGCAAGCGCCTCTCTTTCCGAAGAGAACAAAGAGTGCTGAAACCAGTTGCGAGGCTTCGTTTTTTTCTCTCTCTCGCATAGCCAACGGGAGGCTTCGGTGTCTCGAGGGGACGATGGAAATATAATGCGCCGTCTCTGTATCTCTGCGCTGTGTGGAAATGCCGGATTCTCGATGACACGCGAAAATTCGCGCGTCGAGCGCGGATAATTCTGCGATCGGTGAGGATTTTCCTTCGGACGGACTGTATATTAAATCGCGACGTTGTGTTTTCAAGCTCTCGCGGGACTATCGCGATTATCGCTCGACATAGACTGCGGGACTGCGTATTAGCTGTAGAAATTCGTCGAGAGTTCGGATTATAAATCGATAGCGCTGCGTAAATCGAATTTTCGACTATCGATGCGCATTACGATAAACCTCCTCGCGCGCAACGAGCCTCCAGTCTCGGAATTCCGCGGCGTATCCCCTCGGCGCTCGTAATTCCGCGTTTCAGCATGATTTCCCGTTAAAACTTCTCCGTAGACGCGGCGCTTTTTCCACCCCCCCGCCCCTTAATCGTAAAACACGGCTCGCGAGCTCATATTGTCGGGGCCCTTCAATGACCCTAAATCCTCATTATCAGCCCTTATTTTCTCCCGCCGCGTGTATATAACCATCGCTCGGGCGCATTTTGCAATAATCCGATCGTAAATCGAGAAGGCGGATAAACCAGCTGAGAAAGGACCTCCCCCGGCGTGTACGGTATTAAACATCTCTAATTAATTGTCCCGCGCGCGCGCGCGCGAGAAAAGTTGAAACTTGCCTGAAGGTGCGAAGGTCCGACGTTAATCGCGACTGCAGAGAGCGCGAGGTTCCACAGCGCCGGGTAATTAGCGATCGCTAATTAGACGTCGAGAGGAGAGTGCGTCGCGCGAGCGTCTCGAGTTGATGAGCTGATGCGAAGAGTTGGAGAGGATTTATTCGCGTTGCTAAGGGGACTGGTGGCCGTGGAGAGCGGGGGGTGGGGGAGTAACGCATGCAATTACATCGGAAGCCCCGGTGTAGGCGGCATTTTCACGCTTCGGGAAACCAGATCGGCAGGGGATCCTCGTAGCTCTCGATGTCGTCGCGGCCCTTCTTCGTGAGCACCTTGCCCTTCTTGTCGAGGATCACGAAGGCCGGTATGGTGAAGACCTGCATCTTCCGGCGGATTTCGACTGCCATGGGGCCGACGGGCACCGCGTACCTTTCCTCGCAGCGAAATTTTTCATTCATCAGCCCTCGCGAATTGACGCGGCAGCTGTCGCCGCCGTGGGAGACGGCTTTCTTACCAGGGCCCGTGATTTTTCATGAACAGCCGCGCCATCTGCAGCTGATCCGAATCCGAGGGTACGTAGACAATCTCGAGCTTGAGCCGACGCGACTGCGCCGCCTCGTACATCCGCCTGAGCCGCGGCAGAAAGGTCTGACAGGGCGGACACCAGGAGGCTGAGAAGTACAAGCCGACGTACTCGGCTTCCCGTAAAATCTCGTTCGCCATGACAGTCTCCTCCTTCGTGTCCATCAAAAAGTTGCCTCGCAGAATTTCCATTTTTCCCTCGGCGACGGCGCGACGACTTCTTACCTCAGGATTACTTTTATTTTTCGTTTTGTTTTTTTTTCTTTTTCAATTTTTTTTTTGTTTTTTAATTTTTTTCTTGCAATTTTCCTCTCCGCACACGCGCCCGAGCATCGCCGGATTGAATTTCGAGCGAGCGCCGCGCGCGCGCGAGTTTAGGTTAAAGCGATGCAGCCGGGAGCGGGCGAAAGAAGAGCGAAACGAAAACAAGCGACTACTACCACGCTCTCATTCGAAAATAGACTGTTTTCGTTTCTCGTTATACACCTCGTTCGACGGCCGGACTGATCGAGAGAAATCGAGCTCGCGTATACAGCGTCGCGCTGGCCGGGGGGAGGGCTGGGATGGAAGGGGGGGAGGCATTTTTGTTGGCTGGAGATTGACTTTTAATCGGCAATTTCGCCCCAAACGAGAATTCGCGCTCGCGCGAAACCGGCATTTTCTGCGGTTTAAAAGCGCGAACGCCCCGTGATTAACGTTCCACGAGAGCGGATAGCGCGCTGTTTGCATTGATAAACACCAATCGCGCGGCATTTCATTTATCGCGCGCGCGCGCGTCATTCGAAATAAAATTCGATTTTCCCTTTTTTCCCCGCCCCTCGACTCCCCCGGGAGGGGGGAAGCTCGAGCCTCCGATGCATTCCTCGAATGCAATCAGACTTTTCGTTTAATCGAATAATTAGAAGTGAAGGAGTATACGCGCGGTTTATCGAATTCCCTGCTTTGCCCATAGTTATTCCCGACAAAGAGCGTTTAATCAGTCGGCTCTGATTGATTTTCGAATTCGTCCACCGGGGCGCTCGCTCGGCTCGTAAAGAGCGCTTGCCAAAGTACCCTATTATACAATCGTTCGATTTAAAAATTCGAAAATCTCGATCCTCGAACAAAAAAATTGTCCCACGCAGCTCGAAGATGAGACGTCGCGCCAGCGCATCGGAAGCGACGGGCAGACGTTCCGTCTCGTCGCGGACGAGCTAAACTCGACGGCTTACAAGCGCTGTATGGCTCTGGGTGGAAGCTGCAGGCACGTCGCGTTATATACCGCGGGATTGCCGTTCAGGGGGTCCTTACTTAGTTTCGAGGGCGGACAAGGCCAGCAGCTCCGGAATTGCTTTGCCCGCTCGGAGCTTCGACTTCGGATGCAGGAATCTCAGTTATCCCGGCGCTGCATATAGAGACAAGAGAGTGAGCGAGTGGCTGTAGCGCAGGACTAATCCCAAGGCCTGCGGCCACCACTGCGGCCCTTGGACTCTTATGATAGTGCGGCCGAGCGTTGCCGCGCGCGTCCTGTTCGAAATTGAAATGGACTGTGGGCGATCCGTCTGTGCAGGCGTTCGATTGCCTTCCGATACGGCTTCAAAGGATAATTTGGCCGCGACAAGTTTTTTGCCGGGCTCGAATCGATGCGCTGCTGTGGTGGTGCATAGCCTTTTTCAATGAAAACGAGCGAGAGAGCGGATTTACAAATTCGCGGAAAGAGAAGAGGCGGGAGTGAAAAAAGTCAAAGCTCCGAGCTTTTGAAATTCAAAAACGAAATTGCATAAACCCCCGCGATTCGTTAACGTACCGCGAAAAATCGATAGTCGTGCATCGTCCCTCCTCCCGCGCGCTCGTGTATTCAATGCATGCGTGTATCATCTCGAATCCATCAAAGTTCCGCGTCGATATACCGCAATCCCCCCCGAATGTTCCCGAATCGAATCGCTCAAATCCTGTGCGCTAAAGGATTGCAAAGGAGCGAAATAGCCTCGCGTTTGTTTGTTTGTTTATTTTTTTTTCTTTCACTTCGTTTCGCCATCGAGTATTGCGTATACTACTACTGCTATTGCGTCTCTTTCGAATCAGCGTCGCGGGGGAACACACCGCAGACACGCGCGCGACTCTGCAAAAACAAAAATGTAAAATTTTGCGCTGGCAGCCGGAGAAACGATTCGCGCGCGCGCGCGCGCGCAAGTGCTCGAAACAGTTCTACCCCGAGAAAGCACACAGCGGGATGGGCGAAGCCGAGAGAACTAAATCTACTTCCGGCGCTCTGGCACAATGACCGACTGTTCTACCCGCTTTACGCTGTATAGCCCAAAGGCAGAACTCGGAGCTTCTCGTATAAACAAAAGCTCTCGTGAGCCACAGGCGGCGAGGGGGGGGGGGCATTTGGCGCAGGCCATACGCACTAAACTAGCGGGTGCAGCGTGTGTGTGTGTGTATATAAGTCCGGGGCTGGAGGGCGAAATGGACATCGGAGCGCCTTGGCCAAACTCTGCCGAGACTCGGCTGAAACAAGCTGCCGGCAATCTCGGATCCGTTAATTTGGTAAACAGTGCGGTCAGCTGCAGGCTGCGGAGAGTACATGCAGAGAGCTAGACGGCTATCGGCGACTCGATGCAGTCACCCCCCCGCCCCACCTGCAGACTCTCGTCGCGCCCTCTGCGCGACTCGACGCCGCTCTGTCGGAGAATTTCTCCCGAGGCTGTGCCCGCGCAAGTGTACGGGAGAATGCGACTTAACGAAACGGACCGTCGGGGCGGTTTCTCTGTTGGGGAGGAATTGGATGGTCAGTGAATCGATTGACCGATCGCCGTGTGGTCGATTAAAGATTCAAATTTAAGAAAAAAAAAAATGATTGTTTGTTGTAGTTGATAAAAATAAAGTAATGAACAACTATGCATGGATCGAATTACCCGATTTTAAAATATCATTCAACTGACTCTTCAAACTTCGCTATGTAGTAGACAATTATAATTATATAACGGCAGACAACCCCATGTCTTACTATACCATCCTAACTTTCATTCTATTATTCGTCCACACGCCGTCTTCCAACTATCTCAATTTTTAACTGACTTTCGGACGCCCCCTTGTAGAAACGCTCACATCACCTCGATTCAAATGCTCCTCTCGAAAAGCCGCGCGACGGCCGAGTTTCCTCGAAAAAGCTCGCGGCGGCAAACTACCCGGCAAAGAAGCAGACGCGCATCTCTGCATCTGCAGCCCTCGTCGAGCGCGAGCTTGACGAGAGTTCGGCACGGAGGCCGCGCGCAGCAGCTCCCTTATCGAAATTCTTAATTAGAAAATTTTAATTATGTTTCGAGAGGATGCACGGAAAGGTATACACGAGATAGAGCCGCAGCAAAGGACTCTCTCTCTCTCTCTCTCTCTCTCTTCTCGGAGTCTTTATCTACCCCCTTGCGCACTGCATCGTCAAGATAGCAGATTTGCCGAAAACCAGCAGCAGCAGCAGCAGCCTCGGGAAAATACCGAGGCTCCCTCCACGCGGCGGGCGAGCGGGCGGATGGCAATTAAGCTTGCGCGCGCCTCCACTCGCGAAGTATACGCGCGGAGAGCGATATTAAATTTCGCGGATACGCGCGCGGGTGCTGGGGCTTCGCCTCGCGGGACGACGCGCCCGAGTCTTTTGCGCGAAGGTGTCCGCGATCGCGAAGAGTTCGCACTTTCGGCTTTAATTAACTGTGTGGATAACTGCTTCGGTGTAATCATAGCGAGAGTCTCGATTGTGGGAGGCGACGCAAGGCGAAATTTTTCAATTTCGGACTGGCATTATAAGCGTCTGATTCGAGAATCGCCGCTTCTTCTTCGGCAAAAGTGTTTAATCCCGCCTTTCAGCCTCGGTCAAACGCGGGAGATTACATTCCGTGCCTTCAACTACGAGCAAAAACCGCCGACTACACGCGGAATCAACACCGCGGTAACCGGATAAGCGTCTGAGGGAAGGGAAAAAATAGAGGAAGAAGCAACTCCTTATACTTTGGGCAAAATCGGCTTTCACGAGTCGATGCGAAAGAGGGAGAGAGAAAGAGTCGGCGAGAGTTTATAACGCAATAAATTGCGGTTCGTTAAGCAGTTAATGGAGTTTGTCCGCGCATCGACTCGCTCGCGCACGGCAACGCGAGAGCATCAAAGTATTCGAAAAGAGAGAGAGAGAGAGCTGCTGCTGCTGCTGCTGCGCTACTCCGCTCTTTATGTATCGGAAAGCACTTTTATCTTTTTACTGTGTACAGCGCTGCAACGCGGGCTCTGCTTTCGAGCATATTTTCCGGCAAACTTTCCGAGTTCATTGGGCTAATTGTACCCCCCCCCCCCCGTCGGTATATTAACGTTATTGCATCGATAAAATTAGTCTCGTCGTACGTGTGCGTCGAGCGATGATTCGGCGAGAAAACACGCAACGGCCAAATTCCGCAAAGAAGTATAACTCTCGGACGATTCTCCGGAGAGCTGAATCTTCTCGCGGCCGCGGAACAAGAGCGAGAGGCGAGAGTTAGGCGTGGATCGTTAATTCGCAGTATGAATGCGCCGAGGGACCGGATTACTGCAATTTCGCTCTTTCCTAATACGGCGCGCGGCGGCGCTTCGCTGATTCGCCGTAATTATGCGCCGCCGATCGTTTAATATCGCCGGGGTATTACTCCCCACTATTTACCCGCGTACTATTGCGGGAAACTTTGCTGTAAACGAGGAATCCGATCGTCTGACCGATATCTGCTCTCGCCTTGTAATGCAACGTGTCGTTCGACGACGACGAGTTCTCGGCCGCAATGAAATTCGGTCTCGTGCCGCGGTGCACGCGTGAAGGAAAAAAAACGAGGCAGAAGGACACGAGAGAGCGCAAAGCTCGACGTGGAAAGAGAGAGAGAGAGAGAGAGAGAGAAAATTACGCAGGCGACAATCTCGTCATTGATTTCGCACGCAGAGGATGGGAGGGGGGAGGGAGGCTCGAGGGGGGGGGGGCAACAGGTCCGTTTGGCGTAAAACGAGTCGAATTGCGGCGGTGTGTGCGATGCGCCAGCCGCGGAAAGCGTTACGCTCGGCTGGCGGTGCTCGTATTCTCCCTCCCTCTCTCCCTCTCGAATATTGGCTAAAAATGCAAATTGCCCTCTGACTGGACTCTGGCCTCGACTTCTCTCTGCCCAGTCGACCCTATATCTTTCTCTCTGTCCTCGACTAGTCGCTGTGAAGTAATTGAAAAACACGCGTCATCTCCGCTCGTGGAAAATTTTCCTCTGTCGACCCTGTGCGCGTGTGTCTCTTCTCCCTCGGCGCTATATTTCGTTGGGATTTTTTTTTCTCTTTTTTTCTTTTGGCTTTTTTGCTTTTTTTACGGCAAAAGGTTAACGCGCTACGAAGTAGTACGCGGAATTAATTTGGACGCGAAGAGGAATTTAATAGTAGAATTTAATGATTCCGGAAATCGCTCTAGAAATACGGACGTTGTTGAAGGTTTTGAGATGTTTACACGGAACATAGTTTTGTAAACTAACTCGTAACGTTGCATTTTTCGGGAACTCCTATTTTCACTGAAATATGCATCGCGCGGATTGTTTGGCCAAATTGAGCAGCGAGTGGTATACGATCGCGTTAAAAAATTTATTGGATTCGCGCATTGGTCAATCGCAAATACATTATCATATTGATGATCGAATAATTACGCGAGTCGACGCTAAGTCTGTCATTCATGCAAATATCACTGTAATTACATGTCGACGCATAATCATCGAATTAATATTAATGGGCCGCGTTTCCCATGAAAAGCGGCAAACCAAATCGTAGCAACGTAATTCAGAATTTTTGTCGCGCAACATTAGCCTACGCTACTTTACTCTCCCGAAATTGATATCGTTTCCGCGGTTAATCCCGAACAGCCTATACACCTCCAGGTATACACATTCTCTTTCGCAGCAGCGACGAGATCGACGCCTGGTTCGAGGCGGCGGCGGTGTGTGCGCGGCGGCGCCACGTGACGTTAATCTAAGTTTCGAAGCCGAGGCTTTAAGTCACGCGTACGTGAGCACACAGCCGACTAATCTAGCGCAGAGCCTTTGCCGACATAGCTTCCCTCTCTCGCTCTCTCTCTCTCTCTCTCTCTTTGCAATTGTCAAAAGGGAGGGAAAAGCCCGCGGACGCGAGAGAAAGGGAGCAAAGCGATATCAGCAATTCCATCCAACGGCGAGCAAATCCCCGGCAATATTATCTTACGCTTCGCTGTCCTCCAAATGCACACACACACACACACACACACGTGCCTATACTCCGAGAGAGAATACGTTCGATCGGCTTTGCGCCAAGATTTCCGGGGCGAGATTGGCCGAGCGCACCTGTTACTCCGTACATATAATATAAAAAGAGGATATAACGACCGGCCGAGTGAGCGGGAGTGCTAATTGGGTGGTTCTTCGCCGCTGCGCTATAAGCTCGGCCGAGAGAATCGAGAAGGGAACTCCGACGCGCAAGTCGAATACTAAAATTGCCCCGCTGCGTCTGACCCAATTCTCCCCACTCTTTCCTTCTCGAGGCATTGTAATTACGATTAAATTAGCGAAACGTCATAATTATACTCGAGCGTGGAACGCGCATACGTAAACAACGGGCTCTCGAGTCAAATTTATCCTATCGGCGCAGCCGATCTCGATATCTTGTGTAATAATTACGAGAGCTGCGATAATATAATAGCAGCCGACGCTGAAAAGCTCCGCTGACGCTGAATTTTCCAAAAGCAACCCTGCAATCAATCAAGCCCCTCTCTCCTTGTGCATATACGCAGAGGCGCTCTCGAGTTCGTGCGTCATCGCCGGCGCGCGTCAATGATGTTCCGCGGACTCTTTGACATCACGAGCGCGCGCGCGCCACCTCCCTTCCGACGCCGTAATTTACTGCGCCTCATTATCTCTCGCCGGTTTCCTAATCACCGATGGACAGCCGTCCACCCCATATCTGGCCGGCGTCCTTTCTTCTCAGCCAGCCCCGTCTGTCCGCGGAGGTATATCGTATTGTGTCGCTCGCCGGCGATACTATTGTGATTCGTATGTAACACACGTGATTCACGTCGTCTGCTCGACATATGGGGATATGCAGCGAGACACTCGGTGGACTCGGGGCTGTGTAATTATTCGGGTAATTCGGTGGGCGAAAGAGTTGGGAATCCTCTTAACTCCTGTGCGGCGCGAGTTTTGCGGAGATTTATGAAACTACGCGCGTACGCGGAAAAAACGTGTACGACACACGTTGTGGAGACAGCTGAAAAGGGGGCTTTCGAGGTCTGAATCGTTTCTTTGCGTCTGAAGCGTCGAAAAATGCGATTTTAATCAAAGCTAAACCCTCAAAGGTTGGATAGAGTAAAAGGAACTTTTCTCAATACTTTGAGGTCTGGTCTCTTCACACAAAAACAGCATTTCCGAAAAATCACTCCGTGTACATATTGCTATTTAGAGTATACACTTCTTTAAATTAGAAAAAAAAGCCTAGTTCACATTCACGCTTAACTCAGATCGTTGTTTTCCTAAATTCTCTCTCGAGGTATACACACTGCAGTATCCCTTCAAAACCACAAGTCAGAGTGCGAAATTAAAACATAAAGATAAGAGAGAAAAAAGAGCGGCTGGATACCCCGGGTAGCAAAGCGAGAATGTTTCGGAAGCCTACCCCCCCCCCCTTCCTCCTCCACCCCCTCACCTGCGCGTCGCTTTAGCGAGCAAATCCGAGGTAAGACTCCCGGCGAATCCCGCTATTTTCCGCGACGCGTCTCTGTCCACACTCGTTGCACGTGCTGCGCGTATATCTCGACGGGGGGGGGGGGGGGCCCGCGGTAAGCCCCGCACATAACGCCCCGCAAATCTTAATGGATTAATTTTATAATTGGCTCGTCTTGTAATTGAAGCTGCTGTGCTTTCCGCGCGCGCTCTGCGCAGAGCAGCGGGAAAGAGTAAGAGTCCTATATATGCCGCAGAGCGGATGGAGTTGGACGGAAGTTGCTCTCGGGGCGTATGGATATACGGTTAAAGTGATGGGCAAATATTTTGGCGGCTTGATAAAACACTTAATCGGGGATGTAGGAAAGAATTTAATTTTTTTCAATTACGATGGAGCGGAGCTTTCGTGGAGTAAGAAATATTGGAAGCGGCTATTTTTTTTTTTTTTTGTTTAAAATAAATGTAAAACTGCGTGCGTTAATTTACTTGCGAACGAAGACTTACGGTACTTTTTTCTTTTCTGTTTCAGGTAGGTGAAGTATAAACAAATTTAATCAAATTTTTGAAAAGAGAGAACGGGAGAGAGAGCGAGAGAGTGAATATCAAAGGTAGTAAAAGTGGAAAACGAAGAACAGCCCGAAGACAAGATGATGATGGCCAACCTACCTCCGGTTATGCTTCCAACCCTCCACGACTACGGAATGCTGGCGCCAACCCTCGGAATTAAGGTAAATTTTGCGATCCTCTTTAATACAATAATCAAAACCTCAAACGATCGCTACGGCTTGCAAGTATTACGAGATGTAGCGCTGCAGACTTCGAAATTTCGTGGAATCCCCCGTTTATTATTTGCTTTGTGCAAACACAACCTCTGAGGAGCTGAAACGTTTATGCGAGTCTGCTGCAGAAGACGGTTTACATTTGATTCGTTGATTGAAAAAGAAAAAGAAATCTGGGAGTAAGTCGAAGGGAGACGCGGGAAGTCTTCGATATGTTTCAATATTTATTCACTTCGGAGGGGGCCGAGCTTATTGTTATTTGCCGAGAAGCGACTACATTCGCTTCTTACCCCCTCCCCCTTGTGAGTCTCGTAGACCCTCTTCCGAAGAATAAGATCAAAGCCCCATACGTTTACTTCTTATTTTCTCCTTACGTTATTATAGACGTATCATTCTCAACGTTTCTCCTTGCGATGTACGTACTGCGTCCTTTGATTCGGCAGATGGAAAAGTGATGCGGAATAGAATTTTTATCGACAGTTTTCGGATTGTTTATGCTGTAAGGAACTTCGTAGACGTTTTCAAAGGTAAAATTACGAATATTTACGGTACTATAGTAATGACGATATGCAGCATATTTAAAGAGAAGCGCATATTTTCCAGAAAACTTAAGCGACTTCAGCTTTTCATTTCAATTTTCAGCAGGAGCGAACTTTCAGAATGATATTAAAAGCCCTATTACTCCAATTAAATAAATAACATCCACTCCAGAGCGAGCACCCCCTCCCCCCGTTCTCTCTGCAGCATTAAATAATTTACACATCCATCCCGAGATCCTCGGCCCTCTCGCGGTTTCCACTACTTTCCACCGACCCGTCGATTGCTTTTTTTTTTGTTCCTTGTACCCCCACCTCGTTTTACAACATACACACAACAGCGGCTAGGTATACATCGAGCCGTGCGCGTGACGCCGAGAGAAATTAATTAAAATTCCTCAGTAAATATTCCACGGGCTTCTCAATCTACTCTCGCTGGGTTCTAGGCTTTACAGATAATTTACCACTCAATTTTACCATAGGGCGTTATATAACGATCGGCGTTTCCTCGCACATTCCAGCTGCATCGTATAGTGTTTCGCCCGCGTTCGGACACCCTATTTTTTGCTTCTCAGCGCTGCTCAGTTTTTTTCAAACGCAAACGTTGCGCCTGCTTTAAGAGCACTGCTTTTCAATGTCCAAGAGTTGGATTGGCTACGGGCAAGCTGCTTCGAGAAAAGTGCTTCCAAAGTTGAGCTGAAAATTTTCGGACAATTTCGCGAAATTTTCCTTTTTTCACCAGCGCAACTTTGAGAAGCTGTATAATCGAGATTCCTTCATCCGAATATAATAAATTACCAACCGTTCAAAATGGTCTTGAGCACACCTTTTGAATGTCCAAGAGTTGGATTTGCTACGAGCAAGCTGCTTCGAGAAAAGTGCTTCCAAAGTTGAGCTGAAAATTTTCGGACAATTTCGCGAAATTTTCCTTTTTTCACCAGCGCAACTTTGAGAAGCTGTATAACGAGATTCCTTCATCCGAATATAATAAATTACTAACCATTCAAAAGGTCTTGAGCACACCTTTTGAATGTCCAAGAGTTGGATTGGCTACGGGCAAGCTGCTTCAAGAAAAGTGCTTCCAAAGTTGAGCTGAAAATTTTCGGACAATTTCGCGAAATTTTCCTTTTTTCACCAGCGCAACTTTGAGAAGCTGTATCTCGAGATTCCTTCATCCGAATATAATAAATTTCAAACCATTTAAATGGTCTTGAGCACTCCTTTTGAATGTCCAAGAGTTGGATTGGCTACGGGCAAGCTGCTTCGAGAAAAGTGCATCCAAAGTTGGGCTGAAAATTTTCGGACAATTTCGCGAAATTTTCCTTTTTGCACCAGCGCAAGTTTGAGAAGCTGTATCTCGAGATTCCTTCATCCGAATATAATAAATTACAAACCATTTAAATGGTCTTGAGCACTCCTTTTGAATGTCCAAGAGTTGGATTGGCTACGGGCTAGCTGCTTCGAGAAAAATGCTTCCAAAGTTGAGCTGAAAATTTTCGGACAATTTCGCGAAATTTTCCTTTTTTCACCAGCGCAACTTTAAGAAGCTGTATAACGGGATACCTTCATCCGAATATAATAAATTACCAACCGTTCAAAAGGTCTTCAGCACACCTTTTGAATGTCCAAGAGTTGGATTGGCTACGGGCAAGCTGCTTCGAGAAAAGTGCATTCCAAAGTTGAGCTGAAAATTTTCGGACAATTTCGCGAAATTTTCCTTTTTTCACCAGCGCAACTTTGAGAAGCTGTATCTCGAGATTCCTTCATCCGAATATTGTAAATTACAAACCATTTAAATGGTCTTAAGCACACCTTTTGAATATCTGAGAGTTGGATTGGCTACGGGCAAGCTGCTTCGAGAAAAGTGCATCCAAAGTTGGGCTGAAAATTTTCGGACAATTTCGCGAAATTTTCCTTTTTGCACCAGCGCAAGTTTGAGAAGCTATATCTCGAGATTCCTTCATCCGTATATAATAAATTTCAAACCATTTAAATGGTCTTGAGCACACCTTTTGAATGTCCAAGAGTTGGATTGGCTACGGGCAAGCTGCTTCGAGAAAAGTGCTTCCAAAGTTGAGCTGAAAATTTTCGGACAATTTCGCGAAATTTTCCTTTTTTCACCAGCGCAACTTTGAGAAGCTGTATAACGAGATTCCTTCATCCGAATATAATAAATTACCAACCGTTCAAAAGGTCTTGAGCACACCTTTTGAATGTCCAAGAGTTGGATTGGCTACGGGCAAGCTGCTTCGAGAAAAGTGCTTCCAAAGTTGAGCTGAAAATTTTCGGACAATTTCGCGAAATTTTCCTTTTTTCACCAGCGCAACTTTGAGAAGCTGTATCTCGAGATTCCTTCATCCGAATATTGTAAATTACAAACCATTTAAATGGTCTTAAGCACACCTTTTGAATGTCTGAGAGTTGGATTGGCTACGGGCAAGCTGCTTCGAGAAAAGTGCTTCCAAAGTTGAGCTGAAAATTTTCGGACAATTTCGCGAAATTTTCCTTTTTTCACCAGCGCAACTTTGAGAAGCTGTATCTCGAGATTCCTTCATCCGAATATTGTAAATTACAAACCATTTAAATGGTCTTAAGCACACCTTTTGAATATCTGAGAGTTGGATTGGCTACGGGCAAGCTGCTTCGAGAAAAGTGCTTCCAAAGTTGAGCTGAAAGTTTTCGGACAATTTCGTGAAATTTTCCTTTTTTCACCAGCGCAACTTTGAGAAGCTGTATCTCGAGATTCCTTCATCCGAATATTGTAAATTACAAACCATTTAAATGGTCTTAAGCACACCTTTTGAATATCTGAGAGTTGGATTGGCTACGGGCAAGCTGCTTCGAGAAAAGTGCTTCCAAAGTTGAGCTGAAAATTTTCGGACAATTTCGCGAAATTTTCCTTTTTTCACCAGCGCAACTTTGAGAAGCTGTATCTCGAGATTCCTTCATCCGAATATAATAAATTTCAAACCATTCAAATGGTCTTGAGCACACCTTTTGAATGTCCAAGAGTTGGATTGGCTACGGGCAAGCTGCTTCGAGAAAAGTGCTTCCAAAGTTGAGCTGAAAATTTTCGGACAATTTCGCGAAATTTTCCTTTTTTCACCAGCGCAACTTTGAGAAGCTGTATAACGAGATTCCTTCATCCGAATATAATAAATTACCAACCGTTCAAAAGGTCTTGAGCACACCTTTTGAATGTCCAAGAGTTGGATTGGCTACGGGCAAGCTGCTTCGAGAAAAGTGCATCCAAATTTGAGCTGAAAATTTTCGGACAATTTCGCGAAATTTTCCTTTTTTCACCAGCGCAACTTTGAGAAGCTGTATCTCGAGATTCCTTCATCCGAATATAATAAATTACCAACCAGTTCAAATGGTCTTGAGCACACCTTTTGAATGTCCAAGAGTTGGATTGGCTCCGGGCAAGCTGCTTCGAGAAAAGTGCATCCAAAGCTGGGCTGAAAATTTTCGGACAATTTCGCGAAATTTCCTTTTTGCACCAGCGCAAGTTTGAGAAGCTATATGTGCAAGTTTGAGAAGATATAAGTGAGAATAAAGGGTTCCACTATAGCCTTCGACAAAGGGGATAATTATTTTCGAGCGGCTTCTACGTCAACACCGGTGTGTATATACACCTGCGTCAACAGCAGATATGCAGTCCGGGCTAATTTTTGAACGGAAAATGTGATCGAGGCAAAAGTCATCCCCGGCACGAGACGCCCATTACCACCCCTCGGGCTGGTATCTGCATGGCGATTATTATTTTTCTAGCCCGACGCCCGCTCTATATATTCGATCGGCGATCTCGCCGAGTTTACCCTCGGCCGGTCCCTCGAGCGTAGAAAAAAGGAGGAAGCTTCAAAAGCAGCGCGGCCAACGCGGAAGACGAAGAAGCGGAGAAGACACGAGGAAAAAGGCAGGAGACACTTTCAGAACTCGAGGGCCAATTAAGCTCCAATGGTTTCTGGCGTAGTCTCTTCGGTTCTCGCGCCGGACGATAATTAAAAAGATCCTGCGCCGCCGCGCGGCAGAAAAGACACCGTCGCAGCCCCCGCCTATATCTATATACACACATAAAAAAAGAAGAAGAAGAAGAAGAAGAGATTAAAAAAATCACCTTCTTCTTCTTCCCCTTTTATCCGGGGCGTGTGTAAGCGGACTCATTGTGCGCGTCGTCGGCTTACCGTCCGGGGCCTCTCTTTCTCTCTCACGCACACTCACACACACACATTTTTTTCTCGTCATTATGTAACGTTTAAAACGCGTTGCCGAGGAAGGAGCTTGCAACGCTCCAGGGGAGGTCCGCGCTCTCCTCTCGCACTCCCCCCTCCCAACCCCCCCGTCCATCCGGCCGCCGCGAGTTTTCCTTCAGAAAAGTGGCCCCGAACAAAAAGCTGAATAACATTAAAGCCGCGCTTATAATGTATTGCTTTAATTTTAATACACAATGCGAAAGTTGCCGCGAGCTCGCGCCGCCGCAGGCCCGCGAGTCTATATAGATAAGCATGAATATACGGCACACACACCTCTTCGGGGCGAAGGAGAGGGGGGGGTGGAAGCTTTGACTGATACGCCGCGAGAGCTTTCACGCGATACGGATAGGATAAAGCGCCGACGCCCGTTCCCCGAGCCTTGCGCGCGGGGCTCGACTCTTTCTTCGGCCTTTGTGCGTCCGAACACCTTTCAATTATCGCGCTCGGCGTTGGGGGAGGGAGGAGGGAGAAAAAATGTTCTCCTCAGAGCCGTAAATTTACGTATGCGCACACGAGCTTTTCTCTTTCGATTTTACGCGCTATATAGCCGAGCGGCGGCCTTTTACGTCAGCGAGGCGCTTATCGCGCGCTGTGTGAGCAAGCGCTTTTCTTTCTTCGCGGCTGAAATTAACGATTGCGGCTGACGAGTTCGAGTTTCCGAGGATATCATCGGTGGTAGCTGGCGAGGGAAGAAGCGCGACGGGGCTTATCGATCCCCTCCGCCGACTGTCTGCCGTCGATGTTTTTCATTATTCGATTGATTGTCTGCATAATTTACTCGCCGCGCGGACGAGACAGTTTTTCGTGTATTCGTCAAGGGCACGCGCCTTTGCCGGAAAATTTGAACGATGACTCTGGGGTATATAAGGCAGCTTAATTTAATGGGCGTAAATTTTATAGATTCACTCGTTTCGCGGAGGCATTAATTTTCATTGGGTTAAAGGTCGCAACGAGTAAGCGGAATATAAGCAGAGCTAACGACATTATAAGATCAACAGACGGGTTATAACCTGTTCAGAGAAAGCTAAACAAGATCCACGCTGAAATTCCATGAAATATCAATTTCAAGCTCTATACGCGTTCATAAACAAAATTTCATCTCATCCCGTTCTCTCTCCCTCTCTCTCTCTGCTACTCTAAAGTCATTAGTTTCCCCACTTGGGAATTCACTTTGAAACTGTAGAAAAATACGCGGCCCGCGTCGTCGCTCCGCGAAATTCCGGGGGAAAGTGCATTTGAAATTCTATAAATAGAATCCGAAATAAGTCCAAAGAGTTCCGCGCGCGCGAGCGTCTCGTCTCCGCTGCCATAAGGGCGTAAATTGAATAAGATTACGAAGAGTCTTTCAAAAAAAAAAAAAAAAAACCCCTATAAAATTCATCGGCAAATCCGTAAAACGCATCGGGCATTATTTCTCGCTTGATTATTCAGTGCGCACACGCGCGCTCGTTGAAAAAATACCAATTTCGCGCGCGCGCACTCGGCACTTTTGCATTTCGCGCGGATCTCGGAATATTTTCATTGCATTAATCGAGAGCTGCGCGCGGCTCTTTCGGTTCGACACCGGGGCTCCATACACCGGAGCGCGGAATTTTCATAGGCTGCTAGCCCGAGGCTGCCGCCGCCGCGCTACTTCCATCAGACTTTGTTCTTCAGCCGTGTTGATGCTCGCCCGTGTAATTTCAATGAAAGTGGAATAACGGATGACGGTATATCGTCGCAGAGAGAGAGAGAGAGAGAGAGGGACAGAAAAGAGCTTTATTTTTCCAGAAGCGAAAAAGGCTCTGTATACGGAAAACGTCTGACTTTTCGGAGGGTGGCTGGGGGGGAGGGGGGAGTCGACCTAAGCCCTCGTGCACACAGTGGCACGCGCTTAATTACGCACAAATGCTACGCACTCGCACACGTCTATATATATACACACACACACACACACACACACACACACGTGCGGAGCTGCCTCGAGTGGTCGGCGTTTGCAGTGTGCTGCACACAGGGACGGTAGTGTAGCAGAGCGGGAGCAGTGCAGGTGAACGTAAATACACACGGGCACAAACAGAGGCCGTTGCGATCTCTCATTCCTGGCTGTCCAGAGTGCGCGCAAGCCTCCCCCCAACCACCCCCTCCATCCCCTGGCGTACCTTCGTTTGCATACGCAAACAGAGGAATTAGTAGCAGACATGTAACGCCTTCGCGTACGAGTTCAGCTCTCTCTCTCTCTCTCTCTCTCTCTCTCGCTCGCTCTGGCTTTATTGCGCTGTTATTGCCTTTGTAGCCACATACCTGCTGAATCGCCCTATTGCTCTCCTCTCTGTCGCTATTGATGACCAGCTGCTCCTCTGGCGCGCACCACGCGCTCTGTTTGAAGATTTTCCCGGAGGGGGGGGGGGGAGGATTTTCTCGTGACCGACGGGAGCATTCGGCCGACTGGGGCACACAACATATGCAGAGGCGAAAATTTTTCGGAAATTGGTATTCGATACGCGCGCCCGCGGCCGAGTACTTTTTTGGAGATTAAAGATTTTCGCCGCGCTACGTTTTTCGCGATTTTCGTAATAATAGCGGGAAATACTCGGAATACTCGAGTGCGCGGGCGGCGCCGGGGAAAAATGCGCGCAGGATGGGGGAGCGGGTGGGAGGGTATATTCGGAAAGTTTATTTTGCGAAATGGAAAATTTATATACTTTCTGGAAGTAACGGCTTCGACCTCCCCTCCACTCCTCCCCCCCAGTGAAAATCCGTTCGCAGCTCTCCGCTAAAAAACTAATAACCTATTCCAATTCGCGAAATATTCAGGGGGCTGCGCGCGCTTATCCCCGCCGGCGTTGGCGGTACGGGGGCATAGCTTTCAATTATACAAAATCTTAAGTACCACAGCGCGCGCTTACGAGCGAGCCGGGCTGAAAAGTTAATATCGCTCCATCGACGGCTGTGCTGCATACACACATACACGCTTCATTCGCGGCGCGTGCGTACGTAATCCCGGCAACAAAAACAAAGCGTGTATAGTGGCCGTCGCAAGTTTATACCGTATACCTCGCAAAACAACCCTCTCGAGCGCTCGTTTCGCTCTCGCCTCTGCGCCGAAAATAAAAGAGCAGCAGCTCCGAAAGTTTTTCGCGCGGAGTCTCTCTCTCTCTCTCTCTCTCCCGGCGGAGGATCATCAAGAAATTTCAATTTAAAAATGCCTCATCCCTCTAGCCCGTGAAATCCAGCACGACAGGAGCGCAGAGAAAAAGAGCGAGAGAGAGAGAGAGACCAGTGCCCTACACTCCTTTTATCATAATCCGAGCGCGCGAGTTTGTTCGAAAAATTCTCGAGGAAGAGAGCGAGAGAGAGAGAGAGAGTGGCTTATTTGAATTTTCACGAGGCGCAACGCCAGTCGCAAACTGCCGGGTGCCCATTGAATATTCCATAAATAAATCGGCGTTTAATAGAAAATCGGGTGTGCGCAGGGTAGAAAGAGCCCGGCGCTACGCTGCTCCAGCCCTGCCTCATCACTCACTGTCAGCGACGGCCTCCTCCTCCTCCTCCTCCTCCACCTCCTCCTATCCGCGAGTGGATATGAAGTGCCGACGAGGCTTGCCATCCTGCTATCTCAATAATATTCGGTTTATAAACATTGACTGGGCTCTCTTATTACGGCCTCGAGTTCCGCGTGTGCGCCTGCCTGCGCCTGCAGCCGGATATCGGAACGCTGCGAGCGACTCGGCTTCCTCGTCATTTTTCTTCGGAAGGTGATGACCGACTTGTAGGTTAGGCGGCTCCGGTGACAATCGGCTATTATTGTATTTTCGTAGTTTTGGAGAGAAAAAATGCTTTTGTTAAATTGGAGACGGCTGCGGTAGTGTTTTGTTTATAGCCTCTTGGAAATGGGCTTTCGAGTAATTTATGATAATTTGTTGGTTAACTTTGAAGTTAATGTTAATTGTAACGCTGGCGGCGATACGTTAACATTAATGATATCGTGACTTATTGTCGTTAACTTCGGAGTTAACCAACAAAGTTTCCGCTAGTTAACTAACAAAGTTTACGCTACGGTAATACGATTTGAATTAAACGGCTATATTAATGCAGGTCTGATTTTCGAAGCGTTACGATTATTCATTCAATCGCGTCAGTTTATTTACAAAAGCACAGTGTGTGAAAAACGCGCAACAACCTCACAGTCTGACCTACGTTCGTCTCGAAAATTATCCGAGAATCGCCCGACGTATCGTTAAAGCTCCCTACACCGGGGCTATTCATTAGACTTTCTTTTTCACAATACTTTCGACTCGCGCTCGGCGCGCCCGCTTAATTCACTCCCTCGGCAAAAGAAAACTTTTTTCCGCCCCGAGAGCGAAGTTACAGCGCTAATTACAAGCCATTTAGCCAACTTTTTTTTTCCTCGGCCGCCTAAGCCCCATCGCAAAATTGAATCGCCCGCCCCCCCCCCCGTAAGTCCGCCCGTGAGAGAAGCCGTAAGCTCGGAAATCGACACAATAAACACCATAAGCGCAGGCCGACGTATTCTTTCCGGCCTGCCAATAACAATTAGCCGACACGACGCCTCGCATTTCTCCGCGAGAGCGCGCGCGCCTCATTTGGGGCAAAACGGGCGTATGTACCCTGTTTTAACCGGCAGGAAATTAAAAATCGGCCTAATCGCCCCATCCCCCCTCGTTTCGACCCCCCGACCGGCGCACCGATTGAAAGGTACAGACGCTATGCAATTGAGAGAACGTTTAGTGCCGTGAATGTGCTCGGCTTTAAGAATTCGCGCTTCCCTGGTTAATCGGTCGGAAGTTTCAAAGTCGTTTCGAGCTTCGTATATATACGCATACGGTGTTGCGCAGCTTTTTCTCTGTGCACAATGGGCTTGGGCCGAAGAAGAAAAAATGGAAATTTGAAAATCGCTCGAGACGTAAAAGTGCATTATTCTTGCGTTTTCGGACAACAATGAGGGGCGCGGGCAACTTGTTATAAATCGCTCGATGTAATTCCTTTCTCTCGCCATGTTTTCCACGCTAATCCGTTGAAAAGACAAGCGCGCAAGTGTATCCATTGTGCCGACTGAATATTAACTTCCTTTTTTTTCCGTTCATTGAAAGCACATCGAGCTTCATTATATAGCAACAATTTAATTATTTCTCCTTGTTACCGAGAGAGAGAGAGAGCTAAGCTCGCCCCCGCGTAGCACAAAGGCCCCCGAGCTTTTTCATGGCGCTGCTGCGCAACGTCCATATTTTTTTTTTCTTGCTCTCCTTCGCGAACAGCCGAGACGAAGAAAAGTGTATCCGCGAACTAATTAAAACGCAACATTCCTTTGTTGCTGTAAACGATGACCGGCTCGCGCGCACAATCGAACATCCCTCGCGAAGCATCGTTGCTCCGCGGCAATTACCGAGACAGAGAGAGAGAGAACGTTGTCGGGTCACGGCGACGTGAAACGCGGAGAAAAAAATTGCAATAACAATAACAAATAATCCCGCGCGTATTTTCGCGTAAACACCTCGGCGAGTATCGCGCGTAACCTATGCCGTTAATTAAAAAGGTAAACGCCGTACCGAAAAAAAAGGTGCCACGCTCAAGTCGGGGAGGGGGGGGGAGGGAGAAAAAAATGCGCTCTCTCTCTCCGGCATTTTATTATCCCCGTTAGAGGAGCGCGAGCGCCGACGACCAAAACAATAACCATTGTTGGACTTTCGCGGCGAGCTTGCACTCTGGACTTTTTTCTCGTGTGTGTTTGCTCGTCGCGGCGGTAAACGCGCGCTCCATAGGGTTTTCGCTTTAAATGCATGCAGCTTTTTAATTACACCGAGAGAGAGAGAGGGAGCTTCTGCGGGCCTTCTCCTCTTTTTTTTTGGACGCGTACACAGAAGCGCGATACTGGCCGGTCTCGCGATTTACGATTTCCATGGAAATGGGAAAACGCCGCGAGAGGAGCTCGTCGCGCGCGCGTCACTCCCGCGAGAGGAAGAGGAGGGTGAGAGACGACGGAGATTTAGGGGAAACAGCAGGATGTCCTTCGCTGCAGCCGATATCTCGCTGTATATCCCCGCTGTGGGAAAGAGTATATACAGTGCGCGATATACGTGTATACACGCAGAGCGTGACTCGGAATTGATAGCCGCGCGAGTGTTCGCGACGTTTTGTTGGGGATAGCGATGCACTGATCGCTGATATACGCCGGTAGTGTTTTTCGGGGAGGATCGAGACATTTTACCATCTACGTACATACGCATTCGATCGAATCACTCGCTGACTCTCCCTCGTTTTTTTCCATGTGTTTCAGGTGAGTGCCTCGTACGCGGCGTCTCGAAATCTCCCGTCCATCCGATTACGTAAGTACACGACAAAACCTTCGGGGGGAAAAAAGGGGGGGGGGCCTCTCGCGCGCACAATGCGAGCCGGGCGTCACACTCGCGGAGCATAAAGCGCGTCAGCGGTCGCTTGTGCTTCCAATCAGAGCGACGATTCAGTGCAGGACCAAAGCGCGCGATGCGTCGCTCATTAACGGAAGTGCTCCTCCTCGTCCTCCTACACGGCACGTCAATTAATCAGATTGTCTTTGCCGGCGACGTCGCGGGGGTCCTTAGTCGCTCTCGCCTATATACACACTCGGATAGCCCATGAATTCGCTTGCCGAGTGCGTTGAATGCGGATTTTGCTCTGTTCCCGATACAGATGGAGACGGAGAGGGAGAGCCTCGAGAGATACGCTTAGGCTCGTGCGATACAGCGCGCGTCCTTATCTAATCCGCGGAGTATACGCGTTCCATTGCGACGACGATGATCCTGACGTCGAAGGTACAATGTAACGCGCCGTTATTGTGTGCAGCGCTGGATATTCCCGTTTGCGTATAATTATTTCGGGTATCCGGCTATGCGATTAACTGCGCGGCTCTATGGCTTCATTATAACGCATTACGCACCCCCTCTTTCGTTCGACTTGCGGACGCGAGCCGAGCGTTTGAATGAGCGAAAATGTTATACAGCGGGAGGAATCTTAATTAGGAAAAATTTTAATGAATATAACGGACGGTGCGGTGCGCTCGCGCAGCCTCGGATATCTCGTGTGATTTTTATGATGATCCCCTCCTCCCCCTCTCTGTAGCTGTGTTCTTTGTTTGCCATTTTTTTTACGCGCGGAAAATTGGAGTATATACCGAATGTATGAGGGAGTGAGAGCTTTCGTTTCAATACGCGACACATTCGCAGCCTTTCGACTCCCTTATACGTCCCCCTCGCACAATACCGTGTAATTAAACTAATTGACTACCGCAAAGCTTCGCGTCGTCATAGGCACGACGTTTCTGGCCTTTTTGCTCGCGCTCCGCGTTTATTAAGTCGAGAGTAATTCATTCGTCGCGTTCGCTTTGTTCTTCTCCGAATCCTTGAGACACACGTTTGTGGCTGGCCTGAAAGTAGAGAGCTTCTTGATCAAATCGAGTTGTGCGTCGCTCGAGCAGAAGCGATAGAAAAATAATCGACACCCCTTTTCGACATTCGAAATACCCGCGCGGTCGATCGCGGTCAAAGCGAACCGAAACTTTTGAATCGCCGCGCACCATCGGACGTGTAGGAGGGAAGCGGATCGCTCGACAGTCCGATTAACGTATCGCTGACCGACGATTGAAGAGTCGAGAGAAAATCGCGCGCTACCCATTTACATTAAACGTGTACTTTGCGCCGGGCTAATTGCAGAGCCGCGGCGATAATGGACAAGCGCTTTTTGATCGGACGTCCGAAATGGGGCTCGGACAATTGATGCTCGCTCTGCTGCCCGTTTTGCCTCTCGCTTTTGATTATAGATGAGCTTCGGCCCTGATCGTCGCTTAGCTTTTTTTTGTCCCCCCCTTTTTTTCGCTTCCCTCGTTCGATGGCTTTAACGTGTTGCGCGCTCGTATAAATTATGCGAATTCTTAATACGGATGTTTGGCGCGACCAAATGTTTGCCTGTTTGTACTGGGCGAGCGTCGGAATAAATTCGATTTCAGCTTTATTTCGCCGCTCTACTCGCGTTCCCCCCCCCCCCCCCCGCCTCCTCCCGTATAATTTGAAAGTCTAATCGGCGCTCGCGCGCGAGGAAGCGATAAAATCGCGATAGTTCAGTAGTCGGGGTCGGCGCTCGGTCGGGCGTGCGCGCAGCTCGTCTGATCTGAAAAAAGGCCTCTTTCGCGCGACAAGTCGAACAAAGGAATGCGCCGTAAAAACCTGTGTGTAAATGATCGTGTGTAGGAGCGCGCGTTTCAAAGACCCCTCCGCTCGGCCTTCGGCACGAAAAAACGAATAAAAGGCCCTTTTGTTTCTGGCGGAAAGGGGCAAAAGTCGTTTTTCGTCGCGCGCGCGCGTGTACCGTCGAAAAAAAATTCCAGGAAAGAGAGAGAAGAGAAGAAATAAAATTGTCGGGAGGAGAGGGGGGGGGGGGTGAAAAAAATCGGCAACGAAAATCCGCGTTCACCGCGAAATGCGTCCGAGCAGGGTGGGGGGGGGGGGGACCATTGCCGAAATAAGCTGTACACCAGACCACGAATCAGAGAAGATTCCATTTGCCGCGGGAAATTTAACAACGTCACAGGGGGCGAGCGACTTGACAAAATCGAGGCCGCGCCTCTTTTTTCGAGCCGATAAAACGCCGTAACCGTCATTTCATTTTGGCAAATGGAACTTTTATTCAATGCACCCCGCCGGTATATGCGTACACACGTCTACGTATACGCGAACGTATATGGTTAAAAAATGGAATGTAAAAGCTCTCCCTCCAACTTTTTTCCATTTTCCGTTTTCCGATTGGGGGGTGAGGTGGGGGTGGGGGGGCTTTTATCGCGGAGAACTAACGGAAAAGTAACACTCGCATGAAAAGTAACACACGAGGAGGGGGAGAGGCACCCGCGGAGTCTATATGGAGTCGGGAGAGCGTCCTAGGGACATTTCGCGGGCGCCGCGAGCCGCAAACACTCAGACGATAACTGCGCCGCGCGCCGCAGTATCGCCGGAAGGTATAGCGAAAGAACCTGCCTATCGCCACATCGATGCGCTGCATCCCGAGCGAGAGGCGGCGACCTGTTTGCCGAGAAAGCGAGAGAGACGGTGAGACGATACGGTCGCAGGTGCGCCAGTAAAAAAAGGTGCGGGACGAGATAATGGGTCAGGAATATAAGAAAAAGAAGTGGGAAGTGTAAGGAGCTTGTTTGTAAAAGTACACACGCGATGCGCGTGTCGCTCGTGTGGCTGGGATAAAGAAAATGGAACTGCTGCTTGGAGCCGAGTGGGAGGATTCTCCTTGGAGGTTGGCTGGGCTTTTATTTTTATTTCTTCGCACTGCTGTGCAGGCGTTTCGATTTTGACGAAATGGAAAGCTGCTGCGGCGTTCGCAGGCCGCGATTATTAGACTTTATTTCCAATCCGAGCTGCGGGGTGGGAAAAGCCGAGTACCTTTTGTAATACTTCGAAAAGCTTGGAAGAGGTGCGATGACGAAGAATTAGATTATTTTCGGTATTCGAGTACTCGACAAAAATTATTTCGGTATACTCCGACTAAATTCTCGACTGGTACTCAAAGCTGAGAACCCAATACTCAACTGAACCGACGTCTCGTACCGACGGACTCTCGCACCTTTAATTCTCGTCGATCACTCGCCGCCCTGGAATTTCCCGATGAAGCGCGCACCTACTCCCGGATAAAAATCACGCAACACACAGATAGATAGATAGAGAGAGAGAGAAAACTCGAACTTATCAACGCCGCTCACGAAGAAATAAAGTATCCGCAGCGCTGCAGTCTCCCGCGTACGGGGAACTTGTGCGCGCGCGGTCGACCGCATTACAGTGAGTGTGAGAGAAGGAGAGAGCGGAAAGGATCGTATCGGAATATATATCCAGCGATATGGCTGGGGCGCTCTCGCTGACAATTCTATTGTCTCGGCGCGCCGCCTGATGCCCCCTTTCCTGCCACTTGCGCCTCCTCCTTCCCCCCTCCCCCCCAGACACAATAGAGAGATAAAAAAGTCCGATACGTTAGGCTGCGCGCGCGCGCTTGTAGCTTACGCGCTCCATTGTCTCTTCGCGCTGTCTCTCTATCTCTCTGTCGCGGAAACTTCGAGAGGCTGCACAGGCTACTGATGTACTGTACTCGAGATCAGTCGCGGGGGGGTTATGCCCGCGGAATCTCGGGCTCGTTCCGAGAGCTTTCGCGGATACGGATCTGGGCTATTCTCCGAGGATTCGGAAAGGCTATAGGCCGGATGAGTCGCCGACGCGATTGCTCGGAGGGGATGACGATGATGATGGAGAAGTGCGTCGTCGTCGCTCGTTACAAGCCAACTGCTCGTACTCGTTCGCGCTTTCCACTCAATCGCTCTTGTGCGATCGAGGCTGATCCGCTCCGCGATCGAGTTTACATTTGAGTTGCGTGCGCGCATCGAACGCTTAAAAAAGCTGGCTCTTCTCTCCCGACGACTGTAATCCGCGATTTCACTTGGCGGGCGGAACGAGCTTTCTTCTAGGTCGTTATAGCGATGGGTACGTTCAATCGGCACTTACGACTCTGGATTTCAAAACGAATCGCCCCGCCCGCAGCAGCGAAGAGAGAGCAGGCCGCCTGCGAAATGGGATATTCAGAGCCCGTGTTGGCCCGTCCCTCCCCGCAATTTCCGAGCCACGTGCGACCTAATAACGCTTTTCGATTCGCATTACGACGAGCGAGAGCCGCGCGCGGGGATTTTTAGCGCGTGCTTGTTTACCGGTGTGTCGTGTGGTTGCTTTTTCGTTTGTTTTTTTTTTATTCCTTTTCCATAAAGAACGAGTGCGGATTTCCGGGACTGCCTATGCTATGTGTACATTTCTTTGTCGTTAGCGTCCATACGTGAGGACAGCACCCCTTGACGGGGGGGTTAGTCGTTTCGGCCGTAATAAAGCCGCACAATTTCACTTGAATTCCGAGATTTATGTCAGCGCGGCAAGAAGAGTTACGAGAAGTATTATTCTCGCGCACTTCCTGGTATATACAGTTGATCGCGACCGAGAGAACGTTACATTGCGAAATGATACTTGGGAGCGATAAATCTTCGATCGGGGCAGGGGGGGGGGCCAAATGAAATCCAAGTCCGATGCGCGCATGTGTATGGAAAGCTCATCATTCGTACACGGAATTATGACTGGACGTACGTCGCCAACGAGTGCGTTCGATCGTTGGCTTTATTTCCGTCGTGACTGTGTATTTTTTTTTCTACCCTCGCGTCCGAAAGCAGCCAGTTTTTCCAGCGACAACTCGAGGGCTCGACAAAGTTTGATAGAATGATTTCGCTGTGTTGACAGCCGCGTTAATTATGCAGCTGTTTGCGCGATATCCATCCGTATGCGGCGTGTTTGTAAAGTGTACGCAGACCCCCAACCTGTATAAACATACCCCTCGACCGTACGAAATATACCGTACAGCGCGCGATTTGAGAAAAAATAGCCGACGAAAAATAAATTTTCTAGGAATTTCGGAAAATTCCAGCGATACAGGTCTGCGTTAGGTCAGACGGGAGGCGGGTACGTGCGGCTTATGGGAGTCGCCCTCGATCGCGCTTCCAGTCAGCGACGAGGGCCTCTAATTTCGCTCGGCCGAGACAAACAATTCGGTTTACCTCGTGTATAATTGTCCGTAATCCGATCCTTTAACGGCGGGAAAGACTCTCGGGCCTCGATGTATATAGCTCGCCCTTTTCAGCCTCGCCGCGAATACGCGGGGATTAATTGCGCGCGCGCGCGCTAATTAAGCCCGCGATTGAAACCGCGCGCGCGCAGGGTCTTCTTCGTTTGGAAACCGGAGAATTTGAATTTTCAAAGAGCACGGAAAACAAAACGAATAAAGAAAAAATGTTGTTTTTTTTTTCCACCATTCGGCAGCGAGATTCCGCAACGTTATACGCGATCCCTTCGGCTCGGCCGCGTGAAATTTTTTTCGGAGATCCTTCAAACGTAATGATATTTTTACATAATCAAATTACAGCCATTCCAGCCGATACCCTTTTCACCGCGCATAACAAAAGCCCACATACGCGCAGCGTTATAAAAATGTTACGCACCGCGCGCTGGCTCGGCAAGCTGAAATTGAAATTCAAGCCAATGGATTCTTATTTCACGCCGTTCGCCCCGGCGATCCTGTGTCGCTCGATATAGCGCGAAAGCTCGCCCCCTCAAAAAAAAAAAAAAAAAAAAAAAAACAACACACCAGCAGTCGGTCGCTCCGTGACTCTGAAATTTTCCGTGCGATTTGGTCCCCGCGGAGGCGGCGCGAAAAAAAAGAGAGCGAGACGAACGACGCGGCGGCGCCTCGTCAAAATCGCCGCGGTACAGCCGAAAAAATTGAGAGAGAGAGAGAGGGGCAGCGCCGACGGCCTGAATTATTTCTCCGGCTATTACGGCGAAGCTTGCGGCTAACCGGGAGAAATATTGTTTTTCACCGCGCCGCGAAATAACGAAATTCCTCGCGTAATAAGGAGCGAGAGGGCGAGAGAGAAGCGCTCGTGTGTACCCGAGCCGGAAGTACAAAGGGAGAGAGAGAGAGAGAGAGAGACTTTTCATACCTTTTTCACTTCATAAATTTAATCGGCCTCGGGTTTATTGGATTTGGGGGAGGGGGTGTTCGGGGGTAACTACCCCCCGCGTCGACTCCGAGCGAGAGGGAGAGAAAAAAAGGTAGCGGGCGGCGAAAAGGAGGAATAACACACTCTCTCTTTCTCTCCCGTCTTACCTTATAGCACGTCGCCGTCACACCCCAATGGCGCGAGTTATTAAACGAGGAATTTTTATAGGGGCGGCGCGATAAAAATATCCGAGCGAGCCGTGCGGATCGCGTTTCGGTCGGGGCGCGATCGTCGCGCCGGTTCACCGCTGCTTTTTGGTCCTCTTCTGTCTGCGCGCTCGTGTACGGATGACACGGTTCTATTAAGAGCCGACGCTCGGGCTATACAGTGTGCTCTCGATACTCTCCCGCAGCCGCGCGATTATACGCGTCATACGCTCTCGCAGTAGGGGCTTTGCGGCTTGTGCACTGTACACAGCGTCTGTGGGAAGAGGCATGTGATCCGTGAGAATCTTTGAACTTTGAGCTTCTTCGCAGTGGAGCTGGCGAATTGGAAAATTGATTGGTTTTACGCTTTGGCCGCTTCGATTCGAGGGTATGCACAGGGACATACGGAGCTGGGGAAGGAAAAATAGCAAATCGCGAGCCCTAATAATGCGAGCGGATGATTGGAGAGATCCAAATAGTTTTCTCGTTTAATCGCCGCGAACGACCCGACCGAGCAGTCGTATTAAGCGATTCGCGGGTAAGTCGCTCCGCTGACGGCTGCGGCGATCGGAAAATTGGATTTTTAATCTGTGTCTCCTCTCTCCGAAGCGACAAATTAAGTAAACGCCCAGACAGAAGGGTTGGGTTATAATCGAGAAAGCTCGATCGACGAGGCGGGACGGAAGCCAGTAGCAAAGTCGCTGATGAATTGTCCTTGATGCGCGGAGACGATTGGTTTCTTTTTTTTTTCACGGACAATCCAAATAAGTCGACTGCGTTAACCAATAATTGACCAGCGCATCGCTAAACTCGACGCGTCGATACACACTCGCCCGACGGATTCGCAAATCCGTTTCGTTCCTTTTTCCGGCTCTATACCGCGGCAGCAGTATCTCTCCCCGTAATCGAGAGATTCTCTATCTCTCTCACTTCAAGCGGATCTTTTCCTCGGAAAGTTCGCCGGTAAGAGAGAGAGAGAGAGAGAGAGAATGTAAGCAGTGATTTCGAGCGAGGCTCCCAGTAATTTCCAAGTTTGAACTTTGCTCTAGAACCAGTAGATTAACGCCCAACTCCTGGTTTCGCGAGCAGCAGCAGCAGCGACGGCGCAGCAGCGGCGGTATAACGTTTATTTTCGGGCAAGAGGATGATGATGATGCGAAGGGAAGAGCAGCAGCCGCGGGCGTGTGTATACACGCCACGGAGGGAAAAACGAGCACGTCGAAAAGCAATTTGATATTCCTATAATCGTTGCGCTGCATACTCTCTCGCTCTGACGCGCTCATCGGTGTATACATATACCGACATTCTGTTTGTTCATCCGAAAGCTCGCTGGCTGGTGTTACATACGCGATTTTCTGACTGGGGGCAAAAAAGGCCTATCTTCCGTAATCGAAAAGGAGTTGACATTCGTTTCTGGACGGTTTTCAGCTAATTTCTACGATCTCGATAGTCTCTCCTCCTCTTTTTTTTGGCAGAAAGTAAATCTGATTAAACAGCTTTGAAAAATATTTCATCCCATCGAAAACGAAAAAAAAAAAAAACTACAACAGCCCGGCCTTCCAAAGAAACAAAAGCTTCGAAAAAGCTCCCGCACGAAAAACGTATAGATCGAACAAACGCGGCACAGCAGTGTAGCAGTAGCGGCAGCGGCAACAAACGAGCTGCCTATTCGATTAGCATCGGGGCCTTCGATCTTGCCGAGCGACAGGAGCCTCGTAATTCTCCGAATGTGGGTCGTGGCAAAACCGACGCAGCGGCAGTGAGAGGCTTAGGCTCGAGCGCCGCTCTGTGTGGGTGTGTGTGTGTGTGTGTGTGTGCGGTGGGCGCGCGAACGTAATCGGTCTGTGGGGAGCGCGCGGAAAATGTAAAAGCGCCGGTGTATCATTCGGGGGGGGGGGCGGGGGGGTAGGATGGGAGCTTTATTGGGCGTTGCTGGGCGCGAGAGAGATCGGCGTCTTTGCATGAGGAGATGGGCAATGTGGGAGCGATAAGGAAAGATGGATAATGATTGGGAGTAGCCTGGGATATATGTATATACGTATGCGTTGCATGCCTGAAAGAATGATATTTGATTGGCGTTCGAAATGCCCGACGAGCTGAATAAATAATGCGCGCCGGTGGTGAGCTTTTAACTGTATTTGTTATGGGAGGGGGGGGGGGAGTTATACGCGCGGATGGAGAAATGCGCTCATTTTTCAGTATATAAGTAATCGTTATTTTTAATAAAAGGCATCAACGCGCGCTCGCGCGCCGCGTATATAGTCTCACGAAATTATGCGGATTTTATTGTTTTCGTTATGGTGTATATCCATTAAAATCGGATCTCGATGGAACGGTGACGTTTGCAGTGACGCAAATATTTCATCGGGTTATTTTTATTATAAATTATGAGAAATTATAAGCAAAGACACGACAAAGCGGCTTTGCTCGCTAATAAACATAATTTGCGTCGAAAGCATTGTACCGAAGACGAAAAAGCACGTTCAGGATTGTGTTACAGTAATACTTGATGGCAAATCGATACGGAAACGTCACTTATTCAATAAGCCGGAACAGAGAGAGTGTGTAGTCGTACCTTGATTTATTCACAAATATTAGATCGTCCGACACGCGGATGTTTGGGTAAACGCGCCATTCGTTTCTCTCTCGATCCCGAAGAAATCAATTACCGAGTGGTGTTCCGCAACCGTACGTCCTTATATCCTCAAATTTATGAAAAAATAATTTTCTCTTACGGGGGAACCGCACGCATTCCGGGTATTGAATTCTCCGCGCAGGGAAAAATTCATATGTATATGTATTATACACCCCCGCCCTCCGAAGCAAATTGCCCATTGGCTCGCAGTAAGATTTTCTAAATAAATAAGCGGCGGAATCGTAAGCGGCGCACTGGGTTATGCGGCCAATCTTTTTGCTCCCCCTCTGCTCCCACCTTCTCTCATTTCTATTCTCTCTCCTTCTCTCCCGGGCCGCTTTATCATTTCTTTTGCCTGCCCCACTGCGCTTTTGTTATCTCTTTAGAATATTACTTTTCTTCAAATGCGTAAGTGCGCGTAATCCTACTGCTCCGTTTAATTTTCAAAGCAGCGGGGGTGTCGTACTTTAATTGAGAAATGCTAGCCGGGTGTACGATGGAATCGTAGATATATTAGTTTATTAAAGTCGCTTTTATTGCGTTGAAATAAGGACGGAAGTCGCTTTTTGATTCGGGATAACTTTGGAAAAGGCGTGTGCCTCTGAACTGATGAAAAGCATTCAGTAAATTAAAAACAACGCGTATTCGCTGGCCATAATTTAATTAAGAATTTCTGGGAATAATGAAATAAAAATTTTGCCGTGAACGTCAAGTGGGAATATTGCTAAAATGGGAAGTATGATTACAATAGTTTATTTTCGAAAATTCGCAGAAACGGAGATAAGGCCAAATATTGGAATGCTCTTCACAAATGCAAAAGGCTCAATAAACGTGAAATGACCTTTTACGTTATAGATTAAATTAAAAATTTTTTCATTAAACAGTTTTAATAACTTTCCTAACCAAGTATAAAACTTATCGTAAAGTGTAGTTTATTAAATTATGAATATTCACTGGAATAACAATATTAAAAGGTTGAAAAGCCTGTAAATACAGTCAAGCAGTATTGATTTTATAAATATATCCTTTTCCTCGCGGCCATCAAACAAAAATAAACTAAAGCAATAGTTAATAATTCTCGTTACACGTCATACAACGTGTACAAAATGCAAAAGTCATCGCAACCCTCGGACCGCTGTAACTTCATTAACGCTTGTAATACGTTCGTCGCAGCCAATCAATCATAAGCCCTTGTTTATAACCCTCCGCGGGAACGCCTATGTAAATAATAAACATCCAACGCAATCCATAAAAAAAGGAAGAAAAGCGCTCGAGAACAGCCCCACGCGAGTGCGCCGCTCTCAATCCTTGTCAAACATCCAAAAGACCTGTCTCGCGCCTCGACACCTAATCAAAACTTTTTTTCCACTTTCTCTCCCCCCCGCCCAACGACGCAGGCAAGAAGAAGAAAAATAAAACAAAGTAAACAATAACGCACTTCCCTCTCCAACTCATTCCACTCGACGCGACTTCCCTTCTTTTTCGGCAAACAAAGTGGCCAACCCCGCGCTGTCACAAGCTTCGCTCGCTCGGACTCGCGGGGCGCTCCATCAATAGCAGATTGATGGCCGAGGGCCGCTGCAGCAGCAGCGCCGCGCGGCTATACATACACACACACACTACACTCCGGACCGGAAAGTCCGCGCCTGGGGAACCATGTATCAGGCCGTATTACCTCCGACAGGCCAACTATTGGCTGCTCTCCCGGTGTATAACTAAAATTTACAGGGTATCTTGCCGGCTTTCTTTGACGCTCTCGTTTCCGCGTTTCCTCCCCGCGATTGTTTGCACCGCCTCGTTCGCAGGACGCGCTTTGAATAATCCATGTTTAATCGCAGCAGCCGATGGGGATAGGAGAGAAGAATCGCTCCCGCACAATCGAGGAAGACGAGAGGTGCGATTCGCGCGCGCGCGACGGTTTGCGTGATGCGTATAGTTCCCCCGCCAGGACGATTTACAGCGTCGGAGGCGATAAAACGCGCGCTACACTCGCCGAGAGATCGTATTACACACGGCTGCTGTCGAGCTAATGGCGCGAGCCTAGACGAAGCCTCGAGAGGTCGTTTCGTGGCCACTGACAAATTCGCGCCTCGGCCATACGGCGATGGCCCTTCCGTTTTTTTTTTTTTAGCCGCAGCAGCGGCAGTTGCGCGCTATCTAAGTGAATTGTGCCCGTTTGTCGACGCGTAAATTTCAAGGCGAGATAGCGCCGGGAGGAAAGAGTGCGCGGCTTTCAATTGGCTTGCTGTTAATGTCTGTTGTGCGCCTTTGCGCTTGTGAATAATTATTTCGAGGCGACGGGCGAGGCCCTTCCGAAAGTTGAATTTTTCTTTTTATTGCTTGTTGTCGAGACTATCGTATAGACAGGATTCTTTAATTAAAAATCACACTTGCTTTTATTAAAAAAATATTCCGTTTGCAAATCACTGATATAACTGTGCCCAAAGTCCCTTTTATTAAACGCCGGAGGCCGCTAAATCCTCCCGAAAAATTCCATAAAAAAAATCTGTTCCCGCGCCCTTACACATTCCGTATAAATTTCATCTCGAATCTTATCGCTTCTGCGCGTTAATAGTCCGAAAAGTCGTCGGCTCTATTATGAAAATTCTCACCCCCTCGCGCGAATACCACGGCTCTTTCAACAATATACATCGACCGGCTCGCGTGTCATTAACTCGGACTGCAGCCCTCGACCGGTATAAAAAAAAAAAAAAAATTAATTAGCATGATTCATGCGAATTGGCCTGCGCTAATTTCCAATTCCGTATCTCCGGCAATAAAATAACTGCGAATACCCGGGCGAAAAGAAAAAGAACTACCCCTCGCCGCAGTACAGCAGTGCTTGACTCTCTCTCTCTCTACCCTCGTTCGCTTTTACGCGAGATTTTTTTCCGGTCTCCAAAAAAAGAGAACAGGAGATTGAGAACCCATATTTTTTATGATGCACCGCGCCGGAGAGCGAACGAGAGGGGGGACGCGCGCGACGCGCGGAAAACAAGGAAAGCACGACGGGGGTGGGGGGGGGGGGCCGGGAGGTGAAGTTTAATTTGACGGGCCAGTGACGAGGGGTGAAAGGATATATCACCTGAGGCGTTGACAGGGACATCGTTGAACGATCGACTCGCCGTGCCTTATACGCGAGGCGTCAACCTGGAAAGCCTTGATTAAGCCCAGAACCTGGTAGTCGGTCTATATACGCGTGCGGATTACGCGTAAGATGATAACAGCTTGCGTGCCGACGAGAAAACACGCCGGCTCGAGTATATATATATAGCGGCGAACGCGCACGTGCTGGTATTTCAGTGCCGATCACCGGAGAGCGAGAGAGAGAGAGAGAGCTTTTTATTTATTCGCCTTGCGTTTACGAGGCCGTCAAGGGGGTGATATCCGATTGAAGATATATCTCGTTCTTATTTTCCGGCTTTGTGTCTGTGCGCGTGTGCGTATGTACTGAATCAACGGTTCGCGCATCGTCGTGCGGAAGAGCTTTAATAACAACGACGAAAGAGAAGGAGAAAAAAACAGAAAGAAAATAGAAAAAAATATTAAAATAGTGTACAAGCGGTGGTACACGCCGACGAGCTCGCGACTTCAAAGAGCTGTTTTTCCACTGCGACGGCTACGGCAAAATCGCGTTTGCGTAATTGCCTCAAGGAGATGCACTTAGAGCGCGAGCGGATCTCTTTAAGCCCGCGCGCTATCGAATCATTCCGAAAAAGCATCCCTCAAACGGATGTAATTTTCCAAACCGTGTCCTAGGGGCAGCTGTGTACGCTTCGCCGAGGGGGGGATTTCACCCCCTCCCCCCCGATATACTTTCGCTCATCCTTTTCCGCCCGCCTCGTTTGCGCAGTCGAAGGAAAAGCTGCGCACAGCCGCGAGCAATTATCAATGGCAAATAGAGAGAACGCCCCCGCCTAATAATTCAGGCATTAGTCGGGAGAGTTCCGGAGAACTGCGGAGTTCTCCTCGGAGTTCTCTCTAGGCCCATAAACCCGCGAGTAGCTCTGTCTCTCTCTCTCTCTCTCTCTCGTACATCCGCTTAAGGTCGCGATGCCTAATGCCGCGTTAATAACGCGCTAATGCTAAGACGCGCGCGCGCAAAGGGAATTCGCTGCGCGAAGCCTGATAATTCGCGCGACAAACTGCCCGGGAGATTCCGTCTCGATGTATGCTCGTGTGTGTGTGTGGTAGGTTATGAAAATAACAGTGAATATAAATTCGAAGAATTAAAACTACACGTGTATACGACCGATTCTGCTAAAAGCATGCGCTTTTCGGGGGGTCCAGAAATCGAAAATTTTTTTTTAAAGCTAGAGGTCTCGCAGAGGAACATGGGAAACATGGAATATGAGAATGTAGTGTACATGGAGAAAAAACGAAAATCAGCTGTATTTGGATTTTTATTTATTTATTTATTTTTTTTTTTAACGGACATAAGTTTTGATCAGAGCGTTGAATCTGAGCATATTTTTTGCAATAGTAAAGCTATTTTGTTGTACTTTATTGTAGTGCAATTTGAAATTTTATTTGTGTCTCTGGAACATTGTTATTATGTCAGTAGTATTTTGCAGATATTGAAAAGTGCAGTTCCTCTGCACCTTTGACTATCTTTCAGCTTCCAGAAGAAAGTCTGATCGGTCCATAACATCTAACTTTAAAAAGATTTTTTCAAATTTTGCACCCCCGAAAAGTGCATTTTTTAGGAGAATCGGTCATATATACCTGATATACCTCTCTGGAAAAGTGAGGTCTAATTAATTTGGCTAATGCATTATTCCGCCGTGTCTACGCTGTTCTCAACGCGTTGCACTTATATAAAATTACAACGTGTTCGCGGTTGATTACTTATAGAGCAGCAGTACCTACTTCCCCCCGAGCAGTGTCGCCTCTGTAATAATAACGAAAAAGCCAACGGAACACACGTCGATGCGGAATATCCCCGGCGTTTGCCAACTTAATTAACTCGCGCGCAGTAATAAACTATTCACTTTCTTAAAAAATCCGAAACGAAGTAAGGCTACAAGCTTTCGTGTTTCCCGCCCGTGTAAAAGGTGTGTGTAACAACGAAAAAGCCAACGAAATGCCGATAAACGTATACCGACATTTGCCAAGTTAATTAAACGTCTGTACGGCCGAGTCGCTGAAAAATTCAAATTTCCCGCCACAATGGCCGGCGACGAGTGAAAGAAAAACAAGCTAATGTACACACGTTTGCTACGTGTAACGAATAATGAAAGAGCGCAATTGCGGAAATTGCAATTATTCACGTACCATATACCGTAGATACCGCATAAATAATTCCCCTATCCGTCCCCTCTCAATAATAATGCCTCCCAATTACATTACACCCGACTACTTTCCGAAAAGATATATATCCCACGAAAATTAACCAAGAATCTCTTCTCTCTGTTCCAGGTAAGCAAAGCTCCGACAATCCCGACAACACGATCTCTCGCGCATTAACATCCCCCGCGTGAATCCCGGGTAAGTTAGCATCGCTCGACCCCCTCCATCTCCTCGAGTGTACACGCATACATATATATATATATATACAGCAGCGGCCGGGATCGAGTATCCTAGAACCACAGCTCTCCTCGAGAGCGAGAGGATCGCGGCAAGTCGCGCGCGCGACGGCGGCTCGTAAATCAGTAAGACACGGCGCAAGTTTTCCCCGGCGCGATTGCGCGCAGCCGATGATCGTCGATCCGCTGCGCGCGTGCGTTTACCGGGAGGGGTTTGGGGGGGGGGGGGAGGACGACCGCGCGGTTTTCCCTAATTAATGCTCTCTCGCCCCCCCTTCTTCCCCGAACTTGCCGGGCGTACATCCCTTATACGCTCGGCGCAATTTCACTCTATCACGAGGGCAGCGCGGCGCATTCCGAAGTCGCTTCGCGCCGGAGCTGAGCTTCGAAACGTCGCGCGACGTACGTCCTCGTACTACTTATAGGGGGGAAAGGGGGGGGATTTGGAGTTTGCGCATTTGTTTGCGAATCGATAATCGTTTCTCTCACCCTCGCGTCTGTCCAGGTGTGACGAGCGTTATTTTGCGTTTTGGAGAAATTCGCGGAAAGTTAGAAGGTCGCTGCGCATACTGCGCATTAAAAAGGATAAAAATGTACGATCGTGTAATTGCACGCGCGTACACTCTTAACGAGATTTTAATATTGATTTTGGGCGGCGCAACTGCGCCTCCGTTTAACGAGCCCGCGTTACACATACGCGCAGCCCAACCCGCAAAAACATTTAATTCCAAGCGCGCATTACGCCTTTTCCACGCGGTACAAACAAGCCCGAGTCGCTGCACAGTCAACTTAAAAAAGCAGTCGCTTCTCGAATGCGCGAGTACACCTACTCCCCGCGGTAAAATTAGTCGCGGGCGAGCCGTAGCGCCTCCCAATGAATTAATCGCATCGCTTCCTGTACGAGCCGCCGCCGCCGCCGCCGCTGCATGTGGTGCTCGCATAACGACGTATGTAAAATTAAGTCGGCCGCGTCTGGCTTCGCCTCCTCCCCGACAAATGAAGCTCCTCGACGCGGGGACAGAGCAGCATACGGGCGCTTGCATAACGAGCCGCAGCTCCGGCGTCGTTCGCCCCCCTCCCCCTCCCCCGAGTACTGTCTTGCGGCGAAAGATTGAAAAGTGAGGACTGTCGTTGGGAGACGAGAGCGAGTTAATGAAACTCTCGCTCGCGCCGAGCTTTTACGGAGTTCAATTTCGCGCGCGCGCCGAGGCGAAGGGATACTCGACTGTGCGTTATTTTAAACTTGCGAGCCGCGGTTGGATGTGTATGCGCGTGTATATGTGTATGTAGGGAAAACGCGGCGCTGCGGTGCAGCGCAAATTATTATTCGGAGAGCTACGGTGATGACGCACGTCGCTGCAGATCAGCGCGAAATGTCGCGTGAGTAAACGTCATAACCTCGCGTTCAAGTAAATATCGAACTGTATGCGCGCGTAATTTGAAACGGGGAGAGAGATACACGTCGCGAATATATATTCCCCCCGTCCTGTAGTAGAAATTAATTTCGGTTTGCGCGATATAAAGATACGAAGAATAGGCTCTGATAAAGATCGCGTTCGAGAAAAATATCCTGTATAGATATGGGGAATCTGTACTTTTGTATACTCGTCGTACCGAAGCTCTTGAGCCAATATTGGCGTATTACAGATATACCCAACGCGCTTTATGCAAATGACGTGTTTGCCGGCGATTAATTTTCCATTGTGCGTATAGCCGCAAACTTTGATCTTAATACAGTGTACACGCCGCGCAATTATCGCGATTTTACAATTCCTGAGCGAATCGGCTTCTAGATCGTTGCCCACCGCATTACACAAAGCGAACCGCCGCGCGAGATTGTACACGCGTTGCCGAGTGCGTAACGAGGGCAAATACGTACCCGCGATCATGTGCGTTACACACGTGCTTATCCAACGCTCGCTACGCGTTCAACGTCAAACACACGTCGAGCGTCTGCGCCGCGGTCCCGAACGAGGAAAAATTTCAGTGAGACGCGCGTACGCATCTGCGCCTGGAAGTTTCCCGCTTGGCCCGCAAGACGGATTTCCAAAAATTCGTCAGTCCGCCGCAATCATCATTTGTCGTCGCGTAATACGCGCGGCTGAGACGCCGAGGCGAGAGAGGGTTAAAAATAGCCGCGCGAACAGCGAGTTAAAAATACAGTGACGGGCCCGCAAGCCGCGAGTGTTGATACCGCGCGGTGAAAAAGTGCGAGGCACGTGTCCCCATCTCTCAGGGAAATCGCGGGGGTAAGAGTCGCATAATAGCGTAAAAAGCTTTATATTCTCTTTCTCGAGACGCAGTCTCACCGTGGAAGAGAAGGACTCTCTGGTGTCATCCCCTTCGCGTGTGTGCAGCCCTTTTTTTTATTCCTGCTTATCTATTATCTGACCTGCTCTCCTTTACCAAATTTCGTTTTGTTCTTCGTACTCTCTCCCGGTTATTCGGACGTGTCTCGGCGATGAGCCGTTCGTCAAGACGAGCCTCACTCGATGTAACGCTCGAGCGAAATAAATGCGCGCTCAAAGCGACGTTTCAATCTGCTAATGTCCCCCGCGCGCGTAATCTCTCGCGCAGCGCGTATTTAATTAAGCGTAAAAACCACTCGGCGATCCGCTCAAAGAAAATACGCGAGGTTCGCTTTCTGTGATCAACTCGCAGTTCCTTGGCGCGCCTCGATCTCGTCTTCGAGAGGATTTCGCGCGGGAGGGGCCGCGCGTTTCTACAAGAACACGAGGCACACCGCGCTTAATGCGGAGTCGTCCGCGCGATCGTCTTATCCTTGGGAAAAGGAAATTTCCAAACGGAGCGAGAGATAAAAGAGAGAGAGAGAGAGAGAGAGAGCGAGGCGCAAAGTGCAAAGAAACCGTGTCCTTCTCTCTCGCCTTCTGCCGCACACCTGTACGGCGGGAAGGGGACGGGGTTCGGGGCGGAGGGGGGGTAGAGGAGAAAGAGAAATTATTAATCTTTCGCTGAGGAAGAGGGACTACGTGACGCGGCGCGGGATGAGGAGCTGGCTGGTTCAAAAGGGCGACAGAAAGAAACGCGGAGCGAGCGCGCGCGCGACGTCGGATATAGAGTTGATGGAGAGACGCGGAAAATTGCTAGCTCGGCTCACTCTCTCGCTCTTGCGCTCTCGGGCCGCCGGCTAAAAATGAAAAAGAGTTGTGTGTATACGCGTAGAAAGGAGAGAGAGAGAGAGAGAGAGAGAGAGAGAGAGAGAGAGAGAGCGCACTTGGTTCGAGGGCGAGATTATCATGAGTAAAGGAGAAAATGAAGAAGCGCTGGGGGGAGGTTGCGTTACAGTTTCTTTTTCTCTCCTCCTTGAGAGAGGCTGAATGCCGGTTAGTGATATATATATATATATATATAGAGAGAGAGAGAGAAGGGGGGTGGAATGGGGTGGGGGACTAGCAATAATGTAAATCGATCGTCGCTTCTGCTTTATGTAGATATCGCATTCGTCTGGATATGTGCCGCCTGTTACTACTGGCGAGCATTTCTGATCGTATATTTGGTGCCACCGAGAGTAATAAAGAGGATGTTTTACCATACTGTTTTGTAAATACTACTGTATTTTTTCTAAAATTTACTACTATTCTAGTAAAATTTGCTGTTTCATCCAGTAAAATTCACAAAACACTATGGCCGTGGCCGGTTTACTGAACGCCACGGCAAAATTTACTCCCCAATTTCTCTCAGAAGACCAACGACACAATACAGCAAAAGTCTCAACGAAAACATTTTCAAGTGCGACGTCGCCGAAAACGATCGTGCGCGGAGACGCGAAGCAGTGCGGTAATGCACAAGGCAAGTATGCAGAGGACATACGCGGCCTGCCCTCGTCTCGCTCGCGCATATACACACCGCTAAGCAGAAAGAGAGCGAGCGAGCGAGAGAGTAGTCCAGCTCGTCAGACTCCCTCTCCCCTCTCGGCCGCATCAGGTAGAGAGAGAGAGAGAGAGTGTGTGAGTGCATCCTCCTGAACAACTCGCGTGCAGACTGCAGCAGCAGCAGCAGCAACAGCAACAGCACACAGGTATCTCCGGACGCTGCACACAGATCTCTCTCCTCGCAACAGCAGCGGAGCAGAGCAGAGCAGCAGCAGCAGGCAGCGGCGGCGGCAGCGGCGGCGAAAATCCGCGCTGGCGCAGAGCCGTGTGCCCCGCCTCCGGCGCGATTGGCCGCGCGCGCCTCCGCGTGAGTGAAGAGGGGGCGCGCGTGCGGGCTTTGAAAGAGAGGCGCTCGCTCTCTCTCTCTCTCTCTCCGCGGCTCGGCGGCGACGGCCGACCGAGCGCCAGTTGTGTCAAGCTAGGCGATCGAGTAGGACGCTCTTCTCAGCGCCGTTCCACCTCTCAACATTCACCGCTCTTCTCGCCTCCTCGATTCAACCAACCGCCCCCTCTTTCTCTCTCTCTCCTTCTCTCTTTCCTTCCTTCTCTCTTTCTCTCTCTCTCTTCTCTCTCTCTCTTCTCTCTTCTCTGCCTGTCTTCCTCTCTCCCGCTGTCTCTCTCTCACACACACTGTCGCTCCTTCTCCCTCTCGCTCGCTCCGTCCTGTCCCGGCGCAGCAACTCCACCGCTGCCGCTGGCCACCTCGGTCCTCTCGCCTTCTCACGTACACGCCGGCTTGCACCTCTCTCTCGCGGCACGCGCGCCCGCGCGGACGCTCCGCACGTGTCCGCGGAGAGTGAGAACGACAGCGTCGTCGTCGTCGTCGTAGTGCGCGATCTCTAACGTACGCCGTCCCGACGTCCCGGAGAGATTCGATAGAGGAGAGAGAGGGGACGAAATTAGAAGGCCGAGAGAAAGAGAGTCCGACGCAACTCGTCCTCCATCTACTTTGCACGCTCGATCGAGCTATTCTCTCTCTCTCTCTCTCTCTCTCTCTGTTGCACACGCAAGCACGTTTTCTTTCCTGCGCACCGATCGAAGTACAGTACTAGTCGAAAAATCTCGCTGTCTCTCTCGCTGTCTGATCTGTACAGAAAAGTAAAAGGGAGAGAAACGCTCCTCGCCGCGCTCCCGACGTGCGTACGAGCGATATCGCTGTAATACGCGCATGTACTCGATGTAACATAGATATATAAATACGTATATAAGTATAGAGGAAAGGAGGGAGAAAGAGAGAGAGACGATTCGGGCGAGGAGCAAACGAAAATAAGCATTTAAGAAAAAAGTAACGTTAAGACACGTCGTCGACACGGCGAGAGAAAAGCGTCAAGACAATCAAGTCCAGTAGTAGAAGTGGGTCGAGTGTCCGAAGAAGAGGAAGAATCAAGCGGCAACTTGGATTTATCGTGGCACGAAAAGTTTAGACGCACACGACACCCCCGACAATCATAAACGAGCGACAATCGACTTATCAATCTTGTGATTCACCCGGCCTCTTCGTATACAAACTACTATTCCCCGTGACAATTATACGTGTATACTGTAATCAACGGCAATCAATCAATCAATCAATCAATCAATCTCTAAATACATAATATTATCTTATACGCAGCTATAAACATATAGATTATACGTATACGTGTCGTCGATTTATATATATCTATTGAAGAAGGCGTTAGAGCAAGAGAGCAAGTGCCCCAGCTGTGCTGTGCCGGCGAGTGACAATCACCTGACACACATGTCTAAGCTCTGTACATAAAGACGCGCGAGGAGCAAGGCCGCAGTGCACCTCTCTGTGATCTTCCCGCTGTCTCCCTCTCTCGTCCACGTGTCAACTCGATGTTGCACCCCAGCACGATCACTGTAGCCGCCGCACACTCGTCGACCTACGTCGTTTCAATTAACCGTTAACCGCCGGACGAGGAGAGGAGAAGAGAGACAGCCAGAGACGCACAGCCGGACACGCCGAGGAGCGGAGACTCGCAATAGCAGTAGCTACGGGCGGCAAGCTGTGGTGGTCCGGCGAGCCATCGTTCGCGAATCTCGGTGGCGGGCTGCGCTTCCACTGGTCGCACCAGCATCACCACCACCACCAGCAGGAGCACCACCACCACCACCAGCAGCAGCAGCACCATCACCACCACCACCACCACCAACACCAGCAGCAGCAGCAGCACTGGAACGCGAGCCTTCTGAGCAAGGGCTACTCGAGGTTCGCGAGCGTCGGCTACGAGGAGTCGAGCAGCGCCGGGCTACACCAGTCCGTGAAGGCTAAGCTGCTGCTTGCCGGGGCCGCCGGTCCCGCTGGCGAGGTCAGCAGCCTAGGCAGCTCGACGACGACGAGAGCGGCAGCGGCCGCGGCCCTGCTCGGTGTCGAGGCCGCAGCCCGCGCTGCCGCAGCCGCCGCCTCAGGCGCCACCACGTATTTTCACTCGTACTCGTTCGTGCCGGCCGCTGGTGCGGGAGCGGGAGCCGCAGCCGCAGCCACAGCGGTACCCCTGCCAGCGCCGCTGCAGCAGCACGCCGCAGCAGCCGCCGCCGCAGCCGGAGCAGCAGCCGCAGCCGGCAACCCCGCCGCCGCGGCCGCGGCCTTCGGACAGTTGGCCCTCGCCAGCAATCCTGGCCATCACCACCACCAGCAGCAGCAGCAGCAGCAGCAGCAGCAGCTCAACCACCAGTTGAATCACCAGCTCAGCCAGCAGCAGCAGGTCCAGAGCCAGCACCACCACCAGCAGCACCAGCAGCACCACCAGCAGGCCTGCAGCCTCGTCGCCTGCAGCTGCGCCTGTAGCTGCACCGCCAGCATAGTCTCGGCAGCGGCTGCCGCCACCGCTGCTGCAGCGGCCAACCAGCAGCAGCAGCAACAGCCCCACCAGCTCGGCCATCATCTGGCCTACGCCGCGGCCCATCATCACCACAGAGCGGCCCTCGGCTCCGCTGCGGCAACCGCCACCGTGCTACTCCAGCCGGTAGACCGCGTTAAGGACACCATGGTGAGCGAGCTTTCCTCTACACTCTTCCGTTTTCTCCCACCTCTCTCTCGCTCTCTTTCCCCCGCCCGCTGCATAATTGCGCGACTGTTGTACACACATACCCACGGCTTTATCGGCGCGCCCGCATTAAGCCATTCGCTCGCGCTCTCCCGATATTTACGTACACGCGCGCCTCAAAGTACGAAAAGAAAGTAACGCGCGGTGTGTTTAACGAGCTTATTTCCCCCCCGCCTCCGCACCTCGCCTCCGTTACTTCATTAATTTAATGAAAAGGCAGTGTAATTAACGAGGGATTTACACGCGAGGTTAATATCGAAAATGTGTCTCGCGCGTACGGCCAGCGCCGCGTCCTCCTGCATTATTTAGTCCGACGGAGTCCTTTACTTATACCGAATTGTGCCGGCTGTCGCGCGCACGCGTATACACGCTTATACGTGTACGGACGCAAGTCTGCCGGGCAAGCGGACGGTGAGCCAGCGGAAAAGTATCATTAAAAATTCGTACTATTTCTAATATTAAATTTTCAAGGCGTCCGTCGAGGATCCTAAGCCACTGCTAACGAGGAATCGTCCTTCCAACGGATTTCCCGCAGCAACGCGCGCCGATGAATCGCTCGGGAGAGGGGTACACAGTGCGTTTGCCGCGTGTAAACACACTACGCGGGGCTGCAGCGATGCGCCGCAGTGTACACGTCGGCTCTCTCTTTAAACCTGCTCGTGTTTTCTCTCTCTCTCTCTGCTGCTTCGTCACCCCCTATATACTTCTCCGGCAACCCCAACCCCCTTGACGTGTCTATACCGTACGTCAACTTTAATCCTCCAATAATGGACTGCGAGAGATATACATACGCAGAGCGCGTGTACGCACGTATATATAGGGCTGATATTGTCCCGGTGTCGGACGGGACGCACTTGCCGGGCTCGACTTTTTTCTCGCAGTTGTAAATATTCATGGGAGTCGCGGGCGGCATTCTTCCGACCTCTTATACCCTCTCCGACCTTACGTCGGATTCTACCCCCTCGCAGCGGCGGCGGCGGCGGCGGCTCTCTTTGATGTGATAAGCGCGAGCGCGCGCTATAATGCGCCGAAATCCTTTTGTTCGTCCGCTCTCGGCACACCTCGACGCTCTACGCAATCTCGAAATCCGTACCAGGGGCTCTAATGCACATCGAAGGACGCTCGAGGACGCAGAATGAAAAGGGAAAACCGAAAAAAAAAAAATAAAGGGAAGCCTGCACGCATGCACGCGCGCTGCTGCGGCGGCAGCGGGGTGGGCGAAAGCCAGCGGCATAAGTCAACGGACTCGAGGCCGTATATCTTGTCTGCGCGCGACCCTTCATTTCCGGAAAGTCGCCCGCTCCAAAATCGCTCCCTCTTGTCCCATTTCCATCGCAATCTTCGCTCATCGGCATGAAACTCTCGCTCCGTCTTCGAGCGCCGCGCGTATATAAGCCGCTCGCTCGCGCGAGTATGATTATCGTTTTATCTCCCGCCGAGGTCATTGTTTTTCCTCCTCCTTCCTTTTATTTCGTTTCTCCGGCTCGGAAGGGGGATAATGGGAGAGAGAGAGACGATATATATGTATACGTATATATATATAGGCGCACACGAAATTCGTGCGAAGTCCGTAAATCTCGTGGGCGGATGCTTGCGAGTGAATTGTGACGCGAGTTCCAAGCAATAGGCCATAATCTAATCTGCTCGCGAGAGTTTGGAAATGCTCGATTGCGGCCGAAGCGGGTTTACATAGTGGTGTGCGGCCAGAGCTCGCTCGCACTCTCTCTAGGCGTTTTACTCGGGGGTCGGGTTTTTCTGCACTAGATTTCAAAACTTCGCGTTACACGCTTTTTACCGTTAAAATTGTTTTTCAAAAGTTTCATTGCTGGCATGATCGATTCTTTCAGCGAAAAATTGCTTTAAAATTCGCGTTCGCGCGCGCGCGCGGGGGAATACTAAAATTTTTCGTATATACATCGTACAATAATCCGCGATACAGCTTCTCATTTAACGCCGCGGAATTAACGCCGAATTTCGGCAGCAAATTTCGAGGGAAATTCACTCGAGATTTCTCCCCGCAAGTTCGCGGACTGTAAAAACACGCGCAGTTTAGCAATGCATCAAGCCGCTTATATATATACAAAAGCCCATGAACGGAAAATCAAGCCGAGTCATGCCGCTGTGCGGGAGTTCGCACGCGTGCGTATGTATACATATATATACACGTAGGAGAGCCCAGAGCCCATACGTCGAAATGAAAATGGACGGGAAGTCGGGGGAATCAAGCCTGCCGAGCAGCAGCGGCAGCGGCGGCAGCGGAGGCGGCCGTGCACGTGAACGCCGGCAAAATCGCTCGGACAGTATGAATGAGGTAGAAGGGATGCCGGTGACGTCTGTGCAAAATGGCTCGCAGGGCTACATAGGTGTGTGTGTGTGTGTGTGTGTGTGTGCAATCCGAGAAAGATAGATTGAACCTGGGGAAATTGGGAGAATGTGTGCGTTTGGATTGGCTTTGTTCGCGGCGGGCCCCCTTGCCGTCTACTATATATATATAGCGCCGCGATATTTTCACGGCTTGTTCTTTTCTCGCTCGGCGTAACTACACCACGCACACACACACACACACACTACTGCCACTGTTGTTCTATTTATCGTTATTATCAATTTTTTTTTTCTCCCGTAATTCCGGAAAGCGAGAGAGCAAATAATTTCGTAAGGGCACAGAGGCGATGCACACGAAGGGGGGGGGGTGTATACGTATGTGTGTGTGTGTTCGAAAGGGCCGACGTAGACGAAGAGGAGCGAGGCTTTTCTCGCCGCGCTGCGTGTGTACAGCGGGAAAGAATAATAGAGATGGGAGAAAGGGAGGAGAGAGGGCGAGAGAGAAAGATGCGGAGACGCCGGGCGTGCGCTGGCGGAAAGAACGAAAATTAGGGATGTAATAAAGGTGTACAGTGTAGCGAGAGAACGCGAGCGTTTGAAAGAGAAAAAAGAGGTGCGCGCGCGCTCGGTGTATTTAAATTTCGGAAAAGTTTGCGCGCGAAACGCGGGGAAAACGATTATGATACGTGAGAAGTAATTTAATAGCGCCGGGGCTTAAACTTACTTCGTTATGTTCTCCTCGTTTTAAGCGTCCAGCGCAGCTCTCTCTCTCTCTCTTCTTTATTCGCAAAAAGCGCCAGTCCCGCGCACGTATACGCCGTTCGCACGGACACAGAGAGAGAGAAAGAACGGGCGTAATGCAGCTTCAATTGTTACGACTACGAAGACTCGTTTAAAAAGCAAACAGCCGCGGCGAGGCGTAAATTTTACGGCGCGCGCGTAAAGCAGCGGCTAGAGAGAGAGAGAGAGAGGCGTCTTAAAAAAAGAAGAAGAAGGAAGAGCAGAAGAAATGTATGGGAGCGAGCGAGAAAAAAAAAAGAAAAACCGCAGCGAGGAAGCACGAAAATTTCCGAGTGAGAGAGTGGTATATATACGTTAGGAGCTTACGAGAAGCAGACGTCAGGCGGTTCTTCTCCTTCTCCCGGGCGCTTCGGGATGATCGTGGCTGTGTTTCGGTGGGAATTAGTGGGGTCGGACCGACGCGGCGTGCGCCTCGCATTAGTCGCTTTCCCGCTCGCTAATGCTCCGGGATCCACCGCGTGTACCCACAGTCGCACGTACACACCTACACGCGTATATACGTATAGGTACACGTACGTATACATGTATACGTATAGCGAATAAGAGAGAGAGAGAGAGAGAGAGAGAGATGGAAGTGCACTGCACGAAGGTCTTCTCGCAGACGAGCCCTCGAATATTCGCGCGCGCGCGAGCGACGAGAGGATAGATCGTCGCGTCGCGAACTATTCTAGAACTCGAGACAGTTTCATAAGGGAGCTGCTCGAGAGACGAGCTTCCGCGGAGGCGACGTCGCGCGCTATATACCGTTGTGCATTAATGAAGGACCGGATTAATTTCTATTTCCGAACGTCAGCCGATTAGTGTATATTGAATTTACGGGCCGATGCGGCCGGCGGTCCACGAGACAGCGATAGTCGCTCTCTCGTTTCGTATCGCGGACTTTCGACGACCGCGGCGATTGTCCCGGGAGCTTGCAATTCGAGACTAATGGCGTTGCGGAAAATTTCGAGCTTTAACTTACGGCTTGGAAAATAACTGCGGTGCGCTCGTCGCGTCTCGTTGCGCTTCGCGTAATATCTCGAATTTACCTCGCGCGCGTTAAGACCGAGTTAATTCGAGATTTCACTTCAAAGAAAACAGTCGTTTATAATCCCGCTGCGGAGCGCCTTACTCTCGCGCTCGTCGCCGAGTTTCGAACGAAGTCTGCGCGCGTGTGTGTGTGTGTAGCGCGAAGTTTATTGCAATGTTATATATTACGCGGCGATAGATACAGGCTGCTCAGCAGAAATTTCGGTTGGTGCACGAATTTGGATTCCAAATAGAAGGTTGAGTGCGACCGTTTACTCCCAATATTACGCGTATAACGTATAGAACGCAGTGAAATGCTGGGGAAAGAGTACAGTCGACTCGTCGGGGCTGAAATCGAGAATTAATTCCTCGATTCGCTGATGTCCAGCCGAGTGAAAAGCAATCACGCAGATTGCATCAAAGACTCTTTGCCCAGAAATGAGCTTAAAAATAAGAGTCGGGTGAAATCGGCGTGGGATATCTCTCGTTCGGCTGGTTCGATGCGCGTTACCCAGACAACGAGCGAATAAAACTTTACGATTATGTTTCTAATTCATCGTACTTTCGCATGTGCATACCACCGTCCCGATAATACCTCGTCAAGTCTCCGAGTTCATCGCTACAGCCGTTGAAAGTAGCATCGCTAATGCTGTCCATCCGTCGGATACGACCCCGAAATTCTCCACTATATTAGTCAAGAAACCTTCAATCCCGTTTCTAGTCTCTCGCCGAGACTCGGGTAAGGAGCGCTGCAGCCGCGTAAATTTTGCGTCTCATCAAACAACGCCGGAGTTCGTATAGCCCGCGCGTGCGATGCGCTACTTTTATCTGCGAAAAGCAGCCGGCAGATGACGGGAAGCGCGCGCGAGAGAGCGAAGAAAAAGCTCGTCCGGCATTGTGACAGCTGTTTAAAGAGCGAGCAGCCCTCGCCCAGAAGAGCGCGCATCAAGTCGCATCTAAATCAGAGCGAACTAAATCCAACGGGAGACTTGCAGTTCAGCCAACAGACGGACAGCCGTATATACACGCGTATACGCTCGGAGAGAGAGACGACGCAGAGGAGCATCGCGAGAGGAAAGTTACGCGACAGTAGCAGCGCTTAACTCGCGCCCCCGCTACGCAGCAAACCGAGAGAGTAGTATACGTCGCGTCTATATATACAGCCGAAAGGCGGGGAGGTGACCCCACGCGAATTGCGCAGAGACCGCGCGGCCACTTCATCTCCGGAGAAGGCGCGTAAGGCTCTTTGCAGCTGCGCGACGTTTTACCCTGTACTCCTCTCACCCCCCCTTCCCCTCCCTCCCTCTCATCCCCGCAGTCGCAGTGCACAAGCGACGTCGTTGTAATTACACCGCAAATAGCCCGAGCCACCGAGAGAGAGAGAGAGAGAGAGAGAGGGAAAGAGGAGTCTCGGGAGTACTTTTGTACTCGCCGCGCCAAATCGCATCAAAGGATTTGACTTTTTGCGCTCTCGCGCGCAGCTCGTATAATATACGTAGTACACAACCGGCGTCGTCGATATTGTATCGGGCTTGATAAATTTCCGAGTGTGCGTCGCCGAGTTTTCGACAGTCTTCCGCGTCTCGCTTCTTTTCTAGGCTCATAAACGTTAACCGTCGACGGCTTTGCTCGCGGCTGTTCCAAAAGCTGCCATTGTAACTGGAACACCGGTTATTATTGCGGGAAAGACGAAGCGAGGGAGGGAGGCGCACATGCGCACACTCGTATGGCTTTAAATCATTTCGGGGGGGAAGTCCGTCGTAATAGTTCGTAATATGATTTGACTTTGCGCGCGGCGCAAAGCTTCATTAGGGGAGTGCGCGAAACGAGCAAAGTCTCGTGGGAAATTCGATTCGGAATATATGCGCACGTAAGCTTTGAGGGCTTTTGTTTATTCTTTCGTTTTGCGAGCAGCGCACAATGGAAAAACTATTCCTATTTGATTTTCGAGCGAACATTGTTGTGGATTTGTTCGGTCTTTCTCTCTCTCTCTACCTCGCCACTATGCTATTTTTTGCTTTAATTAACAAGCGCAGTGAATATTGCCGAACAATATCGTGACGCGGGCGGCGCGAGCCGCGAGCGTAAATTACGATGCTTGTTGCGATTGCAGAGTATGAAGAGCGAAAATGAAAATAAATTCGAATTTGCGCGCCATGATATACAGACGCCGCGCGGTTGGAAAACTAGGTTTATCAATTTCCCAGGCGCGCGCGCGCCCGTTGAAATATACAAAATCGAAATTTCGCAAAACGCGATGCATTATTACAGAGCCAAGAGTGGCTCTATCGCTTTTGTTTTTTCATCCGCTACACACGTATGTATACATTGCGCGAAGGGGGGGGGGGGAGGGCAAAATTTAAATTTTCCACCGACTCTCACGGCCGCGCGGTGGGCTCTTCAAAAAAATGCCGCACGTACACGTCACGCGGCGTATACCGCATAAAAATTTCATCAATCACGAGTGTATTATCGTATAAATAAAACACAGTGCGCGCGCGCGCGCGTGTAAATAAAGCAAGCGCCGCGCGTGCCTCGAGCCGCGCAAAACTCAGACGCACCCCCGTGTATTATATAGACAGCGGGAAAGGAGCCGCTAATGAAATAGCGTTACTTCCCTATTCATCGAAAAATCAAAATATGTATGAAACGAGCTTAAGTCGCGGTATTCATGAGATTTGCGCGCGAGTATGCACCCTTATATAGTCTCCGCAGCGGCGGCTGCGGCGACGGCAGCCCTACGAATCTCCTCCCCGAGACACAAGAAAGTTCCGACGACGAGTATTGCGTTGGCACTTGCCTCCGTAATCCCACGGCCTTTTCTCTTTCTCGCTTTGCGCGCGCGGCTTCTTCCCTCTATCCGCCTCTCTCCGCTCCCCCCCTTCAACCCGAGAGAGACACAGAGAGCTAGAGACTTACTTTGTGCGATGCATAAGGAGTGCGTTTCCATTTTGAGTCTCTATCTCTCGCCGCTCAAAAAGCCGGAACAAGAGCGCCGCCCGCTTCTAGGAAAGGGTAGTTTTCGATCGTTCACATAAATTGGCTCTCCCCCTCCCCCACTTTCTCCGCGCGCGTACGCGTACACGCGCTTTATACTCCCCCGTGGAAGACCTCCTCCTCCCCCCTCCTCCCTCCCCGTTGCAAAGAGTCGAGGAATGTAATTTCATAAAAGCCTTTGAATACACCCTGGGATTTTACCCAGACACGAGCTCGTCGGGCTCTACTGCGTGTGTGTGTGTGTATGTGTGTGTGTGTGTGTACGCGTATACCAGAGCGCTCTAGCGTCTGCACGGGGGGCATCTACCGCTACGTACGTGTCTGGATATTGCCAAATAAACGGGAAAATTTGGTGGAGCTTTTACAGAGAGAAAGAGAGAGAGTGGAATGAACATATCTATTTCTGCCGCTGTGCGTTATTAATCGAGGCTCCTCTCTCTCTCTCTGTGGTAATCGGTGCTGTTTCAATTTTTCGAGGAATTCGTGCACGAGGCGATTCCGCTTGTCGTACATACACGCGTCGGGATTTTTTTGCAGAGCCCCGCGCGCGACCGCGCGTAATTGAGTACCGAACCCAGCGCGTAAAGGGAGAAAGTTTTTTCGGTGCGCGTTTCATCGCTTATCGCACAGCGCCTTTGAACTTTCGCGTATTTCGCAGATTGAAAATGCGCTCGGGCTCCGATCTTTTCGCGCTTAAAAGCCCGCGCGCCGCACAATCAGCTGATTAGCCGCGGCGGCGCATCGATTCCCACACGTCAGAGTCGAAAAACTAGAAACCGAGTCATTAGCGCACGCATCCAGCCCCCGGCGCATTATTTTTTTTTTCCTCTCTCTCTCTCTCCGCCATCCCCCCTCACGTCCTCTCAGCAATATCGATGTGTGCTCCCTCCCGCGTACACGGCTCTCTTTAGCGGCGAAAATAATGATCGCGCTAATGGCGGCCGGGGGGCCTCGCGGGATAAAGAGCGTGTAACAACGTTTCGCGCGCCGCGCTCGCGTTCTCGCCAATCAAATCCGGACTTCCGACAATATAAAAAGGAGCCGCGAGATGATGGATTGCCGAGTCGATTAGTCAGTGCGCTACTCGCGTTCTACCGCGTGTATATCGTATATATGTACGGCGGTAAATACGCGGCGACGTCGGCGGCTACTGCGCGCGTCTGAAACGCACGAAGAAAAGCTCACGGGAGCAAATTAAAGCGCTAAATCATTATGCGATCGCTTACGCGCGTCCATAGTCCGGAGGAGGAGCTATATACTGTATACCGGACGCGGGAAGGGAAGAGAGAAAGAGAGAGAGAGCTGAATTCGCCGAGTCGGAGATAATTGGGCGACGAGCCGCGCGTATTATACGCGTGATTTATATTAGCGGCAGGTGACGACCGGCGCTGTGCGCCTCTGGAATTATTATTATCCTTAGCGGTCAGCCCTCTTGGATTTCTCGCTTCTCTCTCTCTCTCCCCCCGTTTGCCTCGCGCACCGTCGACGTATACATTGGGGGGAGGGGGCGAGAGAGGAGGGGGTGAGAGGGAGCTTGCAGCACGAACGGGATGAAAGTGATAAGATTGAAAGCGGACGGTACGTGGATTGAGATCGAATGAGGGATAAGAGCCGGAGAAATGACGCGCGCGATATATACTTCGTTCCTCTATTTTTTTTTTCTTTTTTTTTTTGTCTCGCCTTTCCACGCGAGCGAATGACTGTATGTATGGCTTTTACGATCGGAGAAATGGAGAATTTTACTGGCCGAGGTGCGCGATACCGTTGCCTATATAGACACACAGGCGCAAGCGGGCGACAAATGACTCTGTAATCATCTGGCTCTCTCTCTCTCTCTCTTTTTTTTCTCTCGAGTCATTTGTCAGTGTCGAATTTTCGCGATGATTCGTACGGCCGATCGAGAGATTGCCCGCGCGCGGCGTCTCTGATGGATTTTAGAAAGCCGAAAAATTATGGCGTTCGAGTGATGAATCGCTTCTGTCGTGTACACTCTACAGCGTGGGTCCAATGAGTATATACTAGTGTGCTCTACTTTTCGTTTTTGAAATTCCGACAGAAAAAAATCGACGCATGCTTTTAATTCTCGAGATATACCTTAATCAACAATAACAATCTCGCGTACGATGTATAATAAGCGCATCTTCCCCTCTCTGTTTCAGGTAAGCCGAAACTTTCCCGTCCCGCACTTCTCACGACTGGTGCACAGCCGTAAGTACTGCTCGGCGCCTCGTGTGCGCCGCCAAACGGAGAGAGAGAGCCGAGAGTCTCTGTTAAAAATAGTGCAGAGCAGAAAAGTGTAGTGAAGCGAGAAGTACGCGGGAGAAAGGGGGGGGAAAAAAGCTCAAGTCGCCGGGTCAGAAGCTCGAGGAGAGCGCCAAGCTCGCGGAATCTCGGGTTTCCAGTTTTCTCCCTATATATAGTCGGATTACGCGGCTGCTTCTCGATAGTGTCCGCCTTTCCGAGTCTACGTGTCTGTAGATACGTATAATACGCGTGTACATGTGCGCGTATATACACACACACACAGGACGACGACTCGGAGGCAGATAAGTCGCGAGACAAGATGCAGGAGTAGAGCCGCAGCGGCTGCTATACCTTTTCGCGTGTTCGGCTATCCGCGCGATTTTCACGCAGTCCTGCGCTTCGGCAAGCCCTTTTAAGGCCGACTCCACGCTTCGCTGCCGTTGTCCCCGCCGACGGATCGGGTCTTATGCTCTCCGGTGACTCGAGACTTCTTCTTCCACCCCCAGCCCCCTTTCTAACGTAGCCGTCTTTGCGGGAAATTCTTAAGATCGGGGGAGCGAGAGGGAGGGAGATTTTCTGCGTCAAAAGAATCGACGGAGGATCATTGGGGAAATGACAAGTTTTATTATGTGGGTCTGAATACTTCGGAGGTCGGGTTGGAAATTGATTCTGCTCCGCGAGAGTTGCCGTATGGAGAACGTAATTTGCGTGAATTTTTAATAGAATCCTCTGGCTCACGTTAATACGGAAAATCTTTTTTGAAATGCGCGGGGGCTCGACGTTCAAGAATTACCGCAATACGCGTGTACGCGTAAACCGTGTATAGAGAGAAAAAAAAAAGAAAAAGATAAAACGCTCGACGATTTTTATTGAGTGGTTTTTCGGAGTGAGCCTCGCAGCTCTTCATGAAAGCAATAAAAGCGCGCCGCGGCGGCTATATATACACGCAAGAAACGGTCTGGGCATCTCCCTCGGCTCTCCGACATAATCAATACTCGCAAACCGGTAGTAGACTTGTTTACGATCATTCAATTACACGTCCAGAAACCGCGAAGCGGCGTCGTTTAAAGCACGGCTAAAGCCACACCCTCTATTTATCACCTCTTCTCTCCTTCTTTAGCATCGCCGCCGTTTATTGGATGTAAATTGCCCCTTGACGTAATCCGCGCCGGTGTAAGAGCGAACAGGAATTCGCTGCTGCTCACAACGAGCGAAGCTCGAGAGAGAGAGAGTGGCCCACTCTCCCGAATAGTTGCTAACTACCCTTGCTTCTTCTGCTCGCGCAGCGCCCGTTTCTTCCATTTTCAACGGCACCCCTCCACCCCCCCTCCTCTGTATATACTTCTTGGAATTGTTCAGCGTCGCTGGCCTCTCTCGCCTCGAGCTTTCGACCTACTGCGCCGCGCTCGAGCTTTACTTTCCAGTTGAAAAGCGACGCGCGCGCTTCGAACTCCTGCCGCTGGGTTACGCGCGACGAGTCAATTGTACGCGTTTTGTCCGTGACGTAACGATTCTTTTGCACACACCGAGAATGGATAATGACGTTGGTGCTACCGCGTGCGTGATACACACGAGAACACGTGAATAATTTAGTCTTGACGGCGGGGTCTTGCCGATTAAAACGGGAGAGTCAGATTTGAAATATACGAAATCCGCGAGGTGCGCGTATCAAAGTAGGAAACAAGAGCATTAAACTCTGGCGGCCAGCGGCGGGGCGGCATTACGAAATAATGATTCAAACGCATTTTGCATTTGCATACGTGCGCGAGCGTAAATTTTAAACTATTCAGACCCGTTGATATGACGACTGCAGCGTTGCGCTCGTTGTTTTTTTTTCTCTCTCTCTCTCTCTTTCTCTTTCTCTCTCCCCCGAGAGAGAGAGAGAGAGAAAAAGCTCGAGAGCGAATGCCGTTATATACAACATAAACAAAATCGGAAAGCTCTGAATCATAAAATGTCAAGAATATTTTACTTCCCCGCTAGAGTCACGTATTATACACGTGTGCGCGATGCAAAATTTATCCGAGAGGCCAGGCAAAAAAAAAAGGAACGCCCTTTAATGCGCGCGTGTTTTAAACAAAGAGCTTATTGTGTTATTCAGCGTGTACGGCTGAATAATTTGTTATTTTCCCGCGCGAATGAAAGAGGCTAGAGTGTCCGGCCCCTTCAAAGCTCAGCCTCTCTGCTCAGTTTCGCGCTAACGAAGAAACTCGTCGAAAAGCGGGAAATAGCATTAAAAAAAAACAATATATAGAAAATGGAAAAAAAACGCGCGGTACTCGCAAGTTCAAGAGGAGCGCGATTTCTTTCGTCCCTTATGAAACAATGAGTGCACGAGAGGCTAAGAATTAGGCTCTGGGGTACTGGGTGAAATACCTCGAAATAAAAGAGATTCTTTCTCTCTCTCTCTCTCTCCCTCTCGTTCCTGTACAGCGGGCGGAGAGAAAACGCGGATTAAAAGCACAACGCTTGCGCTCCTCGCATTAAGTAATTGAGCTAAAATCCAGTGAGAAAGAGCGCCTACTTCTGTTTCCCTCTTTCTCTCTCTCTCTTGCGAGGATAATAAGAAAAATTCCTCGCCGCGGAGAAGAAGAAAAAAATCGACAAAGCGAAAAACGCAAGCTCTCTCTCTCTCCCGAGCTTTCCTCCCGTACGCACACTCGAACGCACTCGTTCGAGAAAGAAAGAAGAAATTCACGCAAACTAGACGGGCTTGTTTTCCTCTTCTCTCGCTCGGCTCGTTATCGACAAGTATACATGTTACGTATAATACGTCTACGCGCCGCGAGTGGTCATCGCGAATTAAGACGGGGTTAATTAGGGGCCTGACTTTACACGCCTATATGTACAGCTCTCGCTGCTTCTCGCCTCGCGAGACAATAATTTATTCGTCCGTCCGTATCTATATATATAGGGTGTGGAATAACGCCGCACTAATGATACGATTAATGACTCTGCGAGCCGAGCTTCCCCCGTCATGCAGGGGGATGTGTGATGGAAAAAATGATTATGACGGACGCAGATGCCGTATGTGTGTGTGTATACGTATCGTATACTGATTGATAGCTCGGCGCGGCTTATTACCGAATTCGTTCCGAGTCAGAATATTCATTTATAATAATTACGACTCCCGCACGTTTTACGCGCGCGTCTGCGAAAACACTTATTTCATCCTCGAGATATACCAAGAGTTGCGTATACAGATGTACTAGGCGTATCGCAAAGCTCGCCGGCCGATAACTGTATTTCTAATGGCGCATTCGTCCGGCAGAGTCGGCGGAGCGATATAAAGCGCAGCGTTAATCGAAGCGTTTTCTATTTCGGTCGGCGCAGCCGCGCGCGAATATTATACGTCTCCTCTGCCGCGTACACAGGCAACGAGCTTCTAACCCTCGGCCGATACAAGCCCGAGGCCGTAAAACGCACCTTATTAGCGGCTGCGACATCCCTCGCGTTTACATGTATATATATATACAATATATACGTACGCGTTATATACGTATACGTATACACCGGAGCCACGACGTTACGGCCAGTCGGCCTCGAGATTTTATCGTCGAAATGCCGGCTGATAACAATAATAGCGCGTGTACGGAGGGACGGGGGGGGGGGGTGGAGAGCGAGGCGGCCGTGTCCTCTCACTTCGTCTCTGTCTCTGTGCGGTCCGGCTCTGCGGTACCGAGCCGTCAAGTTCACATTGCCGGGCCGTCGACGCTTTCCTGTCATTAACGTACCCGCCGACTGCCTCTCTCTCTCTCTCTCTCTCTACGCTCCGCCGTGTATATGTATATAACTATGTATACGCGTATATACGTATATAGCGAAGGATGGGATACGGCGACGTCGACCACTGCGGTGACGATGGACCGGTGTCGGTTGCTACTGATGGCACTGCAGCGGCCTTTGCGGCTTTTTGCAATGCTCGCGGTCTCGTATATACTTTGCCGAGCAAACTTTTCGTTTTTTGTTCAATTCGCAACGCTCGCGCTTTTTGCCCCGCGGCGAGAGCGCAATGACTCGTCGTTGGGGACGTGGTCATAGGTTACGTGTATAACCGTTACAAGTTGCCTCTTACGAAGGATTTAATCGACGAGTATCGATCTCGTCGATGCAGCATAACGGAAGGAGCAATTTTTTCGAATCAATACCCTTTCCCCTCCATCAAGCCGCCAAATAACGCAGCAGCGATTTATTTACTCTCCGGCTCCTCTCTTTATTTGTACTCTCCTTCACGGAAAAAAAAGGAAAAATTGAAATACTTTGATTTCCCCTCGCAAAAAAAAAAAAGAAAACGAGGGAGCGCGGCGCAATCTCTCGGTAATGGAATTCGCGTGAATACGGCGCTGATCCTCGAAATCCCTGATTTGGCCGTCCGCTGCAACGCGCGGGTGAGTGTACGTCTCGCGTACGTCGTCGGGTGCGCGACGACTCCCAGGGGTGCCTCCACGTCGCCGTCGTCGTGCATCCGTACGACGACGACGAGAGCCAAGAAATAATGCAGCCTTTCGGGGAGGGGGAGAAAGAGGAAGTCGGAGAGAGGCGCGTTGACAAGCGCGCGTCAAAAGCTCTGCGCGCGCGCGCGACGAATCCGTAATCGCATCGCCGCGCGGATTCGAGTATTACTTCAATCAGACGACCGATATAACCATCCGCTCAGGGATACAAGACTCTGTATACGCGGTTAAAGATGACGAGCAGAGTCTAACAGCTGTTGAGTCACCGGAACACATCGTGTAGCGTTATAGGTAGGGTATAATGACGGTGTACGCGTTATGGTCGACGTTCGAATCAAAGGTGTACAGTTGCATTCCTCGCTATACTACACGCGTACAGGCGAAGATTTCTCGGGGAGTCTCGACTCGCCTCGCGCTCTTCTTTGCGCGAAGCAAAGACATTTTTTTCCCCCGCGCGGTGTGCGCGCAGACGTGTGAATTATTCACATTTTTTACTTTAAAGCATTTTCCAGGGGTGCGGGGGGAGCGGACGTATAAAGTGGAAAGAAGAGAAACCTTTGTGGAAAAGCGCGCGCTGCTCGCCGACCATACCTTTCTAGTCCCTTGAATATCTTTTCCCGGGCACACACACTCTTTTTGTCAAAGAAAAACGGCCCGTACATATACATACAGTATCTATATCTGTCTACGTGTGCAGTGCGCGAGTGTGTACGGGGTTGAAGTTCAGTCACTCGAAAAAACACACATCCAGAGCCGTTGGCTTTCTTTGAGGAAAGAATTAAGCGAAAACCCCGGCGCGGCCGGTCGCCGCGCGCTACATTTTCCGCGAGCCTTTTGATCTTCCGAGTCTTCATGCATAACGAATGCAATTCCGTTATTGCGCGCTTCAACGGCGCGCAATCCTGTCCCCTCCTCCGCAAATGACCTACCGACTCTTTAATACACGCGTAGAGCCCGCCGTATTCTCGCGAGCGATGCGCTTCCCTGCAAAACCTATACTGAAAAAGCTCGAACTTTTAGCCAGGCAAACTTTTGGCTCCAAGCTGGAGTCTCATCTCCCGATGTGTAACTCGGCGTTCGGACAGGCAATTGGTATTCGCACTACCCCGACACGATCATTCAGCCATAATGGTGCAACAAGTTCTTTCATCAGACTGCTTCTTCCGCTGGAATCGAGTCCGGGGCAATCTTGTGAACTCCGCTACATCATCCCCCCCGGCAGCGGCAGCTGCTGCTTCGATCCCTTTGCCTGCGGCTTTTTGCGATGGAAGAGAGAGGGCTGTATTCTTGCTGGGATGAACTTTCACAAATCGCTCGATTTGTATTCGATTCGCGATGCTTGACGGCGAAAGCGACGACGGCCAGTCGCTCGACGCGGGACACGTGTAAATTTCGCTGTATTTCATTAATAATGTATTCGATGTATTAACGTGCGCATATTTCAAATTTCAGTATTAATAAGCGGCGCGGTCGTAAAGGATAAATTATATTAAATTTTTGAGATGGATTTATTCATTCCGAGGCCATAATTAAATATTGTAACAATTGTTCGAATCGCCGCGGGTGTATTATGCGCTTAAATGACAAAACGTAGGGTCGAGTATACGCATATTATCCCGGAAAATCGTGAATCGCCCATCGATCGCGTACTATACACGCGATACATCGCACAGCGCAGGAGAACAACAAACTATAGATCAGCTCCAAAGTCAAAATTAATTTGCATCCAATCGCGCAAGCAATAAGCAAGCAATCCGGCCGCGAGGCAAAGAAACACGAACGAGAGCGCGAACCCGAGAGCATTGCGGGAATATATACGTGTATATATATCTCTGCAGCGGCATCGAAACGTTCCAAATTAAAATTCCCATTGCATTCCGCCCTCTGGAAGGAAGTTCCGACGAAGCCTTTCGCGTTTTCCAATTTCGTCGAGGGCAAAAGAGCGCAGCGCAAGAGAGAGAGAGAGAGTCGGAGCGAGGCTCGCCCACACTTTGTCCGCTGCGTGTGTGTACACAAACTGAGTGAATACACACAGACGCACTGCACCTTTTAACCAATTGGCTTCCCCGACGCCGGACTATACACCGACATTCGTCATCCGCCTCTCGCGGCTCTCTGCCTGCGTGCTGTGCACTACAGAGAGAGAGAGAAGAGATATACGCGGGCGTACGACCGCGTGTACAGCACGAGTGAGTGCGTGTATATATACACACGGTATATAGCGTCGGATCACACGCGGAAGAAGCTCGAGCGAAAATAGCGCGGATGATGTATATATACGCGGAGCGCTGCGCGAGTGAAGCTCGCGCTGTCGTGTCCGGTCGGGAGAGGCGCGTATTATAAACGCGCGGGGAGAGCTTGCGGGAGCGAGTGAATGCGCATTCTTATATGGATTTCCCTTTGCCGTCGAGTCTCTAAGCCGCGGCTGTTGCGACTGACAGCGCGTGCTTACGCTCTCTCGCTATATGTATGTTGCATGTGTTATATATACGCATTTTTCTGCGGTCGTGGCTTTCGCGCAGTTTTGAGCATGTATGTGTGGATGACGGACGAATCGAATATCCCAAGAGAAAAGTAGGTACACATAGAGCAGTGAAGCCGTATACGTAAGACAGTGTGTCATGCGGCTGTACGCGTGTATATATATATATGTTTGTCGGGTCTGGAATACGGAGGAAATTCATTCGAGGCGATTGCGGACGGGGGGGGGGGTTGGAAAAGCGGCTTATACGCCCGGTCTCCGTAATAACGACCGCGCGACGCGTCGATGATGAGAATAATTGACAATGGGTCTAAGGCCGCTTTGTCGCCGGGGCGCTGCGGAACTTCACTTTGTTTGCGCGTTATTGCCCGCTCCATCGGCTAGGATTTGCTTCTCTCTCTCACTGTCGCTTGACGTATCTGGAAATAGATCGAAAGAATTTTTACGGCTGCGGGTATATAACAGAAATTTGGCGCAATAACGGCTTTGCATATATGAGACCAGTGTGCGGTGTATTTCGGGAGATTGAGCGATATAGAAGTAGCTGTCCAGGAGGTAATTGCGATTATTCAGTGAGTGTCTCTCTCTCTCTCTCGCTGTGCACGTGTGTTTCTCCGGAGGTGTCCGTTAAATTGATTGCCGGAGGGGGTTAACTTTAGCTCCAAGATTATGACTCTAGCGGCATTAGATGCGCTAATTTAGATTTGGTTAACAGCCGCGTTGCTGTGCGCTTAAGGTAACCAGCCCTTCTATAAATACGCGGCTCTCGCGGCTGTACACGCTCAATTTGAACTTGCACTCGTATATGCGCAAGCGTATAATAGGATCAAAAGCGCCCCCTTTAATTTTGGCGAATACATATAATGCGGCTATATAGGAGCGATTTTATTCACGGCTCGATCTTGTTTTTACTCTGTTTCAGGTGAGTCTGTTCGCAAATCTTCATAGCCCTTACAGACAAAGTATCATATTCTACATGGTAAGGAAAACTCAAGTTTTACATTAATGTATTTTCTCTCTCTCTCTCTCTCTCTCTTTCTGTGTGTGTCTGTCGCTCTATTATGCGTTTCGTAGCGTCCCTTGCGGAAAATGGTCTCAAAATTTGAATGTAAACTCTCGAATTTACCCTCAAAACTACACTGAGCAAATTGAGTGTCATCCGGAACCGAAGAATATTCTTAAAGCAGAGTGTATCGCCCGATAAAAAGAAAAATTCCCTCAATCGAGTGTTACGATTCGTTCCAGTGAAAAGACTGTAATTTCAAGAAAATTACACTCGAGTCGAGTATTTAACCCGAACAAATTAAATGCCGCAGTCGTATTACTCTCAAGTCGAGTTACTTCGCATAATTTTTCCCCATTCAAAATTCACCGCGCGAGCTCTCGGCGAGCACCAAAAATTCGCCGCACTATACACTTTCCGTAAGAGACGCGCATATACAGTTTGTGCATCCAGTTCGTATATTCACTTTCGAAAATCGAGCCGCGCACTCGTTCAAAGCCTTCGCGCCACGGCCTAACAGGCCACCTCCGCAAGTCGCAATCCTTCCGTCAAAGAGACGGAAAAAATGGGGGGAAGAATCCCCCCCCCCCCACGCTTTCGGGCCAGACAAGCGCGAAAACGCGTCGTAATAAATAAAAAGTGAAAACCTCCGTCGCGCTCACGAGCACCAGCCCATCGAGTGCACACGTATACGTATACACTCTCGCGGGCGCAGTGTGCCCATAAGGACGACTCGTGGAAGCAAGCGAGAGTAGGGGAGATAAAGAGAGAAAAAAATCTCGCGCGCAGTAGTGTGGGAGGAGGAGGAGGAGGAGGAGGCTCACATAACTCGTTTGGGAAGGCCGACTCTCTCTCTCTCTCGGCGCACTCGCAATGATTACGGAGTTCGCGGCATTGTGAGCGTCGCGACTGCAGCTCTCTCGCTCTCCGCAGATTCGTATCAAACGAGAGACCGTATACATACGTGTGTAATGCACGTCTGTGTGCGTCTGTGTATGCGTTCTCTCGAGGCCGTCCGTCGCTCCCTTCTCCCCAGCCTCTCTCGCTCTCGTCTGGCCCTAGAGACGACTCCGCGCCGCGCAGAAATAGCGTCGGCGCATAAATGTGAACTTGAGGGAGAGAGAGAGAGGAGAGAGAAAATCCGCGGCGCATAGCGAGGGAGTATACAAGAGCGCGATAAGAAGCCGGGAAAATCGAATTTGCGGGAATAAGCTAATTTCCAGGGAGTGCCTATACTGCAATTAATTATGGCGGCTGCTCTAGGTAACGAGATTAAAAGCCGTATATTATTTGCTCGTTGATTGTTTTATTAGCATATAGAATTCGACGAGGGCCAGCTCACTTTCGTTCGCCGCGAGCGCATAATCCCAAGCGTTATATGTACAGCTGGTTATACGGCTTTAATTGGCGCGTATCGTTGCCGCTGTAAAAATACGCGATTGTTTTTGTTTTTTCGGTAATTCGCGCGCGCGCGCATTACGAAACTGGAATAATGACCCGCGAGTCACCTCGAGCGAACTCGTTCCGCGCGGGCTAAAGACTTTCAATTTAAAACTGGAGTTTCTCATTAACAAGGCCAAATCAACTTTGTCGTCTGGCAATGGCCGCTCGCATTTATTCGCCCTTATTGCTTTGTCAAGTGTTTAACTAGTTTCCCCCCCTCCGACGCCTCCATTGAGGAAACGTACGCGTGTACATCGCTGCGGTATAAACACGTAAATACAAGTCACCGTTTATGTACAGCTCCTATTTTCTTTTTTTTTTCTAAACAACAATGAAAATAAACTAATTTCTATACGGCGCGGATCCCCAAGCCGTAAATAATAATCAAGCTCCGGCTCGTAAAAAATACTCGTCGAGACGCGCGGCGGCGGAAGCAAGAGAGTGAGAGGGGGGGGGGTCGCCTTTTTCCGCGATACCTCTTGCACGCGTGCGCTCGATTTCGCTTGCGGTGCAGCGGAACTCGTACGTCCTCGTATCCGCGTCTTAGCCGGGCCGTAATAAAATAAACCGTAAATCGCGCAACGCATCGATCGCCTATATACTCCTGCCGCTACTGCTGACGATGCGAAAAAAGTCTATACGTGTGTGTGCGTGAGATAGAGAGAGAGAGAGAGGCAGTCACGCGTCTTTCTCCCTCTCTTTCTCTTTCTCGTCGATATTCGCGACGACGACCGTTGATCTTTGTCACGGGGGGGTTATACGACTCGTATTTTCCATAAATATCCGCGCGTATGTGGCAATAAAAAATCGCCGGGTAAAATCGCCCTGGCCGCGCGGACGAACTCGCGGCAGCAATATCTGCTTCTCTCTCTCTCTCTCTTCCCCGCGCCGCGATCTCTATATGCGCACACGCGTGTGTACTGCGCGGCGAGAGGTGTACGTACACCGCCTCCTTTTTACCCCGCGAGCCTCGCACAGCCCGGCGGCAGCCAGTCGAGCAAGTTTTTCCCGTGAAAAAGTAGCCTTACGGAGAGCCGCGTCGACGCGCGCGCGGCAACGCGGGGAACGTGGAATATTTCTAGGCTAGATTTTGCAGTCCCGGTGCGATTAGCTGGAGTGTGTGTCAATAAGAATAATGGCGGATGATGATGATGGATAGGAAAAAGTGGAGTAGCGATGGGGAGAAACGCGTTACGCGTATATTCAAAAGATTTTGAGGATATCCGATGATTTCGATGTTTTTGCTTAATGTATAGCATGAAATTTCGAAAGTCATACATTTAATACAGCTTCTGTGGCCAATAAGTTGTAGCAGCGTAAGAGATTGTATTAAACGAGCGTCCGTTTAAAAATATAAAGTTTCGAGAGAAAATCATATCTTTTTCATTCTCGCGTGACTATCAGCGACAGTCGCATTTTTCAAAATTGAAAAATTTTTTTTTTATTCCGAATTAAAAAAAATTTAATCCTTAAATGTGTATAGCAGAGCACGGCGTCGAAATAACAGCTTACGTACACATCTAAAAAAAAAAACAATGCCAGCATAACGACCGAAGCTCTCGCGATAATTTTTACGTATATACCGGGAAAGCCGCTTCCGCGCGCGTAAAAAGAAAACCGCGTCATTCTTTCCCGCGCGCAGCTGCGCGGCGGCGCGCGTAGAGGTTAACGTCGCGTCGCGCGGCGGATACTTAGGTGTGCCTTGACCTCAACCTTGGGGCCCGTGGAATGCGTTCCTCGTCGCCGAGTTAGCGAACCTCCCGTATATCCCTTCTCTCGCGCCTCCAGTCGCGCTTACTTTGCCATCATCTACTCGCACGCACATATACGCGCTCGAGTACACGTACGCGTATATACATGTATTTACTGTATGTACATACTTGCTCTCGCGCTTCCTTCGCGCTCCGGCGATTTACGCTCTCGATTATAAAATCGCGCGAATATTTGCACCGAGCGAAATGACGAGCTGCAGTAGGCGTATACATAATTGCACTCGGACGTGTATATATATAACGAGTATGCGCGCGATCGACTGTGGAAAATCGCTCGAATTTCCCGGAGCGCGCGGGGGGGCTATAGAAGAGCGCAACGATTTAATAGAAGAGAGGTAGTGAGAGAGAGAGAGAGAAGGACGAGCCATTGTTCATTGTGCGCGAAACACATGCCGGCCGTATACTGGCCTCGGCCCTTATACACACACATACACATACGCGCGTACCCTCGTCGAGCCGCAGTCGTTCTTCCCTCCTCCTCCTCCTCATCCTCCTTTTTTTTCGTTGCCGAGTTACCAATCCGGTATGACCGCGTGACCCGTTTTGCCAGTCTCTCTCTCCCTCTCGTTCTCTTTCGCATTCGCGCTATCGAGAGAGAGAGAGAGAGAGAGAGAGAGAGAGAGAGAGAGAGACGACCGGCTTTGAAATTTCTCAGCTGCACAATGCAACGGACGAGTCGCATTGTATATGTATAATATACACTTCGCGTACGCGACTCTCCCTTTTTTTTCGAATTTTTCGCATCGCGTCCTCTCGCGCGTGTATTATTTTTGCGCCTCAACGACTATATGTGCGCTTATACACTCGGTGAAGTAGCTTCGAAACGATAATGCCCGCATCATCGGTTTCACTTTCGTCGGAGGAGGAAACTCGTCCGCGCGGGAGCGATCCCATTTTTTTCTCCCTCTCGATGTACGCGTACACACACAAGCACACACGCGCGTATATATAAGCGTCTATATAACCGCGTAATATAACCGCGATAAGCTACTGTTCAGCCTTCGCGAGATTCCGGTCCGGCTCCATTAAAGGATTCCACACTGCGTACGTACGTATACGTGTGTGGAGTGTATGCGCGTACACGAGTATGTGTGTATAGCTGGAGGAATGCGTCGTCCTCGTCGGGAGAGGCGAAGGAGGAGGTGGAGAAGAAGAAGAGGCGCAGACGCGAGAAGCAGAAGGCCAGAAGAGAAAGGACTGCAGACGGTGCGGTGCGCGCAAGAAAGCTGGTTCCGTTTTTTACTTTTTGTCCTTGGCAGCTATATGCGCGCCGGTGCAGCTCTCTCCCTCCCTCCCGGTAGTTTCGCGATAAAATCTTTATATGGCGCGCGAGAGCTCGAAAGCTACGGAATCGAATTCGCCCCGGCCGATTTAATCTCGATTATTATTATCGTCGTTGACCGGTTTACACGCGCGCGGCCGCGGAATAAAAAAGGAGTATAAATGAAAGTTTCATGCGGGGGCTACGCCGAGATTGTCCGGCTGTGTGTGTGTGTAGGTTCTTCCTTGGATTACGATCCAGAAACAACTTTTTTTTTCCTTCTGACCCTCGTCTCTCTCTCCCTCTCTATCTCTCCTTTATACACATCTTCGAGGATAAAATTTTACGGAGAATTATATCGTAAAATTTAACTCGATGTATAATCATCGATCTCTCGCAGGGTTGACGCTTGGGTATATCTGTATGTATATGTATTATGTATATCTACACGAAAAATCGGAGAGAAAGAGAGCTCTCTCTCTCTCTCTCTTTCTCTACGACGAATCTCGGCGGCGGATTCAACAGGTTGCCGCGACGCGCTCTCTATATATACATACATATATATATACTCTTTCTTCTACTCGGCTTCCTTCCCCCCCTGTGTCTCGTTCCAATTAGCGCTGGCCCGTCTTCTTCTTCTTCGACTCATCATTTTTCCTTTCCTTCCTCGACACGCTTCGATCGGCGCTACATGACAGATCTTTAATTAGGCCTGGTCGTGCTTTGCCGACTATAAAGTATGTGTTATAGATTATACGCGCCCTCGTTGCGCTGAATATTTATGCGAGTGCGGCTCGCAAAAAGGCTAATTGTCTCGCTTGTGAATATCATCGCGAGCTCGAGATCTGCGCTTGAATTTTTTTTTTTTTATTCCTGCAATATCGGAGCGCATTACTAGCTTGCAATTAATACGTTAAAGGCGTTTGTAAGTCAATTGAAAATTCAAATTCCGCGCCGCAACGCGTACGGCGGATGAAAAAGATAACTGGTTTAATTGCGACTGAAAAAAGTCGTATACGAGAGAGTCGTATACTGCGTTGGTTATATCTTGTAAAGTTTCGAGTTTATAGTTTGGGAGACTTTGAAAAAAGTGATTGTTATGCTGTTGTTACACTGCAGTAATGACAACGCAAATGTAAACTTGAAACTTTGTAAAATAATTGATAATTATAGAATAAAGAGCAATCGTCTTCTACTTTGTTATACTTTCATTTCTTTTTATAGTCATCTCGTCGTTCGCAGTACAATTCCGACGTAAAATTTGAATTCTCGTTTTGCTGAAAATTCACACTCGCCCGAAAACAGAGCAACGTCGAATTTTTCCCTGTAATATTCCCATACAAAAATAAATCCCTCGGCTTCCGAAAACCGAACCGTCGATCGCCCGTCCAAGCAGCGCGCTTACCCACCCAAAAAAAAAGAAAAAAAAAAATTTCCACCAGCAAATTCGGCCGGACACACACATACGCACAGCCTCATTCCTCGTCAATTATTCATCGAGCTTAACTCCGTGCGTATATGTCGAGCCGGCTATATCTGCCCGTACGCGTATCCCCCTCGCCTTCGAAATCCCTCTATCTCCGGGGGACTAAATATGCAGCGCGGTCGGCGAACGACGGCGTAAATCGCGGAGCCTGGCCATCGGCAGTTGACGTTGATGTTGACACGGTGTCGCGCGCGGTAACGAGTTTACGGCGCAGCTCGAGAATCCCTCCCTACGTGTGCATTCGGGGGGCTAGGAAACGGGGGCCGAAGATACGGCATTTGCGCGCAGTGGTGCTCGTTTCGCCTTTGCGCCCGGAATTCGCTTTTGGCACACATACGCGCGTGTCTTTTGTTCGGACGAAATTTTCGGCGGGCTTCTCGAGCTTTCGTTTAGACGTGGCGAGCGGATTCTAGAAATACACTGCTCGGGAAGGAGATTCGTTTGGGATAAAGGCGCCGTGGAGGTGGTGGGGATATGCGAAAATTCAAATTTCGCGCGCTTCGATGTACATAGATATGGACGATCGCGAATTGTAATAAGCTGCGAGATCGTCAGCTTCTGTTGTATGTGAAATAACACCGATGCGTTACTTGCCACCCTTATTCTATTGTTTTTGCCTCCTGTATTTTAATGGCGGGAAATTTGAATTTATATCAATGACTTTCGTAGATTTTTAAGACAGTGAGACACTTGGAAGACAGTTCACTGCTCGCGTGAAATTTTCTGTAAATAGGGGGCAATCATTACCCGCGGAAAAGGAATGATTTTTGCGCTTGGTCTTCGCGGTGCGCTCGTCGCCTGTAATTTAACCGAAGCCGTGATCATCCTGACGACTTGATGAAAATCGCCGGGCGCCTTTAATGAGCAACTCCCGCGCGCGCGGCAACCATTATCGGCTCGACTGCTGTTATACAGCGTTAGGCGGAGATGAAAAGCTTTTGGCCCCGCTTATCAAGCAGCCGACTCATCCTTCGATTATTATTTTCAAGCGAACGAAGGCAGACTTGTCGGAGAGTGGAACACCTTTCGAAAGTAAATTTTCACCGCGGTTTCATCGACTTTTCCTTGCGGATTCGTATATCTTGAGAGAACTGTGAATCGAGCTGTAGAAACGAGTTTATTCGAATTGATTGAGGCATCACGCGTGGTATATTGCATTATTGCGGATGGGTCAATAAATCAATAAGCTCATTAGATTCCCGGGAAAAATTTCACGTCGAATTTCGGTGGCAGTTTCTGAGGCAGAAATGAAATCGAATTCGCTCCGCTCAGAGAAATCGTAATCAAATAAACGATATGCTTCTCCGATAAATATGCCGTCACCGCGCGCGCGCTGAAACTTTTCATGCAATTGCGCTCGATGCAACTGCTAATTAACAGAGTTACAAATATGAACAAATGGAAATGTTGCATTAGTCGGTGAAACATATTTACAGAGCTCCGTATTCGGTTTGCCCGCAATGACGCTGTCAATATTTAGCGACAGAGCCGTATATAAGACAATCTAATTTTGATTTTCATTTCTATCTGATTTTCATGCGCTCGTGTGCGCACCTCCCCCAATTAATGCAGCCTAGGCACGTAAAACGCGAATATATAGAAATTAATAGTTATCCCCTTATATACCCGGCAACGATTTCGTTTTTACAGTCCGCTCCACATAAATACCTTGCAGAGTATATCAATAAAACATTTTATATAACAATATCCCGCTACGCACTTTTATCGCGATATTTTATTATTGCAATAGTTTTTACAACGCGCAGTGGCCCTATAAAAGAAAAAATGGCCTCGAGCATAAATCCCCATCGAATTCGAGTATTCCAAGCGCGAGCGTATAACGTCAATTTTTCAGTAAACGTACGAGGAGTCGCCTCGGTATATATATATATATATATATATATACAATTCGAAAAACCGAGAGCGAGTATATATACATACGCGCGAGAGAAAGAGCAAAGGGATAATTGCCTGCGACGCGCGGCTCAAGATCAGGCCATGCGAGTCGAAGGTCGCTCGTGCAATTTAACGGGATTTATCGGACTCCCGGCACTCTTAACTCAGGAGAGGCCGACTCCTCGGAGGCGCTGGAATTTTCCAAACTTCTGACTTTCCATCCCTCCCTATCCCCGCCTCCCCCATCGCTATATATAATTCTCGGCGAGCGACGCTCTCTCCCTTTCTCCGGCAGCCTATATATGTATATTCAAATCCCCACACGGTATCCTCGCTCTCGAATATATATTTCTCGTCTTTTCGACTGCGCGCTCCCCCTTTTTCTCGGCCGGTCGGTGCGTCTCACGCTCGATCGCGCTGCTTCACGCCTCGCCGGACAGTTTCATCGACTGGCCGAAAAGGAGAGGAGGAGCGCAGGAGACTCGTCTCGGCGATCGCCATAGACACGAGGAGAATATTCGGTGGGCCGACGCCGGAAAATTCCATAACTGCCGTATCGTTATTACGTACTGTGGGCTTAGCTAATTATGCGCACCGCTGGATTATCAATTATGCAGCTGTCGCCTACTACCGCTGTAATTGGCTTTACGGACAGCAATTACTCGGCGAATATTATTCCGACTACGGGGCTGACCTGATTAACGCGTAAATAAAAGCTCTATTATTGACGCTGAAATTGATCTTAACCCAGAAACGTCGTATACTGTACGACTTTCTTTCTCTCTCACGGAAGGGATGAGAAATGATAAGGCGCTTCTTTCGTACGTACCTATGTATATATATACGCCGTCTCGCGCGAGTCGAAGCTCGACGTGTCGACGTTTGAGGGTCATCCCTCTGCGATATTCGGCTGCGCTCAGCCGGAAAGGCGCGGAAGACAAGAAGCTCCTTTCTTTCCTCGGCTGACCTGACCTCGACTCTCTTCACTTACTTTGCCCCTGCAACCGATCGTCGCAGTCCATTGTTTGTACACTCGAGTGTTGCTTTTTCGCGTAAAGATGATTTGTCAATAAAACGGCGTACGAGTCAAAACAAGATTTTTTTCGTTAATCTAAAGACACTTTTTAAATTGTAAATTTTTTTCTAATTCGTCAGTATTATATTATTTTAATCACTGGACTGATAATAGTGACCGCGTAAAATAGACCGAATCATCTGCTACGCAGTGAATATTCACAACGCAAATTAGCTGGGAGCAATATAGTCATCGAAATGCGCATATCGAATGAATCGCGAAATTTTCACTATTCGAAACGCGATTAGTTAGTCTCGCGCAAAACTTGTTCCGCACACATCGGCAGGAATTTGATAAATTTATACGTCAAAAAAAAAAACCTGGACTTGCCGCATGTATATCCGTATACATATCTGTCTATATACACGATTCCCATAGCCCGAGCAGTTTGAATCAAACTTGAAGCAATCGCCGTATAACCTCAATCTTGATCTTCCGTCAATATACTCTCCGGCGCGCAGTAAAGAACGAATCGAAATAACCGAAATCTATATATAAAAGCACCCGACCGTAGGAGTGAGAGAGGAGGGGGGGAGTACAGTAGAGAAGGAGTTACGGCAAACAAGAAAACTACGCCGGACTATCATTCCTCGTGAAAGCGCGGCAAATCGAAATCTGTGTTTTAAGCGCAAAGAAAATTGAATCGCGCAAGTTGCGCCCTGTTATACGCGCGCGCGCGCGCGCGCGGGAAATTTGAAAGCCGATGTGTATATAAAAGTTCGTTAAAGAGTCGGTAATCCGCCCGCGGCGATAAGAAAACTTTTCGCGGCTCTCTCTCTCGCGTAGTATCGTCCAAATGACGATTTACCTCGGGACGAGATACTCCCGAGAACCCCGAGAGTTTCGCGCTTTATAGAATCAATTTTCAAGCGAAATCTACGCGGAACACCGGGGTCTCGAGTGGCACGCCCCGAACTATTTCGTCCCCGGCACGTTTTGTATATTATACATCGATGCGTTAATGCCGACGAAGCACCAAACATTCACGCGTACACAGTAGTGCACATTTTTATTGATTATTGATTGGAATGTCCGGGACGCGTTACCCGAGCTTGTCCCTCGCTGTCCCCGTGCGTTTATTCGGCGATCGCACTTTTCGCACGAGCGATTACGCGGCAACATGCAAATCTCGGCGAGGAATCGCGCGCAGTCGCTTAAAGAGAAATAAATCGCTTCGTTCCCCGCCGAAAAGTTGCTCTCGCGCGACGACGACGACGAGAGCGTGAAAGTGAGGGGGAGAGGAGGAGAGAAAAGAAAGAAGTCCGCGCCCCGTCACTTTGCCCGACGCAGCGAGCGATTCCCGCGGTCGCACTGCTTCTCTCTCCCTCCCGCATTATCATGAGCAAATTTGACTTTCCTTACCGAGCCTTTCTTCCTGCTACTTCTTCTTCTTCTTCTTCTTCATCTTCTCTCTCTCTCTCGCGACGACCTCGAAACTTGCTTCTCTCTCTCCTCCGCGACGACGACTGCTGCAGTCGCCTGGAAAATCGCCGTTATTATCGGCTCGCTTATTTTCTCGCCCGAGCTTCTTAATCGCGACGGCAAACATTTTTCTTTCTACTTCCCGGGGAGAGGGAGGCTCTTCCCTTGTGTTCCCTCTCGCGCCCGCGGATCGCTCTCTTACGTATTCATTGCCGCGCGAAGTTTGCCCGCGGTGAGATTTGTTTTTCATGGAGTGTGTCAGCTTTCTTCTCTTACAAAAAAATAAAAAATTGTCGTTTCTCTCGCTGCGACAAGCCGCTGTGCATCGCGAATAATGGAATATTACCTTTTTTTGTGTGTTTCAGGTAAGCCAAATAATACGCTGTAGTAGTGTACTGTAGACAATCGATTGCGCGCGCCCACACGAGCCGTGAGTAAAACAATATTGTTCTCCAGTATTTGCGCAAAATATATGTACTCTCGAGATTTTAGTGTTGACACTCATTCTCGAGTATTTACGCGCCCGTATGAGCGCAATGCTGAAAATTCACCCTCGAGCGCGTGTAATAACGTTCGAATCGACACTCAATGGGGGGGGGGGGGTGTGAGCTATTATTGGATGTTACACGCGACTTTGAGAGTTTTGCCCGGTCCCAATTTATGCGCAACGTTCTCATTGCAATTTGGAGTATGAATTCGAGAGTATTCTCCACAAGAGGGAGTGAGAGAGGGGGGTGTGTGTAAGCGTAATCATAAATTTGATGAATAATTCGATTGCGGGGGCGGCTATGGGTCGATAATAATTTATCGCGACTCGCGTGCGCTGCATGTGTTCTCAAAGTCGCGGCATTATTTTATTCGAACTGGAGCGAAAGGTTACAGCGCGTGTAACGTTATTTCAAGGAGGGAATAAAACGAAATTTAGGCGCGTATAGAAAAGTATAGCAGTAGGGCGTAAAGTGGAAAATCCGTGAAACTCAAAAGAACGACGAGAGGTTCGGCGCGCCGCCGCTGCTGCGCCTTTTCGAGTAAAAAGTTGAATGGGGTAGACTGAAACGATGCCTTGTTATTTCACTCCACTGGAACTCTATACATATTTTATTTCGCCAAACTTTGCGCCTTTACCCGGGGGGAATTCCTCCGCTTTCACTCTCGGCGAAAATTTCGATGCGCTTTTATATACTCGCGTCGAGATCCCGTGAAGAGGGTAGGGTGGGGACGGAGGAAAAAAAAAATCAGAAAAGCGGAAGACTATCAATTCCAACGCTCTTTTTAGCACCTACAACGTAAAAATCGGCGCTGACGATTCGAGCGCTGTCAGTTTTATTTTATGTTAAGCGTAAAAATAGCGAGAGACAAAGAGCGGAAAGAGCCGTGAATACTTAATTGAAAACTAATCGATCGTATACCGTCTAACGTATAGACATGAAAATAGATCGACGATGCTTCTGTGCGTCAGTGCTACGGACGATAAATGATGAATTGAATTTTCCTCTTGCAACTTACATCGAAAGAATTGATGCTTAACCGCCAGCGTCGTCCGTTGAATCGTGCAAGTTACTGATAAATTAACGCCAAAATCTCCCAATCCTACTGAATAATTATATCTGACTTCACTGAAAATTCCCAGTGTTAATAATTAAATTTATCTTACGTCTCCATCAATTCGCGATTGCTTCGACCCGCGTCTCGGTAAGCTCGTTATATTAATACGCAATCTCGGGAATCCCAAGAAGCCGGAAACCAATTGTAATATCGGACGAATTCGTTAATCCAGTGGCCGAGTCTCCTCGTTTCTGATTGCCTGCGTGTGTACACGTGTATGGCTATATCTATGTGTGTGTCTATCTATCTCTCTCTCTCTCTCTCTCTCTATCTCAAACTCCCACATCCCCGGTTAGTCCCAGGAACAATTTCGTCGAATGGAATGCCAAAGTAGCTGCGCTCGTAAAAAATTAACCGACCGCCAGATTGGTACCGGCTGAGCGAGCCCATGAAAAAAAGACGAGACGACGCGGAAAATTCCGGGAACGCGCCTCTCTGGCTCTATAATGTTCCTCCGTACACATGTATACATGTATACTTCGCGTGCGAGCGTGCGCATGTGCGTACGTGTATATAATACACGCGCCGGAGCCTCGGCTCCTGAAAAATGAACGCAGACGAGATTCGCGATTTCCGGATGTATCGTGGAGATATGTACGGAAAAATTGCGACAATCAGGAATTCACGACTACCGGAATATTCATGCCCAAGGACACGCGCACAGACGCGTACACGCGCGAGCAATTAACTCCGGCTAATCTGGCGTCACGATATTTAGCGCATGACTCGGGCGAAGCTCGCGGTACTCGGGAAAATCGATGGGACCCCGCCAGCGTAGGCTCGAGAATGAAGTTCGCCCGTCGCGATTTGCTTTTGCGCGCGTTTATAGACTTGATTTTCCACTTTACGGCCGCGCGGTGGATTTGGAATTGTTTGGATTTAATGAATGAGTCTGTGCGGGTTTGAATGCGTAATGGCGAGAATTTTTGAGGAGAGACGGGATGAAAATGAAAAATTTTCCGGAGAGATTATGGTGTAATGATAATAGATAATTCGTTGATATTGAATGCGAGATCGAACGTTGAATGTGTTCAACTATAAGTAAATGAGTAAGTGCACTCGATGTTAGGCTTGCGCTAATTTTTTCGTACTCGAAAATTATGCTCTCAAATTGTCGGATCGTCGAAAGGGAGAATTTTTTTTTAAACTAAATCCCCAGCCAGTCCATTCGATTGTATATACACCCTTTAAATATTGACCCGCGGATACAAATAACATCGAAATATCCCGGAACCCCGCGATTATTCAGCGAATCGCGTCAAATTACACGCATATATACATGTGGACGCCAGAGCCAATCACGTTAATGGTCGGCGGGCGTTTGTTTATTATTAAAATTAATTCGGGACGTGAAATGATTGCTCGGAGCAGTGAATTTTTATATTCGGACATCTACCCGCGTCTTCCGCTCGAATAACGTGTAATGCACTTCCGCGAGATGAGCTCATATTTCAGCGGGGGGGAGGAGGCGGTGGAGGTATATATGTCCGAGATTAATAACTCGAAGGGAGATTTTTCGCGCGAGTCTCTCGGGAGAGAGAAAGAGACTGAGCCGGAGTGAATTTACAAAAGGAAAAAGTGAAACGCGAGGGAGGCAGGGGTCAGGCTCCTTAAAAGGAAAAAAAACTCTCGGCTTTTTAGACATTATTAATGGTTTTTGCGCAAATGCACGGCGAGGCGAATATTTATTGTTATTGTTAAACTCGCTAAAAGCTATTTTATGGTATATACAACTGTACTCGTGCGTATACGCTCGAGTATATAGGTTAATGGTTTCCTTGGAAGTTGTAAAATTATTTTACAATAAATATCGATTTCGGCTATAAAACCGTTATGCGTACGCAGCGATGGAAGCTGAGAAATGCTGTACAATACATCGAGCGGTGTCAGTGCAAGCTTGCGAAAATTAACATTTTCCGTGTTCGCTCTCTCTCTTTCTCGAAAGCGCTCGCTCTTTCTCTGTCGGCGCAGGCAACAGAGACGTACGAAATTCCGAATATGCCAGCGCAGTCGTCGGCCAATTAAAAAGTATCGGGAAATTTATGCTTTATCGCCGCATATCGCGACAAAGCGCGGAGAGAGACGTTAAAAATTCGAAAGTCGTAACAACGTCGATTTACACGCTACACCTTTGCCGCGATGCAAAAACTTGGAAAAGCTCTGAATTAATTTTCGAATGCGATGAAGCTTTGTTGGATCCGTAGCATTTTTTTTTTTCAAAAAAATTCCAATCTCAACCGATCTCTCTCACACAGGCACACAAATTCGAGTGTACGCACACACTCACAATTCAGTCTCTATCTCCGAGCAGGCCACATTTTCGGCATAGCATCGCGCGAAGATCCCTCGGGGAAATACCAGTGGCGCTCGCGCATTGTTCACCGGCAACTCCTTGGTCAATATAACTGCTCGGGCTGATGCTGGAATCCCCCGCTTTCCTCTCGAACTGCCTCTCCGCGACTGAATGAGAATGCAGGGAGAGAGCGAGAGCGAGAGAGAGAGAGAGACCGTTGATTGATTGATCCAGCTCTGTTTAACGTAGAGAGATCGTCGTTACATTGATGAAAAGATTCGTTTGAATGAGAAAGTAACGATAATAATGCGAAGAAAAACATTAATTTTCACGTCTTTTCGCTCGCTCAAATACATTGTACGCAAATCGTAATTCGAGTAACGCGATTTCCATCGACGCGTAATAAGTAAGCTCAAGTTTCCCAATCTCATCGGACGACGTGTACGTATACACGCCGCGAGCTCTACGCACTGCATCCTCGAGAATAATACCGAGTGGACGAGTTCATCTGTTATCGCGCGCAGCATCTCTTATCGGCACTCGAAGTTATCGCAACGACGGGAAGGGAGAGAGCCGTGAGGAGAACATGGGCTCAAGTATAACGCGCGGCCCGGAGTAGAGTAGCTCTCAGTAGCGCGCGCACTTCCAACACTTCATCCATCCCTATCCGTAGGGTACGGCAGACACACTATGCGCTATATACGGATAATATAACCCTGTAGCTGGGGGGAGGGGTTATACACAGCGCGACAGCATCGCAGTAGTAGTATAGGCTCGTCTGCACACCTGCAGCACTCTAGTCTCGCGCAGTTCTCTCTCTCGCTCCTTCGCTCGTATCTTCATCAACTCGGCTTTCGGCAATAAAGCCGTCTACGGTTTTAGTGCCGTGTCTCGATGTTCTTTCCCCGATCTTGACGCGAGCGCGCGGCCGCGCGGTAGCGCAGGGAACGGGGTATTAGGAGCGCGTGGATCGATGAACAATAGATACATAATTTTCCAATTATACCGCAATTTTGTATTTATATTACTGTGAGGATCCTGCGGGCTGTTTGATAGCCGAGTGGCGTGGCAGCCCTTCGTTTATATTTTTTCCCGCCTTTCGACGACGGCTTAACGAGTCTGGACAATGGAATGGATAATATTTTAAGGGGCTAATAAAAGGGGGTGAATAGCCGGCGCGAATGGATGCGCGTTTTCTCTCTTATATTGTTTTACTTTGTGGTATACACACCGCGAGAGAAATCAATTTCGCCGCTCGTTTCATTGGCGTATAAGGAGAAAGAGATAGAGGATTTGCAGTCCCCTATACCCCCCCCCTTCTCCATTTTTGCTGCTGTTTGTTCGCGCGAAGAAGATTTGTGGGAGGACTGTTCGTATTTATTTTTTTTAACGGCACGTTCGCGGAAAATAAAAGTTGATTGTGGAACGAATGCCGCGGATATATTCGCGTGCCGTTGCGCAGGGGACGTAATAAAAATGGACGGGCGCTGAATAAATAATCGTAAAGAGTTATCAGCTATCAGGAAAGTTCATCAGCATAAAGGGCAGGCCGCTGCTCTGTTTTATCGACTTACCGACCGGTGCTTGGGACAAATTTTTAGCGGATATCTTTGCTTCAAATGTATTTTCCAGCTGGAAATTTTATTTATGTACAGAGGGGTCAAGGAAAAGGGTGGTCGGCTACTTTTATTTCTTTCTCGTATTAGAAAAAAAAAAATTTAATCCTGCTTTATCGATCGATTTTAGTTTAGATTCCACGGAAACTAAAAAAGTGGACAAACCTTATATTGATATCTTATACAGACATCAGATGTACTTATTATAGAACTGCTATACCTATAAGCACTTCAGGTGTCAGCCTCTTACTGCCAGACCGTTAACAAAATTTTCAGATCGGAAGCTCGCTCCGAACAGCCGCTTCATTGAGCAATCAGTACTCACTAAAAATAGAATTGATAAAGCTGAACTATGAGTGATAAATTTTTTTTTATCAATGCATAATTGGGTTGGCTTTGAAACGGCAGAGCCCGTGGCCGTGCTCACGTATCATTATTAACAAAAATTCGGGTCGTAATTTGATTGCCATGGAGATTCTCTCCCTGAGTGAGGTATACATATATATACACACACTCGCGCATACACACATCCACGTCGCGACGGAAGTTCCATTTAAATTATTATTCATTATTCATAATGGATCGTTCGACCGTTCGCGAATCTTCGCCTGGGGCAATGACCAGTGCAAATTAATTGAATAGATGGGAAAAATTAAGTATTCAAATGACGTGCAATATACATGGAAAGATCTCTACCCCCTCGATACATACTTTCGCCCGCCGCGGCTCACTGTCTCTCATTTCAAGCTCGGATTTATTTCGTGCGGTCGGGTGAAAAAGTTTCCGCTCGATCGCCCGCGTGAATATACGCGAAATCGCATTACACACGCGCGATCGATGTATTTTGCTTAAATTATATCTAGCGCTACGTACGCGCGACTCGAAGATTCCAACCGTCTTGCAGCGCGAGAATTGTATTCTATACCTGTATGCAATAAATTTTCTTTTATAATCAGTTCTGCTATGTTAATAACTCAAAAAATGTACTTTGCACCATTTGATTTTGGCTTTTAAGGGCTCAATCGATAAGATCTGTCAATTAGATTCAAGTTCGAGTTGGCTTTCCCAACGCAGTATGTACATTATTTTACAATCAGCCGGTGAGCTTAAGAAAAAAATGTCCATTTCACGCAAAACGCGCGGGAGACCATACGGAGTCGCGATTTCCGGGAGAAAAAAGCTTACGCGAGCACCCTGCAGGCGCCTCGTGCATTTTTAACGATAATCCGGAGCACGGGTGCCAAAGTAAAGTTCGAAAGGTGTTGCTGAGGTAACAAGCGCAAGCCGAGTGAAAGGCTTTGCTTTGCCGGCAAAAGGCGCCGGATTACGCGAGGCTTTGGCCTTGCCAAGGGATCAACCCTCTAAAACTCTCTCTCTCTCTCTCTCTCTCTTTCTCTCTCCCCTTTGTCTTCTCCCCCCTACCTCCCCCCATCACCCCTCCTCTCTCTCTCTCTCCGCGCAAAGTCCGCGCGTACGCGCGCCCCAGCGCTCGTGCGAAGCTGTTCGTCAATTAGCGAGACTTTCTTCACTCGGCGCCGATTACTCTCTCGACTTTCATCATCTTTGCGCGCGAGGGGGCGAGACCGTCAAGGTCGATGCGCGCCGCGCTGAGTGAGAAAAGTGAAGGGGCGGAGGGACGACGAGGGAACGCACTTTTCTATTTCTGGGTACGGTGTGATACGGTGTAACGCGCGCGTGGGTGGGCCCTGCGTCGAGCTTTCGTTATTCCACTTTTTTTTTCTCCTCATTTTTTTTTGCAGCCGCGCGCGCGTTTCATTCCCCTCGGTTATACATATATATATACGCGTGCTTTCGCTGCCTGTAAAAGACAAATCATGTGAATGATGATCGTAAAAAAATTTACGACGCCGGAATTGTAAAAAATTACTCTTTCGGCGTCGGCGCGAGAAAAAAAAGGGAAAGCGTGCAGGGGGCGAAAAGTTCGACGCTACGGAGAGAGACAGAGAAAGCGAATTTCAACCTCTGTCTATCCACGCGTCCGCTCGATGTACCGATCGAAACGAAATTGAATCGTGTGTGCGGCTGCAAGAAACAACATCTTTTCGCGTTTCTTCGCGTGCCGAGCGCAGAGGCACTAAAAAATTACTCTGTATCCCCTTTTGCGTATAATGTGTGTGGGTGAGTGAGGAGAAGGGAAAAAAAATTGGCGCGAAGGTGCAATTTTTACTCTCTCTCTCTCCCGAGAAGACGAAGACGACGGGAGCTTGCGCGCACGATTTTAATTAGCGCGTTGCTCCTGCCGCCGCTGCTGCTGCTCTCACACATACACACACGTATACACCCACACATACGTGCATATGTATAGATATACGCATTAAACAGAGAGAGAGAGGGGGGCTCGTTCGATTAAATTATTAATTAACGCTCGCGCGCGCGAACGCGCGGAGAAACACCACATCAGACGATTTACGGCCTAAGACACAGGCGGGCGGGCGCTGTATATATATATATAATATACAGTCGCGTATCCGCTTATGGGGCATTATTTCTCCGACGTGCGCTACTCGCGCGCGCCACTTCTTCGCAAACAATATCTTTGTAATTTTATCGTAAGACAAGTGTACGAGGCTTTATTGGACGAGTAAATATTAAAGGCGGTTATACGTGTAAGTGCATTAATACGAAACGCGTTTGTACAAGCCTCTGAGAGAGAGAGAGAGAGAGAGAGATTATTACTGCAAATGAGCGCGTTCGCTATGGCTAATTTAATTCTGAGAAGAGCCCGCCGCGTTTGCACTTCCGTTGTTATATACACGCGGGATTTCATTGTAATGGAGTCCATTGTGCGCGCGACGGTGTGTTTGAAGTAAGAGTATTACACGATTTCGGCGGGTGTGAATATTCGATGGGGCGCGGCTCGGGAAAAGGTTGCGAGATGTACACAGTCGCGCACGTCTTGTTGGATATATGTCGAATTTCAAAAAATAAATGCACCTTTCTTTGGTCGAGAATTCTGAAAAAATTTTTTAAGCTAGAGATTTCGGACCAATCGGGACTTTCTTCTGTAAGCCAGAAGACGATGAATAATGTCGAGGAACACGGGAAATATCGAATATGAAAATTTAACATGGGGAGGCATATGGAGAAACGAGAAAAAAATGGCTATTCGGATTTTTATTATTTTTTGTCATTAATCCAGTATTTTGTAAAAAATTAATTTTTTGTAAAAAAAGCGTGAAATCGCTCAGAAATATGGTTACTAGAAACTTTTCCCATGTTCCTCTGCACTTTTGACTATCTTTCGACTCACAGAAGAAAGTCTAATCGGTCCGAAATCTCTAGCTTTAAAAAAATGTTTTCGATTTCCAAACCAAAGAAAAGTGCATTTATTTTTTGAAATTCGACATATGTGTTAGCTGCGAAGGATCGTTCGATCGTACATTTTCCGCGAGTCGAAATAGTTTATTGATTGAACAGTGTCGTTGGATTCTTAATTAAAGTAGACAAGAACGAGTGTAGTCAGCAATTTTACATTATGCGACAAAACCATTGCGACCTAAAGCCGCAGTAATTATACCGTTTGTCCTGCGCAATCTACGGGAAAAATTGAATCGAGCAGCTTACGAGGCATTAATATAAAAGGGCCCATCATGAACCTACCTCCACAAATATCATAAGCTTATTTAACACAGACGCAACAGTTATAGTACACCATCCCACTCGAGAAAACGCGAAATTTCCTAGCCTCTCGAGTCTCCTCTCGTCTCGGTTATAACTTCCCCGCGTATTCCCGGGCATCGCTGTACACACAGGACGTGCGCACACTCCGGCACACACAGACGCGTGCGCGACTGCACCGCCTCTCCGCGTATTCCCCGTCGTCTCTGCGCAGGCTGCGGCTTCGCCCGCACATACATCGTCGAGAGCGCGAGAGCAGAGTCGAATCCGCGGCGAGGCTAATCTCGGTGTAAATGTGCGGGCTTCTCCCGCGAAATACACGCCTACGTATACAGCGTATGGAGCAGGTAGTTGTACATCGAACAAAGCGACTTTGCCATGTAGTTTCGCGTGAGAATTCGGACGGGGCGCGCGATGAGCTTTCGACTGCGATTTCCCCGGTAATAATGATCCGGCCGAGCTCGTTACGGTTAAAGCGAATTTTTATTCCGCTGTATTTGCGCCTTGCGGCGCGCACACGGGGGATAATTACAGCGCGAGCGGCGAGAAAAAAAAAAGAGGACCTCCCTAATATAAGAGGGCGCGCGCACCTCTCGAAAACGTCGCCCTCGCGCGCACCCGAGTGCGGGGGGCGGCTGCCGTAGGCATCAAACATCGGCTCTGGAAAGCTCAGCGCAGCTGGAAATTCATCAAAGCTCGCGCGCTCGCTCGCCGGGGCAAACAAAAATTTAATCATCCCCCAGCATTAAAAGCCCTCGGCGACGACGCATCCCCTATGCGCATATATACACCGCGCGTATTATATACATATATGTATTATGCGGCGCGCGTATACGCGCACTAGACACGGCGCGTCAACGGCAGCCGGTCATTTGCGCGCACAAAGCGCACGTAGCCAAGACTTTTCCGGTCGAATGAAAATCCCTCTGTGCTTGCAGCGCGCCTCCCTGTACTCTCCCGGGTTTATATAGTTTCTCTCTCTCTCCCGGCCGCTTTTCTGCGCCGCGCAGCGTCGACGCTCGTACACATACACGCATACGTAGACGCGCGTATATACACGCAAACAGACGGACACGTCTGTAGTCCGGAGTGGGGGAAAGGGCGGGGGGTTGGGGGGGGGGGGCGCGAGAGGGGCGAGTTGTCAGTTCTGCAGTCGTGCAAGTGCCCCGCGGGTACTTCGACGAACCAATTAAGCTCGTTGGATTGTAAAGGCTGCTTTTAGGGCGCGCACGAGTGCGTTACGAGCAGTTCTCCCGTGCGCTGCGCACGTGTGTGTCTCTCTCTCTCTCGCCCTCTGTGCGAGCACCTGCGTATATACATGTATATACGACAGCGGCGAGAGGAGAGCGTGAGCGTGGAGCGTAATGGGTCAGTTTTATGACGGGCTCGCGCCACGACGCAAGCTCTCGCTCGCGAGTTGGTTTGTTTCTCCGCGGGGGGGGGGGGGGGGAGCTTCCCGCGCGCACAGCTATACAGACGTGGAATACTACACGGCTGGAAGGTATTATGAGTATGTGCGGGGGATGATAGGGCTGGGAAGGGGGAGAGATGATTCGGTTGCTTCCTGTTGCGCGTTTGCCGAGGAGGATTTTACGCGTCTGGATTGCAGCGCGTGCTCGCGACTTGTAATGACGAGGATTCGCGAGAATTACCGTGGAATTTGCGTATGGACTTTTGTTTCTGCGCGGGCGCGCGACGAGGAATATGTTTTTGCATCGGTCGCAGCTGGAGCGAAAGTGTAGAGACTCGTTGAAATGTTTTTAAAAATTAGAGAGATTCACAATTTACAATGTGTAAAAAGCTGAAACTAAAAGCTCGGCTAGACCGGTAGACAGAAATCATTAGCGACGCTCTAGAAGGAAAGCCGGAAGCGAAGAACTTGCGCTCGGGCGCTTCGTATACGAGCGAAACTTTGGCGCTTGATTAGACACTTATAACGTGGATGGCAAGCTGCTGCTCGGCATTATCATTCGCTCGCGTTGTTATCCGGCACCAAAATGCTTTTCTCGAAGACTCGCTAATCCACGGTTGTTCTGCCGATGCTAATGAATTGTCGCGTAGTCGGGCGTATATTTTAAGATAAGATCAAAGTGCTTTTCGCAATTAAAAGCCGGTACGTGCGTGTCAGGTGAGTCAGTGAAAAACTGGTTTATCCGAAATATTCCCTTGCGTCCGCGAGACTCCCCTCGACACAACCTTTTTGCGAATTCGAAAACAAAAAAAAAACAAAAGCGCTTCTGTCTCTCGCAGTGTTTGCGCGCCCAGCGAAAAACATTCGAAAATCCGAGAGCCCATACGTACAAATATCCTGTCTAAAAACAATCGTCCTATATGTATTTTTCGACGCTCCACCGCGGATAATTTGATTTTCGAACATGTCGCTGGCGTTCGTGCGAGGGTTTCTTGGCGCAATTTCCTTTGTTCGCGCGTGCAATCTTCGGCTTTGCCCTCCCCCTTCTCCAGCCCCCCCCCCTTCCATACTCCCGTAAATCCCCCAATCGACGATGGCGTATCCCTTCGCATCTGCTTTGCTCGTCGCGCCTCGACGTGAAAATCCCATGTTTGTTTTTGGTTATCGGCTGTTTGATAAAGGAAGAGAGACAGCTGAACAACGGTGCAATTATAGTCGAAATCTAAGGGATACAGGGTTTAATTTAAAGAAAATTTTTGTCTCGTGAAACGTGACTGCTTGTCCAAAGTTTTCAAAAGTTGTAAATGAATAATTTCACAATGATGCGCAAAACTGGATTGGCAAAGAGCACAGTCTTGGAGATTTTGTCTAATTCCCTGAAATTTCCGTTAAATGTTCTTACCGCGTATAACCGTTACGAATTTACTTTCACGATACACAGCGAAAATTATACACCTGTATTTTCATGTATGTAATGTTTTTTTTGTTGCAGGTAAGTGTGCATTAAAAGACTGGAGCCTAGTTTCGAGGTTGTAACAAGTTAGTACAAGGGCTATTTTTAAGATATAAAGGGATATCAAATTTTACAAGCTTAATACTTAGCCATAAAGGTCCTCTAAAAGGCGCATAATGTGCGCAATGAATCGTGAAAAAATGTATGCACAAGCTCCACCACGGCTAACCTACATAATATAATTTAATCTGGGGGCTTTTTTTCATAAGCCATTAAAAAGCTTATCTATTCCTCGGGCGTTTTAAGAGTATAAAACTATTTTCCAGCAAACAAACTCGCTTGTTATAAAACGCGCATTCCAGCGCTGTGTATCGAATTCCTTTTAACGTAGCAATCGACCTTTTCGAAATGCTTGCACGATCATTGTGATTTAATTAAAATTATACGGTTAGTTAAAAAATTGAAATACTTCCGCGTAATTTACACTGGTCAATAACCACTGGAGAATATGACGCAAATATGCAAGTACATACGCGGCCGAACGAAAGAATGCGGCACACGGCGAGCGATATACGTACAATTTCAATAATAAAATTTTTCCTTGATTATCAATAATATGTTTGCACAAAATAAACATAAATTTCCAAAGTCCGTTACATAATACTCAAATACTTATATTGCATTCCATTACTCTCGAACAAAGCGCGGCCATTACTATCTTTGCACGTACAATGACTGCCGAGTGGAAGATAGCGCAGTTAGCGATGTTCTTTGTGCTTTTTATCGGCGAACTCTCGAGTCATCCGTGTGGAGGGGGAGGGGGGGGGGGAGAAATACCCCCTGGGCATCGGCCATGAAACCGCGAGCTAAAAGGTCTTTCTATTATTTTTCAATTGTCCGCCTCATCAGACAAAAGTGTAACGAATTTTCTCTCGTGTAATTGAATTTTTTGCTTCTTCAAAATTAATTAAAAAAACTACCGGCGGCTATGGTGGATATAACTTTTTCGGGGCTTTTTATTATTCTTTGCGTTTTTATCCCCCTCCGTGCGCGGCTTGCCGCTTTGTTCTAGATTGAATTTTCTTTCTTCTTAACTCGTTGGCGAAAACCAAATAGTTATGCGAACTTTCTTGTTTCGTAACAGAACGTCACGTAATTGATGGTGCATTATAGTCAATATAATTTTTAATAAATAATAATAATAATAATATAATTCCGCACGTGCCATGTCAAAATAGAAAAATCTTAATTTTACGGGACGAGACATTTTTTTTTTTTATTAGATACGCACCTTTCGCAGATTTTATTAAAATTTTCCTCGCATAAAAAAATGCTCGCGCATTGTTCCCGCTGCGAATTCCAGTAATTTAAAAAACTTGCGGATAATTAAATTCCCAGAGAACTATTTCGACGAAAAAAAAAGGATCGTCGAACAACGAATTGAAATTTTTCATATATACACGCGTGATAACCCGCCGAGAGCTGTACACACTGCTAATTCAGAAGTCGCGAGCGCGCGACCTCCCGGTGCATTGTGTTCGCGCGTCCTGTGCACCTGTACACCGCAGGCGAATCCAATCACTGTCGAATGAAGCGAAATTTTAAAAAAGGGGGAACTAAAGAAAGTGTGGCAGGAAAAACCTGCCGTGTGTCCTCTGCTATATGTATATATATATGGGCAGCAGTGCCTCGGACGCGTCACTTCGGCTCGTGATAAGTTCATTGTCAATGCGTGACTGACAAGCGTTTCACTCGGCGCCGATACTTTTTCGTTTCTCGGACTATCGTCGAGCTGCAGATATATATATATAAATGCACGTATACGTGGTGGCGATATTTTTTTCCGAATTGATAGAATTTTTAGGGGGAAGATACGGGGTTTGCCCTTCGGGAAAAATAAAACGTATAATATAATGTATACGATGTTGATGCAAATCAGTGGCAGCAATTGTGTGCAAATACTTGCTATTTTCGAAGTCGAAAGCGGAGGTTCGCATTTTTATTTTTAAACATTGCAATATTGGCAAGGCGCTTTTACTTCGCGGCAATTAAGCAAAAACATATCGTTAAGGTTTTTACCATCGACATCTCGTTATATACGTTATATTTAAAATTATGATTCACGGCATGAATAACGAAAACTTTGCGTCGATTATTACGCTCAGCACTTCGCGTGCGTTAATAAAACGTATCAATTAAAACAGAACATACGCATTATTATATTATATTTAATAACTATATAAATTGAACTTTATACAATATTCCGCGTTCGTATAAATTTTGCATTAGCTTAACCGGAAACTTGTCGAAATTACATAATTAACTATAAGTATATATCTCGCACATACTTATATAATAAATTGCCTCTCACTTTTATGAAATCAGAATAGGTTTAACGCTAAAACCATTAAATTCGCACATTTAATTATATAGTATAGGCATTAACTTATTAATATATACTATGCATTTACCCCCTCGGATATCGCAAAAAAATTTTATTCCAACAAAATGTGAAACTCTTCTCGAGTATACTTGTACATACAAAGCGTATATATAACCCAAACGACTCGATCGACTTAACGTGAAAGCTTAAAGCTGTCGATATATACGTATATCTTTACCTTATACATACAGTATTATAAACGTCAGATTAATTAATAATCCAGAGCGAGCGATTTTCATCGCTGTGTCCAGTCTGTCGCGCCTCGAAAGTAATAAAACTTTGGCAAACGATCGATGCCCGGCTTTTTGCCGCGGTTTAATTAAACTCGCTCTCTCTCTCTATCTCGTGAAGTGTACAGTAGCTCGAGCCAGCCATTGTGTCCCCGCGTGTCTCTCTCTCGAGCTGTTTGCATTGCACATGAAGATAGTTAGAGGCGATATACGAGTAGCTTTTCCAGGCAGTAGTCCGCGATATATACGAAAGCGATGATTAAAATATTTCGAGCTCTCCCCGCAGTGTCGTTGTCGTCTTTGTTCTGCGCGCTGCGGATTATTGTGCGCCGGCTCCATTAGACGTATATATATAGAGTTTGAGGGAAAACCGCAGCAGCGCTTTATCTGCGCGTAAATCGGTGCGATGATTGAAATGGAAGTGGAATGTATTGTGATTAGCAAAATGTTTAACCCGCAATTGAATGGCCTTCCCGTATTAAATCCTGTGAGCGAGATAAGGCAATAAAACATTTCCGCGCCGCACGTGAATTGGAAAATTAAAAAATGGAAACGAGTGCGTTAATTTTGATAGAGTGCGGTAGCTCTCTTTGCTTAAACTATAGACAGATCCTTATTGCAATGATAAGAAAATTTAATCGTTTCGAAATAATAAATTCTACTCTGAATTAAATTAATTTCATTATAGGGAGAACAAATATTTTTCGTTATTATCTTCGAAATATGTACGCACGCGCACAATTATTTCATCCGCTTAATCCGCGACACGCGTCATCGTGAAAACCACGGCAAGTCGCGAGTTTGCTTTTTCTTTTCGCGCGGAGTGGGTATATATACGCAAACACGTAGAAACCGCGCGGCTCGTCGTCGGCGCAAAGTTGAATATTCCGCGCTGGATGAACCGTGTACAGCATCAGTCGAGTTCCGTTCTCGTTTCTCTCGCTTCCGCCGTCGCCTTATTTCGTCGTCGCGCGTCGCGCGTTCCATTTTCGCCCCGCCGGCGCGACGCGGCCTCATTAGAAATATAATGCAGGCGGCGGCAGTCGTTGAGAGACAGAAAGCGTCGCGCGAGGGAAAAGCCTCATGGTGGACAATATTCCCCATAACGAGCGGCGTCTTATTCTCGCTGGTTAATAAGCGCTTGTGACTGTGTGCGGCTCGGGGTCCGGGATCCTCTCGCGGAAGCTCGAAAATAGAGAAAGTAATTAGAGCGTGTGCTGACTTGGGTATTTGTCGTCTTCTGTCGGAGTTGCTATATTTTGCCCCTCTCTCTCTCTCTCTCAGCCTCTTTCTTTTTATTTAAAGCCTTATATGCATATATACGAAAACTTGTGTAATATGTAAAAAAAAAAAAAAATTGGAATATAATTGGAGCTTAATTATACGGGCGGAATCAGCATCTACTTTCATAATTGCGAACTTCCACGCTATCTATTTCCGTATTATATAAGTGATCTCGTCTGCTGGAGTATCCACACTCAGAGGAGTATAACTTCCGCCCCGTGCGCTCAATACGCCGCAAAGCTTTTCAAGCGAATTCAGGAGTTCATCCAGAAAATATTGTGGACTAAGAGAATTAATCCACCTCCTGCAGCATCCCTCTCGCGCCTAACTTCGCAATCGGGTCATACACGCAGAATGTGAACTTTCGAATGCGCTCAGGATGATTCGATGCAATTGCACACCTCATCCGGAATCGCAGGAAATTCGAATTTGCCGCGCAAACGCTAACCAGATATGAAAAGGGTATAAAACCGAGCTAGTACATATAACCGCTTGATTATAGTCAACCTTGACGTGGCGAGCTTTCTTCATTTCTTGACGAAAACGGAGAGGAGTAACGTTAAATTGTTATTAGGTAACTTTTCTAAAACATTATCAGAAGACATATACCTACATTGAAATCGCAAGACTCGAATTTTTCGAAGCTTGAAAACTTACGCCAACTCCAAACTTCCTGTTCGAGCCAGCAAAACAATAAGAAATAAAAAGAAAGGAAGCACCGCGTATACTTTAAGCTAATAGAATAATGCACGAGCTTAAAAGCTCCGGCGCACAGCAACAGTATAGTTATACACGTAACGCGCAATAAAAGGTCTGGCATTTCCCCTCTCTTTCCCCGTTTAAACCGAAAAAAAGGCTCGTCGTCGCCGTAAAACTTGGGGCTCGTCGCCGCGCGAATCACGACGGCAAGTGTTATATCGACGCTAACTCCGCTCACGCGCGTTTTAAGCGTCCAGCGCAATCAAGCCACCTTCAAAGGCATTAGCTCCGCGAATCTCGAGTAGCACTATAACACCTCCAGCTGGAACAAAAAAGTCCGGGGGCCTGCGATGTAAACTGCGCCCCCCGTCCAACACAAAAGTTCCCTCTGTACACGTATACGTGCGCTGTTTTACACCGCCTACTACGAATATAAAAACAAGCGCTCGCGTACACACACATACACAGACGGGGGGCGGCATTAAAGCTCGGGAAAATCGCTCGTCTCTCGCTCGTGTAAAACTCGCGTGTTGTGCGCGGCTGCGATTAAAAAGCGCGGGGAAATTGAATCCCGCGGCGGCGAGTGTAAATTGATAGCGCGGGGGGAGGGAGGCGCGTCGTCGGAAAATTTTTTTTAAGCCCATTGTTTGTTTCTCCACGAGGTGTATCGTCTCGCGCGTCGTCAGGCGCTTTTACGCGCGAAAAACGTCTCGTTAGATTATTACGGGGGAAACTTGGTCGTTATCTCTGCGTACGATTGTGCGATTATTTCGAAGCTTAAATTATAAGTTTTATTCCGTCGATGGGAGTCCAAAGGGGGGGGGGGAGCAGTGAGAGAGAGAGAGAGAGAGAGAGAGAGAAAAAAAGTACAAGACGCGCGATAATACAGTCGTCAGATTGAAAAGTTTCGCAAAAGTCCGTTACGTAAACTCTCGATTCATTTCGTTGTGTACTCGAATTTACGATTTGCAACTGCGAAACTTTTTCTGCTCGAGCGCAAGCCACTTGCACAATGTATATGCAGCCAGGTATATAATTCAGCTAAGTACTTTTTAATTATTTTCTTTCCGGCAAACTCGTCGCGCGGCGATAATAACGTTCAATTATTTCAAGTTCACCAGTTTATCAATTCCCGGCGTGTCGAGTGCAATTTGCGTCAGGCCATGTATTTTTTTTTTCAAACTCATTGTGCGTTTCGAATTTGTTGTTCTCAACAATTTTACAGCTTTGCAATATTTTTCTGGTACATTGGTTCGCGCTTCGCATAAAAGCTCTGTGGCCTATTGTTAAAAAAAAAAGAAGAATCTCCTTGTGGTTGAAAATTCTCTCGTTTTTTTTGCTTCTCTCTCTTGAAAAAAAAGCTGCACACGTCACGCTGCGCCTCCTCCGCGAGAGGGAGGAAAAAAAAAGTCGAGAGCAAGAGAGAGCAAGACACACAATGCGACGAGAAAGCATCGTTTTGAAAAGCCGCCGCGGATTATCTGAAATTACGACAAAGCCACGCGTCGCAGAGTAGAAGTTGTCGGCCTTCTTCAAACGACTTTTCCATCGCGACTCTCGTCGCAATAAAGACTTGCCGCATATATATACAGTACCACAGAGCCCCGTGTGCGGGTCCCGGGGAAACAAAAACAACGCGACGATTATCCTTGCGGAGCATCGAGTCTCTTTCGGGAGAGCTGCGCGGATTTTCGGGTGACGCCGCCGGCGCGCGTTCGGTGCCGCGAGATAAGACTTTTTGGCCAACCGCCACGAGGGCAAACAAGCGATTCTCTCCTCCCGTTTATTCTTGGATACGTGGCGTTTTCGTTAGTCTTTGTTATTTATCGTATTTATTTTTCCGTGCGCGCGCGCGCGCGAGATTTGATTGCGAATATAATGATATTTTATTCGAAATTGAATTTTAGCTGATTTTACGGAATTGTTATATGATATTGATTCAAACTTGTCAGGAGTTGCTGTAAACGTTGGTATAACACAACAGTAGAGTTTAATGGACAGCGCGACTTAAACTTCCGGTAAAAAAGCGCGCGAACTATTTTACCCGCGGAATAGTATAAAATTCGAGAAAATTCGCCGCGGCAATAGGCTTCAAGCATAATTTCATTTCATTTCGCTTTTAGTGCTCGGAGGGGTCGAGTGTACTTTTAATTTCTTTGGCTCGGGGCATAAAAAGTTAAAATACCCTCATTTGAATTGTTGCACACTTTCGCGCGGTTGTCGCCGGGCGCTGCTGACCGCAGCAAATTTGCACGCGAGTTTGTAAATTGTCATTTCGCGTATACAAAATAAACTGGGATGACGCGTGATAAAAGCTCGGCGCAATGAGTATCGAGTTCCCGCGTAAATAAACCCTTTTAAGGGCGCCGTCGGGAGAAAGGGAATATAACTGCGCTCGAATAGACTAGACGGTATATTATTTGTCTATGTCGCGCGCAGTCGTATATATATACACGAAAAACACGTTCTTTCATCTGCGACCTGCACGTTTGCGTGTAATTATTGCAAATTACACGCGTGCTGCACAAAGTGTAAAATTAAAGCAGAATTTTAGTTTCTAATTCGGCGAACTGTATCCGAATCCGTTTGCATACGCCGCCCGTACGAACAAGTGTGAGCATACGAAAATTTAAGCGAAATAAATTCCAGAAACAAATGCTATACGTGTATACGTACATCGCTATTGTCATCGCAGAATCGCTTCAGCAGCATTAACGGTAATACCAGTCGACCTCCGCGCGATTCCGGTTAGCTAGAATATAATTTGTTTTCGAAAACAAAGCATTTTTACACGATACACACGTACACACACCCGCGAAGATAAGGCGATTCGACGACTACAGCGCGGGAAGACGAAATATCCAGTATGCAGTCGCGCGCGCGATGTAAAATAATCGACCAATTTCCGTATTAAACGCAGAGTCCTTAAGGCGCGCATCTCTTTCATTACAAGCGCTTCGTCACTCGGCTATCTCTCTTTCTCTCGGTTTTAGCCGAGGGAGGGAGCGCCTCGACGCCTCTGGCGCGCACACACACAGAGAGACGCCCACCCACACAGACGCTCGACGCAAAATCTGCTGCCGGGCGGCTTCTCTAATGGCCTCTACGTGTCCGCGAATATTATCGCGCGCGGCGCAAAAGGTTCCCGCGCTGACATTTTTCGCCGAGTTCGCCATCCTACACCTATATATATATATGCTGTGAGGCGCCTCGGGCCTGCATAACGAGAGGAAAGAGAGATGCCACGAATTTCTACGTAGCACATGTGTCCGTGTGTGCGCGTGTGTGTGGGTATACTGCGCTGCAGCTGCTCTTTATTTTTATTATTGTTTAGCGGACGTCTCTCGTTACCTTCTCCGTCCTGTTTCTCCCCTTGTATTTGTTTTTGTTCACGTAGAAGTTCACCGTCTTGTTTTTCACGCCTGCGACGACCCCTAATTTTTTCGGCTCCCCAGTACACATAATATATATATATATATATAGCATAATGTGACTTCACCCTTTGCGACTTTCATTATAGATTATCTCTCCATGCCGTGTGTTTACCGAACGAGGGTCTCTCTCTCTCTCTCTCTCTCAGCTCGACGATTATTTCCCGACGATCTCGTAGGAGCTTTATTTGTATTTAGCAACAGACTTTTGACGTCCCGCTTACGAAGTATTAACTTAGGACATCGATCGCTCAGTGTCGCAACGACTCGAAATTGTATAACTTATTTTAAGCCTGTTCGCAGCTAATATTTACTTATGTAACAACGTTCTACTGTATACCGTTGCGGAGGCGATTCGAAATTTCCGGCGCGAGACGCGCTTGTTTCGCGAAAATTCGACAAATAGCGTTTCTCCGCGACGAACGAGGAACATTCGTTGCGCGCGCGGAGAAAAAAGAAAACAATCGAACGCCGCTGCAGAGAGCGGCTCTGCCGCCAGTCGGATCGAGTCTCCGCGAAGAGGAAAGTTCTTTGTATATACTATACTTAGAAAGCGGACGGCAGCGATTTTTCATCGCTCGAAAATCGAATCTCGTGCGGTGGTGCGTAGGAGAAAAAAAAAAGAAAACCAGACTATATCCACGAGTCGCCGCTCCGTGTCTTCTCCAGCTTCTATTAAAATATGCGCAGACGCTCGGCTCGCTCAGCTCCTAAAAATAATCCCGGCGTATCGTTGCGTATATGTATATGCAGAGAGAGAGAGAGAGAGAGAGGAGCATTAAAAAAGCGAGATAGAAAAAAGAGACGCGATATAATCCCTGCGCGCGCGGAGAACACGATACCCATCACCGCGTATATATAATGTATATACTATACACGTATGCGTCTATATATACACACACGGACACACGCGTATATCCTATAGGCACACCTCGCACCTTTTCGCGCGCAAAATTCTCAGAAGTCTTGTCAGTTGACTATACCTACAAGAGAGCCGAGAGAGAGAGAGAGAGAGACATACATACAGTCACAACATACACCTATGCATATCCACACACGTATTGTAATAAGCATATACACACGCATGCAAATACACATAAGCGCTGTTGCAGAGAGCTCCTCGATGTTTACCCATTTTTTTTCTCTCGCGGCTCTCGGCGTTTCGGACGGCCCGACGACGACGCGAGAGAGAGAGACAGAGAACGACTGACTCAGAGGCAGGCAGACGCCGAGGCGACCGAGCGCACACAGCCGCAACTGCCCTTCCTCGAAACGCTGCTGCTGCTGCTGCCAGTGTCCCTCTCTCTCTCTCTCTCCCGAAGCCGGCGCTCTCTCTCTCTCTGTCTCTGTCGTTCGGCAGACATCTCTCGCTCTCGCACTCTTGCGGCGACGGTCGTAAAAACGCGCGGGCTCTCTCTCTCCGTCAGTTCGACTTGTTTCGCCGGCGGCGCCGCAGCACAACACGTATATATACATACGCGCAGAGACCGAGCGCTTCTCTCTCTCACATTTTCGTTACTGCTCTGCCGTACAGTCTCTCTCTCTCTTTCTTGCTCGGCGGCGTCTCCGGCGATTTTTCAGCATCTCTCGTCGTTTTCGCGCATTGCCGGGAGTCGCTCGCCGTTGGCGCGCGCGTTTACGTCCGTGTGCGTATTTTCGAGTGCGCGCAGGCGCGCGCGTTCCTCTACCCGCGGTGAGTGCGCGCGCGAGAGAGAGAGAGTGTTGAACGCGACAGTGGCTTTCTTTGTTTTAATGTGAGAATCGAGGCTGGACTGTAAGCCTGTCGAGAGAGAGAGAGAGCGCGTCGCTGAAAGTGCGTGCGAATCGCGTGTGCCGCGCAGCTGTGTATAACAGTTTGGCGGGAGAGACATCGACAAAGCCTTCGCGTACAGGCTGCTTTTGAGGTTAGGATTCTGCATCTCTCCGTCTCTCTCTCCCACTTTGCGCTCCTTCTCCGGCTCGCTCGCTCGCTCTTCGATCACGCGGTCCGCGTCGCTCGGCGGAATACGCGTGTATGTGTATATGTACGAAGAGAAAAAAGATTACAGTAGTCCGTCCTTGCGAAATTTGCCATTCGCTCAAGGTTAGGCAGTGGCGCGCGGCCCCGGAATCAGCAAGTGGCTTTCTATACACGGAAAGACGTATACGCGAATGTATATCGCGTGATATACGTGTGTGTTGAGGCGCGCGTGCGAAAAGAGCGAGGGAGTGTCGAGAAAGACGGGAGCGATTGAAACACGTGAGCCTCGTTGCTGCTGCGATTTCGCATTGTGCTGTCCGCGTACGTATCATAAGTATACGTACGTATCTGTACACAGACGTAACGTCGGTCGCCGGCTTGGCCGTGCCTCTCACGTATACAGATATAGAGCTCGGTGTAGACGCAGGAGCTGAAGCGTTGCGCGGCGTGCCTCGTGGAGCGGCCATGTTAGCGCAGGCGCGCCGGCGGCCTGCTGACAGCCACGCGCGGCTCTTTCCAATCGTCGGCGACCGCGCGCGCGCTGATTCTCCCGCTGTGTATATGTGTGTGTGTACCGCGGCTTTTTTTTCTTTTACGTCCTTTTGTCGCGATTTGACGGCTTTTTCTAAAGATCCGAGAGCGATTAGAGCGAGCTCTCGCGTAGCTATCTATATACGCGGCATGTCGAAGTGGCTGTAACTGTAAATTTAGTGTGCGGTAGACTGTGGCTCTGCGACGGATTCGTTGTTTTGGTTTTTGTCGCTGCCGATTCAATGCTACAAGCCAACGAGAATAATTTACTCTGCTGTTCAATTAGCAATTGCATAATGTAACTGTATTGACTTTGCGTAAACAGCAAACGTAAGCTGGGGACAGCACTGCGAGGCAGCAACGAGTTTTACACCTGTTTAGACTTTTCTGTAGTACAATCTAATCTTATACAAGGTTCTTTTTATTTCAGTTCCTTATTTTGTGTTTGTGAGATAGTGTATGTAATTGTTTGCGTGACACACATTTTAACCAGCATCGACGTAGAATGTTCATGATGTATGAGAATATGCCAACTATACTTCCTCCATTTCAAGACAACCCGAACCCAAGAAAGGTATACTTCTCTCTTTACCAAATTTTATTTTAATACACTAAACTTATTCCATTGTTTATTCTTGATACACGATGAGAAATACTATACTTTGGCGTATAAACATCGTACAATTTCATTAATTTTAGTACCGGATTCCAGACAATTCCAAAAGCACGCATGGAAATTTAATTCAATTTAACAAAATAGATCATTATACTAGATCTATGCATATTAATCATTCTTTAAGCTATGTCTACAGAAAACTTTCTTGGCGTAACAGCTTAAAACAAAAATTAAAATAATTTAGACTTTCCGGATCACAAAATACCTTTAAATATATCATCTAAAGCCTAATGCAAGGCCACCGCTGAACAATGCAAGCCAACTGGCCTACTTCAAGTACAATTGTTAACCTATCTCCCTTCCAACTAATCCCCAAAATGTACTAATCACTGAATATCGCCAAAAAAAAAGAAGAGAAGAAAATTAATTCCCCTCGATACCCAAATTGAAAAATTGATTACCATTAGATCAATAATGAAACACAAAGGAAAAAAATGTAACAAAAGACTTTTCCAATCTGCGCATAGAGCGATCTCTCTCTCTCTCTCTCTCTCTCTCGCTCACAGCTCACCGGATCCCAGCTCCCATTCTTCTCCCGTGCTCACGTTCATATTCATCCGTTCGCATCTGCAGTTATACAGCGCACGCGAGAGAGGGAGAGGGAATATAGACGTAGGCGCAACGGAAGCAGAGTCGGTAGCCCCGGCTGATCAACTTTTTCGAGGAACAAGAGTACACAGGCACTGCCTATATGTAGCACAAATGCACACATACACGTACACACACCCCTATATATATACACCGTGAAAATACGTACAGCGCGATATATAGGTATATATATACGCGTTATACGTATAGAGCAGCGCGTCTCTTTTCCTCGAAGCCGTTAAGAGCCCTCCCAGCAAGCCGTCTAATGCCTTATGGATAAGGTCGAAGGGGCTGCTGCTGCTGCACCTGCTTGATTTCCCGTTCGTTCGTCCTACTTCGGCAGAAATTACCTACGGGACGGGACTCTTTTCATACACCGACTGTATATATACCGCCGCATCGGCTTCTCTCCGCGATGCTCCTATACGGACAGCACAGCCGTTTATACGGCTCTCTCTTTCTCTCCTTCTCTTCTGGCAACACGACCTTCTGGCAGACAAGTTCCCGAGACGCGGCCCTATGGCTCCCAGAGTCTAATCACTCGCGAATAAAAGGGAGATTGCATTTTCGCGCCGCTCGGATGGCGCGATCCTGCTGCTCTGCTGTTATTAAATTAGATTTTTGCGAGGATTTTTTTTTCCTTTTTCTTTTTTTTTTTAAACGAAATTAACGACGCTGTATCCTCATCTAGTTCGATTCTCGAAGAAACGCCTCTCTCTCTCTGCGACTATAGTATACGGAAGGCGCATTTGGCGCAACCGGGGCAGCGCGCATGTGCGTGCAGAAAATCGTCTCTGCAACAGTACACAGTATATACAGTATATACACACGGCTCGGTTATAATTGCACCGCGGAGAGAGAGAGAGCTGTGCGCGCATGCGACCAGTGTCGTAAATTCCCTGAATTACGCGAATCAAGCTCGTTCGGCGTCGACGGCGAAGCAGTCTTCGAGGCGCTAAAGCGTCGAAAAACGGAAAATCGACAAACGTCGCCGTTGAGGTGGGGGGGGGGGAGGGGGGGGCACCAGTCGTAACAATGGCCTTTACTGCCGTCGTCTTTACAAAGAAGAGCGAGAGAGAGAGAGAGAGAGAGAGAGAGACGTTGTGTATAGGTATAGCGCAGGTAGAATTTTGCAGAGGGTTGGTTTCAGGAGGAGGAACGGGGAAGGGGAGAAATGCTCAAGACTTCTGCTGTAATAAGCGAACGCACTGCTTGCGCCTTCCGTCGTCTTTCACGGGACAATTGGGGCTCTCTCGTTTTGCTCCTAACGAGTCTCCCTCTCTCTCTCTCTCTTTTTTTGCTAACATGATGCAGCTGCTTTATTATTGCGTTTTTTTTTAAACTTCTCTTTTTATCGCGAAGCTTATTAATATTAATGACTTGGGTCGCAATATCCATCGCGAAAATCTTTCGGGCTGATATAAATGGCTATTTCTGCGTTGAATGAAGATAGCTGAAAAAAGCTGAAATTGGTAATGTGTCATAATTGAACAGTATGAATAGTTTTATTCGTTTTATACATAGTTGTTTTGTGGTATGTAAGGTGTTAATCGAGTGAACGATACGTGAATCAACATAAATTTTTTTTTCCGTGACAACTCAATCGACTCGTAAATCCTGCTGATAGTTGCTTTAATTTTCTTACCCACAGTTCATCCTAACTTACAATTTAGATTGTCAATGTGTACACAAGTGTATTTGCTCACATGCCTATTCTTTTCTTCTTCCTCTTCGGCTCGCCGTCGTCCTTTATTCCGTTGCCATTCATTCCTTTTGCAGTTGAAATTTGAAAATCTACTTTCTCCCCGCTGCCGGTAGTCTCCTTCGCGCAAAGCGACGAATTCGCCTCTCGTTACGCACCATTGTTCCGCGTTTCGTCCATTGTTAGCCGGAAACATCCAAGTCGTCGTCCTCGTCCTCGTAGTCTTCTCCTTTTCATTTTTCCATCCTTGAAACGTCGTGACTTCTCGAAGTGTATATAGCCCTGCGTCTGTATGAACACGTATAGTGTGCAGTTCGCGAAATAAGACGGCCTTTGTAGCTGCAGCACATTCGAAGAGATCCTGAAAGTGTTTACAGAAAAGGACAATTTCACGTTTGTCGTTCGTAGGAGCTGCACTGCAGCGCTGTCCTCGTTGAGCTATAATTAGTTTAATGTAATTAGATTTCGCCTAAATTTCAATATTGTCAAATTGTATTCTTTAGTGTAAAATCTTGTACTTTTTTTTAGAAAAAAATTGCGAAAGTTTAGCGTGTTATTTTTGAAAAAAATTGGATTTGTGGAATTTGCGGAAAATATTAGTATTAAAAATCAAAAAGTACAAGATTTTGTAGCACTTGTAAGTTTCGAGTATATTTACTGTAAAATCATTTAATTATAAACTTTAATAAAATATTCAAAATTTTTTATGCATTCGCGATTACGATTCGGAGAAGCGACAAGTGTTCCGTTGCAAATGAATCATTTCAATATTACCTCGCCTACTCTCGCGTTCCTTCTCATAAGTTTCTCCCCCCTCCCCATTCCGCTATCATTATCATCCACTCGCTAATGCGAGATGATGAATTATCCGCTCGCTTATTGTTATATCCCTTTCTCTGCTCCTCTTTCTTTCCTTTCCTTTTTCTGTCCTCCTTTGTTTCTGCTTAGTGATGCATCTCATAAACCCGTATGAGTGATTACATCCAGTCGTTGCAGTGAAATTAGCTGTATATAGTGTACATATACTCCTGAAAGGGACGAACGCTCCGCGCATCGAAAATAATTCGCGCAACAAAAGCTCCGGCCCAACGGACGAACGAAAATATATTTCGCTTTCTCGGCACGAGGGAATAAAAAAAAAACAAGCGCTTTCCCCCAAATCCTCTTTGCACACTCGCACCCACACATGGCTCTCTCGCGCACCTGCCCGGCATAATAGCCCGGGGGCTTCTGAAAACGCAACTGCGCCTCGTACGTATATACGGTGATGATCGATCCTTTGCCGCGATCTTATCGGCGATACGTATGTGTCGCTCGTCGCCATCAACACGGGCGCCGTCCCTTTGAAAAATGGAGCGTGTCTGGCTGGTGTATACCTGCATATATACAGGAGCGCTGTTGTATGCAGACAGTGCGGGAGAGAAAAGTCGTCGACTCATCGCTTGACGTGTAGGTCTACACAGCGAGAGAGAGAGAGAGTTTCGCTTCGGCCAATCAGCGGCTGATTCGCGTGACCGGCTAGATAAGCCCCCAGCTTTAGGGGGACGATCCCCCCTCCCCTTACCCCACACACACCCCCTCCTCGCAAATCGATCGCGTCCGTATGTCTTTGTGTCGCGCGCGTGTTTACAGAGTACTCGTCATCGCGCGAGACTAACGTACTCCGGTGCAGAGCAGAAAATTTTCGTTTGATCTTTCGCCGTGATGTGCGCGCTAGCCGAGAGAGAGAGAGACAGAGTTTTTAAGGATTGGATGAATATTAAAAGCCAATTCGCGAGCGTGACAACGGAGTTTCGCGCGTGGATGCGGGGAGGCTTCATAAATATCGGATTATCGGAGAACAAATTACGCCGTGCACCGGCGGAATAAAGTGGATGTATATAAGGCGTGCACTTTTGTTGCTTCGATTCGTTTTGGCTCTCCGGATTAAATGAGCAATAACGGGATTATGATAATTATTCGCGGGGTAAGAGTGCGCGCTCGGATTGTCGCGGCCGCCTCTACCGCTGGGCTATTTTCAAAGTAATGAGGCTTATTCGTTCAGTCGCTTAAATTTTTTCAGAGCTCTCTCAAGGCTTAAATATCAATTAATTGTTGGCTCGTAAGAGCGGATCAATTTTTTCGCTCGCGAAGTTAAGTCCCCACTGTGCGTGTACGATTCGCTTGCGAAGCGCGGCGCAGCGGCTTTCGTTGCGAAAAGTTTTTTCGCGAAGCGTAAAACATTTTACTTACAACAACGGCGGTGCTGCGTATTTTTCTTAACAAAGCACGCGCGTATATAGTCGCGAGAGAAAAATTAATTAAGTTTACTCACTGCTGCCGTGACAAATTTAGCGACTAACGTTTATTTCATTTAAATTTTACTTTAGTACAGGCGTCGCGACGATTCTAAAAACACCATATAACTCTTTGACCGGCCAAGCCTTTTAATTTCTTCACCGCGAGCGTGTTTTTTTTTTTTTTTTTTTGTATAAATTTACGAGCTAGACCAAACGCGTAAATCCAACAAACCAGAGACTATACACTCGCTAATTTTTTCTCTCTCCGACGTATTTCTCCGGCTGACTATTTTTTTTTTCTCCGAAGGCTAATACACAGCTTCCACAAAGCTAAGCGCGTACGAAAATATAACGCGCGCGTGCGACCGTTCGATCCGCCGTGCGTCAACGCTTTTCATCCGAATTTACAAATTTTCCCGGCTAACGCGCGTTCAACAGCGTAAATTTTTTTGTATTTCCGAGCGCGTCAATAAAAGTCAGCGCGCGGGTATTTCCCTCGTCGAAATCTGCCAAAAATTCGATAAGAATCCTCGTCCGCGCGCTATGACGGTCGCGGCGCACTCCATTCCAGAGAGTGCCACACTCGAGCGCTTTCCCATCCCTCTCTTATCGAGAGACATGCACGTTCAATTCTGTCACGCGATATACCCCCCCCCCCCACCCCCACCTCCCTTCCAGAGCGGACGAAAAAAAAAGCAAGAAAGAAATCACCGGTCCCCCCACCCCTCCGACCCACTGATTTACACGACGCGCGTCGGCAAATAAAAAAAAAACAACAACGCAGCACTGCACCCCACCCTTCGCGGCGAGAGTTTTGAGAGTAGACTACACCGCGCTGTCTGTATCGAATATATAGAGAGGTGTATCGCGCGTCACGCGAGTGTCGGTTTCACTTGCGCAGAGCCATCGGCTCGTGCGTACGCCTGCATGTGTGTGTGTGTGTCCTAAATTCGCGCAGAGCAGCAGCAGCTGCGCTGCAGCGGCATCGAATGTGAAAAATTACAGCGCACGCCTATCTTGAACAGCGATTTACAGGTTTTTTTTTCTCCGCACGCGCGCGCCTCTCTCTTTCTCTCGTACGGTTCTTTTATATTTATTTATTGATCTTTTTTTGCGCTCTTGTTTTTTGCGTTCGCCTCGGAAAAATTGAAAGGGAACACGAGACTATGGAGCGAGAGCGAAAGATAAAAACGAGAGGCATGGCAACTATGGCGCGCCGCCCCTGGACTTTGTAGTTTTCGAGTCAAATGCGATATATATTCGCGCGAGTGGATAGCTCCGCGTCGCCTCGAGTGTTTCCACGTTCTGCCGCGTGTGTGTGTGTGTGGATTGGTAAAAGGGAAAAAACAATTTTTATTTTTCCGGCTTTGATGGGGGGGGGGGGGGGGGGCGCAAGGGCGGTGGAAAACGCGGGGGACGATTTTCCCTTTGTGTCGACCGAGCTCTCGCAGTAATTCGATCTTTTTGTTTCTGTTTCAGGTGAGTTTGCAAGCCTGCTATTTCGATTTTAAGCGCTGAATGTTGTCCACTTCCGGTACGGTAAGAGAGTGAGAATAGATAGCTTTTGGAATGGCGCGAGCCGTGAAAAAAGAAAAAAAACATACTCGAACTTTGTAACTGTATTGACTGTTATTGCGCTGTGGGCGATTACCGATCCGAATTGAAAATGCTCTCGTGAAGCACGATTGCATTTGGGGAGCTTTGTTATTACGATCCGAGAGAGGCTCCGATAAAAAAGCATTGAAAACTTTATTTATCGATAAACTAAGGTTACTCTCATTTGGATATAGACTGAAAAAAAATTTTCAATCGAAACTCGCTCTAGAGCTTATACTTTTGTCTTGCCTTTTTCACGGCTTGCAATCGCGTTCAGCGCAATCGTATCAATTACACCCTGGAATACGTGCTCCGAGAAATGCAGTTGATAATTTTATTATCAGGCGCGGCAGATGTTTAATTCTACAGAGGAAACGCGAGCTTAGCAGTCAAAGAAGCGCAAAACTTTAGCTGGAAATACCTCGAAATGATAAATTTAATTAGCGAAAGCTTCCCCCCCCCCTCCTTTATATAATGCATACAAAAGGAGAGCAGTAGAAGCGAAAAGACCGAGGAGAGAGAAGACTATAATATAATCTCTCGCGAAACTCAAAGAAACGCACTGTGTAGTCCGCGCAAAATTACCCGCGAGTCCAAGCGCAATGGCGCAATGTTGTTATGATAATCCGTCGCTTATATAAACAAGCCGAATGCGCGCGAGCGCAAAAGAGCCGCCTCGCTCTCCCTCCCCCCCGGTAAACGGGAATAATAATCAGTAGACTTGCGCGCCTTGATATTCATGACCTCTCATTAAATTATGAAGACTAATTTCATTAAATATGTCGCTCTCTATACATCCCCCCCTCAGTCGCCTCCTGCAGTTCAAAGGGTTAACTAGGCCAAGGGTCTTCCCTTTGCCCCCTGTATATATACCCCTTCTTTCGACTCTTCCTCCAGCCGAGAGCGAGATAGAGGCAGATCAGAGAGGAAAGCTACTACACGCGAAAGAGGGAGCGCGAATCGACCCTTGTCCGCCCCCATCTGTCCTCCTCCGACTACTGGCGGCGGCGGCGGCGGCGGCTGCGGCGCTCTGCAGAAGGTCCTCTCGCTAATTCCCAGCGACATCCTTCTTAATTAACGTCTCGACATAATTTACTTCATTTAAGCGATTAACAGTGTGTCTCGGGACTCGGACCAAGTGATAGAGAGAGATGGATTGGGCTCCAACGCAGCGCGGCGCCGGAGGCGGAGGTGTATACTTGCCGCGGCTATTTATAGATTACGACGTAGGTATATATATCTGCTGCGGGAAGAGATTTTTTACTTTCTCGTGGTATTGTTGAGACGCGCGAACAGCCGGCCTTTTTTTTTACGGCACTCGGTCTTCTCGCCGTCACACTCCGTCAATTACAATACGGGTTTTTTTTACTCCACCGCGACAGACGCGATTTCCGTGGAGGCTACAATTTCGCATCCGTCAAAGCGTTGTGCAATACTTTCGAATGGCTCGTAATTACCCGAAATTCGCACAGCAACGCGACACCAGTAACCCAAGGCATATAGGGATTAAATTTCTTCCGATTACCAAACTAATCCATCGAGAAAACTATAAATTCTTCTCCCCTCGATCCCTTCGTTCTCGCAAAGTCCCGCTCCGGATATAATTGCCATCGCGAAATGTGACGCGGAAATGGTGTGTACACACAGCGAAGACGAGAGCTGCCACTGCGAGCATAGAAGCCACACACAGACACACAGAGAGAAGGAGGGACGCAGTCGCTTGTCCAAAGAGCGACAGCTCGAGAGAATCAGCTCTCGCGGTTTATCGCGCGCGCGAGCACGTCATTGCCAGAGAGAGAGAGCGCGCGCGTCGCCGGAATAGCTCTCCGGCTGTGTGCGGCATGCAACTGTTGCTCCGATCGCTTATTCATGCTTGTCGCGCGCGCGAACGTGCCCACGGCGTCTCGCAGCCTCGCCCGCGATAAGATGCGCGTCCCGCCTCCGATGTGTATGTGCGTATATATAGCAGCGAATTCGAGGAGGAGAGGGAGAGAGAGAGAGGCTCCGATCCTGAGTAAACTCCCCGACGCTTTGCGGATTATGATATAACGGGGGGTCGATGACTGTCGCGTGCGCGGCTCGGTTATAACGTTTTGATTTAATTAGACGGACAACTACTTCGTCGCTGCGGCGTGTAGTAGCCCCGGAATTCGCGGGTATACGAATGTTTAGACGCGCGTTGCGATGCGTTTTGCGATTGGCTGATACTGTCGTGCGCCGTTGCTGCTGGGGCTGCTGCTATAAGCTGTGCAGTACACAAAATGGGTTAGTATCGATCGGTCTATATCTAGTTCAGCTATGAAAGAAAATAAATTCGCCGGGGGTTGATTGCACCGTATTTAGCGGTAATTGCGCGCGGAGGGCAGATTGAGCGACCGATCCCGAGAATGCATATTTATAATGCTTTGCCGGGCGGCAAAAAACTGTAATTATGTTGAGAATCTGCATATATATGGCGCGCGCGCCGTTAATTCGCTGTACTATAAATTTAGAAAGAAGCTTAACTCTTCGCGGCGAGATAACGTTATCACGGTTTTACGCGTACAGCAGAACTCCGAGGCGAGAGCTCGGATTATTGCGTATCCCGGATGTTTCATTGAGTCGCGAGTGTATTTGCCGATTGGAAAGCCGTTAAAAAAGTAAACGTCGCGGATTCGCCGAGCCCGATGTTCCGTTCGAGGCAATATTTCACTCGGGGGGGTGTACGCGTATTTGCAAAATACGAGCCATCCGAAGTTTTTTGAACGATATGGGCAAGGGTATCCCTCCCGCGCTTTTATATCTTCCCCATTCAGAATCGATTCGACGGAAAGTCTCCGTCTCTCTCCGGCGCGAGAGCAGCCCTTAGTTTAATATCTCAATCATTTGCGAGAGAGATCCGTAAAAGCCCGCAGTCCCGGCTTCAGCAGCGAAAGGAGGAGCCTTTGTGTTTCGGTCTGACACGCGGGAGGAGGACGATATTATTCCCCGCGATTGATTGTCCCCCCGCTGCGCGATTTTCTCGAAAATTATAAAAAGAGAAAAAAGAAGAAGTCGGGGGTAGGATCGAGCGATACGCCCGCGGGGTGTCGAGGCAGAGGAGGAGGAGGAGGAGGAGGGGGGATAAGTTTATCCCTGCGCGTCGCGTGTGCGACTGACACTCTCCAAGGGCCAGTGTCGCGGCGGTGACTGCAACATCTTGAGCATAACACAACGGGCGGGCGGAGAGACGTTCCCGTAATACCCCTGGTTACGTCCGAGGAGACAGTGACAAATATATTTGTATATCGCTCGGCCCGGGAAAGCTCGGGGATAAAGCAGTATACAAAGGCTGCCGCTGCTCGGCGCGACGACGAGATAGAGGCGACGCTGGAGACGCCAGATACACAACGATAATTTAAAACAAGCTTCAACGCGCTTTTGTCAAATTGCTGGGAGTACGCGCGCGGCCAAATCCTCTTGTTATTGATAATCGCGCGACGGTTTTCGGTTCTTTCGATATTTTTTTTTTTTTTTTTTGTTTTTTATTCCCGATCGTCGCTTATTTCGAAATAACCGAAAGGATACGCAGCTGCAGTGATAATTTACGTAATAATTTAGTGTTCGCGTTTCGCATTGCGCATCGATCTGGGCCGATTCATTCTTAGAAAAATAAATGAATGGAATGAAATAGAATGTAGAAAGAGAAAGTAATATCGTGGAAGTGCAGGTAAAGTACTCGAATAAAAAAAGTTTTACGGGTCGGGGAGAGAGAGAGAGAGAAAAAAAGGGATACAGAGATGCTCGGGCAGAAGAGGGTTTGAAACATCCTATATACCCGAGACCCAAGACTTTTGCGAAGCAGTATAGCGCTGAAACTTAAACTTGAAAATCCCAATTTACGGGAGTTCTCGCAGTTTCATAATAGAGCAGTAATCGAAGCTTTCTTTCGGCTGCGCTGATAAAAAATGAGTTTGACTGCGGGGTACTGCAGTTGTAAAGCTCCGAACGACAGTTCGACGCGATTCCTGCGCGTCGATTGCTTTTATTTGCGTTGTTTCTTCGTCCTACGCCGAGTCTACACTTTTTTAGTCGGATTCGGTTTCGACGAAACACAAGAGATATAGATTTCAAAGGGTCGACTTCAACCTCTTCGCGAATTTTCCATCATTCTTCCGGGGGCCATCTCACGAAATCTCGGGCAAATTGAATCCGAGTCTAAAGCGTCGATTCCAAGCACCAAAAAAAAAAAAAAAAAAAAATATCGCACACTGGAATTTCGATCAATGTCACTCGAAAGCTCGGGTCATAACGAATACCAGCTATTGCCTGCTGATACATAAGCTTTCGAGAAAAATGATGGCGTAGGGGCGCCACGGAAACCCCTCCTCGAGAAAAAAAGAAGAAGAGACGCGTTCTCCCCTCCCCCACGGCTTTAGGGGGTGGGGGAGGGCAAGATTTTCATCCTCGAAATCCGGCCTTTAGTGGCGGATTTGTGTAGCGCGCAGCGGCGCAACGAGTTACACATCTCTTCGATACACAGCTTTCTCTCGCTCGAGCGCCGCCGCGACGCGCATCGAGCTTTTCGAGAGACTGACAAGCGGCAGGAGGAAAAAAAAATTCACGAACCCAGCCCGACGTAATAGACACGTACGTATTGCGTATAAGGGGGGGATGGGGGGGGGATCTGGCTGCTGCCGGGGTGTATAGTCTGGAAGCGCGCGGGTCTGAGAAGGGATATAGTCTGTCTTAGGAGGGACAGCTTCTTTCCGTTGGGGCGCATGTAGCGACGCCGCGCGTCTATCCGTGCATCGTGCACGTGTGTGTGCGCGCGCGCGCTTGCGGGATATCAGCCCCTCGCCATACGTCACATGATCGATTAGCTTCATCGACCGACTCTTATTGAGTGTGAGCCACGGATACGACGCTATCTTCTCTCCTCGCGTGGCTGTTTTTTTTTCCGGCTCGTGCGCGCCTCTCTCTCTTCTTTCTTTTTTTCTTTCTTCTCCCTCCTTGGCTCGTCGTCTCTCGGCGTCGGCGTCGTCGGCGCGCTGCTCCCGTTTTCTGGAAATAGATTTACCTCGATTCGAAACGGAAATTCTATTCGCCGCGTCCTTGGGATGGAAGGATAGGAGTAAACGAAATACGGGGAGAAATAGAGTGAAGGAGATTGAGGGTGTGTAAGGCGGAGGAGCTCTCCCCCCCCCCCCCCTCCGCGCTGGGAACAGAGACTTTTTGAATTAAAATTAGGATGGAAACTTGCGCTCTGTCTCGCTATGCCGCTGCTCGCGTTCCAAAACTTTTTTAATACGAAGCGTGAATTGAATAATTCAGGACAGCTTCGCTTCTCGACGGCTTGACTGGGCGGCGGTATATTGGCCGGAATAGGTCTGTACTTGTCGTCGAATCCATCGCTCGATCGACGTTTCGTACCCCCATTGCATCATCCAAATTCACGTGCAATGTCGACGTGTAAACAGCTGAGGAATATACACGGGAAGATTAAAAATTCAAGAGGAAACGAGAAAGTATATAACGCCCCGTAGGATAACGTTATATCGAGCGCGGGGGGGAAGGAAGAATGAGTTTATTGTGAGCGAGAGATTCGGATATATATGGGAAAGAGGAAGGTGGCGGCGGAAAGGAAGGAGACTGGCGAAGAAGAAAAGAAGCTCCTCGGGAAATCTCGCTTGGGAATCGAAGTCTCGGAGGATGACTCGATTTCCACCGCAATTCAATTACGTATAACTCTCGCGAGCCGCGTGGCATATTTCGCTAAACGCGAGAGAGTCGTCTCGCCGTTCTCCCGATGCTCTTATATTCGATTCCCCCCCCCCCCCCGCCGCTAACGAGCGTTAATCCCCCCCCTCTATATTTAGCGCTGCGACTCCGAGACAATTGCTCGCTAATTCACCGTCGCGATGGATACAAGCGTGAATGGATTCTCTCGTATATAGTATACCTTTTCGAGCGAAAGATTTTTTTTTCGCGAGAGACGTTGCGTTCATTGACTGCCGGTTTTTTTTTCGCGTCGGTGTAAGCGCGCAATATATTGAAACACACGTTGTCACACGGAGAGTATACGTTTAATTTTTGAGATACACGCAGATTTGTATTGCAAAAGGGAAACATTAAATATCGCGCGGAATGCGCAGTAATTGAAAAGAAAAATGCTCGAGAGAAAAAATACACGGCAAACAATGGGCCGAGGGGCCGGGGGGGGGGGGGTAAAAAAATATGTTTTGTAGCGCGTTACCGGCTGCGGACGTGCCGTGAAATCGTACAGCTTCGTTGAAAGACCGAAAAAAAAAAATTGTACCCGTTGCGCGCCGCGGCCACACACACACACACACACACACACACACACACACACGATCAAATGGTATTTGCCGAAGGTTTGCTCGGCGTTTACTTTGCTGATTGTCAATCATCAGCGAGTTTCATATTTATTCTCTTTTATTCGCGAATAAAATGTGTCCCCCGCCTGGTGCGGAATGTGCGTGCGCGTACAAAGTAAATGCAACGCTAAACGGAATGCATCAAAGTACATTGCAGCGACCGACGCAAAAAAAAAAAAATCGAATCCAACCCAGCGCCGCGCGCTTTCGTTATGTGAAACGTATTGTTTGAAAAAGAACCCTCCCCCCCCCCCTCACCCGAACGTCACGAGAGCTGGGCTTCAAAGGACACCTTTCCGCAGAAATCGAATTGGCGCGCATTCGCGCGTGCAAAACGCGATATGGGAACGGAGAATTACATCAATGACGCGGGCTCAAATGTAGTCCGCCGCTGCGAGAAATATAGAAGTGCGGCCGCGCAGCAGACGCCAGCGCGCAGCCGAGGAGCCGCGGTATTGAAACGAAAGCGAGATATAGGAAAATTGCGCTCGAGGGCCGAGAGAGAGGCGCATATAACGGTTGAAGGATAGACGCACAGTCGCGCGCGATGTGATCCAGGCCTTCCGTTCCGGCCATCTCTCTGGCCTTGCCTTCTCTCTCTCTCTCTCTCTCTCTCGCTCTCGGCTTGCTGCGTTTCTCCATAAACCGGATATTTCAGCGGTAGGGCCGCTATAAAGCAGCCGCCGCGCGTCGCATAAAGTCCGGTCTTCACGGCGTGCTGCGCCGCCTCGTAAAACGTCCGTGTATATATACTCGGCTGCTGCTGCCGCTGCCGTCCCGAACGGGGAGGTATGCATAAGTCATGGAGAGGGGAAGAGAGAGAGAGAGAGAGAGAGAGAGAGAGAGAGAGAGAGAGAGCTTTGCCAGCAACGCGGGCGCCAGGGGTAGAGCGAGTCGCAGCTTGCAATACGGCGGAAGCGGCGACCCCCTTTTACCTTCCTGCTCGCCGAGCTTCTTTTTTCCTCTCTCTCTCTCTCGTTGCGCGGCGCTTTTCGCCGCCGGCTCTCGCGTTCGCTGTGTACTAGTATAGCGCAGATGGCCAGCCGTGTGTCTCGCGCGCAGTTGATTTCGAGAGCGGCGAGTCCTCGTCGAGCGACTACTACTGTGTAGCCTACTTCTGACACTGGACCTTGGCTCAAGTGTCGATTTCCAGTGGACTGCCTGCCAGGGCTCGTGCAACTCGATTTCACGTGTGTAGGAAGTAACCGAAGAGTCAATGAGTGCACGAGTTGAAAATGCTTTTGTTCGTAAAATTTATCAAGCGTACACGTATGTCGCCACCAACGCCAACTGTGAAAACTAAATGGAAAACCGGGAACTAAATCTGTCCGCCGCGTACGAGACGTTCGCTCTTCCAGATTTCAAACGGAAAATTAGCTCTCGCTCTTAACGGCAGCAGTCGAAAATCGGTCGGCGATGTGGATCTCGAGAATCACATTCTCTATTAAACAGTGGCGTTGCGCTTTAACGCTTGCACAAGCGTTATTCCTTGCCGAGCGCGCGCACGCACACACACACACACACACACACACAGCGACACGTTTCGCTAATCGTGTTTTCCCAGCGCAAAGCGACGAGAAATTGTAATTCTCAAATTTACATAACTGCGCAGAGAAAACATTTCATTTGCATGATCTCGCCGTGTGCTTTCGCCTGCTTCTCAATGGGGGGGTTGTGCGCGCGGGCAGAGGGGGATGGAGGGGGAAAGAAGCAGGTGCACGAATATCCGGCCGAAGATACAGTCGGTCTCGGGGTAGTTTTCCGAAGTTTCTGCTTACTCTCTCTCTCTCTCTCTCTCGCCCTCGTCTTTCTCAGCGAGAATTTCGAGATAAGATCGTTCGCGAGAGGTGGAGAGATGCTGATCTTTTATCTCCCTGTACCCAGTAGTGTACATCTTCGGTTCTCTTCCGCGCTTGCTCTTTATCTTTCCTCGCCGAGAGGCCGAGAGCTGTAAAGCTACACGAGCTTGTAAGTTCTTCGGTTGAATTTCGAAGCCATTCGTTTTATCCACTTAGCCCGCGCTTGTTAAATCAAGCTCGCTCATCTCGTACCTGATCCCCAGAGCTAATCCCCATTGCGAAGTAAATAAACAAATTGTTACCGATTGTTTTCAATCAGCCGTGCTTAAATTTGCTCTTTCTCCCGAAAACTCAGTTTGATTTCCGCCCCCCCCCCCCCGCCCCGTCTCGATTCTGGTGAGCGGAGATTTCCCTCGGAATAATTCTCAGCGACGTCGAGAGAAAGAGAGACAGTCGCTGCAACCGATCATTGTCTGATAAGCGATCGAGACCTCGAACTCACGACCTCCGCTCTCCCCCCCCCCTCTCCTTCTCCGCCGAGCCGAGCGTGTTATCTATTAGTTGGCTGCCGGTGATTGACGATTCTCTCTTCTTCTTTCCTGCATTAGCCCTCTCGCGCGCGCGAGAGAGAGCTATATATAGTCAAATCGTTCGGAAAAGGATAAGACTGTGTTTTAGTAGATTACGTTAGGGGTTTTCCAGCCGAAGAACTAAGAAGTTCAGGCTTAGGGGCTAAACGGAGCAATTTGTCACGTCCCTTGACTTTCTCTCTCTCTCTCTCTCTCCATGAATTTGTAACTCAATTCTTATTAGTTTGACGCTTAATTTTAGACTTAGCCTCTTACCCCCGCGTAGGCGCGGGACTCGTTAAAATCATTCGTCTGTCGCTCGTTTACACCCGGCTTTATACGTATGTAACTGTGACCAAAAGTACGCCGGCTCCGGGCGTCGAAAGAAAAGAAATCAAAGAAACAAATGCCCATCGCTCCGTATCCGTATACACAAACGGCACACAGCTATATCCTTATGACGGAAGTTCCACAGGTGGATGGCAGTGCTTTCCCTCCCGCTTCCGAGACTCTTTCCGAATTCATCGGGACGGCCGGAGAGCCGTATAATTCAATGCCCGAGCGTCCCGCTCTCCAGAGAAGAAGAGCACGGAATTCTGCTGGCTAGGATCCCATTCGGTTTCTCTCTCTCTCTCTCTGCTCTCTTCCCTCTCGCGAACCGCCCTTCTCATTTTCGCGCGCGCGCGCGCGGCCGCACCGCGCCGGTGACTTAAGCTTGCTGACTCCTCGAACAAACGGTCGCATTTCTCAAGGGGGGCACCCCGCGCGACAAGGGAGAAGTAGGAGATCACTGGAAAAACAGAGGAGTAAGCGGGCTCTGAAAGAGCCAGGGAGAGAGAGAGGGGGGGGGGGGAGAAGGAGGAAGATACTTTTTGCTCCGGTTAGCTCGGCGGCAGCTCCTCGTTGTTCCGGACCGGGGCATCGGCGAAGTTTGTCTTTCCGCCTGAGGAATTCTCCTCGAGCTTTGGACACGAGTCGGAAAAACGGCTGATGCTTCCGAACCTCTGCACACCAGGCGCTCGCGCTTCGCTTCGCCTCTCTTTTCGCACTTGCTCCATATATATCGCCTATACTATATCCCGTTTCTTTGCCATTTTTGCGCTTTGCCACTTTTTCGCGAGAAAATCCATTTATCTTCGGTGTGTCTGTGTGTGTGTGTGTTTCTGTTACGCGGGCAAAGTGCGCGTGTTTTTAACGATGTGATTCGTTAAACCGAAAAGTACACGTCCATAATGATTCCTCGGAAAATTAATGCGGGAAATAATCTCGGAATACTCGAAGGACCGAACGCGGCACTTTTTTTCGATCTTCCCTCGCGCTTTCGGAAAAGTTTCGGAAAAAATCCGCAAGCGCATCGCAGTCGAGACATCGTCGACGAGGTGTATCTATCATCCCCTTCTCAGATAGAGGCTATCTCGGCGCCTCTCCTCTCCCTCATTGGCTAGTCTTGGTTGGCGCCGGCTCTTTGGTTCGCGCAACATGCCCTCTTTAATTCAGGCCTCGTCGATCACCCCTTGAACTCTCCCGCGCGCTATCTCTTTGCCCGCGCTTTGTGCGAGAGACTCGCTGCTGCTCTCCGGCTTCTTCTTTTAAATTTAACGGGAGGCTGTCATTAGCGAGAGCCTCAGTCTGGACACGGCGGACTATAGCTTTTCGTCCTTCTCTCATTAATTTCAGTTGGCACACGCCGTCGCCCCCTTTTTTTTCCTAGCCATTCGACGGCTTCTATGACGATGGCTCCCGTGTGTATATACACGGCTGTTTCTATTCAGAAGGCGCGCAGGGCATTGGCTATTGAAGGGATCGACTCGCGTCGGCTGCAGCTCAATGCCGTACAATTAACCCCCGCTGAAATCAGAATCTCGTGTACACGAAGTTTAACGGGAAAAATGAGAAGGATGCGAAAATTGCATAAAATTGTTGTAGCCCCCCGCGTATAGTCTAGAAAAAAATTTTTCGGTACACGGAATAATCAAATTAATTCGAGACGCGAGAATTAAAAAGAAATCTTTGTCGGAGCATATATTGAGCTTTCGCGGTGGTGATCCCCTGTACGCGCTCGTCGACGACTAGGCTGAAACTCACTTAGACAGAGAGGCGAGCGTGAAACGACGTTACAGCCCGCCAGCATTGAATGTATGAAATGTTCCCGATATGTCGATCTCCAGCAAGGCGCGACACATCTCTCTCTCTCTCCCTCGCTGAGGCAAACGAGAGCAGCAGCTGCTGCTGCTGCCGCCTCCTCTCACTGTGTTGCCGATGACAATCGTATCTCCGCGCACTTAAGGCACGCGGCTCTGAGTTTCTAACACGTCGTTTCAAACAGATAACCGCAGGCAGTTTGGGTTATTGGATTTCATCTTCTTGCCACGGCTGCGCGCACACCGGAGTGTCTGTGTGTGTATGTGTGTGTGTGCGAGTGTCTCATTGTAGGTCAGGAGCTCGAGCCTTCGAACGCGTTCCGTATCCAATTTTTCTCTTCTCCAGGGAATAAGAAAATTTCTTACGGAACATTGCGTAATTAACCCCCGCAGCGCGTACGGCATTTCAAAAATATTTCAGTAAATGTTGTTCTCGGCAGCTGGGACGCGCGATAATGCGCTGTTTCTCGATCCGTTTATCTTTAGCGGCATTGTCCGCGACTGAACTTTTCCGGCGCTGCTGCTGCTGCTGGCGGCGCATTTGCATAAAGAGCTCGACGCGCGTGCGAAACGGGGCCACGTCATAAGCGCGCGCAACGCCGCCGCCGCCGCCGTCGTCGTCGTCGTCGGGGATGGCGCACGTCGCGTACGAGCTCTCGCTTAATTGATAATAAACCGAGTGACTAAGCAGTATAAATCGCGCTACTCGCAGGCGCGAGAGAGCGGCTGGATTTTATTGAGATTTGTTTAGTCTCGACTATACTATGCGCGCGCGCGCGCCTTGTTGCCGATATATAGTTGAGCTACTGCGCGCTGCACCGTACATATATACGTATATAAGCATTGCAGTGCACGCTATACAGAACGTGTGTATATGTAGAGGCAGTTTGGCGTAAGGAGTCGGTGACTGCGCGCAGCCGCCGAGTTTAACGCCGTGTTACTCTCCCAGACGTTAAAATTCATATGGTGTAGGAGTGCTGAGAACAGTGCGCGCGCGCTCGCGAGCTCGCGTTTAATATTTCCACGCTTTACGATCGCTTTTGTTTAGCGCGCCGAAGAAATTGTTTACTTTGCCGAATGATTTACACGGCCCATTGTGCGGGCGCGGCGGTGTATACGCGCGGAATTACAAATTCCTCTCTATGCGCGGCTGTATGTGTAATGCGTATAAGTGTGCACGTGTACGCTCGGAAGCCTTTCGCGCGCGCGCGCATGGGGCACAGTGTATCGTGTACAAAACACCGCGATTACCAGAATCGGAAGTGAGGCCGGGAAGCAGAGCGGCTTTGCGCGATTAGTTGGCAAATGCTACGCCCCCCCCCCCCCTCCTCGTGTTCGGCAGGCTTTTCCGCGTGTACAACGTAATACACGCGTACGTACACTTCAACCATACGTAACAACCCAACACTCGCGCAATAGTTCGGCCCGCAGCGTATACACAGACGTACGTATATGCCGTATATATAATACAGGCATGGGGGGGGGGGGGGAGAGGACTAAAGTGTATGCAAAGGGCTTTATGCGCTTCACGCTACTAACTCGCGTAAATATTAATGCGGTCATTAGTGCGCTTCATATTCATGCTGGCAGAAAATTTCTCCCCATTAATTATGTTATGACCATAAGCGCGCTAGTATTTAGTGTGATCGAAGCCCCCGCGCGCGTGAGAGCCGTAGCTTTATCCCCCCCTCGTGGTCGATAAAAGAGTTTCACGAGGTATAGCCTGCATAGGAGAGTCGCGGCTAATACGTTTGCGACTGCGGCCGAAGTGATTGGTGCTCGCGCCTCTAACGCGATTTTTTCTCCTTTTGTTCCGCGGTATGAGTCGGTAATGAGCTACTCGACTTTCAAACTCGCGGTCAGCTGTTTTTGCCGTCTGCTTTCGCCGCGATGATATTTAGGACGTTACTCAGCGAAGGCTGGAAATTTTTTAAGATTCGGAAGTTTGTAATTGCGAAAATTTTGAGAAAAGAATCAAATTTAATGAGCGTATTTTTAAGTGAGAAAATTTTAATTACTCGGAAAATCGGTATGTATCTCCGTCGACGAGGAAAAATAACACTGGGTATGTGTGGAACGCGCGAATTTCACGGCTCGTCGCCCAAGTGCAAAACGAAACTCGCCTGACAAATGTCTGAAAGAATGTCGCTTATGCAGAAACTCCGAGAATATAACCAGCTTTTTGTTTGTCCCTTTCGCGACCCTTATATCCCAGTTATGTTAATTACAGTTGGTAGGGGGGAGGGTCGGGGGGAGTCGAAGACTTGCTCCTGAAATCTACAACGCTATGTGTACACACATTTGAGAAAACAACAAAAACAGCTTACGCTGCAAAGAAAATAAATATTGGTTTATCCTCTCACGGACGCAAACGAAATAAACACGTATACGAATGAAGCGTATGCCGCCTGCATGAAAAAGGTGTTAATCCCGGATATACTCGAGATGCATAACGTTGTTTATGCGCGATAAACCCGCGGATCATGGACGTCGGCTCGTCATATTGAAAATTGTTTTTTTTTTCTTTACCTCCGCGCGTAAAAAATTTTTTGCTCGACTATCTAGGTAATAGTAAACCAGTACGTATTTCCAGCCTCTTTTTAATCTTGTATTATACAGCTATAGAGGCTTAAATGCCATTCAATTTTTCTTCGGTTACGATTAATCGTACGTCCATTTTTGCTGCCTCAATGCGAAAATTTTGAAAGCGTCATCCGTATATTGACTTGGTATTTTAAAAAAAATCGATGTTTTTTCTTCAAGAAAGCTTTATGCTTTTTTTATAGATTCAAATTTTGAATCCACACATTCGTCACGACTTCCAAGCGCTGAATTCACATCAATAAAATTCATAGCAAGATTCATACCAATAAAATCAATATATTCGCGATCGAAGAAAATTCAATAGCGAGGACAAAAAGCCTCTCCCGGACTTTTTCACTCCTCTCTCTCTCTCTCTCTCTCTCTCTCTCTCTCTCTGTCCTCCGCACATTCGATAACCGAAGTCTGATCCCCTCTTGCAGTTCTCTCTTTCTCTTTCACCTCGTCCCTTCTCTCTCTCACTCTCCCCTACAGCTGCTGCAGCTCCCGGCTTAGTTCAGCAGCTTTTACAGCTATATATAGTTATACATGTATATACATACGTACGTACGTACACACACACATACACACATACACACATGTATATACAGAGAAGGAAGGTGAAGAGGCGGTGGGGTGGGGGGGGGGGGGATTTGGCGGGCGTCGCTGCAGGCGCGTTATATCCGTGTATTCGGAATGTAGGTACTCTCCGAGGAGAGAATATTCAATGGACCGGGCGAGTAAATATTGGATGAGCACACCACCGCCACCGACGGTCGCGCGGCGGAGGGCTGAAACGCGTCTCTCGCGCGCGCAGTCGAGATAAAGAGAGAGAGAGAGAACGAGGGTGTAGGGAGGGAGACGCCTGGGTGCTGGAGCTTCCGCGAGGATCGGCTGTCGCGAGAATTTACCGCTATTATGATATGATTTTCTTCTAGCTGCCGGGGAGAGAGAGGGAAGGAGCTGGGTATTAAGTTTCAATTTACGCGTTTTTATTCACTCTGTGTAATCCGTTCCGCGCGAGAGCTCTAAAAAAATAATTGATTTTCCGCGAGTATAATACGCTTTTTTTTTCATCCTCTTGCCGTTTATCGGGTAATTGTGTATTGCCGGCTATTAGCGGATAAACGGAGTTTTTCAAAGTTGCTGTACAGCGAGAAGAGCGATTATAATCGAGAAATATTTTTTTTTAATATTTCAGCGTATTGTGTGAAATAAAATTATTTACCTGACATACCGAGAGAATTCACCTCTCTGTGTTGACGTTCCTTAAAAAAAAAGCGTTTAATCGCCCAACTTTTCCTGCGTGTCCGATCCTTAAGTTTCCCTGCCCAAGAAGACCTGTATCAGTCCCTTTTACGACAACGGCGCGTACAGTTTATCAGAGAAAAAGCGGTATATAGCAGTGGCATAACTCAGCGCCGCATCAGCCGAGCTTCGCTGAATTCTTGATCTTCCCTTTATGCGGTCTCCTCGAAGAGCATTCCGTGCACTTAACGCTCGCGCGCGCGCGCGCGCGTCACGCCGTAGTACCGCAGCGGCGGAGGTCAAGTTCCACCGCTTTCTCTCTCTCTCTCTCTCTCTTTTCTCCTTTTCTCGTTTTTCCCTCGAACACGTCCCGGCTTTATTGCGAAACTTTTCTTCTTCGACGCGGCGCAACGCCGGCGACGATCATCCTTTTCGCCTTTATATCCTCTCCACCTTGGCCCCCTCTTCCCCCATCCCAGACCCTCCTCGCAATAGACACTTAACGCGGAAGCGTCACTCAGCGCCGGCACTTGAGTACCGTGTGCTTATCTATGCTAATGCGCAGATGACTCCATGAATTTCGATGCCCTTGCGCGCAGCAGCTCGCTATACACACCGGCTCCGCGTGTTTGTTTTGCTTGTTAATACACACGGCGTGTATACGTGTATACGCGAGGGTGTGTATCGGGAATCGATTTTAAATTCCAGACACTTTCGACACACTTGGGCATTGTTCGGTCCATCGCTTAACAATCACGGGTACGTATATAGATATATGCGCGTCCCGAAAAAAACATTTTCCATACTCCGGGAATTCCCCGAACGCCGCGTAATAGCCGCGGATTCTCGCGTCGCTTGAGAGAGACCGCGAGGAGGGGGAAAAATGAAAACCAGGAAAATTCGAAATTTTTCATACGCGCGAATGAGCGGCACTTTTTCACGAGCCTCTCCCGCGGGAGACAGAGAGAGAGAGAATCCCGTTATAAACGTATGTATATATATGAAACGCAGCAGCGGTTTCCCTCTCGTACGCCTCTTGCGCGCGCGTTGCTGCTGGCCGCCGGAGAAGAACAATTTCTAGCGATGAAAAGTTTGCTCCTCGCTTGAATTGCAGATGAAAAATGCAAATGTCCTCAACTCGGACGTTGAAAAGAGTCAATCGATACTCGTCATTTTTCTTCATTTCTCTCTCTCTCTCTCTGCCTCGCAACTCCCGGTAATTTCTGGCACATTCGATGGGACATTTTTCGCCTCATATATAGATTGAATTTACCGGCGACGCAGCGAGGGATGGTAGGCTAGCTCGCCGAGAACAGAGGCGAATAATAAAAAAAGGGGAAAGAGAGAGGGTGGGTGCGAATGAGGGAAAAGCCAGGGCATACAGTAATGGACCGAACGGTAGGGGCTGTGCTCTGGGGGGACCAGCCATTCTTCGAGTTATTTCATTCGCGGCTCTGACACGCGCGCGCCGCGAAGATACTCGCGCGGGATTTTCAAATTTGATTTACGCGCCTCGCGACACCCGTACATTTGCGCGTAATGCGTCGTTCGCTTTTTTTTTTGCTCCTCTCCTCCTCTGTACCCCACCGTTTTTATTGATTCGTAAATTTTCCGAGTTGACGGAGAGGAGCGTACGCTGCGGTGTAGAGGGCGAAATATCACCGGCGTATTTTACATTTACACCGGTTGTAATTAGTTCTCCCTTACTCTCTCCTCGGATGAACGGGGGGGGAGGGGGGCGTCGATATTATTTGCTGCTGATTATGAGCGGCAACTTCGAGCCACTTAAACTGCGCCCGAAAGGAAATTGCTGGGGGGGAAAACTTAACAGTCGACTTGGCCCCCAAGAAAACAGTTTGGAGCGACGATAAACTTAATCGCTAACTGCGTATCAATAGTGCTCGATACCCAACTACTTTCGACCCCTACCCCCGTCGAGAGCAAACTTTCGAGTCTCGAGTTCCAATGCTGCTGCTGCTGCTGCTGCTACGCGAGACGATCACGTTCGCGACGAATCGCGCCTTGCTTCCGCGCCCGTCTATATATACGTATAATTGTGTGTAGTAGCAAACTGCTTCACGTGAAATCCTCCGTATGCGTTTATCGACCGCGGATCGACTGCGGGCGGCAATTTTATTTTTTCGCGTAGCCACGGAAACTACCGAAGCTATTTATAAACGGCTTTTTTTTCCTCCCCGACGAATTCGCTCCGCAATATTGGCCTCGCGCACTCGCCTGTGTGAATCACGGGGGCGGCACTTTCTCGCGTTGCGCGCGACGAAAATCGCGCGATTAGTCAGCCCCCAAAATTCGGACGGCATCGAAAATATTCATGGGGTAGAAAAAAAAAAATATAACAGCGAAATGGCAACTAAATAACGCCCGGCGGCGCGTGAAACCGGTGCCTACAGAGGCGCGCGCAATAAATTCGACTCGCGTTCGTTCTTCTATTTTTTTATTTTTTTTCATTTTTCACGTATAGGCAGACCGGGGCGCGCGCGGATACGCGATATTGGTTATCCAGCGGCGAATTCCACGCCTCGCGCTCGGCGCGCCCAGGAATCGCACGATAAAACCATTATCGTTCCACGTCACATTTCAGTCGTTTATCCGGGAGACTTCTTTGCTCCGGCGAAATTATTCATTTATACTGAAGAGACGGAACAATGCCGCCGGCTTATTGTTTAGCGGAGCTTCTCTCAATGCTTGGCTTCTTTTTTCTGTTGAAGTCAATGTTCTGCGAAGAATTTGTTATTATGCGATAGGTCTTATGCGAAATAAGTGTAAAAATATTAATTTTAGAAGGCATACGCGATGAATAAAATTTTTAATATTATAATAAGTTCTACGTTACATTAAATATCCCTTGTATACTTTCTTCTCTTCGATCGTGTAAGAAATAATTACATGTAGTGATTACAATGTTCAATTTCTCTAATCAAATTGTTTTCTTTTTGTTTCAGGTAAGCGATCTTTGAATCCCTGCGAAAAGAAAAGTACGCTAAAGGTCATAAGTGAGTGAGTCGAATGAATGAGATGACGTGCAAAGTAAGTGAATTATCTATCAATTCTGAACGATTGGTTAATTTGGAAAAAATAACAAAAAGTAATGCGGCATAAACATTAGGTCCGTACCTAAAAAAGTAATATACATTAAGAACGGCCTATTAAAGTTTGTCATTTTTTAAGTAACAAAGTGTGTAAAGAAGGATGCCTACGAGTACATTGATTTGTGCCCATAAAGAAAAACATCCGAAACCTACACCATCATTTAGAGCGCCAAAAATAGTATTTAAAAAAAAAATCATCCTCCTAGGTGCGGGGAAAGTGAAATTATAACAATTTCGAGTTCTCATCAATTAATATCATTTAAAATTTTTAATTTAAATAAAAGGACTGCTTTGGCAATAATTTCGAAACTTTTAACGACGCAAAATAAAGGTTAATGACGAGCTGAAATAGGGGTTTTTAAACATGTGTTTTTCTACTAAGGCAACACCGATGCATCAACATTTCTAAATTTTCATGGCATTGTCATCTAACCATATAATATATTCGCGTCAACTATAGGACGGAACTGTACTAAATTTGAGGCTACCCCTCCTACTCCATACGTACACAGAGAGATCGTGGGTATCGTAGGGACGATGGCCCGATACGGCTTAATGCATTATAAATTGAGACGGCGCCTCGGCTGCTCGTGTCGTGCGCGGAATAACGAGGATCTGGGGAATTTTCTAGCAGATGGCCGGAAAAACGCTGGGACCGCTGTTGCTATACACGCGCTCTCGGGGTCACCTACATACATATATATTACATGCATAAATATGTGGGGGGAGGGGGGGGGGCGGTGTTCCCTTTGACGCCATGAAATATGAATCGGTTTATCTTCACGCGCGAACCATGACGCCTGCAATGTGACTTTCTCGCCTTTAATTATTTCGCCCCTCCCGGCTCTAACTTGCTTCAAGTCGCGATGCTGCAACTTTGTATATTGCTCGTGAAATATTGAGCTCTTCGGACGAGCTCGATAAAAACTTGAAGGCAATACTCGACGGCCAATACTTTCTTCCCTATATATCGCAGGTATCGTTTCGCAGCTCGACTCGAATCCTGCCTGTTAATTTAAAAAAAAATCTGAATTTGCATACTATTCATTGATCCTCGCAAACGCGTTACACCGCAGCCAACTTACGTCTACCAGGATAACGCTCAAGGATAATACTAATTATTAGCGGAACAAGAGGCGGTCGTTTCCTCTATTCCGTTAAAGTAAGAGAAACGCCGGTTTTACAGTACGTGCGTCCCTACATAAAGACAACAGTTTGGCCCGTGTGTAGCAGAACGACGCCACAGCCAATGGCAGCGGCAACAGCTTCCTCCTCCGACGTTTCCATGCCTCGGTTGTCTCGTTAAAGAAATTACCAGCGAGGAGGAGAGAGAATCTGCTCGGGGAATGTGAGGCACGGCCGTCTTTTCCGAGTTCTCGGAAAACTTTGCAGTTCGATCGCTGCACTGCTGCGCTTGTCGATGGCTAAACAATACGGCGCAGGGCTTACGCGCGCGAGGAAAGTGAAAGAGAGGGAAGTATAGACACTCGTTGCCGCGCTCGCGCCAAGTCGCGAGAGTTTAATTGTTTCTTTAACTTTCGTTATTTCGAGCCAAGCGCGCGCGCATCGGATTTCCATTAATCAAGCCGTGTAGAATCTAATTTATTTATGCTCGTCGTTGTAGGCCCGCGAAGGCTTTCGCGAGATTGATTTACAGCTTCGCGCTCGAATCGCGACGTACAGCCGATTTTCTTTTATTTATTTTTTTTAAAGGCTCGACGGAATATTACACCGCAGGAGGAAACGCGCACAGCTGCTGCCAAGTGGCGAGATGCGCGATCTCGCGGCGGTCTCTCGACGCACAAATAATCTATTAAGCCTCCCCCAAAGCGTCGTAAAAAGACAGGCTGCAGCGGCGGACGGCCCCGGGAAGCAGCGGCGGTGGCAGCAACGAGGCGAGAGCTTTCGAAGCTTTTTCTCTCTCCTCGCTGAGCGCGTAGCCGTAGCCAAAGTCGTCGGGGATGTGCGACGGCGAAGAAGCAGCGCGGCGGCATCGGAGCCGTCTTTCGTTTCCCGAAAACTTTGATAACACTTGCAAATTGCTTCGGAAAATGGAATAACAATTGGATTTCGCTGCCAACTCGGACAAGCGCGCGCTACACTTGCTCGGCCCGGTCGTCGGGAAGAGGCGGAGAGAGAGAGATAGAAAGAAAAAACCTCGTGGAACACAGACTGCGGGAGGTAGCGAGCGATTTGCGGCAATTTCTCCGCGCGTTACTTTGCCTACGACCAATACGCGGTTTCTCCTGTGTTTTTTTTTTTTTTTGCCTTTTTCCGTCCTCCTCTCGCGTTTCAGTTATCCGGCGCGCGGTGAAGTTTCAAAACAAAGCCTTCGATTCATCGCCGTGTAGACGCTTTCTCGGCTATCAACAAAGTGCAAACTTGGATATAGAGACAGAGAGGCGCGCGTGCTTGCAGCTGACGGAGAAGCAGCGGCGCTTTCAAAATGTTAAAATCCCCTCCCGCGAGACTGTGTATTTTTAATCAAGAACCGTAAACAAGCATATAGCCCGCCGCGCCGGTCGCTCATCCCCGGAAATTCCAAGGGACCCGAGTAGTCGTGCGCTACGTGTATCTACCGTATAGCGACGGCGCGACGCACTCGATCAGTCCATTTCTCCGCAAACTTTTCTCCTCTCTCTCTCTCTCTCCGACAAGCTCAACTTTTTTTATCGTCCATCCGGCGAGTAAGGCTCGCGAGAGGAGAGAGAGAGCTGAAACGAGCCCGGCAATATTGCTCGAGATGAGCGCGAGCTCGAAAGAGAGAAAGATGGAGCGGCGGCGGCGGCAGCAGCAGCCGGTGCTTGCATTACATCGTTGACATCATAATCTCTCTTGGGCGCGGAACAGGACGAAAAAGGAGTGCGCGCAAAGCAAGCGCATCCGTTAGTCGAGGGCTCGTACAGAGTAGGCTCGCACGCGCGCAAGCTCTCTCGGAGAGAGAGAGAGAGAGAGAGAGAGGAGGGAGGGAGAGCGAGAACGAAACGACTATCGTTTTCTCAGAAGCTGCCGGCTGCCGGAGCGCAGAACTCGGGAAAGGAAAAGCTCCGTAGGAGAGAGAGAGAGGGGGGGGGGCTCTGCACAGCCTGGAAGGGTTTACATCGACGCTGGAGGGCTCGTTCGAGTTTCCGGGTATATACTGCTACATGGGAAGCTTTGCGAAGTAATCTCACAAACGAGCCTTGAAGCGTGAGCGAGCTTGAGGGGGGGGAGCGAGTGCAGCCGCGCCGAGTCCTTCGAAACTTGGACCGTTTTCTTGACGCTCTCGCTCTCTCTCTCTCTCTCTCTCTCGTACTCGTCAGCGACGTAGCTTTAACTGCGAATGCTATATAACGTGCTCTCACGGAAAACCGGTTATTACCAAACACAAATAATAACCGGTAAACTTGTGGTCCTCGCGTAGTTATCGTATTGGTTGCTGCTGAGAGGGAGGAGGGGGGAGAGAGAGAGAGACGCTTTAGGTTTACTCGTCACTGCGGGAATGGAGTTTCTCGATGTTCATGAAGTAATTAAGTGATGGATGGAATGTCGTAGTCCCGCTGCTGCTGATTTACTTCCTGCGATCCTCTCCTCTCTCCCTCCTCCGCACAGCCGAGTAGAAAAGTTCTTTTCGCGGTATACGAGCTGTTTCAGAAGTTGCTCCCACTGCTTGTCGGATTGACATAAAGGATATTGTGGGCTAAGTTTGCGGCGTCCGCGCAGTGCCGTTTGCCGGGAGATCATTTTTTTTTTCTCCGTCTTCTCTCCTGCCATCGATATACTTTGTCAATGTTTTCTCAAAACTCGCGCAAAGAGAGACAGAGAGCTCCAGTTTCGTCCGCGAATGTCAAACGCGGCTTAAATTTCAACCAAGCTCGCATGGCGTTCGAAAGCTTGCATTCTAACTTTATTTACTTGCGATATGAATCGAGTTTTCCGGGCTTGGCGAAGTAATTAAATGATGCATACCGTATTAGTCGACTGTTTCACGTGGAAACTTTCTATTGAACTTGCGCGCGCGCGCGCGCGATTGGATTTTGAAAAGTTTGCCGACTGCCGCGCGCAACAAACGTTTCAAAAGTCGCGCGATTCAATTTCATGCCGTCAATCGTATCAATGATCCTCCTGAAATCCCAATATTTTCTTGCGACTCGCAGTGAAAGCGGGAGACGCGCCGACGTTTACACTTAAAAAAAGAAATAAAAGTAAAATATGGAGGAACTTTTATATCGTTGTTTTTTTTTTAATTAGAAAATCAAGCTCCGCAATAAACGTCCGACGAATCGAATCCCCCGCAGCGCAGTTTGTAATCCAAAGTGTCCAACAACCAGCGCGTGAAATATACATGTAACATACGTGTACGCGTATATATATGTACGTGTGACCAATACGCGGCTTACAGACACAGCTGAGGCTTTATCGCGATCAATATGTTGGGAACGTCGATTGCGCATAACAAAGCCGTTAAGTCGGGCCAAAGCGCCCGTAAACGGGCTCTCGAAAAACTTCCCGATGGAATAGGAACGAGGCTCTTTCCACTCGTCCCTGGGTCGGGTCGGGGCTTCATGCCTACATAACCGGGGGGAGAGCCGCTTCTAAATTATACCTCAGCGATTGCCGCCGCGCCGTTGGAGTATAGCAGGCGAACTTACTTCTTTTCATCTCTTCTTCGGATCGGCTGAGCTGCACGGGTGGCTATGTAGTTTATTCGGCTCTTTCGCGCCTTCTTTGGGACCCGCTTCTTCGCCTCTATATACTTTTGCGCCGCATCCATCTTTACAACTATTTCTTCCCATCTGCTCCCGTTTCAGCACGTTACTCTTGACTTACACTTCCATCGGCTACCAATATTTTTTTTATTTTAATTTTCTTTTGTTTTTTAGACTATCTATTCATTATGCTTGGTTTTAATGTAAACGCTTATCAAAGTGTGAATCGGTTTATTAGTTATTATTCTAAAATTACATAATTAGGAACTAGTACAATTGACGCATTCGTCATATAGTACTCACTGTAGTCCTTTCAAAGCGATATAGTAGGACAGGGAATTCATTGTTTACACGGGCAAGCTACATAGTGAAACTTGATACACATTTTATTGATATCAATGTTCCTTATCAAGCTTATTCAATAATAAATGGTTTGATAGAAAAACAATAATTTTTCTTAGCTTATATAAAGTTGAATCTTCAGCAAATGTCAATCATCATTGGGTTTCATTGAAAAATTAACGCTCTTGAAAACTTTCCAGTAAAAATGTCGAAACAAAAGCTTTCTGACACCTGTAAATACGAGCAAACACACTCTCTCTCTATCTCGCTGCGCGTATAGTAGGGAATTTTTATGGACACTTCTTTCCCCTCTTCGAGGCGTCGCGTGTACGCCATCCCTTTTGCCAATATATGCGTTGTTCGGTTTGGCGTTGTTTTGAAATTCATGAGGTCGAATGGCGCAACCGCGTAAGCACGAAGTTATCGAAGGATCGTCGAGGGTACGGCGAGAGAAAAGACATCAGTTTGAAGTTGCGCGGTAGATGCTGCCTTCTTGCCGCCACAGCAGCAGCAGAAGCAGCAGCAGTTCGTGTGTGCAAAGTGAAAGAAACGGAAAGCGCGCGCCCTCTCTCCTTTCTTTCTTTCCTTCTTTCCTCCTTTCTTTCCCTCCGCTCGTCCTCTCGTGTTCTCTTTCCTTTGGCGAAAGTTGCTCTCGCGAGAGTAAGACCGACGTCTTATTCGAAAATTTACTGGCGGGACGAGAAGAGATGAGGGATGGCGAGGATTTGTCTTACTTACTTCTCTGAATAAACTTCTCGCTTCGGCTAATGAAAGTGAGAATAACAATAAGCGGAATAAATTTTGTTTAGCGCGCGCAAGGTAAATATATATTAAATATGCAACGACTCCATTAGGCAGGATAGTGCCCACTGCGCACTTTAGTTTGGACGCTGCAATTGCGCATTTTAATATTTTCGAAATTCACTTCTCTATGTTTACGGAATGTAATTGTAGTTCTATTCAGTTTACTCCCCCCCCCCCCTTCCCCGCACAAATGCAATTGAAACAATTTTGTACACATCATCCGCGTTGCGTTCGTAAGTGCATTATTTTGCCAAGTTAATAATGGTACGCCCCTGCCAAACGGATTTTCTATCGAGAGTTATATTTCAGCGTTTAGTATAAACAATTTCATTAATCAACAGCTGTCGCTGTACAGCGGCGACACAATGTCCCGGGCAATTACAGAGTCAGACGATGGTAAACAATCACAATGCATTCATTTTCCTCTGTGTAATTAATAAAGCAAAATGAGCTCTCTTTATTTATTATTCCATTAGCTACAATATTCGACAGAGAAAGAAGATTTTAATTACGCAAAGTGTATGCAATATTGCGCCTGACTTGCCACATTAAATTATTTCCGCTATCCGCTTATATACCGCTGATGTTTATTTAAGAGGAGAAAAATTAATTTAAAGTGCAGCACAGCCGCGCGTGTATATATAGCCGCTAAAAAACAAAAGCGGCGCCGCCTTTGTTTTTGGACGATGCCTTTTTATTTTTTCATTCCTCCTCCCTTGCCTAGCGAGTATAGCTAGCTTTTGCCGCTATGCATATATACAGTCCGTTCACGTGAACCATCCGGCCTCTGCGGGGTGCAATAACAGTGTATACCGTTGCATCACCCCCAGGGTTGACATAATGACCGTTTGCCGCGGGGGCAGCCATTCGATTACGTACAACATTTAATCGAATCCCGCGTATTTGCCGGGGAAAAAGGTAATTTACGAATTGGTAATTTGTATTGACTACCGCTGTAGCTTCGAATGTTGGAATAATTATTCGCGCTGATGGTATTATGAATACGTTTTCCGTCAACACGACGGGGACTTGACATTTAATCTATGCGCATTTGCATAATACGCGCATGCATAATTCTTTTACTGCAGTTAACCAGCAATTTGCAGATATGATCGCGTACGAAAAATATTCACTGTTTGCACAGCTCGTTACGTTACAGCAGTAATCAAACTCTAATGGACGAAAGTATACACGGGTATATTTCTATCTCTTGTATCCAGAATTATCGGTATTTACACGACCCGCATTGTATATTTATACCATTGCGCATCCAAAATGACGCTCGAGATGTTTTGAAAAATATATCCATTATTTACAACCGTACAGCGGAGTCCGCTCGCTGAGATTCCAAGAGCCTGGGAGAATTTCACCCTCGTCACGATTGCCGGTAGGGTTGCTTGCCAGTGCTATCGGGTTATTTGGAGCGGATGCTCGCCATTGTTTTTCCGCGCAGCCGGCGCGTTCGCAAGAATCTCGATCTCTGAAAATATCCGCGATTTTCTAGGCGTATTTTATTTTTCCCTTTTTTTTCATCCTCCTCCCCCGCCCCCTCGTTGTTGCCATCTTCTAAATGTATGACGCGCATCATTTTCCTGCTGTCGCTGCTGCCTTCCACTCTCTCTCTCTCTATTTCTCCATTTCACCGTGAGCTCGCCCGAGCGATCAGAAATATAACCGGTCGTTCGTTAAAAATACTATTTCGATCCTCTCTCTCCCCGGAAAATTTTCTAATACGATCTCTCGGTCTGGGCATAACTCGGTTGGGACGCCCTAAGCCGCAGACCTAATGAAATACTCGATCGATGATGAGGGGGGGGAGGAGGGAAGTTGATGTATTATACGTATATAGATATAGAGAGCCGGAGGAGCACGCGGCCTTTTATTTTGATTGAAATAAATTTGAAATTCTGATCCGCCGGCGAGCTTCAGGTGTGGGTATAAGAAGTACGCGCGCAATACCGCGCGCGCTCGCGCGCGCCCTCCGAGTTTTTTTTTCCGCAGACTTTGCAATTCCAGATATTCTCTCCCAGTTTGTCGCATCTGGGGAAATCATTTTTGCAAAGTAAGTCGAAAAAGAAAGAGACAAAAAAAAAAGAAATACCTCGATATTAAGTTTCCCTCCCGCATATTTTGCATATTAAGCCGGTGTGCTCTTCGAGGAAATAACCATCGAGGATTATTGCGCATAAAAGCCGGGGGTTACATTTCCCACTCGCGGATTCTCGTACACACACATACACACATATCTATGCACCCAACGTTTCGCCGAGATTTATCTCGTAATCCTCGAGAACTTACGACGATAATTGTTAAATTATTCAAATACGAATATACATTTAGCGCAGTTTATCCGGGAGGCGATATGTATATATATCCGGGAGACCCCGGGAATATAACAACGATATACGTATACACCCGTATATCCTTGCTCTATAATCTATCTATCTCTCGAAGCCTCATTTCGCCTTACACATCTCTTCGTTATAATTAATTAGAAGCGGAACCTCACGATCAAGCGCATTATCGCGCACGGCTCAGCTGCAGCGAGTAGAGAGAGAGAGGGCGGCTAGTGCTTGTTGTTCCGCCCCGAAGGATTTCACGTGTATCAAGTCCCCAACGACGTCTTGATTGCGCGTTAATACAGTAATAATAATAATGCGGCTCTCTCGGCTCCAGGCTCTCTCAAAACTTGCGCGCTCTCCGTCTATATATGTATATATATCTATATATACTATATACGTCTGTACGAGTACACCGATGCGTACGTGCAGTACACACCGGTGAGATGTGCTACGCGTATGTATACGGTATTTCGCGATTAATGTAGGTGAGAAGAGGAGGGGTGGGAGGGAAGGAAACGGATCATTATATGGGAGAGAGCGAGAGGAGCCTCCGACAGTTAATGAACCAACAGTTTGATACTTGTTCGCTACTAATGAGGGGCCAGGTGTAACCCTCTCCCTCTTTCTCGAGCCATGGGTAGCGCAACTCGCTCGTTCGCGGTCGCGATAGTCCGGGAATAATAATACGCCTTCGATTCGAATTGTCGAAACGAAGTTTGAAGTTTATACGGTCCTCTCGCTAAATCTTCTCGCACGCGGGGATGACCGCGCCGGGAACAGCAGTTTATCGAGCGTTTAGCTCTCGCTCGTCGCGATTCTTCCGCCGCGCGTTATTTTATGCGGACAACATCCATATCTCTCTCTCTGCCTCTGCTTCTTGATGTCTCGGGAGGAAAACGAGCGAGCGACGCCACTTGCGCTTGTACCATCCGCTCAAACGTCGGGCGGGGGGGAGGGTAAAAGCTGCGGCGGCGGTGCACTTGTCTCTTTTTATCCTCGCCGGGGATATATAGAAAAGCGTGAGCCGTTGAGCGGTCGGCGGCTCGCCTTGTATTTCCTGATGCGCCGGGATCTCTGGCCGCGGACGTGTATATCTACGTTTTATCCGCCATCCAACATTTGAGCTGCTCTGCCACCGCTGCTCTCGTGTATTATTTATTTCCCGCGGAAGTATGGATTATGGACTCCGTTTCTCCCGTCTTATACCTCCCGCGTATCCCAGCGCGCTGACACCGAAAACGTGTGCTAGACGTCGCGCGTCATCCTTCTTCAACCGTCTCGCGCTGCTCCTTCCACCGGCTCTTCTCTCGGCCCTTCTTTTTCATTCACTTGTGCGGCCTCCGCTACACTCGCCCCGGCGCTAAATCCCCCGGAAAAGTGTGTATATATATAGACGCCGCGCGGTACTTGTCGCGAGAGCGCGACGACAACGACTGGATTGATGCTTTATTTTTTTATTTTTTTTTATTTTCTCTCGGCGACCGCGTGTAACTCGGCGCGGTTTTGTCACCTTATTGGGTTACACGCGGTTATTGCTGGGGAAAACGACTCGTCTCGCTTTCATTCGTTGCCGTCGCCGTTTGTCGAAAATGAGAATGGGACACTCGACTGGAAATTTCATTTTGTCGAGCTCTCGCTCGTCTCTCATCGTCGAGAGCAAAAAATCCGAGCTTATATACACTCCCGCGGTGTGTATACCGCTGCTCCGGAGTCTCGGTGTAATTCAGCGCGTATAAACCCGTGTAACCGGCGACTTTGACGACGAAACTTTTCTTCGCGGCGGCGACGTGTGCGTAAACCGCGCCCGATATTCGAGGGCAAAAACAATAGCGCGGGACAAAGCCACACGGCTCGGCGAACTTCTCCCGACTCGCCCCCCCCCCCCCCATATAACCAGCGCCATTATTATTTCATAAAAGTCCATTAAAGCGTCGTATCGAAAGCGGCAACTAGTCGGGCAAATCCACTTAGGTCGCTCGCGCGCGAGGAACTCTCTCTCTCTCTTCCTCGAATCGACGACTTATTACAAGGAAGTTCGCCGGCGAGCGTAGCTTTTCATACGCAGTTACGGGAAAGAGAGAGAGAGAGAGAGAGCGAGAGCGAGAAAGGGCATTCGTCCGGAACTCGTCTCGTAAACGGATCTCTTTGCGCTTTAATCCTTCGGGCCACGTTTAATAACTCCCGCGCGGAGCGTGTCCTTTACTATAAGCTCTCCTCTTCGCCGGCGAAAGCTCTCTCCTCCCTCCCTCCCGCCCCCTCTCCCCCTCCGTCCTTCTCGGGCCGACAGTCGCCATATTCAGTTAACTACAGCTACCCCTGTGGCGGAGCCGTTGCTTTACGCTCGGCGCGTCCTCCTCGTGCGCGCACGGGTTTTCCCCTTTTATGCCGGCAAGCTTCCTGCAAGGAAGCTCTCGCGCGCGCTCTTCTTCGCCGCCGCCGCCGCTCGACCTCCCTGCTACTGCTGCAGCTGTGCTCCTCTTTTCAAGTCCGGAGCTCGCGCGCGCGGGCTCACTCTTTCCTCTCCCTCCTCCTCCTCCTCCTTCTTCTTCTCCTCCTTCGCCTTCACTTTGGATTTTACGTTCTTTGATCAACCATTCTATCTCCTCGCAATCGCTGGATGGGAAGGGAGGGAGAGTCGGCCAGCTCGTGCGCCGCTCTTTCTCTGGGATACAGCTTTTATGTGGATTACGCGGTATATTTTCTCGGGCGATTTCTCGAGATTTAGTCCCTGACTCCTTTTTTTTCTCTCTCTCTCTCTCTTCTCTCTGCGCGTCTTCTCTCCGGCTACTTTCACGTCGCCCGCTCGCTTCTCCTTCCTTTACTCCCCTGGCCTCGGAAAGTATCTATATATAGGGCGCGCGAGCTGTGACGACGATGCGTCTTTGCGCTCGTCGAAACTTGAGTTTATCGATTGAAATCGAGGATACGATTGGATCTCGCGCGCGCGCGCGCGCGACGAGTGGCGGGAAAATTTCGTTGATGAAATTAATCAAATTACAGAGCTCTCGATTTTTACGACGTCTAACAGTCTTTACTGCGCAGCGCGCTCCCCTCTTTTCCAATATTAATCCTTCTCGATTGTTATTAAAGAATCGAGATTGAAATTGAAAAACAATTTCAAGCATCGTATTTTAATAATGGCGAAAGCGGCAGGCAGGACGAAATTGCACTCGCGATTTTGGCAAGAAGTTTACGATTATAATTTGTGAGTTTAAATTGATATTCAACCCGAACTTTCTTTCGTCTGTTTCAGAGGGGAAGCGATGAGCTTTTGTCGCAGAGTGGCGCAGTCAGTAATGGCGCAGCGATGAGTCCCCAACCACATCACGCAGCCGACAATAACAACGACGCGAAGAAGGTAATTAACTTAACTTAACTTCTCGTAAAATCTTAAACGGAAACAGCGTCGTAGCGTATAGCGCGCGACGACGCAAAAATATCGTTAAGCTCTCTACGCTTTATTTTGCGGGCTTTGTCGCGCAGCCATATATATATATATACCATGTTAATAGAATTAACGAACGCGGCGATAAAAATGAGGAAAGCTATATCGCGACAAAAAAGAAGAGAGAGAGAGAGAGAAAATGAGTATATACGATTGTGCATCGCGAGTCCTCGTCTTTTTCCGAAGGCGAGGAGAGGAGAGCGGCAGAGGAAGCCTGCTGTGAAATGAAAGAGAGGCGGATCGATTCGGGCTCCGCCGACGAGAGCGACTGCGAGAGCGAGAGAGGAATACGAGTGTCTCATCTTGTCCCAGAAATTAAGTCCTCTGCATTCCGCGAACGGGAGAGAACCATTACGGACGTTATTAACCGGCTCGGCGACGACGACAGAAGCCGCTCGCTTTCTCGGAAAATTGCGAAAAATCTTGCGTCTCGATAAAGAACTCTATATAAATTCGAATAATGTTTCTTTAATGCACTTTCTTTATCCGCTGCGGGTCTTATTCGTTAATTCGGAATTTATTGTTTGTCGATGTTGTCGAGTTGTGTGTACACTACCGGGATACACGTCAAGCTTGCGAGTGTATTTCAACAAAGAAATTGAAACGAGAGTACACTTTTTAAATTGAAGTATTTTGAGAAGCGCAAGCTTGTATATTTCATCTGTTTTGCTAGTGAATCTCCGAATTTTCATAATCGATCAGCTCGCGTGTATATTACTAAATTTTCCATTGTGTATACGGAATATCGAAGCAGCGAATAATTTTCCCCCTCGAATTTCAAATCCAATGAGTATTGACCCGAGACGCAGCTTCCAAAAAAAAAAAAAAAAACTCGTTGCTTTGAAAAACTATCCGCGAAATAATTCGCTCGGCGCGCAGATCTGCGAGAACCAAAGCAAAAAATTCCACGTCAAAAGTCAATGCGCACATCCAATAGACGCGAACGTCAGAAAAGAAACTTTATCGAGAGACTGATTCCCGCGTATATCGTCGATTGAAAGCCCGGCGCTTGCATTCATTGGCTCCGCAGCACACAGCGATCTGAAAAACTCTTCTCCTTGACGAGTCGCGCGCGCGCGCCCGCGCCACTCAATATTCGCCTTTCTCCCCGGCATTATATCGGTCGAAATTCACCGACTGCAACACACAGGCATACACGACGAGTTCGAACTCACTGACCCCGTTCGCGAGGCGTCGCCTCATTGAAATCTGATCATCGCCGGCTGAAAAGTTTTCCGCCGCCGCGCCGCGCAATCGAGTGCATCCGTCGCCCTTTCACACACCGGCTCTCGTGGCTGCAGCTCTCGAATGTGAAAAATACGTATGTATTTATGCGGGCGCGGTATGCGCGCATAAATAGAGAAAAGGGCGCGAGAGGAGAGGTCGATTCGAGGGGGTCGCGGCGCGCGCGCTACACCTACTTCTTTTTCTTTCTTTCGAATTTTTTTCCACCGGGTTCTCGTTGCGCGCGCGTCGCCTCGCACTCGCGTCGTTAATCATACCCGATGATAAGGGAGCGGCGGAGCCTTCTGTCGTGACCCGCCGCCAGACCGAACTGCGGGTCTCGGAGTACACTCTCTGTCTCTTGTTTTTTAACGCGAGGCGAAATTCTGTGTTCTTTCAGCCCCAGAGAGCGCTTGGGATAGTTATTTGATTACGTTATTTTTTTTAAATTACCCCCATTAGCCCCCCCCCCCCTCGGTTCTCAATGATTTTCACGGGCATCAACTTCGAAGAGGGAATACGAGAAAACGCGACGGCTGTTAAGCGAAAGCTCTGTCGTTGCGGTATAGCAACGAGACGAGTTTATAAAAAGCCGAGATGTGTACATGCAAAGGTCCCCAATTGTTCCAAAACAAGCCTGGAATCTCGAGTACACGCTCGATGTCATTCGGATATTACGTCCGAGGGTTCGTCGCGCACTGTCCGAATTCTGTATACGTCTCCTCGGGAGCAGTTCGCCATCGGCTCTTTCACTGCGAGGGCGGGAGGGAGGGAGAGCTCGTCCCATTAAGCCAATGTGTTTTTCCAGCTCGTCCCATCGGGTTTACCTTGCTTTTATTGCGCATATTGTCGCTGGCGCTGAAGTGACACACACACACACACTACACATTCCCGTGTTTGAGCAGAGCTTTCAGAAGGTAAGAGAACAGAAAACAAGAGGCGTTAGTGTCCCGTGTCTCTCTCCGCTTTTCAAAACATTCAAATAAACCAACTGCGATTCTCGCGACAACACACTTCGCGGCCGGCAGCAGCGTCTCCGCGGCGACGGCAGTAAGTGAGAGCAAAGCGAGGAAAGACACGTAGTCGGAGGCTCGAAGCTTTCCAACCGGACGCGTCGTAGCTCTCCCCGTTGCGGAGCACACGTGTAAGCTGTACCGCGGGGGGGTGTACAGTGTAATGACCAGCCGCGCTACGTTGTGTATATACGACGAAAACGTGACGTCAGGCAAAGACACGGGGTCGTCTCTCCGCCGGCTGCGAATCTCCCTCATTTCCATCCCGGGGTCTCTTTCACCCGCGACCTTTTTTTAACCCTTGTATACGAAACTCTTATTTCGCCCCGCAGCTCTTGTACTCTCTCTCTCTCTCTCCTCGCTTCATTTACTAATTTCGCCTCATTCGAGCCGAGCGAACGGTGTGTGTCCTCTCCGCAGTTGCGCGACGGTCGGCTTCCTTCCCCCGCAGCTCCCGCACACTCTCAATCAAGCTCGTGCGCTCTATGAAGCCGGGCGAGCGGATGAAGAGGACACTGCCGCACCTGCCGGAGTTTTGCCTCGAATTGCTCGCTGTTTGGGAAAGCTCCCCCCCCCCCTCCCCTCTCTCTTTGTACGCGCAGCATCGCTGATCGCTGGGATGGCCTGGAATAAATGTGTAGCCGTCGCGCGTCGCGTATGTACGTAAATCGATACAAAGAGAGCCAGCGCCGCTGCACCTTCGGGGTCGTTTGCGGGATCGCCGAATAACGCGCGCTAATTTTCGCATTTCATATATTCCTGCACTCGTTTGCACTCGGATGAATTTCCCGCGCGAATCGAACGCGAGAGAACGGGAAATTATTTGTGCCACACCGCCGCGAAAGAGAGGTCAATCAACGTCCCGGTCGACGCTGAGATATAGAAAAGAGAGGAGGGGGGGAGGGGGGCACACAGCTGCGCGAATCCGCGCGATACCTATACACACAATCTTCTCGTGTCGCCTCTTTTTTTTTCCTCCCACCCTGGGCTCGGACGCATAAATCATCGCCTCTGACTCGTCCTTCGAAAGCGCGCGCGCACCTGCGTGTTGCACACCGCGGCTTCCATAAATATTCCGAGATGCCGCCGCCGCCGCTGCTGCTGCTGCTTTCGTTTATTCTCTTTGAGCCCTCGCGGCGGCGGGGGAAAGAAATGAGAGTCGCTGGGAAACGAGAGATCGATGAAACGAGGCTGAAATCCTTCTCTCTCTCGCGCGCGCTCTCTGTACACGCGATGCGGATTTGGGCGCTATATCTGACTTTTTATCCGAGCTTGCTTTATTTTTCATACTCGCAGCGAGCGTATTCTATTTGTCCTTCGTCGGCGCGCGAGGCAAGATGGAGAGACACACGGGGGGCATAGATCAACGTGTCGGGACGAGGAGAGACGATTCCTTTTTTTCTTTTTTCTTTTTCTTTTTTTTTTTTTTTTTTGAAAGTACTGGAGGTGTCGATGCGCCCCCCTGGGCTAATAGCTTCTTATTTATCACCGCTGTCTGCGCGTTTCGATGAATGCCATGAATGCTTCGACTATTTATCTATCTGCGCTCTCGCCGCGGCTTGGCTTTCAGGGGGAGAGAAACGGCGGTGTAACGGTGACGGAGTCGTTTTTAAGTCTTTGTGGCGAAATAATGCTGATGTTTCAGGGCGCTTTTGCATTACAGCCGCTCCATTTGTAATTGATTACGGCTCAATTGTTAGGATATCTCGTCATTATTTTCTTAAGATATTTATTCTTTGTAAGAGCACTTTTCCGATTAGTCTTAGTCAAGATATCAAATTGTGTAAAACTGTTTTAGCGGTCAAAAATGAAAATTGATTTCTACCAGAACTTCGTTGTCAGATTATATATCTAGTATTCAAAAATATCGAAATCTTCCGATCGGATACACAGCAAGAATGGTAATAGTCGAAAATGGAGAGCTACGGTCTCTCGTGGCGTATAACGAGAGTCGTATATATACGCAGCCAGCGGAACAAAAAAATAACAGCGGCAGAGGACAATATACGAATCCTTCTGCACTCTCGACTCGGCATGTAGCGCGGCGGCGGGGGCCGAGTTTTAGAACGTTAATATCTCTCGGAGGAGCATCCTCGACAAATATCCTATAAAATTCCTTTTGATACGGTTCCTGCACTCTCGTCGCCGCATCATTTTTCCGGAAAATTCAGAAGCCTTTTCGTCCTCCCTTTCCACGGCTTCGTCTCTCTCTCTCTCGCTCTCGCGAAAAGAAAACGCGAAAGGTACGCAACCGCATTACGAACCGATAAGATTCTCGAGGAGGAAAAGCTCCTCTCTCTTTCTACTTCGTATTCTCCCCCGCATTTTTTCGCTTCTCCGTGTATCTCTCTCTCTCTCTCTCTCTCTTCTCTCTCTCTCTTCTATCTCTCGCTCTCTCTCTCTCTCTCTCAGCTACGACATAATACGCGCGATCGTTTCTCGAAAATTCTCCGCTGAATTTCCGGCGCATGAAAGGGCTCGATCTCGTTCGTTTTATTAGCTGGACAAGCGATCCCTTTGTCCGGCAGACCCGCTGCGCCAGACCTTTCTTCTCCGTGACGCCGCTGCTGCTGCTGCTGCCCCCGAGAAGATTCTTGCTCGACTTTGCTGCTGGCCGTTTTTCCGGGCCATTATTCGCCAATGATAGCGAGAGAGCTAGTCGATTGCTTCTGGACTCCTTTTATTTCCGTCGTTGCGACGACGTCGCTTATAAGAGACCTTTCATGCTGGATTAATTTTATATTAATAGCGGAGGAGAAGACGAGGGCTAATTTTGTTTAACGACACCGATTCGACCCCCCCCCCCTCCCCCCGCCCAACTGGGAAAGAGCTTACGTTCCCGAGAGTCACTCGAATTTTCCCCGCATGAATCCTGTCTATATATAAAGATTTTCCGTCCGTCTCGCGTATGCGGCTGTTGCTAGATTTCGAGCCGCTCCTACTCCCAGCAAATATACCCTTTCTCCTCTCTCTCGTTTCCACTCGACGCTTTCTTCGCGCCCACTTATTTTGCCGGCGAAGCGCAAGCAAGCGAGAGACATTAAGAGGTCTTTAAGAAGCTCTGCAGCGTCTCTCTGTTTCTGCCTCGGTCGAGTGCTCGACAAAGTCAATTATCGGCAACTTTCGCTCGCTCTCTCGAATTTTATTGCGGGACACCTCTCGAGGGACGTCGATCAAATCGACGCGTCCGTCGTTTAAACAACGCGCGTCCTAATCCCAAAACTAATAGTTTCCCCCCCGGGCCTTGGCTACGAGGCTTTTGCGGCGGCGGTGTTTCAAGGATGTATGTTATTGGGCAGCTGGAGTAGGGGGAAAGTCCCCGCGAAAAACAACAACGACGAGCTGTCTTGTCCGCAGCACGTGTCGCAAGTGTCGAGGAATAAACAATGAGAGTCGATGCCCTGTCCAAGAAAGGGATATGCTTTTTCGGACGTCCGATCACACGTAGATTTTACCACTGCGTGTCGCGGGCGCAGTAGTGGGAAATACCATTCTTTGTGTTGTAATCCACTCTTTCAGCGCCGAGGCGCACGATTTCTTTGTCCGAAGGAGAATCAGTTCGATGTTGCGCAGCAGCAGCAATTCAATGCCAAAGTTGACAATACCCGGGGCTGGATTAAGTAGAGCTTTATTAGGAGGAAAAAAAAATTGGGGGAGGGGGGTGGAGGAGGCAAAGCCGCGGGGGACAAAATGAGACGAAAAAAAAGGGGGGAAAAAAACGCAAAATTGATCAGACGCGCGGAACTGGAAATGCGAGACGTAGTTCGCTGTGAGGCATTGAAGCCCGGACCGGGATCTCATTTTCCGGATTAGCAGCGCCGTAAAACCGAGACAGCTTTTACCGGGACGTACGGCGCGCCACGGCCTCCTTTTATGCGCTGTAAAAGGCCACCTTGTCAGACGACGAGTAGCATCAGGAGCAACCTTCTCGCAACTTTTTTTTCCTTCGTTTTTTTTTTTTGCTCTCTACGTACTCCCTTATCCATTGAGAAGGAAGATCTTGTGCTCATGCGAGGAGATTGTATCAAGCTGTAGTGGGAGTCACGAGGGGATTTTATTTAGTTGGATAATTGATTGCGGAGGTACAATGAATATTTGCGCATTCCTCGGTAAAACTATAGAATATAATTTTATTTTAATTGGTATTCAAATGCATTGCCCCTAAAAGTCGCATTAAAAGTTCTTAGTGTAACAAACATGAAATTCTTTATTGATGGTGATGCATATCCGCGATGTGTCATCATATATTTTCATTGTTTAAAAGGAGGATACGTCCGCGGGTGTAGGTGATCCCTGGTATTTTCCGGAAACGCAGAAAACACAAGCCATCGTGTTGAAAATGAAAAAATAAAAAATTTAGAAAAAGAAAATTTAGCACCCTTTTAATTTACTTTTTTAAGTGGCAGAGGGGAGGTAAAAACTTAATCTTGAAATATCACAGCTTCTCTTGCGGAAAGGGTCCTAAATTAAAAAAGAAGTTTTTTTTTCATTCTCCACACGATGGCTAATTCGACGATTAATTGAGATTAATTGAAATAAAACCTTGCGCGCTCACGCAAATAATATTAATAACACGCAGATTTTCATTGAAATTTATTTCCTAGATAAAAATCCAAAATTGACTTTAAATATATTTAAAGCATTAAATCTCAGACTATTCAAAGCAAATAGCTCAATAGCTTTCCCACACCCGAGTCCAATTAGCAACGCAATAAAACATCCGGTAAATTCAGGACGGGGAAAACCTCTCGACCCCAACCACATTATTTCTCACCTCATTAAATCAGATTCTTCGAAAAATCGGCGAGAGGTTGAACCGCTCGCAAAGCCCGGGGATGATGAATTCCCGCGTAACGGACTGCCGGTGTGAGAGAAGCTCCGCGCAGGAGAGCCGCGCGCGCATGGCCCGGTGCCAAAGCTGCGGCGGCAGCTCGTTCTTTCGCGCTTCTCAAGCCGCAGAATTTATACAGCGGATAATCCAATGTGTGCGCGCGTCGCTTAGCGCGAAAGCGGGGCCTAGTTCGCCACTGAATTTGCCGGCGGTGCGGCGGCCGCGCGAGAATCGTTGCGCGCCCGAGATTGTTTTACCGGCTGCAATTAAGACTTTATTTTCCGTGGATAAAACGTTGCGGGATGAAAGGGGGTTCCCTCGATTTTTCTAATGCGAGAATTTTCTTTTGTGTTTCAGGTGAGTCTGACGTGAAGTCGCCATAGTTTTGGTAAGATTTGAATCCTGGTAAAATGTATCATTTTTTTCATTGATCAAAGCCTAACAAGAAATGACCTTTGAACACAGTAAATATCCCCACCAACCTTACGTTCACGCGTCAAGGACATAAGCTCTCTTCCAAAATTAAATAAGCCATGTCCTTCCAGCTTAAGTCGGTCGGCGCATTTCGGTGTAACAGAAAATCCCAGCGATCGCACGCATCGCTGTCAATCGTCTATCCGCAGCGTATTTCCCACCGTATAACACGTTTTCTGCATTCTGGTATCTGCGCGCAACTGCGGGCATATATAGACGCACGCACATACGTGTACGAGTGCGCGCGGAAACTCGTGCGCGCGACTTTTATGAAAAATCGCTCGGCCACACGAAAGCTCGACAGCGCGGCTCAATAAATCGAGGCTCGACTGGTCTCATTGGTTTTCAGGGAGGCAAAGGCGGTGTATATAGACCGAGAGAGCGAGGGACGAGGGGGGAGGAAGGGCCGACCGGTTGGTTATTGATGAAGCTCGTATGCGGTGACCGACCAACTTTCGATGTCGCTCGTTTCGTCACATTTTAAGCAGGCGTATACGTGTGGGCACAGAGAGATATTTGGACATCGATCGAAAGCGCATGTTGCATTTGTTACGGTTCGGTTTCTCTCTCGCGCTTTTTTTTTGGGGGAGGGGGGGCTGATGGATTGATACGTTTTTACTCGGGAAATAGCTCAACGAGTCGCGTTGAGTAATGATTGTAATTAAGTTCTTTGGCGTACTTTTTTTATAGATGAAATTAATTATAAATTTTTGATTATCAACTAATTAAATATTGACCAAATCATTAGGAAAGTACTTCTACACTTCGCTGCTTGAAGTAAAAGAATAAAATCGATTCTATAGCTAAACGTCAGTTATAAAGTGAATCACTCGATCCTTTGGCAATAGACTCGAAGTTAATTCTATCAAACACCACACCTCCTTCAAAGCGCACTAAATCTGAAATTATTGCGACTCCCACAGGGCGCTCTCTCGTCTGAGTTTACAGCAGCTGTGCGTAACTGGGCTGAGATAAGTGCGCAGTCCTTTATTATGAGCTGTTATCCTGTACGCGTATATCTATGCGCACTGCGCCTTCGCAGATGGAAAGTACAAAGAGTTGTGCACAACGCGCGAAAGCTTCTAAATATATTACTCCGGGGCAATCTGCTGCCGCTTTAATTTTTTGCACGAAAATCTGATTCCGACGTACCTTTGTGCTTTCATAATTTACCATTTCGTTTGTGCAACTTTTATCTGCTTTTTCGCAGCGAATTCGCCTCCTCGGCGGGGCGAGTTGCGAGTCTCTCATTTTTGTGTATACGTTTGCACGCTCTCCACGAGTAGCCGGATAAATTCATTTCGCGGGTACTTCAAAACAAAAATTTTTTTTCTCCAAAATTAAAAACTAGGATTTTCGCGAACGTAAATTTGTCGTAACAGATGTTTCAGTCCAATTCGACCGGTCAAACGGAGTTCGAATTAAATCACGCAAAAAGTCAAACTCGCTTTATCAATATACGGGGCGCAAGCACTCGCCGCCCGATGTTGACAGACCGTAGCGGAGGAGCAGTGACAATTCGTCGAATCATTACCGAAAAAAGCTTTTTGACACACATCGCCCGAGCAGTCCATTGGACGCTTCTCGTCCTGACGGGAGGCGAGATAGAGAGAGAAAGAGAGAGAAAAAACACGAGCGCCTAACGATAGACGCGCGCAAGATTTACCGGGGGAGGGGAAATAAGATCAAGCCCGAGTGGCTCGAAGTGAGAGGAAGAGAGGAATAAAAGCGAGTCAGAGTATCATGGCGCCGCGGGAAAGTCTGAAAATTAAATAAAGGGAAACCCGATGCGTCGAATTATCGAGAAAAATGGTGGTCCTGGGACCGGGGAAAGAGAAAGAGAGAGGAGATCGAGAGAGGAAAACGGGGAAGATACTCCTCTCGCAGGGTCGACAAGTCCCCGGAGAAAACGTGGAAAGTTGCATTAACCAATTGCGACGTCGTTCTCCAGCCACTTCTCCCTTTCGGCTTTCTCTCCTCTCTCTCTCTCTCTCTCTCTCCCATTTTCTTTCTTTCTTTTCTTTTTTCTTTCTATCTATCTTTCTCACTCAGTCTGTCGTCGACTAATCTCGATCGACGTGGTAAACTCCAGCCACTGCTTCCTCCTCCTCCCGTCGTCGGTTTCTTCTCTCAGGGTTTCTCGTGCTGAAGCCCGAGTTTCGCGTCCAAAATTCTCACCATTTTTCCGTCCCCTAATATATAATCCAAGACGCACACACGCGGCGCGCAATTAAAAAGCAGATGTTGCGCGGGCGGCTTTTTGGAAAATTAGCCGGGGACACACGTATTAAAATTGCGCGTTGAATTTCGTAACGGACGCTGACATTTCCATATTAATCCCGCGCCGAATCTCGCGAAATTAATTAAATTTTAAACACGACGCAGAGTTGAGCATAATGATATATTGAAGGCAGAAAGCTCGCGAATTCAGTCACTCCTGCGCTATGCTCGTATCTGCGTATGTTTCACTGCGAGAGAGAGACAGAACAGCAGCCGTTATCTGTCAGATGCCGGGAAATCGTAGTCCGTTTAATCGCGGGATATACACTCGATGAATATAGGATAAATATATCCTTAAAAATGCGACGCGTCGACGCGATGCATCGCCTCGTAATATAACGCCGTACCCGTGCCCCTCCCCGAGAAAAAACTTTCCCGCGCGAAACAGTCGAAAATCAATGGCACTGCCTTGCAGAAGCTTTCCCTCTCCCGTACGTTTCGCCCAAATATCTACATACATATAATCTACACAACGAGAGCCTCGTCGTGAAAGCTGGGTATTAACGAATCCAGCGCTCGTCGCGCATAAATGTATAAAGCGATCGAAGCTCGCCTGCGTCCGGGGGGGCCAGTTAATGGAAACATCATCGAGCTACGAGGCTTTCGACCAACCAACCCCCTTATATAGCCCTCCCCCCACCCTTCCCTCTCTCTCTCTCTCTCTCTCGCCGTCGGCCTTCTGGATTTCTGTAACGACGCGAGTCCCATTTTAACTGCATTTGCTTAACGGGATGCCGATTTAACGACTGTCCATTTAAAGTCCCCCACCCCTCCCACTCTCTCTCTCTCCAGTCTCTGTACATTCTATATACACGGCACCCCACGCGCACGTGTGCGATGATGTATGTACACGTAAGCGTGCGCACGGCTGCGAGAGGGAGAGAGGGACTCGCGGCGGCTTTTTACGAGGCCCGCGGCCTGCGCTCAGCCGTATGTATTTATACGCGGGCTTTTTCCCTGCTTTAATATCCTTTTATATGCTCGGTCATTATACCCGCCTCGTGCGCGCTGCCGCCGCGGCTCCGGCTCTTTCTCTTTTTTCCGCTTGATTTTCCCGGCAGCGACGCCCCGGCGAAAACTCTTCCGTACTGCTGCTGCTGCTGCGGTTTTTTTTTTTTTTGTTTTTGTTTTAGTTGTCTCTTTTATATGTTGGCCGCGCGCGCGCGCGACGCTGGTCGTTCTGGCCTACGCGTGGACGTTATGCCTTTTTTAGGGCTGTCTGGCTACCTCTGTACGGGCACACGCGGACGGTCCGGCTCTCGCTCGGGCATTTTTCCCGAGCTTGCGTTTGGCATTTTAAGTTTTCGACGTATTTTTCTGTTTAAGTCCCCGCTAACGCTTGCGCGCCGACACTTTTACGGGGGATCGCGGCTGCATTACGGCGACTCGCGCGAGAAGAGGCGACGATGGACACTTCTGACGGGACTGACTTTTTGTCGGGGTCTTGGTAGATTTTTTTTTTTGGGGGGGAATTTTTTTTTTATCCTCGCGTAAAAATAGAGGACCGAGATTAGATCCGACTGGATTATGCGAGAGTGAGAAACAATCGATACTCCGCAGAAATATATAAACTGAAAGCTTTTTAATTATTATTGCGGTTCTAGAAATATAGTTTCACCGATTAGTTTAAAAAGTCTTCACAAGAGCCTTAATTACTTCCTAAAAGCCCGGGATTTCGATTGCAAAGCAAAATATAGAATAGTCAAAAGTAAAGTATGCGCAACTTTTTCTTTCAACCGGAATCCGTTAATTAATGCAACAAAAAAAATTTCCTGTCCCTCCCACCGGATATACGACCTGCCTCGCCGCAGTTCCCTCAACGACTCGTGTATATCGTATTTTCGCGCGCGCGTGCTCGCGCACACACGCGCTCCGCAAAACTGTTCGAAAGGGTTAAAAGTTCATGTACGCCGGGTCCAAAAGGGCTAAAGGAACATAAAAAAAACTCGTATATATTCGCTTGCGTATACGAACTCTCGATTCTTCATCCACATGCCGCTGCTTTTATTTTCGGGCGGCGAAGAGGGGAAGAGGGGGGGGGGGGGTCGAGGCAGCAGCAGGTGCTGCTCGCAAAGCCTCGATACGTTCCGCAGCGATGATTGAAGAGGTTGGTCGCGCGCAGCGAGCGCAGTTATACGACTTCGTCGCAGTGGCGACGGATCCGCGCGCCTCGCCCCGCGGGCGCCAACCTCAGCTATGTACGTCGTTTTAACTAAATTTTATCCGTCGCGCGAAAAATAAAAACAAATATTGCGCGCGCTCGAGATTGTATCGGTGCATTGCTACATATTTTTATCGTCCGCACTCGCGGTTTACATGTACCTCTCGCGTCCCGCGCAATATAAGCCCCTATACCGCGTTACAGCGCGGGGGGACGGGGTGGACGAAAGGGGGGGGGGAGAGGTAGGGGCACTCTGTACACTCCCGACAGTTGAATATTTATTAAGTTTGGAATTGCCCGGGCAAACGGCGACTTTCCGATGGAATATTTGTGTCGTCGCCGCCGCCGCCGCCGCGGCAATCAAACGACGAGCTATCGGAATTTCTCCGAGAGCCGCGGATTTCGCTTAAAACCGTATATATATGTGTGTGTATATACACAGAGCCGCGGGAAGAAAATCGTTAGCGGAGAAGCTCGTTCGACCTGTGTACGGCGCGCGCGTGCGGAACGAAAAATAAAAATTCTCTCTCGCTATCCGACGGAGACGTATAACTCTCGAATTTCGCTCGGTTCTTTTTTCTCCCCATTGTTTTAGCTCCGACTGGAAAGTCCCCCCCTTCTCCCCCCCCCTGAAGTAGGTCGTCGTCTACACACTCGTCTACGCCGTATCGACTCTATATATGTATATATACAAGCGAGCAAAGCAGCGGGGCGCAGCCTCTGGAAAAAGCAGGCGTCTCTCTGTCTCTCTCTTTCGCCTCGGCGGTAAATAAACGAGAGGTGAGAACGTGAAATTCGAGCTGACGTCGATCGTTCTTTCGCGCGCGAGCGTCGCGCGCGTGGGACGCGGCGCGGCAAAAAGGATCGCGGCGGCCGACGGCGGGTACTATAAAAAGCGGGAGAAAGAGAGAGAGAGAGAAGAGTCGGCTCGGCAGGGGGGGATGGCGGGTCGCGATCGAAGTCAAAGGGGCCTCGAGATATCGGGTGCGTTGTATAGGTGTACAGAGGGGTTGAAAATGCACGTTGACGTTTTGCCGATAATTGCCGCGACGCGCGCCGTGCGGACGTGCTAATATTCACGCTAGATGTTTCACGAGGAGCAGCGAGCCTCATTAAATTCGTTTCTTTGATGTCAAGCCGCCGCCGACGCGTCGTATTTTTCCTTAACTGGAAGAAGAAATATCGAGTTGTTCTGCAAATTGTGCGCCACCATGTGTATACGCATCGTACACGCGAAACGCGCGCTTTCTCGAAAACAAAGCGATATACGGAAGCTGAGAGAGAGATATATATACTGCAGGAAAAACGTAATTGTTGCGATCGTTTGCCCCTAGCGCATGCAATACGCGATGCCCCGATGTCGGAGATACGCGCGTACAGCGCGCAGTTGGCAAAATAAACATCGATCCATCTCGCTCGATTAGCCGCGAGGGGAGCTGAAATTGCACGCGCGGATGGAGAGAAGAGTGAGTGAGAGAGAGACACTGAGTTGCACGATGCTCGCGGGCTGGAAAAAAACGCGATGATGATAGCGTAATGAGCGATGTGCCACTGCGATCGCAACAATAATTAGCCCATAGCTGTAACCGAGCCCTTTCTTTCGCATTTCCTACAGAACGGTACATTCTTTGTTTATGGGTCGGTGGCGCTGTTTCGACGGAGATAACGCACGAAAGGATTGAAAAGTGAAACACGACCCAGAGTTGCGTCCAATCGTGCTTAGCGAGAGAAACTGAGAGGAGAGAGCAAAGTGGAGGATAACGGGAGTGAGTTAAGAGGTTCGATATAGAGATCGCAGTACTCGGAATTCAAATGGAGACACCGCCGCCTGTTGCGCTTCCCTCCCGCGCGACTCCTTTGGCGAAAAGCTCCTGGTCCGCCTTTGATTTATGCCGACGGTCCTTTTTACATACTACACTCGCATGCCCCCTGTATGTAACCGTGTAATAAATTACGCCGCGGTACACAAACGTTGCGGTACGTTATACAAACACACACAAACACACATACGCACACGTGTGCATTCTCGAAGGGAAAATAATCAAAGACCTTCGTCACGTTTGATCGGCGAAGTGCAGCTACAGCCTTTTCTCGCTGACGTTTCATCAATTATCGCGGGGAGAAAAGTCCAGAGAGTTGACCGCAGTCGAGACGGTCTCGAACATTCGTCTTGTGAGCTGCGCTGCTGTTTCACCTGAATTTCTCCCTCTTTCTCTCTCCCCTCGTACACGTCCGCTAATGTTCCGGCTCTACGCAATCGATGACCCGAGGAACTTATTGAATGGACACGTCTCCCCGGAAAGGCCTTTCGGAGCTGCTCCGCTTATGACGCTCTATCTTCGTTTATTATTCCCTCGCGGCTGCCTTCCTTCTCTCGAACTTTCGCGAATCCACGCCGTTCTGCGTGCGCGGCGGTCGGGCGCGACGAAAAATTGAAACAGGGATCCCTCGCGGCTAGAACAAAACAAAAAAAAAACGGTCCGAGACTTTTATGCCTGGATTTCACTTCCGACTTCCAATTTCTGCGGGACAAAAGAGAACGTCGCAAAACGCGCCGAACGTCCCTCGCAGCCGTAAACTCGATCGACTGCGGCTTCTCCCGAGCTCGATCGCGCGCACATCCTCCGTACACGGTTGATCCGCGCGTCCGTAAAGCGCTGCGAGCAGCAGAGGTGCGCTTGCACGAAAAAAAAGAAAAAAGCAGAAATAAACTCGACGAAAGGCTTCGCTCCTCGCCGAGCAAAAACTCGGCCCCTCTCGCCCGTTCCAGCACGTAGAGCCACTTTCGTGTTCCGCTACAGTAGTAACAGGGCCGCTCGGGTCAGACGCGCGTACGTGCGACACTTCTCTTTCTCGCTGCAGTGTGTGACCTGTTGAACGACGGCGTGGGGGGGGAGGGAGGGGGGAAAAAGGCGGCCGTACTACGAAACTTTCCATTGAACAGTAACGACGAGGCGTTCGCGCGCGGAGAGAGAACGGAAGAATGGGAAACGTGGACGGAAACGGAAAGTTTTGCCAGTGTTCTCTCTCTCTCTCTCTGCCTCTCTGGCAGGCGATTGTGTTTGTTGCTTCTGCTACTGCTGCTGGCTCTGTGGGTCAGGAATGTCGCTTTTCGCTGATGTAACACTGCCGAGACTGGACATTGTTGGGATGCGCTCCAGTTGTATTTGAGTAAACTTGAATCGATTGTTTACGCGGGAGTCGACTGACGCGCGCGTATATAGCGGAGCGAGCTGCTGCGGTGTATTTTCGATTAGTGCTCGCGGAGTTTGATGTGATTACTTGAACTTCGCTCTGGTGTCTCCCCCCCGTACTCCCCCGGCGTTGACCGGGATACGCGGCCCGGCCGATTGTTGGTTAATTTTCAAGATGGAATCGCCGAGAAAATTCGGCCCGGGGAAGTTTCCCGCAGTTTTAGCGCTTCCGGAAACTGTGCTTTCCTCCTCTGGGCTAAAATCACGAGTGGCTCTCGTTGTTTCGACTTGTTTTGATTAGTAGAATTGTTGGACCCACTGCGGAGTTTTGGGGCCAATACTGCCCAACTTTTACGCGAAAACTCGAAATCGAAAATTTTGGGGAATTCCTTAATAGATGTATATTGAATATTTTCCTTAATCGCTTGCTTCATTGCATTAAATTTTATTGTGTATTACACACTTAATTATAATTTGTGTATTTTTTAAAATTTCATTTAAAAGTCATGTTGACTAATCTTTACCGCCCATAACAATAAACACGCAAAAACAAGCACTGCCTTTTAAAGAGCAGTATTCAAATGCACCGCAGCGCAGTTTACCAGCCGATTGTCGCGAAATCAGTGCTATATAAGTATGAAAACGCGAAAATGTGCTTGGTCCGGGGAAAACGCGAGAGCAGCTGAATAACCGGAAGAAGCGTGGAAGTGGAGGGGAAGACGAGCCGATTCCGGCGCGATACGGCACGCCAACTCAGCTCGCTAATCCGATTTCCACTGTTGACACAGTTCACTCGGCAAGATTAAACCCCCGAGTCACGAGAGAGAGAGAGAGAGAGAACGTCGGCGGCGAAGCACGAAAAAAGGAGCGACCCGCGCCTGGTTAATGGCGGTTTTTACCTTCCTTTCTCTCTCTCTCTCTCTCGTCACTTCTTTTCTGCACTTTTTTTCGGCGACGTCTCCACGGAGACACGCTCGCCAATTCTCTTTCCCCCCCCCCCCCGCTTTTTTTTTAATGAAGTCTCGCGGCGGCACGAAACGAACCGGCGCTCGAACGAGTGTAAAACTGCTTTCTCGAATCTCGCAGTGCCGAATTATCCGGCGGGTTCCCCCGCAGCCCGAAATCTGGAGCAGCGGCTAATAAAGCGCCTCTCGAGTCTGCGGCTGGTAATAAAAGCGCGTCGCCTTAACGAAGATGCGGCGGGGCACCGCCTGCGAGAGAGAGAGAGAGAGATAGAGAGAAAGAGGCATATATCGCTATGGCAAAGCGGCAGAGAGGGTTCGAGCTTGCGGAGAGACTGAAAAAAGGACGCGCCTTCCTAATAATTCACCCGGCGCGCGCTAAACTCGTAAAAATGCAGACGAGCAGCAGCAGCAGCGTCGCAAAGCATGTGGCTCGTCTCGCTCGCGCTCTCATCGCTGGAACGTGCATATTCTCCGTGCGCACACACCGCAAAGGCAGCCCTCGTCGTCTGCGCATATATATATACTCGGTCGTGCGTAAGCACAGCTCCCCCCATGTATATGTATGTGTGTACAGCCTTGCGGGCTTTATTTTAATAGGAAATTGACGTTCTCCGATTCGTAAAAAGTTTTCGTACAAATACTTTCAAGGACTTCACGGAATTATGCGTCGCGTGTGGTACAGACTAGAAAATAATGGAGAGTATACATTATCGTGTGCTCGTTGCGCTCGGAGGAGAGCTTGCAAGCTTTTGTTACAGCTGAGTGTCTATTTGGTAAATTAATAATTGTTCAAAAAAAAGTCATTAACTACCCAGGCAATAGGATCTTACTCTTCCCCGGGCTCATCGATTCAGGAATTTAATAACAGCCGATCGAGAGTAGTAGCTTTGACACCGAAACCTACCCCCTCACCCCCCGTCGATTTAATATCGCATCAGCATTAACAGAACGGAATCTCGTTTCCTAAACTCAAACAGATCGCTCCGGAGCATCCACACACACACAAACCCTACAATTTCGCCAGGCGAACGTACGAGAGAGAGAGAGCAGTTAGAAAAAGCTCAAAAAGCGCGCGCGCAGCATATCGCACATGCTCCCCGCGTACGTGAGGGCCGGCGGGGGCTCGTTGGATTTTTAAAAATCGCTCGGCAGCAGGCGCTCCATTCTATTACAAAACTACCCCCTATAAATCTTCGAGACGCTCGCGCGAGAGCCAATCTCCTCGGGGCTAGTGGAAGCGCAGCAGCGAGCGGCGGGTGGACGCGCGCGCGCGCGTCGATCTCTGGAGGCTGTCCCGTTGTCCCTTTTAATCCCCTTGGGCTCTTGCTGCTGCTGCTGCTGCTGTTGGGGGGGGGGGGCGTTGAGCTCGAGTGGAAAACGTGATGCCGCCTCGGGCGGAGGCTCGAGAAAAGAAAGATGAAAAGCCATCTCCCCGAGGCAACAATGACTACTTTCGGCGAGATCGCGTTGTCCTCTCGCGGATGGCCTGCGATGCTTCTTCTTCTTCTTCTTCTTCCGCCTCTTCTTTTTCCTCGTCGCCGTCTTCCTTTGCGCGAGGAGCTTGACCATGACTAGCTGGTGGCGAAGCTTTTGTCGTCGCGCGTGTGTGCTCTACCCGGGACTTTCACCCTCTCGATGGCGGTGGCTGCTGCTGCTGCGAGTGATCGATGGCCCTGCAATCCGATGGATTGATAAAAAGATCCTCTTCTCGCCGCGTGCGCGCGGCTTTGAATTATATTGAATGCATTCGACGCTAGCAGATATAAATCATTGAGTTTGTAATGGACACGTATTTAGCTCGAGCGGGACTATTATTAGTTTTCCGAATTAATGCGTCGATGTAAAACAAAAAAAAAAACAGAAAAACAAAAAAATTTTTTATCACACCCGATAAAACGTGCATTATACTTCCGTTGTAACGCCCGGCGAGCGATGAAAGTTATTCAGCAAAATAATACAGCGGTCGTTGCTTTACATTGTGCTTTCTCCCCTCCCCCCGCGCAAGCTCTCTCTCCCTCTCTGTGTAAAAAGCTAAACGCTTTAATTGGTAAATCGTCTAGATTCAACTCGGAAAGCCAGCGTCAATATACGCAGTGTGGCCTCCCCCCGCGCGCGCTCGGGGTTTACCCATTTAACGCTTAAATCAACGTTTGAGCGCGCGCGCGTCGGGGATGCTTTTCGCCATTGCCACTCTCTCTCTCTCTCTCTCTCTCTCTCTCTCTCTCTCTCTCTCTCTCTCTCTCTGTCTCTCGCTGACGGTGTAATGTGCAAAGCTGTGCCGGCTGCGGTTCCGAATCCGAGCTTTCAAACGAAACCGCACCGCCTCGCGCTCCCATCCGAATGTTTCCGCACGGCGCGGCGATATATACACGTTACAGCCAGTGTCTATAGACGCCGAGATTAAGCGAAGGACAAATGCCGAGAGAGAGAGCGTGTAAATCGTGTCTACCGCGTATTTTATTAATTTGTGCCTTTCTCCAACGCTAGATTTTCCGGATACGGTACTGTACAGACTCGCGAGCTAGAGAGATAGAGATAGAGAAAGAGAGAGCTTCGTGAGAAAGGGAGAGTATTCACGCGCGTAACTTTCCTCGGCAGCTGTAATTTATCAAGATTCGAAGCAGCCCTTCCCGACATACAGGCGAGCTCTTTTCCAATCGCCGAGACAATGGCGGCCAATCAAACGGCGAGCTTTTCAATGCCGCGCGCTTTTCCAAACTGTTTGTTTTTCTCCTTTCCCCGCAGCAGCGCAGTGTGCAGCAGCAGCAGCAGCAGCAGCAGCCGACGACCGGGAAGCTCGCGTTCTTTTATATGCCGGAGAGCTCGTCCTAAGTGCGCGCCACCTGTCTCCCCTCGCGCGTGGATCTTCTTTATTCTCCGTCTCTCTTTCTCTCGGAGGCTAAGCGTTTTTTAATCTTCCGAACTTTCGCCGAGAGAGAGAGAGGACGGTGGAGATGAGGATGGGGAGGGGGAGAGTATTTGTTTCGAGAGCACCGAGACACTTTCTCGCGGAAAAATACGAAGGAGTGGGGAGGGTCGGGTGTTCTGCGGGTGTGCCTGACGGCATTTCTTGTAAATACGATATGCTATAAAATTCATCGAATAACACGAAATACGTTTCTCGATGGTATTTTTTTTTCACGTATACGCATATAATATAAACGTATATATTTTCTTTGAGTGCGTTTCCAAAGCTTCGAATATTTCTTCGCGTATGCCAAGTATTTTAGTAAATATCAACACAATATTCCCAACTTGAAGTGAATTCATAACACGCATTTTTCTACGTATGTACAGAGCTCGCGGGCAGTCGCTCCCCAGCTCGCAGTGAAAGGGGAGCCTTCTCTTTTTCTTCGAGCTACATAAGATTTTGAGTCCGTATAAAAATTTTTTGAGAAATTACCTGCTCCTTATTAACGCGCTTTTCTCGCTTGTATATCGTATATCCGCTGACGCTCGCCTGCGGCGTATAACGACGAAAACATTCGCACACGCGCGCGGCCCCGAGATTTTCCGCTCGAGCGCGAGAGAGCTCGGAAAAGCCAAGGCTCAGAGCTGCCCGAGCGAGAAGGAAACGTGACAAGCGATCGCGTCACCTCATCCCCGAGATCGTTCCGCGCATATACACATCAGCCAGCGATTCTTCGTTCTCGCGGATAATACCCCGTCTTCCCTCCCCCCCTTCTTATCTCCCAGCAGGAATTGCGTTTTCCGATCAGTTAAACCGACTAAACCTCAACGCGCGTCGATTTTTTTTTCTCTCTATCTCTCTCTCTCTCTCTCTCTACAAAAGTCTCCCGCATAGCTCATAGGCCTCCTCTAGCCTCAGCCGGGCGTGTGTTCGCGCGCGCGCGTGTGTGTAGACGAGGCAAGTGGATTTTAAGGGGATATCGCGGGAGCTGGGAAAAAAAGGAAGAAAAGAGGGCGGCACACGCGAGTCGCGAGTAGATTGAGCTGTGATTGAAAACTCAGCCTCGGGCGTCGCACAACGGGCTTCGATTTAAATGCGGAGGCGGCCTCTTCTCTTCTTTTTTCCTCTATTGCTGTGTACACAGTACTGCGGGGGGGGAGTATCGTCGGGACGGTCTCTCTCCCTCTCTCTTCCCCCGCGTTGGAGCACCAATTTTCGTGAGTTAAGTTTTCGCTTGCGCTTCTCTCCTGTGCACACACAGACACACAGACTCCTGTCCCTGCGACGTATAGGACGGGTCCCGTCGAGCTCAGCCAACAACTTCCCGGCTTTTTATTGTCGATCGGCTGGAGCGAGTCTTCACTTCGCAGTACTTTCTCCCCGCCGCCGTGCTGCGAGCGCCGAGGGCGAATTTAATAGGCCGGAATATAGAATTCCGTGGAGGTGTACAGCGCCGAATGAATTTTAATGGGATTTCCTCGGCTTTCTGTTGCAGGCGAAACTCGACAAGAGTCAAAATGGCAAACCTTCTCGAGTCATACACATCAGAAATATTCCCAACGAGGTGTCCGAGGGCGAGATCATCCACCTCGGCATGCCGTTCGGCCGCGTCACCAACGTGCTCGTTCTCAAAGGCAAAAATCAGGTAAGCCCGACGTTTTAACAATTCATTTACACAAGTACGTCCATTAGCCGAGAGGTGGCTCTGTGCTAAATTAATTTTTTGAATGATTTAGCGGTGAGCGTCTGTGATTGATATTTATTTTTAGGATAAGAACCAGTGGAATTTCAAATTAACAATAGAGTGAACATTTTGAAAACACAAATTAAATTAAAGTCGCACTTAGGACTAATTCAGCTATGAACGAGAAAGCAAAGCACCATTGAGCGAACAATAAAAAAGAAGCGAAAATCACGGAATCGCGCGTGCGCTCGTTGCACAGAAAAAAAAGCACGAAAAGCAAAGCAACGATTCATAAATGTCGTGAAGCGCAGCACGCGCACTTTCCAAATGGAATCACGCGCTCGTGGGCAGAGCGAGAGCGAGCGAGAGAGAGAGAAAGAGAGAAGAGCTACTCGTGCGGCTCGCCGAGCGTGCAACAGCAGAAACAATCGAATCGACGATCACCGTTTATCCATTATCTGGAAACAAAGGGTTGAACGCCTCGCCTCGCGCCCGCTCGATTGTTCATTACCCCGTCTCTCCTCTTTCGCTCTCGCGCTCCGCTCTCGCTTGGCGTAATCTAACTTACCCCAAGCCCCCCCCCCCAACTTGCCCTCCTACCCCGAATCGACGTTCGCTTGTCTGGATAGGAGGGGGGGGGTGATGGGGGGGTTCACCTGAAACAACATCTCCGGGCTGTGGATTCTCGACTTGTTGCAGCGCCGGTGAGTCTGGAATTTCTGTGGGGAAGCGCACGTGCGCACTGGGATGGCTCTCTTTTGGGCTCGCTTTGTTTTTTCTTTTTTTTTTGTACGTTTTCGATTCGTTTGCTTAGCCGTTAAAAAGCAATGACGTTCGAACGGAGTAACGAATTCCTCGCCGGATGTGTAATTCATAATCGATGTTCGATGTTGGGGGGGATGGGGGGGCGACGTTGACGAGCGGCGAGAGTTATATATTATGATTGATCAGCGAAACAAAAATAAATCCTCCGGTACTAATTATTGTTAATGCTCTTGCAGTATTAACGAGTTAAGCGACCCACTTCGATATGGCCGCGAAATTATTCAGCTCCTGCATTATTCGTCGGATACAAACAAGAGAGGAAGGAAGGGGAGGGGGGGGGGTGGAACGGAGGGAAAAATAAACGAGTGCGGGACGTTGAAATCGTTGCCTACTTTATTATGCAGTTAACGCGGCAGATTATTCTTAATGGCTTTTTTTTCAATTATCACCTCAAAAGGAAATTTTTCGTTTGTTCTCTTTATGCTCTGTGAATCAAGCCATGAGATATTCATTGATGCGGATACGCGCAGATGGGGTGGAAAGCGGGGGTGGAGAAGTCGATTTTTCTCAATTAATGAATATCTCGCGGCTAAAAGCTATCGCGCGTACCGCTAGCAGCGCTTTTTATGTACACGCGTTTCGTGAACTGAATTTATATTGGCTCTCGAGTCTGGGATTCTATATTCCCGTATACGTACGTGCGGTTTGTAAAAGGCAGGAATAAATTAGCAGAGAAACATATCAATGATGTATCATTAAAATTTCAGCGATACGCACGTAGAGAATTGTGTACAAGTGAAACAGATTGAGAGTATTATAAGAACGAGAAAAAATAAAAATTTTATTGTCATTAGCTTGCCGACGAAATCTCACTCAATGCGAAATCGTCCGTAATCATCTCTAATACCGCGCGCTGCGCATCGTCGCGATAATTTATTTTCCGAGCGCTGCTCGCCCCATCGAATGTAATTACTTCACTCTTAATACCTCGAAACGTTTCGCCGTCTCTCTCGTTTTACGCTGTGTGTATCGTCTCGTCATCAGCATATTGAAGCGGCTCAAAGGGATAATAACCGGAGCCGGCAAAGGGCGCGAGAGAAGAGAGCGGCCTGTTTGCGCGGCGCGATCGCGTACAAGCAAACGCGGGATTATTTATTTGCAACGGGTCGAATTTGACGCTGTATTGAAGAAAAAAAGGGGGGGAGGAGGGATAAACGCGGGCCAAAGGGCGACCCGCGCACAGAGAGGAGAGCAGCGGCTGCAAAGGGAAACGGGGGGAAAGCCTAGTCGGTCGTCAAATGCGTATTGGAGGGGACTTACAAGTTATTCAAATGTCCCGCCGCCGCGGCGAACACTCGAGTTTAATCCTCTTGGCAAAGCCGCGGACTATTGCCTTGTCCCCAGCGTGTGTGTCACCGATGAAAGAGCGATACTTTGCTGTATGAAATTTGTTGGCTTCTCTGTTGTGCGGCACAACTCGTTCTCGTGTGTGGCTGTTGCCACGTATACCTTTACGACTTCCTTCATTAGTACGCATGTTTTTAATTCGGCTGTTGACCTTGTTTTCGGCTTTCTGCTTTGTCGTTTCCCTTTATTTCCGGAGATCAAACGTTGAGTCATTTTTTCCCGTCTTTGTGCATGTAATAGATGGATTTTTTCGCTTAGCGAATATCGAAGTATTATGCATGGATGTCCCGCGAAAGTGCGATGCCTGAAAAATTGATCTGTTATTAAAAAATGTTTTATAAATTAGCTGCGCTACCTATTGTAATGCGATATATTTTTCAACGTGCCGAGCTCGTATTTCAGATATCGCACACGAGTTCACTGCGTAAAAAAAAAGATACATTGTAACGAAAGATTTTTTTTATTCTGAATTACAAAAGCAAACAAATCTTGTTGAACTTTCGCAACAAATATGCTGCATGTAAACGAATTCTTTTGAATCGAGAAGCTTATTTTTCAAACGAAGTACTCGAAACAATAACAAACAAAAAAAAATCATCCTCTGCACATCGCGAATAATTCATCAAACTCGATTCATCAAAGACCCGCGAACGCGCGTAGCGTTTCGCTAACAAGCGTTGTCGATCCTAATAAAAAGAGTATTAAAAAAAAAAACGAAAAAAAATTCAATATATCCGGGCTAAACCGGCGGTAACCATTTACAAAAACAAGCTTCGGCTGGCCGTATTCGTGTTTACCTCATCCGGTTGGCTGCACTCTGCGTAATGGGCATCAGCAACTCTGCGTCCATCGGAGGCTCAGCACAGCTCACGTGTATTATATTTACAGCTGCGGCTATAGAGCCCGGCTATTCTCGCAGTTTCACTAGTGGCGCGCTCGAGTGGGCAGTCCGTGGATTAAGCCGCGTGGGATTTTCGGAAAATTAGTTTGCGCTTATGTATATGTATACGCATTGCCACACGTTCCAACGGTGTCACTGTTTTTTTTTTTTTTTCATTTCCAAGTATTCGTCGCGCAAAAATCCGACCGATCTCGTCCCCGCAAAATGTTTTCACGCGTTAAAAACAAAGCCGAAGTTTTCTCTTTCTCCCGCGCGATCTCCTGCACGACTATGTAATACAGCTTTGCAACGCATTCGTTAAGTCGATAAACTACCGCGTATACACCGCTTCCCGATTGGCTGCGTCGGGATTAAAGTATAACGCTCTCGGGACTTCGCGGGGAAGACACTTTAACCCCCGCAAATCAGGCTCTCCCATTAGCGGAGTGAGGCGGCGTTCGCAAAAGTGCCCCTCCATCGATTTATATATGCGCGCGCGCGCGCGACAAAATCCCGATAAATAATTACAGCGGGATATCGGCGGCGGCGAAAAGTTCGCTTTTATTAAATGATGGCTTTCTCTCTCGCGCGAGGCCGGATTTCGGCGCGTTTAGGGGTATACGCATCGAGCATGTTAATGCCGGGTTGAGTGCGCGGGTATTTTTAAATTTTGTAATTATCGTTAATGGCACGCGCGAGCGCGGGGGGGACTTTGTCACGAGCGACACGCTTTGCAATTTTTGACGCGCGTATAGCGCGACGTGCGGCCGCGCGCGGATACGTGACTGTAAAGTCGGTCGTCGCTGCTGCTGCGGCTGCTGATTTCGCTTCTCTGATATTTCGCGCGGGGATTAAAAAATGTATAAGCTACTAGAGCAAAAATATTGTTTGTAATAGGTTTTTTTTATAGCGTACTGTTTTAAGAGAGGATTAGAATGATTGTTATTTCACTGGAAATTTCCGACGCGTGCAGCGCGCGTCCTGTATATTGATAAATGATCGAACGGGAAATCTGAAATATATACAAGGATAGTAATCGAATGAAGCGAAGCGCGGCTGTCGTGTGTGCTCCCGTCGATAAAACAACCGGCATTTTCGCGTTTAGCGAATAGACAGGTGGACACGGCTCTGCTCCCGCCATTACTCGCTAATGCCATTGAATTATTTAGTTGCGCGAAAGTGCATTAAATACTTTCGTCAGTCGCGTCAAATGACGCGGGAACGGCGGCTAATCCCTTCCAGAGCTCCTCTAACAGCTGTCCGCGAATTTCACGCTCCAGTTTCTATATCCTATATGGCTTTCCTAGTGCTTTCCCCCCCCCCCCCCCCGCTGTGTATACATTCATCGCGAAATACAAACTGCGCGATCGTGACTAAGCTCGTTTCCAAGTCCGCGGAAGAAATGAACTTTTCACCACCGGCGGAGATCACTATCCGCAGCAGTGGATTTAATGAGTTTCGCGTTTCAGTCAATTAGCACAACACACTACTCGTTGCCTCTTGCGTAATAGTTTCTCGCAATTTACATTGCGCCGAGTAGAGAAAAAAGCAATGACTTATCGACCGTCCGGCTATCTTGTTTTTCGACGAAAAAAAAACTCGCCACTAAATATTAATTCCCGTAAGGAAACTTTCTCAGCGTCTTTTTCACCCATACACATAGCCGGGGAGGGCCTAATTCGATAATAAGCAGCTTCTTAAAGCGGCCTCAGTAGCAAAACTTGCCCGATAGATATCGTTTGAGGAGTAACTCTATACACTCGCTCTCTCTCTCTCTCTCTCAGTTTCGTCTTTGAGCTTCTCTCCTGTCCGCACAATGTAAAGTTTCCTCCCACAGCGGCTACGTCGGCATCGCGATATATATAGCTCTCCACTCCCGTTCCCAGCGAGTCTTGTATATACATTCATAATTCCGTGGATAGCCCAGCGGCAGTGCTGCGGCCGCTTGTAGTCGCGTAACTAACTTACACCGGGAAACTTGGGCAAATCAAAGCAAATACGCGATACCCGCGGGGGATGACCAGGCCGCCGCCGCCGCCGCCGCCGCGACGACGACGGGAAACTCGCGTTTCCGGGAAACGCCGGAGACGCGCGCCGCATTCGAAGACGATAGCTCTGACTCGGCGCTTAGCCCGTTTCTCGCTTTCTCTCGTCTCTCATCTCGCTTGTTGCGTCTAATGGCCCGCGAAGCGCCTGGCTCGCTATCCGCTTGTTCGCCCTAATGGACGCGGCTGCAACGTTTTGTTTGCCTTGCGCGAGAATTTTCGTTACGTGTATATACCTTGTTGGGGGGGAGGAGTTGCGAGAAGTGGCGTTCGGAGTTTAGCTGTTGTTTCTTACGATTTGGCAAATTATGAGGATGATGAATTCTTCGAAACTCGAGGGGTAAATTCTTCGGTTTGGTTTTCGTTTGTCTTAACTCTTAGCTGTAATTAAGTTTGCTGTTTCCAGTTAATTAGAAACGCATTACGATGCGCACGAAAATGTGTCAAGAGCATCTCGCTCAAAGTTTTGTGTTTTAATAGCCGATAAAACAAAATGGCGTAACGCAAATTTCAAACTTACTGTAATAAGAGATTCTCCGTATTAGTTACAAGCCAATCATAGTTTCTTCAACGGCGCGAAATTCGAATTTTTAATTGATGCCCCTCCCCTCCTCGAAACTTTTTCCAACGTCTCCGGCTTTGTTTACTTATTTTCTTTCTGCGATAACGAAATACTTGCGCCGCGCAAACAAGAAAAAGCTCGAATAATCCAATTCTCGCACAGGTTCATAACTCAGCGTAGCCGCACGCAAACAAGCCTTCGCCGCGCATCTGAATCACAAAGCTTCTCCCGCTCCGAGATAAGAAGTATCAACGCGAATCGCAAAAAAGGAGTCTCCGTGTACACACACGCGCCGGGCATTCCCCGAGCGCGTCACGGCACGTAAACGTCGTCGTCGTCGTCGTCGAGGGGAGGCGGCAAACGAAGCGAAAAGTCGACGACGTACGTCGTCCAGGGGCCGCCGCCGCCGTGTGACGCGTCGTAAAGTCCCCCGCGATTTTTTTATCACGCGCCCGCGGAATGTAGGCTAGCTCGTCGCTCGCTCGTGTAATCAAATGTAAGGAGGCCTTTGTGCGTCCGAATATAAAGAAATCGCGTCGCAGCCATTAGGGACGCAGAGTCGCAGGCCGGTCATAGATACGAGAGCGCAGCTCGCCGTGTGTGCCATTTTCCCCGTTAAAAGGCTCTCGCTCCGAGGGCTTTTATCTTTTTCATCCCCCCCCCCCGTCACCCCTTTTCCCCCTCTTTTCCCTCGTTTTCGAGGGAGAGAATTTTCGGACGCGCGCGCGCGCTTTTATCGCGGTGCAGCGCGCGCGTTTTTTTTTCTTCGAGTAGTTAACGCCGAAATGGGTCAGACGCCCCAAGAGAGAGAGAGAGAAAGTGTATATACCGCTACTCGATCGTCCGATAATCGGATCTCGCGCGGAGAATTCAATTCAATCTTTATAAAGCGCTTCCGCGATAGAGCGTCGTTTCACGCCTCCGCCAAGAGGGGCGGGGGGGGAGGGGGGATTTCTCGGATAAACTCGAAAATTTTCTGGACGCCAGTGTATGCTGCTACGCAAACCCGCGCGGAGGAAAGAGCCCCGCCGAGGAGAAAGAGAGGAGTCCGTGTTTAAGTAACGGCCAGGCGGCACGCGAGAGTTTGTCGCCGCGCAATCGATAGATCGGCTCCGGAGATTTTACGCCCCCGGCTCTTTCTCTCTCGTGCAGTGACGCATTACGATGTCGAGTCGCATATGCGGAGCGTTTTGTCGCCGGGCGATAAAAAGCTGAGCGAGCGCAGAGCTGTGTTTATTTACGCGCTTTAACGATTTTTTTTTCCGGCGAGTCGATGCGGCGGAGAATCTCGTGATTCCGCTGCGCACATAGTGGAGGGGGGGGGGGCGAATCCTCGAATTTACACACGCGAAATCGCGGATAAAAGTTGAGTTTAAATTGGGATTGAAGAAAACACTTAAGGCGGTATGTAACATCCCAGTTGTAACACTGGGGAGATTTGAGTGCTCGGCGCTTTGGTTGAGTTTAGATTTCAGTGTTATTCTTGATTTAAGTTTCTTCGTATATGTCCTGACCTAAAAGTTTCTTATACAGCGATTGCACGGTTATTTCATCGCTCGCGAGTAGAATTTACGCGTCGCCCCCTAGCGGTATTAAATGTATAATGTACACTATTCAACGAATAAATCTCGTACGACTCTTTTTATTCTAGACTAGACTATCAAAACTGCCGGAATGTAAGCGCTACTTGGGTAGATCTGAACACCGGAAAAAAAAAATTTAATAGTACACATTGGCCGCGAAAGAAATTGTTTTTTGCAGCGACAAGCGCGTCGATCGTATCTATTTAGGCGCGGCGGACCACAGATACTCAAAAGCCCCAGACGACACGGGGGATACATTCACTTTCGCCGCTGAGCAGAGCGACCGCCGCCGCGCAACATTGCGCGTCAATACGTTATTTCCGTCGGCCGTATGATTTACGATCGAGTCTTCCGCGGAATCTAATAACCCCGACACGGACGAAACCGAGCGAGGGAAGAAGACGAAGAAGAGAAAAAAAAACGCTGCAGTTTAGAAGCAGCAGCAACGCCGGCGCGCAGTAGCGACGAAATCGTAAACGTCAAGACGAGAGAAGCGATAAACGTACACTCGACGGACGGCGGGGCATAAACTTGGCGTGCCAAGTTCCGTAGCTACATAAAATGAGTCGCATCAAGTGCGGCTCACTCTCCCTCCTTCCTCCTCTCCCCTCGCCTCTGTACGCAGCGATCGAGTACCGCTTGCCAGTCCGCGGAAAGATTAAATCCGTTCGGCGAATACTAAAGTGTCCCCGCGACGCTCGGCAATCGCGCGATGATGGAGAGGAGCGAGTATCTCTTTACCTTCCCGGATTCCGTCTCTGTGTATACACATGCGCGCGTAGAAAAGCGCATTCGCTCGCTTGTGCGCTGAATGAAACGAAGGAAAAACGAGAGCAGTTTCCCCCCCCCCGGCCGCGCTCGCGCGCGGGACGCATTGAAATCGGAATGTCGCTTAATGGGCGACGACTGCGGGCGAAGTTCGGTCGGCGAAATATTTTTGTGGTTTATGCGCGGCCTCTCGCCGTGTGTACCTGGCAGTCGCGAGCAGGAGAGTCAAAGTTTAATTGAATTTAAATTGAATTTAAAATATTAATATTGCCGCGCGCGCTGCTCGCTCGCTGCCACTCTATCACGGCCTATCGCCCCCGGCTTTTACAGTTCTCCGAGCTTCCCTTTTCACCTGGCTATTCGTATAGGATTCGCTCCACTTGCGTTACTTCTGCGGCTAGAATAAATTGCGAGACGTGTACCCTCCTCCTCGGCCCCTCTCTTATCTTCCGAAAAAAGTTCTGTAGAAGCTATTTTACACAAATAGACCTTTAACATCCGTTTTAAAACGATTAAACAATTGTACGTAAGCGTACGCAGCCCTTTGGCATCGCGTACTTAAGCTCTTTCACCTCTGCAGACAAAAAGAAACTCTGCGCGTTAAAATTGAAAATTAAAGCTTCTCTCGAAAATCCATACGGAACGAGGTTAAAGTTAAAAAAGAAAAACTCTCGGCTGGAATTTCCGAAAGAACAAAGGGCCGCGCACGCGCTGATTATTTCATCGTCCCGTGCGATGTTTGCGTTTCTTTCCGTACTGTAACTCGTTCGGAAACGTGTATAATATACGCGAGTTCACGAACCATACAACTATAGAGAGAGAGAGAGAGAGAGAAGCTCCGCTAAATTACCGCACGACCACGAGCGCGCAAGCGAATTTAGCCTCGGTTGCCTCTATACTATACGGATGGACGCGGCGGCGGTGGCTCCTTTCCATCAGCGGACGCTTCTCGTTTGAGCGCGCGGTAAATTAATTAATTAACTAATTAATTAAAATCGAGCGCTCTAAACACTCGTTATATCCATATAGCCGAGGCTACGGCCGCCGCCGCCGCAGCGCCGGAGCTATTTAAGCGTATAAAGCTACCGAGGGCTTTTGCGATAATGTTGAAACGGCCGTCTCTTTCCCCGCTGCTGTATATTACGCGGATATGGTCTATTTGTTTTACGCTTTGAGTATTTTTCGTCGTCTTTCGCCTTAACGCCCGCGCACAAATATATACATACATACGTACATCAAGCCCAATATAAGCCCTGTAATTGGACTCTGCTTTTCGCGGGGATTAAGTCTTTGAGAGTCGATTTCCTCGAGAGAGAGAGAGAGTCACTTGACAATGCGTTGTATACAACGACGAGGCAGCAGTAGTCGAGCGGAGATTAGCCGCATTAGGTATCAAAGTTGAAGGAGCCGCCTCTGGTTTGCATTTAACGATCGCTATATACTCCTATGTATGCAACGCACTCGATGTCCGCGGGACGGCGGCGGCGTCGTCCTTTGAGCTTTTCACTCGGCGTCTACTGCGGCGCGCGCGCGCAATTTTCGAGTTAAAAGGCACGTGAAAAGAGAGGAAGCGAGCTCGCGGCTCAATTAGGCCACTTGTGCGCGCACGTGTGCGCGACTTTTCCTTCTCCTTTCGAGCGAATCGCCGGGCGGGACGACTCGAAAAGCTCCTTTACGGCTCTCCGCCGCTTCCTTCTCTTTACGCTCGCCTGTATATACTGCGAGTCTACCGCGGGGGCTTTCCTTGGAACCCCCCCGGCGAATGTTTTCCGAGGAAAGTATACACCGAACGTTTTTCATTCCCTTCTTGAAACGTATCGACAGTACGATCGGTGGTAATTATATCGTTACAATTATACTGCGGCAAAGCTGGTGCTAAACATTTTCGAAAATATTGTAATTCATTCATTCGATTGATTCAATCAACCGATGCGTTCGTTAATTAATGTTTGCTTTGCGTACGATGATTCGGCTTACCCTCAAAAACGTGACTATCGGAGAAAATGCAAAAAGTTCATTCAAACTCGAGGACACAGCGCTTACAGTATACCCAACGCAAATTTCGCGGCAGTAGGATAATTCCTTTCCAACAAGCTTATAACTCCGGACCGCTTTTTTCCTTCCTCCCGGCGTGTAACGCGCTCTCGCGCGAATACTTGTACCGCACCGATTCCGCCGGTACGTGCCAATTACCTGGGTTAGCTCGCGGTACGTGCGCCGCGGATATTTACGCTCGACGCGATCCAGCGAGCGAGAGAGAGAGGTGTCGCGCACCGATACGCTCGCGCAGTTACGAGGCGTCGTAAGCGAAGCTCTATCGCCTCTCCTCCTCCTCCTCCTCCTCCTCCTCCTCGGATTGGATGTCGCACGGAAAGTTAACAAGGATCACGGACGATAGCGCGGGCAATTATGTACGGGAGAGAGGACGCGAAAGAAGTTTACGCGCGCAGAGCCGCCTCGGAGTTCGATTAGATTTTGCGCAGGCTATACTTTTACTTAGTTTTTTATTTTATCATTAGTTTTTTTTCAATGCGTCTTAAATTGTCGCGCTCATAATTTTCTGCTTCTTTGACTGTTTCAGGTGAGTGTCTGTCGCGACTGGGGGCGACACGCGGTTCGTTTGGAATATTCGGTTGTTCCGCTGCGTACAATACGGTGAGGTGAAAAAGTTTATTAAGTACGCGTTGCGCGCCGTTCGCTGGAAAAAAACACGGCGGACGGAAGGCGTATAATTAAACTTGAGGGTTTTACGCGCAGGCGTGACGCACGGCTGCAATGTTTTGGAGCATTGCGATGCGATATTACGGATAATGTGCTGCATTATAATGAGAGTTTAATTTTTATGTATTACTCGGTAATTGCATTCCTCTATTCGAGGTTCGGTGCAGAAGGCCTACAGTCTCGCGTCTAGTATTACACCCATTTTTACACATTTGCAAAATTATTAAAATTAGCTATGCTATACGGGCTCGAAAATTATTTTATCCCCTTAAAGCGTCTCCCGAATATATAGCGCGTAAATATTAGAATATACCTCGGCCTTTTCCCAGCTGTATATTCTTTAACGGGATGGAACACGCTCGAAATTTAATGAGGAAGCTGTAAATGTAAATTGAATTTAAAACTTTTACGAAGCGAATCTTCCCTTGCACTTCTCGCATTATTTCCAGCCTCCTCGTCGTATCTCCCCCCTTGCCCCCCTGCCTCCCGCCCGCGCGACTTATTATTTCAACGATAATTCGGCCTTTTAATTGCTCGAGTCCGTCGCTGCTGCGGGGCGAGGCTTTTCCGCGCTCGCGGAATAATAGCCACAAACGAAAGAGAGAGAGAGAGAGAGACGCAAAAAGCACGAGGGGTTGAACCGCGCGACGATATCTAAAGTGCATGTGCTTCCGGAGCGCGACGGCGCGCGCAAAAACAGCACCGCGAAACGCGAGCTGGCCGGATCGCGTTTTTTTAAAACGCGGGGCTCGATACGAGTCTAATTGAAATCGCGGAGAACGAGTCTTTCCGTTTTTTTTCCTGCGTACGTCCGTGTGTGTAACGTATACGCGAACAGAAGCGCGCCGGAAGGAACGTCATTAGCGGACTACTCGTCTGCGAAGAGAGAAATCGAAAATGTATGTCACTATCTCGACGGTACGTATATATTACGCGCACACACACGCAAAACGTCCACGAGAGAGCAGCTGGAGCGAAAAAGAAAAGCGAGCGCGATATAAAGAAAGACGCAATGAAAACTACTCAAGATCCCCTCAAGCACGCACGGCTACATTTAATACCTGGCCCTCTTCATCCTTCCCTCCTCCTCCTCTCCCCCCCCCCCTCTCTCCTCTGCTTTTTGCCTCGTTCCTCCCATCATCTCGTTCTCTTTCCGTTCGCATTCACGATAACCATCCCGCCGTTCCACGCTCGGCTTTCTATAGCGGAAATGTGTTCTCTCTCTCTATCTCTCTGCACTCAGCTGAGGAGAATCGCTCGAGCTTTTTTTCGTCTCCGTGGGGGGGAGAAAGGCCGATTGGAAACTATCCGACAATAACTTGTTCACCGGGCCGTCGGAGGGAGGGGGGATGTATACATTCGCGTCGGTGCCCGTATCGTCGACGCCTGTGTGTGTCTGTGTGTAAAGGAAAGCTCAAGACACGTCGTTGCAGGCCGAAAGAGCTTTGTGTCCCCGGGGCGGACTCGCCGCCCGTGAGTTTTCACTCAATTTGCATGTCAACTAGCCCCGGAAAACAGATTCGCGTCCGACGATCAAAAACACGCGCGCGCGCGCGGCCCTCGGCGTCTACTTTCCCGCGTTAACGCCGAGAGCCCGTGAGCGCAAAAAAAGGGAGTGGGAGAGAGAGGTGGACCAGGGAGAGTCGCCGGCCAAAAAAGAGAGGCCGAGGGTCAATTTTCAATTCGGACGCGTGCATATGCATGAGTCTCTCGTCGTCTCTCTGTCTCTCTTTTTCACGTCCAAAGGATATATCAGGCCGTACAGGCTTGTCTCGCAACGCGACGTCGAGGGAAGTGGGAGGAGGGGGGGGGGGGCGAGTGATGAAGACGCCGAAAGGAGTGTCCGAGGGAAATTGCTCGTTTGGCCGGCGAAATTTCTTCAGTAGTCGAGCTCGGGGTTCGGTCGGACGCCGCCGTCGCTGTGATGTATTTTTTAACGCGCACTTCATAGCTATCGCCGGCGTTCGCTCGTTTTCTGCGCGCACGAACGGCGCGTATTAATTATTGTTTGCGCAAGCGAGATATAGAATAACACGCGTTACGCTGCCGTCGTTCGCGATATTTTGAATATATATATATAACGAACGGGGCTGCCGCTGGCATCGAATATCAGTTTACTCCACGTACGGAGAGGCCTCTGGACGGATATGTTTAAAAGGCTCGTGTACGTTCGATTTAAAAACAAGATGCGCGCGATTAATAACCGTTGATATACATGTATACGGTACAGGTTTGCCGAATATCGCATTTCGGAGGCGGCAACGCCGATAAGGGTGGATAGCGCGCGACGAAAGGGCGCGACGTACATTTGCGAGCCATTATATTTCAATTCCCCATGGAGATTGTTGTTCGATCGCGGGGCGGTGTGTATACATGTATACACGCCCGGATAGTCGGCGAATTCGCCTAAGATAGTTGCGCCGCGTCCTCTCGGCCGGGTCCTTCCTTCCTATCGAGTGAAATTTACGCCGGTCAGCCTCGTTTTCCTCCCCATCCCTCTCTCACGAGCGGAGAAACTCTCTCTCTCTCTCTCTCTCTCTCTCGCTTTCTCCCCGGTGAATTCAATCGACCAGACTCCGGCGACCATGTCGCCCGGCAAATAAATTTGTTTTAGGGCCCCTCACGCTTTGCCCGTAGAGTCGGTCTTTTCGCCCTCGCCGCGAAGCCGCGCCAGACAATTTTCTCCTCTTCGCGCGCTTATATTCCGAGGAGGCGAAGCGCTTGTATATATAAGGAGGCGTTGGCGAGTCAATTATAAAAATTGGATTTTCCCGTCGGAGCACGGAGTTGTAATAGTCGAATAGTTTTTTGCCGCGAAATTTGAATTTCGTTCCTCGCATCGCGCCGGTGTATTGTACGTAAACGACGTCGACGTTTTCCTCACCACTATAATACCTCTATCAATTCACTGGACTACGTATATCTCTCGTCGATTTGGCCCGCGTCGAGTCAATCGAATGGTGACAAGAAAGAAAATCAAATTTCTCGCTCTCGCACAAGGGGAGGGGGTAGGTAGCTCCGGAAAGCTAAATAAGCGAATCTCCCGGCATTGACGGGCGGCTTTGACGCGGAGAACTCGCGCGCGCGCGCGCGCCGATGATAATGGGCAGATTGTCAGGCGCGGGTGGTGTGTGTGTGTGTGTGCGCGCACATAGGCGAGGAAATTTCACGAAGGAGCTATTCCGCTCTCGCGCGATTCATAGATCCGTCGGTTCGCTCGCTCGCTCGCACCAGCGGACTCGAGGAGTGCTCGGATGGGGGCGGGGGAGGGGGAGGGGTTGGGATCGATTAAATTTGCACTCTCGCAGAGTATATTGGATTACGCGCTCGAGTCCTCCTCGGCTAACCTCAAAATCCGACAGATCGCTTCGCCATCTCGAGCGTGTGATTCGAGAGCTTGGCCCAACTGCGCGCACACAGCCCCGTCGCCGCTGTATAACTCGCTCTCGGGACGTCTGAAATCACTTTTGCCCGCGGGTGCCCGGACGATATTCTTCTCTATAATACGGCGTGTGTGCCACCCGAAATCTCTCGTGCGTTAAACAAACAGGCAGTCTCTCTATCTATCTCTCTCTCTTTTCCTCCTCGGGCGAAAAAAAGAGACGGATGTATATGGAAAAAAAAGGCGAGTGTAGGCTGCTGATGTGTATAAGCCGTAGGGGGGGGGTTGGAAAAAATGAAGAGCGAAGAGCCAGGGCGATGGGAAAGTTGCCTCGCTCGAAAAAGTTTCCGCCAATAGCGAACTTCCGCGCGCGCTGCACTACTCCGTCGAAGCACTAGAAAAGCGCGCGCAGAAACTCCCGACGACCTTTTGATATAATATACCTGCGTAGTCGTCGTAGTCGGCGTCGTCGTCGTCGTCACCGTCGCCGAGCAAGATCAGTAACGGCGCAACTTTTTCGAGCGAAGCACCTTCGCACGCGAGCGCGGATTTAGCGCTTCGGGCTTCTTCTCTCCGTGCTATATGAGTCATTCCACGGGATACTGGAAACTTCTGGGGGCCCCGACTACCGAAAAATTTTGGGTAGGGCACACTTACCAGACCTATTTTTTCTGATTTCTGGGACCCCTCCGAATAAGAAACCGTGCGAGCTGCATCATTATCGGTTGCCACCCGGGTTTCCGATCGAAAAAACGCAAAAATCTTTATACATTTTCTTTTGCATTTTTACTGTCGAGAGTATTATTTGTGTACTGTGAATCCTATGGGACTTGGCGCTATACTTTATATATACAGAACGAAAGGGCAGCTCAAGACCTTTAAATCGAGCCGAAAATTTTTGAAATCGGATGTTCCGGTCACGAGTTACACACGTTTCAATACTGCTAACTCTTTATAGGGCTCTCGCACAACTAATCGATTTTCACTTTTTTTTTTCAAATCCTCGAAACTTTTGATCCAGTGACTCGATTTTAAAGTTTAATAGCTTAAATTAAAGCTCTTTTCCTCAACTTTACGATTTTTAGGTCCAAAATTGATTTTTCTTATCTGTTGAGCTATATATATGCGTTCAGAATACTAATCCGCTTTAGAAGCATATATATAGATCAACAGATAACAAAATTTTAATTTAGACCTAAAAATCAAAAAGTAGAGAAAAAGAGCTTTAATTTGAGCTATTAAACGTTAAAATCGAAGCATTGGATCGAGAGTTACAGGGATTTGAAGAAAGGGAAAAATGTCTAGTTTTTGGAAAAATCGAGCTATTTCGTGAAAGTCAAACCAAACCACTTTTTTCAAATGGTCATAAATTTTGATGGAATGATTCGATTTTGACGTTTAATAGCTTAAATTAAAGCTGTTTTCCTCAGCTTTTTTGTTGATACAAATATTTTTTGTAGTGAGCTATATATATGCTTCTAAAACCGATTGGTTCTTTGAAAGCATATATATATAGCTCACTATATATCAAATTTAAATTTTGACTTAAAATTCAAAAAGCTGAGGAAAACAGCTTTAATTTAAGCTATTAAACGTCAAAATCGAATCATTCCATCAAAATTTATGACCATTTGAAAAAAGTGGTTTGGTTTGACTTTCACGAAATAGCTCGATTTTTCCAAAAACTAGACATTTTTCCCTTTCTTCAAATCCCTGTAACTCTCGATCCAATGCTTCGATTTTAACGTTTAATAGCTCAAATTAAAGCTCTTTTTCTCTACTTTTTGATTTTTAGGTCTAAATTAAAATTTTGTTATCTGTTGATCTATATATATGCTTCTAAAGCGGATTAGTATTCTGAACGCATATATATAGCTCAACAGATAAGAAAAATCAATTTTGGACCTAAAAATCGTAAAGTTGAGGAAAAGAGCTTTAATTTAAGCTATTAAACTTTAAAATCGAGTCACTGGATCAAAAGTTTCGAGGATTTGAAAAAAAAAAGTGAAAATCGGGGAGTAATAGTTGTGGCGAGAGCCCCTATAAGAGGTAGCAGTATTGAAACGTGTGTAACTCGTGACCGGAACATCCGATTTCAAAAATTTTCGGCTGCGATTTAAAGGTCATTGCGCTGCCCCCTTTCGTTCTGTATATATAAAGTATAGGCGCCAGTCCCATAGGATGTCACAGTACACAAATAATACTCTCGACAGTAAAAATGCAAAAGAAAATGTATAAAGATTTTTGCGTTTTTTCGATCGGAAACCCGGTGGCAACCGATAATGATGCAGCTCGCACGGTTTCTTATTCGGAGGGGTCCCAGAAATCAGAAAAAATAGGTCTGGTAAGTGTGCCCTACCCAAAATTTTTCGGTAGTCGGGGCCCCCAGAAGTTTCCAGTATCCCGTGGAATGACTCATATACACATATATATAGCTACGCGCATCCGCGCGACTCCTTTTTTTTCAATTTCAAATGAAGCGCGCGCGCTGCTCTCGCGAATTTCCTCCCTCTCCCTCCCTTGGTAGCGAGTAACGCGAAAATAAAAAAAAAGCTCGGTTCTCTCTCTCTCTCTCAGTTTTCAAACAACAACCGCGACTGCTGCCCTCCAGCTCGCGGGAACAGAGTCGACTCCGACAGCGATTAATAAAACGAGTCCTCGACAGAGAGAGAGAGGTGACCTCAGCAAAGCGGATTAGTCGCGTACGAATATGAGCCTTGCGTTGTTTTTTTCCCTTTTTTTCGCTCCTCCCTCCCCCCTTCCGCTTTCTATATTGCGCGCGAGCGTCAAAATGCAAAAGAAATTAATATAAACGATGAGCTCGGGCGAAGCGAGAGCTTCATTTGGCTTGGCATTGCGAAATCCGATTCGCTTTCGATTCGATTAAACTCGATATTCAATCCGCACTCGTCCGTGCGCCTCTCGCTCTCGCGCGTCTATATACACGTATATATATACGCGCACTGGATTTGGGCCTCTCGCAGTTCTTTTCTTCCTCGACTATCGGGTGAACTTTTTCCCCCCTCTACTCGCCTCTCTCTCTCTCTCTCTCTCTCGAGTGCTTTCCAGTCGATTTTTTTCGGCATTTTTGATGATGCGCTCTCGGTGAAACGCGATACACGCGTTTCACGGGGAGCTGCGAGAAGGGCAGTCGAAGCTTTTTCCCCCCTCCCGAGAAATATCGCGGGGGGAAAAAAAACGAGAGTGTGCGCGCATGTTTCGACGAGCTGCCTCGATTGAATATAATGTTTGCGCTCGCCGGATTTTTCTTCTTTTATTCGGCGCGAGCAGGTAGACGACACATACACGTATCCGTATATATATATACATCATACGGTCCGGGCGGGGCCGGCTTTTTATTATTCGTCATTGCGACTTTGTTTTACGAGGCCGATGCGAAAATAAAAGCGATGGCTCGTACGCGCGAGTGGAGCATAAGTCGTATAACTATATGCGCGCAAGCGCGCGCGATTTCATTCGTTTCAATTTTTCATTTCGTCGCTCGTCCTCCTCCTCCTCCTCCTCCTCCTCCTACTGCGTCCCGTGAATTTCCGCTCGCTTTCATTACTTATTTACAAAGATAACAATCCAAGCGATGACTTGCCGAACGACGGATACGCTCCCCCCCCCCTCGCTGTATACACACATGCCCTCGTCACGTAGTCCTCGACTTTCCGATCGCGTGAAGCCGCTCGCCGGGCGTTTTATCGGGCGGCGCTCGTATAATCGCGCGCGGCTCGATTATGCAAGCCTTTTGAATATGAGATAAGCGGACGCGCACCTGCCGCGCGCGCGCTCGAGCCTCCCTCTAAGTGCATTCTTCACTTAAGCGTCGTCGCCGCCGCCGCAGCCTCGTCGTACCGGGCCCGTAAGCCGTAAACAATGGTTAGCGAGGAGAGCCTCGGGCTGCGCTCCCTCAAGAGCCTGTCGAATTATCAAGATGGACTCGCTGCGCGCTTGCGATCGAACTTTGCGCCTCTCGTCCTTTCCTGCGCGCTTTTTTTTTCTCTTTCTTGCCGTTATGTTTGTTTTTGTTTTTACCGAGAAAAGTCGTCGCCGTCGGCCGACGAAAATTGCCGTGCGCTGGGCGTATACTTGTGTTTTTTTGCGCGAGTTTCTTTGAGCTATAGGTTTCGAAGCGGCTTTGAAGGAATTATTGTGGAACGCTTTGGTGGACAGGGAGAGTCGCAGTAATTTTCAATATTAATGTATTTAACGGAGGACGAGTGTATGCATAATTTGTGATATGAAATGTGCACGAAATAATCGATAATTTTTAATTACACGAGATTTATAATACAATTGAGGCAGTTCATTGTGTTTTTAGAATTAACAGATATATTATCTTCATTTATTGATACTATTTGCGTCATGCAAATAATGTGTTAATAATTCATGTCGAGCAAATTTCAAGTAAATTCGTGAATTCTCTCGTTCAAAAATATAATTGAAAATGCGCTACAATTATTGCATAAAATAATCAATTAATTAAGACAATTTGGCTAGAATCTACGTTGTTTTTTTACGTTTATTCCGCTTAATCAAGAGATATCCCATAATCGTTGCCTCGAAATAATTCACAGCAAATAAAGAAGAGCGGTAACATGTTTATTTCTCGATTCAGATTAATCTATAACGCGTCGTTGACGAAACGTCGTCAATTCTCTCTCGCGACTTCCAGAATTACTCCTTTACGCTCTCGGCCGTATAACAATAAAGATCCAATGCACAGTCAATTCGTACCGCTTCCGACGATCATCGATTTCCGCTAATTGATACCTCGGCATTGTCCCCCAGGCCGCGGATTATTTCTCGTCAACGAACTTAATACCTCTTGCAATCGCGAGCCCCCAGCAGCAGCAGCAGCAACAAGTCCAGCAGGATTTACCGCAGCCGCGAAAAGGAAGCATTAAAATCCTCGGACATATTTCTCACGCGGCGACGCATAATCCGCAGTATAGCCCCAGCGACTCCGGCAATAAGTTACGAAAATGATTAATACGCGCCAATTAGAATTGGCTCCGCGCAGCCTCCCCCCGACTGCCATAATTCAGAGACGGACGCGAGGCAGTAGCTTCTCTACTTTCTCTCCTCCGCTTAAACGCACCGAGACACGTCCAGGAGCGAGCAGAAGTGGCGCGTCCATTAAAACGCGAGCGCGCCCGGTATAAAACGGCCGCAACGTCTCGCGTCGATTCGCGTTTATATATATATATACACGCGGAACGACGTCGGGGGGGAGCTGGAAGGAACGAAGACGAGCGAGAAAGCGAGAAACGTTAAGATCTCTTCGCCCGAGAGAGAGAGAGAAGCGGTTTCTTTCGCTGTACGCGCGATGCCACTATATATACGCGGATAAAGGCGAGGGCGCGCTCTGCTCCCTCTCTCTCTATCTCTCGTCCATTGCATTCCGAGAGGCAGATATTAATGATATAATATTTCTTTGATTCAGCCGAGCGCGCTTCTCTTAACAACCTCCCTCTCTCTTTCCCTCCCCCCTATCGCTCTCTTGTGGCGCTGAGAGAAACCGAGAAGAAGAAAAAATGACGAGCGAATGTACAGGAGGAACGGGAGGAGACGCCGACAGCGCTGGAATGGTAATTAGAAGGAGGAACGAGGGCAGCCAAAGACACGAATTTCTCTCTCGGATAGAGCCGCGCGCGAGCGCCGGGAAATCAGCGAGAAATAAAGAAGCCCCCGCGCGCGCGCGCGCGCTTGGAAAATAAGTGAGAAGAGAGAGAGAGAGATAGAGGGATGGAAGCATTCTTTTTAAGTGCGGAGAACGCATTGCCGTTGAAGAGTTCAAACGTATAGTTTGCGCCGTCGGGGGGAGGAAAAAAGCTCCGTTTCGCATTGCCTTACGCGTAGCCCCGGATAAATTATATTCATAGTCCCGCAAGCTTTTCTCTTTCTCGGCTCTATATATCTATGCATAAATATACGCATCTTATGTACATGTATATCTGTATGTATACAGCTACCGCAGCTTCTTTTTCTCGTCCCTCTTCCTCCGCTCTTCTGCTGCTGTTGCAGCAGCGGCTCTTCTGCGACGGCAGCAGTTCGCTTATTTAAGAGCAATAGGGGTGGGGGGGGGGGAGGGAGGTATCCGCAATTTCGTCGCGCTTAAGGACACAATAAATAAAATCGCGGGGTACACACGGATCCGCCCGCGGATGATAAATCTTACCTTTAATATCGAAGGAAATGAAGTAACGCAATTCCGCTGACTGCGTAATAACGCGACGAGCTTTTCGCGATCGAAGCCCCGTCCGCTCCTCCCCGGCGATGTGGTTATGACTTTTCTTGCGCGCAGTGTACGTCGCGCCCATCATTCAGCCGAGCTTTTCGCTATCCGATTTTTGCACAGCGTCGTGAGAGATGCCTTTCGCTCGGATTTTCTCGCGCGTCTCGCCGCGTTTTCGGGACGAAGGACGTCAGTCAGGCTCATGTCTTTGGAATTTTCTTTGTCGGAGGATGATTCGAGCGGAGAATCGAGAGTCAGCAGACTCGACGAGGGAATTATCAAGTTGGGAGCGTTGATTTTGCTTTATATTTTTCAAGCGAGAAGCTCTCGCGCAATTTCGCTGCGATTGAAAGTTCGCGAGAGATTAGTGCTCGCGATACGGCGAGCGCGCTAGCTGCGCTTTGAAAATAAAATATTCAGTACAATATTCAGAGGCCTTTGAAAGGCTCAAATTGACGGTCTTCCGCGCAGTTTATTTCTTGAAAAGTTTTAATTACGTCGGAACTTGTTTATATCGGGCCGCGGGACGCGAAAAGCTTTTCAGAATGTCATTACTCAATTAAGATTGCCGCAGGCCAAGGGGATGAAGCGATAATAGCTCCGTCGCTCCTTCATGATTCAAGAGAAAAAAGACGCCTTCGTCGCGATAAAACATTTCCAAAAATATTTCTATATTTTACCTTCCTCGAGCGGGGGATATGTCTTCGTCGCGAATCCCACGAATTCAGATTTTTCCATTTGCATTTCATTTATTCGCTGGTACATCAAAAAACTCGCGTACGTACACCTCTATATATGTATACGCAAAAATTGAACGTATATAATACGGTAACCTCTGCTCCGATAACGGCTCGGGAATCCGCCGGCGATGCGGCGTTTTTTTTTGCTCCCTCCTTTCACGAAGCGTCAAGGGTTTCCTTTGGGTAATTCCTACGAGATCGGGATTTCAGTTGAAGATTCGAGATTCTGAAAGCGGGAGCCGCCGCTATACTCTGCGATCTGCACTGCTTGAAAGCGAGGCGGAACTCGGTTCCGTGGCTTTTCCTTTGGCCTCTCTCCTATACCGCTTCTCATTGCTCTGGCTATAATATGTTTCTGTTTCTGCGCTCCTTCTTCCCTATTTTTTTTTTTCTTCTTCTTAATTCCTTTTTCCTAGAGGCGAGGCAGAGGTTTAAAAGTGAAAAAAGGGGTCAGGAAGCGGAATGAGGGAAATTGTTGGGGAAAAAGGCAATTTCCTGAACTTGATAACAGAAGAAAGCTCTCGCGAGCTTGAAAATTCATTTCGTGTGTGACGTGATAGCATTACGCTCAAATCGCGCGCACTTGTTTTCATCTCGTGTACGCGGCGCACCGCTTACACGAAATTCTATTACCGTATAAAATAATAATCGTAATATCCCCCGTCCCCCCCCCCCCGCCAGAGAGAAAAGCTACGCGAGAGAGCTACAGTATTATGTACACAGCGACGGGCGAGGATATGAAGAAAGCCGCAGATTCTCATAATGGACCCTGAATGCTGCTGACCGGCTGAATTTTCAAAGGGAATGCACTCGAGGAGATAAAAACTTCCACTCTTCCCCTTGATATTTCTCTCCGGCTTTTCAATCCAGCCCGGAAGTGGCCTGTAACAGCGTCGTATACCCACCGCGTATATGGCTTTCCAAGTGACTCCCGGCACTTTTTCGAGCGAAGACTCGGCTTCGCCTTTGCTCACACCCTCGTCTCCCTCGGCCATCGCGATAAAACGCAAACTGTTGCCGTACAGAGCGAATATGGAACGCGTGCGGCAAATCGCGCGTGTTCTCTTGTCCATACTCGCGCGCGCGCGCTATTTTCCTCGGGGTTACCGTATTGTCGAAACGGAAAAAAAAAAGAAAAGCAAATTCGCTCTCCTGCACATCAGAGCGGGAATTAAAATCGCCGACGAAATCACGATTCGCCCCCCCCCCCTCACCCCTTGTATTTCCGCGTCGCCCCGTTTACGTATGTATACGCGTACACATACGCGTACGCAGACGTGCCGGGACGCGCAAGGTGCGCGAGCTCACGTCGAAATGAACGTGATTCCGCGCTGGCTCTCGCTCTCTATGCGCGTCATTACGATGGGAACGGCGCTAACGCTAACGAAGTTTTGCCTGGACATAATTCCCGATTCGCCGCTGCTGCGTAGCGGGACACAAAACGCTCTCCCTCCCTCTTCCCTCTCTCACTCTATATATCTGACCGACTGCTGTTTCGCGCCGATGCGAGATTGAAAAAAAAGGCGCGCTGAGAAAACATTTTTTTTTTCGCCTCGTCGGGAGAGAGGATTGCGCGTATAGAGGGGGCGGGGGAAACGCTGTTGTTCCTGCTTTTGAAATAGCGCTCGAAAAGCCGTTTATTTAACAATGTTTATGTTATGCGCGCATATGGGCGAGATCGTATATATGCACGTACGCAGCGTGTAATATAGCTGCATTGGCTCTGGGAAATGCTGATTAATTAATAAAGCTTGCTTTTCCGCTCTCGCGGAGTAATTAAAGCGCGAAAACTGCGTTAATGAAAGAATATAACGCGTTAATGTATTAAATAAAGTTCATTAAAGTACCGGCAAGTAATGCCCTCTCCCTCTGACGTCATATCTCGGGGCGCAGCGCGCTTCTGTGTGTGTGTGTGTAAAAGCCTCTAAGCATCATTAAAAAAAAAAAAGAAATGTACAGTACAGCGCCGAGGGCTCTTCTGCCGGCTGCACACGTGTACCGCCGAGATAATTAAAACCCTATTCCGATCTTCCCGCGTATACGTATATACAGTGTGTAAAAGTAGACTTTCCCTATTTTGCCCTTCGCTGAACAAACCCGATCGTCGCACCGCGAGACTACACCCCCCGGAGCTGTCCTACTCGAATTTCTTCCGCTCGGCCGTACGAAAAATTGCCGAATAAAAATCTTCTCGTCTCTCACATCCACTTGAAGCGAGGAGCGACAGAGGCGAGTTCCGTCGGAGCTGTACTGCAGCTTTAGAGCGCAGTATAGGAGGACAGAAAAAAAGAGGGTCAGCTGCGCCGAGGCCCGGGGAAAATACGACTCTCTCGGCACATTGCTTCCTGATGAGCAGCCCTCCCCCCCCCCCTCGTCCGACAAACCTCTCCTCGTTGCTGGGCATTCGGAAATTGGACTTCGCGTCGTGCTCTTCGTATTCAGCGCTCGCGCGAATATGACGGCGGGGCGCAGAGAGAGAGAGAAAGTGCCGGAAAATCGAGTTATAACCCCCGACCCCTCCGTTGCCGCCGCCGACGACTGACCTGCGCCTCTCCCCGCTGTGCACTGCGACGACTTTGTTTTTAGCGCGCGGGAAAACGTTCGCGAGATGTATGACTTGCTGCTCTGCCGTCCTCCTTTTTTCTCGCTTTCCCGCTCTATTTTTTTCCGCGGATTTTTTCGCGTTTTTTGGCTGGGGATAGCGGGGGTTAATTAATTACGGGCCACGAGGTGTGTGTGTGTATTTTCCAGATTTGAAAGCATTTTTCACTGGAGCGACGGCGCCGCTATGCGTAAAAGCGCTGGCCCTCGCACGAGCTGTAAACAAAAGTGGTCCTTTCGGGGGTGTGCTCTGAATTTTAAGCAGATGGTCGAGGACGAGTTGGTCGCTATGGGTAATTTTTCTGAAATGAAAGGTCGAATTGATAATTATTTTCAATTCTACAAGAATTACGCGTTCCCCCAAGTAAAACATTTTGAGCGATAGTACTCAAAACACATACATTTCAATCTTTCCCATATATTCGCCAATCGTGTAACATTACAGCCCCTCTCGGAAAAAATTCGTCGATACACAAAGGTACTCCCGTTCGCAAAGTCGTCGTCGCGCGCGCAGTTCGCTCGCAATAATGAGCTCTCGGCGACGGCGCCCACTTCTTTTATCCGCATTCCCGGTACTTCACTCGTCGAGAGAGAAAATACTGCATCTCCGATCCCCGGCGCGCGCGCGCGCGTCGAAAATTTTTAATCGTCCCGCCTCACTGCCACGTCTCCCTCCCCCCACCCGTCGGCATTCAACTAGACTCACAAAAGGGATAAAGAGAGCGACTTCTTATATTTCTCTCGCGGGTGTGTATATACACATATATATTATATATACACGCGCGATCATCGTGTACTCGCACCAAAAGTTCCCGCATACACCCATTCGTCGTCTTCGGGATAATCATTTTTCAAGATCCCGAGCTTCCTTTCACTCGCTCGCGATGCAGGGGATGAGGAGGAGGAGGAGGCGGAGGATCAGGAGGCCTCTCGGCTCTCCGCCGCTGCGAGAGTAATAAACGACTAAGCTTTATACACGTTTACGTGTATATATAACGCGCGCGCGCGCGCCTGTGTGTATATATAAGACAAACTGCGATTCCTTTCCACGTCGACTCCGAGAGCCGTTCTTTTCCTCTCATCGCACTTGGAGACTTCCTCGGGAGCCAGGCGCTTCGATATCGATTCTCATACACACCCGCGCGCGCCTCGCGAATGAAAGGAGAGAGAGAGAGTTACGTGACGTAAATACACCTCGGCGATTCTCGCCGGCGCCTCCTCCTCGTTGCTATCCTGTCGTCGATTTTTTTTTCCTTTTACGAGGGAGGCGCATATACACACCGCCGCGCGACTCCCGGCAGCTCGCGAATGATTCGCGACGTGGACAATGCGAAGTTCGCGCTTTTTCAGCGCAGCTGACGAGAGGAGGAGCTGTGCGCGTCCCAGTTGCCGGGTATTATCCATTTTTTTAAAAACTGTATAAACAGACGAGGAGCCGCGGAGCTTATACGTTTTTTTTTTTTTTTTAATCATACGCGCATCGCGGAAAAATATGTTCGAGTCGGATATAGCTGTCTCTCCCCCTTTCTCGAATAGACGCGTGTAAACGCGTGTGCGCGGGATTCGCGTATAGTACCGGCAATTTGCTTGGCTCTCTGCCATTGTGCTCGGGCTTTTCCTTTTTTTTTTTATATTCTTTTGTGCGCTCGGCTTTTCCGTATATATATACCCTGTATACCTACTCCCGGGGCTTTTTAATGCTCGGCAGTTTGCCCGCAATTATCGCAATGAATTCGCGGGTGCGTTTTATCGAAGACGGGGCGTATAATCTCTCTCGCTTTTTAAATGCAAATCCATACGCGCAAACGCGAGCGGCGTCGAGCGGAAAATCGAAGGCCGATATTCTCGTTGCGTGTAATCCTCTCGCCGTTTGTCCGTGTACACGCAGAGAACTCCGCGAAGCAGCCATTACTCTCTCATCTTTCACTTTGGCGCGAGGGAAAAAGAAGGCGCGGCCGAATAAACGAGTTTAAGTGAGCACTCGCGCGCCAGCGGCTTTATTTATGCTTTCCTGCCCGGGCCACTTAGGCAAGTGTTCTCAACGCGACGATAAACTTTTCTTTCGCGTGCTCGCGACCCCCTACCCCCTGATCAGCCCCCCCTTGTGTCTTACACGAGGTACTCGATACACAGCCGAGAGCTTCTCCGTAAACACACGTATATATACACACCTGTATATGCGCCTGTCCTCGTATTCATAGTCTACGCCCTCGTCGTCCTCTCGTATGTGCTTTCTCTCCTACTCGTCGTGGTGGTGGCGGTAGGGCGCTATATATAACCTTCGACGTATACGGCACAGATGCATATCTCTCGCGCGCGTACCGAGGAGTCCGTTGGGAGGTGTGCGCAGAGGCAGAGAGTGGACTAGTAGCCCCCCGCGCGCGCTGACGTATTGCCGCAGAATGTGCCATAACGCCGTCGTAACGCGGCGTCTCTGACGCGCAGCAGCTTCCCGTATCGAGTGCAGCAGCAGCAGCAGCAGTCTTGCGGGAGATTGACCGATACGCACTGCGCGTATACTGTACGTAGGGGTACGTAGACGAGTGACACCGTACGGCTTTTTTAATCGAGGCTGCTTTCACTTTGTCACGTGAGGTGTCGTCTCGCGCTCGCCTCTACAGCTCGTCCCTCTCCCCGAACGTGTGATATTTTAATTTGTCCGCGAAACACTATTGCCATGATAATGTTCGCGCTTAAAAATACGCCTCCCCCGGTATTTTACGAGGTTATACGGCCATTAGCAGTATAACGCAGTTATATAAGCAATCACGCGCCGTCGCGCGTATTGGTAATTCTATTCGACCGATCAGTTATATCTCTTCGCGTAAACGAAATTGCGCGTCGTATTTCCAGCCGGGCCCGCTTCGATAAACTTTCGCATTCGGAACGTTAAATGCCGGGCATTATTCGAGAATCGAGGGCGTCAGCCGCGCGCAGATTAATTGTAAGGGCTGTGAAGACGTAACGCGCGCGCGCGCGCTCTCGTCGAGTGAGAAATGCGCGTTCTACTGCGGGGCTGAGAGAGAAAAAGAAGGAGGGCTCGCTACTACGTAGGTATGGGATTTAATGGAAACAATTGAGAAGAATGAAAGAGGAGGGATGGCTCTGGAGTGGGAGGGGGGTGGGGTGGGGGGGGGGGGTTGGAAAAGAACGGAGAGGCGAAAGGGTGAATATATGCAGAGCGAAGCGAGGCCGGAGAAAAATGAGTCTGCAGAAGGCTGGAGGCTGCGCAGCGCCGAGATTTACTGAAACTAATTTCAAGATTTGCTTTACAGAGTGTTCGTCGTTTCCCCTTTGCTGCTGCTGCGGCTGCGGCTAACTTCTCGCTGGAGACGAGACGATTTTCTCCTTTACTTTCTTGTTTTTTTTTTTTTGCTTTTTTACATTCAGCCTCGAGTCTTCTGTGAAAATTTCGAATTTTATAAATTTCTCTCGCTCCAGTCGCAATTAAGTCCCTCTCCCGCGGAGTTATCAAGTTGATGCAATTTTCGACTTGGCGAACTTTGCGCGTTGGCAGAGGCTTGTTTTGAATGTGTCTCTGGTAGTTTGTTACGGGGATTTGTTATGCGGGGCTAATCGAATCACGTAATTAAAAATTAGCGCGTCAGCTGAATGCGACTCGTGAGCTTCCAGTGAGAAAGCTCCGCTGCGCCGCGCACGTATTCAAGCGCTGTACACGTAATTTTTCTCGTGTGCCGCTGGGTTCTCGCGTCTGGTTGGTGGAGGGGGGATATAAATGCCAAAAAACGATTAGAGCACCACAAAAGCAAAAAAATAGTAATTCGTCTACTGATTTCGATTCTTAAATTTAAAAAATTAATTTAAGTCGAAAGAATTAATGCACTGCGTAAAATACTAAGACGAAAGGATGAGCGATAAGCAATAAATTAGTTGTAAATTAATCTAATTTGTATCTAATAACTTTCTCAAAAGAAGATTTACTTTTAAAGCTGAACAGAAGCGCACCGCAAGTTAATCTTTCTCCAACTTTCGTCATTTCTAGTAAACTAATAAGATATAACATGAGCGTTCCATAAATTTTTGAAAATTTATCTTAACAAGTTTAAACTTGTCTCAGAGACCTACCCACCCCCTCCTAACCGAGGTATAACTTTCAGCCGCGCTCCACAATGAAGTCATCTAGCGAGACTAGAACTTGTTGAAAGCAATGTCAAATATTTCACTTTCATTACTCTCTCTCTCTCTCTCTCTATATATATATATATATATAATACAGCAAGTCAAGCGTACAGCGCACAAACAGCCACGAGCGAGCGTAACGCCATTGAAATTTTTTTTTCTCTTGTTCCAGGCATTTTTGGAAATGGCGGACGAAGGCTCGGCCGCCACGATGGTGACTTACTGCGCGTCGTGTCCGGCTCAGCTGCGGGGCAGGGCCGTCTACGTGCAGTTCAGCAACCACCGGGAGCTCAAGACCGATCAGGGCCACAACAACGCGGTCGGCAGTCCCACAAACGCCATCGCCAACACGTCGAACGTAAGTTGAACAAAAAAGCGTCCTCAGTCCTCGTTGCAGCCCCCGAATGTAATCCTCGGCAATGTTGACCTTACGACAGGGTAATTCCGAGCTGTTTCCCGAGCGGAGATTTTGGAGGTGGGGGGGGGGGGGTAGAGGAGGGGAGCATATAACGCACCTGGACTCGACAACAGAGCCTCGGGAATGTAAACAAAGAGGCGAAATAGAAATCAGTGGACCCTCTGCGTTCCCGTGCCGCCGTGGGCGATCGCGTCAAGACAATCAAAACACGCTCCCCGCGAGCTCGTAACTGCGCTTCATAATTAATGCTCGCGTAAATTTATAAACGATCCGCCGCGACCAGCACCCGCGGGCCAGCGCTTTGTTATTTCCCTCTATTAGGCTTTAAGTTTGATTTAATTGTGGAGAAGGTACAGGACTTTGAGGAACCGGTGAATATCGCCCGCTTTAATCTCGCGACGGTATATAAAGTGTATTGTTTGTATACGCAGTTAGAAAACTCTCGGTTTAGGAATTAAAGCGTTGATCAAGAGCGGACTCGGATTTTGGTCGCGCTGGAATTGTACGCGCGGTATGCGCGGTATGTAAAAATACAGGCCGAATTCCAGAGCGGTCTCCGCTGCGGCCGCTCGGACAGAAGTAATTGATATCGGGGGATTTAATAGTTTTTTCGGCTCCAATTTCCACCGCGCGTTCCAAATGAATGCGATACCGTCCAATTGATTTCTATACCGTGTCCATTAGTTTCTGGGTTTTAAACTGATGCTGCCTCCGAGCGTTGAATTTTCGGTCTCGTTGAATGATGATCCTTCGATCCGGATGTTCGGCTGCGAATTATATGGTTATTGAATTAAACACGCGCTAAAACTTGTGACAAAATCGAACGGAAAAGGTAGACTCTGAACTTTTTTTTCAAAAATTTCACTTTAGTTTTTTCGCTGTAACGTATGCATGCCACTGCTGCACAGGTGAAGATCAAAGAAAACCCAATGAAACTATAGTCTCGCCCTTTAATTTCAAGCAAACCCGATAATTCATCCCAATGGCATCCTCATCATTACCCAAATATCGATCCACACCGCAACGAGCTAATGCCGAGGAAAAGCGGACTTTGAATACCATTAATTTTCCATACGCGCGCGCAGATCAAATTTAATGTAACCTCAAGTCCAATATACATCTTCTATCCGACACTTTAATTAATTCGCATATCTCCCGGAGAGCAGCCGAACAACGCGCACCGCGAAAGGCGAGAAAAAAATCGCAGACTCTCGAAGGTTAACAATACGGCGCAAGAAAAAGAGAAAGAGTCCCGGGCGTGCGGGCTCGATTTCTCGGGGGAGCCACGCGCTGGAAGGAGGCGAGGAGGCTCTATAAAGCCCAAGAACGAGCGAGAACTATACGCACACAGAGAGAGAGAGAATATAACAGGCGCACGCAAGACTGCTTCCGTCTGTCTTCGGGGCGCGAATCGCCTCGGGGCCAAATGATTTCTCGGCGGGCGGCCTAAAAACTACGGCATATAAAGCAATCGACGTGAAAGCTGCCGGGCCTGCAGAAAAATGCGCCTTACGCCGCGCACACGTGTCTACGTACACGTATACACGTGTGTGCAGGCGTACAGAGACGCAGGAGAGACAGAGCGAGAGGGAAGAGGGCTCGGTGAGGTTTTGTGCGCGCCCCTCCCCCACCCCCCCGGGTCGAATGCCGTTAATGCCGTGCTACCGCGCGCCGGAGTCGCGCGCGAGCGTCGTTTCGTGGCTTAGCGCTAAGACGCTCACGGCTTAACCATCAAGGGCTGAAAATGTAACGAGGTCGTCCATTGTTCATCTTCTAGTTATACCGGAGGCTGCCGCCGCCGCCGAGATGACTGTTCGCGTCTGCTGAAAACTCGCTTATCGCCTTGTTTAAGTATTTAAAAGACACTCTCTATCTCTCTCTCTCTCGCGCGCTTATTTATCTTTCCTGGTTGGCTTTAAACTTTCAGCGCAACTTATGCAGCCCCCCCCCCCCGCCGCCGCCCTTTGTTTTTCTTCGCCTCGCGCGCGCGCACTTATTCATTAAGATGCGCGCGCGCGGCGCGAAATGTGACTTGGCGGCGGTCGAAGAAAGGGATGGAAACTCGCGCGAGGGAATTATCCGAGGGCTCTTTCTCGTACTTATATATATAGGCGCCTGAGACGCGCGTACAAGCAAACCCCGTAAAAATTCGCCAAATTGCGGACATTCGTCCTGGCCCAGCCGCGTGGACGTGAAGAAGTGCCGGGCGCGGATTTCGGAAATGCGCTCGTTTGCGGGTTAGAGCTCCCTCACTCTCGCTCTCTCTCTCTCTCTCGCACTCCGAGGCTATGCATCAGGAGGGAGAAAATAATGGTCAGCTCTCGGGGAGTCGAGCAAATGAGGCGCCGTAGCGCGCAGTGGCCGAATTGCGATTCTACGAAGTGCTGCTAACTGCCGAAATTCGTTAAGTAGCTTTCGCCACCCCAAGGGAGGAGGAGGGGGGGGAGGTAATTCCGTGGGTGCGAGAGCGAGTGTACGAGCTGCCGGAGAGCTGCGAGAGTGAAAAAAAAAGCTTTTACGGAAGGGCCGTTACGGAATCGCGCGCGACAGACAGAGAGCGAATCGAAATTTCGCAAGCTCGTATTATTTCATTTCTGCGGGGCGAGAGCTGCCCAGTCAAAAGCAATAATGCCACAAATATTCCCTATTGATCATGAAAAGTTACGGGCAATTTTTGCACCCTCCAATGCCCCCCCTCGCCCTCGCCCCGGGGAGCCGCTGCGCGCGACGTTATCGTAAATCACGCGTTACGCTGGCTTAGACGTTAAAGAATTAATGCTAAAAACGCTGGCGAGTCGGCTCTCGGTGTATCGGTGAAAATCTGTTGCTCGCCTTGCAATTACGTATCGTGTACCTACATCCATCCAGGCCCGCGACGACGACGACGACGAGGATCGGTCAAATAACTCCTCGGCGAAAGCTCCCACCCCCGGCCGCAAAAATACAAGGAGACAAGCCGTATACGGGAGAGAGAGAGAGACAGAGTGAAAGAGCTCTGGCGCGGCGAAGATAAAGTAAGCTTTGACGCCGAAAAGAATAGCGCGCCGACGGAAGGCAAGGGTGGCTCGCGTTAATGCGTGGTGTGCGGCCACCCCTTGCCCCTGAGTAATACGTCGGTCGGGTGGCGGGAGGGGGGGGGGAGCCACGAGGGCGAGTCGCTGCGTTCTCTTACCAGGCTCGTTTAATAAAGACGTCCCGAAGCTTTAAGCTCGCGCGCGCCACCCGCAAATTAGACTCTTCTCGCCTCTGCCTCGCCTCGACTTCTGCTTCTTCTTCTTGTTTTTTTCGCCTCGTTTGCCGGCGCCGCCGCGCTAAAGCGCGCGAGCTTATGTTCGGCCGTCCGGTAATTAATTTACGCCTGGCCCTTTTGCCCTTCTTAGAGGTGTCGAAATAAGGCCATCGCCACCCCCTGCGCTTCATCAGAATTTCTTTTTCGCGATGAACTCGGCTGGTGTTGCGGGTTGAAGTGCTGTTTTTACACGCTGGTACAGTGAGAGTAATTTTAGTAGAAATTTTCTCGTTTTTTTTTTCATGGGAAATATAGAAAAGCATATGGTTGCGAAGTATAGAAATTATTGATAATTCGTGACAGTAATTTTGTCCTGCGTATAAAAGTAAATTTATTAAAATTCTATTAAATTTTCAGGTCGGAAGATATTCAATGTTTACTTTATTGGAAATTTCAATCTGATTAAAATATTCGCGTATAGAAAAGTCGTCCTTACTAAAAAAAATATTATTTTAACGCATCGAAAAGACTCATCGAAGCGTGAATTTTCGAGTTGCAAATGTGAGCAAGGAAGCTGTCCTTTTTCCGAATAAGATTCCGTTGTTTTATTCCTCAACTTCAACTGTCGATTACTTTAAAAGATCGATGGTGCCGTTGGTCTAGGCGCAGAAAAACAAAAAGAAGAAATTCAATTTCGCGAAGTACCTCATTTGAAAAATGCGCTCTTGTGTATAAATTTGGCTTTTGGCGAACTGGTTGCAAACATTTTTATAGATTAATATTGCCTTTAAGATGTAAAGCTATGACTATTTTTTAAATAGAAATAAAAAAAAATTTTACTCGATTTTTCCATTACACTTTGCATTCGTCCAATATAGGTTCTTTATGTGATCTATACTGGTTGAGTATGCAAACATTTGCTGTAACGGATAAAAAGGTAAATAAATCAAACTTAGCAATAAATCCTCCCTCAAAAATAATGGCCAAATATTGTGAAGCCTTTCATAAAACGATTGGATTGGCTGAGGCGTAAATGTCAGGTTTATTCATGCGATTAAATTCATAACGTATTGTTCCATTTGAATTTTGAGAATTTTCAAACTAATCACTTAACCTAGATACCTTTTAAATTATTTTCAAATTGGTTTCAAAAAGAATGGAAAGCACTTCTTATTCATTCAGAATTCCACAACAATATTCTGAGAGGATATCGATGTAAAAAAAGTGTTTTGGTTTTTACATGAAAACTCACTGGAATGAAATGCATTTAATTAATTAACCAAAAAAACATATACTAATTTAATTCAAACAATTTTTCATTCCACAAATTATTAGATTTTCTTTTTTTTTTCATAAATTCTCTAAAAATTTCACCAGCTGCGCAATACAATTCTTACGTATCCTAGATTCAATAAAAGTTTCTTTGAAAACTCCCTAAAATTTTGTTCCCTTACCCCCCCCCCCCCCCCACAAAACGCGCAGAGAACTGCGAGGCAACGAGCTAAATTTAACTCTCCACCGCAGTATCGCGTAAAAAGCGCAACCAAGATATACATCGCACCTCCGCGCGCACCTTTCTTCAAATATACATATCCTCCGAAAATCCACCCCCCAACAAAACGCCGAGGAAAAATAAAAACGCATCGCCCACCGCGCTCATTAGTCTAGCATCCGAGATATATCCAGAGCCGTGTGTGCAGTTCCCTCTCCCTCTTTCTCTTGTTCCTTGCCCCTCGTCAAAATTTATACGAGAGAGAAGCAACGAGGGAGTGAGCGCCACGAAGCAGTGGCACTAATGGCGCTGCCGGTCGAAAGTTTTTCGCGCGCGCGCGCGTACCCTTTTAAAGCTACAGCTCGTAAAAAACTAGCCGCCTCTGTATACCTCGTTCCCCCAAACTCCAGCAGCAGCAGCAGCGTAACGAAGCGCGCGTGCTCTCGCGGTAACTTTGCTTTACGCCGCCGCGTTGTTCTCTCCTTCTCTTTCTCTCGCGCGCGCGCGCCGAACTGCCGAGAGATTAAAAAGAGAGCCGGAGAGAGCCCCGAGAGCCGAGCAGCTATAAAAGTGTCGTAAAAAATCGCTGAGACATTGTCGGACGAGAGGAAGCTCGAAGACGGCGATGCCGATGAAGCATATCTGATGCGCATTACAGCCTTGTCCTCTTGCCTGCCGCGGAGGTGGAGGAGGAGGAGGAGGAGAATCTTTAGTTTGCAAACTTCAATTCATTCAGATGTATTCATAAAGTTCGCGTCTCGTTGAATAATTGAAGATTTCGTTCTCTCACTCACTCTCTCTCTAGCTCACTATTTTCTCGATTGGATTTTCTCGCTCTCGGTCCCTCGCTGGTAACGAAGGTAATCAGCTTGATCTCGTACACGGACAGAAAAGTTTCGCTCTCTCACTTTCTCGCCGCCACGAACCAACAAATACTTTCAATTTCCGCTTCTTTAACGAATCTATATTTGGCAATCTTCTCGTGACACCGATCCCCCCCTCTCCCCCTCACTCCCCTATTCCCCCGCTATCGATTCATACATATGGCAAAACGCCTCGAGGGCCTGCAGACGGATTCCCTCTCCCATTCGTGCCTCGACTTTCGTGTATTTTTTTTTTCTTCTCCTTTTTGTTTTGACTTCGAAAAATATACGGGGCAGAGAGAAATGCGTCCGCTCCGCTGCCGCTGCCGTCGCGCGGAAACGCAGAAAAGACACCGGCAGGAAATGAAAAACACACACGCCCGCGCACGAATATGTATATATCTGCAAATGCCGCGCTGTTTAAATTAAAGAAAATAGTCCTACCATTATATTGTCGAGGTACACGTATAATACACGTATAACTGGATGTATAGACGTTTGATAAAGCTCTCTATCATCGAGACTCGTCGTCGTCGTCGTCGTCGTCGCGCACAATCGAAAGTTTCTCGTGCGCGCGCGCGCTCTCGACTCACTCGAGTAATTGAATAGACTTTCGTCTACGGCGTGTATAATCTCTCTCGCGCTCGCTCGCGAGTAAGAAATAGGACAAACGAGGCCGACGCGTCACTTTGAAGAGAGAGAGAGACTTTAGGCGTCCGCCGCCGCGGCGTTATATATATATATATATACAGACGCGCACACCAAAGCCAAAATGCCGGCGCACTTCCGCCTCTCGGTAAGTCAGGCATTGTCCCCGGTATAACGTTGTGTGTCTGCTCTCGCGTAGCTAATTCCAGAACGCGGCTGTAATTATTGATAAATCTGCGCGCACACGGCACGCGAGAAGCTCGCTCGCTCGCTCGCTCGGAGCTTTGAAATCAGTTGTTGCTGCTCCGCGAGTCGCTTCGCCCGAGATTTACGCGATAGTTTCAGTCTGTGCGCGTACGAGGCTTATAGGCGAGTTTTCCTCTGCAACTCGAACGCGCCTGACTAAAGACGAGTCTGCGCTACTGGGAAATTCTCGCGTCTTCTTTCGGCAATTTGAAGATTCGCGTGTCTGCGAGTTGAGCAATTTTTAAATCGGCGTAATTGCCTCGTGAATCGTGGGGTTAAAGCCGATCCTCGAGTTGCAAACAAGCTGGAAAACTGGATGAATTTTAACGCGGAAACTTTTTCAGCCATTAAAACCAAAATCCCCGCTTTCGCGCGTGAGAATACAGCGCAGTTGTGAGAGAGAGTGAAAAAATTTTCGCTCTCCCGGAATACGTTTATAAATGTAAATTTTTCCCGCGCCGCAACTTAATTGTTTAAGTTCCCAAAGCTCTTGGTCCCCCCCTCCTCATTACAGCTGCACTATGGAGCCCAGTCGGCGACACAAAGGCGAGTTTTCATAAAAACACAATGATCCAAGCTCCTCCATCACTCGCGACGCGAGCAATTCGAGTATCCGCGACGATCAATCGAGAAAGAGCGAGAGAAAAGTCCGGGGGGGGGAGGGAAGCGACGGGGGCCATTAGACGAATTCGAGGCGGCTCTCGCGGCGCGCGGCTGCGATATTTTTTAATTAATTCCCCGTGGCGTTTTCACGGCTGCGAGAGCGCAACAATGAGAGAGAGAGAAAGACTATAAGCGCCCGAGAGCTTTTCGCCGGGAGAGTCTTAAGGCGCTTGCATATTTCAGGGAGGCCGATGTAGCTCGGATGTGCTTCTCAACAATGGCCACATTGTTATTCGGACCCGGCGAGCGCGCGAAAAGCAGTTTCTCCCTCTCTTACTCGCTCCTTCGGAGCGCGCGCGCGCGCGCGCGCCTCGCAAGCAAGATGGCGTAATATTTTTAATGGAGGGTGTCTTGGATGATATACGATGTGGCATTGTTTCTGCGAGACGCCTCGTATATTGTTTCTCCCCCTCTCTCTCCCCACCCCTGTATATACCGCTCTTTTCCTTCGCAGCTTCTCTCGCTCTCCGTATTATACGTGTATATTTTTTCCTGTATGTATACATAGGCGGGGACTCCCGCGTGCCCTCTCTCCGGAGACTTAAAAATCTCGAGGTCCTGACAAATGAATCACTCGCGCGACGCGATGCTCCTCGCTCTCTCGAAGCATCGTCGAGCCACTTTTTTTCCCGCGGCTGATTTTTAGATATACGTGTCGCGGCCACGAGAGAGAGAGATGATTATTGCCCGAGCCTGGGGAAAGTAACGTCTTTTTTTCTCGCCGCGTCACGGTGTACAGAGTAAATTGCTCGGTTGGTCTCTCTGCGCGCGCGCGTTCACGGTAGAGGGGCGCGGAAAAAAAAACAAGTTCATTTATTTTAAGCACTCGATCATTTAAAAAATAATGAAAAAGAGAGCTTTAGCGCGATGATTGAGCTGACTCTCTCGCGTCGTTTCCCTCCTCGGCTCTCGGCAGTTTATAGCCGGTGAACCGAAAATTCATTACGCTTTTCATTGATGAACCATGATTTCGGGCGGTATCAACCGGCTGATGTATGTACCTGTATCGCGCACTTTATTACTGGCGGGAAATCGAGGCTCTCCGACTCCGTGTATAATACGCGTGTGTGCGTCGAATCGAATTTTATAATTTATCACTTTTATTATTTACCAGCCGCCCTCACAGATGAAATTACCCATGCATTTCTGAAAAATTTCTTTTTAATGCCTATGTACGCGTAGGTGTCCACAAAATGAAAAAAAAAACTCGAATCTCACCCCGAGAGTCCATCCATCACCGAACGGACGTAACGGCAATGGCCTCTCCCCCCCCCCCCCACCCCGCAAGCACATGCAACTTTTCAGCGATTCATCGACGTCAACAAATCACCCGGCATCACACATCTCTAAATATTAATACACCCCCCTATATACCTCCCTTTTTTTCTTTCATCCTGCCGCCCCCGGTCAAATACACACACACACACACACACTGCGCACTATAACCGAGAAAAACGAGCAGCAGCCGGCTCTTAATTGTTAGCTACCGCTTGCCTTTATGGATCTATACACACAGGGAGCCTGGAGGGCAACTCGCCGACATTCGCTCGGGGAGAAAGCTTCGCGGGCACCCTTATTTTTGTGAATATTTCAGAAAAAAGCCCCTGAGGGATATACGGAAAGAGAGAGAGAGAGGGGGGGGGGAGAGGAGGCACAGAGCGAGAGACGTTTGAAAAATGTCGACGCGCACGAGCGAACGCTCTCCTCTTCCATTCCTTCGGCCGGAACAGCGTTTGTTTTCCCCGTGTGGCATGCATTATTACGCGTACTGCGCTCGCCTACGTGAGCCGCTGGTCTATCGGCGAGAGACTGTATATACATACGTATACGTGTGTGTGTGTGTGTGTGTGTGTGTGTGTATGCGCAGTGTTTCGAGGGTAAAAGACTCCCCGCTGCTGGTGAAAAAGCGGTATTTGCGATTGGACGCTTGTGCGGCTTCGGCGAGAGCTGCGCACTTTCCAATCGTTATATTTTAAAGTTATCGGGGACCGATTGAAACTGCGCGCGATAGCTTTGAATTGATTTGCCAAAGGGGGGAGAGCGCGTGGAAACTTTGAAATTTAAATTGGTCCGAGCTAATTCTTTTATGAGCCGCACAAGTCGCAGACGACGTTCTGAAATCAATCCGCTGCGCGGCTGGTTCAATAATCGATGGGGTCACAGGTGGCACGTGAGGAACACTCCAAACTTCGATTTGAGATTGCATTAAGAATTGAGATACGAAAGTAATAAAAAAAAAAACGCTGTGTTGCACCGAGAACAATACGGCTGAGTGGAGGTTTTCGCGTGGAATCTTTCTTAAAAATTTCAGCGAAGTAACTTGATACTTCGACTATAAGTCGCGCGTAATCGATGAATCAAACGCCGCAACGTCGAGGCCTCATATAAGAACAGAAATAGCTATATCTCGAAATCCGCCGGAGTACACCGTTTCATGGCAATCCATCACATTGTTTCTTACTAAGCTATACACGTATAGCGGGAGTTATCCAAACACACGTTGACGAACTTTCACACGAGATAATTCGTCATATTACACCTGACGCGACAGCGGCAATGACACAGTCCTTTTCAGATTAATTATTGTTTTACTCGCGCGCGGGGGGCAAGACAGAGCGACGAGAGCTTTTTTACATGCGCCTCGGCGCGAGTTTTTCTACCGGAGATCGCTTTCCTTTTTTTTTTCAATCTTTCGGTTCTTTCGCAAAAGTGAAACTTCAAAATATGACGATGATGTATGTACTCTCGGACGTTCGTTTTTCCGACTACTCGCGCGGCTGCGGCGGTTCTTCGCGTCGCGCGCGGCCACAGTCATTTTTTAGTCTAATGGAGTCGATGCGTCCGCCGCCGCCTTTTTTTTCACGGTTTCTTCTTTCGTTCAGCCTGATGAATGCGTGTAGCGCGGCTCTCGCTGCTGCGTCGCAGAAAAAAAAATGTTTCGTCGCGCGTACATGGGAGAGATCGATTCTTCGTTTTTTTCTTCCCCTTCTCTCATCCCGCCGGCGAGGAAAAAAATTACAGCGCATATTCGAGACAGATTTAATTTCGCCGATAGTGCGGTATATAGAGCTCGAAAAATATTTTAGGGCGACTCTGGGGTCGCGCGTTAAGTCTAGTATTTATTCGGCGCGAGCGAAGAGGGCGCGCGCACTTATATACATACGTATACACGTATATAGCGTAGGCTATACGAGGGGATCATTTTCGCAAGGTTTGCTACTTAAGGAAAATAGAGCCTCCTCTCGGTGCGCCGTAAGACGATTAGTACAGTTATTCAGTTAGAAGCGATATCGCAATTTCGCATGCGGCGCACTACCTTAGCCCACTTTTCTCCCGACTCTACTCAACTTACCCCCCCCCCCCCTTACACCCCCCGTCTAAGTAGCGACGCGTTGGAGGAGTGAGTTTACGCGGAATGTATATAAAAAGAATATTAACGAGTCGTTAAAGGCATAATTAAATCGCGCGCCCTAGAAGAATACGATAATAATTACAAGTATAAGCTACGGGAGGAGAGACGACGAGGTAGATTATTAATTTAACTTAATTAACGAAATTTCGCCCGCTGTACCGTCGGAGCGTCGCTGCGCTGCGCCGAGAATCCGAAAGAATTCCGATTCCGACGATCGGAAGCGGCAGTCGGTAAAATCCCCTTTCCGCTCGTAACGCAGCGCTCGTAACGGCTGTAAGAGCCGCTCCAGGTCGCTTCGTGACGAAGATCCCATTGGGAGAGCGCGCGGCATTACCATAATAAACGAAACTTCCCGTTCGGCTGCCTTATTTCCGCTCGAGGCGGCTCCGGCCGCTGCGCTTTCGGCCAATCGCGTGCGGCGCGTGTCTCGCGCGATCCTAAGCATCGCTTTTGATTCCCGCGTTTTAGAGGAGCTAAACGTTAGTGGCGATACGCCCGAAAAAAAGAAAGAATGAAAGAAGAGAGAAGAAACGAGAAATATTCGAGAATACATCGCGAGGGAGTTCGCCTACTCCGGTGTGGCGGGCGCAGTAAATACTATTCGTTACGGGAAGTTTCTTGCTGCGTATCGCAGCTTTCCCCTCCGCGCAGTTCTCCTCGAAAATATGGCAAACGGGGGCGGATTTGCCTGGCAATGTCTGCGAGTTTAATCGAGAGAGCGAGTCTCTACTGTGCCTCCGCAGCAGCAGCTGCCGTCAGCCTTATCGTTATTTTATCAAGGCTCCTCGAGTATAATTAAGTCCATCCGGACTTTCCCAATTACACCTCGAATTTACAATGATAATTTTTCACGGCATCAGGCCGGCGCGCTTTAAATCAACCGCGCGCGCTAATTTAATAACTTCGGGCGCGCGGAGAGGCGAGAGCGCCTCATTGTGTACAGTGTGGCGTTAGAGCCCCGTCGTGGCAATTCGCTCCCGGTGTTTATATACAGCAGTGCGTGAAACTGAGAATTAATTGACGTCTATTGTCTGAGAATTGTTCGCCCTCCTACGGGTCAATTGGGGGTATAATAATCTAGGATTCGAGAGTATGGTACATTTCGTCGGTTTGTCGAACTTTCGTTGGAGCAAAAAATCAAATTTATAACTTCTGAATAATTATAGATTACGATTTTTCCAAAACCGTCTCAACGATCGCCTCCGAAAAGTGTATCCCTATTCCTCGAATGTAACTTTGCCTTTCGCACAAACGCATCGAGCTCTCGTCCACGCGAAAACAAGGGATTGGAATTTCAACGAGAGAGAGAGACAGAGACGACGACGACGAGGTGATCGTCTCGCGCGAAGGAACGCGCCGAACGCGAAGCAGCCGGAATATATATCCAGGCCGAGAGGAGAGAGATATCCCCGCGTGTGATATCCCGATGAAATTCCCGAATTAATCACTATACGTAGCCGCTGCCGAACGGCAAGCGCCGCGCGCGCGTTACGTCTCGTCGTTTATCAGCCTAATTAATTAGCGCCTCGTAAAGTTTCGACCCGAATCGCGCGCGCGCGAGCAGTGGAAGCCGTCACCTACTGGCGCGCGCCAAATTAAACCGTATAAACGAAGGAGCCGTATATACGGACCCCGAGAGACGGCCTCTGATCTGACGGAGATTATGGAAGAGGAAGGGATATATACCCGGGCTATATATATAAGGCTTGTCCGGGGAAAATGTTTCCGACTTGCCGCTGTCGACGACGACGACGACGACGACGACGACGCGTTTGCGATGCTTTTAATACAATTTAAAGTTACCTCGTAAAAGTTGAGAGCGATAGACAGAGACTCGATGGAACATCGCGATAGCCATCCATCGCGCGTGTGTGTCGCGCTTTTTACCCTAGAGGACGCGATTTCACACGTGTCCTTGAACAGCTGTGCGTATATATGTGGACGCGATTCGAGGGAGAGCGAGCGAGATACAGCGGCGGAAAATTTACGCCTGAATTTTAAGAGTTACGCAGCTGGAATAATTAGATCCTGCGGTCGATTTAATGCGCGCTCTCGCGGCGCGTTAATTGCCGCGCGCGCGCGAACTCGGCCTGATGTATATACTTAATTGCCGGGCGTTTTTCAATTTGCTTAATCCGCGCACGAAGCGGCGCGCGAGAGCCATGTGTACGCGCTCGGCTCTTTTTAAATTGCGCGCGCGGAGCGGCTACTTTAGCCCCCTCCCCCCCCCCCCTCCCCCTCCCCGTCCTTTGACTCTTTGCGCTACGTTTAATTGGAAATTCGTCAGGCGCTAATCGGGGCCGGTTGATGTTATACGTACGCGGACGGACGTGTAGCGCGCACCTCGGCGTTTACGGACGTGTAATTAGAAAAATAATGCGGCGTAAAGGGCGCGAGTCGAAAAAGGCGCTGAAAAGGGCGAGCGCGGAACAAAAACTTTAGCGTCGCTGACGCTTTCATCGGCGTACACGCGGTGCTCTTCGGCACACGGTAGAAAGAGTTAAAAGCCGCGAGGTCTGCCGTCACGTGTATTTTTTTTTTTTTTTTTGTTTTTTTTTTCAGTAGGGACAGCGCTCTAGAAAATCGAGGTTAAAAAAACGTCGGGGTGTGCGCGGAAACGAAAGAAAAAAGGAGCTCCTGAGAAGCCGATTTCTCGAGGATTAATTTGGAAACTAAATGACAATCTCTGCGCTAACTCGATTGTTTTGCCATGAAGCCGCGTGTCGTTCATCTTCCAACCGAGATTACCGATAATACAAGCCGAGCAAAAATTCCGATCCGTCTTTCGCCGCATTAATAATGAAACTCCAACCCGGGGTTAGTCGACGAGCCGCCCTGCCTGCGTATACAAAAAGAAATTGCAGGAAAATACTGCGCGAGCGCCGGTATATTAGCCGCAAGTAGCACAGCGAAATTGTGTCAACCAGTGCGTACATGTGGGTGTGTGTCGCACGTGTGCGTAACAATTGGCGGTTATACCCGAGAGCGAGGTCGTCAAGAGCACACGACGCTGAGGCCGACGGATGTTTCAGGGGGGGATGACGCAGCAGCGCTGTATACCTCCGTGTTACACAGACTCGCGAAACTCATGAGAATCGGAAGAAAAGTATCGCGAGGGAGGCAAGTGGTATCGCGCGATGTATACAAAGTTCAAAAATCAATTAGCGCGAAAAGATCGCGTTCTCGCTGTATATTTTTAACGAGACGCGCGCGGGGCGCTGTCGGGAATCAATTACGCAGCGAAAAACCAGCGGGGGGAGGGGGTTGGTTGTAGGAGCAGAGGAAAAAAAAAGAAAGGAGGAAAGAGAGAAAAAGAAGTAGGAAAGCTTTGCAGCCGCGCGCACAAAGACGCGCGCTCGCGCGCAAAAAAGAGATAGCCGAGCGAAAAGAGAGTATGTGCTTTGAACTCAAAGAGTTCTCTCTCTCTTTCGGTCAACCTTCTCTCCCTTCCGTACGTTCTCTCTCTCTCTCTCTTTCTCGCTTTTTTTCCTCTCTTTATTCTACTTCTCCTGACGTGTGCGAAAGTGGTTAATGCCACACATTATACTACCAAGTCACACACTCGACTTTGCTTCACCACCTCTTTTCCTCCACTCGCGCTACTCGGTCGAGTTTCTCCTATTTCACCGTTTTCCTCCTTCCCCCCCCCCCCCACCCTCTCTCTCTCTCTCTTTCTCCCGCACTGTGCGTGAAACCGCTGCGGATCGTCAATTAGAAATTCAGCCGAGTCGTTACTCAATATAAAAACGATCCGGCTACTCGCGTATTTCATTTTTTATTAGAGAGAGAGAGAGCGCTCATAAAAATTCAAAAATTAAAACTTTCCCGCGCTCTGCTGCCACTGCACTCGCAGCCCCAGATAATAACGCGCATAGAGAGGATGGGAGGAAGACGAGTGGGAGGCGTAAAAAATTAATCTTTTCATCAAGGCATTCGCATTCTCGAGGAGCTTTAATTCGGCCATTTCCAGTCAACGTTTTTCCTCCTCCCCCCCCGCCCCGCGCACTGCTCGCGCTGCACGTATCCCGAAACATCCGGGGCTCGTGTCTTTACGATTCGTCCAGATCGGTCGTCTTTTACGAGCCATTCGTTTTCTCCTCCCTCCCACCTCCCCCCCGGCTCGCTTTTCCCCCGACCAAGACAGCACAGCACAACAACGCGCGCCCGTCGAATTGGCCCTCTCCGCCCCCGCTCACTTTTATCCGCACCACGTGTAATATTATGCAGGCTTTCGAAAGCATAGCTGTATACGTATACATTTGTGCATAAAAGTGGGCGAGAGAGAGAGAGAGAGAGAGACTGACGTCGTCGTCGGATGAACGCAATTTCGGAAAAACAGCGGGGCTCGCCCTGTGCTAATTGCCGCGCTTAGCGCCGTTTCATGCCTGCGAGCTCCCGCGCTTTATTGGCCTGTGTTTCGCTCGAGAGAGCGCGGGGAGATGACTTTTACTTGCCTATACCTAACTTTGCTTTCCTCCTCCTCCCCCCTCCCCCCCCCGCCGAGTTTTACTCGCGAATTTCAGCCCGCTGCATCCGAATGTTAAAGATTCTACGATTGTGGAGCATTTATTTGCACTCTCGATGTATTTTGGTGTGTAATGCGGGTGTAGTGCTCGGTGTATTCTTTCAGTCGATCTGGAGAATTTATACTTCGCGTTATAGGTGACTCAAAAATTAGCAATTCCTTGTTTTACCGGAAATATACCGTATATTGTCTATAATCGTCGGTTGTACCGCAATTGTCCTCCACCGTTAGGGACACCAGTATCCCGATAAGACAGCGCGATTATTAGAAACATTCGGCAAAGTGCATTTGTTAAGCAGAAAGCATTCCAGTATAACCGGAATAAAGTCACTTGATTATGCTAATTCGGACAAGCGATTAACGCGCGCGAGCGCGAATAACCCAATGAATGGCGAGCGTCCATCGAGAGAGAGAGAGAGAGACGGAAAACAAAGGTTAATCAGCCGCGCAAAAAGCTCACGTCTCTGTACAATACAGCTCTGGCGGAGAGAGAAGTGAAGGGGAAAAGGGGGACGGGGGGGAAGGTCGGCTTCTGTCCAATAACAATAATCATTGGAAATTGCGGCGCGCATCGCTCGCAAGAAAGACTCGATCGCGCTAATTGAATTTCAATATTAATCGGAGCAGCCGCGCTGCTGCTCCCTTCGGGCCGCCGCCGCTGCGAACTTTAGCATTTACCAGCGCGCGCGGTATCGGCATTAAGCGAGCAGCAACCAGACTATAGCGAGAGGCTCCTTTCCGCACGACAAAAGCTCTGCGGGCTGCTTGAAAGAGGATTGAGCGACTTTGGTTCAGTGCGGAAGAGTTTATTTATTTAAGCGAGAGAATTTGCGGACGAAATTCCGTTAGTTCTGCAGGTCGTAACGGTCGTGTATATATACGATAAACAGTCCTCGATTAAATCGATACAACGTAACGGAGTTATAATTGCGATACGTGAAAAAAAAAGAATATTACTCGTCGCGACGATTTCAATTACGCATTTAAATCGCGCAGTGTATCGCTTATTAGAGCGTCATTCGTTTAAATAAACGATCTCTCTCTCTCTCGCGGAACAAGTGAACGAAAATAAATCGCACGTGCTTAACCAGGCGCGCGGTATCCGCTCGGCCAGCGCGAAAATTAATAATTAAATCGAACATCGCGAACGAATTGTATATATACGTAACTTCAAAAATATTCGTCGCGACGTCCGTACACATACACACACGGTTTATAGTCCTCGAAAGCCCAGTATAAAAAAAAAATTCGGCTCGCGAGAGCGTAAAGATTCGAAAGCAATCGCTTCGCTCAAACGAAACGCCATAAAGGATGGGAGCAGCCCGCGCGCACACACCGCGAAACCTCGAAAACATTTTCTTCCCTCGGCAAATATAACGCGCGCTCGAAAAGCGTCTTTGACTGCGTATCACCGGAGGAAAATTGAATCTCGCTGCAACAATCGTATACGGCAGAGGGCGTGTATGTGCACGTATGCACGCAACCGCCTGGAGCTCCGGCGCTTCTACATCACGGCGAAATTCACTTTAAAATTCGCCGCGTATCCGTTTGCATAAGCTCGCGCGCTCGCCCTTCGCATTGTACAGAGAGAGAGAGAGAGAGCGCAAAATGACTGTGGCATTGTTTCCTGTCTCCCGAGGCCGTTATCTGCCGAGCCTTTGACTGGCCATTTTCCATGGCTCCGCTTTTTTCCTATCCAAATAGCCCCCCCCCCCCTTCCCCCCCCTGAGAGCAGAGTCGATCCGCGATTTCCTCGAGGTCCGCGCGCTCGCGCCTCCGGCGGCTCGAATCAAAACGCTCATTTTTATCTCGTCGCTACTGCTGCTGCTGCTGCTTCCTCGCTTTGGAGAGATCAGCCGGGCGCGCGTATCTCGATTTACCTGCCGAATTGGAAATAAACGTCCGCGACTGCTCTCGAAGCAAGTGTAGTGGCGCTTCGGTCAGCCGCGGAATATTTCGCGGGGCTTTCGCGCGGAAAATTATACGGAGAGTGTAATTAGAGCTTGGAGGAGTGGAGGGGGGATGAGATACACGCTTCACTCGGAAGGTAACGAAAACTTGGCGCGACGAACGTCGCGAAAGTTAATTCGAGCGACGAAAGGAGCGGAAGAGTTGAGTAATTAGCGACTTACGCGTCGTCGTGCGTTCTCTCGTGCACTTGTATTTTTCTCGGCTGCAGCGCTTCCCTCTGCACCTCATCCGCGACGCTTGTGTCGGGTGTATATTGCCGGGACAGTAAAGTTGAGTCGGGATGCGTTTCGCTGGAGACAAAAAAAAAGTAATAAGCGTCTATGGGGAAACTTGGGGGTTTCTTTTGCAGATTGTAAGCTCGTTCGAATCGCTGTTCGCGCAATATTTGCCCTCTGCCAGGCGATTCTCGCTGCTGATCCGCTTCAATCGATTCTTTTCGCGAACTTCGGATTACACTTCCTCATTAACTCGCGGCCGAGGCGCAGTTCATCTTTCCTTGGCAGTTCCGCAGCAGATAGGCCTCTCTCTCTATTCCTCCGAAAAAACCGAGATTACTCCCGATCTCATCCCCGAGATTTTGCAAGAGGTATTTTACTTCTTCCCCCCCGTCCGGCCCCCACTACCCTCTGCCTTTCTTTCTCTTCGCTTTCTAGTGTATAGGCGGATTAAGAAAATAGCCGGAGAATAAAATTTCACTCCTCGCGAACTCGCGAACTTTGAATCACGTTATTTCCGCGCTGCGAAGAGAGCTCCAGGCGAATAAAGTAGTATCTCTCATTTTTGCTCTCTCTCTCTCTCTCTCTCTATTCCACCCTTGTATTATAATCCAGCTCGCGGCAGTGACTGAATTTGTGCGCCCCGTTTTCTCCCTTCGCTCCGCGCCATCCAGGCGGCAAATAAAACATCGGAGTAGAAACTCTCTCTCTCTATCTCTCGCTAAAATGAATTGTAAATATTGCATCGAGAAATAATTCAATCGCGGGCTGTTGAGCTCTGACTGACGATCCGAATGCGAAAAGTTTCGCGGTAATTACCGCGTTAAAGAAACAAACTAGCCGAGCTGGGGGGGGGGGAGGTCGGACTTACAAAACCGCGAGATAAGACGGGGAAAAAAGGAGGAGAAGAACGACCAAGACAGAGGGAAGAAAGCGGCGACAACAAAGTCCTAATTAGTCAGAGCGCGCCAAGTTTTTTTCCTTTAATCAAAGTTTCTCGCGACCTCGTTCGCGCGATCCTCGAAGGATGTGGAGGGCCACGGTATTATTCTTTGTATAAAAAAAAAGAGAGAGAGATAGAGAGAGAGAGAGAAAGAAGAAGCGAAGGAGGAAAGTCGTTCGGTGTAAAAGCCAACTGCCTCGACAATAAAGAGGGACAGTGAGGAAACCGCCGGAGATATTCAAATTTCGGTGGCGTATTAGCCGTAAAAATACGAGACGAAGTCGTGTCGGGGGTTGGTGGGCGGCGGCGGCGGGGGTGGGGGGGAAGAGCGATTATACTTTGTAAGCGCGCGCGACAGACGTCTCTCCGGCGCTGTACGCGGATATTATTAAAATGTTGCCTAACGCGACGAAGGGGAGAGAGAGAGTGTGTGCGGCATCGTCGAAATGACACACACCCGGTACACACGAGAAACTGTAACTCTCGTTATTGCCGCTCGGCTGCCGAGCAAATTAGCTCCGTCTTCGTCTTGGCCCGCCGGCGACTACGGCGGCGCGCCGAGCGTTAAATTAGCCCACGCGCGCACTTTCCCGTCCCGAATCGCCGTCGGTGTTGTAAAAAAAAATTTTTTAACGCCCCTGTGTCTTTAATGGGCCAGAGCGCGCGATCGTTCGCGCAGGCCTAATTTGCGGTGTGTTCGGAAAGACCAAGCGAGATCTTCGGAAAATTCGTTCTTATACTTTTTGGAGGGGGGACAGAGCCGTAAGAGTGAAAAAAAGCGCGTCTTCGACGGTAATTTATTAATACAGCGGATGAAACTATTAGTCCGTCGCGCGCGCGCGCGTGTCCCTCTGCATTATTCAGCGAGCGTAAATGCGCTCTTTTCCCTTTCCGTGAAACTCCTTTCATTGACCGCGTTTTTTTTCTCCCCCTTTTTCCTCACGGGATCTTATACCGTTGGCTGCGCTCCGCGCCGTCGTAGAGCCGGCGATATAATAAATGTCGCCGCCTTTTCGGGATTCTATATATGTAAGGGAGAGTTTCACGCCGCGCGCGAAAGGTGACTTTATTCAGGGGATTCGACGTACGTCGACGACTTTTCTCCTTCTCGCGTATACATCCATTTTCGCCGATTCTCATATTACGACGACGACGACGACGTCTCGGCAGCGCGAGCGTCCTTTCAATCGTCGGCGTCGAATTCGCGATTGCTCCCTTACATGAAATACGTGCGATTCAGCGCGCAGACGAGCTCGTATAGGCCGTTGCGCGCCGTGGAATTACTTTTGCCATTAAATATACGTGGTTGCGGAGATTTTTCCCGTCGAAAAAATTGGAAAGCTTCTTTCGACGCGACGATTTCTCGTTGAATATATAACGCGTAACACGAAGAATTTCCATTGACGAAGCCTTCTTTTTCTTTGCAGAACACCAGTGTACAAGCAGCGGGTCAGGGTCAGGTTCAGGGAAGCGATACCCAAGGAGGACCGAACACTGTTCTCCGAGTAATCGTGGAGCACCAGATCTACCCCATCTCCCTCGACGTTCTGTACCAGGTAAGCGATATAACGGAAGAGGCATTGGCGAAATTGTTGAAACGCGAAATAGTTGAAGGAAAAAAGAAATGCTTCGCGCAGCTGCGCGCAACGCATCGACAAATTCGTCCGGCATATAGAGCTCGTCGCGGCTATCCCAACAATCCGCGAGTCCACGGAACTATTGAAACTTTCAGACGCAATGAATATAGAACGGGGGGGCCCGGTCGGGAAAATAAATGAAGGGATAAATAGTTGAGCGCGCATAAGAGGCTCGCCGCGCCGCGCCTGCGAACGCAGAGAGAATAAACCGCGCGGTTAATAATTCGAGCTCGCGCACTAGCGTACTTACGTGTACGCGTGCACGTGTACGAACGCGTACGTGTGTGTACGCACGTGTAGTGAGCCGAAAGACGCGAAGCGGCGATAGCGCAAAACGGATAACGCCTGGGTATTTCCGCTGCGAGTTGAGTGGCCCATGAATTTTTTAACGAGGTGGGCGCGCGCGAGAGCACACACAATGCCGGGCTGTATAGGTCCGAGAGAGAGAGAGAGAGAGGCGGCCGACCTCAAACCGACTCGTACTACTGGCCGAGGATTCTTTCTCTCGCTCTTTTTTTCTCGCGTCTGTGCGCGGGCTCTTTTAAAAAATATTCTGCATTTTTTAGCCGGACGAGCTCCGCTCGCGCGCTTTACTTTTCGAAAAGGTGAAAATTTCGAGGCGATTGTGGAAAGAAAACCCTCCGATTGAGAATTACAAAAAAAGGTCTTACGGCATTCTATGAAAGATACTCGAAAAAGAGGAGTATTTCGGTAAAAAATACCTATCGGCCGTATAGAGCGACGGCAGTTTTCAGCGATCGATGCAGCGCGATACGCGCGCGCACATACCCCTCCCGTATTAAAAGCAGCTCTCGCTCGTCTCTCGCGATAAACCGGCGCGCGACAAAGCCGCTAATGGTGCCCCCCGCGCGCTTTCGACAACAGTAGTCTATATTGCCTTCCGTCTCTCGGTCCTCACGGCCGCCGCCGGCCGCGCGGAGAGATAATCGCCGCTGCGGGACGATTTTCCGCAGTTGCGTAAGTAGACTTATAAGGCCGCCGTCGTCGCTCGCCGCTCTATATGCGCAGCCGCGGCGGGCGACGGGAGCCAGCGGTATTAGGTATATATAGGCCGCCGCTGCCGCGCGCGTAATCAGCTCGGAAGATTAGCGTCGTAAGCCCGGGGACTACTATGTGCTTTCTCTCTTTCCTCGCCGCGGCCGATTGTGCGCGCGCTCGCGAGAGAGACGGAGATCGGAGACCGAGAGAGGAAACACAAGCGGATGGATTAGGGATCCGTACGAAAATATCAAAAGTGCTCAGGTCGACACGAATCCTCCCGGGAGCGAGAGGAAAAAATGTGCCTTTTACGCGAGGATATTATAGTGTACACTTACAAATTATGGCCTTTGAAGTGGAAGAAGGATTCGCCGCGTGGCGGGGAAAGCGCGCATTTTCGTGAAGGGACTTGGGCGGTCGCTCTCCGCATCTTTAACGCGCGCGTTTTGAATCATGCTTATTTCCCTTTTTATCGGCGAATGCTCTTTGGATAACAGCTGCTCTCCGCCCTACGCGTCTCGTTAAAAATGTAACGGCCCGGGGATTTCAATTTTTACCGCGGGGTACATTTTTGAAATACGAGAATTGCGTACGCGGTAATTTTTTTGTTTTTTAAAGTTCCTTTTAAAGCGCGCATTGTGCTCGCCCGCAGCCTCCGGGGACAACAAACGATTTAACCCGCGCGTCGGATTCGCGCGCTACGCGAAAGCTAATTAGACTAGTCGGAAAACAAAGAAAGTCGAACACTCGTCAAAAACGGTCAATTATAAAGCCAACGACGAGCCATGTCAAAGAGCGCAGAGGGAAAAAAAGGAGAAATTTTTCGCAGAACAGTCCATTTGTCGTCGCGGGCTCGAGGCGATGCCGATAAAAATCAAAAATTTTAATTAATCCATTGCTCTCGCTCTCGTATCGAGAGATAGAGGAGAGAGAAGGAGAGATCGGTCTTTGTGGTCGGACCGAGCTAAACTTGGCCACCGGGCGGCGTTCATTAACCAGAAAACTTGGCGCGAGAGCAGCGTTATTACAAACTTCCCAGTAGCCGCTGCTGCTGCTGGTGCTTCTCGAAAGTAGAAGAAGAACTCTGTCTCGCGGCCCCGATAAACACACCGGCGCGGCCCGCGCGAAACAAAGCCGCCGCAAACTTTTCCCTCTCTCTCTGTCTTACTCTCTCACAAAGGAGCGCGGCGGCCAAAGTTAAACATCGCGCGCAGCGGATTTTATAAGATACAGCCCCCCTGCGGGGGCCGATATAAATTGCGATTACGCCGCCGCGAGATGCGGGGGGAGGGTTGAAGAAAAAGAGCCGTCTCTCTCTATATCTATCTCGTTCATGATCGATGGGGGGGGGGGGGGTGAGGGTGAAAGAGAGGGAAATAATCCGCGCGAGTCGTTAAAATTCAATTTCGAAATAATTTACAATAATTTACTTTGCTCTGGCGAGAGAGTCTCGTCCCTTCCCCCCGCCGCGAACTGTATACACGCCGGTGAACCAGGCGCTCGCGCGCCTTGTTGTCTCTTCTTCTCCTCCTCCTCATCCCCCCCGGTGTGTATAGTCGAGAGAGCTCGGTTTTGTCGCATGAAATTTAATCGGATTCTCTCTCGCTCTCTTTCGTTCCCGGGGCTCCGCGCAGTAGCTAATATTGAGATTGAGAGGTTTATAATGTTTTCAGGGGGGGTTTTCGTCTTTATATTGGATGCAAATCGAGTTTACCAAGTTTTCGGAGCCCGCGTACTGCGTACACTGCTGCGCGCGTGTAACCGATTTTCAAGGGGGGGCGACTGCTTCCATTTGCGTTTGCAATCTCTCTCTTTTTTTCTTTAAATTTTCAGCGTAATCGCACTATCAAACAATAGTAATCAAAGCAAACGAAAATTACCGCAACGAATATTCCATAAGCGCGACGCGCAATTTCGAGAATTTTACTAGTCGCCAAACCGAGAGAGACTCGTGAAATAAGTTGTGCTCGCGCGTCTTCCTATGAATTTCGAAGTATAGTTTCCGGCTGCGTCGTTACCGCGGCTGCCGAACGCCCGCAGCTATATACAGCGCGCGTATCCACTAAAAATTATACATCCGCCGCCGCAGCAGCAGCAGTAGCGTCGACGGCAGCAGAAAGCATAGTCGGCAGACGACGAAGCTTAAACAACTTGGCGACGAAGCAATAGCAGGAACGTATAGCTCGTATCGCGGGCCCGAAGAAGAGATCGCGCGCATTACGGCCGGGCATTAAGTGCATAGGTACGCGCGCGCTTTTAGCATTCGTGCGCGCTTATGGCAGCCGTTCGTTCTCTCTCTCTCCTCTCGTTGCCGCGTATAAACCGTAGTGGCTCCTCGGCTCCCGGGACACCTGGGACACACCCTAAATCTTGCTTCATTAAAGGATCCCGGTCTCTCTCCCTCTCTCTCTTTCGCTTCGCGTCCCGCGCGATTTCCTAAGATACCGTCTGCCGCTCCGAAATGTCTTGCTGCACTAATAACAATCTCGAAGCTCTCGCTCCCTCGTACGGCGTTGTTCATTGCCGTATACACGCTGCGATTATTTGTCGGGGCGATCGAGAGAATATAAGTTGCGTTCGGGAAGACGGGAAATTCGATTAACGATTCGGTTAACGATTGCATTTCCGAAAGGATGTACGGGAATGCGTAAGTGTATTAATATGGCTTTACGCGGGGATATAAGATTTCGTTATGCGTATTGCACGACCGAACTTGTGGAATAGATATTTACCGTGAAACTTGGAATGAAAATCCATGCTCATTGCCAGTAATTATTCGTTATTATTGCAACTAATAATCGCACCTGTAAACAGAGAAACCCCGACCAACGCCGCTATTATTAGCAGTAAAGAAAAACGTCGTTCTCCCCGTTATTTGCCGAAATATTCTCCCGCTGACAATTCGTCCCGTGAAATCGTCGTTATTGCCATTATTGAGCGTTACACTGTATATTAAACGGCGACGCCGAACGAGGAAGAGAGAGAGCGAGAGCGAGAGCGAGAGAAACGGTTCCGATAATGAAACGCGCGCTGCTGCGAATTAATAACAGTTATGTGCGGCGTCGGCGGCAATCGATAATTCGCATGGCTCTATATACCTACACGTACACACACACATTCGCGTGCATTTTAGGCCTCAATCCCTGGGGGATAGGCCAGACGCGCTCCCGGCGGACCGATAAGCCACGGCCATGATTGCGTGCGTTCCTTACTCGCGTTTCGTTGTTTTTTTTTTTCCACGATCGCCGTTGTACACACGTATATACTGCATCTATTTTCATTATTACCTCGATACACACAGTTCCAAAGCTAATAACACATCTCGTAACGTCGTTCTATAATATACGTGTACACATGATCGAAAGCTCGCGTGTACGACGTCGTTCGCTGCTGCTGCAGCAGGGCACCGGAAACGAAAGGACGTTGGAAGCTGCAGCTGGCTGGTAATTGACGAGAGAGGGGGAGGGGGGGGGGGGGTTGGGAGAGGGAGAGAGGCCTTCTGTCCCCCGGCACGATTCTCTACTTCGTCGAATACGGATTAATTTGCATTGTCGAGGCGCGCGCGCATTGCGTCCGCCGGATAGTTTGGCCGCGAATTAGCATCGAACGTGTCGACGTCGCGCGAGAGAGACACGGGAGAGCTTCGAAAATTATATATGCTCATGGGATTTGCTCGCGCTAAGACGGGGGACAGTGTCTCGAGACAAGCCAAGAGCGATGTAGGGGAGACGAGGTTAGCGCCACTTTCGCACTGGTCTCAACGATTCGCTGAATTTCAATCTATGAGCTTTGGAAATGCATATATATGTGCTTTTTGGGACTTACGTGGGAGCAAACGAATGAATTACACTTGGATCTTGATGTGAGTGAAAATTGGTGACCGTTTGCGGAAGCAGCTGTTTTACGTAGGCTAGAATATTTTGATTTCGAATTTATCATTCGAATTAATTTCTCCGTTTCTGTAGAAGCATATACTGTTTCAATGAAAACGATTAAGATGCGATTTTTTTAGCCAATTTAATCGAATGATTCGAACGACTGAAAAATCCGTATTTTTCAATTCGAGCGCGTCTTTCGTATATAAGTATAAACGAGCTGGGACGCCTCTCGACAACAGCGTTCGGAATCTCGAAGCAAAAACAAGTATCGTCCGTTAATCGGTAAAAACACGACAAAGGAGAGACGAAGCTAATACCCCAACTGCGACGATCAAACAACAACAATCTCATCTATTGTCCTATATGCTCCGAGAGCAAACAATACAAGAAAAACAGAGATAATCGAATCGGCAACGGCCTCCTCAAAGCAGCAGAGAGAAAGAGCCTCTCGACGATGGCGCACACGTGTATTGATGTCCAGAGCGCGAGCGCTCTTGGAAAAAAAAAATCGAAAAGACGCGTGTATGTACGCGTCTGCGCGTACGTGTATAAATACACTCGATATATATATAACGGGCGCAAACACGCGCGACTGTGGAGGAGAGAGAAGCTGTCCTCGCGAAATCCTATCGACCGCCGGCGACAAAATAAAGCCCGTCGGAGCAAATAAAATATTAGCGATCGTTCTCTCTCTCTCTCTCTCTCTCTCTCGCGAGCGGCTACTATGGCCCGGGCTTACGTATATATATATATAGTGAATACGTGAATGGCGACTTGATTTCCCGTGGGATTTCTTGTAAAAGTGCACCGACGCGCACGAATACGTGTATACGCGAGAGCGTCTCTCTAAGAAAAGTTCGATGTATATACGTACACATCGGGGGCGAGGTAAAAAAGAAAAGGATGCGAGTGCGTTGCTTGCCCGAAAGCGAAAGGAATAAGTGAGAATGCGCCTTTGTGTATTCGTGGGATCGATGTTGGTATCTTATTTTATTGTTATTAATTTTGTATCGTAATTTTTTTTTTGTTTTTTTTTTCGAAAGGAAACGATTTTGTGTTGTGCTTCGGAATATCGCATTAATGATTATTCTTCAATGTTATGAAAAACGTGTATGAGGAAAATATGCTTGCCGTTAAAATCAATTTTAATTAATGCGCATCGGTCAGTCTGTTCAATCAGCAATTCGATTCGAATTTTTTTTTTTTTTAATTAAAATTCACTCGCATACAAATCGTATATCTGAAAGCCAACCGCTTTGAAAAATGTATTCAGATATTCAGCCGTAAGTTAGTTGTTTTAATAAACTGCACTATTTATAAAGGAGCTTCAATTTCAATCGAGATAGAAACGTACGTAGAAAACATTTATATCTCAAAATATTTATTAAATGATTATAAAATCATGGGAATACGAGTCGCATACGAATAGAATCCGTCATCGCGATCGCGCGCTAAAACGTTACTTTATCACCGTGAAATCAAGTTGTGATACACATATCACTGCTCTCAATAAAGCGTTAATTAAAACAGTACAGCCGCGACCGCCGAAATAAAGCCAACTTATTTTCCGACAATAAAAAGCCTTATACGGACGTTGCGCCGGTCGACTGTATCCATGTATTCGGACATATATGCGCGAAACGGCAGCGAAGCCAAAAGCGCAATGAACGATGCAAATATTTGCGGTCTCAGGCAATGACACGATCATCGGCTCGCCTCGAACAAACACACAGACACGCGCGCGCGCGTTTACACACAGGCGCACACGCCAGCGAATAATATGTCGGAACGATACGGAGCAGCGGAGTCGCGGTTCACGTCGTTACGTACAAATTTGCACGCGCATAAGAGAAATGCAATCATCCGGCGGCAATCAACATAGAGCGAGCGACGTGTGTGCGTATTTGCTGTATATGCATATGCCTCTCTCTCTCGTCGAAAGCCGCCGTCTGTGTAACGCATGTAAAACACCATTAACCACATTATTTTTTTTTCCTCTCTGTTCGCAGATTTTCACGCGGTACGGCAAGGTCCTGAAAATCGTCACTTTCACAAAGAACGGTAAGTATCCACGAGTGTATACACCCCCCCCCCCCCCACATCATTTGTCAATTACCGCGCGCACTGCAGCACAGGGCGACATGATCATCACGACGACGACGACGACGACGACGACGACGCATCGCGCAATTTTCCACGGGGCCGACTACCGTCGACGCGCGGCGCTCTTTCCTCCTCGTCATCGTCGAAACTTTCCCGAGGCTTCATCACAAAGGGGCCCTCCCCCGCGCGCTTAATTAATTTACGCGCGCGCTCAAAGTCTCCGCGCTGCGCCGCAGCGCAAAACATCCCGAATGCTTCGGCTACTTTGCTCGAATGTTACATCAAACGCGCGCTCTTCCATTGCTTTTTTCCTCCCATTTTTTTTTTTTTTTTTTTTCAACCCGGCCTCGCAAGTATATTCGGCGTGTTTGCGCGCGCGCGCGAGCCCTAGGAGGGATCAAGTGGCCTCCCGACGCTCGCTTATTTAATTAGTCTGTCCGTTTGGCTTTTCGCCTCTAATTAAGCTGGACTCTCGTGGTTACGTGTGCCCTCTCTCTCTTTACTATATGTATATACTATACCCCTTTATACGTTTGCCGCGTGTTGTTTTGCTGTATGCAGTTTTTTCTCTCTCTCGTCGCGCGAGTTTCTCTATCCTCGCCCCCCTCGTGGGGGGAGGAAAAAATTAACTACGAAATTACTTGTCGAGTTTTATAAAGAGCGCAGGCTCTCTCTCTCTCTCTCTCTCTTTCTCTCCGCCTGATCCTCGACGTCAAAGGCTCGAGCTTTTCGCAAAAATTGCATTATTCCAAATGGAGTTTATGAGAAAGAGAGAGAACGGGAATTATCGTAAAGATTGCCGGTTCCGAGAGGGAGGGAGAGAGCTTTTTTTCGCGATACGACGATTGAGAAAAGCTGATTAAGCGCTCGTGGAATTTTCTCAACTTTTCCTGGTGGAGACGCGTAAACGGATTGTTGCTTGCTAAAAAGCCGCGGGTACGTGGGAATCTATTTGATTAACGATGTTTTTCAACTCTTTCTTTTGCAGGCACGTTCCAAGCTCTTATCCAGTACGCAGATATGCTGTCAGCGCAAACCGCCAAATTCGTAAGTATATTTATCGAGCTTTGCGTCCGCTAAAGGATTTCGTGTGCGACGCCATTTCGTATTGGCGGCTGCGCGAGTGTCGCATTTTTATACTTCTGTGTCGGATGTAAAAGAAGATTATCAACGCATGAATATTCACCTTTATACCGCTCGACAATTTGACATCATAAACAGGATTTAAAAAAGTATTGGAATACGCGATATTCCAATCAATTACGTTTACCGGAGAAAAACGCATGTGTGTCCTCGCGCACTTGTAAAACAGGAAAAAAAAATGTATTCGTATCACGAGGTACCGTTTCATCACTGGCTTTTCATGTATACGTATAACGTAAAATCCGCGAATATTACGATGCGCGCGGCGCATTAAAATTCCGCGTTCGTTTCTCCAGAAAATATAAAATAAACGATCGTCCCCTTTATAAATAAAAACTCAATAACGTGTCAGCTTTACATAATTATACTTCTTATCCGAAATTAACAATTGCGCGTCGCGCGTCCCACCCTCGCGAAAATGCTGGCCGTAGGTTGGGCAATCAGTGATCAATTTCATAATTTGATATCGGCAGATAAATATTTTGAAAATCGAATCAATTGAAATTCGAGTCCCGCGCCGTAAGCGCGCACTTCACCTTCTGCCAAATTTAATTAATTTTGTAAACGAAATTGCATCGAACCATCCATTGATGAACATCGCAGTTTTTCAGTTTATGTACGTGAAATTTTGGGGGGGGGTGAACCACCCCCGCGATTCGTTGCGATTCGATTTACATTTTCAATTATAAACAAAATACAGCTTTTTTTCGGCTACTCTCTTATGCAAATTAAAATTTTGAATTAACTCGGCGATCCCGTTAAGGAGAAACTCGTTACAAGTACGGGCGAGCCAACGCCGCATCATCGCACGTTCAACAATTTTCATGAAATTTAGATGCATTAATCTTGTCGTAAAAGCGCTTCCGCGGGATCAACACGTTGACCAACGAAGTCTCTCTCTCTCTCTATATATATACATTTTTTTTATCACTACGGCCTTTTTTTAAGCTTTCTCCCCTCAAAAAAAAAGGTCTCGCGTCCGACGGACTTATGAAATTTCCAAGAACTTGAATAATTTCGTCACATCCCTCGCCTAGCGGTACGAAGCAATTACAAGAGCTCGCCGCAAAGGACTTCTCCCTTTCGCGAGAGTGTGTCTTATACATACGCGGGGCGTTTCTTTGCAATACAGACCGCACGCGTTCGCTTGGCCCCGGAGCTTTTAAAGCGCAAGGAAAAGCCGTCGCGGGGCAGCAAAAGAGGCTAACGAGAAAATTTCGTGTATACAATATTATGCGGCATTATTGTGCATACGTATACATAGGCGCGCACGTAAATTTCGCAGAAGAAAGCTCGAAGTAGCTCTTCCGATTTCTTCTTCTTCCTCCTCATTCTCTCTCCTTCTCTCTCTATCTCATTCGCTAACAAACTTTCTCTCTCGCCGCGGTCTTATTTCGTCGAATCTCGGTCTCGCTCGGCTTTTTAACGGCGTCGCTTTGCTCTCGCGCATCTCCCGTTTCGTTATAGCGGCGGCTGCTTTTGTACTTTGGCTTCTTAGTCGCGGAGACGGCGGAGGGAAAACGCGCGGGTCTCTCGTCGCTGTGTTTCCTTGACACGCCGGAGACTGTATATGCGCAAGCGAGCGCCGCCGCCGCGTGTATACGTATATATTTGAAATTCGCGAGTAATGAGATATTCCTCGTCGGATGCCGAGCGGCAGTCGCTCGGGCGCTTTGTTCTGCGCCCGGATTAATTAATGGCTTCAAAGGGGGATGCTTTTTATAATTGGGATAATTTCCCGGCGCGGAGCTACTTCAAAGCCCGCGGAGCGTTCGATTATTCTTTTTTCGATTATTACTATACGCGTCACGCGCCGCAGACGATGTGTTTCGCGGGCTTGTGCGTACACACACACACACACACACACACATAGCATAGAATTTAATAACGGCCGCGTTATAAAACTCCCGATGAAGCTTCGGATAGTATATTATAATTACACTGCTTTATGGCTTCTTAGTTGCGCGGCCGTATAACGTCTCTCGCTCTCTGTGTCTACGGGTATGTATATATATACACCCAGCAGACGCGGGCGGGAGAAGATTTACGCGTTTGGAAATTGTAAGTAACGAGCTCCGCAGGTGTACATAAGTCTCGCGTCCTCGGGCACTACAAGCAATTACTTTTTCGAGGCGCATTAAACCACTGTGTGTTTATGTCCGTGTGTCTGTGTGTGCGTGTACGCGTACACCTGATTCCAAAATCAGCGCGGCGGCGTCGGGTATAATCGCGGGGCCGCGGAGCGAATTGCGCCTCTCTCGCTCGCGTCCGTCCCGGTCTTCCCGACAGCGTTAATCATACGCGCGTTCCCGCGCAACAATCCGATTATATACACTCGCGTTTGGAAAACCCTATAGTCGCGCATACGCGTAGACACGCGAATCCGCGGAGTTGTCGGTAATTAGCTGCGTTTCCCCGTTATACATCCCGCCCGTAATTCGCGAGATGTCGCGTGCGCGCTATATCGTTTCTTCGCAAACGCTCGCGTATATAATGTCTGTGTTATTGCAGCCAGTGCGTTAATATTGTATGTGGAAAGGCACACACTCGACACGGCTTATCGCAATTAAACGAGTTCGCGGAACGGATTGCGCTGCGCGCGTGTGTCGGTATTCGAAGAAGCGACTTTTGGGAAAGGAAGGGTGCAGTAAATCGCTCGATGAATTAGAAATTCGCGCGCGCGCGCAATAATCCGACGACGACGAGCCGAGTCGCGAATTAGCCTGATTTCGCGCTGTTTTTTTTTCACCCCCACCCACCGCCACCATCCCCCGAAAAATCGGTTCAGTTTGTCGTTTCACGCGACTCAATATATCCCCCCCTGCGAGCGCGAGTGTATTCACGGATTCCAGTAACCCTTGATCAATGCCAATAAAGTACCTCGGGTTTAAACGCGCGACTATTGTCGCGATACCAATTGACCGAGCGGGTCGTGTGTGTATATCCGTCTCTTGGAAGCTCGGATTATTGCCGGTATGGCGCGCGCTCTCGAATCGCGACCCGTATTTGTTCGGCGCCGGAGTATCCATTGAAATTTCTGCTACGCGATTTATACACATGACTCTGCATACACGTGTACAGCAAAAAAAAAACGGTGTTTTTGGTCGATTGCGTATGGTTACGCGTCGCGCTTCGAATTTCCCGCGCCGACGAAATCCGAAGCAAAACCGTCGCTACCGTTGTATAATACAGCGCGCCGGAGTACATCACCGATGCGATTAACGCGATGGGATTTCGAAGATGATGAAAAAAAAAAATTCCTTCTATATAACCGAGCCGATCGCGCGTACTTCCGTCCGATTCTATACTCCTCGCGCGCGAGCGCGCAGTCCAATTACGAGGTCACTTACGCACACACGGGACTGCGCGTGTGTATACAGAGCTGCGCCGGGGAAATTCATTAGCCAGGGAAAACAGACGCCGCACGAGCCTCCTCTCGTGCGGCGTATTGTATATTTATTTGCTCGCGCGCATAACGCAACGAAAGGGCGCGCAAGTCAAACACAAGCTCTCGAGAGCTGAATAATTGCCACGCGCTTCATACATGCGCGCGCGCGGGCTATTCCGTTCGCCGCAGAGCCGACGCTCAAGAGTTACTATTTATCCGTTTCATTATATACAGCCTTCGGTTGCGAGAAAGAGCGAGAGAGAGAAAAAGGAAAATAAAGCTCGGGAGCGCGAGCGTATCGCTCGGGCCAACTGGATTATTAACGCGAGGCAAAGAGCAGCTGCCGTTGTTTTCGGCCACTGCAAGCGCGCAGCTCGTAAACGCTGTCGGATTTGATTTACACCTTGATTCCCCGGGCCGGAAGCGCTGCACGTGCGGTGCGCTTGATAGCCGGCGACACGCGTCTCTCTCTCTCCCTCCCTCTCCGCTCTCTACGTGTGTATATAGAATACGCGTGTGCGTAAGCTCCGACACGAATTACAACGTTGTAAACGCGTTTGCATTGCCTTTTAATCTCACTGGGCGCTCCGCGAGAAAGATCCCCGGAAAAATTTTTACAAGCGACACTGGCGACGCCGCAACGGTCGATAATTTTGTTCATTATACTTAATCGAAATTATTTCGTTGACTTTCAGAACCTCGACGGGCAGAACATCTACAACTCGTGCTGCACGCTGCGCATCGACTACAGCAAGATGCAGAACCTGAACGTGAAGTACAATAACGACAAGTCGCGGGACTACACGAACCCGACCCTGCCGACGGGCGACGCGAGCCTTGACGCGGCGTCCCTCGCACTGGGAGGTGAGTTGCTGCCGCAGCTGCTCCTCGGGGCCGCGGGCTCCCAGCCGCGCGCCAGACTGCCCGGTGAGTGTCTCGTTTTCGTTCGAAATTGCCAAAATGAGAAACTCACGTACTGCAGACTATTATTATATTATATATTATATATACTTGTTATTCTATATGCCATTATAATTTACATATACTATACTATACTATATATATATACTCATCTGTCTCTATATATGATTTCATATACTTGTGTTGCCGTCTAGCAGTTGATTTCTCTTTTGATCTGTCTTTCCTCGGAGCCGTCTGCATCGCGATGATTACTTAATACACACAAGTTTCTCTGATTAGCTGTGCTATTATTTATTAATGACTTGGAGCTGTCGAGTTGTGCCTCCGAAAACTGTCTCTTATCTGTCCGGGTTAGATTTCTGCTCTATACACGGAAATGATGATGTTACAGTAGTGGTTCAGGGCCCGCATCAGGAAGTCGAAAATAATGACTTCCACGTTACGTTTGAGCGGGTAATAGACGCCTTTTCGGAGGAGATTTTTTTGTTTTCTTTAATGTTGCTGTTTCTTTCTACAGTCTCGCTGTCTCTCTTTTTTTTACAACTGTGTACTTCATGAACTTTCAAAATCTATCAATCATGGAATGCCTTGCTGATCAAGTTGTTAATAAGTAATCGGTACTCAATCAGATACATTAAGGAATCTCTCTTTTGAAGTTTCAAGAACTAATCGAACTATTAATTATTGTCCGCGAATTTACCGCTCTGTCAAGCTGTAATTTCACTGTTTATTTATACAAAAAATATGTGGTATTTACTGGACTCTCTGTAACTTCGACACTTCATTCACTTTTCTGTCATCTCTAAGGTAATTCTGTCTAACTTGTGCATGTTTGTTGCATCCCACCTCCTATAAACTTCACTCTCTCCAAAACTGGCCAAGATATGCTCATCCTCCCAAAAAAAAAAAAATATTAAGCCGAATGCATCTCTGACGTTCACAAATCGAAACATCCTGGTATCCTGGCCAGCCGCAAAAGCTATATTCACTTCTCCAAGTAGAACCACCACTCGATATGCTACACACGATATAAATGAGTCATTCGCCGCTATCGGCGAAAGTTTATCGGCTATTTTCATTTCGTGAAACCTGAGCGAATAATGAGCAGAGAAAAAGTAACTCTTAAGCGCCTTGCGAAATGAAAACTAAGGGCCTATGTAATAATTTGAGTGAATTTTCTGAAGTAGAGTCCATTGCAGGCGCACCGAGCGTCTTGGCCTCGCCGTTCGCAGCGATGCACGGCCTGCCTTCGCCCCTCACCGGGCCCTACAACGGCGTACCACCCGCGGGTGGACTTGCCGGCCTGGGCGGCTTCAACCTCGGTGCCGGCGCTCTTGGCGTTCGCGTGCCCGGCAGCCCCCAGCCCTCCTGCGTTCTGCTCATCAGCAACCTCAACGAAGAGGTGAGTGTTGCATTGGATTTTCGAGCGCCACCGCTTTCTACGCTTTTTTTTATCCCTTTATTTTCAGTTTTTTTTTTCATTCGCAGTAAGTATACGCCCGAAGGTTACATTACTCTTTATTTGACTAGTGCGAGAAGAAGCAAAGGGTAACCGAGTTACTCTGGGCAAATTTAGTAGTGGAAAGAACGAAAATTTCCTTGAAGAGTCGTGAATATTGTCGAGGAAAAATCGGAGTTTCATCTGATTGCTATTAATTTTGTTTGCTAATATACATATTAATGAAAATTTCACATTAGTTTATTATTTAGCCTTAACTTGTTTGGTATTTTTTAAAAATACTTCTAGAGATATGAAACATGATTTTTTTATACATAGCTGTAGAATTGATATAATCAACAATTGCAAATCACGCAAGGTGCCTGTGATTAATTTTAGTTTACATTTCCATAGACTTATGAATATTATCAGTGCGTTACTTAAAATTTTGCCATCGACGTGCGGGTTTTCTAACAGTGCATTTTGATTCTATTCAAAAGTCTCTACTGTAAGTAGTGCTATATGTCGAATTTTCAAATCTAAAGTTTGTTAGAGCTTTCTTTAACTCATTACAATTATTTTGTTTATCAATGCAATAAGTTAGGAGCAGCTATTAGTCTTTTAATAAAATTTTTTTAGAGTAATACTTTAAAACAATAAAAATCACAGTAATCTACGTTACACTAGTAGCATTAAATGCGCTACTGAAAATGGGTATACTTACCGTAATTTTTGTTGTTTGAATACAGAAACTTTACTAAAAACATCTGAAATCGCACCTATACGATGCGTATGCTCCCTGTTCTATTATCTTCCAATCTGTTTCTATCCTAGCCCTCAGCCTTCATCTTCAATTGCTACACCTATATTACACTTTGATCTAATAAAGAAAAAAGTTATAATACAAAAATCACTCTTCCAAAATTCACCGCCAAGTCTCTCTCCGCCATACCTCGTGTAGGTTGTAGCACAAGGCATATATACAAAAGCGTTACATTACAAACGTTTAAACGCAGTACAACAAAAATTATTATATTTTTTTTTTTAACCGAGGCGCCTTCGACGCGATATTCCTTTCGTGTTCTACATCGACACGCAGGGCCTAGATCCGACTGAGGTCCGACGTAACTTTGTGATACTGACACTGTTGTTTGTTTTTTTTTTTATTACGTATTTTGTTTACATTTCTTTGTTAACTGTACGCTATGAGCTATATCTACGTCGCTTGGTTTTCCACCCCCCTCTACTTCCCTTGCTCTAAAATATATGTCGAGTCGGGGACGCCTCGGGAATCCGCGAGTCGACGTGTTTCACACTTCGCAGCTGCAACTTGTCACTTCTGTACTATAACTATGTGTACTACTGTCGTTTTTTTTTTAAGTCGCGCGCACAAGCTTCTCGTCTCACGTATAGCCGTGTCTTTTTCACATGATTTATCGCGCGGCTAGTTTTATTATCTCGGGTTTTTTTTATTGATTGCGCATCTCTCGCATTCTGTTTTCGCTTTCTGCGCGCAGAATGGCGCTCGCGGGATGAAGTGTCCGTGAAAAAGAGCCGCTTGAACTTAGGAAGATTAATTATTCAAAGTTGTAATGATCAATCAAACGGCCGCACATACGGCGGACGAAGCAGAGATAAATTTATGGTTGGAACGTGTAGGGCCTTGGTTTATTTAACCTAATTTTTAAACGCTCTCCTTGAAAAATGGATCGGTTTATTAAACAACATCTCTTACGCGCTCCTGCTTTTGTGATTGATTAGCTCGTGGAAATTCGAACATTTTTGAGCAAGTCGATTAATCGCGAAGACAAACATTAATTTATAATGGTATCGCTTATCACTCCTTTCACGCGGGTACTCGGAAAAATATACGGCCTTGATTTTTCGAATCTCTTTCGCGAGTAAAACGTATAAAAGATAATAAAAATAACGTGAATCTTGTGCACGCTCATACTATTACATTAAATTCTATTTACTCGCTGACTATTGACTGGACTCTGTCTGTTCTCTGTGTAGATGGTCACGCCTGACGCTCTCTTTACCCTGTTTGGTACGTCTCCACATTTATATTATTAATTATATTACATTATGAATTATTATATTTACACTCACACTCAAATACAATGTCACACAAGTGTAGAAAAAAAAGAAAAAGAATTTCGAGATGTTCTGCTCAGTTATTGTTTATTCAGAAAGCATCATTTTTTTTGTAAACTCATAAAGTATAAATTTTGTAAAAAAAAAAAATTATATTATATTGTTTCATGGTCATTTAATTTTTCAGTTTGACTTTTTTTGCATTGCAATATGAATTGAAAAATTCGAATACATCTTTTTTGAATTGGCAGTCAACAACATTCATACACAGTCACGCTCAATCAGTATCTTTCAAAATATTCATCTTTTCAAACTTCTACAATGATTTATTTATTTTATGAGTTTTCTTAATGCCTTTAATTGTTTATTTTACAGCTTCATATTTCCGTTTCACTAATTTTACGTTAAGAATTTTTCGTTTTTTTCTTCAATACTTCAAACCCATTTTAACATATTATTCTACTTCATCATTGCATTGTCATGACATTATACTGCGAGTTTAAAAACGTATACATAAATAATTCACGTCAATTTCCGCCGATCATAAATACATGTGTCATAATGCCTCATGCCACGTTTTTCTCTATATTTCCGAGCATCTTTTCTAAATTTTTCATTAATTACATTAATATTATAAAAAATTTCAGACACCTTTAAAATTACATCATAAAAGCTTTCGCTTAATTTACGTATATATATATATAAATTCATTTTAAAAAAGTTTTCTTTTGTGAACCCTCTGACTTCTGGATTCATGTGATTAAATATTTTAAAAAATGAAAAAATTTTCTTATAATTCTTAACAAGTACACTTACTTCAGATTAATTCAAACTATTGAAATAAACAAAAGCAAGAATCCAAATGTCAACGGTTCTTGCATGCATTATACATAGAAAAATAAAATTCAGTCGCACCCGAATATAAATATGTCGGGCTCTTCGATTCCCTCGCAACCTTAAATTTTGACGGTACCTCAAATACATATTGGCTCACTCGGCTTCGTCAACTAATTTCTAATTTCTGCATCTAGGCGTATATGGGGATGTACAACGTGTGAAGATTCTTTACAACAAAAAAGATTCGGCACTGATCCAATTAGCCGAACCACACCAGGCTCACTTGGGTACGTAATCAAAGAAATAAATTAGGACTGGCGAAATTAATGAAATAGATCATAAAATGGTAATGGATAAATCTATGTTTCGCAGCAATGACCCACATGGACAAGTTGAAAGTATTTGGCAAGCCGATTAGAGTGATGCTGAGCAAGCACCAGACAGTTCAGCTGCCACGTGAGGGCCAGCCAGACGCTGGTCTGACTAAGGACTACACCAACAGCCCCCTTCATCGCTTCAAGAAGCCTGGCTCCAAGAATTACCAAAACATTTATCCTCCAAGTGCAACTCTGCATTTATCAAACATTCCGTGAGTTGAATTTTTTAGTAGCGTGCTCGGCTATTTGTGGCGGCAATTACGAAATAGTACTTACGGTAATCCTAATTTTGACAGAGCAACGGTATCGGAAGATGAAATAAAAGAAGCCTTTACGAAGAACGGTTTCACCGTCAAGGCCTTCAAATTTTTCCCAAAGGATAGAAAAATGGCACTTATTCAGATGCCCAGTATGGACGATGCTGTGTCGGCTTTAATTGTAAGTTTCGAAAAATGCTGACGCACTCGATGATCTGAACATTTTAATTACGAAATCATTTTACTTCTAACAGAAAATGCACAACTACCAACTGAGTGAGTCAAATCACCTGAGGGTTTCCTTCTCCAAGAGCAACATCTAACAAGACAGACCAGTCTACGAGCCGCAACAGTGGTTCCAGCCCTACACCCTCGTTCACTATTGGTATCCCAGTACTGTACATGACTGAAATGGGAATGAACAATGAACCTCATCTCGCTCAATACGATACTGACTCGCGCATATCAAGTACGCGAAACAGTTCGATTGTCAAGACGTTCTAAGATACGCGAGAAAAACTACACAGATACACACGATCAAAGTTGTTTAAACAAAGTGAGACAGAAATAACAGAGAACAAACATATACAAAGGTGAGGCATCAAAGCGCTTTAATCGAAGATGCCAACAAACAGTCTAATACTTTCGTAATATTTTATCGTGTGCATTCCGTGCGTGGGTTTGTTACATATATTTTTGTGACGGGTGACAAATGGGCTAAGAATCGCTACCATTGCGAACCACGGGACGACGACCTCTGGGCTTCTGTAAACATAGACAGAAAATGAGGGCAAGAAGTAGAGACATGCATTGTTCCTAGCCGCGATATTTTCATCCATTTTAATGATAGAATAATGCAAAAAAGCCAGAGTGTTGTTGTTCGCTCTTGTTCTGCAGGGAACTCGCTCTATGTTGCGCTGGGTTTTCAAGCGACCCAAAAATGCGTAAGAGTTAAAAGCATGTTTATGGAATACGGTTCAGAAAAAGTGTTAACTTTTCAACCGAGACACATTAAATGAGGCGTTATTGTAGCGAGGCGATGCGGAAAGGGGCTTTGACTGACGGTCCTCATTCTTGTACAGAATTTAAACAAACAAAAAAGAAATACAAATCCTAAGATATATTATATATATTTTACAAGCGTGACGCGCTAGCTGGCCAACGAAATGAGATGCACACGCAAATATGTCTTCTCAATTTTCGTTCGAGGCCAACAATGGCACTACACTGATGCATAGTAGGAGTTAAGAATTTTTAAAATTAGCTCGATACAGACATAAAATAATAATGAAAGAGAGTCAGAATAAACTCCCGGGAAGAAACGAGCGCCCGATGATCGCGTGCTTAATAAGAAGAAAAATACAATATAGTATTGTCGAAGTAAGAGATTGTTGATTGTTCCAGGTGAATAATTGTCGCGCGCTCGTCGCTTCCTCCGATTAGCGCGCTGAGCGCTTAACAAGTAAGAAAACATTAGCCTTTAAGATTAAATATGAAGTAATTAAGAATAACAAAGCCAATGTCACGGGACCCTTTGCAGCTCTCGCGAGGTGCTACTTGCGTGCTTTCTTCGCTGCGTCGTGATGCGCTCAGGACTTTTGACGAATGTGAATTGACGGACAATGAGTCGGTGAATTGTTTAAGTGATGTTCAATTCACATCGATAAACGCCCGAAACTGATTCTTAACGTTCTTATCAGCGATTGAGTATGAATTTTAGTACTTTATTAAGTTTCTATTCTATTATTATTAATTTAATGAAAGAATAGATGAGTGATGTGAGCAATCATTTTCACTCTCATTTTCGCATTTAATATGTTTAGCTTCAAGATGGTATTGTCACATACCTTCAAATCACAAATATCATCTTTTTGAAGTAAAAAGTTTCAAACGTAAACTTCATTTTTTGAATGTCAATCGCTGCAGGAACCTGAATCAAGTCTAATTGGCTACGTTCTGTTACTGTGTCGTACATATATTCGAGAGTGTTGATATACTCATTTTTTATAATTTTTAAGTTTTTGATTTGATGATAAGTATTCTTACACGCACAGTAACATTTATGACATAACGAAGTGCGCACACAACACTCGAGTCACATATACTACACAGAACGGACAGAAAGATTTCGAGCATAAGTGACAACACGTCGAAGCAAAGACAAAGAACGTACAGATACAGTTTCTTAGTTTAAGTAGTTGCTTAGAGACACATAGATCTTAATCTAAACGTAAATTCTTAGTAAGTTTCAGAGGGAGGAGGAGGAGGCGTAAACGTTGAACGTTGAACATATCGTACGTTGCAAAGCTTCTGCATGCGATTATCGATTTTGTCATTTACTTCCAGAGCCTAATAAATAGAATTTTCAAGAAATATAAAAGTTTGTTGATTTTTAAAAATAATTCGAATAGTTAGAAGTTTATGCATGTTTTTTAACTTAAGATTGCTAATGTTTAAAATAAAATTGAATTGGAATCGTAAGCGGAGCTTTGCATCGAAACAAGCCCCCGGGGAGTGTACTAAAAAAATATCGCTAGGCTCTAAAATATCAAACGTTACTTGCGATTAATATTGCGCGGCTATCTATTGTAGCCGATACATTAAAATTTCGACGAGGCGAGATTTCGCGACGAGAAACTCTCTGATTTGGTCTGAATCGACACGATAAATGAAAGGGATAAAAAAAAAACAGAAAAAAATTAACAAGAATATTGACGCATCTGTCGGAGTCAATTAAATTCTATCGATACATACATTAGAAAGTGAGGCTGCGTATGAGCGTGAGTGAGCAAGAATGTGCTTTGTTAGTTGAGCGTGTTAAGTAGAGAAACGCAACGAGAAGATGTTAGAAAGGTTTTGCGAGAATCGATGTTTAGAAGAAAAAGATAAATGATGTCACAATCAAGCGAGTGCCGGCCCACGGGTAGAAAAGTAATGGCTAAGAAGGGACTAGTTTGTGCCAAAGTAGGCTAGATTTTAGACTTCTAGGCAAAAATTTCCTTAAGCTGATCATTACAAGTCGTCGGTCACATATTTTCCTTTAATATTTTTTTACTTTCACTCAAATAGTTTTTGTTAGATAGATCAATTGATACTTTAATATTTTCATTAGAGCATAATTTTATAGAAATCTTGAAAAGTTATCTCATACCAATTGCCAACATAACTTTTTAAATCGATGACTTGGAATGTTGGAAGGTTGACCAATAATAAGAAAAGTAGTGAGTAGCCGGCATGAGCAAAGGGGCCAGTCTTTGCAACCTCAATGATCTGTCTTTCGAATCTCTCTCATGGCGTCGTCTTCTTATTTTTAGAATCTTCTCATATCATGCAAATATAAAAAGCTACGCGTCGATGAAGACTTTTAGTATTATTTTACTTTACAAAAGTATTTTATTGAGTTATAGATTTTTATTTTCAAACCACCTCCTTCCTCTTTCTAACTCCAGTTTATTTTTCACTTTTTATAAGTGACATGTCTTTGCGTGTAAGTTTTTCTTCGAAAACTTTTTGCCTGCTTTTTTTAGTGTTAGGATAAATGCATATTATGTACTTTTCTATTATATTGTCCAGTACATATATCACTTTGCATTCAATTAATTTCATTAATATTCAGTATGCGACTATAGAAAGCGACAGGACTTTGCGTTTTCTTCTAATCTTCTTATTTTTTAATCTCATGTGAACGATACTACGTTCTTTTGATCTGCCAAATTTAATGAAAATGACAAAGAAATATATGACCAGGATTATTGCTCTTGCCAGCCTTCCATTTTACTAGTGGAGCATCGTTTTTTGAGAAAGGAGATGCACAAATCTAAACTTCCAAATACTTTCAGCTGCAATTTTAATAATTTATATCTGCACAATTAGTTTTTTCTTGTAATACTTTAATATTTTAAGTTTAATTAAATAAAAAATTGTGATATTAAAATTTCTTTTCTTAATAAACGAATGCATACAATACGAAACGGATGGCTTGAGGGACTATCACATTTAGCTGTGTTGAGGGGGGCCGAGGTGAGAGTTGGGATAGCCAGCGCTCGCTACAAGGTGTCATAATGATTCGGACTCCGCTAAAAAGAAGTATCTTCTGATTTTGTTTATTGTACACACGAAAATAATTTGTTTAATTGATCGCTATATTATATTACAAAATGTTCGACTTGAATATCATTATTTAATACGAAGAAACGAAAACAAAAACGGAGTCCGAATCTAGCCACGTAGTAGTAAAAAATGCTTAGCCTACAGAGCGTATAAATAAATATTAAAGTTTAAAACGAGAATATAGAATATATTATAAAAAAGAATAAAGAGTAACAAGACATTCATAAGCGGCAATTTATGCCCATAAACGTTTATGATACGTATATACATAATCCCTATATATTTGATATATCGCTGGTTTTGCGACAAGGTGTCCAGAAAACAAAAGTACACGAACGGTTGCATTATGATGTTCTATATTTTATTAAAAAGCAAAAAGATAAAGAAACTATCGCGGTTTATAAATTTCACTGAGTTCATAAAATAATTTCTATCCACACTATTTATGAATATTTTATTTAATGTATGACTGTAATATGTATTGATATTTTTATCGCAATCTGAATTTTTACAGCGTATTTTTTAAGCCAATTCATTATTTCGATGAAAATGCATTTTTTACTTATTTCCATATAATTAACTCAGTTATTAATCGGTACATTAAAAAGGCTCTGTTTTTGATTGCATGTTATCTTTATACAATATATTTGAATTAAAAGAAACTTTTAAAAGAAGGAAAATTACGGGTCCGAACCGCCAGAGATGCATAGATAAAGTTTCTAAAACACAGGGTGAAAAATTAGACAAACCGTGAAAAACATAACGTTAAAAGCGCATAAAAGTTGATAAAATATGAAGCGAGCAAAAGTATAGGCGTGAAAGTAAGAAAGCTCGAACTTCAAAAAAATAAAAAAGAGAAAAAATATGGTAATACGCTGGTTTCTCGGTCTCCTTTTCACCTATACACTTATAGAAACTCGATCCGTTTGTTTATAAGTACACGTGATTTTAAAAAAAACATTGCTTTAGTATTTAATCTTAACCATATTTTATTTAAATATTTTGTAAAATAACATTTAATGCACAAATATATGTAATATTACACGACGAGATACTTTAAAAAAAACTGATCGAGTTTCCTAACTTGTGAAACGAATTATCAACCGTAATGCAATGCATTATGTTATGCTATTCAAATCTATTCATACACATCAGATAATCTCGTAAGCAGACACATTGTTTTTAAGTTAGTTTTTTTTTTATCAAAGCAGAAAAAGAATGCAAAAGTATTAAAAAACGAGAGGACACCTTCGGAAAGACCGAACCCCCTCTTAGGTAATAATAATGAAAACAAAAATTACATCGTCGCGGGGTAAGACGATTCTACTAGGTAGACATAGACAGTAGGTCAAATCGTAATGATTTAAACGGTGAAAAAAGAGAATAAGCGTTCGTATAAGAAAAATAATAGCATCTTCTAGACTTGTAGTAGCTCCTTTTTACACTTTAAAGATGATAGAAAAAAAAACAAAATGCTCCAATCACTATATGTACAGTCAAAATGACAATCACTCTCTCTACCGACAACTGACAATGGGTATCTCCAAAGCTGTTTCTAAGCTGCCACGCACGAACTCTGTCCACTTCATGAAATCATTCGCAATTGTTTTCATCGAATTTTCTTTTTTCTGTAAAATACCGAATTTCCCTCTGATAACAGTTGTGCGCTCGAAATTCTTTACAAGTGTATTTCCTTGTGTAAATCATTCAGAAAAGATAATTTCTTCTTGAACTCTAGCACTGCCATGCTACGAGGAGTTATACAAACAAAACAAAACAGTGATATAGGCTTTGAGTAGAAAGAAGAATTATCTTTTCTGTGTAATCGTAATTAGGTATTTTCAAAGGTCTTACAGCGACTCGCATTACGGATGATTGTAACATTAACATATTCAGGCCTTGTTCAGTACAAAAACAACTTTATATTCTTCGATCGTGCGTTTTCCACGCCTTGACACGTCTTGTCACCAATTCTATTTTTCCGTCAATCTTGACCTATTACTTTCTCCTTCAATTTCCCTGTCGCCTTCAAAGCCCAATAACTATCTGTCCGAATTTTCAATTTCACGGATTAACCGACTAAAAAAAAGAGTTATAAGTATTTAGCAAAAAATGCGACACCGGTACTGGGCCAGGAATTGCGTTGCAAGTCACAATCAGCTCGACTCCGGCAAGATAAATCATTTTTTATGAAACGAGAACAATTGTCAGAGCGAGCGTCTTAAACATTAAGCTCCTTATAGTTAGTTGATTAGAGATTAGCCAAACATCCAGAACGAATGAGGAAAAACAAAGAGTCGTATGATAAAACTGTACGCCGACGATAATGCGAAGCCTTGCGGTTACTTGTTTAAGTTTTTTCATTGAAGAAGAGTCTGTTGTGTAGGACCTTTGTCAATCGAGCGGAGGTACGAAATGGTTAGTTTAGATTTAGAAAAGCGTATAGTTTTATGATAGCGAAAAAGAGCGCCAATTTTTACATTCACATAAATCATAGATACATATTACACAAATCCACAAACACAATTGCAATGTATGAACTCGTAGAACTGCGTGGCAAAATATTTGTTGGATTCTGAATTTCTAAAATTTGTTTACCATACTCGTAATTAATGTGATATTCTGATTATTTTGGTAACAAATTTTGAAATTCTTGTCGAAAACAAATACTTTCATGCTTAGTTTTGAGTTAAATGAACGAAATACGGCAACAAGATACGTGTGATATGTTTAAACACACCCGCGCGCATGACTATCGACAGTCGTTTTCGTCAAAAACTCGATGACGGACTTGACGAATATTCACACGACGTCTTTGATCAATCTTGCTTCAAAATTTCTTCCGTACGTTCACTCATTCTTACATTTTCTACGCAAGATGCTCTGCTCGTTTAATTTCGGAGTCTATATACAGTTATGCTCTAAGATATATCATCATCATCTTTTTAAAATATTCATAACAAAAGTACGCAGATTATTCGTGCAGTCAGCATCTTGTGTACGAAACACGATGCTATTTACTGTTATATACTATTCACTGTAATATCGCAACTACATTTTTTTATTTCGATAGAAAAAAAACTATTCTTATGCTATGATTATCGTTACTGTTGTAATCTTTACTATGACTATATCTAGAACTCTACTTTTTTATCTTTATTTTATATTACTTTATAATCGAAAACCTGAATGATGCAAAGGCGATTTTGCCTACGACAAGCTACGGCGTTATAGCATTAGTTAACGTTCTATTTTTTATATTCATACACGATGGGCTGCTCTTATTCGCATGCACCTCGTTGATTATAATTTCCTGTTTATTATTTTCTTTATAAGCATTGCATAGAAAACTAGAGTTATAGGAAAATGCATTGTGTAAGCCCAGTTTAAGATAGCGTTTAGCTTTATGCGCGTGCCTCCATCGACGAAAGGCTAAAAATATTTTACCTTTATACACTATCACTACAGACCCCTTTCTCGCTATGTTTCGCCAGTAGATTTTACATTTGTTATTGTACTCTCAGAAACCTATGTAAGCGTTTTTAATTTTTAATTCGTCTACTTACTACTGTCTATTTTACTATTACTACTACTATACTACTATAACTTCTAAACTATTGTAGTTGCGTCTACTCTATCTACGATCTATGCTATTTAGATTATCTATTACTACTTCTACTATGCATATCAGTTTTTCATTTTTCTTCTTTCTTCTTCAAATCGCTACATTTACTGTTCTACTACTATTACTATAATACTACTATTATTACTACTACTATCGCATTATTACTGTATTTAGTGTTACACGTAATTAACGTCCAATTTCTAAAAACTACTTTATTATTTAACACTCTTTAAATTTGCCAATTTTTTGAATTGATAATATGCTTGTACGAATGCGTGCTATCGCATTTTTATTTCGATTTCTTATAAAATACTTTTTTTGTTTTTTTTCTACTTCTATCTCTTTAATTGTCGTCAGATAAGTACTTGCAACATATAAGCAGACGAAATATATATCCAATGTATTAAACCTACCCTGATTTTTTTTGTTCTTTTTTCACACCCTCTACTTCTCACACTCTATATGTATTCTATTTTTAATGTGTGATTTTTTCCAGGTGTTTCCCTGTGTTTTTCCTACAAGTTTCCTCTATATACTAATGTTTCGTTGATACGAAAACTTTTTGTTTTATATGTATATACAAAAAATATACTTTTTATTGGTACTTTATTGCATGTCACATGCACAAAAAATTGTCAATGAAGCATTAGTATTCTGAAAAGAACTTTTACAGTGATCTTCTATATTTCAGCTTGTACATATACATGTATATGTAATTTTCCAGTTTTGTTTTATCATCGACTTTCCTTACTTCACCTTCGTTTTCACACGCCGAAATCGCATATAACTACCATCGGAAAGTCAAGGGGATTCATCGAACGATCAAAAGGATTTCTGTAATCGGCGCACATTAAACGAATAAAACGTAAATTTTGTTTATCGCGTGAATGATAATAAAAAAGATATAGCTATCTGTCTCTAACCGACTAACTAATCGAGCCTGCATGAAAAATTCTACGATTCATGGAGAATAATGTTGACGAAATTCGCACAATTCACAGTGATAATTGAGTGCGCTCATTTTATTCGGCATTCTTGCTCTATGTACTTAAAGTTTATTGTGAAAAAAGAAACTTACGCGTCAGTTTGATATATATGGAATCTTGATTCTCGTACAATTATTTTAAATTAAATGACACTACATATACGATAAATTATTTAAAACTGAACGAATGTGATATAATTATTTTAAGAAGTGCATACAAAAAAAGAAACAAATGTATAATTGAGCAAAACGAAGGACGAAAAAAAAGGATTTTAATGCTTTTAATAAATTCTGTGCGAGATTCAAGAGAAAACGATGATTTCTCTCGCGCACAATAAAACGTTCGCCCGGAACAATCGTTAGTAATTGTGCCTAGATGTTTTTCCAAACAATCGTATTCTATGGGATCAACGTCGCTTTTCCTTCTCGCGGAAGTGATTAAAAAAAGAGATGATAAATCGATACGATACGAAAACAAAATAGGGGAAGGGAAGGGAGAGAAGAGACAAATTTTAAAAGAGAAAAAAAAACGAAAAGAAGACATGGAAGTTCGAACAGTGTTTTGAGACTCGTACACCGTTACAGCTTTCAAACTTCCTTCCGGAGTGCTCGCACGTCTTCGGAAATCGCGCGGACTATCGTTTTTTATATTTATCGGCAATCATCATATCTACACAGTGTCTATTTACTATTACTATTACTACTTACTACTATTATACTATTACTATACTTTACTATATACTATTATACTATACACTCACGCTCTGCAAAGAAATTTTCATATCTGTATTTATGAAAGAATTTATGGAAAAGCAAAAAGGCAACGGCAACAAAGAATTATGAAGTATCTTGTACCTATAGCGAATTTCGTGTACCTATGTAGAGCACTATATCTGTCTGTACTATAGTATATGTTCTATACACTCTTACACACACACACACGTATATATATAAATAACTATATATTATATATATAAAGATACCTTATCTGTACTATGTAATTGTCACTATATCTTTTGCTACGTTATTTTTTCAACTTCAAATTCAGTCACAAACATATTACTCGAAGTTGAATCGTGTCAAATCGATTCACCTCGAGTAGAGATGTGAGACTGCAATTCTTAACTGATTTTTCCAAGTCTTCGAATGTTTTTTCAACGAATATATAAATCAGGAAATGACGAAAAGGCAATGGGCGTCACGAGGACGCTCGAAAGTGAGAAAAAAAAAGAATATATCACATCTGTCATGGCCTACATGTCTATACCAGTATATAAATATATAAATTGTTTGAAAATTGAAGTGGAATGTTTCAGAGTTGAAAAAGAAAAACGATCGGGACGTACAACAAGACAGGATTACGCATCGTAAATATTCTACGTCCTCACTTTCTTGTACTTCTTTTCTATTATTTTAAAAGAAAAACTTCGCAGACATTCCGCAGAAGAAATATTGTTTCGAAGCAACTTTTTTAAATACTTTTTCATGTTACAATGTATATTTTAAAATGAATAATAAGAAAACTATACTTGTGTTTAAAAAATATACACACGTACGTTTTATTGATTTTAATTTCGTTAATATTTGTTCAAAGGTTTTTCTCTCGCATTAATAGTTTAAAAGTCTCTTGGAAAAGTGACGCGTACACTCATGTACAATACCATTACCGAAGTATTGGCCACTCGAGAAGAGCACCGTGATGCAGCCTTATATGAATTTCAAATTACCTGCTATATACGACAGAAGCGAAACATCGAAGCAAAAGTGCTCTCTTCTCTCGTTTCTCACCCTATAAGAAACGACTTTTCTATTGCATGATCAGCTGTCGTCTATATCTTCTCTCATTCTCTCGCTCTCTTTTTTCTCTCTTTCTCTCTCTCTTTCTTGCATATATATATAAATACACCCAAAAGACGCTTCGCCGAATTTGAAAAGAATACAACCGTTTTTCTTTTCATACACTGCTCGTGAAGACTTGTGATCCGCGAAATAATTTTTGTACGACAATCAATCGTTCTCCTTAGTCTGCATGAACGACGTAGAATTTTCAACTCGGCAAGGCTCTCTTTCCAGTGTATAGTACATGTGTGAATCAAAATGACCTGCGACATGAAAAGAAAACACACACAATGAAATGACACACAGTAGCACACATGCGCGCTCAAAAGCAACAAAAAAAAGAGGAGAGGCGATAGCATTGTACACATAGACGTTATAAGAGTATTTTATAATTAAGGAATTTTTTATTGTATTGATCTTAGGCGTCGTTAAGCGGTATTCCTGAGGAAATATACCCGATCGAGACAAAGGTAAAAGAAAAAAATGAGATAATTTTGTTTAAGAAGCATTTCGAAATTGATATATTGTGTAGGATACATAATATAAAAAGCAGGCGATCGATGACAATCGCGTCTTGCATAATAATTGTGTCTGTCCGTGGACGGAGAGAAATCATTCCAATATGTGCTCGTAAGAAAATGAAAAGTCAAGAACTTCCAAGTTTTATTTGTTTCGACGATTTTCACAATTTATTTTTTAGTAAAAGATTAAATGCATTTTTTTAAGAAAATTGTTTTGTTTTCGTTCTTTTAATTGTTTGCTCTTATCTTTCCCATTCATTATACTGTATACAATAAAAAAAAACACTCCTACAAAAAAATCATCCTTTCACATTACATTATTTAAATGTTATGTATATTATCATCTTTAGTTTGCTTAATTACGCATGTTCGGCAGATTTGATTTTTTTTAAATTCAAATTAATAATGCAAGGTGAGGATAAAAATGTCGAATTTTTAAAAAGAAAATTCATCTGCGACCATTCGCATATTTTTCATAGGAAATCGATAAATCGTCGAAGAAACGTACAGTTAGATTTAATCTAGAAATTACGAATTTAATAGCGAATAAGTGCAGTGCAGTCGTAGTGTCAAGGCAACAATGCCTAAAATGACCTGCATGTAAATAAACTAAATTTAGTCGTTACTGATAATACTTGTGTATCGGACAAAAGTCTGCTCAAATAATGACAATCTTCTAGTGATTCTTTTTCATGCGGACAAATCATGCACTTTTCTATTGCACTCAAACCTTCGAGTTTTGATTTTAAAAAAGCTTCCATTATAATATAAATTCGATCGACAAGAAGAAATCGTATTTCGTATATTACGTACAGTTTTTACAAGGAAAATTTTGAAAGTATAACATTTTCTACACAACAAATCCATATAAGTATCCTATAAGTAGTATTTTTCGCATTTCATGGGAATTAAAAGATACTATAGCATTAATAACTCGAAGTCTAATAAAATCTGAACTGAAAACAAGAATACCTATACGCTATATAAAGTAGCTGTAAATGTCTGCCTATGCTATATAAATATCGTTGTTAATACGTCACTAAAAAGAGTGAGAATTAAAGAGAAAAAAAAAAGAATTGCGACTGTAAAAATAACGTTATATAAATATACACATAACTTTCTCTAAATGTCGAGCCCAAAACCGATCGAGTGTCTCGTCGCGATTATATAAAACGTATGGTAAAATAAACGAAAAATAAAACAAAGTATAAAATCTAGGTATAGAGAACCTTGTCGACTTTTAGGTCCAAAAATCTTTTTCTCGCCTTCTTCGAGCTTATATTTTCCGAAAGAGGAGATGCGAAGTCGAAAAAAGCGCGAAACGCAAGGGAACGCAGAGAGAAATTAGAAGTATAGTTCTATACCAGACGGTCGATTCGATTATGCGGGTGTATGCGAATGAGCGAATGAGAGAAAACAGAAAGTCTTACAATTAAAACAAAATACAAGAAATATATTATACATATATATTATCATAATGAATAAAATCGAGAGAGAAATACTGATGATCGATGAGATGAGAGAGAGAAGAGATTTTTTCGAGGTACCTATACTACGTTATATATAGATGATGGAAGGTAAAAAAAAGCAGCTTAGGGACATAGAGTCAATTGCGAATCAATATTAACATAAACCTACTAATTAACGCAGAAGATAATATATATCACTGTAAACCGAGAATATATCAATTATTCGCTGCAGTGTTTTTCGATGAGATACCGAACTGGTGGACAAGCGTTAAACGCAAGCTACTGTAACGAGCAGTTTTCAGTGATGAAAATAAAAAAGTTTTACGATCGATCGATACAGAATCGATCTGACGACATGTTCAGAGGTGTCCATTGCGATTTGAAAGGTATTCTGCCTTTTACCAGGTATGATACGTTAGACGTTAGCCGCGAGAAAATTTTCATTCTGGTGATGTTAATTTTGCTTATCGCAGACTCAAATGTACGAAAAGTTCATGCTTGAGCTCTACGGTATTTTTACATCATCTTTGTCTAAATTTGCGATTTGAAAATATAATACCGCCCGAATTCGTTCTGTTCTTAAACGATCGATGAAAAAAAAGAAGAAATCATTCGCACGTGATTTAAAGGATATTTAAGAGAAATTCGATCTTAAAATTTTAATAGAAAAACGGGGAAAAAATACTCGTTTTACGTGTTTTCCACGAAAAGTTTAAAGAGTTTCATAGTTTATAAAAAAAATTAAAGATACGACTCGTTAATTTAGTTTAATATTCGCCGTGGCTTGAAATCTACTCTAAATTCAGTGAATATTTAGCAATGTTATAGTGAATATTTGTTAAATTTAGAGCGAAAAAGTTGGCCGGTGAAATTTCGTAATGAAAAACGTATTCAGCATGAATAAAAAAAAACGATAAATAAAATTATCGAGAATGAGAGAAGTTGGCAACTAGACGGGGAGAAACGATGTCGACAGTTTGACACAGTAGGTACGAGTATAGGAAAAGAAAAGTAGAACGGTATCGTGTTGCGGATGTATTACAAATATTATTAAAATTTATTATCGGAGAGGAGGCGTCGACGTTATCCATTACGTTAGAACGAATATATTATATATAAATATATAAATGAATATGAAAAAAAATATGAGCAGTATAAAAAAAAATACTTATTATATTTAGATTATTTATATGAGCATAAATACATGTACAAGAGGAAAGAGTCGAGACGGCGATGTGCGAGAGGAGTGGGAAAAGGCACGAAAAAAGGTAAAGCACGAGAGGAGCGTTTATGTATAGACACGAGAAACGGCGACTGTAAAAAAAAGTAACGACGCACGCGGAGAGATATAAAAGTAGTGCGTGCAAAAGATGCGTCGAGAATAACGAGCACGTGTGCGTAGGATTATTATCGATCACTACTAGCGTTACACTTTGTCATTAAATAATTATAAACTAAAAGGAAATTGCGAAAACAATTACGTCGCTAACGTTATAATTGTCGTATAGGTAAATAAAAAAAAAATACAATTTAGCAGCTCGTCGAGTCTTCAGTATTATATATAAAATAATAAACGCCGAAACGTGAGAACGTCTGGTGATATATACGGTCCTTCTATCGGAGGTACGAGGTTTTGATTTTTCTTCCGTCGTCTTGTTCGGACACTTGGCTTTTATCGTCAAAGTTTCAGTCGTTTTACGGGAGATAAAAGAGCGCGCTCAGATTTTTTTTAAATACTCAAATAATTTTTGCCATGCCACGAATTAAAGCTTTTTTTACAGACATTGTCGATAGCTTAATAAAGAAAATTAGTGTACCGTGCATTTTTTGAATATTTACAATGTTTTGATTGTCGAAAATGATATGATTCAAGATAACGGACGATTTTTATAATTTTGAGCGCATGGTAAATCGATAAAAATATATAATACTGAAAAAAACATCGTGATGTAGAATCATCGATGCATTAGAGACGTATGGGAATGTAAATGTAGAATTAAATGAAAAAAAAAAACACGAACTGTCCTAGAGCGAAAAAAATTATGCAGGTGAACGGCCAATAAATTATTTGCTGTCTATACAAAAATAATAAGAAAGGTGTTCTTTCAAAATGATAAAAGGAATAAGCTATGAATTATTAATTGTTCATTACTTTAAACTCTAAACCGTTGAAGAAATTGAATATTTTCTTATTTGCTTCATAGGAAATACAGGTAGTCATATCAGTGAAATTAGTAACGGCAAATTACTATTTAAAGGTGTCGAGAAAGTCAATTAATTACAATATTTAAAAGAAAACATTTGTGTAAAGGCTTTCTGTTTTGATTATTTTAGTTCGATTAATAATTAAAAAAATTTAGTATCTCATTTTTTTAACTTGAACCTTGAACCTTATATTTTTCGCATAAGTTTTACAGTAATTCAAGTAATTTTTAGTTCTGTGTTGAAAAGTAGAAAGTTACAAGTGAATTTTTCCAAATAGATGTAAGTAGTTAAAATAAAGGAAGACTATAAGTTTTAATCAATTAAGTATAAAATGCGCGGTAAATGCGCAGATATAAAGATAGATAAAGAACCTATATAACAAATAAGTTCAGAGAGTAACAAAGGGTAACTAAAAATTTACTCCTGATTGTGGAATCTTAAAATGTCGAACACTGCATTTAGTAATTAATAAATCTTGGAAAATTCGATCATCGACCCTTTCCAAGGTGTCAGCATAGAAGTCTAGGAAATCGCTACCGAATCTACGCTAATTATTGGTAACGATAAATTAGCATTGTGATTACTACATTTTTTACAATTGCATTATTTTTTAATTTATATTTATATACATATATATCTCGAATTATTTTTATCATCGTGAATTACCTGATTACCTCAACTTATGATATTTTACATTTGTTCAAATGATTACAAGTACTTTTTAATAATTATTATCGTAATTATCGCATATACGTATATGCATATATTTTTATGTGAACCTGTCTCCTGACAATTTTGATTATTGTTTCATGAAGATACATCGTTATTTTGTAAAGAAGAATAAAAGCTCTTGACAAATGCATCGCTCGGACTGCCACTTTTTATACATATCTATTTTTTTTTTAAACCTCAGTGTTGTCCCAATATGTATGTGGATCAGGCATTCATAATTTAATAAGCTTTGATTCTATTATTTAAAAAAAATATATAATTCGTTGTATATTTTTAAGTATACATATGTTCTCTTTGTGACTATGAATATGAAGGTAAGTTTTGGTTAAAAAATACCACAGGAAACATTGATCAATTCGTTTATTCATCATTTTTTCTCATCAAAATTCTATAGTAAATTACAGCATCAAGAGCATGCATAATAAATATTTATTAACAAAATCATGAGAATTTTATTATCTTGTCGTAATGCCCATTTTGAAAAAAGAAAACAGTCTCTTAGTTCCTTCATTAGATTTTCAAGTCACTCGTTGTTGACGATAATCTTTCTTTGACAATTGTCAAAATCATCTACGCATAGGCGTACTGGAAAGCCCACTTTTTGGCACTAGGGACTGAAATCTTCGGCGCGGCGCCAGGCGCAATCGGAGCAAATGGCTTTGCAATCAAGAGATAAGGATCTACCTTTTTCTGACCGAGCTCCATGACTTTCAAACCGGTCTCGCATTTTAAAGTAATAACATCTGAAAACAGAATAAAATATCTTTATCAATTCTATAAATAGATTCAAATTGAACTTCGAAAACAACTGGCAAGAGAGCACGACGTCAGCAGGATATAAGGTGTTAAAAACGAGTCTTTTTTTCTTTGAGTGATATATTTTACGAATCATCGCAGGCATTGCATTAATACAATAATGTCAATGTATATATAGGATACAAAATACACTAAAATTAAGTACAAGTATAATATTAAAACAACAGTCTTGAGCCTGAGCGTAGCTAGTCCGTTAACTATAAGTATGATTTAGAGATCCATTCCTCATCTTCCACGACTCTCGAGATTTTCTCGCTCTTCACAAGTAAACGTATTGGAAGGCTGCACTGCCGAGAAACTGCGGATAGAGCTTGGGCAGAACGTTCGTCGGCGAGATGTGAGAAATTTCGATTGGCGTCGTGTAATGGCCAGCCTTCAGTTTCGTTTGCTCGAATTCGTTCAGCGTTGGCAGTCTCGTGTCCATTATTCTGAAATTCGTTTCTAGAGGGCTGAAACCTGAAAGAGTAATGGCGTCGTGAAGGATGATTCAATTAGCCGTATTACACACGCATTGTTCTAAGCATAATTGAAAATTTCGAAGGTAAGTTTGGGTGGAATTTTTCTTCGGCAGAAGCTTTGAGCTAGAAATATAAGCTGATTTGTCATCGTTAGGGGAATTTTCATTGATCGGTTAATTAATCGTTAAGCTTCTCACGGGGAACTTTTCGCACCTGCAACCGGTTAGTCGCGCGTATTATTAAGTCGAAAGGTAAGGAAAAAGATCCGCGACATTCTGGATCGCGACGATGGCAATAAATCTCGACCTTGAGCCCCGGAAATCCAGCGACAAACGAGTGAATCGATTTGAGCGGATTCCGAATACGCAAAATTGATGATCGATAACGTCAAGCGCATTATATTGTTTTCTCAGCGATTTTAAACACCTGTCGCCGCTAAAAATAAAGTCGAGCAGGTTCGAGGCCCTGTCGGCTCGACCTTGATGTTTTCGAAGGAAACAATGGACGGGATGGCCGTTTCAACGTTACAGTCCCTACGTGGATAACGAGTCGCGTAGCTTTGTGCGATTTTCAAGGTCGTATCGGCCGGACTTCGAGACGCCGTCCCGGAGCCGAGGATCGGCTGCTGTAATTTATATCCCATTACGCGCGGGATGCCGGTGAACATTTTTACGAGGGTAATTGCCTGGCTGCCAGGTTGCGCGAAGAACAGCTCTTGCGAGCGTCTTGCTTCTCGGCGAGACTTGCGATTTTACATTGTTTTCGAAGATTCGAACGACTGGATTATAGTGCGACACTTACCAATCGAATTTTTAATCGAACGAATCGATACGGGAATTCTAGAGATAAACGGGATAAAAAAAGCTTTGAATATATGAGTGCGAGTTGAAAAGTGGTTTTTGTCAAAGTCATCGTGTATATATCGGTAAGTCGTTTCAAAGAAACTATTATGCAATAAAACGTTCGTCAACCGGTCGTTTACACCTGAAAAATACAATAGCGCACTAACTTAAGAAAAACTTTATGTCTATAAATGGTAAAATAATGCATAATACTTACACTCAGTGTATATCACAATTTACGCATGATATTGACACAAACCACTTTTATCAATATTGCAAACTCAACAGCACGAAAATTTGATAATCAACAACGACCGACATTATTTTTTTTCTCGATTATTCTACGTTTAAACAAAAAAAAAATTAATAAAAACCATCACTCACCGGACGAAAAGTGCACGTTCTCCGGACCTTTCGCCAATTCAATAGGTCTGCCCATCCCCTCGGGACTAGCCTGTCCAACAAATTCCATTAAAGTCGAGCCTCACTCGCGCAAATTTCAAAAAAAAAAAAACAAGTAGCTACGTCAACTCACCAGCTTCAAATCGATCTCACCGATCTTCGGACGAGTCTCGATCCTCCTCGCAGCCGCCTCGAAGTCGGGTACCTTCGGCATCGGCATTTCCAGCTTATTCTCGCTGAGCGGCAGTGTAACCGGGGCTCCCGGATGGCCCCTGAGAAGCTGCTCCAAAAATCGGGGATTCGAGTCCGACTCGGCGGCGAATCTCGCCGCGTTCTCGTAGGCCCGGAAGTGAGCCTCGCGAGCCGCCATCACCTCGGGCGTGTACTTCACCGGCTCGGGCATCGGGAAGCCGAGCTGCGGGAGCTCCTCGAATCTCGCTCGCGGCACCTCCTTCCGCGGGATCGACGTCTTCGGCTCGCGGATGGCTTTTCTTTCTGCTGTTGAACGTTAATTTTCATTTCTTTCGTACAAGCATTACCGGCCATAATTCGTCGGCAGGACTCACCCTCGGGAACCTCCGCGATTCTCCCCTCGATCGCCAGCGGCTCCCCGACTTTCCCAGCCAGCGCGACGGGCATGGCTGGCTCGACCGCGTCGTAGTACAGCCTCGACCTTCCCTCGCGCATCTGCGCGTCGATGAGGTACTTGAGCTGCCTGTCCCTCACCTCCCGGATTTCCGGCGCCTCGACGACCGCCAGAGGTGCCTCCGGCAGATTCGACGCCCTCACGCGAAAGCCGAGGTCCTTGCCGGCCTCGTACTCGGCCGTCTGGACGAGGCCCGCGTCGTCGAGGTAGCTGTAAGCGCCGCGGACGACGCCGTCCGAGGCCCGATACTCCGAGCGTGCCGACATCGGGTCGCTGTAGCCGAAGCTGTACTGGCCGATGCTGTCCTGGTAGCTCAGGAACAGCGGCGGAGGCTTCGCTTGGCCGCTCGCGAGCGAGCTCAACAGCAGGGAGATCTGTGCAGAATAATTTTGCGGACCGCGTTAACGTCGTTCCGTTATAGTCGCTGAAATTTGAATTTCGCGCCAGAACGCGCGGCTTTAGCTCTCTATACGAATTTTGGCGCGAAATTCAAATTTCGACTCGACTCCGCAGGCCGCGCTTCACTTCGTGCGCACTCGGGGAACGACCGAAAAATGCACTATATATATGCAATCGTCATCGTTTGTCAAAGAAGTGCGTCGAATGAAAAAAGCTGCACCGGATCTCGCGCGCTATACTTATATACGTGTGCAATACTCACAAGAGCGATCGGCTTCATCCTTCGCGTGTAGGGCATCTGAAACAGCTCGACAAGCGGCTTCCAAGAGCGAAGTATCATAAAGAGTGATGGGAAGGATGACTTTATATACACTCCACCCTACTCAGGCATCTCGCTCGACCGCGAGCTTTTTCCTCCCCGCGCGCGCTGCTCATTATTGCTGCGCGGCTCCGGTGAAAACAGGCCGCGAGTGAGGAACAGGTTGTCTCTCTCTCTCTCTCTCTCTCTCTCTCTCTCTCTCTCTCTCTCTCTCTCTCCATCTCGAACGCACTTTACGCACCAAGGACGACAATCTGGGTAAACCGGACTACTCGCGCCTTCTCTCTTCGGGCTCGCTCTTAGACTTTTCACGAGCTCGCGCGAAGGCCTTCACCCCCTCCCCCCTCCCCCTACCGACCGCCTGCTCGTGTTTTCCTTTGTTCTTTTGCTCTGTTTTGGCGAAAGGGCGCGGACCCGCTCTCGTTCGCTCGGCGCAAGCTATTAGAGGATTATACCCGGCTGCTTACGTCCCGGCGAGATAGGATGGCCGGCGTAAATATAGAATATGCTTATTACGCTCGCTGCTCGAGATGATCGTGTGCGCGATGGACGAAGAAGTCGGAGATACGATCTGATGGGCGCATAGGAGGACGAGCGAGAGATGCTAATGCCGGGCTTTGTAAATATGCCTCTCGGGGGGGAGAGGAAGAAAAGTTTGTTGATCTGAACTGTATGGGTGGCTCTTGGGGCCGAGTGTATGCAGCGTTGGTAGTTTTGCTCCTGTCGATATGCGGGGGAATAAATTTTCTTGTGCAAAGAGCATGTGATTTTGTAGTCGTTATATTTTTGCGAGGCGCACTCTGAATCGAAAATTGCAGAGGGTTTGCGATGTATCTTGAGATCTCGTGTCAATGAATGTATTTGTAGTTTTATACTTTTGCTTCGATGTTGTGATCATTGTTAACCATTCAAATTTCGTGCTATGGTGTAGCAGATTAGAAATCATATAATTTGTTAATTCTTAACAAGCTTTTTGAGATATTATTCGAAGAAAACTCTGAAAGATTTTTACGCAAGCTTCAAAATTGTCGAGATAATCGATGATTGTATTTCGGAGGACAACAATGTCTTGATTTTTTTTAATATTTGTTTTTACAATTTATCGTATAATCATTAATCAAGTTGGAATTTTTCATTGACTTTGTCATCCACTTAAATGAAAAATTTAGTGATATCCAATCCATATACATTTTACACAAAATTTTCAAGTTTATTCTTCAAAAGACTGGAAACATAATTGCTGATAAAAATAAATCGCACTCGATAACGAAAGAAAACGCGACCACAAACTCCTTGTTTATATTGCGCAAAAAGATTAATATAACAAGTTTCCAGTTAGTCGCCATCATATTTTAATGAAAATAAGTTGCTTTTAAAAAATCGTTTATTCAGCACTTGTACCAAGTACGAGATTGCAGGACACAGGCTTATAAAATAAGAAATACAACCACAAATTCCTTTACGGATGGCGACACTTCTGTAGTCATCCACAAGTTGGTCTGCAAACTGTTAAAAGATCTGTATTCATATCAATAAAAATATTACTTCTATCCTAAAAAATTAAGATTGACGTTATGAAGAAAAGCCGTTTTTCGAATTCGTTATTATATTACATACTATTAATACATGAGATGCAATGATTAATAGGAAATTCGCATCATATGCGTAAAAAAATAGAATTTAATATACTAAGATTCTTCATTTTATGCATCGAAAAATATGTAAATTAAAAATCTAATTTTTAGAAAAAGAAACTTACGTATATAGAGTGTCATTATACTGCTTGTCAAAAAATATAGTTTTATACTTTGATGAACTTTTTTTATTGGAGGTGTACTTCGTTAAAATGCAAAATAAATACAAAAAATTGTTTTTTACTGTTCGTTTACGACTGTCGTATACGTTTAGGAAAAGTGTAAAAATAATAAATAACAGAATAAAAATTATAATTTATAATAAAAAAATGTATGGAAAAAACCACAATTTTTTCTTATACACATTCGAGCATAATATATTTTTATTATTTGTACAATAGTACAATGTATCATAATTTCTGCCGTACATTGTTTACGCCTCTAGCGTTGATTTACGTTGCAAATAAATAATAAATAAAGATCTACAGAACGCACAGTGCATGCCACGACTGATCATTTCATCATATTTTTTTTCGCTTGCGCTGCGATTTCGACGTATACCTAGATATTACGCTTACATACAATATTAATTATATACAAAATGAGTAAATTTTCCATCTTTATCCGCGTATCGTAATATATCGTGTATAAAGGTGCCAGGCACCGACGTAATGACGTACCCTTTTCTCTTTCTCCGCATATAAAAAACTAAGGACAAAGTGTCATTTATTTTTCCTAAATTTCATTAACTCCATTTTTGTACTGCTGCCCCCTTTTGACCTGACACTACAACAGTTTTCTTTCTCTCATTCTAAACTAGCACTAACGCTTCGATCTTAAGGTTTTGTTAATTTTTCCTTTCGTGTAAATGAATGTTTACTAAGACTTAAAAATATTAACATATTTTACCAATTCATGTTGTAAAAATGACAAAATTAGACGAATAGAAGAAGAAAATGCATCGTAGTGATCAAAAGATTTATCATTTTATTCTTTAGACAATCAACAAGAGCGAATGACTTGCAGTCCTTAATTTTCTCTCATATTTTTTCTTGCAATCATGTCATAGAAGTCTTGTACATATTGCACGAAAGCCCAATATTTTTATTTACGTTTTGCTATAAATACAATATCTTAGTTGCGGTTATTCAATAGAGGAAGACTTTTGCTAGTTACTCAGGGCATGTCAAGCACTGGTGTACAAAACCACTATAACAAATCGGCACCTACCACACGATAACTTTCATTCTATTTTATTAAAAAAATGTAATTTTATACATGTGCGTGTTTACGATGTTACATGAGTTCATGAATGATTGAATTTTTGTTGTTCATATTTACCGGACAAGACGATCATTTCCATTCATTTCGCACTTTTGAATGAAGGCGTCATAAAAACTGTATATTTCGCATGTAAACAGATTAACACAGTTATAAGTATACTTAAATCACTTAAAATAATTGTACTAAACGCAAAAAAATCTATGAGCTGCATAGTTAGACTAAGTTTTAGTTAATTCATTTTTAATATAATCTCAACGATTCATAGTTATAAAACAAAAATTGCTCGTTATTAAAATTACTTTAGGTGATTTTAATCTAACATGATTTCCAACAATGTCGATCCAATAAAGGAAATTAATTGTAAAACTTTTGTAAAACTTTGTAAAACATTGAACCTCACAAGTTTTTATCAAAACCACATATAATGCATAACAAACATATATTCTGTATCAAAGGAATAAATCTTTCGGGGATTTTGTTCCTTCAAAAATAAAATCAAATCTGTCATGTCTATTTGGTCATATATATATATAGTACAATAAAATTAATTGCGCTTTTATGTTACTTAAAAATAAATTAAGCGATTCAAAGAGACTAGCTATTCTCGGAATAACAAAACTTTTCGCCGAAGTTAATAGATGCGATCGTTGCACATCAAATTACAATCCTACGCATAAGGATATTAGTTTTTCTTGTATATATCGTTCAATATTCATTTTTAGGCACCCTGCAATTATGGCAATACATTTTCACATATATCTAAAAAAACTAAAAATAGTCGAAAAACGAGTGTGACAGTTCTAAATAGAAATTTCTTAATAAAAAAATACAGGCAACTATTTAAAAACGTTAATGGATTCCTAATTCAAGAAAAATTCCACTGCAATTTCGAATTTTAATAATTATAGGTTAATTACAGACAGAATAAATATTTGCATTATTTAGTGCATGTAAATCATAAATAATTATGAATAATATTATGATTTATCATGAGTCATTTTTCCTTATAATTCCATATACACTTATAATACGTGTGATCATCTATTTTGTGATGTATATTGTTATGATATTTTGTTAGTATCAATCCAGATGTACTACAGATATCCTAAAAACTGTATTAATTTTCACACAAAATATTTAATAGATTACTTAAATTTCGATGTTGCTCACACGCAATCGTGTTTATATAATCATAAAGTATTAATTTAAAAACTATAGAAATAAAAATAAATGGCACACATAAGTGGATATAAATTATACATGCACAAAATTTAACAATAATATGTATCCAGATACTTTTGGCAAGAAATGTATACAGTTATATGGAAACCGCAAAATCACCTTGCCATATTTAAAAAACCAGTTTCTAGCTACCAAATCTAAAATTTTCACTCTTTTTTTAAATTCATACATTTTTTTTTATTTCAAGGCTTTAAAATTCATATCTAAAAAATTCTCGTATGCTAGTATTACGAGTTTGAAACATGGTTTTTTAAAAATTGTAAAAGTGTTTTAGCCTTTCTTAGATCTTATATTCGATCAATCATAAGTCTCTCGTTTTCCGCATTATCTATTGATTCCTAAACATTCAGCAGACTACAAACTATTATTTACAACGACTCTTCTTGACGCCTCGTACTAATCGAGGATTATAAATGAAGTGTAGCAAAAACACCGTCAGAGTATAATATAGCTTGGCTATTATTTCTCTTCCCTTTTTTTTTCAAATTGATCCGAACTTGCGTCGAACCCGTGTCACAAAATTTTTCTAAATCAGGCAGTGTATCTGCAATTTTTTTCGCTAATTCTTACGCTGCACTTTTTATCTTTTATGTTTGCACGACACGTGATTCCATATAGTATATGTTAACCGTCAGATATTTACAAAGTGAATTTATTATAATATAATTCCTATGATGTATGTTTTAGTACCTTTGAGTAACGCATAGCTCTAATAGAGCCGGACTGTTTGCACGTATAAAATAACTCGGATTCTTCCGATCGGTTTAAACTGCTGTCTCATGGCCGCTGATGATCAGGCGTTGATTTGAGGATATCGGGTTGCGTAGGAAGACAGCTTGAACCTATGAATAGGAAAATATCATCAAATGAATCTCCCAGACTGGATAATTTGCTCAGTCGTTAAAAATTTAACCCTGCTAAACCCCTCCGGCACCCATTTATTTTGCACTTCTGAGAAAAATAAAATTTTGCCCTGCCCTTATACTGCCAGATTAGGATAGCCGTTCTGAATTTGAATTTCGACGTCTAATTCTGAACTCTTGAAATACTCAGTTAACCTTGAACAAAGTAAAGAAGCCTTAAATTAAGTAATGTTCATTTAAATTGTTCAAAATCACACCGGAAAAGATTAACGATTATGACGATGAAAACACTAAAAATATCGATCAATACAGTAAATGGATGAATGCGATCAATGACCTAACAAGCGAATACGTTCGGTATTGATTAAGATTATATGTACCAGTTGTAGTTCGCAACGTCGACTTTATGGATCGATGTGAGCCATTTCGGGTTAAGGTATTCATTTGTGGCGTTCCTGGTAAAGTATGGCCCAAGGCATTCATGTAGTCTGCTATTAATAAAGTGATCTCTAATATCTGTAATCAGCCGATAATAAAAAAAAAGTATTTTAATTTCTTGTTTGTTACACAATTTAAACATTGAATATTAACCAGGTCATATTCACCGACCTTAGGTTTGCTCAAGGCAAATAAAAGTTTCTGTTCAGCAGCACCTTCGTCAGGACATGCGACAAGCATAAAGTCATCCAAACAGCCACCAAATGTCACAATATTCGCGTAATTATAGCGACACATGACGGACATAGTTTGCAATTCGAGTAATGTAACGCTGTCTTCAGAAACTGCGATCCATACCGTTGCTGGGTCGGATTGCTTGAGCTGCAAGAAATATTTAAATTAATTTTTTAAGAATTCTAGTGTATTTACGCATAATTTGTTTAATTTATACCTTAGCTTGGTACAATGTTGCACCGAAGAATGGCCATTTTCTAGTGCAGGTCAGGTAAATTCTCACACAATCCAAAACACTACGTCCCTTTAATGAGATCCACTTCTCTTGCAATTTTTCTTGTAATTCCCTGAAAGTTATATATTTACTTAGTACAAAGATTTTTCTTTTTCACATACATAAGCAAAAGCAAACTGTTTATACCTTAACTGTTCGGTAGTAATATTTGAGCGATATCTGACAGGATAAAATTTATCTAAAGCTTGTAATACTAAATGATGGGGATTGTTACCCGGCCCACTGCCGCGGGCTTTTTCCGTATTGTATTCTCCGTAATCAATCTAAAAAATTGCAAATAATCTTACATATCGTCACAAGTTTCATAGCATAAAAATTTCTGAGTAAATCATAAATTACCTGCGCCATAAGAGCAGCGAGCTCAAACGCCAAATCACGATTCAGAGGGAATTTGCCCTGCACAACCTGCTGATTGACTTGATAGCATAGTAACAGCCTCTCACGATCAGTCTCCATCTTTGCAGCGTGTCTCCAGTAGCAGCGTGACTTATAAGTCAACTGTATCACCCTCGTGTTCTCGAACTTACCCGAACCTTTCTCCCGCAGTGCCGTTTCCCATTTCGATATTATATCACATAACTGAAATGTTATTTGTATCTTTCATTACAACGCCATGTACATTTTAAAAAAACTTCTCATCCACAATCATACCTTAGCCTGAAGATCGATAAAGTGCTCTAGATCTTTTTCGATGGGGTCGTCGCTGAACAGGGTAAATCCGGAATGATGCACGTCTCTACAGCCGATTTCCTGATTGAGAGTCGCGAGGAATTCCTCGATAGTAGTGCTGCCGTCGAAGCTTACAACCTGATATGTGCCGTTGAGGAAGTGTACCGGTATCGCGTGCGGTAAAGAGTGATGGTAAGGATTCTTCAAAAGAATCGAGAGGACTTCCATTCTAGAGGGCTTCACCTCGCGACAGCCATTTTGCAGGGTCCTTTCCAACGCTCGCTCGCAGTACGCCGCGTACTTGCCGCATTCCGTTCTGAAAAAGAAAATATACGATTATTTATGTAGTTCGCTTAAACAATTAATTCGGTGCAATAAAAATGCTATTTATCTAACATTAATTTAGTATAGTACAAACTTTTACATTAAATTAGATTATTTAAACCACGACAATACAAAGCGAAAACTTGTTATAGTTATTGTTTTCCCTCATACTAACTTTGTATCGGCATTCCTCTGCAGATGAAGCTTCAGATACCAGAGCAGCCGGTTGTTCCTGGGCAGAAACAGCGACACGGCCAGAGCGAGTAGCTGCCATCCTTGGACGAGGACGTACTGGGCCGGATTGGTTTTGCAGTCGAGGAGATTCGACGACGAGTGTCCCTGTGCGAGCGGAGGACTGTGAGATGTTGATGCGGTCGACTGAGCGTCCGCGTTATCGCCGGCCCCGCTTGTCCCGGGGCCTTGCGTATCACACGTGAAGAGCGACTGCGTCGCGCACAACAGGAGTTGCTGCAATTTCATGGTATGCTGGCGTACTTACTTTCATTCCTAATTGTTACTCAATTTTTTTTTGTTTTTCTTTTTTTAATCGTGATCTCTCCCGCGATTTGCTCTGCGAGATTGTTACTTTTATCCTCTGTGAGATTTTGTCGGTTCGAGACGAAGGGTTCGAGCGATTTCGAAAAGGGGGACTCTCACTTGATATAAGTTTTGAAAAATTTTTGGGATTCAGACTGATTGAGATGATCGAATTTCGAAAAGGTAATATACACTTAAATAGAGATATTCGTTTATTTGACTGATCGACGCTTCTGTTTTGTAATGAATGATGCATGATTTAAAGATGCGATTGAAAAAATAGAAAAGCTAATTTATTATTAAGACTCATGTAATAATATCTTTGAAATCAATTAAACGCTAGGTTATCTAATAATTTGATTTCTAACGGTACTACTCACTAATTTTTTGCATAATTATATTTAAGATATAACTTTAGTACTCGGTGCTCCAATGAAAAGTGAAAAAAAAAAACGTAAGATATAATGTGGCCAAACTTTATTCCTTCAGTTAGTATAAGCAAAATGTGAATATCGAAGGGGACCACTGCAAAGTCTGGACTGGTTAATTTTCACAAATGAAAAACTCATAACCGAGCTCTTAACCGAAAGAACATATCACCGAATGGGGATGATTAGCACCTATGACTAGAACAATTAAAAGAGAGAAAGTAGTAGAAAGATAGGGATAGAGGGAGGGAGCGAGAGAGATAGAGATAGAGAGAGATAGAGAGAAGGAAGAAAACACTAGCGGATGGATTTATTTAAGCATGACTTAAACAAAAGCTCTATATTTGAAAATAATACATAAAAAACGTAATGCTCTATTGGAAACCTTCGTAAATCTCCATAACGAAGCGCAATATATTAGCATCCAAGTAAGGTGAAGTAACTGATGATTAAAGACTGCACGTAAGGTTTCGAGCTCTCAGTGCTAGATATATCAATTAAACTTTCTGCCACTAAAAAATATCCAAGTCTCTAAGCGGCATTCAGAACACAGTGAGATAGTATTGTAGTAATCGTAGGAGTGAAAGTAAAGGTAAATCAAAATTAGCTGCTATATCTTGGAGAGTTTGCTAGAGTAATCAAAAAACTGAAGGGATAGCAAACTATATATAATAATGAAAATGTATATTAATAAGGAAGTAATGTAAAACCAAAAAAAAAAGAGAAAAAAAAACAAAAATCGAGAGTCTAAAAAGAAAGTATTCATTGTGTGTGATTCTTTTTATTCATGTACACCAACATACCATTCTGCAAGTGTGCGTGCCGCTGAACGTACTTCGATTATTTTCCCGTTGTCATTACTATTATTTAGTGCGAGTGATTTGATGTCTGATTTGATGACTGTGGGTTACTGCGATCGAGTGATGCGAGTAAAATGGACTGAGATCAAAGTACGTTCGGCTCGCGTGATCGGACGTATAGGGCGTTGAGTGATATTAGAATGTATGATATGATTGATTTATTCTTAAGCGAGTTAGGGAATAGAGTCGAATGTAAAATTGCAATTTTTTTTTTTCCAATAGGTAGTAGAGTTATGCGTTTAATCGACTCTATGCTCCAAGTAATAGTAGATGTATAGTATGGTAGTATAGATTGTGTTATAGACAATTTTAATTGATGTATGTATTAAATGTCAAAAAGTCAAAGAACCATGCAATAACGTGATTGTGAGTATTAGCGGCAGCACATTTAAAGCGGCAAATGAAAGTGAAATGTGATCAGTAGTTTATAACTAAAATTATTGTTAATACTTTGTCAAGTATAATTTCATTTCGTTAACGTAATGCTACACTAATTACTCATTGTTAATTGTGATTAGCGGACGTAGATACCACACAAATCTACAGCAAACACCAAGAAGTCATGTCTTTGAAAATTCTTATTAAGAATAATGTAAATTTATCAATAATTATTGTGTTAGAAGAAATTTCAAAGAAATTCATGTATGTACTTCTGACTTTCAGGAGTAATATTAGCTTTCATACTTGACCAAGTCTATCCAATGCACAGTTTCAAGATGATATTAACTCTTGATTTTTTTTTTTGCAAGGTAAAACAATTATTGACGATTAATAATAACAAAAATATTCATTTACGAAATATTTGCATTAATCAATCGTATCCAAACGGATACAATTGAGAAAATCTCACGAGAATTATGGAATTTCTTTCAACACTGTACAAAGAAACTGTGCAATGGGCGAACGAGTGTTGTTTCTTTTGTTAAACAATAAGCAGGACTTACAACGCGCGCAGTACCCAGCGACACAAGTCTGGCGGCCTTTTTTACCTGTACGCCCAAACGATGCTGCGTGTGACGACTCGTCTGTTTTACCAGCGCGCAAATGAATTCCGATTGCAGCTCTGGCTGATCCAAGCACTGCTGCAGTGCATTTTGCGCAAGTACCACGTGATAGTCGATACCAGCCTGTTCTACAGCCACCGACATGAACAGCTGTACAGCCTGAATCGACGAATAACAGTTTATGCGTGAGTAAGAAGTATTTGATATAACATTATTCTCTCCACGTCTACACCTAGTGAAATCGTCTTAATTATGAGTATTACAAATTCACGCTTAATCCCTTCCCGTACCTTGAACAACTTGACGGCTTCGCTCTGAAGGGTCTCAGAGGTGAGGCTCGTCAGAGGACTGGTAATGTTCTCTTTCGAGTGTAACAGCAGCGGATGCCTCCAAAGTACACAGTTCGGATCGCCATCCGTTTCCATGAGCCTCTGAACGAGCTGTTCGTACTGCGTACCCGCACTGGGCCCACCACCCGAAACGACAGTCAGGTGGTACAACCAGTTATCCTTGTCTTGCTTGTGCTGCATAAGAAGGTAGGTGGGTCCCTGATGCGACGGGAAAATGCCGATAGTCTGCTCGTGCGCGCTCTCCGAGTCGCGCTCTTCGCTGTCGCTATCCGAGACGTGCTCCACCTCCTCTACCCGGGCGTCTCGCATATTTATCTGGCCGATTGGATTCTGAACAATTGTTTTGAGCTCTAGTTAGTTTCTTACGAGCAAAAGATTACGACTGAAAGTACACGCGGGACCATTGCTCACCATATCGTTAGGACACTTGAAGTATAGGAACATTTTTCCGATAAGAACGCACCAGCACTTTTTCGCGTGGCCGTTCTTAACTTTAGTAAGCCAGCCCTGTATCGTCGGTTTATTGTCTTCTCTGCTCAACAGGAGCTTCGTTGCGTTTCGCCTCTGAACGTTCTGCAGCACCCTGATCCAGTCTTCCATCGTCGCTATGCAGTCCGCCGTGAGATAGTAAGTTTTCTTGCCGGTTGCGATCTCGAACGTGGCCGCTCCCTCCGCTCGGTTTATCCTGCGCACGAAGACAAATGAAAAACTCGGCTTCTCCGTCTCTCGCGGTGCGATTTCAGAGGCGACGTACCTGCAGACTTCGTCGAGCAGGATCTGACCCTGGGGCTTCCTATTGATGTCGTTCTGGCTCTTCCAGTAGCACAGCACGCCGTTCTTGAGAACGAAGTATCGCTTCCTCCAGGTCTTGAGCTTACCGCCGAGCTTGGCCAAGTGTCCAGTCTTCTCGAGGGACTCGAGTCGCTTGGGGCTCTCGCCGGAGACCCGCATCAGTAGGCTGGGCATACTCGACTCCAGAGACGTCGAGCTCAGAGCGTCCGGTGGTATGGCGTAATCCTCCGACAGGCCGGACTCTAAAGAAGTGTCTGCGTGTTACGAAGCAAAATTTTGACAAGGGTAAGCTCTTTTTCTCTCGTTTCTCTCCTCATGGTTTTCCAATAAAATATATTATAAACAACATCGTGTCAGCGTGTGTGTGTGTGTGTGTGGCGCGTAAGCATCGATCGAAAGCCAATCGAAAAAACTGAAAAAAGAACTTAAACAAAAGGGGCGAGCTTGTGTGTGTGAATCGACCTACCGCGCTTCACGCTTTTACTGGGCGATCCGCTGGAGCTTCTCTTCGCCGGGCTGAGGCTGCTGGTGGTCTTGACGCTCTTGGATGGACTGCTGCCGCTGCCGAGGGACGAGTCCGTGTTGTCGGAGGAGCTGTTGGTGATGCGCGTGTTCGTCTCGGTCTGATTCTGGTGCTCCTCGCCGTCGGAGCTGTCGTCCGAGCTGTCGCCGAACGGCATCGATCTTATCTGACTGGCTCGACCTGCACCGGCGACGAATCAACGAATTAGCCAATCGAATCGATGGCTCGGCTCGCAGTCAAGTAAATCCCTAATGCTTACCCTTCACCGTGGCGTAAACGGGCACCGAGATGTCGCAGTAGCCTTGCAGATTGTGCGCCGTGAGGTTGTGGCCCGCGTGCGAGTGCTTCGACGAGGTGGTGTTGGTGGTGGTCGACGGCACGGACTCGTCGTTCGTCGGCGGTCCGATGCCGAGGCCTCCGTCCGCAACCTGACGAGCGAAATCAATTGGATTACAAAGGTCCGAGCGCACTCACGACGCTGGGAGCAAACGTTGTTAGCTACGTGTACGGTTGTGAATACAGATTACTATTGTTTACGCAGTGCGCTTTGACAGTGTGTGAGGAGTCTGTGTATAGCACAGATTTTCCAACGTTTCACTGCGGACGACGAGCCGATGTGTCCTGACGTTGAATAGAACAGGGACCGCTTGCAAGCGATTGCACGATTTTTTTTTTTTCGTCGAGCGCCGGTATATTACTGACAACACGATACCACGAACAACAACAATAACTCAAACCACAGAGACGAAAGTGTCTACGAGAAACAATCGATTTACTCGTACAATACGTGTGATATACAAAAAAAGAGAGCAGAGAGGTCCACACCAAACGCAGAAGAGACAAGTATGTATAGACAATGAGAAAAAGAACAGGAAGAATAACACCACGACAGTCTCCGATAGCCAAGAATTGTGGACAATACCGTCGGCCTGGAATCGGTCCCTGCGCTACGCGCCCTCGGTTTCATCTCAAGCGCCTCGTTCGTCACCTGGTAAATCTTGGCCTCCCAGCTGGGGAAGCGATGCAGCGGCGGCGTCGGCGGCCTCGGCGTGCCGACCTCCTGCTGCTGCTGCTGCTGCTGCTGGGGCTCGGCCGAGCTGCCGTTGCTCTGGGCGGTCGTCGCCGGGGCGCTCCAGGCGACGCCCTCGCGGCTCGGCGTGTAGATCTCCGCGTAGTCGTGGATGGCCTCGTTGCTGCTGTCGGCGCTGTCGCGGCTCGCGCTTTCCGAGGCGGCGCTCGAGGCTGCGGCAGTGCCCGGGATGCTGCTCGGAAGCATCACGAGGTTCTCCACCGCGGCGGCGAGCTCTTCCGACAGGAGGCTGCGGAGGGGTGAGAGAGAGGTTATTTTTTATTATTTTTTTTTAATTTGAATGTACTGTACGTTTTGTTACGGATTCACGTTGGGGTAGTGTACGAGGCAAATTTATTTTAGTGGATCGAGTGTGCGATCAGGTTGCGATTTATCTCGGCGGTATTATTATGGCAATTTTATACGATATTAAACTAGTGTAGGTAAACGAATTGCCGGAAATAAAATGTAATTAAGTTATTTAGTATAATATTGAAAAGTAGACGTGCAGTCTCCCAATTACTACATAAATTTTCAGGTATAAAAATATACTTCCGGTATTTTCGTTACAAACTTAACGTATATTATTTAGACAATTTAATTATCCGGTGATAGAAAGAATGAACTAAATTTTCATGAAGCTTTACTGACACCGTGGTTAAAAGTACAAAGTTTTTTTTTTCGCCAATTTAATTATACAGAAACAAAAATAAGTTTTTTATTTGTGAATTTAAGTTGTATAACAGTATGAAAAAAATGGAAAAAAAAATTTAGTTTACAATTTTTGAGATACATTCGCTAAATATATAGTTCTCAATTTCCTGTACTCTTGCTCTGCTCGAAACCGGGACTATTCGTACCCTAGTCATTAAAACTACGAGGTGTGCAAGAAGGGCAGAAGTGACTTTCTCAGACACGCATGATATTTGAAGACTCGCATTTCCGTGTCGGATGCCTACGGGGCCCTCCACTGATACTCGAGCTCAAATAGCATCCTTGTTAGAAAAAGCCAATTTTCCTCCCTCTAATGCACAGTAGTCTGTACATTTATCTCGATTTCACGCTCGTCAAAGTTTGGTATACTATTAATCAATAATGAAATTATATCGTACTCTTTAACAACGAAAAATAATAATTGTCAAATATTTCGAACAGACGGTGTTCACGAGTCTGAAATAAAAGCACAAAGTACATAAAAATTGGAGAAAAAAAACCAGCAAAATGCTTCGTATAAAAACAGTTATTGCACGAACGATGAAAGAGCGCACGACGCGAGCGAGTAAACCGTGAACTCGCTGATAAAAAGCGATGCGTACGAAATTGGAATTTTTCGAAAACCAGTGCGCGCAACTGCAGCAAGAGAAATAGAAATAAAACGAAAGCTCGCGCGCTGCAGTTGGCTAATAAGGCCTCGGGGCTGTAAAAGCGCGCTATATAAAAATCACCGCACCCACTGTCCGCCGCTGTATATCGGTAAAGCCCCGGGGCCGCCGCTGAATTTTCTCACCTCGAGTCCATGTTGACGTTGGGAATGGGCTGCTGGATGGTGCCGCAGGCCGACAGATGCCTCCGATGCCTGGTGGCCGCGGCGCTGCTCTGGGGTTCGGCTCCGCTCGAGGAGGCTCCTCCGACAGCCGAGTGGGCCGCTTGTCCGGCGGCGGCTGCACCGCCCGGCTCGACCACCTGGGCCGTGCCCTCGAGCACCTCCGAGCGTCTGCGCAGGCTCGAATCGACTTCCAGAGATAAGGAGGCTCGTGTCGGCAGCTGCGGATGAGAGACGAGCACGTGAGTGTGGGTGAGTCACCTCCCGCCCCCTTCCCCCCTCCTCCTTTCGCTCCGCAGAGTCGTTACTCTCTTTCTCTCTCTCGCTCGTAAAAATCGCACGAGATCAAGAGGCTCGTCGCCTTTGGAAGAGGAAGAAGAAGAAGAAGAAGAAGAAAAAATCCTCCCAATTACTCACCGGCGGTCTCAGGCCGATGTTGGTGATGTGATTGCGAAGCAGCTCGAGCTGCTGGTTGCACTTGTTGTTCTGCTCGCGGAGGTGCTGATTCTGCTGCTCGAGCTCGCGCAGCTTGTTCGTCACCCACTCCTTGATGCGAGCGGCTTTCGCCTCGACCTGCCGGGCGTCGCGCAATCGCAATTGCCGCTGCAACACACGAGGTAGACGAGGAAATGCCAACGGAGCCAAATTGAGGACGTGAGCTGGATGGCTGAACGCGTAAGGCTATAGGGACGCGATCGAGCGCGCGGAGTCGACGGATGCGGCTCTCAAAAGTTGACGGGTTGATTTATTTTTGTTTTTATTTTTATTTTCTCGCGCCTTCTTTTTTTATTCTTCTCCCCGAGCACGAGAAACGCTGCGCTGCATTTTTCTTCGGGACTCGTCGCAAGTTTTTTAATTATCGGACGGGAGTCGTGACTTTTTTCAGTGAGCACGCGCGCGGGTCGACTGCGGGAGAGCGGAAAATTCGATATAAACGGGCCGTTTGATAAATTGCTTTAACAATCGAGTACGTGAACCGGATGGGAAATTCGATCGGGAAGAGCGTATGGTCGGTGCGAAACCGTTGGAAAATGCGCCGCCCTTTTCCAAAAGTTTCGAACGCGCGCGAAATACGAGCTTTCGAGTTCGATTCAAAGTTCAAAATCGGAAAAGACATAAAATCTCGTGTAGCGGAAAAATATGACTGCGCCTCTCGGAGGGAAACCGGTAACCCAGAAAATCCCCGCGTTATATATCTCACCTGTTCCTCGACTTGGGTCTCTAGCTTCGAGATGCAGGCGCAGTGAACCTCCTCGATCTTGTCATTCTGGGCGCCGGAGGTGGAAGGCAGGGAGTGTGGCGGAGAACCGACTCCGGAGGTGCTCAGGCAGTATTCACCCTTCACTAGCCGCTCCTCCATCATCCGTACCTGCAAGCCGACCGATATGTATATTGCACTCTTCTCGCTGCCCTCTACGATTTTTGCCGCTACTTTCGATTCTTTATTTTTTTCTTTTTTCGTTTTTTCTTTTTTGGCACTGTATTATTTTCCGAGCATCGCATCTCAACGTTCCCTCTACTGCGATCAAATATATGCTTAATTTTTATTGTTCAATCTCTCGACATTGCGGTTTTCGTCTTTTTCGATCTTTTCGAGTCGAGGCACAGTCGCGTGAGTTTCTGGTCTTAATAATGTACAGGTGTGTTCTTGTGATAGTAGAAAGAGTCATGCAAGTGCACGAGACAGAGTTTGAGAGAATATAGAACAGTATCGATAGCACGAGTCGAAATTAGAGTAGGTCTTCATTCAAAATTTTGAGTATACGTACTGAATTCTGTACAAGATATGCTTTAATTGGTCGAGATGGTTTTATTAAATTTAAATAACGCACGCACTGTCGCAACGTTTAAAGATTTTACGAAGTCATAGCAGTGCAAGGATCAATAAAAAAGTCATAAATTAAGATTCAAATTAAAATTATATGAATTTCGAAAAAGCTTTTTTTTGTGTGTGTAAAAATATTTTCTAAGCACCGGTACGAGCAAAAAAGAACGCCACGATTATTTTCAGGTATGAAATATACACATTGCAGAATGATAAAATCGTAGTAAGAGCAGGCACGCAATGCGCAAATTTCGTAAAGCCGTCTAGAAATAATTAAAGCGAGTTTATCGTGAAATTTCAAGTGTAGGAAAAGAGCGATGCAGAGGTAGAGAGTAGAGAAATGAAAAATTCTATGTTCTAAACGTATGTGAGCTATATCTTTCACATGTCCGTCAATGAAGAGAAAAGTATACATAGTAATGCATCTACAGTATGTATGTTATACATGTAAAAAAAAATAAGTATAAAAAAAGGTAGTGTGTACGTAATCTACGATATAAATTTCTTGGCATGGCAACTATACCTTTTCCTTAACATGGCTAATGTGTTCATAATGCGACGATGACATTATACATCAGCCTAACAAACGTTCAACAAAGCAATTAACACATATTAATCTCACTTATAGATTATAGAAAATTATAAAAAAAAAGAGATTCAGAGAGAGAGAATCAAACTTGAACAAAAAAAAACCTTCTCTCCAGCAGCTCCTTAATATCTATATATAATTATGTGTCACTCACACACTCGCATCTATATATCTATATACACTACAATATACACGCAAAACCGACGCGCTCCAACGACACGTGCTCCCAAAACTGACGTCCACGCAGAAGTAATGCAAGTGTACGGCTCCTTCGCCCCCCCCCCCACCCACCCACCCCCCGTCTCTTCCATACGTGCAAGTACAGCGAGTAAATCTAGATACGCTTACATACGTACGTTACATACGCGCATATAGATATACGTATTCGTATGTATATGTGTACCGAGGCTTTGGAACAGCCTAGCAGCTGTCAAAAATCGATGCGGCGCGGCACATGGGATCCGCGCTCCCCTCCTTTTAGTGCCGGTGCAAGGGGATTCGCCGCCGCGGCGGCGAGGGCTGCGGAGGCGACGACACGCGGCACGAAAATCAATACTGGACTTCATCCCTTTTCCCTTTTTTTTCTCTCTCTCTCTCTCTCGCATCCCCCCCCCCCCACCCCCGCGCTACTTTGGCCCGACTTATATACATATTCGCGATGCGCAATGTATCTCATCTCGTTACTTTCATACGCGTATTGCAAATTCGTCGAACGCGCGGCGGTGTTTCATTATTCTACGCGTACGTGTGCAAGTATACGCGTCCCGGAGTGCACTTGTCGAACGGTTCGCGTATATACACATACGACCTCGTCGTCGTCTCGATTAGACCCCGCGGATCATTGAGGAGCGAAGCGATTTACGACGTCGCGTCGTCGCGCTGATTACACCGTACATTAGTCTAATCGTCGATTTTGACCGGAGATGTAAGCTGATAATGCGTGAAACGTTATTACGTATAGTATACACGTGAAGCGAGGGAAATTCGAAAAGTCGTCTATAATAGGCGGCAAAGCGATCGCTGCGTCTACTTGTGTGTGTGGGGGGACGGGAGGGGAGGGGGGTGGATTCTCTCGAATCGCTCGATCAAAAGCTTATAATACGCGCATATCATTTTTGCAAGCTATTCCTATATCTTATCTATAGAATATAGGAGAGAGACAAGCACTGGCACACACGTGAGTGTTGGCTATATAAAAGCGACCGCGTATATACATGTATACACACGCGGTGTCTATAGGTATGACAAAAGCGAAAGTGAATTTTTTGCGCAGACTCGTCTATGCTCTACGGTATATACACGCACACGCGCACATCCGCACACGGGGGCGAACGTGTCTGCGTGAGTTTGCGCGCGTGTGTAACGTTAAAAAAGCTGAGCCAAATTCAGTCTTGTTGTACAGATATGCGGAGCCCTCGCATCTCCATAACCTCAACACACGCAGCGCAAACTCTCTCGCTCGCATCACTCGCTCTCTCTCTCTCTCTCTCTCTATCTTTCGCTCTTGCGCGCCGGTGTTGTCACACATCTGTGCTTTTTGCTACAGCCAAAAGAGGAAGAAGGCGTCTATGGTCTCTCACCGTTCGAAGGGTCCATGATTCGATCGATTAGAAGAGACGACACGTATACACGTATCTAGATACGTATCGGACGGACGGACGTATACGAATAGACGCACTGGGTGTCTGTGTATAGCTGTGTGTGTATAATGCGATCCGGCGACCTTTTCTCTCTCTCTCTCTTTCTCTCAATTAGAATCAATAAAGCCGCCGACGCCGAGCTCCTGCCGCTGCTTGTGTGTATATTTAGTGTGTAATACGCGCGTCCGTAAGAAACCCTCGCGCAAACCCACACTTCTCAGTCGTATCTTCCAAGAGAGCACATCGCACTGTTCACTTGTCTATACAATACTGTTTCGTGGAAAGCGGCGTGTGCGGGAACTGAGAAAATCGCGAGTGGACGGAACTGAAGAGCGGAAAATCAAACGAGAGAGAAAGAGAGAGGGAGAGATAGAGAAAAAAGAAAAACACAGAAAAAGTGAGAGGAAGAAAAGACTCGAGTATATATACAGAGAGACGCGGCGCTCTCTCGCGCACATATATATCGCGCTGGCGGTGCGCACAGAGAGACACAGAGAGAGTATAAACCGCGAGAGAAAGAGCGAGTGCGCGTATATAGCGCGCACGCGCGCGCCTTCCCCGAGATTGAGCCGCCGCTGTATATACCGGCGGCGGCGGCGGCGACTGTACGGCGTCGGGGGGGGCTTTCCTAGAGACTCGCGCGCGGTGACTCATGCTCTGGCTGTCGGCCAACGACTCGGGGGAGGCTGCTTTGCATGTGTCCCTCTCTCGCTCTGTCGCACGTAAGTGCGATTTTTGCCGGTGGGAGCGATGGCTTTTTATACGCGCGCGTGCAGTCGTCGAAGAGCGAGCTTTTTACCCCGTATGGGGAGGGGGGTTGAAAGGTGTCCTTGAGGGTTAATAGGGGAGGAGGTGAGGGGGGGGATCGTTTAGTCGCGGGGTGCGATTTAGAGTGGAAGAGGATCTTTTTTCCGCCTTCGACGTCGCGCGGGATGCACTGCTGCACGCATAGCGTTTGGAATTGGAAGCTTAGAAGCGCAGCGTAGAGACGCGTACGGCTCTGTGTATATATACGGCCGGTGATGTGTGGAAGAGCAATGCTTGTACAGCGGAAGGTCAACGACTGTCTGCGTACGGAGTCGAATGACCGCGAAGCGCGCTTGTGTACAGTGCAGATAGAGGTGCAGTCGATGCGTCGTTGTGCGGCGTGCCGCTCGATCACCTGGACGAAACCCCCTCCTTCTGTGTGCTGTATAGCGGACGGTGATAAGCATTTTATGTATGGGCTTGCGATGAATTTTTACGAGCTGCGGATCGGCTGGAACTGGGGCAGATTCTGCGGGCTGATTAAGAGCGAGCGAATTTCGGGTTATTATACAGGGAGACGAATTTTCGGGAATTTCACTGGGCTGCACTATACATTTTTTCTCGCGCTTTTTGCCGAACGCTGTCGTCGAGCGAAATTTCCAAAAAAGTTTTTCTCGCGGCTCTCGCAAAGCGACGAGCTGCAGCCATACTCCAAAAACAATTCGCGTCTCTCTCTATAGCACTCGGTGCACCGCACATATGCGGGAGAGAGAGAGAGAGAGAGAGCGCAGCCCTTTGTCGCGCTGGTACGGAGTCAGTCGCGCACTCCAGCAGATGCGGCGCTTAAAGCTCCAAAAGAAGCAGCTCAACCCAAATTTCAGCCTAACTCATCAGCTACTGTGTATATTTAGAAATTCCCTCGCGCGTCCGCCTCTCTCCCTCTCCCTCTCTCTCTCTCTCTCTCTCTCTCTCTCGCTGCCATTATCAAAGCGAAAGTACGCGTTTTCAATTTTGCCACTATCCTCCTTTTCGTCGGGCAGGATTGCATTACGCTGGCCCGGGCAGCGAGCCAATCCTTTATATCAAAAGCCAGTCCGGACACGCGGGACGCGAGGGAGAAAGAGAGAGGCTTGTAAGACTAATCCCAAAGTAATTTTATCGCGCTTTGAATTCTATATCCCCGGTATAGCTTTCTCTCTCCTCTCCTTTTTTTACGGGGAAGAGGAGTAGAGAACACCTTCCTCTCTCTCTCTCGCGTTTAACCGAGCTAATCGTCGATACGTGGCGCGAGTGTCGATGCACGTAAAGCTTCTTCGTTTTTTTTTTCACTGCACACCTATACCTATATACCCATCCTATATCTGTAGCTGGAGAACACGTTTTATTGATTCCGCGCGCACCTATACGTGCAGCCTGATACACAGTTTCATTTAAATGGAAATTCGCGTTTTCTGCAGCGGATCAGCAGCCGGGATTTCTGGGGGGGGAGGTGGGGGTATGAATATATAGACGCCCCCCCTAAGCGCATTAGCCCAACGGCGACCTCGCTCCAGAAAGGCGCGACGCGCTCGCGAATGTCTGCGCTATCCGTTATATCTTTCAAGAGCGCGAAAGTGAAAAGGCGGAGGACGTCGCGCGCGCGGTATCCAATCGATCGCCCCGAGAGAAAGAGAGACAGAGAGAGAAGAATATCGGAGCCAGTCGAATTTGAAATTCATGGCTGCGCTTATCGCGGACTGTCAACCCCCCTGATGTATGCATATTCGAGCTCGACCAGCGAATCGCGGATAGCAACGACATTCGCGCACACGCGTATTATATACACACAGGCAATCGCGCGCACACGTTCTCTCCGATTATCATTCTATAGTATACGCAGAGACGCGCTGTGGGAGGCAGAGGAGAGCTTTTTTACCTTTCACGAGTGTCACCTGCTGGGATCCATAATCCACCGGTTCACCTGCGCCCGAAGACCAGCAGTTACGTCCCCGATGAGTCCCCCGCGTGCCAACGCTCACACATACACAGACACGACACTCGCCCGCACAGTCGATAAGTCTCTCTCTCTCTCTCTCTCTCTGTTTCTCGGGACGGGGATGTTCGAGGGGTCCAGCAGACGCCCTGCACAAGCTGCGTCGACGATCCTCAGGACGAGGCGCCGGCGGCAGCTGAGCGGACCCGCTCCCGTCGTTCCGCTGCCATCTTGCCGACCAGCGCCAGCAGCCGCACGGAGAGAGCGAGAGACGACGACGACGACGACGACGACTCCTTAGGTGCAGTGTCTCTCTAGGTGCGCGCGTGTCTACACACACACGCGCGGGGAGGGCCGAAAATCAATGCCGGCGCGAGCGTCTGTATACAGGGAGGGGGGGGGGAGGGCTGCACCGCGGGTTTTTTTTTCTCTTTCCTTCTCTCGCGCTTTCTCGGGCTAAGCGCGAGGCCCGCGATTGTGTGCGCTATATGTGCTGTACGTATATATATATATATATGTCGTGTATTCGAGCGCGCCGAGAGGCAAACGGGAGTGCGCGTACAGTGCACACGCGCTTTGTTCGCGATCGTCTGTCTGCTAGATGCAGCGGCTGACGTATACGCTGCTCGCGGCGGCGGCGAGAGCCGCGAGGATGCGGGGCTGCGGAGACGGCGACGAGCTTCGGAACGCGAGCGGCTGATCGATAAGTGAGCGAGGGAGCGTCGGTAAAGGGGAGAGAACGAGCGACTGGTGGTAAGGTCGCTCGCGTGAGTTGCCGGTTGTCGGTGAGGCGCGACCGTCGGTTAGGGTAGAAGAGGGATTATCGGATGGGGGTGACCTGCGTTGCCGATTCGAGAAGGGTATGGGGGTGGATCGATTGGTTCTCCGGAAAATGTGTTGTGATTGAGGACAGTGCGAGGATGTTTAAGGGTGATCGTACGAGTTTTTTTTTCGTGTTTTTGCGGAGGGATGATTTTTGGGGGTGAGTTTACGATTGACAGTTTGTGTAGGTGATATCTCTATAATTCTATCGATAATTGTGTAAATTGTTGAACGTAGGTGTTTACATAAGTATAATCTTACGTGGAAATGAAAAAACATGCTTGACTAGTCCCTCACTTTGAAAAATCAATTTCTTTAAACAATTATCAATGTCAAAAGTACAACCACGGTAAACTAAAAAGCATTTGATCGCCTCTTTCCCCCCATAACCTTTCTCTCAAATTCTCGCACCGATAACAACAACGACCATATTCTCTTTTTCTCTCTCTCTCACTTTCTCTGCAGCAGATAAACAGAGAGAGCTTTTGCTTAAATAAAGGGAGGCCAGGACTGGCGCTAGCAGCGCTTTTACGTGCTGCAGCAGTAACATTTCCAACCAAGCTTCCTTCCTTTCTATCCTCTCTTTCTACCTCTCTCTCTCCCTCATTCTCGCTTTCTCTCTCTCTCTCTCTCTCTCTCTCTCTCTCTCTCGTCTCACTCGACACAGTAGCCATATAGGAAATCCATATACCATTGGGAAATTGGAGCACGTAGAGACACTGGCAGTGCACATTGGCGCCATTCGACAGAGCCATTCTCCGCGGCACTTTACATGCGAAATTCAAAGATTTCTACGCTACTACAGTTCAGTTTAGACTCGTCGTCTTATTCTTACCTTGTCCTCCGCCTCGTCGGCTCGTCCCTCCGCCTCGAGGACGCGCTGCTCCAACTCCGATAGCTGAAAACAGAAATTGTTTCACCGTTTAATCCAGTGTAAATACTTGTGCGATCTCGAACAAAAAAAATTTTATTTTTAATATCGTCCTCTATTCTCCTATTCTCTCTCGCACAGTGATTTAGATAAAGACCAGCGAAAATCGCTGGAGCAATCTGGGACATAGCCGAGCGAACAATGCTGCTGTACACGGAAAATTTTCGAAAAATTTTCCGCAACGCCCAGCGCACACGTAAAAAACAAAGACTAATGACTCTCTCTCTCTCTCTCGGCGTCGCGCCTGCGGAGGCCAAAAGGAGAAAAAACAAACAATAAACTCGCGGGGAAAAAATCAATACCGGCCCTCGCACTCTCTTTCTCTCTCTCCGACGCGATAAGAATTAGCACACCGGTCTCATCCCGTAAATAATTGACAGCCGGAAAAACCACGCAGTCCGCGTACACAATGCCTTCCTTTCCTGTCCCTCCCCCCTCCCCCTACCTCTCGCTCTTTCTCGCCTTATCAGCTGATACACTGCGCGGCATCGTTCTTTACACACGGTAGCTTATCCATCATCGTTACGGGCATATTTATAACCCTCCTACGAAAAAAATGCGATAAATAACTCTCTCTCGCTTGCTCTCCTTTATATCACCGAGTAATCAGATTATTGCCCACAAATCTCTTTCGCGCGTATGCGACTGCGTGTGTGTGTGTGCGCTATGTGTAGATATTTCCTTGAAAAAGCTTCGACCCCCCTCCTCCCCACCCTAAAGCGGGTGTTACTGTCCGGTTACGTATATGGAGGGTCGCCTGGCTTTACAATGAGCTTCTCGGAGCGCGAGCTCTATACTGGGTCTCGGAGTGTGATATGCTCGCCTGCGATTTGACTGGAGGGACTAATCGCGACGCAGTAGAATATTAAATTGTTCGAGTAGGTAATTTCGTTGGTGTGAGGGTAGATATGCAGTAAAGTGCGAGTGCGCGAGGAGGGGAGGGGCAGGGAGCTGCTAATGCGCGCCAGTGCGGGATGAACAATTCCTTATTTGACTGGGCTTTATGGGCTAACTTTCCTTAAGTATATAGAGCCTCTCGGCACACCGAACTCATTGATATTTTATTACACTTGACTGAACATTGCGTGAGGCCATTAGCAGTCGTTGGTGTCTGGGACGTTAAAACGGTTTAATGGCGAAAGGGGGGGGCAGCTGGTATTTTTTGTTTCGTTTGCTTTCTTTTTTTGTCTTATTGTCGTTGAGAAACAATCTGGGTGGGAGGCCCTGTTAAAACGTTATTAGACGAGACGTTTATGACTTATGTGTTCTTATTAATATTTATGCGACTTGCTCTGTAAAATTATAATCACATATCAGAGCGACATCTGACATTGTACTATGATGTATGGGGCTGCTTTATTATGATTAATTCGTGCGCTAGAAATTTAATACTGCAGCTGATTTATTTTAATGCGCCGAGTCAAATGCAATCTTACCGTGTAGTTATACTGTTAAGATAAAAATAACAATAATGCTTTTTTTAATTATTTCCATTCCATCTTAGCCGCTGTTCAATCGATTTGCGGCTATCAAGATTTTTCGGTAAAGCTTCGAATAGCTTGTAACTATTCTCAATTTAAATTTTCCACCAGAAAAACTAAATTTTCCTCGTAACTCAGAATGTATTTTAACTACGATTGCGATTGCAGCGTTGTTTCGAAACAAGTAACCCACTTTTCTTAAAAAAAAAAAAGAAATTTGTTTCTTCATCTCAAGTCTTGCCCGCTCAAAAAGTATATACGCGCAGAGTCTCGCGTATTCCAGAAAAGTTGTAACCACTTTTACACAGTCGTGCGCAAAACTTCTTTTACAGAGACGTATACTCCAGGGAAATTGTGCGCGTTCAACCGACGTAAAAAAAAAATTCAAAGCAGAGGCAACCCTCGACCGACTCAAAAATCCATCAAAATTCCACCCCTTCGATTTCGCCATCGCTCTGTCGCGCATCGTCAGCGACGAGATCATTATGCGAAACAGCGTCAGTCGAGGCCCTCACTCTCTCGCATAATCGAAAATTCGTTTATCCTCTTTTGTCCCGGCGACAGCCCGATAATCCGAGCAATTTTCTTCTGAATAATTCAGGCAGTCATCAGCCTCCCCATAAATTCATTAATGCATAAAGCAAACGCTTTCCAATACCGGGCGCAGCAGCGCACTATACTGCCACCCCCACCTCCCCCCTCCTGTATCCAGCGCTGAGCCAGTGGATTAGACGCGCGTTTAGAAGGTAATCTCCCCCCGATGCGCTCGGCGAATTGGGGATCGATAGGAGAGAGAGAGAGAGAGAGAGAGAGGCTTCGTTAAATTTGATATCCCTTGGAAAAGTGCGCGTCGAGTAACGAGAATTTAATGCCTATGCAGCGTCCGCCTTGAGCCTGAAGCTTCGATTGATGTACCGACGCGTCTCTATTTTTTTTTTGTTTTTTAATGCCCGTGTGTTTTATCTCGACGGGGCCGATGGGGCGGTCCACTCTGCGAGTGCTTTTTCTTTTTTTTTTTTTTTCTCGTTGCGGAGAGGGCAGTTGTACGAGTATTATACGGTCGCTTGTAAAGCGTCGCGGCAGTTTTGTCAGTCTGCCAAACTGCGCATCGTCAATCTTTCGGGCGCTTGTATACACTCCGTATCTTCGATGGACAGCGCGTGACGTATACCGGCCGGGGGTATTCCTCTCTTTGCCGCTGCGCGCGCGTGACAGTTTTTGCCCGAAATGCCGGGCAATTAAAACGGCGTAACTGTGATTAATTAAGCGACTATTCTCTCGCTAGTCTCTCGCGGGAGGCTCATAATTCAAAATGCAATTTGCCAAAACCTCTCCCCCCACCCCTCCACCCTTACCGGAAATTTCGACCTTTCTCTGATCAATAACGAAGAACATCGACTTCCGCGTAAAGCCGAAATTACTCAGTCATTCGCAGGAATTCCCAAGCGCGTCGCAAATATATGTACACGCACGAACGGGCCGAGGGAAATTTCGAAAACGATCCCATCCCTCATGCACGTGCCGAAGGTCCACGCGGTATAAGAGACTAATCCTTTCTCTCGCTATGGCCAAGTGATATATATATGTAGTATGTACACGTGTAGATATGCAAGCGTATGCAGCGGAGGCCGAAATACATGTAGTGGGCGAATACGAGAGCTGCCATAAATGGCCAGACGCATCCACAGTGTCCGGTGATTAATTAAAAGCCAGGAGGGGGTTAATCTGCGCGCCGCCGCCGGCGCTGCTGCACTTCGGGCTTAAGTGCAATTCGCGCTGTCCCCCCCCGGTCAACCACGAAATATAATTATACCAATCGAGCACTTTGGCCCCCCTCCCCCCACTCCATATTGTGTCGGGGCGTATATTATGGAGTCCCGACTGTTTACTACGCCGCGAATAATTACGCCGTCCGCCGAAGATTATTTATGGGGAGGGGGTAGGCGTCTGACCAATTCCGGCGCTTTCTACTTGGACCGTGTGTTGTACAGGCGTCGATGGTGCGTCTGGGGAGGCGAAAATTTCGTTTTTCTCTTTATTCTCACATTCGTTTCAAAGTCAGAAGGATTTCGTTCACTGAAACTTTGTCTGTAAGGGTCCGCGTCGTTATCAGGACTCCAGGTGTGCCGTGGATTATCCCCGTCAGTTAAAATTTTATAGTATCGTAATCCCTTCATTTTTATTGTCCCTGCATCATTTCCGATAAGCACAATAAATTATCCTGAAAGACATTACGCGTCAATGAAATTGAACAACGGTTATTTTTCCATCAATTTAATACGGGGATCTGCAGTTAATCAATAAAAGCTCGCCACGCACACACACATATATACTACGTATACACCTATCGGTTCCATATCCGGGAAACTGGACACTTTCGAGAAACGAATACCTCAGGGGGGTAGGACTCTCGTGGGTTATAGTCAGAAGATTTCGGAAACTCTAGACGAGAGTGTCTTTGTCGGGCTTCAATCGATCAGCGTCCGGGCTATTAATTGTCCTGCTTTTCTCGGAACATTAGGGCAAGGAGAGGAGGAAAAAATAAACAGTGGAAGTAGCGCGAAGATACGCCGAGGAAATCCAACGCGGCTGGAAGACGAAGAATTAAGGCTGTGTTAGTCGCATGTGACGGTGAGGAGACGCCGATAAAGCGACGGAGCGAGAGAAAGAGAGATGGAAACGGTTCTCTCGTTGCGGGTGACGAGAGAATGCGCTGATGGCTCTACGACTTTGTCTCTCCCTCTCTCTCTCTCTCTGGAGGGTTTTTATTTCTTCCCTCTTTTTTTACAGCTAACGAAGTCGAGGGAAAATTAAAGAGAAGGAGAGGGTGGCGGAAAGAGGAAAAAAAAAAAAGAAAAAAGAGATCAGCTTCCAAATCTTATTCCGCTGCGAGAACCTCGATAACCTTCGCCGCTGTAGTGTACTTCAAACTGCATCGTTTTCCCTCCGTCTATATATACGTCTGGCGTAGCTTCTTCTAACGGTGCAACGGCCTTTAGAAGGAAGATGGGATTCGACTTACATTAGCCGTGTCAGACGCACTGCTTTAGCCTCTTACCCAAGAATACATCCCTTTACTTCTCTCTCTCTCTCTCTCTCTCTCTCTCTCTTGCCGCCCCCGCGAAATATACGATTTCGAGAGTCTGCAGCTCGGCTTTACGATCGTCTCTTTTTCTTCCTCTTGTAGCTTTACTTTTTTATTTTTCCTTTCTCTCTCTCTCTCGCTCCTTCTCTTCTTCTTCTTCTTCCTCTTCTTCTTCTTCTTCTTCTTCTTCTTCTTCTTCTTCAGCGGCGACTTTTGGCGCCCTAATGAAAAGTCAAATTACGCGCAACTTTTCCTCCGTGTACTTTTTACATTCGAGCAACGTCGTTCGCTTTTACGCCCAAGCGTAGATGTTTGAATCGTTTTGTATGATGTTCCCGGGCGCCGCTGCTTTGAAATCGTTGTTCTTTCTCTCTCTCTCTCTCTCTCTCTTTCTGTACATACACCTCGAAAAATAGTTTGCCAACTTTTTATCGCGCAGGAGAGAGAAACTTTTTTGACATCCAAGGGAGGAGAAAAAAAACCGGTGCGGAAAAGAAGCGCCTGGTATCGAAGACGCAACGCGGATACTCTGGCGTGTAGCCAAGCAACAGTAGCAGCAGCAGTAGAAACAACAACAACAACAACAGCGATTAACAACAATAGTGATTTGGCTCTGGCGGAGCTGCTGGGCGCAGGGACCGCCGACGAATCGGTGCGTGACGTGCTGCCCTGCCAAGGGTTGCTGAGCTTCGTCCCGCAGCCCTATGTACACGCACTTGTTCTCCCTCTCTCTATTGTTTCATAAACGATGGGAGGTTTTCGTCAATCCGTCTCGGCTCATTTCTCACGTATCTTATCAGAAGTTTACCTGGGACAGCCACAAGCCAGACGGATCCTCTGTGCGCATGTGTGTCTATGTAATAACCAAAGTTGAAACTAGGAAACTACAACACCCGAGCCATTATATACGCGAGACAGCGAGAGAGCGAGAGAGATAACGGGCTCGGAGTACCTCACGATTTTACGCACAGCATTCCCCGCGCTGTCAATATTGACTGTGTATACTTTAGCTCCAGCGCAGTCTCTCTCACACTATTTCTCTCTCTTCTGCCAATATTGGTCCAGCCATAACCGCACCTGCATCACGCAAAGTGGACATTCTCCCTTCGCCCAGAACAACGACTATCGAATAATATTCGGTTACACATCGACGACGAGAGGGAGGAGAGAGAGAGAGAGAGAGAGAGAGAGAGAGAGAAGGATCGACTCCAGCTGAGTACATAGATAAACGCATGCGTAAAAAAATTTAAGTTTGACCAAGTGGTGACAAACTTCGGCCAGAAGAACGTAAAATTCCTTTTCCTATAACAGATAATAACAGAAATAACCTTTTACGTTGAGTTGCATTAAAGTAAGTAAATAGAACTCAATATATATTTTAAACTTTGGAATTCTTTAGCATCATTTTTGCTTTTGTTAAATTTTCGTTTTCATTTCGTCAAAACCCTTTTTTTACACTAGAACGTAAAATATAATTTATTATTTAATAACCTTTTACGTTGAGTTGCATTAAAGTAAGTAAATAGAACTTAATACATTTTTCAAATTTTGAAATATTTTAGCATAATTTTCGTTTTTCGTAAAATTTTATATTTTGTACGCATGCACTATGATACGTGAAAATCTATCAATACATACATTATAGATTATATTAAAAAACTTATCGTGAAGATTTTTGCATAAAAAGAGTAACATGCATAAAAAGTTATTTATGAAAATCTAAAAGCAAGTACATTTTTAAAATTTATTTTGCAATGTTCCCAACCTAACCCAAAGTCCAAATTTTAGAATTATTTTCATTAAGTTACACAAACATGTTTCAACAATAAAATTAAACCTGGGAAAATTTTCTTGACAAAATTCTAGGACTCCCGGATTATTTTCGTAACCATACGCACGCATTAAGAGCTGTTTTTTTATTCAATCCATTGTTATAATGTAGTAGTTAAAATAAATTTTTTTTCAATTTACGGTCAATAAAATTAGTTCAAAATAATTCATTTTATTTTCATTTATTACATTAACTTGATAAAATGCTATACAAATCAATAAATAAATGCCTATAATCGGCAAGTGGCAAAATCATCTGTCATAAAAAAATAAACGTGATGTTTTGTCAACGCTTACCAGCAATGTTAGTTAAACCTTTTGATTTTGGGAAGCCGATCAGATCACTCTGGTGTACGTTTCTACCAGTGTTATTTTGCATCCCCATAAAGAATCAGTGATGTATGTACTCTCCTACAAATATTATTATTGAAATCAGATATCCCGAAATCGCCACAATAATTAAATACCGTAATGAGATATCAGAGGTATCTCTAAACTTCCTCTTATTGATATCATATGTAACGGGCCTGCTGAATATCTTAGTATATAAAGACCCCTCCAAAGACTTCTGCACTATTTCATCAATCTTTTCAACAAATGGTGATTGTTTTTCGAAGTAGTATACCATGGGTTCGGTCAAAAATATTGGTTTGGCAATTTTTACGCTAGCGACGCCATTGTGGGTGTTTTCTTTGACCATCAGCGAAGCCTCTGACTGGGATCCAATACATATCACTCGTTTTTTGTCTCTAAGCATCTTAGCACAAATTAGGACGTCTGAAACATTTTTTATCTTTCGCTTCAATCTCTGCAATGCCTTATTATTAGAAAAAAGATACGCGAAGTGAAGACTTTATGAACATAGATATTCAAGCCGGATTCATCAATATCTTCGAATGTGTCAAATTGCATCTCGTTCTCAAACTTAACTTCGTTCATGCGCGTAAACAAAGTTTCAAAGTTAACGAAAGCGAGGCTAACCAGAAACAAGAAAAACAGTCGTTCCGGTAACTTTTTTGGTAATTTGACAATCGTCGAGCTTACCAAGATCTGTAGCACGTGATGGACTTTCCAATACTCTTGCTCAAATCGTAAAGTTCTGGTGAGGAGAATTAAGAAAACAAACAATACGACCTGAGTCGAAATGTAAATATAAATTTGAGGTGGTATCAGGACTTGGTAACGTAAGAGGACCGGTACAGCGGCTATGTACGTGGCTGTCGAAAATAAGCATCCCATTTCTATGTGAAGGCCGTAGTCAAACTTACTAAAAGGCACCATTCCGGGTATCATGTTCATAGTACCGGCCAATAAGGCCTTCGTCTGGTAATAGGCTTTCTTAGGTGGATCTTGCTCAAGGGTTACATTCACAATCTTTATTGTAAAGTTTAAATTTTCCGCTAGAAACTCTGTCAATGGATAGTGGGCTCCTTCAACTTTTATTATATTTCCTTTTTGATCTAGAGTTGTTGCCATATATGGCGTAATGTTATACACCATCGTAGTCATAGGGTATCCCATCATGTCTTTTAACTTATCAGGAAATAAATTAGTCATTAATCCAAAAGCTTCTTGAGTGACTATTTCTAGAAATGGATTGTATGAGAAGATTTCCTTGAAATTTCGGTGTACAACAAGAATCGTTATATCTAACATTTTCTTTAACCAAGCAAATTTTAAAATCGAACTGTAATTATTATTATTTTTCTTTAGTTCGCTGAAGATAATGATCAAACATTTAGGTTGCCTGAATCGTGGCGACGAAGAAACCACCGAATCGATAAAATTCATTGCCAATTTCGTTGTGTTTATATTTTTGTGCATGATTGCCATGTAAAATACAATGTTTCTCATATTTTGTAATCCAGACTGAGACATGAATTTATCCAAAGGTTTTACAACATCGATCAACTTGACTGGTATTTCTTGAATTATTTTTTGTTGAAGAAAATTCTCTTCGATAAAATAATTTTGATAAGATTGATTTTTAATTATAACAACTTCGTGTGACTGAATGCTGTACTGAATTTTAAATTTTAACACATTTATCCAGTCAGTTAAAGAATCGGCTCTATTACAAATTATTATTATAAAGAAATTCATGAATAAGTGACCCATTGAATTCTTCATGCTAATATATATTGATATATTCTATCAGTCATGTGAAAAATTAGATGTTTTAATCAGTAGACGAACTTTATACAAAGTGAAGAAACGGTGTAACACTTTCATATAACAAGTTATACCTGCCCTTAAAATTATTAGAGTATCTTGCAAAATAAATTGAAAAGCTAAAGTAAAAATTTAGCAAAATATTACACCTATACAAATAAGCATTAGTTTTTAAAAGTGCAAGTACAAAAAAGTACGAGAAATTATAGTAATTTGAGCACAGACCGCCATAATATACCAGATACGTAATTGTTATTTTAAAACTTTTATTAAGTTGCAGCAAGGTAAGTGAACAGTAAACTTTGGAATGTAAAATATAATTTATTATTTTATAACCTTTTACATTAAGTTACATTAAAGTAAGTAAATAGAACTCAATATCTGTTTTAAACTTTGGAATGTTTGAGAATAATTTTCGCTTTTTGTTAAATTTTCGTTTTCGTTTCGTCAAAACTCTTTTTTTGCACCAGGTACGTAATTTTTATTTTAAAACTTTTATTAAGTTGTAGTAAAATAAGTGAACAGTAAACTTTAGGATGTAAAATGTAATTTATTATTTAATATTAGTATTGTTATATGTATGTGTCAATATGTGTGACACAATATTCAAAAGCTCTGTCCCTCGGTGTTTTTTTAATATTTCAAAAAGACTCTATCGATCTCTCAGAGGAAAGTACTTGGCTCGGAGAGATCGATAGACTCTTTTTTAAATATTATTATTGCTATAGTTATACTGTCTCGTCGAAAATTTTTTATTCAAAATTTAATGGACTTAATGTGATTTTGACATTGCGTGCGTGGTACACTATAGTTCGTAACTTTATAATTAATCAGAATACAACAGATGTACCACACGTGTAGCTATCAGAAAAGACACTTGAAAATTTCGAATTCATTTGACTTCTCGACCTAATGAGCCAAGTACAAAATGTCAGAATACCTTTCAACAAAGACCTATACGCGTCTCTCCGCGCTGAATCCACTCGGTCGTACACATCCTCCGCGTTGATTGTGATTTAATTACAACATATCCACTTCGGTCGAATGTGTAGCTGGCAAAAAGCCATGTTTGCGTTTAACGAACTCGAGCGCGCTATGCACTCTGCATTGTAAATCGAGTTGCTACCCTGCCCACTGGGTACACGGCGCTCCGACAGGAGATTATTTAAGTCATAATACCAGCAGACGAGTTTACATTCAAAATACAAAGAAAAAACAAAACAAAAAAAAAAATAGTATCGCGCGCAAGAGAAGCACCAGCAGCTATCTTTCTTTATATCGCGAGGCGCGTGTGCTCCCGCGAAGTACATTATGCAGAAGATACGCATTTATCTGCGGCATAACGCCGGCGACGCCGCTTCCTCGGGGATGTCGTTCTCGCCGGATCCCCCGGCGGTGCGTGTAGTACACGCGTACGGCACAACTCCTTCCGCGGGAAAATTCCAGGTGCGTCGTTGGCACATCGAATCGTCCTTGGAATCGACTCCAACTCCCAGAGTCGAATGTGTACAATCGAGACGCGATCATCGTCTCTCGCGAGATAAAACGAGGCGAGAAGGAGGTGAGAAAAGCTCGAGGATGTAAACGGCTTGTTTCGCGCGTGTCGCTCTCGCGAAAAACGCTCCAATCACCACATTTCAAATTCTCCGCGTCGTATAACCCGCTGTGCAGGCGGAGGAAAAAAATTCTCTCTTTCTCGCTCTCTCCGTACTAAGCTCGAAAATCACGGATATACCGGGGGGGAAGACAGTATAAAGAAAGACACTCTCTCTCTCGTCCCCGCGAGAAAAAAATCGTCCTCCTCATTGTAAGATACTGTAGTGCGCACCAGAGACCGCGGGAGAAGCTGAATTCGAGTTTCGTTTACGTATCGTCGATCAAATGGATCTAGACACCTTGTATTCCACTGCGCGATAATTACACGCTCACCGCTCGACTTTTAATGAGTCTCCCGCGTATTTTTTTTCTACGAGCGGAAGACTTAAAAATTTGAGCGAAACGCGGAATTAAGAATGTTTACGTTGGAAGACTCTCCGTTTTTCGCTCGCGCGCAGCTCGTCGTGTATACATCGAATTTCAATGAAAAAATGCACTTTTCTTTGGTCTAGAAATCGAAAATTTTTTTTAAAGCTAGGGGTTTCCGACCGATCAGACTTTCTTCTGTAACCGATAAGATGGAGGAAAAAGAAAAAATTGGCTATTCGGATTTTTATTATTATTTTTTTTAGAGGGCATAACTTTTGATCAGAGCATCGAAACTTGGCATATTTTTTTTTAAATTAAAGCTCTTTTGTAATACTTTATTATAGAGTTATTCGAAATTATATTGGTGCCCCGGGAACATTCGTAGTTGTTATTATTCCAGTGTTTTGACACATTAATTTTCTATAAAAAAAGCGCTCAGAAACATGGTTACTAGTAATTTTTTCCATGTTCCTCTGCACTTTTGACTATCTTTGACTATCTTTGAAACCTCTAGCTTTAAACAAATTTTCTCGATTTCTAGACCAAAGAAAAGTGCATTTTTCCATTGAAATTCGACATGTATACGGAATTCGGTAGGCGCCGCGCGCGCGCGGGCGTATTAAAATTGCAAACTGAATTGTGTATTATGCAGAGATCCGGACACAGAGTTTTCGGTCGGACGAGATAAGCTTTCGCGCTGCAAAGGGATGAAATATTAAGCAAGTTCGCCGCGCGAGCGTAACGGGAATTCGTTCGTAATTCGCGGCTTTAAATATCCACGGATTTCCCGAGACGCGATATACATAAAAACGAAAAGTTTCTTAGCCGGCGCGGCGCGGCGCGGTTGGGATGTACATTATTAGCAAAAATGTGTATTATATACATACGTATACGTATGCGTATATGCATATATATACATGTGAACCTCTCGAGTTCAGGAACGCATTAGCGGGAAACTCCGGCGTATAAGCGCAATACGGAAAGCGGCGAGGGGGGGAGGGTGGAGGGCATAAGTTCCCCAGTAACACAGATCCCTGCCATCCCAGCGTCGACTTACATTAAGCGAAAGGCTCCTTTTCCGCGGGCGCGAAATAATTAATACGTACGGGGCTCCCGAGGGCGATTTCATAACGAGGGGATACAGCACCGCGCGGGACGCATAATCGCCGCGGCTATACGTATACGTATATACGTATATACACCCGCGCGCGGGCGCAGCGGACTTTTATATCTCGCGCGATGATGATGATGATGATAATAATAATAACGACGATATACACACGCTTGTAATTAAAAGCGATAACGATCGCGCGCGGCGGACGTCTTGCGCACTTGGTATCTCGCTTTTTTTCTTATTTTTCGAAAAAAAAGCAGGAACTGAAGGAAGAAAAAAGAAGAGGCGAGAGTAGGAACGATAGAGAGAGACGAACTCGCTCTTCGGCCGTAATTATACGGAGAGGGGGGGGGGGATGGTGAGCTTTAATAAAAAGCCATTGTGTCTGCGGCGAGCGCTGCGGAGCGCTAAACGGTCGATTTTCAGAGAGGGAGCACACCTCCCAAGTGAATTTTTTCTTGTTCGGTATGTCATATAGAGTATAAAAATTTTCGTGAACAACATATTCGAGCTTTGTGACAAGGTTTTACGAGCACTTGAAGGTTGAATACTTTTAATATTTTTAGCAAATAAAACATCATATATTTAACCTAATCGGAAGATGAAAAACAAATTTTTTAGACCAACTTTACCAATGTTTTTTTATGTGTTTTGATCCGCTGAATCTGAATCCGGAGTCCATTTGGCCATATGCCGTCAGAATTTCGAGTAAATAGCGAAAAACCCTTGAAAATTGCAGATAACAGTGAAAAATCGTTTTTATTTTAACAAATTTTTTTCTTGAAAACTATGAACTTTTATAAAAACTTGATAAGAAGAAAAATGTTTTAGAATTCATCAAAGAATGCTCTCAATTTTTTTCAGATTTTTTAAAGACATTTTCAAAATTTCGATTTTTTGATTTTTCGAAAAATCAAAAATTGTACCAGATCAATTAGAAAAAATTTCAGAGTATTCTTTCATAAATTCTAAAACATTTTTCTTCTTATCAAGTTTTTATAAAAGTTCATAGTTTTCAAGAAAAAAATCTGCGAACAAAAAAATCGATTTTTCACTGTTATCTGCAATTTTTAATGGTTTTTCGCTATTTACTCGAAATTCTGGCGGTATATGGCCAAATGGACTCCGGATTCAGATTCAGCGGATCAAAACACATAAAAAAACATTGGTAAAGTTGGTCTAAAAAATTTGTTTTTCATCTTCCGATTAGGTTAAATATATGATCTTCAAGTGCTCGTAAAACCTTGTCACAAAGCTCGAATATGTTGTTCACGAAAATTTTTATACTCTATATGACATACCGAACAAGAAAAAATTTACTTGGGAGGTGTGCTCCCTCTCTGAAAATCGACCGTTTTTTAACCCCTATAAGTCTCGAAAAATGACGAAAGAAACTTCGGATGAGGATTCGATACAAGGGGTTGGGGGCCAAGTTGTTGCATCGGCAGCCCTCGAGCTGCGTTCGGCCTTCGATTAATTAACGCGTGCGAGAGGTATATGGAGAAGAAAAGGTCATCTCTCTTTGGACTTGCCGCGCGGAGAGAGTGAGAGAGACTCGGCGCAAACAAACGAACGAGCGAGCGAACGCATAAGCCAAACAAGGGGAGTCCGTAAGGACCGAGGAGAGCGCGAACCCTCAAGGCGAATGAAGCTGGGGGTGTAGAAGGTTGTACGCTGTATATACGTGAGCGTGTATACCGTATATTATATATATATATATAGAGCGGAGAGTCGAGTGGTGGTGGCCGAGAGAGGTTAGTCGGCGAGTTATTGGCTGTGATGGATATGGTTACGGGGCTGTAGTTTCCGATGAGATTTTTGAGTTATCGCTGTGATTTCGAATATTACTACTGCCACACCTCTCGCGATTCTTTTCATTTTTATGCTTCCGCATTTATCGTAAATCAGTTCCGCTTTCGCCTATATATGTGTGTGTGTGTGTGTGACGCAGGGGGGAGAAAAGCTCTTAAAGTCTTACTCGGCACATTTTTCCGTGAAGTGCGGAGTACTCGGCGTTTATACGTGAGTCGGTTCATCGATGGAAACTCGCTGCGACGATCGAATCAACTGTTTAATGCGCGCTTTTATATTTTTAAAAAAATTTTCGTTACAGCGCAGTCGAGAGATACACGACCGCGGAATTGTAAAGCTCGCGCGCAATACGTATATAATAAAAGAAAACCGCGCGTGTAAAAAATTGAAGAGCCACCGCACCCTCCCGGGGAGGAGGCCCTTGACGCGGCATCAAACGCTGAAGCCACCTTAACGCCGCGGGTTACGGCTGCGCGTATGGAGACACAAAACGCAATGTAAAATTGAGCGTCAACTCGGCGTTAAACCTTGCGGGGGGGAGGAGGGTGTATAAGGCCCCAGTTGTAGCTTTATGCGGATCGCAGCTGGTGCGCGGACGAGGTCGATGGATTTGCTCGGCTCTATATAGCTCGCGGGGAATGTCGCTGACGCGCCAAGTGGCACTCGCTTTTGGCTGTTTACGAACGGCTATTCCAGCGCTATGTACATATATATATATATGTGTGTGTGTGTGAGTGTATGTGGCCGCGTAATTGGGGATGTCTGCGGAGTTTCGCGGCTCGATCGATTCGGGGGAGAGGCTACTATAACTGCCGCTCTATCTCGTTCTAGCTCGTCTCTCTCTCTCTCTCTGTGCGGCTGCTTCGTGACTGAGAGCCGTTTGACTGTCAAATTCGATTTTGCATTGCGGGGATTTAATATAATAAACGAGATGAGTTTTGGAGAGAGACTATATAGGCTGATTGGGAAGAGAGAGAGAGAAAGCTTGGGATGCTTTGAATTTGCCGCGCGAAAATCGAGAGGTGGCCAGAAGAATGGTTTTTGATATTGGGTGTCGTTGTAGTACAATCCTGCAGTGGTTTTTAATACGTTAATAATCAAGAAGTATATGAATCATGAACACCATAAATTTAAACGGATAAAAAGCGATTTGCCGAGAATAATTTTACGCCGATTCAAAATCACATTCGACACGAGATTCACTATACTTATACGCAGACACGATCCATACGTACACACGCCAGTCGACAACCCTCTAAAGGATTCGATTAAGCGCCCACGCGCGCAAATATTTACAAAAAAAAGCTCCGCACTGCCGTCGTCGCTCTCGTCTAAAATGACAAAAAAAAATCAAATCTCCCATCCACAGGCGGCATCACGTGCCGTCGGCTCGTATACGCCTCTCATTCGTATGCGCGACTTTTATAAGCCGCCTCCGCTTGTTCGTCTTCGGCGCTGCGCTGCGCTCTTCCTCGTTTTACGGACTCCCTCTCTCTCTCTGCCTCTTTGGAGACGACGCGGCGCGCGCGAATAGCCGAGAGCTTTTAGTTTATTGAAGTCGAAGCGAAGACACGGATTTTTGCCAAGCTGCCTTTTTGTCGACGCCGGAGTGAATCTAGCCGCCGAGATGCTGATTGAGTAAGCTTTTTATGGAGCGCCGCGCGAGAGTTTTCGAAAGGAAAGCGCTCGTTCGGGGGGCCAGTCGCGTTGACGTTTCAGCTCGAGAAATGCCGTTGAAGCTTGCGAGGAAATAGACGATTGTCTTTTTTTGTAAATTGCACGAGCGGCTTATGGTTTGAATTTAAACGTTTTTTAAAAGATTTTTTTTTCTTCAACTTATTTTAGTATCGAAGTAGTACATTATTTTTAATACGAGAAGGAAACGTTAAGGAATAAAACTGCTCGTGTAATTTAATAAAAACATGTATACTCCGTCTCATTAAATTCTTTTCAAAGAAATAACAGGATATCATAAAGTTCAGCTTTGAATTTCATAAAAGAAAATAGAATCAGCAATGCCCTTTTATCCGACGCGCTCGGAGTATAAAGTCCTTTGCACCGTGACTCTCGATAAGTGACACGCGATTATAACGCAGTCGACTACTCTCGCTACGGCTCGGAAAAGGCCATTAGCTTAAGAGCGAGCCGCTTTTACTGCGAGTTTTAACGCGGCGCAATTAGTTTTGCCGGCGATACTGCGACGTGTCCGAGTATTAGGCGCAGCGCAGCCGAGGGAGAGGCTAAAATGTCCGCTATTTTTTCTGCCTCGCGCGCTATCTATATTTTCTTTATTCGAGATATCTCTTTGTTTCGTCGCGCGTACATAGTTTTTTCTCAGATGAAGATTTGAATCGGGGGGGTGGAAGTGCTATATAGGTGGGGCAATGGATTTTCATTGCAAAAACTTTTATTTGTCCTGCGGGGCGGAGAAACCGGTGCGTTAGAATTTACGGTTATTTGGTTCTGCGACGTATTTTTGTATAGTTATTGTTGAAACTATAAACACGGTGTGCAACGACGTAATTCCGAAATGGTATACGTATCGCGAATGTAAGCCCTGCTGTTGATTTTTCGCGATATGATGTGCGTACAGCAAATATTTATTTTGTGCGCGTTGCAGTCCATTTTGCGAAAATAAATATTAGTCAGTCGGCGAATTTCAGGCAAATTGACGATGAGAACTCTGGAGCAGGAATATTGTTGAAACAACAGCGAATACATTGATTCGACTCTCGAGTTTAGATTATATTGTCTCAGTAGTTGTATATCTATTCTGGACTGTCAAACTTTCCGTTAAAGCAAAGCGAGCCTGTTAAGGTGGAGTTCCACAAAAGGAGTAAACTTTTATCGTTATAGTTTCTACATCTTCAACTTTTAGTACTACTTGTCGTCGATAAATATCCTCCATTTTCCCAACTGAATTAACGAGCAATACACGTGTTTACTTTTTCATTATACTCACGTATACCTTCCCCCAATAAATCATTGCGCCATAAATCACGAAAAGTTGGAATCGTTGCGTCAACTCACCTGGAACACAAAAAAAAAAGACAAAATTAGTCATCGGATACGCATATGAGACACTATACTTATAAATTTAAATTTCAGAACATCACGTCGTCCTGTGCCTCTTCGAGCGAACCTCCGGCTTCCGGAGCGAAAAGAAAAACGTGTATATACCCTTCGCCCAATATGCAATATGCATGCAAGTGCGCATACATGCGCGCGACGCGCAAAAAATAAAGGACGACAGGTCCTTTTCATCTTTCTCGTCCAACTTAATCATTGAATATTTCATCCGGAAGCTTTCAGCGCGCCCGGAGAATTTTCCCATCCGGCATGTAAATAGCTCCTCCCCGCTAATCACCGACATCAATGAAAATATTTTAAATTCTCCCCCTGCGGCGCGCTGCGCTCAAAAGAAACAAGACGCTCTCTCTCTCTCTCTCTCACTCTCTCTTTGCGCTCGTTTTGCTTTTAATCCTGCGCGAAACAGCTGCGCCGACTGGATTAGAAGGGAAAAGCGTGGAAGCCTGGAAAAAGAACTTGTTAGAGCGCAAAAAAAAAGGAGAAATAATAACGCAGCACGAGAAGCTGCGCTGCGCGTCAAAGAGAAGCCGCCGAGCTTTCGCGTTTTTTTGAAAAAAGCGCGGGATTTTTAAAAACGCGCCTTTGCAATTCTCCTTGTCGTTATATATACGCGCGCGCTACGTGTAGCTCTCGAGCATTCCCTTTCTCGAGAAAATCTCGGCGCGCGCGTCGAAGTAAATCTTTAATTCGCGTATAATTTAGGGAAAGAGAGAGAGATAGAGATCGCAGGAAAAAACTTCTCGTCGTCGTTGTGGAGGGGTATAGGGGGGCGGCTCATGAATTTTCGAGAGCTCCGCAGAAAATATGCAGCCGCCGCCGGCCGTGAAATTTCCTTGACGAAGTTTCCGCGCCGACGCTTGCATGTCTTATAAGGCCTCGATCGAATTGCCCGCCCGCCGCGCGCACGCCTTGATTACGGCTCTGTGTATACGTACATACATATATAGAGCGCAAGCGCGCGTGTGATGCTTTTATTATTTTCAGCGCTCGCGCGCTCATTTCGTAAACAAACACGGCGGCGCATAATTACACGCTGAGCGTTGAAGCTGCACATATACAGCGGGGGGGGGGGGGGGAGGGAGAATTTGGATACGCCTGGGCGATAACGATAATGCTTTGGTTAATTAGCTGCGGATAGGTGTATTAGTATTCCCCGTGTGGTTTGATGTTATGCTAATGCAATCGAGGCTTTATATATTCGGCTCGGGGATCCCGCGGCTGCTTTCGGGCGTGGCGTATGGAAAATGTAGTTTTCCGAAAGAAAATTATCCTTCGAAATTTTCACGATACAGCTGAGCGAATTAATCAAGCCTGACCAGCGAAATTGTGCGAGTCCGACTCTTTCTCTCTCTCTCTCTCTCTCGCGTTTATGATATTACAAGAGAGCTGCACGTGAAGGATGTCTTTTAATTTCGCTGCGCGCGAGCTTTAATTAATAGGGCGCGCTGTTAATGCAGTGGACGACGGGAAACACGCGGCGGGACACCCTATGCAAATCGTCCGTGTAAAATCCAAATGTTAATTTTCCGGAAAATGCGTCACGCGCGGATCATCTACTTGCACAGCCCCTGTAATATACTCATTGTATTTTACAAGTGCGGGTGTTCACGCGTTGCGGAGAGGGAGTAATGGGTTGTATAAATATGGAATATAGCTCGAGAGGATGGGACGCATTTTTAGAGCGTGAAAATTAGAAAATTTAATTGCACTTTAATCGATCAACATTATCTTCGCAGAATTGAGCTAAATGCGTTTCAAGTGGAAAGCACGCCGTTAAAACTTTTCCAAGCTCTATACGACCGCACGGTTCGTTTGAGATAAAATTTCAGCGAATGGATTTCCATTTGAATGCTTAGAAAATTGTATGGCCAATGAAAGCATTGAATTGCTTTTTCATTCGATTGCAGGCGATGAAAGTATTCTTCAAAAATAAAGCATAATAGCATAGAAGGCGACTCGATCCAACAGTTCGGTCTCATTGTATAAAATTTCTCTCTTCTCAATTAAGCGCGAGTGGCCGCATTCTTCGCGCAACTTCTCTTTCTCCCCTGGCATAATGATTCCGCGTAGCGAACGTTGCAAGCACAGCGTATACAATAATGCCGAGAGGCATCAACAATGCCCGCGGTCTGAAACTATTGATTATCGGATTTTAGTATTTCATCGGAGCTATATACGCTGCCTCGGCGAAGGATCAACGTTTCAATAGCCTCGAGGAGGAGGAGGAGGGGCGAGATGGGGGGGGGGGGAGGGGGAGAATATTACACAGCTCGCTTTTCTCGTTAAAAAAAATCCTCAGGTTGCAATGAGGAAAGTCGTCGCGGGGAATAAAACGTAAGTAGGCATTAATTAAAGGGCGCCATACACTTGGGCGTAATTATCGGAACGTCTCTGCAGCGCCTCGGAAGTCCCGCGCAACAGCGGAAATTGAATATTACAACCGGAGAAAGATGTGGGATTTAATCACGGCACTGCATGTAGAAGCTGCTCGTCAGCTTTCAGTTATTACTTGAAACCTGACGAGATTTTTTATTCTATTTTATTTTCTACTTCACCCTCACCCTAACAGACGCCCTCCCCCCCTCCTCGCCAACAAGTGCATCATATCCCATCATACACAGCCCCTGTATCCCATGAATTAAAGCGGCGCCTAAATTCCGCGCACTGCCGTTCCGCGCAGTGTATAGCGGAGCGGGGAATGCCTACTGCGCTCCGCCGCGGATAATTAAAAATGGAAACTAATTTCCCGGGGCGCATGACGGCGCAGAGCGCAATATGAAAATACCTCAGCCGCGCCACTCGCGAAAGTAATATTCAGCCTCAATATCTTTTGACCCGGCGCGAGAATGGAGGAGCATAGCCGACTACGTCCTCGAGCGACACTCGCTCCGAGAGCGAGAAGTCGACGTCGTCGTCTCGCCCTCCGCTCCTTCTCTCATTTGTTCGTTTATGTTCTCACACGAGAGCCAGAGCGAGAGAAAGAGAGAGAGAGAGATAAAAGCTCTTCTCTCACCAGCAGCAGCAGCCAGTGTCTATATACACTCCTGTGCGAGCCGCCACGAGAGAGAGAGAAAGAGCTCTACGACTGATACTTACGAGGGCGGATTTTTTACACTCGCGCACCACTTTATTTGTCCGGCAAAATTAACGAATACAGCTCGAGAGTCCGCGAAAAAAGGGGGACAAACCCGTGGGTCTAGATTCGCTTTCCCGCGAATTTTCGCGCGCGCGAAACGGGACCGAAAGCTCGCGACGATCCGAAAAGCGAGCGTATCTCTCGTTCTCGACAAAAAGGGGGGCAAGGGGAAGAGGGAGGGAAGCCCAGCACTTTCTCTCGCCGAGAGATAAATCGTCTCGCCGATGTGTATATACGTTCGCTTTCTCGACGGCGCGCGCGGTTCTCGCTATACAGAGAGCCTCCGGGCGTTCGCCGAAATAATCCCGTCGCGCACCGGTCTCAATCGACGTCGCCGGCAGAAAGTTCGCCGAGCGGGTGTGTCGTACACTCGTATCTATAATACACACGCGCGCGCGAACGTCGGGGCTGCCTCGATCCCGCGTAAGATTGTAGTATACGTACACGAGTGTACAACACACACTGCACTACTGCACTGCGCGCACAGAGTCCCGCGATTTCGCGATCGTTATATATTTCGCGCTCGCGCGAGCAGTGGTGTGTACACACCTGCGAGTTATTACTGCCTCGCGCCGAGAGTTAAACTCGCGAGCTTTTAGGAGATATTTTAGTCCGTAAGGGGGAAGCGAGAGAGAGAGAGAGAGAGAGAGAGAGTCGCGGTATTAATCACGCCTTGGCGCAAGTACACGCGCGCTTATAGAATATAATCTACGCTTTGAGAGAGAAAGAGAGCTGCGCACGCGGGCTAAAGGGGGATACGTCCGTGCGCCGGATTACAGGCAGTAGTCGTCTCTCTGTAAGCGCTTGCGTGTGCGTGTGTGGGTATCGCGTAGAAAATCAGAAAATATCTGCGCAACGCAAACAAACAACGCCGACGAGGGAAGATTTATACCCCTCTCTACGCCCCGTCCGCTGGAAAGTTCGAATAAGCGCCGCGGGCCGTTTCCAGCTCGTGAAAGCCTTAAAACGCGGGGTCGAGCCAAATTCGAAAAGCTCCGGCGGATTACGAGGCCGACGAAGTAGGCTCTCTCTCTCTCGCTGGGAAAGCGTGGAGCGATCGGCAGCAGGGCGCGCGCGACAACCGAATTTATACGAATCCGATTTAGAAGCGTATCGGAACATTGTTTACGCGCGCGCCAAGCGTAAAAAGCTCCGGAGAGCTTGCGAGGTTTCGCGATGAAGCGCAAGCTCGAGGAGGGGGGGATTGAGAGGGTGCGAGGGATTAAGGCATTAGAGGAATCGGTTGGCGTTTATGATTTGGAATTGTGTACGTGATTTTTAACAAGAAACATATGATGTCTGTAACCAGCTGTGTTGGTTTTGGCGGGAAATTCAAATTTCGCGAAACGCGTAACACATCTATCCGAAGAAAATCTGAACTTTCGGGACGATATCTCATCTGAAAATCGTTGCATACATTTGTCGAGAATGAGCTTTCGAAATTTTCGCCCCCAACGAATAGCTCCGACATCACATTTCTCCACGTATACAGTGACAATGTATAGCAACGAGTTCGGACCCGCGCGTCCATTACCGAAAATGTCCTCGAGGCTCTCCCGGCGGCGGGGAGGCCGGAGGAAAATCCGGAAAATCGTAAACAAGGGTGAGTGTTCGAAAAATCGCTTAGGACGCGCGTCCCGCTCTCTCTTTCTCTCTCGCGCGCGCGAGTCCCCGGCTAGCTCCGAGATAAAGGAAAGAGCTACTGCCTTGTAAAGCTCGTAACCCAGATGCGTCCCCGGTATTTTATTGCCCCTTTTACGCGGCGTCGACGAAAAAAACGAAGAAAGAAGTAGAAGAGGCAGAAGAAGAAGAAGAAGAAGAAAACAACGACGAGCGACACGCACACATGGACACACAGCCTCCGGCGTTGATATTATGCTCATCGGTCCTCACACGACCACATAGTGTGTGTGTGTGTGTGTGTATGTGGGGGCTTGTGTGTCTACCGGGTAGTAAAGCCCATCAAGCTTCGCTCGCGTATTTTCTCTTCTCCCTTTCATCCCGCCGCGCGGCTGATGCTCGCAGGTGAGCAGCTCGCGCGCGAGCACACTGAGAAAAGCGTGTGTAGCTGGAAAATTGAGCGACTGGCGCTTCCTTTTTTACGAGGGCACACGTGGCGCCCTGTGCACAAGGTGTACCGAAAGCTCTATTGTCTGCTGCTACTGTACGACGCGAAACGATTATATTTCTAGTTTGCATGTGGGCGTCTTGGAAATTTTACCTTCTCTTCCTCGGAGCGTCAGGATCGAGGTGGAAAGCTTCAATTCGAGTGAGAGAGAGGAGGTAATCTACGAGGGAAAAAAGATGCTGTCGGAGAATGATGTGCTCGTGTTTTGAAAGGGATACCCGTAGCCGTAATTCCGCGCCTCGATACACAATCGAAGGGCTGAGCGATGTTGGCTTAGACGAAGCAAGAAAGCGAGAGAAAGGTTTGAAGGATTCTGGCTCGGGGAAAATGAGGGGCTGCTGCCTGCCTCGACCGTTTTCTCGGGAGATGACGGAGAAAAGCTTGTCGGCGCCGTCGATTAGCTATATATCCAAAATAACAAGCGATTTTTCTGTTCGACAAGCAGCGGGAAAATTACGTATAAATCTCTCGCGCGAGCAGAGGGAGAGGGTGCGTATGAAAATTTTTTTTCTGCGAAAAGAGCCGAGAGAGAGAGAGAGAGAGCGGAATGTTTATTATTTCACACGACAGAGGCTCTCTCGAGAAGGAATTTCAATTAGGAGGCGAGGCACGTTTGGCCTACGAAAAAAAAAATAAAATTCCCCGGGACTAATAAAACAATCTCGTAAACTTATACACATCTCCCTCTCTCTTTCTCTATCTCTCTCTCTCGCGGACGCGAGAATCCTCGAAAGCCTTAATTTTTCAGGCAGAGAGAAAGAGAGCGAGAGAGTCGCGGCCGAAAGTGTAAAATTAAAAAACTTTTCCTTTGAAGTGCATAATTCGCGAGGACACGAAATTAAAAAATTTCCCCGCGCAACTCGCAATTTGCATGCGTCGACGCAACAAACGTAAAAGAGAGAGAGAGAGAGAGAGAGAGACAGCATCGGGCCAAACTTGCAGCAGTAGCAGCAGCAGCAGCGACAGGAGCGCAAGGGACGACGGGGGAGGGGGCGGCGATAGAGAGAGAAAATTTCCCGGGTGTACCCGAAGGCTAATGAAAGCAAAGGCTGCGCCAAGTGTCATAAGCTGTAACGCTCGGGGACGAATAGGCGAGACGCGGGGCTGTCAAGTTCCGTCGAGTGACGTTTTTATTGATAAGACACGGGGCCGGGGGGGGGGGGGAGAAGCTCGAAAGTTTCGCGTCTCCCTTCCACCTCCTCGGGGAGCTGTGTGCTTTCAAACTATGGCTCCGGCAGCTCTCTCTCTCTCTCTCTCTCTTCCTCTCCTGTTTATACGCTGCAGCGTCGACGGCGACGGCGGCGTCGAGACGATCGAAGAAAAGAGAATTAGAGGCTCATTGCAGGACGATCGAGTTTATATACCTGGGAGTAGCAGAAGAATGGGAAATCGATAGGACGAGATGATGGCGAAAGAGAGGTGTAATGACCAGTGGAGGGAGAAATGGAAATCGGCATGACAAAGGAGAGAGAGAGTCGAGAGAGGGGAGAGATTGATTGGCGGAGATTCTTCTTTCTCTCGCCTCTTGTTTCGTCGTAAAGCCGCGCTGCGGGGGTAACGACGTTACTCGTTAAAATTTCCTTCGATTCACTGCGAATTCGTCGTCTCTCTCTCTCTCTCTCGCGATGAGAGTACGACCCGATCGATCGTATACAGCCCTACAACGCAGTCGATACATCCGAATGCGAGCTCTGCCTCGCTGGTGGTACACTATACGGAAATTGCAGTGTGCGTTTCTCGCGTCGTGTTCCGCGCAACTTGTGAACAAAGCGAGCGTCTCGCGGCTGGGGAAAATTGGAGCTCGTTTATCGGTTAATCGAGATGGAAAAATGCGCGATGCTCGAGGGAGAAACAGCGAGAGACAGGACAAAAGAAGACAGGTATACGCGCAGAGCCACTTCGTGCCCGCTGTTTTGTGTAGGCGAGCAACTAACAGGCGTCAGAGAGAAAGTGCGCGGCGCGGAAAACGGAAAACAAAAAGCCCGTATAGCGCGCGCACAGAGCGCAGAGTAACGAACGGGAAGAGGATGAATGAAATAGAGGTGTATCAAAGAAAGGCGGGCCGGTAAACAAAAGAGTGCGCTAAAAAGCTCGGCGGGGTGTGGGAGGGGGGAGATCGAGACTCGGCCATCTACGTGTACGTTGTACGTATATATGTGTACAGGAGGCAGGAGACGCGTATACGCGTACACATGTAAAGCCAGACAGACGAGAGCAAGTTTCGAATCGAGTTAAGAATTAAAAGGGGTATCGATCGTCCAACTCTCGCCGCCACGCCGGAGTCGATATACGAGAATGGGGCTAGTGGCATTTTATTTTCCTTTTTTTTTCCTTCTCTCTCCGAGAGGCTAGACTTCGTCTAGATAGGAAAACTTTGAAGGAAAGAGTGAGAGGAGGGGGGAGGTCTGCCCGACTTTTAAAAGCCAGAAGTGCAGCCCAGACGGCCGAGCCGCCGCTTCCGAAAGTCTTTTCATCTTCTGGGACGGCTATGGGGATTGCGCGTTAGTGTGTACGTATAATATATACGTATGCGCTTTACAAATTAAATGGGGCAAAAGCGTCGTTCGACGGACGAAGCTCACGGCGGCTGATGCTTGTTTTGAGTGTTTATACGGGGAGAGGGTGTGGGCGGCGAGTCTGAATGCACTTCTGGCACACTCTGGAGTGAGAGAGAAAGAGAGACTTGGAGATGTGAAAGTTTTTGATACCCAGCAGGGGGCTGGTGATGTGCTTTTATCTCGTAAATGACGGGGGATGTTTGAATGGGACGTACTTGATGCGCTGCTGAAATGGAAATGCACTGGATATAATACCTCGTACACACCCCCGTAACGCATCTTGAATTTTTCAGGTCACTCGAAGTGAGGGGGGGGGGGGGTCTTGAAATTTTGAAGCAAAGACATACGACCAAGTATGTACGAGCAGTATTGAATTTCGCGAGCAATAATTTCATTCTGATCCCAGATCAACGACCACTCGCTCGACTCCTCGACTCTGCACACATGACATTCGACGTTTTCCCAAATTCGCCCAGTAGCAGGAGCAGCAGCATCAAAACAGCCCACTCGAATTACCGCAAATCCCCAAACAGTAGGAAGCCCCTAGTCAGCAAAGAATCAACTCAAAGCCACATCGAAGAAAGCAAACAAACGCAGCATTATACCCTCAGCCTCTCTTCACCTCGTCTTATACGTCTCTCCTTTCTTCTCCCCCCCCCCCCGGATTCTCTCGTCAAAGACGATCGACAGCCGTTCCAATTGAAGCCGCGCAACCGTGTGGGCTTTTCCATCTCCCTTTGATTCCAAAAGAGAAAGAGAAAGATAGAGAGGCACACAGCGGAGAGAGAGAGAGGGGACGACGAGGTTACCGAGAGATAGGGATAAATCCCCCGGACACGCTGATACCGCGACTACGCATTAGCTGAAAGTCCTCGGCTGCTGCTGCCTGTCGCTCTTAGCTCGAGATTATACAGACGTATACGGGCGGCTCTGTGATGCCGCGTTCGGAGATTAAGGTGTGCCCCAGAGTTGCCCACCTCGCGCAGAGAGAGAGAGAGAGAGAGAGAGAGATCAGGCGTATCAGCTGCGGGACACGACACCGCAATCTCTCTCCCCTGATGCTCATCCAATTCGTTGCGGATATATATATCGGCCGCGAGAAGAGGAGATGCGTTCGGAGCAGCTTATCTGCTTAATCGCGAGGTAAAGGGATTTTTAACGTTGGAGCATAACTCTTCTCTGGGCTATTTATGCACAGTGAATGGGAGCAATCGACCAGCGACGACGAGTCGTGCGTGTGTCTATAGTCTGCGTTAAAAAAAAGGGATGAGGGGCAGGGAGGGAATTACACATCATCGTTCGCGAGAGAATCGCCCGGTGTGTGTCGCTTCGAGGGTCTCAATGGCAGCGCTATACACGAGCGAACCTCGCCCGGGATGAAAAAAGGGGGAAGACCGATAGCGCCGCTCATTGAAAACGAGCCTCGAATGGCCGTATCGACGGGGGTGTCATGCGTGTAGGTATACAGGTATATATTTTTCAGCAGCGCCCGAGCGACGACGTGGAATTAAAGCCGCCCACGCGCTTCCAAGTCGGAAAATGAACGAGCGATCGGGCTCTAATTCGAGGACAAACGCGTGCGTTTCGTCCTCGCGTCGCCGTTGGGAAGAAAAAAATTTTTCTTCTTCGAGCCGCTCGACGCAGCCTGTATACGCCGAGCTCGAAGCGAACGTGACTCCGGCGATAAGACGGTTTATATAGGGGGGTAGGGAGGGAGTCGTCTCCTCTCCTCGGCTTTATTAGGACAGCCCCGGGAAGATCATTTTCGCGAAATTGCGAGACGAGCTATGCGGCCGGAAACGCGATAAGCGCAGCGCGATGTGCCCGAACGGCCTGGAAGCGATTGCGCCCGGCCGAGAGAAAAAAAGTGTTATGCGACGCGAGCCGTATCTCTATACGTATATAACGTAGTCCTTATACAAAGGGGAATGTCCGCATCTCGTTCGGTCCCGTCTTACGTATATATACATATATACGCCGCAAATTAACATCTCGAGCTTTCACTGATTGATCGAGCGAATCTCAGGGGTTGTGAGGAGGAGGGGAGGGGCGTGTGTATACAGATATATAGAGCGGCGCGGTGAGGAAAAAAATTTCAATCTACATACCTCCGCGCAGTTCCGCATCAATTATTCAGAGCGGCGAACGGGCTCTCCACTTGGCGCAATAACTCAATATAAAGGCGAGCGCTGAGAGCCGGGCGCGCGCGCGCGAGAGAGAGAGGGGGAGGGGGGGAAATAAGGCGTAAGTGCCGGTCTAATTGATAAGAATTACTCCGGACTGCTGGGCGCGCTGACCTTTTTTTCCTCCTCTTTCTTGCTCTCTCGCTCTTTCTTTTTGGTAATGGAGCGCGCGAGTCGCGGCCGGGGGGGGGGGGGGCTGGGAATTTAATTGCCTCCGGGGGTATGATTTCTTCTATGCCTGTTCCCTTTCATTTCTTCGGCGCTGCTGGCTCCTCGACGACGACGGCGGCGAGCTTCTCGCTCTCGAGAGGGCGGACTTATTGGAAAGTGGGATTGGAGTGTGTCGTCGTTGCCGCCGTTGCGAGTCACGTAACGGAGGGTGTCCGGTGTGTTTAATTAAAGTCGTTGTAACAGTTGTGTGGCGCGAGAAGGGAAGGGAGGGTGGGCGAGAGGGAAGGAAGTGAAAGCTTGCAGTTCACTCGGCTCTCGGGATTTCTGGGCTGGATTTTTTTTGGAAAATTTCATGACAGGCTCGCGTCGCCCGCCAAAATGTAAATTGGACGTCGTCGTCGTCGTCGTCCCGGGGTATATGCGCTTTGCTTAAATTAAGGAGGACGAAATCACGTGAATATATACGGCGTCAGCCTAAATATTCCAATGTGGAATTTGTCCGATGGACTGTGCGAGAGAGAGAGATACGATGATCCTCGTACTCGTCGAGTTTGCACTTTTCACGCGATATAGCGCTCTCGCGTGCTATCGCTGAAGTTGGGCTCAGTTTTCGGCGGAAAGTTTTTTCTGAGAGAGAGAGAGAGAGAGAGAGGCGCCTTGAGAGTCGGAGTGAAAATCGGAATAGATTTTTAAATCTCAGGAGATACCGTATCAATTTTTTTTTCAAAATAAAAAACTTTCGTATACATTAACAATCAAATTAAAAAAATATTGTTAAAATGATAAAAAAAAACTCTCTCGGTTACTCCTCCATTACAGATCACGTTGCCATCGTCAATTCCATCGCCAACCAAAGCCCGATGCATATCAACACCATTACCTCCCCCACGCAGTGAACATCCGACCAGTAAATTCCAAAATATTTGCAGAAAAGCAGCGCGCGGCCGAACTTCATCATCAAGCGTGCGTGAAAAAGTAAATCTCTGTCTCGAACAAAGCTCCGAGAGACTCTCTGTATATGCGCATTGTATGTACATGTATATACGTGTGTGTGTGGGACTAGCAACTCAGCGAGGCGAAGCTAAGCGTCTCTCGCCCGGGCCGCAAGCTCTCCTCGTCCGGGGGCACCGCAATCTATTTGCTGCAAACAGCATTATCCACTGGATTCTTTCTCGGCAAACGGAGAGAGAGAGAGAGGCAGGGAGAGAGAGAGAGAGAGACCTGACTTCCCGCACCCCTGTACCGAGTGTGTTCGTGGCAGTGTCTGACATAAATATCAGCAAACACGTTTCCCTCTCCTCGACGCAGGGAAAATTCTCTCCCGAAATCGATCTTTCTTTTTTCTTCTAATCGCTTCTCTGCGCGCGTCGCTCTCGCGCCTTCTTTCTTTGCCGATGACGTTCGCTTATTGTTGTGTGCGTGTATATATACGCGCATAAAAGCTGCGAGTGTAACGATCGGCGCGAGAGTTATGTAGTCACGGCGTGACTCGACGAGAATAAAAGAGGAAAAAAATCAAATTTCGTATTCGAGCTCGATCGATCACACGCGCGCCGCGGAGGAAGACTCGAGATGTGTGTGTCTATATGTATATATAATATCTGGGAGTCGAACTCGATTGTGAGGGAGCGTTCGTCGTGACGTAAAGAATCATTTTTACAGCTTTACAAACGATATATACTGCCCGCACCACTCTTATTTCGATGATTTATCAATTTGAATAAAACGCTTCGTCCATTAGTCTCTCCCCCCGCCCTCCCCCCTCTCTCTTTCTTTGGAGATTCCGCGTATATATATACATGCGAGTATACGTGTGTGTCAGTGCTATCTCTTCTCTGCAGACGTAATACGCACACACAGAGACACACACCGGTCCGTGGGAAACTCGAGCTAAACAATGACGTGGAAATCCGATAAGACGATATAAATACGAGTAGCCGAGCGCTGCGCGCACAAAAGATCTCGGATTTTTCACGCAATCTTATAACGCACTCGCCGTGCTATATAGACTCCAGAGCGGGGGGGGGGGGGGAGGCCGGAGAAGGTGTAGTGAGCCGTTGCGCTCTCTCGCATAAAGCGCGAGGTATTAACGGGGAGAAAACACGGCTTTTGACTTTCCGTATATATATATTTCATGTACCTATACACATACACACACACACACACACACACACACACGAGTTGAACCGGAAATCCGCTTGATTTTCCCGGGGCTTCTCCGCGCGCTGCTGAATTAAACGCCGAGGGCAGCTCTCTCGTGCGAAGCTACTGCTGCTTTGTGTGTGTGTGTGGGTGTAATGCTTTATTTATACGGAGAAAATGCGGATGGATTATTTCTGCGCGCATTTGCACAGTGGAAACGTAAGCGTAAATACGCGATTTAGCCGAAAATTCGGGAATGGTAAATTACGCTCCTTCGTCATCGCGTTTGTTTAGGGGAAGGGGGGGGGGGAGAGGCGGTGGGAGGCAAAGAAAAAAATGAAAGAATATCCTACTTACTCCTATCCCCGCGGAGTTGAATCCCTCGTTACCTCTCGTAATATAAAGCTACACACACGACATATATACATAAATATGCGCAGCATTAGCCGAGCGCGAAATTCAGCCCAACTTCATCAGCGCTACGAGCCAAAGGACTCTTTTGGCTTTGGTCCCGGCGTAGTTGTAGTAGTAGTAGTAGTCGTGTGTTTTTGCGGTTGGCGCATTTATCGAGCGGCAGTCGTCAGCGAAAATTAAGCCTCCGGCCTTGTGTGTACGGGCACCTCAGGGCTCGACCTCGACGTATGTATATCTCGATCTCCGGATGGGACACTGGGGAGAGAGAGAGGGAGACAAAAAAAATCGTTTCGAGCGATGCTACATACGCTCTATTCTCTTTTTCTCGGCTGAAAATAATACTACGCGCGCTAAGAGAAAATCGTGGGGGATACACAGCGAGGAAAAGCGTAATGTATATAACAATGCTTCGTTGGTTATGGGCAATCGCGGATTCCGCTTTGGCGGAAATAATTGGTCTGGAATAGATTCAAAGAACACGGGATCATTAATTTCTCGTTTGGATGTATTGTGTTTGTAACACGTGGCCATTAAACGTGGACCGACGCCGCCGCCGCCGGCCCGTTGACAAAAGCGGCGAAACTATTTCGAGATTAAATTACTCCGACAGAATTCTTGTTTGTTGTAGCTGCTGCGTGTACACACGCGGGGTATAAATTGAAATGGTTTCGTGTGGGGCTCTGGGTAAAGGCGAGTACGAAATTAAAATCGAGCGACGTTTACGATTGAGAACGTCGATTGTTCGAGCTTCATTTTCGTCATTTTGTCGCGCGATAAGGACATTTGGTGATTGTTTATCGAAGCAAGTGTCAACACGACACGTGTAAGTGGTATATCGAAACCGGTAATTGCGACTCTGCGCAGTCATTTGAATTTGCGATTCATCGCGAGCAATTGATTGCGACCATCAATTCGCGTAGGAACGAAATTTAAAAATTTACGCGCGCGGTATACAACAAAGTAAAATGTCCAAAAATTTTATCCTTGTTATCCCAGGTAGAATTTATCGCGTATCCCCGGAAAAGACCACAGGTGGCGCTTACGTCCACACTTTACCGAGCCGTACAGCACTGCAATTTTCCCCGAAATTTTATGGGACAATTCCTTTCGGAAAATCCGAAAAATTCCTTTCCCCCCCCCCCCAAAAGTGTCGTATACGTGCACATTTTGAGAAAATCCCCGTCTAGCGCCCGCGAGCGTGAGATGATATTTAATTAAGTTTGGAAAGAATAAGTAGACGCCCTTCGTGAATAATTTCGCTGCCGCCTGTAGTTGACAAGCTTGACGGCCCTCGGATTAGGCGAGACCAGCTCCAGGACGGCGAAGCGATTTTTCTGTATTACACGCGAACTGTGCCGAATTTCCGGCGAATTGAAATTTATGTCGGTCCTTTTCCGATATACGTATACACGATATGACATTGTTCTTCAACAATCTCGAATCATTATTTTTCCGGACAAGCATAGTGTGCGGTTCCTGCATAATTGACGCGAAAAAGAAAACCGAACATGACGAGTCTACTCCCCCCCCCCTCCCCACCTCTCCGATTGGGCGAGATCCATTATTCAAATGGTGAAACATACACACGCACATACATAGGGCAGCGCCGGGCAATCAATTCTCGGCGAAAGGAGCCCAAAAAACACTTTTTTCTTTCCCCGAAAAAAGCAGCGCCTACATCATTGATAACCCCACCGCCGCCCACTATTTATTTCCATTTTCTCTCAGAAGGAGGAGGAGGAGGAGGAGGAGGAGAGAAAAAAAAGCGGAGAGCGCGTCGCCGAGACCCGGCGCTACATACACTCTCTCTCTCTCTGTACATAAGCGGCGCGAGGCTCTTATTATATTGATGGCGCGTCGTGGGGGCGCGCGAGACTGCGCGCCTGAAATATCCTCGCGATTTTCCGACAAAGCGCTCGCGCTCGCCCAAAGTGCTCGTGAATGATCTCATTTTTAACGCGGCTCGAGCTCCAAAGAGGGAGACAGAGGAGGGGGGGGGGCAGGCTGTTTTATCCCCTTATTCGAGCGGGCTGTATTCCGAGAGCCTGTCACCGCAGCAGCCCACGCGGACGAGAGAGAGAGAGAGGCGAGAGAAGCTTTGGTTGAAGGTTATTGTTTTCTTCCTTTCCGCACTTTCCCTTTGTTTCCTTTTCGGCCGAGGGATCGTAGCGGATTTTTTTTTCTCCGCCGCAGCCGCGCAGATATACAGTTGATAAATATTGCGAGGGACACGCCGGCGTGACGACGAGAGCTTGCGGCCGATCGAGCAGGCCGATAGCGTCGGGGCCGCATACGCGCAAACTGATTGAAATTAAAAGCCCGCGCGCGTATGTATAACGTGTACAGGAGAGAAATTTAATTAAAGCGCCGACTATGCACAACGTTCCCCGCGAAAAAAAGTGCGGAAAAAGAAGGAAGTATAATACGCATCGATCGACGACGACGATGTGCCATGTAAAGAGCCAGTGTGTATACAACGTCGTCCTCTACGCGTTTTCTCTCTCTCTCTCTCGCGAGGGCGCACTTACACGACGATACGGCGAATTTTAATTGACGTACGAGAGCTTTTTTTCGGGGTCTCTCTCGGCTGCGACGGAGCAGCAGCAGCTGCGTCGCGGCAGCTACTCCGCAATAAAAACGAAGCGCGCGACGACAAAGGAGAGACTGCGAGAGAGAGAGAGCCGAAAAAACAAGTTCGAGCGCCATAGTCACACACACACACACACACATATACGCGCGAAAGGCATTCCACGCGAGAAAAGAAAAAGAACGGCGCGGCGGCGAGAGCGTCGAGGAAATGAAAAATGTCTGCACGAACGCGCGTAAAAATCCGCGGCGTTTGACGCCGGCGGGCGCTCGGGGAAATCGTCAAAGCGCCGCGCGCCCCCCCTCCGCGACATTAAAGCCCGGCGCTTGAGTATTCTTCTCTCATTGCCGGTAACGTCGCTACGCTTTTATTCGTTTTCGAGTCCGCGGCGGCTGGGGGGGGAGGGGCTTTCCGCGCTTTGTGTCTCTCTTTCTCATCTCCTTCGCGCTCGGGAGTGAGAGAAGGACCGAAATCTCGAGCAGCTCTCCTCTCGACGCTGCGCGAGCGCGCGGTTGAGAAACATTGGGTGTGCAAGCTTTTGATAATACGATTGCGCGGGATGACGATCGCTTTGTTTCGCTGTACGCGGGGGGAGTGTATATAACGCGTGTTTCGCGGTGCTTAATTTTTTCGAACCGCGGTTTCGAAATGATCGCGTAACCGGACGCTTTTATCGCGAGCGCGAGCCGTTATAATGTATACCGGCTGCTGCGCGTTTCCGGATTTATCTACGCCCTGTTTAATGGGCCAATTTACGTCGCTGCGCGTCGCAGTCAAAGCCGCGGCTCGTCGCGCCGGGAAATTTATTGCTTTTCATTTGCGTTTTACGCCGCGAGCATTTTTTAATTCCTCTCTATCTCTATTCTCTGGCTCTCCCTCTCCGAGAGAGCGAATTATGCGTTCGTTTGCCCCTTTTCGGTTTTGGGACTAATTGCGCGATGATAAAGCCGAGTAAAATGCATTTGGATGATTTAACGGCGATCCGCGCGCGGCTTTGCGTAATTTATCGCGCGGGAATAAAATTCATTTGGGACCCGTCTCTCTCTCTCTCTCTCCCACTCTCTGCGACGTTATTAATTAAATTTTTCGTTCGCTGCGTGTCGCAGCGACGCGTCGCATATCGGGAGCGTCGTTACACAGCGGAAACAGCTTGGCGATCGGCAGAAGCGTGCGGGCAACAAATTACTCGAAATTTCAGCGAGAGAGCGCGCGCGCAGCTATAAAAATCGCATCAGAAACGCATTGAAACTCCCTTAAATTTTCAACTTAACATTCCTATCGCTCATCTCGCGCATGAGGACCGGTGTATAGTACGGCGCGCGATAAAAAGCGGCTGCACTTTATTCGCGCACGTGCGGCGCGCGGCAGGTTAAGGGCGCGCGAAAAATTCACCCTCGCGCAGTCGTTTTCGTCCCTTCGATCTCTCTCTCTCTCTCTCTCGCTCGTTCTCTTTCGCGTTACTGAATCGAGCCATTAGCAGCTCGGCCCGTCGTCCAAGATCGTCAATATATATAGAGGATTTAGGAGCCCAATAAAAAAAAGCTCGAAGGGGGGGGGGGGCGACTTGACGAGCAAGCGGTTTTCGCGCTCGTAAGCTGTGGTTATACATGTATTTTTCCGGAGAAACGAATTGGTTGGTCTTCCTATCGATTTTCGATTGCGGATTCAGTAGCATATGCTATGCACGCGTACGGCCATTGACATTTTATTTTATTTACATGCCACAAACGATACGAACGTATACAATAGTTTTATCGTCAAGACAAAGACACACATTACACGACGAGTCGATTCAGAGAAAAAAAAAACTTATTTTTTAAAATAAGCCACCCTCGCGCAGCCCTCGAAAAACAATCGAAAGAAACGCATCTCCTCTCCTCCCCCTATAATACACTCCTCGAGACCGAGAAAAAGCCCGTACACACAGAGCGCCCTTGCGCACGTTTTTGCGCGCGCGAGCGCGAGAGAGAATATCCCGTCGTCGCGTGTCGACGGCCATATAATTCCACTTTTTCTCTCTCTTCCTCCGCCGCCGCCGTCCCCCCTCGCGCCGCAGTGTAGGTAAGGTTTATCTAAGCCCCGCGCGGCTGTGCGTGTGCAGCGCGCCTCGCGCTAAGTGGTCCTATTCAGACCGAACGCTCGCGCGCGCGCGGCCGTTTGAAAAGTGCGGGCGCGCGGCGGTCGCCCATTCAGGCGATTCTCCCCGGGCTTAATCCAGATTTTCCTCTCAATGCCGTCGACACGCACGAGAGAGCGAGAGCAAAAGTCGAGCGGGCCTCGGAGTAGCCGGAGAGAGAGAGAGAGATTAATCGCTCGGGAATTTTTTCGCTTTATAACTTATAGCGCGCGCGATGCCCGGGAATATAATTCTCGAGGAAAAAAGTAGTATCGCAATAAAAACGTAAGAATCGAGCGAGCGCACGCACACAGACGAGAGAAAGGGAAAAAATGTATTCTCGTCGTATTGTGTGTGTGTGTGTGTGTGTCTCTAATTTATACGATCGGCGCGAGAGGAAATGAAAGTCTCGCGTGAGGCTTGTTACCTGCTCTGTTATACAATTTTTTTACGGCTGCGCCGAACGATTTTATTAGCGCGGCTGCGAGTTAAAATGCCGTAGGAAAAATTTTAAGTCGAGGCAGATATATATACGCGGTAAAAAAAAAAAATATTCGCGAAACGACATATATACACCTACGTACATAACGTGTGCGTTTTGTTGGTCAACGTTACCTTGCGAAGCATCTCTTCGAGGGACTCCATGTCGAGGGCGGAGTTGTTGTTCTCGGTGGTGACCGGCTGAACCATTTGTCCGGGTGTTGGGGTCGTCCTCGCTGTCACGAGGATCACACGCACTGATATCACGAAAACCAACGCTGAGGCTGCACACAGTGTATTATCCCGCGCGCGCACACACCTACTGCTCTCCTCTCCTCTCCCCCATATCGGCCCACAGAGGAGCTTTCGTTTTTTTCTTTTCCTTTGTTTATCTCTCGATCACCTGAGTCGTCCACTCGGACGATCCTTTCTTCGTCCGTACTTATACGTCGCCTGACTTTATATTTTTTTTTATCGCGGCTCTCGTTGAGGGATTAGTAGTTGGCCGAGTCCCTTAGGTCACCCCCCGGCATTTCCTTATCTGCAATTGCACGACGAGGTGGAGAGGATGGCAAGTGTCAAGAGCTTTTACCGACTGTTTTTCCCCGTCTCTGTCCCGCAGCAGTCGCTAATTAACGCGTCGCTACCACGCGGCCGCGAGGCGAGTCGATGCGCCGCGCGTTGGGGGAGAAAGCGAGAGGATTCACTCGGTTGGTGAAAAGACGCGGGAGATTATCGAGCCGACGAGATTCCAGAGGAGGGGGGTTGAATAATAAAGAAAAGTCGGGAGCGAGGAGGAGGGGAGGGAAAGGGAGAGAGAGAGAGAGAGAAAACAGAGCATATACGCGAGACTCGAGGCTAGTCCGACGTCGGCCAAAAAGACAAAGTACTGGCTCTCAGGCGACGCGTAATTTATACGGCCGGTTAAAATAGTCCCTCCACGTTAAAATGAAAGATATATCCACGCGTAGAGTCGTCGCGAGCGAAATACACACAGCCGAGCGAGAGAGAGAGAGAGGAAAGTCGCTTTTCTTTAACGTACATGCAGAGACACACGCCGAGAGATAGAGAGGGAGAGGGGGAGTAAGTCCTCTCGATATCCTGAAGGGCGAGAGCTTTATTAGCGCGGGACACGCGACGCCGTAATCGGCGAGCGAGTGGCCACCGCTCGAGCGTGTAATCGATGCATCGCTATGTACGCTGCGCTATTCTTACTTTTTCTTCCCCCCCCCCCCCCGCTATATACGCGGACTCGTGTAAATATCAGCGAGTGTACACAGCTCGTGGAACGAGCGGAGCTTTGATATCGCCGACGCGAGATCGGGACGATATTGTTTTTTTCTCGCATTGTTTATCGCACAATTTTCCGTTTCGCTCAACTGCGTTTATACGCCGATAGTCGCCGTGTTCGATTGCGCGACACGACGACTATAGTCGACGTAAATTACTGCCGGAATTAGGATCTACGCTGCCGAGAGAGAGATACGTATAAACCCCCTCGACTAGAGCCGCTTATCCAAATTGCTCTGTACAGCAAGTCGCATCGATGTGTATCAGCGACGACGAAGCGGCAGTTCTCTCTCTCTCTCTGCAGCGACTCTTAAAAACTTGAAGCAAGAGCGCGGGCGGCGCTCGATCTGAGGGAAGAGCCTCGGGGGAGAAGTTTTCAAGAAGATTTTAACGTGTTTACTTCGTAGAACGCGGACGGCGATGGCGCCAAATTCAAATCGGCGAACTAGAGCAAGAAAGAGAGAGAGAGAGAGAGAGATAGCCGGAGGGCGAGAGGCAGAACAATGCGAGAAACAATCGAGCTTCCATTAAACTTGCAGCGCGGCCATTATCGTAACATCAGAGAAACGGCAATTGACCGTATCTGCGCTTCTCCGCGCGTATAATACTTTTCCGAGTTGAAACGCTCGGATCTCATCTCTCGCGCTGCTGCTGCTCTCTCTATATACGTATAAGCGTGTAAGGCTTGGCTTTAAGCACCGCTAAACTTGCGGGACTAAATTTTAATGCGCGCGGCTCTCACTCGCAAACTTGTGTCTCATTCGACGCCGAGTCTTTACTTACATCGCCAGACGTGCCCGTCGTTTCGACTTCATTCAAGCCTCGCTCTCTCTCTCTCGCATCCCGACGAGCCAACAAATTAATTCTCGAATCGGCTAATGAAGAGCCGCGCTGACTACAACGCCGCGTACGTAGTACACCGTGTACACGAGTGCAGTGCAGCAGCAGCAGCAGCCACGATAGTGCAGTGTGTGCAACGGGCTATACACACACGCAGCAGCAGCGACGCCGGCAATAACCCTAAAATTTTGCCTGTCTCTCCTAAATCTTTCGGCTCTTGCGCGTACACGCGTTCGTTAGCGCGCGCGCGCGCGAAAGGAAAGCCACGGGCCACGACGATCGTTCGAGACAATTTGGCCTGGCACAGTGACTACGACGACGACTGGAGAGGCAGTAATTCAGCTGCTGCTGCTGCTGCTGCTGCGCCGTCGCTGCTGCTGCCGGGGATGAAGAAGCGCGCGTGACGAGAGAAAAGAGAGGAGAGCGCAGAGAGTCGGCTCGAGAGAGAGAGACGCCGGAACGAGAGGAGGAGACGACGCTGCGAATGTGAATGGACGCGAGGAAGTGAGGGGCACGTGTGCGAGATGACTGCCGCTGCTGCTGGCCGTCGTTGCGCGTGTAGATTCGCGTTTCTGTGTGTCTGTGGCAAGCCGAGAGCGAGGACGAAGTTCGAGATGGCGAAACGGATACGAGAGGGAATTCGCAATTTGTTTGTTGACGAGCTGTGGAGCGAAACGTGCGCTCTGAGAAAAATTACTTGATGAAAATTGCGCGCGCGTTGAGTAATCGCTGAGTAACTGCGTAACGCGCAACGTCTTTATTTAATTTTCTAAAAGTGTAGGCTTAATTAAGCTATGTCCATTACTCGGTGTATTCTAGGACATGCCGCATTGTCTATGCTTCACGAGAATTGAGAAAGAATAAAATAGCGAAAGTCAGCGGCCAACCGAAATCAGTCGCCCGTAAGCGCATGAAAAGACGCACATACCGCAGAAAAACACACGACACACGCAAAAACACACGCGAGTGTTAATTGATACGCGAGAGCCGCAGCTCCTACGGCGGCTAAAGTCCCTCCTGAAAAAACAAGCTCGAAAAGAAGAGAAAAAAAAGCCGCAAGCGAACCCTAGACCGAAAACCTCCTCTCTCGCGCGCACACTGCATCGCCATAATACACACGCGGCGCACAGAGAGCGAAAGCAGAAAAAGAGAAGAGAGAGAGAGAGAGACACGGAGTCAAAGGCGCGGTGCGGCGCTATACTATTTCGAGATGCGAGTATTTTTACAGCCTCCTCGTCGGTGCAGGGCTTGTTCTCCGAAAAACGAGGAGACGCTTCCTGTCGCGACTTGTGCCGCGGAAAAGCCGACGCCACAGTATTATATTATACACAGTCGATAACGCGCTCGCGCCTCGTCAGCTAATGATTCGGCGCGAAAAAAACAATATATTTATGTGCTACTCCCCCCTCCCCCCTCTCCGTGCGCACGTCCGACTCCGTTATTTTTTCCGGAAGACGTAATATCGGAGACACATGGGAAATGCCGCGCCGCTCGCTACTTCCATTTATTTTTGCGCGCGCGGGACTCCCTCCCCCCCCCCCCCCGCGTTCGCGGATCGATTAATAATTATTGCCGCGCGCGCGCGTGTCTGTGTACGCCCGTGTATACGTGTATAGGAGAGCCGAGCTTACGGTGTTTAGCCGGAGAGAGCGCACAAGTTAATTGTGAGCGGTGTGAGCTGCCGCCGCCGGCGGCGGGTATTAAATGAAATACCGCCGCCGCCGCTGCTGTTGTGGCTGCTGATGAAAAAGCGCGCGCCCTGGCTCTATTGCGAGAGAGGCTCTACTTCGCTGATGTGTGAAGCGCGCGCTCGTTTTTTTTTTTTTTTTTTTTACCGACTGTTAGACAAACTGGCGGGGAAAAAAATATGCGGGGATTTTCGATTAGCCGGGGGAATTAATCTTTTTTATACGTTTCGGGGATGGGCTCTTGTTGCGGGAGAATTAGCCGCAGTTCGTTTGTCGTGCGGGGAAAAGTGTGTTGTACGGTCGAGGACTTGTTGATAGCGGCGAGACGGGGAATTGAGGATTATTGGAGAGACGCGGCGATCGGAAGAATTTGAATTTCCCGCGCTTTTTCAAGCTCCAACACAGCGAGCATAGGATGTAAGTGAGAAAATTTTGATTTGGTAGTTGCTGTGACTCGTCATAGTCACTGTATCGGTGAATAATAACGATGATTACAGCGAAATTACCGTTGAATTAAATCTTATCGTTTTACGCTCGGACGGAAATCCGCAAAGACGTGCCCACGAGTCGACGTAGAAAAAACTAGCGAATTAAGGTGGAGTTCTACCAAACTTCTTAACTTTTTTATTTAGTACTAATATTTTTTCAAATTATTATTTGGTTTGGTATCTTATTTGGTACGATAAAATAAGGAGGATTTCTAGAAATATTGCAAGTTTATTGTTAAAAATTACGCTTTCTTTGGAAAGCACTGGTTTTCAATTTAGACTAACTAACCAAAAAAATTTATGAAACCAAGCCAAATAAAGTTACGAACTCCGATTTACAAAAAAAATCTTTAACAGTATCCTATTAGTCGGTAAAGCTTTTATTTAAAAATTCAATTTTTCATTTTTCAGAGACAGTTGGAGATTTTTTATTATAAATCAGAGTTCGTACTTTATTCGGCTTGGTTTCATAAATACTTTGGTCGATTTAAATTGAAACCCAGTGCACAAGAGACTTTCCAAAGAAAGCGTAGTTTTTAACAATGAATTTGCAATATTTCCGTTAATAAACCGTTAAAATAGCTCAAAATTTACAAATCGTCCTTACTTTTCGTACCAAATAAAAGTACGAAATTTGAACAAATATTAGTACTCAACAAAAAAGTTCAGAAAAACGGTAGAACTCCACCTTAAAGCTGAAACACGAGCAGCAACAGAGTAAAAGCTTCGGCGAAAAATCGGCATGAAAAAAATAAGAAGAAAAACTAAAAGGAACGAGACGCAGAGCACACATCGACTGGAAAACCGTGTAATACACATATACACACCGCCGCCACGATCCTCGCGATTCCTTATCGACTGGATTCCCGCAGCCACTCGACTGCAAGCTTGCTTAACGTGTCTGCGCGGGGCTCGTAAATCCACGAACGACTGCCGCGGATAAATTTTTTTTCTCCTTCTCGCAGCAGCCGCTTCCCTTCCCGGTTAAAATGGAAATTTCGCGAGTGTCGCGCTCGCGCTCTACCCAAGTTATTTAATTACCATCGGCCGTAGAGCGCGCAGAGTCGCGCGACGGGGAGGGGGGGGGGAAGAAAAAATTTCGCGAAACTTTCTTTCTCCCCTATCCCCCCCACCCTCCGTTTTTTCTTTTATATCCCGCACATCTTCGATTGTAGAACCAACTGCCGTAAATCGGCTCGGGCGCAGTAAAAAGGGTTTTACGATTTTTAGTTAACATCGGAGATATATATATATATAGGTGCGCGCGCGCTTTATCGCTCGTTCTCTTTCTTTCCTATTTTTCTTTTTTTACTGCGTCATTAGCAGGATCCTCCTCTCTTGAAAATCGTCCAGAGGTCGATGCGGCGTACACTACACGCATTGGACGACCTTAGCGTATCGTCGTGCGCGAAAAAAATTCCTGCGGCCGCGCTGTACTTCATTGAATAAATTATGCCGAGAGCCAACAAACGTTCGTTCTCTCGCTTTTTTCGGCTATTTCCGCGTACGTATACTCGCGCGTCCACTGCGCAGTGTTCTCCCTCGGTTTTTCTGGCTCGGACTCTCGCGCTTAATAGCCGCCCTCCTCGTCCTCCTTTTTGCGGGAGAAAATTATTGTTAACACGGCTATAACTTAACGACGAGAGAGAGAGAAACACGGTCTCCCCCGTATAAATTTCCGAGCGCAAGGAGGGGGAATTAATTCGTTCGCTCCTTCCTTTTTTTGCGGCACGCGCGGCTTGACTGATTGGACTTTTTCATTCTCTTTGCCGAAGCCGCGTGTGTGCAGCTCCACTGCGCTCGACGATTTCATTGGATTACACATGGCGCGGCGAGAGACGAGCGACCGCGTGCGCGGCAAGAAATACGCGCGCTTTAATTTAATCGAGAACACTTTGCTATCGAATTATCGACCCGGAGAGAGAGAGAGAGAGAGAGTACCGCCGCGGATTTGCATAAGCATAATTGCGCGCGCGCTCGAGTCTCGTACGACGCATTTGAATAATTTATTTCTTTCGCCCCAATTGTTAATAAGCAACAGGCGTCGCCGTCGCGTTGCGAAACGTTAATTAACCAAATGAATAATCCGCTGGATCAGCCGGTGTGTTTGTATATTATGTGCGCGTTACGTTTTTCGTATTATGCATAACCGACGAATTCAATATCATTATGCGCCGCGTCGACGCGACTCTGCTACATACAACGCGAGTTTATTATAATCGAGTATCGCGGAATTATTTACAATCCCCCTCGCCCTCCCCCCTTCCCTTCTATCATCTCGTAGCGCCGATGTATTAAGGCACGCGCGCGCGAGCAGCGGTGTAGAAGCTTTTTTCCGCCTCCCCCCTCCCCCCGCCGTTTTCTCCTTCCCAATAAAGTAGCTGATACAAAACTGGAGAAGAGGTACGAGCAGACAGGCTGCACACCGTGGTCTCGCATATTTTACGAGGTAGAAAAAAAAGCTCTCGCGCGACTCCGTCTTTTTTCTCGTCGTCGTCGTCGTTGCTCGTCGTCGTCGTCGCTGCTGCTGCTCGTCGCGCGCGAGTGCACGAGGTGGAAATTGTCGCTGCTGGCAATAGCTGCCGGCTCCGAGGATTATCGAGAGGAAAAAAAAATTGGAGGAGGAGGAGGAGGGAGCCAATTAATAATTCAGCGTTTTTTTTATCGGAGGGGGTGGCTTATTTGCGAGGAAAACAATTTGCAAGCCGAGGGTCTCGCGCACTGCGTCGGGATGAGCTTATACGCGTCGACGGGCTTCGACGCGTTTCCAGCGAGATAATGCGCTGGAGCGACGAATTTTACAGGAAGGGGCGACGTTACACCGCGCGGATTATTGCCGTGTTCCATTAAAACGGACTTTTGGGTTATTGAGGGATCGCGGACGCGTGATATTAATGCATGTCGAGATAAATACTAAAATGGTTATTAATTCCAGCATTTAGGGGTAGTTGGCTTTGAAGTGGTCTGCTCGAACGTGACTTTAACTACTGGGAGGGTGGATACTGCGCGCGAGATGGTGTTTCTCTGTGAAGTTGAAAATTTTGATTCTTTACCGCTTTTAAAATTTTGTTTGAATAGCGGTAAGTCCTTTTTTCAAAGTACATTGGGCTCGAAAAAAAACTCATTTTCGCTAAAACATTAAACTGTATGCGGCAACTGAATATCACACGGGTAGTGCTTAACAATTTTTAACAGTTTTAGAAACGTTCTAGAAATGGTAAGTAACGTCTGCCGAAGTATAAAAATTTTCAATAGAATAATCCAAGTTTTATATAAAATTTCGAAATCAACCTTTCTCTCCGCGTTCTCACAAGCGTTCCGTCCCCGCGATTTTCTTTTACACAAATACCGGCGCACAATCGACGAGTCGGATATCGTAAATTAAATTCCCGTCCTCGATATATATTTCATTTCGTACCGAGAGCCACAAATCTCATCGAACCATATTTCCCTCATTCAATAAACTCCTATCTCATCGTCATCCGACAATGAAACAAAAAAGATAGAGAGAGAGAGAGAGAAAGAGAAGACTGATTTCCGATATCCCCGAAAAAAACAAAGCGCGCGAGAGACCCGTTTAAAAAACAGAAGCCAATCAGGCTTGGAAACGAAAAATCTCATCTGGCGCAGAATCCAATCAAGAGTATACAGAAGCGAAAGCGCAAAATATTTTCCAATTTCTGCTCTGGCTCTGTGTCTCTCTCTCCCTCGCCGTGTTTTCCACAACATTCATCGGCGGAAACAAAAGAGTGCCGTCGACGACGATTTCATTTCCATTCAGATAATCCGACCGTCTCTCTTTCTCGTTCTCACTATCGCCTGGCTCTGCCCGATACACACACGCCCGCGCGCACACCTTTTGTTCGCTTTTTGTGCCGTCGCGCGAAAAGGCGGGTTACATGACGGCAAGCAGCTCGACGACTCGCGCCGGCAGTGCCGGTATATCGACGGCTTAATTGGAAAAGGTCGCGGTGACGAAGGTGAAGTGTCTCGTGTGCAGTATATACACGCGTATACGCGCCGCGGAGGTAGTTGGCTTCGATATTAACGCGTCGATGGATTATTCGTTGCACTATATACGCGCACTTTTTCAATCTCGAGGAAATATCCCGGTCGCCGCCGCCGCGGACTGTTCAAATCGACGCGGAGAAAAGTTAAGGCGTTTATTAAATTACCCAAAGTATACCGGCCCGCCGCTATGGGTTCAGCAGAAAAGTTTTGCTCTCGCGGGCCCCGGGATGCGTATTCAAATTAATCTGCGATTGCGTTATAGAACTCATTTCAAACTGGCAGATTGAATCTCGCGCGAGTTTCCCAGCCGCAAACAGCAGGCCTGTGCTCGCGCTATCCCGACTATTTTCTGCTGCAGGATCGCAGAGCGAAAGGTTTTACAGGACGCAGCAGCACACGGGAGGACGATACCCGCACAAAAGCCGGGGGCAGGGGAGACAGAGCCCGGAGGAAAAGAAAACCAGTAAAAACCTCACTCCTTGACATTACCATCCTGCTCGACGGCAATGCGTGTATGTGTGTAAACAGGTTAAATGTATGTACAGCTATATCCGCGTCGACGTATCGTATACTCAGGTATAGAAACAAACGAGAGCACCGAACACTCCGCGAGATCGGCGGCGAACTGTATATCAGCGCATGACTCGCTGCGACTACTCGGGCGAGCAGAGCGTATATACGAAAGGGAGCGGTGCGCCGCTGCGGGCTTCTCACGGGCCACTGATGCTCCCGGCAGCGGAGTCTCGAGGCCGTGGCTCTCTCTCTCTCTCTCTCCCGCAGTGTCTCGCGGAGAGAAAGTGAGCCGACGCCGGCTAGAGCTGCGCGTGCGCCAGCCGAAATTCTATATAGCTGCAGCAGCGGCGGCGGCGGCAGTCGAGGGGAGGAGGCACACTGGCCGCGCGCGGGAGTGATGGGTTGTATGCGCCTCTTGGAGCATCGTCGCGATGGACGACGGTTGTCGTCCTCGCTTGTCTATAGATTGAAATTACAGTCCGTTGCGGAGGTAGAGAGAGAGAGAGAGAGAGAGAGATGAGCAACGGTGGAAGGGAAGGACAATCGCGGGCGTAAGCTTTTGTATATACGGAAAAGCGGGAAAGTAGGTCTTCCGTGGAGCGAGAGAGACGAGCTTGCGTGGATAATGGGTGCGAGGGAAATGGACAAAGAGCGAGCCGCGGAAAGCTCGGCCGTCCGATCGAAGCTGCGCTCGTACTACTGTCGGGGCTTCTTATATTCCGCGCTGCGATTCAAGGTTATTGTGCGGAAATGCACGCGAGCTCGCGCGGCCCAGTTGCCAAGCGCGTTACAATAGGCTCTTTCTCTCTCTCTCTCTCTCTCTCCGGCTGTCTGTAGCTCCGGTGGGAGAGAGAGATAGCGGCGGCACAATGAGCTTTGATGCTTAGAGCGAGCTGCGGCGCACACGTGTGCATTGTCGTATTGTGCCGAGCTACGACGGCGAGGAGAGAGAGAGAGAAAGAGAGTAAAGAGAAGCGATAATCAGTTTTGGGTTATTTTTAGGCTCAGAGCCGAGCCGCTTAGCTCTCGCGGTGGGGACGCGTTTATGCGTGCGAGAGAGAGAGAGAGAGTTGATGGACTGGAAAGGAGCTTTGATTTGAGAATCAAAGCTCCTCTACCGCGTGTGCAGCGCATTTGACGCGGTGATCCGCTTCTGCCGTTTGAGAAATTTCTCGGATAGATATTTACCGTGTATTATGCATGGTCGTAAAATGTTTTACTCACTTTGTGCGCGGGGAGAGAACCGGAGAATTCGAGCTCTGGCTTACCTGCAACAGAAAATCGAGGAATTATTATTTTTAATATAATATACGATGTACGATAATTCACAATTTACAAATAAAATTTCGCGCTTTATTCGCGCAACGTAAACTATTCGAAACAGATGATGCATCGCACGCGTGTTCTCGTGTAACGTGCAACAACTCGCGCCAAAGTCCGCCGTAATTATCGCCGCGGAATTTCCTTCCCAGACGGTCTTCTCGCTCTCGTCTCCCTCCTCTATACCGCGCCACCCACTCTTCCAAAAAGCCCCGGCAAAAAATCAGCTCCTTGCCCCACAAATTCCTATACCACATGCTCGGACAGAGTCTCGCGTCGTGGCGCCGCACACAAGACGTCCGACAAAGCAGCCAACTATACGCCGCCCCCCCCCCCCCCAAGTCACCCGCGGAATTCTCGGTCGAAATTCCGAAGCGACGTAATGAAACCGAGGACGTCGAGCTTCGGGCGGTTAATTAACCCCCCTGGGAATCAATTAATCAGCAGCGAAAGTCGATCGTCCCGCGTATATACAGCCGCGAGAGGATGTAATAAACATTGCGGTCGAGAGGAAAAATTTTCGGGCTTTCCGAGCTGGAAAATCGAACGCGGCGCGCCCCCGCTGTTTAACACGGCGGGGAGAAAGGGAGAGGAAAGTTTCGTTGTTGAATTCATTTTTTTCCCCATATAAACCCCTCCGCCGCGCGTCGAGTCGACGTAACGCGTCGGCTGCGCGAAAAACGAAATAATCGAGCCGTGATTTCCTGCGAGTTATTTAATTAACGATTTCCAATCCGATGCGAACGTTGCATCGCAGCCGCGCGCGTTATACACAGCGACATTGAATTTCCCGCCGGAACGCGCGCTGTCAGTGTCAACATTGAAAAGTTGTGCGGCCGAGAGTTGGATGCGGCGCTGTACACAGTTCATATTTTCCTGATGTGTACATAGTACACGCCGTTTATATATATAGCTCTCTCTCTCTCGATTTAATTTAATATACGCAGTACCAGCAGTCAAGTTTACGCTGACTGCAGATGCCGCAACACTGCCGGCGCTTTCTGTACAATATACATCGTCGCGTTCGGGCAAGTCAATGTTGAAGTAAACAAAAGCTCTGGAGGGGTGGGGGAGCGAAATGCGGCGGAAATTATTGGCAATTGAAATTTCAGAGAGGGAAGTCGTCGTTCGGGAGGCGGCACACGAGTTAAAAGTTGCACAGTTCGTTCGGCTGTGTTTATTCTTGCTAAATGTTTGATCATTTTGCGTAGGGGGTCGCGCTCTCTGGCCGGGAAAATTATAATTCGACCGATGCAGAAAAGCCAGGTAGAACAACGTTGCCGCGTCCTCGAAACGAAATCGATATAAGAATAATCCCGGGAACGAAGGGGCGAATTGCGCGAGACGTATAATTCTCCCCCGGCTTTTCGCGAACTCGGCGGAGGCCTTGAAGTGAAGCGTTCGAGAGCACGCACGGTTACACATGTACAAGTCTAAACGCCGTCCGTCGCGTGAATTCCTCCGCCGAAAGCTTCCAACAACCTCTTGTCGCTCTCGCGACAGATTAATAGGAAGCTACGCGCGAGAGAGAGAGAGACGCTGTGGAGCAAACGCTTGGATTACAGACGTACGAGAGCAGAGAGCGTTTAAATTCCCGGCGCTCCGTTAATAATTCGGGAGGAGCGAGAGAGAGAGAGAGAGAGAGAGAGTGTCTCGTGGCGATTCGTAGGAAATTACACGCGCCGGACGGCCTGACAAATGGAAAAGCGAGGGTCCGAGCTTCCGGGGAAGAGACACGCCACCGCCGCTGCGGCCCGATGTCACCCGGCCGGTAATTAGCCGACTAGACGGCCTTTTAGCGCTGAAATTAGCCTTCTAGGTGAAAGAGAGAGAGAGAGAGGGGGGAGGAGAAAGAGAGGGACTTAGTGTAGTTGGGGAGTGCAGAGGGTTATTGGGGGGGCCATTCAGCGCTGATGGCGTGAAGGAAAAGTCAATTGCTACGGCAGGGTTGAACGGGCTCGGGATTATTTAGATGACGCTGATTGCAGAGGTGTTTTGAGAGCCCGGACGGATAGTGGAGGGAAGGCTCTTTAGAGTCTTTATGAGGCTATTTTGTTGGGCTTCGGTCGCTGGAAAAAGTACGGAATTAGACGATTCGTTTTAAGGGGGTGTCGCAATATCCTGTCCGTATTAGCCGAGCTGTTTTCGTCGACTGAGCCACGTACAGTAAGTTAAACGTAGTGTTATTTGTTAACGCAGCAAATTATCGGTAAAACAGTTCTGGAGGCAAAAGACTCTGGGACCCCTAAGGATCCACTCAAAAATTTTGATAATAAAAAATCCCCGCTCCCCCTTCAGGACAGTTAAGGCTATTTTTTTGAGCTTCAGTCGCTGGAAAAAGTATGGAAATGGACGATTCATTTTAAGGGGGTGTCGCAATATTCTGTCGGCATTAGCCAAAATAGTTTACTGACTGCGCAACGAATTATCGTAAGTTTGTTTGCGTATAACGAAAATAAATATCGAAATTTAATTAATAATGCGCAGCAAATTGTCGATAAAACAGTTCCGAAAGCAAAGGACTCTGGATCCGCCCAAAACTTTTGACAATAAAAAAATTTCTCCCCCTCAGGACAATTGAAAGAGCGATCGGAATCTCGAGCGCGCGTTCAAAGCGTTATCCATCACGGCGAAAAGCCCCGCGACAGCGCTTGGACCGCGCTCGCATATCTCTTATTCCAAATGTAATTTCGCCTCAAAACTCAACGAACACAATAAAAGCCATTCCATTTCCACATTTCATACGGGCGGCGGCGGCGCGCTGCAGCAACTCGGGCGCCGCTCAGTGCAGCCATCAGCATCACGATTCTAAATTCCCTTCTCACCGGCTCCCCCCTTCTCCACCTCCCTCCATTCCGCAAACTCCTCGCCTCTCTCTCGGCTCTCGCGGAATACCCAAATACACATCTCGCTGAAAAACACACCTCTAATTCCGGAACGCTCGGGCTCACTGGCGCACACGTATACATGTATACAGACTGCGCTGCATTCCAAACACGTGCGCGGCATCCAAACACTAAAAAAGACGGCTCGCCCGAGTAAACAAAAGTAGTCTCTCACCTCCTCCATAATACGCGCATACGCATAAGCCGTCTAGCAGTGCACTCCGCTATTATTTTTCGCCGCGTACGCTCAGCAGCAGCAGAGTCTAAACGTCGGGTGTCATACGGTATATAGGGGGTACAGGTTTTGCGGATTACAAAAAGCACGGGGGGGGAGAACGAGATCGGATTCTAATTCGGCCGGGAGAGTCGGGGTTTGCGAAGCCGTGTGGCAGAGTCGGCTGTCTCGTGGCCCTAAACGCTTTGCCGGGGAAACACGACACGACGCGCGGCAAAGTGAGTTAGGTCCTCGTCGGCGCGCGCGCGATAGAGAACACGGGAAATTGAGCGGCGAGAGAGTCGCTAGGACGTGTATCAAAGGGAGCTCTTGATATTACGATCGCGTATGTTCGCCTCGGAGAAACGGGAGACGCGGTTTCGGCGATGATGGCGACGATAGGAGCTGCGAAGAGAAACTCGCTCGCGATAGTCATCTTATAATTGAATTGTCAGTATACTGCGAAGCTTTTTTCGCGTCGTCAGCTGATTTTTTCTTTATTTTTCGTGCGGGAAGAGATAGGGATTTTCAGTTGAAAAAAATACTGACGTATAGTATAGCTTTGCGCGCGAATTGCGGAACGAGAAAAATGCATCGAACAACGGGTATCTTCACCATAAGCGAAAGCGAAGTTCAGCTGTTGCGAAAGTTAACTCTATTCCAGGCCCTTCCGAACTGTAACTAGTTCTAGCGGCAAAGTTCGGTTAAGTATAATTTTCGATGAATTTCCCGCAATCCTGGCTTTGCTATTGCGATCAGCCTAGTTCAGTCGGGACATTCGCGCCGGTCGTCGCGACGTTACGCGTATACGGCCTAAGGATATTGCAGCCTAGGGCTGCAGTTTGCTACGGCGATCGTCGTTGAGACGCGGGTCCGAAGCCGTTTCCCCTAAAGCCCATGTCTCTGCGCATATGTGACATTAGCCGCGGCTTAGCTAAGCTTCCGCTATAGTTAGCTTTAATTGCTTTCTCTTGCCTATTCCACCGAACGACGTTATACGCGTTTGCCAACAAAATTATCGCATCGAGAGTCGCTGCGAGAGGAGACGCGAGGCGTAAAAAGTTTCCTCTCGTCAAAGCGAAATTGTAAAAGATTCGATTGAGCGCAATTTAAAAGGGATCGAACCCCCCCTCCCTGCCTTTTCAGACTCTCCTCTTCGGCGCTCCGTTTACACGGGATTGTACATGAATCGCAGGCGAGTACACTCCTCTAATTTATTTCGTTTCAAGAATCAATCTCGCTGTTTGCCCAGTCGTCTGACGGATCTCGTCTGCTACTACTGTTTGCCTGGAAAGAGGCAGAGGAGCGGCTCGAGAGATTTTTCCTCAATCCAAGCACGAGCCCCCGAAGTTTCTCTCCTGCGAAAGTCGACTGACTGACTGACTGCCGCTGCCGTGCTTTCAATTAATAAATACAAAATTGAATAGTTCCGCGCAGCTTATCTCCTTGGAGATGAGGAGGAGGAGGAGGAAGGCGACAGAACACAACTCGATGCGTATCTTTATTTACATTTACGACAGCCATTAAGGAGCTCAAGCTCGAGCTTTCCGTTAAGAATAAGGGGGGAAAAAGGGAGGAAAGAAAGGGCAGAGTTCGTTATGCTGTAGTAAGATTTAATAACGAAGGAAATCCGCGGAGCTTGCGCGCAGATTAATTCCGCTGATAGCCGGCCAATTATCTCTCGCTCTCTCACTCTCTCTCTCTCACACTACCTCTACCTCGCCCCCAGTGACTTTTATAATTTTTACCCTCTCGGCTTTATCTTCGGCGCGTTCGTTCGCTTTCGTGCTTTCGCTTGCGCGATCCGAGCTTGCGATAAGGGCCCAGAGAGAGAGAGAGAGAGCTTTTGTTCTTTTCCCGCTGTGTATAACGCACAGAAGCTGAGAGATTTTGTTTTGGGTATACAGGGGGGTGCGTTCGGAGTAGATTTACAGTTTCGGGAAGTAATGGAGCGGACGCGGGCCGTAGATTGTGTCCGCTGGAGTTGAATTAATTTTCGCCCTTTGTCACGGCGAGAGATCGTGCGTGACTATTGAAATTTCGTCGCGTCTCTCTCGTTCTCTCGTCTCGTTTAAAAAAAAAAAAACGCGCTCTCCCGAGAGAGGAGACGGCTCCATCATTTTCGTAGCTGCCAAGCGGAATGAAATCCGCGGAAAAGCTTCAGCGCTTGACGTGTGCGTGTTTCCGCGGTTTAGAGAGAGCTTTTTTCGCGACAGTCAAGAGAAAAAAAATTCCGGGAACGGCGCTATCTGCGCGGGACTTGGCGTTTCATAGTTATATCCGTAAGGGCCAGCTCGTCCGACATTTAATTAAATCCCATATTTTTTTTCCTTTATTCTCCTCCTATATATCGCTCTGAGCGACTACTACCGGGTCCGATCGCGTTCCCGCGCCCCATTATCTCTCGCTCTCCCGCTCTTCCGCACAGCCGCGTAAAAGAGAAGACTCCTGATGTGTATACTATCGCGTGATTCTCGGGACGATGAACCCGAACAAAGGGGCATCCCATGTCTATCTCTCGCTTTCTCTCTCTCTCTCTCGGATTTAGATTTGCGCGCGGGAGGAAATCAATGGGATTGACAAAGTCGACGCTTCCATTGACGCGCTTTCAGCTGTGGCGAATTCGCTCTGTACGCGTATTCTCGCTTTGCCAGCAGTATACGCGACGGACGCATTCGAAGCTGCGAACGTACATGCAAAACGTTATACTACGCCGAGTTTACGCCTTTTTCCAACATATGCATATGGAATAATGTATAACTATCGAAAAAGCTCCCGGCGCCGCGCAAAGCTTCGAAATCGTCGCTATACGTACACGTGTACAAGTACGCCTCCCGGCAAATCGAATTTTCCAAGAGCAGCCGCAGCTTATGCGCGAGCGCGCGACCGCAATTATCCTCGCGCACCTGCGATTCGGAGAGCGCATATCCCGGATTTCGCTCGTCTTTTCCAAGCCGCGCGTAACGTAGGCAAATTTTATTCCCCCGCTTCTGCGTATATCGATTCTTCGCTCCCCCCCCCCCTCCACCGCGCTGGAATATATCTCGTCGCTCGTCTTTTTCGTCGCACAAAGACGGGCGCCAATCTGAATGTCAAATTTCGCGTGAATATCGCTCTTATCGGCCACCCGCGGCGATGGATTTCTTTGTGCTCCGCTGAGTCGAAACGAAGAGTCTCCGGTGAAGGCTTTTCTTTCTTGTCGTTCGGTATATATCACCGGTGATGTATTAATTATTTTTTCGCGTACTCTCGCTCGACGCGAGATGAAGCGTGCGGCTACGGAGGAGATGGAAGGTTTTTTTTAATAAAAAACGCGCTGATGAAATTTCCGAGCTTTCGTGTGTATTTGATCCCGATATGACATAAAGGATGTTTTGAAAAACAGGTTCGAGCGCGCAAACAGCTCGATCCCGAGATTATTGAAATCGAAACGACCGGCTATGTCTCTCTCGCTCCACTCTACAAGGGGAGGGGGGGGGGCAAATGTACATCTGCGGCAAGAGGCGCGTCGCTCTCGCCGCAACTTCCAAAACAACGTACCAATTCGAAAACACGCTTAATAAAGCTCGCCCTCGTCCTTGCGACCAGAGCTTTTCCCTCCCACAAAAGCTCACCTCTGTCGTCTCGCCGTTAAAAAATGTTGAAATTCCTATCGACGCGAATACGCGTAAAGTTAGCGGATCGCGGGACGAGTGGGGGGAATTAGCCGGGGCGTTGCAGCTTATCCTTCCGATATTCGCTCGGGCCCTTTATTAAAGCGTCCCGTATACGGCAAAGCTCTGTGCGTACGATACAAGCGCACACAAGCTGCCGGTGGAAACTATTGCGGTCGTCGTCGCTGCTGCCGAGAGTTGCGCTGGATATGAGGATCCTTTCTCTGGCTTATGCGGAGAGAGAGAGAGAGAGGCTCAGCCCTCGCAGCGACAAACTCACGTGATGAAGTTGTCTGCGGGTGAGCTGCAGCCGCTGTTCCTGCCTCGCCCTCCTTCTCTCTCTGTGTATCAAGTTATATAGTTTTGCCGTATAGCTGCTTTGTTTTGCTGCCGAGTTGGCTGCGGAACGAGCTCTGGGCGATCTCTCTCTCTCTCTCTCTCGCCCGCGTTTCTTATTAAATATTGAACGGTTCGAGGAAATATAATTCAGCGGCAGGAGAGAGAGAGACCGCGAGCTTGATACGCGTAAAGCAAAGAAAGCGCGGCTGCAGCGCTAAATATGAAAATAGCCCGCGGGGCGCGGGAATGCTCATTTTCGTATATATATTATATATACATTTCCTAGCGGGGGGCTGGTACGTGCTGCGTGCACGCGGCGGCTATTGAGTTTCCGCTCTATCTCGAGGCAGGATATTTCCGCGTTATACCCGCGTTTCGAAGGGAAATGTTTAACGACATCGCTCGCCTCCGCGCTGGCGCACTGCCGCAGACGCGCCAGTTTTCCACTATTTCCGCGCGGTGTCTATGTGCGCGGGTGTACCGCCTCTGCGGCGCGTCTGCCTGTTCGCGTCTCTGTGTGTGTGTATACGCGTGTGTGCTCAGCGGAAGCGACGCTAGAATATCTCATGCGAACGTGTCGAATGGGCAGGTGGCGGGAAGTGCAGTGTAATATGCAGTTTGCTGTAAGTGAAATTGGCCACCGCGGCGCGCACTAATTTTTTTTTTTTTTTTATTCCGCTTTGTTTGCGAAAGAGAGATGAAATTTTTCTCCAAGTTTATGAAGCCGTGCGCGCGGATATTAGTATTTTAAAGTCGCGCGCGTTTGGATAAAACCGGTCTCTTTCGAACGCAGATATCGACAGTTGCTTTATACGAATGCGCTCTTATCTCGCGGTTATTCGCGCGGCTCTATATAGGAGTTTCCAATACGCGAATAAATAATTTGAATTTCTTCGTTCTGATGTTACTTATAAGGCTGAATTTTGTGCTGAATTAAATTATTATGTAGAATTTAATTAGTATGCACGTCAATTAATTCAGCTTGCCTGTTCCCGACTACATACTGTCCGAGATAATTCTTGAATTCTAATATGTAAATGCATTGGACGTGAATTTCCTATGCGTATACATGTATTTTGATTCGTATGTAGATATTGTACATAGATTAATATTCATTGTAATTCTATAATTAATACACTTTATTTGTATTATAGGGAATTCCGTGTGAATGCGATTTATTAAGTTCGAGTACTCCCACGTTTAATTTTAATGCAAAAATAGTGTATTAAAAATTCAGTATTTCCAATTTTGCATAAATATTACAGTACGTTTTAAGAAAATTGAAACCTACACTAGTTTCTAACTCTCATTCTTCGATAACATATCAGATGTGTATATACGCAAATGCGCATAAAAGCCAAAAAAATAAAACGAAAAAAGAAAACAGAGGGAAAATCCAGGGAGGAAAGACACTCGAGAGCGGAATTCGGAGTATCAGCACTAAAACGCTTACCGCGCAACATATTTCCCCAAAGTATCGCTTTCGCGCTAAACCCCAAGGGCATAATGAACCTCCGCGGCAGCTGCTTCGTGAGACGCGGCCTAAAGAGAAAGACAGCGTGTATAGCAGGGACGCGATAGGAAGCTGCGAAGGATTTCCCTGGGAATCTCGTCCCAATGACACGCCGTCCGCGTCAGTACTAATCCGGGCTAAGGAGGTTAGACGCAGAAGCGAGAGCGGGAATCCCCCCCTGCCGCCTCCCCATTAATTCGGTGCAGTCTGGCCGACCGCAGGAGAGGAAATCCAGCGTTTCTCTCTCTCGCGGAGGTACAATGACGGCGCAGCGACGTGATAACGTAATTGTTGCGGTAATCGTCACGGGGGGGGGCCGAGCACAGGGCCATCCCTCAAGTTCACGGTAAACATTATGCTCTATCGTGATTACGCACTGACGATTCGAAGTTTGAATTTCCCGCGTAAACTTGAAAACGAGGCGACGCAGTCGACGAAGAAGGGCGAGTATAAATTATTTAATAGAGCCTCGATAACGACTGATTCGCCAGCGTGGAATTACAGGGGGGTGCGGAAAGGCGCACATTTCGAAATCCGAGTCTGCCACCCCCCGCCAATAAATCAGGAATTCGTATTCAGCGGAGAAGCCGCGTTTCTGAGAAAACCACAAGTCAGAGCGGACTAATAAAAGATTCGATCTATCTCTCGCTCTCTCTCTCTTCGATTTCCGAGAATTTCGAGAACGCTCGCGTCGAAAAACCTCATCCCTTCTTAACCCAGAAATTCCTCGAGATTTCGGAAAGGCGCTGGTTATTGAAATTTTTCACGGCAGCCCCTAATAGAAGATTACCCCCGTTCGACGCTCGGCTGACGTGTTAAATGAACGAAAGCTACTATATATATCGTCTGCGGACAAAATCAATGTTGGACGCCGTGTTACACAGCGGAAAAGATTTCCCACTGTTGCGTCAACGCTGTGAAAAGGTGTGCAATTTAAAAAAAGAAATCACCCCTCTTTACGCGAGGAAAGCTCAGAGATGCGCAACGACGAAACGTTCTATAAAATTTAAACATTCTATAAAAACAACTTTTAAGCACAATTTTTCACGACTTTTTCCTCGGCGTATCAGCGGCTGAATGCTGCCTTTCTTAACAAGTGTCAGGTTTTAAAAATGCATCGGCCATTCAAACCCTTGCTTGTTAGTTTCTCCAAGCTCTTCATTTAAGTACAAGACATCACGAAAAAGACCGCAGAGACGCTTCTCTTTAAAAAAAATTTTTTTTTCGACTCCTTTTCCTCTCGGCTATCTGGGACGACGTGTCACCTTGCGATACTGATATTTTGATTCTTCGAAATTAATTTTTCCTCCCCATCCCTAAGCCGCGAGGCAAACACGAGTGACCTTGCGGTCAGATGAGTAAAAAAAATAAAGAAAAATACACAGCCTCTCCATAATTACAAGTAATCGACGCCGATAGAAGCGCGAAAAACCGAGGGAAACGAGAGCGAGGAGATAGCGGTGGAAGCGAGAAAATGATGGATGAAGCCTCGGAGCGCATCCATCAACGTCGCGAGCGCGCGCGCGCGGGAAGCATCGACAAAAGGAGAGATTCCCGGGGTAGCAACGCGAAGATAATTACCGGAGCCGCGTAGTTTCTTTTTTTGCTCTCCCCCTCTCCCTCTCAGTCTCTCTTCACGGCAGAGAGAGATCAGAGTAGCTTCGTTATCAGTCGTCGTTTGTCTTACCAGCCTCGACGAGAATCTGCTCGATTTCCACTGTCGTGTGTTTCCCGTCTCTACCCGACGAGGAACGTTACACATACATACTCGGCTTTTGATTCGCAGAAGAACGATCGGCTGTAACGACGAGGGGTAGAGCTTGCAAGCTCCGCGAATCGGGTGCAAAAAAGCAAAAAAGCGAAAAATTTTCGCGAATACAAAACCGCAGCGGGGCTCGTCGATTCGACGATGAAACCGCAACCACGACAGCCGCGCAAAAATCAAAGACCGCAGACAGAAAAAGCCGTTTCCATAGAAAAAAAGCTCTCTCTCTCTCCCCTTCGGTACACGCGGATGTATCCAGCACAAAAGCGCTTGTTCCCCCGGCAAAACCCACCTGTGTACATCGAGAGGTGGGTACACAGACGAGAGAGAGAGAGAGAAAAAGCTCCGCACGAATGACTGACACCGATAATTTCCGCGGCGCGACGTACGTGTACGCAGCCCCTTTGTGTCACGAAATCCCGTGTGTTGTTGGCGTATATAACGCGCACAGACGAGAGCAGCCGGCAAAAGTCATCGTCGCGCAGTCGTCGCGTCCGCGAGTTTTCAATTGATCAACGCTTTGCTACGCGGCGCTCGCGCACCTTCTCTCTCTCTCTCTCCCGCGTGAATTATGCATGAGTCACGCGATGTGTGACGTTGGAACGTCGTACTACATGCGAGTGTGCACGACGAGATAAAAAGCTGACGCGCTGCTCGTTTGTATTCCGCGAAGGAGAGGAGGCCAATCAACGATGATAGCGAGTCGAATCAATAATGCCAGCGCGACGAGCTCACTGGCTCGGAGCAGCATCTCTCTCTCTCAGGAGAGGGAGAAACGACGGGGGTTGAGAGATGCGTCGCATATTTCGGTGAATCGCGAGGATGACGTTAATGGTGACGATTGTGGAGAGAGAGAGAGATGCTGCGGAATGGAAGGTGAAGAGGACGGCTTGTTGGTTGCTATAACTGACGTTTTTATACAGCGGAAGCGATGGCACGCCTGTGTATCGATGTTGCGGGTATGCGGTGTGTTTCTTGATACGCGAACGACGTATCCCACGGTGGAAATCGATTGAATGTAATCTGCTCGCAGATTAGCTTCTACTGAGGGCACGAGACAACTTTAAATGAACAACAAAGTTCTTAAGCTCTCCTATCGAGGGGGGGTCTTTAGAAGTTTGCAAGGGCTTTTTTCAATCCGAAGGAGAGAGGGGGGGATCTCCCCGATTGAACGTCGAAAGCTCGTAAGTAACGCGGAATCGAAGTTTCCGGCAAGCAATAGCACTGTATAGTGCGTCTCTCTCATCAGCGGGAAGGCGATCAGAGGACATCGTAGCTTCAATCCCAAGTCAATCTCACTTCACTTTCGCAAATGATAATACGCGAGCTTTAGCAACGGCTATAGCCGAGTACACTCCGCCACACTCCGCTTATCTCCGGCGCGATAAACAAGACTCGGAATCACAGCGTATACTCGTCCTGCGGAGCTGCGAAGAAGACCCCCCGAGTCGATAAAACACAACGACGTCCCCTGTCTCTTTTCCTCCTCATCCTCTTCTCCTCCTCCTCCTTAAGAGAGAGCGCGCGAAAATGAAAAGCTCTTTCCGCTGATCGCCCCGAACGATACGATCGCGCGCGAGCGCGGCTCATCGCCTCCTTTGAGCGAGAAGAAAGAGAGTCGCGAGAAGCACCCATAAACGCCCGAGCTTTCTCTCTGTACTTTGCGGCGAAAACGTAAGACGCTTACGAATCCGCCGCTTACACAATCGCCGGGCGCTCTCTTCTCGTAATAATCGTTATACGTCGCCGCCGCCGCGCTATTTCGGTGGTTATACGTCGCCGGGATTCTCGGTGCGGATTAACGAGCGGGTGTTCTGTTCTATATTGCGGAGCAGCTCTTCTCTCTCTAGTGGCTCGTATAAATAGAGGCCGCGCGGCTGGTCATTCCCGTGCTTAATAAGAACCCGCTGAAAACACCGCCGAGCGCTGCGGCCGCCTCTTTACGGGTGAAGGAAGGCGGCGGGGGAGTGTCTTATACACTTGTTTCGTGTCTCTCGGCGACGGGAGCGCTGTACTTACGGCCTCGATTTCTTTTTCTTACGATCGAGCGTCGAACGGGACGCCCGACGCGGGGATCACGGCAATCAACCGAGCGAGCTGCCCCAGAGTTAATTTTTCTAATGGATTTCCATAATGAAAGTTCCGAGCTGATGCTCGAGGGTATTACGCGCTAATCCGCCTTTGAGCAGCGCGACAACTTCGCGACTCGCGTCCCGGAGAAATCCTCGAAACGAGGATGTATTAGGATAGTGAGGGGGGGTGAGAGAGAAAAATTTAATCAGTAAGCCATAGCCCCGAGGCGGTCGAGAGAGCTGAGTAGCCACGGCTCTCTTTTGATAGATTACGAGAAGAGCGTCATAATCAAGTCTTCGTTCTCGCGCGCTATATACGATTCCGGGCGTCTAATCCAGCCAAAGGCTTCTTCTTCCCCGCAGTTCGGCCCCCGACGCGTCTCTTCCGTTTCCGAGCGAAGCTCGCCGAGTTTACTGAATTTTCTCCCTTCGACGGCTATCGCCCGGCGTACAACCTGATTTCTCGAGATCGACGCCTTTGCCTTTTGTCGATCAGCTACGAATCGGGAGGGTTTCTTACCCTTGGAAAAAAAGAAAAAGGATATGACCGCGCGTCTTGCGTAATCGAGCGTACAGCCCGAAAGTTCGGAAATTCGAATTTGCCGTCGAGTGATAGGAAGGACGTATGAGTTGCGGTAAGAGAATTTGGGCGAAAAAAAAAATAAATTCTAAGTTACAACTGTTAGGTAACTCGAGTACACTTTCTCTCGCCGGAAATCCGCCGATATAATTCATACAGTATTCATCGCCGTTTCAGCGTCTAACGTCTATCCTTTGAAATGCCGCCCAAACAAGCTGCGCAGCTCTAATTAACAACTTGCAAAGCCCACAAATAATTAACGAGCTAATCAGCCGTCGAGGCAGTTCGCACATGCACATCGCGCGCGTTTCCCGGAAGCCACGACTACTGCGTCAGCCGAGTCATCGCCGTCTCTGCCGCCGCCGCTGCAGCATCTCTAAAATCCGTTTTCGCAACCGCGGATATTATTCCGCGCGCATCCAGCGCGTAGTTTGTCTTGGAAGAGATAGAGAGAGAGAGAGAGACGAAGCGAATACCGAGAGCAAGTATAGCTAAACTCTCCGGCGCTAGGGGTATCGATATTGCTCGCGCACGCGGCTCTTTGACGCTCGACATTTCAATGGATTACAAGTTTGGAGTGGCTTTCTCTCTCTCTCCGGGGATGGGGGTAAACGAACGTTTTGATGAAGCATTGAAAAGGAGGGTATACACCTCTGATTGCGCGACGAGACGCGGAGGCGATGTTTCGTTTCGCAGAATTTGTCGATGCGGTAAAGTGAATTATTTATGAGGAAACGCACTATTTGCGTACTAAAAATTAAAACTAGAGGTTTTACAGCTACGCTCAGTCGCACAGAGAACTGATAAGAGACCTCCTGGCTATTTCGCATGGACGATCGTTACAGGGTATGATTCCGGCCGGATTATCGGCTAATTACGCTAATCAATCGTATGAAATCAATAACGCTCCCGCAGGTTTTAACGAACATCCCACTGGTGCATCAAAGGATTAGCCACAAAGGACGTATGGAGCTTGTACGCGAACACGTGTAGTATAGAGTCGCACTAGTTTATGCAAATAATTTAATGATTAGGCCTGGACAGTTTCGTTCCGTATACGAATCGCAGCGCCATAACCATATCGATCCAGTAGTGCTTTCAGCGTAAAAAGAGGCGCGAGAGACAAACTCACAACAGACAGTGTACGTCGCTCTCGTTTGTAAGCACGCACCTACTCCAATTCTCAATGGAAAAATACGCGCGTATCTCAGCCCGGTACATCATCCGAACTCGGCGAATACACACCTCACTGATTTTTCCCTCCAGCAACGCGCCAGACTACAGTCCAAATACGCTCCCGAGACGCACCGAATTTAACCAGACGCGAGAGAGAGAGAGAGAGAGAGAGAGAGAGCTAGAAACGCGTCTCTCTCGCATTGTGTATATCGTAAGAGAGAGAACCGAGATTGCGTACGGCTCCGGGCACTTCATTTATCAAGTCAAACAATGGAGGCACTACCACTATGCTCTCTCTCTCTCTCTCTCTCTCTCTCTCTCGCCCTCGGACTCGAGATTCCTTAGAGCGATCGGAAGGGGCGGGTAGAGGGGTGGTCCATTCTCCTCTCCCTCCGGAAATTTCTTCCCAACACCAGGCGCGCTCCTGGACCTACTTCTCGCGTCTTCTGCAGAGAGAGAGAGAGAGAGTCGCTTAATAGAATAGCTGTTGGGGCGACTAAGAGGTACAGGGGGATGGAGGGGAGTAAATAGTAAGAGAAGGTGTAAATAGTGAAACTTGCGGGCGCGCAGCGTCACTGTGAAACTTGCGCGGGAGCTTTTGACGAGAGGATTAGAGCGGACCAAGTGTGTTATATATATACAACGATCGATACTGCAACTGTTTGGCAAACTTATTAGAGCCGCGCGCGCGCGGCTGCTGGTCTTTCCCATTGTTGTGTACCGGCGAGTTGCCCGCGATCGCGCTCGGCTCTCCTGACGAGGCTCTTTCGCTCCGCAGTGTGCGCTCCGCCGGCGAACTGTAACGACGTTCGCTGCCTAAGTGTGTGTACACGTCGGGAGAGGGAGAGAGAAAGAAAGTTCAGATGAGCTACTACTTTTCATTAGACGGGCGAGCCGCGGTGGGTTTATTTTTGTCGTCGCGCTGCTTTTATATACACACACACACAGAGTAGCGCACGGCGTTAACTTTGATTGTTGCTCCGGGGGGGAGGGTTGAGGGGGATGAAACTTTTCTCTCCGCGGAGGAGTACAGTCTACCCTTATCTTTACAACTCTCGGCGCGATGTTTCCGAGCGTTTTTAATTCTTCCACGCGCAGCAGCCTTCGGCAAAGGGTTTCCGACTCGGAGAGAGCCGGACGTGCGAGAGCTGCCCCCACCTGGATAAATAAAATCCGGGGGCAGATCCATCTTCGGCGCGAGCAATCCTTCAGCGGTGATTTTTCAGCGGGTAAAATTACTCTCTCTTTCGTGTGAGACAGAGAGAGAGAGAGAGATGCATCCGAAAATGGATTCGAGCGACGCGGAAAATTAAGCGATCGACTCCGTCGGGGCGAGAAAAGGCCGAGAGAGCGAGATTCAATTAAATCCTAAAGGTAGGAGTACAGCGCGAGGGCGAGAGCAGCGGGATAGAGTGTAGAACAAAAAAAAAGAAGAGGAGAGAACGCACGCGGAGCGAAGGGTTGAAAAAAAAGAAAGAGGAAGAGACACGAGAGAGAGAGAGAACAGTGGACGGAGCTTATCTCGAGCCCGTGGGGAGCAGTTTCGCCAAATCGTTCGATAAAAAGTCAATCGTCCGGCCGTCTTCCTTTGGGCTCTTCTCTCCTCTTCTCCCTCTCCTCCCCCTCCCCTCGGCCCTCCCTCACTCTGGTTTAAAATGTTTCATATATGAGAGAGCCGGGGGGGTAGGTATAGGAAACTCTCGTCTCGAAAGTTGCCGTGGGGGGAAAATTTGCCTTGAGTTGTTGCGGGCGGCTCGTTCCAAGTTCGATGTATCGGGTTTATTATGGCGACGACTATTGGCCGTTTCTTCGATCCTCTACGACTTTTTGGCTCCTCGGAGGAAAAGTCTCTCTCTCGTCGCACCTAATCTCGCGGCCTCCGCAAAACACGGCGTTTACACGGGATCATTCAACGGACTCTCCCTCCCGCACTTCTCGATCCTGTCTAGACGCTCGTAATAGCTCTCATTGTTTAGCGATACAAAGTGGCCTAAATCGCGCGAGCCTTTGTGCGTACGCGACGTTCATTGTTTGCGACGAAAGTCTCGTATATCCCTTCGCTCTCAATTTAACGTTTTCAGCGAGGGATATTCTGTCTCTTTCTCTCGATCTCTCATCGCGAGAGGCGAACGTAAATCAGGCGAGAAAGTGAGAGAGAGAGAGAGAGGGAGAGGGCGAGAGAAAAATCGCATCGGCGACGGCTGATATATGAGACGAGAAACATTGCGCGCGGCCACTTAGCCGATCGATTCCATATTGCGGATGTGCCGGGGGGAATATAGATTTTTCCGCCGGTAATTTAAGGTCTTTTCCGCGCCTCCCGACGTCTTTGAGCTTTCGATATATATTTCCGCGCTGTCGTCTCGAGCTACTGCGGTTCGCCCTTTTTCCACCCCCTTTCTCACCCCCTAAACTCTCTCTCGCGGGCGCGCGCCCTTCGTATTTATGGCTCAGGCATTGTTTCCGTTAATAAAGGCTGGTTTAAAAGCACTAGTTGCTTCCGCCATTAATAATCACTTCGAGGGCGGCGAGAGAGAGAGGGAGAGAGCAGCGAGAGTTCAAAAACAATTTCCTCGAAAGATTAGCATCCGACTGACGAGTATATCCCAGTGCGCGCGCGCATGTGGTGGAGAAGCCGGCGAACGTTGAAGCAAAAGCAACGTCGTCGTCGTCGTCGTCCCCTCGAAAATCGAGAGCCGTTATCTCGGCGGAAGCCCTCAAAATTGCAGACGTCTTTAACCCTTTAAAGGTGAAAAAAAGCCAGAGAGAGAGAGAGAGAGAGAGAGGAGAGCAGAGAAGAGGAAAAAATTCAACCCCTCGGGGGGTAGTGCAACGACCCCCCGACGCATCGCGCGCGTCCTTTGTCGGGGGAAATCACATTGACCTGCTTTCGCGGCGGCGGCAGCAGCAGCAGTAGTAGTAGTCTCGTTACATCAGTCGGTCGTTCGCCTTATTCGGCTACGTGATTTCCACAGGTAGCCCGTTCGTCCCCTCCTTTATTCAGCTCAGGTTCGCAAGGCCTACGTACGTGTGGCTGTGTAAGTCACTGCGCTGTCTTCCGACGACGGGGTATCGCACGCTCGAGGGGCTCCGAGTAAACGGGTTAGATCGGACGAAGGTCGAATTTCGTTTGTTTGTTTTGTTTTTTTACGCCCTCTTCTTTTTGCTCTGGAACGGCACGACGCGTAAGTAATGTCGCTGCGTACCACTGCCGGCTTATTGACGGAGAAAAACAGTAGTAGATATAATACGTACAGTTTTGTAAAATCAATGCTTTCCCAATGATTCTCGGCGGTACAACTCCGTCTTAGGCAGATTGGCAACAAATTTTCGAAAATTTTGCATATTACATATGCGCATGCAAATTCGATCGTTGACAATCTCGAAACTGGCGAATCAAAATTCAGGGAATCCCAGCGGACTCGAAACTCCCTCTCTCTCTCTCTCTCTCCTCTATGGCGGGAAAATTTCTCCAAGTTCAAAATTTAGCGGTGCTTAAACTTGCGGCTAGGGCCGCAGGAAGTTCGTAATAAGTTCCGAGGGGGGGGGGAGGGGGAGGGCAACTAGGTACTTCGTACTTCAATCAGGCCACTTGGTAATTAGGAGTATCCACGCGGTACAGTTGACGCGAAAAATTTTCATAAACTAATGCCTGCGGGGCTGTTTCACGGGGGGTGGGACGGGGGATGGGAGAGGGTAAAATTAAGCCGGAAACCGCAGGAATAGGCCTGGGCCTTTTCAGCAGAGGCTCGGGCGCGCGCGCCGCCAGCAAAGTGTTAATAATAATGGGAAAAGTTTCGTCTCTCCTCTCCACGGTGTACATCCGCCTCTCCACCCCATGACAAATTATACCTCCCGAGTTTTATTGTTGTTCTTCTTGCTCGAGCGGACTTCCGCGCCTCCTTTCATTTCCCTCGGATTATCCCGGGCGGACCCGCGCGATCTTCTTATTCCCGGCGCCGGGGCGCTGTGCGGCTCGGCCCTCGAGGAAAACTTTCTTTTTAACCCAAGCGCGCGCGCGCGCGCCTCCTTTGCTTCCCGCGGATAATTAATATTTTTCTCGCGGAGTCGAGAGCTGCGCCGGGGAGTCGTAGTCTGGCCACTGGTTGCTCGCCTGCTGTGTATACGCGGGCTGGAGATTTTTAACGAGATCGACGACTTTGTCTTCGGCTACTTCGGGGGGTAATTGATAAGCCCACGAGATGCAGAGGTGCAATACGTGTGCTGTGTGGGGAATTGCGGGCATTGGTATAATTATGATCTGCTGGAGCGAAAGTAGCGCGAATTAAATAACCCGTATATACACGCGAGCTTCCCGATTATATTTGGAATTTAAATGGTGGTATGGCGTGCGCTATACGGCTGTCCGACCGAAACGATCCGTTATCTACTGATTTCGCCCGGAGGGAGTTACTTCACGAAATACAAAGGGGACTATACGAGTTTCCGAAATATCGGGGTGTACTCGGGGTGTATCATTTCGTTACACATGATATAGTTTTTCGAACTATCCTAATCACGCACTCAAAGCACCTCGAAACAAATCAATTCCTGAGAACGTCTCACAGTTCGACAGCCGAAAATGTAATGACCAACTCCTCTCCCCGGGGTCTCTCCCTCTTACCCCCGGATCAGATCCTCCCGCGCTCGAGTCCCGGGCATTTTTGCCCGCGGCGGGCATTTAATTACCTCGTTTACTCCGCCCGGCGTACAATGGCCGCTGCAGTAGCAGCTAGTAGCGCTGATTAAAGAAAATTTATGCGCGAACGCGGCGCGGGCTAAATTGCATTATCCGCGGGATGCAGCAGCGGCGCGAGAGCCGGCGCACACGGGGCTAGAGGAGGAGGAGGGGGTGAGGGGGGGCTTAATCGAATCCGTGCGGCCAGGCGCACACCACCGGCAGAGTAGTTTCGCGAACTCCCGCCACCGTTAAATTAAGCTTCCCACTGGGCTTCAAGGCGCGAGCAGACGGCGGAATATTAAGTCGTTTAATTTTCCACGCACGCCGCGCGCACTCGCCGCAGTGGCGGCCGGACATACCCGGCTGCTCTGGAAAAATGTGGGTCAGTCCGGCTTCTTTTTTTTTTTATACTTTTTTTTCTCTCTCTAACTACCTCGTCGCGGCTGCTGCTGTCCCCGCGAAATTGATATGGAATGGAACGGCCGAGTTATTATTTTAGATGGAGGTAGTTTGGGGAATGAGAGAGAGAGAGAGAGAGAGAGAGAGAGAGAGAGGGAGAGACGAATGGGGCGAGAGGAAAATGACGACGAGTCTGGAAAACTTCTTTTTACGAAGGGATTGCGAGAGTGTAATGAAGCTTTCGGAGCGAATGGCGCGCTCGTACGGGAGTTTGAATGTTTGTAGATGAAGTTTGGTGAACTTGACGTTTTTACTTGGCTTGCCGAATGCGAAATTGATGATTTCGGTTGTTTCCAAGGCTTTTCGGATAAAATTAAGTCGAAATTAAGAATCGTCGTTAAATCGTGAAAATAGAATTTCCAGGTGGAAAATTAAAATGTAAATCCCTCGAGACCGCAAGCAAACTTATCCCCCCTGGAAGAGCGAGATTTGTCAAGCTTACGCATTTTCGAAACATTTTTCAAAAGTCGCGCGTAAAGCTTCGAAATATTTCAAAACTCTTTTACGGAATGTGCGCTTTTTAGCGAAAACCGCAAGATTTCACTCGAGTCCCGAGAAATCTCCCCAAATCAATTGCCACAGTATAGTCTAGCAATGCGAGCGCGAAATATCGAGGCTAAAGTTCGCGATAACCCAGCGCCTCGAAATAATCAACTTCCGAAGCAGAAAACTACTCGCTATCAGTGCTCGCTCGCGACAAAGCGCCCGAAAATGATCCGGCAACTCACAGCAGCAGCTCTTCCGAACTTTCGGAGAGCTCAAAACGCGCGCGCGCAAAAACTCAATAAGAAACTTCCGCGACGACTCGTGCTCGAGACAAGAATCTCTTTTAATGAAAGACCTCGTGCAGTGTGGCACGCAGAAGAAAAGTGAAGAGGCGAGAAAGCGATGATTGTTTAAAAGCGCGCCGACTCGTCACTCAGGGCCTGTACTGCGCCGTAAAACAATTGCGCAAAGTTTTATGCACTCGCGCGTAGCCCAACTCCATGTATACGAGGGGATGCGAGGCGGGGGGTATACGGCGAAGACGTCGGGGGGGGGGGGAAGGGGTCGAAAAGGGAACTTTGATACTCGCAGAGTCTATGGGGAGCGAGAGCTAGTCCCTCGCCGATATTCCTAATCTCCTTACGGGATGCAAGTATACGGCCCGTAAGAGACCAGACGCTGCTCCGGGAAGCTGCCGATGAGAGAAGTGAAGTCGAGAGAGAGAGAGAGAGGAAGGGAAGGAGCGAGAGAGAGTTTTAGATAGGAAAGCAGGTAAAAAGACGAGCGCCCTGATACTGAGGGAAATAAGCATGTGCGCAAGCCCCGACGAAGATTGACAATTTCACCTGCGAGAGATTGCTCGGCCGACCTTCCCGTTAAACGAACTGTACGTACATGCAACGCAGAGCGCCAATCCGTGTATAAGACACATCGGGCGGCGCTCGCTCACCCGCGGCGAGGGATCGAGGAAGAAAATTTCTGATTAAACTCACGGAATGGCCGGTATATAAATCCCGCGAAATTCACTTCCGATAGGGAATAAAAATAGCGCGCGCACAAATTCGCTTTCCGAGACGGGCTACTAAAAGCAGCAGTGGCGGCCGCAGGAGCAGCCGACCCCCCCCCCCCCCCCGCGATATCCTCTCCTCGGCAAACACACGCCGTCCGCAAAATACGAAGCGTTCTCTCTCTCTCGGTCCGCAGCATCGCGTCGTAAACCAACCGCTTTACGATGATTTTCCGCCAACAGCGGTAGCGGTGGCGGCGGCGGCGCACTCGAAGGAAAAATTCTCAGCGCGCGAAGCACGGTAAATAACGGCGATAAAGGCCGAGGGATAAACCGGGGGAAAATAGTAGAAAAGAGCGGGAGAGAGAGAGAGGGAGATAGAAAGCGAGTGTCCCGATAATGTCTTTAGGAAGGTGTTGCAGGTTCGTCTGTCGTGTATGTGAGTTTGCCGGTTAACTAGGCGCGAGAAAGATGAGAGAAAAGCGCACGAGTGTACAGAGAGTACAGCGGGACGTACAGGTGGAAAAGGAAGGGCTTCTCGGGCAATCGAGTCGAATCGAATCTAGTGCGGCATCAGCGTATTCTGCCGGAGGCTGGGGCCGAGATACACGCGGTAGTCTCTACTGCTTATCGGGAGGAGCCCGACCTCTCTCTCTCTCTCTCTCTCTCCCTCTTTCTTCTCTCTGACCCTTTTTCTCTCTCGCTTTACGCTCCGTTTATCTCCATCGCCTTGTTTCCTTGCCCTCGTCTTCCTCTCTTCCTTTTTTTTCCGTCTGTTTGTTTCGCGGAGTTCTTCGCCGCCCTGCTTCTCTCCCCCCTAACGCGAGAGAGGGGCAGGGGGAGAGAAGACGGGCTGGGAAAAATTGAGCGGACGGGACTTTAAATTACTTGCGAGCCAGCCGTTATTTGTCAATCGTCCGGAGATTGATGCTGGCGCGGGCTGCAAGTGTTTATCTTATCGGAAGGAACTGCCTGCCATTCCGTTTCAAGCTCTCGTTGCCGAAGTAAGGGATATTATGCACTCGGGAGCTTCGCGGGGAGTCCGCTAGGCGGCGCACGGGCTCGGCAACCCGCAAGCGCAATAATCGCGTCGCGACTAATCCCTCCATTAAGCGGCGCTTACGATCCAAATTGCCCGGACGTAACGGCCGGCGGGGAAAAAGAGATCCGGGAATTATTAAACGCTCCGGCGAAGAGCACGTACGCGTATAAGAAACGTCCCCGAAGACAAAGGATAAAGACGAAGCCGTAACAGCAGCAGCAGCAGCAGCAGCAGCGGCAGCAGTTCCGAGTCCACGACAACTGTCTATATAACTCTCGGTCGAATGAGCGGTACAGCGGCTCGGCCTCGCAAAGACAAAACGCGAAGAGCCAGCGGTAAATCGCCGGGCGCATTGTGGAAAATATCGGCGGGGCTTTCGGGCCTCGTAAAAGCTTCTTGCCGAGGTGCCGCGCCGTATATCTCGAAAATTGGATTCGCCCGTAGATTCGAAGCGACGATAAATCGACGGTAGCCTTCGTCTACCTATAGACGCGAACACTCAGGCACACACACATACACACACACACGCATGTGGGGGAGACGATAAAGGCGACTTTTTACCCCCGCGAGATTAGGAGGTTAGCTCGCTTTTCGCGGGTCTCTGCAGCTTTTTCTCTCTCTCTCATTCTACCAACGCTGCTTTGAATTATTCGCCGCGCCCATCCCGTGATTTACGACGAAGTCGGGACTGCTACACTCGATTCGATGCTTGCGTTTGCAAGTCTTGACTTTCTTTGTTTTCTAATCTCGGGTGATGAATTTATCCAAGTTTTTTTTCCCCCGATCGAGAAAGAGAGCTTTATTATCTTGTCAGAGCGTGAATTGTGGCAAGACGGAGAGAGGAGAGCTTTCAAGCTCGTGCTTGCAAGTGACTGAAATACTCGATGCATTAAACATCGTCTATATAGGCTGATGTTTTATTCAGAATCTGTATTGATTGAAGCCCAGCAAAACATTCGTTCTATCAAATTTTGCATGAGTATGTACGTACGGACTAAGAATAAACAATACTGCGAAGCCCCTGCTTCTCGCAATTAGAGAACTTTGAATCCAATTCCGAGAGATGTACGCGCGCACAAACGCAATCCCTCCCCAAGAAAACGCGCGAGAGACATCCACGGAGAGAAAACTTCGTCAGCTCCCCAAACGCGTATACATTAGTTAGCGGTTCATTATGCATTAATGTCCCGCGTATATATGTCTAACCGTCTTAGCATCTTGTAAGGCTCGTCTTCGCGAAACGCGAAATTGTAGGTCTTAATCCGAGATGAAAATCAAGCCGCTGCGCCGATGCTCTCCTCTCCGGTGTGTCAAGTGGAATTCCCGCTCTAAGCGATTTAATCAACGCAGAAATGAATATTTCCTTCGCCGGCGAGAGCGGAGAGGAGAGAGAGAGAGAGAGAGAGAGAGTTGGGAGGAGGAGAGGAGCAGCCGCGGGATACTCTGTAACTGGAATCGCATTATACGGCGAGCCGGCTATACAGACGAGCAGCAAGTTCGTACTGATCGATAATAATAATTTCGGGCCCCGCTCCCAGGAAGACGGCATTGATATTCGAGCTTTAATGAAATTTCGGACGATAACTAGTGCTGAACGACAGGTACGTTGCAGCTCCACTTAGAATCGTAATTAAGGTAAAGTGGCCGTTACGGGAAAGAGAGAGAAAGAGAGAGAGAGTAAAAAGCGGATTAGGCGCTGCCTTGCACATACACACCGGGGACGACGTGGAATAAAAAGAAAAAAATTTCGTTCGTCAATCGTCGATGCGCAACTATTTTTCAAGACAATTTCCGTTTCATTCCACTTGATTCATGCATCTCGCACACTTAATAAGTTTAAGGTCGTCATAAAGTCCCCGAGAGTAAAGGCCATCTCGGCCCCTACTCCCGCGCGAAACTTTGTGTCCGGCAACGACTCTGTCCTCCTCTCGCAAAGCTCGAAATATATTTACAGCCGGCTTCCTCCTGGCGACGCTAATGAAACTAACGAATCAGCCTCCCGTGACTTTAAACGCGCGTAGGTACACACACTGACGCAGCCGCAAGTTTTCCTGCGACCAAAGTATACTCGCATGCCAAGATCGAGCACTTCCGTTCCGACTTGGCAAATACGACTCGGCTATAATAAATATCCCGTACATGTATACATTTCTTTTTTTCTCTTCCAGAACCACATCTCTCTCTCACTCTCTTTCTCCCCTGCGCCAGAGAGTTTAGAAGCGGTCGCGGAATTAACGCTGCAGTGTCGTAAACAGCGAGCACACGGCGGTCGCGGCGGCCGAAAAAGAAGTCCGGTTTCGTTCGTTTCGCAGAGAGCGGCGGTTCCACATATATAAAACTCTCTTTTTCTCTCTCTCTCTCGCTCGCGCTTGAATTCGGCGCAATTAAAGCGCTAGTTTACGAGCGCGGAACGTATGTCGCGCCGCGATTTCGAGCCGAGAGAGAGAGTCCAGGGTTTTACGGAGGTTTCATGATGTATATAACGCCGAGTCGGAATTCCTCGGGCAGCTTTCAATGAGCGACGTGATTCTCGCTCGTAAAGAGCCATTGTGCGCGCGAGCGAGGCGGCTTTGTTTTTATCGGCGACGAGTTTAATTAGAAATGAGGGGCATACATCGGCGGCGGAAATGTTTCATCGAGAAGACGAGCGTTTCGATATCGTAATTCACTATTGTGAACACGGCTTTAATTTCGGTGTTAATCATACCTTCCCCCGCGATTTGCTGGTCGAGTCGTGTTTTTATTACACGCGAAATAACACAATTCTACGCGGAGATATAATATACGGGGAGTCAGGACAGCTCAAGTTTTGCGAGGGCGAAATTTTTCGATTCGCCGAGAGCGAAATTTCCCGGAAAAGCCGCTGACTCGGTTTGAGATGTCGCTGTATCTGTGCTTATATCTATACACAGGTATGAGTGTGTGCGGTATAGAAAAGCGACGTCTGCTCAGCTCTCGCGCAAGAGTTTCGAGTTTTAGTCTTCCACGTCGTCCTATCGTCGTCGTCCTCGTCGTCTCGTATTTCCGCTAAGTCCTTCGCGGACTTTTTCCTCTCGTACCCCCCCCCTCCCCCAACCCCCTGTATTATATATCGCAGAGAGAGAGAGAGTGTGTATATACCCGAGACTCTCCCGAAGAAGATGAAGAATTGGTGGAAGGGATTTCCCGGGGCTCTTTTCGTTCCTTCTGCGTAACGCGAAGGCAGCAGAGAGTAAGAGAAGACAGGGGCAATTCTTTTGTGTGTAAAGCCGAGAGACTGGTGCGCGCCATCGTTAAAATTAAATATCGATTTCACTTTCGCCGGGGCTGCTGCCGTCGCCGCCGCCGTCGCTGCAGCCGCGCACACGGCCCACAGTCAAATTAGAGGAGGGAAAAGTGAAAGCTGAAAAGAATTCTTTTCTGCGGATATAATGGCCCGGAGAGCTTTTCCTCGGGAGAGCGAGCGAGCGAGCGAGCGCCGAATGGAAAGGAGAATATAAGCTAAGCTCTCCTGCCGCGCGCGCCGGCGACTCTCTCCCGGTTGTATTGTTCCCCGGGAAGTTCGTCAGATATATACCGCTTTTACTTTTTCCTTTTCTCGTCTATACATCCGTCTATTTTATAACAAGGCAGAGAGCGACGAGGATATATATATATATATATATATATATATATATATATATATATATATAGCGTCGACTTCTTAAGTTTGCTTCTCGAGATTTTTACTTATTTCATTCAGCGCGCCGAGCGAGCTTTTTATGCTCCCGGATGAGAGCACGAAGCTTGTCGCGTAAATAAAAGATTTACGCGACGTGACGCGCGCGCGCGGCGGAGGCGGCCGCGGGGAAGTGCATATCGCTCCATGTGCTCGAGAGCGCATACGGAACGTTAAATAAATGAAAATAATACGACTGCCAGCGCTCGCGTTTATGTTTCATGGTGTACACGGCGAAAATCATGGCAATCTCGAGCTCGTGTGTACTTATACACGTATATATGTATATAATTTTCCCCGGGACGTGTACAGCACGCGATAACGCGATATTAAGCGCAGATTTTATTCAACCGAGTGCATATCGGTAGGGGGGGGGGCGGGACTCGAACTTTCGACAAAAGCCGCGTTAATTAAAAGTTCGCCAAGCGAGCTCGTTAGGGATTATGCGAGGCACGCGTCCGATAGCTTATACTCTGCATTGATTTCATAAACCGCGAAAATCCTTTGAAGGGCGCGCAAAATGCGCCTGCTATGTATATACCGTGTACAAAGCTCGGCTTATACAGCTGTGCGCGCGGCTTTAATAAACCAAAGATCCAAGAGCCTCACTCTCACCCCTGGCGAAAGTTTTCCGCCGGTTTCTTCGGAAAAACGAGAGGCTTTATCCTTTCGAGGAGTTGTTGGGGCAGAAGAAGAAGAAGAAGAAGAAGCTCGAGGAAAAGCCCTCGAGGCCAGATGCCAGCGAAATTAATAAACAATGACCAGGCACTTTATTAGAGAAAGAGAGAGAGAGAGCCGTGGATGGAGCTTGCGAGCTTTCCGCGGAGAGATATCTCGCCCTCCCTTTCTCTTTCTCTCTCGGCTCCTCTCGTAAGACTGTGCTTTTCTTCCAGAGTTGCAGAAAGTTATGAATGCTTCGGTGTTTACTGAGCTGTCGATGGGGAAAACATTTCGGGGATTCGCGCTGAGCTTGCGCGGGAAATTTGAAAATCGAGCGGCTCTGGGATATGGTTTGATTGACATCGAGGAATATGTAGATTTGTATTAATAAAGTTTTAAATTGAAGGGGATCCAAGACTGGAAATCGAATCGAAATTACGAATAATATTTTTACACCCATAGGTATATACGTGAAAATGATATTTCAACGCAGGTATATTTAATACGCACGAAAAAATAGAACGTTAAATTTCAGAGCTGTATTTAACGCACGAAATCGTGCATTAAATACAGTGCGCAACGCGCAATTTGCGTTCTATTCTATTAAATTTCGGCCCTTCGCTCGCGGGCATTAATTAAACGTAAAACCTGCAGTTAATTTAACGCCGGAGAAAAGTTCAACAAAGCAGAATCGCGAAAGCTCCGGCGAAGAAGCGCTAACGATAATTGCACAAATGAAAATCCAATTTTATTCAATCCGCGACACGCTTCCACTAAATAAACACACGTCTAATACGGCACAAACGAGCTTCTAATTTATCATCGAATTAGTTAGAAAAAAATATACGTTTAAAGAAAATTATAAAATCGATCATACGGAAGCTGCATAGAGCCCCGCATTCTTCCACCCGATACACTTCCGGGTTTTTCAGCCTCGCAGAACCCCGCAACACTTTGAATGTCCGCAGAGCTACAAGCCCATCGTAAAATACCCGCCTGACGATAAAAAGCTCTCGCACTCACTCACAAAAGCACCGAGACACCCCATGACGGAACGTCCGAAGGCCATTACGGCGCCATTCAAAAATTTCCATTCTCCCTCTCTCGCTCTTTTCACTGGCAAATTTTCACAGCCGAAAGTATCCGTCCTCATCCCCCAACCCAGCCCTCTCGCAATATCCGAAACTCTCCAGCGCCGCAGGGCAGGAATCGAAACGCTTTTTTTTTTTATTTCACCGGCGAACGAGCGAGACGAACGCCGAAGCCGAAGCTTTAATAATTTAAATCGCTCGCGAATCTATATGTATCGGAAAAATTATTAGCTTCGTCGGGGGGACGCGTTTTCGACGCTATAATACGCGAGGAAATGGAATCTGGTATTCAACTTTTTTGCCGCTGTTTTTTTGTATTGTTGTTGTTGTTGTTTTTTTTACGGCTCGCTGGTCTCGTATTCCCGAAAATTTAGGATACATATTCATTCGCGCCTGACTGGAATATAAATCACGGAAAGAGAGAGAGACAGAGTGAGAGAACGAGGGAAAATGATTAACGATATCGAATTAAAAGCGAACGCGAACAGCGCCGAAAATTGCGAAACCAGCGGCGGAAATTTCTCTTGCGAAATCATATACTGATTGCGCGGAAAAGTGTGCACAAACGCGATGAAAACACGGCACGCGCACGCCCCGCATACACACGCGATTTTATATCGAAAGCTCGACGAACAAACGAATGAACTCACACAGCTCTCTGCGCCCGGGACTGCGCGCAAAATTACGCGATTCGCAGTAAATTGGAGGCGACTCGGCGTGAAAATTTTCCGAGCAAGCGGGAGACGAGGAGAAAAAGAAGAAGCGATGCTTAAGAGACCGGCAGCAGTCGTAGCCAGCCGGAAGTGGCTATTCGGATAGGCGAGGGTCGTTCCGATCCGATAGGCGATATCCGTACGAATCTCGTTTTCGAGGAATTGCAACGACTGCGTCGCGAGAGAAGCTCTCTTTCCCGCTGTTTCTTTTTCCCGCGAGCAGCGCTGCATAGCGCCTCGGCTAATAAAATTTTCTCTATCGCCGCTACGGAATTACGGCGATTTCACCGCGGCCTTTCCACCTTTGATTTTTCATCTTTCGCCGAGAGGTACGAGCGGAAAGACAATACCGCGCGGGAGTCACGGCTTTTTCCGCAGTTTCTTTCCGAGCGATCGATTAATAAAAAGAGCATGAAAAAGCTTTGGAGCACAATAGCAAGATAAACATATCGATCACACCCCCCCCCCCTCCCCACCGAGCCGTCCGCTCGTCCGTCCCTCTCGATCGAGATATCAACCCCTCTCTTGCTGTGGAAAAACTTTTTTCCTATTGCGAAACCCCGTGACGCGCCGAGCCATATACGTCTACAATGTATACGTCTTCTTCTTCCTCCTCTCGGCACATGGCGGGTATATACGTAATAAAAAAATCCAGTTATATATACCGGGCGCTGAGGCTATATCGACATACCTGTCGCCGGCAATCAGAGCCAGGCTGACCGAACTTGTGTGTACTGTATATATGTACAAACCTGAGCAATATGTAACTGTCGCGTTGTTCTTCGAATAAATGGATAGTACACCTCCGCGCGTCGAAGCTTTCCTCTTTATTCTTTTTTTTCTCCTGTGCAATGCTGTATTGGATTCGCGAGCGACGAGAACCGACGGCAAATTTAATTTAGCAGTTTTTCGAATATTCGCTGCTCGAGTCGTTATAAAAACAAAAAAAAAAATTTTCATTCGGTTATACAGCCGAACGAGCTCGCGCGGCGAGGAATAATTTTTAAATCTCGTTACGCTGAATTTTTCGAGCGCCGCGCACGCCGGGCCGAGAATTTTCCCCTTAAAAATTCGCGAGCCCAACGCGCGCAGAGAACGAACGTATATTATATATGTATCTTCTCTTTCATTGCGTCGTCACTCGCGTATCAGCCGGCTTTCATCGAATTCACGGAATATTTCTCGCTCGTACGGGGAAAAGCTCATAAAATCTCTCGCGACGAGACTCGTCGCGTCGAGTCGCGACGTACGAATATACATACGCTGCGGAGCGCGCAGTGTCCTCGAAAATTCGAGAGCGCGTAAGGGGGGGGCCGTAAAAAGCTCGAGGCTCAAACGCGCGCGCGACGCGCCGGCAAAGCAGAAGAATCGCGAGAGTCCGTAAGTGGTGTCATCGCGCGCCTGAATATACATTCGGGGAAAATCAATTCCCGCCCGAGGGCTTTTAATCACGATCGCGCGCGCGCGTCTCGTCCTTTCATTTCCGGGCTTTATCCCGAAAAAAAAGTAGACGTACACACGTCGAGGAAAAATACGCGTATCAAAAAAGCTTGCGCGCGGCGTTCGTGTAATAGTCCTCGGGAGGACGCGTTATTATAGTCTCGTACGGCGTGTGTTATATGTGGTGTCGAGCCGCGGCTGAGGAGATATTAGAAGGAAATATAACGGAGGTGATTTATATCGGGACGTTTTAAAAGAGTATTACGAGACAGAGAAGAGAGAGGGACGATTTCGCCTCGGCCCGATGCGGTCGTAATTTATTCGGTTTCGCCCGCGACGAGTATTGAAAATATTCGCTCTGCCCGCGGAAAATGTACTATTGATGCGTTATATACATACGCTCGCGTACACGTAGCGGAATACGCATCGTTAAAATTCGCCGCAATATATCGAAACGAGTTAAGCGCATCAGCCGGCGAAATTGAACGGGGCGGCCGCGCCGCGTTTGCGAAAACAAAAAAACAGACCGCGGAAAAGCGTATGCGTTACACAGACGCACACATATCCCCTTAATCCAGGCTCGATTAGAGATGGAATCAGCGCGAGGTGAAATGGAAGACGTGCCCAGTCGGACGAATGCGAGGAAAATCCCGGAGTCATTATGCCGCCGAATAATTTACACACGCCGAAGTCGGGACAGCGAATGGGAGGAGAGTCTCCGGTAATTGGATGCCCCCTCTCGCGGAATTTTCTTTTGTTCGCCGAGGTTCAGTGTTATACAATGCGCGCAGCTCTCGCGTCGTCGATAATTCCATCGGTTCGGCGAGATGAGAGGAAATTTCGTCCGTTGGAAGAGACGATTGCGCCTCGTCGATCGCATATGGAAATAAGGGAGTATAAAAGAGCCCTTTTGTTTCCCAGGCAGTGCCCGCAGACTAAACATGCATAAACCGTCGGAAATAGCGTGCGCTAGCTCTGCGCTCCTCTCGTCCGAAGCTAATAAAACGGCGTTGGAGCATCTGCTCTCCTTAAATCAGTCGCGCACACGGGCGCGACACGCGAGGAAAAAGAGAGCAGGATGGTTCGCTCTCCAGTGGAGCGAAAACCTGTTGCGAGAACCCGAAAGTTGCCGCTCTCTCTCTCTTTCTCTCTGCGTACATCGTAAAGCAACTATACGCGCACTGCGACGACGACGGCGATTCATGAGGGAAGAGAGACAAGGGGGGGATAGAGAGAGAATACTATGCACTAGGGGTGACACGCGTGGCTTGGCCCGTTAAGCCCGAGTATTATCGTACGTCAGGCCGCCAAACGAGTCTCGACGCACTGGTAGGAGGAGGAGCAGTGGGAGAGAAGCTTCTGTATAGACTTGCTGGGGTGTCACGCATCTCCGGCTATGTACTGCTTTTTCCCGCGAAAATTTCACTGATCCGGCGCAGGCAGCAACCCAACCACACTGGGGACTCCGTAGCCGCACGACTAATGGGCTACACGCGCCGGAAGATCCTTTACGCGAGCATTGTTTGCTCGAGGGGTGTGCATTGCTTGTTTCCGTCGTTCTTTATGCTCGACGATTGGGGATAAACGCTGCCAGTGCTCGAGGTGGCCCCGAGAGTTATCCGCGGGGTGTCTCGACGATTTTGCGGATATTGTTTCTCGATTGCTTCTTCGTTTCTCCCAACGCGTATTTCTAAATGATATACACCTGGAAATGCAAAAATACTAAACGCACATTGCACTACCCATACATATCCATTCAGTGTGGATAACAGCGTCAGCCGTGAATTACCATGATAGAACAAGGACCAATGCATCATCGCTTCGTCTACAGACGCCGCTATATTATCTCCATTTCTCCGCAAACAATTCGCCCGCCCAGACGGAGTAGGCGCGCACACCTTCGCCAACAATGAACGGAGCGGAACAGCATATCCAACACAAGCCGGCGTCATCAACGACAGTGGCTTCACACCTACCCCTTCCGCTCCAAACCCCTAAAACACAACAAGGCAAACGTGCCAACGGAAACACAAGCGCGAGCTCACGCTCGGCTGCATAATTATTCCCTCGCTCGGCCGTGTATATACGAAATCCAGCCCCGGGCAGCGCAGTACAGTGACATCGACACCAGCAGCGCACCTCATCTTCTCGCCTAAAATCACCCGACCGCCGCTTTCCTCCTCGTTTAACGGATAAAAAAGCTTCTACGGGTCAACAAGCGGCAGCGAAGCTTTAATCCGCACTTCCAGCCCCACCGTAAGCCGGGACCAATCCATTGAGGGTTTTACTCTCTCTTTTCTCTCTCTCTCTCTCTCTCTCTCTCTCTCTCTCTCTCTCTCTCTCTCTCTCTCTCGCTCTGTCGGACCCGCAGCAGCGCGGCACCGGCAGCCTTTTCGCGAAAGCACTGCCATCCATTTTTCACGAAGCCACCCCACCAAGACTTCGCGTCTGTTCCTGTCAGCAGAGGGAGAAAAGGACTGCTTCTGACGGCGGAGAGACGCAGAATCGCGAGAACCCGAAGAGGGGATCTATGTGGTGAGGCTCATTATCGATTCCAACTATATTTCCTGGCGACGCGAGGATCTTTTCGCCAGGCTGTACGAAGCACATTGACTTTTCATGTTGCACTTTGCTGTGGCTCGGAATTTCGAAGGCTTAGCAACGATTATGCATCCATATATCGACAGCTGCAATTAGGGTCAATGATAATCGACCTTCGTTATTGATAATCAGCTATCGAAGTTTCACTAATCCCACCAAACTCCCGGAGAGCCATTAACGTCGAGCATTACGTCGGGGTCTTTGAAATGAAAAAGCGACGTCTGGCACACGATTCGGAAGAGCGAAGCTTTGCAAAATTCCACATCGATTCTCAGCTCAGCTGCGCACACATTCGCGTGCAAGAGAATAAAGCCCGCGCGTGTGCAGCAACAGCAGCAACAGCACCACCTCTACCACCACCACTACCAGCGCCGGCTCTAATTAAGGCTATAAAGCAGCGCTAACGAGTGTTTCTAAGCAATTAATTTGCCGTCGACTGCAAAACTGCATCGTCCCGCCCACCCGAACTTGAGCCATTTGGCCTGCGTCCGAAAGGGGAGGCTGCCACTGCAGTCGACGCAGACTGTCCCTTCCGACTGGATGGGCTAAATCTTGGTTGAAAACTAGCATCGCCCAACCGACGTCTAATCTGCATTAATGCTTACTTTGCCCTGCAAAGAGAGATGACTACGTCCCTCGGCATCTTCGAATTTTGGGATTCGAGGCCTGAGTTCGTTAATGGTCGAATATATGACTTTGGTAACTCGATGTTGCTCAGTGGGAAGACGAGATAGAGTCCAAAGTGTGGAAAATCGGAGTTTACTCTTAATCAATCGAATCTGACCAGAAGCTAATGATAGTAACTCAATCATTCCACTATTCATTCGTTCAGATGGACTAGTCCGAAGAACAATCGAAACAATTACACGTTTGCAAATATTGACAGCGAAGAAGGATGCTTCGGCTTCAAAATAACGAAAGCTGTCGATTTCCCTGACAAAGAGGGATGAGCCGGCCATTCACCGAAAGCGCTGCAGACAGAGAAAGAGCCGGTTGCATCCAACAGATATTGAGTGAACGAGAGTGAGGCATGTGTACACTGACCACATACGCCGAGGCTTGATTAAGCATCCAATGACCGCGGCTCTCGTGCAGCAATATGTCACACACTCGAACGTCCATCTTTCAAGCAGGCTTTCCTCTCTCTCCAGTCAGGTATATGCGTGTTCGCGACGGATGGCAAATAGGCTAGGGAAGAAGAAAACGAGAGCTGATCGAGTGGGAGGTCTGCGCATGCTGGTTGAAGCAAAAAACTGCATCACGATCGATGAGGAAGATATCGCTCTGCTGAATGTGGTGATGTGTACAGTCTGCAGGATTTATACGTAGCTTGTCATGGGATTTGAGAAGATGGCAGAAACCAATAGATCGACAAAACACTTCATTTGGATCATCAGCTCACAACAATTAGTGAACAAAGGACATTGACAAAGCAACGAACGAAACAGTTCAAGCAACTTTCAATGAGCGAACGCGTTCAAACACGTTACTCAACGAAGCCAGTTTGCCACAAGCAGCCAATACGATCATTCCAGGAATCGCATTCTCTATCGTGTTCGCACGACTCCCTTTAATTTAGCGCTACACTACGTCTCTACACAGCGGCAGCAGACGTCCCTTTGCCTCGAGCAACTCGGTGTAATACTCGCGTACATGCTGTGCGTCTCTCAATGTACCGAGATTGCGTCTCTAATCAGACGTTCAGTCGAATATCACCTCTTTGCACGCGTTGGTTCGATGAAGCCAATTATGCGACGGGTCGATGCGCTCACAAGAGCTTCGGACTAACAATATCAAAATCAATATTCGATACTTGCTCCCATAATTCTGCAATTCCAAGATTTTAAGATAAAAACACACTGTTTTCACAACAATGTTAAATAGATTTTGTAAAATATAATAAGATCGTTTAAGTTAAAATCCAACAACTTTCGATTCAGCGCTGCACCAGAGAACGCTCCAAACCATCGATGAAACGTCAATAATAGCTCAAGTTAAAAGAACTCGTATCGATCAGCAGCTCGTTGAAACTACCCCCTCCCCCCCTCCCCCGTAACTCGACGCTCTCCGTATCTATATACTGTCAAAAGAGCGTATAGACGGACGTGCGGCGAATGGCGTGGAATCCGTCCATCAACGGAAGTAGTCAAACCGACTTGGCGCTAGCTCTGTTTGCAGCTGCACATCCGCCACCACAATACCTGTCCCGATGATTGGCCCCGACACATACGAGCTAGCGCGCATCTCGCCCCCTTGCATATCTCCCCACAATCCTTGACGCGCATTGATAATGACGTTTGACCTTAATAAAGGGGTGGAGAGAGAGAGAGAGATAGGCTGGACACTGAAGCTCACGTACGCGTATTAATGATTCCTCGCTGCATCAGCCGGGATATATATAGGTACATACAGTTCGATGGTCTGCGGTTGGCTCTGCTGAATGGCTCTTGTTCGAAAGCTTTCGAGCTCGAGCTTTTCGGAGCCGCGTGCGCGGGGTTTAAAGTCGATTGGCAGGCATTCGCCCCCATGGTTCTCTGCGCTGCGCAGTCGAGTTCACGCCCGTTCAATGGCTTATTGTATCTCGTCGGTAATGTGGCCGGTTTATATGGAGAGGGTTGCCCCATTGATCGATATGCCATCGCTTAGATTGGTTATCTGCATTTTCTCTCGTGCTCTCTGACAACTCAACTCTCATACACTCAATTTTAGTTTATTACACTTTACAGTGTCACGTCTATTGGGACGATTCGGCGAGTACCTCGAAAATTTTTAGTCTCCAGCGCGAAATCTCTATACCCTTTCAGACGATCCCCCCGGAAGGCAGTATATCTGAAGCTATACGGTCTTTGCCTCGAGGCAGCGACGACGAGTCTTCCTCGCCAGCTTTAATGGACGGCGAGTCGGGGGAAAGGTGCAATAGAAAGGCGATCGGAAAGTTGCTCGCCATTCTTAGCTATTTCACGCGTCGGTATATACATTCGCGTATATATACAGACAGGATGAAAAGAGCGCGCGCTGCGCGCGATTTATTCAGCTCGCGCGGCCCAGAGCTCTTTGACTTTGAGCGAGAAGGATTCTCTTCTTTCGGCGCGGTGGGGGAGGTAGCGAAGCTTTTTTATTCTCTCGTTTTCTTTTTGCGCGAAAAGAGAGGGCTTTCGCAGCGAAATCGACTTGGAGAGTAGTTTTTTTTTTCTCCTCGACAGAGAGAGAACTGGAAAAGTTCATTTGCTAATGCAGATGCTGCGTTTAGCTCGATGTGGAGGAACTTGGCGAGATTCATGCTCCACATTCCGTATCTCAACGAAACGCCCTTCTTACATTTTCAAATGCACTTTAATGGTAAAACACTCGTGGAAACTTCATTACCGCGTGGCCTCCAGTTTATTTATCGTCGGACGTTTCTATTTCAGCTCCCGACATCGCCGCTCGTCGTTGCTCGCCGGGCACCGGAATATGCAAACTATTCTTGTTTCTCGTTATAACTTCATCTCCGCAGCGCCCGTATCGAGCGCGCACATTTGATTATTTAAATGGAAACTTCAATATCCCGCGCAAACTTGAAGTATGCAAAGTGTCTGAATAACAAATGACGCAGCCTCGATCCGTAATCCCGCGAAAGCAAATTTAATTCAGCGTATGACAACGCATCCCCTCCGCTAACTATATACCTATACGCGCGCGGGTGAGAAGAGTTAAAGTCGCTGCGGAAGCAGCAGCGCTATACAGCGTTTTGCCGGGCGCTTCAAGCTTCCGGGAAATGAGGGGCGAAGGAGGGTTATAAAGTATTTAAAGGCAGAAGCGCTTCGCTCTCTCGCGGAAGATTGATCGGCGCACTTAGTCGGCGTCTCGTTGATCATCGTCACTCGTGATATTTTATTAATTGCGCTCTCTCCCGGCCGAATGAAATTTTCATTCTCCTCGAGACCACTGCACTTCTCCCATTAAATACCCTCCCGATTTTTCTCTCCAGGACACCGTCTCCCTCCCCTGCCTCCACCCCGCGGGGGAAAATCCTGTCTTACGCGGCGCTCCTAATGACGAAACACAAGGCAGCAGCCGCCTCCGTGTCATATCCGCTGCAAGTTTCTGCGGATAGAGACCTGCAAGTCAAAACTGGGAGGAAGAGAGAGAGAGAGCGAAAGGAGGACAGAAGGGGTGTCTCTAATTGGTCCCATCTAGGAGCCGCGTCTCGGAGGCGAGTTTGCCGGGCTCCGCACGTCACTTGTGTACCGCCCGTTTCGTACATAACAAGTTGTCAGCCCTCTGCGAGAGCCCCGGCAATCCTACGGCCCACTAAGAACCCTTTCCGCTCTCTCGCCTACTTCGCAAGCTCCGGTTTTCTCGTTTTTCCTCGCTTCGCGCGCTCGTCAACCTGCCCGAGCCCGGCCCCCCCCCCCCCTTGGCTGGCCTCTTTTCTCGCAGAGCCACGATTTTCTCCTTGTCTCGTTCTTTCTTCCTCTCTCTCTCTCTCTCTCTGTATCCGAGGCCGAGGCTCTTGGGCTCTTCTTTTTGCTCGCCGTCTTTCCTCCCTCGGCCGAGCGAGTTCGCCTGATTATAAAGCGGTTACTTCGGTCCGATTGAGCTTCTTTGAGGGGAGAGAGACAAGCTTCCTCGTGCGCTCGCGTCTTTCCGGAAGAGTAGCGATTGCAGTTTCGAGAGATGTGCGCATGTGTCCGTCCAATTTTACAATGGCACAACGAACTTCCACTCGGTATGCATCGATTGGCTCGAATGGATTTTTTCAATAAGAAACTCGCTCCGGAGTGGAGCGCACACGTATAGACGGCATCGCTATCGCCGGTTCCCTCGGGACGACTTATGCAACAGACTCGCAAGTCTCGAAGACTCAAAACCCAGACACATACGCTGTATACGTCCAATTAGTAGCTGAAGACTGCTCGTATCTCGGCTCTTCTCTCTGTACAGTACGTCGTACGTCTGCGTACGTCTGTAACTGCTGGAACTTTAATGAAATTCTAGTTTCGAGAATTCGCGTCTTGATTAAAACTTCAACGCGCGTTTACTGCGATAGTTTCGAGTCCCTGTAATACTGCGCATACGTTCGACGTCGTACAATTAAAGTCAGCCGGCCCGAGGAGCTCGAGAGTTCGTCGCTCCTACAAACGACGTATCTGAATTTCAAAGTGGATACATAAAAATTTGCGCTCTCGTTCTCTCTTTCTCTCTCTATCTTCCTCGCGGTCTCTGCGCCGAGAAAAATGCAAATCCACAACAAATTTCTTAGCCGAGAAATCCACTTTTCGCGCGCAGTTGCTCGCGGTAAAACCCGACGCATCCAGCCCGTCTATTATATATATAAATTCGCGCTCTGGCCAGTACACAATTTCGCCCCGCGCCGCATCCCGTATAATTCGACCCCTCACGGTGTAAGCCCCGCTCCCCGGGCGTAGATTCAATGACGAGCGCCGAGGTAAAAATGATATAGACGGCCGTGAGCGCGCTCGTAGAATTTTCACGCGCGTCCGGGATTAGGAGGGAAAAGCGTCGATACCTGTGTATATACACAGGTATACATATATACGGACGTTATGACCGGCGACGCGTCTCTCGCTCTATACCTCGCGTTCACCGTTTTTATGTGCCCTCGTGTAAAAGTTTCGTCGCTGGCTACTTCAGCGCGCGGATTCTGCATTTGATAGACAATCCAAAAAAAGTTTCCTTCCTTACAACTGGCCCGGTAGAGGGAGCAGGCAGCAGTAGTAGCAGCGCAAGCGTTTCAATTTTCTTTTTCGCGAATTTTACAAGAATTTTTTTACACCCCACTTCTCCCCCGTAATGCATTAACTTTCCGCCGCGTCAGCTCGTTCCCTTTAATTTTCCCGCACTTGCCACTCGCGCGCGCTTTTATTCGAATCACTCTTACATACACTGCCAGCCGTTCCGAGAAAAGGGAGAAAGAGAGAGAGAGAGAGAGAGACTCTCGTTTTATTTCGTCAGTCCTTTGTCTATCGCACACTCGCTTCTATCTCTCTCTCATTCTCCGGTTCTTCTTTTATGAAAACCCTAAAAAATTTTATGCCCGCAAGACGTTCAGCTGTTTTTTTTACGCGGTCTGAACCGTCTCTGTTCTCTCTCTCTCTCTCTCGCGCTTCAAATTTTCCCGTAATTCGCCCGAGCGAACGTCCCTGTAAAACGTGCCTCGTAAAATTACATCGCGTTCAAAATTTCAGCGGGAAATTCCCGTGGCTGTGTACTCGCGTAAAGCAAAAGAAAAAAAGAAAAACGCGAAACCAAGTGGGTTAGTGTCCTACAGACCCCATTTATTTTCGTCTCGTTTCGCCGATGTGACGCGCCCCCGTCATCGTCGCTCGAGAAACACAGCGGCTTCATGGAATTTATTTAAATAACAATAGCGCCGTAGCTTTCATCCGTCGGCGAACTTTTCCCCGGGAATATGCATTCAAGACGCGCGAGCGTCGTTGTCTCGCGCGCTCACGTCGGACGGAAGCTCAAGGAGACGTCGAGAATCGCATTCCGAGTTTTTGTCGAAATTAAGGGCCCTCCTCTCTGTGCAGCGTAGATGTGTGTATATATATATGTATGTATAGCGTTCGCTTTTGTGCCGCGTGGCAGAAACAAGAGAAAGAATCTTTTCTTTGGCAGCGACTTCTGAAATAGGGTCTGGACTATTTTATGAACTGGGAAATTCGCAGCTTTTCGCAAGCTCGAGCTTTCAATAAAAGAAATGCCGTTGGTCTCGTAAAAAATTATTCAAATTCGAGTATTACGTTTCCATTATTGTGTAATGTTGTAATTTTTTCCTTGCGTTTCTTTCACTGTAGAACTAACGTACTATTTTGAAAGCTCCTGGAATGGTCGAGCTTACTTTATTCATAGAAAGTACTTCAAAGGTATGCCGCCCATTTAAACTTGAATTAATCGATAAAGCTTGATTAAGCTCTTAAAGCCAAAATTATAAATGATGCGAAGTACACTTCTTTATTGATTTTTTTACATAATTCAATAAGCGGTCAATTGTGGTACAACATCTATTTCCTTTATTACGTAAGCTGGACCCTGGTAGAAACACTTAACGATAAATTAGCAAATTTCGTTATAAATTAGCTAATTCATTATGGAATTAGCTAATTCATCGTTACGTTTCTGCCAGGGCGATACCATTCTTTTGATAATATTAGTAATGCGACGCAATTTTTCCGGAGATCACCGAAAACTTTCCTATTTCAGACCCGGCTCACAAAAAGTACACTAATTTTATTTAATCCCGCGCGTCTTGCTCATCCTCGAATCTCGCATTCGCAGCTAATCAAACGCAGGGCTCTTAACATCTTCGTCGTGCGGTAAAACCAACTAGAGTAGATAAAAGAGGGGAAAAAAGTGTGAGAGAGAGAGAGAGCTTTGCGTCGGTCTATTAGGTCGATGAGGAGAGAAGCTACTCCAATCCATTAGAGCCGCGGTCGGTGGTCCCTGTCTCGCTCTCTCTCTCAAAACGATCGTCAAAGGAGGAGTGACACACACACACATACACACAAGTGGTAGAGTAGCCCCATTGCTCTGGAAGGTGATTTATGCGCATGTATGAAGAGGAGAAGGCCGCGCGCGGCGCGCGAAAGAGACGTAATTTGGGACAATCCTATGCTCATGAAAAATTAAGCGGAAGGAGGGGGGGAGGGGGAGAGATAGAGGCCAGTATGGACGGTGTACAAATCAAGATAATGGCTGATATTTCACGGCTAATGCGGAGCCGGCCGTGTGGAATTCTATAGGTCCCCGGGGGATTTAGGCGCGCGTTTACGTGCGTGATGCGCGTAGGTGTTGTGGGTTTCGCGCGACCGGACCCGACCGTCATCTGTATCAATACCGGGAAGATGGACCGTTCCGGAGTTATATTCTTGTGCGGTCCGCGGGAATAATTTTAAGATGTGCTGCTTTTACGAGCTTTCTACGGAATACCAATGAGACGCTTTTGCGGCGCGTACCGAGTGCGGCGGGCCCGTACATTTTCATTTTGCGAAGTGGCGCGGTGTGTTCGAACGATTTCTGGGCGTCTGAAGGAATTTACTGTAAATTTCATCCCTTTTTAGAATTCTGATATTAAAAATTAACACCCACGAAAAATCACAATAATTACACCAGCGTAACCCCCCCCCCCCCCCCCATAAATCAAGAGGACTCAGCGCAATACAACAACATTTCAGCGATTTCCGCTTATAAACAATAATAGCAACGTCATGCGGTCGATTATGTCCAAACCTAATCAATCTTCATTCCGGATTGGTCCGAGACCTTCGGCGAGGGTGGAAGTGATACAGCTTGATTACATCTATATCCCTCGGTAAGGGGGGGAGGGATAGAGGAAATCGCTTCTTATATTATTGCGACGTGAGTAAATGCGTGATTGAATTTTTATCGCGTGCTTATTGTGATGGCACGTGGAATTTGTCGGCGATCGATAGGCCGTTAGATTTCATAATTCAAGAGAGAGAGAGAGAGGCGCGCTTGCGGATTCCGATTAGGTCAGATTTGCTTTAGCGTTGAATTTTTCAACGGTTAAATCTATTATAGAGCCGGTATATTCAAGCCCCGGGGCCGATTACCCGATGTCTAAAAAGGCCAAAAACTTTTCCTGAAAACCCCAGTATAAAAGAGAGAAAGAGAGAAATTGACTCGAAGTAGGCTATATACACGTCGAATACGTACGTATATATATGACTAATGCCGAGAGGCTGCCGCGCGCAATCGAAGAGAGATTTGAACGGCGCGCGCGGTAGAAAAAGCTGAGCTTCGCGAAATGACGAAAGCTCTCGCCGAGAAATATGGAGCGACGAGATGAATCTGAATCGATCTTGAAATGCGGGGCATTCGCTGCCGCGCGGCGTATTGTCGTTATTCGGAGCGGAAAAGCTCGGATGGGAATTTCGCCTGTAATTATTATTGATAGCGAAGTGGCGTTTTGTCGTCGACCTCACAGAGCCTGACCCAATTTTTAAAACCTGTAACGAAACGGCAAACGAGGACGCACACGTATACCATATATCTTTGAAATCCCGATCCCTCTAATCAAAGCGATTAATCAGCCATCTGTCAAAGCCTCCCGTACATACGCACTCGATCGCGCAAAAAAAAGGGAAAGAATGAGAGAAATTAGGTCATCGCAAGCTCCAGTGTACGTATATATATATATAGGTATTCATACGCGCGCGCAGACACGGCAAGGGCAATTAAGGATCCGATGCTGCGGGAATTTTTCGATTTAACGCTCGAGCGACGCGCCTGCGTCTATCCGACTCTCGTTAGCTCTCGGACTCGTGTGATTTGTTTTTTCGCTCTCGCCTGCCCGCTCTTACACTTACTCGCGCGCGAGAGAAGCGGCCGCCGCTGGAGATTCGAGAGAAAAGGCTCTGGAAAGCGAGCGGAAGGATAAAAAAAAATGCTGCCGAGAACGAGGAAAGTTCGACGGGCGGGACACACGGCCTTGTGTTCTTTTTTTCGGGGAGGGGGGGGGGGGTCCCAAAACAACACTACGAGTCGAATGGATTTCGTAAATGGAAATCGATGAGAGAGAGAGAGAGAGAGAGCTCTTTCCCGTTCTTGCGTGGACGAAAAATAAAAATCCCGAACAATCACGACATCATCGACGTTCCGCTCCCATGAATACAAACATCGAGAGCTTGTATCCTGAAACTTGGTGGAGAGAGAAGCTCTCTCTCTCTCTCTCTTTCTCTCTCTCTCTCTCTCTCTCTACCCCGTACAAAAGATTCACGACAACTGAAAATTTACGACGGCGCAAACTGCCTGGCGAGGAAAAAAAACGAAAAACCTTGAAATATCGATGCAGCCCAACGGCAGCAGCAGCAGCAGCTCTCGTACAAACAAACGAGCAGGGGCAGGGAGGGAGGGAGAGAGAAAAAAAAAGAGAGGAAGAAACAACGCGAGCGCGGCACAGCACTTGGGAGCTTTTTCAAGGTACACGCGGAGAGCATAAAGCGAGAAAAAGCAGGGAGACAAAAAGAGAAAGGAAAAATCCCCGAGACGTCGTCGTGCGCGCCGCGCCAACACACGCTTCGCGCGCGCACACACAAGCGCTCGAGGGGGGCTGCGAGAGAGCTTCCATCCCATGTGCAGTCTGTACGCGACGTCGACGACTATTTCACACGCTCGCCGAATCAATATTGATACGTTATGGCGCGCCCGCGCAGACGACGGGCTGCTATACTGCCGTCGCTGCAGCGACAATTTTTCGCGCCTCTCTCGCTGATATTGATGACCGGGACGCGCAGAGTGCCTCCTCTCGCTCTCTCGGCTCTCTGCACAGCAGCGGGAGGCCCCGAGAATTCCGGGGGGGGGGGGGGCGGAATTTCGAGCTGTAATTGCGATGACTTTTCAACTTTCCCGTCGCCGCAACTGCAGTTCGCTCGGCTCGCGCTCCTTGGGCTCGAAAAAATTTCTCGCAAGCTTGACGCGCGCCGCGTATACGCATACGCGATAGTGATAATTGGAAAAGTTGGCGGCGCTGAGCGCGGCTATATAAACGCCGCGTCGTCGCGAAAGCGCCGCGGCGAATGATGCATGAGAATTCCTCGGTGCGGCGAGAGCGAGGAGGCAGTAGTGCTGACGCCGCTTATCGCATTGCGAGATCGAGGAGCCTCTCTCTGCGTTATATTAAGGACTACTTTGCCGAAAGTTTTTCCGAAAATGGGAAAAAGCTCGCCCCTGCCGTCATCCCCCCCGATAACGGAGCCCGGAGAGAGAGAGTCTATATAAACTCTGCGCTCGGAGCTTCCGAGCTTTATATGAAAAAACAAGGAGTGCACGCGGGGCTGCGTATATATAGCGAGCCTTTATCGATAGGCCGTTATCACGGCGACGCAGTAAACACGGGAATATTCTCCCGGTCCTCGAAAGCTCTCTCTTTCGCTCCCCCGGTCGCGCCATTCGTTTTCCCGGGAGGATTACCCAGCCCCCGAGCCGTTGCAGCGGAAAATATTTAACGGCCAGTTGCAGTGCGCAGAGCCGTGGTATAGCCCCTTCCGGGGTGGGAGGTGAGGTGCGAGAGAGAAAAATTAGAAATTCTAACGAAGATCAGGGCGGAAAAGCTCGCCTCCGGACCGCGCGAGCTTAAGATCTATGCAAATCGGGGAGAAGAAGCTTCTGTACGAACGTATACGAGGGGGGGGGGTTGATGCGAGAGGTGGAGGTAGAGTCGGTACAGGTGTTTTTTTCTCTGGAAAAGCGAGATACGGCTGGTTATTTAATGACTGTTGCGTTGGTCGTTATATATGGAAATGGATGAATTGGAACTCGCTAATTGCATGGGGCACTTACAGTCATTCGTTTTTCTAATGACAATTTTAATTTTTAAATTTATGGACAAAACAATTGTTCAACCGCATCCACGAGCATCCCATCGCAAAGCTGACCCCTTTAAAATTCTCTCATATATAGATCTTCATAAAGCAAGATCGAATCTCTCTCTGTCTGTATTTACGTATTCCCCCGAATAATCTACGGGACTGCATACACGATTCCGGTCTAGCCGCGTACAGCACGCGTATCTATCTCTATCTTCATCATTATATACATGTACACATACATATATATACGTGCACAGAGTCAGGTGGTATGACACACAGGCCCCGGAGGCAGAAATCCAGCAATTTCGCGGAGCGAACGAGAGACACCCCCTCCCCTCCCTTTGCAGAGCAGACATCGTCTCGGGGGCTAATGAAAACGGAAGTGCATTGAATAATCATTTCAATCTAGCGACAAATTTCCAAGTCACGGGCCTTCCTCGCAGCCTAGCCCTATTCCCCGAGACTTAAGTTTCCACGATGTGTCTATGTGTGTAATAACCCAAGAACGAGCTGCGAATTGTCTGCACGACGCAGAGGGAAGGGGGGGGGGGAGAAAGTATAGCAGCGGTAGTCTCGTGGGTAGCAGTAGCAGCAGCAGCGGCAGCGGCGGCAGTACTGAAGGGAAATTGAATGAGAGTAATTGGTCGGGAGTTTGTATTGTCTGAATTTATGGAATTTCGTGGGCTCCGCGAGAGGGATTCACTTTGAAATGTGCCGTACGTGGTGTGTGTGTGTGTGTGCGAGCGCGAGGTAGTTTCTTCGTGGGAGTTACTGGCCTTGTTATGATTTAACCTGGGCTCGTATAACCCCGGACGACGACCGGGTTGTTACGGCTCTGGCTCAGGGTTTTCGAGTATGGAATTTCTAAATCCACTTCGTGTTTGGCTTAGCCGCCTCTCGGTATTTCTCGGTATTAAAATATTTATGTATACGCGTATAAACGCGGTGTGTGCACGCGCGTACGCCGTGGGAAACATTTTGAATTCGAAGAAAAATTTTTCGAAAACCGCGACGCGTATGTACTTAATATTCAGAGCTTCTCGAGCGTTGCGTTTTCCGCGCAAAAACAGCGTCGTATATGCGCGACGCAAAGCCCGCGCACGCATTTTTAATGTCGCCTAAAGAAAGCTTTCCAGCTAAAAAAGCTCTCCAACGCAAACAAACCTCCCCCCTCTCGCTTCTCTCTCGGCCAGTCCGACGACTTCGACAAAAAAGGAAAATCCAGTCCCCGGAAAAAGCGGACTCCCTTTCGCATCCCCCTCTGCACCGGCAGAGAGAGAGAGAAATTCAACGACGGTCGAAACAGCAGCTCATTGTTCGCCTCTCGGACTCCGCTACATCCGCGAGATCTTAACGGCCGAAAAAAGGTATAATTTTCGCGTCGTTTTCCCGCGCGCTCTCTCTCTTTCTTTTATTTTCTTCGAAGCGGCTATATTTCAACATTAAAACCGTTGGCCCTCTCTCTCTCTCTCCAGTCAGCACATACCTATACCGTCACGTGCTCTCCGCTCATTATATACCGAGATATCTCTCATCCCCCGAGCTTTTTGGCTTCTTCAATTGTCGGGAGCACGGAGAGAGCTTTTTTCGAGCGAGCTTGCAGTGCGCACACAGCCGACCTCCTTCGCATTTGAATATTTAGAGCGTGGAACTTTTGGAAGCGATCCACTACGGGCTCGCGCATGAATTATGAAATGCGCGGCGATAGAGCGACTTGGAAAAACTTTCTCGAGGATAATTAATAACTGTTTTGCGAATTCTTCCGGGGGGGAGGAGGGGGTACTGTACGAGTATAGAGGAGACGATAACATTCACCCCGGCGAAATATGGCGCGCGTATTCTCCCGAAAATTTCGTTCCACATTCTTGAGAAAATATTGACTCGAGCGCAGCGGCGAGAGCGAAAAAAGTTGCCGCGGCGCGTCGCGCTATTCTGCCTGGGGCTTCATAAATTTTAATCGAATCTTCCCGCATATTTTTCCCCCCGAACGAGCGAGCTTGCAGAGATGCGCATGCCATGCTTCCTCTCCCCCCGAAATGCGTATACGCGTAGAATAATTTAATAAAGCTCGATTGAACGCCGCGTTCGGCTCTCTCCCGAAATATCAATTGTACAATTATGTATGTATATGCCACTCGAGCTTTCGACAAAGAATCAATTGCAGAGGCGCAGGAAAAGCTTCGTCGTCCCGGCGGCTCGTATAATCCCATATTCCTAATAAAATTGAGGGAGTAGCGAAGAAAATCGAATGACAGTAGGGGGGGGGGGGAGGCGAGAGGGTCACAAACAAAAGCCTCGTCGCTTAGCTCCACGCGAAGTATATAGACGAGCTGACGAGCTTCAACTCTCTCGTCGCTTTGCCCCCTCCCCTCCGCGTAGCAGCCCGACGGCGTAGCCGTCCTCATCGAGTTTCGCACGATTCGTTAGGCGTAAGGGGATTTTCGGCGACAAGCAGCTGGAAAAGATGTCGAGCGAGTATAACGAGTTAGGCCGGTGTGCGCGTCGCCCGGAGGTCGCACTTTCAGCAGAGAGTAAGTGATTTGATTTCCCTGATAAAAGTCGTCGTCGTCGTCGTCGTCGTCGTCGTCGTCGTCGTCGGAGAGACATCAGCTGAGGCTCAAAGGGGGAGAACGGCGCGCAGCTTGAAAACAAGCGACTCCCGAGAGAGGAAGAGAGTAGACTCCTAAGTCATAAAGCTTTGTGTATTATATACAGTTGCGCGGAGACGTCACTCGACGTTTCTCCAGATGCTCCGGCAACGGCGGCTGAGACGAGGTTATAAGCCGATTCGCTGCACCGACGGACCCCACCCCCAACGTTTCCAATTAGGAAAATAATTAATTGCAGTGTACGGCCAAACGCGCCGTATCGAAATTATATCCAAACAAAAGAAGCTTCGCCAATCGAAGGCCCTCCGCGCCTGACGGGAGGAGAACAGCAGTATAGTACGCGTCAGCCTGTCTGTGTGTGCCTTATCTAGGCGAGGCGGGAGGTTCGCGTTAAATCGTCGCTCGTGACCGTACATACTAAACGCGGCTTTCTCTCCCTCTCTTATACTCAGCCGCGCGCTAGAGAGAGAGAGAGAGAGAGCGAGAGAAAGAGAGGGAGAGAACGTCGCGCATAACCAATTTGACGTATGCAGCGCGTCAAATGAAATTTCCTACGCCCCCCCCTCCCCTTCCGCCGAGAGATGATTCACGCAACGGAGATGCATTTAGATGTGTATTATATGCGTAGGAATGAGGGGGGGGGGGCGACTCTGCTAAAGATATGCAAATTGTCACGAAAAATTTCCGGGGTGCGCGCGAGCGAGCGGCAGGGGGGGGGGGGAGACGCAACGATGTACATAGACACGCCGGAGGATTTATGTCTACGAGCCGTATAGCGGAGCGTTCGTTAATAAAGAGGGCTTTTATCTAATTTGCATGGGCTCTCGTGGACGCGAGGGTGTCCCATTGTGATCGGGAACTGAGATATGCGGTCGTGGGGAGGGTTGACTGTCCTGTCTCTCGGTCAACGGATATTCATTTAGACGGATGAATATATGAATTTTCTGCCACGAGCGAGCCGCGCGCGTGTACACTCGGAATACACCGGTTTTCCAGCCGAGATGACGCGAAAAATTGGGAGGGGCTGAAAAAAAATCCAAATCTACAGGGGCGACGCGAAGGAGAGAGAAAAAATCATCGGGAATCCATTTGGCGAAGCGTCCGAGCCGTTTAAACGCGAGAGCGGCCATCGGAGGAGGACGGGCGATCGCCTTATTGGTTTAGTCACGGATCGTTTGTTGTGATTGGTCCCCCGAGAGGCAGGCCGGAGTACCGGTGACGCGTATCGTTTTCGGCGGGCTGTAGCCGGAATCGAGGCGTCTCGGTGCTTCTTCTTTCCGGCTCCGCGGCGCCGGCAAATTTAACGCTCGCGACGCCTACTTCGTTTCACCTTGATCACGCCGGCCGTGCCGTATCGCGTGAGAGCGTCGGTGGAGGCTGCTCCCGGAGAGCCGGGCGCTTTCGAGCGTTGAGAGAGATACGGTGATGGGATTCCCGGATGGACGGCGACGTTTGTGTTAACGGCGCGTGATGCGCTTCGTTATGGGGTGGAGTGAAAATTGGCTGAAAAATTGCTACGATCTATACGATAAGGACGAGGTGAAAATTTTGACCGACCTTTTCTCGCAGCATGTCCCGCACCCTGCTCGCCTGGTTCCTGCTCCTGTGGAGCTCGAGCTGCAGCTCCAAGCACCTCTCCTGCCAGTTGAGCTCCTCCACGGTGTTGGAGTAGCCGTCGAAGCTCTTGGACGAGCCGAATCCTTTGGGCTCCTTCATCACCACGTCCTGCGCTCCGATTGCCGGTAGCGCGACGCTCGTCGTCCCCTTGTCCCCCAGGAAGAGCCTGCCGCTCTGGGACTCAGACTGCTGCTGCTGCTGCTGTCTACCGGACATCGAGAAGCTCCTCTCGAAGGGACTCCTGCTGGCCCCGGAGGTCCCGGGCTCGAAGGGCGATCGGCCCCGATTGAAGACCTGCTGCATGTTCTGTATGTCGTGGGCCTTGTTCTCGAAGCAGGTGGGCCCGAAGTCGAGGCTGCTCAGCTGGCCGACGTACTGCCTGCCGTCGACGTACTCCACGTGTCCGCTGGGATCCGAGGTGAAGTTGAACGGGCTGCACTTGGCGGGCTTGGAATTGTTGGGGGCGGTGCCGAGGCCGGGGCTGCCGGCGCTGTCCTTCAGCTCGACGTAGCCCGCGCTCTTGGCCGTCTCGGCGAAGCTCTTGTCCTTCTGGAAGATGAGGTTCGACACGTTGACGTAGGGCGAGTCCCGGTAGTGGACGGGACTGTTGGCGCTGCTGGCGCTGCTGTTGTTGTTCCTGGGCCGCGGGGGCGGCGTGGGCCCCTGGCGGCCGCGGCGGGGCATGAGCCGGGGACTGTCGGGCCCCGGCGGGCCCCGCGACGTCTCGGGCCCGAGGGACGAGGGGCCGGAGCTGCTGCAGCAGGCGTCGTGGTGCCGCGTGCCCAGGCGCGGGCTGCAGGGGGCCGAGGAGGTCGAGCCCAGCTCCGAGGTCAGCCTGGCGATCGGGTCGAAGATCTGCGAGAGCCTGCGGCCCGGTGAGCCGCGAATCTCCTCCATCTTTTGCGCGGATCTTAGCCTCGGCGCATCGCGCGTCTATTCACCTGTTTCGCACCTCCTTTCCACGCGGCTTCACGTGTTCGCGCGGCGGCTCGCGGCTACTGCTACTGCCGCTGCCTCGGCCGAGCCGCATTGCCACAGCAACGACCGGGATCGAGTCATGGTTTCACTTTCCGCGACCTGCAACAGAGAGGAGAGAAGTATAAGAAAAAAAAAAACGCCGAACGTTTATCATGTGCGTCTGGTCTTTCGCTTTTATATATATATAACACACACGTGCGTACGCACACGGACAAGAGGGAGCAGTCGGAAAAATCCGACTAGTTGTACATATCGATCGATCCGCGAGTGTGGATTTCTCATTAGTGCGATCGGCATTCCATCCGATTACGTGACTTTCGCAATGTATACGCGCACTATATACGCGAGAGACGCAGAGATAGCGTCGGGAGAGAAAGAGACAGTTATGCGTGCGTATACGTATATTGCGCGAGTTTCGCAATAGCGGTGCCGCGTACGCGGCGGACGCCGTTCACTTTCTCGCGGCCGCTGCCGTCGCCGATGTCGGTTGAGTCTGGAAAAATGGAGCTTCGAGAGCGAGAACAGAGGTGTGCGGAGCAAAGGCGAGACACTTCGACTGCAGCCGCCGACTTGACCTTGGGGCAATGCCTCGCGCGCCTGGTTACGTATAGCGCATTATATTTGCATCGCATTATACGCAGCGAGAAATTCGAGTACAGGAATATACGTCGGAGAGAGATGATTGCCGGTCGCGTTATGTAAATCAGACGTTGTTTATTGCGGGCATTGTGCGCCGCGATGCCTGATGTGGTGCAGCGTAACTGCGACGACGACGTGTCACTCTTAACGAACTGTGCCGGCGCGACATCGATACAGGAGTTTTACAAGCCGGTGTGCGTGACAAGTATAAAAACTCGTTTCTCCTTCTGTTCTCTCTCCTCGGAAAAATTCTCCTTCGCCAAATTAATTGCGGCCCGCGAGAGCGCAAAGCGAGCCCTCCGCTTATTTATTCAGGAAAGAGGCCCCTCGACGAGGGGCTACGCGCACCCGCTACTTCCGATAAAAGCTCCTGGACACAGCAGAAGGTAGCACTTGTGCGCGACACCGGAGGGGAGAGAGCGCGAGGACTTTTCGGCGGACTCCAGCCGCGTTATATATCAGCCGGCGGCGGCCGCCACCGCGGCCGAGTGTTTGCGTTACTAAATTGAAAGCTATAATTCTTTGAGGCAGTGCAGCCCGCGCGCTTTTTTTTTCTCGCGCTCTCTCTCCCTCAATCTTACGGCGCGGCGGAAAAACGGAAGCGAACGAGACAACGCTATGCTACTCGGCACAGAAGAGAGAGAGAGAGAGAGAGAAAAGCCCGAGGGTTGCGCGCAGAGTAGCAGTCGCGAAAGTTTATTTTAAGCGTTAAGCGCGCAATTACTCGTGAGGGAGAGGAGGTGTGTTTAGCCTCGTACTTCGCGAGGGTGGAGAGAGCGAGCGGGGCCGATAAGTGTGTACGAGGAAAATCGTCGCGGAAAAAGGTTCTCGTAACGATAATTAATAACCTCTTTCTATTACGTATAGATATTATTCTACAGCGCGATTTTTTCGACTCGGTTTTTCGAGCTTTTCGACGGCTCGCGCCCGGCGTATTACCTGCGTTTTAATTAAAACACACTCATTTCCCGGCCGAGATGAGAGCCGGTTATACGCGCGGGCTATTGCACACTTCTCGCGGAGAGATTGTCCTTTTGATGAGCGCGAGAGCGGCGGCGGTGGCGGGAAAATTAATTGAAGATTAACAGACTCTCGCTGCGAGAGAGTGAGAGCAGCCGGCGAAATAAAACGTAAATACACGCGCTCGAATACGCGTTTCTACAAGCTGCTCGAGCGTACGGGGAAAAACACTTTCGCGGCCCTATACGACTCGCGGGACGAATCAACGATTCGCTTTATACACGTACGCGCACGTATAAATGTGTGCGTCTGTGTGCGGAAAAGAAAAAGAGACACAAACCGCGCACACGTATGCGGCTATCCGATATACATTTCGGGAGAGAGGCGAGAGAGAGAGAGTCACCGTCGCCGCCGCCGTCGTCCACGGGGTTGTTTTCAGGGAAAACAGCAATTACGTGAAACGACGTCGAGCTCGCCGGAAATGAATCTTCCTCTCCAGGAATAACACGCCCCGGGCGCGGCGCGGACATGCATATAGCGCGGCGGCGGCGTCGGCGGTATACGTATGGCCCTTCCTTTCTTTTTTTTTTGCGCCGCGCGCCGCGCTTTTCATCTTCGCGCGGCATATCCGTCACCCGATATTACAGACAAATTGAGAGAAAAATAGAGGAGCGCGTCCCGCGGCACGTATATAACGACGGCGGAAAACGAGTGTTTATACACACAGACGGACCGGACGCTCTCGAAGGTGGAATATTCCCGGGTCGCCACTGTTGCGCAGCTTTTGTTTCTCCGTCGCGCGCGACTCAGAGCTTTCGGGCTTTTAATCTCTCCGGCTGGAAAAGCAATCTTGCCGCGCCGCGTGTCTTTGAACGCGACGAGAGAGAGAGAGAGAGAGCCGTGCCTAGGCGACGTAAATCAAATCCTTAAATATTTACGGCCTGACCAGGTCTCGCTTGAATTATTCCGCGGCGCGTGCAACGCCCTCCCCGCGCGCTCGTAGCGCATTACAATCTCATTTCCATCGATTCTTTTATTCCAAAGCCCTCTCGCTCTCGGGCGGACATTAGCATTCGCCGATGGCTTACATCGATAATCCTGCGTGTCGGGCGCTAAAAATAAACAGAGAGAGAGGCGGAAAACTAAACCGGCCGAGATAGCGAGCGCATCGTCGTCGCGTCATCGACAACAGCTGACACACACGCACACACAGAGACACACGCGCGGGTGGCATCGAGTCGATATTAGCCTCTTTCGGCTTCACGCGTGCGCGCGTCGAGGATTTGAATTTATATTGAATTTCACGTGCAAGCGCGCGTCCTCCCTTTTATATACACGTATATACATGTATATATATACACTCGCACACAGCGTGCGGCAGGGAGAGAGAGAGTGAGGCGCGCATTTGAAAGGCAATAAGCGCCGCCGTGCCGCGGAAACTGAAACTATTTTCATCAACTCGACGGCTAAAAATACATCGACGCCGCCGTCCTCGCGCTCTTCTTATGCAATCTCTCGAGCTTCCGTCGCTAGCACCACCGCCGGCGCCCTCCGAGGTGAGACAGAGAAAGAGAGAGAGAGAGAGAGAGAGACTTTGCCAATAGTCCAGAGAAGCGCGTGTGCGATATCCTCTGTATGTGCGAGGCGGTCTTTTGTGCGAGAACGTCTTGGATTTTTCTTTTATCCGCGCGCCGGCAAAGTCTTTGGCGCGATCATCCTTATGAATGAGGATATTTGAAAAAGTGCGGAGAGAAAGGCTCTGGCGCAGTGCTCTTTGAGAAGTTATAAAGCGGGCGAGAACGGAGAGGTGGAAATTTTCGAGGGCTCGAATTTCATTGAATTATATATATATATATATATATACATTCGGGTGGTCGTATTTGCGGATGAAAGTAATTTTGTGCGCGAGCTGAATTTGGGAGTTGAACCTAACGGTTTTCTTGTTTTGAAAAAACGCGGCTTTTTTAGAAATAATCTTCGTCAGCCTGCGCTCAATCGAGTATGCCCGACACGCAAAAAAACTCTCCCAAAGTCTATTACCAATTCACATGTCGTTCGAACACGAAATAGAACCCGTTAAACGTACGATGTCCCAAAGTGTACTCTCCTCGATCTCCGAGCAGCAAAACACGTCCTCACGTCCCGCAGCTTGACTATCCAATTCCAGAAATAATCCTATCGATTAATTCAATCAGCGCAAGGACACGACAGCCAGGCTCTTGATTTATACCCTTCTCCTCCCCCCCCCCCCAACCCCCTAAATTCAAAACTCGCCCAAGTTCGTTTTTGCCCCGTGCAACACACCTCGTCCCGTCAGACTAGTGCATGGTATATATACAGCGGAAGTTTGCCTCGCCAAAAAGCAGTGCACCCCCCCCCCCTCCCGCCCCACCTGTGCAAACTAAAACTTCGAGCGCACCATTGTGCGGCACAAAAGCCTCGGCGGCGAGGCTTCATTTACATCGAGTCTGTGTTTACTTCAAAACTCTCGCGCCTCATTGTCCTCGGCAAGCAATCGGGAGATGGGGGGGGGGTCAACCCCCCCGCGAGTGTCCATAATTTTTTCAGCGAGCGATTTTAAATCGACTATCTCAAAGAGAAGTGCGCAAGGGAGAGAGTAGCAACTTTGCCAATCAGCAGGGACGGAATTTCTTCTTCCTTTTCTTTTTCAGCGCCGCCCCTGCCGTATAATCTCGATCTGGCGTCCCTTCCTAATTTCCCTGATTTTCGCATTAATTTACCCGAAGAGAGCGAGAAAACGTCCGACGCTACGAAAACGGCAGAGAGAGAGAGAGAGAACGAAGGCAAAAGATAAAAAAAGTGGAGATCGCCAGCGTTAAAGTAGAGAGAGAGAGAGAAAGAGAGAGGTGGCTTAATCGATCGAGCGACCTTAGCTCTTAATTGTAATAAAATTACGTATTCATAGGGTAAGGTGGCGCGGGGCGTAGGAGGAAGAAGTCTCGGCTCGTTTGTGCGCGTATTAAAATACCGGGAAAAATGAATTCGAGCTACTGCGGCTAAGCAGCTTGCGGTAAGTAGATAAACGAAGATTGAGAAGAAAAAAAAAAGGAATATCAGCCGCGAGTTCCATCGCGATTACGCGAACGCGCTGTTATATGTATATCTATACACACAGGCACATACGCACACGTGTGCGCGAACGAGGTACATACGCCGCGCTGATGCACTCCCTAAGTGTCCCGAGTACTTTTCCGCGTATATAGGAAGTGTACAGCGAAATTCCCCAGTGCCGCGACTGCATATATCTATATGCATAGGAGGGGATGCGGAGCAGTCGGGAAAAAGAGTGTGTGTGCATAAGGGAGAGAGACTCGGGCTTATGTACATTCTCTCTCTCTCTCTCTCTCTATCTCTCTCACTGCGTATATATATGTACATATAGCGGGGGGAGAGAGAGAGGCGGGTATCCCCAGCGAAAGCAGAGCGGAAAAAGTGACCGAAAGAAGTGTGATATATTGCGGTAGACATCGCGCACTGCTGAGGAGAGAAAAACTCGGGGGGTCTACAGTGGAAAAAGAGCGAGTCTGCTTCCGAGCGCACGGCTCGCTCTCTCTTTTTCGGGCGACGAGCTCTATATATATGCTGAGGTGCAAGCGCCCGCACACACGCGACACATCGCGATGCCGCAGCTCCGACTTCTGACGGATGCACAGGTGGATATATACGCGGGTGGATTCGCTTCTCGGGGGGGGGGGGGGCGAAATTCGCGACGCGAGAGAGGAGAAGGAGAGGGATTTTTGAAAAAGCGTCGACTTTTCAGATCTCACGAAACGCTCCGAGTAATCGTCCGGCAGTAAAGTTTTCAACTTATCTCGCTCTCCCTCTGGCTCTCGAGCTTTTTTCGAAATTTTTTTTTTCTCACCCGGCGGGGAGGAGGCGACGTGCTTTCCAAGTTTCTTTTTTTAACGCTGGCGTGAGAAATAGAGAAAATTTTGTATGTTCGGTATGTCGCTGGTGTAACGATAAAATCTATTGAATATGTTAAGGCTGCCGCAGTGTACTCGGGGAAAGGGGTTGCCAGCGCAATCAGGCGGCATTTTTACCCTGATTCTCGACCATTGAAAATGGAATATGTCACGGGGAGAGGAATAGATCGCTCGATTTTGCTAAAAAGTTTCGGCAGTCCGACGTCGCGGAATCCGCCAATAAATCAGATTGCTGAATTTTTTAGTAAAATTTAGTGATCCATTTTTCTCCGCGATAAGAGTTCATAAATTTTAAGATTAAATATACTGATGTTAGTCGTAAACTGTAATTATCCCTTAAATCAACCCCGATCGCATATATATAAAATTCCTATAGTTAACAGTTATTTCACTCATTATGAGTAACCGTCTAATCGAAATTTCCTTATTCTAATAACGTTAAAAAAAAAGCTTCAGACGCGTTCCCGAGCGCAGCAGTAGTCGGGAGGAAAAATTCGAGCGGCCCGATAAAAGTATCCGGAGGAAAAGGAAGGGTATAGGCGATGCCGTCCATGAATAAATTTCGAATTAACTCAGCGGCGAACGAGCTGCTGCTCCGCGGGAGGGGAAAAAGCTCTCGCGCGAGAGAGAAAGAGATATCCTTTCGTGCACGGGACAGCCGTTATAAACCGCAGAAACGGACGAGCGAACGCGAGAGAGGAATGTATAGCTTGATTCTTACTTTCGCCAAAGGCTTTTCGCGAGAGCCTGATAACTTGACAGAGGAATATTTTTCCGATCGTTTTTCCACCTTTGTGCGAAGAAGCTCAAAGGTGCCTTACATGGTGTACATATACAATAATACACAGAGTGAAAACGCAACGGGAAATACATGCATTATTCCAGAAAATTATTCTCGTCAGGCGGAAAAAAATTCAAAGTTTCGCGTTTCAAGGCGAGAGCCAACTCGAGCCGCAACGGTCCGCACACAGTATGCGCACACGAAGAGCGAGCGAGACCTTTCGCGAAACAAAACAAGCCCTCTCTTGCCCTCTCAAACGGGAGATGCGATAGTCCCCGACGCCTCTCGCGGAAGACGAAACCGCAGAGAGGTGGAGAGCGGAATCCCTATACGCGACGAGAGCTCGAAAGACAAAGGGGCCGGGAATCTCTCCGGGGCGCCGATGTGTGACACGAAGAGAGCGAGAGAGAGAAGCCTCTGCAGACGCCACTTCCTTTCGCGTTGTATGAGCCGCGCGCCGCGCTGTATGCATGTATACATATCTCGCGAGCGCAAACCTTCCCGCGATATCATATCGATTCGTGTACCCCCCCCCCCTCCCGCCTCTCCTCGTCCTCCGAGAGAGGGAGAGGGAGAGTTGGAGCAACGTCCTGGAAAATCCGGAGAGTTGGCTGGTTCGCTTGCTCCTTTCTCGCGGAGAAAGAGAAAGAGAGAGAGAGAGAGAGAGAGAGACTGTACGCTGCGCTTTTCTCGTTTTCCAGCTGATGCCGGGATTGCTCGGTTTTGCGCTCGATTATTATTGTTAGTATATCGCTGTTGTACCGTTTCGGGATTCGGCGCTTTCCCGACGACTTTGCCCTATATTGCTTCGTCGGGAGGGAAGGGGGGGGGGATGACATTTTTTTTATTCGGCTATTACACAAGCGGAGAGGATGGCTTTCTCGATTTTCAAAGCTTTCGAGACGAGTTTCCGGGAGAGTCCGAACTTGCGCTGAAAAATTGAAGTTGTTGATAAACGCGCAAAGGGTAGTGAAGAAAAAAAAAGCAAGAAACGAAGGGGAGTCGAGAGAGAAAGAGCGAGAGAAAAGTGGAAAGTGAAATAAGCGCGCGCAATTACAGCTGGGAGGAAGAAAAGGCCGTACAGTCGTGCTCATCGAGATAACCGAGGAGAACAATGAAAGTTTACGCGTCCGTCAAGTTGCCGAGATCGGGTCTCTATATATACGTGTACGGCACAAGTTTTGTTTTTTTCCTTTCTGTTCGAAAAAGAAAGCGTCGCGCCGCGATAACGACGTCATGGAAACACGTCGGCATGAAACAAACGCTCGATATATATATTATACATACGTATATATATATGTAGAATTATATATTGGCCCTCGACAATCAATAAACGCACGTGTCTCTTGCTCACTTTTCCAATAACAGCCCCTCGAACGCTCGGCACTAATTATTCAGCAGAGAGCGCCGATGTGTCGGTGTGTCCTCACACTTCTTTTTCACGCTGCACCAGACGCGCAAGAGTGAAAGAGAGCTTTCAACGCGCATATCTTTCATCTCTCTGTTTCCACGTATTTTCCGAGAGAGAGTTCGATGTAGGACTTCTCTCTCTCCTTCTCTCCGTAACGGCAGACGTCCTCTAATTCTTCCTCTCTGTCGCGTCCGCGCCGGCTATATATTCATAAAATACCGCGATTTCCCATATGTGCACATACGCCATATAGATATATATACGTGCGTACACGCCAATGATTCTCTCTCTGTCTCCGCGAGAGCGTATGCATTATTTATGGGCCGACGTATCGTTTCTCTTTATTCGCGATCTGCCGAGCGCGAGGAAGAGAGACAGAGAGAGGTATATATATATATGTATCCCCCCCTCCACAGCACGAGAGGCGCAAGGGACATTCCTCGGCGTGTACGTTAACGGACGTGTGTGTGTGTGTGAGAGAGAGAAAACTGAGGAAGCCGAAGAGCGAGAGATCATCGGCATAATTTATACGGAGAGCTGCGCGAGCTGTCTCGCCGGCGGTGTGGGTGCTCGCGCGCGGCGAGAGAGAGACTGTCTATACCGTTGAAGATTTCTGTATGGAGCGGGTTGGCTGCGAGAGAGAGAACGAGTGAGACGAGCGTTTAAATTTGAATTGGGAAAACATTATTGCTGGATGAATTATTCGACGGCTCGCGAGCTTTCCGGGGAGTTGAGCTTTCTGTGCTTGCGAGGGAGGGAGGGGGGGGGGGTTAGCATGAAAAGTGTATTATTAGAATATTTAGAAAATCCTGGACTCGCGATGATGCTCGATAGAGAGGGAAGAGTAAGAAGAAGAACGAAGAAGACGCAGTAAAGGGAGGAATCGCAAGTATGAGGGACACAATGGACCGCGTGATTGTACGAGCTGTGTGTGTGTGTGTGCGCCGTCTGTATATGCGATTAGGGATAAGTGGATCGGCAGAAGGCTTTTTCCTCTGGCGCTACGGGAAGCTGCTTTTTTTTCTCCTCCTGCAGGAGACTCACGAGAGAGGTTTTAGTCGCGAGAGACCAGGGGTTGTAAGGGTGACTTTGCTTGCGTACTCTCCGACGAGGTGCTCCCATTGTACGCTTCCTCTCTCTCTCTCTCTCTCTCCCTTTTTTACGGTAATTTCGCACTGGATTGTAGAGAAAATCCAGCGTTTTCCCAATTAAATGTGTGTTAAGCTCCTGCTTTCGGAAAAACGCTGTAAAAAGATACTCGTTTCCCGCGAGGGAATCGATCGAGGAGGACGTCGTGAGAAATACGTTTCGAGACAAAAAAAAAGAAGTAATAATCTCGCGATCAGCAGAAACTAATTATACCGTAACCAGTCTCGCAAGCTCGAGAATATTCAAATGCGCTGATCGCGAAAATTGCGCTATCGCGTTAATGCGGAGCGCCGTAACGCGAGAGACTCGAGTTGGAAGCGTTCGCGAAACTCGAAAGCGATCCGGCAGCCCAAATTGACACCGTTTCTCCCACCTCCCGAAACAACGCCGAACAAAACTCTCGCGGCGCGTCAAAAGTTAAAATAAAGCTTCTCTCGGCGCAAACGATACGGCTCTCTCTCTCTCTTTCTCTCTAAACGCAATACACGCCCGTAAAGCTCGCAACACCTCTTGATTTAAGAGTTGAACGCTCGCGAGCGAGCCGAGCGGCAACTTTTCGCGGAGAGACAATTAAAAAAGTTTCCGCGCACGGCGGGGCGGTATACGCGTCCTTTTCTAAGCCGAGAGACCGAGAGAGAGGGCGAGAGAGACTCTCCGGGCCGATAGCCGTGGCGTCGGCGGACAAATACATAAGCCACAGGGCTGCGCAGCGAGATCGCCCTCTCTACTCTCCCACTCTGAGGGATGAGTCGCTGGAAAAAGCTACGATCTCCTCTCTCTCTGTCTCCCCCCTCCCGAAAAACTTTGGCGCGCGGAAAACACGGGAGCGGAGAAATTGCGCTTCCGGCGGCGAGCGCGCGAGTGGATCGTCCCCCGGAAGCCCCGGGAGAAACAGTGGTAGTAGCGGGACGCGCGAGAGCGCCGGAGATGAAGGTGAGAGATAAAGTTGCGAGAGTTTAGGGGGGAGGATTTACGCGATTCTGATTTTTCGGACGGCTTTGCCCTCTGATGCCGCGATACGCGGAGGGTGTGCGAGAGAGGGACAGGACGTGTGTGACCGCATTGCGAGAAAGGCACAATAACAACAACGGAGCTGGAAGAGAGAGAGAGAGAGAGAAACGAGGAAGGGGAAGAAGCGAACAAAGAGAGATAAGGGCTCGAGGAAAAATGCGAACGAAAGCTCTCGCCCTCCCTCCGTCCCTCCCACCTCAGTTTAAAGTTTCGACAGGTCGTTTTGAAAGTTCGCGCTGAATCAGTGAAAAAAGTATAGGCTGCAGAGCCGCGCGAGATAAAAGTGCTGCGGCTGACAAGTAACAATGCTCAAGTATCACTCAACCATTTCACCGGGGCTTTGCATATATATAGGTGTGTATGTGCGTTACACACGTGTACTGGCGCGGCTGCTGCTGCTGCCGCGCTCGGCGGAAACGTATATTTCGTATTATATTTGAAATGGGGGCAGCTGCCCTATAAGTTCCGCAGCGGAGTGAAATTGCACTCGGGCGAGCCGTAGGATTTTCGAGAGAGACGTATCTATACTCGCCTCTCATTTTTACACGCGCGGAGAGAGGGCTGTCCAATTGACGTAGCGTCAATTTAAACGACGACGATTCGCTACGATGTGAAATCCAGCGAGGCGCTCTGTCGTCGCCGCTTATGGAAATTTTTTTTCTCTGATTCGCTCGATTGAATAACAGTCGGTGGTATTACCACACTCCGAGCTTTCATTACAATGTAATCTCTGGATAGCTGTGACCGAGATGTAATTTGCGCGTTTTCCTCGCGTGGAAATTGAGAGAGTTTGCGTATTATTGTTGTAAGTTATAGATTCACGCAAGGTCGTAGCTTCACGAGGTCCTATTAAGCCTAGGCTCGTTTAACTCTTAAATAAGGATGACGCGTGTACTTGCTCTGTACTCGTTGCCAAGTTGGCTGCATCGTCGCTCTAATGTTCCAGTTATGATTTCTGGCGAATGAACGAAGAAACAGCGAGACTTTAAGTTTCGAATGTAAAAATTCGTTCGTTGCTAAGTAGAATTGGACGAGAATGATCAATGTGTGTAAATTCATACTGGTTAAAAATAGCTTGGATTTTATGCATTTTTCCTCGACGTTTATATACGCTTGAATTTTAATGTAAAAGTACAACTGCAATAGTATATTAATAAACTGCTTGCAATTCCATATATACCTTCGACACATCGTTAATTTGAATATCGCAACGTTAATGAATCTGGTAATCTCGATGCTCAATACAAATCGTCGTGGTGAAGCAAGATATTCCGAAAAAACCGTTCCCGCATCCGAATCGTAAAAAAAATTCAATACACGCACTTCAACGGCTCGGCGTTAATAATTCAAAAATCCGAAGCACCTCCAATCCCAACAAGAGCAACGCGTCGTTGACGCGTTAAACACAACGCGTACACACCTCTCGTAATGAAAGCCATTTCCATCTACTCCTCGTCGTCGTCGTCCCCCCACACGGTTTTGACATTCTCTCTCTCTCTCTTTCACCGCGGCGCAGGCGTGCCGACACCTCTCCGAGCCGTCAAAGCTTTTTTTTTTCTTTCTTCGACTCTCGCAACGCGCCAGGAGTCATAGACATACGCACGCATATACACGTCCACGCAAAGAAAAGAGAGAATCCGATAACGGGGGCCGGGGTGTACAGTGCGCGCATCGCTCGCTCTCCGAAGTCAGAGCAGTCAGCAGAGCAGCGGCGTGTATATATATAGTCTAACATCGAGTCTCTCTCTCTCTCTCTCTCTCTCGCACATGCGGGTCATACGAGAACTCGCATGAATAATGCATGTAATATTAGCGGCCGCAACAGGAACGTACTCCGCGTAATGTATACGCGCTTACCTACACACACGCGGAGAGCCGAGCACAACACGTGCTTTAATATCCGTCGCGAGAGAGAGAGAGAGAGAGAGCTGCACATGTATATGCTCTCTCGCGATGTTCCCTCTTGTCTCTCTTTCTCTTTCGCGCCGCTGCTGCTGCTGCTTCGAGATGCCGTGCGGATTGTCGCTGATCGGATTTGAAAGATTCTTCGACGGTAGTTGTTTTTTTAGGGGGGGGGGAGGGATTAAGTGGGAGGGAAAAACAAATGCGCGCAAGAGCTGCGAGTACACGTGTGCACGCGATATGCTCTTTCGCGATATTCTATATTCTCTCTTTCTCTCGCACCGCTGCTGCTGCTGCTTCGAGACGCCGAGGATTGCCACTGATTGGATTTGAGAGATTCGAAGTGCGGTATAGTTTTTTTTGGGATTGTATAAGAGAGAGAGAAAGACAAATGCGCGCGAAACATACGGATCTACATCTCGCGTCGGAAATTTGCATGGGACTCTCTCTCACTCTCTTGGGCTGAGGAAAAGCGTATCCCCCCCCCCCCCCAAACAAGCCCGCGCGCACAGCTGCATCGCGCGGCGCTTCCAATGCGCGCAATATACGTATATAATATGAAGCTGTACGGGGGGGGGAGACACGCGGATGTACGAGGCGGAGAGGCCTTTTATATATATATACAAGTGAGAGAGAGAGAGAGAGAGAGAGAGAGCGGGAAAGCTTCGCAGAGGTGCGCGTCACGTCGGAGAGCTTTTTATTGGAGCTGGGTTTCGTTCTCGGATTCGCGCGCCGCCGCCGCCCCCGAGAAAAGCTATCGAGTTTCAAAAAGGTAATTCCACGTGCCCCAGAGCTCCATACAGCATGAGCAGCAGCGGCGGCAGCGGTGAACGTCCAATTTGTCGTTTTCACGCACTCGGGGAGCTGTAAGCAGAGCAAGAAAGCGGACGACGGCCACAGCAGCAGCAGCAGCAGCGCCAGCAAGGACTTGAGCGCGATAATTCCAAATGCTTTTATAATCGAATTGAGCGCACCCGGCGGTGTGGAGTTTCGCTGGCGCGAGATTCTCTCTCCGGTATATATGTACCGCTGCACTTGTGCTTCTCTGTCTCTCGACATTTTTCTCTCTCTCTTTGTCTTTCTCTCTTTTTTTTTGGGCGAGAGGCGGATCGTCGCTTTTTTTGGATTCAGTCGGGAGAGTTTTGGCGAAGAGACCGGATTTGCTTTATTGTACATACGCGCGCGGAATTTCTCGCGGCGGCGCGCGCGTGAATTTATAATGCGCCCGCGTGGGCGCGAGTCGTCGCGCCCGCTTGTTTATGAATGGATGGTAATGTGCTGTTTGCAAAAGGATTAAACTGACTTACGCAGGATTTTACATAACTTTGGAATTGTGTATCTTATTGTCGACTGTGCGTGTGCCAGGCGCAAATTAATTTTTCTTGGAAGCGTGAAATTCGAAACTGGCGGGAATTTCGAATGTCTGTCACGAGCAGATTATCCACGATATTCTTCGAAAAATTGTGTAAATAGTGAATGCTAAAAAAGATTCAGCATCGCGATATCGATCGATTCCTCTGCCTATATAACCTTCCGCAGAACGCATCTTCATTCTCCGTCGCAGCGAGTTCGCGCGTGCAGTGCAACATCGTCGTCGTCTTCGTCGTCGTCGTCGTCGTCGTCATTCTACGGCAGGATGCCCGCGATTAATATTAATGAAGTAATTCGCTTTCGCGAAAGTCGTCGCTCTCTTTCTCTCTCTCTTAGCACTCGACAGTCTCGCGTCCGATTCTCCACGCGGTGTGTATACCTATATACATACACACCAGGGCTCCTCGACTTTTCAGAGGGAGAATTGGTAAATTACGCCGAGACAGACACGCGTCTGCAGCAGCAGCCGTCGGCTCTTTGCGCCTCCGGAAATAACGGCATTAAAAAGTTTATGGCCGTGTTGTGTGGGGAGGAAGGATGCTAATGCCAAGAATTTGCATGCGAGGAAGCAGCTCTCCCGTGTAGCCGCTGTATATATAGCTGCTGCTACTGCTGTTGCGAAAAAAGCGAAGGGGTTGATAAGTCACTTTGTTTGCAAATTCAACCGAACGGCTCGCTCGTATATACGCGTGTACACACCGGCGATTTGTTTTATAGAATTGATTTATGCATTGGAATATTTTGAGTGCGGAACTCGTTGACACAATTTTCTCCGGAAATTCAAACGGGGGCTGGAAAGTTGGATAAAAATTCAAATTTCGCATGAACAACGAATTAACTGAGAATTAAATTATGAAAGATCAAGTGGCGTTTTTACCGTATATAATCCGTTACGTGCTTTACCATTTCGTACAAAATTTACATTTTGTTTCCTTTCTTTTATCATTTTTATTATTATTTTTAGCATTAATCCAATACTCTGCCCCTAGACGTTACGGCGGAAATTCCAAACTTCGCAAAAACGGGTTCATAATTCGTCTGTGTCGGATTACGCCGCGAAATTCAAACATGCACGCACCTGACTCCCGGGCCCCCGTCGTCCCCCAAGAATAACAATTACGAACAAAAACCTCATTTTTCCAAAAGTATAAATCAAATAATTTAAGCAGACGCCGCCCCGTTCTCCAGTCGAAAATAAGCCTCAACCCTTACGCTCTAAGCCCACGGCACACCCTCGCAGCCCATGATCAGCCCGTAATTCATCCTCTTCCTCCCCCTTCATACACCAGAGAGAGAGAGAGAGCGTCAAGCTTTTCCGCGCACGTGCCGGCACGCGAGGGCCCAATTTGCGAACTCCCAAACCCCCCCTCCCCCAAGCCGAAACCTCAAGCCTAATGGCCCTAACAAGTCGGCGAGAACGATACACATTGACCTCGCCCCTGTTATATATATTATTATACACGTACGCGTGCGGTGTTCGCGCCGCGCGCGGGAGAAAGTAAGTAACGTTTACGGCTCGCGTCGACGACGTAGCTATATACGAAAACGGCCTAAGGGTTATGACTCCGTGTACGTGTGTGTCTTTGGGATATGGGAGTAAACTGCGCGGTGTCACGCGGGGAGGAGGAGGGGAAGAAGCACGAGCGCCGTGGGGACAGTCGCGGGAGACTGTCGTCGTCGTCGTCGTCGTCGTCTGCATATATAGGTATATAATACGTACAAAGCGCGAGAATGTTTCGGAAGATCCACGCGCGATGTTTTTGGACGTGTGTATACGTTTAGCGCGACGAGAAGAGTTATGCGAGTTTGCGTGTGTGAGCCAGCTGGTGTCATATTATTTTCCCGCGAAATTCGAAAGGAAAATAAGAAAAAAAAAGAGAAAGAAACGCTTTGTACCGCGTCGAGTGTCAATGTCAATCTGCGCGTAGGAGAATTAGTCGATTCTAAAATTAGCGGGGGGGGGGGGGGAGAGCGTCTATAATAGTCGGTTAGAAAAAAAAGGGTATAGCGCAGAGATCGCCTTATCGAGCGCATACCTACAAAGCGTTTCCAGCCAGCCGAGCGTAAAATCGGCTCTTAACCTCCTCGAGATGGAGAATCAGTGTGTGCACAGCCGGTATATTAATGACGCGAAGTGCATGGCGCAATTATTTACGAGGCGGTTTTCCAATGCGCGCATGCACAATGTTAATGTATGGTTTCTCTCTCTCTCTCTCTCTCGCTCTTTCTCTAGGCACTGCACACAGCGCTTGCGCAGACGCGTTGACGCAACAGAGAGTCTAACGACCTACGCAAGGTAGTTTTCTCTCTCTCTCTCTCTTAGCGACAAAGAGTCCGCGCCCAGAGCCGCTCGATTGCGACACGACTGCGCGCACGTGGGTGCCGCCGCCGCTGCCGCAGTCGGCTGCCTTCTGTAAATGGATGGAGGAGGAATACGATGCGAGAGGTGCGAAGGTCGCGCGCATCCGCGACGATTCCACCAGGCGTTTCCGGGCTCGTTAACGATCGCGATATCTACCTTACCGACAGGACGGCAATTAGCTCGAGTGTCTTTTCGCGACGCTCTGGTGGAATCCAGTGAGGCGAGCCGATTTTGTTTAATCAGCCGAGTGTGCGCGACGTGTACACTGTAGCGGTGTTAGTCACCCGGTGATTTTCCAGGATTAAACTGTGGTATACGACCAGTTGCGATTCGCACGAGCCCATAAAGGACGCAGTGACATAACCTATACACATACGCACCAGACGACGAACTTGGACACGGAACAATAGCCTTGCGCGTAATAAAAGCAAGTCATGGTATTAGAGCTCATTACCGCCGCATCATTGATTGCGATCTCGATTAGGAGATGCCATGGGCGCGGTTTTAGGAGGCACTCAAACGACTAATTCAATAATCAAGCCTCGCGTACGTAACACGTGTGTGAGAATACGTGTGTGCGAGACTCTACACCGAAAAGCTCTCTATAGAGACTACAGCGCTATTGTACATCGGAGAGAGAGAGAGAGAAAAAAGAGATGAGACTAATGGCGATTACTCACGTCGGAGAGGTCTAATAACGCGGTCTCGACCTCGCCGAAGGTTGATCTATTTAAAGTTTATTGTGGCGAGAGAGAAAGAGAGAGAGCCAAAAGAGATTTATGAACAATAAAGGCATAATACTTGCGATTTAATTGACCGTTAAAAAGTTATTTCGCTTGGCTAGTCGTGGCTTGGGTTACTGCTCTCTCTCTCTCTCTCTCTCTCTCTTTCTCTCTCTATCAGTCCAACAATGGCAACGCGCGAACCTTCGTTTACAAGTTGTTAAGCAAGCTTTGTTTAATTATAACGAATCAGCCTAATTAAACAATGAAGCTCTGCAGCATCGCGTATAAATATACCGAACGGAATTCAATGCTGGGAATTGCCTCCATTTCCGAAAGATCGCCTGCGCGGAGTTGGAAATTACGAAACTGTATTATTATAATGCATATTAGAATACGCTCAATCGTATGTGCATCGGCGTATCGGTTTATTCATGCTTACCGAAGCGCATGACTTATACGCCCAGGGGCGCATAAATTTCGAATTTATTTAACGATCAAAAGCGTTATGTATGCGAGGTATATCCCCGCGTTTGAGTCGGCAGATCGAACTTTTAAAGCAGTATATAGCAGAAGCCTGCGCCGCACACCGCGGAAATCTCTTTATAAACTTCGAATACCGTGTATATATATATACTTTCCACGATTTTCTGAATATTAAAATTTAACGACGTGCCCCACGGCAATAATTCTCCAAATCCACGAAGGACAGTGGAACGACTCGAGCGAGGGGCTTTCTTCAGTCGTCGCAGGAAGAAAGCCAAGAAGACGCGCATGCAAAAAAGTACAGGTACAACGTACATACTGTACACTTATATTCTGTATATGTGCGCTACACGGCGGTTGGCTGCGAGCTCTCGACTCTTCCAGCTCGGGGAGAACAAGGGTGACGAGTCGTCGAAGCCTCGGCTAGGCCAAGTACGTTGTTAACACGGATTTATAATCGGGCCAACGACGGCTGCCGCCGCTGTTGTACAGAAACTCCGGCTCTTCTCTAGCATCATTTATTCAGAGGGACAATCGTCGTTATGCCGTCTACAGGAGCCTTGTTTACACGGGACCGAAATATACGCTGGCCATTAGACGGGCTCGAGTCTCAAGAGTATTATGGCAGTACACACACAGAGACACAGTCGCCGCTATGATGATCTTGCCAGTTGCAGTTTGACGAAAATAAGCCGATTCGTCGGGGAGGACTGCGCGAATGTTTTATATAGCTATGGCGAGAATAGACGCGGGATATTTCCCGAGCAAATTAAAAGAGATTTGACTTGATACATCGATCGGTACATTGTTGGGGATATTTTCGGACGGCTAGTCGGATTGATTTTTTGTACATTAATTATACACTATACGAGATATGTGGGATGCTATTATTGGAAACTGTTATTATAGCGATATACGTTTGAAGTTTATATTTATGCGACGCCGGCCACTTAATCCGATTAATCCGCAGCAGAATATTCGGCCCATTTCCACAGTCTACAAATATTTTCACGAACCGAAATATCTCCTCTCGCACTCGATATACTGGCCGGCACTGCCAAAATTCCATTTTCCTATAATGCGAATGTATACAGCATCCGAGATGCCCTTAATACACTAAAGGAGTTGACCTTACGTATAGATATTAGGTCAAGTACAATTGTCACGGCTCTGTATAACAGACGATAAGAAGAAGATGTCAACCCACGCGAGGCATATCGCGTACATATACGAAAGCTTCTCCGCAATGTTGGTCAATAGGGAATCGAGTAATCCATACCTTTGTCAGTCAATCTAATCTCACCCTAAAAGCGTCTGTAGATAAGAATCGACCTCGAAGCAATCTCTTATTTGCCATAGACACGCCAGCCGATAACAAAAGAACTCACCGTCCAAATTTCTAAAACGCGTCCTTCCTGTCCGATACACTGTAAAGTGAGATGTTCTGAAATAACGAGTTTTCACTATCGATGAAAAACAATACAATCGGTAACAAAAATAAACGTACATTTTTCCGGTTAATCCCAAAGTTTAAAATCCAGAGATAGAGCGGTGCGCGTAAACACAAACGAAAACATACCCGGACACTTTTTAAAATTGCAACAGCTTGAACTTCCACAAGCGGTGTACCTCGAAACGCCGCGCTCGCAAAACTTCCTCTTAGAACCGGCTAAATTATTAGAAACGAGAAGCACACGCGAAGCCAGCGTCTGGGGTCGTTAGTTTTGAAAAAAGAAAAGGAGCGAGAGTACGAGAAAAAAAGCGTTAAAAAAACAATTATCTCTTTACTTAAACTTGACACATACGCCCCCCCGCGCGCGTACACGCACATCCTCGGCAGACAAACACGATTCGGGCAGCACGTGCGAAAGCACTCGCGCCGTCTAATTAAGTGTAAAGGGCCAAGAGCGAGCGAGTAGAAAACGACGACGCCATAAGCAGCGACTATATAACTTAGCTCTCTCTCTTTCTCTCCCTCGAGCGCGTCAAAAGCAGAGGAGACGCGCGCGCGCGCGCGCGCGCCAGAAATATCCCTTTTTCACGCGATATCCTCGTGCGCGCGTTCCGATCCACAAAAAGCCTCGGCTGTGTATATACGCGTGTAAAAACGCGGTTTTTCTCGGGTATAGAATATATAGGCGCGCTTTATTTTTTTTCCGTTCCTATCCGTGGGGCTCGAGTAGGAGAAGTGCGGTTGGAATTAAATTATTGACGCCGTGTACAAAAGGGTTGCTATTTGTAGCTCAAAGCGTGGGTGCTGCTGTATGTATACATAGTTTCCAGATGCTTTTAAGTTTAATCGTGACGTACGTGCATTTTGCCTACGCCGAGAGGGAGAGAAGTGATGTTGGACGATTTTGAAGGCAATCGATAAGTATAATTGACGATGGGGTGTAAATAATTTATCTCGGCGTTCTTGTCGAGGAGTCTAAAGACGATAACGAATAAATAAGAAAAAAGTAGCCTTACAACGTTCCGTGTGTCGCATTATAGAATTCAAGGCTTCTTTGTATGTGCATATACCTTAATGCCGTTGATGAAAGAGAGAAAAACTCGAGGCACGATAACAAGCAGTGGCTTTCATTGCCTCTGCTCTTGTAATCGAGCGGAACACCTCGAAATAATGAAAAAAAAAAGAACCGAGAAAAAAAATCAAAGGAGGCGGATGTGTCGAGGTATAAAATACGAGATCACGAATTTTTAATAGGCCGTGTCGAAATAGGCGTACATATACGCGCACATGAAAGAGCAACTTTCACGTATTATATGCATACGCACGCGCACACGGAGACGTATATTCTCGAAGAGCCGACTCACAAAAAGCACACTCGGCTTTTCGGTGAAAATAAAGCACGACATAGCGGGGCACTCCGGCGTACGAGTCTCATCGTAAACTAAAATCTGTGTCGTCTATATCCGTACTTTATATCGACAGGAAAATAGAATCGAACAATACTTGCTCCGGTATAGATACGTGCGCACTGTCTGTACTATTTTCCTGCCAGCAATTTGCCAAATGCACACATTACGCGATAATTTTCTTTTATTTTTTTTCCTCAATTTTTTCACGTGCAACTGAGAAAGAGCGAAAAGAAAAAAAAGGAGTGTATACGTGCTGCCACTCGACGCGAATTGAAAATGTCGCGCTGGCAGGGAGTATATAGCTTTTATTTTTCGTCGCGCAAAACTGTAATTGCGTTTTTACGCCGGTTTTTCTCTACTCGTCAATGTCAGTCACGCGCCGTAACGACCGTGAATTTTTCCCCCGGGTATAAAAGAGAGCTGCGCCGCGAGGAAATAATGATTATGTTATTAGCGTCCTGCGGAGGCCTTGCTTTTTTGAATAAAAAACATTTTTTGATACTCGGAATTTCCATTGGTCCGGCTGTGCAGCCGAGAGTGAGTGAGAGGCAAATATTTCAGTGATATTATTGCTGCAGCTCGTAGTGTAGCGTTAAGTTTATGCGGTAAAACTCAAAATTTTCGTATGTCATTCGTGAATACTGAATTAATACGGCATTAATTTCGTCATTACAATACGAATGGCTGATTTACATAACGATTTTACGTTCACAATAATAATAGTGATAAACAGTAATATGAAAAGCCAGATATTCGCGAGGATATTCGTATTTCCATTTAGGTCCTTTAACACGTGGAAAGTCGTAGCGATTCATGAGTTTTGCGAAGTTTATAACATAGCGTTTCAATTAAATTTATAATTAACGGTACAACTGTACAATTTCAAATGTGACTCTGGCCAACCGAAATCCTTGTCCTCGATCTGCGCAAATTTGCGATATCGCAATTTGTCGAGAAGAAAAAAAAATTTATAAAAAACAAAAATCCCTGACCAAGAAGAAGCCTTTCTATTCCGTCCAGAAAAGCCAATCGTAAACAGCGACAACAACATCGGCATCAAATCCCTCGTAAAATGCAATCAGAGATGATCGCGTTAATTTCCCATCGGATGATCGTCACGGATTGATACGTATATAATAATGGATATAACGCGATATTCGCAGCTGGCGCAGCGCGTAATCAAGGGGATGACAGTGAGAGCCGGCACAGGACACGCGCACGCACAACTCGATTGTGCGTATGTGCCACACACAGGTATACGTGGGCTGGACAATTTGCTCGATTACCTGTCTCGTAAACGCGCGTATACCGCTGCGGATATTTTTTTTTTCCTCGTCCGGAGATTTATTCGCCGCCGAAGGCTTTTATTTCTGTGTGTATATTGATTTAGCGCTTCCGCGTAATTATTGAGGCTTCGCTGCCAGAAAAGTTGAGGCTGTTGTAACAGGTGATGCGACGGCGGGTATCGTGAATAATTGCAGGTATATTCCGCGCGCGCGAGTTATTCCAGCGTCTAATTTTAGACGCGTCGCACATGAGAAATAAGCCGGAGTTTCGCAATTCCGAATCGATGCGTTGCGCGCGCTTTTGCCATTTTTTCTTTTTTTTAACCCATATGCTCGACCGTAGAGCCGCGACAAACAAAAGAAAAATAAGAAGCTTATTACAAGCCGGCATTTGCATACAGTGCCAAAAGAAATTGCTATGCTAATATGGCTGGTTAACGAATTCAGTAACTGACTCGACGCGCAGCGATACATTATAATACAAGCGCTAATGATTTAGCGCTAATCACACAACACAACTTGCCTCCCCCCCCTTCCCCTCCCCGTTTTACAACGTTTCACAACTACACGTGCATTCTGTCGAGAAGCATCCGCTTTTTTTCACGGCGAAGAAAAAACCAATTCCACGAACGAGGCTATATAAAGAAAAACAGCTTCTATAACACTAACGCGTAGGAAGAAAGAAAGAGAGAGAGAGAGAGAGAGAGAGAGAGACCAGTAGCGCCGGATCCGAGAGAAACAAAAGTGGGTCACGCCTCGGCGACATCGACGTTGCGCTATGAAGGGTTGCGCCGTTTATTCTTCCGTATACATATACACATGTGTGTACAGTACACACGTATTACAGGAATTTTCGCAAAGGTCTACGAACTCGGCTACAATAAACAGGCGAACGTAAACAGCAGCGAAAACTTTTATGTATCTATATCCTTCCCGTGCACTGCCCCCCCCCCCTCCTTGTCCCTTCAAGTATATAGTTTTCGTGTTTATTTTGAGAGACACGAGACGCAGCGGGTAATTAATCGAATTGTCCGCTCTGACGAGCAGTAGTCGAGCTATTAACGTTCGTTTACCTTCTTTTTTTTTACTTTCACGGTTGAGTCGAAACGTTGATTGCTTCGAATTGGTTTTTAATCCCATTTCGGGATAGCCATAAACGAGAGAAAGAGAGGGGGAGAACAGGGGCGTAGCCTGCGATTAAAATTAATTAACTCGGTAATTAAACAAAACAATTGATAATCACACGTATAGTGCATAACAGAACGCGTGTAGTGTGTATTCAACGGCCGTCTCATCTGATTGACAGGAGGCTGCTATAGCGTGACCCGCGAGAATATTTTACCTCCTATATATACAGTATACGCGTTTACATGCGCGCAGGCCCCGGCGATGTATGCGTGCAGTGTATACACACGGGCGCAGCCATTAATTACTAGATTACATGAATTACGCAACGAAGCGCAAATCGTAAATAGCCAGGGCTTTGCCGCTGCTTTATATACAATGCACAGACCGCGTCCGAGCTCGAGAGAGAGAGAGAGAACCCGTCGATCGCCGCACAGACAGCTGAGAATAAAGTGGCCACGGACTGTACGTTATTTTCCTTCCCCGCACTGTATACATATACTCTCGTTATGTATAGTTATGCCAACATCACATGCGCTCGAATTCCGACTGACTCCCGCGCAACTACATACGACGACGACGACGAAGAGTTCATTATTCGTCGATCGTCGTAGAACGCGTGCACTTGTTTGCCAGGTGTGCCCCCCCCCTCCCCTTTCTCTCTCTCTCTCTCTCTCCTCCCCACGTACGGAGGAGGAAAGGTAAACATCAACAACGAGCGTAAAAACAGTGTAGAGTGTAGTATATGCAAAAGAAGACAGACTCACCCGCTGCAGCGCGTATATATAGCTATACACACGTGCGTATGAAGTATATATACAGCCGATGCGCTGCTACTGCTGCTGCACTGCACTGCACTGGCATATACGACGACGACGACGACGACGACGACGACTGCTGCTCTCAGCGCGCGCGTCGAGGCCGCTGCTCTCCTCGTGTCAATATCCTCTGTACATATCCTATAGGCACCTCATGCATCCGCAGCTGCAACGCGACAGTACTATATAGGCGACAGCTCTCTCTCTCTCTCTCTCTCTCTCTGCGCTTTCCTATATAAACGCTCTCGACTCCCGTGCGTCCGTGTACGTGTATATACGCACACACCCGCACGTACGCAGTATACAACGCACGCACGACACAGCACCACAACAACGGATCAGCAGTAGCCGAGCGCGGAATCATGAGACGACGACGACGAGACAAGTCCGCAGCAGCATCAGGAGCGGCCGACGCTGGATCCTCTCCCTCAGCTCCGACATCACCGCACACTGCTGCATGCACGCGCGCGAGGAAGGGCACGCACGCACATTCCCTTCGAGGAACCTCTCCTTTCCCTCTCTCTCTCTCAGACACACTCTTTCTCTCCCAGATACACGTATACACACGCGTAAAGAATGCAGACCGTACGGTCGCACGCGAGAGAGAGAGAGAGTATACTTGCGTATATAGTTAGAAAAACTGTGGAACAACAATAAACGAACCGCACTGTGCGTATAATACTTATGATCACTATTGGAGAAAGAGAGAGATGCTGGAGGCGTAGCTCGCAGGACACTGCGCTGCCGCGGCCTGGTGCACGCGCGCGGCGACGGTTACACGCGAAAAATCGAACTGTGCTCTCTCGCTCTCTCGCACGCCGAGCCGAGGAAGAGGACGCGGAGGAGGGTAAGCAACGCTGCTGGGAGAGCTCCTCTCTCTCGCACACACGCAGAGAGAGTTGACAGCGCGCCGCGAGGAATCGAGCTGCTGCTGCTGCTGCTGCACTGCGTGTTCTCTCTGGCTCTCTGTGTTGGTATATATACAGCTATAGGCGAACGCGCGTACGTATACAGCTATGTATATAAGCGTGAGCGGGCGCGGGAGCAGTTGGCTGCTGCTGCTGCTGCAGGCTGTGTGCAGCACACAAAAAGCCGCGCACGCACGTGTGTATACGAGCGAGAGAGAAAGACACTGATGTTCTCTTCCTTCTCTCTCTCTCTCACTCTTGCGCGACGAGGGGCAGAGAGAGAGAGACTAGTATTATACGCAGGCGAGAGAGAGAGAGAGTGAGTCTGACCGGGCGCAGAGTGTATGGGTAAGCGACCTCCGCCGACGCGAACGTGGCGACGACTGGCGGCGCGGCCCGAGATTACACGCCTCGAACATGCTCTCTGTGGCCTGCTCCGCTGGCTCTATGTGCCGCTGCGCTGCTGTATATAGCGGAGATCGGGGTGGGGGGAGAGAGAGAGAGAGAGCGCTGCACGACGTGCTGTATACGTATATAATGCTATACCTATATGTATACACTGTATATATAGTAGGTAGGCTGCACAGCCGGTGAGGCTGGTGAAAGGACGATCGAGGCGCCGTTGCCAGATATACCTATATATACGTATACACTCTTCTTTCCCGTGTACGAGAGATAGAGATAGATATAGATATATGCTATTTACTTCGTTACTTATTGAAAGGGCTTTTTTCAGGATCGTCGTGTAGTTTCTTTTCTGCGGCCGCGAGAGAGAGGATCTTTTGTGCGTCGCCTGGAAATGGGATGCGCTTCGATGATGGGGGGGGGGGGGGAAGGCGCGAATACAAGGGGACTTTCTGTTTTTGGCGCACCTGTGCAGGTAGAGATCGATTTACGGACGCGCGTTTGCACGAGCGTCACGGGAATCGGAGGCTTTCTATTTTCGAAAGTGTCAAGCGAATCGTAGCCGCGACGATGCGCAGAGCCAATATTCGCAGCTGTATATTGATCATCGATTTTGTATGTACAGTAGGTTTACAACTGCAAATATCGATCGTTTTCTTGTCAAATACGTTGACATTCGAATTGTCCACGCAGGATTTTTGAAATCCACCTTTTCCCGCGCCGCCGACTCGGCAACGTCGCACACGAGGCTTTGCGCGGGAAAACACACAGATTCAAAATTTGCGTATAAACCGAGGTATAACGTACGCCTCGTGAAAGACCAAAAAAATATAATGGATCCTCTATTTCTCTCTTGAACTCGTCAAAGTCAGCATATACAAAATAAAACCACATTAATTCATTCCCCATAAAAGCATTGCGTCGAAATCCCCCCCCCCCCACCCCACCCCGCCACCCGCCTCGTAAAGCCTCTCTAGCCGCGCGATTTTATTCCCTTCGATGCCTCGTTCTTTACAGCCCAACTGCAGAGAGAAAAAGAGTGAGAGAGAGAGAGAGAGAGAGAGAGAGAGAGAGAGAGAGAGAGGAAGCCGCGGAAAATGTATAATATACCGGGGCTCTCTCGGCAAGAAAGTGTCCCGCGGGAACGACAGCCGCGCGCCGGCGCGCGCTTCGTGAATAAGAAATAGGCGAATCTCCCGTAGCTGCGCTCCTAAAGAATGCATGTCGCAGCCGCAGAGAGAAGCAGCAACCAATTCAAATCTGTGTCGGCCCCCGAGTAGTGTGTACGCGTGTGTGTGTGTGCCTGCGCGCGTGTGTCCGTGTAGGCTCTTGTATATACATGTAAGATGCGAATGTAGCGCAGGCTTTTCCCCCGGAATCGCCAGAGAAATTATCGTCTATTAGGCGAGGGAGAGAGAGAGAGAGAGAGAGAGAGAGAGCTTTTCGAGGGCTTTATTTATAGAACGTGGCCCACATTATGCGCGCGGCGACTTTCCGTCCTCTCTCTCTCTCTCTGTCTCTCTCTCCGCAGCTGGCCGGAGAGCTTTTAACGAGCTTTCTTTTTTTTCCTCTGCGGCGCGCTCGCTTTGATGTTGGATTTTCGGAGTGGAAATTAATTTGTTTGACTTTATCGCATAACAACTGCTTTTCCTTTGTGTCCACTCACGTTTATGACAATTATATTTTATATACGGTACAAAAGCGCCGGTGTACACACTGTGCGTATTACGGCCGCGCATTACGTTTGTACACCGCGACATAATTGCGGTGCGCACATAAATTATGAATATAAATAAAACTTTTATAAAAAATCTGTAAAAATCGCCGGGAGAGATGGGCGAGCGACAAAAATCCACACGCGCACTTTGTACTGAAGTTTTGCTGTTTGCACAGAATTAAGATGAGACAGAAAGAAATGTATACACGTGTCGAAAGGTAAATCTTCTCGTCGCGACTCAATTATTGAAGAAAACAGAAGCAATGAGCGTCCCCGGAGGCCACTTCTGGCTTATTCAAGGCCAAAGAGATACCGCTCTCGCTCCGCAAAGGTGCGGCAGAATATTGCACGGGGCTGAATGATTGATTAAACGCCTTCGCCGTCGACCCGCTCGACTCGTACGTTTCAGCTCACTGCCGGAGCGAAAGGGTTGGGGAGGGGCTTTAATTCGTGGAGACGACCGAGCCGTTCTCTCGCATCAGGACGTTTTTCAGCTTGACGTAGGCCACGTCCTTCACGAGTCTCGCCGGATAGGTGGGGTCGAGTATCCTCTTGAGCGGCTTCTCCGTCGAGGGAGCTTGTGCCTTGTACTTGACGATTAGCTCGACGAGGCTGCTGAAATCGTAATCGAGGCCCAACTGCTTTTGCAGCCAGTCCTTTATCGGCTTCGACAGGACGGCCGGTGGACTTTCGGCTCTCGTCCCGACGACGCTTCGCAAGCAGTCGACGCAGTAGTTGGCGATTTGTAGGGGCTCGAACGTCTCATAATTGTAAGCTCTTGTTGAACACCTGAGAAATAACGTATGCGATATCGTTAGAGCGATCGTCCGTCGCCTGAAGTTTTATCGTAGTTAATAACGTAATGGTAACTAACGTCGGTTTCATCCATTTCCTCCAAGACGACGGCGGCCGACGTCATGCTCCAAGTGAAAAATGCAGCGGCTGCTGCCTCGGGATTTTGGCCGACGATCGATGTGAATTTCTTGAAGAACGTATCCGTCATGATTACGTGGGACATGAGTCTATTTTCTGGCGGCAGTCGGCTGGCTATTAAAGATGCGTTTCTCCGGATCTCGGCGTTATCGTCGTAGAGAAGATTCAGAAGCGTCGTCCACCAATTTAAGATGTAATCTGCGAAGAAGGATTTTGATACTCGCGCGGCAATGGAAATAGATTAGCATCGCACATGCGAAACAGACTTTTACTCACAGATATCGTTGTTTTTCGAAATATCGAGGTAGAGGTCGAACAGCACCTCGGATACACCGAGTCTGCAGTCAATATTCGCTTCTATACTCGATTGAGTCAAGAAAGCGTCGTAAATTATTGTCTTGGATTCAGTCGATATTTCAGTGTCCTAAAAATCGAATTACGAAGCATTCAGGATATTTGGCTTTTCTCGAAAAAGAGTCATCACGTACCTTGTAATAATCGAGCAACAAGCCGAACGTCTTTCCAAACAATTTGAAAAATTCTCCTCTCGGATAAAAAGTTTTCGCTCTCAGCTGCGAACTGAGCTTGTTGAAGATGTGCATGCACATGTACTTTTTCTCTTCCTCCTTCGAAAAAGTGTACTGCATGTAATCGTAGGTCTCGTGCAACTTTTGAATAACAGTGTACAGGAAAGAATAGATCGAATCCTGCAAATCCGGCTCCTCGACAAGTTTGTCGAGGCTTCTGACGGCTGTCATGAAAGCCAAATCGTACAGCATTGGACTTCGCATTTTTTTAATGATCATCACCAATTTCGTCCAGCACGTCGTGAGGACGTCTGTATTTTTGTGCTTCAACATGTTCTCCCAGAATTGGGCGGCCACGTAATTATTGGTGAGCAGAGGTCCGGCGTAGTAGAAACTGTTGATGGCGATGACCATGAAATTAATGGCAGTGTGTTCGTAGCGTTCGATCTCGGGTCTTCTTTTCAATATCTTACTGTCAGTCAGGTGTAGCTGAACCTTGTCCATCAAGTCTAGAATCCAGTCTTTTTCGTAAAATTGACTGAGACAGAAAGAAATTATCGTTAGCATGTATGCAATGTTTACGTAGAGAATTAAGCTAATCGTATTACCAATATTTGCTCATTAATGAAAATTGTATGACTATCTCAAGCGCAACAGAAGCAATTGGAAAACATGCTGGACTACAATTTACACTTTCTAAATTGTGTAATACATTTGTAGTTAAAAAGATTATAAAAGATTGTATTTGTTTAATGTCCAGTTCTATTTTTTTGAATTCTGGACACCTTACAATTTCAAGTAGCTGTAACAAAAATTACGTCTTCGTTAGTGATTTTATTAACTGCTTCCGTTTAGTAGAATAGAGATTCACCTGCAAAGTGTATCCATGTAACAGGTTGAGAGGTAGTGGTTTATTTGTCATTGAACTCATAAGATTACTTGCAATGGACAGTATGTTATCTTCTGTCAATAAAGGGACTAGAGCTCTGGCAGCGAGTTCACGAGTTTTGTAAACTTTACTCTTGCCACATTTAGACACGAGATCGATAAATTCGTCAATCTGCAAAATATTTCAATAAATTAACGTTGCCTTAACAATTTAACAATTAATGTTGAGGACAAATTGTACTAACTTGCCAGCCCTCGTCAGAATTCACTTTCTTTTTTACTATTTCATTGAAATCGTCAGAACTAACACTAGGGTACAGACGCGACAGTATTAAAAGAATGGACTGGATTTTCGGTTTGATTTGCTTCTCCGAATCGTTGACAAATATTTTCAGTTCATTAAGTAAGAAAGGCAGTAAACTCGGAAACTTTTCGAAAAAATTCTTTCCAGTCATTCTATTGTGTAGAGTGAGATTTACGTGATCCTTAGTTCTCTGAACTCCAAAAACTCTGACAACAAGAGAGCTTAGCAGTAATGTTGCAGCATTTCTTTCCTGTTATGAATTTCCAACAGTTATTAATCACTATTAGTACAAGCTGAATTTGATATAATTTAAAAATTGTAACTTACAGCCCAAGACTCTCCATCGTAACATTTGAAGGCTACTATGAAACCTTCTGCAATATAATCCTTTACCAAATCTCCCAATAAACAATGTCTGTATAATGCTCTCAAGATATTTAGAGCATGGCTTTTGATTTCTGTGATTTCATTAAATTTACTAACTGAGTTTTCCACTTTTTTTACACTACATGTTTGTTGAGGTTTCTTGTAACCATTAAACAAAGATTCAGAAAACAAAATGTTTTCAACTTCATTCAAATCGAAATCATTTCCTACATTAACCAATTTTAACAAAATCCTCATCACCGAATGAAATACCAATGACTGCAGATCGCATTTCCTCTTGATTTGTGATGTTACCAGTGCCTGTACCATGAATGGTACACCAGCACTTCTTCTAGTAGCGCATAACTTGGAATTTTCAGATGTGAATCCAATTACAGCCAGAAGCAATTGTTGAAGCCATGTTTTGGGCAACTCTTTCAAATGCACTACTTCTGTGTCCAAGCACCATAGTCGACTGCAAAGCTGTCCAAAGCCAACGTGAGCTTGCTCAAATGCACCTCTGTGCTTAGTTTCGCAGAGTAACGTGACAAGCTGATTTCCAATTTCCATTATCTGAGTTTCTGATAGTAAACCAGTTCCTGTTTTCTCATTAAATATCGTTGCATTGGATGTTAAATGACCGAATAAGAGACTTATCTCTTTTACTGTTCTCCAAGAACAAAGTAAGACCATCTGAGGAGTTATTATGACATTATCGATACTCTCAACCATTCCATCCAAGTGTCTTGGATTTAGATCCATTGGCAAATGTCCTTCAGGTGAAGAATTATTTACAATCTGAGAGACAGCTATGTTCAAGTCAAAACACATATTTATTACATCAGCTAAAACAGTTCTCCAGCATTCGTCTTTCACTATAGACTTTAAATTAATGGTAGTTAAAATACTGTGAATACAAAATACATAGCCATATAAAGAATGCTTGCTTGAAGCTATTACAATATTTTCTGTGGCCAGTTTAACAGGCTTTTCCAGATTTTCTTTAACTAAGGTAACCATGTAAAATGCAACTTTCTCTTGTATACAGCAGTCTTTCTTAAGATTTACCTTATCATAAAGAATATCTTGTATATAAGGTGATAACATACTTATTTTCAACATGTAAGCTGCAGTAATACTGTCAAGTGGTCTAATGCTATTACCCAATTCAATAGCAACATTCACAAGTTCTAAGACTTGCTCCTTATCAAAATAAAGTTCTACAAGATTAAATGATTTTATGAGTTTAAATGCCATTTCCTTGTTGACTTCATAAGTATCTAAAAGAAGGCACTCAAATAAATTCATAAATTTTTTCTGAGTCCATAAGTTATCTTTCAAGTCTTTGCCTAAAAATTCATCCATAAGACAAAGTATTTGTAAACTAGCTTTTTTGCGTACATTCACAGCCTCTGGATAAATATTATCTGAACATATATCGTGTACATAAGACACAAATTCTTGGTAACAATCTACTAGAGCTTGTGCATTCAGCTCCTCTGTTGGGACTGTAAAATCCAAATGGACTTTTTGCAGGTCTTTGAATTTGGTTTCCTTTTCTAATTGACGTTTCAGTACTGCATAACTATCATTCAGCCTTTTGAGAACCTAAAAGCAACGCCAGTTTAAAGCGCGGACTCGCACTTAGTAGACATTAAATGGAGCATCTTCTCACCTTTTTCACCAGTGGAACATATTCTCCTTTCTCTCCAAGATTATGCTTTATCGAAGCTTTAAACAACCTGATCTCTTGTTCTGTGAAAATCAATGTACTCTTTTTGGATATAACAAGTGTCTCTAAGGCAAGTATTCGAAGCTAAAAACATAACAAAGTTGCAGCATACAGCAGAAAAAAACTAAATAAAATTCAGTAACTATACGTACCTCTTCATAATCACACGTCAACCAGCGCTCCAACAAATAGTATTCCAACTCATTGCGCCATTTCACCTCCTGATTCTTCAAACACTCCTCCGCATCCAACGAGCCATCCTTCTTTCGCACCTTGTACGAATGCAGTATCATCAGATCATTCATATTCCTCAACGTTTCGAAGCTCATTTTGACACTATTAGCAACTATGACGAGCTGACAACAATTTACCAATCCGAATAAACAAAGAATTCAATGCCTTCCGAAACTGCCAGTCTAACCTCAACCAGAACCACAATATTTTCGATCAGATTTCGAACTGTCAGTTACATCTTCGATTCTCGGAGGTCCTCTCGAGTAAAATAAAATTCACTGCACAGACTTCCCATCGATCTCCACACTTTCCTCGATCATCACAACTTTAACATTTAACGAACCAAACAAAGAGAGCAGATCAGCCCAGCCTGTATACTCGAAAACGGCTGATACGCTTCCATCGAAAACGTCTGCTGGCCGGTAGGTACATATACCCACGTGTTTCGAGAAACAGCTGCTTTACCAACAGCGGCAACAGCTGATGATACTCGTTTCGAAACAGCTGCCCAACAACACCGGCAGGTGAGGCAACTTGTGTTCGGAAATTCGACGTGGCTTTATGGCGCGCGATTTCGATTATCGGAATCGGAGCCTCGATTTACGATTGAATTATTCAAAAGCCACGAATCTCTCTCTCTCTCTCTCTACCTCCTGACGAGACGTTTAAACGGATATTCCGGCCGGACTTCGAATGCGAGTTATGCTCGGGGGGGTCTAGAATCCTAATTATCGATTTAGAGCTTTATTTTTGCTCGTTCATTCGATTATACGAAAGTCGAGAGAGTTCCGCGTATTTAATGAAATTCAAGCAGGAGACTAAAATTTTAATGGCAATCAATTTTGTACGCTCGATGCTCTCTTTTTCCTTTTGAATAATCGAGGCGGATCGTCTTGCATAAAATCATTGCACGTATAATAATTTAAATTTGTATTTCCCCTCCAACATCGATATTACTCCGCTCAGTCGGAAAAAGGGGGGAAGGGACACTACCGCTTTCGCAATAAATCATTATACGTAACGCACCGAATCTCCAAGCGTATAATTCGTATACCCATCGAATCCTCGCACTCCCCCCCCCCCCCCCCAAAAAAAACGTTTTTAATTATACAAGTTCAGCTCTCTCAGAGTCCAACTCTAGTGTCGAACAGTCCGCAGCTGCAAAAAGGAGCCGTTTTCGCGGCTATCGGCATCTCGCTCCGGCGTCCATCCGTTTTTCCCGCGTGCAATATATATAGGTATAGCTGCATATATACGTATATATATATACACTTGCAGAGCCAGAGCAGAGCAGTCGCCCGCGGCTTTGGCACTTCAAAAAGCCTCCATAAATTCTGCATATAAGGTCGAGAAGCAGCAGCAGCAGCAGCAGCGCCGGAGTAAAAAGTCTCGAGGCGAGACGGGAGTAAGAAAGAAGAGGAGAGCGAGAGAGCGAGAGAGAAGAAAAAAAAAGGACAAATTGACCTTCTTTCCTCGGAGCGGAAGTCCTCGCGGCGCAGTGCTTTACGTAGGAAAAACGGCCGGGCGTCGAACGCCCGACGAGGGATTATTATACGCGCGAGGGAGACCTAATTACCCGCGGCCTCTATAATACACTCGCGCTCTACGATTCCGTTCGAGCGAAAAAGCAAAATTGAACGATTGTAGCGACTTTCTTTCTCTTCGCGGTCGGCCTTCCGCGCGCGAGAGAGAGAGGAAGCTAATAAGTCTATTTTCGGATGAGGAGCGACGAGCTGACCCCTTTCCTTTGTCGAAAATTTGCCCTCCCCTCCCCCCCCCCCCGGCGCGCGCAATAATACACGAGAGTCGGAGTTTTCAAAAAGCCCGCCAATTACGCCCCGCTGAAAAGCTCAGCCGCGAGCTTTCGCGCGCGAACTCAACGAGCCAAAACGGAATCTCTCTTTCTCGGGGGGAGGGGGGGGGGGGATTTTCATCGGAAAGCAATCGGCCTCCTTAATGATTCGGAAAATTACAAGTGGAGCAAGCTCGAGCGCGCGCGCCGATCGACAACCGACTTTTTCCTCCATTCCTTACAACACGCGCGCACTGCACAGCGGGTATGTGTACGTGTACGTGTAGTGCACCGTTAATTACATTTTACACGTCGGATTAGTCATCGAAAAAACAAAATTTTTTTTTCCTGTTTCTCTGCTATAGAACACAAGGCGCCGTTCGACTCACTGTGTATTATACTCTCTCTATACCGTTTTGCCGGAGAAAATATCTCGTGTATACATGTATATACCTGTATACAGGCGCTCGCGAAGTATCGGGAGATCCGTTGATTCTCTTCTTGGCGCGAGAACGCCTCGATAAATCGAGGAAAGTAAGTAGGGGCTGTCCGCGATGCACCTGTGCTATTCCCGCTGCGAAATAATGGGCCTCTCATGTAAGTGACGGCGAAATTTACGCGGCGTGCGGTATGTGTACAGGTGTATACCTGTATACACACATTTACGACTGAAAGTGAGTCGAGAGGTCTTACAAGTTTTCGTTATACAGGCGCGCGGCTATACTCGAGAATCCTTTGGTTAACTTTTGCGCTTTGTGCGCGGTCGTTTGTGCAATGGTATATATAATGATTATATATATAGCATATACGCGTATTTGCATGGCCTGTAGCCTATATACACATAATATGTTTATTCAACGTTTATTATACGGCTCGTCGTCGCGAAAAGTCGATCGCTTTATATACGTGCGCGCGGCTTTGCGCGGAAAAGTTTCCGCGCAAAGCGCCTCTCGTGTATGAAAAAGCCAAGTTTTTCAATTAAAAAAAAAAAAAAAACCTCGCCTTTACATTATACGCACACGGCAGCTCGCGCAGCTACTTTTCGCGTTTTGCAATTTCACAATCCAGCGGGCAAAAGGGCGCGCGGATCCTTTTGTACGGCTGTACTATATGAGCGAAGGGGGAATTTCAAGAATTTTCGAAAATACGTCTCTCCGTTTAATTAACGAGTAGTTAACTTGGCCGAATTCGCTGAAAAGTTCCCGAGAAGTCTTTTTTTTGTAACAAAAGCTCGAGGGATATTTCGTTTCGGAAATGGGTCGGTACAACGTCTCTCGGCAACTTCGTTCCCCTCGTTTCCGAAAGGGCGACGTTCAAAATTTTCGCAAAAAAGAAGCAAAATATGCAAAATAACCTCCTATATATATAATGAAATAATAAATGTACAAACAATCCGCTCGGAAAATTCGCGCCTGAAATCCATCCTCTCGCGCGATTAATATCCCGAGATAAAAAAAAAACAGGAAAGAAAGCCCGATGCTGCTCGCCGTCGTCGAGGACGAGACGCATCGCGCGAGATTTTTCAAGGGGCGCGCGCCCGCGTAACTCAACTCGCGACGATAAGAGATAAGCGATGAGGGCGAAAGACGAGTAATACAAATATATGTTCCCTCGAGGCGGCGAGGGAGCGAGAGAGAGAGACGGCCATCCGTCACTACAGATCTTCCCGCCAGATTTTCGAATAAACTCTGAAAAGTCCCGGCATCCGCCTGTAATGCACACACGTTTGTATATCTGTATATACCCGCGCGCTGATACTGATCGAGCTTTAATGCCCGCGAAATTTGAATATAATTCGTTTTCTCCTCTTCCCCGATGTGCCTTATATATACAGACTCGCGTGTGCAGACACAGTGTGTTTCGCTACTGCCGGGAGCCGCGGCGACGGCGGAAAAGGGAAGAACGAATGAGATTGCGAAGCTTCCCTGTACATCGCTGTACTCCCGCGATATCTATATAGACTCTACGGGCTTGCCGCGCTGTACACGCGCTCGTCGGTGAAATTGGAGGCGCAATTGTTTTATATGCCTGGCGGAGGGAAGGTGGTGGGGTGGGGGGGAAGGGGTAATTCGATCCGGAGCTTGCTGGATTATTGCTCGATACGGGGCTTTGAATATAATAAATGGAGTTGAATTTGCGAGCGGATGCGTATAGGGATATAGATACGCATATACTTTTTTCTACCTCGTATATAGTCGCGCACATCGCTTTGCGCTTCTTTTATTTTTTTTCATTTCTCTTTCGCGATATGGAAAATAAAAAATTACACTCTCTACTATATTATACGCGAGTGTACGAACGCGATCGATGTAAGTCGCGCGTGATTTTCCCGATTTTCCCTCACGCTCTGATATAATTTTTGTACCCGCGGCGCGAATTACGAAATCTCCCGTGACGAATTATCAACGCGAAAATTCCCGCACACAATATAACGCAATACTTAAGCTCATCAGAGGCAGAGCCGCGCGATCCCATCACAGTGTGCGGAGGAGGAGGAGGAGGAGGAGGAGGAGAGAAAAAACAGGCTCTCTATCTCTCGCTCTCTCTCTCCGCCTGTCTCAGGAAAGAGAGACTCGGAAGGCGAATAATGCGCTTGCGTGCGACGACGAAATTGAAGCAATTCCGGAGTTAAGAGGATACCGAATCCCCCGCGCTGCAGCAGAGGCTAACGGTTACGTGCACACTGCTGCTGCATAGTCTCGCTCGCTCTCTATGTATATGTATATACACAAAGTACACGTAGAGAGAGAGAGAGAGAGAGAGAGAGAGACTCGTCCCTCGGCATAAGCATATCCGCCTCTCACTTTCTTCCTTTGTCCCTCCTATTTAGTCTCCCGTTTCTTATCACATTTCGCAGCTCTCGTGGTCTCCTTCGCTGCAGCGGCGGCAGCGGCAGCAGCGACAGCAGCATCTCCGCGCAGCCGCGGCTTTCTTTAAGCCTCTTGCGCTTAATTACACGTCTTCCTGGGAAAGATCCCAGCCAGACGTTTCCGACCATTCTTTCTCGGGTTTCTTCAATTTTTTCTTTTTTTATTTTCACTCTCCGTAATACACGACGCGAGGTATAATACGCTTACGTATACCTATACGTATATACAAAGTATACAGATATGTAATACACGCATTTTTCAATCTGGTCCGGTATGCGTCTATGTGATGGTGTATACGCGGCGCAAGTCTTCGTTTTCGGCTGCGAAAACTCTGAGGAGCTCTTGATTCTTTTTTCGGGGAGAAAAGGTCCGTATCGGTATGCCGAGCACATACTATGGGTTCGCTCTGAAGTGAAGGCGATGTAGTCTTGCGGTTTCGGCTTATTTTTTTCACATATTTTTTTTTTCGGTTGAGCTGCGGAGGTCTATTATGGATAGCCTTTTCGACTGGTGTAAATTGGAAAACTGCGAGAGGTTGGCATTTTCCGCGGAGGTGTAATAGTACGTGTTCGTTATTTCTGAAATATCGTTGCGAGAGTGCTGACCTTTTTTTTTAATTGAAGAAACTTACGGAGCGCTCGTGTGCGCGTGTGATGAAAATTGGAAAACAAGGTGAATTTCGTTAAAAAAAAAATTGGATTTTTTGGTCTGGTATAGAAAATAAAGCAATAAAATGTTCGTTGGTTGAGTTGTTAAGTGAATTTTAGCATTCTTTTTTATTGACAAAATCGAAAATAAAATTGACTTTTTAATTTCACAACAAAATCTGGGATAGTATCTTTATCAAATTTTTGTCTTTTCTGAATATTATTATTTATTATGCAATAAAGGTTCAGCTTAATTTCTAAGTAATGAACGCGAAGTGCAGGAATAACCTCACACTTTCGCCTGCTCACCGTATCGAAAATCAATAAAATTAATGCTAAAACACGCGTTTCGTTTATAACTTCGATTGCTTGTTTCTCCGGCAGCTGCGCGTTATATGGCGCGAAATTTGAATTTTTAATTGACCTTTAAACCCACTTGTAAATAGCTCTCTCTTTCTCTCTCTCTCTTTAAAAAAGCAAGCAGTGTACCGCGTCTCTTAACACCTCGTCATAATGAAAACAGCTAATTTTTTCATTAAGAAGGATAAACACTCGCGCGACGCCGCATCTTTTCCTCCTCCCCCCCTTTTTTTTGTCTTCTCCCGCGCGAACGCGCACAAAAGGCGTCGCCGCATGAGAAAGAAAAAGAAATTCCCGCGTGCAAATGCGCCGCGTGTGTGCACACGCGCACCTGCAGTCGCAAGAGGCGCTTTATCAGTGCGCGAAATCTCGCGAAGGACGAGAGAGAGCGAAAGAGAGAGGGAGAGAGAGCCTGTGTCGGGAGGAAAAAAAAGCGAGAGTTTATTCAAAATGATTATTCAACGCCCTCCACCGCGTGTGAAATTAATTTCGAAACAATGCTCGGTCTCTCGCGTCGCTGTAGGTATATGGGAGTTATTTTTTTAAATTGAGCGCGCAGTTGACTTTTTGAGCGTCGAGCGAGAGGCGCTGCGCTAATAAATATAGAGAGGAAGAGAAAAAAAAAACAGGCGATAGTTATACCCACGATCTGATCTGGCGATCCTCGTGTGACGTAGTGGATATTTGTGGTAAATGGGAAGTGTACAGTATATCGATGCCTATAAGCCAAAAGTTATTATTGCGCAAATTTTATAGAAGCGACTTTATAAGGAAATGAACGTACATAATTTGTGTAAAAATGTATTTTGTTGCCTAGACAACGGTCAAAGCTGTTACACAAATTGTACACATTTATTTCTCTGTCAAGCCGTTTTTATAAATTATTTTTTCTCATTTGAAACAAAAAAAATTATTCCGCTGTGTATAATATATCCTGCGCAACGTTTCCGCGGAGGCAAAAATATTTATGTTTATCATAAAACAGTGGGAAAAATTTGCCTTTCGTTCGAATTCCGCCAGAACAACGAAAAAGCACGCGGGACACATTAAAATTACAGAGACTTTACGAGAATCGCCCGATCGGAGCCGATAACGCTTCCCTATCGCACAATACGCGAGCGAACGATGCGCTTAAAATATTCAGCCGTTGGCAAAGCCTTCTCCCTTCCAGAATTAACGGCTTGCGCTTGATTCTCAAACAACAAGAAGTAAAAGAAAAATCGAAAGCCTCGCCGATCTGCGAAACAGTCCTCGAGGATCGATTAAATCGCCGAGCGCAAGGGAGGAGCGGACCGCGCGCTCGGCGAAGCCCCTCGCGACGCTCGCGCGCGGGCGTCTCTTTAATTCGATTTGACGTGTGTGCGGCCGAGGCGCAACGCCTGGGCAAATCGAATTAGCAGACGATTTTCAGTTATTTACCCATGTTGAACAATTCTCTGTCCTTCACTCCCTCTCTCTCTCTCTCTCTCTGTGTAAATATGCGCGCGAGGATTTTCCGTTCTTTCGGGCGCTTAACGAACTCGAGCGCGGCGTCGAGCCTGACTCGCGCCTTTGTGCCGCGATATTTGCGAATCTACTTCCCAGATAACGACGCGCCGTGTCTGCCGCTCGTATAAGCGCGAAATAACAGTTCACGGCTGGGCTGTTATGCAGCCGGGCCGGTGCCGTCGTGCGCGCATGCATATACATATAAGGTTAGGCTCGAATTAAACGGCTTTCGCATAGCGGTCGAATTGTTTGTTTTTTCTTTTTTTTGTTCTTTTCGTTTCCCCCGAACGACTCGAGTTTTTTTTTTTAAATTCATTTGTCTCCGCGCGCGTATAAAGCGCCCTTTCCGCAGCGGCTCGGCGGAATTCCGATAAATTCCAGACGCGCGCGCACTACTTCAAAGAGCCGCGCAATTTTCGCGAGAAATAAAGGAAGAGCCGTAATGACCGACGACGAGTCGTCGTAAAATTTTACGGTCATGCAAGCCGCGCGCGCCGCGACGATATCGGCGGTTCAAAGTTCCCGCGCTTTTTATATATATATATACGCACTCCGCGCGTGTGCATCTGCGCATGTATTTGTACATGTATATATACTATATAGTATAGACGTTGCACTCACACGAGTATTTATACGTGAAATTATTCAGCAGATCTCGAGTGCCGTCTCTCCCCCGCATTGAACTTCCATGATAGTACTGGGTAGTAGTAGGTGCGGCAAAATAAATGGGGGAAGTTCCCCGACGCGCCGTATTCCGCGCTGCTTCGATTGAAGGGGATGGACCTTAAATTGTTGAGGAATTGCGAATTGAATTTGATTTCTACGGTTTCTAGGGATGGTCTTTTGGAAAGACACTGTTCGGAATTTTTAAAGTACACGCTTTTTGATGTAGGATTTTTTTTAATAATGTATGTAATAATAATGCGTATATAATTAGAGACCTTATTCGTTTGAGGCTTTATAAAATCCAAAATCGTATTCAATATTCTTTTTATAAAAAACAAAAAATTTGACAAGGGTAACTGTAGAATCTGTATTACGTGCTGAAAAATTTATTTAGGGTATCGTGTCCCTGACGTTTCAAAGACCTTTCGTTCGATCCCTCAAAATCCAAAATCGCACCTCACAAAGTGTCCCCTTTCCCCAAAGAACATACACACCCAGTAATTCGCCCTCTCCATCGTCTCCCTCCGCGCTGCAGCAAAACGTGACCGACTTACACGAAGAGCCTCTCTCGAGCGTCCGATAGCCGCGCGCGCGCGCGGCAAGAGCGGGAAATTTGAATAAATAATCGAGCGCGAAACTAAAATCAGCACGTCAAATTTCAACTGTCGAATAAACGGCGCTCAGTGCGCGAGAGCAGCTCGTCGTAACGTAACCCACAGCCCCAATGAATGATTGAACCGCCTCGTTCGGAGAGCCTGTTCTCCTCACTCTCGCGCCGCGGCTACACAGCGCACTTACTCATTAATTAATCCCCCCCGTGTAAGTTTAATGCCCGGAGAGCAGCGCACACACACGACTGCGAGCGAGTCAGCTCTCCGAAATTTATAATTTAACGCTCTCGACACTTTCGCGAGCGAGACACTCTCCCCGGGCCGAATTTCTCCTCGAGAAAGCGCAGGGCAGCAGGACGCATATATACAGGCCGCCAGCAATCTGTATACGTGTACAGTATTGCGACGAGATATCCCTTTCCAACCCGCGGAGAGATTTCCACGCGCGCGGCGTACTATAGATGTATCTCAGCCACACGAGAATAGGTCATCCGCAAAAATCCATCCCTGCAGTAGTCTACATCAGCACAAAGCCATATGCCTCGAGGGAGAGAGAGAGATATCCGAATCCATTTCATTTTGACGAGAGGACACTGCAGAGCGCGTCATTTTCATTTTATTTCGCACTTGCAGAGGCGCAAGAGCCTCGACGCTCTCCGTATATATTGATTCCGGGGGTGTACGGCGACGTACGCGTGTATACACCGTACGTACGTCGAGCTAATGTCGAGAAGCTCGTACTTTTTTAAGGGCTCGACGTGTTGTCCGAATCCTGGGGAGTATACGGTACACACGTAGTCGCTTTACGCTCCAAATTCGTGTTTTACGTCTTCCTCTCCAAGGGGGCATAGACGTACTGTATGCATGTATACATATAGGCGTCCGTGACATCTGCTTTTCTTTTTACCGTCACTCGCGCCAAACGAGAGCGTCTGCTGCTTTTCCTATGCCCCTATCTCGTCTATACATGACCTGCGGCGTTTTTTCTCAAAGGGAAAGCCCGATTCCAAAGCCATAAATCGCGACCGATCAGCAAAGCGTGTCGAAGTCCGTAATGATCGTGATTAACGCTCGTTTCAATTGGCTCGCTCATCCAAACAAGGATCAAAGCGAACCCTTTTTTTTATCCCTACTCTATACGTGTAGCCGGTCGCTCTGCGTTTGCTTGTATACATGGTATACATATAGCTGTGCTGTGAATTATCCGCTGATTGGAACAAACGCAGCGTTCGAATTTCCGCGATTTCATCCCTTTTGTTTATATTCTCTCTGTGATAGGGCGAGTAACCCGTTTTTTTTTATTTTTTTACACCCCCTCCACCCTCCGGCTTTGACTCGGTAAATTCGAAATTACCGCACGCGCGCGCGCAGGGATGCTCTGCGATCTTTATTTTGATTCGGGCCGCAGCGCAAGTAAATGAAAATACGAGGCTCTCCCGCGCGCTTAATCGATGTGTCGGAGCGAATTTTTTCGCGCGACCGAATAAACCCGTTGTGTCCGCGTATTTATATATTTGCCCGTAGACAATTCAATCGGCCCCCTTTTTTTTCTTTCTCTCCGTCCGCCAAAGCACAGAGTCCGGATGCGCGCGCGAAATTAAGATTTTATTGCCGGTTCAATTCGATTTTGATTGAGCGCGAAAATCGTATGTACAAATAACCGAGGGTGTGCACGTGGCATTATCGTGGGAATGAAAATGAAATATATGCAAGTGCCGGGATCGCGCGTGCGTTAATGCGAGGTGAAACGTTATATTTTCGACAAGCGACACGCGCTGTTTACGGCGCGGCAATTTATTTATTTTTTTTTTTCGGGCCAGAGCGTATAATTTTGAACTCTCGGCGCGGCGAATCGGGCGGAAACGCGCGCTCGAAAAACTGCGCGAAATTCATTATCGTGCAGAAACTTCATTCGGCGCGTTTCGCATCGGAGAAAGCTGCGCTTGACTTGAATGAACTGCGTGCTCTTTCTCGGGCGGGAGGCAGGGAGGGGGAAAAGAAGCAACAAAAGCAATTTCCAAGCGCTTACGTATATAGTGTATATATATATATCTGCGTTCGGCGCTCGAAATGTTTAATCGCACGCCCCAGTTGTGTCAGTATTTCGAAAATTATTCCCCCAGTATTTTCATTAGCCGGCGGCTTTAAGGAGCCCGACAGTTAATTACAGATTCAAATTTCGCGCGCCGCATAATGCGCGCAGCCAATGGAAAAATCGATAATTTGCTTGTAACTGATATAGCGGCGGAGATTCCATTACGAGAGATCCGAATCTCCAACGATTATTACCTACTACGAAGGTTTCTTTTAATACAAAATTCGAATTAACGCGCATAAAAAAAAAATCACTTCGAAAAATACGTAGGCGCGAAATTCAAATTCTTAATTAAAATAAAGCGACGCGTGTGTACGTGCCGCAGGTGCATCGGGAATCAAGCCTCCGCGACGATAATTCCCACAGTCTATACATACAGAAAGCGACGTGTTGTACGTATACGCAGAGCAAATGGAGAGAAGTGGTGTGCCCTCCCGAGTATTCGGGGGGAGGGGTGGGGGGTTCCAGGGAATTTCGGAGGTGCCTACGGCAGCTTTCACGTTATTCAAATATGCGGCCCGCGCCAGGCGATCTAATACTGCGTCAGAGAGTGGGATGCTGCGGTTCGCGCCTAGACAGCTCAGGGGGATTCCCTGCGCTGAAAGTGGGCTGGACATGCTTCGAAGCTTGTCATCTTTGGATTTGGTTTTCGGAGCGACTGAAAGCTTTGCTATGGGGTGTGTATAGTATATAGTATAATGCGTGATTAGTTTTCTTTAAAAATTTTCGTTTGGGAGGTGAAAAATGATCTTTGCCTGGGACACTGATTCGAATAATATATCTATAAAGCTTCAGATATTGATACACTGTGATATTTCCACTCTTGCCGTGCTAACGATGATGATAATCCGTTAAACTTATCTCCGTTGAAATGCCAGTGGCGGCAATGCTCTGCTCATATTCCAATGGTATGGTTGTCAGCAGTTGCTTCTTGGATTCCAGAAGTTTCGGTTATTAATCAGCGAAACTTTGGAAGTCACTCTATTCTACGTATTTTCCAACTTGGATGCATATATAGAATTCAAGGGAAGTACGCCATCGGAAAGCGATTAAAACTGTACAGAAAATTATGCTAATGCTCACTCGTGTATCAAAATAGATTGATATTTCGAGATTTACGATAATCGTCGAAAGTATATTAAATGCATAAATTTTCGTAATTGTAACTGCATCAGTCAGAATAATCGAAATTTTTAGAGAATCGTATAAAAAGTTAGCGCATAAAAGATAAGCTCGTAAAAAGTGGAAAAAAACGTAACGCACTCAACCGTAATGCACACCAAATAAAATTTTACAATTTAAAAAAAAATTTCAGTACATCAAACGAAATTCCAAAAAAAAGTCATAGAAAAGCAGCGCAACGATCTCTCCCAGAGCTCTGCTATAAGGACGAGAAATCGATCGGAGCGCCGCGAATGCTGTAGGCTAACGATTTAACTTCTGCCGTATATATACATGTGCGTCATTCAAATAAGCACTGGTTACCCCCGGCTTACCTTCTGTCCCGCGCGAGGTTTCGACCGAAGCTCTTTACGTCATAATATAATGAATAGCTGCGACTGCTATTCGGACGTGGAAGCCAGCGAGGGATCCATCCAGATTCACGACTGCGCGAACCGACTAAACGGGATTGCCAACATCAAAGCCGCGTACGTTTATAACCCTCCATTCAGGACACCCGACAGGGACCTCGTCGCTCTGTAATGAGGCTCTGTCGTCCACACTCGGAATAAATAAGCACTTCATTATTTTTCCATTCTGTTACGATGACAAAAGTCACGAGCGGGGGTGTAAGTACGCGTCATATTGAAATTTATTTTCGACTCGCACTCTTTAAACGCACTCCGCCGCGATACTTACGCGTCAAAAGTGCACGTTCGCGCGCGATGTTTTTCGAGTAAATACACGGCAGGAACGGCGAACGACCGCATTAATTTTCACGCTTCGCCGAGCTGATCCTACGACGCGAAGTATATACATAAGCCGGGGCGAAATTAACGGAAAATTTATACGCGCGAAAATCCCGGCAAAATGTACGCGTATTACGTTTGTATATAAAAGTGCGTATAACAAACACCCCGAGAGCCGCATTGAAATTTTCCCAAATACTAACGCCGAATTATAATACGATATCTGCCCTCCCCCCGCCCGACGGAGTATTATAATTTCGGCAGTGCATAAAGCACTCGGAAGCAGAAACTGGCGTAACCGCAAGCCAGAGGGACATCTGCAACGCCGAGACCACAGGCTCTCGGAGCGCAACGGCACCGCAGCGGAGAGAGAGAGAGAAGAGATTAAAAAAAAAAGAAAAGCGCGCACCGCGTCTAAGAAGCCCTGCTCTCGCTGAGAGAGAATCCCTCTCTCGCAAATTTGCGCAGTAACGGGAGCAAGAAAAAATCCCCGGCACTGCGCCAAAAATTCGTGGATCTCCGCGTTGAGCCGCGCGTATATACGTTATATGCTATAGCCACGCGTTTAAAGCTCTCGAGAAACCCGACCGCGACCGTCAATTTTGCTAATGAGCCCGATTAATTCTTCGCAGTAGCTTCGCCGAGTATACGACTACGCGGTGTTGCAGCTGTATATATTCGGTGATACACTTAATTCGCTCGTATCTTCGCCGAAAGTGCACAGGCGGTTTTACGCGTGTAATCCCGATGTCGGGCGAGTCGCAGCCGTTTACCCGAATTCGAGAAATCGTCGAGGGGGGGGGGATGAGAGCGCGTTTTTTAATTCTCGAACGCGCACACGTATTTCGTCTTCTTTGTTCGAGTCGAGAGGAGGCGCGCGAGCAGTATTTTTTAATGACCGCGAGAGAGGGACGGGAGAGCCGAGACTCGTGGCAAATTGCACGCGATGCGTCGTTTCGCTGCGCCGCGGAGAGGCGGCTTCGAAGAATAATCGAGGAGATTCGCTTTTATTTCGAAAGAGAGAAGAAAAAAAATTGCTTGAAAACAAAAGAAGAAAAATCAAAAGGGATAACTCGTTTAGACAGCGTGAACATCGATAAATCCGGGAGTTATATATAGACGCACACGTCGGGTGTATACGCGGAGGGGGGGGAAGAGAAGCCCCATAAAAGACACGCGACTCGCGTTTCCGCAAAGAAACCGCAGGTGTATAGGGTTACGCAGTTCGAAAACCGGGCTGTGTATAACGTGTGTACATACAGTTTTTGAATAAAGCCTGGAATTATTCCCTGTTTGTAATATACGCGTAAGAGCCCGCGTCGCAAAATCAGCTATATAGATTTTACGTAACAGACAGCGCACAACAAGAGAGATATCGCGGGAGAGAATAAAGAAACTCGCGCGGCGCTGCGGAGGAGTCGTTAACTTTTAATGATCGACTGCACGCGAGACTCCGCGAGTGCAGCGCGCCTACGTATAATACTGCAAAAGCCGAAAAAGCGAAATTTGCATTCTTCTCGCCTGTTCGTGATTCCGCGTGTACACGTGTATGTGGGATATACATACATACCAGCGGGTAGTATATAGACACACAGAGGCGAGAATCGCGTGCAGCGCGCGCTGTATCGCGCGGGGCTATTGAATTGAGCAATTTTGACGGGAATTCCGCAAGATTGTTGTTCTCCTTTTCGGAGAAGGCGAGAGAGAGAGAGAGAGAACCGCACATTTTTCTCTCTCTCTCTCTCTCTCTCTCTCTCTCTCTCTCTCTCGCGGAAGAATTCGAAAAATTTTTCGACGAAAAATTCAGTACCTAATTAACCCGAGCTAATACCTGACGTGTACAGCGGTGGATGTTTATACGTATAGGTATACTTAGAGAGAGGGAGGGAGGGAAGGGGGAGGGGGGAGGGAGAGACCTCGGGAGAGAACATTAGCTCGGCGCACAGAGTGCAGGAGCTCAGGCCAGAAGCGCCGCCTACAACTAAGTACAGCCGAGGCTGAGAAAATTCGCGGCGAGAGAGGCAAGCTCCGTTGGATCTCCGGCTTAATTAGGCAAAACCTATAAGGATTTACTCGACTGAGCAGAGACTGAGTCCGCGCGTCTCTCTGTATATGTATGCGCGGGCGCTCTACTCCGAATAGATTTACTCGTTTTGTATTCAATTGTTGTCTTTACCTTTTTAGCTTTTGCAATTTCGTTTCTTTCGCGTCGAATTCGCTTTTGAGGTGTAGCTATTTACTCGTATGAATACTTTTGAAGGTTAAATTCATTTGAATGACGCATCATTGTAAAAATTACAATTACTGTAAATTTAAGAAGGTATTGAATTTTCGAACTGACGGTAATTATATCGACGAAGAATTATTTTTCGAAGTCTAAGACAGTGAATCGATGACAGACGCTGAATTGTATGTTTCTTATTTACTTTAATTTTTTAAACTCAAACTGGATGAAAGCAAAAAATTTCGCACACATTCAATCGATCCAAATTCAACAAAGTATTTTCATTTCATACACGTAATTAAGCATATGTCCCATCGATTCATCATCTTATACTCCCATTACCGTCATACTCTTCGTCAATAATTACAGTATCACTCCACCTCAATATTCCGAGCAATATCCCAACTTTCAAACCCGCACGATCGTATACCTCTGTATCTCGAACCGAAATAAGTGGTTATCGCTCAAAATCGGTATCGCCAACGACTTCATATCTTTAACCCACATCGTCGCCAAGTCACAAATACATGTGCACACTGTGTACACACAGGCGTATATATGACCGATTCTCATGGAAAAATGCACTTTTCGGGGGTTCAGAAATCGAGAATTTTTTTTGTACACTAGAAGTTTCGCACCGATCAAACTTTCTTCTGTTAGCTGATAGATAGTCAAAAATTCAGAGGAACATGAGAAACATGGAACATTAGAATTTAACATGGGGAAGTATATGCGGAAAAAAAAGAAAATCGGCTATTTGGATTTTTATTTACTTTTTTTTTGTCAAACGGACATAACTTTTGATCAGAGCATCGAATCTGGGCATATTTTTTTTTAAATTATAGCTCTTTTGTTGTAATTTATTGTGGTGCAATTTGAAATTTTAGTTGTGCCTCGGAAACATTCGTAGTCGTCATTATTCCAGTATTTCGACGCATTAATTTTTTGTAAAAATAAACGTAAAATGGCTCAGAAATATGGTTACTTTTTGACTATCTTTTGGCTTACAGAAGAAAGTCTCATCGGTCCGAATCCTCTAGCTTTAAAAATAAAATTTCGATTTCTGGACCCCCGAAAAGTGCATTTTTCTATGAGAACTGGTCATGTATATAACGCAATAGGCGTATCCCAACCCACATATATAATAAACCATCGAAGGCGCAACGGCCTCGTGGCACGCGGCGATGCCTTAGCCGAGCCAAGGAAGGAAGTTAAAGCACTGCAAATTATGCTAAAACCTATAAGGACAAGCCGCCCGCGTGACTCGTATACACCCGCGGAGAGCCGCTCTACCGACTGCTTCCATACCCGGAAATCCATAAGGGGCGAACTCACTCGCCAGGCGCACGTTTATACAGATCGCTAGAAGGGGGGGGGGGTCGGTTGTACGGAAAATCGTGCTATGCTGCTACCTATACTTCGCGAAAAACTACCGCGTGCTCCTATACGTGTATATCTATAGTATACGGATATACACACGCTAACCGCTGGAAAATAATGTCTTTCCGTTTGACGAAAGGCAATTACGGCGCGCGCGCGCGCGTCTCCCTCGTATAGCCTGTCGTAAACGTCGCGGCCTCGAAATTCGGGCCGCGCGCGCGCGCGCGAGAATCGTTTTGCATAAAAGCGAGTTGCCGCCGACGCCGCGCATTGTAATCCCGCGGGACACGCTCTGCATAGCGCGCTCCTCTCGGCGCAAGTTTTACACGCGAGCGAGAGAGAGAGAGACAGTGTACACTAGCGCGGATTTGATATATGTTAATTCGCCAAATGGAATTCGTCGGCTTGATGGAAATAAGAGTCGCGCGGGACGAGGGAAGCCTCGTGTTTGCCCGATGCGCGCGCGAGAGCTGATTATGGGACGCGCGGGGATGCTGAGCGGGGGGGGGGGAATTCGTTTTTTTTTTCTATTTTTTTTTATGTATACAATATACATATTCCGGCGTGTACGGAGAATTTTGCTTAGCGACGCGCACACGCAGAGACGATTTGCAGAATATACGTCCGAGTTCGAAAATTTGAATGCGAGGCGCGGAGGCGCGGACAGCTGTGCGCACGAACGATTTGCTCATTACGGATAATAAAAGGGAAATTACGAAAAATGTGTGTGTGTGTATCGCTGCTCTCCGTTATGCGCGATTATCTATACTGTTGGGCGAAGTTCGAAGCTCGCTTGCGAACGTTTCGCGGAATGGTATTTGAATAATGTGCCAAAATTATGTAATTTGAATATATAGCCGTTCGGTAAAATTATTTAAATGATGCAAACTTCGAAAAACAATGTTTCGCGAAATGATGGATAATTGCGTAACGGGTTGTAACAAAGACGTAATTTTTGGTTGTTTCGTTTTTTTTTTTCAATGGCAGTTGTATAAGTAAATCAGTTATTAATTTTGCGTACATAATGCACACAGTACAATAAAATAGAAAATTTTATGTTTTTGTATTCAATATACACTGATTTCGTATGTATTTATGCATTCTGTGCATTCAATATCTCATTGCAAAAGTGCGGATGCGCGCATATTCAAAATCAATCGCGGATTGATCGTAAAATCGAGAAAATATTCATTTCCGTATATCTCATCGTTTTTCGTCAACCGCGTCGCCAATCGAATGTACTCTAATAACAGCCGCGTATTATATATATACGAATCGGATCGAAGACACTTGTGAAGCAACGGCTTCGACGTCGTGCAGATCGTAAATTTTTGCCGACCGATTGCGCCGAGGCATCCGAGCGAAGAAGACTATAGCGATCTTTCTCTCATATACATAGATATACAAATACGCGGTCACTTATATCCCTCGATCTCGTATCCACCACGAAATCGAATATAATCTAATAATCCGATCTGCCCGGCGTTCCGTTCGCTCCGCAGCCGAAAACAACACACGTCGCAAAACTAATTCCTTCCGTTAGCGATGGGCCCGCGGACAAAAAATCCGTCGCTCTTCCTTTGACGGGGGCGAAAGGCCGGGGCGGCATTTAAATCCCACTTGTCTCGTCCGTAGGATCTATTCAGGCTCTCTTTCTCTCTCTCTCTCTCTGATGGCATTCCACATTTTCCACAGCTGACCCTCTGCTCGGCGCATCTCACCTATTCCCCCCTTCCCCCTCCCCCCCGTAGGATAGCTACGGAAAAAACGATTCCTATATACATTATACTCTCCGCAGAAAAGCGCGCGACGCACAGGTATGTATACGTATATATAGATATATATGTGTGTATATAGCTACGGATCGAGCGTGTCATTCTTTGCTCGTCAGGTATGTATATATAGGTCCGAGGTCTGAAAAGAGAATCTCGGGCTTCGGAGAAAATCCGGGCGATGACGCATCGATTCACGCGATCTTATGGCACGTGGATTACTTTCCGGTTCTTTTTTTTTTCTTCTTCGCCGTCGTCGGTACATATAACGCAGGGTAAACAACTTTTTTTATGGCATTCTTTTTTGTCCGCGGCATCACGTAATTTGGTTGTAAAACGGATTAGGCTGTTTTCGGGATATGGTCTGCTTTTTCTGATGTTGACTCAAGGCAGCGAGCTATTACTCAAACAGACGGGTCGCGTGGAGAATCGTTTGTAGAATTATTAAAACGTTTTTTTACTCGGCGCACTAGTATTATTGTTGCGTTGCAACGAGCTGAACATTTTTTGGGCCATTTCTCGACGTTTTTCCAAAGATAATTCTGCAGATTTTCCCAAAAAAAGATCGATAATCGTTAAACGCGCCCGTCGATAAAACAGAACGAACGCACCCCCCTTTCGATTTTAATAAAAAATAATTCCCATCTCTGTTTGCCCTCAGTGTCCGCACATTACCATAAAGTGTTCCCAACGCTGTACACAGTGCGCACATTGTCTACCTTTATTACGACTGCTCGAGAAACTGGCGCAACTGGCTTTTACGCACGCCGTGTACACGCAAAAAAAAAAGGGAATATAAGCTGAAACCTCTTCTTTACACATCCTCTGAATGATCCAGCGACCAAAAACAAAACAATCTCTCTCTCTCTCTCTCCCCGCAATAGAACACGCAGCAACGCCTCGTGTACTATATGCCAGCCCAACCCACATCCGAGAAATTTTCATAAATAAATCGCTCCCGCCCGTCATCTTGATAACGCGCTCTCGTATATATATATACACACATACACGCGCGCCTGCACGCGAGATCCGCGAGCCGGAGCAGATAGCACGCGTACGCAAGTATGCGGTGTGTACATGTACACAGCGCACGATATTCTTATACAGTAACAGACACGAGCGCATTAGGCAAATTACGCGTGTGGCGCGGCACTTCCGGCGATCTGCGCGCCTCCGGATCGGATCATCTCTCTTCGATATATATCTCGTATAATGTGTGTATATATATATATATATATATATATATATACAAGTGTGTGTGCGTGCGTATCACTGCATATACATATACATATGCAATGTACATATAGCTATACGTAGGTGTATATATACGAGTATGTGCATCTCGAGATAACGGTATAATGGGACACTTAAGGAGAGGATCGATTGACTGTTATTACGAGGCTCTATGTAGCGCGCGAGTTATAATAAGTGTGTTACGTACATTTATATGTATAAACCTGTATTGCGAAGTAAAGAAGTTTCGAGTACAGGACGATTTTCGCAAGAGGCCCTTCACGCACGCACACACATCCCGAGGAGCGCGTAGTTGTCGTCTCCTCCGGTGAATGTGTCCTCGTATATATACTCTCTCTTCTCTCGTCTTCTGCACGTAGGAAACGAAGTTTGCCCGGGACTTGTGTGCGCGTGTGTGTGTGTGCGCGCAGCGCTGCGCATTTCCTTCGCCGTCCGCACACGCGCTTTATCACTATTTATGGCGAGGATTTTACGCTCTAAAAAGGAGCGGGACTCGCCGAGAGCTTTTCCGTGCTCGCTTTTATTTCCTCTGTCTCTCCCTCTCCCCCTCCTCTCTCTTGAATCTTCATATTTATTTGTTTATTTATTTAATACTATTGGAGCGTTTCTTCGGTGGGAAATCCGACGTTTCAATAAAGTCGCGAGTCGCTGACTCCTCTCTCTCTCTCTCTCTCTAACAGATCTATAAAACTAACGAGGATGTATCGGAAAAAGGGAAGTGTCCGGCGCGGTCAGGAGAGAAATTACTCGGTTAAATAATCCCGTGCGGCGCGCGCGCGATAAATTTATAAGCCGCGCGCGCCGTCGTGTCGCGGATGTTTATTAAAATTTATCGCGCGAGACGGAGATTATCTCTTCTCGAGCCCATTTTTCAGGCCGCTCCACAATGAGCCGTGCACGGCGTTGAAAAAAAGGGGGAGAGAAGAAGAAGAAGAACAAAAAGCGACGAAGAAGAAAGAAACGAAACGAGCGCGTAACAAGTTCGTGACGAGTGAAATATTTTGACGCGCGAAAGGAGAGTTATTGTGACTTGGGGGGGAAGCGGAGGTTGTGCAACTCTGGGATGCGCCTCTCTATATATAAGTACACTACACAGTACACACACACAGACCGTAGAGCCAAGAGTGATTTCGTAAGTCGGTACTCTCTACTATATAAACGTGTATAAACGCTCTTTTATCTCGTCGCCGCGCCGCGGAGCAAAAGAATGTTATTAGCGTTGATTCGGGCTCCGTAGAGAGACGAGACTGTCGATTGCGGGACTAGTACGAGTTTGGTGCCTGATACGTATATAGCTATATACACATGAGAGAGAAAGAGTCGTTGTGTACGTCGAGAGGAGAGACCGCAAGGTGACCTTGACATTTTTCACATACGCTATTAACGACAAGTGTGGCTATTATACGAGCATTAAAAAAATATCATCGTATAATTCGACTCCGACTCTCAGCGAAGACTGAAAACGTGTATGCAATATTCGAAGTGACCCATGGGAAGAAATCTCTCTTGGAGACGAAGACGCGATTTCTCGGGAAATTAATTTTTTTATTGTCGCGTTGCGCAAAAGGGGGATGTCGTATAGCCGCGACTACAGCAATGATACAACCTCGAATCGTTTATGTGTTTCGTTGTGTAAAAGAATTTCCTAGATTTGAAATCGTTTTCGTGTATATCGAGTATAAGTACTTTCGATATCATATTTTTCATTGAGTATACGCTTTTCACTTGCAGCAAATACACTTAGGAAGAGCAATGCATAGCGCAACGACTCACCTTCAGCTTCCATAAAAATTCTTTATTCCAACGAGAATCCGGATGATCCGCATTTTTTCCCCGCTTTTACGATTGCCAGCCATTCTGTTTTCTTTGCCGCAAACTCCTCTCGTGCGCCTGAAATTTCCAAACCAAACACTGTATATACAGCTTTCTTATCATTTACGATCAAAAGTTTTGAGGTTAAGACGGCCTCAAGCGTAAAATTGGCATAGTTCCGAATCTCCCCCCCCCCCCCCTAGAAAATACTGAGATTCGCGAACAGTGAAAACTCGAGCCAGGAGGCATCGTCGCCAAATAGCGATTCTAAATCTAACCTCAAAATTAACGTCGAGAGAGTCCGGCAATTTTCGAGCGAGCCATTATTCTTCAAAATTGAAAGCATTCGCTTCGCGCCGTCGTGACACGAATGCAGAAAACAACGGAGGAGGCCTCCGGATCGAGCAGCGAACCCTTTTGGCTCATACTACTCACATACCGGCGTTCACTGCGTACGACTCTCACACCCTGTCGCACGAAAAACGGTAATAACAAACACGTCGTTCTCAACGATACCCAGATTACGAAATTAATCTCCAGAATATACCGTCTCGATTCAGAAACGCGCATTAAGCCCCCCCCCCCCCATATACTTACATCAAGGTCGTCAGAGCCGCGTCACGATTGTTACAAAAGAAAGTGACTGAACGATTGGCTTCTCTCTCTCTCTCTCACCTTACCTTGACTGCCAACGAAAATGTATGAGTATATATATACTACGCGGCGGCGACGTAAAACAAGGAAGTCGCTCGCTCGGTCAGCGGCTATGTGCTGCAGCGGCGCGAGACACAACGTCCCTTTCTCTCTCTCACGCGTACAATAATAATTACGCTCTCTCGGGGCTTATCGCGTCCCCAAAGAGATCCGGCCGTCGCTCGGGCGCGCGCGTATATATTAAGTTCGGCCCAGAAATACACCTCGACGGCCGGTGCGCCGGGCGAGAAAGCGAAAGAATTTCGCGGAACGACGAGAGAAAGAGAGAGGAGAGACCCCTCGAGGCGTCCTCTCCTCCTCCTTCTCTTCTTGACTTCGTCTCTCCTCCGTATATATACATATGTGCCGTGTATAATGTATATATTATATATACGTACCTGCGGGAAGCTCGTCTTCGTCGTGCAGCATCTATAGTGCATACTCAGCAAAAGCCGCACGGGGATTCGCGGCGATTTTCCTGTAGAGCTTATTTTCTCTCGATACCCCGGCGCTCGCCAACCTCTTTTTGTCTCCGACCGCGCGCCGGGAGAGACGATTTTACAGCGAGTCTCTAGCACCTACACAGACAGAGAACAGTATATATAATAACGATCTGCCGATCTACCCGGTCTCTCTCCTCGCTTTAAGCGCCAGTCCCGGAAAATCGCGGCGGAAAACTCGAATCCTCGCCGAGAGTGTCATCCCCCGCGAAGCCGAGCGCGCAGCCCCTGCGGGCTCGCGTGTGAGCATATAAGTATATAGTAGTATATACTCACCTCTGCCGGCTCTGCCTCGCTGCAGTTTCGCAGCGCGCGCGCGTGCAGGTAAAGCGGCGCCATTGCCTATATATATATACACGGATACACGTATATCGTGTATACTCCTGTGCATAGCCGTATACCTATATACACGTAACTATAGACTATGCGAAGAAAGAGAGAGAGAGAGAGAGAGAGAGAGAGAGAGAGAGAGATCCCCACTTGGCGAATGAACTATAGTGTACACATGGATGTTCGTGCGGAGCGCGCGGCGGCGGCGGCGGCGGCAGCGCGGTCGTCGTCGGATCGGAGGCCCCCTGCGCGCGGGCTCTCTCTCTCTCTCTCGCTCGCTCTCGCTCACCTGGCGAACGTTTCGCCTCGTAGTCGGGGCCGGGGATTGGTCCCCTGCCGTTGTAACGTGCTTAGCGATTGGTCACGAGCCGCCGTCGCCGCCGCATGCCGCGGCGCTCGGTATATTCGCCTGCCGCCAGACTGCTCTCCGCGCCTGGCTATAATACTCAGTTTGACTTACCTTGGCCGGTCGGACGGTGCGTTCTCTCTTGGCGGCGGTCTCGCTGCTGGGCTGCTCTCGCGCGCGCGTCTCTCTCCGTTCGTCGGTCGGTGTGTGTGTGTGTGTGCGCGCGTGCGTGCGTGTGTGTGTATATATACGTATATATACTGCAGTAGAGGTCCGCGCGCGACGGCGGACATCTTGTGCTGCGGCCAGGGTTGCATTGCTCCGGAGTCACCTGTGGAATCGGCTGCAGGTCGCCCCCGTCGGCTGTGTGTGTATCTGTATATATATGTAGAGAGAGAGAGAGCGACGCTCCGCCGGCTATACTCTCTGTCTTTCTCGCTCGTGCGCGCGGCGGCCATTATAACTCCGTCGGACGCGCGTGTGCCTTAGTATGTGTGTACTACACTAGGAGCTGCTGCGATCGACGTCGTCGTCGTCGGGCGCTGGACGCCCGCGCGAGCGCGCGATATTTCGCCCGTGCACTGCGCGCATGTAATATTACGCATACGCGTGTATTCTCGGTCTACTCTGTGCCGTGTGCAGTTCTGTATATCAGCGAAGTGTTGCCGATGTGCCTGTGCAGCTCGGTATACTAAAGAGTGCTCGCGCTGCTTGTGCGGATGTGTGTATATGCTATACGTTGTATTGTAACGTGCGCAGGAGAGCCGTATAACGTTCCCTCCCCCGTGCGTGCGTGATGCATACGTGTGTTATGCAGATGTAGTGCGCGCGCGAGATTGTACAGCTATATACATGCGCACGCCGCAGTTACGAGATCGGCTATATGCACACTGGTGTATTATAAGCGGACGCGCGAGAGAGAGTGTGGTCAAGGTTGGCGTATACACCCATATCACACGCTGCAGGACACTGCGCCAGGCTAAAGGTTGAAATCTGGATTACACGGCCGAGCCAAGGATCACGGACAAGATTCTGCCGGTTCATAAAAAAGGTGAGGAATTTTCGTCGTCCTCTCCGCATTCGCATTCCTATCGCGAGCGAGCGCACCGGCAGGACACACGCGCACGCACACACACTTGCGCGCTATACACAGTGCAGCGGAGACAGGATACAGGCTCCTCTCGCGAAACGAGTTCGGGGATTATTGTGTTATTCCTCTTTCTCCCGTTGTGTCTGCGTGTGTGTGTGTGTGGGTACTTATATACGCTCGCGAGAGAAAATTCTCTGTGGTAATATACGCGTGTATTATATACGTGCATATCGATCGAAGGCGCGTGCATATTCAGCAGGTTGTAAAAAAGAATCGGCTCGTAAATTCACGCTGCTCTCGCCACTGTGTTAATTTTATTTTAGTACACACACGTACACACATACTCGAAGAGAGAGAGAGAGACCGATCGAAATTGCCAATTGCTTGATTTATGCGCCGGCTCGCTGGAATCGCGCGAGAGTCCGAGTATTTTATAATCGCAGCTGATTAAAAATTCCCAAGAGCAGGCCGCAGCTGTTCGATGATTCATTAGGATAATGCTCGGAAGACGGGTATACTTATGCGCGTGTGCGTGTGCAACGCGTATACGCATACTCTATACCGATACGCATACCCCTGCGCAGTGTACATTATACGTTTGCCTGGAAATCTTACAGGTCGCGTGCGCGGCGGCAGCTCTCGTGCGGCGCTGCTGCGGCAAAGAGTGCGGGCGCGCCGTGCACTTGGCTGCGTGTGTTTTGTAAAAAGAGAAGCTGTAACACGCTTACTTACGCCCACAATCACGCGAATTGTATAATTCAAGCAAAACGCGATTGTTGACATAACAGACGTCTCTCTCTCTCACTTGCTCCGTTCCCTGGAAATCCGCTGGTATTTTACGGCGCGCCGCGTATATTTTTATTCCGCAAACTCGTCTCTCTCTCTCTCTCTCTCCCCCCGAAATTCCGAGAGAAAGTCGTTGAGGAAAAAAGCGGGAGAGAGAGAGAGAGAGAAACAATGAAAACAACAAAATGCGTGTGCAGCCGCGAGAGAGGAGAGCGTGCAAAATCAAACGCCTTTTTCGACATGCCGCATTCTCTCGTCTCTCTCTCCCTCCCTTGTTCTTTCTCTCTCGATTCAAATCCCGGTGACGGTTGAAGCGGCCGCCGCTGCCGCTGCTGCTGCTGCTGCCGCTGCAACTCGACTCGCCGCGCCGAAGAAGAAGAGGCGGAGGAATGGGAGCGCGAAAATATAGAGCGAGTTTACGGTTATATACCTCGTCGCGGGCGCGCGCGCGAGCGAATATAGCAGCCAGCCAGCCAGCCTCTTGGCGAGAAATGGAAAAGTCCGAAATGATGTAGACCAGGCCAGAAAGGATATGTGCGCGTATGTGAGTGTGTGTGTGTGTATATGGAGGCTTGAATAACCAGTTTTCTCTCTGTATACGTACCATATACATTATACACGCGTGCGTGTCCGCGCGCGCGCGCGTGTATATACTTTATATACAATATATACATATAGGCGCGGCATTGACATACTCGACGCGGCTTTTCTCTCCGGTTTTTTATCTGCGGATGACTCGCTTTCCAATTGTTTTCTTTTTTCTTCTATTTTTTTTTCTCGAAAAGCTCGCGTCTCGTCGCCGCGCCGATGGGTATAATGCGTCCAGGGGGGGGGGGGGGGTAAAAGCCGCGTGTACAGTGTCGTTACAAGCCGGAATATAAATACGAGAGAAAAAAAGAGAACGTTCGCGCGAGAGCGCACGCGCCTCTTGCTTTATTGTCCTTGGCAGTTTGGACTCGATGTATATATAACTATATAACTACGTATTACATTACGCTCGTCCATAAATAGCTCAACCCGTCGACTATTACGCTGAGTGCGTTCTTATTTTTTTTTCTTTACTTCTCGCTATTATGTGTGTGCTAAACGCCGTGTTTTTTTTTCTCTCTCCGCGCAAATTGGACCATTAAGATTCTGGCGTCGTTTCGGGGGCGAGATTAGCATTATTAGCTAAGAATGTCGCTGGCTTCTAGATTCTATTGAGTCTAGGTCAACGATCTTGTCCGCTCATTAAGAATCTAATTGCCGGGCTCTCTTTCCACGGCAAAGCGATCGCGTAAACAATCCGCGCGCCGCGATCAATTATGCAACGATAAAATCGCCGATTCGAATGTACCTCTATATTACACGTCACACACGTACACACACACACACACACACCGGTGTAAAACAACAACGTCCGATGTCTGGAGCAACGAGTAGAGCGATTAAATTCAACGAACGTTATGTACATACGTGTCGATCGATCCGTATAGGAGAAAAGTCTCTTGCGCTCCAGTTTCACGATCGATAACAGCTTGCTTATCGGCGAGCCGAAATCTCTCATCTACATACTTATACTATATATATATCTCTCTCTCTTTCTCCCCACCGCGGCGCACAATACCAGTCTCGATCGGAGCGAGGCTCTAACCTTGAAAACTCGGTTCGAGCGCGGGAGAGAGAGAGAGAGAGAAAGAAAGAGAGAAAAAAACGACACGAGACGCCAAGCAAGAGAGAGAGAGAGGGAAAAGTTGTAGCGTGTACCGAGTCGGATGGACCCTTGCGCCGAGGCGTACTTGCGCATACTTTGAATTTTAATGGCTGCTGAGGGCTTTGTTCTTAAATGGTACTCTCGCGCGCGCGCGAGAGAGGAGGCGGTTTTTTGTGTGTGTGTGTGCTCGCGCGCGCGAGAGAGAGAGAACCGATTTTTTTACTCGGGCGTAAATCATTCACGAAAGGAAAAAGCTCTCTGTTTGCCTTTGGTGGACCGATGCGCTGCCGCGGCAGTTAATAAACAAAGATGTCGCGTAATTAAAAAGAAAAAAAAACAGAAAGGCGAGGGAAAGCACTCATTTTTCCTCGTCAGATTCACCGAGCTTGATTATATATCCCTCTCTTTCTCTCTCGGTCGAGGGAGAGCGCGCGCGGTAGATTTTTTCTTCGTCCTCCCGATAAAGCCGCGCTTTAATTAACACTTCAAGAAAATTTCACCGAAATAATTAAGTCCCCCCCCTCCCCTCCTCCTCCTCGCGCGTTTAATTTGAATCAGCAGCGTAACATTCCGCTAATCAATTGCGCGGCGCTCTCCCCCTCGGCCAGAGGCTGCCGCAACGCAGAACCGCAATCCGAAAATTCAGCGAGCGTAACAACCGTAATAATAATCCTCGAGAGAGCTGAAAAAAAAAAGAAAGAACCGCACATGCACACGCGCGCGAATAACTGGTGTCTCGACAAACATGTGGAATCCCAGACATTCCGGAAAAAGGGGAAGCCCTGGGATGCTATATACACACAAGTATGCTTCGGTTGCGTAAACTCTCTTTCTCTCTCTCTTTCTGTGTGCGAGCGCGTGTGTCATTAACGCCGGGAAAAATGCTCTCGTCATTAGCATCCCGGCTTCAATTAAACCTCAACGATGCTTTTAATTGGCCCATACGTCGGCGATGAGATCGAATGTTCAATAAGGGGGAAATGAAGGCTTGTATCATCGGAATTTCGAGAGGGCGTGCGCGCGCGCGCGCGTTTTCATTACAGAGGAGATACGTTTTATTTTCGTTTTTTTTTTCCCGCAGACTCACGTACCGCAAGCTCATCGCGCGTATTATATATGCTAATTCGATCGACTAGAATATAATTCGGAATCGGTTCTTTCAAATCGGCTCGTCCGCTCGTCAAATATACACGTATATATAGCCGCGTACACAAAGTGGGTGTAGCATATACGTATAGGGTTTGGTGTGGATGAATAATGCAGCGGATGGGTCGCGCCCCCGCCGACGCTGTTGTCTAGGAAATTACATTAATAGCTCGGAGAAAGAGAGATTGAGAGATAGGGTCGCTCTCTTTGCGCGCGCGCGCGCGCGCGTCGTCGCGTCGGTGAAAAAGCGATGGATGTGGAATTAACGAGCGATGTCGTTACCGATTTCCTCGCGCTCTGCCGACGCCGTTGTTCGCAGCGTTATGTACCCCGCGCTAATTAGTTTATCAAGTATGGCGCCCAACTTCGGGGAAAAAGAATGACCGCCGTATATAGCGTACGATGTTATATACGTATCTATATATATAGGGCGAGGGGAGCCGACATATATAACGATCTTTCGCCGATTTTCTCGGCGCGCGAAACTTCTCTTCTTCTTCTCTCTTTCTTCGACGTAATGAGATGGATTATGCATAATGAGAATGCATTTTAATAAGAGTACATGCACTTCCGTTCCGACGCCGCGCCGCGCGCGACCCCTCGTACAATTTTCTCTCTGAGACTCTTCTGCTCCCCCCCTCCCCCCCCCCGTAGTAATAACGCGCATTTCCGACTTTACCGCGAGATTTATCCGCCGTATATTTCTCACTCTCCGACGCGAAAGATAACCGCAACCGATCTTCTGTGGGTATTCGCTCTCTCTCTCTCTATATCCACCCGGTCTCTCTCTGCGGGTAATTGAAAAAGGCCCAATTACACACGCGCTTTTGCGCAGCTTTTACACACACACACATATGCATATGCACAGAGCGATATAGCGTACGCTCTTTTCCTTTTTATAATGAGAGGAGCTTTAATTAACATGAAAAAACGAGCGCACACACGGCACATTCGTTATATCGCGGAAAATTTTTGTAATTATGAGAGTGACCTCGGGAAACTCTTTCGGTATTTTCTTCTAATGCCTTTCGAATACATAGAGAATGTATATAAGCCCCGTTCCATCGCTATTAATTAGGAGCGAGTATATTAGGGAAAGTTCGGCGGTTAAAATAACCCGTGAACTTTTAGTTAAACATAGTTCGCTTCCTCTTCTCCCTCCCACCCGCCCCCCCCCTCCCCTTCCTCTTCTAGCTTCTGGCTCTGATTAAAATGTTTCGATTTATCTCTACATCGCGGCCGTTTTTTTTTCTCAACAGCGCGCGTTGATTTATACGAGTCCGCAAATTCGCTTTATTTCCAAGAATTCCGTTTGTTTTTTTCACATTTGATTCCGAAATAGTTATACACGCTCGAACAATTCATCAATCATCCTTTACTCACAGACCAATTACAATTTCCCTTCCTCTCCCCCCCCCCTCTCTTCCCGTCGATTGTGGCGAATATAGCTGTAGAGCTATACGCGCGTTTATCATGGATTTATCGAGCCATACACATATATAGAGGCCACGTCCGTGTGTGTACACGATAAGAGGTTCGCGCAACGTGTTTTTCCGTGATCCTGCTTTTTTCTCACCGCATTTTCCGGAGCCCAGCATTAAAAAGGCTGATGGAAAATTGCGCGACGAGATGAGGCCCCCGCCGCGAGAATCATTGTGCATCGTATATCGCTCAAAGATGCTCTTTGTTTACTTATAATTTTCATAAGACCCTGGGAAATTGCTTCTCCGTATATATATAGAGAGAGAGAAAGACAGAGAATTTCAAAGGTTTTCTCACGCGCCGCGCGCGGCAAAAATATTTCGCCCCGATAAATTTGCATCTCGACGTATAGGCAAGCTCGACGTACCCGGATAATTTCGAGTTCGAAACTACAAGTAATTTACGTTGGTAGAATTATCGATTATTACATTGCCCGCACGAGACTTGAATCTATATACTACGTGCACGCGAAAACTTCTAATTGGGATTTTATACATTTTTTGGATCGCGTAATTGCAATCTCGGTGGATTTTCGCTGCGAGACAGCTGCGTAAACTATTTTCACGCGTATCCATACGTCGATCGTGTAACCCTCCACTGTAGGTGTCTCTTTGGGAACGAATAATCAGCAAAAATGCTTCGAAGAAAATTCGAAAGTGCGAAATTTAATATATCTACGTGTGCATTCTAGCAGAAAATAGATTCAGTATATGCCGAAAATTAATAAACCGAGGCACGTGTCGCTTTGATTTTCCATTTTGCACTTGCGGCGGTGGCGGCTGCCGAAGGAAGGCGGATTGAAACTGCCGGGCGACAAGTAGGATAATTGCTTTTGCCAAATGTGGTCGAGCTTCGCTAATTAATGATTGCCTCTAACGATTTATTCAATGGTCCAGACCGCTGAATTTATTACGGTATCAAAGCGAGCTATATCTTGACTTTATACATTATATGAAAGTCAAGATATATATTTGAGAGTTTTTAAATATTAAAATCTGTTATTAGCCTGATTGGTTTGACGAAAAACAATTTAATATTAGTCAATTTGAGTTGTTGTTTATTATTCACTTTTATATTCAAGTCTTTTATCGGTTCAGGAGATAAGTTTGAGCAATTTGATTAGTGGAGCGATAAACGTCATGAAAAATTAATAATGCAACATCTCAAGTATTATACATCTGAGTTTCATAAAAGGAAAATGTTCTGATACAATTTCTAACCTGAAAAATTGTTATGTGCATAATATACTGCATTGAATGAAGCGCATATTTTTCCGAAAGAAACATAGCTTATATCTGATGCACACACGTGCAAAGTAATAAAACATAGCCGGTATTTACGTTTTTCAAAAACGAAACGCAAGAGAAAATCTAGAGCGCGCGCGAGACGCTATAGCTGAATTTCGCTATAGCACGAAATGTCGAATCGTTACATCAGCGTTTAAATGCCATACGTACAAAACGTTTATTTGCGAAAAAGATCTTTTAAATTTTACACTCCGGCGATAAACCTTTAATGAAAGCATATAGCGCACAGCAGCGCAGTTAACGATTATTTCCGACTTGCAAGTGTACACAAATTCCTATATACAAAAATGATGTATTATCGACAGTCGCCGGCAATACCGAAGATAACAAAAGCACCTTGCAATTAACTTTAATGGAACACTAGAAATATATCCTCTTGAAACTTAAACACCGAGAGACTTTTTTGCATCGTGAAGAAAAGCAATAATTATCAGCTCCCCCCCTCCCTACCTTCCCGTCGAGCGAAAGAGCATTCATTTTACCGAAAGCGCGGAATGAAATATTAACAACCATTTATTCCTACTCTGCGCGTATCAACTCCTTCTATCGTTTACTCCCGGCGCGGCCTCCCGCCTATATACAAACCCACACACGCGGCGCCAACAAAACGTTACACAGTCGCCCACACAGACGCGTACGCACACTTGCGCACTTGACAATTGATCGATTCTCCATACGTATACACAGCGAGACTCTCAAGAGCGCAATAATGCCGCGCCTAATGGAAAATTGATTAACAGCCTGCAACGTTTTCCAATTTCCAGGAGGACGCACGGACGGAGATGGCATGAGGGAGGGCTGCGGCAACGTTGCCGAGGTGGTGAGTATACCTCTTTTTTTTTCCCTCTTCGTTATTGTCGCTATTATATTTCTTTTTCCGTGCAATCTGGATGTGCACATAGATAGAAATGCACAAGTGTGTGTATAATATATACGTGAGAGCTAAAAACGAATGGCAATTAAGGAGCGCGCGGCGGCGGCGAGCGAGCTACTCCCGATTAATTTCGAATCTCGGCGAAAGTTGAGATTTTGATGAAAGAGAGCAGATGGCGACGATGAAAAGCTTTTCACATGAAAGTATTAATAGAGCGCGCGCGCCTGGGGTTGGTTAAATATTTGCCGGATTCGCTCTCTCGCAGTGCGCGTCGTCGCGCACCGAAATTATTTTAGGCTCGCCTCTCTCTCTCTCTTCCCGCAGTCATTTTCGCTGTATGGAAATTTTTGTCTCTTACACATACACTGCAGCAGCCCGAGAGAAAGACGCCGTTGCGTATATAGACGGAGGAAAAGCCGCGGAGAGATACACCGTTATATAGGACTCTCCGCGCTGATGTAACCCCCCCCCCGCCGAAATTAGTCTTCCGGTACGTTTAATAAACTTGAAAAGAAAAGGGCGTGGATTTAATTATAGAGCTATGCCTTATCGAACACTTTCGATCTAGCCGGCGCTCGAAAATAAAAGGAAACTTTTTCCTTTTTCGGGACACACCCACCCGCGTATATACGAACGCGTATATCCATTATTCCCTGATTAAACGTGAAAACGCAATGTGTATAGATAACGCGCGCTCGCGAGAGAGAGAGAGAGACACAAAGAAAGCCGTACATTATACTCCTCTTTCATCGGAAGAAAAAGCCACGCACTTAACGCTCACTCTTTTTCCTTCCTGGTTCTTTCGTTTATTTATTGTTCGTTCGTGCGCACTTTTCTCTTTCGTCCATGGACGTGCACCGACCGCTACACATACGACTGTTACACCGCGCGCCGCTCAAACCGAGATTTAAACAAGATTCCGATAAAAATAAAAAAATACAGGCAGCAGCGGACGCTTCGTATTCGAAAAAAAAAACACTGTACGTATACTGTAATACTCTCTCTCTCTCTCTCTCGCCTCGAGGTCGACGAACCGCACGCGCGGAGAGACGAGGCGCGCGATGAAAAGAGTCGAAAATTCACCAGTTCTTCTTTATATATTCCCGAACAGGAAAGAACCGAGCGCGCGAGAGCGAGAGAGAGAGAGAGAGTACACGATAGTGAAAAAGAAGCCTAATGGCAGGAAGGATGTGTTAGTGCAGCGCGCGCCTCGAGCACGTATTTTCGAAAGCCTTGACTCGGACGAAGTAGGCTACCGGGTTAACGCTCGCCCTCGGCTCGCCTCGGCTACTCACACACACACAGACACACACACACGTACACAGGAGAGAAAGCACTGGCTCACCTGCGCGTGTATCTGAGGTTTTCAGATGATGCTCTCCTCTCTCTCAAGAGAGAGACAGAGAGAGAGAATCTTCGTGTTGTTGGGAAGGATTTTTTGAAAAATTGCCGTCCTTTGTGCCGAGGCTAATGAAAATTCTCTCTGTATCATATACGTGTACACACACGCAGATGCGACAAACAGGGCCTCTGCAATTTCTCAAACGGCATCTACCCTCTCCCTCTCCCGCCCCCTCTTTGTGATGAGAATTTAACGCGCCGCTGAGGGAGAAGGGGGGGGGGAGGTGTGGAGGAAGGGAGATCCATTTGAAAATTAACGCCGAGCCTGTATGTACAATGTGTAATCGCTCTCTCGCTTTGACACGATGATACACGCGATTCGATCTCGAGTATACGACTCTCTCTCTTTCCCTCTATCCACGAATGTGTGTGTGTGTGTACGTCAGTGTGTGTATACATACTTGTTGAGCGATGACCTCCTCTCTTTTTGGCGACGACGACAACGGCGATGACGAAGCGAATCCGCGCATTGTTCGACAGGTGAACATGTGCTATACATGTTAATTTGCCCGTCTGGTTTGTATCTCTTCTGTGTGTGTCTGTCTGTCTGTCTGTGTGTACTGTGCGGGAGGCGAGGCGAGAGTGACGCGCCAGAGCTTTTCGAGAGAGATGAAAGTTATACGGGGAATTTCGCGCGATCCATTGTCGTTATGGCGAGTTTTTGTGTTAAAACGTATGGCGCTCGCGGCGCGGGTATAGTGATTGAACTGCTGCTTTTAGAATGGAATGCGCGTCCCTTTCACTGGCGGCGGCTCTGCTGCGGCCGCTATATGAAAATTTTATCAACTATTTACACAGATGGTTGTATTAATCAAGAGTAATGGACATCGTTTGTCGCGAGTCGAATATTCTATCGATTGTTGAATTGTACACGGTACACAAAAAGTAGATTTCCGGTATACAAAGAGTGTGCCAATTGCAGAGATGAATATGAATGTTTGAACCTTATTTTTGTTTTGTTGTGTCCCTTTTTATTTTCATCAGTGTAATTACTTTTGACAAAATACTATACTCCGTTTTGAAATAAATCTCGTCCACAAAATTTTATACAATTTTTCAACTCAACGTACATTCCTGAACTCGCGTATATCATCCAGTAAAATTATTTATTTCTTTTTTTTTCTTTTTTTACAGTATTAAATTGTAACAGCCAAGCCTCTGCACTGTCGATGTGCGCATCGAGCTATTATGCATTCCCAGAAAATGCAGAATTAGCCATAAAATCTAAGTGAATAAATTCGAGTACGGATCCTCGGGATGATACAAGGCAGGATGTGGTAAAAGGAGGATGAATTGATTGAACCGAGGGGGGAAGAAAAGGAGGAGTGTTCGGTGAAAGAGTGCATACCGCACTGGTAGATCGAGTTCGAGCTGATAGAGGAGGCTGGGAAAGAGAGAGAGAGAGAATTGAATGGAAGGGAGAAAGTGAAGGAGGCGGGGATACTACTACAGAGAGCCGAGATGGATATCCGAAGGGAACAATACGGGATTTTGCAATTTTAAGGATTATCGGCGTTGCGGATTCCGCAATGCCGGCCCTTTATTCCTCCAGCCATTCTTACGTACTTTACGTAATTTTTTCTATCCCCGCCGGAAGATGATTTGCAATATTGGAAGCTCTGCTAATACTACTGAGAGTTACTTTTTCGAATGCGCGTTGGAAAATGGATTTTCAGTATGTTCAAAGGCAGGGCGGGGGGTTTGCTTTTGAAAATCTCGTGAATGTCAGTCGATTCTGGCGGAGCATCGAGAGAGCCGGATGGAAATCCCTTAAAATTTCATTTTTATCATTTATTTATTTATTTGCCTCGCAAAGGTTGTATGGAGATAGTCTCTGCCGTGTCCCGCTCAGTTTACATTCGATTTTACGGGGCTTTCACTGCGCCAAGCCCATCGTCGACGAAAAAAATATTTGCCTCGTCTGAATATCATCATTTTCCAGCGGTTTGGCAACAATTTCTCAGAGAAAAAAATATCTCTATTTCTTCCCTTAAACGTGTCACTTCTCACATCGGAAATCAAGTTTGTGTACACACACTCGGCAATGCCACTCCCAAATATTTGTCTTCGACAAACGCGGTATTGCCGATCATCCTCCCCAAAGCCCTGCATGAATTGCCCTAAGCATATTTCGGAGAAATTACCAAACGCCACCAAGATTCCCTCTCTCCCATCCATATATTCCGACGTATTCACTACACACAGCCACCCACACACACGTCCAACATTCTCTCTCTCTCTCCTCCATCAAACTACATATTCATCATATCAGCGCTGGGGGATAATTAACGCACAGCCGCATTAATTATCCAATCAAACCTCCGCGTGACCGCAGCGCTTCCGATTCCGTGGCAATCGTCATTGGGGATAATCGCCGCGAAACTCCCGTGGGAAATCTCCGAGATGTCATAGCTTCGAAGAGAGAGACAGAGACGGAGAGAAAGTCGTTAGCGCTTGGGAGATTAAACGCGGCGGCGGTGCCGTACGTCGTCGTTTTATTGAATTAAACGACGCGTGTATCTGCGCGTCGTCGTCGCCGCCAGTCGTCGCGTGCAGCGCATCGAATTTCCTCCCAATTTTCGGCAAACCGTTAAGCCGCGGGTGTGCGTTTGACGAGCGACTGATGATGTACTTAATGCCGTCGGGGATTGATTCAGGGTTATTAATTCAGGCAAGTGGGTCAAGACGTATACACACATACAGTGGAAGTGGGGTGAGGGGGATCGATACCATCTTACCCGCGCCGCACTCGCGAGCGGACGACTACGACGACGCGGCTTTACACACGTTCAATCTTTTATTTTTCGACCTGCCGATTTTCGCGCGCAGTGAAAGCGTCGCTTACGATACAGTGCTATGTACTCCTCGGCCCTGGGGTTATGTGCGCGCAGTCTCTCCAGCGCATTTTGTCTTCATCTGTGAAAAAGCTCCGGGTGAGAGAGAGAGAGAGAGAGAGAGTGTTCTTCCTCGACGGCGGCAAAATAGCCCCAAGAAAAGTTCTCTTTCTCCCTTTCCCAAACGACTAGAAACAATATCATCGCGGCCCGAGCTGCAGTGATTCTGAAAAATAATCTTTCCGCTCGCGCGCGCAACGGCTTATTTTTCTTCTCAATTTCGCGCGCGAGATTAATCTTTGTTGAGTTCCTCCAGCTGGGATCATAAATTATCGCGCGGAATAACGTCACGCCAATAACCCGGTAGGAAAGAGATTCGTTTGGGATAAAGACTCTGACCTACAACAGTTAATAAATGCGCATCTGGGAGAGTATATAAGTCGCGTAATCGCACGAAGAATAACGATGGCAGAGGTCTTATCGTTATTCGATGCTTATTTTCCTCTCCACAATCTTTGCTTGACCACCTCGTTTGCTTTACTGTATTTTTCCACTTGTATCTCGCTGACAATTATTAGTCCGCGCCTACATTACAAAACCGTGGAAAAATTCGCTTAATCCAAACGAAATCTCGCGCGCGTATAATCGCGGCTGTAACGATGAGATTCAGCCGCGGTCGTAAAACATATCGGTCGTAAAACGTCGTTAGTTACACTAGTCTCTCTTCTCTTGCCTCCGCGCTTCCGCGTGAATGAAGCGAGAGCTCGAGCGAGAGCCGGTGCGTCTCGCCTCGTCCACAATGCTGGTTTTTTTTTCTTCTACCTCTCTCTCTCTGCCTCTATACATCTACTACGAAAGCAGCGGACTCTTTCTTTTCCCGCCAGGTTGGAATCCGGTGTGTCGTCGCTAAATAATGCGCTTAATAACGGGAGTGTACCGGCCGACGCTCGCTTCCGCGAAGTCCTTTTTTTGCGTCTCGACTCGACTGTACGTGCCCGATGTGAATTATATATATATATACACACACACACGGTGTATCGACCCTTTTTCGGATAATCGGCTCTCGGTAAAACTCGAAATTGCGTAATACACGGATTCATTGCCGGGCGGAAAGTTTAATCGCGTCGCGATAATCTTAATTTACCTAAATTGCGACGGGAGCGCCCTCTGCAGAGGTCGCGTCTCCCCGAGACCCGGCGGGGCGCACATAGTCGCAGAGATAAGGAAATACCTTTTTAATGAGGATCCATCAAGAGTCCGCGCGCGATGCGATAGCGCTAGACACTTGACGGGGAGGGGGGGAGAAACCTTTTTTCCTCCTCCCCGTCGTCTCCGATACATTAAAAGCCAACTTTGTTTCTATAGGGATACCGGCGCGCGGGGTGTACATAACCTATGATTATGAAATTGGACGAGGAAAAAGTGCTGCGCGCGGCGCTCCGTATTATAGGCGAAATGTGGGCCGCTCGTAAAGATGCTTTAGTCAATGAGAGGCGCGAGATCCTATTGCTCTCTTGACTGAAATTTATACATCGGGCCGCGACGAGCCCTTTACCTCGAGAGAAGCTCAGCTATTTCACGCCTGTCTCGTTAAACGCCCGGGAGAGAGAGAGATGCGGCCCGACGACTTCGGGGGATTCCCGCGTTGGTAAAAGCGTTGAGGCTTGTGTGTATGTGTGTGTGTATATACGTGTGCATACACAGTATGTACATTGTACACGCTACATAGGACGTATGAATGTTAGTAGGTGGCTGCGAGTGCTTATCGCAAGATCGTTGAATTTCGAGGAGTTAAGGGGATTATGGGGCGAGGGATTCTTGGGCGGCCGTAAATAGCGCGTTGTTTTCGAGATAAAAATATTTCAAAAATTCGCAAGGGTTGTTTATTGATATTAAATACCAGCTGTGTATGTGATACACGCAAAGAATCAAATTATTCTTTCCTGAATCAAATTCACTGCACAAAGATATTCCCAACTCCCATTAATCCGCAAATACATATACAGCGGAATCGTCTCGCAAACCAAACCTCAGCGGGACGATATACATCCCCAGCATCAATCCACTCGCGCGCGCGCCTCCCGAATCCTAAAACACGTTACGTCCCAACAAAAGATCAATCATTTCCCAATTAGCCCCCCGCGATAGAGAACCGCACGGAAGAGATCAGCTCGGAATGGCCAACGAGATTTGTCCTATCTACAAAATCCAAAAGTACACTCGCTCTTCTCCCCCAAGAAGAAGAAGAAGAATAAGAAGAAGACTCGGGGAGCATCAGCTATTAATCTCCATCCCTCTCCTCGCACACACACTCCGTCTCTCTCTCTCTTTCTCGGTGCGGTAATCTCGCGCGAGGAGCAGCGCGCAACCCCTCGACTAAACTCTCTCTCTCTCTCTCTTCCCTCTCTCTCCTTCCCTCCATCCGCTGGAGGTAACCGCTCTCTGAACTCGCGAGTGTAACGGTATCTCTCCTCGTTCGCGATCAGCAGCGGCGGCAGCAGCAGCAGCAGCAAAACGTCCGCGTCGGAGGCAACGATGCTTTTAGGTCGAGTGTATACTCTGCACACTCACGTGCATAACAGAGAGAGCGAGGCTTGCTTGCATGCAGATGTATACGTATCTCTATCTCTCTCTCTCTATCCTTTCTTAACGCGTCCAATGATTTACGATACATATCGCAGCGCAATGAAAATTGTATATTTATAGTTTACGGCCGGAGATGACTGGGGGGCTCTCTCTCTCTCTCTCTCTCGCTCTCTTTGACGCGCGATATGTCGTTCGCTCTCTCGCGCCGATGAAAGCTCACTTCCTGCCTCGTAAAGTTTCTCTCTTTATTTCCGCGAGAGAAAGGGAAGGGGGGGGGGAGAGCTGATCGCCGAGATTACACAATGCACGGCGCTCGCGAATCGAACTTTATATGCGGCGGGAAATTGATCGAATTCGTTCGTTCGCGGTCGTAAGTAGGACGTTATAGTACACGCTGATCGTCGAGAGTTTCTATAATACGCTTGTATTTCCAGCTTGATGTGCGCGCGCGCGCGCGGGGGGAGAGAGAGGACGTAACTTTCATAATTGAATGACACTTTCCCTGCTGTACGCGTACACGTCGACTGTTCCATTATTATTATTACTACTACGGCATTGCTGCAACTGCTGCTGTTATTATCGTTATTACATCGAGTACACGGAGCATTGGATTTCGATATATGTAGCGCGCGTTGTCGAAGTCGTCGCGTATACAGGAAGCGTCGCGTATAACGTATATATACATCCATGCGAAGAGACGAAGATAGCGAGAAGCGAATTGATATTCCACTGGAGAGAGAGAGAGAGAGAAAGACAGAAGGAAGAAAGTCAAACGCTATAGGCCGAGAAAAACGCCGAGTTATTCCGCTTAAACGAGCCGCGCCGCGCGCTATATATGCAGTCGTATTTCAAATTGCGGCGAGAGAGAACACCCACGCGCGCGCAAAAGGCGGCGCGCGAGCGGATGGAAAAGTCAATTCTCTCACTCTCTCTCTCTCTCTCGTTCTGTCGGGGCTTGCATTTTCAGTCGCTGTTGCCTTAACCTCGATATTTTTTTTTCTTCTTCCTCTCGCTCGCTCTTTCCCATATGTCACACAGACACACAGACACACACACACTTATTATGGCGTCGTCTCTCTCTCTCGAGGAAGTGAGAGCTATGGAATATGAATGACACTCGAGAGATCTTACGGAGTACACACCGAGTGTGTGTAATGCGCGTTTTCGAAATTCCTTTCTGGTTACATTACATTTGTGCAGCGAGAAAATTCCTCGAATGCGCTGCCCCGGATCGTCGGATACACGAGTGCGTGTGTCCCTCACCTGCTCGTCGCCGTATAGATAACTCTCGCCCGAGAACGAGATAACGAGCGCGACGACGACGCGAGCGAGACAAAGGCTCTCTCCGGCTCGTTATATTTTAATGAATTATATCTCGGGAGTGTGTGTGTGTGTGCAGTGTATACGTGTCGAATCGCGCGAAATAAAACATTTTTGCAAAGTCGCAGTTATTACGTCGGCAGCGCGTGATTTTCTTCGGCTTTTTTCTCTCGAACGGGAACTCGCTCTCGGAGACGCGACAGCAGTCGCGGGAAAACTGATAAAGAAAGTAAATAAATCCGAGAGTCCCTCTCGATACATCATAAACTCTCGCCTTATCTCGCGAGTTTTCTCGAAAAATATATTTCGATTGCGTTCCTTCGCGAAAAGCAGAGGCCAAAGCGCGTGAATAACCCAACGGCGGCAGAGCCGTAAAAGGAAGCGAAAACGTCGAGTGCACGTACAAAGTCGAGGCTAATAATCTCCGTCGTCGCCGTCATTTTTTTCTTCCTTTTGCGCCTCGTTTTTTTCTGCCTGTACACAGCCGAAGAATACACTCGTCGTCGGAGAAATCCGCGCGTGTATCGAGCTCGCCGCTCACACGTGACGTACGATCCCAGCGGAGACGTCTGTATATACGTTATAGGTGGTACACATAAAGTATCGATTTGGAATATACGTTGTATAGCGCTTTGTGAAAGTTGATAAACACGGCTCGGCCGATAAGCTCCATTTACGTAAGTCTCGCGGTGTATTCTTTATTTTTCGAACTCCGCACAAGGCTCTCTCGGAGCTAATCCTTGTACGGAGGATTAATTAGCCGTATAGCAGCGAAACTTTCATCCATAACCCAAATTACGCCGAAGGTATACATATATAGAGAATACACACTTACGTATAGATATCGCCTGTATACACCACACAACGACGTCGACGTCGTCGTCGTGCTGCGAGATAAATAACTCTTCGAAATGCATTTAGCCTCGCCGCGTACTGTATCCTCGCGATTTTCCCGGGCAGCACATATAGCGCCGCGGAGCACAACACAGCATCCCGCGAGAGAGAGGTATGCATATACACACTCGGTTCACCGACTGGAAAGTCTCTCTCCCTCTCTCTCTCTCTCTCAGCCGCGCGATGTCAAAGGTCTCCTTTACAAATTCATTCTCTCTCGAGCGCACTTAACCTTATTTCACTCCGAAGCACTCGATATTTTAATATTTTTATCCCCCCCCCCCATCCGCCATCCCTATATCTGCTCTCCGAGCCAGCTGTGTGCGGCTAATGCCTTCGACGACGACGACGCGGCGCAGGGGAGTAGCGGAGAAAATTATATTCTCTTCGTCTCCTCCCGCAGAAATGACAATTTTTCAGAGCTCTCGGCCGATGAGAAAAAAAATTCCAGTCTGCGCGCTGGCTGTCCATTAAAAAAAAAAAAAAAAATCGAAAGAAAAGAAAGAAAAACGCTCTTATGTATACGGCCCCGAGACTCTCTCCTCTCCTTGCGCTTATCCGTCCCGAGGAAAATGGAGTTTCGGAAGCAATTTTTTATCAGAACGCCCGGGTTAGAGTGCCGTCGCGCGGAGTGCGAGGCGCTTAGAGAGCTAGTTACATTGTTTTTTCTTCGGCGCTGTATGAGAGCCGAGGGGGAAAAAAAATAATTTTCCTCTGCGCCTCTCTCTCTCTCTCACTCTCGGCCTCTACTCTGCCTCGAGTCGGACAGATACTTGCGAAAGTTAAGTTTGTTTTACGAGGAGGAAGGCTGCGAGAAAGAGACATTTATTATTCCGAGGCTGTATCTCCGCCGCGCGCGAGTTTTATCAAACGCTCGGGGCGATTTGTTCTCTCATATTCTTTCTTTCGTTCTCTCGCGCTCTGCTCTCCCTGTGTATCCAGAAGGGGGGGGCGAAATCGAGGAGGCTCGATAAGCATCTAATTAAAATACGGTTAGAAGCTTGTGGAAAACGCGCGGATTTATCGTTTCGTATATACGGCTCTTGAAATTGCAGTGTTGCGAGCGCGCGGGAGAGAGAGAGCGGTGAAAGTGAACTTAAAGTAGTGGCGGGACGAAGCAGAAGAAGAGTAAGAGCGAGCAAGAAGTTTTATGTGTACGAGGGGGTTGATGGAGAGCAATACTGCGAGCAAAGGCTTGGGAATGAGCGCTTGTGTGTGATCGACGGCTTCTCTCGGGCCTATAGAGTGTTGCGCTTGATCACCTCTGACCTTTTTGCGAAATCGAGGCTCTCGCTCGCTCGCTCGCTCGTCGAGGCTTTAGTCTTTTGTCCGACGGTGTCGAGTTTTTCTCTGCTGCGTTCGGTCGATGATCTTTATTACGATTTTCAACGTCTCAAATTTCGAGCGAAAAATCGGAAATGTCCTTTATTGCGCTCGTATAGACGCGCATCGATTGGTTCGGATGTATCGGGAATCTATACATGAGTATATCCAGGAAATTTCGGAAACAACTCGGACGGAGAAGTTGCAAAAAATTTTCTTGAAGGCACACCTACCAGACCTATTTTTTCTCATTCCTTAGGTCATTCTGAAAGAGAAAAAGCTCGCGAGCATGGAAAATCTTAGGGTATATTCTTTTCTGGAGCAAAAACGACTCGAAAAACGAGAAATAATTAAAAAATAAGAATTCATAGACTTTTTAAAATATTTCATTAGAACAAAATAGTCTTCAAATTCATCAAAGAATGCTGCGATTTTTTACGACGTTTTCCGAAATTTCAATTTTTTTGTATTTTTGAAAAATCAATAATTGTACCGGATCAATCTGAAAGATACAAGAGTTTTCGAGAAAAAAATCTATGAATTTTTTTTTGTTAATTATTTCTCGTTTATTCGAGTAATTTTGCCTCGGAAAAAAATATACCCTAAGATTTTCCGTGCACGCGAGCTTTTTCCCTTTCAGAATAACCTACGGAATGAGAAAAAATAGGTCTGGTAGGTGTGCCTTCAAGAAAATTTTTTGCAGCTTTTCCGTCCGAGTTGTTTCCGAAATTTCCTGGACATACTCATATACGTCGCAGAAAATTTCAGTTCTTGGAAAAAATGATACGAGGAAATAAGATTTTATATACAAGTTATATGCATAGGCGCTGCGCGTATACGACGTCAAGAGGCAACGAACGCGTATTTTTTCTTCTTTAAAATTAGATGCGATTCGACAGATTTACAACTGTTTGAATACTCCTATATGACGTCACGCGCACGCTGCTGTATATTTATATGCATCGAAAAACTATAAATTTCGGATGGCCGTAACTCTTTTATTTAGCATCTAGTTTGAAAACAAGCAAAACTGCGTCTTACATTTTTTTCCATGCTTTTCATGAACGTTTTGTAAAATTTCAATACATACATAAAATCAATGCAATTTATTAACAAAAAACTTAATTATTCTGTTACAGGTAAGTCTTGGAACCAGCTGGCTCTCTTTGATCCTCCATAACCGGCCTCATAAGATTACGCGTGAGTCCCGCAGAATCACAATCGCGTTGGCATATATAAAGCACGCGCGCACTCTCCAAAGCTGCAGCGTTATACACTCGAAAACAAGCAAACCGTCGAAACACAAGCCCCCCCCCCCCCCTCCGTGACCCCTAAAATAGCCTGCGGTGCAAACGCACACGCGCGGCCACTCAAAAATAACAATCAATCGCAAAAAGCTGGCAAAACAGAGACGCGAGGCCTCTCCTCCTTCTGCATAGAGTTTCGCACACTGTACATACACTGCTCGCACACTCGTGAGAGGCTCGCGCGGAGCAGCGCACAGACACACGCAGAAATTCTCTCTCTCTCTCTCTCTCTCTCTCTCTTTCATATAGAAGTTACCGCGGCGTATATATTCGTATATATAGCGTCTAATAATAACGCTTAAAGCCGCTGCCGCTGCAGAGAGCACTTGGAGCATAAAGGCTCTAGTAGTGCTGCATGCGTGGCGATGCCCCGCCGAGATTAAGTACTAGGAAGCGCACTGGACCCTTAGCGCTCGCTCGAGTGTACTGCACGTATATACACGCATACACACATGCACAGTGCACACACGTGTGTAATGCGCTCGATGTGCATGTGCATATGTAGTTTGTCGAGAGAAGAGGAGGCGCGAGCAGAGCTGACTTGCGGTACGGGTGGCTCGCGGGCTCTATCTCGTAAAATGTGACGACGAGGAGGAACGGCTTTGTTTGGTCGTACCGGAGGAGCGCCATGATCTTGTATATATTTAGTGCAGAAATGCGAAATCCTTGCGAGTTTTACGCCCGCGCGCGCGCGCATATAGCGCAATTCACGGTAGCTCTCCGAGCGTATTATAACCTATACGAAGAGAGAGAGAGAGAGAGAGCCACTTACGTAACGCAATCCCGAAGCCCTCGAAAAATTTTACGCGGTCATTAAGTCAAAAGACGTAATTCGAGCTTATATACGCGGGCTCGGCCGTATTACGCCGCGCGCGCGCGAGAAAAGCAATCGAAAGTCCATTAAAGCCCGCAGTCGCGGTTAAAAAGCGGGCTGCCGCCGCCGCCGCGCAGCGGAGAGTTCCTTGCGATCGCGCGCATTATCGGTGACGCAAGTAATAATGCGTCAAAGCCCATACACTCCCCCGCGTCACTTTCACGTAACGCGCGCGATCCGCACTGCTCAGGCGGGATAGTCGATAAGAGATGGCGCTGGCGCGCGCGCGCTTTCTAATTACGATAATCGCCGCTGGAGGGCCAGCGCCGCGCGATTACGAGGATAGAGATAGAGCGGGGTGGGGTTCGGGTGGAGGGGAGGGGGGGATAAAAAGTGGATGCAGCACTCGGGGGTCTGGTCTGTGGTGTATATAGTACACAGCAAGGCTGCGCTTGGGCATCTCACCCCCCCGTCCCTCCGCGAGAGCGTCTGTGTTTATATACGCGGGATAATGATCCCCCGGCGCGCGAATTACACCGTGGCGGTGTCTAGGAGAGCATAAACGAAATTGACGAGAGACAGAAAATAGGAGGAGGAAGGTTATATAGCAGCGCCGGGAATAAACATTAAGCTCCCTCTACCTCGACTCCCAGTCCTATCTCTCCTTCTCCGGTCCGGTGTATAAGGCGACTCTATATAGTGAGAGAGGGACAGGGAGGGGGGAAGAGAGACGATAAAGAGCGAGAGCCGAGGAAAAGCCGAGTGCGAATTAGAGGATCGCGGTGAGATTGCACCTAAAGATTGCGCGTGCTGCAGAGCAGAGAGCGAGAGAGAGCGCGCAAGACGATTTTTCCTTTTTTACCGACGGCTCCGCGTTTAGCTAATTTCCCTTACCGGCTGCTGCGCGCAACATCTTTTCGCGGAGTTGGCGCGCGGCCGACCGAAAAAGGGAACACACCTGCGCCGTGTCTGCAGCGCGATATATTTACGCGTGTCTTATCTCTCGGAAATGGAAGAGGCTGGGGGGGGGGGGGTGAGGGAACGCTTACGCTCCCGCATTGTGTCAACGGTGCTGCGCGCGCGCGCGCGGCGGCAGAAGACAAAAGCCGTAGGTATAAATTCCCGGGAAAATCCTCTTTGTCTCCCGGCGAGACGTCGACGCGTGTCCATAACCATAACCTTACACGGCTCTCCTTGTCGCGCGCAAAAAGCCGCAGAGCCCGCGACGAGCGAGCGAGCGGCGCGGAGAGAGAGAGAGAGAGAGAAACCTTGTACACGACGATCTGGTTCTTCCGCCACCTGCTGCTTCGAGTTTATATATCCCTCTCTCTCTCTGCCCGAGAGAATTGCCGGAGGCAATAAATGCTTTTTCGAATCGTCAAATGTTTCAGCGGGAAAGAGATGAGAGTCGAGAAATTGTTTACGCTTTAATACCTCCTCTCGGTAATATTAAAAGCGTCGCGCGGCTCACGACGATCCTCATCTTCCAGCCTCTCTCCTTCTCAAATGAAAGCAAAAAACGACGGCTCTCTCTCTCTCTCTCTTTCTCTCTCGGACGCCCTCGAGAGTAAGTATAAAGAAAGCTGCAGTAACAGTGTATACGATAAGTATGTAATACCAGTTCATACTCCCAGAGAGCGAGTGAGAGAGAGAGAGAGAACCAGCCGATCGCGAATTCCACGGCTCAGTTCTCTCTTTCTCTTCTCTCTCACTCTCTCATTCGCGTATATGGTCTACCCGACCGTCGCCGTCGCCGTAGCCGCCGCCGCCGCGAGAAAAGGGGGGCAAGTTTTTTCCTTTTGCTCTCCGATGCAGTTGTGTGTACCGAGAAACGCGACCTTCTCTCTCTCACTCTGTCTCGCACCGTATGGCTCTCTTTCTCGCTCTCTTTTCGGACGTCGAGAATTTCTGCGGTAATTGCTTTTCCATATAGCCACGGCCCGTACCGTATACACGACTCCCGTGAAAAATCGCCATCGCGCACACTCGCGCGCGATAAAATTTCGCGAAAAATTAACCGCTGCTCTCAATCCCATCGATTAAACAGCTCTTAAACCAAACCCCCCCCCCCTCCTCCCATCTCTCTATACAACGCGACTCGTGTAAAAAAACTCGCTCGCTCGCGCGTGTGTGCGCGTAATATCGCAGCCGATCTCGAGTCTCTCTGTCTCTCTCACATCAGCGCATCTGGAAAATAAAGCAGCGTATAGCGCGCGCGGCGCGCACTGCCCCGCTGCGAGACGTCTAAATATAAAGTCGCCGCTGTGTGTTCGCCGGCACTGGCTCGGCTCTGCGCGCGAGTGAGGAGTAGCGACCGGCTGTCTCTACGCCGCCGTGGATATAAACGCGACGAGTGTGCGGAGCCAGTAGTCGCCGTCGTCGTCGACGACGTCCGCGGGCGCCGGCAGTGCTGGCCCAACTTTTCGCCGGCGAACTCCGATGCCTCTCGCGCTATCGCGTACACACATAGTCGTGCGATTATCGCGAGAACGGAAATTCTTTGACGCGCGCAGGTATACGAGTATAGCACGTGGGCGACACCGGCCATGCCCTCGAGTTACGCCGTGTGTTATACAGCGATGTAGATATATGGCGTAATAGTGTCCGCGTGCGCGAGTGTGATTCTCGTGTGTTTAGGTTGTGTAAAACGCAGTGTGACACGTGACAAGTGATTCGACTTTCGGTATATACTCGTACGAAAATTATTGGAGGTTCATTATATGTTTGTCGATCGGCGCGCAACACCTTATTTTCAATTCGCGGCTTTTAGCTTCGATTATTGCACACATAGAGCCGCGGCTCGTTTCTCTCTCGTTTTCGCGGAATCCCGGAGCGCACGAACTCGCTGGAATTTTCGCGCGAGAGCTCGAGAAAAATAAGTAATCGCCGCGGCTGTTACAATTGAGGAAATAATCTCGATTCAGCCTCTCCTTCTCACTCGCATTGCACACACGCCTGCGAACGCTGCGTATTTGCGCTTATTATACGCGAACCTATACAGATATACATTATACGCACTTTATATAGATGAGATTCGCGCAAAGTCCCCCTTCTCTCTCCCTTCTTCTCTTTCTCTCTTTCGGAAATATCTCGGGAGTCGAATTTCACTGTAATACTTACACGACTTCGCGGCATCGGATATATATACGCATCGGCCGCTTCCACTCTTTCTCCCCGTGATGCGGCATAATACAGCGCTCGGGCTGTGCGCCACTCAAAGCGAAAAAGATTCGCTTTTGCGTTTCGAAAAATTCCAGTGGCTTCTTCCGCCTCCTCCTCCTCCTCCTCCGTGGGGGTAACAGGAGGGGAGGGGGGGGCTTTAAAAGGGATTCGAATTGAAAATTCGCTCAAAGAAGAGCAGCGCACGCGGCTTTATATACGCGAGGAATTTCTTCTTCTGGATACGCGTCTGTATACGTACACTTGTGTGTATGTGTGTATATATACGTAATGCGCCTATATAGGAGCCTCTCTCTCTCCAGGCTCTTCTCTGTCTTTCTCTCTCTCTCTCTGCCTCTTCGTTCAAGATGCTGTAAATGGAATTAGTAAATAACCCGCGTATAATTTCTCGGATTGCTTTCCAACTGTGCGCGCGAGAGCCGGGAGAGGGAGAACGAGTTCTCGAACTTTGTTACGAATTCAATAACTTACGTATACGATCGCTCGATTTTATTGCTCGCGTGTAATGCGAACATCAAAGAAATACGCTCGCTCGGCTGTGTGTGTGTGTGTTTCAAAAGTTAACGTCTCTCTCTCTCTCTCTTTTTTAATAAAGCCAGCCGGCGATAATTCGCGACTCCGAGAAACTTAAAAATAGAGATCGCTATCGAATGTCGCTAATTGGAAAATTTTCCATCCCCACGATATATACACAGCGAAACTCTTGCTTTTCGATTATTTTTGTATCGCTACTATCGTGCTGTACATACCGACGCGACTATAAAAATCCAGAAGCCCCTCGAAATAAACGAAACAAGCCACATGGCCGTCGCAATCGTCCGCGTAACGAGTCTCCGATGCATCCGAGCTCCCTCCCTCTCTCTCACGACGCATCGGCTGCTGGTCAGCGTTAAAGCTGTCGAACATCCTCGGCCAAGCGGATTGAAAACCCGGCCAATTCTCTCCCCCTTGTGCATGAACCGTTCGCCCGTAATTCCGGTGCCAGAACCCCGTCGGTTAATCGCCGGCCCGTTTCCGGCAATCAGCGCGACGTTGTTAATTCGTATACGTGGCGCACAATCGATGCCCGCGCGCGCATGTAATTCTCATCATCGTTTACGACTCGGCGAGCGCTTTATAGTCCAATTTTTTTTTTTTTTTTCATCTCGCATCGAGCAGGCGAGGGGATTTCACTCCCGCGGCTCGCTCTCGAAATTCGCAATGGTATAGAGCAGAACATTTTTTTTGTAAACAATTTAACTTTACGCGTACGAACGACGATTAAATATTATACGAGTTTCGACAATATTGTCTTAGCGTCAAATAACTCGTGCGCTCTGCCAAAAATAATATCAAGGACGACTTTCGAGTAAGCACCGCGCGTATAGAGCAGTCTAAGTGGGAGACGTCGTTCTTTCTTGTGTACGGCTGCGTAAAAAAATTTCATTAGTTCACAGATATTCCGTGAAAAAAAAAATCTCTCTCATCTCTCTTTCTCTTTCTCTCTGAAAACAAGTTGGTTTTTACCCCCCTCCCGCGCCTCCCTATATATAGATAATCTCTCGCAATCATCTCCACGGAAAATTTGTCGGACGAAATCGGACGAACCTTTTTCGATTAGTGAGCAGAACCGAGCGAGCGAGCGGCTTTTTTCGGCCTTTTTTCCCTATACGTATATGTATACACAGAGCAGCCGAAATCACTCGGATAAAAAAGCCTCAATCGAGAGTGAGAGAGAGACAGGCAGAGAGTAAAAGAGAGCCTCTTTAATAATTGGCTACCGTTACGAATTCGAAAGTCAATACACCGCTCGACTCTCGTTTCCGAGGCCTCTATATATACTGCAGCGCGAAACTGCGGAAAAACTCGGCGCGGCGGCGGCGGCGGCGTTTGACAAAACTTGCCGGCGAGCGGCAAGAACAAAAGCTCGCGCGCAAAGAGGCGCAGCGGCAGCAGCAGCCGACGATGCATCGGGTCCCGACTGAAAGATTACCGAGGCATACACGCCGTCGAAAACGATCGATAATAACGCGTCTCGTTATGCACACGCGTTACTCTCGCGCACGAGCGCATTATACTTTGAAAAAGCGGCTGCATATAGTGTGTGCACACGAGGAGCGAGAGAGCGAGAGAGAGAGAGAGAGAGAACAAAGAGTATTGAAGCATTGTGCATTGAAACCTCATCGGCTGCTGCAGCAGCAGCGGCAAAAGAGTATACTTTACCCCGTCAATGTGAAACGGCGGCCGATGCGAACATAAATTAAATTCAACAGTTATTAAGGTCGATCTTATATATATGTGTACGCGCACCGAGTGCACTTGTATAGTTATTGAAATAACCTTTCTCTTACTCTCTCGTTATAAAGCGAGGAACGCGATGTGGAGCACATAGAGGATGTAGGTATATATTGTCACGCGTGTCGCTGTCGAGGAGGCGGACGGAATTTTTTGAAAATTTTGAACTTGCGATGTAGAACGCGTACGAACGTAACCTCGAGGTGTCCGGCTTACGGCAAATTTGAATTTCCCGCGCGAATCTTTTTTCGCGCGGCTTCGCTATACTATTGGCTGGTTTTTCATCTGGAACTTATAGCGCCTCGCATAATTAAGTTTCTAGCAAAACGCTGTTTCAAAATTTCGCAATAATATAAAGGTCGCCGGAGCAAAGCGTACGCTTTGGAATTTTTCCAAATATAACTCGAGGCCAATTATCGCAACAGCCTAGGCGACGAGCAAGGATTTGTTGGCTCTCGTCGCGTCCTCGCGCGATGTGAATTTATTCGACTTGAATTCGGCCTCTCCACACTACGCCGTACCAGCATGTACACGTATATATGTATACATATACATATACACGTATATACACACAGATACAGAGAGACAGTCGTAACGAGAGCAGCGATTAATTAAGCGTATGATGGCATTAGCATGAGCCCGTCCTCTCCTCCTAATTAGTCTCAATTCGAGCGATTAACACGCCGTTGGGAATTTTACACCTTCGCGCAGAGAGAAACTGTATATTTAGTGCACGTACATATAGCTCCAGCGCCTCTCTCTCTAACTCTCTTTCACTCCTATATATAATACAAGTCGTTCTTCTTCGAGCCTCTCGCTCGGGCGCCGAGATACATTATATAGCAGCGCCACGGAATAAATTGTTAAATAGGAAGCGGAGCGACGAGTCGTGGGGATTAACGAAGAGCATCGACGGGGCGAACGACGCTTTACGCGATTACGACACACACACACACAGCTCGATTTACACAAGCCCAGAGACGAGAGAAAAAGAGAGAGATAGAGATTCCTTTTTTTTATTTCCCTTCGCGCTCACCTCCTCGCCTCGATATCCCCCCCCGCGCTCTGATTTATCTGTCAAGGCGACGCAGTGTGTGTATAGCGTCCAGGCGCGGGAATGCTGGAAATTAAAAGGCGGGACGTACACGCTGAGTGACGTTTATGGCGCGGGCGGATCTCGCTCTCCCGTGGCGATTTTTATTGGTGTCTCTTTCTCTCTCTCTCTCTGGGCTGTGTTTGTGTATCTGTACTATAAACGCGCGGCCCAGCTTTCATGGCTTTCCAATTCTCTCTCCACGACAGTTTTTTTCTCTATGACGCCGCCGTCGCCGCGAGGAATTCCTCTCTATGTGTAGGACCCCGAAATAAAAACAAAAATTCGAGATATTTCCTCTGCGAGGACACAGAGAAAAACACACGTATAGACATATATATTACGCTTCGACAGACCACCGCAAGCTTGTGTGTATAACATTAGGCTTCGCTTTGCTCGACCGTATATACAGGAGAGTTCAAGAGCTGATGCGCGGCGAGACACGAGACTGAACTATCCACCTTGCGTCTGTGTGTGTATACCGTATAGTATTGTATAGTATGTATATATACACGTGCGCACAGTACGTACGGAGCGCGCAGTGAGAGAGGAGGCCCATAGACACAAGCGACTAGCCTTAAGCTAAGTGCAGACGCGTGTTTCCGGCCGGTTGGAGCCTTTCTTCCGGATGAGCTCGTTCTCTCTCGCTCTCTCTCTCTCTCTTCTCTGCGTATTGCGCGCAAGCCTGCAATGCGAGCGGCAGTGTTTTGCGGGAGAAAAACTTTCGTTTCGCTGCGTGTACAGAGGCGAGCGCGAGGGTGTGTACGTTATTGTGTGTCGGTCGGGTATACGTATACGCCGATGGCCGCTTTTTTCTCTGCTCTTTCAGCCGTAAGCGATGCGGGAAGCTGATTTTTCGAAAGGGAGAAAAATTTTCCAAACGCGCTCTTTCGCGTCGGGGATTAAATCGAGAGAGAGAGAGAGAGAGAGAGAAAGAGTTAAAAGCGCAGCCTTGAAGCCGTAATTTCGAAAGTTCGAATCGGACGCGAGGAAGGAACGCAACTGATTAGCTTTTGACGATGTGTTGTGTTATATCACACCGCGGCGGAGTGAGAACGAAGTTGCCCTTCATTCGCGTAATATATAATTATAATCGGCTTGTAACGTTTCCCAAAGTTCGTAACAGCTCGGATTTAAATATCTTAATTGCCAAACGGCCCCTTCTGAATTAAACATGATCGCGACGAGACGCAGGCAGTGTAATACACTTTAAAATATACCATAGTCTCTCTGCTTATCGCCGTATAGATACGACTGCGCAACTGTTATGTATCGTCTCGCGTTGTTTGTCAATTCAGGCTTAAGAAATAAATAAATTTATATCACCGTTAATCGTCGCGATTAGCACATTGACTGTATTTTCGTCTAAAGCGCGTAGTGTAATAACGTGTATCACGGCGCGGGAAATTTGAATTTTCAATTGACCGCCACACTGTGCATAGCACATCAGCTGAGCCGATCGTCAGCTGATCCGAGATCGCGGCGCTAATGACAGCCGCTATAGTCTCCTGGCCCATCTGTCATCCAGCGGGACAGTTCTCGCTATACACGTGATGCAACGCCGTCGCAACAGCCAGATTAAATCTCTTCCCAATATTACTACATATGTATACGTACACCGCATCACCGCCTCTCTCGATCAAATCCTCGACGCGCCTATATATATCTACGGTATCTGCGCTCGCGCGCTCTCTTTTTTTACGAGCCACGCGCGCGCCCGAGCTTTCCTTCGCTTTTCGTCCTTTTTTCGCTCTGCTTTTTCCAAAGGAGTGTCTGGGCACTTGCGCGTCGGTAATTGGCCGGCCTGATTTACGGCTTTTTGTTTTACGGGCCGCGCGTCCACTGTAACGTATATACGTATAGACGCGCGCGCGCGCGTTATATTTCTGCGTGCTTTGTCGAGAGATACGCGTTGATCTACTCGGCCGGATTTTCGTCGGCCGTAAAGCCCCCCAAAGTCGTAAAGCCCGCGCCGGAGAGTGAGAGAGAGAGAGAGAGAGTCGGCCGGACTGCGCTGCATACGCATCGAACGGGACGTATGGACAATCGTAAAGTTCATAAGAAAAAACAAAAAAAAACGCAAAATTTTTTTTTCTAGCTCGCGCGCGCGAGTTTATGCATATACACACATATATAATATATATATATGTATACGGAGCTCGAATTGAAGAAGCGTTGAACCGACGGCGGGAGGATATAGTAGTAGGAGGAGGAGGAGGAGGAGAGCCGGTGCTCCGGCACGTTTCGAAAACACAGCGCTCCAAGAATAACGCGCGCTAAAAACGTGCGAGAGCGAGAGAGAGCGAGAGAGAAGCTTGTCCCGCGTGTTATGAAAGCCGCGACTCCGCGTTTAATTGTAGTGCGCGCGCGCACCCTCGAAATAGCCGCGGCGACTATATGCTCCTCTCAAAAATTGCATTAGCGGCCGCGCGCACGACGACCCGCAGCCGCGGGGCCGCTTTTAATTTTAGAGACGACGCATCGGCTATCGTCTCCTATTGCTACTGCGGTATAATACACGACTCGCAGCCCTTTTTCCGTTTCTAATTCGTCGCGGGTGTTTTGCGTCCCAAGATACAGGCGCGAGGCGATGCTGCTGCCGGACGGGAAAAGCGCGCGCGGATGATCGAGAAAAAAAAACGGAAGAAGAGGCCGAAGACAGAGGAAAAACGAAACGGAAGAGGAAAGAAGAGGAGCCGAGATAAATTATGGATAGTTCGATCTACGTGACGGAAGACGACCTGAAGCGTCTGTCGACCATCACGGAGTACACGGAGTCAACGGACGACGACGAGGACGATGAGGAGGAGGGGGAGGAGGCTTGCAGCGCCTCGGCCGGTCTCCATCATCGTCATCCCCTGGACATCGACGAGCTGAGCCTCGAGGACGTCAAGTACTTCCTCGTCGACGACTCGCCGATGGCCAAATTCAGTCGCAGCGTCAAATGGGCTTATAAGAAGGTATTATCCACTGGCAGAGAGAGACGAGAGTCGAGTCCGTATACACGTGTGCGCCTATACACATGTGTAGGCGATGCTGCTGAGCGGCTCCTTCTCGCGTAATTAGGCCATCGGAGACTGACACCGTCTGTCAGCCGTGGGATTATCCGTATAAGCCACGGCGTCAGCCTCTCTCTCTGATGGCGCAGACGCGGGAGTTGAGCGCACGATGTCGGGGAGCTGGGAATTTTCGGGCCGATTGGAAATACGTATGGAGAGAGAGAGAGGAAATTGAGCGGCTCGGGATTTATCAGTCTCTCTCTATTATTTTTTCGATGTACCTCCCCCGTCCACTTGTGCTTTTGTATTCCAAGAGTAGCGAGGGGGGGGGGGGGTACATAGCCGCGTAACGATATTTACGCTCTGTTTACCGAGCGCACGCGGGCAAACTACTCGATATGCAAATCGGAAAAATACGAGCAGCGCCGGGGAGCGGTATTTTCCACATGGCTCCGGCTCTCTCACTCTCTCTTTCGTGCGCGAATATATGGAGAGAGGAGTGAGCGACTATTATTATTACCGGGATGATTATTTTTCGCTCTTCTCTCGTGTTCGTGTGCATAGAGATATACCGAGAGGCTGTGCGGCAGCAGCTGATCGAAAATATTGGTAATTTGCGGGCTACTATATGCTACTGCTGTGCGCTGCCGAGAAATTGAGCTTGTCGATGCTTCTTTCGGCGCGACTACGTGCGCTAGACGTGTATACATACAATATACAATATACATATACTGCGCAGTAGACGAGAAATTCCGGAAAAATCGTTCGCCTCCCCGGAAAATTTCAAGCATGCATATCGATCCTTCCGACTTCTATTCGCTCTATCTCGCGGGAACTATCCGAATTTCGAAAGTCCGAAGGCTCGCCGCTATACTGAATTATTTGTCGGGTCGTGTGTGTGTGTGTATATATATATAGGTAATGAAAAAGATAAAGGTCAAGAGTTCATTTGCATGGATAGCAGAGAATGCGCAGGGGGGAGAGGGGAGCACATACATATATATATACGATATGTATAGTCGAGCGTATAGTAGATGCAGATATTTGCGATTCCGAGCGGGCTGCGGGCGTCGCGTGATTTCCACCTCAAAGATCATCTCTCGCTCGCATTTTCACCGACATTGCCGCGCGCGTGGGCGCTTCTCGCCCCCTCCCCCCCCCCCCCCGCGATTTTCGATTATCGACCGTCGCGCGGCATTGGATTACCCGACTTTTCGGCCGTGCGCGCGTATACGATTTTTCTCCTCTCTTTGCAGATAAGACCGCGTCGCTCGCGTTCACTGTTATCGCGAGATATTTTCGGGTGTATTATTTATAAATACTGTACGTTTCATTGATTTCGTGCAGTTACGACTTCTTTTTTGGGGGAAATTTCATGCATACTTTATGGGCTTCTGGGATAATTATGCCGGCCTTCGCGCCCGACGAGAGAAACGCTAACGATCTGACAGTTAATTTCGAAGTTGAAAACGTCGTATTAAACGTTCGCGCGTTTATCACGCCGCCGAGGATAAAAATTCAAATTTAAATTTCATAAGAAGACGACGCTTCATTCGCAATAATTAATAAACTTCGCATATACGATCCCAATTACGTATATATATACGCGGATGTCTCGAGCTCAATACTATAAAAGCTCTCGCACAGGTGGTCCCCGATTAATTGTAAACCATCGAAAAATCGATTTCTTTCTCATTTTTACCTCTACCTAAAAAAAGTCTTTTATCTCCTCGCTCGAAAGCCCGGGAGAGAAAAAAAGTCCCCATCTCCCTCTCAGCGCGCGCGAGAAGCCGAAGAGGGACACGGTTGTGTAAGCCGCGGCTCGTCTAGTTTCGTCGCTCTCTCCAGTACACTGTGCACAGCGACGCTGTGTCCTCCTCTCTCTGCGCGCAGTAGCGTCGCTGAAAACTAATTACCAAGCCGGGGGGGCCATTCAGCGTTGTGGCAGGTGTAAAGGGGAGCATAGCGGCAGCCGAGCTTTTTCGCGCACAATGCGAAATAGGTCATTTTGCGCGCGGGCCGCGCTAAGACGTGCTTAAGCGGCCTCCCGTCGAGTGCAGAGCCGCGCGCCAGCCGAGAGAGCCGCCGCGCGCGACCGACGATTTTACCTTGAAGAGCGAGGAGGAGGAGGAGGAGGAGGAAGGAGAGGGAAAGTTAAAGGGGGAGAAAGAAGGCGCAGGAATTCTCGTGGCGGAGGAGAGTGAGAGAGAGAGAAAAAATAAAGAGTATATAGAGAAAGAGAGAGGAGGGAAAAAGGGAAAGGTTTTCTAGGCTCTCGAGAGAGTGAGGAGGATTCTCCTCGCTGGTATTATCTTGTACACCGAGAGAGAGAGAGACGCTCTTGAGAGCATGTGCATACGTGTATAGCGTATACATATATACAGCATCTGCGTGCACTCTATTCTTCTATTTTTTTGTTTTCCAACGAGAGAGAGAGATTGGGACGCGTCTCACTTTAGTCTCGGGCACTATGCTCTCCGGGCTGGATTTTTTCTCCACAGGCGCTCGCGCACTTACGTGTACACTTTGTGGGTCAAGATTTTATTCTTTTTCCTCTTGTTTCATCGACGCGTTTGCGGTTTCAGTCCATCGAGCCGTTGCCGCCGCGAGATTCGGAAGAAGGAAAGTTTCGACGCGGAATCTACTACCGCAATCTCGCTCGCGCGCTCACATATACGATATATGTATAACGCAAAGTTCGAAAGTGCCGCGCGCGAGTTCAAGTTCGCCCGCGCGGAGGGAAGCAAATGGAGCGTGACGCCGCGCGCTCTACACGTATATAAAACGATTTTCCATTGGATTTCAATGGAGCAGCTTTATTATAAGTTTGGAGAAGGGGGGAGGGGTGGGGGAAGCTTCGGGAATGATTCTCGCGTTTCGCGACAGATAGAGAGAATCGGAGAGAAAAATTGCGGCGCAAAACACACAGTAGCAGGAGCAGCGATTCTCTGCTGTCACTTCCGCGCGACTTTCGCCGTGTGGTGTGCTGCAGCCTCGGAAAAACGGCGATCCGAAAAGTTTCGAGCTCTCGCGGGGGATATATATATATACGTCCGAGCGCGCATATATCAATCAGCTGATCGACCGGCCGGAAGGAGAGCTTCGACGTTGTACGTGTGTGCGTACAGCTATAGCGGCGTCATCGAAAAATCGTATAAGCCACTCTCGCGGTTGTAATGCAACGGCTCTCTCTTTCCCCCCCTCGTTTGATTAATCACGATGGTGGGTGCAGATCGCGGAAACAGAAATAAAATTACCCCCGCAATCTGCGCTCGATGTGCGGACTGCCTCGGTGTGGGGTGTCGGCTAATTGCAGCTGTTTCCGTCCATTTCTGCGTGTGTATTCGTGTGATGCGTGCGGGAGTATATTTGCTCGCGCAGTTCGCGATTCGGCGCGATTGATTAAACTCGGGGGGTTTTAATGGACTCGAGGACTCCGGCAGTGTATAGCTTATCCCCCCGCTATATATAGCGCATGGTCAACCGAAAACAAAGCATATTGCATCATGTGGTATTGTACATCGACGTGTTACGCGCAGAGCTTAACCTGTGCGTATACTTACGTTCGAGTATGTATATAACTACGTTATCGACGTGTGATACCAATATATAACTCGTCTACTCTCGGTGAAAAGTATATATATAATGCAAATTAATTAATGGGGGGCGAGGGGGGATAAAAAACGAGCAGTCTCGTCGGATAACTCGAATTCGAGAGCCCCGGCGATGTTAATTAACGATCGATATACACACACGCATATACGCGCCTATATGCACAGGTATACCAGCTTTGTTAATTATTCGATTGTCAAACCTGGCCAGTGCGTACATATAGTCGAAAATTGAATTTACCTTGCCGTCTATATACACATATATATTTCTATTTGAGCGGGAGATTTCAATTTTCCGATGCAGATATACGGGTGTCCTCCTCCACTTAATTATCGGCTCGTTAATGCAGCTTTATCGCGCGGAATGATTTATGTCTCGCGTATATACATGTATTATATATCGCGTATGGTTAGGGGAGGGGGCTATATATTCAGAAATTACTTTACACACATTTTCAGTCTGCCGCTCAATTAATCCGACTGCCGTACGTGTTCCAGCCTCACATTTTATAAATAATATGCATAGGTCCATAACATTTTTACGATATCTCATTTCTCTCTCTTCACGATCGACAAGCTGTTTCGATAAATAATTCGGCGACCACCGGGTATACACGCAGCCACAATAGCAACTTCTCGATTCCATCGAAATAGTGCATTATACATACGCGCGCAAAGGAGAGAGAACAAAAAAAGAAAATCGCAGAGTCACCGGCGGGCGCCACCGCCGCGCGCAAACTTTACACACAACACACGGAAACGCGAATTAATCGCTCGCTATCCTTTCGACGGAGAATTACGCGGCGATTGTTTCGCAAGCGCGCGCGCGCGAGCAGCGCCGCCTATAAATATCCTCTCTCTCTCTCTCTCTCTCTCTCTCTGGGGCCTGCAAAACCGCCTCACTTTCATTGTACGGTGTGCTGTGTTCCTTTTTTTTCGGCCTTTTTTTCCAATTTATCGACTGCGGCGGCAGCGCAGTTCAACGGCGGCGGCACTTTCTCTCTACTCTCGTCTCTCCGCTGCTGTTGCTGCTGCTGCTGCGGAGTCGCGCCGTGAGAACTCGCGGAAAGAACGCGCGCATTCCGGCGTTTTTAATTAATATATTATCTCGGGCGCGAGCGAGCTCGAGGTTTAATTTATGAAGCCGGAGAGGTTGTGTGTATATACGTTACGCACGATATGTACACGCGGGATTATTATATTTGATCTTTTGTGCTTTATACTGGATTTTACGCGCGCGCACGGGACTCCGAGAGAGCAGGCGCTTAATTTCATTCGAAGCGTGTTATACATTGCTTACACGGTTGCGTAATTTCATGGTTGTTCTTTATATGCCGATGCCTGTTAATTGGCCGGTGTTTTATGTGCGCGCGGGGCTGGGCGCGCTGAAAATGGCTTCGCCTCGAAAAACGGGTATGAGAGAGAGAGAGAGAGAGAGAGAGACAGAGGCTAAAAGGGACATTCGAGCTCCGAGTGTATTATGGGCTTGGAATAATTTTTTTGGGGGGATTGGTACTTAACTTCTTGACTAACCGTTATACTAAAATTTTAAACGGGTTTATTTCAATTCGAAATGAATTGTATACTGAAGTATAATTTCGATGAAACACATAAAGACGCATCGAATCGATACTTTCGAGCTGTCGAAACTCTGAAGTTGAAGACATCGATTATTCAATAACAACTGGAGCGTGTCCCAGAGTCCTCTTGCAATGTAAAATCAGTACATTCCCTCTTCCGAAATGACACACTTCGTCAACGACCATCGTATATGTAACGAAGATATTCGAACGATTTTCACGCGGAATTCAGGCCAAAAAGCTCGCATCAACGTCCCGCACTAATTTATACAATCCAGTCGATTATCGACGGCGATTCGCAGTGAAGTTTACCCCCCCTCCACCTCAGTCCCAGCATCAACTCCACATTAGCCTTTCCCTCGTCGTCTTGCAGAATTAATTCCGCGTCAAAGTTTGTCGAGCGAGCTGCGCACGTGCGCGCAAGCCTCTGCCGAGGAGAGCGAGCGAGAGAGAGAGAGGGAGGGAGAAATCAGTCGCGAAGCGTATAATGGACCTCCACGACAATTTCCTCTGTGTATACCCTACATACACGCACACACAGAGACGAGGGAGCGGCACAAACTCCAGAGCCGCGATTGTCTCCGCTGTTTGTAGCGAGAAACTAGCGCTCGAGGTGTTGATTTCTATGCACACAGTTTCTGAATCGACCTAATTTTCCTCTATATACTGAATTTAACAGAAATAGAAAGAGAGAGAGAGAGAGAGAATAAAAAAAGAGAATCTGAGAGAGAAACACGCGCGACGGCGGCGGCATTGTCCCCGCGCGCGCGCAAACACTACTCGGCTTTTCTTATTCAGAAATTTATATGCGCCATACATCGTCGAAGAGAGAGAGAGAGAGAGAGATGGAAACGCCTATCCCCGAGACTCTCAGCTGCAGCAGCACAATCAAAGGGAGTATTCATGACTCTCGTACTCGTATATATATTTATCCTTTGATTTCCTCCTTCTCTATCCCTCTCTCTCTCTCTCTCTCGCACTGTGTCTCTGCTGCTCTCAGCTTCCGGCCGAGCCTCGAGGGAGAGTGAAATATGTATCGGCATCTCCTGGAGAGATAAAGACATATTGTTTTACATTGTTATCCCCGAAAAACGCGTTTGTACATAAATTGGAAAAAATAACATTTTTCTCCTCGAGGACCCTTGCGCTCTCGGTGTGCGTATACTCGTACACGTACACGCGGAGATAAAAAATCTTTATATAGAATCGGATGACTTGCCCGCATGGCTGCGACCGCAACAACACCTGGTACATTCTGTGCAGTTAATTCGATCAATGCGCGCCGCTGAATATTAAGAGGGTCTCGCCAGCGAAATTCAATTGAAAATTCAGATTTCCCGGCCTCGAGCGTATAGCGCACGCGATTGATACAGAAATTTGTTTGTAACTATAATAAACCGGAAATTCAGTCGCGACAAATCATTTTGCACGAGAATAGCCCCTCGAGGAACAGTTTACCCAATTGTTTATACATCCCGTATACACACCGCGACATCCTTTCACTTTGGCCGCAGAATAATTTCCGATCGAAATGCAATTTACCGTCGCAAATATCCCCGTTTCTTCCGCGAAATGCAAGTCGCGCGCGCAGCGATTAACCTTAAACGGGAGACGAATCAATCTCGTCGCGAACGAAAAGCAGAGAGCGAGAAAAGCCGCACACGAGGATAATAAATCTCGAGAGTCGAGAGAGAGCCAAACAGACAGCCGTCGAGCTTTCTCGCTCAAAAGCGTGTGTGTATACCGTCTCTATACGTATATACAACGCGTGTGTGCCACTCAGGGCAACCCAGTAACATCCGATTGAGATCCGTTCCGCGTTTTCCTCTCGCACACCTGCGCCTCTTCTCTCCCTCTCTCTCTCTCTCTCCTTACACGTCCCGAGAATAAGAGAAGAATAATTGACGGTACGGGAGAGAGACGCTGCCGTCTCGCTCGCTTTGCTTCTGCAGCAGCAGCGAGTACTCTCTCGATTAACGAGTGCTCGATACATATTTTTCCTGGAAGACACCGCGTTCCGCAGCGGGGCCTTAATCAGCGTTAAAAACACGTTTAATACAAACGCGCGGCCTTGATGTACATCTATACACGGGGCGCGCTGCTATCAGCTCACGGCATCGAGTAAATTCCGGCGAGGAAAGAGACTCGAGCTGCAACGACTCCGCGGGCAAATTGCCCCCCCCCCCTCCCTTCCTCGGACGAGCTTGCGTTGTAATTTAAATAAATTATTAGCCCGGGAGAGTGTGAGAGAGCGAGAGAGCAGACGAATAAAGGTATAGACCCTTTTTATTACGATAATGAATACATTAATTCCTCTCTCTCTCTCTCTCTAGATATAGGGCCGAAGATTAACAGCAGCTTATTGCCAGTTTATCGCACGTGCGGCGGCTCTTTCGTGCTGAAAAATAAAAGGAGGGGGAAAAAAATGAAATTCCGCCCGCTGCGTTACCGCGTGTATGTACAGATAATACACGCACACGCGGAGAGCTCGAGGCTGCATTATTCAGAAAAACTCCTCATAAAAAATACAATCAAGCTCGGCGCTCTGGATACATTATTCGGCCGCGTAATCCTTATCTGCACCACAAAGCAGACGCGGATCTATCGACTCGCGTCTTTTTCTCCGGGATTTGAATTGCAGATTCTCACACGACAGGAGGAGGAGGAGGAGGAGGGTGAGGGAGGGAGGAGGGCGAGAGGAGACCGTCGAAGTTGCGTGTATGTATTCTTCTTCTGCCGCGCGGCTGCGGTCTCGATGCATTTTGAAACACGTGTCGCCAGAGCTTTATTCGTATTCCGCCCTATATGTAGACTTTCTCTCTCTCTCTCTCTCTCTCTCTGTCTCTCCCTCGAGGGGACGTTTAGGATCATGCATTATTCAGGGCGACTTTAGGAAGTGACTCTTCGGAACGTCTCGCGGGTTTATTAATTGCTGTAAATAGTGGATGAGAGCTGTAAAAGTCAGGTCGGAGTGTTGCGCGATAAACAAAAGAGAGACGAGCTTTAAAGCTCAATCAGCTCGGCTGCCGCCGGTATATAAACTCTCGTTTTTCTTATTTACGCGTTAAAGAGAGAGAGAGAGGGGGGGGGAGATAGAGAGAGAAGCTTGTATGTGCAAAGTCTCGTAAAGAAATTCTTTCTTCGTTTTTTTATTGCGGCATTTTAGTGCGCGCGGCTTTTTGAAAGCCCGAATAAGTGCACGGGCACTTTATACCTCGTGAAGCTAGCTCTGCCGCGCACGTATATATATATCGCCTGTATAAGGGAAATCGTTCGAGTCTAACGAAACTTTTATGACGTTTGAGCTTTGCCCGAATAAGTGGAAGTTTTATACCCAACCAAGGAGAGAGTTTGTCTTGAAAATTGAAGCTTTTACCTGCGGTATTCATGGTGATTGGCTGTGGTAATGGACTATCCTCCTCCCTCCCGCCCTGTCTCTCCCCGTATAAAATATATACAAAAGCGATTTCACTTGGTGCGCGCGCGCAAGCTCGACTTCTTTGCACCGCGCTTGACGTCCGTGGCTATATACTTTATATGTACCGTGAACACACAGCATCGCGGCGATTCACAAACGGCCTCCTGTCCACATATTTGAATTGGCGCATATATGCCTGCATATATATAGAGAGAGAGAGAGAGAGAGAGAGAGAGAGAGAGAGAGAGAGAGAGAGAGAGAGAGAGAGAGAGAGAGTAAGAGAGTAAGAGAGACTGTGTGAAGCTTCAGCAAAGCTCAAACAGGGATAAAGGGAGCAAGAGAGGGAGAGAGAGAGAGGGGCGCATGAGCAAAGACAAATAACTTGGCCCCCGGAGAGAGGACAAATATCGGACACCGGGACCTGCCGCAGGACAAATATACGCGCGCAACCGCTCGAGACACTTTGAACAGCGCTGCTACAGTGGTGTTGGTGCATATATATACGTATATGGATTTAGGAAGCTGGCCAAATCACTCGGTATTGGTGGGTATATAATGTGCGGGAGGGGGTTTGAGGCGGACAGTTTGGCCAGTCTTAATTGCTTGGAGAACGCCGCCTTTGACTTGCGTCGAGGGCGAGAGGGACGAGAAAGTGTTTATTTTTTCTTCTCGGAAGTCGATGGTTTCTTTACTCTAGTTTATTAAACGTCTGTATTATCGAGAAATAATAAAGATGCTGACGACGAGCAGAAACAGCTTGTGGAAGAATTTCGATATTCGATACCTTCAAGTATATTTGATCGATACAAAGAATATGATCTTTTGGATACTGTCTCTCTTGAGCGACGATCCTTTGTTTGACTTTCGTCCCTTTGCCGATGGTCAACCACACAACGTTTTCATCTGTTACGATTCTTCGGTTAATATAGTTGTTTTCTTTATGTAGAGAAAGCTCACCTTCAATATCCCACCTATTATATGCACCCATTTAATAATAAATACACCAATTATGTCACTGGCAAATAAAGTTGTTACATAAGGTCTACTCAGCTGAGCACCAGTTATAATTGAGGGATTAATAAAGATCAAACATCCGGTATATATGCACGTGTCTCTGTTACCGCTCGGCTGAACTTTCGCGCACCACTGAAACAATGGCCAACGGGATATACAGAAATATCAGAGCGATGGGAACTTTTCGGGTTGCGTAATTGCAGTCCTCTCTGCATTTCGGCTACCGAGTTCGCTGGAGACAATGAGAGAGAATTTAGTAGAGAGGATTCTGCGCTCCGTTGATTAATTCGATGTGTGCGGATTGTTGTTTAAACAGAAAAAAAATAATAGAAAACTAATATAAATGAAAAATTACGTCATCTTTACTGTCTGCAACGTGAATGGAATGTGAAACTCGATTTTTCCCATTCTGTGAAGACTTTTGTACAACGGACGACGTAGTCGACGAGAGACTTAATCACTACGGCAACACAATGGACTGACCGGCGAGGGAACAAATAACAAAAAAAAAGAAAGAGGAACTATGTGATGATCATCCCCCGTTACATCATAATCCTACGACGACGTTATTAAAATCCCTGGAAAAAGTCGCCTTAAGTAAAAAAAAGAGAGAAGAAAGAATAAATTGATTGAATCTCGGGGCATCGTGCCACCTGAGCCCAATTGAAAGTCCAGGTTGGAACATACAATCCTCCAGCAAGGAAATAAGAAAGGTCTGGTGAATCATTCGGAGAAGCGCGTAAAATTACCCGGTCAATCCCTGACTGTAAGAGAAAATCGATCCTCTATACGTTCTGAAGCTCTGAACGAGTGACCCTTTCTATCCAGAGGATGACTTTGTGTCCTTCATGCACAGGATTAAGATCCTCGGAGCATCGGGAGGGAGTTGATGTCTAGACAGAACTTTTGTATATATTGGATCGGATTTTGCAGTGTAGGAGCAGGGCAAAATCGAGTTTCACCTTACGGGAGAGATTACACGCTGGTGTAGATTCTTTGATTCACGTGAAGGGCTTTAGCCTGCAGAGATCCCGTATTCATTCATCCTATTTAGCCTCCGATTCCTGGCATCCATCATAATTTCGTTCCGGGGAAATAAATTTTATCTCCGCACGAATGAATGTACCACTTTTTGAAAATTAACTGTCGCAGTGTTGCATAATCCGCTTAACCTTACGACTATGATGTTATAATTTACATTTCTCGCTAACGAGTCTCAATCATTTCATTGTCACACACGCGTGCACGCATCTGTTTTCAATAATTCTGCAACATTTATGCGGAAAATTATCATAATTTCATCCGGTCGACCATATACTAAATCTTTACTGACCGCCGGCTATATCCAATTATTTCGTTCACTGATTCCGAATTAACGGATAATCCAATATTGTTCGAGCTATTAGAGGAACAGGATTACAGGTCTACTAAATTATTATTTTCCATTTCTTTACAGGCAACGCTCAGCTGTTTGCATTTATAGACGCATCGAAAAACTTTAGCGACGACGAGCGTTTATTCCGTGCAATTATCGACTTTGTAATTGTCGTCGTAAACGGAGTTTTATTACGAGTCGTTGATTTTAATGTTATTCTAATTCCTCGTAATAGGCTCTTCTCGACTGTAATAACCGCAGAACTCTTTTAGTATAATTGCAGTAATAATCGTCTCCGATACGAAGAAATACGATGTGAAAAATTAATCTATCTAAGAATTTAATTAGAACCAATTTTTAACCGCTCATCCTTTCATTATCTGAATTTAATTAGAGGTGTCGTCGTGTGGCACTTTCCAAACTGTATGAACCGGAAACCCAACGCGAGAGGTTGTGACCGCTACTCGTTTATATACACATCTATAAATACAGACCAAACTGCGAAGTTCGTCGAGAGAGAGAGAGAGAGAGAGAGAGAGAGAGAGAGAGAGAGAGAGAGAGAGAGAGAGAGAGAGAGAGAGAGAGAGAGAGAGAGAGGACGACGGACAAGTTTCGCCGCCGGCTCATTAGTGTTTTATTTTCGCGGCGACGGAAGTTGTAACGAGAGAGGGAAGTTGGCGTGTAAGTGTGCATACTATACAATATACATGTATATACATCTGTGCCCAAGGCACCGGTCTTTAAATCAAGCTCTCCAGTTTTTTCTAAGATGTTATATATCCTCCTATATTATATAGTTGTAGGGATTTTTTTACTACCGATACTCCTCCAGAATCCCCCGAATCCGCAAGTGCCCTGCTCGCATTTTTTTTCGTTAACCTCTATCGAGTTCCCCGGCTAGTCCTCCACTGAAGAATTAATCACAAAATCCATCCTCCCTCCCCTTTCTTAAAATCCCCCAAATTTTTTCGCCCTCTCAGCGTCTGTTAATTCTCTTATTAGTTACCATTTTTAGACAGATATCCACCCTACACAAGGAGTACTGTCATAATATTTTAGATAGTCTTGATTTACAAAAAAGATTTTGGCGCATTGATTTTCTTTCTAATTTTCTTTTATCTCGACAGTAGTTGATTAATTAATTTTACGAGACCGTCGAAGTCTTTTTGTAGGGGGAAAAAGTACGCGTCCACAAGCAAAGATTATAAACAAAACTTTGGGCGCAACTTTTGATCTTCCGAAGAAGTGAAAGAGAAAATCGTCAGGTCAAGAGAGGATAAGAAAAAGAAAATACCCGACTCATCAGATAAGACGACACGTACAGCTTTTCACTCTCCTCTCCAGCTCAATAAATCCCGATAATAATGACAAGCCGGGATGTTAGAGATGCCTCTGGTAATAACCGACCTTCTTCATCCTTCTGTATATATGACAACTGAAAACGAGTAGGATAGATAAACTCACCTCGTCGAACACCAAACAGCGATACAGTTGTACGTATGAAGCTTTTTGAGAACAAGTGAAAGTGGAAGAGACTATCGATTCACAAATTTGACTGAGGATTTTTATAAATGATATTGGAGTGTTGGTATTGTACTCGGTATTGAAACTAGCTATTTTCAATGGGAATTGCCAAGGATATTTTAATCAAATAAATACAAAAATTAAAAATTAATATTGTTTTTTAAGAACTTACTGAAGCTTAGCTTGTGCTTTGTTCTTCATCCAGTCAATCCCAGTATATTTATTGTTAAAAACAGAAAGCATAACTCCGTAATAGTTACATTTAAGCCATACGTCAAATTATCCAGTAGTACTATTATTATCTGGTCTTCTGTAATAGAAACTAAACACATTAATTGCACGATGTAACATTATAATTTTCTTGATCCAAATATTATTTACGATTACTAATTCTACCACCGCTACCACCTTTGCCAACAGTAGAATTATAAGTAGAAATCATATATTTGTGTGAAAATCTTTTTATTTCAAATAAAAAGCCAATGAATACCTTAGAAATCTCAGTTTGAGTTGTATTTGTACATTCCGATTATTTATAAATAAGAAGAACCCGGAATAACAGATTTATTATTGACAATTAAAGATATTCATTCTAAGATTGACATGGGATGAAGACGATGCGAAAACGGTGAAGGCTGATCTTACACTGGCTAGTCGCAAGTGCATTGGAATAGAATGGTAGTTTCCATAGATTTATAATTTACGAAAAAAAATCCACATTTACGTCTCTCACTTTTCTGTGAGTGAGTGTCGCCAAGTCTAACCATCATTATCTCAACCGCACTCGTATAATAATAGTATTATTTCAGTATTCTCAGAAATAGAGGAAAAAGAAAAAATAAAAAAAACTCCTAAGCCTTCGAAGAATTTCACGACACTGGCCATTTTTATAAATGCAAATTGAGCTGTAATAGTGGCGAGCAATCTATTATCGATTTTTTTACCGCACATAAATGCGCTATTATCGATATAGCTCTGAATAATAAAGAATGTGACAGTCGCAGTATATTGCTTGCGTCTCTTGAGAACAGGTCGAGACTATCAAGAGTCTTGAATACCATTTTCGTAAATTTAAGTAATTAAAAAAAAGTAACTATGGAAATCTATGATAGCCGTTATTACAAGTTAAATAAGAAGCTGTTAACGTACATTGGATTATGGCCTTACAGCAATCAGAAAAAGAAGTATTTTCTTCGTGTAACTTCAATGGTTATAGTCATCATCATGTCTTTTCCTCATGTATGTAAGATATCATAATAATGGCAAAACATTTATTTAAAAATGCAATTAATTAATAATCAAAGTACTTCAAAACTAATTAAAAATTATGTAAAAAGTATTTCTTTGAGTAAATTATTTTCACAATCAACTATACTGAAATAATGAAATAGCAAAGTTTTTCAAATGGGTTTTTTCTTTCATTATCTATGTAAATCTCCACGGAACAATATAAAGATACTCGGTGTACGAGCGAATTTCGGCAAAGACATAACGAGATTTCTCGAGAACATTTCAGTAATTTTATTCATCTTCGTAGTATTAATGAAACTATTTATAACTGCTCTGGCAGAAAAAAAGGTCTGCTTTTACTATGCTAACTTCCGTTTTGAATAACTAATCAATATTTATATCACTCTGTACTAATTATATCTCTCGTAGTTCAAAGTTTTGTACAGTGACATAGCTCAAAATTGGAAAAAATTAACCGAGGAGAATGAGAGAAATATCTTCATCGAATACTCTGAAAGAGGAAGACTACTTGGTTTTTATTATATTAGTAAAATGCTTTACATTCATGCCCTCAATCTCATAATACTGTCTCTTAATCAAAACGCTAATTTTCAGCTTACTTGATGTGTAGTTTGTGTATCTTCACTACCTTACCTCTTGTACCTGTGATTCTGGATAAGTTGAAACCATTGAATGAATCCCGGGGTCACATCTTCATTCTCAATGGTGAGTTTTTGGTGGATCGTGACGAACACTTTGCTATGATTTACTTTTTTGACGCGGTGACCTGCTTAATTTCGGTTCTGGTCATGATGGCTATCGATACCATGTTTGGGACATGTACAGAACATTGCATTAGCCTTTTTGGTATAATAAGGTACGCTTTACAGACTAATTTTGAATTTCAAAGAGAAAAATAATTGTAGATAAAATGTTAGGTATCGCCTTCAATTGCCAAATAAGTTTACCAGGAAGGAACGTTCGTTTGATTTGAAAAACATAAATGAATCATATGATTGGATGATCGACACCATTAAATTACACCACAAAATTTTGAAGTTGAGTATTATCGAGCAAGTTGAAGTCATTATTTGTTTTTGATCTATTTTTAACGTCAATTTAGGTTTACCGATACCATCGAGAAAACCTACTCCACAATGTTTTTTGTAATCATAGGTATGAACATAATGTACTTCGGTATTGTATCTTTTCTAGTAAGTAATTATACGTTTAGAAAATATTTTCTTCTGTGTTTAAATATGGTGTGCAAAAAAAAAATATATTAAGGTCCTGGAGAATCTCGGAGTACCAGAGAACAGCATTAGATATAGCTTGCTAATAATCGGTTGTTCAATTCACCTGTTTTACCTCTGCTGGCCTGGGCAAAAGCTTATAGATTACAGTACCAATCTTTATAGAGACGCGTGAGTTTGGCATTTTTTTTCTGTCAGCATACGTATTTGAAATTAATTTTCTGAATTATATGCAGCTACTGCAACGATTGGTACGAAGGTTCAGTTCAGACTAAAAGACTATTAATGTTTTTCACGCTTCGTTGCAGCAAACCGTGTTTGCTGACGGCGGGTGGACTGATAACTATGAACATGGAAAACTATCTGATTGTAAGTCAGATGAATAAAGAAGTACATATTCCAATTGTCACATTACGCCAATGATTAAATTAAATAGTAACATTTTCAGATGATGAAGAGATCCATATCGTACATCACTGTCTTCTCGTCATTAAAATAAAGGCGTGTTTTGCAGTATATATTTACACACTATTTTTTGAAAATTATAGAGAGAAACGTTTGGGAAACCATTGATCTTCCCGAGGAAAGTTAGGATGAAGATTAAGCAAAACCGTTTCGTCGAACAATATCATGTGAATGTTTGAAGCGGGCAGATGAAAGCGATTTCTTGATGTAAAATGTTATTTTCGATAACTTTATTCCATTTTAGACGCTGATTTCCACTAAATAATGTATTCACGCAAATAATGTATTTATTGTTAAAATATAAATAATAATATAGTGTTATTTTTTGAAAAAACGATCCTTAAAAGGCCCTTGTGAATAATCTGGGATGTAAAATGTATTGGAAAAAAAATTTAATTTAATACGATTAATTATATCACAATTTCCATTAAAACATTACAGATCATTCGATTATACAGCAAAAATAATTTAAAAATTTGTACTGCTGTCGCTTGTTGAATACTTATGATCCAATTTCCAACATTATTCAAAATATTTATGTTTCTTAACGTTCAGTAATTTTAATTTATAACATGATCAATTTAGTCCATTGCTTATCAGTAAGTACGTCATAGCATTAATTTTCTAGTGCAATTAATTAATGCTCAAAATAATATCCCAGAATATTCTCAAAAACTTGAATAAAGCATTTGCACACATCCTACAACACAAGGACAGATTAGTTTCTGTCTATCCCGCATTTCTGGGTCAGTCGGGAAACTCATCAATGTGATCCCCCTTTGCTCTCGGGTTCGTCTGCTGGAACTATTCCGCACCAAGAATAAGGAGATCGACCCCCCGACATTCCAAATAGTTGGGCGATGCAATTACAGTTGTGGGGGGCAATATTCGCCAAAGGACGATCAGCCGCACGATCCCAGTTGTATACGCGGAACGTGCCACGGTTAATATATCCAAATACGTATGGGACACACGTATGTGCAGCAATTGGTCGTAACGATATTCGCTTCGGAAATACGTATACACATTCGCGCCCCGCCGACGTCCGGGGGAAAGATTAAAACGCTCGGTGGGCTCCGCTCGTTCGATATATAACGCGTCGTCGCCGATATTATAAATGGAATGTTATTCAGCTCTGTACATATCCCAGGAAATTAATCGTCGCTGTCTACACGATAAAAAAATTTATATAAAAACGAAATATATATCGTATACCCATTAAAAAAAAACTCCAATCCTCGACGCGAGCCGCACGAAAATCGTTATAAAGCCACTACGGCAGGCCGCGCGGCGGCACGCGAAAAAAGAGAAACAGACACGAAATTTCACCGAACACTCAACTGCAGCCGGTGGCATTTTTCTCCGCCTCTCACTTTCCTCGTCCATCTCTCTCGCTCTCATCAGAATGTGGGCGGTCGCGCGCGGCCTGCTGCAGAGTGCCAAGTGACGGCGGCGGCGGCGGCGGCAGCAGCAGCAGAAGAGCGAGAGAGGGAGAAGATTCGGCCGTGGGAAAAGCCCCGTAGGAAGAAGAGGAGAGTATCAAAAGCCGCCGAGGCGAGGGCTACCTGCTGCACCAGCAGTAGCATCTCTGTTTCCTGTCTCTCTTTCCCGGCGCTATAGCTGCGCTTTCTACGACTTGTGTGTGTATATATGCCATTGTTCCTTTTCGTTCTTCGCCTAGTTTCGTGCGCGCGATACACACCGCACAGTTTTGTCGAGGATTTTTTCTTTTCGGTTACGAGGCACTTCCATAGACGGGAAAAAGTATAAGCGGATAGTCGTGCAATCGGCTGATTCTGTATCCCCCTTTTTTTTATTCCTTCTTCCTTCCTCCTCTTTTTTTTCGCGAACGACGATGCTCTTCCGGGACGGGGGGCTTCCGGTCGGCAGGTGCGTCTTTTAATTTCTTTTTTCGACGAGAATTTTTCGCGACTGAAAATTTTTCCGCCGCTAAAGTTTATTATTCTCTTAACTCGGCGGCTGCTGCTGCTGCACAGGGAGAAAAAGTGTGTGTAAAGCCAGCTTTGCAGAGAGAGGTTGAAATTTTTCTTCGAAATTCCCTAACTTATATATCCAGTCCGCAGCACCTGTTTCTCGAGAAGAGAAAGAGCATAAAAAACAAGGAACGAGGAAAGGAGCAAAAAACAGGTCCGATGTATCGATCTGATAAGAGCGTTTGCTTTACACGCGCGAATCCTCTTTTAAATTTATATACACCTCGATCACCCTCGTATGTGCGCAAGCAAATGCCATATCGCGCGTATGGTATATACCTGTATGTGTGTACGCTATACGCATGTACAGAGTGGCGGTCGTTTAACCTGTTGTCTGGCCGGCTTTGCGGTCTTAATCGATGAACAATGGCTCGTCGGCCCCGGCTGTGTCTCGCTCTCGAGTGGAGGATCAAGGGCTGCTGCCACCACCTATTGACTTCCCTCATCGTTGATCGAGTATACAGAGAAGATGGCGATTTCGAGTGCGCACTTGGCTGGCTATATACGCCCAATTTTACAAGCTGTAAATTTGCGTACGAGCGCATCGAATAAGGGGGTGTATGTCATACACGGCTATATAGACACTCTCGACCGTTAGACTCTGCTTTTGGGGAGGCTGATGCGCGCCTCGGAAATTTCGATCATCAAACGTCGAATATGACTCTGCTACCGATACATCGGTGGGTAATTGTACGCCGTAATTAGATTAACAAATTTTCCCGGATGGCGTATCGAACGATCGCGCATAATTCATTATCGAATATTACCCAATAACTTCGTTTACGACGCAAGGGTGCGTGTATGACTGGCATTATTGATGAAGGAATCGAATGAGAGACACGTTGTAAAGTTTAAGGAAAACTTGGCTTTACGCCCCTGGGGGCTGTGTGTTACGCGTAAAAACAGGACATCGAGAAGTATAGGGGGCTGTCTCTCGTTTCCTTTTACTCCTCGGAGTCCTCACGAATAAAATAAAAGTGAATATTGAAATTCAGATTGGATTTCCATATACGCGGGAATAAAAGTGAAGTTAAAGTCTGGATGTGCAGGTATTGGGATCCGATCCGCGCTGCGCGAGTCTTCGACGCAGCAAAAAATTTAATGTTCGTAATTTTCTTACACTGTGTCGTATTTCGTCAATTTTTATTTTTCGAGGTTAGGATTAGAACGATCGCTCGCGCGTATCTTTTACAGCTTTCGCAGTGCACATATAGACACCGATCATCGAAGCAACCAAGAAAGTGCTTCAGTGCATTTGAGAAGATTTATTCGATACCATTAATGATGGTATATGGCACGATACAATTACAAACTGCCCATATTCGTTTAATAGGTATAGGTTATGTATGTTATATATACGTCTATAGGTTTATCTCTGCATCTGTGTATTCCTGCATTGATTGTGTAAGTAGGATCTGATTGATCAAATTCATTGGCTATCATGGAATAGGAAAATCCAATTAAGTTTCTCGGACTCTTACAGATACCAATGATAATCCGAAATGCGAACAGCATTTTCTAACCTCTAATAAAATGCATCACAGTTCACAATCCACCAGAATCCGTTGTGTCTATTTCTACCTTGCGAGACTCGATTCAATTTATACAAAGTACGGCGTTTCTTCCATCGAACGTATACCTGCAAACGATGGAAGAGGAAGACTACGAAGACAAAAGTCACCGGATCAAAAGAGCGAAAGGAGATAAAGGGGGGTATATATACCTCGCAAAAAGTGGCGGTCGCTCTCTTATTTTCACGGGACACTCTGTATCCACCTGCGATCTGATATCGATTATCCCCGGCGAATCGACAATTACACGGCTGTATTTACTCTGCGTCTCTCTCTTTCTCTCGCAGATTCTCACTCCCACGATGTTGATCTTCCGAGTTTTTTTCCCCCGGCAAAAACCAGACGAAAGGATTTTCAGGAGGCGAGAGAAAAAGTGCGTTCTTCCCCCCCCCATCAGAAAAGTCGATTCGTCGCGTCTGCTTTATACAGATAAAGAGCCATCGCTCCCCCCATCCAGACAAAAGTAATGCTCAAGCACACGCGCCCAGAGAATTTTCTCCTCACCCTCGCCTTCGCGGTGATTTTTCGCTCTTCGACGTGCCGTGTGTGTATGTGTGTGTGTGTGTGCGTATGGCTAATGGGAGAAGTGCTCGAGGCGCTTTACGGGATTATACACCGCACGAAAAACCGTATATCAATAATAATCAGGTTTTCCGCTAAAAGCTCTCGAGATTTACCTCTCGGCGCTCCAGTCACGTATGTCGCGCTATGTGTGTGTGTGTGTGTGTGTACACGTATAGAGACACGTACACACGTATGCGGAGGCAGCGGGAGAAGCCGTAAACGAAGTTCTACGACGCCTCTCCCGTGTGTACACCCCCATTGACTCTTTGAATCCCATTAGAGAGCGGAGAGACGCCGCTAAAACTCGCTACCGCGCTGCGACGCTCGTCTCCGCGCATATATAATAATACCACGCACTCCCTCTCCATGCGCAGCCAGAAGAGAAGTGTATTTTCCGTTGTCTTCATTTTTTTCTTCGCGAGACAAGCGCGAAAGTTTAACACAACTTCAAACTTGTCCGTCAGGTATAGTTCTCGGGGCTAGTCTTAATTAAGATCCATCTCTCTCGACTCGACGCTGATCCTCTAGACCTCGTTGGCCTGACGCTGACGGCTTAATTACACGATCCGAAACACAACTGCAGAGTGTCCCCTTCCCTCAGATCGATCTGCGCGCGTAGAGCGAGTCCTCCACGCGCGTCCGAGTCAGGTACTGCGAGGTGAAAAAAAAGGTGTCTCTCTTTCGAAAAGACTCGTCGGGAATAACACACACACAGACACATGGACGCACACACGGACGCAGACACGGACGCACAAGCGTGTACAGTAACGAACAACACAGAGGGCTTCCGATCGCGTGTGTGCTGTTGACCTGTCATGTTCCTATGGTAACGCGTCGACTGCCTGCTCAATAAGCCCTGAATTATGAGTTAGTCCTCGAGCGCGAGCCGCGCCCGTCGTTTCGAGTATTACACCGCTGCTATCCCGCTGCTGCTGCTGCTGCAGCAGCGCCGGTGTGTTATCGCCGGAGATACACACAAACGCACAGACACAGACGCGGACGTTGTTTGAACGCATAATACGCTGCGCGCACACATGCGCCCGATAAAGAATGGGAGATCGTTTGGCGCAGCGCGGCTGTGAGAGTGCGCCGTTACATAGAGTCATGGTAGGTGAGAATTTTGAATTTCCCGCCAAAAGTTCGGGGGACCATCGTCCCACCCACCCTTCGAACGACGCGTGTATATAAAGAGGAGCTCGCTCTCGCGCTGCCGTTATTGCGCCGGCGTTTCAGGCAGCTCTAACGCACTCGGTCTGTGTGCGTTTGTTTCTCCCCCTCTTTCTCTCTCTCTCATTCCCAGCGGAGCCGAGCGCGCATATTCCGAGTTGAAAATCGGCGAAACACTCGTTGAAAACGAGACTCGTTAACACAACACTAAAGCGTCCCCATAACGCTCGGGCGCCAATTACGCGTGTATAACGTAACGTCGCGCGGCCGCCGTGTCCGCAAAGTAAATTTCAAATGCCCTCAATTAAACTCTCCTCCAAGTTGAATCAAACCGCAGAGGGGGGGGGGGGGAGGCGGTCCGCGTTATATATCCCGCGAAATTTCTTCGCCGCGTAATTAATTCAGACGAATGAGAGGGGCTGGAACATATGCGCAACGCGTTTAATACCCGCAGCGTGTAAGGCCCTCTTTTTTGGCCGCATCAATCAAGGCTCGGCAAGTCGCGCCGAGGAGCAGAGCTTTTCATGCCGGGGACGTATTATACGCGTCTGGGTACAGCCATTGCCGCCGACTTAAGCATCCGCTAGACTCTCTTCAAAGAGATAGAGAGAGAGAGCGAGAGAGAGCAGAATTCACGTCATCCTTCAAAGAACTTTTCCAGCGGTGTATAAGCGGCTAATTGAATGGCTCGAGTCATAGAAGGAATATATATAGGCTCTGTGTGTAACTCGCTCTCGCGCGCAGGTATATATACAGACATAAAATCCTCCCCCCCCCCTCTCGGAAAAGTTGCCTCCGCAGCTAGTTACATACTCTGTATGGGATTATGTTTCCAAGTCGGGGCAAGAAGTTGAGCCGCTCTCGACTCGACTCGACGAGTAAAAGGAGAGTCGAGAGGATGTCGTATCGAGAGGAGCTGTAGGGGGAGAGAGAGAGAGAGAGAGAGAGAGAGAGAGAGAGCGAACTATATACGTTAAGACATTTTCGAGAAAATCAATGTTTCTTCGGAGAGATTTATGAGTGCGCGCGCGGGGAGACTGGGCTTTATGGAAGACCGTCACGGAATGCAAATGACGGGAGGCTGCCCCCCCTACCCCCAGCCCGCGCAACCCCCTCAGCTCGTGTATACATGCGTATACATGCATACTTCTGTTTATACTTATAATTCTATCCCGCGCGACGATGCGGCTTTATACAGAGATTTAAAAGGAGCGCTATTTGTTTCCCGTCCTTTTAGTCGCGGGCGCTTAAAATCCACGTCGTACACGTGTCGTATAACCTATATATACAGACACATTCCGAGTTTTTACACGCGCATCGCATACGTACAACGTTATATACGTGTATAGGGATATATCGACCGCGTCTTAAAATCCGCGACCCGAATGCGTCAGTCTCAGAGCTGAGAGAGAGAGAGAACTTTCGATTGGCCTGCAGCAGCAGCAGCAGCAGTTTTTTTCACACTTGCCCAGGAAGAGAGAGCAGAAAGCGCGAAAAGGGAACGCGGGAATCGTTGACTTCCTTCGCCTACTCTGATGTTTGAAACAAAGCGTACAGGCGATGGATTCCCCCCGGGTTTTCGCTTTTCAAAGCTCTTTATATTTTTCCCCAACTTCATCTCTTGCGCCTCTCTCTCTCTCTCTCCTACTCCTCGGCTCTTTGTTCTTACTTTTTCAACTTCTTGATTTATTTCCCCGCGGCGCGACACGTCCCACTACGGACGAGAGAGAGAGAGAGAGAGAGAGAAAAAAAGACTATGTGTACATCGCGCGCGATGCTTTTTTATTTCTCATCTTCCCTCTTTCTGCCGCCGTGTAATCTCGAATCGCGGGATTGTAAATTAAAAAACTTCGGTCTGGCCGTCGACGTTCCGTCAAAAGGGAGCGACGACGACGCCGACGAGTCTCGCTCGCTGGCTCACATCAGCAGCAGCAGCAACAAGTCCTCGTTTTTGCCGGCTTGGCGCCGCGCAGCCACCGGCCAAACACAAAAACCGCTTGCGTTGATCATGTACGCGAGTAGCTGACGAGCAACAAGTCCTTCTCTTCTCTCGTCTCTCTCTCTCTCCCCATCTGCGTGTGTGTGTGAGTGTGTGTATGTGCGTATGTAGCGCAGAGGGCGACGTGCCAGCAGCAGCCGATTGAGACGATTGGATAAGTTTTATCGAGGGGTGGGGGGGGGGGCGAGAGGGAGGGGGTGGACGAAGTAATGGATGGGAAGAGGGGGGGAGGTGGGTAAGAGGAAATTTATAGTGAATGACGGTTGGAAATCGGGGATGTTTTGCGCTGTGTTAATTTTCGATTGATCAGCGATTTTTAAAGCGATCTGGGAAGGGACGAATGGAAATAGCGCTTGTCTGGAATCGATTCGGCTAATAACTAAGTAGTTCCTTTCAATTTTCATCGTAGTACGTCTCTCGAAGGGAAAATGTTATTTATGCAGATGCTGCTGCTGTAGTTTATTCAATACTTGAACGAAATGCCAATATCGAAGCTGTAATTTTTAAACAAGACTTTGTACGTATTATTATTTAAAAATACACTCTTTACATGCAGATTGCAAAATTATTCGTTTAAATTAAAAGCAACCTTATATACATACGAATAAATTGTTCTTCCTTCTTGAGACGAATTCAGTTCGCGCGAGTATGTATCTATTAATAAAAAAATCTTGAAACTGGATTAAAATTCCAATTTAAGTAATTTCATTATGCTTCGAATATTTCATAAATGAATACTGTTTCATGCCGAAAACGGACACCAATGCATCAATGCGTCATCCCGCAGCTGCGAAAAATTCATGAATTCGATTTCTCTGCTGAATAATCAATGGAAATCTTGAATAAATATTTCTGTACACACACAAAAGTTATTCTCGCATCCAAACCAGGGCTTTTCCCCTCATCGAAAAGAGCTTTCGTCGTTCGTTCAAAAGCAATTTGTTTCCTGCTTGTAATTCTATAATCATTGCAACACCAGCTCAATTATTACACAATCCTCAATCACATAATTCGCAGCGAACCCTTCAATCGCATCTAAAACTCATGTCTCTTTCTCTTTCTGTTTCAGGTGAGTGTCATCCCGACGTATACATGCATACGAAGAGCCTCTTGTGCGTATATAATTGGTCCTCCCATCCGATCGTAAGTCCGCATCGATACCCCCCGTACATCGCGAGCGATGGAACAAAACGAGCGAGAAAATAAAGCAAAAGCGCGAAAGGCGCGCACACGTCGATGCTCCCAATGGAGCGAGCTGCTGCAGGAAAAGGAAAACGAGACGTATAGAGAACGGCTCGTTATGCGCATTTTTCTCTCTCTCCTCTCGACTCTCCGCGCGCGCAGTAGCAGCCGCTCGTATAGGGCATAACAATGCGCGCCAGCGAAAATACAGTTATACGCCCCGACGTAATTGCCGCATTACGTGCCCTTATGCAGGTAATTCCGCCGCGCTCTGCGCACACGCGAATTATCCTGTGACCCCCCCCCCCCCCTCTTTCTTTACAATCGTCTGTCCGTCCCGTCTTCTTATATAAATGCATGTATATACGCGTGTGCATCGAGCTTTCGCGCTCGAGCGTCTCTCTTCTCTTTTCTCTTCCTCGAAAAAAATCGGGAAAAAGACAGCTGGAGATGCGCGCGAAAAAAAGCGCGTGATCGATGCGCATCGTACGTCACGGGGAAGAAGAGAGCGCGTGTGCGCTACTGTGCGGGGTATAGTGCGGAACGATGTTAGAAAGGACGATGGGTATTTATCACGTCGCACTGGCTGCGAAAGAGAGAGAGCCTGTAATCTTCGCGTTCCCCTGAATTTTCGGACGATGTACATGTACACACACACACACACACACACACACACACACACACACACACGCGCGCGCGCGCGCACACACACACACATACATATATATATATATATATATACGTAACTTGCGCGACAGGGGATGAGAGAAAAGGGGAAAAAGGGAAACGAGAACGCGGGGCGGCTCATTAAGACGCGATAAACGGCAGGTGTCGGAAATTTCGGGAATCGCGACTTTCTCACTGCATCGGGCATCTCTCTCGGCCTCGGCGATCCTTCAATTTCGTCAAGCCTCGCTGAATTCCGCGCATTATGCAGCGACGCGCCCTTCGGCATTAGGGCCGGCAAATTAATGCGGCCGAGCGTCTCTCTCGGTCTGCCGTAGTAGCGTTTACCATACACTCAGCTGGGTATATACAAGAGCGAGAGCCCGAGCGAGAGAGAGAGAGAGAGAGACGTTAATGTAATAATCGCCAACCGCCGCTGGGGCCATTTCGCATAAGTGCGCCAATCCGATGAAGCGCCACGGCCTAACTGTACATATCTCGCTCTCTCTCTCTCTCGTTCTCTCTTGGCAATTTATGCAACGCTTGTTTTACGAGTGTGTGTGTGTACACGTATATACGTATACGAGTAGTACCGCTTCTTTTTATTTTGAGCCTCGCTGATTGACACTGCGCTCTGGTGTTCGATCGGGAATCGACGCTAGGGGGCGCTCCAGCCTGTTCCACATCGACGCTGTTTTTATTTTTCTTTTTTTTTTTTGTTTAAAAATTTTTCAATCCACACTCTCCGCAATGGCCGCGTATACTCTCTCGGCCATATATCATCGGCTTCCCGACTTTACGAGCTCATTGTCTCTCGATTCTTTAATGAGCGGGTACATACCTGCGCACAGATATATATGTGTAGCATTAAATTTAATAAACGCGCGCGCGCGCCTCCAACTTTCTCCAATCTCACTCGCGCCGCGGTGGTATGGTCAGGACGCTGCAACAATGGCATTATACGATCACCTGCCAACGCACTGTATATACATTCGTCTATATAATACGCGTACGTGTGTGTACGTGTACGAAAACCGTTGTGTGCGCTGCAGCGCGAAAAATCCCAACGCAGCAGCAGCTTCTCGGAAAGGAAACGGTAAGGCTCTCCTCCTCGCCGGCGCGTTATCGGAGCGGAGATGGCGAGAGACTCGTTGAGTCAGGTGCGCTGCTGCTGCTGCTGGTGAGTCGCTCGAGCGGAACCGTTACGGCTCGTAAGGGCCAACCGGAGAATCCGAGCTCTCCTGCTTCTGCAGCCGACAAGGTGTTGGATTCTTTTTTTTTCCTCCTCTCCCTCTCTCTCTCTCTCTCCTTCCTTCTCTCTCTCTTATGCATACACTCTTTAACGCACACGTCCTCGGGACACCGAGACCCGCGTGGGAGAATGCCAATGAGCGCGACGAGCGATGCGCGCAACGCACCGTCGACACTAATAATCTCGTAATGCAAAGCGGCCGTGGCGCAATTCATCATCCCGAGAGCTGCCCTCGCGTGTACACAGACGCGCATTATCGAGGAAGTCGGTGCAGCGCGCTCGAATCGATTCGCCGGCGCGGGAAGTGTATACGTGTATATACAGTCGAGTTTCTCGTCGCTGTCGCTATATACACTCCCCGCGGCGACCTCGTGTGCTATACCCGCGTATTGTAATAGCACCGTACTCGAGATATTATCCCCCTGACGCTTGTATCTCCGGGTTGTGTCTTACACACCTTCGCGCCACGTGTGTATTACACACCGGGAGTATGCGCGTTACAGTCCCTCTTTATCGAGGAGAAACTGTCGTGCGGACCCGTTTTTTTTTTAAAATACCCAGAATCCAGACGCAATTAACGCCACCGGACCGAGAGAGTCTCGTCTCTCGTTGTCTCCCTCTCGGGTGTAAAAAGTGTGTACAGCAGATTCGACAGAAAGCCGCACACCGACAGACGGACGGACGAGGACGGGCCGCCGTCTGTAGCAGATCACCTCGTGCTGCAGCCGCGGCGATACCCCCACTCACCCCCTTGCACTGGCTGGTGGTGCACCGGCTCGTGAGCTTCCGGCGCCGTTCGGCTCCCTCCGTCGTCGTCGCGTGCGTGTATAACGCTCGCGCGCCTCTCTGCGCGCCTCCGAGCAGTCAGTTCGCCTTCGCGACCCCGAGCCGCCGGTCCGCCGAGAGAGAGAGAGAGAGACAAGGAGAGGGACAGAGAGAGAGAGAGAGAGCTGTTCGATCTGTCTCTCTGTACGACTGTCGCTCGTTGTACATTTCTTTGGGCCTCGTGTATATATATTTATATATATATATACGTAGATTTGCGGGTACATCATCTCGAGAGAGAGACGCTGCAGCCGAGGCGAAAAAACGGGCCAAACTGTTTTTCCTAACGCTCTTCTACATGCGCGAGTGCCGCAGGTCGGCCGCCGCTGCTGCAGCCAACTGCGCTGGCGGTGCCGCGGACGCTCCCACGGCGGAGCTGCTCCTCCTGGACAACGAGCTGTCCGATGAGTCCAGATGAGTAAGGATCTCAGTCTCTCTGTCTCAGTCTCTCTCTCTCTCTCTCCTTTGTGTGATTTTTCACTCCTTTTTCTTCTCATACTCTTCTCTCTCTTCCATATCTTGCTCTAGTTTTATTCTCTTCCTGTATATTATACCGCTGTGCGAGCTGTGCGCGAAATAACACACGTGTATTACACGTATAATGTCGCACGGTTCGCATACGCGTAATTTGTGTGTCTATATATATTTGTGCGATACGTATACTCCTTTGTCTTTGGAATACATCCTATATGTATTTGCTGATCGACCTCTCCGTAACGTTACTCTTTTTTTTTTAACCAAATTTTTTTCTGTATCTTAGTCGTATTCTCATGTCTCAATATACATGTTACATTCGTGCATATATATATACCATCGAACGTCGAGTAGCTCCTCGAGGAGAAATTGGCCTGATTGGCGCACACATGACCGCATGTACTTCTGCGATACGTTATACCATCCGACGGATGATGTTTTCCATTGTGTGTCGTCGTTTCGGCGACTCGTGTGTGCCTTTGGCTAGATACACGGTGTATACTTACACCACATGAATAATACACAGACACACAGAGATTCGACGCGTATACATATATACATAGTGCATCGCAGGCCGAAACAAGAGAGAGAAAAATAAATCCGGCATTATACGACTTTTCACTCTATAATTGGAAGGTCTTAGGTCTGGAGAATCGATGGGAAAGTTTTTCGACGAGGTTGTTCACCGAGTGCGAGAGAAGACGCGCAGAGCGAGAGGGAGATAGAGAAGGAGAGAGAGAGAGAGAACAAAACTCGAATAAAGTACTTAGTCTTTCGTTTTTCCAGAAGAGCCTCTCTTTTATCTGTATACTGCGGATATACTTGAAAGCTTTTGTATTTCTCTCTCTCTCTCTCTCCCTTTCTCTCATTTCTACCGCGCGTGCATGATACCAACAGGAGGCGAAGGCGCGCGTCGCGTGGGAGAATTCGAAATTCGCGCAAGTGGCCGCGTAAGCAGGACGTTTCCCCCCCCCCCCCCCGTTTATACATGTACTTTGCGCGAAGTTTGAGTGGAAAACTGCCTTTGGCCTCCGGTGTTGTACGACACCGAAACTTTTAATGCTAAATTCATTACTTCGATAATACGCTCGCTTGCGCTCTCTTCTCGATTCCCCCCCTCGCCTCCCCTTTCTTTCTCCAACTCTCGAGCTATTATTATCAACTTTCGCGAGCGAGCGCTTCCAACAATATAACAGCGTTCCACATACGCGTCCCGTCAATATTTACCGCAACAGCTCGGGATTCGATCACGAGAGACGAGTCCCCCTCCCCCGCCCCCGCCCGCCCGCGCGCGCGCGCGTGCTCCGATATGGAACCACAATATTTTCATAATTACTTACCTCTCTCCGCATAGCCACGGCCCTCGTCCGCAATCGCATCGGTACACACTGCACACAACAGGACACGGGGCCTCGACCGCAGAGAGGGCTTCGAAATTTCGGCGGTTAACAAAGCCGTGGTCCGCGTTACACGGCGGATTATCTGATTTTACGTCGAGATCAATCGTTAAGAGCAACTTTCGAAAGAAAAGTTTCGTGCGCATATATATGGTATAGATAAAGTTCCGATGCGCGGCGATTGAATCGACGGGCGGGAGGAGGAGGAGGAGGGGAGCCGATAAGCCTTACACTCGAGGTTTATATATATGTATTGCACGAAAAAGCGCGGGAATTTTAAATCGAAAAATTAATGTCGATCGAAGAGCCAACGGCAACGTTCCATCCCGAGCGCGGGGGGAATCGGTAATCGGCTATATATTTTTCCTCGACCAATCGGCATCTGTCAATCATTAAGAGGGGCATTTGTCATGCTTAACCGGCTGTCGCCGTTGAATTGAATGACTCAGTTGATTCAGCCAGTTTGTTTCGACAGTCTCTCTCTTTCTCTCTCGCGGCTGCGGCTATACATCTCTTGCCGTTCCGAGAAATCAAACCTCGGCTCTGATCAGCGAAAATCGTGCTTGATTCGCGCGCTGCTCTTGCGCAGAGCCATTATACGCGTCTCGCTCGGTCTCGTCTCATTCGCGAGAGAGAGAGAGAGAGAGAGAGAGAGAAAAATAAATCGCCTTAACGCTCCTTTCCTTTCCGACCCGGGATACATCCGATTAAATAGGATGAAGGCAGTCGCTGGGTAATTAGATAAAGAGGTGCGCGCACTCGAGGCATTAGCCTCTTCAAGGCTCCCCCCCCCCTCCCGCCCCACGGCTCTCTTAATGCGAGCGAATTTGGACTTTTGTCCGGGGATGGAAGACGGAAAATTTTGTCCGAACGCCGGAAAGCGAGTGGAGGGTGGAATGGAGATTTTTTTTAAATTTTAGTTTGGTTTTCGAGAGTGGATGCAGTATACGTATACCTGTGTGAAAGGAATATTTACGCGCAGAAGGAATAAAGGTCGAATTTCGCCGGGAAAATAAAGAGACTGCGCGGGCGGATGGGTGAATTAAAGCAAAAAACAAAAAAATTCGCTCGCAAATGGAAGAGAGTGGGAAATAAGAAAAAAAGTTCGGTATATTCCGAATCCGATAATTATTACTTTTGAAATGCCTTCCTGACAAACCCGCTTCGATTCTGCTTTTACAATGCCTCTCCGAGATCCATCGAAAATTATGAGCCATCGAGACGTATACGCTGCGTATATTCCACGTCGATCATACTTTTTGATGCAATGCAGCAATGCAATACATACGGCGTATCGTCCGTCCCGCAAAATTTAGTATTCAGGCAAAACATCCCTCTCGTCTACCTACTCAACTAGACAGCGGCTGTACACATGCAAGTTTGAGCATTTTTTTTTATAGCGCAGGGGAATAGGAAAAACGTGTTGACAGAAGCTCCGGGGGTCACATGTTCCTTTATTGCCAGTATAACCTCACTCTGCAGTTGGGCAAGGCATAAAAATTCGGCTATACTATATATACGCGCGCATCGGAGATACCCAACTGGGAGCCGTGCGTATAAAACCTCGACACGCGCTCTGCGTACACATACACGCCAATTTTTGGCCTTTCAATATCGCATTCAATTAATATTTATGACACGGGAAATGCGCAGTCTATATACCGCGCGCTTTCGCTTTAATCGCGCTTTGTGTACATCGATAATAATCGAGGCTTTGGCGAAAGCTCCTTTTTCCCCCAACTTTTAATCCTTTACCTTCCGCCCCCCCCCCCTCTTCCTACACGCGCGAAGCTCCCAGTTGTATTAAAGTATACATTTAATATCCAAAGCCAGCTTTACGCGACAACAGCTTTCCCAACTGCTCTGTTAGAGCACTTCTCTCTCGCTTGCTCTCGAAACTTGGGGATAACTGTTCCAAAAATACATTTAGAATTTAGAATGAAGTAACGGAGTCGCGCGGGGCGGCGAATTTCAACGACCCGCTATTGTCACGGTTAATTAAAAGCCGCGGATGAATTATATCCAGTGTCTAATAATAACTGTCAAAACGATCAAAGAATTATAAGCGCAACTTCTCTGTATTATATCCAGAAGTTGCGTGAGGAGAAGCTGAATTCGAAAACTCATAGTTTTCTACATGCGCGCGTGTGTGCGTATGACATAAATCTCGGTCAGTGGCAATTCCCTCGCGCTCTATTACATGCATATAAATTGCGAAAGATCATTTTCCGCTGTGGCGAATTACGAAAATTCGTGTAAGGCAACGGAAATCGTGTGCGTCAACTGTATGTAACTCCTGTAACATATTCCAGAGTATATGTATACACGTAGCGCATATCCCGGTGATTGTTCTCCCTCGGGGGAGAGGAGGCAGCAGCATCCTCGGGATTTGTCCCGGGCTCAACAACTTTTAAGCCACGCACTAGTCGTGCGCTCGCGCGATATTCTCTCTCTTTCCACCTCGCAGTTAAAGCAATTATCATTTCGCCCGAGCTTTATAAATGCCGAGACTTTACCGTTTCACTTTTTCCGATCCCCATATATATATACACGCGCACGAGCATTGTTCGCGCAATCTTCGCAACGCAGTTGTGATGTGGACGTGTCTGATTATGGTTGTGCCGAGATATATATATACATACACAGATGTATCCCAGCGCATTGTTCGAGACAATGGGGTAGAATCCCATACGCACTGCAGTCCGTGCGAATACAGCCGCTGATACACACGTATACGTATAGCAGAGCTTTTTAAATTTTCGTCTATCGTCTCTCTCGCGAGGAATCGCGCCGTTACATATACAGTGTGATATCCTTTAATTGATAAGTTGTTCCTCTACACGCGATTGATAACGAAAATGGCCCGGATCCTACGCTCGTGTGTGTGTGTTTAGCGAAACTCGCTTTTCGGTCCGTTAAATCCAGATGAGAGATAGAATCGGTACGACTGTGTGTATCTGTGTGCAGATATATATATATATCTATAGCTGCTCGCGTTGGATCGACACGAGAGAGTATATAAGGTACATACACAGAAGTGTAACTAATGGGAGCGGAAGTGAGAGGAGACACAATGAGGAGAAAGAGACTCGCCGGTATTGTTGTTTGGCCACCGCACACACCGATGAACTAAATCCTCTTATACAAGAAAAGAGCCCGCAAGCGCGCGCGCGGCGAAAGCTATTGTTTATATCGATTGCGGGAAGAGAGAGAGAGAGAAAAATTAAAGCGAGACGGCGTAATGGCCTCTCTCTCTCTCTCTCGCGCGAGAGCGATCGGTATCGACGATAAAGTAATTACGAAAGCTACCGTTTATATACGTCTCGCTGCGTATGTCTGTGTATATATATAAAACCAGGAAGATCACAGTCTCTCTCTCTCTCTCTCTCTCTCTCTCTCTCTCTCTCTCTCTCTCTCTCTCTCTCTCTCTCGAGCGATTTTACCCACAGCGACTCGACTCTGTTGTAGAAACCAGTCGTCGTAAACACGTGGCTGAGCATCTATCACTTCCCGCGTGTATATACACGCCATATCCGACGCTTATATATTTATATTCACGCAGTTACGTCAAAGTGGGTGGCAACTTCTGCTATTTATCTCGAGCTTATAGGCGATCCGCCCGCATTATTGTATATATAACGCGCGCTTCTGGCTTTCGTCATCGTCGTAGAGTCGTCATCGTATATGCGATCCCCATCGCAGCGCGAAAATCGTGCCACGGCTGCAGCGCCGTGTCGTTTGAAAAATATTTACACATTTCCTACATAACACACAACGTATCTTACCTATGATATACCGGGGGGAGAGTAAATTTTCTCTCTCTCTCTCTGTCGCGGAGAAATCGGGAAGGCGCGGCGAGGAGGAAAGCGATCGAGAACGCGAGAGAGAACGAGATAGAGAGCGCGCGGGCTACCGCGACTTGAGAAAAGCACGCGGATACCGCCGGCGCTTGGCTCTCTGGGTGAAAAAAAGGGAGAAAAACGAAAAAAAGGGGGGGGGGGAGTCGTGCACCGGCGCCACCGCAGCCGGCGGAGGATTAAAGCCTCGTGATAAGGGCCGCCGAACTCTTTGGAAACACCCGGGCATTTCCTCCCTGTGTGTGTATATATATAGCTGAATATAGTGTATATAGATATGTGTAGTGTATATCCGTAAGCGGTGAGAAAGTCGAGAGGACCGACGGTGGAAGATATGCCCAAGAGCCTCTCTCTCTCTCGAAAGAATTCAAGTATCTCCCGCACCCCATTGACCAGCCTTGACGACGCTATTCTTTTCTCTCTCTCTCTCGGCTCTCGGCCGCATTTTATTTTTATCTCACTCGCGCTCGCGCGCGCCCGCGCGTCGTTGTACCCGGGATTTGTACGCTATAACGATGCTAATGTCTCGTGTCGTTTCTCTTTTTTAATTAGACGAGACGAGGGGGGCCGAGGGGTGGGGGGAATGAAAGCGAGAGATGAGCGCGTTGTTGTCGAAGGTATATTAAAGGAGAGGCGACTTGGGGTTTTAATTAACGGACGAGTCGTCGCGATATCAATCGACTCTTATCTCTCGAGGAGGAGAAGAGAGAAAGAGAGAGAGAGAGAGAGAGAAGATAGCGACGGGGAAAGATATCCTCTTGGAAAGTATCGTCCGTATACAGAGCGTCATAAAGGAAGAGCCTCTTAATCTCGAGGCAATGGGAATGACTTATCCGAGACACGAATCGAGAGTGCGAGTGCATTTAATTATTCTTCCTCTCCTCGACGCCTTTCTCACGCGCTCCCGCGCTTTCCACATGGCGACGACGAGTCATTGTGTCGAGAGACACTTCTCGCGGCGTTTCCGCGTAATAACGAAATCGACAACATTATCAGAAGCATAATACGCGAGTGTGAGACTTGCATAACGGCGCGGCGCGACTGCGTAATTATGCGTAAAAGGGCGAAGATCCCGCCACGGCCGAGATTATACGCGCCCCACGACGACGCGTCCCATCGAATCTTCACGAGGGGAGGTGGGCCAGAAGAGTAGGTGCGTGATATCCTATTAATTTAACCTCGGCCACACGTCGCGCCGTCGACGACGACGACGACGACCCAGTCCTCCCGGAATTAACTACTTCATTAAAACGAGCCGCTAAATCAGCCGAATTCGACGTTATTGTACGGAAGGGGAGTCTGCCAGAGAGGGAGCGTCGTGGCTCTTCTCCGTCGTAATTCCATCCCCCCCTCACCCCACCCCCATTGAGTTATTTCCTCTCCTTTCGCTCCAATTGCCGACCGACCGCGCGCGCGTTGCCGCCGCCGCCGACGGCACCTGCTGCTGCTACCTTACGATTATGTAAGGTCGTGTTGCGAGGATTAACCCTCTTGAAAGACGCGCGAGCTAGAGCGGCGCGAGAGCGTAATTAAAATCGTTACGTTAGGAGGACCGGAGGGGGGGGGGGAGTTAGAGTTTACGCCTTGGGGGGTGGCTTTGCCCTTTGGGTGTGAGGCGTAAGAAATTCTGGAGAATGAAAATTGGGCTTTTGTCGTGGAACACGAGTCGAATGATATTTCATTTTTTTCCGTTCAATTATGCGTATAATATATATTGCGAGTGCGCGGGTGACTCTTAAGTGGGTCGTTATTTTACGGCGCTGTAGACTGGTTAGCGACGATTAAAAAAATAACGCTTTTAGCCGAGCCGTAAAGTGCTATTCTAACTCGCGTAATTATAAAATCAGCTGTAAAAAATAATGTCCCTATTAAGGCGGACTAAAGAAATAACGTCGAGCCATTATTTAAGAAAATTGCATTTTTCGGTCGGGAAAAGCAATCGAGGTGACGTAAGCGGTTACAAAGAATTTCATTTTTTTTTCAAACTTCTCTCTAGTTCTCATACTTGTCTTCTCTGCGGACCGAAAGCTCGTTCGAGCGATTTTACTCCATTAATATGGCTGCAGTTCTGAAACAACTTAATTATCGCACAGTTTTCCACAACGCAAAAAGAACGAGATGAAGAAAAAACGAAAGAAACTGTATATTTCACGAGGTCACTCGAGTGCATTCCAAGTGTCTAAAGTATACCTTGGAAGGAATCGATTTCCTTTTGCTTCTCCCCTCCCCCCTCCCAACTAAAATGTGTATCCCGTCCCACGAAAAGAGCGGGTATAAATACTCCGTAACAGCCGCGCACAGCACACAGTTTGGTAAATTCTCAATTTCCCCTTCCATTATCGTCTCACTCCCTTTCTCTCTCTCTCTCTCTCTCACACTTCGACTCTTATTCACCGTCGCAAACACGTCCGAACTTCCTGGATGTAAGCGTCGCGCGCGCGGCATCGGCAAAGATCGACTTCAAAAGGACCAATTTTCCGTCTCCTCGAAGCTCGCGCGCCTCTCAAACGAAGTCGTCGGAGACGCGGCAGAGAAGCACCTCAAGACGCCCTGCAAAGATAAAGCCTTGATATACCTCCGTGAGCGCGCGCGCGCAAGTCGGAATTTCGCGTAATCGACGCTGCTGTTGCCGCCGCCGCCGCTGCTGCTGCTGCTGCCTCTCCGTCAAACTTTTAACCGTTCGGTAACTCAGTCTCGAGACGACGACGACGACGACGACGACGACCCCCTTTTGCATGTTAAATTGCCTTGTCAACTTGTCCTCCTCCGTCAAAACGGTCCGCCCACATGTATATATACGTGTACGTGTACGGGCGCGTATATATACACGCGTGGAGTATCACATCGGCAGGCCAAGTTGGCTGGACGTCGCCGATTTCCATAAATCGCTTTTCACCCGCGCGCGCTCCACCACCTATTGTCTAAAGCCCGACGACGAGCTGTCCGTAATTTCGTTATCGCCGCGCTAGAGCTCGAACTTTATATCGAGCATTATATAGGGAATGGGTGGGAGAGGGGGTTTACAGTTTCTAACGGACGTAGTCCCCCATTATCGGCGTCTTGGTCGTGGTTATGCTCGATTCGACGGGGTAAAAATCGCTTTACGAGCTGATGCTTCCGTTATATATACACGTATACACATGTGTATACATGTATCGTAGGGAAATCGGGGGCGACGACACACGTGCGCGCATCGTCAGCCTCTCGCAATGCCTCGTGCCTGTCGTGACAGTAATGTTCTGAAATCTCATTACACGACTCTCTGTCTCTCTCTATCTCTCGGCTGACGCGACTGACGATGACGGAGAATTTCGCGCTCTCGCGCAATTGATTTAACGCGCTAAAGCGCATATATATGCGTACAGCGCTCGAATCGTTCGAATTTTCGCGCCCGCGTCACTGCGCGTACAGAATTGACGCGTGTCCCGCGTCCGTCGCGTATAATAGCGATAATTCGCGCACTGGACGCATCTGCACGCGTAGAAACGCGAAGCGAGCATTTTTACGTCGGCGATCCGTTTCTCTCTTTTTCTCCCTCGAAGCTGTGAAAGCCTCGGAGGGAAACTCGGGGCGCGTCTTAAAACGGCGTTTTGAGACGCTAGAGACGCGCAGCCGTGGACTCCCGCGGGGAGGAAGAATCCGGAGGAGAAGCGCGCGCTCTTGTCCGCCTGTAAATTATCGGGCGTCGAAACACACCCCGTAAAATTGATTATACTCGCTCCGGCGCCGGTTATAGCGCGGCGCAGTCTACCCAGTGTATAAACGCACCAACACAGCCCCGCATAGACAGACAGACACAGCGAGCGAGAGCACCTGGGTATCTTCGCTCCCTCTCACTTCTCCAATCTGGTCAGGACCACGAGGGACCCCCTAACTTTATTATCGCGCTGCGGTCCGCGCCGCCGCCGCAACAGGCTTGTGGCTTCGCCGCGACTCTCTCCCTCTCTCTCTTCCCCTCGCCGTTCTCTCGCTTGACTATTATATACTCTGCGCTGCTTCCGTTCTATGAGGCATACAATGTATTATATAGACTGTATACGCGACTAACGACTGTTACGCGCATACACGTATACACTCGGTTCTCCCTCTTCTTTCTTGTTATATCCGACTGTCGGAGCGACGAGAGTCGTCGTCCAGTTTGCTGTTTTGACGTCTGCGTGTATAACAATATAGCGTATACACGTGTCATGGCTTTGTACAGCGGGTGCCGAGAATTGTGCGTCCGATAACGACTTAGAAGCCGGCGTCCCGGTACGAATAACTGGGTTAATTAATAATGCCGCGCGCGGGTCGGGGGATGCAACAGCGCGATTCGCTGAAAATAATAATTGTATAAACGTAAAATTAAAAGTGGAAAGGAAACGCTGCGTTGTATTGCGTGTACGTAAGCCTTTTTTTCTAAAAGCATGAAATACGACTTTTCCCCTCACATTTTATCGGAACTGCGTTATAATTAAGCTTCAATACAAATCTTCGTAAATTCGTATATATAATACGTATACATATATATGCATACAGGCACAGGCGGTATACGTATACGTTTATACGCATGTACGAAAGCTGAAATACCGAACGACTACTGCGTCGAATGCCGCTGGAACATTTTGCGAATGTTCGCGCCGTATGCTCTCTCGGATATGGGAGTATAACTGAGGACGTGACGTCATCGATACGGCTGGAGATTTCGTATCGCAAACGCGCAGTATTTTTTTTTTCAACCTTTTTTTATACTCTCCCTCACTCACTTACTCTCTCTCTCTCTCTCTCTCTCTCTCTCTCTCTCTCTCTCTCTCACGCACATATACAGAAAAATATCCGCTGATCGAAGTGATTTCTCTCGCGATACGGGATATTCGTCGATTCTGCGGAAAAAGGGCGTATAATACTTTCATTCATTTTTTTTTCTCGTATTAATTATTATCTCGCGGTGCACACCACAGTCGCGTTAAAATTGGACAAATCAGGGCGCAGAACTCATTAAAAGCGGAATACATTATAAACAACTCGTAACGCAGGCAACAGCTGCGAATAAACAGCCGAATAAACACTGCGAAAAGTCGAGAGCGCGAGAGGGACCCCTGTGTGTCCATATGCACGTACGACGAAACTTTATCATCGCTTGCTCTCTCGCTCTCGCCTCCGAATTTATATATATATGCATAAAATACAAGTGTACATAATATTATACATGCGCGTAATATATCTATATGTATTTCTGCATTACGGGTCGCGCTTGTATCCGCGGGCGCGCGCAATTACAAATATAATTAATAAATAAAAATATGTATGTACGTTGTATGTAGATTCTCCCGCAAAAAAGCTCATTTATCCCTGCCGAGCTTTTATACAGCGCGGCGGCGGCGCAGCGGCGAAGGAAAAACGCAATCTCGATTCATCAATCGAGCGTCTCATTTGCCGCGAAACTTCGTTAAAAAGCGTTATACGACTGGAGCAGTCGCGCGCACAATATTCCACGCACACATATATATATAGCAATATACATAAGTGTATACTGTATGCAATATACACGCGCGCGCGCCGAGCAGAACGTCGCTTAAATCGCCGCGAAATTGTGGCTTTTGTCGTGTGCGCGGCCGCACATACAGCCGACACAAAAGCCGGCCTTTGTGTATTTAAATGTCACTCGGGATTATATTTTGTTTTTTTTTTTTGTTGCCCCTCGGATTTTCCGCTCCAATCGAAAATCCGGCATCGGGCGAACGTTGCGCGCAAGGAAAAAATACGTATACAGCTATATATACGTGCACATGCGCGAAAATTGCCGCTCGATTCGTCCCCGCTTTCCTTTTATTTTCCCGAGAGTTTTCCAGCTGCCGACTCTCTTTCTCTCTCCCTCTACATTTTGATTTCTATTCCAGGCCGGACGGCCCGCCCGCCCCACCGCCGGTAGCTGAATCGAGCTTTCGGGCTTTGTTTCGCGAACGCGCGCGGCAAATTTAAAATATTCACGGATCGCGGCGCTTATATTCTTTCCCCATTATGCGCCGAGCAGAGCGAGGCGCGCGAGTTTCGTCGAATCCCATATATACTCTATAATACACTCTCGGCTCCTGTAATTTCTGTTAGAATTCACGAAGCGCATTTCGCCGTGCCGCAGAGAAAAAATTCTCAGATTTTCATCTGCGCAATATGTGCACGCTGTGCATACAGACTCTCGTCGCGCAGTCGAGATATTCTCCGAATTTATCGCGCGCGCTACGCAAATCCCGAAATAATTGGCTGAAACACACGCCGCGAGGCAGCGACCGTGAGAGCTCGAAAAAAAAATGGAGCAGCAGTAGTATTACGCGGAGAAGGAGAACGTACGCGCGGAATTCGGCCCAGCGTAATGCACAGAGAGAGAGAGAGAGAGAGAGACGACACGTCGTACAATGCAAAGCTACGAGAGTTGCCGAGAGCCGATATAGCCGTGTGTCGCGCGCCTATACCTGTCAGTTGCAAAAATGAGAAGCTGTGCGCGCGTAGAGACTCCACGACTGTATGCTATGCCGCGAATATCGCGTTTCTCGTGTATACACACACGCGTATCCTGCTCTGTTTCTTTATCGAGAGCTTTTCTCTCTTTCTCCCTCTCCTATTCGTATATACACTATATACCGTATTTTTCCACACTGCCGCGCGCAAATGTGAATTACGCGAAATATCTTTGCTCGGGGGGCGGGGGGGGGGGGGGAGTATAGCAAAGGAAGAAAATAGCTGAGAATATTACGCCGAAGCGTTTTTCTCTCTCCCGCGGCCTTATCTTTGGATTCTCTCCAGGCGCATTTCGCATGTGTATTGTGCCATATAACCCGCGCGCGCTTATATGTGTAATACACGCGAGAGAGCTGACTATCGCCGGAAAAGAGCTGGCGGTGTTCGTACAACATCGATGTACAGTATTATATGCGAAAGCGGCGCTGCTCGCTTTCTTTGTGTCGTCCTCCTCCTCCCGTAAAATAAAATTCAGCTTTATTATCATCCGCGTATAATGTGCACAGCCCAGCTATGTATAACTATCCGCAGCGCGTCGTTTTCGCGTATACACTAATGCGCACACGCGATATGTACACAGCCGCTGCAAGTTTGCATCGCCGTCGCTTTAGAGCGAATAAAAGGAATCGCGTCGAGCGCCTCGCCTAATCGCGTATCTATCCGGCAAGACGTGCAGGAAATGAAAGGGAAATGGGATGATTCAATGTGGGTGTGTACACGCCGCATATTCTTCTCCAGGGGGGAAGGGGGGATTGTCTGTTGGTAAAACGTACAGGACGTTTTAAGCCGCGTGTATAACGCGCGGCGCTCGAATCCGGGCATAACTCAATTTGCCCCGCGCGCGCGCTTGTATACGAGGGCCGACGGCTCCTATACATATATACACCTGTACACCCATTACCCATATTATACGAAGCGGGAGGTTATTCGCGGATTTGCTCTCTCTCTATATATGTATATATATATATCTCTCTCGCTAATGGGAGCTCGATAGTCGCGCGATCCGCCCGCCGAGAATTTCCAAGGAGTTCGCGGCGAAAGCTCGTACACATATATATATGTACATATATAACACTATACGCTGGAGTCTGTGCGAATCAATTCGGCGGGCCGCCGATCAGGATTTAAGCGCCCGGGATAATTCCCCGTTAACGAGCTTCTTGCCGCGCGAAAGAGGCGCTCGCTCGCGCGATAACAAAAGAAAACCTCGGGGAAACGTGACTCAACGGCTTAGAGGCAGCCTCGAGAGCGCGAAACGGCCGAATAAACGTGCCCCGGCTGCCGCGGCGCAGCGAGTTACAATCGTTCTCTCTCTCTATATATATATGAGTATACCTATACCCGTACGTGTATGTGTGTGTGTGTGTGCGTTTACGTGTGTATTTTCCCTCGGCGGGTCAAACGAAAATGGCCGGACATTAATCCGGTTCTCTCTGCCCCTCGAGCCGCTGGCGCTGCTGCTGTTGCTCCCGCGCAAATGCGAGCGACACCCACGCGCGCGTGCGAGAGCTATCGCCACAGTGTGTGTAGGAGTATAGCGCACTGCAGGCCTGCAACTGCAACTGCTGCTCGACACACGAACGCGTGATATATATCGCGCGAGGAAAAATGTGTATATAGACGCGGCCTCTGCGCTAGACAGCCGTTAATTTTTCGGTTAACGACGTTATATATATATATAATATATATGGATGGTGCAGATACATAGCTGTTTGTGGGTGTGTATAGATGAGGGTATATATAGAGTAGAGCCGCGACGGTAGTGAGAGCTGTCAGAATCGCCGCTTTCAATTTTGGAAAAGGACTCTGTGTATTTTCCAGACTTGGAAATGTATACGTATATAGATGCAGAGACGCAGAGCAGAGTCGCGCCGTGCACACACAGATTAATTGGCGCAATTAGAGGCGGCGGTAATTGCCGCGGCGTACATCGAGTCGACTTTCTTGCGATTTCTTGATTAACGTTATTTCTCAAGCTCTGTCCTTGACTCCCTCGAGTTTCTTTCGAGCGAGAGAGAGCCCTCTAATTTTCCTGGATCTCGTTTCGCTCCGCAGCAGCAGCAGCAGCAGCCAGCCAGTAGTCGTCGTCGTCGTCGTCATCGGGGTAATTAAAAAACAGGTCAATTGACGTCGACTTACGCGCATAATTACCAAACGGTTCTCGCTCCCGAGCGAGAGAGCCGAAAAGCGACGACGACGAGCTTTCGCCAAAGCTCTCTCGCCTCCGGCCGATGCTGTGTATCATATATCTATATACAATACACAGTCTGTAACGCTATGTATAGACTATACGGACATCAATTTCTTGTTTTTCGCTTCGGAAAATCGCCTGTCCTCCTATTAATTCCTCGCCGTCGATCAAAATACAGATATATGTACATATAGACACTGTACGCTGCAGAGCTGCATCGAAACGTACATCGTTTTACCGAATCGGAAAATTTCGCCGGGACGGCGGCGGCCGTCGGGTGTCTGCAGCTTGGTGTACAAAAAGCGAAGCGCACAATGCGCGCAATCAAACGTTTTATCGACTGCGGCGCATCGATCATCTATATCTCGACGAAAAAAAAACGAGAAAAAAGAAAGAGAGAAGAAGTTATTCAGCTCCGCGAGCCTCCATTAATTTCCAATCGAGCGCAATCATCGCCGAGATAAATGTACTGGGTGTATTATCGACTACTCGCGGTTGTGTATATACGGGAGGGAGAAACATCGCCGCGTATCGGATTACAAAAGAATTGCACGTCCGAAAACTCGCGCAGCAGTTTCGCTTGGACACGACGGCCTCTTAATACATCGCGAAAGGTACACGTGTACTCGCCACTGCTGATCTGCGCGTATATATAAATCTATATGTGTATATACGAGAGCGAGTACGAAAAATCGAAAATACGAAAAATTTCCGCGGCGAACGCACATTTTCTTTTCATCCCTTGTGTTATCTCCTTCAAACAAAGGGAGAGGAAGAGAGAGAAAAAAAGCGTAAGGGGCGGAAAATAAAATTCATCCCGAGGAGGGAGAGGGGAGTGTATACGGAAAATTTCGCTGCATCAACCCGATTTCTGCTTACCATCGAGGGGGGGCAAAGAGACGCCTCGCTCTCCCTGGGGTAAAATCTGTAACTATTACGCGTAATTGCCGGTGATTTTACGCCCGCCCCCCCCCCCCCAAAAAAGGGGCTTGTTTACACCTGCGATTTCGAATTTCTCTCGGCGAAGAATGCGGGAAAAATCTTTCCTCTCTCTATCTCTCTCGGTATGAGAAACAGAGAAATTTATCAGAGAGCCGCCGAAGCGTATCGTATAGTGTAGTATAGGGAGTACACGGCGTGTGCGCGCGCGCGTTGAGAAATTTTCGAAAAACGTCACCGCAGTCAGCAGCTCGATATATACACACCCGACGACGAGGCTTATCTGCGCTGCAGCCCCTACTCGCGTGGGAGTAGACGTATTGCCCGTAGGAGGATCGCTTCGGGACGTGAGTCGCATCGCGAGTCCTATACGTATATCCTATATATATATCGTGTATATATATACTATCCTGGACTTTTTTTTCCCTCTGCGTCGTCGGCGTGTGTTTGCCGGTTGTCGACCTTCGACATCGAAAGGGTTTTAAAAGAGAATATATATATACAGTCTCTCTCTCTCTCTCTCTCTCTCTCTTCTCGGATGTATCGTCTGCCATTACTTCCACCGCAAGAGTTTCGGCAGGAAATGAGCTTTTTATTAGCTGCCGCGAAATTGGCTTCGTCTATACTACCCCGTAATCGAGATCGATGTAAAGAGACACGGCTCTCTCTACTGCGCTCTGCGCAATCCCACACCGTCGCTGCCGCCGCCGCCGTCTCGCGGCGGTAAGATCGGTTTTTCTCTCCGCACCGGCGACGGCTACGGCTATACGACGGCGAAGCTGGCTTTTTACGCTATATATCCCCGCAGTCGAAAAATCGAATGAGTCGTCGTCGTCGTCGTCGCCGCCGTCGAGGATGTTTACATTCCCGGCACGTAACAGGTATATTACGCTCTCCGTTTTCGCTGCGCAGCCGTCGCCGCGTGGCGAATCGGTCGGGAGAGAAACTTTTTTAATCCGTTTAATAAAAACAAATATATATAGCTCTGACGTCGATCGAGCGGATGTATATATGAACGAGCTCGAACGCAGTTTTTCACTCGGGCCGATATGGAAAATCCTCTCGACTGCGCGCTTTTTTCCATTACACGTTGACGCGCGGCCGCGGCATTAAAGACGACGCGTTTTTCGCTCCACTAACGCGATCGCCGCGGAGCTAAATAAAACGGGACGCGTCGTCCCATGGAATCGCTCTCGCCGCAGCGCAGCTCGCCCTCCGTATAACCCCGGGAAATATTGCTTCCTCGAGAGAGAAAAGCGAGAGTCTCTTATACTCGTCTTATTATTTTCGTGATTTACGGTACGCGCGCGCGCGCGCGCGCGGTTCAATTTTAAAATTTTCTAAGATTTTTATCGATAATAGAGTATAAGCTTCTCGATTTTTTCCTCCCCCTCCCCCCTACCCTCTCCCTACCCACCGTCTTTTCTGTCTGCCTGTGTCGCCCGGATATCGGTTTTGTCGGCATATACATTGCAGCACTATCTCTTTCCCCCGCGTCGCATATTGGCGAAATATCGTCTCTCGGATGAGATTTCGCGGAAAAATGAACAATGACGATTTTCGCGTGTATGTGTATGTGTGCAACAGACACACACAGATATACGTCGAGGGAACAAAATTGTATTTTTTTCGATCCTCGATATATTACATACCTTATATATATACGTGTACGCATGAGTCGGCGTGCGTCGTTTTTTCTCGAGCGCATAATATACTCTCCCTCTCGGATTACATATACGCCGCCGCATCTGCATATAATCGAGGAGTCCTGACCGATTTGAAATTGAAATGACTCGTTATATCGTCTCATCTCCACGAATTATCATATACTCTCACACCGTCTGCATAAACCTGTTCCGCCTTAGGCTAGGTAGAAAAGACCGTCATCATTGTGTCTCTTTCACTCCCTTCTCTCTCTCTCTCTTTCTCTCTCTCTCTCTCTCTCTCTCTCTCGTATATATACTCTCCTTTTGTTGACTCATTCTCTGTGTGCCCCTGCCTTATATACATACACTTTGTTATTATTGAATCTTCCAATTTAGCCCTCAGTATATATCACAGTGTAGTAGTCGGCTATATTTATATATATATACGTATATGTATATTACCCTGTATAAATTATGTGGATGTGTAGTTACGAAGTTATATTTCTTACGTCACGATTTCAACTTTTGTAAACCCTGCATCTATTATATACATAGTATACACATCATACGGCTGATTGTCACGAAAACGACGCTTTCTGACGTTCCAATTCCAAAGCGGTTTGTTTGTTGATTAGAGCCAGCGCACAGCGTGTAATTTAACTGCGGAATTAAAATGACTTAACCGCGCATGTTATTGATCCGTATGGCGACGTACAGTTATTAAATAATTATATAATGAATTTTATCGCAAATGTGTTATTACTGCGGTAAACGACATAATGCAATAAGCTTTCTGCGCGAATTGCGCCTATACAAATAACAAACCGATTTCTCAAATAATATACGTACGAAATTTGCAAATGCGCGCATTGTCAACAATTTCGCTTAATCCTCCCGTAATAAAACCGATAAAACGGCCGCAGACTCTCCAAGTGAAACGAGTTTAAATAGAAAAATTAAATTGTACACGAGGGGCGACAGACTCGTTTAAATTTTAACATATTTAAGCGATGAATAATGAGACGCAACGGCGCACAGGTCGGAGTAATGACACGGTAGACTCATGTGTACTGCAAGCGTTTGTACACAGCTTTGAAAGAAGTCATTCAGGATTCAAAATTCCACGTTTTCGCGCGTCGACTGCGCCCGCGTATACTTTGAATGTTATTCACCCGAGAGAAAATTTGTTGCGATACTGTTTCACAGAGTTTTACGCGCTCTAAACATGTGTTTTTCAGCTTTTTAATTAAAACCTGATATTTTTCCGGACAAAGGGATCGTTCGAAAAGTGCCCGAGAAACTTTTTCCCCTCGAAAATACACCTGTATCGATTTCCAAGACAGGATGTATCGATCCAAAAGAGCTGACTCCGCGTAACGTTTAGAAAAAGTACGCGTATCGAAGCAAAATTTCCCAGGTGCATTGCGGAATGGAATTTCAAGCGTTGAATATTGTGTTTCGCCGGAAGGGAAAACGCCGGGCACACGCGCGGTATAATTCTTAATTTGATTGCCGAGCATACGAGTCTATAGACTTATAAATGCGAGAATATTCTTCTCTCCGCGTGTGTGCACAGCGATTAAAAGAGAAACTTTTGGATTTTTCTGAGAATCGATCACAGCTTTTATTCTATCCACACAGAATAACATTCCGACCAACTCGAAAGAATTCCATGCATCTCCGCGTGCATCTCTATAATAATGCATTTGCCGAAACCTTAATTAACACGCCGAGGGCGGAACTTTGCGGCTTTGTATAGCTATTGTGAAACGCGGCGTCGCATATATACAAACCTCACCGACGTCGCGTTCGTCAATTATTAATACACACGTACACACTCGCGCAGACGAAAGGGACGCACATGCAGAAACAGCGAGAGAAATTCCGAACCGCGGGCAAGTTGTCGCACAACTTCCGCGGCTTCAATTATAAGTTCGCCCCTTTGCGTTTCCCGCGGAAAATGTATAAGGCCTCTCTCCCCCTCCCCCACTCTCTCTCTCTCTCTCTCTCTCCTCTCGTAATTACTTAATAAAGTGCGCGCGAGAAATTTTAAACTCTCGCCGCGTGTCCCTCTTCCAGCGAGAATCGTCTCTTCTCTTCTCTTCTCTATATACGAAAACCGCGCGCGTATACACCGAGAGAGAGAGAGAGAGAGAGAGAGAGAGAGAGAAATACAGCGGAAGCCAAGAAACTTTCCGTTTCCCGCCGAGATGTACTGCACTTTATATCAACTTTTAAATTTGAATAATTTCGAACGGATCGCGCGCGCTCGCGGGAGAAAAGTTCCCTCTCGAGACGCTAAACTCCCGAGTGTACATTTGCATCTTTAGCGAAGCTTTTGTAATTTACAGGCCCCCGCGCCGTAAAAGTTGCCGGTATATCAAAAATCAGCCCACCTACGCGCGCGATTCTATATACATGCATGTATACGTGCCTGCACTTTTTCACTCCGTTTACCGCGCGCCGCCGTCTTTCTCTCTCTCTCTCTCTGTCTCTCTTTCCCCGGAGACACACGTGGGCGTGTAAAAATTGAAACGACGGCGACGCTACTCTCGCGCGCCTCTATATCCGTTGATATGCGTACGTGTGTGTGTTGGTATATATATACAGTGCATACGGTATAGGTGTATAGTGTGTACGGTATATAGCACGTACACACACGTCATTAAGCTCAAGAGCATTCCGGACTGGCACGCGAGGAGACCGATGGCCCATTCATTCATTCATCCTCGCGCGCGCGCGCGTTCTGAATAATTTCTCGCTTTTTCGCGAGAGAGACAGAGAGAGCGAGCAGCGCGTGTGTTATATACGCTTCCTATACACATTACACAGGCATACGTACGTCAGCTTGACGGTCTGTGCGATGTGTGTATAGTTTCAGCTCGTTTCGCCTGCAATTTTTATGAAAAAGCTATCCCGGAATTGCGGGACTTTCCTCCTTAAAGGCTCTGCTTGTACATGCTGCGCATCCGAGCGAAGCAGATTCGCAAAAGTTCGCGTACGAGTATATATGCTGTTTGATATGGCGATATTTTTAGATCGTTTTTATTCGCTGGAATTGCGACGGAAGGTATACGGCAGAAAATTGTTTTTTAATCCGTAATACGCGTATCTGCATAAAATTGTTGCACATAATCAGAAACGATATATACCGACCTTTTTCGAGCTTTATAAAAGTGTTTTTGGCTCGAGCCCGATGACTATCGGTGAATAGTGCACCCCGAGAATAGGGGAGGAGGTCTCGGTCCGGCTGATAGAATCGAATCCACGCCTGCCCCTGCTTTCGCGCGCCATTGGGCAAAAATGGGAAGAAAAAAGAAACGAGAGCGCGCCGATAAAGCCACTTCTTGATAAATCGTTTCTCGCCGGTCTCGGGGCTCCTTTTTTCCATCTACATACCTCTCTCTCTCCCTCGCGCTTTCTCGTCGGGAGATCTTTGTCGTACAAATTTTTTTTTCCCCCCCTCCAAAATTTCGCTCGCTCCAGTGCGGGCCTCGCGGAAAAAGAGCATTATTATACCGAGAGGCTCTCAGCGCCTGGACGGCGACGAGGATCGAAGATTTCGAGGTGGCCGCGCGCACGCTCGCTCTTTTCGAGGAAATTAATTCGCGAAATTTTTCGCGCGCCTACATATATACAGCTGCGCGTCGGAAAAGCCGCGCGAGGAACAAAGAAACGGAATGCATTATGCTAAACGCTCCTATACTCGTTGCAAGTTTTAACCGGCGCGGCAAAAGCGCTGCTCCTCCTATAGATATATATGTGTGTACACGCGATATATATATATAACTCTCGTCGGCGCGCAGCTCTCAGCCGCGTATACATAATGCGTATAACGGCTCCGATGATTGATCGCGCGACACACCGGGCTATTAACATATTCGCGAGTGTTTTATAGATAGTCGTCCATCCATCAACGCGCGCGGCGGATTTCCTTTTTATCGGAGAACAATAAACATATAGGATGCCACCTGGCGCGGAGGCGGGGGCTGATAACGAAAAATTTTGCTCTCTTTTTTTATATACATATGCGCGTTCCTATTTTTTTTTTTTTTTCATTATGCACGCGCGCGAGCTCACAGAGCGCTTTAACAATCCATTTATACGACTCTATGTATCTATGTTTCATCAAGCTTTTATATTACACGTTTTACAACTTTTTTTTTGAGAATATACCTATAGCTAGCTCTTTTTTTTACTGCGCTGCTCTCTTTTTCTCTTTCTCTTTTTTTCTCTCTGTCTCTCGTTCATTCTCTTGCTCGCACACTTTTTTTCCACTGGCTTGCGAATAATTAAATTCTCAGAAAATTCAAATTAAAAATTATAATTGAAGATCTCCCATATATAACGCCGCGTCTAAAACTCGCGCGCATATAACGTAAACGTTATTATACATACGCTATTATTTTTAAAGCCCGCGCTTATGGGCGATGCGCGCAATTAAAAGCTTCATGCTGATGCGCCGGCTAAATAAATCAGCGATGATGATCGTTTCGAACTTTTTAATATAGTATATACAGCTCGGAGAGGGAAAATTTCTCAGGGAGCGCGTATAGGCCATATTCACGGGGAGGTGGAGGGGGGTAGTGTGGCTTAACGAGTTTTCACTTTACAATGGCGAGAGGAGGCTGTAGTATATAGGAGCGTTTCCCCGGAAATGGCGGGAAAATTAGCGGCGCTAATTGCTCGGCTATATCGGCCGCACTGCAAATTTCGATGCAGCTCCGGAGCAGCAGCTGCGAATATTATTCCATTCGCCGCAACTGAATATTTCTCAATTTTTCCGCTTCTCTCTCTTTCTCTCTCACTCGCGGCGATTCGCTAATTTTTTTTCTCTCTCTTATTTTTTATTCTCCCGCGCAGCTAGCCCCTCGCGACTTAATTAGATGCCGACGCCGCGTTTCGTCTTTTGAAGTCGTCGTTGAGTTGAGAATAAAAAAGGAGGGGGAGGAAAGAAAAGGAAGGCCGCAAAAAGTAGCTCGCCGGCGTGCGAAATTCACTTTACGACAATAAGAGCCGCGGCCCGGAGCTTATATGAAAATTCCTAGTCGCGCGGCTGGAATATAAAGTCGAAAAGTTTGCGTGTAATCGTCGTGTGGCAACACACGCGCGTCGAAGCCCGTCCCGCTCGACTGTAAACGTGACTCGACGGAGATTTTTCTTACCCCAACCCCCCTAGCGAGAAAAAAAAATCAATGTCGAACGGAGTCTATATCGACGTTTACAGCTGTTGAAAAAAAAAAAAAAATTGCGCGCAGGGACGCGATTATCGTCGTTTCCACGTGTATACACGCACGCGACCGAGCGGGAGGAGCGCAAATGGAGAAAACATCGAGGATCGCTCAGTTGACCGGCGCACGTTCGGCCGAGTTCATAAATCCAAAGTTTGCCCCGCATCCGCGGCGGCGAACTCTATATCTCTCGCGCGCAGAGCCGCCCGCTAACTGATTGGATTACCAAAGACGGATCGTGACTATACAGCGGTAGCGGTGCGGCGGCCCCCCCCCTCCCCCCATAAACTAATGACGAGTCGAGTACACTTTGACTTAATGGATATGCAACCTCTCGAGTAATTGATATCTCTCTCTCTCGCTCGCTCTCTCATCGCGGAGCGAAGTTTTCAGGCGAATGTACACAATTTTTTGGGGAGGGGGTAGGGGGGATATCGAAGTTGGTTGATTATGTACACGGGGAAGACGCTGCGTGGACGAAGTTTCCGCGGATATCGATATCCTTGATGAGAGAGCTTTGAGAAGGATATAACCTGATTTCCAAGAATGTTGGAAAGCAATAGTTTTATTTTGATCGATTGTTCGTTTCGCCGGGGTCAATATACGCTCGAAATTCCAGCCTCGGCCATCGTTATATATACGTCTCGACACTTTTCGACGTGACGATCCGATGTGGAAAATTAAACTTTTATCTCTCGACTGGAAGCAATTTTATATCGCGAATAATCGGAAAAAATTCATACACCCATAACAGCACGACGTTCAATTACTCAGCGCGGGGAATGTATGTGCACATTTTGTGCGAAATAAAATATATCGCGGACACGCTCTCGGCTCAACTCTATAAAAGCCCAGCAGTATGAACAGCGTAAATAATTTCATTCCAAAAACACCTGACAAATAAAAAATCGATAAAGCGCATAACGCGCCCTTACAACCCCCCCAAAACCAACAGAACTGCAGTACATTGTATGCGGGAGGGGGTAAATTAAATTTTCTCCCCCATCCCCGCGCGTCCTCATCTCCGGGGAGAGAATATCAGAGGCAAAACAAATCTCCCGCATAAAGCGCGCGGGAGGGACGACATTAGCACGGGTTATCTTTGAGGCAGCGCGAAAGTCGTATAACACGCAACAGTCGTCCGTCAGCATCAGCCGCGCGGCGGCCAAAAGGCCCATTAACCCTCGAGGGGTTGAGTCGGGGTGGGTAAAGCGGCGGTGGCTAGAGACGGGAGTCGAGAGCAGTTAACTCTCCCGCAGCAGCGGCTAAAAAGTCCAGGGGTGTAAACTTTACGAGGCTGCGAGGCTCCTTAAGTATATAGCGGAGTAGTCCCTCTCTCGCACACGCTGTACGTCTGTCACGCCGTCGCGCTCGAAATTCCTCGATCGTATACGCACTGTCGCGCAGCCCTCGCGTTTACGATGTCTCGAACGCGGCGCTCTCCCGGTAAAACGCTTAATTTGAGCGCGAGAACGCGCGACGACGGTTTCTCGCGACAACTGCGCGTGGGTTATCGCGAAAAATCGTATGGACGCAAATGGGCCGCGGGACAAGCTGTTCTCCCTCGGCGGCGCGCGGCCGTTTTACCGCGAGCGAGAAAACGCGTTTCGTACGTGCGCCCGAGCTAAACAGCGCGGCGCAGAGCCGGGAGAGGAGGAGGCGGGAGAAAAAGGCATTTGCGGCGTGTGCAATACGCCGCTCTCGCCGACAACTGTATCAGCGGGTCGTTTGAGGGCTACGCCCGCCGTTGTTATGCTAATTAGTTGTTTGATTGTTTTTCTCGCGTTTTGTCTCCGCTATATTATACACTGCCGCCGCCACTGGCCGGCTGCGCGCTTATGAATTTTAATACGCGCAAGATATAATTAAAATAACGCTGTGTACTCGGCAGTAGTATGTATAGCGAGACGATGTAACGAAAAGCCATGTGTACCGCGCACTCGAGGACCTGCAGGTTTTTACAACTTGCAGTTGCACTTCGCTTCATTACCAAAGGAAATTCGTGTAATTTCCGAGACGCGTATAATATGTGCGCGCGTGAGTGAGAACGTCGCGCCGAGCAATTATACCCCGGGATGCGCCTGGCTGTATATTTTTAATAACATTACCATTATTTTTAACAACGAAAACTCGCTTTGTTCTCCCACTCGCGATCTCAACTTTCCGTTCGGCATAATAATCGCGCGACGGCGGGCGCGCAAGAGTTCGACGACGAGAAATAAGTTTTCCGGGACTTTGTCGCTAGCGGGTTAAGAGGGGGGGGAGGGGGAGGTCTCCTTATTGATAATTGAATTTAAAAGTGGGCCATTACCGCTGCTCCGAGATTATGATCAAGTAGTCCTTACAGAGTTTAATTGACGTCACTCACTCCCCCCCTCGCGCGAGACTTCGGAGCGAGTCTCTCTCTCTCTCTCTCTCTCTCTCTCTCTGGCTGTGTCGGGAACAATTGAATTTCCTTCAGCTTTGACTTTTTCTCTTATCTCCGTGGCAGTCGCCAGTGCGCAGAGAAATCGTTCTCTTTAAACACACTCTCCGCCTCTCGAAAAAGGGGGACAGGGGAGGGGGCGATAAGCACTGAATAGCGTTTAAGCAAAAGGGAATAGCTGCTATATATTCTATACACACCTTTGCACACAATATAATACACTAGCCAAAGGCAAAGCAGTCGAATTCTATGTATATCGAGAGGAGCCAAAGACAAAGCGAGTCGTCGCACACGCGTATCCTATATACATGTGTACATGGAGACGTTAGAGGAAAAACAATATGTCTCTCTCTCTATCGCAGACTAGCGTACTAACCCGTGAGAGTGAGGCACACAGAGTCGTCGTCGTCGTCGTCGTCGTCGCCGCGCTTGTGTGCAGTGTATTTCGTCGCTAAAGCTCACCTCCGATTCTCGTCGTCCCTCCACTCGAGCTTCTGCTCCCATCCACGCGCAGCTGACGAACGCACGGGCAACGTCAGGCGCGCACCGATGTGAGCCGATAAGCCGAGAGATGCTGGCCTGCGTGTATCCGGCTGAGAGCTTCAAGTCGAAGGCGGTGACGGTGAAGCTGAGGCAGCAGCAGCAGCAGCAGCAACAACAGGAACAACAGCAGCAGCCGCAGCAGCAGCATCACGCCAAGACCGGCTCCAAGAGGAGATCGAAGTTGCTCGCCGTTAAAGAGAGGAACGCGCAGAATGGACAGAGTGTTGCTGCTGCTGTTGGCGGTGGTGGTGGTGGTGGTACGGCTGGCAAAGCCGAGGAGTGTAGGCAGCAGCAGCAGCAGGTAACTACCACTGCCAACAATGAGGTGAGTGAGTCCCTCTCTCTGTGTGCGCAGCTTTGATTGGAACGGCCCGTCTATCTCTCTGTGTATATCGCTGCCTCCGATAATTATCATTCGTGAATTTCTAAAGGTATATGCGCTTGCACACGCTCTTGCCTGCGTGCGCTCTCTCTCTCTCTCTCTCTCTCTCTCTCGGGAGGGATTCAATATTGCCACGCGATAATTAATATGTCTGTTCGGATGGGGGTCAGATATAGGCGATTATGGCCGAGGCCTTTGTGTATGCGCGCTGGGGCATTGCCGATTTTACTTTTAACGTGCGTATATAATAACAATAAAGATTGCCGAGCGTTTAGGTTTTAAGATGTATTTCCGTTGACGCGCGAGGATAACCGAGATGAACAGCGAGAAGAATAAATAATTCACGGTGCAGATCGTAAAATTCGTTCGGGTCGAGAGGCACCACCGACGCGTCTCATTTGTGGCGGCAGTAAAAATCCAGGCGATCGATGAATTTATCGCGCCCCGGTGTTCAACAGAAATTTCCATTCTCCTCGAAGCAAGACAAGCGTTACGTCTCGAACGATCGCACATAAAAATCCGCGGGGAGAGCGAGAGAGAGATCTTACAACTGCAATTTAACGATCGGTATGTGCAGTAGTAGCTCGGCGAGCCGACAGGTGGCGCTTGTCCGCTGGAGCGAACCCGCAAGCGGTGGGAATGACCGGGCGTTCTTTTCAACTTTTCCGCGTATATTGCCGTTCCGATTGGTAATTTTGGCGTTTAACCGATAATTGAACAGCCGGAGACAAGCTTCCTGCGCTTGATTAGACCATTCAACCTCACGTGCATATTCAGCGGCATCTGCTGTACATGGGAATCAAAAGCTGATTATAATGCAGTCGGGCAACAGTGGATTATGCGCTATATCGGGACTTAATCAGATTTACGACATATTATATGCATTGATGGTGCAAATACAGATAGGTAGAGTCTTTTTTTTTCATGTTTTTTTGAATTTTCTATTTCCGAGGTTACGAATTCGTATGTGCACGTAAAAATCGTCAAAAAACTACACCAAAAATAAATGGATCACACTGTCGCTTTCCAGAAGTCTACGAAAACTGTATTTCCGTAAATTATAAAATCTTATCGTACTAATCACCATCGCTCGGAAATACAACCTCAATGAGATTTAAAACTGCGGCAATCGCGCGCGCTCGTTTAAACGAGCGGACAATAAAAACAGAATAAAAGCGTGACAACACGGCCGCGGCATCTCTTCTTTCTTTCCAGATGGGACAGTCAAATTCTAGCCTTCCCTCCCCCGCCACCTCCTCTCTCGGCCCGGACAAAAGTAATCCGTCGCATAATAATAAATCCTCCCCCCTCCCCTCTCCCACTTACCCCGCCAGCAAAAAGAACCGAAAAACCCTCGACTCTGCTGCAGCGTCAGCGAATCTCCGCAGTCTTATAAAACTCTCTCAACTGTACTGCAGTCTCTCCTTCTCCCCAAAAGAAAGAGAGCTGAGAGAGGACGCGCTGACCCGCGGGTATAATTATTTACAAATACACCGCCCGGTCACGTGGCGCGTGTATATTATACATGTTTATAAGCGAGGAGCCGCGTTTTCGAAGGGAAAACCGAGCGGATAGAGGCTTTAGTCCTTGCCGTCCCATCATTTCTTTCCCGATGTTTATGCGATCCCCGATCTTATCGTATTCCGACTCTTTCCGCGCGCTTTTGGTATGTATGTATATATATCTCTCTCTCGTCTCTCGGGCTAAAGTTAAGGAGGCCATTTCCGCCGCTGATTTCCGATGACGAGATGCCGTTTGCGGCGGCTCCGCAGGACATCATCTCCACTTGACTCTTATTTATACGCGACGTGATTATACGTATATTATCACTCGTTTTCTCTCTCGAGAAATCATTGCTCGACTCGATCCGCAGACGACCGCGTGTATTATAGTATATACGTAACGACGAATCAGTGCGACTACACGACAGCTGCTTTGCGAAACGCCATTGATCTCGGGTTAATCTCCAATTACCCGACTGATTCCTCGTTGTTATTATTTGCCTTACTCCGTCTCTCTCTCTCTGTCTCGCTCTCCCCACAGAGAAAACAATTAAGGCCGGACGTCGACTCGCATATACGCTGCCGCGTCGTCTCGTCGGAAGCCTCGCGCATGTGTACGCGAAAGAGAGAAGGGCAAACAATTTCCAGCGCGCGACGGCGGCGTCTTCGCGCGCGAGGCTTCGAGTCGCGCGCCAAGGGGGGAAAGAAAGGTAAGCTGAAGAAACGCGTGTCTCGCCCCTGGAATTTTAACAAATTTTTCTTTGCGCGCTTAATCGAGTGCGCGGCGCTAACCCCTATATATATATGTACTCGAGAACGGAGTCTCACGGCGGATGGAAAGCCATCGTCGCCTATATATATAATGGAGAGGGAGAGACGCGTTAGCAAAGCCATATACACCCTCCTCCCCGTCGCGGAGAGCTGCAAAGCGAAAACGGATTCTCTTGGCAAACTCCGCCGGGGAAATTGATTCACGCGCACGCGTGTACACGCTTACGTAATACACTCTTTGTGTTAGCGGCTCGTATATACGTATGTATATAGTGATTGTACGTGTATATATATTATATCGTCTCGTGAGTGAAGTTCCTCTGCTTTCGAGGTACACACGTCTATATATACGTGTACGCGTATAGTTTGATGCGACTATTGCGTTCTCGGGGAGGTAAGGAGAGAAGAGGGAAGACACATTGTCGGCGGAACAAATACTTTTAAACTTTTTTTTCTCTGTACACAGTACGCGCGCGTATATACGCCTGCTGCTGTCCTATATGTATAGAGCGCAGCAGCAGGAGAGGATAGACATAATATTAAATCGATGAATTTCCTTTGATAAAGCCCGGAGCTGTTTTAACAGCCCTTATATAGCCCATTCGCCGCGACGGCGATGAAGCCTCACTTTCCAAGGAAAGTTCTTTGTCGGAGGGGCGGGAGGGGTACAGTTTCAAAAGCTTTATACATATATTCATACAAAGCTTAACTCAACTCGTAAAGTTTAATTGTGACCTATACACGCGTACGTAATGAAATTCCCTCTTATTGTGCAATGAGTCTCTGCGAATCGTGGCAGTGCGCGAGCCTCGATTCGCATTAATAATTCCCCCGGCGGCTCTTGAATTATTTCGGCCCGACTCTCCTCCGGGGGGGGGAGAGAGACGCGTTGAAAAACGTACGTAAAAGGACGACAAAACACCGACTTCCTATAGTCCCCCGATCTATATATAGGTATATACTATACGTAGGTATATATATATATTGGAGCTAATAAAACCGGGGCAAAGAAGAAGAGGAAGAAGAAGAAGAAGAAGAAGAAGAAGTGGAAGAAGCTCCTCAATCGCGAGACGGCTAATTCCCGAAGGCGCGGCTTCGGGAACAAAGACGCGAGGCGGAAAGAAAGGATGAAGCTATAGGTTTTATATATAGAACAAGAAGTCGTCGCATACACGATAAGCTTCCTGGATTAATTTCTCGCTCTTTTTGTCGTGAGCCGGAGCTGCGGTGTGGCCGATTAAAAATAATTCGCGAGAGGGTGTATAACGTAAGACTCCGTGCGATTTGTACTTGTTTCACTTTTTTTTCTGCTTTTTTTTTAATCGGTATTGTTTACAGTTCGATAGATTATTGGAAATTGCCTGGAGCGCGTGTTAATTTTAATGGGAAAAAATTTGCGGTATAATACATCGTATTAGCTTATGTTGCGGCATGAAATTTTTAACGTACAAGAGAACGATTGAAATAAAAATATCGTCGCTTGCGCGCGCGCGTTCCGCTAATTTTCATCGAACTTGAGCGCATTAAAAAAAATTATTTCTATACAGCTGCGTATTATTACGTTTATATTGCACGCACAAGCGCGCGATCGCTATTATGCGCGCGGAGCGAAATCTCTAGCAGTTATAAATTTGCATGAAAGCCTTGTAGAAAATTTGCATAAAGTGCGTCGATTACGCGGGATTTAATAAAAGGATTAGATTTTAAAACCGTGTAAAATGGTACGGTAAATCCATCCGGTTATATTCTATTGAAGTTCGCTCGCTCATTATCCGACTCGCTCTTTGAAGAGCACTATATATAAACGCCCATATACCTATATAACAGAATCGAGAATTTCCCACTGATAGAGCGTACATTTCAAAAATATCGAACAACATAATGCGTAAATTATATTCCCCTCCGCAGCGACGACTACAACAGCTTAGCAGCTGTTTTTCCAATTGAGATTTTCAAATTTGGCCAATTCCGCTCGGAACTTCTACTCTTTCTCTCTCTCTCTCTCCTCTCTATCGCCAGAGGAATCCAATCAACGCTCGAACAAAGCTAAAAACGAAGCGATTGCCTCCTCGAAAAAATCCTCGATCTCAGAGAGCGAAACAATCAATGCCGCCTATGTTCTTCTCTCTCTCTCTCTCTCGCTCGCTCGCTCGCGCAATCAGTCTGACCAACAGCAACAGCAACGTTTACCCAATCATCCCGTGCGCTGATCCCTGATGAATCCACTCGTCGCTCTACAGAGCGAGCGAGCGAGAGAGAGAGAGAGCGAGAGAAATCCGTAAGAGCGGAAATGAATTCGCGAGCGCGAATCAATCATCGCGGCATCTTGACATTCGATTCCTTCTCTGTGTGTATGTATACCTCTCGACGAGCGAGCGAGAGAGAGAGAGAGAGATAGTACAGCGCGCTACATCTGCTAATTCGGACTGCGGCTGGTCGGATTAATTTCCTGCGGAGGCCGTCCTCTCTCTCTCGCTCTCTGCGTCTCTCCCCGCGATGCGGTCGCTATATCTCTTATTTTCCTTTATTTTCTCTTGCTGCGCGCGCATCGCCGACGTGCGTTAATCACACGGTTAATGCAGCGGCCGAGCAATGGGATATGACGTCGAGAGAGAGGAGAGCGAGAGCAGTGGTAAACTACGCGTTCAGTCGGACGAATCAATGCTTCGGAAACGCTTGGCTGGACAAAATCGACATGTGTATATATATATCGCAAGGAGCGATAGCCGCAATTAACGCCTCAGGAGAGAGAGAGCGGGGGAGAGCTATCTCGGCTCTCTCTTGCCTGTATACGTAGCTGTACATAGATCAGGTCGAGTTTTCATCCGGAAAAATCGCGCCGAGCCTGAGGCGACCTTTTTTTTATACACTACACTATACTCGCCCGCAGTAACGCGTCTATACAGCCGCACTGCTGCGCTTTTTATTTTTCAGTAGTACAGTCTCTCTCCGCGTGCAGAAGCGATTATACGATGTCGTTTGCTTATTCATCGACCCGTCTGTGTGTGTGCTGCCCACCCGCGCGATCGATACACACCTCGACCTTGAGGCAAAAAAAAAAGAAAGCTCCGACGCGCTTTCCTCTACATAAGCTCCTCGCGCGCCGGAATGAGCAATCCGCGGTTTATTTCGCGGGGCGGACGACTCTCGTAAAAAAAAAGTTTTCCTTCGTATACACACACACGCGCGTACAGCGCGTGCACGAGGTATATAATAATACACTACTGCGGCGGCGAGTTGATAGATTTTCCTTGAATGGCATCGTCCGCGGGCGTCGTTAAAGCGCGCGGCGCGCGAGAGCGACTATACGTGATTTATAGAAAAGCGTAAAGGCGAAATATTATCCAGGGATAGAGGTGGAGAGGGCGAGAGAGAGAGAGAGAGAGAGAAAAAAGGGGGAGAAGGAGGAGCTCGCTTAATAGCAGCGGTTTTCGGAAAGCACCTGTCCCGATCGTAAAGACGCGCACCGCGCGCGTGTACGCCGGATTTACATCCATAAATCGAGAGCCCGAGAGGTGAAAAACTGAAGGAGGGAGAGAGCCAGGAAAGGGGGAGGGGGAGAGATTTACGCCTCTGCGATTGCCGACGATCCACAGCAGCAGCGTATACGTACGTACAGAAGAGGACGAGAGAGGCGAACAATGTCGTCCTTTGATCTCGTTATACTCTCGCTCTCTCTCTCTCTCTCTCTCTCTCTCTCTCTCTCTGTGGCGATCCGACGATAATTAACGAGCGCGCGCAGATCGGACCGCGGCGGCGCTTAAAATAACGCTAATTACTGTCATACGAGAGCTGTAAAGTCTTGCCGCTTGCCGCTCCCGTATACGTGTGTACACGTACGCTTGCGTACACGCATTTGCGCGTGCGGCGTTTGTGTATATATACGTCGGAGCGAGAGCGCGAGGCGCACGTGGAGAGTTTTGCCCGTCGCGTCCAAGGCCACATGCCATAGGCTCACTCGCGGCGGTGTACACACACACACTGTCTCGGTCTCTCGCTGCTGTGAGGCCCTTCGAATTCCATCGGGAGTAGGCTCTTTTGTGCGACCTTTGTCTTCCGCGCGAGCTGTCGAGAGAGAGAGAGAGAGAGAGATTCTCCGAGCGCCTATACCCGGGAATTTCAGGAGGAAAACGTTGGCCGTGAGCGTGTACACGAGTTTCGTGCCTTTTTTTCTCTTATAGTGTCCCATGGAAATCGAGTGGATTCGGTGTACGTATAGTATTTCTCTGTGAGGAAGGCTGTGGTCGTGGGTGTGTATTGTCTGGGATGAGATTGTGTGCTCTCGACTGCGCTGCCGTTTTTAAATTTCGTTCACTTTATTACTCAGCGTTGTGTGCATTCTTGATGCGAAAGCCCGTCGACAGGAGTGTTTCGGAAAAAATTTACGAGTCCGAAATACAAAAAAAAAAAAAAAATTCCGCTCGCTCGTCGCTTCTGAAAATTTTATTGCAAATGCGAATTGCAAAGAAAACAACACAAAATCCAAGAAAGCCGCGGCAATTTTCATTTCTGCGATAATTTCCTCGCCGTCTCTAACGAGTGCGAAGTGCACATCCTACACATACATACCAGCCCGCGAACATAATCCTCGTCACACTGCGGCAAATGCCTGCTGTTCGCGTCGCGCGGCGACGACGATTTGTGCCGGTGCTTTATTTGCGCTTGAAAATTCCTGAGGTCGCAACTGGATCTATATACACGCGGAAAAAAGCTGTGCATGAGAGGCGCGCGATCGATTTTCGCCGCAGCGCGGCAGTATACCATCGCACAGTGTCTCGCGCGTGCGAGCTGGAAAATTGAAATCTTAACCGGGGCGAGGGGGAGGCTTCTCTGAAAAATGTCGTTGCACTCGCTGCGGCGGCGTCGGCTGCAGCGAATAAGCCGCAAGAAAGCATCGGAGTAATGAGGACTGTTAAGCCGAGCGCGGGATACATACGAGCGTGTAATTATACCGCTGAAATTTCGAATCTCAATAAAACGGAGTGCCGGAGTTGTCTGCTCGCCGTATACGAGACAACGACTCTTCTCAAGCGCCAAGGTCGCGGTCTCTCGCGTGCGTTATAGTTAATTCCTCCCGTACGTATGTATCGTGTATCGCTGTGTATTACCGCGTGTGTATATACGTATATACATGGCAAGTATAGTCGCAGAGAGATACTCATGCACGTACGTATACTCGGCTTAATGTGGAACTGCTCGAGATATTGGCTCGCTCTCTCTTGGGCACGATCGCGATTGTTCGAGACGGAAATTACGAGCCGATCGAGAGAGAGAGAGAGAGATAGAGAGGCACGAAAGAACGGATTGACAGAGACTCGAGCTCGAGCTGGATTGACGCAATTATCAGTCGAGGTTTTCGAGCTTCAATTAAACGCGGAGCCTCGCGTGCGCGCGCGATGCTTCCTTTTTTTTCGTCTCTTGATTAACCGATGTGTATATGCAGTGGCCTCGAAGCCGTATACGTATATACATGTTTTTTTTAAATATGATCGAATTTTCAATTAGTCTTGCAATGAACCTGCTGCTGAATTAATGCTATCATTTTTGCTTGCCACTATATCTATTTTGATTTGAAGCAGACACAATGCTCCCGATACCGTCCTGAATATCAAATGCGGATTTTCGTATTAAAAAATAAAAAAGAAACAAAAAGAAAATACGAGCCACTAAGATTTAAAGCAGACTTTTACATATTCAAACACGAGATGCATAAAAGTCCCCGAAAAATAATACGGTATTTCGCATACACGTTAAATCTACCTCTCTCTCTCTCTCTCGTCGATCGCAATACAAATCCAACGAGCGGTTCGCCAGAGCAATCCGTCGATGCTCTCTCCAAACCTCATAAAATATTAATCACCAGCGGCCAATGTATATAGCTGTCTCTAATGACGTCCCCCCACCCCCATCATCTCTCGCGCAGCAAATGAAATCGAAATTCTCGTTCAGTTTCTCTCTCTCTCTCTCTCTCGCTCACAATGACAAATTCATACGGCGACGATTGCGCGTGACTCTCATAACCGTACATTTAGCTCCCGCGATAGTCCGCGAGAGAGCATAGGCCGCATATAATGAAAATTCGTATACGCTCGCTCGCTATTCATTAGGAGCCGCGACGACCGCAGACTCGGCTTTCGTCCGCGATGCGTTTCTCCCTCTCTCGTTTTACGCGCGTTATATACGCGTATCTCTCTCTCTCTCTCGCTCTTGGCGCGGGCTTTGTGCGCGAATTATTTACGCGGCCGCAAACTTGAATGAGAAGACGAGCCGCGCGAGTATATGTGTATAGTGTTTATACGCGGAAATCTCTTTAGAATAATACGGCGAATATATAAGTACACACTCAAGACGCTGCGCCTTATCGCGTTGTATGTTCTGGGCTGGTGGAAGGGAAGGGAGAGTCTGAGTTGAAAGTTAAGGGAGGATCCGAGGCTAGGGGGTAACGATATTTTTTTTCTTAGATATGATAGGACGTAATTTCGTTTATGTGCGAAATAACTTTGGCAACTCTTGCAGTTTCTAATCCCGCAAGATTTACTCTTCTAACGTAATTATGAAATATAATTTCGATTCTATACTGGAATAAAGGAGCCGCTAAACCCCAAGAAACGAAACATTACGAAAATCGACTCTCCTCAGATAACACCGATTTCAAAGAGATTTCAAAGAGAGTCGAGTTTTTTTCTATCCCTTTGTGCGCGTATGAACTTCGGAAGCTTTAGTGCTAAAACGGAGGCGCGCCGGAGAAAATCGATGCGCGATACTTATAATGCATCCCGGCAACATATTTACACCCTCGAGGCGGAAAAGTTGCGATGTGTGTGTGTGTGTTTTCATGAATTTTAAAACTGTTTGCGGCGCGTCTTTTTCTTCCATACAGCCTTTGCACACACACTCACACACACACGCGTCTCCGGCAAAATGACTTTTATGCTAATGAAGTGCCGCTTTTGCTTCTGCCACTTCTTCGTCGACTTCTTACGTGCAGACGAAGCTTCTCTCGTCGCGAGCTTTTTTGCCGATCTTTTGGTCCGCGTATTGTTCGCTTCGTTATACTGTGTATACACGTATAAGCGAGAGCAGAGCGCGCTTCCTTTTTTTCTCTTTCATCTCCGATATTTCGCCGGACAAAAGTATATGCGCGCATTAATGAGCTCTCCCGAGACGCTATAGACTGTTATATGGCGCGGGAATTAAAACGTGTGCTCGCGCGAGTGTACATAAACAGCTGAGCAAATGAAACAGCGCGTGTTTGCGCGAGCGTGATTAATATAGTGCGCGCTCGATGTATTTTTTCAAAGAGCCCAGATGAGCCGGAGCTTGCGATGGAATCGCGGACTTGTTTGCGCAGCAGAGTATTCGTTTTCTCTGCGCGATGTGTATGCGCGCGCGCGCGCGCAGTGTAATTGACGTACGAATAGGTGTATTTACTCTTATTTTATAAAAGCTGTATTATTGCGCGCCTCTATACCGAGCGAGCCGAGAGCGAGCGAGATATAAATCAACGACGCGATATATTCAATGTGTCTTTCTGAAAGTACAGTCGTGTTGCTTGAAATCGTCGATAAATTAATGGATCGATCGATGCTGGATTATTTCTGGTGTGGGAAATTTCCCAGTATCATAACTCGACCGGACTCTAAATACGTTCTTTGGATTTCGAAAATCTAATGTCGACGCATAATCTAAGTCTCCGGGTAATATGGTAACTTAAGGAATTACTTTTAAAACCCCGCGGCGATAGAATTAAAAAGTCGTTGAGGATTACGGACTCTTAAAATTAACGTCGTATCCTCCCAGCAGCTTATGATATTCCTTAATGAAACGGTAATTTTCCACTGGAATCTTTTAATAATCCATAAGGCGTCTATAAATAAAAAAAATTCCAAAAATTCGACATTAGAAAACAATCTGTGATCCCCCCCAAATTTTTTCCCATATTTAAAAGCCATTCTCACTGCCCCCCCCCCCCTCCCGGCCCCTCTCAAGACTCTCCCAGCGTCATCGCGCCTCGATACACGAGCGGATACACATCCCCCTCCGAAATTCCCGGCGTAATTAGCCCCGGGAGTAGCCCCTTGCCCGAATACTCGCCCGGAATGCGTATCTCCTCGTCGCCCACCCCCTTCTCGGCCACGCGCGTGTATATAGAGCGGAAGCAAAAAAAAAAAAAAAATTGTCCCTCGGAATTCAGCTAACGTCCCGACTCTCTCTGTTTCAGTTACCAGTGGGCGGGGGCGGTGCCGTGCTGGTGCTCAGCGAACTTGAAAGCATGGCGGCGCGGCAGCAGCGGGAAATCGCCCAGCAGCGCCGTCTCCTCGAGCAGCGCGAGGCCCGGCTCGCCGTCCTCCGAGGCGCTCAGGTTGGTACACCTTCTCTCTTTTTTTTTTTCATTACCATTAACCGTCATTCCTTTTTATTGCTATTATCATTACAGTTTTTTTTTCTCTCGCCCGCGTTATACACTCCGCGCTTTTGACGCTATCCTCGGGGGCTTCCGCAGCTTCCTTTTTTTTCGCTCGCTCGCGTTACCTTCCGGCTATCGGCTTACGCGCGCGAGACTCCTCGTAATGGACACTCGACGCGACGCGCGGCTTAGGAGCGAGGATGCGCTCGTTGCGCTTCTGGGCTGCTATTCTTCTTCTGGTTCTTTTTTTCTCTCTCGCTCAGAAGAGGAGATGAGGGAGATTTTCTTTGCGAGGCGATGATACTCTGCGTAAAGGCCTTTTAGAGGATGCAATCTTGGGACGAGGGGGAGAGACGGGGGGGGGGCAGGTTTTGTGGAACGGGTAGGAAGTGCTGTGTAATGTAAATTTGTCGGGGATTGTGTTTAAAACTATGTTGTTTTAATGCTGCGGGCTTAATACTAGAATTTCCTTTATTACGAAGGGCCAGGGAAGCATCGTCCAGACGGCTGTTTTGCATTCGCTATTTTTGATACTTGGAGAAGATATATGTAACGCGTGGATGTATATACCGGTTATATGTTCATTAAATTAAAGTTGAATTTAATTACGATTACAAATTATTAATTTAATGAGATGCTACATATATTCAGTCATAATTATACAGCCAGAAATTTGAATCTCTCAATTGCGCTCAATCTCGAGATTTTTTTTGAAGCGTGTACACCAAATAATTCACGCGAGCGTCGAAAAAAAAGAACAGAAAATTTTTCTCTCTCCCAACGCATTATTACATCCTCTCGAAAACAATGGGGGGGTCGAGAGAGGGGGGAGACGATATCGCGGCGCGGCAAAAGAAATTTACGCACAAAACTCTCCCATGCGCACAATTCCCGGACTTTTACAACGAAAATCTCAGCTTGCCGGCGTCTATACACACGAAAATCGGAGACAATGCCTCGTTTACGGGCCGCGAGAGAGTCATGAAAGTATCGGGGCCGTTAAACTTTGTCGTCAATATTTATAGGCTTATAAATAATTAGCCTCTCTCGCGCGCGCAAGCGCAAAATCTAAACTTGATTCTCTGTCTCGCACAGAGTCTCGCGCGGGCAACGCGGATTTTTAAACAAACATAAACAGGTTCGTGTGTGCGCCACTGCGCTCATACATGATATATTTTCCATTAAATAGCTCCGGCCATTAAATTAACATATTACCACAGACGAGAGAGGGAGAGAGAGAGAGAGAGAGAGGTATGCCGCATTTATATACCTTCTGGAATTTTACTTTCGAACGATATATCACGGGGACGGGGTCGGACCCTGATTTATTTCCGTTTTAATAATTATGAACTTTACGGCGATGCTGGACACGCGCTACATACATACATAGTACACACACACACACGTATAGCGCTATAGCGCGTATTATAAAACTTTCCCGCTAAATCAAGAGTGTATAACCGCTTCTTTCGTACGTAGTCGCGCGAAAAAGAGCGAGAGCTGGACTTTTTTCTGGTTTTTCCAAAAAAAAAAAAAAAAAAAACAGAAGAAAAAGAAAAAATTTTTCCCAACTAATTGGACGCGACTGCGACTATATACACTACACTGCGACAAACGCAAAAAGGGGGGGTGTGTTCCGGCTTGTGCTTCGTACGAGCGAGGAAGTACACGCGAATGAATCAGAGAAAACGTGCGCCGTCTCTGCCGCTTTGGCGATATAAGGCGCGCGAAAAGCGTGGGAAAAGAAAAGTTCCTTTAACACACACACACACAGCACCGCCACCACCCCGACGAATGACTTCTTTTACTTAGTCCGGTGATTTACACTTTGACCCTCTTTTTCCTCCGCGAGAGAGAGAGAGAGAAAGTATATACACGACTTTTACGAGCTTTCGAAAATCCGATTTACCGGCGAACTTCGTCTTAGCTGCGCGCTTTTTATTTTCATAATTTTTTCTCATATACGCGCCGAGCGCAGACCCCTACACGCGTGTAAGGCCGGAGAGAAAAAAGTGTCGCTTTTTCACACCGCGAGAGACAAGAGACAGACAGCGAGAGAGAAATGAAGGAGAAGAGAGAAGCTTTGATCCTCGAGAGCTAACGAGGCTCACGTTGCGCGCAGGTATATACGTCATACGCATACGTATAGTACGCGCGCGCAGTTTGAAATTTAACAGCCGTGAAGCTCGCGTCGAAATATATACCTCTCATTGTGTCCAACGTGCGCAGGAGAGAGAGAGCCACTTCCTCTCTTTCTCTCGCCGGAATTTCGCGCTGCAGATATAATGCGCCCGGGTCATAAGCGTCGGCATCGAGCTAATCTCTCGCCGCGGTGTAGTCGGCGATAACCGCGGGATGCATTCAAGACACGCGGCGGGAGATCGAGAGAGAGGGAGAATTGGAGAAAGACACGCGAGCATAAGAGGGAGAAAGCGGGAAATTGCGCGACCGCCGGATTAGAAGCGTAATTTCTAATTCTCTCGCTCACGAGGTTGGCTCCTCCTCGCGTCGTCTAATTCGCGAGAATTGGATCCGCAGCTGAAATTCGCTGGCGAGTCGAAAAGTTTGATTGAGCTTAATGTGGCCGGGGTGTGCTTCTCGATATAAATAAGAAGAGTCGTTTGGAGCTGGGAAATTCGCTCTCGCGAAGTTCGTTTGTATGCGTAGTGCAATTAATTTAATTAAGTGATGCTTCGCGCTTTTGATATGTGCATCGTGTGGTATGCGTGGATATATGTTGCGCTTCGTCGTGTTGTCGCACCTCTTAAATCGTGTCTAGGTATTATAATTGCAAACGTAACCGATTGAGTGAACATAAAAATTCAGCCTTTAATTTACATGCGGTTGTAGTTACGGCCCGATCGTCATTATAAACGATAACGGTAAATTCAATTATTTAAGCGTAGCTATTTCTAGGACATACAAACGTCGTACGCTTTACGAGACGTATATAGGTTTATTACAATCGAACAGGCGTATATATACACCCCAAATTTGGTACTATATATAATATCCACCGTTACGAATGGTGCTGCGTCCGCGAAACCCACCGCGAGCCATTCTCCGCGCTCCGCCCGTGAAAATTTAAAAAACCGAATTAAACGAGAAGGAGTAGTACGAGAACGAGTGCTGCAACAATAGACGTTGAAAAGTGAATTTTAATAAAGCAAAAGCTCCTCCTCTCTTTATGCTCCCGTTACACAAAAGGAGACTTCGTTTTCATTCGCATAGAGCATAATGAAACTATGTCTACCGCTCAAAAGAACACTGTTTCTCCCCCCCCCCCTTCCCACCCACCTCCTCCTTCCCCTTTTCGCTTCAGAGCAGAACAACAGTTATTACTCAAAACACAATATTACTTAGCTCTCCGGCTGCGGCTCTTCTTTTCTCTCTCTCTCTCGTTCCCCACGCGTCTCTGTCTTCCGAAAAAAAAGGCGCGCACGGAAAAAACGACGCGCGCAGCCCGGGCAAAAGCGGACAAAATGAACTTTGCCGCAGCGGCGCGGAGTAGCGCCGCGCGCGCGCTGCAAACAATTCCGAAAAAAATAATAGCCCCTCCGCAATTCAGCGAGCTCTCTCCCCCGACGACTGCGCCGACGACGACACCGTGATAAAACTCGCGAAATTGCGGCGTAAAAGGCCCCCGACAATTAAACGTTAGCAATTCCCCCTGCAGCCTCGGCGCTCCCCGCGACGAGAATAGAAGCGGGAAAATCTTGCCGGCGCTCTGCGTTGTAAAAGTGCAGCGACCTTATAACACGTCCCCGCGAGCGTATATATATACGTGCGGGACTCTCGATGCGCAAAGGCGCGAGCGTGTATAATAAAAAAAAAAACGCGAATGAAAAGACTCCTCTCGTCTCGCGCGTCTCGCCTCCGTGTAAAAAGGAAAACTTCTATCCTCCTCGCCGCCGTCCTCTGCAGCCGTCTCTCTCTCTTTAGCGTCGCGACTCCGCGCGGGGCTTTACGACTCATCCCGCGCGCGCGCGCGCATGTGTGGAACATTTATTGAACTGCGGATATTACGGGACGCGAGTGCGCTTTTTGCAGCCGCGATCTCGTTACGCTCTGTACACTATTTTTCTGCCGCTCGCGCTCGGCCGCTTTTTACGAAATGTCATATTTCACTGTCGGAGAGCTGTATATATACCGCCGCGCGCAGACGAAGCGAGATGAGCTTTCTTTTTCGGTCGACGCGTGCGCGTACGTGTGTGTACGTAGCCGGGAGTTTGAAAAGCTTACGCGCGGCAATTATTGCCGGGAGTGTATTATTTCTCGAAGCGCGAGTGCACTCCGTGGAAAGATAGTCTCGTCGTACGTGATGTGTGCGTGTACGTATGGACAAGCCGAGAGTGACGTGATAGGAGAAAAAAGTCGGCGGAACGGCGACGTTTACTTTATTTCCAAGTTCAATTAGTTGGATCTCAAATCGAGAGGCGGAAATACGCGAAAGAGTATATAGCTTTTAATGGGATCGACGCAGCAGCAGCAGTAGCGCCGCCATACAAAACCAACAAGAAGTAATTAAGACTTTTCAGATCTCATCTTGCGGATAGCCTCTCCTGCTCCTCTCTTTTCTGCTGTTTTAACTTTTGCGACGATTTCTTTCTCTTTCTCTCGTTCTCCTATCTGCCGCTACTACTATACCGCTACACTTTTATTCCGCCTTTATGTTTCTAGTCTCGGCAGACCATAGCCGAGGCGGCCCGACAAACGCACACTATGGCTAATTGCGAGGCCGGGACAAAAAACAACGCCGCTCGTTTTTCCCTTGCGCAATCCCGGTAGAAAGTTGACTTGCATTTTTTCGCTGCCGTCCACGGCGGCGACGACGCCGGAGCGTGCAGTGTGACGTTCTCAAAATTAACCATAACAATTAGCCAGAATATTGCTCTCGCGCTTTTTCTCTCGTTCTCTCACGCGCACCTCACCGGGGGAGGAGAGCCAAGATTGCGTATTTTACTTATATATTTTTCGACGCTCGCACGAGTAGCCAGCGGGAGAGCAGAAGATTGAAATTTCGCGGCAAAAACTTGAGTAGAGCGCCGGTTGTGCGGTGGGGGTCGTAAAGCGCGATTTTCAGGCACGTTCCGCGCATTATTTCCTGTTAGATTGAAATTCGAGCGCGTTTTCGATTTTTTCTTCGCAGCGACGTCCCCACAAGTTTTCCCATTCGACTGTCTCTGTCGCGAGCGAGACGCGTTTCCCTTAATGGCGCTCTGGAGGAATTTGTCGACGCTTTCGGCTGCTCGCGGAAAAGCTGGGAAAAATCCGCGGCGAGACGCACTTTATTTCCGGCCTGGAAATATATTTCGACAAAGAAAATTACGCGAACTTGCGCGGGGTGGCGCAAGTCGCGCGGGGAATAAGTACACTCTTTAGATTCCGGCAAAGTTTTCCACGCCCGGCCATGAGAAATATAGGAAATTGCCGCAGCAGTCGCCGTTGAGTTGATACTCCGGTTTCATTGACTTATTCCTCTACTTAACATAAATTTACCCCCCCCCCCCTCTTCCCAGAGAACTTCTTTGCTATAAGATTTCAAATTATGAGGTTACGAATTTAAATTTCGTTTACACTTTCTTTTTTTCGCTCTCTCTCTCGCTCACTTCTTCCGCTCCGCAGAGAACTTCGAGAAAATAAAAATTGGACTTTAGGACAGTGGAAAGCAACGCGAAGCCTCATGCATTTAATAATGAGCTTCGGTCGTCGCGGCGTTTCACTACCTGCGACGATTTTTCTAATGCAAGAATACGCCGCTGCGACTACGCGCGCAAATGCTTTTTCCTTATATGTTTTCGACCTAGAAACAGATTGGACTTTTCGACATATATACGCGCGCTTCGTACGAACTGTCAATATTTTAATTTTTACGTCTGCTTTTTAAAACGCGCGTCGTCCGAGAGTGCATTTTATAATTGAAAATTTTCCGTTTTAGAGGTTGACATACGCGAGCGAGTGTGTGTATATGGGAGAAGCAAAAGTAGATCAGTACGAGAATATAAAATTATTATTACCCTCCATAAATGACAAGCAATAATTAATTTGTATCGGCATAACAAACCATTATAGAAATTTCCTATTAGCCATTACTGCCCACTCGCGGATTAATGACGATTCAATAATTTTCCAACGTATCGGCGTGTTTCCGTTTAATTAGAGAGCTCTGCAATTTAAATAACGGCGTATCAAAATTTCACAACCGTTGCGCCGCGCATAATTAGATTAAGCATTCATATTATTAAAACGCACGCGATAAAAGAGGCACGTCAATGATCATTCAATTACATCATCGATACTTTCATTTGTAATTATTAACGCTAGAATATGCGTTTCCTTGTATACGTATACAATTAAAATCAAATTTCCATCGCTGGGCAAATTACCAGACAGCGCCGAGAAAGAGAGAGAGAGATAGATCTCGAGACACAAAGAGAAAAACCAAGTAATAGTCATCTCATCCAACGGACAACAAAAGCACCCACTCCGCAATTCTCACTCGGCATAGAAATCATTTCCGATCGCGCGCCGACCGTCTTTCTCTCTCTCTCTCTCTCTCTCTCTTCCACGAATCATCGACCTCCTCCTCTCCCTCGCCTTTCCACAGGGCAAAATATCGCGCTGGTCTCTCTCTCTCTCTCTCTCCCTATCTCCTCCTGATATCTAAATTGACATCTCTCGCGAAGCAGCCCTTTGACCCGCAAGAACAGCGTCTCTTCCTCAGCCCGGAGGGTCTCTCCTCTTTCTCTTTCTCTTTCTCTTCCTCTCTCGCCGCATTGTGTGGTCCCGAAGAGAGTCATTACGATAATTAACCGAGCGAGCGAGCACTCGCCAGCGTCATTACGTATGTATCTCTTCCTTATACCATCCCGAGGCGTCTTCTCCGCGTCCGTGTCTGTGTATGTGTGTATACGCGAAGGACATTATTATACGTGGACTCACGCAGGGGCTTTTTCTCCCCTCCTCCTCCTCCTCCTCCTCCTCCTTTTTTCGTCCTCGCGGCCGCGGCGCTATAACGTCGCAGGAAATGGTGATGGGCTGGATTTGTGGAATGGCCCCCCCTCCCGAGTTATGCAGGGGATAAGACGTTAGTACGGGATTTTCCGGATGGGAAATTCAGTTTCTGGACAACTTACGGTCCGACGACTCGTCGTCCTCGTCGTCGTCCCAGTAGCGCTCGCCTTGCGCGCGGGGGCCTGATGGATTTTAGAGTAGCCCATGAATTTTCTCCTTGACAAAATGTTGCGTTAGACGAGCTCAGAGCGATGCGTGCGCTCCTCTCGCTACTTCCTCGTATATATACAGATATATAGTGTGTATTGCGCTGTGACCTCGGCGGCACACCTAATTCGACTTTCATAAACTAATCTTCCGCGTCCCATTGTGCGCGTCTCTCCTCGTCAGTCCATCTTATTTTCCGCGTATAAAACTCATTAAAATTTCTCGCGCTCTACTCTCTGCGCGCTATACGCAGCGCATCAGAGTCGAGCATCGGAAAGAGGATTAGCCGAAAGCTAATCATGCATTATATACAGCGAATACATCAGTGGCGCAGCTCTCTCTCTCTCTCTCTCTTCCGTACAAATATACACAACAATGCAAGCAACAATTCCTCCGACATCTAGAGCAGCGTCTATTTCAACAGTCGTTTAATATTCCGTCGTTAGCCTATCCCTCCCCTCCTCCTCCTCTTCCTCGAGAGACTCGATTACAACTGTCCTATCTCTTCGAGTCCGCATATATATATACGTCACCTCTACTGAAAGGCATTACACGCGCTCAGACTATATTTAGTCCGCCGTAGTCGTCGTCGTCGTCGTCGTCGTCGTCGTCGGCGCGGAGAGTTTAAAGGGCTACTTCGTGACTCAGATGAGGAATGCATGCGTTATATACATATATACATAAAGCGCATGAATGCGCGTCCGATGACGAGAGCAGCAGCGGCGGCGACGAGCCGCACTCGCGGATTGCTCGAACTAGTTGGCGAGCGCATGACGACGAGAGAGAGAGAGAGAGAGCTAGTTACCAGCTGCCGTTGCAGAGACTTGTTTTTGATGGATCTATTCTATTTGTGACTGTGTGTGTCTGTGCGCGCGCGCGGAGACTCTCGGGGAGGCTTAATTGTATATTTACGGAGAGAAAGAGAGAGAGAGAGAGGAGACTCTCGCCGATCACGGGAGGAGTTAATGGCGAGCTTGTCGATTCTTTCGTCGATTATAGCCTATAAAAAGACCCGGAGTTTCTTTAATTAACTCGTAATTGCCCCGAGAGAGAAAGATGCGCTCCTGAGAGAGGGTAAAGATTCTATCGGCGATTTTCTCTATATATATCCGACAATGTCGTTATATACACGTCTATATGTATATATGTGCTGTGTACGGATACACGCGCTTCCTCATCCCCAATTAGTTTATTCGAATAAGACGCGCAGTGGACGCGATGCGAAATGACTGTTTGAGGAAAATGAATCGTCGGGCGCTGTGCTGCAAACGACGGCGACGCGCGCGCGCGCACACACGCAAAAAGGCGCATCCTCTCCTCTTTAAGCTTCGAAGCGAGCGAGGGAGAGAGGGAAGCTGCAGACAAGGTGAAGGGGAGAAAAATGTGTGTCTCGTGTCGCTTTAAGCCGCCCGACAGACCCGCCGAATATTTTTTTCTCCCCCCCCCCCCCCCTGGCTCCGCGTTAAATTATATTAAAGGGAAAAGGCCGCGAGCGCGTTTTGCTTAAAGCCGCTCTGTATAATACGCGGGAGCGGAGTATACGACAGACGTCTCTCTCGATTTCTTAAAGTCGACCTGACCGTCGAAACTTGCGCCGCTCGTCTGTCTCCATCTCTTCCGTACTTGTGCCGAGGGAAGCGAATTTCTCTCTCTCTGCGATCATCCTCGAGAATTTCCATCCCCCCGAAAGTATCACATCGGAGAAGAGAGCTCGAAACGGAGTTTTCACGGAATATCATCCGATATATTTGTAGATCTGGTACAGCAGTATATAATACGCGGAGCTCTAATTTCGCTCTTCGAGAGCGAGCCCCGAGGACTCGCGACGACTGTGCATAGCAGCCGGGAGAGAAAATGCCTCGGATCCATACTTCAAATTGAACGAGCATAGCTCTCTCTCTGGCTTACACAAAAGGCTTCGTCCGGAGGCGGGGAGGGGGGGGGAGGGGCATAACGCTAATGAAAGTGCGCTGGTCCTACTCTCTCAAATTTTCATTGCGCGCACGAGCTACCGCGAGCGAGCGAGCGTTGAAATTCAAATTTTTTTCTCCCCCGCCGTGAGCTTCCTCGCTCTTTTCCGTTTTTCAGGGAGAGATTTCGCGCGATTGGCCTAATCCCCGGGTATTAGACGACTCGCGTATATCCGTCTTGCTTTTCGCGCTATTTTTCCTGAGAGGCGGAGCGCAAGGGAGAGAGAGGATGGAACGGGAAGAGAATGAAATAGAGACTAAGATTTTTTACCCCTTTTTTCCAGCTGTCGAGACATTTTGTCCGGCGGCTTATTGCGTTGACGTCGGGGTGTGCGCGCGCGCAGGGAAGTCGGAATTAGTCGGAGAGTCAAGCTCGTTACTGCTGCTTGGCAGCCGGTAATAAATTTCGTTACGGCGTGTGCTACACTGGTGAAAATTCAATGATGAGCTGCTCTTTAGGGGATGATTCCTTTCGGGGATGCTGTGCAGGTGTATGGCTATATATAAGCCGATTACGCGGAGTATTGTGTACACCCGCGAGGGAGAGATGGAGAAGCGCATTTCACGGAGGTGGCGTAAAAAGCTAGACGCGAAATGGAGATTACGGCGGAACGAATGCAATTTCTCTCTCGCTCGACCTCGTCGATTTTTATATATAATGCACCGAAATCACGGGGCGGTGCATCGCGCATTATTTTCGTCGGAAAAATAAACCCTCGCGATGTGTGTATGTGAATTCTTCCGCAGCATATTTTTGCATAAGCGAGTTCAAACATTCGCTAAATCGACGCGTATATATATGTATACGTGTGTGCGTGCGTTGTATGAGAAATAATTCTAAATTTCGCGCTCACCGCCGCGGCGCGCGCGCAACGTTCATGAATTTTAAATTATTGTGGACTGTCGACGAAGAGAGAAAAAAAAAACAAAAAATGAATTGGAAATTCATGCGAGAGAGGGAGAGTATATAAATCGAGCTGCCTTGACACGATTCTCGCTGTTTGCTTCCGATATGCTCTTCAGCATATTAAAAAATAAAAAAAAAAAAGAAAAATTAAAGTTGACGACGATTAAGTTTCTTTAATAACCAAAGAAAATTCCAACGTTGCGTATCTTCAGCTCCCAAACGACGCGCACACGCACCCAAGACTAATATTTCACGCTCTCGAGGTTGGGGGATTTCAAAGCAGCCGGCGTGGCTCCAGCTCTCTCTCGTACTGTCTCTCACCTTGAACTCGCTCGGAAAGCCATTATATCCGCGTCTTATATAAGTCCTCGCTAATTAGCAACTATCTCTCTTTGCCTCTGCGGTCGCGGAGCTCTTGTTTCTCGCCTCCTCCGAACATTAATATACTTACTCCGCGCTGTTTGTGCGCGTGTTTTAGGAGCCGGCGCAGCAGGACAGACTGGCAAGGCTGAGGCACCGACTGGATCAGCAGCAGAGCAAGTTGAATAGGCTGAGGCTCCTCAGGTCGCAGACCGACGCCTCGCGCGCCAACAATGCCACCCTCAGTAAGTATATTTTACCCGTTGTTTTTGTGGGGGATTTTCTTGATCGTTGACGGAGAGAAGTCGGGAGTTCGAGGTTGACGGATGGAAATTATAGTTTGCACTTCATTTTTCGTCAATTTTTTTTTCGCGCGCACGAAAAACTGAACATTGCGTTCGTATGAAAAAAAATTATCTGTATATAGGCTCCGCCGGGAAAATATACGAGCTCTGTGTGCTAAACTTTGCACGATCCGACAATATAATTATGCATACTTAGAACGTTAGCCGTGTTTGCAAGAGACAGCATCAGATATAGGATTATATTTAAGTTGAGCTTTGTTGGTGTGACTTGCGAAACTTTAAATTTCCCGCGTCCCAGAGGTGAAACTTTTAATCTGACTTATGAATTATTTTTTCGCATTTCTGCAGCCCCGCTCATTTTCCAAATTGCGAACACGAAATTTAATTTCTTAATGCGTCCAGCGGTAAAAGTGCTGCAGCCATATACTTTTTTCTTTTCCCCCTTTTTTTTTACTATCAACATTGTAAATCAACTGCTATACGACCAAACGCAATACATCGACGTTACGGAGAACACGTTTTCTCTCGCGTAATGAAAGCACTCGATTTTTATTTATATAGATATATTTATTTAGCACAGCAGCGACGGCTCGTATATAAAGTTCGGCTCCCTAAATCGAATTTCGCGGATAAATCTCAGTCCACGCCCAGGTCGGAAAGTCGCTCTAAAATCACCGAACGTAAGCCAATCCCCCCCTAACACACTTTTAATTCCCCGGACCTTTTAACTAAATTAAACTCTCCTCCCGCGCTCGACACTGCAGCGCGAATGTACAAGCGTTTATACCAACTTTTCCGCGAATTTTGGATAATCTTATCATACGGAGCTTGGACGCGCGCTTTCTCTCTCTCTCTCTCTCTCTTTCTCTCTCAACAGCCAAATTAAACTAAAACGTTGAACGAACTTTGGCTTAAAAAAAAAGAGAAAAAAAGGGGACTGTGCGTAATAGCGAGAGAAAAAAAAGTTTCTTAATTAAAATGCGAAACCTTACGCGAATTCCATACCCCCCTCCTCTCCCCCGCACCCCCCTCTGCGCAACGCACTGCGTATACACGTGAAAAAGGATTTGAAAAATTTCGAAAAAGCGCGATCTCTCTCGGTCGCTGCGCGCAATGCACAGCGGCAGCTGTGCACAGAGCGAACGAGAGGGACGAGTGAATTAAAAAGGAAATGCGTCGCGAGCGCTGCGCGAATTGGAAGTCGAGCGTCTGCTCTTTCGTATGAATATTTCGTTACATCCATATCTATCCATTCACGCGTATACGTATATATGCACAGGCGGAGCAGCGAGAGATCCCGAGCTGCAGCGGCGCTGCTCCATATAATCTCGTTTTGAAATTCCCGCGGCGTGCGTATATATGTATAAGCCAGATGAAATGTGGCCGCGTGATTCTTGGGGTTTTCGCGAAAACCGCGTAATTCCGCAGCGCGGCTTTCCCTTTCGCTCTTTCAAAGAGAGTAACGAATTCCCGGGGAAAGAGAGAGAGAGAGAGAGAATATCCTACTTTTATTTGCGCCGCCCCGATGAAGATACGGCGCCGCCGCGCGACGCTATTCTTTTTACCCCGACTTTCCGCTCTGGATATTTCTGCGGCCTTTTCATGCACTCTCTCGTTACGGAATGTCGCGCGGAAAACTTCCGAGATTACGCAACATTTCATTGTTATAAGTATACGACCTCCTCCTCGTCCACGACAGAGAGAGAGAGAGAGAGAGAGAGAGAGAGAGAGATTATTGGCGGGGAAAATCTTCAATTAGCGATGTTGCCCGCGTCGCAGAAGCGGCCCCCGCCGTAACGCAGCATCCCGAGAAATTCCGGATTTACGTGACGTACAAGCCAAATTATACCTGCGCAGCTCCTTTATTAGCGACTCGAGACGCGCCGCCGTATTAATCGCTCCTACAATTTCCGTGACGCGGATCCGTAAACTTTCGAAAAATGTCGGCACAGAGAGAGAAAGAGAGGAGAAAAGGGAGAGGGAGGGGGCAAGGACTATCGTAAAAACTTGCTCTCTCCGAGGACACGGCTGCGGAAATTTATAGACTCTATATAGCCGGCATTCTCGAAAGAGCGCGTATGTGCGCGCGCGCGAAAGTTTGGCGCGAACGCGTCTGTCAAACTGTCGCGGCGAGAGAGAAAGAGAGAGATAAAGCAGTCGGAAGTATCTTGTCGCGAAGAATACAGCCTCGCGTGTCCTCCGTGTATACACCTATATAGGTGTGTGTATACCTATGTACAGAGAGACGTACGCACACGTGTACAGCGGGTCTCAATGGGAGATCGAGAGTTGAAAATTGCCGGAATCCCAGCAGGCAGAGAGAGAGAGAGAGAGAGAGAGAGAGAGAGAGAGAGAGAGAGAGAGAGAGAGAGAGAGAGAGAGAAAGAGGAGTGCGGGGTGTGCGTTAAGGCACTTGGAAATTTATGGGCGACGTTGCTGAAAAGCGTATCGACAGCTCTATGCGACTGTGTGCAGGAGAGGGGAGGGAGGGGGAGGCGCTGAATGCTGATTGTTTCCGTGGTCAAATGAATTTTTCAGCCGTACATAAAAGATATATTTATAGCTTCGGAAAAATTTCTCGACGAGCGGATGCACTGCAGTGCACACATATGCACACGCGCGACGCGTACACGGACACACTCGCGGGGATTGCGCTCGAATATTCATCGCCGCGTCTCTCTCTCACTCACCGAAAATTCGAGTGCTCTAAGAGCGGGAATTCGGGCAGCCGAATCAATTTCCTTTTAGCGCGGCTCTCGTCTGTGTGTGTGTGTGTACGCGATAATAATTTAAAAAAAAAGAGAGAGAGAAAAAGAGTATATAACACGAATCGTCGAAACATCTCACTTCCCCCCCGCGCAATCTACGATCTCTCGCGTCACGCGTAATTCTCGACATGCATATATGTACATATCTCTCGGTTGCGATCGACCTTATTGCAGAGTGTGTTTCTGCTACTGCGCCGCTGCAGTCAACTGGCTTAATTTCCTGGATTTTCGTTTCCAAGCTAAGGGGGGGGGGGGGACAGCCGTTGATTGACGCTCGGCCGAGGCCTCGCCTGATGCCTCTCTCGCGGCGCGGCAATGACGACAATCGATCGAGCACTCAGCGATCCACAGACACACTGCGGCACTCCGCATTCGAGGGGAAACGAGAGAGAGAGAGAGTGGCACGTAAGACGACAGCTGTCCTTTCGACTTTTCCGCGCCTGTTGATACGCAGGTCTGTCGGCAACGTCTCGCGAATGGAATATAATTATAATAATAAACGGCGCGAATTATAGCGGCTGTAATCCAATCGTATAGTACCTTCGGCTTGACGCAGAAGAACACGGCTCTTCGGGCGCGAATAAGAGAGCGAGGCGCTAAACGACTGAACTCGAGGGAAAAGCCGGACAAGAGAGAGAGAGAGAGAGCCGAGTTCCATTACGCGCCCTGAGAATCGCAATCGAATTGAGTGCGAGCGCACGGCGAACGAGACGAATGGGATGGACATGGGAGTGATGAAGGCGAAACTCTCTGCGATGCGGTGTAACACTGTATACGCGTGTGTATACGTATATATCTGTGTGTTTTCAGTCTCGGAGATAGTTTTGGAGCGGAAGACCGAATTTTTACACGGACTGCGCGAGCTTTCGGAGAATTTGAATTTCCCGCGCTTTCTCGTGCCGGCGCGAGAGCTTCAACAGAGATATTTCTGGGATTTTTCTCCGCGATCGCGGTGGCCCCTCGCCGGAAACTTCGGACGCTCTCTCCGCTTGTGGGGCGATCGATTTTTCGTGGTTGGAAAATTAAATTTCGGAGAGAGCGAGCGCGCCGGATATCCCCACACTGAGTTTTCGACTTTGGAAAGGAGATAACCGAGTGCTTTATCGGCTCGCTTACTGGCTTCCTCCGAGCGATGTGATTCTGCTCCGATGATTGGCAGTTCGTCGTCGCGACGAACGACTTCCTCGCTTGGAGTTATATAGGTAAAGCGTCGTACAAGCTGATCAATGTCGAAAGTTATACTTGTTCGCGTAACGCCGTTTAATTTCGATATGTACACGTTTGAACGTCGAGATAAATTTTACGCTTGTTTCTAGCGTCATTTAATTTACGTATTATACGCGCGTTTAAACGCCGAGACAAACGTGTACAGCGAACAAAGTTAACTTTCGATAAAAGTAATGGCACGGCAGAGATTGGGTGGCTTTCGCGCGATCCTCGCTAACCCGAACGGTAGAAAAAAAGTCGCGCGAATGACGGGAAAAATAAATTTCCGTCTGACACAAGCCGGACCATTACTACTCCCCGAGTCTTCCCTAAATACCCCCTAACCATAGCTTCTATTCTCGCGCAGCGGCGGCGGCGGCGGTGCAACACGACACTCTTTCTCTTTCTCTCTCTCTCTCTCTCTCTCTCTCTCTCTCTCTCTCGCGCTGCAGAACCATTTATACTCTCGACTGCAGTTTCCCGGTAGCCATCCGCAGATTTATCCGGGCGACGCTCGCTCGCGTGCGAAATTCGACGCGTAAAAAAGCTGCACGACTCAATAAATCGCCGGGGCGAGCCGCGTAGAGAGAGAGAGAGAGAGAGAGAGGAAAGGACAAACGGGAGTTGACCGCCGATACGTGTTCGACAGACCAAATTCATTTTCCTCTGTACGTTTTTATGCGAATCGACTCTCTCTCTGTCTCCACGTAGCCTGTATTATTAAAAGACGCATCCCCGGCGCGTCGAGGCATGCGAGAGAAGGAGCTGCGCGCGGCTATGAACAAAAAGGAAACCGCGAAAAATCCCAATAAAAGTACGAGCGAGAGGCGTATATACACACGCGTACACGCATACCTTCGGGTAGAGCCTTTATACGGAGGATTCCAAGGTCGTCGCCGCTGTGGAATGCCGGTCGATTGACAAAATGACGACGGCAGCCGCGGCGGCGGCGGCGGCGACGTGTAATCGAAGCTCACAGGGAAAAACTTGCCGACCGCAGAGATGACGTCGATTGTTTCGTTTTGTATATGTGTATATATATATATATACAGCCGTGTGCGCGTATACGTATATGCCGTATTGAAAATCGAAGGATGAGAGAGAATTCGCCGCTTTTATACGCGCACTTCGCCGCGTCTTTTAGGAATCGTAAAGAGCGCGCGGCCGAAGTGTCAAGAGAATGAAGACTATCGGCTCTCTTAAAGTCCCTTCCTTTCTCCTCGCGTTTCGTCTGAAGCGCAAGATCAACACTGCTGTGTGTATATATATATATGCAGTGTAATACACAAACGCGCGCTCGTGTGTACCCCGAGATAAAAGAACGCCTGTATACACCCCCTCCCCCCTTGTTTTGTAAAAAAAAAAGGAACGGAAAGGAAAGGAAGGGAAGAAAAAGGCCAAACGCGCGCGACGATACTCGACTGCTTTTATACACGCAGCCGTATATAGGCGAGTGTAGGCGACCTTCTCTCGTATTATGTATAAATAAAGCGAAATGAAGTATAAAAGCGGGTATCTTCTCGAGGTGCGCCGTTTCTTTCTCTCTCTTTCTCTCTTTCTCTCGAAAACAATGCCTATATAACGCATACCGTCGCTCGCGAAGATGTGCTGTTACACGCCGGTGTGTCTGTGTGTGTGTGTACGCGTGTAAATACATACCCGCAGCGCACGAGTATTCGAGGAGTCGGAGGAGAGGGAGAGAGAGAGAGAGTATTTTCGGAACTGCCGAGCTGAAAATAAACTTCTCGCGCTTCTCGTCGAAGTTGAGAAACCGCGCGAAAAACGGGCTTTAAAAGTTGCAGCGAGTTACTCGATCTCTTAAAATTGGAACAAGCGAAAGAATCCGTAATGAGACGCGACAATCGGCCTGGTCTTCCGAGTTTCCGCATATAAAGGTACGTATGCGTAAAGTTTGAGCATACTGGGAAATCCCTTTTCTAAAATGGAGATTCGCAGAAACGTTTAGTTACACGTTGTATTATTGTTATTTACGTTATTGCAACTTGGGAAAAAAAAGAAAGCGCTTTTCGCTTGGCTTTTCTAAAACTGTGGGACGCGGGCAATGTAAACATATAGTGTAAATATAAATCTGGGGTTTCTCTGTCGACGCGTCGTAAACGGTCGGTAATTTTAAAGAGATTCACGCGTGTATGAGCCCGCAAACTTGTACACGTGTACTTCCACGACTCGCCGAGCAATTAAAGAAGGAAACGAGTCGAGCAATTAAATCGGGCGAACTTTTTATGAATTACAAACTGGACTCTCTCTCTCTCCAGAGACATTCCCCCCGAGAAACAAGCTTGCTCCAGTTCGTTACGAAGTCGCCGTTACGCGAAAATTTTGTTTTTTTTTTTTTACTATCGGTCATTAACTTTACGTCTCCGAGCAGATGTAAGAATCAGCATTGTGTCTTACAGCCGTTTCGGTAAGCAAAAGCTGCACAGTATAATACACCCCTTCAATTAACAGTAACATAACGCGCGAGATACCGAGAGCTTTGTGCGCTGCTCAGGAGCTTTTTGCCGGAGCTTTTAGCCTCGATAATTATTCACACGAAGTCAGGAGCCGTATATACACAGCTGCTCGAATCCGAATATACGCTCGAGACAACCCGGCAGCCTACGCTAATGCATTTATACGCGCGAAACGTATGCTTAAACGTACTAACGAGCGTAATCGCGTTACGCGCGCTTCGGAAGCCTTTTGCCACGTCTACGTCTTCCCTGTGCATAGACAGACGCGTCGCGTCCCTTTAAAATTTCAATAAATATCTCTCGGATCTCCCATTACACTGCTGCTTAGAGCCCGAGATGTGCACTCCGACATTCCGTACGAGCTGCGCAGGCTCTCGTTCTCCCCGTAAAGTCTCGGTTATTACGAAAAGAGAGAAGACGTACTATCCGCACGTCACCTGCGCGCGGAGTACCACTACGTGATCCGTATATATATTCCAACGTCTCGCGGCGTTGTAAATCTTGACGAAGGGATGCGGCTTCGATTGTCGAAAATGTCGAGAGAGAGAGAGAGAGAGAGAGAGAGAGAGAGAGAGAGAGAGAGAGAGAGCTGCGCGGAAGGGAAGAGGAAAAAATTTTCTCGGGGTTATGTACCGAGGATCGATACGGATTTTTCGATATACAGATCGACGAGAGGATGGGAAAGAGAGAGAGAGAGAGACAGACAGAGACGCGAATACCGACGTGTCCGCGCATCTCCCGCAGTCAACTGCGCGCTACGCGGCGAAGCGCCGCCGCTTTTCAACAGGCGGAAGATGCATTACTATGGTAATGCGTCCGAGGTATGGAGATTTCGTTATGCATCTTAAACGGGCTTTGAGCCCGGCCAAAGGCATTTCGCCTGCATAGACGTATACTCGCGGTGTACAGGACACGAAGCTCCCGTTGCAAAATGCGTTCGATTAGCGTCGATTCAGCCTGTCCGCAAACAAAATTCAAATCGAATTGCTGTACTTCCACCTCCTCGAAGTAAGTAAAAAAAAAAATCGAAAATTGCCTGATGGTGCATTTGTGTATAGGGGTGGGGTGGGGTGGGGGGAGAGAAAAAGTTAACGGCGGCGCGATAACTTCCGCGCAATCGTACGAGATTCCGCGGAAAGTTTCTCCTAAACGTCGGCTTGCGAAACGAGATGCAAATTCGCGCGAGCCCGACGACTTTCCGCCGCGTTACGTACCCCCTTCGCGACTAATTAGACGCGGCGCGCGCGACGCTTTATTATATGCGCGAGAGCGTGAAATTCAACTCCAAACTTTTGTCCGCTACTGCGCTTTTCGCCTCGAAACGCAGCGCACTCTCCCCGTCAATCCTGATATTTACTATCCCGATGATTAATTTCCCTCGTTATACGTATAATTGTTTTTGAAATTATAGCTCTTCGACGAATCGTCGATGCGCACTTCATTAGTCTCGTCGTCGTCGTCGTCGTCGTCGTGTGTGCGGTGTAATTGCTTAAAAATTTTCCAGCTCTCGTAAATAACTCGGGACACGTCGTAGAGGAGGGTGGGGGAAGGGGGGGATCGAGCAACAAGTACAGAAGCGAGAAAGAGAGATATACTCGACCGAGAGCGAATTACCTCGCCGCGAGAGACACAACGGCAGCGCTTGTTGCGTGCGCGCGGCGGAAAATATTTCTCCGAGGATCGAAGCGGAAAATTTATCGCGCAGAAGAGAGAGAGAGAGGCGGGGTAATTTGAAAAGTTACGCCTGTCGCATCATCGGCCTCGTATATACGTAGGACGCGATGGAAAAGTTACGCCCTGGGATTGCACGCACTGCAATTTTGTTTTTTTTTCTCGTTTTCATTGCGCCCGAGCAGCTCAGTGCTGTGTGCCCTGCGATAAGGAGAAAAATAATTAGGCGAGGGACGAGACTATAGGATCGAGTGTTTACGAGCCGAGAGAAAGAGAGAGAGAGAGAAAGACGCGAGATATCCTAAACGCAAAGTGGATAAGCCGGAGCGCGAGCGAGTTGCTGAATTTCATCGAGGCATTAGAGGGGAAATCTTAACAAGTTCATTTCGCGCTTGGCTCTCGGGGAGTTTACTCTGCCGGCAACTTTTCGCGACTTGGCGAGAAGCCAAATATTCACGCGCGATAGCCCCGGCGAAGCTTTCCGGATGCCGCCGCCGACGTGGAGAGGTAGTGGCTTTCACTTGGAAATGCTCTCTCTCTATGCCTCCGCGAATCCGTTCTTTTCGCGGCCGAATAAACGCGCGACTTCGCGACGAGCTATATTAGGCGACGGAAATTTTTTTACGCGGCGTTTATAGCGACGGCGTACCACCTTGAGCTTGAATGTAGCGAACGCACGGAATGATAAAGATTTCGAATTTTAGTTTACACGCGGATCTGACCTGTATATTAACTTTGTAATGAAAACTAAACGTTGCCGGAGCTACATCGCGTAAACATACACAAATCGGCTTGCAAATGTCGAATCACGCTGAATCGCTCGCGATAAAAATAAACTGCTATAAACTTACACTTTCCCCGTCCGTCGTAAAAATATGTATAAAAAAAAAAACAGCGCATACACATGGGCCATCAACTCTCCGTAATGCCCTCCGCCTGTAGAATCGCAGTATAATTTCCCTGCTCTTCGAGGAACAAAAGTTGGCAAACTCGCAAACAGTCGTCGTATACTATATATATACAGGCAGAGCCGATGCGGAGAGCCATCGAAACTAGAGCGACGTGTTCCAATCGACACATCCACCAGAGCTCTCTCTCTCTCTCTCTCCGGCATCATTAGACGCGCAATCTACTCGCGCTATTGAATAGCGCATCTCGGCATAGCTGTGTGTATATAAAGGAGGGGGGATGGAGGGGAAGAGAGGGAGGAGGGGGGAGAGGATTGATCGAACCTCGCGGAAATGAAAACAGACTCTTCCAAGAGTGCGAGAGACAAGCCAGAGCGAGAGAGAGAGAGAGAGTTCGCAGTTCTCTCGGAGTCAACGATTTTCCTCTCTCTCTCTCTCTCTCTCTCACTCTCCGCGCGAACAAGCCCCGCGATAAAAAAGGAAAAAAAAAGAGGAACTGGCTTTCCAACGAAGCGTGTATAAAACTCGCGCGCGGCAATGACAATTTCTCGGGAAGTATATGTATAAGAGAGAGAGAGAGAGAGAGAGAGACGGAGAGAGAGAGATAGAGATAGAGCGAGAGGGTAAAGCGAGAAAGCATAAAAGTAAGGGCGCGCGGGCGGGCGGACGGGCTCTGTTCTCCGCACTCGCTTTAATGATAACGTCCCGCGACATTATCGTAAAGACGAATCGACGTGTAAGCAGAGTAAAGGGAGTGCGGCGCGATTTCAAATCCGCACATGCGTCAGCTGATGCTTATATATATATGTACATGTAGATATACGCGTGTATACGACGTGTACGCGTCTGTGCGCGAGTGCCCCGAGAGCTGCGCAGCGCTGCGATGCACTATATACGTACTTACTCTCGCTATATACGTGTGATTTTATGCGTCCGCCGAGGAAGAAACGAGTCCGCGCGGAGGGGTTGGAAATTTATTCGAGGACGATGTGCCGCCGCTGCCGGAGTGAGGGAGAGAGTGAGGGAGAGATTTCCCTTACGCGCCGGTGAGCTTTGAATCTTTTGGGAGTAGTGTTGGCTGCTTTCTTTCTGGGAGAGATAGCGAGTGTGTGTGTGTGTATGAGGGGGGGGGATGCAGTAGCGTTAATTTTTTTTTACGCCTTCTTTTTTAGAGGGGCGGGAGGGGGGGTATCCTCCGTCGAGCTCTTCGATGTAAAACGAGAACCGGTAATTTTGAATTCATGTTTGTCGGGAAAATTGTATTGTACGAAACGCAATTTTTCTTTTTTTGTTCGTGCTCTGCGATAAGTTGGCCGAGTATAAAAATTTTACTCGCGAATTTTGTGAAATTGCTCGGAAGAGTTTATACGAATCCGCTTTATACTTTTGGATGCGTATCTTTGGGCTTTCGTGCGTTTTACGTCGTCGTAAGCTGCCAGTCGAAAATCTACTGTTGCTTAGACGCTTTCGCAATAGAATCTTCGCACCTCTTCTATTCCCAAAAAAAAAGAAAAAAGAATTATCCATTCGAATCACCGTGTAATTTCCAGTGTTATGTTCGTATGCGCTGATAAAATTAAAATTGGCGTCCAAAAGAGAGAAGAGAGAGAGAGAGAGAAAAAAAATCTGAAAAATCATCGCACCGCAGGACCGGCGAATCTACAAAAAGTCATTCCGGAGTTTAACAACCGCGTAACCCATAACAAACAAGCAGCTGCAGCCGACTAACAATAACTTCACCTGAGACATCAAAAAGCTGCCAAGGGACGCAAAGAGTATTACGACGACTATATCGTTAAAACTAATGCATTCTCCAGCGCTCCGCTTTATGTCCGGTAAAGAAACTCTCCTGCTTACTGCAGTTTGTCAGCAAAAACGACTCCCCCCCCTCCCCCCACCTCTTTCCCCCGAGAGACAAAGAGAGAGAGAGGTAGAGAGAGAGAGCAAACGTAATATTCGAATTGAATAGCTGCCGCTTGTGCGAAGGAACGATTCTATTATCATAATTTCCGCGACGTCTTCGCGCAGAACGCTGCGCGCGCTGTACTGTACACTTTTGTACCGTGCGCGCGTCAATTTTTACCAGCCGTAAAAAGAAACCGTGTGCGAAAAAGAGATTCTCTCTCTCCCTCTCGCGCGCGGCAGCGCTGAATTTGCGACACACAAAAGCTTTTAGCCTTTGATGTTTATAATCCGCGACTCCTCTCTCTCTCGCTGGGGCTGATGCTTAAACCCTTTGATTGGCCTCTTTTTATTCCCATTGTATATATCTTTATAAGCGCGAGCGGCTCTCGGTGAAAATTAATTTTTACCTTCGGGCGAGGCTGATTAAAAAATAAAATCGACGTTTCATTCGGCTCTCGCGCTCGACTGTGTAAATTTTCGCTTTATCGCTAGGGAGGGAGAGAGAGGGAGATACACGACGATAATAATAATTATTGCACGGCTGATAATAGCCGGTGCGCGTCGCGCTGTTGCGCGCGATAAACGTGTTTATTACGTGTATTGTAGATTTTTGCTGCCGAGTCTCTCCTCTCGCCTGCGAGCATATTGTCCCATCGTTTTATTTCTGTGCGAGTAATTAGATATATTTCTATCTCTCTTGCCGTATATGTTACGAAATATTTTCTCTGCGGGGGTTGGCTCGAGTAAGAAGGAAAAAAAAATAGCGCGTGATCGAGAAAGTTCGCATTCGAGGGGGAGGGGGCGCTTTTTGCTCGTAAATTCTACGATAATTCCCGTATATAAAATTCAACCGAGCGTTATTCGAATTTCATAAATTTTCCTCCCCCACGCGCTGTACGCACGAATAACACACGCGTAATACAGGCGCGCGTCGACGACTCGTGCGCCAAAGCTCGAAATGCTAATTTTCGACGTATCGCATTTGTGTATACGGCGCGAGGAAACTTTATTCCCGTTCGCGGTTCACTCGCGAATTGCTCGAATAGCTATGCGTTGCATTGTAAACTCGACGGTAAAATGCCGGTACGTGTCCGGCTGTACGTATTATACACGTAAAAAATCTCTGTAAAATCGGTGGTTTCGGAAGGCTCGAAAGGTATGCACACCTTTTGCGGATCAATTTTTTTTTTTCGTTCAAAGTTAAGCACACAGAACACTGCGTGACCGTTTTTCATTCCGGGATATTCGTGCTCTACTCTGTCGTTCGAGACTCCCGAATAGAATTTTAAACGAAGGATTTATTAAGAAAAATGTCGCGCGACACGCGGCACGTCAACTTTTCTCCGCGACGCTTTTTCTGTGTACGTTTGGAATTTTTAAATTTCAAGTTAAAATGAGAAACGCACCCGACATTGTCTCAAATCGTGCACTTTTATGCAGAATCTCGAAGTCTGCGAAAAGAGCTTCAATTGAAAAAAAAAATGTAATTTACTCAGATTTGATGCACGAGGCAGTAATCTGGATTCCGAAAGACAAACTGAATATATATAAGTATTTGCTATAGGAAGCAGAACGGAAATAACCAGTTTTTTACATTTATTCGACGGGTTAATCAACAGAAATGATGAATTTTGTCGGGACAAGGTAGGGAAAAAAATTTAATTTATAAATTAAAGTATTTGACCGCAAGGGAAAAATTGGACAATCAGTAGAGCATAAAATTAATTTAAAAAAAAAACACAAATCTGAACAGTGTGCGCATGTGCTCCCTTTTTTACACTATTTTTCAGCCTCTAATTGCCAAATTTACATACATTTTTACAAACGCATTGAATGAAAATAAAGTAAAAATTGGCTTATGCAATATTCCCAATTAAAAAATTCCTCTCTCTCTCTCTCTCTCTCTCTCTCTCTGTCTCTCTCTCTCTCTCTCTCTCTCTCTCTCTCTGTCAAAAATAACCTTAAAGTTTGCAAGCTAGCTTGCTCTAACACGCAGGGAGCTGGAAAACCAGGAATCCCTGAGTACTTATTTTGCAGTGTGCAGCAGGGCTGCTCCCCTCCAATCCTAGTAGGGGTGATCTATAGACCCCCTAAGACACCGATGCAAAGAGGCACTGACCTCTTTGATGTTTTGCGTGACCTCAGCGCTGAATTTAGCCACAAGATCATCATGGGCGATCTGAATGCTGATCTGTTGTCTGAATCGGATGACGCTAATACAATCAAGTGTCTGACTGACGAGTTATCTCTTCAGATAGTCCGCCATGGTCCAACGCACTACACACCCACCTCTCGCACATGGATAGACATAATAATGACTGACGTTAACGATACGATACTGGACTACAAGAGTGAAAGGCTTCCCATTTTCGGCAAGCATTGCCTTATTGACGTCTGTATAGACATTTATTCACCAGCTCAATTGAGTGAGGCAATTCAGTACCGAGATATCAAGGGCATTACCCCTTCCTCTCTCAATGAGTTGCTGTCAGGCTGTGATTGGGAGGCTTTAAACTCCTCTGATTACGATCTGGAGGGTGCATTAAAGAAATTAAATGATAACTTAAATCTTGTAATTGATGAATTGGCGCCGTTAAAGACGGTTTGCCCTAAGAAAAAGTATGCTCCTTGGTTTGGCCCTGAACTGAGACAACTTGTTGATAGACGTGATGCTACGCACAGACGTTACAAGCGTACTGGGCGTGCTGATCTTTTCGACGAATTCTTTCGGCTCAGTAAGGAGGTTGACTTACGCATGACTCAAGAGCGTAACTCCTTCATCTTAAATCGAATTTCTAGTGCTCTTGATGGTAATAAGAATATTTGGAAGGAGATGCGTGATCTCGGCCTTCTACCAAAGAGTAAGGAGGAGGAACTTCATGGTTTTACGCCGGGTGAGCTGAACGAATACTTTGCAGGGATCTCATCCTCCGCCCTTGAAGACTTAGATGATGCAATGGACCTGATTCAGACTGCGAGCGAAGATGGTTTCTCTTTTAAGCCCATCAATATTAATGACGTCGTCCTTGCAATTTCTCATTTTTCCTCGCAGGCAAGGGGGGCGGATGGGATCCCGCAAAGCGTGGTCGTGAAAGCTCTCCCAGTTATTGGCGACTTTATTGTAAAAATTTTTAACTCCTCCTTTGCTCAGGGCGTCTTCCCGGGCATCTGGAAGCAAGCTCAAGTTATCGCTTTGAAAAAGAAAAGTGCTCCTTCCGATGTTACGGATTTTCGACCTATTGCACTGCTCTGCTTCCTTTCAAAGGTGCTCGAGAAGATTGCCCACAACCAAATCACGGAGTATCTTAATAAAAATAATATTTTAGATCCCCTCCAGGCCGGATTCAGAAAGCACCACAGTACGCAGACTGCTTTAATTAAATTAACTGAGGACGTTCGTATGGCCATTGACAATCGGAGGGTGACGCTCTTGCTGTTGTTTGACTTCAGCAAAGCGTTTGATACTATCTCACCTACAAAGTTGTTGGCCAAGCTGAGGGGGTTGGGGTTCTCAAGAATGGCTCTCATGTGGATTAAATCCTATTTGCAAGGCCGTACCCAGACGGTGATATCTGGGAAAAATGTAACTTTTGATTGGCTGGGGACCAATCTAGGAGTGCCACAGGGTTCCGTTCTGGGTCCACTCCTTTTCAGCTTATACGTAAACGATTTTCAGGACGTACTTGACGGACGTACAGTTAAACATCTTTTTTACGCTGACGACCTCCAAATTTATCTGCACACCACCAAGGATAAATTTAAGGAGGGGCTGATCCAGATGGCTGAAGCGGCACGTCTGGTCTCTGATTGGGCGGGGAGCTCCGGTCTGTGCCTCAACCCCTCCAAGACCAAGGCGACATTCTTTGGTTCAAGAAAGAATGTAAATGACATCCAGTCTTGGAGCTTATCAGGGGTTGAGCTGCCGGGTGGAGTAATTGTCCCATTCGAAGAGCAGGTCATGAGTCTCGGTGTTACTCTGGATAGCAAATTCTCATGGAAGCCGCAAGTTGATTCAATTGCAAAGAAAGTAAATAAAGCCCTGTATAGCTTGCGGTTTATCAGGGATTGTACCACTGAGACTCTCCGCAAAAGGCTGGTTCAGTCATTGGTCCAACCTCATCTGGACTACTGTACTGTGGTGTACTTGGACGCTTCGACTGAATTACGCGCTCGTCTTCAAAGACTGAGCAATTCATGTGTGAGATACATCTATGGGGTGAGGAGGGATGCTCACATTTCCCCCTATCGTAAAAAACTGGGATGGTTGCTTTCTGATTCGCGTAGGCTCTATTTTGAGGCAATTTTACTTTATAAGGTAACTAGGTTGCGCGAGCCTGGGTACCTCGTCTCCATGTTTAGAAAGCATCAGCCTCGGTCTACCGGTAGAGGTATCCCACCTGAGTTGGATGTCCCTTTGGTGGGCACTGAGACGGGGGCTAAAGCCTTCCAAGTTCAAGGTGCCCGCCTTTGGAACTCCCTCCCTCCAAATCTCCGTAATCTCCCCTCTCTTTCCTCCTTTAAAGGCGCGATACGGGAGTACCTGCTAGGACTCGACCCCTAGCTCTCCTATAACAATGTGTTAGTCGTATTAGTAGTTGTATGCGTAATTTTTATGTTAAATTGACTGGCCCTATGGCCTTTTGACATGTCTGTGATGTAAGACTGTGATGAAGCAACTCCTTAACCAAAGCTAATCTACTTTTTAATATTATATATTTTTACTGTTATAACTATTTTGTAACTTTATGTTTTTGTACAGACAAAATGTGTAATTTTGCCCTTTGAGCAAATAAAGGAGTATCTATCTATCTATCTATCTATCTCTCTCTCCCTCTCACCGCAGTGAGTTTCAGTGTCGCGAAATATAACGACCATTTTTTTCCTCTCGCAGAGGCAACTTTTTTAACGAATCCAGAGGTCGAGTCGTCTTTTTTCGACAATGCCCGGCTCTCAAGCTAAATTATATATACATATACGTTTCTCGGCTCGTGCGTGTGTTTGTATGTATGCCTATATATATATACATGTAGAAAGAGAAGGACAACAGAGCAGGTATGCGGAATTTCTTTATATTCCCGGCGCACAAGCTCGGGAGCAAAGTTTCCAAAGAGCCGTTACTTTCTCTCGCGCGAACTTTTCGCCATTGAGATTAAATCGGAAAATGCATTCCACGTGACGTTTGTCAATGGATTTTTCGTCTTATCCACCTTCAACCCCCTCCTCTCTCTCTCTCTCTCTCTCTCTTCTTGGAATTTTCCGATAAATTGAATTGGCGAAATTGAAACTTACCTCAGCTTCTATATATATATATACATTCTTATTACCGGCGTGTATACGCATCCGCTTGAATTTTAATCACGGGATATTTTGTCTTCTCTTCGGCTGCTCATCAAGCGTAAATAGACGGGGGAGGAAGAACAAAAAAGTTGCTTCGCTCTGTCTCGTTACTGGGAAATGCCAAAAAGGCATCTCCGTGAAATTCTTCTCCTCTTTGCCGGCGCAGCTCCTGCCGCGCAACGACTGACCGAGAAATGAAAATATGACAAAGAAAGAGAAAAAGAGATGAGGGAGAGAGAGAGAGTTTTCTTTCGCTGCAGATATCTATGCAGTGTCCGATATTACAAAATTCCCGCCGGAGCGAAAGGGAATCGCCTCTGTGTACAGGCATAAAGGCAGAGAAATGCCTTTCGCGAAATACCTTATCATCCGAATTTCGCCTTTTATTTCTCAGCCTCGACTGCCGCGCAGACGACGACGCGCGCAGCGCGCGAGAGAATAATAATCACGCGGCACGACCTTATATACACATCCACAAAAAAGAAGCAACACATATAATGGGCGCAGTCTCCGTAATATCAGCTGTACGATCTATATAAGGGCGATCATCTCTTCGGCTCAGACTACAGCGTCGTACGATGTACATCGAGCTGCTCTTTTATCCTGAAGAAATCAAACTGGGGTGGGGAAAGGGAGAGAGAGAGAGAGAGAGAGAGAGAGAGAGATCGAAGTGAGCAAAGAAGAAAAGAAGCTATACTCGATGCTCGTCTCTCGCACTCCCAGGGCAAATGGAAATGAAAAGTCTAATAATAAGGAAAAGGAGGGTTCGAGAGCGCGCAATCTCTCGTGTCGTTTTCTGGGTCGATTGATTTTCTCGCCCGAGCGCCGCGCGACGATGCAATAAAAGCCAAAGGCTTGTATATATTAGAAAAAATATTTCAGAGCCGTGCAGCGTCGGGCGGGGGGAGGGGAGGGGAGCCGGGGGGGGGGGCAAGGGGTGATACTCGAATAAATTGAGATTTAAATGCGCCTTATTTATTCACCGGCGTTTCAATCGCAAGCCGTTGCGGAACGCGGAAAAAATCGATGCCGACGATCGAACGCTAGATGGCGCTCGGACTCGGCGTCCTGCACCCGCTAGAGACGTGGCGCACGCGCTACCACATATAATTAATCGTCCGTCTCGTTTTTTTTGCTCCACAGTTAATCAGGCGCGAGATGGCGCGCGCAACGCTTTGTATTTTTTTTGTTCTGATTTTTCGTGGATGGAAGCACAACAAAGCTCTCCCTCTCCATCCACTGGTATGTGCCGATGGCGAAATGACGACGAGCGAGAGAGACAGAGCAGCCGGGAAAATCTGCTGAGCAAACAAACGCGCGATATTTTTTCATATACACGGAATCAATACTTGGGCGCGGATGTGTATTTCCTCCCCCCCCCCCGAGCGCGAATCGATTACCGATGGGACACCCAGTGCGTGCGAGCGGTGTGTGTGTGTGTGTCCCCCTGTGCGCCAGTGTTTACAGTACCGGAATTCGCCTTTCATTGGAACAATGATACGGTTCTTTCGCCTGGTGCGTATGTATATAGATACGGAGGGAGAAAACAAAATACACGTCGAGTCGAGCCTGATCTGCGTAGACTTTTCCAGTCTGCCAGACCGTTATTGCGCGCACGCGGCGAAATAGTGGAAGCTTGTCTTGACGCCTATCGGATAAATGACTCTGTAGCAATATCTTTCGCAGAGGCTTTTGTGCCGATACTGTATAGTTTTTGCGCTCGCTGTTGCGGTGTATTGACGAGCGTATCGGCGAGGCAACGTTTTTTTTTTGTTTCGACTAACTCGTCCCTTCCAGAGGGGGTGAGAGAGAGAGACATAAAGCAGCATTGAATGCCGAAGTACAGATACGGCGGGACTTTGCCTTTATTTCGATCGCGATGCATGTGCGCGCATCAGGTGGGAATATTTGGGTGCAACTGGGGAGATACGCATATGGATGTGGAGACACGCGCGCTTTTGGGATAAAGTCGTAAAGCGGATGGAGGGAAGTATTTAACGATGGGAAATTCCGAGTTGATATGATGAATTCATTGGCTGTTCGGCTCCCTTGTGCGCTTACGCGCAGATGTATATATACGTATATACGTATACAGTAACCAGTTGCCGCCGGGAAAAACTTGGCACTCCGCAGAAGGGAAAATTCAATTTGGCGAACTTTCGCTCTGATGTTTGCCCCGTAATTCGCTGTGTAATCGATCCTTCTCCAACTGTACACGACTCTTGTTTAAAAATCGGTGAGAGAGGCAAAACTCGGGGGAAAGTTATTGCATTGTTCGACTACTTCGAGGGCGGGAGGGGGGGGGGTGGGAGGAAGGATAATTCATTCGTTTCCACGAGGTGTTGCGTCGAGCTGCAGAGTTCGAGAGAATGTTCCGACCTCAAAGCGCAAACATTGCTCTTTGATAAGGAATAAAAAAAAAACAATTCCAAAGATTCTTAAAACAACGTTAAAACACTTAACGACCTATATACACGCGATATAAGATCTGAAATCGCTGAATTTTTCTTCACTGGGTCACGTAACGTTTCGCGGGCGTATGTTTCTTTTAAAGCTTCCACCTGATGCTCTCTCTCTCTCTCTCTCACTCTTCGATTCCGGATAGCTTAGCATCGGAAAAGTCGGTAAAAACGTTGGGAATCCCCGTTCCTGCCCTGGGAAAACAATGCAAGTCAAAATAGCCCGAATACGTTGAGGGGGGGCTCTCAATCGACCCTCAAGAAATTTAACCCTCGAGCGTCGCCGCAAACCAGCAGCATCATTCCCTTATAGTCCATCGTCTGTCCCGGTACACATACCCCTATATACGTCGCCCCCTATTCTATATACATATATATGTTCCACAACAAAAGTCCCTCTGTATCTCGCTCTACGAATTCGATTCACGCGACGCATCTGAATTTTATTCTTCCTGTCTCGCTCTCTCTCTCTCTCTCTCTGTCTCGTTCTCTCTCGCAGGCTTTGGAAAATTAGGTCACAGTTGTAGCAGTCGTGATTTCGCTCGAACGAGGAACACAACTATGTTGTCGCGTGTAAAATTCCATTTCGAAGCTATATACGTATATACCGGAGCCGTCGCCGCCGCTGCTGCTGCTGCCCTGGGAGCTGCTGCTCTCTCCTCGTCAAAGTAGAATTTAATACCGAGCAATTTTCGCATTATTCGCCACTCCGACGACGCGCAATATCGCGAATACCTTACGTGGCTCTTTTTCTTCTCTCTCTCTTTCTCTCTCTCTCTTTCCGTCTTAATGCTCCTCTCTTTGCTCTCTCTCTCTCTCTCTCTCTCTCTCTCTCTCTCGAGTTTTCTGCGGTCAAGCATCGAGGATATCCTCGCGTGTAGTTTTTGCCTCTCTCGAGAGAAAGAGGGAGAGAGAGAGAGATGCGCTCGAGGGGAATTTTTGCGAGGGTTAATATATCGCCAAGGAGAATATAAGTCGTCGGAGATTTATGTAGAAAATTGCACCTGGTATTTTGCAGCTTCGCGCAGAGAGCTTTTTACTCTAGGATATATAGGAAGAAGGAGAGAGGGGGGGGGGGCATATAGACACTGCAGGGACGTGCGCGCGCGCACACACACACGTGCGCGCTTGGACGATTTTTCTCGCAAACTCTCTCTCTCGCCGGCGAGGATTGAAATTAGCGATAAACGCCTTGGGCAGCCGCGGCACGCTGTGTCCTGGCGCGCAGCAACTTTATGCGTATCCGACAAGTGGAAAATCATGAGGGAGAAATTGCAGCAGCCTAATGGCTATTCCAGGATATCTGATGCGAGATACGTGACCGGCTGCAGCTTGGGGGAAATCGATGACAGTCGCGAGGGAGTTTCGCGGTTGGAAGCGGGAGGGGGGGGGGGGGAGGGGCATGAGTTTGAACTTTTCTCGCGGTGTACGTGCCTAAGGTGAAGCCTGGAGGTGAGGGGGGAAGTCGGAGAGCTGAGGGACAGGATTTCACTCCGAACCGCGCGCTATACTCGCTATGCGTATTTGACGAATGGGTATGCGGGACCCGGGGATAAAGGAACGATTTGGGTATTTTTGTTTTCTGCTTTCCCCCCCCCCCCCTTTGCTCTTTATAGGTATACCATATATATATATATAAAATATTCAACTCACATATATAATGATTTCCATGATTTATACCCTGGGCTTATACGCGTACAGATTAAGATGACTCTGAGTTATTTATGTAGAGCTCTCGCGGTCTCGGAGAAATGAATTATAAGATTCCGGAATCGATTAAGCTTCGGAATCTCGCGTCGTCAGCGAAAAACAGACACTTTTTTGCGTCCGCCGTCCCCTCAAAGCTAATTAAAACGAAAAGCTCGCGCGCGCACGAGAGCGCAGCGATCTCTCTCTCTCTCAGAAAGTGGGAGAGCGAGATAGTCGAGAATAGCTCGAAAGCTCGTGAGCCTCGTAGTGATGCAGCGTAAGCCTCTCTCTCTTTGAAAAGGCTCTTCTCTGTCTTTCCCTCCATTGTGTCTCTCTCCTCCGCCCCCCAACCCCTCGCCCGCCACCCCCCCCATGACTCTCTAACACGTTTCTCTCTTTCCAGCCTCCGACCTGGACTGCATAAGGGCGTTGTTCAACGAGAAGGAGAAGGAGCTGTCTCTGGCGGTGGCGAAGGTCGAGGAGCTGACGCGACAGCTGGAGGAGCTGAGGGGTCGGCATGTCGGTGGCGCCGCTGGCGGACCCGGGGCTGCCGGTGCCAACGGGCACCTCGGCACCCCAGCCAGTGCCGAGCTTGAAAAGCTCAGGAGGGAGCTGCTGGTGAGTACAGCCGATACGCGCGCAACTCGCGCCGGCGCCTCAGTTGGCGCGCGAACGTCGCGGCGGCTGGAGCGACGCGCTAATTTTTTTAAAAAAAATTTAGTAAAGCGTGACGAAATCGTACGTTAATAAAATATTGATAAAATACGAGAAAACGGCACTTGGCTCGCTTTAACGTGTAAGTCTTAGTACAAAAAAAAGAAAAGAAAAAAAATGAACTCACGCGTGTCCTTCCTGATCGCGCAGTACCGTAACAAGATGAACGAGCAGCAGAACCAGGTGGTCTCCCAGCAGCGTCTCGCCTTAGCCCAGCGTCAAGCCGAGATGGCCTCGATCGACGCCCGAATAGCCCAGCTCCAGGGCCGGCTGCAGCGCAAACGGGCGCTCAATCAACGTCTGAGCCAGCAACTCGCTCAGCAGCAGAACAGCCCCACAGGCCTGAGCCACCCGGCGAACAACAATCGGGCGGCCGACGGCAGCAGCGGCAACAACACCGGCAACAGTCCGAAGCTGGAGTTCGGCAGCGGGGTCGGGAAGCCGAGGCCCGCGGGCAACATCGCCGCGATCGAGCCCTACTCCCACATACCCAACGACAACGACTTCAGCCTCAACAAGAACGACCCCAAGTACCAGACTCTGCCCTACAACACCAAGTTCACCGTCAACTTCAAGACGTCGGCCACGTCGAACGTCACGGCGATGACGACGGCGAACAACACGACGAGCGGCGGCGGCTGCACGCAGAACAACAACAGCAGCAGCGACGACGACGTCAACAAGAACAAGATACAGCACAGCGCCAGCGCATCGCAGATCGGCACGAGGCCCACGAATTTCCCCCAGTTCGGCCATCAGATCGCCCACAGTCAGTCGCAGTCGCACGTCCAGGGTGAGCTCTCTTTTCTCTCGCGATTATACGTTGGAAGCAAAAGCTTCGTACTTCTTCCTCACGACGATATTCGCGCGTGTATTTCAGGTCAATCCCAGCCATTGAACTCGAATCAAACGCAGCAGAACCTCAACAACAACAATAACAATAATATCAATAACAACAATAACAACAACAACAACAACACTGCTAATCACAACTACCAGTCGGTAGTCGAGAACAATCAAAGCCCCGTCGCCCAGACGATCCGACTCCTTCAGCAGCACCACCAGCAGCAGCAAAAGGCCCAGCAGCAACAGCAGCAACAGCAACAGCAGCAGCAGCAGCAACAACATGGTTCGACGAGTTCGTCAACGTCGAGCCTGTCCTCCAGTCAGAACCAGAACCATCGCAAGCCAGTCTCGAGCGTGGCTCCGAGCTTTCCCGTCAAGTCGCCGATCTACCAGACGTCCTCCACGAAAATCCACCCGGTCATGCCGCAGACGCTCAGTCTCATCGGCAGGGGGCATCCGGCGGCTCAGAGCTACGCCAGCAACGTCAACGCCCAGAACCAGAACGGCAGGGGTGAGTATACACAACGAATCTTCCGAGCTAAAAAATGAAATTCATGCTGATCTCTAAACGATTCGCTCTTGCTTCAAGACATGCAAAACGGCCAGCAGCAGCAGGACTCGAATTTCCCCGGTCGACACAACTACCCCCCGACGCTGTCGCAGCAACAGCAACAGCAACAGCAGGCTGGCTCGACGTCCGGTGGCTATCAGTCGCAGAGCTCGCCGAATCTCCCGCCCCAGAGCAGCAGCAGCGGTTCGAGTTTCCCCGGCTACGGCTACAGTCAAACGGCCCAGCTGGACGAGAGACTGAAAATTCCCGACAAACTGCAGGCCGGTTAGTTCGTTTAACGGATCCCCCCCACCCCACCCCCCCCCTCCACCTTCTCTCGTGCATATTCATTCGCGCGCACTTGTCGCGGCAGTCCGTGATTTAATAGTTATTTTTCCCCTCTCGCCTGTCCGCGACTTGCGCAAACGACGAGATTCATTTGTTTTGTACGTGCACGTACCCCCCCCCCCCTCTCCCCCGACGAGAGTTTCGACTCTATATACACATACGCCGCGCGCGTCCGCTTGCGCTTTGACTTATAAAGCAGAAAGTTGGCTAGTTTCACGAAAACAATTGTGATTTTCGAACGCAGGAATAGAACAGCAGCAGGCGCGCTTCGAACAACAACAACAGCAGCAGCAGCAGCAGCAGGTTAAGTACGAGCCTCACGGACAGCCGATGAAGCTATACGATCAGTCGGTCCCTGGTAAACACGAGCAGACTTCAAAATTGCAACAGCAACTCGAATCCCAGCAGCAGCAGCAGCAGTTCAAATCCGAGCAGAATCAAAGCAAGTTCGAGCATTTGGCCGCGAGGTTCGTTACTGATTTCCCGTTTATCGCTCGATGCACTCGGCTTTGTTTATTCTAGTCCCCGCGTGTACATATTCAAAAACTTTCGCCCGAATCTCACTCCACCTCGTCGTTCGCCACGTAGGTACGAGCAGCAGCACGCGATAAAGCACGACCACAGCGCCAAGTTCGAGCCGCCTATGAGCAAGCTGCCGGAGAAGCCGTTCGATTACAAGACGCAGGCGCCGAGCAACAACGAGCCCCTGCCCGCCAAGCCCGAGATGCTCCTCGACAAGACGAAGCCGGCCCTACCGCCGAAGCCCAGCAAGCCGAATCCACCGCCGAGACTGACCCAACACCACGAGAAGATCGAAGTCGCCGTCGAGCTTGGCGATTCCAAAGCCAGCGTCAGCCTGCCCTCGAGGTGAGACGAGGGGCGCGATAGAATTTCGCTCTCGCGGAAATTGCTTTCCTGCGAAGTTTTGATTGGCTCGCGAGTGAAGCGATGGTTCTTCTTTTTTTTTGAAAAATAATTCGTCGAAACGACGCTGAATCTGCGCACCTGCGCAAGGAGCGAGAGAGAGAGAGAGAGAGAGTTCTTTGCCGTTGGAATGTTTTATGAAACTCCGTTGAATTTTGCATGTAAAAGAGAGAAATGTTTTTGCGCCGCGGAAGGAGGAAGAAATTATAAAAGCGTTTCGCTGAGTTATCAAACCTTTGCGCGAACGCGGGAGCTTGCGCGCCGTTAAAAAAAAAAGAAGAAAAATGCGCAACTAAGGTCATTAAAAGCTTTCAAGCTGGCCATTTTTCCGCCGTCTAATGCGTATATACAGCCGAGCGAAAGCGACGCGATGTAAAAAGTCCGCCTCCTTCTCCTTTTTTTTCCTCCACCAAAGCTCGAGTATCCGCTAGCAAAGTTCCATTCCTGCCAGACGGTCTTCACGGTCTCGAGTAGTAATCACGGAAAAGCTCGTCTTTCCTCGCGGATCTTCTCCAAGGATGTGTATACCCCATTACCGGGTTAATTATAAATGTTAATTAGTGCACGATCGATTTGGCCGGCTCTACACAGAGAGTCTGCTCTCGCCGTGTCTGTCTCTCTCTCTCTCTCTCACACACTGTGTCTCTCTCATTCGAATAATAGTCATCACCGAAATAGAACGCGCGGGTGAACTCTGCCTCGGAGCTCCGCACACTCGAATTGATTGTCGTCGTATACGCGTACGTGCGCGCGCGCGCGAAAGACGAGGCAAGAGCGCAGCCGAGAGAAAGTGCATTGGCTTCTCGAGACCGCTTCTATATACATCGCAGTGTGTGCGCGCGTGTGTCTGTGTGTGTGTGTGTGTATAGGTGCCCTCTCGTACGTGACTCTCTTTTTATTTTGAGGAAAAATGCTCGGGATTCGACACTACTTTCGCGGCTGTAGACTGCTCGCGGCCGTTCTCATTTGTTCGCTCAATTTTTTCGTCGTCTTGCGGCTTTTTCTCTTCCTCTTCTTCTGAGGAGCGGGGGCGACGTGTGCGCGCGTGCCCTCCGTGCCGTGTATTATTATTGTGCGCCGAGAGCGAGTGACCCGACGACTATACTGTACGCAGCAAGGGATTTCTTCTCTTTACGTTTGTGAATGAAGCCGTCTCGCTCTCCCTCTAGAGGATGATAGCATCGAGGGGACGACGGCGTTACAACATGCGGGCGTTGCATAAATGTAAGAAAATATAGAGCCCGCGGAGAGAAAATAGATCTGTCGCGCAGAATCGAATTCGCTCCCGTCGACGGTCGACGATATGACATTGGAATTGCTCCATAGGGATCGAATTAGTTCAATTAGGAGTTATGCGATTGATTGGTTGCCGCGTGTGGCTTTAAAATAGCCCTCCCCCCCTCCTCCCCCGAATATCATTGTGCATGAACGGCGCGCTCCCATTCTCGGTCGGAAATATAATTGGGAGTGATTTTCTCGCGTTAGAACTCGAATTACAATCTGGCGCGAGCGCGCGAGCGTCGGTTAAAAATCAAATGAATAACCGACGTTTCGATTGCAGAGTGGAAAAGGAAGAGGAGACGATCCCGCCCATCCCCACGAGCGAGCCGCCGGAGTCGCCGACGGAATCTCAGCTTCCCGGTCAGCAGCAGCTCCAGCACCAGGTGATCAAGGCTCGACCTCTCAGCCTGAAGAAGGTCCCCCTGTCGGAGCAGCCCAAGCTTCGCTACGCCAAGTCCAACGTTCACGTCTCGATCAATCGACGCATTGAAATGCCCCCCGCCTTCCTGTTTCCCGAGACTGAAATCCCCGCCGATCTTATGCAAACAGAGCAACAGCAGCAGCAACAGCAGATTCAACAGCAACAGATTCAGCAGCAACAGCCGATCGACGTGACGGACAGCAACTCGCTCAAGAGGCTGATCGTGAGCCCCGTGACCATCGAGGACATCGCCTGCAACGAGAAATTGGAGGACTCGGACATCGTCGACGCGCTCAACGTTCTCAACATCGAGGAGCAGCAGAAGCTAAAGTGAGCTCGCCGATTCCGTTTATGAATTGCTGCTGTTGCAACGAGTGCGACTTTAACGACAGTTATGCTTTGCGCAGGTCTGATACTATCGAGATCGAGGGCGGCAAGCCAGCGGCGGACGTGATAAGGCGCAAGAAGGGCAACCTCAAGTCCACGACGGGTAAGGCAAATCTCTCGAGGCGGGTCAGCTTCGACCCCCTCGCCCTGCTGCTCGACGCGAGCCTCGAGGGCGAGCTCGAGCTCGTGAAGAAGACGGCCAAGGAGGTGGCGAATCCAAGCTCGGCCAACGACGAGGGCATCACCGCGCTGCACAATGCCATATGCGCGGGACACCTCGAGATCGTCAAGTTCCTCGTCGAGTTCGGCTGCGACGTCAACGCTCAGGACAGCGACGGATGGTTCGTGTCTCCGCTCGTCCATTTGGACTCGCTTTCTCATTTGTGTCATGCGCGACTGAAATGTTAAATTTTTTAGGACACCATTGCACTGCGCGGCGAGCTGCAACAACCTGGCAATGGTGAGGTTCTTAGTGGAACACGGTGCCTGTATATTCGCCACGACGCTCTCCGATCACGAAACCGCGGCGGAAAAATGCGAGGAGGACGAGGAGGGTTTCGACGGCTGTTCCGAGTACTTGTACAGTCGGTATCGAATTCTAGTCTCACGCGAGCTTTCACGAGGAATTTTATTGACCGTTTTTTTTGCTTTGTTTCTACTTGCAGGTGTTCAGGAGAAACTTGGCATCATGAATAATGGACAGGTATTTGCAGTCTTTGATTACGACGCCCAGCACAGCGATGAGCTTTCCTTAAAGAATGGAGATTCTTTGGTGATACTGCGAAAAGGCGATGACAATGAGAGGGAATGGTGGTGGAGCAAACTGGGACACCGAGAAGGATACGTTCCCCGAAACTTACTAGGCGTAAGTGTCCTTGTTGCAAACAAGTTCCAACTAATTTCGCTGACTGATTTCTAACGAATGTTTCTTCTGTTGCAGCTATATCCAAGAGTGCAACCAGCAAAAGCAGACTGAAAGAGAATGTTACAATTGTAAAGAGTTTCGCATCGATTTAAACATTTATTACCACAGTATTGAATTCGCAGCTTTATCTTTATGGATATCGTCGAGGCGTAATGTTACATGCACACATACATCTTGTTCTTACGAATTTTAAAAGAATGATTGGAGGAATTTGAGAGAGAAATAATCTTCAACTTTCTCGATTCTATTAGCGAAAGCATTCATCATTAGTTTGCTTTATCAATTGTCATTTTTTTTGCAGCTTGCTACGACCGGATGGAGTTGTTATTTATTAGAAGTATTTGTAGTTATATCTTTTAACGTACAATGAGAGAGAAGTAATTACAAAAGGAAAAGTTCTTCATGATCCTCGTCACATTACTTCGCGTTTTTTGTACATATTTATACATCGCTCATGACATTGTTATTGTATGATTATATAAAATGAAATACCACTCGCATCGTCGCAATTTTAGACAATACTATTGTAGCAATAATTTTTAACGCACCATACAGTGAAATTCGAAACGATATCAAAAAAAGCGACAATACAAAATATTACGCGATATTTTGTGTTACGGAGTCTGTAGTTATATAAATAATGAATTGTGTATATTTACAAAATTATATTTTAACAGAGGAAGACGTGTAAACTTGAATATATAAATGTATATTTACTATATGTACATGCCAGATAAATTGATTATGAATTTTACAAATTTTTAATGTGGCCTTGTTGCCGCGATTTAGAAATGAATTCTTTTTAATATTTGTAAAATATAATTAGATGTATTCTAACAAATAAGTTTTATGAGAATTTCACTGTATGGTTCAATTTTAAAATGATATGTAAGTAGTTTTCATACTTCATTGAATTTTTTCACGCTCCAAAGAAAATGTGGAGTACGGCATTGTGTGTATGTACTTAAGATATTTTATTTGTTTCACCTAAATGCTTGAGTTTAGATGAAGTCAAATTTTGTAAGCGCCGTTTTAAGTTTACCTCGCAAAACTTTTACAATCCGACTCGTCATTCGGATTAAAAAAATGCTCTTGCGATCGCGTAAATATAAACTTGCCAATGGAACTCTTAGCAATTTTCATCGTTATAGACCGAATGAGTATTTTTAAAACTTCAAAGATTTGAATACGTTTTTTCCCTTTTATTATTCTGTGCATAAGTTTAAGAATTTTACATAAGCCTAAAGTAACGGTAATGTAGTTCAGAATTTTACAAGCACAGATGACATACTCTACGATCTGTACGATGAATTGTAACACACTTATTGTTAATGAAACATGTGCCTTTAAAAGTAATAATAAATTTAAATCTTAAGATAATCGCCCGATATTATATGAAAAAATGAAAAATCGTTTGTAATAAAAGAATACCTGAAATGATAGTCGTCTCTTTTTTTATTACCATCTTATTATCCAAAAAGCTTTACATAAATATATAATATAAAAATTATATCCTTTTTTTCTGGCTTACACAATCTTGTAACCGATAGTCAGGAAAAACTAACACTGGGTACAGAATTAACTTTGTATGATTGATAAATAAGATAACGTTATTACAAACATGCATCATAGCTTAATCACAAAAATACTACTTTTCAAAAGTATACACATACATAATGCAATTGTCAGTATTGTATTGAATAAAACAGAACAGCTTACAACTAACAAGAACTAAATTAATCGACACATTTTTTTTACATCTCGAAAGACGCTGTCAAACGATGGATTTCAACTTTTTCCAATCAACGTCATTAAAATGTCAAAAATCTCTTCAAATATATATTAACGTAATATATATAGTGAGCAAGTCTTTTTTTCATTTACTAGATTCTACGTCATATGTTTGAATTGTTCAGATATTGTAAGCAAATTTTAATATCACTAGAATCATCTAACATTGTTCGAAGTCTGAAAAAGAAAAAGAAAATTTATTACAAATTTTTAATTTCCAAAAGGTAATATCTTTTGGCTAATACGTACTTTTCCTTATAGATGTTCAATGTGGTTGGTGTGAATGTTCCATTTCTTAATGCTTGTATACAAAAATCAGTTAAATGTTTGTAGCATTTCTGGGTAGTGCTATGCATTCCTTGATTCTTCCACTCGGGTAGATCCTTTGTAATCGACCATGCAGCAAACACGTACTGAATTACAGCTGTCCAGTGTTGAGATTCCACTAAATTGTGACCCTGTTCTCTCAAAGCTTTCTGTAAGCATTGAATACAATAAATGTTAAATGCAGTAGACAGTAAAACATATTTTTTATATATTAAAGTGATAATTTTTAATTAATAATATTTGATTTACCTGGAAATTGTCTAAATGTACATAAGCTCGACTGTAATCTGACTCATCTATATTTGATGATACTAAACTAGCATAAACATTCTGCCTTAAGCTTGTCAATTTCTCCCTCAATGGTTTAATATCAGCTACAGGCATTTTTTTAAGAATAATATCACGTAACAGATCATTCTGTGACAGTCCTTTATCTTCTTGTAATAATACTAAATCCATTATCATTTTGACTAATTGTTCATGACTAAGGCCTCTCAATCCATTTGCCAAATTTCCTGAAAAGGGCTTGGTTTGTCGTTCTCTCTTTTCCGGTGAACCCATCTCAACATCGCCATCACCTAGAAGTAGACGCTTTCTCGGTGTACTTCTTAATGTAATGTTAGATTGGCTTTTTGTTGGACTGCTCACTGGGGTTCTGTCTCTGCAATTCAATACACGAAATGCACTACATGTTTTAGAATTAAAATTTGTTAGTAATCAATTCAATAATTTAATTTTTAATTGACTTAGTTACAAGTACCTAAAGAGGCTTTCTCTTTTAATGGAATCAATGTCGGGGGACCAGACGATGGATTTTCTTCTTCCTCTTTTCTGAATAACAAGCTCATCAGGACTTGGTGCTGAATTCCACGAGTCCATACTGTATCTCCTAGTCGTTGGATTTGTTTCAGCAACTGTTGTATTGACTATAATCAATTTTGGATTTAATAAGAAATAAAAAAATTCGTAAAATTATTTAATTATTAAAATGAATTATAAGTACCAGGAGATATGTTTGTACTTGTGGAGTCAGGAATCATGGCCAGTGCTGTTCGTGCCGATCTCCGCCGAGGAACATCTGGCCTACGGAGAAACTCCCTCCTCGGCGTGGCCATTGTCTTTAATAACAATAATTAAAATTACATCATTGATCATATGACACTTACATTTACACAGTTGTGAAACCACAACATTAATAAATTACCAATGTGCAATGACAATCAACTAGCAAATGCTTTACAAAATAGATAAGTTGCTTCGAACTTTAAACTTGCTCGCAGTTATAAATGCATCAATCAATTCGTAAAGATAATGCTGACTTCATACCTACAGATTGACTTTTCACGTTATCAACAAATCGAACAATTTCGTGTGCAACTTAACACATTGACATTAAACACATTGAGGTACTAAGATACAATAAAACTCGACTTCGAACTCTTCACCTACTCTATAGTCTCAAATATCACGACAGCAATCCTACACAGCGGGTATACACGTTATCAAAATTAATATTATGTTGATACAACATGCAACAAGCACACAGCACGTTTGTTTACGAATTAGGGGGGGCACCTGTTCTCTGCGTGTAACGACGCTTTTCATTGTCTTTGCGCTTTTGGTTATGACTGAAATGCATCGCTCATTCGGCGTTCGCCCAACGTGCCAGTACGTACCGTGATCGGAAAACTCGGCTTTCCCTTCGAATCTCACGGAGGATGGGTTGAGATTTTCCTCGATCTTTAATAAAATCCTTTTCTCGCACTCGCGACGACAACGACGATGACGCACAAAGGGAGATGTGACAGTTATGGCGGGAATACGATACCCCCTTGGTAAACTAAACTGTACAGTTATTTTGGCGCGAGATCAGACCGAGCCCGCCATCTGATGGTGGAATGTCGAAATATTGTTTCTGTAATGGCTGTAATGGAAAAGCCATTTGAATTTCCAGTTTTTCCGAGAGTTGGAGGTGATGAAATTGGGTAATCGGTGTCGCGCGACGGAAAATTCTTGGTTCGTTTAATTGTTTAGAGACTCTGTTAAATAAAAGGGTGTTATGGATTGAAAATGATACTTTGTTCATTGACTGGAAATCAATGAGAATTATAGGTTAATATTGGGAATGTTAACGAGTGGCTTTGGGCTTGGTTTATTCATTTTAAGAAACAACGGTAATTGTGTAAAAATTACAATTTAATATTTTTTAAAGATATTTAAAACATCATTTAGCCAACTTTACGCCGCGTAAAAAACAATTGCTGCCAACGATAGTAGTGAATTCCTATTTCCTGCGAGAAGGAAAAACTTTCACTTCGCTATAGTGTATGCAAGTGTAGAAGTAGTTCCTATTCTATACCCAAATGTTTGGTTTTAGAAAGGGACTAAACACCCACTGTGCGCACGAAAATCGTCGGGCGTGTGCGCGTAAACAAAATTGTTGTCAGAATTTAGTCTGATTTTCATTACTTTTAGTGTGATTTTCATGGAACTTCTGTGATTACACCGTTTGGAAATAAAGCTGCGATACTTTCATTGAAAGTAAAGGCGAAATGGTAAGTGATTCGCGAGTTTGGCTATCGAAAATTATGTAACGGAGCTGCAACCGTTATCTCAAGCTGTCAAGTGTGTGACACGATAATGATTATTTTATTGTTTACAGGCTCGTTATTTTCGCGAAGAAGATATCGATGGTATGTCAGTTTTTCTGTTAAAAGCTTCCGGAATTACAGTTCTGGACATAACCTACTTGAGCAGCAGACCGTAACTTGAGGCTTGGATTAATTATGAATTTTAATGTTTCAGAATTCAGGGAGTGCTTTTACCTGTACGCTAGAAGTGGACAAATTCGTACGCTAGATGAATTGACTATTATTATGCGATCGCTAGGACTTAGTCCAACAATAGCGGAGCTAAATAAGTATTTAAAAGACAAAGGTTTGTATTCTTTCTTGTGACTTTTTAACCGATGATTACTTTTTGCTAATTTTACCATAAACTCTTGATTCTAGGAGGAAAGATGTCGTTTGCTGATTTCTTAGAAGCAATGCATCTTCAGACCAGGGCAGAGGATTTACCAAAGGAAGTCATAGAGGCTTTTCGTGCAGCTGATACCTCTAGAACAGGCACTATACCTGCAAGACAGCTGGCTCATATGCTGCTGAGATGGGGAGAACAATTAAGTAACAAAGAAGGTAATGCATTTTCATTTCAAAACATCGCTTTGATAAAATTTAATTTCAGAACAATTTTACAAAGTTGTCTACATTAAAATTTTGCTTTACAGTGGAACAAATTTTCAGAGAAGCCAATGTCTCTCTCAATGGTCAAGTGAAGTATGAAGACTTTGTTAAAATTGCTTGTGCACCAGTACCTGACTATTATTAATTAACAGTGGGAAATGACTAGCCTAATTTTATACAAATTTATTCCAATTTTTGAAAAAAAAAAAAATTAGACAAATTTTATGTACTTAATACTTAGGTATGCTTCGTTTTATAGTTAATCTACAAGTGTCATATTTGACACAGATAGTTTTAATGATGTCGGCAATAAAGGGACCAAATATTATATTAATATTCATAATTCAGTTGATCTTATTTCGTTTCAATAGACATCATTATTGACTTAAGAGGAATTATTCATTCCATTACCATTGAATCTGAAAAATAAGCTGATCCGCGCAACGAAATAATTGACGCATGTTCAATTTTCACATCTTATTTTTATAGTCAAATAAATTAACTCAACTTTAACTATATATTCAAATTGCTTATAAGCACATTAGCCTATCTATCGAACCTTAAAATAAGTTTGCATACTTTTCAGATTCAAGATTTCATTGCATAATAAATTGATGCATTTTCATATTGACGCTATATATCACTAATCGAAAAATTGATAATTGTCATAAATAAAAACGTGTTTTGATTTCATGAAATCAAGAATAAACGTGAGTAACCTGTTGCAAAGTACTTCATGAACTACATCAAAACACGTTTGATTTATGTATTATCAATGTTACGCGTCGGTCGATGTTCTATGTGGTAGAATTTTTTTCAATACTGACTTTCATTCCTGTTGACTAATACTTTGAATCGAGCTCTTCGTGTACAATTCATACACTCTGTTTTTTATGACAATAATATAACAATAATAATACTTCAAGGTAAAATCTTAATTTTTACTTTTTTTTAGAAGCTTTTTATCTATAAATACGAGTAAAAATCGAGACAAAAATAAAATGCAATTACAAGCAAGGCTTTTTCGATCTTCGCACGCAGGTGCACTTGTCAATCAGCAGATTCACTCGTCGCCGGCGTATCATCACAGAAAATAAATCCAACAGGAATCCCAGTCACTTCTCGTCTCCATAAACAGTCGACTTAGCTCATCGCGGGCTTGCCATCTGTAGCGGGTGACCCGCAGAGGATCACAGCTGTGCTCACAGCTGTTGTGAGAAAAAATATACAGAGCAACGCCCGATCGCTGACCAGCGCAACCTGTTTCCACTCGAGCTCGGTGCGCTCGCGGTGCTCCTGGTCCAGCAGTCTCCTCTCGTTCTTCTCGATCGTCGCCTGAACTCGGCCGATCACCTTCGCCCACTGCGATTCTATCACGCCGTCTTTGCCTAGATCTCGAAGTGAGAGGACGTTTAAATATTAATATTTTGTTTTGAGGACGATTGTTAGTTGGAGGGACTCAAAGTCGAATTAATTTTTAATAATACATCATTTAACAATATTTTACATTGTTTCTATTACAGCATAATCGAATTTTATTTTTCATCAAATTGTAGTCGACTTCGAGACCCTTCCAATCTTGTAAATTTATAATACCTAAGGGCGGACTGCTGTGGTCGCTCATGTGTCTCCTACCGACGTTGTATTTCGGCGACATGTGCGGCGCCTGTTGCGGAGGTGGCGGCACAGGTGACTGATGGGACGTCGATTCGGATCTGCAGTGCAGCGGGCAATTTTTTCTCCTCACCGTTTCCGGCAGCTCCTGCGCCAACGAAAAGAAATTTCACCGCGACGATTACTTGAGATTCGCGGACGTCTTTTTTTTTCGTCGAACTTTCATTATTAAAGCATAGTTTGCAACTTTTTAGGACAGAAGCCATTGTATCGCTTTTTTCTCTTTCTCTCCCTCGCGGGAACAAAGTTTATTCATCAATCACTTCAACCGCCCAATTAGACACGAACTCTCTATCTTCGCGAAAAAAAAAGAAAAATTTTTTTAAAGTTAGCCCTCAAATTATTATCAATATATACGCGTGATTGCCAACGTTTTAACTCGCCGTAAAGAGTCGTACATCAGCCGTCGGGAGATAATCGCACAATTAAACTGAGGAGAAAACGTTTCTGGCACATCCACGCGGAAGCGTTCATTCATCATCTTTATTAAACTTTTTTTTATATACTTTGCTGTACCCTCTCACGCGATCTGCGCTGTCACACGCCGGTCGCAGAACGACCGAATTATTGTCAAATCGCGGAAAAAGACAAACGATGCAACGTCAAAAAAAATAACAATTGAACAAACTTATCACTGTCAAAAATAAAATTATATAAACAAATCCACGCGGCATCGACGCGATTAAATGGTCCGCTGCAATAAATCGAGGGTGTCCGTATAGCTATATACACGAGAGCCCGTCTGCAGAACTAGACGTGTACATATGTACCCTGCGGTGTATACAGCTCGTGTTTTATCGACATCCTACCATCGCGCCGGACGATTAATACCGTTCCCTCGTTGCCCTTTCCTTCGCCCGCGAACAACCGTATTAATTGATATTTATATGGTACATCTTGTCGGTTTCGGCGGGAAAATTGCCGGTATCGCACAGCGTTCGCCGCGCTTCAAGGGTCAATTCGAACGTTTTTGAAAATTGCTCCCTAAAAAGCAAAGAGCACTTTTCGATTGCGACGAATTATTCTATCCTTACGATCTACGCAGCGTGTTTTTATTCTATACCGAGCGATAATTTTCTCGCGGCAAAACAAAAGAAAAAATTCAATCAGTTTTTTCCACCCCGACCTGAATTTCGACGGAGCCTCTCTCTCTCAAGAATTTTACACAAGAAATCCATATCCCATAGAAGCTCTCGATTCCGTCACCGGCACGACGGCCACCGATTAATAACCCCCTTCGCCCCCATTCAGAGCCTCCCCTCCCCCTCGATTCTCCAGCTTTTTTTCTTCCAACAACATTATCATCCATATATCTATACACTGTACGCTATACAGACTTTCCATCCCCCTACACTAGGAGATTGATCGACGCGTCGTTCTTCATCCACCGCATCGCACACACCCACATACACTACCTGCATATATACATAGCCGCAAAAAAAGAAGTTACACAGTCTCGCTGGGCTGCTCACCTCCTGGAAATTGAAGAAAACGAATCTGGCGAGCTTGTCGAGGACGAGGGACCTGACGACGGCCGGAACCCGACTGCCCCTCACGCCCCGGTGGTGAAAGTTGAGCGTCACGACGGCCAGGCCCGAGGCGAACGACACCAGGCAGATGCTCACCCCGTAGTACATGCCTGCGAGAAAAGAGGGATCGTAAACGGCGCTTTGTCGTCTGGAAGCGCATGTCCCATTTGGGGAGAGAGCTGCGACTCTGCTGCTGCTTTAATGCCCGTTGAGGATACGTATATAGCGTTTATTGCGCTGGTCTATTACTTCGTTTCGACTCTCGGAAAATTTGTGTATTTGTGATACACGTGTGGCGCGCGAAAACAGCTGTGTCGTATCGATTTTCGCATAGTCCACGTGCGAGCTGTGTGTGTATGTACACGAGGGAAAACGATATTTTGTATTGCTATTGTGTGTATTATAAAAGACTGCGGTCGAGTGACGGGAGAGATTTTAGAGGCGGCGATAAAAGTTTTTAATACACGCGCTGCCGAGGCACATCGTCGTCGTCGTCGTCGTCGTAGTCGTCGTGGCTGAGCTATAAAAATCGAAGAAACGTTAAATTATACGATACTCTCCATGTGTATGCATAAAAACGGTAAATGCGCCCGGCTCGCGACAATTCACGGTATTGCCCGCGGGGCGAATCAAAATTTTGTGCATTATAATAATAAGCCGCTCGAGGCGTAAAATCCGAGCTTTATATATCGCGGTCGCGGAAAATTTCATTAAAAAGCCGGGAATTGCCTCTCACTCTCTCTCTTGCTCTGTTGCAACGACTCTACGTTTCGTCGCGGCCACGTCGTATATACACGAGAAGTCTGCATAATTTGCCGTTGCATCCGACAGCCGCGTAGCGGGTGAGACGCGTCGTGTGACGTAAAATTATTCCGAAAGAAATCAATTCGTCGGCGAAGAGCGCGTTCGCAATTCGCAAGATTTACAGCGTGTGGATAATGGTGTACTCTTGGTTTGGAAGTCGGCTGAGAAGCGCCGTTAAACTTTAGCGAATATTCTTTGTTGCGCGTCTATATTCAGGCGGCAGGAGGGGAGGGGGGAACTTTGTTTATTATGAAAAGCTAGGAGCGCGATTCGATAAGAGCCTTTTTGCCACGTCGATCCGGAAGAGAAGCCTGAATATTTAAATTTCGCGCCATTGTCCAGCAGAAGAAAAAACAAGTTGTTTTAATGCAAGCTTGATGTAAGAATATTCGATGTTGCGAAAAACTGCTGGATAGCATTAGTTAGATAGATCTTAAAGGATTTAAAATTCTTATCGCACGATATAGTATTTAATAAATTAATCAGGCGACAGAATGCAATTGCTTTTTTTTCCGCACGAATCTACAAATTGGAAGGCGAAATTTCAATTTTAACTCGATTATTATCTATAACATTTCATTGCGATGAGTCATGCAAGTATAGTGTAGCTAGGAATATAACGAATAGGTACGAGAATACTTACTTATGAGAGGTGTCTTTTCAGTTGGCGGAAGGCTCTCCCTAATGGTCATGAGGAAAACCGTCATCGATAGCAGGGCCGAGATGCCGAGCGTGACTTTCTCGCCGGATTCCGACGGCACGTAAAATACGAGCAGAGCTTGAAGAAACATTAAATTCATTATCTCGCGCTAATGTTCTCATAGTCGCAGTGCGTGTAAGTCGTTTAACTAAGCGTAAAGTTTAATTGTACAAAGTTCCCCCAAGAGCAACTATAGTCAAAGAAAAAACGGATTAACGCCACGTCTTACCATTACCGATAAGAATATTCGTTGGAATGAAATATCTCCTTGTGCCCTGTGATAGTCGCAGTCGTTGTTAACGTTTGTTATTCAAAAATTAATTATCAATACACCCTCGTGAATTCGTAATGTACTCACCGCCAAATCCGCGCGCTTTCAGCCCCATTGCCAAACTATTTTCATCAAACTTTCCGCGCCTGCTTTCCGCGACAAGCCAATTCCCGCTCTAAAAGTCACGCGTTCCATACCCGAGCGACATGAACTACGAAAACCTGCGGTCGTTTCCACCTCGAAAAACGACGAGGATTTTTCCCCCTACGCGCAGAACGCGACCGAAACTCAGCGCGAAAAGCTTCTTTCCTCATCCGCATATACGGGGGGAACTAACAAGGCGACGATTGAATTAACAAAGTCACCCTGTCGCGCGCGCGGAGATAGAGTGTTTCCGTGTAGCGCGTCTACCCTTCAATATTTCATCCGCATACTCGGGGAATTGAATTTCCGGTTTGCCCCCGCCGCTTTTCCGCATTTCCTACGACAGGGGGTGTACTCCTCTGCGGATCGGCGTGTAATTTTTACAACGATGAGAGGAAGAAAAAAACACAAAAACAAAAAGTCTGCGGGAAAAACAGAAATGGACTGCGGGCGCGCACATCCCCCCAAGGAAATTCAAGACAACCTGACGCTATCTCCGCGCGCGCCGCATCGAGCGGAAGAGTTTTCCGCGCGCAAGATGACTGAATTAAGGCTGAGAGAACGCGTAGTTTCGCATTAGGACAAATGAACATAACGCAGTCGACTCTCGCTCTTTTCTCTCGCGGTGTATATGCGGCGCGATTTCGAGCGGCCGGGAAAAGACACTCCCGACCGCGTATATATACGTGTTATTATATTATGTTCCGTGTTTGAAATGGCTTATATATATCCGCGCGGAGAGTGAGATCTCAGTTTTCCCATTCGCTTGTTTGCTCGGGAAATTGAATAAAAACATTGCGCGCTTTACATTTGACTCTCCGTATATGTACTTTTTTTCCTTGCGTTCGATATACGCGCGGTATATATTGGAGAAAAATTCGGTATCTTTATCAAAATATATATACGCGTCGGTCGTAATATCAACTTTGTACAGCGACCGTATCGCTGTTTTTCACGACTTTCCGAAGTGCGCATAGGTAAATCGCGGCCCCAGCGCAATTATAATTGTTCATAATTAACAGTTCGAGACGAAATTATTCTCGGCGCAAAGTTTATCAACTATGTGCTTCAAAGTAGTTGTATACAGTTTCAACTGCGAAATAGCCCTCACCGTTAAATGCTCTCACTCTGTTGCGAATTTAGCCCGGCGCGTATTATAATTAATACACACGGGGCGACTGCGGCGTCCAAAGTATAATCGCCTCTGGAAATTGCGCAACTATACACACCGTGGATACGACTGGCTCGCGTGTAAATACTTCGCTCGGACGCCGCCGAAACTTCTGCCTCGACTCGACCGAAAAATAAACTCCCGACGACGTGTTCAGAAACTTCCGCTGTGCACATGTATATATACGTCACGCGTATGGAAAAGCTCGGGATAAGCTCGACTGAAACCTGTCGGCTTGGCAATTGACCTTTTATTATACGGGCCAATCGCGCACTCGTGGCTGGCAATCAAACGATTCAGCGCAAATTCGACAAAAGAGAAAGAGAGAAGCTGGGGAAAAAAGATTGGAAGGTGCGAGGGAGCTTTTTTTTTCGATCCGTTGGAAAATGGATCGGATTTTCTCCGGCTGCGAAAACGGATCGCGCGCGTGTGTTTGCCCCCCGCCCCCCGGACGATCAGTGCGTTAACGAGAATTTTGAGGGGGCAAATTGGATTTTTTGTTGGTTCTGAGGAGGGTAATAACGGGGGAGGGTGGGATCGAGAGCTCTTTCATGGCGCGCGCGCGGGAAATTCGAATAATTTTAACGGCGAGCAATTTTTTTTCTCCACAAATTTTCTCCCGCATTTAAAATCCTGTGCGCGAGTATGAAAAATATTTAATGCGATGTAAGCGATATGTGTACTCGAAACTGCGTATCGCCCACGGAGTTTATGGCATTGAACGCAGAGCGGGAAGCGCGACGGGAAAAGTTTTCGAAAAATGTCGAGCATTCGAAAAATTTCCATGAACTCCATGAACGTAATGCGTCCGTCGCCTATAAGTAACGTCTAAGATCTCGCGTGCGCCAGATGTAAATTCGCTCGCGATAAATCGGCGCGCGCCGTAGCAGCGCCTTTGGGAGGGGGCGTTGTGTGTAATGGTATTCAAATTGGCTGACGCGCACCGGCTGTAAAATAACTGCGCTGCGACTGCGCGAATCCGATTATTACACGCGTACGCGGGAAATCGTTCCTGATTTTTCCTCGTGTCAGCGACTTTTCTCTCTCTCTCTCTCGGCGTTCCGTGTCCGATATACACAAATGCGCACACTTTGCAGTATACACGAGTATTATACGTGTAATGTACTTAATCTTTGCGAATATACGCGGGTTTATACGCGCTGGAGCTATTAAAAATCAAACTAAGAGAATTTCCTCTCTCTCGGCAGTAACGAGGCTAAACTGCTTTGCATTTACTTTTCAATCTCGCATAAAAACCGGCGCGCGAGCTTTCGCGCGCGCGCGCTCGCTCGTCCAGGCTTGATTGCTGTTAAAGCAAAGTTGTTTCCGCTGAAAAAGTCTTGCCTCTCAGGGAATAAGATTCTTTTGCCGCGTGCGAGTCGATTTAATTAATCCACTCAGGGGAGAAAAGATTTCTTCCGCTGGAAATCCCTCCCCTGCGCTTAATCAGTCTCGTATCGAATTTGGCGGTTGGGAAAATACACGCCCTTTATTCCCCCCCCTTTTTTTATCCGCGTTTTGTTTAATTGAAAAAAATAAAAAGTTTCGCGTACAAGCGGCTGTCGACCGCGCACTTCGTATGTTAATGCGACGTTGAATTAATTTTAATTTAATTAAAAAAAATCTAATTTTTAGTTTCAGCAAGCGCAGTCCTGCGACGGGGTAACATTTAGTCCTTCCATTTGATGAGATTGCTTTAATTCGAGATCTAATTGATTAACTCGAATGGATTAACGAATTTGCTTACACGACGAAATTACGATAAGCGAGTCGTCCGTCTTCGCGTATTAATCCATCATCTCGCAAAGTTTCGACTTTGTATACCGTGATGTCTGCTCGAATATTCTTGTATAAGTTTTTTCATTCATCGGAGTATTAAAATACAAACTGTTTATATCCAGACGAAAAAGTTCGAACGCATTATACGTAGTATACATAATTTTTTTTAATATTATACTCAAAGTTTTTCTTCTTACGCGCTGGCATTATTAAATGAAATACAAACGGTCGAACTTTGTAAGATGATGAATAATTAACGTAACGCGCGGGGCTATCGTATTTCTATTATCGCTCGAATACTTCTTCTCCGTCGCAGCGCCGAGTTTGAATTTTTAATTTACTCCCTCACACCTCTATCCCTGTCTCGCCCGGTGCTGTACACTTTTCAACTGCGGCTCAACGATTCTTAATCAATCAATGAAAAACAATTATTACTAATATTTTTCTGTTTACAATAGGAAAGCAAATCGACTCACCGATGCCGTTGATGAGTATGCAGGGCAGAATGAGGTTGAACACGTAGAACATGGGCCTGCGCCGGAGACGTATCTCGTAAGTGATGTCGGGATAGGGCTCCGGACAGCAGGAGTAATACTGGATATTTCGCGTCGCCGTGAAGTCGACCAGGTCGAACTCGCCGTTCGCCTGGTAATTGCTCACGTCGCCCTGCTCGCTCTGCCGCTCGAGTTCCAGCTGCGAAATGAAAAATACATCAAACGAGCTTTACCCTCCCCGCGATGCCGCTCTTGCTTTGTGTTATATGGATCTCGGAGGGGGAGGGGTGGGGGGTCGCTGCAGCTTGTCACGTACAGTCAGCGCTTTTTCTTTCTCTCTCTCTTTCTCCCTCTCCCTCCGCTGCTCCTGATGCCCATAAAACATTCGACGTATATATAAACTTCAAGCGGCTATACAAGTACTCGAATTATATTATGCTACATCGCGATCCCCGCTGTTCTACACGGAGCTTTTTAACGAATTGCGGCCTGCTACGTAAATAAATGGGCAAAAATGTTTTCGCGAAATTAACGCTTTAACTCGAGGACTTTTACGCGGCGATTTCGAGTCGCGCGGCGTGGTACGTATACATATAACGAAAAAAAAGTTATATACACCGCGCGTACGTATAATTGCGCATACAATGAAAGCGCGAGCGCGCTCGACTCTCAAATAAATGAGGTGAAAAGAGCGTATACGAGCCCCGACAACCTCGACTCTTCGGCTCGAATGATAAACGACGCGTCGACGGGGTAAAATCCAGCGCAACGAACGCTTATAACTTCAATGCCTCGTCGAAGACAGACCAACGAGTTCTCTCGCTCTCGCGATGAAAAATAGGGAGAGCGCGTCCGCCGCAAAGACGGAGCTTCGAGATACCTTGCCCTACAGCGCGAGAGTAGATGCAGCGAATAAATGCGTTTGTTCTCATCGCGGAAGAATATTTTCTCCGGCGCGCGTATGCTCGCGGGAACTCATCCATATTCAGACACGGCACAATCAGTTATTCAGACCTTGCGAAGCTTCTGTTCTCTCCGCGGGGAATCAGCCATTTGTAATAAAGTTGAGAGCAATTATATTCCCGGGGTGTCGATGCACGACGAAAGTTGGCGCGAAGACGACACTCGCTACTCCGATTTATCGGCGGTAATTTCAATTTTCGTCGCGAGAAGGATAGCGAATGAATCGGTGATTTTTTCTTTATTAGCAGAGCAAAGACGCGTCGAGAGTGAAAGAAAAATTTTCGCGCACAAAGTCGTCCAAACTCGCAATCGCGCTGCGTGACGAAATAGCGAAATAATGGTTTACTCGCGTCTGCATAATAAACGCGGCTCGAACGCGCGAGCGACGCGAGATTGCGCGCAGCTAGTTTTTAAGCTCTGCGCGACCGCCGCATGACAACTAATTTTCTCGGCGACTCGCTCGTCCTGTTAAATAATTTTGCTCGCTTGCTTTATTCCGTCCTTCCTTTTTCTTCTTCTTTACGAAAAAAAGAAAACGGCGAAAATTGAACGGCCGCCTGGCAGGAGAAAGTTTCCTTATTCAGAATTAAACTTTCGCTCTCTCTCTCTCACGCTCCCAGATCTGAGCGCGCGTATATATAGAAAAGCGAACTTTTTTTAAGGCTGTGTATACACTTCGATGCAGGTAATTTAACGGGAGAGAGCCGCGGAAAGTTTCTTCCAAAGTGACCGAGCCCCGTGTATTGGCTTCGATTTTCTTCGGTGTACAATTACTTCCGTGATCCCGTAAATTGAGATAATCCCGAGCGCGTCCGACTAGACTCGACTGTTACCACTGCGCGCGAGCGCACCGGTGCAACAAGCGACGTACATATAACGAGATTTCCACCGTAAATTCGTACACTTAAATGTTGCGAATCGGTACACGATAATTTCTATCGTGCGATTTTCGTAAAGGATCCTCCGCCTTAAAAAGCGACTGCATTGTCCCGTAAATCCGTGTCCACGCGTAATCATAACGCAGTATATCGCAGAGTATTTTATACCGTAAGATTCGTGGATCGTCCGTATACTTGCCGATAAATCCTTATAAGCTCTAAGTAAAATTTATCGCGATACTTCCATCTCGCCGCAGGGTAATTGCGTCTCAGCCAACCGCACACTCGCGAGAGCGTTAAAAAACAAAAAAAAAAAAAAATTCAACTAGACGCGCAAAATGTTCGCCGCACTCGCGCGCGGCAAGTGTCGAGAAGAGCAGGAGCTAAAGCTCGAATTCGCGCTTTATTCCGCCGCGCTAAGCGATAAAAGTTGCCAGCGCGCAATCTACTCCGGAGTGTGTGAGCAAAAATTAAAACACTCTCCCTCCCGCCTCCCCCCTCCACCCCCTATATCCCACTTCCGCAGCAGAAATTATCCCAGAGTCGAAATTCCGGCGAGTAAACGCGCGCGCGCGCGCACCGGATTATGATCGCGTATATATGAGCCTGTATAGATAATACGATAGCCCGTGCAGCTGACGTTTTTCGAGTGCGACGAGATACGAAAAAATGCAAGAAAAAAATCACTAACAAATGAAAGACTAATAGAGATAATACTCCTATCGTCGAGTACACAGGTATGTATACGTCGAAAAGCCGTGCCACCGGATATATACCGCGTGTATAGAGCTGGCGCATAGCTATATGCACAGGACTCTCCGGGCCGAGTAAGTCGGAGGCAAATCGAAAGGCTGAAAGCGCATCGGGAAAAATTCAATAGCCCTCGCGAGCTCTGTGTAGAGGGAGAAATAGAGAAAAAAACGGCGAGCTGAATCCTCTGGACGCTTCTTCTTCCTCTCTCTTTTAAGCGAGCTTTTTTTTTCTCTCTCTCTCTCTCTATCTCTTCCGAGTTTGTCGAGCTTTTGTCCTACGCAAGTTCGGTATCCCGTGCTTTTTTTCTCCCACTTTTTCATATCCTCCCCAGCGAGAATATTCAGCTTGTTTTCAGTGGGTTTCCGCGATTAGTTCGAGTGCGGTGTGCGTATATACATATACGTGTGTATATGTAGACGCTCGAGTGTGCGTAATTCAATCGAAAGAGATTCGAGGTTGCCTTAGCAAAATAGCGGCCGCGAATATAGGAGGCTCGGGATATATTCGCCATATATAGAAAAACGAAACGAAACGCGTCGAGGGACACGCGCGACGTCGCGGAATTTGAATTTGCTCTCTGCATATATGTATATACGTACGTCTGTATGTGTGTGTGCTCTTCACTTTCCAATATAGCGCGCGTCGAAGGCCGAGGATCCATTGTGGCCCCGCTCGACGTATACTCGGGGATTTTATTAAAAAACACTAACGACCCTCGACGAGCCTAATGTTTAATATATACAATGCGGCGATATCGCTATATATATACATCCGCGTACTGTGTCCTCTATCTTGCGGTCGAATAAATCGCGTTTAGCCGCGCGCACACACCCGCCCCCCCCCCCTCACCGACACTTTTTTTTTCGTCGGTGAAATGGACCTTTTGTCGGCTAGCCAACGAGAGAGAGAGACGAAATTGTGTTTTAACTGATTGTTCTCTCTCAGCTGTTTCGCATACGTATACACACATATACACAGATAGCGCGTGCGTAAACGCATCCGATTGCCCGTATATATACACAAATTCAGCGTTGACTAGAGAGGCCGGGAATTCGCTCGTTGGTATTTAATTAAAAGCTTTATCCGCGCGCCAGAGAGATTTCATAGCGAGGACGACTAGGGGTAGAGAGAGAGGGAGAGAAAGGGGGCCGTTAGAATAGGCGGAAAATTGAAATTTATGGGTGGTGAATCGTCCTTTTCTTAATTAATCGGACGTTTCACGAGCGGGCGGACGGCGGAGAGCAGTGGGTTTACACCTAAGTACACTAGTTTCGGCGCTTGATGGATCAGTTTGTAAATCAAGCTGATGTGGTAAATCAAGTGCGGCGCGCGGCGTTCGTTCGTGTGTGTGTGTATGTATATATATAATGCTCTCACTTTGTCCCGAGGAAATTTGCTCGGCACTGCGCGCGGATCGACGTATAAATCAATCGTTTTCTCGCGGGTCAAGATTACAGGGAATTTCGCGTCGCGAGCGTTAATTTCAATTCCGGCGCGTATTTTAATAAATCAAAAATTTTGAAACAAAAGGTGACGCGTTATAATGTATGTGTATAATCGGTTTAATGTTCTATTGATCCATTAATTAATTTTATTCGACTGAATAAATCTTTAATTGATTCAAACACATTCGGCTTGTTGAACTGAGGTATAATATATTTCGTTTGAGGTAATCAATCGTTTCCGGAAAAACATATTTTATGGGATCTGGAAGATATTTCTCTTATAGGGCGCAGTGTTTTACTAATCGATAAATTATAATAAATTACGATTTTATTTCTAGGAAGCTTTATGCGATAGATTTACTGAAAATGTTTTAGAAGTTGGATTCGAGGTACTATTGCGAATCGGGAAATCCAGTTTTAAAAAAATATCTGATGCATGAGCGTATGCGTGTACGTAGCAAACGTGATTTTCTCAGCTTTTATTTTTTTCTGTTATTGACCGTTCTGTGTACAAAAAAAAATTAAAAAAAAAAAACAAGACAAGCACGTTCAGTTAACGAAAACTTAATTTAATTTGAATCGATACTCATTACACGTTACAGAAAAAGTAGCGCCGCGATTTAATCTGGAACCAACAAAAGAGCTCAAATACCCAAAGCGCAATCGAAAGAAAAGGTCGATAATTGATTCGCAAACGACTCAATTACGAGCGTAGATGAGCGAATAATTGCTCTGGTTTTTGTTTTTTTCGACGTCGAATTCGATTTACAAACCGCCCAATTATGCTAAGCCAATATTAATCGAACTTGAAGCCAAACTCACTTAATGTAAAACGGATACCGGCTATAGAGACGTATCCGCAATACCCTTGGCCACATAATCTATATTGAATATCGTTGATAATAATCAATTGTTTGAAAATCGCCGGCCCATACGTAACGCTAAGCGGATAGCGTCGATACATTAACGGCGTATAGGGGTGTAATTAGCGTACGAAGTAAACGCTAAGTTATAATGTAATGTATGGCAGGGTTTTAACGTCGAAAGCTCTGCGTGTACATAATGACGAGTAATACGCGCAATAAGCGAGCATTTCTCTTCGTTATATTAATTTAAGGGAGAGTGTCATATAGTCGATTTTGCGACGTAGTACGTCGCGGTAGAAATGTTCCTAAATTTTTGAGTTGAAAGTTTTACACCTCATTTATTACAAAAAATATATATATATTGGATTTCAAATTGATTTTGACATTTACTCCAATAACCAAATTCGTTAATTTTATTTTATATAATGGTAGGTTGCAGACGAAAAAATTACTTCAATTTGCTTGTATAACAGTTTGCGAAAATCGCAGCGTTACACAAAAAAGCTCTGAAGTTTACATTGCAGTACCTGGATGTGAAGAGTCTGATTAATGCGCGGACTCTCTTCGTTTAGGTATATACACCGCAATGTAAACAGTATACACATATTGTTTCTGCCTCTGCTATTCTGTGGGTGAAATTTAAATTTTTAATTGACTTTTGTATACCATATCCAAATCCCTCGTACACACCGTATACATGACACACTTTTTTTCAAAAATAAATCTTTTCTTCCGAGCAACTCCCACTTTTTTTATATAAAAAAAGGATGTAGTACGTTATTAGTATTCTACCTCTGCTATTAATAAAACACGTATAATTAAGAAAAAACACTCTCACCCTCACCTGACTTTGTGACCTACAATCCTCACTTTTTTCACAATTTATTTTAGTTAATCACAAAAGAGTATCTTCCTTTTTAACTCTAATCAAGCGAATCTTAAATTCTTTCATTCAGAAGTTACTTAAATATTTTATAGCACTACACACATATAAACGCATTAATATTCTGATTGAGTCATCCCGTTAAATATCGCAGCCTGCACTCGCGTTTCTCATTCAATCTTTTTTTATCATAAAATCTCCATAAAAAAAAGGTTTACGCTAGGCATAAAATTATTTGTTTCCTCGTTGCACACGGAAGAATCCAAAAAATTTAAGTTGTAAAAAAAATGAGCAAAAGTCACCCGTAAACCTCCGTATCCCGCGACACCTTCGGCTCCCGATACATCCCAACACCAGCCCCAGAATATACGCCGCACGTGCAAACGAGGCTAATATTTTTATTTATATGCGCGCGGCGCGCTACACGCCTGTGATGACATTATCCCCGTATGTGCTCCGATACGTGTCGCCACGGCGTACATATACCTATATAGCACATAAGGCAAGAGGTGAAGTTGCGGAAGAGACAGTTCTGTTTATTCTTGCGTTTTGTATATACACATGTTATAAATATATATGTGCACGCGCGGAATTTTTCAGAGTTCGTCCGCGGGATTCCATGTTTATTTTAACGTGAGTCATTGCGCCGAGTCGCGCCGAGAGAAAAAGGGAGAGTGCGAGAGCTTTAAAAACTTTTCTACACGTGTACGGAAAATGTTTTGTTTGCCGGCCGGGGGTGTGTATAGCTGCTGTTTGGCGAAGAAAATCTTTCGGCCCGAACAAATACGCGGACACATACCGTGTACAGATATATATATATATACGTACGGTGAAATCTGAAAAAATGTGCGTGTCCTATACGCTGCAGTGTATGTATATCGCGTAGCTGCTTTCAATTTTGCGCGACAAATTACATAGACGTTTACGGCTCTCCTGCCGATAAAGGGCACCCGCCTCTCAGATTGATATATATTATTTATATACGTATATATATACATACGCGCGAGATATAAATCTAAGGTCGGGAGACGTTTCGCTTCCTCGTCTCTTGATTTATGCGAATCTGACGTTGGATTAGCGAATCTGTCGAATAAATTTTTCGATTCGTTTGAAGTCACGCGAGCCTATGTACAAGGAAAAAAAACAGGAATTTACAGTCTCGATGTAATACCACGATGTTTATACGTATATGTCTCAGTTTTGCCTCCGAAGATTCCGTTTCTTTCCCCATCTCTCCAGATTCCCCTCGACAGTCTTTTAACGATCCGGAGAATCCATTACACTCGCTGTTATATATATATATATATATATATATATATGCGCGTAAAGTCAAGGGACGGATCAGCTCCGGTATAATCGAGCCTCTCGGTATCTCCATCCCTCCTCCCCCTCGATTATTGATAACATAATGACACGTATAACGTAAGTTTTAATAATGGTTTATAAACCCGATCGGGACTCATATGCAGAGTCATCCTTATTTTCTTCTTCCTCCACGAGCTTACCCCCGGATTCGACGAGAAAAGTATACCAGTCGAGATTCGGATTATCGCTATAGAGGATGCAGAGTTTTCGATTATATAGCTCGAGACGATGGGGATGCGCGGTTTATGGTCTTTGGACTTTATTACGTGTTGCTCTATGTAAATGTAGACGCTTGGGTATACACACATATATATATAACGATTTTAGAGTCGGATTTGCCGTGTAATCTCGTTAATGCATTATTCAGGGAGAAGATCGATTTTTATTAAATATGTATAGCGTCTTCGAATCAGATTTTCGTCGATTTTCAGTTTTCGAGGGTGCGACGAAAGCAGTGAGATTGACGGCCAAACGATACGGATATAGATTTGCCCCAACTCAAAATTTAAAAGTCGCGAGGTAAATCATTCTCGGAAAGAATCGAGATCTAAAATCAAAATGTAATCAATCGACGTAGATAATTCGATTTTTCCTATATATATACACATAATATATATAGTTACAAAACTTCACGTGCATCAAACTATTGGTATCTTTAACTACCTGTCGTCTCCAAACTTCGATTGCCGTCCTTTTCGCCGATAATCAATCAAATCTCCTTTTAGTCGGGCTTCGCTCTTCGATCTCGCGGCTCCGCTCCCTTTTACCGCGAGAGAGACGGTGGAAAAGAGAAAGAGCCCGCCCTGTACCCACAGCTTCTTTAATAACAGCCCCCGAGGCGATATTTTATGAGTACACACGCCGAGAGGACTTTGGAAATAAACTTTGAAGCTCGACATCGGGGGCCGCGTGTTTGGAAACCCATCGACCGCGCGAGAAAAACTCTTTCGCTCAGCGGCCCCCAACTTCCCGGACGCATAAGTGCCAAAATCCTCGACTGTTTGCCCCGAGGCCAGGAATGATTATGTGCAGCCCATACACTGCACACACACACATACAGGGCTCCGACGAGTTTCCGAGCGGAAAGTGTCGTTCCTCGTTCCTTTGATTAACAAACTATCGCCGGATGTGTGTGTAATACGTATATATACGTGTGCCGAGAGTGGAAGTAGCCGAGTGTTTCTAAAGCCCTCGGTGTCGAGGCCAATGTAAATTAGCTGACCGAATTTCCTTTCGCCAGTTGCACGTATCTGGGGGGGGGGGGGGGATTCGGTTGCAGCGACAATTTACAATTTTTTAAGTGTTTTAGGGAATTCGTTCATTGCGTGTAGAAAAACGATTTTTTATTTGTTTTTTTTTGGGGAGAAAATCTTATACGACAGTCGTGTATAAAGTTATCGATTCGCTGTACTGGAAGAAGTAATTTTCGTTTTTCCATGCTAGGCAGAATTTTGAATGAAACTCTGCGTATAACTGTCTACTGATGTAAATGTACAAGTATATTGCAAGCCGCGCGGTAGATTTTAATATTCAACTTTGAGGAGGCATTTCATTGCCATTGAAAATTGAGAAGAAGAGCCGCTTCTCTCCTAACGCTGGAAGGTTTTTCAGGACTTTTAACGAGAATTTAGGAAGCAACGGGAGAATAAGCTGATTCATGACGTTTACAAGAAAGGAAATATAAATTACTCGACGTATTAATAAAATACTTACTAAAAAGGTATCGTTAATTAATAAATCATTTTTGAGAGAAAAAAAAACAATTTTATTAACAGTTGTCGGAGTCTGTGTCTCGAAGTCATTGGGTGTATGTCTTTCGATTAGAGTCTTTCCTTCGCGTAAAACGTTGACTCTGTGGGTTACACGGCTCTCGGCGTTATTGGTTTTATAAGACGTACTACTTCCGACTTTACTATAGTATTCCAGCGATTTGTCATCTCTATAAGTCAGTAGTCGTATACCCAATTTACTCTATTGCACGGAGATGTGGTCGCTTTGTAGTAAATTTCTCCAAGATAAATTAGAGTTACATTTGCTATCGGGATAATTGAACCGTGAGTAGATTGCATTACGATTATTTGTTGAGGCGGCATATTGCGATTACGCATTATTATGATTTTGAACTTGTGAATCACTGTTATGACTCTACGATAATATTCTTAGTTATCTCGATTGTTTGAAACAGGCAGTTTTTGGTTAAGAAACTCGCTCTTCTAGTTTTAGCTTCTGTTACCGTCTTATCTAATTTTAAACATAGTTTGATTTCGTTCGCTCGAACTTCAGACAGCGCTTTGACTTTTCCGAATTTATCACGTGTTTTTTTAAGATTAATTTCGTACTAATTTTATTCTGGAACACTCGTTTACCTAAAAAATGCAGTCGTTCAATTTCTAAGTAAATAAACAAATCAAATAGGACTTTCAGTTCGCATGAAAAAAATTCGTGGCTATTTAATAAGGAAAATGTACAAAAAATTAAAAAGACGAGCAGAAATGGTAATTCTCACCCCACTCAACTCCTGACACTTAAAACAATCTGTTTTCGCTCCATTTAACGGCCGGCGAAAATGGTTTTTTCCCTCCCTTTACGCACGCATTATAATAAAAAGCTCCTTTCCGTTGGCAAGCAGACAAGAAACGCATAAGCTCGAGAGCCGTCGTCGTCGTCGTCGTTATGCGGAAAGTGCGAGTCTGTATATAGGACAAAAGCCTTAACTCCGCGCGGAAGAAGATAAAGATTTTCGAAATTTTCAGCTTCGCCACCAGCGTCGCGTCCGCAGTTGATTAAAATTCCGACACGCGTTTCGTATATACGCGCCAGTAGCCTCTCCGCCGCTGTCGCGCCGATTAAAACCCGAGAAAAATAATAAGTATTTTCAGCCCCCCCTTCTCCTCCCGTACAGACGTACATATCTCTGGTTTGCAGAAAGGTTAAGTATTTTTCTATTTTTTCTTTAATTTTTAAAGTAAACTCGTTTACCTGATAGCCATCGTAGGTCCAAGAGGCCCACTTGAGTACGCACCTCTGCTCGTCGAAGGGAAAGTACTCGACATCGATGTCGCAGCTGCTCCGGAAGATCCCGTGGCTCAGCCAGACGACCTCCCCGGTGTTGCGGACAATCACGTTGGTGTTGATCACCGCCGAGCTGTACTGCGGATCTGCGCTGTATGCATTCAATGATTTATACTCCTCGAATGTTCATTTCCGTTATTCAGTAATAGTAAAGCTCAGAGCGTTGCGAGGTAACGTTAATAAATTATCCATAATCATCCACTATCAATTATTTTATTGTAAACTGTGCATTATTATTGATACGTAATTATTCGCTATCGTTGCGCAATTCTGCGGGCGGTCGTATACCTGCGGGGGATCGACGGTCAGACTCTGACGTACGTCGATCAACCGCACGCTTCGCTGAACTTCGTGGAAAAGCGTGAATAGCAACGATAACTGTAATAATCAACAAAGCTGTAATAAAACAGCATATAGCGTTTATATTGTCTTTATAATAACGTCACGTTACAACGCGTCGTAACGGTAATAGACGTCAGCGAGACGCAATCCAGTATACCCACTCGTCCGCTCTGTAAATAGAAAAAAAAGACGGAGAGCGATCGAGCGCTCGGAAGTTCGTAAACGTCCGGGCGAGCGTCTGACTAGTTTCGCACCTGTTCTACTTGAACGCGCGCGGCTCTCTCGAGTCGCGCGGAATTTCGTTCGACGGGCCCGAACCGGTCATTCCAAAGTATTTCCCCTCCTTTCTCTCGAGGATATCCCGCTCGCTCGTATTATTTTCAGATCGTACGTATACACGTATACAGCCTCGCCTTTTTACAGGCTTTTTATACACCGCTCGTAAAACGCGCGCGCGCGAACCTATGTTCGGCGCGCGAGAAAGTGATTTTGTTTTCTCAGCTGCAGCTGCCAAAATAATGGATACACGAGCGCGCGGGGGGGAAGGAGTGTGAAAACATTGACTTTGAGAATACATAAAAAAATGAGAGGCGAGAGGGAAAATTTGATCAGCTCTCGAGAGCTGATGTAGACGTAAAAGGGAAAACAGTCGACGCTATACGGTCGGACGCGAGGTATGGTAAACGGGAATATCATTGTGTATTTGCTCATACTTTTGCATGTAAGTACGCGGCGGAATATGCAATGCGAAGTTTTACTATACAGTTTGCATTATGCCCGCGAAAGTGTCCTGATAAGAATAATACTTGTGACTTTTATTGTCGTAAGGAAAATATCGAGAAACATTTTTACGCGTATACCGCCGCAAATATTATTATACCTATTATTATTCCAGTACAGGTATACCCGTCGATCTGTGCCATAGCTGTAGAAATCACATCGACAGTCGAACGCGGCCCTTAACAACGTAATCCATCGTCGATACTCGTCGACTTGGCAGCGAGTAAGGCAACGGTCAGCCGAAATATCCTCGAAACTCGCGGGACAACGTCGTCGCGTACCTCATCAAATTGTCCGACGCGAACGAACAACTACTCCGACCAAATCCCTCGTATACATACACACATACATGTACAGAATACCATATATCCCTCGCAAGTCGACTCGGCCGCATTATAAATTTAATTCCATCTCTCTCTCTCTCTCAAACGCGTAACACACGGGTCGTCGCGTCGCGCAAAAAGTCGTCGCAGACTCTCCCTCGCGGTGATTCCGCGCCGCGGCCGAGAATCACACGTGCGGACAACCAACGCGGCATCGGGCGTCAAACGCCCGTCAACTTTCCCACGGCAATAAAGTCATAAACTCGCTGCTCTACGGCCGAATAATTCCCTCGATTCCCTCCGTAACGTACTCTCCGCGCAGCAGAAAGAGAGGAGGAGGGGGGAGGGGGCGAATAAAAGCGCATTCGCGCGCACTTAAGATAGCGCCGACTTCAAAGGCTCTTTGTTACGATGCCTTGTTGCCTTTAGCCAAATTGCTTCTTTCGCGCACGCGTATTACGTGTGTACCTGTAAATACATACGTATATATATAGGTATATGTGTATATACGGAACATACACACGTTCAGGGGCGAGATGGAATCTCTGGAAAAGCGAACGGCATACGTACTCGCGAGGTACTTACGTGTACGAGAGCTAAGCTAGTGCGCGACAGGACGCGGGATTAACGTTGTATCTCGCAGCGGAGTCGTAAGCTTTCTTCCGAATGGTTTCTCGATACAGCCGGCATAGTCCAGGGGCAGTGGAGAAAAAAAGGACTGCTATTTACTATTTCTCCGCGCGTATTTTAATGCGTATAAGTGCGCGCGAGTATACGTGTACTTATTTTTATTTACGTTTCTCGCATCGTTATGAATTACGAGACAATTTTGTAATTATATTTGTTATTAATAATTATTATTACTCGGGGGCATCGTAATAGCGGGAGGTTAATGCACCTATAGACACACGATTGCACATATAATTACAATGTATTTGAGAAGAAAGGGAGGGCGAGTAGGCTTATCGGGCTGTACAAGTTTATGCATCGCATCGAACTTTTCTCCCATTGTGTGCCTCGGACAATTATAACTTTCGAATATTTCGGGGGAAGGGGAGACGCGCGCGGCACATTGTCCCGGCGATAGGCCAAAGTTCGAGCCAAGTAAATGAGTAGACGGAAGATTTTCTCCGCGAGCATTTGAATTCGAACGTTCGTTGAACATGCGACACCGAATTCTACCCTATATATCACATTATATATACGTATGTATACGGCTCGTCGCGATGTAATAAGTTCAAACTGTAATAAGAAAATTAACAAAAGTTCTCTGCGGCTACTCCGATAAGACGCTTCCGGAAATTCCGTACACCCATCCTTACAATGAGACTATGTAATTGTTCGTATGTATACCGCAGTGTATATAACGCACATCAGTATTATAGATGAGCGAAAGGGGCGAACAAATTCAATTTGCGGATTCTGCCTGCTTTTACTGCTCATACCTCACGGGTACACGAATTTTTTTACCTACATACGTAACGGCGAACATTCACCGTTTCGTTATGTGGAATCGCTCGGCGTCGCCGAGTCGGCGAGGCAAGTTTTTGCGATTCTATACGCGGAAAATATCGCAGCGCGTGCGCGAAAGTACGTAAACATACCGCTTTATCTCGGGGTAACTACGCGGCTCCGATTTTAATATGGCTAAAGCTCGTATTTATCCGAATCGCGGTGTGTATTAAAAAAAAAAATGTTATTTCTCTCGTTTCATTTTTGCCGCACACCGAAATTCGCGACCGTGACGATCGCTGCGTATCTAGAGGCGTTTTGTCGAATTCGTCGCGGTTCCCTATATTTTTGTCTATATAGAAATGAATAATACGTGCAACGCGAGCTTATCAGATCGCAACTATTGCCATCAATTGCGTCAACGTGACTTTACCTCCTGCATATCTATATACGATGCGCACAGAGCGGAAACGAAAAACACATGTATATGTACCTAAACGACCCGGCATTATTATTTCGCAGGATCAGCAGCTCGAATCTGGCCGCGCGAAAATGTCCGCCACGCGCGCGAAGCTTCGCGTATGGAAAGCAGACAAAGCACCGGTACGTGCGGTACGTATATATATACGTACATACCCGCGCTATGATATCGGCGATATTTTCCGCGTGTAGGATCTCCACCCTATATTGTGCGATGTAGCCCCTGCGGATTAATCGCCCAATTAAAAGTTTTCCCCCCCAAAAGCTCTCGTGCGTGCGTTTTTGCATCGAGTATATACGTCGCCGCGAATGACCTATATCGATTCGTGCCTATATACACTTACTTGTTGTAGAGTATCGTGTCGGGTCGCCAGACTCGATTGTAGGGTACGCGAATGACGTTGATACCCGCGAACTCCGAGGCGTTCCATCTCAGGTGGTGATCCGTCCAGACTTGGGTTAGCCAGCAGTTCGTCGTGAGGATCTGGTTCTTCTCGTCCTAGAATAGGTATATAGATGTTATACGTATACATACTTGAAGAGGTATATATGCGTAAGTTAAGCGAGAAAAGCACAGTCGATCGGGCGGCGAGAGGAACAAAGTCAAACGGGAGAAGCTCGAGAGAGAGAGAAGCATTGAAATATGCAGCTGTAGAAACTCATTGGCGATTCGCTTTTACTTTGCGCGCAAAGCGTTTGCTTTCGGGGGGAAAAGTTAGCCGCGAGAGCTTGGAGAGATGAAATAAGACTTTATTATTAAGCGTAACCGCAAATGGGAGGAGTGTTATATTTTAGAAATTTTTCGGATGTAAGAGAGGGAGAGATACGCGTGGGACTGCATACATTGCGATTTTCCGCGGATCTCATATTTTTCCCGGGGAATATTTTACGGCTTCTTACTGTATATATACATAAGCGCGCGGCTGCGGGTTTAATTGGACGAGACCGATAAATCGAGGCGAGGCATTGTAAATCAGAAGCTTCGACTTTAGTCGCCTTGAAGCGCTTTTGCACTTCGAAACGAAGACTTTGAAAATAATATTCCGGAAAAATATCCCTGCCAAGTTTATTACGCTAAGATTGCGCAGGGTGTATTATTCCGGAATTTCTTGAAAAGCTGCGCGCACGTTTTATATATACAACGCGTATATGCTTATATGAAATAGAAACGCAAAGCGCGAAACGTCCGATTTTCCCGCGGGAGCGACGAGTACGTTTCGCATATCAATCTTTTCCATTAACGATTCCCCCCTTTTCTCTCCTCCCCCCTCCTCTCTCTCTTTCGACACACGGCGAAAAAGAGAAATAGTCGCGTCGCGCGTTTGAAAAAAGAAATTCGATTCCGGAGGCAATCGCGCTGAAATCTACATTACAACGCATCCCCGGCTCCATTCGAATTTCAAATATCTCCGTACGTAACTACACTCGCGGCGGGAGAAGAGGGGCCGAGGATGACGAGGAGGAAAATCGGCGGCATCGGATATATATATATAAGTTTGCAACAATGTGCCCCGAGACTGTGGGGATGGGAGAAAAAAAGGGCATTTATTTGCAAGCACTCCTCTCTCTCCGACGCATAATACTTGGATTCTCATTCGGAGCAGTCCGGAAATTTACTGCGATTGGCTGTAAATGAAATTTGCGGGATGAGAAATTTTATTGTCGGATGATTTTATTAAACGCACCTGTCTCTGAGAATTCGTTTTTGGGTTGCCGGTGGCGCGCGAGCGACACGAGAGGGCGGAATGTCATAAAGTAAGAAAATTTCCAAGTTGAAAAACAATGATTCGCTTTTACGATGATTGCGGGATGGATTTTCTCCTTCGGAGTCGGATGCGACGGCGGAGGGAGTATGATGGGAAAGCGAGGATTTCGAAATGGATCGAATCGACCCGGTATATTGAAGGAGAACCGCATCGATCAAAAATCGCAATTTCGTAAATTCTCCGCGATAATCACTTTTCAAGAAAGGGTATATAGATAGCGGCCGATAGACGTCTGAAATCTATCGAAGAACATGATTTACGAGAAAAGTTTTTCGCCATACAGCACAGAGCCCGGCGCTATTATCACAACCGATTGATCGATCCCAATAGATAATCCGCAGTCGATGATCGAAAATTGTTGCGGGTAATTCTTAATTCTCCTATCACATCGGAGACGATTATGTACTAATCGCAGAGTCTGTCTGGCTATACTCGGCCTTTATCTACTCGACCCGAACATCGCTTTGCTTCTTATATTCCTCTGGTATGGAACAGCTGCGTCTCGTCCCCGAATTTTCTCCCAATAATCATAATCTCCCAAAAATTATTCCCGCAATTAACTTTCGGCTGTGCAGAGGACATCGAGACGTTCGTTCCTCGAATGATAATTCGACGAATGCGCCTCGAGGTGGTCCGCGAGTGCCAATTGAAAATTCAAATTTAGCCTCGCGATACGGCAGCGCACGACCGCAGGAGCACAACTAATGCGAATAATTATTTCTCGAAAATCGTACGGACTTCAAATGGCATTATACCCCGCCCCGAGAGAAATATTTAAATATATATCCGCTTTAATTAACTCCGCGAAATATATATAATTCACAAAACGCGCGAGCGAGAGACTCTCGGTACAAGTTTTTCGTAAATTCGCGCGCGTCTACCGCTGCGCTTGTCGCCGCGCGCGGCGAGAGTATAAGTTATTTATATATTATATAAAATTTATCGCGCTACGCGCGAAATTAGAATTTTTAATTGACTCGCTCGCTCGGCACTGCGCGACATATTAGCATACCCAGATAAACTCCCGGTAATACGCGGTAATTGTTTTTTATCCCCCAAAATGCATTATACATGGTATGTAGATTCCCGCAGTGGAAATTTCAATTAGCCATCCTCCACTGGTTAAAGTTTAACTTTGCCCTCACGCACACGAGCGCGATCGATCGATACGTCTCAGGCCGACGTTTATGTCTACATACGTATACACGTATATGTACATGCGTATACCGGGGATATTAGCGCGATATGTTTACGATTAATTTAAGTTGCAAAATAAATCTCGTCGTGTACACTCGGGTGTGTGTATGTGCAGCGCGGAGGTTGGGCAAGAGGGTTTATTAAAATGCCCGGGAAAGAAAATTTACGTGCAAGTACACCTTTTGAATACACGCAAACTAAGCGCGCATAATCGCGCGGGGAGAAATTTTTCCGAAACGCGCGGCGTAATCCTCAATCCTCTTAAATAAATTTTCTCGACCAAAAAAAAAAACCCGCTTCGTTTTTCCCCTCGACGCGGCCACTATATAGTCGTAAACGTACACGAACACATATATATAGCAAACTCGAGTGTCTCTCGACTATATACGCAGCCCGTCGAATAAACAGTCGCGCGAAATATAATTACGCTGCAGCGCGTAATCGCCGCTGTAGTCGCCGAAACGACTCGCCGCCCTATACAGAGACGGAGTATACGTGCGCCAGGCGGCTCCCGGTGTAAACCGTATAGGCTCCGCGGAAAACACAGGCAGACCACAAGAGGCGCTATATAATCCCACGTGAAACGTGAGCTACGGCCCGCGGGACACAAAGGACGACGGCGGCGCTTCCGTGAATTAAATCCCGCCCGTGTGTGTACACGCGGCGAAGTTGCGTTCGCGCGTATGTGTGTATGTACGCGCGCACATGCTATCAACGACGAGGGCCGGGACTTACCACGTCGATTATGTGGTGCAAGGCCAGGCCGAAATCGACGACCAGGGGCTGGGACGAATTCTTCGCCGGGCGGACCCCGGCGTCGTAGCTGTCGAGGAGGTACTTGGTCAGCCGGTACTCGTGCTCGTCGCAGATACCTGCAATTAGTTGGACAAGAGTACTTGAGTTGTTTGCGTGTAATAATGTCTATTGATATTTTTGTTTTTTTTTTACAATAAGTATTCGAATTTCGCGGTTTAAAGGGAGGAGCGCACTTTGCAATTTTTGGAATTGGAATCGGAGTACAGATTTTTGATTTAACAGTCGTTAAACGCGCGTAATGCACGCGCGGATTTTTAATTGACAACGGTTGCGGGAAAATGTACGTCCGCACATTTAAAAGCTATTCCGTGATTTTGACACACTTGCGAATATACAGCTGATAAATAAAAGCAAATGCAAATGTGCCTTTATATGAGCGATAAATTAAAGTGTTGCCGTACATACGAATGTACTTCGTTAATTTACAACTACATCAGAACTGCTGCAACAACAATAATGCTATTTGTACACTTTTTACTTTAATTTTAATTTTTTCGGTACGAGAAACAATCGTGATTTTGCAATACTTTTCAACGCGATACACTTTTCATTTTACGTCGCACGACCAAAAAAAAAAAAAATTCTTCACTTCTATTTTACAATAACTTTCAATCCAAAACTAAAATTAAACGGAAATTACGCTCGTCTATACTTAATGCGATCTCGAGGATAAACCTGTTTTCAGGGACCACAGTCTTAATCAATCAAGATGAACTTTTCGCCGACTGAACTACCCCCGGATCCATGAGCTGTCACTTTTTTTTTCAACATACAAGATTTTCCGCTCTATTTTCGTGCGGCATGCACGAGCATGACGCATTTCCTACGTCCTAAACGTCGCGTCAGGAGAGCAAGAGATTTCTCTTCTCGGATATTATACGCGGATGCGAAAAACCTGAAAACATAATACGCTGTACAGTTAAGTCAAAAGCTTCGGTATAAAATCTCGCGCAATTACGATTAATCGAGTTATTTGCTCATTACAATCACTTATTCTTATCTTATTACAATTGTTAATATCCGTACGCGCAGAAACGCATTTTCCAACGCACAGTCGAGATGGAAACATCACATCGAGTCGCTGCGCGAGTTTTCTGCCGTTCTTTTCGGGAAAACATCGCTTTGCGACGATGTATACAGTCCTGCAGCGGTACACGCGCATATCCGCCCGAGTAATCAGCAGTAAGAGTCTCGAATTTGCGCAGTACATAGTGGATCCAGTCGACGTGTGCCGAAGCCGCGTGTTTACCTTCAATATTGCTGCTCCGTACACTTGATGAACGAACAACAGCGGAAATCAAGTGAAGCCGCGTTGATGCATTTAGGCGCCGCGAATAAATTACTCGCGCTTATGTATACGTCGACGACCGAGTTGTACAATAATTGACACTTCGACTCTGCGCGATTGCGATTTTAACGCGCGTACTGCGTTTTTCGGGGGAAAATACTTCGCGGTGTATATTGCGTCGATCGAAAGAAAGAAAACAAAGAGAGAAACAATATACGGGATGTGCATACACTAAAAAGTATAGTTTTGCCCTGCAGATATTCGTCCATCGAGTGTACGGCACACAGAAGTGAAATTGCCTCGGCTCTCTCTCACTCTCCGCTCGAACTGAGAGTTGTAAAAAAGTAATTTCTTTTTACATCGCCGCCGCGCATGCACACGACGCGCACCGATGGCACGCCGAGTTAAAATCCCGATTTTTCCCAACTTAGGGAAGTATAATAAGGCGAGAGAGATCGGCTTACTCATCCCGTTAATTTCCTTCGCTACTTTTCCGGGATTGCATTTCATTCGGGGCCTCGAGCGCGCGCTGATATTTTGACAAGCTCGCCGAACAATGGTATCAGCTTCTTGCCCTCCCCTCGGCGCATTATTCTCCAATTTCGTCTATAATACAATTAATCATCTTCCGCGGAACGTAGCAGAGACTTTAAAAAGAAACAGCGAATCGATAGCATATCGCCTTCTTGGCGTCTCGCCTTACGATGTTCCAAAATTGTATCCTTACGTTTTAATTATAAAGCTCCGGTAAAAATTTGCACTTTTCGGAGGTCTAGAAGTCGAAAGTTTGTTTGTTCGGACCAATAGGTATAGACTTTCTTCTGTAAGATACAGTCAAAAATGCAGAGGAACACAGGAAACATGGAACATGAAAATTTACACATGGGGAGTTATATGGAGAAAGAAGAGAAAATGGTCGGCTATTCGGATTTTTATTATTTTTTTTTTAATCGCGCATAACTTTTAATCAGAGCATCGAATCTGGGCACATTTTTTTTAAAATTAAAACTGATCTTTTTTTTTACTTTATTGTAATGTAATTCGAAATTTTATTTGTGCCGCGGGAACGTAGCCGTTACTGTTCCAGTACGTTGACGTAGTAATTTTTTGTACAAAAAAACGTAAAATGGCTCAAAAATATGGTTGCTTTCGGCTTACAGAAGAAAGTTCAATCGATCCGAAATCTCTGCATTGAAAAAACCGGAACCTCTACTTTAAAAAATTCCGAAACTCTAGCTTTAAAAAAAGAACTTTCGATTTCTGGACCTCGGAAAAGTGAAAATTTTCAGGATAACCAGTCGTATACTGCGAGAGCGACCCGAATTCCAAATCGCAGCGATTTCACCATCCGCGTCTTATTTAATCGGCGGGACAATGGGCGAAGCCCTGTTGATTTAATATTACACACACACCCTCTCTCTCTCTCTCGCCCTGTCCCTTCGAAGTGTGTTCTACCGCGCGCTAATTCGGCTGTGTGCATATATGTCTATCGAGAGCTGGTCGCGCGCGCGGCGCCGTATGCAAATTGTCGCTCAAAGTGCGCACATCGATCACGAATTAGTTTGCAGGCACGTCCGGCGCAACGGCCATTTATTCGACGAGAGATTGCCCGGAGCACACGACTGTCCGTCCGTCCGTCCGTCCGTGTGTGTATGTAACCCTCGGTTGTAGACTCAAATTTTTTACACTCCGATTTTTTTTTTATTTTTTCATTTTCACTCGTTCGTGCAATTGACGTTTATCGCTCGCAGTCCTCGGGGGTAGAGGGGGGGAGACTATGAATATTCAGATGCCTAAGATCGCGGGCTTTAATTTTCGCGAAAACAGCGCGTGTCGTACACAGAGAGTGAGATGCGAGGGAGAATCGGATGTGGGCGTATTTGCCCGTGAGAGAGAGAGAGAGAGGGTATCGGATGGTATTTTAATTAACGAGCAATGAATGTGTAATTTATCGAGCTTTAAATCTATCGGAATTTACATTAGTAGCGGCGGTGATACCGGGGCGTTATGCGCGCGAGTATTCGATTCGCGGGACAAACCGACAAATAATTGCGGATTGTGCGTCGAGTGCGTAAAGTGAAGTTTCATGAGTTACATTGCGAGTAACTTTTTCGTCCGAACGTATACGTATATACACACCACAGCTTGTGGCGTAAGCCACGTAGAGGACTGATTGTTTCGCCGAGTGTAGAGAAGCCATTTTCAAAAAGATCACGCGTGTAATAATCTCGAGGCTGTTACTGTACACTTTTCGTGAAAAGCCATTAATTTTCGCGAGTCTTTTCCGCCAAATGGATTTCGGTTGCCAAAGCAATTCCCTATAATATACTCGAGCTCAAGAATGATCGAGTATCGATACAAATGCACACTCGCGCGTACAGCAGAGATACAGAAGAGAAAACCCATAAAGCGCACGCGAATTTTCAATCTGCGTGGAAGCATTGCTTTTTCCACTTTCGGATGCATAGTGCGAGTTTTTTTTTTCTCCTCTCCCCTCGGCGTCTTCCGAGTGAAACGTCAGGGAGAACAAGACCTTCGACGCTATCTCTCCTCGATCCGATACTATTTCCGGCGAAGCCGCGCGCACATCCGACGTCGGAATCGCAAAAGCTTTCACACACCGACGAGAGATAAAGCACCCTTTACTTTCTCGCGCGCTCTTTTTCTCCGCTACTCAAATGTACGATAATTGGATCTCTCGCGTATAGGGACGGACAAATCTGATTCGTTGTAAAACACGTATGTACATCTCCGGCTCGGGCGGGAAACGTCGGGGTTTAATTAAATTTTGGTGCTGCAGTACACGTCGGTTCGCACGTGTGCATTACCTTGAATAGAATTATGTTGCGTTATGCAATCGCGAGATGCTTTTCGGGTGTGAATTCTGTATAAGGTTACAATTTCGGGCGAGAGAACGGAAATAGCGGTTGACAGTACGGCAGCGCAATTGATATTTAGCGTAGTGGGGGTGTATTCCGTCGTTGCGGCGAAACAAATTTTTTTTTCCGCAGCTGTTCTGCGCAGATTTGGCAATTCAATTTTTTTCTATACCGCTTCGGATCGTTTCGTTTCAGTAACATACGCAGTACAATCGTTCAGTTCAATACGCGTTTATAAACTTTGATGTACGTACAATCGGATTCCAATAAAACTCGCAAAAAAGAAAGAAAGTACTATTGCAAACGTAAAACGTAAAAAGCTGATAGTGACTATGTCCATCACCTGAATCGCACACAACAATTAAAACACAAAAATGCATAAGCCACACTTAACAACAGCACAAAACAAGCCTCTCACCGAATCGGAAAAGCACGAGTCCGAGGAGCGCGCACCGTAAGATCAACGCTAGCCGCGACATGCTTCCTGACGAAGCGGCGGCTCGGTCGCGACTCCGCCGCGCGTGGAGCCGCATCTCTCAAAATCTGCAGCTCGCTCGCTCGCGCGCAGTCGCACACAGTTCGGCTGTGCAATCGCCGAGAGAGAGAGAGAGAGATAGATAGATAGATATATTGTCGGTGGGCTTGTTACGCTTTAGAAAAAAGCTGTTGCTCTCTGTTTGCTCGATAAAAATGTGCGGCTTTACGCATTGCGAACGCTCAATGAGATTATTAAACTCGGCGGCATACATATTTAAATGCGGCATTAGGTTTCCGTGTATAATTAAGTCGTGCGAATATTGAATTTCTAGGCGGTTTTTCGCAGGCTGGTTCAAAGTTCGGCGCGAGTCCTTGCGAAGACTTGGAGAAGTTCTGGGTCGACTCCTTCCAACTTCCAGTTACAGACGGCGAAATCGCAAAGTTGCCCAACTGTTTAACTGCAGCATCCAGAATTAGCCTTGATTTATTCAGAATATCTTCAAATGAAAAAGAAATGAGAGCGAACGTAAAGTAATGAATTTAAATTTGAATTAGAATGAATGTTACGCTCGAACGTCGAGGCATTGATGAGAGCTCATCTGAAAGAGGGATTCCAATGTAAGCTGAGTGGAATGAAAAGACCATTAGAATAATTTTTGTAAGAAAAATATTGTCGGTTTCATGCTGTTTTTCCTCGTTTTATTAAATGTTATTAAATAAAATTCACGGGTTCAACAACACGTTTTCTGTGGATGAGTTTAATATAAACGTCTTCACTTCTTCGTCTTGGCCGGTCGTCCGGCCGCTTGAGGCTTCGGTGCGGCGACCTTTGGGGCTGGACCCTTCTCGACGGGCACCTTCTTCTTGGGCACCTTTTTCACTTTAGGCTTCGACGCCTTGACTTTAGCCAGCTGCTTTGATCGTTTTTCCTTGATCTTCTTCTCGACCATCGCGGATGTAGACTTCTGAAGCTTGATCTACAAAGAAAATTAATTTTTGATATTTTCATCTCTTGAAACCATTTTCTTGTCGATTCCAGAACGAAAGATTAATTTCTTTTGCTCAAAGGAATGTTACAAAAAATTTGATCACTGTCATATATGATGCAGTATAACAGGCTACGTATCGCTTGTTTTAATTTTGCACTCGCAGGATCAATCGTGTTAAAACTCACGACTGGGAACATTTCAAAAGTGCTTTCATCTGCTATTTGTCGCAATTGTACTAAAACAAAACCTAAACTTACGCCTCGTTTCTCTGCCAAGAGGAGATCTCTTTCATTCTGGCGTTTCCTGGCGGTAAGGATGGCTGCGCGCTTGAGTACAGCAGCGTATGGGTTAAGTCGGAGCATAGCCTTGGTCTGTCTCAGTGGGTTAAGTTTCTTTACCCTGCGGATAACCCTCTTCCTGCAATTTGAAATTGAAAATTTAAATACAAATAAAATTTTGGAAATGATTTACTTCACTTGAATTATCCTAATGGATCCTCAGTAAGAAGCTTCGTTTTAAAATCATTGTTTCATCATAAACACGGACCAAAGCAGATCATCATTTACGCAAATTCCATATCTGATTACTGAATTTAAGAAAATTAAATTGTAAAAAAAAAACGTACCTTGGTGCTCGGAGGACTTTACGGATCTCATCAGACTTGAGGAGTTTGGACAGATCAGTGTTAGCCATCTTAGGCATGGGCAGGTTGTATCCCTTTTTGAGCTGAGCCTCCTTGCGCCATGTGCCGTAAAGAGCATCCAATTTCTCAAACGCAGACTCCGTCCAGATAACAAAACGTCCAACGTGACCACCAGGAGCTAGTTTCAAGAGGTTGATTTTGTTGATGTTCATCAGATCAACGCCGGGAATGTTACGGAAAGCCTTGCGAATACCCTGCAAATACATAAGATAACAATGATTAGAATATTTAACACGTCAAACAGAAACGAAATTTTCATTTATATTTTTACTCAGAAGTGGTAATTGACTAATCAGTGACAAATCAGCAACACGGACCAAAAGTGATCATCATTGTATAATTAATTGTTAAGACTCATAAATTTAGGGAAATGTTTACCTGGTCGTTACCGTAGACAATCAATGGTCCACGACGCTGGATACGACGACGGTTACGCATCTTACCCTTACCGGCACGGAAACGTTGCGATTTGTACACCTGGAGAGTAAAAAGTTATAACTATATTTAGTGACATCGTAACAGTACATAATAATATATATATATAGTTGCTAAAGTAATTGTGCAATGATCATGTCCCTGCTTCACGCAAATTTCATAAAACAAGAACGCCAGATCATCATATTTCTCTAGCACCTCATGGATCATTCAAGCAAATGATTGCAAGAATGAGGACATTTGCTACAGTGCACATATATTTGTTTGAAATACCGATGCATGGTGGAAACAATATTAACCTTTTGGATGTCATTCCAGGCCTTAATTCTTCTCAGGAAGATAACAGCTTGCTTTGTCTTGTTGTACTCCTGGATTTTGTCAGATACTACCAGAGGGAACTCTGGTACTTCCTGAATCATATGTCCTGCAAGAATTAAATCAATTCGTAACGCCATTTCCATGAAATTATGAAACTAATATGATTTTAGTTTTTCAATCAGTAACGGTAATCATCAGTGACAAAACAGCAACACGGACCAATAAATCTCATCATAACAAATTTATTTAAATTCAACTAAAACGCTTGCTTCAAAAATGCCTTTTACCTTTCGATTGAACGAGGGCGGGTACACCAGAAGCGGCAATAGCTGAGACAATCGCGTATCTCTTCTGGTTTACATTGACGCGACGATGCCAACGTCTCCATGGCTTAGTTGGCGCAAACATGCGACCTCCTCTACACATGTTACCGAAGGCACCCTGACCAGAGCGGTGAGTACCACCACCGCGGACACGAGGAATACGCGCGACAGCACGTCCGGTACCCCATGATTCGGCAGAAGTCTGGTGACCTGTAGAAGTTAACGAAGTTTGATTACAAAATCTTTTGAATGAGTTGAGAAAGGTATATATCAATTTTTTTTCAATTGTGCGATGATCATGTCCCTTTCTCACGCGAATATCGTAAAACAAGAACGCCTGATCACCATATTGATATAGCACCTGATGGATCAATCAAGCAAAGGGTTACAAGATTGAGGACATTTGCTACAGTGCATAACTTTTAATGGTATTGAATTGAAACTTACCAGCTTCCTTCGATACGCAGTACGGTTGACGGCTGTTCTTTGAGACCTGCTGGTGAACAAAGTTCACAACATCAGGCCTGATCGGTGCCTTGAAGACAGCAGGCAAAGAGACTGATTTTCCAGATGCTTCACTCTTTTCGGTGAACACCGTAATGAGTGGGCGCGCTGTAGATAACGACTGTAAAACAATAAAGTAATTTATCAGTCACTTTCAAAATTGTCACAACCAATTTAAGGATAAAACAGTATTCAATGAAATTAGACATTTACTCAATGTATATCAGCAACTCAAACCAACTTTATCATCGATAAGTATCCATAAATAAAGAAGCCTTGCATGTATCAACAGCTAACCCGTACATGTGGATACTTACGATCAACATAAATAACAAGTTTATTTACATTGCAAGTACTTCATTCACAGCAAATACGATAGATGCAAACGAACGAAAACATTTCTAAAAATGCTAAACTGTTGCTCCAAAGCCACCATCACACTCACACTTCAGCCAAACCTAACCAAAAAACCCATCCACCCACAACAATGGTAAATCTCGCAAAACAAATGACAATCCGAAACCCCCATAGCGAAAATCCACGATTAGCAGGGCGATCACATCGAAATACGCAATTTAGCGTGAATTTCGACTTTTTGCAGGCAATCACACGTGGTCGGCTCGAGCGGCCGTCGAGCCACCCGGAGTATTTACCCTCGCGAAACGCGTCCTGGCGCCGATTTAACGGGCGATTTTTACCCTCAACTTTAGACGGCCAACACGAGAATGCAATAACTGGATAACTTACCATTTCGCGGGCCTTTTTCACGAGGTTTGGCTCATGAAAAACCGACTAACCAGGCAGCTTGCACGCCTTGCCTGGCCGAAAGGAAGATGGACGCGAGCGGAAGCTGGCACGTAGACGCCGTTGGCGCCTGCGCGCTTTGGCCGATGCGCAGACGCGTAGGTGGCGCGAGTGGTGCTTCCGGTGGACGATTTGAATTTCGCGCGCTTTTGAATTGTCGATGCTATTGTTGCAACTATATGTTGCGTGTATGCGGTGAAATTATAGAAACAAAAAATGAAATGGTTGTGAATTCGATCTTTGTGAATGTTTAAAATTATTTTGTGAATATTTAAATAACGAAATGCGACGACGTACAGCGTTTACGACGCAATTGAAAAAAAATAATTGCGTTCTTTACCGTTGAAAAAGTAAATTATTCACGAAGCTAACGCTATTTATAAACAGTTGGCTTCGCGGAATCGAAAACAGCAGTGTACTTACAGCCTTTCCTATGTTACCGCAACCCGAGATTTTAAAACATTCAAAGTCTCGAAAGAGCAGTCGCGATCGATAGGCGCGTGAATCATCGCAATATCGAGGCACCGCATCGCGCACAAAAACCTTGGCTCCAAATGGCGTACTACACACCACTTGCGACACTAGCACAGCAACGCAGCGCTGAGCCAGAGTAACGTAGCGCAGCTGTACACACTCTTCGCGGTAGTAGGTGCGTGTTGATAAACGACACAATAAACGATTACGGCAAAACGAGTAACAAGAAGTGAAAGGGTGGTGTACAGTGGTGGTAGTGATGCGGTGTGCAAACACGGAAGTCTGCTCGAGTGTGCCGTCGCTGCTGTCACGGGACTTTTAAAAGGCTTGAAGTTGAGAGAAAGAGAGAGAGACGGGAGGAATTGCTTTTTGCGCCTTGGTGCTGTGAAAATTTTCGCGTGAAAAATGGCTCACTGGTTCCATCGCAACGTCCTCAAGGCGACGACTAATCACAAATTCGAGCTGAAGCACAGCGATCCCACGGACGCGACGAGGAAGCTTTGCAGGTTAGTGTTTTTGTGTATGTTTTTTTGTGTGTGTGTATGTATACGTATATAATATGTATGTATACACGTCAATTTAACGTCCTTGGGACTAATTGGCTTTAAACATTGACGCAGCGACTTGAAGACCTGTCGAAGTCGTCTTCTGGAGCTGATCAAGAATCCGAACAACACAAGCACTTCTGTGGAGCCTGCGTTTGTTTCTTATCTGGCGCTGCTTTATGGATTTATGTGGGAAGTGGATGCCGAACAAGTCGGAAGACCGAACCCCAGCAAGCTCAGAAATGCATTCGTTTTCAAGTGGACCCACACGCTTCTTGGACCTGGAACAGTGTAAGACTTCCTTTTAGTGTACACGTTTTGTATGTATGCTTATACAGGGATTTGTGGGCTGAGTTGAAAGCGTATTGACACAGCAAACATTTATGTTTTGCTTTAGTATGTATGTTCTTGTGGATAATTGAATTATCGTGATGACAGCTAAAGTCCTTGAAGTTAAATTAAAATATAATCTTACATTGACATATTTATGTTTTTCAGATCCTTTGCCGACTCCATTTATGAAGCAGCAAATATGAGTATGAATCTTGGCCTATGGTTTATGAAGCATGCTGCAATGATAGCCGCCAAAGAAGAGTAAGTTGAGGAATGTAAAGGTTTTTATCGAATGAATGATTATTTCTTTACTGGGAAAAATTATTTATTTTAGTATTACTATGAATGAAGCTAAAGAAGTGCACAGCATGTTAAGAAGAGCAGCTGGAGTATTTACTTTTGTACAAACTGAATTTTTACCCCAGTTATCCAGTCCACCTCCACTTGGTAGTGACTTAGATCCAAGAGTGATCAATGCCTACGTCAACCAATGCACTGCTGAAGCTCAAGAAGGTAAGGAAACAGAAAATTGTTTTGTTTATGCTTTACTCAAATGCATATTGTATGTTTTAGTTACTGTTGCTCGAGCTGTAGAATTGAAACACAATTCCAGCTTAATCTCAGCTTTGGCTAATGAGACAAGCAAGCTATTTTTGGATGCTGCCAATACTCTGAGACCTTTTAAACCTGAAATTTCAGCACAATGGATTAAGTATTTAGAGCTTAAATCAATGTTTTATCAATCCTATGTTAGTTATTTTTTTCAAATAATCATTTATAACTTGTAAAACTTTTATCAATGCTATATTCATTTTGTTATCTTTAGGCTTTCAATTACTGTGGTGAAAATCTTCTTGGTATGGACAAATGTGGAGAAGCAATAAGAGCTTTAAAAGAAAGTGAAACATGCTTAACCAAAGCGAAAAATCTTTGTCAAGAATATGGCAAAACACACGGACCAGCTCCACGAGTAAAACCAGATCAACATGCCGTTTTCAAGCGTTTAGCTCCTCTTGTCCAAAGAACACTTGATAAGTGTGAACGTGAGAATGGATTAATGTAAGAATTTTTGAAAACTGCCATTCTTTGAAAAAAATTATGCTGCTCTACAAAATTATGATTTTATCTTTTGCTTTCAGCTACCACGACTCTGTTCCTCAAGAAGTACCTGCTCTAGATACTAAGGCGACCTATGGTTTAGTTAGTCCAATTGACTTTACTATGCCATCTCACAATTCTTTATGGAATTTAGGCATATACAAAACATTGACGGGTGTCGTAACACCACAAGTTAGCAAGGAACAAGATTTACCTCCAGTAAAAGAAGAGGCAATACCACAAAGCAATAAGGATCCTAAAAATGAAAGTGGTTGTACTTTGCAGTAAAAAAGTACTCTGTGCTATGAATAAGAGGGAGAAAATGGTTTAAAACCATTGCTAAATGCGCAAAGCTTTTATAAATTAATGTTTTAATACTAATTTTCTGACTGCATTTTGAAAATGGCATATAATGTGCAAATATCATTTGCGTTGCTGAGATTCTGATATTAGTATTATTGGACCTAGTCAGTATGTGTTGTTTATATTCTATCTACTTCTATTTTAACGGAATAAAATTCAAAAATTGTTAAAATGATAGATAAAAGTATAAATAATTAAAAAGTGTTGAGATCGTTTTTTATCTTATATATTATTTTATTTGTATTTTATTGTATTCTAATAGCCTGTTGACTTTGACAAAGAATTTTTCTTTTCAGTTCATTTTGTTTGATAAACTTTCAGAATAATGTTTATTTGTAGGATTACAAACCAGAGAATATTTTAATTGTACAACAATTATGTTAATGATCTTATATATATACATATATTTATGTACTGTAGGTATATTTGTAACCACTATCATTTAAATAAACAAATTATATAATTTTTATTTCACAATGTGTTAATAAATTTTTTTTGTAGTTTTATTTTTTACTATTTTTTTAAATTTTTGTGCATATAAGTGTATTTGTATATATTATATATATATCGTTATATACGACTAACTTCAGAGTTATGCCGTGCCTGAGCCGTGCCAAGGCCGTATTTGTGGAAAGTCTCATTTTCAATTTTCAGGTATGGGTGATAGGTGATACTCGTCGTGTTTTCGGTGGTTTTTTGTTCAAAAAATTTTGTAAAAATGGTATACTACTTTACCAGCGACGGTAAGTTAAACAATAAATTAGTTTAAAACTTTTCTGCTGTATAAACATATAATTGTCTTCTTTGATTCATTTAAAATGAACCGTATGTAAAAAACTTTAAGGTTAAGTTGGTAATATTTTATAAATAAATTGAATAGTAATTGTTACCACGTTGCAAATTTATTTTACAGTTGTGCAACCCCCAGTAACGTTGTTTATGGGACTTGACAAATATGAAAGTGAGTACAATTGTTAAGTTTCTGTGAAATCATTGCTTTTGTTTACAAAGTTGCGATATTGACATTAATCTAATAATTGTCAATTAATTATTTGATTCAAACAATGGTTTTTATATTTTCGCTTGTTAAAAGAATGGCAAATAAATTATTCATTATTTTTTTTTACTTTTTTTATAGATGAAGATCTTATCAAATGGGGTTGGCCAGAAGATGTTTGGTTTCACGTTGACAAGTCTTCCTCTGCACACGTTTACCTCAGGCTTCAATATGTAAGTTTAAGAATCACAAATGAATATGTGAGTAAATCATGCAGATGTTTAGTAAAAGTAATCAATTTCTTAGGGACAAACAATAGACGATATTCCTGGCGCTGTCTTAGAAGATGCAGCTCAGTTAGTCAAAGCTAACAGCATTGAAGGAAACAAAATGAATGACATTGATGTTGTTTATACTATGTGGTCGAATCTCAAAAAAACACAGGGTATGGATGTTGGACAAGTTGGCTTTCATAAGGAGAGGGAAGTTCGTAAAATTCATGTTGCCAAACGTTTAAATACTGTTGTAAATCGATTAAATAAAACAAAAAGGACAGTGGAAGTAAACTTCAGAGCTGAAAGAGAACAGAGAGACAGAAGTGAGAGGGAAGACAAGAAGAAACTTTTACGAGAACAAAAAGAAAAGGAAAAGGCTGAAGAAAAGAGGCGGCAAGAGGAAGCAGAAATGAGGTGACTATGTAACTCATTATTTGAGGCATGCAAAATATTTTAAATTTTAAGGATTTATTACTAATGAATCATCAAATCTTTTCAGGAGCTACAACTCTCTGTTCAATTCTTCAAACATGACATCAAACACTGAAAATACTGGTTATGATTCAGATGACTTTATGTGATGTTTTATCCTTGTACACCAATATCGATAATGTTGAAAGTTGTGCATGAGTAATATTTACGTGTATGAAATATTTGAATGAAAGTCTGTTAATTTTTGATTGTCTTAAGACTAATAATTTGAAATCATTTTTTTCCGTGAAAATTTGATAAAAAAATTATTATTTGATTCTTGTTTAATGAGTAAAAAAAAATTTACAATTTTTTTTAAGAAAACGTTCATATTTATATAGTCTATGATATAAGTTACAACAACTCTATGCTTACTTTTTTGAAGCAACAACAATCCATGCTGGATAATTTTTCCTACTTTAAAATATTCTAATTATCAGCGCATAATCTTGATCGTATTGTGGACAAATCTTTTTTCTTTAATTACTTTTCGTAGTTTTGTTATATGAATCTTATTTGGAATCTAATGTAATGAACAGTCAGTATGTAACAAGTCACAGCTTCAATAGTCACAATTTAGTGAATGTAAGACCTGTTATAAGTTTTATATATTCAACATGTATTAATACATACATGCCTTATTTATGGGCTTCTTGTGTCTAGCAATTGACCTTGTTTTAAATTTAACTGTGCAGCATGTATTAACGCACATTTAAACCTCTACAAAATGTAAAATATATGTTGAAAAGATAAACGCAATGAGCTGCATTTAATTATTTCATCATTATTACGTCAGTAGTACATACATACTAATTCTTAATGCACTGTAAATTGCAGAATTCACGATAAATTTCATTCATTAGCAATTATACAACAATTAGCATTATGCTGTAAGCTGCTTAGCTGATTTAAATCCTAATCCTTGATTTAAATCAACTTGTTCTGTGATTTTAAAAATACTGTTCCAATGACATTCCAATTAATTCAGAATACATTTTTTAATTAATGGGATGAAGGGCTAAGTAGATTTGCAATAAAATAATTTAAAAAGGTAAAAAAAAATATATTTCACAATTTCTGTACAAAATATAATTATTTAAATATGTACACTAATACTAATACACCTATGCCTCCAGCTACAATGCCATATGTAACTCTTTTACTTGATTTATTTGATTTCTTTGGCTGTAACAACATAATAGTTTCTTTGACTATTGTACTATCCTGACAAGCTAATTGGCTAATTTATTGTTTAGAAGAATACTAAACCTACCTTGATATCCTCCAGAATAGCTTCCAATTTTGCAGTTACATGCTTGCAAGCCAAAACGAGTCCTTCAGAAGCTTTCATATTCTTATTTTTATCCAGTATAAAGTCCTCTTTGTTTTCTGACAAAATTTTGTATATAATTTTTAAATATATGTCAAACAGCTGTAATTGCCTTTGCTCGTTTTTTAAAATGTGAATGATATCTACTGGTCTGAAAGCAATGTTAAATTTTTAAATGTGAGTTTTAACAGAATATTAATAATCGATATGCTCATGAATTACTTTGGAGTCTTGTCTATATGGCTCTTTCTTTTCATACTGGCACACATTGTTTTAAATGATTTGTGATCAATCTGATCGTCGACTTCTGTTGAGCATAAAAGTTACAGTGTAAATTAACTTCTGATGTAATCATTATTAAGAAAATAGTCAAGTTGAATACATTCATTGAAATTTAATTTTGATTTCTCATGATGCCAACGACAATTTTATGCAAAACTTATCGTATGCCCATTTATAAATAAAAAAAAAATTAAAATAAGCAAACACTTGAATAGTTAAAAATTTTATCAGTTATCTGCAGACAATCATCGTCTTGCCTTGTGAAGAATGAAAAATTGTCATCAGCGTATAACATCGAAATATTAACATAAATTGAGCTTTATACCTAGAACTACTAAATCTTCCTCAGTTAAATATTTAATATCGTCCAAACCGATGTCTCTTTTTCGAAATTGATTTAGGTTAGAGCAGCCTAAGCCGGTCAACAATGCAGCGACTTCTTTTGTAAAACCAAGTGGATTATCCATCTTTTTGCCGATCGCATATAAGCAACGATAATTTATTATTCTTGACAAAAAATTTTGAAGCAACTGATTACGCAATTGTGACCTTACTTCGACGCCGGACGCTTTACCAAAATTACCGCGTGTTTTGAATGCCTATAGTAAACAAACGTCACATATTATACAGCGCGGCTTGGTATATCTGTATATAGACATCGTCAGATCACGTGATACGTGATACCGAACCATAAAATATAGGTATATTTTTACACGCAATATGCATAGGTATACATAGGTATGGGATATAGGGAGAGTGCAACGGCCAACGATAGCATCATTTAGTTGAGTTTAGTTGAGATGCAAGGTACTTACGCTCGTAGATTATTTAACAATTAACAAGTTTGTATGTAAATATATACGTATAAAAAGCAAAAGTAAGTACCACGAAGAATATACTTTCTTATTCGAGAGTGCATATACTTAAGCATTTCAACTCGAGTATACAATTTCATTTTTTCGCGTTTTTTTGAAATATATCTCCAGGGGGCATAACGTATAAGTAAGTACGCGTTTGTCGAGCGGTACGCGCAGTGGATTCTCTCGTCCCGCGACGGAAACTTGATAAAACCTGACGAGTTCTGAGTACCAGCTACCTTTTTTCGCATTTTCTCGTGAAACATCAGTGGGGTAAGTATACAAACAAACCACTTTTCTTCGTCAAATATGAGAGCCGGCTCTCCATTAGAGGTTATACGTCATGCATATATACGTCGCGAATGCGGAATCCGATATCGATGTAATAGTTTCGTATATTACAGTAAGAAATGTACTGGTCGATTATTGCACTGTGTATACCATGAAAATAGCATGAAAACGAGGGATTTCCATGAGAGTCAAGACAAATTTGTTCTTTATTCAAATAAGTATATAACAGTACAGTCACACATATAACACACGTCTCTGCAACTTTGATTTATAACTTTCGTTTACAGCGCAATGCATTATTCAGCATATTTTTCCCCTCCCACTCTCTTAACTCGATGAAAAGCTCGCGATACCTATCAACCCCGACGTTTTTTCTCTACTTTCACAAATCCGCCCTGTAAACGTATAAATCCATTAACTCGAAAAAGAGCCTCGTCGTGTATAGGAGAGAAAAACACAAATTGCCAATCGCTCGCTTTTAACGTTTGAAAATAAAAAAACGAAGCAGAAAAAAACCATCAGGCAACATATATATACACACACACACACGACGAGCGGAAGATTCCGGGGACCTAATCCACATCGTTTCACCCCGCAAAAAACTACGGGGACAACAATCTGAAGGACTGACAAGCATATAATGCCGCGGAGAGAGAGAGAGAAAAAAGCTCTCTCTCTGTCTCCCATATATATACGTATATACACACACACGGCCGCGCGGCGGAATATTCTTTTATCGAGAACCATTATCGCAGGGCTCGGCGTTTATAACGGCCGCAGCCAGGCGCTTAATGATTTTCAAGTTGACCGAGAGCGTTTCTCTCTATATACATATAGCGCCTACACGTATATATACTCCCAGGGCTCTCGTAACGAGTTTCACAGTTAAATATCGCGCCCTCCTGATCGCAGGGGCAGGGGGGGGGGGTGGAATGGCAATAATAATAACAACAACGACCGAAGTATAGCGTGTGGCAGGGTGTATATATGCACAGGCTCGAGCCCTATCTGTATAATGGCTGATTTCGCGCTGGATACACTTCAAAATGTATATTCGTTATAGGCGCGCGGTTTTCCACTGCTCTTAATTGTTTAGCCTATATTTATTGTATTACACGGCGACGCGGTCCCGCGCGTTTTTCGGCGCAATAGTGCGCGCGCGCGTCGCGGTACTTAATGCGGCGCTGCGCGCGATTTCGCGAAGGCTTCATCAGCGATAAAGTTTATATATCTATTCGATTTTCGGGGGGGAGGGGGGTAGGACTGCGCAGTGTGCTGCCGCGTATTATCGCTTTTGGAGAGCTTACAGCGCTGTCGACTGGAAAATATATAAAATGATTAAAAAAATAGTAATAATAATAAAAAAATCGTACATTTCTCTCCGGCGAGAGAGCTATATACGATCTCGATGCAGCGCGCACGCGTTTTCTCGGCGTAACACACGTATATACGCACCAACGGAGCTTTCCTCTCGAAATATCCTCGGAAAATTCGGCGAGTTGGCGAAGCCAAGCCCCAAGTTTTTTTTATACATCGAACGTATACACACAGCTATGTACTCTACCTCGGAACAAAGCGCAGACATCCCTTTTGCGCAACAACAGGTTTGCCCCTCCTCCTCCCCCCCTCGTCTGTCCATTGAGAAAGAAACTTGGAACAAACAGCCAATTCCAATTTATACTTAAAATAAGAGCGCCTATACAGCCAGCTCACGCCGCACTATTTATCTTTCTCCACTACACTGTATCCAATCTATATATATATATATATATATGTAGCAGCGTCGAGGCAGTGTATATACAGCAGAACAGTACACACATACTGGCTTTCGCGTATAATAAATTATCATTTTACCTACATATCAAAGTTTCCGCGTCTGCGCGCGCGCGAGAGAGAAGAGGCAGTGGTATATACAGCCGGCGCAGTGTACATCGGAGTACCCATATAATATGCAACTATATATATATATGTGAATATAAATATTATATACACCTATGCATACGTACACGTGCATATGCGTATTACGTGAATACATGTATATGTAGAGGATGTAAACGCGCGAGTATCCCATATATACGCGTGAAATATGTTATGCGCTCATTTATGCATTTGCCCGCGATGGGAGAGGATGCGATCTTTGATTAACGCGAGAGCCCAATCAATAGTCAATAATTCCCGTTTCGACATTCGATTGCGCAATGTGTGCGTGTGTACGTGTGTGGGTGTGTGGGTGTATACGCACTGCTCGCGCGACTGTACCCGATATTCGTATATCGGTATATATATCCCGCTCATCTGCGGGTATGCGTATGTATATATACACGTATTCGTGTGTATGTGCGAAGCATAGATTGTTAAACAATACGCGCGCGCGCGCGCGCGCGCGTGTGTGTGTGTGTGTATATATATATATATATATATATATATATATATATATATATATATATGTTGCCAACTCGATTGAAAGCGCGCGAATAGTTTGGTCAAAGGCTTCTCTTTCCTCATTTACGTCGCGGGCGACACGGCAAACATTTCCCGCAGTCTCGAACGAGAGGCAGTGTTTCAAAAGTCCCGCCAACAGCTTTCTTTCCTCCTATATACCTATATATATATATATATCTGCCGTTCTCTCTCGGTATGCCTGCGATTTCAAGATCGCGTCGTTCTCAAGAAGTCGTTGCAAAATTCGTTACACTCGCCACTTACAACATTTTTTTTATTTATTTAGTTATAGTAAATTTGTTCCGCAGTCTCGCGCGAGCGCGCCAAAAGCAATTCAAAATCGTCGCGTCGACTTTAGTATATATAGTGCGCAGCGCGGAGCGCGCGATTCCGCGGAAAATCCGCCGAAGAGACGGGGTCAGAAGCTCCATACGTATATACAATGTACTCGCGCAGAAGCTCTTGAAACATTAAACGGCTATTTCTTGTGGCAACTTGACATTTACAGTCGCGCCTGCGTTGTTTTCATCCCTCAAGCTCTCTCTCTCTCTCTGTCTCTTAGCCGCTACAAAAGCAACCGCGTCCTCCTCTACCCCCTGTCCCCACCCCCCCCCGCATTGGCTTTATCAAAGGTAAATTTAATATCGTTTTTGCGGGCGCGAGCCGCAACGCGATGACGCTACACTATACACGTATATATACCGCCGTATCGAGTGCGTATATGTCTGCGTGTACCCAGCTATACATGTATACAAGGAGTCGAGCATATATATACATACAGTGCTACACATATATACATACACGCGCGGCGGCGGCGGCGGCGGCGGCGGCGTCGAGAGAGGAATGAAAACTAGGCGAGAGGATGAGAAAGGAGGAGGCGGACGACGCGACGCCCACTTGGCTTCCCTCCTCGGGATTTATGTCGTTGAAGAAAGCGCGCCGGCGAGTTTTCCGCTCTTACTCCTGTTTTTCTTTCCGCGCTCTCGCGCATATTGTGCATCCGCGCGCGCTATACTCCACTTTAATAAAGGAATAGCCGCCGCGCCTTTCGAGCTTTCGTCTACTGCGACTTTTTTAGCCGCGAGTACGCGTGTGTGCGTCTGTACGTGTAGGTGTGCGGTAGCTAATACGGTTTCTCCTGGGTGGGGTGTATAAGCGAGTCTTTCGAGCTTCTTAACATAATTTTCTTTCTGTAACGCGGTTTACGCGGTGCGGGATCGCGAGACGAATCAATTACGCTCTGCGCATCGCGCCGAGATGAAATATACATTGGCTCGAGTCTGCGTCTGGTGTGTGGATTGATTATTGATTGGAATAAATATTTCGTAGAAGGCGGCAGAAGGGAGTGCGCGGTACGACGCCGCAGTAACTTAATATGTGATTAAGTTTTTTTCGGTGATAACGATTCTCTTTGTTTATTCATTATTTTTTTCTCATTTATCGTGCGCGGCACGTCAGCTCTTCTCGTAATCGTCGGCTCAATCAAGCGATTTCTCCGCAATTTCCAAAGAAAAGTAAGTTCGACTGGAAAAAGGAGGGAAAACAGAAATCGAGCGCAACGACCTCATTATCATCCATCTAATCACCAATTCAAGCGAGCATCACCTCATCCTAGACAGGGTGTTGGGCGCATCTCTCTCTCTCTCTCTCGAACAAAGCCAAGCCAATTTTTCGACGCATCTCAGGCAGCAGCCAGCAGCATCCTTCGACGGCGTTAAAATTCAACGCGCACCGTTACTATGTATATTTATGCATGGAAGCCGTCGTCGTCGTCGTCGTCGTCTGCGTCGTCTTCGCGGCGCGGCTGACGCGACTGCAGCTGTATATATATATATGTGTGTACAGCCACGTAGTCTACAGCGTTGTAGGAGCGACTGCAGCTTCTCCGACGCCTTGTGTACACGCGGAGACCCTTCGCAGGAGGCGACAGCCCTCGTCTCTCTCGCTCTCATTTGCTCGGAGGCTTCTTTTCCTCGTCGCGCTTTATCCGCCACATCCTCGGGCGTTAACGAGTTACAGCCGCGACGTCCCTCGACTCGCCGCGGCTAACTTGATTAATGCCGAACGCTCGAAACGTTCGCGTTAATAAGCCCTGCTTATTTTGGGGGTCTGACGAGCCGGAGCTTTTGGATTTTCTCTTGTGCTATTTGTTTTACACACTCGCTCTTCGGAGAGTCTCCGGGGAGACTTGGCTCGGGAGATTTTCGGGGGTGTAAGAGTGGAGGGGGTGAGAATTTTCGGAGAGTTGAATGAAAATACCGCGAGAAGCTGTTGTTATAGCTTTTTTTTATGGGCGTGCGGTGGAGAAAAAATGATCGAAGTGAAAAAAAAAGAATTCTCGTACGAGGACTGGAGGAACGGATTATCGTTGTAAATAGTACCGCTGCATTTTAATAATCGAAATAAAACGTTATCCATTCAGTCCCAAATCTTGACGAAACATCGAATCGAACCCACCGCTCGCCAAGTCTTTCGACGCGTCGACAGATCCACGTATGCGTATATAACTACAAAGCAAATGAAAATCCGCAGCGTCTAATAATTCTTAACCACACGCCGGTATTGAAACGGAAGCTCGGCTTAAGGCGAAAGAAAAATGTTTGCCATCCGCAAGTACGACGGCGTAAGGCAAGAACTCCAGGGTGACGCAATAAAGTGTGCGCGTGTGGGAAACGCGCGCCCGCACGCGTAAGTTTCGCGGAAACGAATTCTCGCCAACTTCGTACGTATGTGTATATGTATACGTACACGACACTCTGTAAATATATATATACCTGCGGTGGGTGAATGCATAAGTAGTAGGGGAAAGCGAAATACGAGAATTCAATGTTTCGTGCACGAGTGAGAGAGAGAGAGTGAGAGAGAAGGGAAAACCTATTTTCTTAGCTTCCTGGGCTTTATGCATATTTCTTTGCTCGGCGAAGTCTCTTACTCCCTCTGTTTTCTCCTCAGTCCTTCTCGCGTCGATCTCGCCACCGGTGCGGAGGATTGACTTGGGTATAAGGCTCATGAAATATGTCGCCGAGGGTATGGCTCGCACGACGGAGAATTGCCGCGCGGGATTCTCTCTTTCAAGGGTGATTTCGAATTGTCGGATGTACGTGTACAGGTGTGCTTTTGTATGGGCTAGTTTGAATTTTGGAATTTTCGCGTACGTACAATATAAGGGAGAGAAATTAAGGCCGTTACTTTCGGCGAGAAGTATAAATGTTGCTCTTTTAACTTGCGCAGAAGGCGCGTGTTGCGCAATTTTTTAAAATCCCGATTTTTCTCCGCGAGAATTTTCAAGAAAAATTCACGCGAAAATTGCCATTTTCCATAGAGCGAGAACGTTAACTTTTCTTTTTGAAGAACACGCTGCAGAGGCTAAAAATAGAAAAAATGGATTATTAAAGTTTAAAGCGTAGAGCGAGGCGTGAGATAATGTAGAAATAATTTTTATGAGAATTAAATATTGCGCTTTTCTCCGTACGCATTATGATAAAAAATTGCGAATTAATTTAGGCAACATTTTCGGTAATTTTCTTTTAAAACACTCGCTTACGCCGTGTAGCTCGAAGATAATCCGAAATTCCGACGAACGGTTAATTAATAAAAAATCGAAGATTTTCCGCGGAGAACGGCAGAGGCAAACGTAAGCGCAGTCGGCAAAAAAGGTGTGAAAATAAAATGCGAACAAGGCGTATAGGCGGTGCAAGACAGAGGAAACGAGGAGAAAGAGAGACAGAGGGAGAAAAAGAACGAGGCGAGAAAAAACGAGGTGGATATAGCGTCTGCTTGACTGTTGAGCTATCCGGCTATATGGTGTTTTCAATTCCCCGGCCCGCGCGCGCTCCACTTTCGGACGCTATACTTCTCGATTCTCGGACGGGGATTACGCGTTAAATTTAAATGCGGAGATAAATTAAAGGGGGGGAGCTTCTTCCTCTTTATATCCCAAACAAACTCGCGCGGCGCGTCAGAAGTGGTAAGTAATGGAATTCCAAATCGATTCTTGCTTTGTTATTGCCGGATGCTGCACTCTCGCTTATACTGGCGCGGCTCTCTTCCTCGCGGTCTATTTGCGAGTAAGCTTTTTAATCTTCGATCTTTATATTATCTGTTCGAAGGCGTCGATAGGCGAATTTTCGCTGGGCGATCGAGTAGAACGTAGACGGAAGAGAGGGCCGTTTTGTTGTGAACGGACGTAATTCTTGTATTATTGAAATGAAGTTTAATGTAATTAGACTGTCCGGGATTTCTAACGAAATAAAGTTGCGAGATTTGCGTTACAGAAATTGAGCGTTATTTAATCGGTCGGATGGTATACGTAAAAACTTTTTAATTTAGAAAATTAATTTTCGTCTTTTCCTGCTGCTGTGTGAATTATGCAAATTTTCCAGTTAATTGCAGAAACGAATGTGTATCGTCTGCAGAGCATAAGCCCATATTCTTAGAGAAAGTCGTGAAGGGAAGATCGTCTACGGCTCTCTTAATTATTACTAGTTAGAAGTATTTTTTTTTATATTCGACGTTATATTTTGTTTCATCTTAGCTTTGTGATCTTCGAAATTTTTTTAGTTTTTTTCCTTTTCAAAGTTTTTGTTTCGAAAGGAAACATAAAAGTACTTCTTACTTACGTATTAATTCATAAAGTTAAAAAAGATCTATTTATCGTTATACACATGAGAAATTGTTTTATCGAATTGAACCCAACCCAACCCGAGTGTAAGTGCAATCGCGAAACTTTTTTTGGATCAAGCACAGAGTAAAGCATTTAAAATTTTCATAAGAAAATTATATTAATTACGGTCGCTCTGCGAAGCTGCGTTTAAATAAAGGTAATAGCATTCGCAACTTCATTAGATAAAATACACGAATTGCACGTTGAATAAATTAGCCTTTAAATAAATCAGCAATTTGTGGCACTTCGCCTCTTTATATAAATATTTCCTTGGATAATTACTTATTCTCGAGTATTTTCATCAATCACGCAGTGAAAACAAACTCGACCTCTTCTCCAGTGTACAAAAAGCTCGACCATTTCCACTCTCATTCGCAAATCAAGTTTTTAACGTTGGCGCGCAAGATTTCCATCAGAAACAATAATAGCGCGCGCAACGACAACTTCGTACCATTTCTCATTTTTAACTTTGATATTTGCCTCGTGATTTTCTCTCCGCTACCCTATATACAATACACTTGTTTTCCATTTTTTTGATGTAAATTTGCAGGCGCTCAGATTGCAAAGTTCTCCGTTTCACTTTACGCGTAAAACTGTCTTTCTGAATTTTTCCGTCTCTTCCATATATACAAGCGCGAGGTGGAACATCACACCAGCGCGCAGTGCCTCGCTCCGCGCTGTCGACGACAATTTCATTCTATTCAACGTTTTATTTGATTCGCCGTGGAAACTTGTACATCGAAATTTTAGCCCTACAAATCCTTTTAACAACGTTGCGCGCATTCGAGATTTTTCATTTTTTTCTTTTTTTTTGTTCGAGAAAGAATCTTAGCGCTATTTTTATTCATTCATTTTTTAACAAATATATATGCTGAGTCGCGTATGTATGTGTAAATGCCCTTTAAAATTTTGATTTGCTCGCAGTAGAGTACACTATAATATATGAACTGTTTCCGAATCGTAATGGACGTTTTGACATAAATTGGCTATTAGTTTCGGAAACTGTAAGCGCAAGGGCTTTTGTGCACGATGCATGGGTATATCAAATTCGTGTGTAATGCTCTAATCCGAGCTATAGTATTGCTGTGCGCGCAGTTAACGATAGTTCGATATTTTTAAGGTGGAAAATGGAGAACAGAAGGTGATTTACACGTCGGAATTCATTGTCGAGGTTCCCTTTTGTGCTGTCTATTGCGAGAGCAAAAAAGTTTTCCAATCAGATTTCAAAAATATCCGTCAATCATCGTGAATATTCCGACGTACAGGAGAGTTTCAATTCCAGCATATCGAGTATCAGCTTCATAATTTCAACATTCATTTGATCGCATGCGTTTTCATTAAAAAAAAAATTGCCTTTAATCGAGTTCAGAATCGCGCGAAGATTCGACGGCGTCGATCATACGAAATGTAGCATCGAACGTGTATAATGCCAAGAAGCTGACGAATTGATAACGGAGACGTCGCGAATACGCAATTATCGCGATCCGATTATTTCCAAACCAGTTCAATCAAATCGATCTTATGTATCTTCGTCTATAATTTAATTTCCACCTGGCACACACATGTTCCCCCTCCCCTCTCCCAAAAAAAAAACTTGCAACCCCTTCGCTCCGCCAAACAAGCCTCGACAGCTTCCTGCGACAAAGTCCCGACCTCAGGTGCAAATTTTTCCCGGCGGCCTATACCCGCGCAGTCCCTCGTCTCTCACACACATCCGGAAGCAGAGAGCATGTGGTCAATCGGCTGGCAGTGTACCGCGCCGCCGATTGCTCTCGACAGTCCCCGTCGTCTCTCTCTCTCTCTCTCTCTCTCTCCGTACACTACATATATACATATATGTTTCTCGCTCTCTGGCACACGGACACACGCGCAGACAGAACAGCGCACCGGCTGCACCGGTCCCTTCCTCCACCTCCTCCTCGGCCGCCTCGCGCCGCCCCAGCAACTCGCGCGGCTCAGTCTCGCTCGAGCCGCGCATCGAGCCAGTCTCTCCCTCCCCGCGAAGCTCCCGTCGCTCCGCGCGGACCGCGTGACCAGTTATCGCGCGCGATCGGTATACTTATACGCGTAAGTTCATCGCCGCACGGCGCGCGTATCGCGAGGATAATTCGATACGGAAAACTCGGTGTGGAATAATTTTGTTTTTTCCTTTTTGCCCGCAATGGCTTGACTCGGGGATCCGAGAGATCTCGGGACAGCGGCGCACGTGTGGCGCGAGAGAAAGGGAGGCGACGATTGACACTGATAGTAGTACAGTGCGCTTGTTACCGAGGAATAACAATCTGCGAGCGGTGGACAAACCCGCGGCTTTGTACACGAGACAGCCGTATACAGTATATATATAGAGGTATACGTATACATAGGTGCATATAGTGTGCGGGGAGAGATGCACGTGTGCACCTTCGTGTTTGTGCGGCAGCTTGTATCAGCGAGAGCTGCGCCCCTGACGTGAGCCGAAACGCGATCGTCCGTGACTCTTTTGGCCGGTGCGAGTCTGTATACGTGTACATTACAAGACAAACGAGCGTATACGTGTATACGCAAGGGAGAGAGTAGTATATACGTGTACGTCAGTGGGAAGGCCGTCGGCGTAGCCGAAAAGTGATGTGTTACTCCTGGGTAAGCGATTTCTCCCATCACCTATCGTATATATATATACATCTGTATGTGCACGCAATGTACGATACATCCGCGGTATACGCCACAGCTTGTTATTACGCGCAGCTATCCCGTGTATAACACAGCCAGCAGAGATATTCGAGAGCGACTGCAGCGCGCGCGTGAGTTTCGGCTATGGGTTTAACGACTCGCGCCGCTATGTATACGCACTACTGCCGCGCTCGTCGCGTATTCTAATTAAAATGATACCGATCGCTATTTTCGAATTTGTTTCGCCGCGGATGGAGCGCGGCCCGCTGCGGCGGGGTGTTTGCGTGGCTTTTTTCTTCTCGATTGATTTCTTCCGCCGCGCGTACATATGTATATGTATTTATGTATGCGTATGTATAACTCGTTGTAGTAGCCGCTGTGTGTGTACTATACTGTACGTTCCGAGCGCGAGGCCGCGGTGAGATTCAATTTGGATAATTACTCGAAGGGATGTATTATCCCTTCGCTGCCGGGCTTTATTTATGCAGCGGGGATTTTATTTGATTAAGGGGTGGAGGTGGGGATGGGGGTAGTGCGGGGGGGGGGGGGTTGGTATCGCCGCGAGAGCTCCCGGGAAATGGATTAGATGCCGATGAGCTTCTAATCAGGTAGTAATCAAAGGTTAATTGAGGAAACGGTAAATAGTTGATTACGCACTCTTTGATCGGGGCTTCGGGGGGGGGGGGGGGGGTGGAGGGGGATATACAACGCGGATCGAATTAACGGGATTCCCAGCGACTATTCTTAATTCTGTACGTACGTACATGTGAGCTATAACTTGAGGTTCTCATTTCGACAGCGTAAACTCCCATTTTACGCGGTCGATTATTGTAATTGCTTGTTTTCTTGTACGCAGGTCATATATGCCCATCTTGCGGACTACTCGACGAGTTTAACCGCGAGCTGTTCTCTCGCCCATATATACGCATACGTAGACGCGGCAAAAAGCTTAACTACGTTAGTTTCAATGGAATTTTGAGCAATTCGTATTACGCCGGATGACACTTGGAATCGTGTGTATGTGTGTGTGTGAGGAAAGTTGAACGAGGAGTTTGAAGTATAATTAGCGCAATAAAGAAAATTGCTCGTCGTTTTGTTCCGAGATTTTCTTTTGTGAAATATAATGCGACATTTGGGTATATATGTATGTTCTACGTTTACTCTGTACATATATACATGGCCTGTAGTTTCTCGCTATATACACACGCATATTGTAACATTATATTAATGAGAAATGCTTTATTAACGAACGTGAAGTCGCAATATTTCACGGCATTGCGGAGATTTTCCCGTTAATCGATAACCCAAATATTGCTATCTCAGCAACAAATCACTATATATTTCTGAACTTTAAACGCGATCCGCCGCCGCCGCCGCTGCGAGATTTGCGCCCAAGTTATTTATTCGAGCGTTCACACACAACAAACATTATTTTCCGTGTAACTGGCTTTAAATGCTAAACAGGATCAAGGCTATATTAATACGTATATACATACATGCATACAAATACATAGTGCGCAAGTGTGCTCTTTTTCTTTTATTTAATCGGTCTCATAAATATCTCGCGGGAGGCACACTGTACGTGTGCGTGCGTCAGTGTATTATACACACAATACGGAGGTGTGCGCATGCATGCGTGCATGTGGATGTCCCATAATCTCGAATTTATACAAGTGATATATGTAAACTGCTTCGTTAGGCAAATAGGACTTTGGCTCTTGTGTGTATTTTTTTTTTAATTTTTCATTTCGGTCTCTTAAAGGACATTACGGCCCGCACGAGTTCTCCACAGCGCCCCCCTCACTTGGGTTGGATCGAAAAATGTGGGTGTATATATGAGTCATTCCACAGGATACTGGAAACTTCTGGGGGCCTGGACTACCGAAAAATTTTGGGTAGGGCACACTTACCAGACCTATTTTTTCTGATTTCTGGGACCCCTCCGAATAAGAAACCGTGCGAGCTGCATCATTATCGGTTGCCACCCGGGTTTCCGATCGAAAAAACCCAAAAATCTTTATACATTTTCTTTTGCATTTTTACTGTTGAGCGCATTATTTGTGTACTGTGAGTCCTATGGGACTTGCCGCTATACTTTATATATACAGAACGAAAGGGCAGCTCAAGAGCTTTAAATCGAGCCTAAAATTTTTAAAATCGGATGTTCCGGTCACGAGTTACGCACGTTTCAATACTGCTAACTCTTTATAGGGCTCTCGCAAAACTAATCGATTTTCACTTATTTTTTCAAATCCTCGAAACTTTTGATCCAGTGACTCGATTTTAAAGTTTAATAGCTTAAATTAAAGCTCTTTTCCTCAACTTTACGATTTTTAGGTCCAAAATTGATTTTTCTTATCTATTGAGCTATATATATGCGTTCAGAAAGCCAATCCGCTTTAGAAGCATATATATAGATCAACAGATAAAAAATTTTTAATTTAGACCTAAAAACCAAAAAGTAGAGGAAAAGAGCTTTAATTTGAGGTATCAAACGTTAAAATCGAAGCATTGGATCGACAGAAATAGGGATTTGAAGAAAGGGAAAAATGTCTGGTTTTTGGAAAAATCGAGCTATTTTGTGAAAGTCAAACCAAAGCACTTTTTTTAAATGGTCATAAATTTTGATCGAGTACTTCGATTTTGACATTTAATAGCTTAAATTAAAGCTATTTTCCTCTACTTTTTGAATTTGAAGTCAAAATTTAAATTTGATATATAGTGTGCTATATATATGCTTTCAAAGAACTAATCGGATTTAGAAGCATATATATAGCTCACTACAAAAAAAATATTTGGACCAACAAAAAAGCTGAGGAAAACAGCTTTAATTTAAGCTATTAAATGTCAAAATCGAATTACTAGATCAAAATTTATGACCATTTGAAAAAAGTGGTTCGGTTTGACTTTCACGAAATAGCTCGATTTTTCCAAAAACCAGACATTTTTCCCTTTCTTCAAATCCCTATTTCTGTCGATCCAATGCTTCGATTTTAACGTTTGATACCTCAAATTAAAGCTCTTTTCCTCTACTTTTTGGATTTTAGGTTTAAATTAAAAATTTTTTATCTGTTGATCTATATATATGCTTCTAAAGCGGATTGGTTTTCTGAACGCATATATATAGCTCAATAGATAAGAAAAATCAATTTTGGACCTAAAGATCGTAAAGTTGAGGAAAAGAGCTTTAATTTAAGCTATTAAACTTTAAAATCGAGTCGCTGGATCAAAAGTTTCGAGGATTTGAAAAAAAAGTGAAAATCGATTAGTTTTGCGAGAGCCCTATAAAGAGTTAGCAGTATTGAAACGTGCGTAACTCGTGACCGGAACATCCGATTTTAAAAATTTTAGGCTCGATTTAAAGCTCTTGAGCTGCCCTTTCGTTCTGTATATATAAAGTATAGCGGCAAGTCCCATAGGACTCACAGTATACAAATAATGCGCTCAACAGTAAAAATGCAAAAGAAAATGTATAAAGATTTTTGGGTTTTTTCGATCGGAAACCCGGGTGGCAACCGATAATGATGCAGCTCGCACGGTTTCTTATTCGGAGGGGTCCCAGAAATCAGAAAAAATAGGTCTGGTAAGTGTGCCCTACCCAAAATTTTTCGGTAGTCGGGGCCCCCAGAAGTTTCCAGTATCCCGTGGAATGACTCATATACGCGTACAAAGGCACGGAACTTTGCGTTTAATAAGCATATAATAATTTTCCGAAGACGCATCGGCTTTCCATTAGCCAAGTGCACGTACGCAGCCGAAAATGCTTCGCGCGCGCGGGAAAACGTAAAAATAGAGGCTAAATGCGTAAAGGCAGTCCGTCGGCTCGCACTTTTTGTCGATATTCCAAGCCGTTTTATTATGCATAAGGGTATACGGCCGTTGTGCGCGCTACTCAAAGAGAATTTCGCTGCAATCATGCAAACGAATGAGCGACGTGTGTATGTGCACGGCAGCGTGAAAGAATTTCTCTCGATAACCAACGATACATTCCGAATTAAAAAGTGTTAAATACACGGCTGTTTTATAACTTTAACTTGTCGTGTACGGATGTATTAGTCGACGATTATGTACGAATCCGCGTCCGACCAAACTCGGACCGTATCTACTGACCGAGTAAACTTCGACCTAACAGGGGGCGAATCGAAAAGTTATATCGTATCGATGAAAAGAGTCGGTAATCGAAGAAACTGTCTACGTATAACAACAATTATTTTCTCTACTCTCTCTCTCTCTCTTTCTCGCTCAATAATTTCTCCCGCATCCCAGCGGCCGTCGCGTTGTAATTCTTCTGGCCGCGCGGCCCCGGATGACTGGGAGAGACGACGCGAGCGAGCTGCCCGCAGGATTAGCGACGAGCGAGAGGCGGAAGCCAATGTTATATACCGGCGCCGGAGCTATTAGCGCGACACGTTGCTCTCGGGCCGACGAGGCTTTATTCTTCGCGCGAGATGACTGGCAGAGTTAATTGTTTGAGACGCGGCTGCGGACGAATCTAGCGCGCGCGGGGATATTGTCTTATTACACAAGGGGGGTGTGTGCGATATGCGCGGGGAAAATTACGGAATTTCGCGCAGCGATCGGGCCCGTAAATACGCGCGGCTTTGAAAAGCTTTTGTTGCCGCGAGTTGTTCGGTCGCAAAGTTTTCTATGAATAAAAGCGTATATCGTTCGTTCTAGGGGGGGGGGGGGCGGTGAAAGGGGTGCGTTGGGGATAATCGAATTAATGAATTATGGATTTCTTATCGCTGAAATATTAGCGGAATATCGGGACGTCGAGTTTTATTCAGGATATAACTCTTGGCTGGGAATTAAATTATCGCGGCTATTTTTATTGTACAATATCGCGGGATCCCCTAATAAGTATAATTCATTCTAATTTCATTTCGCGCGCGCGAGGGAGAGAGAGAGAGAGAGAGAGAGAGAGCTCCGAGATATAAGAAGTAGTTCTCTATTTTTTCCCACTAATAAAGTAAATTAGGCAGGCGGCTATTAGAGCGCGCTTTAATTTCGGGTAACTTCGCGTACGTGCCGCCACGGCCTGATCTGATAAAATATTTCGCAAACAAAAGTGTACCGCCGGTCCAGCAGCGCACCCGCCGAGAGAATCCTGTTTTACGCGTACAATACGTCCCGTTTTCTTTTTCCGCGCGTGTGCGCATCTCGCCGCGAGCCCCGTAAACAGCATCCCTACTTACACGTATATTTTCGTTTAATTACGATACATAACCGCGGCGCCTGTCCGCTTTTCAGCCGAGGAGGGAAAAAACTTGTTTTCCAAGCGCAACGACATTCCTGTTTGCAATTCTTATTTTTTTCCCCCCACCACCTTGTTTGTTCTCCCGGGGTTTTACGCAGCAGCCGCAAGTATACGTGCACATATACGCGGCGTCCTCGAGGTGTAACAACCAATTTTTCATTTTTCGATCGCTCGCGTCGAACGACTCTCATTATTCGCCCGCGGTTCATCGTCTGTAAGCGTCATCTCCCCTTCATTTTCACCGATTGACGCACCGTCATTATCGAGTCAATAAAACAAAAAAAAAAAAAAAATTCACGCAGAGTCATCGGTCGAGATACAACCGGAATCGCATACACTCGACCCTATTTACCTTTCCCGGAAATTCAGCGGCAGAGGCGGCGGAAGCGTCGTCGTTATTCGTCACAGATAACGCGATGAAAAAGGCTTCACGAGAGAGAGAGAGAGAGAGAGAGAGCCGCGCTATACAGCGAGATATGGAAAATACGTGCGGCGGCAGCACGTACGACGACGATTACGCCCTAATGAAGGCAATAGAGCGCGTCGCGCAGGACACTCGCGAAATTAGAAGTACTGTTCCCTCTCCTATCCCCTCACCCCCCCTCACCCTCTCGTACGCGCACGTGAGCGTTCTCGAGGCCGTTACACGGCCGATTAGCAGGCACAATTGGCCCTAGGCATTACATCAGGACTCGTAATGTAATCATTGCATTGCGATTCAGACCGGTCTCTCAACTCGGCCTCTCGTTTATTCACTTGCTTTATGTGCGCGTATGTACATTGCATATACGTTTACATATATACTGCAAGAGAGCTATGGAGAGCGATTGTTTTAATTCGCGTATACGTATTTACTGCCGTGTACGAAAATCTTAACGAGGGTATGTACACACATATCGTTGTACGTATACACACACACACACACACACACACACACACACTCTTCTGCACATCGCGAGAAGCTATTTCCTCGCGGTTATCTATCGCAAACAAGCGCGAGAGAGGGAGCCCCTTTTTCTCGCCGGCGGTCCGCGCGCGCAATTTTCATTCGCCGACTATTTATTCGGCTACTTTTTTCCATTGCCCCCCTTCCCAACCCCCCCGAGAGAGACTGTCGCGACCGAGAGACCAGCCAAACGATGTAAGCGAAAGAGCGCGCGCTACTCCTCGGCGCTACACGTTTACGTAGGTGTAGACGTACACCCTTTATTACGGCTCCTCTAGAGCGAGAGCGAGAGCGAGAGAGAGAGAGAAGAGAAAGAGAGGTATTAAGGTCGCGTTTCTGAAAGTCTCGAGCGCGCTCGGTATAGGGCTGTCCTTATCGTAGGGAGACCGGAGAGCTTCCGTGGTGTCGACGTCGAGCGCTTTACTCCTCGTCTCTCTCTCTCTCTCTCTCTCGCTCGCTTTGACCTCGCGACACGCTATCCGATAATTAGAGAGAAAGCGAGAGAGCGAGCTTTTATAAGTACGCGTCGGCTGTACGAGTGGCGTGTGTGGCGAGTAAAAAATGTGTAACGCACACGCGCGCGGCGTCTCTCCGAAACCGCTTGTTATATTCTCTCTCTCTCTCTTTCTCTGGTGCGTGAACCGGCAATAAAATCTCTCTGCAGATGTAGCTTTATTTTCTTCGCCGCTCGCTCGAGCGCGACTCTCGCGGTGTATCGAGAGCGGAGAGCTTAAGGGAGCGGATGGGGGGAGGGAGGGGGATTAATTGCTTGTTTATTACACGCTCAAGGAAAATGACAAGTATTTAATTAGCGCAGGGCGGGTGTAACTCTCGCGAGGCGAGTGACGAGTTGACGTTTCTAATTAAGAATATAAATCCGACGCTCGTGTGTGCGCGCGATAGTGCATGGAGAGTTGAATAAAGTCTTGGAAGTTGTTTGGGCACTCGAGAATGACAATTTAGCGCGATTAATTAAAGGGCTGTTTATATATAGTCGCGAAAAGTAGCGGGTAATTTTCGGAAAGCCCCGAAAATACATTATTTATCCTTTACGACACTCGAGCTAACAACATCATCTTATTTGAAAGCACTCCTTTTCAGGCTGGTGTATATAGCTGTACACACTAAAGCTGAAATATCCCCGGAGGACGTAACGGGAGGAAAAATTATATAAAAAATATATCGTCGTCGTAAAAAAATAAAAGTACTTAATGGAGCTGTATTTTTGAAAAATGCCAACTATATATTTCATAAAAAAGAGAGAGAGAGAGAGAGAGAGAGAGCGCGAGAGGGAGAGAGCGAGAGAGAAAGAGAGAGAGGGCCGTAGAGCAAAACATAGCCGAAGCAATTTAAACTTTTCGCATTAGCCTTAACAACTTTGTTCAGTTTCTAATCTTGTAAGTTATACTGTGCTCTCTATATACCTCTCTCTCACCCCCTCACCACTCACTCACCTCATCGAAAGCCCATATTCCCCGCGTCAGAGGCCCTGTGTACATCTAAGCCGTGGGAGGAGAGAAAAGGCCCGCAGACTCGGTATACATAGGAGCCGCACGTAATTTTCATAAACTATTTCGCCTCGATCTCGCATATAAATATTTGCTAGCCTCTCTCTCTCTCTCTCTCTCTAACCATTTTCCACTCGCTCCATCGCTCTTTCTCTCTCTCACTCGCTTACAGCCGCACTAGGGTATATACACGTATATATATATTCGTTCTTCCAGTAGCTGCACTCGCGGCGCATCTGCTACTCCAGAGCTCGATCTATAGCTGTATATATTATATAGACACACACATACGCACACGCAGACGCGCACACAGACTCCTCTCTCCTTCCGCTGTGTCACCGCGTTCCATCGACCGGCGACCTCTCTCTCTCTCTCTCGCCGCTCAAATATAAGTCGAGCGACGACGATCCGATACACTCACGTGCGCGCGTACGTGTAGGCGGCTCTCTCCCTCTCTCGCTGCGAGAAAGAGCGAGAGGGAGAACGAAAAGTATGAGAAATTGAAAGATCAAAGATAAACGGAGCGAGAGAGAGATTCTAAAAGTGAGGGAGTCACGAGAGCTCGACCGAGTTACACTTGCGGACCCCCCCCTCCTTCCTCCCCCCCCCCCGACACACGAGAATACACTTATGCCAGGACATTCATTTTCCGCTATCGTGCGAGCTATGGAGCGCCTCTCTGCCGCTTTTATATAGCTATGCAGATACGACTGTCGGGGAAGCCACTGCCGCGCGAGAGCGAGCGTTCGAAAAAAAAAACGAGGAATCGCGGGGACGCGCGTACGCGCGCGAGAGCTCGGAAAAATGCGTTTTCCCCGCGCTTACACGCGCGTATCGAGTGTCTCGCGATATGCCTTTTCGAATCCGCTGTTTACAACGCGGAGGGGAGAGAGAGAGAGAGGGTGAAAAAGCGGAAAATAAAAACGAGAGAAAAATTAGTCGGCCAGCGTTGAAAATGATGAACGAGCTATATTCGCCGTGCCGCCGGAGCGAGGCGCGTGTAACAGCTGATAGCTTCATTAACCCGAGGCGGTGCGCAATAATAAAACGAGCCCTCTCGAAGCTCGCGTTTTGCGCGCCGAGAGAGACAGAGAGAGCGAGAGAGAGAGAGAGAGAATCGAGAAGGACACACGCGGCGCAGCTGCAAAACGATCGGCACTACCGCACTGACAAATCGCTCGGGCATCCACTTCAAATTGGCCCCGGTTTAACGGAAAATTGATGGTCCGCTCCGTCGCCCGGCGGCCTGCATTTCTCTTCCCCGCGGCCCCCGCCCGGTGTCGATACGTCCATGGAAATTTAGCCGTGAGCAGATGTACTTACAAAGCGCCGCGGTAAGTTCACCTGTCGCGCCACGGAAAAAACGATCCGTTATGTACAGGCAGCCGCGCGCGGCACTTATACCCCCCCCCCCCCACCTCTCGCACCAGATGCTACACTCTCTGTACATACCCCATCATCTCTCCGAGGAGAGAAAGAAAGCGAGAGAGAGAGAGAGAGAGAGAGAGAAAGATGCTTTTCATAAATCATTGACAGAGTGCGAGAGATAGAGAGAGAGAGAGCGAAAGAATTTTTCCATGTACTACCGAGCGCGGATATCGACAGGTCGTTTAATCAAGCTCAGGATAAATGCAAATATAGAGTTGCGCGGATTTCGCGTCAGTCTCGATAATCTCCGTGAGACCCGGACTAGATGTTCGACGACGCTTAATTGATGGACGGGACACTGTATAAGAATTAAAGAGCCGGCCGCCGGCGTCTGACCATTCCCGGACTTTTCTACTGCGGCGCGCCAGGCCAACGGCGCGCACTGCGCCTCTCGACAAATGCATTCGACGCAGACTTTTTCATCCTCTCTCTCTCTCTCTCTTCAGCGGCTGTGTGTGTGCGTGAGCGCGGTGCAGGCTGGTTTATGAATTTTATGCGCGTTGTAAAATCGCGAATTTAATGCAGCGATCAATAAAATCAAAGTGATAAACTACAGGGGGCGAGAGCGCACGCACACACACGTATGCGTACACGCGAGGAAACAAAACCGTAAAAATACTGCGCTGTCCTGATGCAATACGTATAACTTGAAAGCTTTGTCAATAATAATGACGGAAACATAATCCCGGTGTTCCTCCTCCCCCTCCCCCCTCCCACCCTCCGTCCCTCTCTCCCGGACGAGTTTTATACTTGGAGGGACTATAAAATTACGAATATAAAATGATAAAAGAGGGAAAAAAAGTATAGTATTTTTTTTTAATCGGTTTACGCCGGCGCGGGCGCGCCTAACTCTCGGAAAACAAAAAGGATAGCGAGACGCAAAAAGCAGGCAACGAAATATAGCCTGCAAAAAACAAAAAAAAAAATTCCATCTCATTTACAGTTCCCTTCCTGTTTACTCTCAACCCGCCGACCGACGCTGGCATACGCCGGGACATTTCATAGCTTTCATTTCTGCCGCTCTCGCGCGGAAACGCGCGCGTATCCACCCTCTCCCTCCCTCCCTCCCCCACTCCCCTGCTCTCTCGCGGGGTAGAGATTAAAAATTCCACGCGGCATGTCGTGCGCGAGGCGAAAAACACGAGCGATGATGCTGCCAACTACGTGTCGCAAGTGACGAGCTGCTCGACGCTTGTGTCCCCCCTCCCCCCCTGCCCTCTCCCTCTCCTCTGCTGCAGCGAGAGAGCACGCGGGAGGGCCTAGAAGTTTTTAAAGGAGGGAACGAGAGGTTGCCGCTGAAAATTGCGGAAAATTTTCATAATTTCCGCTCTCGCTTGTTTCGAGACATTTTAACAATGCCACCGCCACGCAAGCTCTGGAATTTAATGGATCCGTATGCGTTTCCGCGGTCGAATGTTGTTAGAGAGAGAGAGAGAGAGAGAGAGAGAAAGCAAGTGAGAAGCGTTAAATTTGATAATTTATGCAGTGCCCGCGAAAGCGAGGCAAATCGTCGGCAATATTCGCGGGGTTTCGGCTGACTGTTTCTCTCTTTCTCTCTAGTGCAATCGAATTATCGCTTCGTTTTTCCATTCGTCCCCTCGCCTACAGCGGAGGGGGTGGGAGATCCGTTAATTTCGTACTTAATCATACGGCTAAACTTTAAATGCGCTTCAATTACTGATGGGAACGTCGCGATTGCCTATAATTCCTCGACATAATGTTATCGCTTACAATTGTATGTGACATAATGCAACATTATTTTAATAAATGTAAGCCTCCTCCTCCCCCCTATCCCGCATTAAAGTATTAAATCAACCGATTAACTCGATCGCGTCCAGCTTACTGTGTATATACAACAGCTTCGAAAATAGTGCCCCGATACGATAAAAGCGACGTCACGCACGAGCGATATATAAACCAAAAAATTCAACCTTCTCTCAGCAGCCGACTCTGTATATTCGCCAAAGTTCTCCCTGGCATTCCCGCAGAGAGAGAGAATTGATGCCCGGATAAAGCTGCGCCGCGGCGTCGCCGAGAACGGAGTCAGTGTTTCGGCCCAAATAAGCCAGCTGCTTACCAGGCTGAAACTTGGGGCGGCGGCGGGCGAAGAACGGCTGCGCCTTGCGCTATGCAGTCTCTCAATTTGCCCGACTCGCTCGCTCGCGCGCGTATGTTAATTTAATTTAGGCCTAGACCCGAGCGCCCCGACGTTTATTATTAAATTCCCACTGTCGGCCGGCTCCTCGGCTGAGTTGCGCCGGGAATATTCGCCCGGACGGGCGGCGCGCCTGCTTTTTCTGCGGAAGACGCAATTTTCCCGCTGGATCGTTCGCCGCCGCTGCTATATAGCTCTCGCTCTCCGATTTAATCTTTTTTGCTCTTTGTCTCGGGCCGAGCTTGCGCTGCCAAGGCGAAGGAAAATTATTGCGGCGCGCGCGAGAGCTTTTTCAAAAATTTTTCAAATTTTCATTGTTCTTGCAATTCGTTTTGCCGATAATTTATGATTTCCTCGCCCCGGCAGCTCTCTTTCGCTTGAGATCACGCGAAACCGTTGCTGCGGTCGTCACGGTATTGCATCTCTATCCGCGTCCGGCGTGGACTCGGATTATTTAGCTTATTTTAGCCCGAATCGAGAGCGAGCGGGAGAGACAGAGACCAACAGCGAACTATTAAGCCGCGAATCGATTAGCGGTGTACCATACTAAACAACTGGACATGATTGTGATCCGAATATATCCCGGCGATGTGAACTTCGCGGAGGTGACAGCTGTGGGCTTCGTGACCGAACGGAACCGCCTCTAAATATACACAGCGAGATCAATTAAGATTATTTAATCGGAAAATTAAACTTGGCTCGAGTTATAGCGAGAGATTCATTTTTCGCGTGACAGTTGTCGTCGAGACGTGTGTGCGTGTGTGCGATATGCAGAACAAAATATTTTCGAGAACAGCGGCTTGTTTGATTGAGTGTATCTAAAATTGACGCGCGAGCGTCTTGCTAATGAATAAACTGAAATAAACCGCGAACTAAGTGCCATACTTTTCAGTTAATTATTAAAGGACGACACTTACTTATAAGCATATTGATTTGTGCTCGTTTACGAAAACCGATGAAATTCGCACGGCGTGCGAGTTTAAAAGAAAAGCTTATCCACTTACAGTCTACTTTTTAATAAACAGCGAGTATTTTTTTTTTCGATTTTTCGAGGCTTTTAAAATACAGCGCAATTTTTATGCATCGGGGCTCGCGTCTCGCCATCCATACATCGAGAACGGACATTGAATTTACCTTCATGCGAAAATCACAAAATATTTTGCGCTTTTAACAGACCCATCAGCTGACGTTGCGTTAAAAGAAAAAAAAAACAACGCTCGCGCGAACAATGCGCGGAAAGTAACGAACGACGACCGATCGATTTCTCAAAAGAATCGTTTATGTAGCAGCGACGCGATTAAATCCGTCACGTCGGCGACGAGCCGCCCGTCAAAAATTAACGCTCTCCCCCAGGCTCCGACCCGGACATTTTTCTTCGCCATCGGCCCCCCTCCCTCCCCCTCCTTTCCTCTCCGCGAATCCCCCGACGTTCTTAATTACGTCCGAAGCTCAGCTCGACTGCTATGCATTAACAGCCTCGTCCGAAAATATAAATCAGAGCGGGGTGCGCGCTCCTTTGTGCCGGGCGCGAGCTGCTTCCGCGCGTAAATTAAAATCACAGCGTGAAACTCGACGAGCGCGGCAATTAACGCCGAAATCATTCTAACTCGGGGGGGGGGGGGCGCAAATAGAGCTATACATCGCGCGCGCGCGCGCGCTCGCACCGGCGGCGGGGCTGAAAAAACTCGCCCTCCCCCCTCCCCCCGAAAATTGACGGCTCGCCGCCGCGCGAATTTATCTCGCGGTCGTTCCTGCCCACTTAATTATCCGTTCTGGAAAATTCACGAGAGGGTGCGGAGGAGGCGGGGGGGGGGGGGGAGGGGGTGGTTGGGGCATTTGATTTGCGCCGGTAGTAAATGTCCGGAGTGGCGCCTTAGCCGTGAGACGTGTGCTGCTGTCGACTGCTGCTGCTGCTGCTGCTGCTGCTGCCGCGGCTGCTGCTGGGAACGTTAAAATGTCTAGACGCTATACTAATTCGAGTTAAGGGGTGAACTGGCGAATAAATCAGCGATGCATGCAAATGATTTTTTTTTTTGGCTCTTAGGTTTTGAATTTTTTTTTCTCGGTGCAGCAGACGTCGTAGAGCGACGACCGAGGGAGTTAACGTCGGTTTCAGATTAAAAATAGCAGTAGGCACTTTGACAGCCGTAAGTAGTAACGCCCGACACGGGTCAGACCGAGTCTCAGACCGAGATGCATACAATTAATTTTCAGACACTCTTCGAGAATGGCACGAGCGCGCTTTCTTATTTTACGTCCGTGCATCGTAGAACGTCTCGCGCGGCGACTCTTTTCAGCGTAAAAAACAAAGCAATATTCAACGATGGCAAGTAGTAACGCCCGTCAACGGTCAGACGTCCTTCACTCCGCTCGACAGAGTGCAATTCGCCGTTACACACATCGTTCGCGAATGCATAAACGCATTTTCGCCCGGCTATATTTATTTCCCATTTCCATCCATCACGTCTCAATCTTGTTTTAGCGCGTGCGGGCCGCTGCACGTGTGTGCGCTCGCTTTCCCGACGCCCGTATATACTCACACACACACACACGCTCTGTTTTACTCAGCAGTAAATCTGCAAATTTGACGTGTATCGGCAGAACGTCGACGAATTGACTTGTCGAATCAGCGCGTTTTGTAAAATCGACAAGCTCTCAATTATTCAGCGGGGATAGGCTCGTCGAAAAAATCTATATGTACAGAGGAAGCTCTCCGCGGTGACGCGTCGATATGTGTGTGTGTGTGTGTGTACCTAAAAACGGAGAAATAAAGCGTTTAAACCGGGCTCTCAACGGAAGCGCAAACGAGTGGGTCATCAGAGCGAGCTGCGCATACGCACCGCCGGGGAGGATGTCCTTCTCGACTCCTCTGTGGGTCGCGCCCGAGGAAACTTAATTAGACTTTCGAGTTCACGGCAATTATCCGGCTGAAAAGTTCATAATTACATGCGCGGGACAGGGTTGGGGAGGGGGGTAAGGGAAGAAAATGCGTTCCTTACAATAAACAAGCTTTTCTCCTCCCCCGGCTCTCCGCGACTTGGCCTCTCTCTCGCTTCTTTCTCTCTCTCTCTCTCTTCCCCAGAGCGAAAAGAAATTCCCTCTAAACCACTAAATTTCCACTCTAGATTCAGTCAGTCCGTGCAGCTCGCGTGTGCACGCGCGCAGAGAGCGCGCGAAAGCGGCTACGAGAGAAAGCGAGAAAACACGCGGTCCACTCGCCGTTTCGAGTCTGGCGTGCTTTATTATTGCGCGGCGCGGTCTCGTAAATAAGAAAAATGGCCCCCTCTCGCGTTGCTGCGCTGCCGCAGCTCTCGACGATGCTGCTCGCTTCGCCGCTGTATATACTGCTCCGCTGTACATGTAAAAAGGGGAGGAGAGAGAGAGAGAGAGAGAGAGAGAGAGAGTGAAAAAAACGGAGTATTTTAAACGCGCTCGCGAGTAGCCGCGTATACGCGTATACGCAAGCGAGAGCTTTTTTAATGATGGAGAGCGAGAGAGAAGTCTGCCGCTCGGCGATAAGCGGATAATATCGGATTCCATCAGTCGCGGATCCGAGCGAGCGAATCGCGTGTACGCGCGGTGCCTCCTCTCTCTCTCGCTCTCGCTCGTGAAAATGTAGGTTAAATCGCAGAGCTACCGCTGCGCTACCCGTAAATACGCATAAACAAGTATTTGCAGCCGGGGGGAGTAGTGTGTTACGGCTTGAATATTTCATTGATGCGGCAGCCTTGATATTTATGCGTCGAGAGGTATAGCGCGCGAGAGAGACGACGACGACTCCCGCCCCGGGAATAAGAAACGCGTATTTACGTATTTTCCCCGCGCCTTTCAACGTACAGCCAGAAAGAGAGAGAGAGAGAGAGAGAGACAGCAATAAACCATCGTTAAACCCGCTGCTCGTCCGCTTCTCGAGCGTCGCGTTGGATTCGATTGCGGCGCGTCAGCGGTAGTAGCCAACAACGCGTCGTTATACGCGCGGGGGATAGGGTGGGGGTGGATGGATCAGCGCGACGGAGATATCAGTCCGCTAATGGAGAGCCCGAACGTGTATTAATAGCTCTCGTCGTAGTCGGTCTGCCGGAGCCCGCGGCCGCCGCCGCCGTCGTGCTGTAATTGCGCGCGACGCTAACGAATCCGAACGAGAGAGAAGCCCCCGGCGAGCTTTCGAGATCGACCGACTGGCTTACCTGGTGTGCCATTGTTCCATACTCGACCCCCGCGCACAGCTGCCCGTGTGTATAGGTGCTATACATGTATATATAGACGTGAATAAGTTTCTCGCGCGCGCGAGAGATAGAGAGAGAGAGAGAGAGAGAGAGAGAGACGAAATCCCTATGCAGCTCATTGACGTGTTTATGCGCCGCTCCTAATCTGCCGACTGAGTGGCTTACGATAAGCTCCCGACAGTTTCGCCGCTGCAGGACTTGACTTTGCTGCTGCCGCTGCTATACTGCAGCGCACGGGCTTATGCGCGCCTCTGCTTTATGCGCGCTTCCGGTCCGTTTTATCGACTCGTTTACGATAATAAGGGCCGCTCTGTGTGTTACTCCTCGGATTTCTCTTAACCCTCCTCTTCCCCCCCCCCTCTCTCCCCGTTCCCCGGAAAGTCGATCTACGGTGCGGTGTGAGCGAGAGGGCCCGATCTTTAATTTTTCATCGTACGTATACGGGACACTGAAACGTTGGATTCGCGTAACGACACGCTGTAAGTAGAACACGTCGGGCTATGGTCAGGCCGGCCGCGGCCCTGCAAATCAGCGCCCTTCTCGAAAAACTTTCCTCCTCGACGAGTTTCGTCGTAAAATCAGGGAACTTCGGGGAATCACGCTCTACGCGTTCACTCCCTGCCCCCCCCCCCCACCTCTCCCTGTGAAAAGTTAAAATCCCAGGCGTATCGAACGATCGTGACTATCTCGCGGTGTACATAATACACGCGATATAATATAACTGAGTACGAACAGTGCGTGTAGATTATATATACGTAGATATAGCAACTAACAAGCCGGAAGACCGCGTGCGGTCGGTCGGCTCTATCCCCGACGACGACGACGACGACGACGACGACGACGACAACTTCTCCTTTACAATAACGCAGTGCAGCCGCTAACCCTCATGGCCCTCGACGATATTGCGCTATACGAGATCGCGGGAGCGGAAACTAAGACGCGACGGGGCGGCTCTACTGCGCCTCCGGCTCGCAAGCTTCTCTCTCTCTCTCTCTCTCTCTCTCTCTCTCTCTCGCTCGTTCAAACTCGTTGTCTTGATATAACGCGGCGAGAGAGAGAGAGAGAGAGAGAGAGAGAGAGAGAGAGAGGAGAGAAAGGTAGAGAGAGAGAGAGTCGAGGGAATTTCGTTGCGCCTCGAACGCCCGCGCGAGCGCATATATCGATTTGCGCTCGACGTGTGCACCTGTGCGTGCCTCGAATACCTTTACAGATTAATTGTCGGGAAAAGCGGGAGAGACCGAGAGAGAGAGAGAGAGAGAGAGAGAGAGAGAGAGAGAGAGGACTTTTGCCATTGAAACGGCTATTGTTCGCTGGTGGGGTGTGGAACGCGCGCGAGGTCCTCCCTCCCCCTATCTCTCGCTCTCTCTCTCTCTCTCTCTCTCTCTCTCTCTCTCTCTCACAACGTCGATTTTTCATTTGAGATTCCAAACAGCGATTATTCGACGGCGGCGGACGCTTGAATTGAAAGCAGACGTTGCTTTCTTTTTGCTCACGGCTGCCTCGCGCGCGCGAGCGTGAATAGGGCCTTTTTGAGGTTTTGATTGATCGGGAATTGTTGACCTTTGGAAGGCAATTTTCGATTTTTTTTTCGCTTTGCCAGTCGATGGTCGGGGGGGGGGGGGAGGTTTCTCGGTGATTGGACTCGATCTCCCTCTCTCGTCCTCTCTCCCGTCGTTGAACGGCACTTTCGCGTCGGCGAAAAGGTAGAAACAATGTATCGTAACGCAGCTGCTGCTGCTGCTGCTGCGCGAGGAACGAGAACAGAAATGGTTTCGAAGTGTGTACGAGATAGAGTATTAGAAGTTTTTTTTTTGTTCGATGCTCGCCTGTCGCTATTTTATATTTCGAGAGGGGACACACATTCGATTGCCGGTGTGCGCGCTTTGATCCTCCTCCTCCCTCCCCCCCCCTCCCCTAGTGATAGAAAGAAAGATATTCACTTTACACGTTATTCATGGTAAAATTTCAATCAAAACTAGTTGGGAAAAAAATTCAATTTCCATCGGTCGATCCGCGCTCAAAGGAATTTCCGAGTATGAATTTAATCCCGGTCATAAAGGTGATGAATTTCCGAACGCGCGCGCACACACACACACAACCACGCCTCTAACCCAATCCCCTCTCCTCCAACCCCCTTCCACACACACACACACACACACACACACACACATGATTACAGCAAATAGGCGATTCCGAGGAAACTATATCCCCGACGAGGCAATAAGAAGGGCAGCAGCGGCAGCATCAGCCAGGAAGCAAGCCCTCAGCCCCCTCCAGGTCATGAATAGAATTCGCATTATTGAAAGACAAGGGGTTAGTAGTAGTAGCGGAGCAGAATAGGAGGGGGGGAGCTACTGTTGTAATAGCGGCGCTTTTATTCTGCGCCGAAAATTTAAGCGGCGGCTTCGATTTTCCGCTTGGGATTGCCTCGCATGAAGATCGCCGCTCGAAAGAAGGAAGAGGATGGGAAGGGGGAGGGGGTGAGACGTATAAAACTAGAGAGAGAGAGTTAGAGAGAGAGAGAGAGAGAGAGAGAGAGGAATCTCGGCAGCGGCGCGGAAACCGGAGAGACATTGGTTCTCGCGCGACGAAGCACGAGAATTCTTCTTCTACGTCAGAGCCGCTCTTCTCTCCTCCTCCTCCTCCTCCTTCTCCTTCACCTCTTCTTTTATTTTTTCCTCTCGCCAGCAGCTCTCTCGCGATGGATTCTACTAGCCGCCAGAGTCTGACGAAACGCTGCCAGCAGCGGAGACGTATAAGATCTCGAGGAATGTCTTCTTCGCGGCGCGACGACTTTGCCATTTTTCTCGTCGCCTTCTTTAGGAGCTACTGCCGCTGCTGCCGCTACTGCCAGACGACGATGTTCGGGACTATAAACGAGAGAGCTCCTAAAATAATACGAATAGTGTCTGGGGACTGCGATATTGTGTTGCTCTCGCGGAGATCGAGAAGATGAGGGATTATTTGCGCCAATATGGGCTTGGAATGAATGGGGTATTTTGCGCAGCCGACGAGAGACTCGTATACTACGGGGTTGAAGGATGTGTTCTATTTAATGATAGGCTACGACTTGTTACAAATGGTTGTGTACTATTCTTCGGAAAATTTTTTAAAATTAAGAAACAAAGGGAGAGCTGTTTAATAAGTGTACGTTGTGCTATCTAAAAAAGGGATTAATGAAAACAAATTCGAGGTGGAACATTACCGGAAATCGATCGAGGCATCACGATTCTCTCGACGTGACTCGTAGTATTTTTTAATAAATTTGATGATTCGACCGTTTGCCTAAGGGTTCACAGTAACTGCTTTCCAGTGAACTCCCTTCGCCGCGTGGAAAGTAATAAAGTCAAATATCTCGCGCGGGTTGAAAAATTTAATTTAAATATTTCCCTCCCCCAAGGATCAATCGCGCAAGTCAATCGAGCATTTGAATTTCGCGCCGTAAACTACCACCGCAAGCCGAAAAATCAATATCCTCGAGAGCGGGCTCACCTTTCTCTCTCCCACTGCCCCTCAAAAAACCACTAAAATCCATCCCAATAACCCTTTTAATCCTCTCAGCACTGAATAAGCAGTGCAGCTACACAACTATATAGTCTCGATACAATTTCCCGCAACATCTAAGACCAGAATTGACCGGGTATAACGAGTAACAGCCTCGAACTTCCCTGGGAATTCGCTTCCTCCCTCTCTCCATCTCGATTTAGCTGCGCTACTCGCCCCGTAGCTCCAGCGAACTGTGATTTTCGTAAACCTCTCTCCCTCTCTCTCTCTCTCTCTCTCGAGTCTACGCGGAGATCAAAGGCAACGGCGCCACGCAGTATTGCTTCACGGCGAAGCAGCAGAAGCGGCAAGCGGCAACGCGGAAGACAGTCGCCGGCGATTATTAGAGCTATTCGTCATCCGCGTAACCTGGACAGAGTCGGCTTATTGCGTTCTCTCTCTCTCTCTCTCTCTCCCCGGGTTTTCTCAGGGCATTTTGCACTCTGCGCTCTCACGTCCTACGCTCGGCTGTCTGCCTTATTTCGTTTCTCTCGTTCTCTCACCCGCCCCCACCTCCCCTCTGCGTATAAGCGCCGGAGAGAAAATAAAAAGAGTCGATGCCCAAGCATTCCTGGAATTTCTTCGCACTTCGGCTCAGGCGCCGCGCTGAAAGCCGCCACGTGATTCCACTGCGTCTTCTCTCTCTCTTATACTCTCGCGTTCTCTCTTAACTGCCACACGGGGTTATATTGCGAGTCGCGGGGCTGTACGGCGAGCTTTTGACGCTATTGTTTCTTCGGCTCTAATTGTACATAGTCGTTCGACGGGTGAGAGAGAGAGAAAGAGACGATTCGTACGCTGTTCGACGAGAGAGTCGACGATTTATTTTCACTCGGCTCCTCGTTTGACAAACAAGCTGCCGAGGAGCTGGTCTAAACGAGCCGCTCCACAACTCTATTTCTCCCGGCGTGTGTGTGTATATATATATGGGAAAAATATAGAGGAGGGAAAAAGAAGGTAACCGAAATAAGACAGGAGTAGCGAGAGTTTGGCGCTGCGGAACAAAGAACTAACTTACGAGTTCAACGAGTCCAGGGTCTTACGCGCGCGTGTGGGACGGAGAGAGAGAGAGAGAGAGAGAGAGAGAGAGAGAGAGAGAGAGAGAGAGAGAGAGTGAGGTGGTACTACCTATACTGGGACGGTATATATACGCGTGTATACGTGAGAAAAGGGAGTCGAGGATATCTTGTTTGGCCAACTCGGTATCGCAGGAACGACTTCTCTCCTTCCCTTTTTATTCCCCGCCATTTTCCCTCATCTATATATCTGCCTTCGGTGTGTGTATATATATATATATGTGTCTCTCCTCGCGATTGCGACGTGTCTATTCGCGCTCGCATTAAATTGCGCGCGCGCTTGTCATTTCTCCGTCGTACGCCGCGTAGGAGCTTCTATTTCTGATAAACCGCTGTGTTTCTCTCGACGTCGCTTTATAACCGCGTTAAAAAAGAATTTTCGCTCTGTACGAAACGTTCCCCGACACGTGTACGTTCTCCATACGCGGCGCATCGATTTAAAATTCATACGCGTCGCGCAGAGCTTTATATACGCCGACCGGCTCTCAGCGACTTCTGCGTACGCCGCGGAATAATGCCACTTCCATATTCTTCGCGAGGACGTCGCGGCGCTGCAGCTAACAAATATTGGCTTCGTAATTATACCATTATACCTCGCGCGCGCGCGGCGAGAGAGCCTATACCCACCATTTTCCGACTAATGGGCAAACTTTCGAGTAGTTGCCATATACGCGGGCGAATCAATGCCGAAATTTAGTCGTCGATTCGTTCTTCATAGCCCCACCGTTGCGCAAATACGCCGTCGACGAAGACTTAAGCAGCTTATTCTCCGAGTCTCTCTCTCTCTCTCTCTCTCTCCTTGTAAAACGGTAATGACAGCGACAAAAAGGAAAATCCCGTCGACAGAGAGCTAACTTTGAAAGACACTCGAGCTTTTGTGCGCGCGTGTGTTCCATCGTCGAGAGGCAGATATATCGACGTGGCGATTTTAGCATCGGGGGAGAAGCCCCTCGTGACTTATCGACCAGTCGATATAGCCACTTTGTGCCGATTGCAATTATACCTGTATAACTCGCTGCGCTGCGCCTCGGCTTGTTCGCAAAGGGTTTATAGCGTTTGGCCACTCGACGGAATCATCGTAATTATATGTGGAACGCCGGGAATGCCTCTGTGCCCGCCACACCGCATGTTATATATGCGTATAATATGGACGATCGATCGATCATTCGCGTACGGACGTACGCGCGTTCATTAAGAAAAACATATTTCGAATTACATTCCCGGAATCGCGCTGCTCGTTCGCTTCGCAATGTCAAATTCATCGATCTATGTCGTGATTCTGACGGGATTCCTTGTTTTGTACGGGTATCCGAGGTGCGCAATCGAGATATTTATTATTCTTAATTTTAACTTTCTTTTTTACGGGATCGAGTTCAGACGGCACAGCTGCTCATAGTTGACAATTTTTGGGCTATTCAAGCGAAGCCGCGCGTCCCTCGTTTACTTTGGCCGCGAGGCAAAGGTCTGCCCCGCAGTCGAGTTTACGACGCTCGTCCTCCCGAAATATGCTCTATTGCACTGAAACTATGCCGCACCGCAACAAACGGCGTTTGACTTTGCCCGACGAATGCGATCGAAGCTATGGGATTCGATGATGCAAGTTTGCGCGCGGAAGTGGCATTCGTTATCCCTACACGCGGTGAACTCGTCGAAGAGTTCTCAGCGTATAAAAAGAGAAAAAAAAAATTGATAAGCTCTTCTTTATAGCTCCGCGCCCAATCGCATGCGCATTCAGCAACAAGTGAAGACAAATTGAAAGGACAGTGTGCTGTGCAAGCCGTCGCGCTGTTTTCGATCGAATCCGCGCGTTTTCTCCTCCGCGTCGGTTGCGATAAATACAATGCAAATCGCGTTCCCCCCCCCCACCAGCCGACGACTACTCTATATTAAATCCCCATTTATCAGGCCAATAATTAACGACTGTCAGCAACACTCAAATGTCCATTAGCCCCCCCCCCCCTCCCCCCCTCGGAGCTTTGAGAATCAATAATAAATCTGGGATATCGCGCAATTAACGAGCCGGAGTAGACGCAATCAATGCCGGCGCGGGGCAGGAAATAAAAAAAAGGGGGGGGGGGAGGAGGAAAAAAACGGGGGCAGCCGAAGAAACTGCGCTGCAAACAAAAGCCTGTGCCCCGCATCTCTCTCTCTCTCTCTCTCTCGCTCGCTTCCAATCAGCGCACACGTGTGTGCTTGCGCGAGCTTGCAATCGAGACACACACACATATATGTATACTGCACATGTATAGCGGTATAGAGCTCCACGTCAATCGCGGGCGCCGTCACGGCGAATAATAATCGCTGCATAATCCCCGAGTCCTCTCTCTCTCTCTCACTGGAGTCTATGTATGTATACATACGTGTAGGCGTGCGCGTACCTAAATACATATATATCTGTAGGGGCTGTACACTCGGCTGTATGCGTATACGGGGAAGAGAAAAACTTGGGCTTGTCGTCGTCGTCGTCGTCGTCGATTCCCGGGAGTGAGCGCGCGCTTGGCCGAATCGATACGCGACAGCCGGCTCAAGTATCACTTATTCCATCCCCAGGCCAAAAATATATTTTCCTTTCCTTTTCTCTCGATTCGACCTACCCCCCCCCCCCCTCTCTTTCGACGTGCAGATGTGATATATCGCAGGTGAATATACCTGCGCGCCGTGCGATTTATGCGCGAAAATTAGGCGGGAGCCACATTCGAATCTCGCTGTGTCTATGTGTGTATGTATTATATTATGTACACGGGTGTGCGGGAAAATCCAAGCCGGTGAGCGAAATGAAAGGGGGACGGGGGGGGGGCAGAGCCGAATGCCTGCCGCAGCGTTTTTAGTTAGCTTTGCAAATTCAGCCGCGGTGATACGCGAAAAGTTTCATCCCCCCCCCCGCAAGCTTAATTTATGCGGTGTATCAAAGAGTCGGCGATTTCTTCGAGCTGCGCGGATTTTGTAATTGCGACGTACGCGCGCCGGAGAGGGATTTATGCAAGCGCGCGCGCGCGCGGCTGAGAAAAAATTAAACAGAGATAGAAATGAGCGCCATATACGCGGACTTGATTTGTTCGCGTAGGTTTTGAGGGATGAGTTTTCCGAAGCCGGAGAGCTTTTGCGCGCAGCGGATGAGGCTTTTCCGAGAAAGGAGGCCGGGGGTAGGGATTTATTTCTGCTTTGAAATTCGTCGCTATCAGCGATACGGTGTGCCAGCGGTGAAATCGTAAAAAAATCGAAACCTGAAAATCGTCGAGCTGACGTAGAAATGAAGTAGTAAAGGGCGAGCTAGATTTTTCGGTTCAGGAGGAGGACCCGCGGACCGTCTTAAAATCGATTTTCCGGAAACAGTGTGCGGAGAGCGTAAAGCAAGTCTTCGAAGTTGTATTGCACAATATTGATTTTTATAGAAGTGTAGCGGATCAATTGGTATTTTTATCGCGAGATAATTGGCATTTTTGAAGTTATTTCATTAAATCGATCTTCGATGCCCTGATTCGAATGGAGTTCGCGGACTAAAACTTTTATCTGGAGCATATGCGTCGTATATAAAAATTGCTTCGCGTTCTTCACATCCTTTCCGGGCTTCCGCGTGTCACAGTTCACTTTATTATTGTAAATAAAAATAAATTTTGCATTTTTGCGGAGCAGATCCCCTCAAAAATAAATACACCCCCCTCGAACTCTATCTCGACCGCGAGATAAGGAAACGCGTCTCTTGCACCAACGCTATACCTGCTCTCCGATATCTGAATGTTCGCTGTAAGTTTCAAATGAAAATAAAGAAAAGGGAGGGGGAGAGAGAGAAAGCAGTCAAGCTTTTTCCCACCGCGAAAAAAAGCAACGTACAATCGACGTTATTATTATCTCTCCTCGGCTTTATAGCCCGGGAGCGCAGCGAGCCCGCGCGCTTTTTATATTTACAATATCGGAATAAGAGCCCGAGCGCGTGTCCGTTATCCGAGTCGAGCGTAAAGTCCAGGGAAAGAGAGAGAGAGAGAGAGAGTATCGAGGAAGCGCGAGGAGACGTTTTGATTTTCGCGACACATCGAGCGACATAAAAATCAACATGGAATCGAAAGGGAAGCTGGCGTAATGTCCGTCGCGAGCATAAAAGTCGATAGGCTCCTCGTAAAGTTGTGGCGCAAGGCTGTCTGTATATACGCGCGTGTGTGCGTGTGTGCGTTCGTGTGTATATCGTGTGCGTTACGCTGCGGCGCGCTAACGCGGCTTTTCTCCTTTTACTGTTCCTCGAGTTTACATCTGTCCTCTCCGTGTATCTATGCGACTCTCTCTCTCTCGCTTGCTCGCTCCCTCTCCTTTGTGTACTGCATTAAACGGGAAGAGATTGACGTGGCCTATTTTCCAAAGAGATCAACCGCACGTTTATGCTTTTGCGCTTTTTTTTCGCTCGTCGGCTTTTCCCTTTTACACGAAGTACGCGTACGATTCTCGGAATACACAAAAGCCCCGTCGTCGTGGAATTGAAACTTCAGAGCTGCGGAAAATAAATAGGTAATCGCTTGTTAAGTAAAGCGCTTTCTCTTTTCTTTTCGTGCACACCGCGCTGTATACTCCGAGAACTGCAGCCATTCGGCAATTTGAAGACCAGAGCCAAAAGAGAGAAAGAGAGAGAGGGAGGAAGAAGTTCACGGCTGATTATCGCGGCTCCCCCGCCGTTTCCCCGAGAAAAATAACATTTCCAGCGGTTCTCCGAGAGGTGCGCACACGCGGACACGGACACCCCGGGCTCCTCTGCTTTTATTTCCCAGAGCGCGCGCAACTCTCGAGCAGCTACTCCGCGGCGACGTACATATATCCGGCGTCTACTGCGAGCGAGCGAGCGAGACAGAAAACAGAACAGAGCAGCGGTGCAGAACAGCTCTTTCTCACCCTCTCCTCACTTTCTCCCCCCCCCCCCTACCCCTCCCCGCTAACTTCTCGCCGCGTCACGGCGGCGGCTCGCCGATATCGCTCCCAAGATGTAGATAAACTCGGTAAACACGAGCCCCACTGCGCGCGTGGCTGGGCCAACGCAGTGCACACGCTGTATACACTGCAGCAGACACACGCACACTGCACACACAACAGGTTCAGCAAGTCAGAGGCGAGGCAGCGCGGCGGCGATCCGGGGGCACAAAGTCCAGCGGGCTTGACTGATGATCAAGATTACGGATAATGCGCGCTGCCACAAGCCCCAGAGCGAGAGAGAGAGAGAGAGAGAGAGAGAGAGAGAGAGAGAGAGAGTGAGTCCACCCACGAGCGCAATGACGCATCGTCAGGCGCCAGGACGACGACGACGACGACGTTATAGAGCCGTGATGGGCCTCGTCCCGGAGACTCGTTTGATCCGCTGCACTCTAGCGCGAGCGCTCGGCTCGAGTGATTACGCAATAACGCCGCGTGATTGCTTGCGACACGGTACAGCCGCGTAAGCTCTACCGTGAGAGAGAGAGAGCTTGCGGACCTGTACACCTGCGATTGTAAATATTTCAACAAAGTCGTGGCGGCGCTGCCGCCGAGCGAGGAGCGCATAGAAGCATTGTACGAGCGTAGAAACAGACAGAGAGATAGAGAGAGAGAGAGAGAGAGAGAGAGAGAGAGAGCGTCTTATATAGCTTTCGGTGGCGTTCTATGCATACTTCACTTAGCCGAGGCTCCGCGCCGCGCGGAGGTCGTAATTTAGCGGCGCCTCGGGAGCGACCTCTCACCACATTATAAGCGGGCCACTTTCTGCGAGAGCAAGAGAGCCTAATAACGCCATTAGATACATCCAGCATTCCTAATCTGAAACTGGAAACTCGCATTGTATTTTGGGGGTACGTATACGTATACAGCGCGAGTAACGCACGCCCGGGCTTCTATATATATATATATATATCTAACCGAGCTGCAAGCTCACTTTCTCCTCTTCTCTTGGCACACTCTCGCAATGAGATGCCTTCGGGGATATAGCGGACTTATGGCTGCTTGATTCTCGCGTTGTGTGTGGGTGCGTAACGCTCGCGAACACCGGCGTTACGTCTTTAAACGCACGATACCTCTGCGAGAGGCTCGCCTTGTGTACTCCGCTGCTCTCGCGTGCAAAACGTACGAATAATCGGACGAAATCGAAGGGGCTGGAACAAAAGGCCGGGGAGAGATCGTCGGGGAAAATATTTAAAAAGGCGCGCGCGCGCGAAGCTCGAAAATTAGAAAATATTATTTCCCCCCCGACCTTCGCGCAGCAGCAGCAGCAGCAGCAGCAGCAAAGCTCGCAGGCGTGCGATCTCCGGCGGCTATAAGAAAAAGAAAGCAGAGAAAGAGAGAGAGAGAGAAAGAGAGAGTCTCGTCGGCCGAACGAAGATTTATCGTCGGAGCCAAGAAAGAAAATGGAGAGGGGTGGTCGCGAGACGCTGGAAGCCGTTTTTCGCAGGTTCACCGAAGAATTACGTGATCCGGATGCGCGATATATATATACGCGTGTGTATGTGTACGTATAGATGGAGAGGGAGAGAGAAGCGAGAGAGACAGACCTATACTAACGGACTACGGGCTAACTACTAATGAAAGTTTTCACAGAGTAATTACTTTATTGATACGCCTCGGCCCCGCCGCCGGCGCGCCGGCCGCGGAGTATGATTTTTCTCCGTTGGGGCTCCGTGACTGGAATGAGCCCGCGATAAAGAAAGCGCTGACGCCGACGCGAAAGAGAGACAAAAAAAAAGAACGAGAGAGATCGTCGTCGGGCTCGGCGCAGCAACGTATAGTTGTTGGGGCATAAATTTGGACGCGTCAATAAAACAGCAGTCTGTGCGAGTGCAGCTTCTGCCGTTCTTGCCATACCGTCGCCTCGACAATGACGTCGTCGTCGCGCTGCACAGCCCCGCCGCCGTTTATATATATACGTGACTGTAGACACACTCGTATTCGTGTGCCGTAGAAAGAATCGAGTGTATACAATATCTACGTTTTCGATCGAGCGAGCCTCGGGAGTCGATTAGAAAGTAATTCGAGGGCGAGATGGTTAACTCGGAACCGATCGTCACCCGATACACACACACGTATACGCAATTCCCTCGAGTCGTCGATTCCCCTCCAAGTCGTGAGATGTTGCGAAGGGGTCGTGGCTGTGTGTATGTGTGTACGCGACGCAGAGCACAATTACAAACTTCTGATGCTCGCTGATGTGGCTCGTGAAAAATTAAAAAACTTGCGGGCGCGGCGGCCACGCGTATATAGTGCATTACACGGAGCTGCGCTAATTAAACTATTTTCTCGCCGTGACCGAGAGAGAGACAGAGAGGGAGCTTTTTATCGTTTTTTTTTACCGAGAGATAGAGAGAGAGAGAACCGCTGGGACCAAACCCCCCGGGGGGAGGTGGGAGTGCGCGCCGCAGCTCGGGATTTATTTACGGAGTAACTATCGGAGACATAAGTTTGTCAGGCGGAGACGCCGCTTGGCGGCTTTGATCTACGCGGGGCGATATGAGCCGGTGGTCACGGGGGACCGGCGACGACGACGACGACGACGCCGCCCGAGAACTTACGGAGCAAACTTGCTCTCGCCCGCCTCTAATGCCTCGGCCGCAAGAGTCTTCGGCCGCGCGGAAATTCCAGAGGGTTGTTACATCGTCGTCGTCGTCGTCGTCGTCGTCGCCGTCGTCGTGTGCAGCGTGCGGCTTGTGTAATCTCGACCGCGGCGGCGTATGTGCCGTAGCTCGGGATTTGCGGAGGTTTCTCGTTTTTGCGGAGGTGGACGAAAAAAAAAATTGAAATGTGCGTGTACGGAATTTCGGGAGAGCTGGCGCCCGTGTGCGTGATGTAGTATAGACAGAGAGAAAGAGAGAGAGAGCTTTGGCCTCTCGAAAGCTCTCTGGGGCGTATTGGGGATGAGGGGAGAGAGAGAGAGAGTGAGGGGGAGGAGGAGAGCGAGGGAATTTAGTGCGGCGGCATCGGCTTCTCTCGGGGAGGAAACTCTCGCGTCGTGACTTCGACGTTACTGTGCTAATAATCTACCACGTCGTATCGGTGTTTAGGTTGCTTTCGCTCGACTGCTCGACTAATACTCTCTAGTCTCTCTCTCTCTCTCTTTCGCTCTCTCCTTGGCTCTCGAGAACTTTGCCCTTCTCTCCACGGCTCTGTGGACTTTGGCTCCTGCGAGCTTTTTTTCTCCCCGCCGCGAAGCGAGGAGAGTATTTATTTCTCGGCGCTGTGCGGCGCGAGCGAGCCACTGACAGTTTGGCATTTAAAAATTTCCCGCTCGGAAATGAGGATGCTTGTATTAAATTTCCGCGGTGCAGAAAAAAAGGAGAAAGAGAGAGAATGTACACAAAGGGTGTCGCTCGCGGAAAAGTTAAGTCCGCGTTGCGCAATAGAAAAATATTTCTCTTCGCTTCTGCTCTCTTACCGTGTGTGTATATAGCGCGCGCAGTGCGCGTAAATATATCGCAATTTGAAGTAGCGTTACAGCGGCGAAAAATCGCTGTACCAGTCGTAAAATCGATTCCCTCACGGTCTCCCCGTGCGGCAGCAGTCCTCGCCCTCTCCGTCCCGCAAAGCCGCAATATCCCGCGCACTTGATACAGCCCCTCAGCGTCCCACAATAATATCGATAATAATCGTCGCGTCGACGCTGCCATGCGGGTGGAGGGTAATAACGCACAGAGCATTATGCGAGAGAGAGCTAGAAACGACTGCGCATTGTTAACTTATCGGATTAATGTTGAAGTCGTAAGAGGTATTGTCCTCTGTCTCTCTCTCTCTCTCGGGCTGTGGAGGACACGCTGGGATGGATCTCTCGCAATTAAGCTCGACGGCTTTTACGGCGCTTATTACACGCTTATAATATTCCATTTCGTTACATTACGTACAGCTGGTACTTTGGGTAGACCGAGAAAATTGAAAAATTCAGTGATCGAGAATCCGTCATTCGGGAAGAGAAAAAACCGCTCGCGCGCGCGCGCAGTTGGCGGGGCGAAATGAATACGTAAAGCGCCTCTTAACCCAGTCACTCCAGGCGACTTGGCCACAACGAGAGAGAGAGAGAGAGAGAGAGAGAGAGAGAGTATTCCTCGAGGTCGTTTCACGTTTTGCGCTCAATGCAAATGAGTCACTATGGCCATTTACGTTTCCATTAGCCTCCGAGCCTCGCCTCTCTCTCTCTCTCCCCCCTACACGCATATACATACAACCTCGTCGCGAGAGAGCGATAAATTCAGCTTCGTTGTCCCCGCCCCGAGCCACAACAGTGACGCGCAATATAAGCGTATATATATATACACACACGGAAGCGGTTAAGTGCGGATCGGGATGCTTCTTCGCCTATGAGTGTACTTTCTCTCTCTCTCAGCTCCTCTGATTTAAGAGGCTGGTACTTTAGTAGGAGAGCCGAGGCGATTAATGAATTTGGCCGTTGATTCGTCAACTATACATTGTTTTCGAGTGTCTATCTGTATTGAAGAATCGCTGCGGGAAATTTATGAGCTGCGGTACGTACATATGTGTGTGTGTATTACGCTCGAGTCCCGCGGGCTCTAATTTATTGCGATAAGAAAGTGCCCCCCGGGCACCGGGCCGCGTTTCTTTGAGTCATGATTATAATTAATATCGTTTTCAATGTCTTGGCTCACGCTATATACGCGCAATAAAAGTTACATCGGAATTGATCGAGCGCTCGCGGGCGCGCGACGCGCCCCGCATAAATAACTTATACATCAGGGCGATTTCGCGAGTATATAGTACACGTCGAGTCGGGAGAGAAATGTGCGTAATAATTTGTTTCTCGCTGATTTTCCTTTCAGATATCGCACGCGGATGGAGAAGAGAGACGGCGAGTCCCCGATAGCGCCTGGAATTAGCGAATAATCTCGCTCGGCGATTTTTCTTTTTGCAAAGGTGAGTGTTCGCCTCTTACACGTGTAATATCAGGTGTGGCTCTATTATTTTTTTTTCCCCGCAACCCCCGCCCCCCAATGAAAATTATAATTTTACATCTCCCCCGCGCGCGCGCGTGTCGCGAAAAATCCACGTATACATAACACGTACACGAAACGACGCAGTCGCTACGCAGAAACTCCGCAAATAGGATTTCGCGGAGAAATCGCTTAGCCTTAATATCCTCCCGCCGCGACGACAAAAGTTTCGAGGGGTAATTACCCCGTCAGCCCAAGGTCACCGCGTGTGAATACACCCCCGACGCGATACAGCCGACGCTTTGCCCGATAAAAAGCGCCGGAGAGAAAAAAAAATTATCAAAATCCCCATTATCCGTCTTGCGAGGGAGGGAGTCCGGGGCTCCGGCGTAATCGAGCGCCGCCAGCCAACTATATAAGCGGGGCATCAGCGGCAGCGGCTCTTGAACAAAGAAAACCGAAAACGAGCCCGTAGCGCCTCTGCGACGCATTACGGGGCATTATCTCTCTCTCTCTCTGTCTCTCGTCGTCCCGGGCTTTTTCCCTAGACAGCATATAAGGAGAGCGAGAGAGAGGCAGAGAGAGAGAGAGAGAGGCTCGTGTACTCACGCGCGCGTTGCGCCGCAACTGGCGGCCGGCTTAATTGTTATAAATTGCCCTCTTCGGCCGGCGAAATGATTTAGCGCCCGGGCCTGCATAAATTGCAACAAAGATTTCGCTCTAAAAGAGTAATTTACGGGCTTTAACCTTGTGCGCAGGATTTATGCGCGACACGAGAAGAAGAGAGAGAGAGAGAAAAGCGCAAAAGAAGGAAGGTGGAGAGAAAGAGAGAGAGAAGCAGCAGGATATTCTGCTTCTCCGGTTTCGCAGCCCTGCGGGACGAGCTTGAGGGCTTCTTTCTTCTTTCTTTGCGCGCAGCTACCGCACTGTGCAGCGCCCGTCCTCTCCCCCTTTTTTCTCCTACCGGATAACGTCTCGAGCTCGTTTACTCCGCGACTCGATTTAAAGAAGCAGGTTATATGCATTAGACTTATAATTGGGGAATACGCGGCGCTGCAGCCAATTATCTTTTTTTTTTCCTCTCTCACTCGCTCTCGGCTCCTCGGCTATTATACTCCGCGCGCCGCGGGAACGAGAGACTACAGAGAGAGAGAGAGAGAGAGAGAGAGAGAGAGAGAGAGAGAGAGAGAGAGAGAGAGAGAGAGAGAGGAAAGATTCGAATGGAATCGCCACCGAGTAATTATTCCATTTCGAAATTCGTCTTATATATACACGCGCGTTTCATCGTAAACACACTTCGGAGTTATACTGCGCCTTCAAGAGGGAGAGAGCATAAATTACCTCTCAACAGCTGCGGCTCGAGCAGCAGCCGCGAAAACTAAGGAGCCAAATTGCATCGAGCTTTGACCTCGAGCGAAGCTTTCCCCCAATTTCAGCCTCCCTTCTTCCCTTTCTCGCGCGGCATTGCCACACACACAGAGCCGCGTGAATTCTAAACGCTTCTCTCTCACCGCGTGTCGTCGCGTAACGAGAGCGACTCTCTCTCTCTCTCGCGCGCAGCGCTCGAGACGCTAATTTCGGCGCGTTATAATTTCTCCATTCGGCAGATAGACACTTTGCCACTAACTGCCGAGGAGACTCCTTTTGTGCCTTGGCTCTTTGACGACGCGCGACGCGTCGCGGGAATTTCAGGCGCAGCAGCGAAAGGCTCGTCGCGGCGACAATTCCTCTAATTAAATGCGCGAAGATTTTTGCTTGGAGGCTCTGCGGTTCGTGCGGAGTGCGCGCGAGAAACGACCCGCTGAGATTTTAACTGTCGCGCTTTTTGGAGGGAGAATCGTTGAAAAGCACTCGATATAACAAGTGCACGAAACAAATTCAGGGCGCCGTGTTTCTGTCGTGCGGTTAATGTCGAAACACACGTCTGACCACACCGCGGGTCGCACTACTGATTTTTCTATCGGTCAAACCGACGCAGCACCGTTTCGAAACACAAGTCCGACCAGATCGTCGGTTTTACTACTGACTTTTCCCATCCACCACAAGTGACGTAGCATCGTTTTCAAGCGTAGCGTCTGACCACACCGCGGGCTGCACTACTGATTTTGATATCCGCCAAGGCGATATATCACCGTTTCTAACGCGCCTGTCTGATCATACCGCGGCCTGTACTACTGGTTTTTCTCCCTGCCAAAGCCGAGCCATCGCCACCTCGCATCTCGCATCCTCCCGCGGCCGACATCGTAATTCAAGGGAGCGAGATGAGCGGACTGCCAGCGGGGCTCTCTGTCTCTCTCTCTCTCTCTCTCTCTCTGTGCGCATAACCTACACATACACATACACCCAGAGAGATTACGCTATACTCGGCGATGCTCAAGATTGTGCTGATTCGCGCGTTAACTGACTAACGTGCCGTCCGAAATTCGCATCGCACGCAGACTACACACGGCTATACGCACACACACACAAAAACGGGCGAATCTCGCGTAATCCGTCGCTCTCTCTCTCTCTCGTAGAGTGAGCGCAACTGCTGCTGTTGAGGCGTCATCGCCCGTAGCCGGTGTGCGGTATACGAGCGCAGGGGGATAAGGCACGTACGCCGACTAGCGTAATGCCAGAGCCGTATTTACCCTTCGTCCATCTCTCTGTTTCGCCCGTGGATCCGACTCTTCTTTATGGTGCAAATCCACACGAGCTGCGCGCGTCTCTCTCGCTCTCACGCTCGGCTTATTTCGCTTGTGTGTTTCGCCGCTCTCGACGTCTCGCGTGTAGTTCAGTGCGGTTTTTTTTGTTGCCGGCGACGACGACGACGACGACGGGAGAGGATAGGAGAGTAGCTGCGACACACGCTTATTTTTTTCACGAATCGTCGGGGAATCCCGGATGCAAATGTCACGCGGAAACATTCGACGCGATGCTTTTGGTTGGAAGTACTCTGTCTGAGGATGTGTGTGTGTGTGTGTGTGTGTGTGTGTGTGTGTTGACTAACAATGCGGACTCTCGGCATTTGCGACGAGGCTCTCGGGAACCCGAGTGAGAAGGCAACGTCAAAACTGCATGAATTTTAAGCGGGAATTTGCATGTATTTCTGTTAGCTGCTCTGGCAACTTTTTTTTTGCCCTTCTTAAAACGCCTTTCAAACGTCTCTCTCTCAGTGCTGAATTCGGCTGCTTTCATGCGGCACCGGCGAAACGCGAATTGGAAAGATCGCTGGTTTTTTTTTTAAATTCTGAAAATCGAATCTCGTACTTTACGAAGACGAGAACGCTATGTTTGCGATGGTGCGGTGCGAGGATAGCCTGAAAATACTTGCGAAGACAATCTCGATTGCTCGTAAACGGTATCGGCTGATGCCTCTCTCTCTCTCTCATTCTCTCCCTCTCTCGGCCGTTGCAGGAGCTTTACGGCGTAACGTTGCAAACAATCATCGTTTTGCGGGTAAGCACTCGATTCAACGGGGGTAGGTATACAATCAAAAATATTACGCGGCGAAGAACAAGCCTCTAGTTTATCATTGCGTATACGTATACGGTATATACGCGGTCTATCTCGATGTTTCTCGCGTTTCAACGTTATACGCTTGTATATATACCGCACTATACCATTGTTCACGAGCAACAGGGTAATCTCGTTTCTCTCTCTCTCTCTCTTTCTCTCTCACTCTCCCACAGTGTTGACGCGCGCATAACGGCGGCGCGAACAAGTAGTCATAAATATTAAAAAATAATTATGCATTCCCCCTACTGAATTACTCATTAAAATTAACAACTATAAAATCTATTTGCATAAATGCAGTTGCCCCGCCGAGTAATGGATTTACCTAGTCCCGTAAATTATCCGAATATCATTACGCCGTATAATTATATTTCCATTTCATTAACCAAACAATGTCCGCTTAAAAATGCGAATGAAATTTACATTTTTATCTGCTCCACGGAATATACATGTATACAAAGAGAGAGAGGGAGAGAGCATCGGCTCTGCGAAAAATCTAAAAAATTGACTTCACCGCTCGCTGCAGGAGGTCGAAAAAAATTTCCCAAATAAACTTCCCCCCTCGCGCACACGCACCATCAGGTACCTGTGACTCTCAGCACATATGCGGGCCTCCCGAATTTTGCGCGTCGAATAATTATGCAAATCGAGTCGTGCACAGCCGCGCTTGAAATAGACGGCCTCAGTCGCGATTTTCGAAGGAACACAGACGCAAAAGTTCGCCGCTCTCCGGCCGCATCTGCCGCGCGAGTTTTCCATTTCGATTGTCTCCCGCGTTCTGCACCTCGCGACCAATGCGACCTACACGCCACACGTGATACTCCGATCTCTAATTTCTGCGCACCGTATAAAGATCCAATTTATTCGCTCTTCTTCCCTCTCTCTCTCTCTCTCTCTCTGGCCCTATAAGCTCGATAATACAATGAGCGATTCGAAACCGCGGCGAGAAACGGGGTTAACGCTTTGCGTTATTCGGTCGCCGCGTGGTGGTATAAAAATAGCTCCCGCCGAGCCCGAAACGAAAGCTCAAGGCTATTACTCGCACGAAGAATTCACTTTGCATGCTAACGATATTCACGGCATTATAAAGCCGCATAACTGAATAGTTATAGATTCGGTAAGTAGTACGTGTTACGCTTCTGTCTGGCGTAAGTTATGCGAGGAGCGTTTCTTCGTTTTTTTCTCACGTATTTATTTCTCCCCGCTCACCTGGCCCTCCTCCCAATCAGTAACAGCCGCAATTGAATCGCGCACTACCCCATCGGCTGTACACACGAATGAATATTTACGCGTAGCGCAGGCCATCGTCGCTTATAATCGATCGTATAAAGTCGATCGATCCGGAGACGATCCTCGAGCTCTCTCCCCTCGAAGAAATCAATTCCGAGAAGCGCACTCGCGCTCGAATTCGTGGTTTCATGCCCACTCGCGACGAGAACAGTGCGGCCCTATGTACAGACGCTAACGACCCCATCCGCGCGTATTGTGCGAGCCGTAGCGTAACTCTCCCAACCCCCCCATCCTCCTGCGCGTATGTACGTACGCGGGGATCGACGTAACGTCGACGCGAACCGCCGACATCAGAAACAGAGCGAGAGGGAGAGAGAGAGCTCGGCGGCGGGCCTGGCATTCAAATATTCCGAAGCGAAGTCGAGTAGGCGCACTTCCGCGCAGACGCGCAACGAGAGCACTATAGCTCTCTCTCTCTCTCTCTCTCTGATACCATAAATTCTGCGCCTCTTATACATAAAGTTACATGCCTCCGCGCGGTGCGGCAGATGCGACGCCTCCTACACGCGTACAGTCGCACGGCTACGCGTATGCGCGCACGTACGTATATATATAGGTGCATACAGGCATTCAACAGTCGGAATGCCAAGCGTTCGAGTAATGTATTCAATAGGTCCTCATATGTATATATATACAGCCGGAGGAGCGCGAGTGGCGACCGTGTCTTTCACGCGTACCTCTGCTGGGTATATATATACGTATATGTATACACGCGTAACTATGCCGCGCACTGTATATATAATACGCGCAGCCCTCGGCGGGTTGAAACAAGGGGTCCTCAGTGTATATAACTCGCGGACCGTTATGCCGGGGATTCGGTTATTCTCTACCCCCCTCCCCCCTCCCCCCGCCGCTGTGCCGGGTGTACGAGTGCGTTGCGTGATGAAGGTCACTGGGTGAACGTAGAATCGCAATCGGGGCAGGGGGAGAGATATCTACCGGCGTCTATGCACATCGCGCAACGGGCAATAATAAACGCCGCGCGGAGCTCCGCCCGTAAACAAATATACGTCCACGTCGCGTCTGCAAATATAGTCGCGGTATAGTCCCGATCGCGCGCGCTGCTCGTACGCCGCGTCGTCGCCGGCGTATGCACGCACACGTGCGTGCACGTGGCCGAGAGAGAGAGAGAGGGAGAGAGATCGAAGCCCAGGGTGTCGCTTTTTTTCTTCTTTTTTTTTTACTACTGGCGTCTGCGCGGTCGAATAAACGTCGAGCTCATTTCGCGATAGCCTCTAACGCGCGCCGTAAAAATGACGAAGAAGCCCGGCGACGGCCCGCGAAATATAAAAGTACACACATACATATGGAGAGAGAGAGAGAGAGGGAGAGGGAGGGAGCGGAGACGCGCGCGCGCGCATTGGAAATCAATGCAGCGCTGTGTGTGCGACCCGCACCGAGAGCTGCGCTTCCATCGCTCTCCTCTCCTGTCTCTCTCTCTCTCTGTATGTGTAGCTACTGCTCGTCGACCAATTGCCTGAAAGCCTTCGAGGGGGGATGGAAAAAAGGAGGAGGATGAGGAGGGAAGAGAGTCTTCTTAGTGCGGTCGAGCGCGAAAGAGCGCGTTTGTTCTTTGCCGTCTATCAATGCTCTCTCCGCGCTCTCAAATTTTCCGGACGACGCCGAGGAGGAGAAGGAGGCAAGGATTTCCTGGCTGTTTTTCATGCGCGTCCCACTTTTACGTGTACACACGCGTACGTGTGTGTGTGTGTGTGTGGAACGCGGCGGGAGTTCGGGTATACGGGGAGAGACCGGAGATTTCCCCGAAGACCGAGATTCATAATCTTTTGTAATGTTTTCGTTACTGTCGTCGACTCTCGGATTTTTCGCTGGACGCGCGCTGGATTAAAACGGGAGAGCCTTTATTCCGACGTCAGTTATATATATCTCCGACGAGAGGATCGCGCGTTAGATTCGCTGGTTCTCTTTCGAAAGTAATTTTTCACCGGCGAATACACACATCGACGATTATAAAGCGACACGCAAACATCGCCACCTTTACTCGGTTTCGGCTCCCGATTAAATCTCGATCAATTTCCGACCGCGCGGTGAACGAGGGAGACACTCTATGCACAGTCGGCTTTCGCTCCGAGTCGTCGCGGCAGTGGAATTAAAGAAGCCCTTTGAAAGATCCGTGTCTCGGGCGCGAGATAAGGCTGCGCGGGAAAGTGGGGGGGAGGAAAAAAATGAAGGACGCCGAGAAGCGGCGCGGCCCATTGTAGATGCGTAAACGAATTACGGGGACCAAGTTCTTTGAGGGTGTGAGTGAGAGTAAGAGAGAGAGAGAGAGAGAGACTCGTTCCGGAGTGGGCTGAAGTGGAGAAGGAAAGGGAGTCGCCGACGTCGAGCCAGTCGTTATCTCTCAGCTTTCACCGGAAGAAAGAGGAAGGTGGAACACAGAGGGCAGGGGGGCGGGGGAGAAGGGATGGAAGAAGGCGCGAAGAACAGAGCAGACGGAGGGAAAGTTTTGGGGGCTTGCGGTTGACTTTTCTTTTCCGTGGCCCCTTTTTTCCTTTCCCCCTCCCACCCCTCTCTCTCTCTCTCTCTTCGCACAAGTACGAGTGTTCGGAGATATTGTTTGCGGATGAGTTGTCTTGATTTTTGAGGGGGAGCGAAGTTCTTTTCGATGGACGAGAGGAGAAAAAAGGGAGGGAAAAGCAGCGCTGTTTTCTCTCGACTGCGGATGTAATCTATTTATATGCGCGATTTAATAAACGAGTTTCCACGTATATACAAGGAAAGGCGACCTGTCTCTCGAGCTCGATGAGAAAACGTGGATAGACATCGGAGAGCTGCGAGAATCGAATTAGAATTTCAACACGGCAAGATTACGAGGACATAGACGCGGAAAATTGGCTATACATTCTTATACATATATTTTCGTATACATGTATGTATATACAGCGGAGCTCTCTCGCCGATCAAAGAGCGGAATACGAATAAGAATGGCTGAAATTCCGGGCATGTATCTCGTTGTTTACGGCTGGTACATCGACAGTGTACAGCATCTATGATGTGTGGAAAAGCGAGTACAGTACAGAGAGAGAGAGAGCGAGAGGGAGAACGACTCGCTTCTCTCTCTCTCGGCTTCGCAGACATAGTGGTTTTCCATGTAGGAGAGTCTCGAAAATACCCGGACCGCGACTGCCGCTCTTATTCGCGCTTGTTGTACCGCGACCGACAAGACGAAAAAAAAGGGGGGGAGGGAGAGGATATAACGCAACGGCGAATTAAACATTTGATTTCCACTGCCGCTGGAAAATCCCCAGGAAAACGGTGCTCGATTTCAGTCGACGCCCTCTTAATGGTCGGATCTCTCTCTCTCTCTCTCTCGTTGCGCATTAAAATTTACGCAGGCGCGCGCGCGCATCATTGAAATCGGCCCGTGAGATCCTCTTTGCGCGTAAGCGGAATCCGCGGGTGGAAGTAGGGTGGGGGGGGGGGGTGGGAGAGAAATACACGCCGGTAGATCCTTAAGCGCGCGTCGAAGCGGAAAACATGGGTAACGGCGGCGTCGGCGGCCTTACAAACAAATGAATGCCGAAAGCTGAGTAGCGCACTCGAGAAAGCCTCGACGACGAGGTAGCAAAGCCTCTTTCAGGCGATTTTCATTTTGTTGCCCGGGGAAGCTTCTCTCTCTCTATCTCGCTGGCATTTTTGCGCGCTGGATTCGAAGTTTGGTAAGAGAGAGAGAGAGAGAGAAAGAGAGAAAGCGCACCTCCGGAGAGTTAGCTGCTCGAGTGGCGAGATGCAACTCGAGCGCTAAGCTAAGCCGTAATCGTCTTACTCCATGTTAAATCTCCGCCGGCATCCTGCGCGACGTCGCCTTCTCTTCCCGTGAGCAGCTCTTACTAATGTATATCTCTGTCTCTCTCTCTCTCGGTACTTTTATCCCCTGTTTCCTTTTATTAAATACGCCCTGTTCTCCGGTTGTCGGCGCGCGCGTTTTTTCTTATACTCGGCGCAGCTTTCGATCGGGAGCCGATGAGGTATGGAAAGCCGTTGGATTACGCACGCATTTTTGCGATGCGCCGACATTGCCGCTTTACGTACCTGTACTGACTAACGAGGAGAATTCGTGCATCCGTTTGGTAAATGATTTTTCGGGGCAAGAGAAACGGCTGAATAAATTATAATAATTATTATTTTAAATTATAATTATTATTACAATAAATTATAATAATAATTATAATAAATTGTAATAATAATAATAATAATTATTATTATTCGTATATATAGATAAAATATCGTTTTCCAAAGTCTTAGGCGAATTTATTGTGGACTTATATAACTATGGCACAACTGTTCTTGAAAGAAAGTTGTTAATTTACAGCTTTGTAAAAAAAATACAATTATTAGCAAAATCGGCGTAAGTATTATGAGTAAACAATACTGAAAATTAAAAATCGCCCCCCAGCTTCTAAAACACGCCAGTCTGATCTTCGTCAGAAGCTGTACAGCTATATATACACCCGACATCCTACAATATGCGCACTTATAATCACAGTAAAGCTCGGCGCAAAGCATCAGCGCTCATCCTCCTTTCACCCTCGCAATCTCAATCCACCGAATACACGCTATATATATGCCATCCCGTAAATATATCCAGCTCTACAACACGTATACATATATATGTATATAGGCAGCAAACGGGAGCTTTCGCGCTCGCGCCGCTCGTCCGGAGGCAAAAAGCAAAGAAGAGAGACCGTCGGCGTTCGGCCCATTGTCTACGGCATAGAGTCGACTATACGGCGGCTTAGCCAGTTTACGTATACACACACACATACACGTCGCGTACACGGCTCTCTCCACGCCGACGTTTAAGCGGCTGAAAATTTCGCTCGGATTAAGCCGCGCAAGCTCTCTCGTCTCCCGCGCTTTCTTTGTCCCGCTGACTGGTAAATATTTTCCATTATGCACACGAACGAGCCTCTTCCTCTCTCTCTCTCGTCAAATTTGCCGTCTCGATGAGCTTCCGGAGGAGGGAGAGGGGGGGAGCAACGAGGCTCGACGGATGCGCTCCGCGCACGCGGCTCCGCATAGGGACGACGGATTACATCGGCTCCTTTTGTCACGGACTACCGCTTTCCGCCGTACAGTCCTGATGCGCGGCTCTGTACCGCGAGGACGAGGGAACGGATTTTCTCCTGATCCTTCAAATTTAGCTCTCTCTCCCTCCATCTCGGCGGCGGCGAGCTTTTTCGAGTGGCCTGTTAAATTTCAAGCGCGCTCACTGCAATTGACGTAGAAATACGCGCGGCCGACACATTGTTCTCTCGCGGCAGCGCCGCTCTGTATATATGGACGCTTCGGATATAATGGGCTGTTTAAACAGATTAATCGCTTTATTTGCAGACGCCAGCGCTCGATGGTACACATGGCGCGCGATGGCGCAGCAGCAGCCGAGCTGCCGTGTGCCGCTTTCCATCGGGCGCCAGAGAGAGAGAGAGAGAGAGAGAGCGAGTGTAACGGAGTAATGCAATAATTTGCGTACGAGGTGTTGCGCAATGCGAATTTCGATAAACGTAAGTAAGTTTTCGAGCGATTATTCGTACGTATATATACGGTGGAGCTTGTGTGTGCGTGTGGGCGCATCAAAGTTTATTCGAAATTTTCTTCGATAAATTTTCATGGAAATAAGCCGATTCACGACTCGAATGATGGCAAATATTCCGATATTAAATTTCGTCCCGATCAATCTTCTCCGCGGGCCTCCTCTGGCTGCCGCGCGCGTATTATATATCCGCGGGGGAGAACGATAAAATTCAACGCTTTTATTGAAAATCAATTAGAACATAAAAATCTGGACGTTGCATTAAAAAGCTCGTTAATGGCATTAGAACTTGAAGCATCGCAACTTCACTGCGTCTACTTTCTTCCTCTCTCTCTCTCTCTCTGCCGTTCGTTCTCGCTTTACCGCCACCTCTGTCAGCAATATTCCACATCGATAAATGCCAATTTTACTAATGTACCCTCGATCGATCTCAACTCGTCCGAACATTAAAGCTCTCGCTATCTCTCCCGCTCACTCTCTCTCTCTCTCTCTCTCTCCCTCACTCTCTCCATCTTTACTTATTTCTTTTTAAGCTCTTTCGCCTACTATCTTTTTGATTTCTCACTTTTCCATTGCTTTCAGCCGCTATTGATTGCCTCTCTGTATTTACATTGAATTTTTTCTTCTGCCTCGATCGGTATTTTAAAATGCATGATATTTATGCATAATATGGATATATATAGTTCTTTGCGGTGTTTTCAATTACCGTTGGAAATATTGATTGAATTATTTAGAAAGTTTTTTGCGGCGCTCGCGCGCAAAATGTGCGACTGTAAATACGCTTTGCCCCGGATCGCTGGCTTCAACGTTTTTAACCGCTTGTTTTGCCTCCGCTTCTGATCCCGAAGTGACAAATAAATGTTTATTTTACGAATTTCACTTAACGTTAGATGAGTCTCTTCCGTAAAAAATTAAATTTAAATCCAGGTCTCGCATTGCTGATTACTATTTCTGATTATTTATCAGCGGCAGCCTCTTTTCTTAGATGAAAAACCGATTAAATTATTCGCGTACGACAATCGCTTATAGCACAGTCTTTTTATTTCAACGCGCAAAATAGAAAGTCGATCGTACAGAGTTACACGCGTGCAGGACAGCGCGCGAAAAATAAGTTAATCGATCGAGGTGCTTTCGGAATTCGGGGGAAAAAGGGAGCGGATAATAATATTGAACGCGCGCAGCTCGCTGGATTCCGCCGGTGTACTTTATCGACGAGAGGGGAAAAATAAAATATCTAGAGAGAGGAGATGCGACTGGCAACTTTTTCCATCGATACTAAACGAGCAGCAAGCCCTCGTTCTTTCGTGTATTAAAGGAAAAGCGAGAGGTAACATCATATTCCGCTTTTTACGCTAACCATGAATCCAAGGAATACTCGACAGAAACGAGCCAAGTGCGCGAAACGAGGCAGTAAACGTAAAGTGGCGAAAGAATAAACTCTGAGAATCAGAGCTGGGAGATCGCGCGCGCGCGCGAGCGCCCAGGCCGACAAACTAAGTGAAGTGCGGAATCTCGCTCAGTGTGTCTGCCTTTTGCCTCTCGACCTCCTCCCCCTCGCCAACCCCTCCTTCATTATATACCTGCTCTTCGTAATTTTTCCTCCATCTATGAGGCTGGCTTTTTATTTTATTTTTTCTCTCTCTCTCTCTCTCTCTCTTACTCTCGCGTACACCTATACGCGCGGCCTTACACCCCCGGAAGCTTTTTTCGCCTCTATTTCTCATTTTTTTTTACAGTTTTATCTGCTTTCCATTCTCCCTTTTTTTTCTTCGCTCGAAAATGCAAGCTTCTCCCTTTTATAAAAACTCGCTGCTCGCGCCGCTTTCACGAGGTTCTTCACTTCATCAATTTTTAGATATTCTTCGAGCTTTATTACTTAATATTCTTGTTCGCGAGCTTGTTCCCAGGGCCTTCGGCCGCGAGGCGACGGAAAGTCGCGGAATAAAGCTCGCAAAGCGAACGGGATTTCGGCACGACGGAGATCCGCACGCGAAATTTAACGGGGCTTTAAAAATACCCTCGCCATTCGCTTTCGGCTACGATTCTTTTCAACTTCTTTCGGCCGCGTCGTCGCGATCGTTCTGCCCTACATTTTTTCGGATGGATTTCAATAATCATATCAGTCGTAAAATCATTATACCGACTTAACTTCGAGCGCGGTCTCGACGAATCGAAATCCGCTCTGCTTTCGTTCGCGAGTGACAAAAAAAAAGTCGTGAAAATCGAGTACGCTCTCCAAAAATTTATTCCCAGACGGCAATAAATACTTTATAGAACGAAAGAAACGAAACGAAACGAACAATAATCACCGGGAGCCACCAGCCGCAACGTCCGCGGCAACAGAGCATAAAAAGTAAGCTCCCACCATCCTCCTCCGCCCTCCTCGCGCAGAGCAAGCGCGCAGCACTGCGACTTCCCGTCCCTTATCTCGCGTCTATCAACGAAATCGCAGGGCAAGCAGATGCCATTCCGCGCAGAGATCGAGTATAGCGATGCAGGTTATGCTCATCGCTGTGGGGGTCAGCTCTCGTGTGTGTGTGTGTATGTGTGCCTGCGAAGATTTCGCTGATTCCCTCGAACGACGTCCCCTCCCCCTACCTCCCCGTCGTAATCCTGGACACGAGTGACCACCAGCCACTCGGTGCGGTCGAGCCTCTCCGATTATTAGATAGCGCGGCTAGCCGCTCCCAGATTCCGCTGCAGCCACTACGCCGCGCTCTGGCCTCTCCGATGCTTCTGCGACGACCCTGAATTTACGTGCGGCTTGCGCTGCTGAGATTAAGGATCTCTTATCGATTCGTTGCGCGACGTGTCCGTGTCCGTGTCCGTGTGTGTGTGGGTGCTTTGCTCTCGCGGTGCTGTTACTTTTAGACTGCGCTTTTTCGGGGACGCGAGACCGCGGAATTTCCGAAGCGGCGTCGCTTGGATTCTTCCACTGCTGCACGGAGGGAAAGGTAAGAATAAGGATTCCGAGTTCGCAGTGAAGATATCTCGCGTATAATTAGCCGCGCGGATGGATTATACATGGCGGTTGAATAAGTCGTGGAATTTCGCGGGCGCGCGGAATTTATATACACCGTTATAAACGCGAAGCGAGTTTGAAATACTAACGTAATAACCATTTTCGCGGAATTTCGAAATATTAACGAAATATAAACGTTAAAATCCTGCGCTGTGTATTACGTGTATAAATTGAAAGTTCCCTTGTACATATCTTTTTTTTTTTTTTTTTTGAAAATTCCCAAAAAATATGAGCCATCAGTGTATTTTCCGTTCGAAAGGTCGACTCGGTCGGGTGAATTGCGCCAACAAATTTTTCAACAAAAAAGAGAGAGAGAGAGAGAGAGAGAGAGAGAGAGAGAGGAGAAAGAAAAAAAATCAGTCCACACCGACGCGCGCCCTGTACACGTTTCCTCCCAGTCTTGTTCGCTCGCTCGCTCCGGCGCTTTGTACTGCCGGGGTGTGCACGAGGGGGTGGCTATGGCGAGCGCGTGAAATCGCCGCTATGCACTCGGTGTATACGCCAGTCGATTCGTCAGCTTTGTCGTGCTGGGCTCGAGCCATTAGGGAACGGATTTAGCAGTCTCGGGGGTCGAAAGAGCTGAGCTTTTTAGGTCGGCGAATCAATTTTTGTTACGCGATTATCAGGAAAGTTACTTTCGGAAAAAGCTTTGTGTTTTTGACGCCGCGCAGCGAGGGAGAGAGAGAGAGAGCTACTACTCGTATAAAAGTGTTAGGGGATTAATGGCTACGTTCGAATGAGGATTTGCCGAGATTAAGGGAAGGCTCTCTGCTGATACTCGTTTACGATTGTGATTTGTTGGTAGACAAAGTTAGTTTGTTTTTTTTTTTTGCATTTATCCATTCGTCTAATTTTTACAAAAATTCACAGTATATTAATTAAACGAATCAGCAATTGCCCAACTGCAGGAATTACGTCGTGCATTATCCGTTGAACTATTTTCCCATAGACCCGGCAATTTTCTCAACTATCGCTGTATACTCACGAGTTTGAGCGCTCATGCTATTACCCCGCGCGAACTTTCCATAAGACGCAATTTTGCGGCCGGGAGCAAGTAGCCACCGCCGCGTGAGTGCAATTTTGACTTGAGCCGCGCGGCGGGGAGGCGAGGATGTTTGTAACAAGCTGCTCTCTCTCTCTCTCTCCCTCGCCGCCAGCGCCGCGTCAGCTTGATTTTGATTTTTAAATAATAAACAGCTGTGCGTGCGTATACACTCGCGTCGCGCGGATGTTACCCGGCGCTAAACGCCAAAGTGTCTATCCCGACGCCGCGGCTTGTACCGAAACTTTGGCCGCGAACCCCGCGAATTTTCGCGTTAGTCAAGCGCGAGCGCGTTACCCCTTCGGAAAATCCTCGCAGTCGCTCGCGTTCCCCAAGCGCGACGAGAGCATAACTTTCCACGTTTCCCCGGGAGCGGATCGTCGCGGGCGCGATATGGATCGGGAATAGCTGGAATGCCTCTTCTCACCTGTGCGATACGTGTATAGGTGTGTATGCTGTGCGCGCACGAAGCCATGTGGGGAGAAAAAAAATCTCGAGCTGAAATTGCCCTAACGGCGTCGCTAATTGCGGAGTTGGAGCTTGCGACGATTAACGCTATACGTGGCGTGTACGGCTCGTCGTCGCGCTATTGTTTCGCGCGGCGGGCTGAAAATTGAAAAAGTCGCGCCTAGCGACGGCTTATCGGCTCCGATCGCCGTACGGAGAAATCATTGCAAATGGCGCTTTGACGACGCCGTGAGAGTGAGCGAGAGACGATTTTTCTTTTTTCTTCCGGTTTTTCTTTTTTTTTTTTGTTTTTATTGTGGAAGCTCGCGTGCAGCGCCGACAAGCATTCACTCGGCAATTTAAAGAAATTATGAAGTTTCCAGAAGAGAATGTTTGCGTCGTACCGAGCGGAGCGCATTTAATTTCGTGATTAGAGGTTGTTTTCTTGCCCGCAAATAACTGTAATAGGAATTATTGTTGTTAACCTTAGCGTTCCATCTTGCTTCAAAGCGTAGTGTTAAAGGTACCTCATCACTGGGGCTCGAAGTTTTCAATAAAAACCTGCTTGCCGCACGGCACACGCGGTGTACTAAATTAATATCTGTGTTTGCGGAGTAATTCAATTTTCATTGCTTTGTGACAATAAAATTTTCGATCAATTTTGTCTTTGCTTACAAATTACGAATTTGGGAAGCGCGTCGTACTTTCTCTTTTACATGTGTGCTTTTCTGTTTTATTGTGAATTCTTGATTATCGTGGAATTAAAAAAAAAATATAATAAATAAATTGAATCTGGTGATTTTTAACTTGGTTGCTTTTAGTTTTGTTTTTGTTTCGTTACCTTTTATTTTGTATTCTTTAATGTGAAAAAATGAATCAGTGTCGCACATTCAATTTTAAAAAGCACGGTGCTCACGATATGCAGAAATTGAAAATCAGCTGAATGCTAATTATCGATATTTTAAAGCTTCCTTTCATTATTCAAAGGGCGAAATAATAATGCCTCTATGAATATTTTGATTTCGATTTTTTTTTGTCATTCCAATCCATAATACATTTTTCCCATACGCCCACACACACACACACAGCCAACTCTTCGAAGCCCCACACACACACCCTCTCCCAGGCCAATTCGTCATCGCGTCGAGCGGCCAATCGAAATTGAATAATTCAGCCAGGCCGAAACATCAGATCCTCCGCCAATTCCTCGAGAGAGGAGCAAGCTCGATTATAAAATGATCTCTGGAGCGTGCTAGTCGTCGCCGAATGAGTTTCCGGCGAATATTGCCAAAATTTCCGGTCCTCCCCCGCCCCCCCCCCCTTCCCTCTTTCTCCGTAGCCACCGGCGCGCGATTCCCACTCACGCCCGGGCCTAAGTAGGTCAGTGATAATTGAAACAGCCCTGTAGCGCCAGTCCTTGTCGTCCTCGTCGTCGTCGTCGTCGTCGTCGTCGTCGTCGTCGTGCCCGCGTGAGATTTTCATTAAGAGTCTCGGAACTGCGCTCATCGTTGACTGGTGCTCGTGCGCGGAATATAGGCTTTACCGCACCCGCAAGTCCACCTGGGCTATATGTTTTCCCTTCCGTTTCTGTATGTTCCGTCTCGATGTTGCGCAGGGCGACGGTGAGCGAAAGATAGAGAGACGTCGTCTTAGTCGAGTCGACCGGAAGCAATACTGAGGCAAATCGCTGCAATGATATTTTCGTGTCTCTAAACGGTCGGCGTTATCGTTTATTATTCACGAATATCGTGAAAGTGACGGATAATCCAAATCGAATAATAAAATCTTGGATTTTATCGGTGCACGTAATGCGGCGGCTCGCAAACTCGATAAAAAGCTTGCTTAATTGAGCGGGAAGCTCTTGCAGTCCGTGAATTAGCAGTTTGGCGAGAAGCGGACGGGCTTGTGTCGTGTGGTGGAAAGACAAGTGAGCTTTGGATTCGGCAATATGGCCCGTTCTCGGCCTCTCTCTCTCGCGCGCACTCTCTTCCCCACTGATAAATTGAGTTAGAGGTTAGTTTAAGCCGAATTCAAGATAGGACACGCGACGAGCAAACGGCTGCTTTGGATTAGGCGCTAAATTCGCGGCGATATTTGGCTTAACGCGAGATTACCTCGCCGCCTGCTCGTCCCGGCCTTTTTCCGCCTCTCCACCCCGGCACTCGTTGCTTCTTCCACTTCTTTCTTCTTTGTCCCTCCTGTTTTTTTCTTCTTTCGCATCGGCGACGTGTCTCTGCTCAGTCTCTCCTGTGTACTCGTGGAAAAAGCTTCATCAACGTAACTACTTTGTAATTTGGCGGTTGGGACAAAAAAATTGGAGCTCCTCCGGGAGCTAAGCTCTCGGGTCTCCTCGGCGCGCGAGAAACTTCGAGCGCAGCCTTTTTTCTCTCTCTCTCTCTCTCGCTCCTTCGAGGGCATGTCCGCAATATTCTCGACTCTTGTACGTCTCCATCTGCCTGTGTGAGTGTATGTGTGCGGATGTTGCGTTGGGCTCGAGATAAAAAGAAAATTGAAGTGTGTAAGGCAATGTACGTCTATTGCATTGTCGTCTCATCCCTGAATTTACTTTTTGAAAGAGTCAATTCAGCCGAGCCGGAGAAAATAAACAAGATTCGTTCCGTCGTTTGAGAAACGTTGCGCAGTATGAAGATACGTGCCATATAATATTTCGGTGTAGAAACAAGTGACTTTCTTGCATGTCCGAACAAACACCGGAATTTCTACTTATTATCAAGCTTTATTTAATTATGCAACAGGTGAATCTCTTGTACTACCGTCTGTGCTTGTGAAGGTATTCCTGAATTTGTTGCGAGTCCGACCACACTCGGGTATTTCTACTTATAACTACGTTGGAAATAATCGTACACTAAATGTACATCGTAAATATTACCAAACCACAAGCCAATTATTACATAAACTTGCAAGAGAATTCGCGAATCTGTTGTACGTCTGACCACGAACGGATATTTCTACTTGCGCGCAGATTACGTTTCAATGAATCACGCGTCAGATGCATCTCGCTCTTGCATATTACAAAAGCGCGGGCCAACGATTGAAAGCAACTATATATCTCCATAAAAATGCAATCAATCGCATTGTCCAACATATTTTACGAGGATCGCCGCTCATGCAAATCGCGGCGCGGAAATACCTCGGAGTTCCTCGAACTCGGCGGTGAAAAAGATATTTGAAGCGGCCGGAGATTTTTACGACGTGTTTGATTAGACTTTGATTGCCAAGACTCCATTCATCTCTCCACTCTATTTTAACGCACGGGAAGGAAAAGAGAAGAAGTTCGTCCCCTTTGCATAAGGAAGCTTCCTCGCCGATAGTGAAGTACAGAGGAAGAGAGAGAGAGCGTCTCTCGCCAAAAGGAGATTCTGCGCAAAGTAAAAACCGATAATGTTGATGAATTTAAAAACAAAAAAAATTGAATCAAAACTCAATGGATTTTTCATTTAATTTCCTGCACGCCGCTATTTCGCCTTGATGGGATTTCGCAAAAACGCTGCGCCCTGGCGCTATTTATTGCTGGAACGGGATTTTTATTCGAAAATCGTTTCTATTGAGGATCGCCGCTGAAAGATTCGCGCTGGTTTATTATGGAAAGCATTGTTTCAAACTCTGATTTATGCGACGATCATTTATTTTAGTTGAGCAAACCAGTTTTTCCCGTTTAAAACTGTGCAGCGCACAAAACACACCCGATCCTCTCGTACGTATACATGTAACGTTTCCACGCTCGGCCGTAAAGTTCTATTTGCATTGTTCAGAAATATATACGTATAATAAAACAATTTCATGTAGTAGTCCGTTTATTCGAGTATATATGTATTCATGAAAGCGCATATTCGCCGAGAATAATCCAGAAACCACTAAATTAACTACCTCTCGATTCCTCAGTCCCTTTTTCCCCTCGCACAGGAAGTCTAATTTTGCACTCGATAATATTAACTTACCCCGTCTCGAACCCATCGACGAGGCAAAGTTAAATCCTCGACTCGACGTTGGCTATACAGTCCGCGAATTATTTTTTCTTTCAATTTCGCATGTGCGTGCGCGCAACATTTGAAATATGCGACTGCGTACAATGCGCGCGAATGAAAAAAAAAACGAGGAATTTTACTGCGCGTCCCGTGAGCCGCGAGTATAACAATAAGAACATACTTCAGCGCAATATACCATAAAGCCGGCCGTAAATTCACCGGCAATAATTATGCCGAGTAAATTGCCTATCATTTGAGCAGCGTTACAATTCATCACTCACGATTTTATCGCCCTGCCGCGGTCCGAAATCAATAACCGCCCTCTCACGGAAAAGAGGTCGCACTTTCTCTCACTCACAGCCATTCCTTATGCACACAAGCACTTCCTCCAAATGGAAAGGTATTGTTCTCGTAAAATTTTTGGCTCGCACTCGCCGCCGCCCCGCACTCCCCCTCTCCCCCGAAATGATACTTTCGAAATGATCTCACTTCGCATTTATTTTCAGTCCTCCCTTTCCCTTTCTCTCTCTCTGTGCCTGCGATAAACTGAAAAGTTCAAAAGTCACACCGGGGGTAATCAAAGCAACGGTTCTCCCGCTTTTATTGCGCCGCGTGAAATATAGAGGTATGCAAATAAAACGTGAAACATCGCTGCTCGAGCGCGATTTTACTTTCTAATACTGCCAATAAAGAAAAGAGAATATATACGGGAGGGCGAGAAAAAAAAACCGGTACAGTCTCTCCCTCCCGACGGCTCCTTGTCCTTTTACACGGCTTGCCGCTGCGGTCTCTCCATATACACACGTTATACACACCCTGCTGGAAATGGATTTTGATAGACCAAAAAGCTGCTGCGCTCCGCCGCCGCGTTAAACGCCTTTTCTCCTTCGCATCGAGCCTTCGCTAACTCCGCGACGCACCTCGTGCCCGGAATTCATCCGGCGAGCAGCAGATCGCGTAACACCTGACTGAGAATCATTTCAGTCACGCTTGTGCGGACTCGAAGAAAAGCGCATCTCTCGCCCCGGCGTTTCTTTCCTTATTTAGAGCTAACCAACCGGAATAACGGCCGATCGATTATTGATTGAGTATTATTCTCTGTATATCCAAGGCTTCGCGCCGCAACGTATTTTTCTCCGGCTCGGCGGACGGCCCGTGAAAAATGGCCGTCTGCGTCGTCGTCGTCGTCGTCGTCGTCGTCGTCGGCTCGATGCTGAATTTGTTTTTCTCCGATTTTCTTGTTTAGAGCCGGGGCTTTATGAGGGAATTCCTCTAAAAGCTCCAGCGCCCGCACTTTTTTCCGAAGTTATGCTTTATTTCGTTACTCGTTGCGCGTCCCGTATGTGTACACGTGTATACGGCTGCGCGAAAAATTGCGGATGTTTTACACGCTGAAAAATGAAGTGCGAGAATTCCCAGCGAAAAATGCAGTCGCTGCGCCAGAGATCAACTTCCCTCGAAATCCTTTTGTGCAAGATTGAAGCGCGCAAAAACGACGGGCGCGTCGTTGGAGAAAAAAAATTCGTCGTGGATTGCATTCGCCATGGTCAAAAGTTATATGAACTTTTGACCAGTGAATCAAAAAGAGAGAAGAGAGAGAGAGAGAGAGAGAGAGCGAGTAGGTGGAGAATTGATTTTTTCGTGCTTTCACGGGAGTCCGAATTTTAAAACGCGATATCTTTTTTCGCGGCGCTGGAATTTTTCGGGAAAGCCGAAGTCGGGAATGTTTCTTCTCTTTTTCACGGCTCTTCTCAACTTTGTATCTGCATTGTTTCAATTTTATGAATTTTCATCTACACGAAAATTATCTATAAAATCAAGCTGTGAATTCGCAATCGACTTAAAAGTTGTATAGCAGTGTATAAAATTTAAATACGTGTAAGAGCAGATTATAACTCCATTATGCGCTTTTTATGTATAAATAAAGTCTAAATAAATCCTTGCGCAAATTTATTCATCAGTCGAGCCGGAGTGTAGTGCTACATTATTGAGCTATTTAATTTTAAACCTCCACATTAACGAAATAAATTATGATGCTTCGATCAATTCCCATCTGAATAATAATCAAGATTTAACAATAGTAGACCAGCGGCGAGTAATAATTCAGCGCGGAGAAAAAAAGCCTCTCTTCCATTTCGACCAATGTTATATATATACATGCATTTCTTTATTAAATCACGCGAGTAGAGAAATTTCCCGCGCGGCAGCCCCCGCGCGAATAAAAAGCCGCACACGCGCACGTGCGTTCCTAGTAAAATAAGCAGAAAGACGGAGAGTTCATTTTTTAATCCAAGTCGGTATCGTCTATAAATCTTGGATATAAAAGTTGCTTTCGTATACCTGAAACGCACGTGCTCGTAATGTGCAGCGAGCTGTAGAGAAGTGCTCAAGAAAATCAGTCGCGTATACGGCCGCCGCCGTGGCAGCGCCGCATACGGCCCCCGCAGCTTCATAATTTCGATATTCCCCCGCGGTATCGCGGCGTTCTGCGGCGGCTTTCAAAAAATAAATTTTTCATGCGGCGCGGCCAAGAGGCCGAGAGAAGGAGGAGGCGGTGAAAAAAAGAAGAAAAAATAATTTTTTCCCCGGCACGTACGACGTTTTGCGAGCGGCAAAAAGGTAAAAAACATAAAAATATATATGTATTTATATTCGAGTTAATCCCGGTTGTAATACGCGTATCGTATGTGTGCATACGGCTATTCATTCGCGCATATACGTATACATTTGTGTACGTCGGGGCAAGTGGAAGCGCGCGTTACAAATTTGTTAATTGTTCCGGGCTATTCGCGGCGCGTCCCCGGCGCGCAGCTGCATTTTTATTGATGGATTTCATTAAGTACTTCCGCCGAAATTTGTCGAACGGACGTTCCGCGTCATTCGCACGCTCTTCCCCACTGGATTTATGCAAATGGAACGAGCGATTTAATTATTCGCCATAAATGCGCATAAATCTCCAAACTCCGAACGCTGTCTCTCTCTCTCTCTCTCCACCCCTGTTTCCTCGATTTAAATATATTAAAAAGTGTGCCAAGTAAAAACGAGAAAAAAACACGCGTACGCGGTTCTTTGAAAGAGCGTATGAAAAAAAAATTGCGCAGGACCGTCAGTGTCATTACCGCGAAATTCAGCGGCGAGCACCGGCGACGCCGAGGGGCGAGACGCGGCGACGAGAGCCTATCGATGCAACGAGAAATCGCCGGCGAACTGTGAAGAATAAGCAAGCCTTTCCCACCCTTCTGGATGTACAATCGATTAGTTCGTTCGCCGCATTCGCTCGATTGCTCGTCCTCGTTGCTGCTGCGAGAGCAGCGAGAGAGAGAGAGAGAGAGAGAGAGCTGCATTAACTGATGCGCGATAAACACATCACCTAATTATTCGCGCTACCTACGTAATGCACGTGTACAGTCTCTGCGATACGTGTGTGTGTGTGTATCTGTACGTGTGTGGCATGCGCCGATGGACTCGTCTTGTTCCCCCCACCCCCTGCCACCCCTTCCAACCCTCTGTGTATGCGGCTCTTTCGACGCGGGCGTTGTCAGCGCGCAAACGCGCTCTTCTGTGCATGGCAGCACGCGAGCTCTCGCACGCGAATGCGTCTGCATGTTGTCTGTGTGTTCTCTGTCTCCTGTATTCTCTGATGTATGTATAGAGCTGCGTGCGTGCCCAGAAGCAGGAAGAGGCTGCCGCTGCTCTCATCGCTGCAAATGGACGGTTTGTTTTCCGCGCAATTTACGCTTGGATGGGCGCGATCATCGCGATCTTTTCGTCGATCTGTGAAGGTGGGGGGATCTTTGGCTTTTTGATCGAGAGTTACGGTCGTGATATCGAGGATATTTCAAGGAGCGACTGAATGTATCATCGGGTGTACGACGAGATCGAGAAATAATGATAAAAACGTTGTTAATTGTGAAAATTAAATTTTCTCAGCGCAGATCTGAAAATAGCGTGAAAAAAAGCGTGAGCGTAAGCTCTTAATTTTTCGCGATGAATCAACATCTGCATCTACAACCACCTGGGAAAGTCTTTACGTTTCCCTGAATAAAACATGCGCACTGATTATTAATGCATTTAATTAACCTACTAGCCTTACGTACGTCCGCGCGCAACGTATGGCATCATAAATTTCATTATTTCTTGATAAACCAATACCACCGGGAAATTCAATAATCTCGAATATTTGTCGGGCGAAGCGCAAATTTCCAAAGATCCATCTAAAATTCATAGAATTATTAATGCGCGGCGTCCCTCCGCCGCTCAAATTTATATAAGTTTAACAATATATAAATCAGTGTTTACAGTCTCGTAAAAGCGTATATATACACACGCGGACAATACTTATATATACACACGGTATAGCCGTCGCATCAAAAGTTGCGAGCAAATCTAAATCGCATCTCCGAGGAGAATAAAAGCGAGTCGAGAAAGTAAAACTAGTTATATCAAAAAACAATTCTCCGCGCTTCCAACGATCACTTATGGCAGTAAAAGTCTTTCAGCCGTAAAATCAAAACCAATAAAATCGTCTTCCGCGGATCCATGAATTCCAATGCACACGAGTTACGCTGTAATGTGATAAATTCGCTCGAGCTGTATATAGTTGCAGTTCGCCTTCGGAGAAGTTGATGGAGAAAGAGAGAGACACAGAGAGAAAAAAAACAAGAAAAAAAAGTTGCCGCGACGGTAATAGTTCCAATAACGTTTTTTTTTCCTGCTTATTGGAAAGAATAAGGGCAGATCCGCAGCACCGATTGCGAGTCCGCAACACGTTACACGTACTCACAGAGCTTGACCCTTTTATATAAATATACACAAAAAATGTACAATATTCCGACACTTTATACAAAAAAAAAAAAAAAAAAAAAAATAAAGAAAAATACGCTCGTACGCGGAACGAAAGAGTAAAAAATTCCTCCATAAAACTTCTCAAGTCTCAAGTTCTAAAGCTAACCTCGTCAGAGCCCAGCAACAGTTTCAAATATCATTTTCATGCGCAGACACACGCGTGTATATACGGCAGGCGGGAGCCGAGGTTTTTTTTTTTCATCCCCCTTCCGTACGTATACACGTATATATATAGGAAGCGAGAGCGAGAGAGCCGCCCCGACACACAAGCCCCAGTGTTAACCAGCCGTAGCGACAAAGCAGCGCTCGGTGTATGATGTATCGTAATGGTTCTCGCCCCCGAGAGGAGGGAAGGGAAGGGGGGCGGGGGGAGTACGGGCTATCACGCGACGAGCGAGTCGAGGTCGCGGTCTATTCGTGACTCCGTGTTATGCGCGCGAGAACATTGATTTAAAGCGCCACTTCTAGGCCTTTTTCGTCATTACGGCCCATCGAGCAGTGTCGTTGTTGCGCGCCGCGCGCATACATTGCGCACGTGCGCGCCGTACATAGGCTGTGTATACACGTATGCACCGGCTAGTTGCCCCGGCAAAAATCCGTCCCGACGTCCTGTCATTTTCCGCAGGCCTGCTCTGCATCAGGCCTTTTCGCTCGGCTGCTCGCGCGAGCGAGGGAGAGAAGGGGAGACTTTTTTTTTGTAGCACTGGTCATTATCGTTTACCGAGTTGGAATTTTCTTTGGTTTTTCTTTGTTTTTTTTTTGCTCGTCGGCGCGCGTACACACATAATATTCGCGAGCAGAGAGAGAGAGAGAGAGAGAGAGAGAGAGAAGTTTTCTTAGCCGATTAAACGAAACACGAGATTTTTTATCTAGATTTCAACCTGCGCGGAGTAGATCCAGGTTTAGCCTCGATAACACACGCTGGTATGTTTGTGTGTGTGTGTGTGTGTGTGTGTGTGTGTATGTGTGTTTGTGCGTGTGCGTGTACGTACAAATAAGAAAGTCGAGGGAGAAAATTAAAATATTAATTTTATCCCGGCAGAGAGGTGTATCAGCGGCTAAATTAAAAAATTTTACAACAAGGATACGCACACTTGTCTGCTGCGCGAGAATAAAAGTTTCGCCTTTAGGTTGCCTCTTTCATAAAAGCCGGATTAACCGCATTCTCCATATAAAGCTTACATCGCTGCACCTATAAATCCTCTCTCTCTCTCTCTCTCTCTCTCTCTCTCTCTCTCTCTTCCTCTACTCGCACAAGACATCACATAGAATTTCAAAGCGCACTTCCCCGTCAGTCGGAAAACAAAAGCAAAAACGCATTAACAGGCGCGTTACACGTAGTACTTTCTCACCCTCTGTCTCACCCCCTCCCCCCCCCTCTCTCTCTCTCTCTCTCGCGGAAAACAATCGAGCGAGCGCTGCGCGACTGCATGTCGGTGAGAAAGGTTTTCGCGCAAAGCGTGTGCTCGCGTCGAGAACAAAAAGGGGGGCCGAAGAGGGGGAAATGCGAAGACATCCAGAAAGAGAGAGAGAGAGAGAGAGGGAGAGGGCTTTGGCTACGAAAAATCCATTCGAGAAGTCCGAGCTCGCAGCGTGTTCTCTCGGCGATAAAAAGCCGAGCGTGTTCCCGAAAGAGCGCCTCGACTCAACTTCTTATTTCACTCGGAGGGGGGGGGGGGGCTGCCGTTTGGAAACTTTGCCCGGTGTGACTGCCCGGATATAGTCCCTATATCTTTATTCTCGAACGCCCGGCAACGAGTGGCTGTGTAATATTGCGGGTATATCGCGTTGGCAGAGAAATGAAAAAGGGGTGAGGGGGGGGGGGCGAAGAGGAACGAGGAAGAGAAGTTTCTTTGCGATCGAAGGTCGTTGGGATCGATAAATACAGCGAGCGGAATTGAGAGCGCGAAGGCGTTAATTGCGCATCGAGATTAAATTTTTCTGGATTATTCGATTGCGGGCAGAGCCGTTAAAGCTCTCGCCGAGCGCACTTCGTTTGCCGGCTAAGCAGTGCCTACGTCAATAAGCGATTCGGCCTCTCGATAACAGCGGATATTCCCGTTTCGTTCGATCGTCCACTTTGCTTGCGTTGCCCGCCGCCGTTTTTCGGTGAGCGCGTCTGACCGTCAACGACTTTTACTACTTACGCGCGGCGTTTAGCTCGTCGCGCGTACTCGCTCGCGCGCGAGCTCGAAATTATTATTCGAAGATTAAATTGTTCGAGGCGTTTCATGCATAATGTTCTGGCTAATTTTACGGCTTTTCCATCGCGTCTTCGCCCGCGATGAATATTCAGCGGAACATAAATCCCCGACGCCTCGTCATTCCGATACATTTGCGATCCGCGAGTTCGTGCCTCGTCTACGGGACATTAAATGTAATTCCATTACTTACCCTTCATGAATCACAGGGAGAGAGAGAGAAAGAGAGAGAGAGCCAAGTTTCAGTCGGCGAGAGATGCCCGCGACTATATTCCGGTGGACGTTGTCAAAAGTCAAAATCCAACTTCTTTTTGCTCTCTCTCTCTCTCTGACCGGTGTTCGCTCTCGTGCTCTCGCCGCTCGGGGGGAGGGGGCGGGGGCCCCCTTTTTCCCCATCGCTATTCTCGCGAGATTCTCATTGCCAGTGACGGAGAGCCAAAGTTTCGCGCTACCTCGAGTTTCTAGTTATGCAAAGCCGTTTTACTTCGGGGAAAATTTTGCAGAGCGCGAGAGAGAGAGAGGTAGAGAGCGAGAGAGAAAGCTGAGGAGGGTCGAACGTTGAACGGAAAGTATGATGTAGAAATAGATGGGGGGAAGACAGGAATTAAGTACTTTTCTGATTATCTGTTTATTGCGAGAAGAGAGAAGGCTTTTGTCGAGCTGCGCCTGCATTATTAGCCCCGGCCAGGTTTTCTCAGCTTGAAAAATGCATTGGCTGAAAAAAGAAAATAAGCGACGAAGATAAGATAAGCAGTGTAGAAAGTGAAGCTGATAATAAGAAACCCAGAATAAGTGATGTACATAAACGCGGAAGCGAAGCTCGCTTGTATCAGCTTTCAGAAAATTCGCGAAATGAGATGATTTAATCCATTTGTTTCTTATCAGACCCGATGGAAATTAAATGTCTTGCATTAAAGAGGATGTCATCCGACCTGCGAACGAATTGAATCCGAAGCCGTCATGTCGTCCCGGATTTTCTTTAATAAGCGCGCGAACAAGGCCGGATCTCGTTTCCTTCTCTTTTTTCCGTCTACCCTCCCCCCCCTTCTCCCCTCGCTCCTTTCCGCGCTGCCTTTATCCAGTTGCGGAATTCTTTCCTCTCATCAAACGATTATGAGAAAGTGAGTGGGTCTTTCATTGAGCCGAGAGGGCAAGAGAGGAAGTCGCAAATGAATTGTACATTTATTCCTCGAAATATCAGGGAATTGCGCTTTTTCGAGCCGCTAAAACGTGCATATATATATACAGCGTTGCCCAATTTGATTCGATTCGCGGAAAGCTCGCTGTGCACTTCTCGCCGCGGCTCGAGGACCGAGTCGTAATTGAATAAATATTTCAGTTAATACGTGTACGTGCGCGCATCGCGAGGAGAAATTATTTGCGCGGGTATTTTATCGAGTTGAATTTCAATGTGAAATTGTATATTTTATAAGTTTAAATGTAAACGTAGTTTGATACTTGTTGGCGCGAACGTGAATAGCAGCTTATTTGGCCCTGCGAGATGAAGTTTCGCCGGAGGGGGGATGGAGGGAGGCGCAGGTATTTACGATCGATACAATATTATTCGTCCGCGTTTCATTCCGAACTTAGTTCAGATCCTGAATTACAGCGTCGGAGCCTTTAATATTTTCCTCGATAAGAATAAGAACAGTTCCTTTAATTTTGCCGACCGAGCTTCCCAATTAAAGCGACAGAACGACAGAGTAATCAATGGAGTATACAAAAGGTACGGCGCAATTTATGCGATAACCATTTTCTCGATCGGAGATGTTCCGCTCGCAACAATGTCCGCGATCGATTCGATTTGTTGAACGCTCTCAATACTGTTATGTATAAGTAATGGAGCGTCGCTATTCTTATCCAACAGCACTGTACGATTCGATATAAATAGAAGTATACGAAGCAAAATAACTGTCAATAAATCGCGTTTAAAATTTTCGCGGGTAAAAAGTTGTAGCCTTGAAGTCGCGCAATTAGAATATTTAAGCCGGCGGAGCCTCTTACGCGCGCCGTATATACGTATACGCATCAGAAATTGTTCACAATTTAGTTGGCTTTCGGAGTTGGTAAATAAGCCGAGAGCGAGGGATGGAACGAGAGCGAGGGGGAAAAGAGTGAGGCGAGAGAGCGAGCGAGATCGGCAGCGCATAATAAAGCCTTGGCGAACAAGACTGAGTCTCGAGAGTTCGGCGAGTAACTTGCTCGTGCAAACAAGGCGCGCAGTGTAGCTGCCGTTTAAAGTTACTATAAACCGTCCTAGAAATAAAATCCGATTTCCGCTCGTTTCTCCGCTTCACACACGGGGTAAACTACAATGCCTGCGCGCCGCGTTGAGTTTCACACAGCAGTAGTAGCGCGACGACGCGGCTCCTCCTCTTCCACTTGTCTCTCCCTCTTTCTCTCGCTTTTACGATTTCTCGCTGGCTGACTGAAGCGCGACGCAGGCTTTCCAGCGACTGACCGTCGCGCGACGTTTATAGATTCGAGAGAACGGAAATCCGCGAGTTATAATTAATTCGATCATCAGCGCGCTCGTCCGAGTGTAGAACCGAAATAAAGGGGTATGTACAGCCGTCCTCCCATTGGCTTCGTCGGCTGAAAAAGATCGGCTCGGCGGATTACCTTACAGATCCGCAAATTAGCCGACAAATTCAATTTCCTCCGCCGGCAGCGGCTCGCTATCAGCGTTTTCCATACAAAGCGCCGCCGAGCCGAATTAGCGAGCGTGTCTCTCTCTCTCTCTCTCTCTTGCGCGCCCCGTTTCCGTTTATAGGTATGATCGATAGGGCGTTACTCGCATTGCTCTCTCCGGCTCGAGCTTAAGTGCGATCTCTCACGAGCGAGCGAACAAGTGACTGGGAGAGAGGGAGAGAGAGAGACAATGGCGCCGATTTGGAGGTCTCCCGGACACACGCGTCTGCCAGCTGACCTCGTCTCTCCTTGGATCTTGAGTGAGAGAGAGAGAGAGAGAGAGAGAGAGAGAGGCAAGTATCTCCTCCCGCAGCGACGCCTCTGCATAGCTCAAGCTCCGTCTCTCGCCCTCTCCCAGGCGACACGAATACACCGAGGCAGCTCGCTCGCATTCGCCGAATTAACAATAACCGAAACTCGCGCGCTCTATTACAAGTCTGTCATTCCGGCGGTGCATTAGCCCTATACACTTGCGCACTGCGTTCGAATCGATTTAACCCGAGGGAGAGACTGAGAGAGAGAGAGAGAGAGAGAGAGAGAGAGAGAGAGGGTGGCCGGGAAGGAAGGGGGGGGGTGGTGGGAAGAGGGACGGAGGTACGCTACTCGGAGACAGAGTAATAGCTGGTAAATTATGATCCAACGCTGCTACTGCTGCTACTGCTGCTGCTACTGCTGCTGCTGTGGGGAGTCCTGCGATTGTACTCGAGAGCTGATATTTATCTAGGCTCGGTTAGATGCTCCGCAGGATACGGCTAACGAGCTCTTCACTCTCTTTTTACGCGCGTACACTGGAATTCCGGGAAATACTTTTTTCTCTTCAGCGTCTCTCGCGTAGTGCACTTTCACTTTTTTCTCCACTCGCGAGAGGCTCGCCCGTCTCCCTTAATTAATTCGGCTGGCGGCGAACCGTGGCGACGTGTTTACTCGATGCAAAGAATGAAATTCACGCGGGTAAACACGTCGCGCGCCTGTAATATCGACGAGTGTACCTCGCGATACGATAGCGCGTACGCAGAGCCGTATAATCGACTGGTTTATTTTTAACGCGTGTACATTTGTACAAACACACACGCGCGCGCGTAGTCGCTCGAGGATAACGAGTCCGAGAGAGCATTTTGAGAACGAGAGCGTAGCGTTACTTTACACACTCGTTAGCCGAGTGGGGGGGGGGGGGTGGGCTCCGCGTAAAATATTGGCGAGGCACAAATCACCCGGGCCCAGCTCGCGCGTACATTCGCGTTACACGGAAACTCGTCTAATGGACGTGTAATTAAGTTAATGCTCGCGCACAGGTATGGGCGAAATCAGCGTTGTACTGTATCGTATTATCGGATAACAAATGCGTTTCAAGAGACGCGTCCTTAATACCCCGCCGGTCGTCATCCCTTCGCGAAAGATAACGCGCATGCAAAGCTCGCTGTACGTACTACGTCTCTATCCCTCCCCCCCCCCTCCCGCCCTTCTCCCCCAGCCCCCCTGCCCGTAGTGTGTTCCACTAATGAATTTACTAATCAGTCGAGGGTTCTCGATATTACGCCTCGCGCACACCCCTCGAATTCGAGAGAGAGAGAGAGAGTTCTTCGGGCGCAAATAAAGAGGTCATCGTAACATATATATACGCGAGAGCTGGAGAAGTCAAATAAACCTCGGCTATACGCCACGGGGGCTATCTTTTCCCTCCCACGGGGGACTCCTTGACAATTGTACCGTTCAAGTAAAACTGATCTTTCTTCTCGCTCGCTCTCTCTCTCTCTCTCTCTCTCTCTCTCTCTTTCTCTCGGGCGGCCGTAGCAATCAATCAGTCCCGGGGAGAGACAAAATAATGGTCGTAGAGTTGGACGTAGACCTTACGTCGGGGCGAAGGTGGGGAGGGGGAAGGATCACGTATACGGCCGCCGCCAGGCGCATTACACAGGGGAGCGTTTGAGGTTTCCATTTCCAGGAAAACGTATCATCGCCATCTGGTTATTGTTCCATCGCCGCCGCGGCCGTTTATTCAGGGAGAAATTGGAAAACATAGCGGCCGACGAAAGCAGCCTCCCCTTTATCCCCTTCGTATTCTATTCTCTCAAATCATTGTTTCTTTTCTCGCCGCCACAGCTGATTTAATGATTTTTCGGATTCGCCTCGGCTCGGCTTCGATTCTCCAACTCGGAGAGAAAAGAGCTACAGCGTCGCGTTATTTTTTATACCCCCTTCATCCCTCCAAATGCGATGTTTCTTGCTCTCCTCTCTCCACGGAGTTTTCTTACCGCTTTTTCTCCGGCGTGCTCTCCGTTGTCGAGCTTCTTTTTTTCTTGCCCTCCCATCCCTCTCTGCTCCACCCCGTGCTCTCCTTCCGGGCCACTATGGCTGTTGCTCTCTTTTCGATTTTACGGAGCTTGGTTGCATCGCTCGCACGACCGTAATTTTCGAGCGTACGAGAAGCGAAACTCGATTCGAGAGATACGGCACGAAAAAGAAGAAGAAGAAGAAGAGAGAGAGAGACTGAGCTCAAGGCGGACGGAGAGAACGAGAGGTGCACACTGGTCAGAGCGGAGGGAAAGGGAGATCGATTGACCCGTGGATTTTCATTTATTAATCGCTTCGCGGCCTACAGACCGAACAAGGAGCTAATACCGCGCGATCGAGTTTACGCTCGAGTTTGAGCGGCAAAAGCCGGTAACGCGATCGTCAGGATATCACGAAAAAATAGGTGGAACACACGGACGCGCACAGATGCGGAATCCCGTATACATGTACACGCGCGAGCATCGCCGGGCGATCACTTGGCGAAATCACTAAGAGCCAATGGGAAAGAAGAGGGTGAGGATTCGTGATCCTTTCGTCCCTTCGGACGTGGACGCGCGGTGTGCTCTCAAGCTCTATCTTTCTCTCTCGCTCTGATCCTTTTTCTCATCTCCTCGCGTAACGGTGGGTAGAGAGAGTGAGAGAGACAGAGAGAGAGAGAAAGAGACGAGAGCTCCGGAGAAACGAGAAAATTCTGCAGGGACCATCTCGTCGAGTTACACTTGTACGAGTAGAGCAGCGCTACTTTCCAAGCGCGCACGACATAAGCAAATCGTCGAGTGCTTCGGCTTTTTAAAGTCAGCTCTTGGGAGTTTCGGGATTGAAGATTGCCTTTATGTACGCATCGGGGTACGGCTGCGAAAGCATTTTTTTTCCCCCCCCTATCCAATGCAAATGTTTGCTCGCTCGACGTATCTGTACGAGCAGCCGTGTAATTTACGGTTCGCAAGTAGTAACGGCCGGTATCGATCAGACGCGGCGTTCCTCCACGCCGGGGCAGATACGCACTGTGGAGTGTAGCAGAAGAAGCCATTTTTCACTCACTTTGTAAGTTTGGCGAGCGAGAAGACGATGGGGGATGAGGAGAAGTTTGCCTCGGTTCCGAAAACTCGCTTGTATCTCTCTATACCTATCTCGCGTCCGGCCACGTCCGATATTCATCCGTACAAATCAAAGCGCTCCATTAGACGGATTTTCTCTCTCGATCTCTCTCCCGCTCGCTCGCTCGTTCTGGGCCGACTTAATGGCCGATGAATCAGGTAGCTCCCCTCCCCCGATCCCGAGTGTTGCCCCTATCTTTTTTACCTTAAACTTTCATTGCTCGCAAAAGAAGCAGAGCTACAGCGCGGCGGAGCCATCGATGAGATTTCCGGGGCAATTACAGCTTCTCTCTCTCTCTCCCCCCTCCGTCTCTTGCTCTCTCGACTTTTTCGTGCCGCGCGCGAGGTATATTATCAGATGGCTCGCGCCAAAGTTGGCTTTTCATTTCTCGTTTTGCCAGCAGAAAGAGAGAGGGGGGCGGAGAAGAAAAAAAGGGAAAGAAGTTTTATTCCGCGCTCGACTCTCTTCCTCGAAAAGTTTCGCGCAAGAGCAAACGCCAATGTCGGATTCGACGTTTGCTCCGTACGCTCTATGCTAATCGCGGAGCTTCCTTTTCTTTCCTCCAGCCCAGAAAAATCCCCTTAATCTCGACGGTTTTACACGGGCTATTCGTGATTGAAATGTCGATGCGCGAGATATGACTTGCAAAGAAGTCGCCTCTCGCGACGGGGGACAGAGAGTCGAGGACACGAGAGCGAGTTTCGGATGTGGCACTTACAAAACAGCCGACTACTACCGCCACTGCTGCCCGCCCTCCTCCTCTATATATACCCACGAGCGAAATGATCAAATACTTGTTTTAACTTCCATTTCGAGAAGTTTAATAATTCATTCGCCTCTATATCTCGGCTCCGGTGCGCCGGCGTTTCACCTTCTCTCGCCTCTTTTTTCTCTCGCTTTCTTTAAAACGTCGAGAGTGCTCGAATAAATTGTTTTATAAGCTCGAAGATCTCCACGGGAGAAGAGGCAACTTGGTACTTCTGCCCCCCCCCCTCCCGCCGTCCCCCGCGAGATGTTCTCTTAATTTACTTAGCGACTTTTATCGGCGAGAAGAGAAAAAAAATTGTAGTTTTTTTTCTGTTCGCATCAAAAATTAATTATTCCGAGAGCGCGCAATCAAGCAAATGAGCCGTGAGTAACTTGTCGGACGACGACGAAGAAGAAGAAGCGGAAGAAGAGCTATGCCACTCGAGCGATCGAGCAAGTACAAAAATAACAACGCGGACTTTCGCGCAAATCAACCGACAGACGCGCACACACACCCCGACGAGAAAGTTTGCTTGTTATAAGCCCGACTTACCATACGGAAACGTCGAGCGAAATTCAAAATTGTCACACGTCCATAGCGTGCGGCGGCGGAAGAAAAATGTAAATCGTTAAAACTTTCGCTTCGGCAATTAGTCGGCGAGGGCTCTCTCTCTCTCTCTCGCAGGAAAGAAACGAGGCTATTATGCGGAGCACACACACGCGTGATGGAAACCAAAAGAGGCGGCGCGCTCCGGCCGTAGCAGCCGTCGAAAAGCGAGACCGGCGGGCTGCCAGGTGGAATGAGAGAAGTAAAAACGGGCGTCATAGCGCGCGCGCGGGGGGAGGCGACGGCCGCCCGAGTCCCGAGCAGCAATAAATCATCCGGCCGATAAGTGAGCCACTGATAACCAAAGATTGCAAAGCTCGAGAGGCATCGCTTTCGCAGTTTGTGTGCTTTCTCCCACACCCCCCCAGCCCCTCCTCTCGCTGAGTCGCGAGTCGGCAGCGGTGCTGCGAAACGATATCCAGAGGCCTGGAAATATTGATCGAGCAATTATTCTCGAGTGAGTTACGACGGACAACGATCGTGAATTAGATTAAGCCGCTGTGACACATGGTGATATGAGTTACGGGGATCACGTCCGGCTCTTCGTCTCTCCCTTTCTCCCTCTCTCTCTCTCGCGTATAGTCCACGGTAGGTGCGCCTCGCCGCCGCCACCGCCGCCGCTCTCGTCAATCAAAAGAACGAACCCGCAAAAGATAGTGTACGCTCGCGCGCGAGAAGAGCAGCCGCGCTGTATATAAATTGAGGAAGATGTATAGGCACGAGCGCGAGAGTCGCGCGAATGTAAATACGGCACCTGCGTCGTAAACTTTTCTACGGCTTTTTCTCGCGGAATTTTAATATTTAAACTGTATAGGTATGCGCACGACACGCGAGCCCTCACCCCTCGGCGAAAAAGCGCAATAAATAATGATGGCCGGGACGCATACGCGCGATACAATGCGAACGGAATACCGAATGGACGAGTGACACACAGAGAGAGGCATGTAGAGATAGTGGGGCACGGGAATGTACTCGGTAAGACGGAGATACCGAGAGCCGGCGAGTATTGAGCAGCGGATGTGCCGCGCCGGGGGTGTGTCCGTGTGTGTGTGTGTGTGTGTGTGTGTGTGGGAATGTGTACGTGTGGAGTAAGGTGCGAAAGACACGGAGAACGACAGTGAGAAAAAGAGAGAAAGTAGAATAGTGAGTCTCGCACTTTACGGCGAGTACCCTTTTGAAAATATAGCTCCCAAGGCGGACGGGCTCTCCCTCCCTCCCTCCGTCCCCCCCTCTCTCTCTCTCTCTCTCTCTCTTACTCTCGCCGTAAGAATATCGCGTCACAGTCACGATAAATTTTATTAGCAATAAAATGTTTCCTTGCGGTTTGCTTTGCCGCGCTGTAAATTGCCGTGGCTGCTCGTAAATCCGCGGGAGGGTTGGGGGGGGGGGGGGGACGTTTGATAAAAATTAAGTTAGCCGCGGCGACGAAGCCACGCGTACGGTCCCTACCGCGCGAGCGAGCGCATAGATTATCCGCGTACATTCTTGAATTATGAAGTCGACGCTAATCGCGCAAGCGAGAGAGAGCGAGAGAGAGAGAGAGGGTCGAACAATTTTTCCAACTATTCGACGTATCCGCGTCGGAGCTGCAGGTACGGGAGGGGGGAGGAGATTGAGTTCGACTTGGGCTACTTCGCCCCCGGCGTCACGCCATATACGTATACGTGTACGCAGAAAAGAGTCGGGGGATATTTTGAGCGTTCGAGACACGCGCGGATCGTAAAGCGAGCGTGATTAAAATTTTTCATAAAGCCAAGCGCTAGGCCATTCCTCTCGCGCTCTCTCTCTCTCTAGACTGGCCGACGCCGCTAAGTTTCGAGCACCTACTTGAAAACTTTTCAGCCCTCTCTCTCTCTCCGTATAGGTGTATATATATGTGCGTTGGACGCACAAGCTAACAATGTAGCCATTACTTTCCACTTGTACTGGCCAGCTGCTTATGGCTCGGCCTAGCCCCGGCAATGACGTATTACTCGGCCCTTTTGCGAATGAAATTTTTAGACGCGCTCGTGGGCGCGCGCGTGTGTACACGCGCCCGGCTTGGAGCGAGGGAGAGTTTATACGCGTAGATTCTCTCTCTCTCTCTCTCTCTCTCGCTCTCCCCGTTGTGTGAGTTACTAGAGCTGCATATGCTGCGCCGGAATCCTTTTTAGTGCCGCTCGCGCGAGCTTTTTTTCTCCCTCGCTCTCTCTCTCTCTTTCTCTCTCTCTCTCTCTCGCTCTGAAGGGGCTATGGGGACGCGCGAGCGCCGCCGCGAGTTTTGCTTTTATTGCGCAGGTGGATTCGTGCCTGTTAAGGTGATTTACGGGAGTAATAGCGGGACTAAAATGTTTCCAAGTTTCTCGAGAGTTTTACGCTCTAATTTTAAGTGTGTATTTATCAACAGCTTTGGTAACATCAATTCAGTTTATTCCCGGCGATATTTTCCGCGGAATGGTTATACTTTCTACCGCGCGCGCTTTTTTTTCTCTTTTTCATTCATTACGCAGCTGCACATAACCGCCTGATGTACGATGCCTCTGATATTTGCGAAATCGTTTGAAACTGTGTGCAGCCGCTGTTTGTCGAGCGTATGTGTGCGTATAGGGGGGTAGGTTAGTTTATTCGGATTTTCTGTCTAATGAATTTGTTCTATATCAATGTTTTGACAATTCGGAAAGTTGGGAAGTTGATCGAACGAATCCTTTAATTGGCGAGGCGAGCGTGTAAACGTCGATCAAACGTTGAAAATAAAAAAAGGATATTGCGTATTATTTAGACGAGTTGTAATTAAAACAGAAAAAAAAGAACAATGTTTACGATGAAAAAGAATACGCTGTCCAGCGTGTGCGGAGTATTTCGTGTGAAAAAAAAATTTCATCCCCTCATAAATCCCGCGAAGAAAATCTAGAAATCACGCTCCCGCCATTCATTTTTCTCGCGGTCATTTGTTACAGAGGCGAAAGCTCGCGCGACTAAATATTAATCGTCAAAGTAAGCCTCTGCGGCCTTCCACAGCTTCGACCGTCAAGATCGACAGTCACAAATGTGCGCTTCGTCCCCCCCGAGAGTGGAGTTATCGTTTTATTATTGTATATATCCTGCGGCACTGCGGTTTTTTTCGAACGAAAATTTCTATCGACCGCGGTTCCGATTCCGGCACGTCTAGATACATATATTCGACGAACAACACTCTGCCTTTCGATTCTCAAGACATTTAATAAGCGAACGTAATGCGCTCCCTCGTATCGCGTCGATTTAATCTTACGTAGGCCTGCCGTTTTTTTTTACTCCGTAAAAAAATTAAATATTCGCATTAATTATCATTAAAGAACTCCGCGAACGAAGCCAGTAGGCCATTATATTTAATAAAACCGCGTGTACGACAAGCCTAGCAACAGCGAAATTCTCGCGCTCGCGAATTTTGCATAATCGCACAATTTTCTCTAGCTCGACTCGCGGCATTGCCAGGGACCGACCTCCGACACGTTTGCTTCCGCCGCCAATGTTGCTCATTCTCTCTGTCTCTCTCTCTTTCCCTTTCTACAGGCATATACACACACATCTCGCATACATACGCGCATATCGCAGGCAAGTGTCGTCGATGCGTGCGGCTCGCAGGTATGCGGAATATACATGTATATAGAGAGCGAGAGAAAGAGAACCGCGGCTCGCATGACTCGACTGCAGGCAGCGTGTTCGACACGACGAGAGAACGGTTATACACGGGGTTGACGGGCTGAACACGATCAATATTACGGTGTACACTCTGTGCACGTGTACGTGTGTGTGCGCGGGTGTAATATGCATGCACCACCGGTCTGCCGAAGGATAAACTGAAATTTCGAATTTAATAAGCCCCTGCGCTGCGCGGCCTCTTTCTTTTCCCTTCTCCTTCTCCTAATGCCGCAGCGCATTCGGCGCCGAGTCGTAACGGTGCATTTCTCTTAGGGGCGAAGGGGGTGGGCGAAAGCTAAGAGGACTGCCGCGTGTATCGGGTCGATGGATACGCTTTTGAACTCGCAGTTGCGAGAAGCTTCCGCAGAAATGACAGAGCTGCTTGCTCAGCGACTTTGTTTGGAGTTTGAGCTAATTGTGTAATTGGGACGTGAAGACGCGCAGCTCTCCGGGTGAGGGGAAAGGGTGAAGGGGGGTGGGGTCGAGGGGAAGAAAGAATTCCGAGCTGCACGCCACGATCTAGTTGTAAAATCGTTTGGCGTTTTGATGGATTTCTCGGTGTGCGTCTGGTGTGTTATATACGGGAGCGGCGCGCGGTCGAAATTCGAGAATATAAATGAGAATTAAATTATAACAAACAATCGAGCGGCTGGATATTATTATGCGCTTCTTGCTACGTGCTTCAAGGGAAATAGCTTTGGGCAATCAATTAATCATGCATATATATTCTGCTGCTTCTCTGCCGCCTTCGGCTTCCCTACAATTGCTATCTCTGAGCGTTTCAATCGACCTGTCGCTAACGAATATTATAATTCCAGTGCCTCCCGTGAGAGCTGGTTTCTAGAGTGAAAAATTTGCAATACACGTACGGCGTTTAAAATGGTAATATCTGCAAATTACTGGTGTTATGTTTTTAAATTATTAATAATACAATTATGTAATATGATATTAATGATATTATCGGTATAAGACGTCGTATAAATGTGTCATAGAGTGTATTGATCTTCACAAGATTCGCTTGAAGCAATTATGTAATAACTGCACCTGGTTTACCTTTAAATTGCATTTTCCACTTATAATTACGACGTTGAATAAAAGTAATGGAGTTAGTAAAGTTAAAATAATACACTCTGGAACTAGGGGGGGAAATTGGCTTTTTTTCGCGAGAATGATATTTGAGCACAAGTGGTAGTCTCGGGCGCTTACGGACCCGAGTGCTCTAATATCATCCGAGTTTGAAAAAGCCACTTCTTCCCTTGTTACACATAGTGCTTTTTATGACGAGGGTATGAATAGGGAAATTGAGTACTGTATATCGCATATTGCAAAATTTTGCAAATATTTTTTTGAAAAATTTCTTAAACTTCGATCTTCTTGCGAAATTTTTTCGCTCTTCAATAAAAAAAAAGAAATGTCAAATATCAAATTTAAAAGAAAATTTAATTTCGAAATTTCCAATATTTGCATTTTCAACGCTTGAAATAATCACGAAGAAAGCGCAAAGCATAACATACAAGTTTATGAGCGCAAAGCATATATAACGCATGCTTTTAATAAATGTTGAATTTCCCTAATGGATAATTTTATTCCCGTTTTCGTCCATTACCCGCGCAAACAAAAACCCCGCACTGCTCGACTAATTTTTTCAAAATTGAATATGTTCTTGCCGTTCATTTTTATTCTTCTCGGCTTCCCCTCGCCCACGGGAAAATTGTTCCACATAAAGGAAATTAATGTCATACACTCGTAGAAGTTTGAACGAGTTTGCTAAAAACAAGCCCAGTGTAAAAAAAAGCAGCTGCAGCTGCAGCAACAACAACAACAACAACAACAACTGCCCTATAACCATCAGCGTTTTTCTTTGCCCCGCACTTTCCCGCATTTTTTTCCCCATCCGCGGCAAACGCATTTTCTGAATGTTCGCTCCCCCCTCCTCCTCCCACCCTCACCCAGCTCTCTTTATTCGGCTTATTCCCCCGCATATTTCTTTCCCCAGCCGGTATATGCATGTCCCCGTCCATTTAACTCCTTCCACCGGGGTTCACCTTCTGCAAATCTCTGTAGCCTGCGCTCCATCTCTCGGCGTGTTTTTTGTTTTCCCTCTTTCTCCCCCTCCCCCTCCCCCACCCCCCGATCCCCAAACGTGCACAGCTTCTCCTCAACGGGATATTATTTAAAATAGAAAATGCTCTCGGGGAGAAGGCGAAATCGCAGTCGGGTATTGGAAAACGATTCGGCGGGGGCCAAGATGAAAACGACTCGACTTCCACAATAGCGCAGCAGCAGCAGCAGCCGCCGTCGTTGCTGCTACTGCTGCACCACTACTCCACCCCTATCTCTTTCAATTCGTCCTCCGCGGCGGCGGCGCGCGATCCTTTCTCTTACGCCTGTGCGTCGCGCTCTGGCAGTACATGCATCGCTCCGCGCATCGGCAGGCAATATCGCGCAAGAATTTTTCCAGCGATTTTCCTTAAATTTTTCTCGCCCGGGAAGACACACAGCGACGAGCCCTATATATGTACACACGTACGTGCCGTAGATACACAAAAGATATAGACCCCCCCCCCCCACATACGCCACTGCACAGAGGAAAAAGGGCCTTTTGTTGTATACGTATACAGCCGCAGTGGCGCTGGATTTCGTTGACCGGTTTTTGTCCTGGCTTTCGACGTACGCGGTACATACTCTTTTTCCGTACACATCCTCTCGCCGACTTTTTATTCTTCGGTTATTTTATACTTCCCCCTCCCCCGCTCCTCGTCGGTTTTCGTTGTTTTTTTTTTTCGCCCCCGTTGGGTTTTACAGGGTTTTTTTTTGTCGCGCGAGAGAACAAGTTCAATCTCGAAAATTAAAACGTCGAGCCTCCAGGCGCGGCTTTCGCTGACAAATCCCGCGCTGCACACGACTCCCAGGGGGGGGGGGGATGGGGGGAGAAGGTAGAAAATATGAATGATTTATTTTATTTTGTTGCCGCTGGTACACACGCAATGTTTCGGAAAATTAACTTAGTTTAGCATTGCTTCCGCTATCGCGAGAACCGTGTACTGAATTTGTTAATTTTAATTAATTCCATTAAGCATGATCGACAATGTACTCTCAATTCGATGTTTTTAATGCAGTTTTGAAGTGCAGCTCGCGCGATTCAGAAACGGCGGCAATATCACCATTGAATGAGCGTACCGTATTAAATTTCGCTTTTCCGCATAATGAAGCTGCCTCATTAATTCTCTAATTCTACGACAAATATAGCTCGCGAGATTGAATTAAAATTATAAATCGTTAATTTTCATCGGTGCACAGTCCAAGTTTATCCCGAACAGTTTCCAGCGCCGAGACAAACTGTATGACGCACAATACACCGGTAATTTTCCATCCAAGTGCAGGAATCGATCTCGCGTGGTGCGCAAGATTTTTCAAGCCCGCGCCGCGTCTTAAGCAGACAGCCGCTCGCTCTAAACGCTGCCGCGGATAAAACGTCTGCACCGTGACTTGAATTAAAATTCCAGCTCCCCGCCGGGATGATACCGTTTTCAAGAGACCCTCTCGCACCCTCCGCCCTAAGGCCAAGAATATACATACTTCGGGGCGTGCGCGAGGCAGTAGAGCTCCCCTCCCGCCCTCCTTCCTCTCGAGGAAAAGGGCTGCACTTGAAGGTAAACAAAGTCGCTGCGTTTTGCTAAAGTGGAAAATTCCGGGGCTAAGCGAGCGGAAAAAAATCGACCGCGAGGAACAAATCGTGCGCGCACGAAAAGCCACTTTTCCGCGAATATATAGCGCTCGCGGTGTGGAGCGCTCGACGATTTCGTCGAGAGAGAGGGAGAGAGAAAGCTGAGTCCGCAGATCTATGCCTCGGAGCCGAAAGTTTCTAATTCAAGAAGCACAGAGTCGTCGTTATCGCACTGATCAGGATGTGTGCAGATTCGGCAATATAGGAAAGGCTAAATCGATACGGGGAGTTCCGCTGCCGCTGATTGATTCTAATGGATCGATCGGAAATGTGTTTGCGCTTGTGCCCGGATTTCTTCCACCGGCGCGGCAGTCGATCGGAGATCAAACGAACGTTCTCGTAGAGAAAAATCCAATCGGTTCCGCGGTAATCGTTTAATCTCGAAAAAAATATATATATGTGTACATATATATTCGTCCGCGCGTATCCTTGTACACAAAAAAACAATGGGATTCCACCCGAAAGCAATCAACGTCCCGAAAAAGTCTCTCTCTCTTTCTCTCTCTCTCTCGTTGGACGAAAATGATAACTGTCGGGGGCGGCGGCCTTCCCTCTCGTGATTTATGCAGAACGAATTGCTGGCACACTCGCAAACACAAGCTTATTATGAATTCAAACGTCATTATACCAGCGTCCCGCTCGCGCTTTTCTGCCTCTCTCTCGCTCGTGTTCAGCGAACGGTCAGTCTCTGGAAACTACAGGATTTTATATCCGGCCCATTGTGCACGTCGTGTACAAACTTTCCTGGCTTTATAGCGCCGGAATGGGGGATGGGGGGGGGGGGAGGTGCTCGAGTATTTAAGTCGCTTCCGCGGAAACGATATTTCTCGGCGTATTCAAATTTATGACCGCTGTTTACTGGTCGCGATTAAAACGTCGGCTCTCTCGCGTTATTTTCTTTTTTTATATTTCACGGGGAGGATGAGCGCAGAGCGTACACGCGCGTCCGCGGCGAGCGTCGATGTTTTATTTAATAAACGATAATCAGAAATCGCTTATCGTTATTATTATTGAACGCTGATACGAGATGCGGTTGGACGTGTATATCTGCCGTAATGACGGTACACGCAGATCACTATCTGTTTATACCTGACGTTTATCTATATTTACTGCGGCAACCTACGATCGAGTTGTTAACGAAAATTCTTGCAAACGAAAATTTTCAATCCCACGTCGTCGGGACGGACTGAAACACGTCGAGGCTTGATCCCTCGAAAACTAGGATTCTCCTCAAACTAACTGTATACCTCCCATTATACTCAGCTGTCACTGGGTCGTATTACTCGAATTAAACGATCACAATAGTCCGGAGGAGAGGGGGGAGGGGGTGGGGGGAGGGAAGCTCGAAATCGCTTCATCCCGTCCCGTCAGTTCATAGATAATACACATATGCCGGTTTGAAACGGCGACGTTTATGCAGCGAATGGATCGGGCAACGCAACGCGAGTAAACTTGCGCGCGCGAGAGAGAGAGAGAGACGGTATTTTCGTCGTTCTCTAGCTATAGCTCGCGGTTGGCGCCGCAGCAGTATCGAGGCTAACCGTAAATTTTCGATGATCGATGATCTCCGCCAGGCAAATAAACCGCTGACAGCGCGTTCGCCGCATCCCCCGACCACCCCTCCCCACCCCCCACATGTGTAGCAGTGGCCGATCACGAAGAAAATAAAGCGAACGCAGAGTCACACGCGCAGGTGCCAAAGCGCTTTGCCCAATTGAATCGTCGATCGGCGATAAATATTTCCCCCCTTCCCCTCCTCTTTTTTTACTGCGGGTCGCGCGATCGGCGCTCTATATGAAAAAGTACGCGCTTCAGCGGAAATGCGCGCGTGAGAGAGAAAGAGAGAGCGCTTCGCGACTCGGCGATAAAAATAATGCGATAAACACAATATGAATCGCTCGGAAATTCGAGCTGCGCGCTTGTATAATATAATACACAACGGGGGGGAATTCGGTCGAGCTCGCCAGCGCAGAGCTTCCAGCTACGAGCGACTTGCAAGTACGCAGCGGTTTATTGTCAATACTCCTCTGGATATATTTGGAATTGCTAAGTAACTTGTTGGTATTTCTAAAGCGCTGCTTAATTCGAAGCATGCGCTCGCGTTCATTAACATGCCGGAACTTCTCGCACCGCTACTTCGCTGCGTCTAGTTTCCTTGCAGCAGTTGCTCTCCGCAGCTCTCGGTACGATGGCTCTTGCGACGTACAATTGAATAACTTCGCGTCAAGAGCTGCGCTCTGGCAATTATTTTGACAGACTGCTGTTGCGCGGATTGAAAATTCGGGCCGTATAAGGTTTCTTCGGAGGTCAAGGGGAGTTGATTGACTTGAAACTTTTTTCAGTGCTTGCTGATCCGAAATTTGTTATGCATGGGTATTTCGTTGATGTAGCCGAAAGACTGACAGAAATAGTTTTTCTAAACTTGTCAAGGGCTTCGATTGGACAGAAATAAGTAGTTTATAAATTTTTTTTTTCGTTTGTTTCGAATGATATATATTCGAATTATAAAAAGCATATATGCCTCATCAAAGCCTCATCAAGCCCAGAAAAAAATTGAATTATCAGCACTACACCTTTGATTCGCTCAAAAGAGTACCGCGTGAGCGCACGAAAATTTCAAGTAAGCTGTACTACCCCTCAAACCAACTCCAGAATCATCGCACACACTCGCGGGAACAACGCGCTCCGCGAGAAGTCCATATGGAAAGTGCGGAAGTGAGGTGAGCAGCGCGACTACACGAGCAAGAGTGAACTCGAGGCAAGGGCGGAATTGTGTAAGAAACAGACTTGGCGCTTTATTAGCCCTCTTTCGAGTGCAAGCTCAACTCACTCTAATTCCGGTCACGTGCCGCGAGTAATTTTCCGTTTACCTCTCTCTCGCACTCGCTCTTACTTTAGGAGCTTCTCCCGCTCTCAGTCTCTCTCTCTCTCTCTCTCTCTCTCTTTCTCGCAGTATAAACGGAGGCGTTCCACAAGCAAGCCTTCGGGCACATCGATGGTCCGTCACGCGATAACAGCGCGGCTCTCTCTCTCTCCTTTCCGAAACGATCTCTGTATTCGCGACGGGACTTGGAACACTCAATAATGCGCTTTTTAAAATTTCCGTGACGACAATACCAAAGACACCCGCGTGAATGAGGGAGAGACAGAACAATATTTTGTTTCGGCTTTGCTTATAAAGTTAGCTTTTACGCGGTATAGCGATGGTATTGCGGTGTGCGCGCACAAATGAATATTATTCGTTTAATCCATTCGCGCGTGAGATTGGATCGCCGTCTTTTCAGCGGATTTTATTTCGGCGTTATTCCCGTGGAATTGGCTCGATTAATCGGGCTAATTTTCCGCTTATTCATTATTTCCTTTTAAAGTTATACCAGCAATACGCTGTACGCGAGGGGGATTGATTCGTCGAAATATCGATATAACGTTCGACGAAAGCCCGATTCTTTTTCGAGTATACGCAATAATTGTGCGGATGACGTGCATGAGTCAGCCGTCGGGGGATATTACCGCGATGCGCAGCTCCGGTAAAACCAATAGTACGCACTGCATTTTCGATATTAAAAAACGAAAGCACGCTGATAATTAAAGCTTTAACGAAAGCCGAACTATAATGAAATGCATAACGGGCGTTTCGCTGTCTCTGTGTACCAGTTTATCGATTATTTTTCAACGCCGTCATAACTGTATAGGAGGACAGCTGGAGCGTAGCATTATAAGCAAATGTGCCCAGATGTATGCTAGGATCTTTTGGTATGCAATATCGCGCAGATTATTATCAAATTATTGAGTTATAAAAAATTTTGAAATTTCGCTGCAAAATTTTTCTCAAAAGCGCAATCTAGAATACAATCTGTCCCTTATTTTTTAAAAGGGACGGTACCTTTTTAGGGTTAATGCAAAAATTTCCATGGTAATCGACGCCGAGATAGCGCAGTCACAATTTACGCTTAAACAAATATTCCCCGCTCTCAACATTCCTCAAATAAACATTCGTCATAAAGTCTCTCTCGCTCTCTTTTTCCCCGACGACACGTCTTCTCTCAACTGCCGCTACTCTCAGAAAAATAAAAAACGAGCATCGTCACGCAGCGTTAGCCACGGCGAAAAATTTGAAAGCGCCTCGGAAAGGTACTCCCTTTTTCACCTCTCGAATGAGTAATGAAGTTAATACTGGGAGTTGGCCGGGGGAGAAGAGGGCTTCCCCCACCCCCTCCCCGCCACCCTCCATCCGACCGCCGGGGCGATAAACTGCGAGGTCGTGTACCTATAAAGCGTCGGTCGCCACAGTAGTCCGTATCAGCGTCGGGCCAGGCGCGCCATCGTCGTCGCGATAACCCCACTTCCCCCCCCCCCCTCTGTGTGTATACGCGTCAGTCAAGCTGATCTTCCGACGCCCTTTTTTTTGTCCCGAGCTTGCATAGCGCTCCTCAACAGGCGTGTACTCGCGGCAAAACAGATGAGCGCGTACGCGCGGGCTTTAAGACGGGAGGCGGGGGGAGCTTTATTTTTGAATATGCAGTGTCCTCGGAGAGAGCTTGGCCTGTTCAGACGCAGATTAGTCACGTTCGCCTGCGTTCTGGGAATAGTCGAGCCTTTTCTCCTCGCTGTCGGCGCCGATGCGACGGTTTGGTTTCGAGGTCGTGGTTTTTTCTTACGAAACGTTCTAAAACTTTGGAAAGCACATCCTTTAACAGAGAACAAAGCGCTCGGAATTCGTCGAGTCGTAAAACAGTTTTCACCGTCTTTTTCAAGCAACAATTACACACTCGGCAATGGGGGGGGGGGGGGGAGGAAAAACCTTTGGTGTGCTCGTAGACCGCGAGCTTCGCCGATTATTGGGTCAGCGCCAGCTGAGCAAACACAGGGGCAAAAACCGATCTCCCGTCCACGGTTAAGAAAGACTAGGAAAAGCAAATTACATTTACTCCGCGGAGGAGCTCGACGACCTCGAGCATTACACGCCCCCTGCTCGGCTTCCAACCCTCTATAGCTCTGTCTTCTCCGCTCTGTCTTTCTCGTCTCCGAGAGATCGAGAGCGAGAGAGAGAGAGACGGAGAGAAAAAGAGACTGTAGGCCTCTCCGTGGAAAAGCCGACGACGGGGAGGACGGCCGGAGGTGTCGCTTTGTTTCCGCTTTGCTGCTCGAAAGCTCGCCGCCCGGAGCTGCAGTGCCGCGCCGCCGCTGTGTCGAGCGAGCAAAAGAGAGGAGGAACAGAAGCGGCGGAGAAAGAGAGATAAATAGAGAGCGATTGTCAAGAAGGATACAGCGTGTGACACTTTGCAGCTACGTAATGAATGTCGGGACGAGATGTGCGCGCTGCTCGTCTCTCTCTCTCAGACTTGTGATGAATGCCTCAATCAAAGCGCGCCACTGTCGCGACGCGCGTTCATCAAGCGAAAGAGAGCTTTATTCACCGCAGAAAGCGGCCGGAGACTATCGGTCGAGAGGCCGTTCCAAGGGCTGCGGTATATCGGACTGCGATAATATCTTCGCGCCGACGATTCCGTAATGCTCGGAGAGCAACAATTTTTTTAATAGCGCGGGCAAACGCACGAGTAGTCCTTACGCTAATGCGAAATTAAGCATGAAAGTTAAATTCTGCTGAAAGCTAGACGCGGCGCGGGCGTTAGTTACGAAACTCTTTTTTTTTCTTTAGTTACAAAAACCACGTGGGGCGAGAGAGAGAGATATATATATCTATAGAGCTCTCGACTACATGAAAGCGTGATTCATGTAATTTGAAAAGTTTAAAAAGCAGCCGCTGACTCGAGATTCGGATGACGTATTCAAAATTAAATACTCGAGCGGCGCGCGCGCGATGACGCCGACGAGCCAACTCGTGACAAAGAAAAATCTCCGCTGTGCTTTCTCCTCCTCGTGGCGGACCGAGCGAACGTATAACCGCGTTTACGCGTATATAGCCGTTAATAATCCCGTGTGGGGCTGACGACGAAACTTCGACCGCGCGAGAACGCATGTGGGCGGAAATCAAAATATTTTGTCCGCAGAGGAGAAGAGAGAGAGAGTGAGAACAATTACAATAAATGTTTTCCGAGAGCACAAAGGGGCGGCGCTCTTTGAAAATCCAGGCAGCGCGCGCCTCGCAGCTGCGCGCACGGATCCTGAATTCTCAAAGAGAAACTTGCCGAGCTGTCTCCTCCATACTTCATGACGGCTTTTCCACCCTCCCCTCCACCCCTCCCCCTCGTCTTTTCCGCCGTGGAAAATTTCATGTGTGCTTTCACTCGTCGCGCGCGCCGCGCCTTTAAAGTACGCGCGCTTCGTTTCGGAAAAGAGGCGCTGTATATCGCTCGATTTTCGGCTGTCGACGCGGCTTGGGAAATATACGCGTAATTGATACGGCGGGGGCTGCGCGCGTGTATTCCTTATACGCGTAAGTCGACGAGAGTCCGGCAATTGCGGAATTAATTTTTCTTCCTCGACTATCCGGTTTTCCCAACCGAGCGCGCGGTCTTTAAAGCTCGACGTCACACACACGCCGAGATTTCCATGTCAATGATTGTTACACAGTTGCCAAAGTGGATTCGAATCCCCGCGCCGTTTCCAACTTTATATGAAGCGGATTCCTGACAAATGCACTAGTTGCGCAGAAACATTATATGCAGAGTCAGGCGCGGAGCGCGACGCGGATACATTGTTGCAAATCAAATCAGCGTGTTATGGCAACATCTGAATTTGAAATTTCCATTCGCAGAGCTGAGAGACGCCCGCGTGTATATATACGTATACCAACCTGTACACGCATATACATATTTTCCATCAAAGTTTAAAACTAAGCCGCGGAGCAATGCAAATAACGCGAAAATTCACCGGAGCTTTCCGCGCGCGCTCGTCGCGGGGCTGACTAACGAATTCGCCGCGCTGACGTGCGCGGAAGCTTCCCGACGAATGCCAAGTCGTAAAGGTGTAGGTATAACCCCCCTCCCCACCCAACCCCCTCGTGCCAATGGCTCTAATAGAGTCTAGCCCGCGCCGAGGTAGACTAAGACGCGATTGAAGAGGCCGCGCGAGAAGCCGCGTGTGTACAATACCCGGGAAATCGTGCTTCGAGGCCGGAATCGCTAAATGCGTGCTCCGTCGTAATTACAGAGAGCCGACGGCACCTGAGGCGCAGCCAGCCAGACGCGCGCGGAAAGAGTGCTTCGGATAAATTCTCTTGGCTGCCTCTCTCTCTCTCTCTTTTTCTCTCCGCTAAATCACAAATGGCTTTGCGGCGCAATTACCGCGCAGCGCCGATATAAAACTAGCGGCGTCGGAGGGAGGTCGTTGCTCTCTCTTTCTCTTTCCCTTTCTCTCGCGGCGGACGCCGAGAGGCTGTAAAAAAGAGAGGGACGTAGGTGTATGTGTGTAGAGGGCTAAACGGAGATTCTAATCAGGATCGTAGTTGGCTTGGATTCGGAAGGTAATCACGAGGGGGTAGGGAGAGATGATTGCCGATTGTTTTGGAAACGACAAGATGGCTTTCAATGCGAGATCGAGCAATTGCCTGGGAGAGGCTGCTATGCCAGACACGTTTTCATATGCGTGCACTCGATGTGCATATGAATGGGACCGCGGCGCGGCGGGCTTTTCGGAGAGATACATACTTGCGTTTGTAAAGGTGTCGGGAGGATGGTGGGGGTAGTTCTCGAAGCTGTTGGGGGATTGATGAGCAGTATCGACGTTGCAGGAGTTTTTTTTCTCTTGACTCTGGAAATATTTAAAAAAATAACAATGCGTTGAAAGTTTCATTAGCCTATTATCAATGTAACTGCGATACTCGTAATATTAATCAGTGATACGGGTCAAACACGCGTCAGACCGTATCGCTCTACGACCAATGAATCCAAATCAAGATCCACTCAAAATTTCAATTTCGAAATTAGCTTAATTTATTGACTGAAGATTTATCAATGTAACTACAGTGGTTACGATATTAATCAGCGATACAGGTCAATTGTGTATCAGGCCGTTTTACACCGTAACTAATGCACCTTGATCAACAACTACTGATTTCAATTTTGAAATCAGTTTAGCTTAATATTGACTGATGATAAATCAATTTAACTGTAGTACTCGTGATATTATCAGTCATACATGTCAATTATGCGTCAGACCGTTTTATTTCGTAGCTAATAATGAAAACAATTTTCAAATCAGTTTAAATTATTGATCGAAGACATACCGACGTAACTACAGTACTCATATGATATTGCTAGTGATACAGGTGAATTGGGTGTCAGACTTCCATTACGAAGTCGGTTTAGAATTACAGAAAAATTCAGCTCCGGCGATATTCTTCAAGAGCTTTACGTCTCCGGAGGCTACGCGTTCAAGTAGCCTCGGCGTTTCGAACCGATTCAAAGAGAGCGAATGACTGGAATTAACGGTGCGCTAGTCTCGGTACCCCCCTGAAACGCGAGGCTTTTCTCCCCCCCCCCCTCCCCTCCCAACCCCCTCCAACCCCCAACCAAGGTGTCATTGTTCGCAAGCGCAGTAATCAAAAGCAATTTTCTTCGTTCGCGTGTAGCGCGAAACTTGGGCACTTATTACCCGACGAGAATGGAGACTAAGGAGAGCATCGACACTTATCGCTATTCATACCCTCGGAGGTCTAGGAAGGCTATAAAGCTGGAGGGCTTTTAAGCTGCTGCTGCTGTCTGAGCCACACAGCTTTGAGGACATTTTCGGCTGGCGAGATACGCGCTGGAATCTGCGAGGCCGATAAATCGCCTCCTGGATTATGACGATATGCATTAAGGAGTTCGCCGCGAGCGAGAGGAGGTCTCTTTTATGGCTCCTGGATAACGGTTTATTAGTGAAAGTTCACTGCTTCTTTTTACGCAAGACTTCATCGATAAGTACACAAACTCTTTACCTCCCATTCCTCCCCCCTCCCCCCCTACCTCCAGCTGTCCTCTATATACATGCCTGTATACTTTCGAATTAAAGCGAAAATACGGAACTGCCAAGTGCGCTGTGTATGCGCAGCAGTACGGAAAAGTCAGCCAACTTATATTCGCCATTCGCTGCGGGCACTGCATTCACCGGTGCGAGCATTTAAAGCGACATTTCGCTTACTTACAGTCGAAACGTGTTTCCAGAACGGCTTGCGCTTGATAGGTATAAGGGCATTTTTCTCCCCCCCCCCCCCCCGCCTCTGCTGATCGCGTATAGACGCAGCTTTCTCGATTGCCCTCCTCGAGAATGCCTTCGTTTTACAGTAAAGCAGCAGCAGCGGTGGCAGCACACCTGAGGAAATACAGGGGAGCGGCAGGTTTGCACTCGATATTCCTGGCTTACGGAGCATCTCGAGCCGTTCTATGGATTGCCGGGACAAAGAGGGGTTTGCGCTGGTTTGCGAGAACGCCGGACGGGAATAATTTTCGATCGGCGGCGGTGGCGCACTCACCTGGACCGAATGAATTCTTCCCCCTTTTTTTCTTCCTCTCTCTCTCTTTCTCCGCGAAGCTTTCTCCAAGAGCCCGAGCGCTGAATAAATTCTCGGCGGAAAGGAGGAGGTTTCCTCGAGGAAACACGTCTCGGGCCGCCGGAGAAATACGGAGTAAGCACTTTTTGAGAATCTGAGCTGGCTTTTTCGCGGAATTTCATTCTGTTTATGGCTGCCCACGGGATTTCCCTTTACATTCCGCCTCGCGATTCCGAATGAAAATTATTGCCCCGTTGATTTTGCATATCTTTTTTTATTGTCGCACTGTATAGCTCGCGCCTTGCTCGCGTCCATTTCGCGGTCATCGCGATCGCGCCTTCTTTCATTTCTCAACGTCGCAATTCCTCGGGGGGGCGGTACGAAAGCTGAAATTCAGCTGCGCGGCAGCGATCGAATCTTGCCGAGGCATCTTGCAATCGAGTTGGCGCAATTAGAGCGGCATAACGCGATTAAACTTTTTCTCTTGAGAAGCCTCGTGTGGGGTATATAATCTTGGCGCACTCTATATCCGCCCTTTGAGTCGCGTAAATGCAATTGCGCCGAGCTGCAGGTCGGAAAAAGAAGGAGGGAAAGAAAGGAGGAATGAAAATTCCATCGCTGAGAGGAGAGAGGATGCGAGAGCACGGGGGCAAAAGCACCGCCGCGCCGAGAGAGACTTTCTTTCTGATTGAAGCAAATACATGTCGCGCGTCTAATTCGACGCGGCTGCCTAAGGATGCGGAAGACAAACAATTATGAGGCAGCCTTTGAGGGAGCCGCTTTAATTCGACCGAGCGTGCCGGATTTATCAAGGGAAAAGACTCGTTTCCGGGCGCGGGCAAGACAAACTGCCAGCCGGAAGAGCCGACGAGAGGAGGGGTGGGGGGGGTGGAAGGAAAGGCTGAGGGATCGGCAAAGTCGCAAAGGAAGAGAGAGAGAGAGAGAGAGAGAGAGAGAGAGAGAGATACACCTGAACGAGCTTGGAGCAGCGCTAAACTTAAAAGTCCGTCTCGTTAAGCGAGGATTTTGTGGCGGTCCTTCGAGTAGTACTTTCGCTTCTGATGCCGTCTTCATCGGGACGATTTTGTTATTTCTCTGCGATTGCTTGAGGTCCGTAATTGCAGCGGTAGAGGTGATATTTGGAAATACTGTATTCCTTGAATTTTGATTGTATTACTTAAAATTGTATTGCAGCATAAACAGAATATTTAAAAAATCAGATATCATCAGTTTCGTTCGCGACATCTGCAGAATCTCATTCACTTTTCCGTGAGAACGTGAATAACAAGAGAAGCATCGAATAACACTCAAATTTTCTATAATTCAATTCTAAAGCCAGAAAAAACTTTTCCTACATCTTCTTATACCCAAACTATACAAGCCTATAAGCGCATTAAAAAAGAAAAGTTTATCCCCAATTTCGCGCTAAAATTACGTTTTCAACGCATCGACTTGGCGCTGCCGTATACAGGGCGCGATGTTCGCGCGATCTATTTTCATGATTCCGCGGGCGCCTCAACTCCCCGATACGGACTGTAATAACGAAGCCCACACGCGTTCACGACCCACATCAATGTCGCGCGCGCGCCAGTCTTCGAGGGATAGGTATATATATCCAAGCCCCATCGCCGCCAACAGCGCCGCCGCTGCTACCGACTCACGAAAGGCGAAAATATAACGTACACACGTAGCGCATCAGCTGCGGATCAGGATAGTGCATCGCTCGGCTACAGGAGATTCCCCGCCTTTTATGCGCCCCTCCTCCCACCCCCCCTCCCGACACGAGGCGAAGGTTGTTCAATGCTAAATTAGAAATTGATGGAGATTCACGACTCGAGAAAATATCCCGGCTCGCAGAGCGTGTGGCACGGCTGACGCTGAAATATAAATAATTTCCGTTGCGGGAAGCGTTTGCGGGAAGACGGAAAAAAAAATAGCGGATTAAAATCCATGGCGAATTCCCGCTTCTCTTGCGAGAGAGAAAGATCGGCTAATAATAAAATACACTCCGGTCAACAGTCGAGTCGATCGAAGGAGACAAAGGAGGGTGGCGAATGAAAAGCAGTTTATTATCGGCCGGCCGAGAAAGAGAGAGAGAGAGCTTCTACCGCGCTATTTATCGGCCGCGATTGCTTTTTATCGGGCCGGGCTGTAAATATACACTTCAACTTGCCGTTGAGTGCTTTCACTTATCGAGCTTGCGCCTCGAGTGCTTTCCCGCTCAATTGAGATTTTAATTTTAATAGGTCAAACAGTGCGATGCGTTTAAGTGCTGCTGCTGCTGCTGCTGCGCCTCGACGTAGTCGTCGTCGACACGAGAAGCTCTTTTTCGCCACGAGTTTCAGATGAGCTTTGAATTTGGCGACTCTCGCTCGTCGCGAGTCGCCTGGCGGATTCTTGCTTCGCCGCCGCGGCCGCCGTCGTCGTAAAAACGTAACGTTACGATACTTCCGAGTAGTGTAAGCGCGGTGGGCTCTCTCGCTCCGCTCGGGAATTGCGCGTAAAAGGCGAACTTGGGGAAAATGACGCGAAACTTTTCTGTTTTCTGTTTTTTTCTTGGGGGGGAAAAAAACCGTCCGGGAAAACTTTCGGGGTCGGTTTTACGAGGATTACATCTTTTTTTTCGGTTTTTTTTTGCGAGGATATTGAATATAATTGTCGAAAACAATAAGTTCGAGTTATACACCGTTTGCTTGGCGCGCACATAACTCATCGGGAATTGCCGCGATTAAAGTTTACAAAAGTTGAAAATTCAGCGTTATTTTAAATCCGAGCGCGCGCGCGCGCAAAGTTTGATAAATTACGGGCCGCGGGCGAATAGGGTACAAGCTTTATTACAGATTTTCTCCAAAATTCATTTAGTTCATAAATATTCAGGGGGAGAGAGAGCAGAGAGAGAGAGAGCACGCCGAGCGTTTTCAAAAATTTTCACTTGTTTCAGCTCTAAATATATGCGCGGCTTGACCTACATCCATCACATTTACAGTCCTCCTCCTCTCCCGCATTAAAAAGCACTCGCAAACTGATACTCAGACAATTTAAAATCTCAGCTGGTTAACGCGCGCTATTCAAACCGACGAGCATGTGCCTCTCTCTCCACGGCCGTCGCGCAAACAGGTGCAGCGACAAATGAAAAAAGAAAGCCGAGCAATCTCGCGTTGCATACAGCGTATGCACGTGTATGCGAAGAGGCATTTATCTTATTGAAATGCAGGGCGGATGAATAAATGTCATTGACGGTACTCGCATAGCCGCACACACGCACGAGTGTAACGTCCTCGCGAGAGGCCGCGAATAGAACCGTCTTTCTGCTCTCTCTCTCGTCTCGGGAGGGGTGTGAATGATGCATCAGGGCACACGCCCGACGTCGCGTTCGAGCCGATGCAAAGCACGTACGCGGCGCAGCCGTTGAAATCGTCTCTCTCTCTCTCTCGCTCTCTCTTCCTGCCGCCGCTTTCTCTCAAAATCCAATGGGGCTAGGCACGCAATTGATTTTTTCATTCGGGAGTCGTTGCAGGGGGTGGAAGGGGGAGGGGGATGGAACTGGTGACGCGGAGGTGTTACACTTTGCGGACGCGAAAATTTTAATTGACGCACATACGGGGGGGGGGGATAACGAGCCCCTCGCGGGATTTTAATTTCGCGGGCTTTGAAAGGATTTTGAAAGGGGGCCGCGAGTTCGCTGGCGGTTGGATCTCGTGCGGCGACGATGAATAGATTTTTGGAGAGCCGCCGACGGTTGTTACACACACACTGCACTGCGCGGTTGGATTGAAATTTCAGAATCGAAGTCAGAATGGACGCATTGTAAAGAGTTTCGCGAGCTCGTTCTCCGAAACAGAGGGGGGGGGGGGGGGGAGGGGATGGAATCGTTCGGCTTCGTTAAAAAGTTAACGCCTACGTTTTGCAAGGTTAACGAACGTTTTTGCGGGTATGCACGAAGTGGGCGACGAAAGGGCTCAGGTTTGAATTGTACTTTATCGTTGAAGAAATTCCATAGTTTTGTACTTTCGTTACAAAGGCTAACAAATATTTTAATTATAGCTATTGCTTCGCAGTCTTTCAACGATCGCCGCAGTGTCAATCGAAACTCCCAGAACCAAACCATCGATATACCGCCGTTTACCCATGAATTGTAAATTTCAATTGTACAAGCTCTAATTCGCTGGCCCAACGTCTCCCGGCATTCAATCAGCGTAACAATACGTCAAATACAATAGTTTTCGTCAAATACAACAACCCCATCCTCCCTTGCACACCACAGCTTATCAAACGTCACTGCAACACTTGCTCCCCACGACGAGATCCTCGTCAATCAATAAAGTAAATCGTCAAGCCGCCATCTCGCTGTATCGCCGAAGAAATCTAACAAGCCCGTGTCTCGTGTTCGTTGCAGGACAGCCGATACGAGACGGAGAGCGAGAGAGAGAGAGAGAGAGAGAGCCGATGAGTAGGAGGCGCAGAGAGCAGCAGCAGCAGCACGATGGCAAGGCATCAGGAGGGTCGCGGCCGTCGAATCGATTTGGGATGAGGTGCCGATCGCCGAGGAGGGTCGACCTCGCCGCCTAATGGCCGTTAACATGCTGGCCGCCCACGGCTGCTATCGCGGTATCCTCGCCCTCGCCCTCCTGTCCACGAGCTTGCGAGCACTGGATCTAGGTGAGTTTTATCACTTCTTCCGCGGAGTTTACACTGTTTTAGATCTATATGTATATGTTTATGGAGGCGCGCATCTCTGCTGATGGGCTTAGCTCGGGGTGTTTCTCGATTGACCGACGCACACACGGCTCGTGTAACCTCGGGCACGGGTCGTTCAACTCGAAAGGATAATAATTGTCGGGCGTAGAGTCGTGCGTGCGTTGCTACGGCTCGTTATATTGGGGTAATTTTCATTTGGGTCTCGATGGAGATACTCTACGCTTGGAGGTAATTTCACTCTACTCGTGGCGAGTAGAAGTGTTGGTTGTATAGTCTGCGAAAACGTGGATAATGCAGAAACTTTTCGTCCGCAGCTGAAATACTGTAATGGAAACAAATACTCGCGCGCGCGATGGGCGTTAATTTATTAAAGAAAATTTTTTTCTTGCCAAGAGCTTACAAAGCATTAAAACAATAATTTATTCGTGGAGAATTAGCGCGGATTACGGCGCTTACAGGTTTAATGAAAACTTTATTTGAATTCCCGCGTCTGACCGACAATACACCCGCGCGCGCTCTCGCCGCCGCCGCCGCGCCACTTGGAATATTTGCTTTGCATTATATTTCGCTGCAGCGGCGGTCGCCACTTGATTTTAGTACACCTACCCCCGCGCACACGGCCCTCTGTACGGGACACTTGAGCCACTCGGCTGAACGACTAAATTTATTGTGAATTTCTCGGCGCAGTGTAATAACACTACATTTTACCGACCTCGTTGGAATATATCCTTTAATTTCCATTGATTTATGAAACAATCCTTATCGCCTTCATTAATGCAGTCCACACGTGTTCTCTCGCGGGTCGCTTGGATTTCATTGCGCCGGCGACTCCCGCGCTCTCGCGGATTTACGCGAGAGAATCTTCGCGAAGCAACGAACGTTGTACGTCGGCTAAATTCGCGTCTGCAGTGTGTATATTTACGATACTCCCGTGTATATGTCTAAATACCCCGGGTATATATCGTAAACGGTCAACACGCGAGCTAAGCCGAGAAAATAGAAAAGGAGAGCAGGAGGGGTGGAGAGAAGCGAGGGGAGAAGGGGAACTGTATTGATTTAACCTATTGACGTTTCATCGCTGTATTTGCGCTCGGCGAACGCGGCGCGCGCCTGATATCTGTTTCGCTTAGTAGGAGCAGTCTGCAATCATCGGGATACTCGCTTCGCGTATATATCTATCTTTCTAGGCATATAACCTCCGGGCATGCAGCAACGCTACCATCAACTCGATATACTTCGCTGTCCTCCAAGTTATACCGAAGCGTAGGGTAGAGAGGCGGCGCTTTTCTCTTATCGAAACCTGCAACGTCAATATCTGTATACTGCGGCTCCCTCCTCGGCTTCTTTTATTTTCACGTCTCGCGCGAGGCTGCCTACGCAAACCGCAGCTACTCTCACTCTATCCGTCTCTTTACTCCGTTATTCATTTACGAGCAATGTTTTTCTTCGTTTACTATAGGCAAGAAGTTTTTTGAAAAATATTATTCAATACTATTTGCCACCTCACTCTCACTCTCTCTCTCTCTCTCTCACTGTCGCAGAATGGAAATTTAAACGCAGCTGAATTTCCGCACGATTCCTCCGAGCTGGCCAAAATTATTTTCATATCCATTCCACAACGCCCGAGCATCCGTCCGCATTCCTCAGCCTCGACACTAGTATAAGAGCTTCTCGTCTCGTCTCTCTCTCTCTCTCTCTCAGAAAGGTCGTCGTCGTCGTCGTGTGCGACTCTCTCGCTTTGCGTCTATACCTGCGCCGCCGGAAACTCCCGGAGCCGCCGCCGCCGTCGTCGTCCCCGCGAGAGTTCGGCGCTGCTAGAGAGAAAGAGAAGGGGAGAGAGAGAGAGAGACATTGTGCCCTCCTCGGGCGAGGCGCAAATGAAATGTCAACCGCACGTTGAATTAACAATACTATCTAATGGTTGCTCAAAACCAGACGAGACGATGCATTGTGCGCGCCGCGTCGGAGAGCGCAAGAGAGCTTTGCCAAAGATCCCATATACAGTCGCAGCATCGCTACGTTTATCGTCGGACACACCGCACCTTCTCTCGCCTCTTTTTCCGCCTGCGTTTATTCCGGAGGGAGAGCGAGTTTGATCTGGCCGCTTTGTGTCCGATCTGCCGCTCGAAATGCATTCAATTTTCGAGGGAATTTCGTGGGGAATACACGCGTACACTCTCGGAACGATGAAGCCGAGTTTTGATATTAAATGAGCTTGCGGTACTGCTTCACGCTCCGAAGATATAATGGCTTTGGCACTTGATGAATCTTTCTTTGAGACTCGCAGTGTGCAGGTTAGTGTATCGGACACGCGATTGCGCGCGAATCATAAATTCCATATGTTATTTCGCGTATGAAACTGTTCCAGTTGGCGCCGCGCTGGAAAGAAAGCTTCTCTTATCCTTTTTGAATCAATATTGTGATAAATTTAAAATGAGCATTTTTCCAGTTAACGCGCAAAAATATACGCTTTCTTTTTTCTCGAAAGAAACTCCTTTTTACGAGAAACCTTAATTAAATTTCGCTCTCTCTCCCTCTCTCTCTCGCCAATTAAAATTCGTATTTAAATTTCGTTGGCATATTTTGAGCTTAATGAGCTTCTTCACAATTATAAAATCGTAGGAATTCTAGTCAGCGACGATAAGGTAAAATCCCATGCGATTATGCGCTGGAAACAAGCAGCTAATTAAATTGGCCTACTTCTCCGAATTAATCAGTTGTCTCCGACATAAATGAATTACGCAGTTATCTTCCGGCGAAAGACTATGGGATCCGTTGCTAAACTAAATATTCCTAGAAAAAACCCGTTTTCTTTTGATACACGAAGTAACGCACTATTCAGGATTAAGGATTTATTTTTAGTTTTACGCAATTACTTACAAGTAAAAATACATTATTTTCTCAGCGTAAAAGGACGTGTTAATTATCAACTCTCCGGGAAGTCGAGTGTCACACTCGGCAAGCTCGAGTTCGATGAAAATCAGCACGAATCAGTCGTAAAAAATACGTCGCGCCGTATTACACAAGCTCAACCCGCTGCAAATCGGCCGCATAAGTCAGCGACATTTCGGCTTCGGAGTTTCTCTGACTAATGTCGGGCTGTACGGTACGACTTGGTAAGCAAAGGTATTGCACGAGAGAACGCGAGAGTCAGTTGTAGGGGAGAACTTGCGAAAGGATAATTCCAGCTCCGGATACCCCTCTCGGCAGGCGCGCGAGCTCGCTCGTCGGGGGCTACGTATGAATTTTTGCGGGGTTGCGAGCGAATGTTGTTTGCCGTTATACACAGGATGCGTAATAGTCAAGTCCGAAAAGCTGACTAATCCAACATCCGGTGCATTCTGCAGTTTTGAAACTTTCCGGCGACCATAACCGGCGGGGAGTAGAAAGGGGGGGGGGGGTGGCCCACAGCTTAACTGCAACGCCGCTATACGCTGCAATTTATCCTAAGCTTTAGACACTAGCCGCGGCAAAGCACAGCTAGGGGGGCTGCAGCGAGCAAAATGTATATATGCGCGTTGACGCTTTCATCCGCAAGCCCCTCCCGGCGACGTGGCTCATATTAGACTAGGCTTTTGCTTTTAAAAGCCAATTCCGGGCTTTTCCCCGAGTTATTCCCCGTTATATTCATTTCGATCGCGAGAGAGAAAGAGAGAGAGAGAGAGAGAGAGAGAGAGAGAGAGAGAGAGAGAGAGGAAGAGCTTGGAATTTTTTCACGCCGCATAATTCGACGAGAGGTCAAGTTGACTCTCTCTCTCTCTCTCTCTCTCTCTAGTTAAGCCCGAAGGTATTCGCTGGGATCGAGGAAAGGCTAAGGATGAGAAAAAAAGCGAGCGAAATCTATCTGAATGCAATTAGATTGAAAGGCTTGAAACTTTCCTAATCTGAGTTTCGAAGCAGCAGCAGCAGCAGCAGGCGGCTGCGGGGAGAGCGAGTTTTCTAACTGAAGCCGTACGTTAATTGTTGTAGGACAATGCACGACGGGTCTGGGCATGCAGAGCGGCGAAATACCGGACGAGGATATCACTGCGAGCTCGTTCTACGATCCCAGCCTCGGACCGAAGCACGCCAGGTACGTTAAAAGATCTCTCTCTCATGGCACACGTATATATGTATAATACTACCAGCTTCGAGCGACCACAGACGCGAGTAACAATGAAATCGGCGGAATACTATATCTAAGAAGGCGAGGGTTGGGGGGGGGGGGATTGCTTATGCGCATGTCGTGCATATGCATACGCGAAATTCGCGGTGATGTATGGGAATGGGGACCTAATGCCTCGTTGAATATGTATCGGCTAGAAATACTACCGCCTCGATAAGTTCGAGTCCTTTAGCGGTGGAGACGTGGAAAGGCGATGTGGAGAGGGGGTGGGAAGAGAGAGAAAGAGTGAGAGAGAGAATCGAGGTCCATACTCAACGTGTATACGCTCTTTTGAACTCGAGTCTTTTTGCGCTCGAATGCCTTTATGGTTCATCTTTTTGCGTGTGCGGTGTTCTCTCTCTCTTTCTCCCTCTTTATTTTTTTTTTACAGAAGGACGGGAGGGGATTCATAAATTTTTTACGATAGCTATACGTAGGTGTGTGTGTGTGCGCGCGCGTGTATATACGTGGGAGTGGAATCCAAAGGCTTGCGAAGGAGTTTTTAACAAAAGATTTTCCTTTCATCCTTTAGTTTTGCGCCGGGGAATTCTTTTGTGCGAAGGAGGTGATCGAAAAACTGCTATATACCGGACACCCTATATCCACAAATATTCGACAGAAATTTTCATGCGTACTAAAGTTTTTTGTGTCAGCTGGCCTCTCGCGAAATAGCTGGAATCGCCACCTGCCCGCTTATACGTGAACGAATTTGCCGGCGAAATTTTTGTTTCGCCTGTCCCAAGGAATTCCCCGTGTATACGTTCGATTCATCCTTTGCAAAACAGTGAAAAATCGAAATTCCTCGAGAAAAGCCGCGCGCGCGTCTACGCGAAGGCAACCTCGAGCTTTCGAGCTCACAGAAGGATTAATAATCCGAGTCTGCGCTTCGGATGCACGTATACAGCTCGCTCTCTCTCTCTCTCTCTCTCTCTCTCTGCTTTTCGCGGCAGTGGTGGCGTGAGAAGCGCGTGAGGCTTGCGCCTACAAATTGCCTCCGATTTCCGCGTAAATTCCAGCGGTGCTTGCCTCGGCATAATACCTGTATTATAGAGAGACCCCCCCCCGCCCCTTTAGCCTTATAGCGCGGGTTTCGGGGTCTTACGCGGACTATAAATCTGTATTAGGGCGAGCGTCTCTCGAGCGGCGAAAATTTCGCCATCATTTTTTTCTCTCCCTCTCTCCCTCTCTCTCTTTCGTGTACTTTCGACAATTTCGCTGATCGCTGCTCGCACAGTTTCTGCAAACGCGTCGACTTTAAAAATTTAGCGGAGCAGAGCCGGGGGGGGCGTATAACTGAAACAAAATGATGCATGATGAGCCTTGGGAGAGAGAGAGAGAGAGAGAGAGAGAGAGAGAGAGAGAGAGAGAGAGAGAGGAAGAGGGGATGGAGAATTATGTTTATGCGGCAAAAAAGTGTGAAATATGCCCGCGGCGCTAATAATTTATCATATATAGCGTTGGGAGGCAATTACGCGGCATAATTACACGCTGTAAAGAACGTCGTAATTATTAATGCCTTTTCCACCTGCAAACCCTCGTAATGACGGTGAAATGTCTCAAGGGTTGGCGCGCTTTAGATTGTGGAAAATAAAATCGGCCGAAGAGCTGTATAACGGTCTCACGTATATATAACCGCTGGGAAATTTTTAAAAATTGCTCGAAAGAGTGGAATAACAGTTCTGGACTCTGAAGTATAACGACACGCATAGCTCTGTGTCAGGCTGTAATAATCATTTCTCATCGATACGCATCTCCCTCACCTCCCGTGAATTCACGTTCGAAACGTCGTGCAGCACCGCGAAAAAAAGCCCGAGATAAACAAACTGAATCTCTTTTGAGACGGTTTCTCTCACGCTTTTGTACTACAGTAGTGTATCCTCCGACAAAGGTAGAGATGATCATGTGACTCTCGGGCCTACGACCTCTCCCCCTACCCCCAGCCCCCGAAATCGATAAAAGGAGCTGGCGAGCTCCTCCGGTCGTCCTCTACACACACGTACACACGTAGACGTGCAGGACAGAGTTAAAGCCCCGTCGTCGCGCGTATCTTTCTCCGCGGCCAGCGGAGGAGAAACTTTTTCGGCGTGCACGTGTGTGTATAGGCGTATTATACGGCCGGCGGGGTAGCCCATTCGTATATCGCTTTGCTCGCTCGCAAAGAGGCGCCGCTGCGCACTGCAGCCACGGGACACATTGGGTAACTCGGACACAAAGCGCCCGCGAGACGGAGAAAGGATAAAGAGGCGGCGCGGGGGATGAAAAAGGCGACGCGGGCGCGCAAGCGAAGTGTACGCAAGGGGGGGAGGGTAAAGTTGGACTGCAGCGCCGAGCGAGAAAGAGTCAAAGGCGCTCGCGGAGAGATAGAGGGTAGTGCACTGCGCAGTTCTCGGCGTAATGCGTGCGATGACGCGTTCGCCGAGCCGTTTGAAAAGTATATTAAAGCCTTGGGTGGTGGGTTGCGTTTGTATCGTAAGTGCGCGAGGCACTTCAGCGTCGTTATACGCTGCACCCACAGACGCAGCGCAGCGCGACGCGACGGCGAAATTTCCCGTTTCAGCTTCAATTTTAATCTCGTGCACTGCGCGCAAAGCTAATGCGAGAGAGAGAAAGAGACGAGTATAAGAGATAAAGCCCGAAGGGAGAACGAGAGAGGGAATGAAGAGACGCGAGGATAGAGCTGGACGACAGTCGTACAAACGAGAGAGCCAGCACAGGGCGCAGAGCGAGTAAACGTATCACGCTCGCGATACTTTTACACGATTCTTCAGTCCTCTGGACTCTCTTTCTCTCTCTCTCGACGTGTACGAAAGCGAGAGAGCGAGAGAGAGAGAGAGAGAGAGACAGAGAAAAAGAGAAATGGAAGAACGAGCTCGTGCGCAGCCCGCAGCCGTAGGCGTCGCCGCACCTACGCTTCGCGTATTATAGTTCAAAAACGTGCAGCGGACGACGCGTCACACCGGCTTCTCTTCACCGTCTCTCCACACCGCGTACACGTATACGTGTGTATGCGTAACACCCCCCACGAAAATCCAGTAATTCCTCTTTTCGAGGCTTTGCCTTCTCTTTACCTGCCTCTTATTTTCCACGCTCCGAGTATTAGACTTTTTTTTCTCTCTCTCTTGTCGGGCCACACGCGACACGAGAGACTCTGCGGCTTATCCGTACAGCGCAACGCTACGGGCGATCGACACGGAATTGGTAATGCGACGGTTTCGGCTATACACACCTGCCCTCCCTCCTCCTCCTCCAAGTATGACGGATCGCCGGAGAAAATGAGGTGTACCCGCGACGGCAGATCGAATTGATTACAGCGCATTATCTCATCTCTCGATTTCATCGATCCGTCGCGTCGCTCCAATTTAAAGGAGCCAGTAGCTCTCGATGCATCTCTCTCCGTCTCTATCAATCTCCCCCTCTCCCCTCAACCTTCCAGTGTATACACAGGCAGACACCCGCGCGAGCATTAATACATTTTTTTCGTCACGACGACGACGACGGAGCCGCTCGCACGCGGAGCGTCTCTCGTCGCCGCGGGTGTCGCGCTCATTTAGCCCTGGCGTTTACCTTGGCGGCGCCCGAGCCGATGCGACGCGCGTGTGTCGCGGCCCGCTGCTGCCGCTGTGCGACCGAGTGATTTATGAGCAGCGGCGGCAGCGGGCTCGTATCACGAGCGCAAATAACGCGCGACACGCTCCGGCCGGAATCGAAGATTCATCATATCGCGGCCCCGGGAGCGTCCGGGAGCTTTCGAGCTTCTTCCCTCGAACTGTCGAGGCCCGCGCCGCCTAACTTTACGCCCTGCTGAAGCGATTGTTGCTTTTCCGACGGTGGCGCGCGCAGCCGCCGGATCATTAATTCTCCGAGGTCCCTGCGCTTGATTAGCCCGACGTCGCTCTGTTCTTTCGTGTGGGGATCGCGAGGCTGGATACCTGTGGCGGAGCGACGTCTGACCTAAACCGGATGGGACTACTTGATGTGGGGGACAAGGCGGTTTTAACGCGTGGAGTAATGGCGAAGGTTTTTGGATGAGGTGTTTATAAATATTTGATGGTGAGAGAGAGAGAGTCACATTTCTTTTAGACCTAGTAAACATTCGTATTGATCGATGATTTTTTTCGCTGTCCGTAGTATTTAAGATAAATGTTTGCGTTTTTTAAACAATCTTTTCGTAATTCAAATGAAAAATCTTCGTACGATAAGAAATAGTATTTATACAAACATTTTTAAAAACGTCCCAACTCTTTAACCCCCTTTATCCATCTTAAATCGTATGACCGCAGTGAAAAATCATCGATGAGGGTACTACACTTGCCAAAGGTGTCAATAACGACTTCAACAATACCATCCCATTTATCAACAATTACTTTGCAATTTAGATGATTACGAGTCGAAATTAGTTCGCCCTCTCAACGTAATCCGTTCAAAGCTTTCCAGTACAATCGCGCGGCTCGCATCGAACAATTCGCGAATCGAGGCCGCAGCGCACAGGCAGCTCAGCTGCGCGCATCGACTTATCGAGCTTTCGAGGTGTAAAGCAACGATTATTATTACGCGTTACGCGAGCCGCGAAAAGCGCAATCAGCTCGTCGAGCTTCTGCCGGGGAAGCTCTCGATGCCGAGAGAATAGAGCCATACATCCCGTAGATAACCCTCTATAACTATGTATGTATGTATGTACGGGCGGGCGGGAGGAGAAGAAAAAAAAGAAATGAAATTCTTCGGATAACATACAACCTGCATTACGCTCCTCCTGAAAAAAAGACGTGTTTCCGAGACTCGTCGTCTAGCAGTTCCAGCTCAATTTACACAAGACGAGCCGGAGATTTACCCCCTCCCCCCACCCACTCTCTCCCTCGCGGCAGAAACTTAGCTCGGCAGTTCCCTTTATGCAATGATATTGCGAGTGTGTGTACGTGCGCGCATGCGTTATCGCGCTCGCATAAAGCTGCTCCCACATACTCTCTGTCTCTCTCTCTCTCTCTCTTTCTCGTGCCCTTTTTGGTTGCGCATAAAAAGGGCACATAAATTGGAAGAGGCATTACCACGCTCGTTTCTCTCTCTCGCCGCTGCTACTGCCACTTTTTTGCATGACGCTCTGCGGCTTATACATATATACATGGGAAAGGGCGGGGTGGGGTGGGGGGACGAGGAGACCGCGTGTGTTTTTCAACTGAAAAATGCGAGCTTGCTTTTTCATCACTTTCCCGCGGCAATAAGTTTGACGAGAGGAGCTTTCCGACCTCCCTCCAAGACTTTCTCCCGCATTACGGGATAATCTGACCTTTCGATCCCGCGACTGACCGTCGACCCCACGTACACTACCAAAAAAACAAAAACAAAATCAAAAAAAGAAAAAGCCGAAATTTGTACGGCCACGGCTCGGCCGAATAAAATTTTAATAAAACACGAGACTATCGCGAGCAACATTCCGAGCAAAGCGTTTATTATCCCCCCTGAAAATAAAAGGAAGCGAGCAGCGCGCCCGCATATAATTTGACAAAGCACACAGCAGCGGCAGCGGTAGCAGCAGGAGCGGCACAGCAGCAGCGAGATCAGCGCGATAAGCCCCGAGCGGCCTCGTTCCATGCAAAACAACCGAATCAAAATTCTAAACGTCAGCTTTTTAGCGCGCGTGAAACTGTTCGCGCGGGAGCGCGTTTTTACCAGCTGTATCTTGCTCTCCCTCTCTCTCTCTCTCTCTCTCTCTCTCTCTCTCACTTCCCGCCGAAAAAAATGCACGAGTAAAAGCAAGAAGAGCAAGCAGAAGATAAGCGCGTGAGCGCGTCGAGAGAAAGACTCTGTGTGTGTGTGTGTGTGTGGGGATGGGTGTCGCGTACGGTATGGCAGTAGCGGCGGCGGCTATCTCTGCCGCGAGCACAAAGGTGAAAAGTAGGTCACGCGTTTTGCGTGGAAAAAAGCCGTTGGCCCCGTATTTCGTGGCCGACGGCGGCCGAGGGAGAGAGAGAGAGAGAGAGGTAGCTCTGAGCTTTATGAAAAATAAGAATTTGATAAAAATACAGTGAGGCGCGAGCTTTTATCCGGGCCGTTGTGTGCGTCCTCCGGTTCCTCTGTCTCTCTCTCTCTCTTTCTCTCGGCTGAATGTTTTATTTTATTTCTTCGTTATTGCGCACAATGGAGGCGCGGCGGAGGCGGCGGTACCGCGAGCCAAGCTCTCTTCTACGGCGTATGAGTCGGTAATTTGATATCGGAGAAGTTTCGTTGCCGATGTGCGTGCGCATCGATCTATTGTTCTTTCTTTCCTTTTATTCGTTCCGGAAAATTCTACGGTTCATTCGGGTTTATTAGAACAATTGATAAAAGGCAGTGCGCGTAAGTGCGTCTCTCGGCTAAAAGTATCGCGTGTCACGGAAGCTGAATTACGCGCAGGGAGATTATTTTGCGAAGAAGCGTGGCGGAACGTCAAAATAATTATCTCGGTAGCATTATAAAAAGAACACACACATGCACACACAGAGACTCGCTGCGCGAAAACTCCACAAAAATTAAACGTATGCAAATATACGTTTACAGCGAATCTCGCTCCCTGCCCCGTACCCCGCGAGTTGTTCGAAAAAGTCCGGGAGAGAAAGCGGCAGAGAGAGAGACTCCCTTTTGCCATACCTTGAAATCCGAACAGCGAACAAAACATCCGCAACGAACGGTTAAAAGAGCCGTCCGAAATCTCGCTGGAAATTCGCGTGTCAGTGGAGAGAGAGAGAGAGAGAGGGGGGGGGGCAGGGAAAAGGGGTGGAAAAAAAGCACACACCCACACGCGCCGCAGCGGCACATCCTCGATTCCGCGTCAGCGGACTGAGAAAAAAAGCCGGCCTCGCGGGCGCTACACACTGCACGGTTTTCCAAACTTCCAAATCCCCCGGACTTGTAAGCCTCGCGAAAAACATTTCTTTCCGCTCTCGATTTTTTTTTTATTCCGCACCGCGATGTTATTGGGAGAGCGAGAGAGAGAGAGAGAGAGAGAGAGAGAGAGGACGGTTTATGTACAGAGCAGAGAGCGAGAGCGTAGAGGGCCTGGCCAGATAACGAAAATCGATTTCATTCACTTCCGCGTCGGCTCGTATCGCCGAGCGAAGCGTGTGAACGCGTTGCCAGTCGATTTCACTCGCTATGGCCGCCCTGCGCTTTCTCTCTCTCTCTCTCTCTCTCTCTCGCTGCTCTCGGGCACGATTCCACCGATAGATAGACGTATATATACACCGCGGGACGCCGGGAGCTGGGAACAGACGATGCAGGTGCAGTCGATATACCCCGGACATCCCCCGCCGCGATGCCATCGCGTTTCTCTGTGTTCTCCGCGCTGTCGAGAGTATGTGGGGTGGGAGGGATTTATCATGACTGTAAGGGGACACGCGGCATGTGTGACGTTTCGGCTTCTTCGTCGCGGAAGAGACGGTTGCATCGCTGCGCGCAAGCTTTGTATTAATCGAGGTAATGTACTCGTCTTTCGCTCCCGAGCTCCGTACACATCTACAAGTGCTTCGAGCTTTCGAGTATTTCCATCGGCAAAAGCTCTCTCTCTCTCTCTCTCTCTCTCTCTCTTCTTTATCCAAGAGGGAGAGACGCCCATTTGCCGATTGCCAGCGAAAAGGACGCAGTTTTTTCTCCGCGCCCGGGAAAGAAGAGCGGAAAACTTGAAAGAGAAGCGGAAAGGCACACGCTGCGTCGCGAGCGCAGCTCGAGATATTCCTCGCGGACAAAAGTAATGAGAGCGAGAGGGCGAAGGAGGATCCGGGGGAGAAGAAATCAGGCGGCGCTGATGGATGACTTGGCTCAGTCGGTCAAAGGCGGAACCGAGCGCACTCTTCCTATTGACCGATTTGCGAGAGGAGTGGAAATCGAGAAGCTCATAGTGAGAGAGAGGCAAAGCGGCTCCTATGCGGCTATGAGAGCCAGACGTCACGAACGTTATAATATCGTCGAGCGCGCACCACCCGCCGAACAGGCGAGAGACAGAGAGAGAGAGAGAGGGAGACTTTCTTTCGCGGGCGATGAGGTGCTTCTGAATTTTTCTCTCTCTCTCTCTCTCTCTCTCGATGGCTCCAATCGGAAAAGTAATAGTCCGGGAGCTTGTTTGTGGAAGATAAAAACGAGGTATAAGGCGAGTGCGGTCTCTTCGGGGGGGGGGGGGATTTTAATACTGCCTTCGAGGATGGCCGACGATTCGTTGTTTCGCTCGGAATAGATACTTGGTTGAAACAAGAGGTATTTCAGAATTTCTTCCGTAACGCGCTTGACAATCGCTCCTCGGGTGTTCCTCAGAACGATTGAAAAATAAATTTTAACGATTTCCGAAAGCTCATACTCATACAATTACGATTTCACGAGATATCTCGCGGATTCGCGGAAATTAGAATATTCGCAACTTTTTTTCTCTCTCTCTCTCTCTCGCTTGCGCTCCAAGGCTCCGTCAAAAACTTTAACCGAGTCCCCCCTCTTCTCTCTCTCTTTTTTTTAAGTATAACGTAATATCCTCCCCAATTCGCCAAAGTTTCCGACTTTTCCGTCGGACCAATCACTTCTCTCCACAATCCAGCAGCCACCTCTCCTCGCCGAGTATATCGTAAAATTAGTCTTTGAAAACTTGGCGGGGAGGGAGGAGGGATGAGAATCTGCGAAAAATACGACGAGCCGGATATCCAGGGGCGGAAAAAGTCGCGCGTGAAAAGCCCTTGACAAAGGGGTGGGCGACGCGCTGGCTCGGCGTCCGCCGACTGGACAGAAGAAGCACGACGTCTCTCTATCTACCCTCATAGAGGCGAAAATGGAGAGGGAGAGAGAGTCAGCGCGAACATTTTCACGGATCATTTGTCTGATGGCATATTCGCCGGGACTGCATTACAGGCATATTCGATATAACACACCGTCCCTCTAGCCTCCCTTTCCCGAGAGATTGTCGCTTATATCCATTCCGTTATCTACTCGTAAATGTTCTTCTCTCCGTCTCTCTCTCTCTCTCTCTCTCTTTCTCTCTATTTCGCGGCTGTCCCTATATCTGTCCCTTCTCGCGTTCCCGCGCGGAAGTGGATGACATTTTTGTCGAGCGCAAGAGAGAAAGAGAGAGAGAGAGAGAGGAGAGAGAAAAAAGTCGGAGGGAGAATCGATGGCTCGGCCGCGCGCGAGCACGCTTCGGTTAATGCACCGCGTCCCTCCTCAAACAATCAGGAGTTCTTCGCCACTTCCGGCTGTCGCTGTTATTCTTTTTCTCTTTTTCCCCCCACTGGATTTTCCGCTCTTCCATAACTCTACTTTTTTCTCTCTCTCTGTCTCTCGTTCCTGGCCTAGTCTGCTCGGCAGTTACTTCCTTCTGTCTCTCTCTCTCTCTCTCTCTCACTCGACGCCGGGCAGCTCTAGCTTCGTTTATTTCTTTGTTCAACTTGTCCTTGTTTGTATTTCGCGACTCGGGCTAACGCGGCCATTTCCAGGTGCTTAAAATAAAAGTCGAGTTTAGCGGTTTTGAATTGTTCCTTCGCTTGCCGCTTCAACTGCCCGGCTAACTTTTGACTACCTCCCCCCCACCCCTGCTTAACTTTTCCGTTTTGCGAATTTTTCGTTGCCGATTTTCATTGTTCTACGTACGCAGCTCGTAATTTCGACCAAGAAATTTCGGCTCCTCTGTATACTCCTTGTTTTCGGTTGCGCCGGCTTTGTTAAAAGGATTTCGCTCGACGCGATTGATTGAGAAAAGGGGGGAAAGAAAAACATGGAACAAAATGAAAATAAAAGAGAAAAAATGAACGGAGTTGGATGCATTTTGCAATGGGTGTATGTGTGTGTGTGTGTGTATAGTGCGATCTTTTTGCAGAATGAAAACACGGCGAAAAATGTGGGTCAGTGCAAAAACCATAAAAATGAATTCGATTGTTAGAAAGCTTTTACGTTGAAACGCGAATTTAAGGTGTGTGCGCGGGCGCGCGTGTGCGCCTGCGTTCCACGAAATACATTTTTCCCTCAATATAGTTCTCTCCGCGGTATAAGACGATCGATCATTTTTGCGGAAAATTTAATTGCCCTCGATATATATATATATACACACCAGATGCCTCGATAACGCACATTACATGCAACTAAGCGGCTTTGCAGTCTAATTACGCATCCGCATTAGTTGCCGTCAAATAATCGGGGCGAAGCCAACTTATCTCGAAGCGAACGGCATGATTCTTTTAACGAGGCCATAACGGCCGAGTCCGCGCAACGGCAAACTCGATATTCAGAGGAGAAAACAATGAAGCGCTGTATATATATCCCGAAGCGAAGAAACAAAAAGCGTCTCACGGCGAGAGCGAAACAGCAGCAGCAGCAGCAGCAGCGGCAGCGGCGGCCGGAGACTAAGAAAGCGATTCACGTTAATTAACCCGGCGCGTTTCTCCGCGAATCCCCGCATCTGTCGCAACGCACGTTGAAAAAGTAGTACACACACTGCGCACTGCACATTTCCCGGGTCCGTTCACTTTTTAATTGCCTCGAAATTCCAGTCCGCCTTTTCACGCTGTGTGCAGTGCATTGTGTACACAAGACGTACACGCAGCCCCCGTTGTGCAGCGAGATTTTTTTCTCTCTTTCCCTCTCTCTCTCTCTCCCTTTTTCGCCAAGAGTCTTTAAAATCGCCGCTGCACAATCGGTATTATACGTAGGCGCACAGACGCGGAGGGGCAGGGGGAGGGGGGGTGGGCGTTTCCCGCTTCCAAAGTGCCTGCCAGCAGCTGCGTATGCACATCCACAGGGACGCAGACGCTTTTCTTCCAGCTTGTCGCTCCCTCTGGATGGCTACTTCTCTTTGACGCTTACATCCAACCCCCCCACCCTCCCGTTCCGACAGCCTTTTTCTGCTTTAAAGCTTTCTACCCCCTTTCATCTTCGCCTCTCTCTCTCTCGTCGCTCGTCGCTTTGAATATGAATGCATAGATCCGAGCGGCGGCGGTGGCGGCCGCAGACAGAGAAGCAATAACACTTTCGCTCGATGCACTCGGGCCGTCGCGGGAAAATAATGCAGTTCGCGAGGAGGGACGGGGCTGAGGGGGGAGATCGAGAGGATCGAGGGAAATAGCGATTCCTCGGGCATTAAGTAAACGAGGGGACGTGACGCGCGCGAGGAGGCCGACGTGACTTTTTAAAAGCTGTCCTTTCTCTTTCTCGGCCCAGCTTTCTCGCTCTCTGCCCTACTTTCCTTTCGTTCGGATGCTTCCATTGAACGGTAAAAGCTGCTGCTGCTGCTACACTGTGCCGAAAAAAAGAGGAGGAGAAGGAGGAGAGAAAGACAAGTCTCCCCCTCGCTTCTCTCGCTTACTCTCTTCCGTTCTCTCTTCCTTCCTCAGCCTCCCCCGTCGCTACACACACCAAATTGCTTTTGCTCCTGCTCTTTTCGCCGCTGATGCGGAATTGCCCAGCGTGAATGCGTTACCTTGATTAAGCTCTAGCCCCCCTTCCCCTGCCGCTACCGCTGGAGGTGCACCCGCGAAATTTCTTGAGAGTCTCTTCCTCTCGCTGTGTTTGCGCGACGCGAGAGCACTGCCGAGACTCTCGGCTGTGTGTGTGTGTGTGTGTCGCTCGAAAAGTTCGTGTACGCAGTGGCTTCTCGTAAACTCGAGGAGATTTATTGAATTTTAAATTTTGGCCAAGTAGGCCCTCATTTTCTCCCTCGACTCCCTCCATCCCTCTCTCTCCGGCGCGCGTTCAAAAGCCATTATTTGCATAAAGAAATGAAATCTTGAATATTCCGTCCGTGCCAGCTCACTCTCCTCTCGTCTCTCTCTCTCTCTCTCTCGCAGCGGCAATTCAATCAATTTGCCTTCTCTCCCCACCACGACGAGGGAGGGGGAGGGGTGGAGGGGAGAGTAGAGCTTGCGTATATCTTGACCGCCGGGGGAGCGAGCTTTCGCTTTCGATGAAGAAATTCTATGTAATTGCGTGCATTACAGTGCCTCGGAGGGCTTTCGCTCAAAAGGGAAACGAGCTTTTGAAAGCTTCGGAGAGCAACTTCTCCCTCTCTCTCTCACTCTCTCGGCGGTATTGTGAGAGAGCGAAAAGGAGTTTGAATTCCCGTGGATAGCTGAATGTAATTGGTTAGATTATGTTACAAGAACGAGAGAGGGAGAGAGAGAGAGGGCAAACGCGCAGCTGAAAGCGCATTATAATGAAGGTGTTTAGCGCTGGTTCATTAAGGAAAATAAACATAATGTGCGAGCTATGACTAACGAGCTTGTTAAAGGAACGAAACGAATTTCATTTATGTGAACGGAAAGTTTTGCCGATTGAAATTTTGCCGCGACCTCTCCCGTAATGTGCATTACCGCGAATTCGAAATTATTTCGAGCATTTCATTTGGCTGCAGGACAGAGCGAGAGAGAGAGAGAGAGAGACACACGGGCTCGCTTCGACGTTATCAGCGGGGCGGCGGACATGCGCAAAGCCAACAACAATAGGACACACTCGGAGAGTGGCTCCGCGCGCGAACACGTTTGCGGTTAATTAGTCAGTTATGCTGTTAACATTGTCTAGGCATTCCCCGCATCAGCGTAGAGAGCCTGAGAGCGAGAGAGAGAGAGAGGCGACGTCGAAATCATTCGGTTGACGAATGCGCGCCGCGAATAATCTCGACGTGCACCGAGAGAGAGAGAGAGAGAGAGAGAGAGAGAGAGAGAGAGAGAGAGAGACTGCGATGCACGAGTGACTCGAATCTACGGCTGCAACGCCGAGCTGAATTTTCTCTAATTATCAAAAGGGATGTACCAAGATTCATTGGGGACGTTCGAGGGTGGTGGAGGGGTGCTTCTGCTTCTCTTCATCCGATCCGAGATTCTGTGAGAGGTTGAATTATTAGAAAAATTATTTTTTATCGACAATTATCGCCGATGCACGTGAATCTCTATATCTCGAGTACTTTACGTTCAATTAAAAAAAAATCATTCTCCACCAATAATTGTCCATAGCAAAATTGAAAAGCGCCGAGATCATCGGGTCCTCGAGCGCTTCTCCCGCCTGAAATTCGAAATCTCCGTCCTCGCGCGATTGTTTGCGGCGAGAAACCGGAATGTACACACACACACACACCTACAGAGAGAGCCACAGAGCGCGAAAAGCAAATAAGAAATCTAATTAGATTTTCTCCGGCATGAAATAATTAAGGCTGAAGCCTCGGGAGACCTCAAGCCTCCCGGAGTCGTCGTGTCCCGCAGCCGCGCGCGCGCGCGCGAGAAGCGCCTCCCGAGAAAGCCAAGAAGACGCAGCGACAACAAATTAACGTAGACGAGCCCGCTCGCGGTCGAAGCTAATTATGGCGAGGCGGCGCTGCTGCGTGGCGCGCGCATAAGCTCGCGTCGCGCGTCTCTTCTGACCTCAAAATTTAGGGGTTGTAGGGTTATATACAAGTGGCCGCGCAAACTCGAAGCCGCCTTGGCAATATTGAAGATGCCAGTTACGCGGAGGAGGAGGAGGGTGGGGGAGGGGGGGTGTAGCATTACGCGGGGCCTCATCAGTCGAAAAGCGCATTAGCATTACTAATGACCCCGATCGTTATCAGCACATGCTGCTGCAGCTTTGCTTCTCGGCGTACACACACACACACACACACACACACTGACTGCTGGCCAGCCGTGCCAGGCTATTCGGCCTCGTCATCAGTGAGCTTGCTGCTGCTGCTGCTGCGCTGCTCTCTCCCGCATGTACGGCCCCGAATATCGGTACATACGAATCCAAATAATGCTTCTGTACATTACGCTCGGTGTGCGCTTGCCGAGCGCACAGCTAATTACCTTGACGGACGGTCGAGTTGGCGGAGCGCGCGCGAATGGATTTAATCGTTCGAAGCTTTGCGATCTCTTATACCCTATGTGCAGCGTATACGACGCCGGGTGCGGGCGATGAATTTCAAGGCGAACGCTTATACGAGCAATGAAAATCCATTGGTTTTCCAGGCTGCACAACAACAATGGCGGTGGCGCCTGGTGCCCCAAGAACATGGTGACGAAGGAGCCGAAGGAGTACCTCGAGGTGAACCTGCGGACGCCCCGCGTGATCACGTCGACCCGGACCCAGGGCCGCTACGGCAACGGCCACGGGGTCGAGTACACCGAGGAGTATTACATCGAGTACTGGCGGCCGGGCTTCGCCGAGTGGCGCCGCTGGAAGAACCGCCGCGGAATGGACGTGAGTATATAAACAAAGTGTATACATATAGATATACGTACGGAGTGTAGAGCCGGGGAGGTGGATATACGTATAGAGCTGGGGGTATGTGTGTGTGTGTACGGAGTACAGCAACATCTCGTCGAAGTGCGTTTGAATAATGCAACAGGACTGGGATTTGCTTATTTTACCGGAGATCCCGCCGCGATCGAGATTGTGTCGTTGTTGCTGCGTATTAGCCATCGAGCCCTCGGCAGCCTCTCTCTACGATCGGATTTTTCCTGCTGCTGCCGCTGCGCTGCCGGCGCAGCGAATTTCCATCGTTTGTTTGCGAAATCTACAAGCTCGCGGAAATTGGTCGTCGGGGCCCGGCCGATATTGTTAATGGAATTTCTGATTAAATATTTATTGTCGCGTTGCGCCGAGCGCGCGCACCTGACGTTTTCCTCCCCCCCTCCCCCTCCTCCGCCCCTCCGATCGCGCGCTTACACGCAGGCTCGTCGCGATTGAATTTTCCCCATACAGCGAGTTCGTACATTGATTTGGACCTATATTCGCTCCTTCGTTCTCTTCTTCGCGAGTCGTACAGCTCGCGCAGTAAAAATGCATGTAGAAATCGCGCGGCTCCCACGGTACAGAGAACGCTCGCGTCGAGAACCGCCCGAGCGTCCGAGATTTCCATTAAATATCACGGCAATGCGCAATTGTCCTCGACTGTGTATCCAGGAATCACAGACGGCCGCGCGGCCCGAGGATACACACAGAGCCCACGGTATATCCGAGGCCATATCGATTGCGAATGTGATTACCGTTCGTGACACTCCAATCAACGTCTCTTTAGCATGATAATCCAGCTGTAGTGTCCATTAGTCTATCAAAGCGCCTGGGTAGGGGGCGAGGGGGCGGACTCGCTCAACGCTTTTTACACCCTTAATAAAACAGATCGACGCGGCATAAGCGCGTGGCTCTTCTCTTATCGCTCTTCACGTTGTTTTTTCTCTCGCCGCGCCGCCGACCGTAAATCACGCGTTTAGCGCAATCGCGCTTTTGTAAGCAAAGCTGCGATGCTTAATATTCTACGATCGTCGACTGCGCCTGTCCACGTGTGCGCGTGTGTGTGTGTGTCCCTCTGTGTGGCTTTATTAACGATGATCCGCTGACCTGATGGACTGTGCGACTATTACCCTCGTAAATTGACTGACGAGCACTGTGTGTTTTAGGGAGGGGGAGGTGGGGTAAAGATAGAATCGAGGTCGTCCGCGGTTGGAAGGATATTCCGGGATTATTTTCGTTCTGTGCATCCTTATGTGCGCGACTGATCGAGTGATTGATTTGTTCTTTGAATACTTGATTTTTCGAGTGTCATGGAAAGCTTCGTAATGAAAGCCGTAGCGGAAACCTTCCAGACTGCTGTACACAATTTATCGCGGCATCTGTAACAGGTATTTTCGACGATCGCACTCTCGACAGTCGCGTATGGTGAATGCTTTCACGATTAAAATATCTCACTTTCACGTCCTGTCTGAGAATTGAATTGAAATCGATAATGCGCGTCTTTCAAAACCGTCGGATTTCACCAAAAAGCGAAGATTCAGTAGTGCAAGCGTACGCTCCGTCAGACCAGCCGTGTAACGCATCTCTGCGTGTTTGTGCGCGTCGCTGTAGCGGCGCAAACACCGGGAGCGAGCGAATCCGAAATATAATGAAACGAGAGCATTTTAATTAAAAGCACGAGCCCCGAAAGCTCATAAAGTCGCGACAACGCACACGTCTCCCCCAACAATCCACTCTCGCCCGATTAATCGCAGAGCCGCCCAATGATTTTTCCAAAGAACGCAGCGGCAGCAGCAGCCAGGGCCAAAAGTCCGCTAATTGTACGAGCATTTATTGTACCGTATACGCGCCCGGCTGCGATCAAATCGTGTCTCTCTCTCTCGCTCTCGCCCCTCATTTCGCATTCGTGTCAGCCGCTGCGCGCGTCAGTTCATATTCATCGTAAATCCACGAGTGCGTGATTAAGCGTCTGTAATGCGTCTCTGTCAATGAAAGACCGGCTCTCGCGGGCACACACAGTGTGACAAAGCGTCGCGCGCGCGCCCGGTGCCAGAGCGCGTCGAGGCTGCTGAGTTGCCGTGTGTGGGCCGAGAGAGAGAGAGAGAGAGATATTGTATACGGCTGATATATCGATTGCGAAGAACGCGATGATTTTCGGGGCGCGGGAGCAGCAGCTGTGCGCGCGGTCTGTTCATATACGCGGGAATGCGCCTCCCGTTAAAGTTTTAGAACATTTTTGAATTTCGGGATCGCGAGATTGCCGATTGCTTTTACACGGCGGTGGCTGTCCATCTCTGCGCGTGTCCGTCCGAGCGAGTTTTTAATTTGAAAATTGATTGGGCGTACGATGATGCGCTCGTTGATTTTTTGTTTCGTTCGAAAGCGATTGTCCGAAATTAAAAATTGAAGCGAAAATGATTGGATGGTATAAACGATCGCGATCGATATCCGATAGTTTGGTGAATCCTGCGGTGCGACCCACATAAATATTTACGATCTGCGTGTACCGGAATAATACATAAACTTGTAATTGATTGTACAATTTACTTGGCAGCAACTTCGAAGCAGCTAATACTTTCGCGAAGAACGACAATGATCTTATAAGGCCGCGCGTCGCATAGTTCGCCGAAACAATTCGAATAAGAAAGTTTCCTTCCCCCGCAGCGAGGTGCGCAACGCAACTTGTGCGCGTATCAAAATTTGCCGCGATGTTACGTTCCCGGAACCAAAAATTCTCCTCGTCTCGGTCAGTAATACATTCGACGCGAATGTAATAGCCTTCGGAGATCCCCTGCTCTCTCACTACGTGCGAAGAATCGCTCGGTGGAATGAAGAAGAGAAAGAGAGACAGTCCGCTCATCTCTGCGTTATGTTCCCTGGCAAGGAATTGCGGAGAAACGAGGCAGTTGATATCCCGAGAAAGCTCCCAGGTAAAAGGAGCCACGTACGTTTTCTCTCTCTCTCTCTCTCTCTCTCTCTCTCTCTCTCTCTCTCCCTATTTTCACGCAGATTTACGGAAAAGCGAAGTAGTCCCGCGAAATAGGCCTTGAGAGTCGTCGTCGTCGCCGACAGCCGGATATCAGTCAGTCTCTACCCGATGCAAAAGTGAAAAGAAAAAAGTCGCAGGGGAGGGGGGAGATAAGCTGGAGAGAGACTCCCGGGAATAAACAAGAGAAAGAGAGAGAGATGCATACACAGTGCTAAAGAAGAGGGTGAAAAAAGAATAGTTGATTGAAGAAAAGTCATGAAGATTTCCAAGCGTTATACACATACATATACATTTGGGAGTCGAGCGAGTCGGGTATATATAGAGTTCGACAGCGGCGAGACACGTACGTTTGCCTACCCTCAATCCGAAGCCGGCTCTCACTTCCTCTCAGAGCAGGATCTCTCAGCTTTTTCGCCGTCGTTCGTCGTCGAATCTAACTAAGAGGACAAGGTGTTATTGCGCGCGCGAGAGTCTTCTCTCTCTCTCTCTCTATATACGTGACCCGTCGTCGCCCACAGCTCTCTCTCTCTCTCTCTGTACTTTCCCCGACGAAGGCACTGTATTATACGGGGCGAAGAATAGGACTCGTGCGCCATACTCCCGGGGGTATGGCCGAGTTAAGGAGACGAACAAATAGCTTGAATATTTTATTGCGCTTTGCGCGCGCGGCGAGAACGTTCCTTCCGGACTTGCGCGCGCGCCGGAAAGTGAATCGTGGAGAGAGCGACGCGTGCTGGGATTAAAATGTCGAGCGATATCGTAAATAGCCGAAAAACAAGGGACGCGACTCTCAGCGCGCTTGCGAGAGTGAGGGAGGAGATCAGTTGCGGAGGAAGCGTTTTTTCATCTTCGAAAATCGATCGAGCGCTGTAAAAGCCGGCGCGATCTCGATTCAGCGAGTGCCTTGTCCGAGAATATTATGACAGTCGGAGCGTCGGCTGCGTCTGCGTTGGAGGAGAATCGGATGAAACGCGCGTATAATATGAGCGCACGCGCTCGCTTTCCCTCCGTTTCTAGAAAAAAGAGAGAGAGAGAGAGAGAGGGAGATATATATATAGCATTATAATTTACTATCGGGAGGATCGGTGCGCGGGGATCGAATATCATAACTCGATAAATTTCGAGCTCGCAAAATCTGCTCCTCTACATCCCCGACGAGAGAGATATATATCAAAATTCGATAAAGTTTCACTCTTCTCTCTCTCTCTTTCTCTCTATTCATAGAGTTTTCTTTTTAAAAGAGGGGAAAAAGCGCTCGGCACATCGCGACAATCCGGAACAATATTTCGCTTTGTTTACAATGTCACCATCCCTCGAGCCGTTGTTTACACTGTTATCGCGATATTTCCCTTCGAAAGCCCCGAGATTCGCGCCGAACCGAAAGTTTCGGAATCCGACGAGAGCGAATTTACCCCCCCCCCCCCCGCCGGAACTCGATATACTTTGTCTGTACACACAGACACCGGTACACGGGCACACGCGAGGGGAAATCGATTTTCGAAAAGGCAGCAGCAGCGCCTCTCAGGACCTGATTCATTTCGTTCATTAGGTCATCCTGGACGCGCGCACGTGTGTATCGTATAGACGAGAGAACGTCCGAGGAAAAATCGCGCTCGAAAGTTTCGCGTTTAAAACGGGGTCAAGACTACGAGAGATGCCCGCTCCCTTTTCGAAAATTGCCTATCCACACTGCGAGTATACAGCAATTTCCAGTCCGGATTTCCTTGTATCCACGTCGCGCCCCGGAAAATCGCGAGATCCACGATGTTCCGTAAAGCAAACGAAATTAATAGAACAAAAAAGAAGCGTCTGCTCGCGCGCTCGTGTCTCGGGAAACAAAATAAATCGCCGAGATTTACGGGGGAGCCGCCCGATATGACGCGAGAGAAGCCCGCGCGTCTCGGCGTCTTACGCTAATTCTGCCGCTCGGGATTCATTGCCCTGCGCCACTGGGATTACCGGGCGCCGCGATAATAAGCGCGGCTGCGGCGGCGGATGTACACGAAGACGAGAAGTGAGCGATAACGATCCCAGAGACGCAGAGCGCAATAAATGCGCTCTTTAAAGACGCGTGTGGTATATATAGGGTAGGACGAGGCCCGCCGGGATATACACAGCGAAGGTGATTCGCGAGATGGTTTGCGGCTCTACTTAGCGATCGTCGAGGAGCTTTCGAGAGCTTTGGGGATCCGATGACGGCTTAATTGATTCGTATGGTGTGTTCGGAATGTGTGGGCGACTACGCGGCGATTTTTTTTTTTTCGAAAGCGCGATTTTTATCGAAAGGCGAGGAGCCGCACTGATGGATTTTCGGAAATGGAAGAGCGAAAGAGGTTAATGAAAATTTGAATAACGTGATTTCACTGAAAATTTTGGAAAAATCGCGAAGCGCGAGGGAAAATTTTTCGAAAGTTTTTCTTTTTTTTTCCGTCGAGGCGTACACTTTCGCTCGCCCAAATATATGCACGTGTGCGGGTAATTTCATGCGGAGCTCTCGCGCCCGCCGAACATGATCGACATTCCGGGGGTAGATTGAAAAAAAATCCTCTGCGTGCGCGTCGATATGTATATACACCTAACCAGACTGGATTGGCGCGCACTTCAACGCGAAATCACTCTCGACTTGTGTGACTGATGAGTAATCGAATGATAGTCATTGGAAAATTCGCTTTTCAAAGTCGGCCGGCCTTTTTGAAGTTGAACTATAATTCGAATCGATCCTCCTCTCTCCGCCACCGAGTATTAAAAATTTTCGCCTCTCTCTCTCTCTATCTATCTACGCGCGACGCTGAAAGTATAAATTAATCGAATTAGAGTGTACTATGCTCTCTCGGATCCGCGCAGTCGAAAGGTCCATATCGACGTGTAGCATCGGGAGCGAAAAAAAAAAAATTCGGCTCTCGCCTATACATATAGCTCCGCAATTAATTTCCATACGTCAGCCGGTAGTCGCGAGCTCGTAATTCAACTCAACGCAAAAGAATTAAAACCTGCCGCTCCGGCGATTCTCGCCTCGAGAGGAACGCGAATAGCTGACTAGACGGCCAGGGGGGGGCATATAATTAAATAAAACACGTTGGCGTCGTCCATAATTCTTCATCGAAGTTTAACCCAGAAAACGCCGAGCGGAGCGTCGTATATGCGGAGGGAGAGACGATAATGCCGTCGGCAACGACATTATCGTCGAGCGCGAAATGAAGTATTCCAGAGGCCCATATTGGCCGGACTTGGCGGGGGTGTACGCGCGCATAGCCGCCGGGCGGAAAAAGCCCCGACGAAATGAATATGTTAATTGGCCCCCTGGAATTGGCTGTCCCTAAAGGTGATTGATTAAAATTCGATACGCGCGCGACGTCGCCGTCGCCGTGTGTCTCTATCGCGTCTGTACACATAGATACACGCACGTGTACACCCGCGCTTTTGGGGTGTGTGACTCTTGTTGGCCGTATGTCGCTCTCTCTAGTGCATTTTTCGAAATTCCGGTATGGTTTCGTTTGAAATTTTTTCGGTCGCGCTTTTACTTCTTATAATTACTCGAGCTATATGGTTAGATACGCTGCTGCGGCGCTTCAGGTTTGAAATTTCGATGTGTATTTTGTGCATCGCTTACAGGATAGAATCAGAATTAACGACAATCAATTTCGCGCGCCGATATGCAAAGTACATTTTAAAAATATTAAATATTGGTTTATCCCCGACTCGATCCGATCGCAGCTCTGCACACAGACATCGGGAAATTACTCCAAATTCGCAGTGACAGTTCGAAACGAAATCGCATTTTCACCGACGGCCGTTTCACTCGACGCGCAAAAAGCAATGAAATTCGAATACACACACCGGCGCGATTCGTTTCCGCAAATCGCGCGAAGAGAAAATTTCAGTAATTCTATATTCATTATACAAACCGTCGCGTCCATCCACGTTTATATTCTCCTCGAGTAAATGCATCCAACTTGTCTCTCTTTCTCCCTCTCCCTCTCCCTCTCCGGAATCGTTTCCCAGGGAGAAAGAAAACGACGGCCCTATACAAACAGCGACGGGATCCTCAAAAATTTAAGTCACGTCGGGGCGGGAGAAAAATCGGCAAAGCCCGACAAAGCGTGAACGAATAAATGGCATCTCTCGGCTCGCGCTGCTCGCTTACTCGAAGGGACCCTCCCCCCTGCCACCCCTGAATTAAGGAAACACTACACTCGAACGCGCGCACTCGACGTGTGCATAATGAGCTTGCGGCGCAGGCCGAGAGAGAAAGGATATAGAGGTGTCCTGGCGAGGAAGCCAAGTCCTCTTCCCCCGGCTTCCGAGATGCACACGCGCATACGTGCGCCTCGCGCGCTTCTGTTTTCGCCTTCCCCTTAACGAGTCTCTCTCTCTCTCTCTGTATATATATATACACACACACCTCGCTACTCGCACTCAACTCTACGGCGACGAAGGAGCTGCGGGCTGGAAGACGAGCTGCTGAGCACGGGATTCTCGGAGTGACACTTGTTATCCACGAGGATTTCGAATTGCAGCGCTGGGAATGAGCTGGCGCGCGCGCGCGACCTGATTTGGCTGATTGAAGCGTTGCGCTGCGGCTCGGAAAGCTTTGGCTGCGAGCGTGTGTTATATTGCGGGAGACGAGGGATATTTCGCGGGGAGGATGAAATTCGTAGTAGTCGTCGTCGTTGTTGCTATCTTTCTTTCTTTTTCTTTTTCTTTTTTTTTTGAGGTATAATTTCAACGGCTCGAATCTACGTTGCGCGCCGGGAGCGAGTTGAGCTTGATTGGCCGTTGGCTTTAAATATGTTATCGCGCCGCGTGTATTAGCCGGCTATTCCCGGATAAAATTATAGCAAGCGCGTATTATGCAAAATATATGATTGAACTGCAGGATGCACTTTATAACGATAACAGCGTAATTATCCGATAGCTCGGTGTTAATGAACGTTAGATTAAAGTTGATAGTGAAATATCACAAAAAGCTTTCGAGTGCTATGTATACCCCTTATCTCGACGAAGCATCGAAATGGACTTTAGGGTAAATAAATTATGTATCCAACGATTATTCGTTAATTACGATTGGATTATTCTCATACAATTATTAGAAGTTGCATTTCTCCTTCCGTCCTATGACGCTGTTACCGTGAAACGGTCGTGTCGCCAAAAATTTAGAGAAAAAAACAGAAATCGAACCAAAAAACAAAAACAAAAAAATAAACCTCCCCACCCCATGAAAACCTCCCTCCCAAGCCTCGAAAAGTTCAACGACACCGTCGTCACAGCAGCATCAGAATCAGCGCTCGAGGCAGCGAGCAATTCGCAGGACGTGTATCGGCAGGGATTACGGATTACCGAGAGATAGAGAGAGAGAGAGAGAGAATAGGCGAAGGCGAGTGCGCTATTAGCGGATTACCGCAGCGGCGTGGAAACAATTTTCTGCGTCTCCCCCGTTTTTCTCCCGCGGCATCCATTCTCTCTCTCTCTCTTTCTCTCTCTCTACGCTATTTTTCGCTCGGCCCTGCATCCCCCCATCGACTTTCCTCCCTCATATACGCCGGATGATTTTCAGCTCTCGCTGTATATATTTTTGCTCGGCGCTTTTTGCCCCCGCGCGCGCATCGGCGCGATCCTGGACGAATATGCCGCCGCTACAGCCGGGGATTCCATCGAATATTCTCGAGCCGGAAAAAAAAGGAGAGAGAGAGAGAGAGAGAGAGAGCGAGGAAAAAAGCCGAAGCTCCACTGCGCGACACTGGCGCGCGCTTGATTTAAAAGCTCGGATATGCCCGGAGCTTGGCGCGTCTGTGTATTAATTAAGTGGAAATTAAAATGATATCCTTTAAACTTAAAGTGGCTCTCGGCTTCAGAGGCGATAGTAAATGCAGTTCGCCGATCGCGCACAAAGCATTAATTTAGAAGGAAAGACGTAGACGTAGGTTTAATTAGCGCAAGTCGAGCGCACTACTTATACCCACCCCCTCCCCCAGAGCTATCGTCGGCTCAGCCAAGCCTCCCCCCTCCCATCCCCCCTGTTTTTAATATCGCTCAATAAGCTGGATAATGAAGGACCGTATAGTCGCGGCGAGCTTGCGACGCTCAGTCTTCAAACAAGCCAAGTTTCGTCAAACGCTCGGCTTCGAGGCGTACACACGGGATCAAGTGGAGGACGTGCATATATATACGTGTACATAGGTATGCGTGGCAAGATGCCACTCGTCGGCTAAGCACCTGCACACAGTGTAGAATCGAGTCTATAGCTCTCGCTCGCTATATCCTCCCGCGTAATCCATTGCGGCTCGATTATCTTCGAGAGTGAGAGAGAGAGAGAGAGAGAGAGACGAGATCTTGTGGAAAATCCGGTCGTCGCCTAGTTTCTTCGCCTTTGTTACGACTGCAGCGCGAGAAAAGCTCTACACGCGCTTATATACGTGTGTAGGCGTGCATAAAGCGGGTAAATATTGAGCGTTTGCATTAGGCGCGGTATTATAGTATGGCGAATTCGAATTTAATGAATGTCATGCTCAGCTGGATATATACTCCGCGAGAGCGAGTGGAGAACTCGATTGCTCGCGGCGAGCCCGTAAAGCCCGAGTGGAAACACAAAGGTATACGGGGATGTGTCTTATTGCCGGTAATTAACGATCGAATAAAAGGGCATTGTACACATCGTAGAACGGCGTTAATTACGTAAATTGAATATTCCGCTAATTCATTGCTTCGGTAATCTCGAAAGACTTTCTTTCTCCTTCTCGACTGGCTTTTCGCGGTGCGCAATGCGGAACGCGAATTTTAAGAAAGAAAAAAAACTTTGATACTCTCGCCCCGCGGACGCTAAGAAATTTTTACGTTTAAACGAAGACAATGATTAATGCCCGGGCAATTCGGTGTATTGCGCGATTCTTTAATCTAAAATGTAAAATATAAGGGAGAGGGGGAGAAAAAGAGCGTGGGAAATCGAAAAGTAAGTTTGCTGAAAAAGGGGAAGAGAGAGAGAGAGAGAAATAGAAAAAGTTAAAGGCGAAGGCTAAATGAGCCAGATAGAGCGAATGTGCGCGAAAAGGACTCGAATCACTCGGACTACTCGAGCTGCAATTACAGCATTAGCTCCTGTACGGCTTGGTTTATAGCAAAAAGGAACTTTCCAATTTCTTCTCCCGGACTCCCGCGAGTTTCCTCGGCTCGCGCTATCTCCCCTGCAATTATTCTCTCGCTTCAAAACCTTCTAGCGCTAATGTTGATTCCCCGCGCGCGCTTTTCTTTTCCGATGCAGCTGAGCACACACACACCCCGGCGAGATATTCTTCAAACGCCGAGGCCGAGAGCGAGAGAAAGAGAGAAATCAAGCCCCGAATTAACCTGCGTCTGGCCAAACTCGTCGTCCATAATTCGCGCGGGAAGTCGCTCTCCTTAAAATTAAACAGTTCTTCACGAGAGAGAGGAGAGTAGAGCGGGAAAGAACGAGAGCCCAATTTCGAGCGCAATCGGATTAGTGCCCACTGCGCGGCTCCCTCCCTCCCTCCCACATGTGAAAACGCCGAGTCGAGATATTAGAGCTGCGCGAGGAGACGAGCTCGTGCACTCCCTGGGCAAAGCAATTGCGGTTACGCGGATGTTTACCGAAATGGCGCGTAGCTGCGCTCGCCTGCCTCCTCGCTTTTTCATTCTTCCGCGCGGGTTTGCGAAGCGCGCGACGACGACGACTCTGCTGTCGTGGCAGCGGTGCAGCGCGGCTTTTTCCCTCTCGTCGCCTGGAGAGCTTGTCTCAATTGAGAGGGACTCGAGAGAGAGAGAGAGAGGGAGAAGTCGCTTCTACGAAATTAAGGGGACTTTATGAAAGATGTTTGAAAGAGATCATTTTGTTTTCGTGCGCGGATGTGTTTACGCGCGGGTAAAGGGTCGACGCTTCGCGAGAGTGAGAGATGGGGTTTAATGAAGCCGCGCGACGGGCTTTGCAGGCGATACGCGGAAGCTCTTGGAAGAGCTGCTTGAGCAACTGTGAGGTACGGATTTTAATGCTGAAACTACGTTATCGGTTTTTTAGCTGGGGTCAATTGAAAATTCGGAAAATCAACTAACTTAATTGTATCAAAATGGTAAAATCCCAATTATCCACGGTTTCGTGAAGATTGAAACTTGCGCGTCAGCGTCTCGCGGAACGTCACTTAACCGTAACGTCTGAAAAATCATGAAATTCAAAAGCCACATATTTGGAGAGATAATCAAATATAAACTCCAATCTCCGCGGAATTGTACACGGTTACATAGTACTGTCGTATGTCTATTGGATGTATCTAAAATTATCCGCTTCTCTTCACAGGCATACATACACCTGGCGCGAAATTTGATTTTTCAATTAATCTCACTTTAAGAATCCCTCGCTTCCAATTCAAATTATCTGCACACCAGCAAGAGCAGCTTACTCGCAACAATAACGAACCACATCGTCACATCCGTTTCACCAGGACAGACAGCATCGGAGTTCGCGCTCGCTCTCATGAGCCGCTTATTCCATATAATGCACAACTCCACGGTCCCCCGATATCTTCCGCCACGACGACTTCGGTTATCGACGCGCCGCACGAATAGTCTCCAGCTTCTCAAGCCGCAGCGTCTTCTTTATCTATAACTCCAAGAATACACATCAGGCGGTGCGCATTGATCCACCCGCCCGAACGAGGCGACGTACGCGCGGGACACAATTTTCGAATTACCCGCCGTGCAAACTGAATAAGGCTCGAGTTTGCACCCTCGAGTGGGGCACTTGCTGTGTATTTGCGTAGACGAGCTCGTCCTAAGGAGGAGCGAGAGAGAGAGAGAGACGCTTTTGAGCGAGATAGTTTGGATGGCGCGCGCGCGGCGATGATGAAAGGCTGGGTAAAATGTCGCGGTAAATTTTAAAGAAGTTACGAGAGCCGCTGCGCCGGGAGGTAGAGAGAGAGGCATTTTATTCAGTAGATATCGTTAGGCACGGGAGAATGAAATTTACGTGCTTCTTTTTCTCAAGTGGGCGCCGTACGCGGGAGAGAGAGAGAGGGATAAGAAAGTTTAGAGCTCTCTCGCACCTTTTGAAGTTACGATCTTTCGAGCGCGTGTGTTTTCGCAGTGTTTCTCGCGTGCGCCTTCGAGTTTTGAATGTAATTTCGAGGGGAACGGCGCGCTGTGGAGATCCTCGATTTCGTTCGTCATTCTTCGACGATACACGCGTCTTTGGACACAGCTTATTTTCGCGCAGTGCATTTTTCGTCGAAGCTTCAGCTTGTTTTCTTAACTTCCGCGCGAGACACACCATAAAACGTCCAACTGAAGAACCGACTCGACTGCGGTCTTCGCCGCGTGTTTTTGTGCTTGACACGCGCATAGCGATGACGGCGTAGCCGTCGACGAGCGCCGCTGACAAAAGGAGAAATGGGCTGGGATGACGCGAAGCGCCGCTGCAACCATAGTTTCTCTTCCGGCCGTTGAAGTTTGAACGTGACTTTGAGGATTTTTCGGGCATGCGAAATTCCTCTCTTGTCTCGTTGCTGCCGACGACAAACATTCTCAAGACCGAAGTTTCGCGAGAAGAATTTTGTTTACCCGGCGTGTATACGTACGTATACCCGAAGCATTTGTTGCTCGCATCTCCGCGAGTGTACCGAGTGAAGTTATAAATTTATTTCGCTGTTAGCACTTGGCTTTTCGCGGATTCGCATCCGTTTCAACGCGATCTCGAGAGTTTCATTTGTTTTCTGAAAAAAGGTAATTCGGAAAAAAGCGGACTTCGCTTTGCACAGGGCAATTTTCACCCCCTTCATTATTGTCCCGGACTTTTTGCGATACAGCGCATTCCAGTCCCCGCCCCCAGTTCCATCGGATGTTCGCGACCTACTTTCCAATCGAAGTATGGCGGTATATAAGGAGCTCGGAAGGGCCTTGTACCGAAGTATTCAATCACCATAAAAATTTCACATAAACAACGCATACACTCCCCCGCGAAAAGGATCAAAAAGGATCACGGTAAATATTTCCCACCATCGGCTCGCGAATCTTCGTACACGAGGTCCAAAGTATCGATTCCCTCACTCCCCTCCCCAGACTCTCAAGACAGAAAAATCGCACACGTCTTTATAAATAAGCCGAAACTGCGCGTACCGCCTGGAATCACGTAGAATCGATATAGGCACTTAAAGCCAGCGTACAACCGCGCGTTCCTCTTCTCTCTGCGAGCGAACACATCGGAGGAAGGCTGGGGCGAGCAGAAGCCGCGGGACGGAAGTGGTCGGCTGTGTGTGCGGGCACACACGGCTCTGAAATACGATCTCGCCGGTGTCGAGTCGCTCTCTCTCTCGCTCTCTCAGTTCGCCCGGCAACGTGTATACGTATACGCGATACGAATAATTAATACAGCGATAAACAAGGCAGGTGGTCGACGGTATCGTCGCGCAACCGACACATAAAATTGATACCCCCAGCGCCGAGGCAGCGAGAGAGAGAGAGAGAGCGAGACTTGCACTAGCCTATCACGTTCGCAACCCATCTATATATATGTGAGCAAGAGAGGCCTCAAATTAGCCGGGAACTGGCCGAGAAATCTGGTCTTAGCTGGATCTTCCTGCCGACGAGGGGCTAAAGGCTGTGCGCGGCGAGCGTCTTGTACACCGGATACACGTTTTACGGCCGGAGATTTCGTCGTGGAAGTGGAAAAGCGTTTTATTCCCTTCTCCGCGTCCATCGAATGGACTGTGCGCGCGAAAGTCCGTCGCTGGTCGCGTCGAGCGCACGGCTCTATACTTTCGGAAAGGCGAGATAATTGTAAATTGTTTCTGTGTCGCGACGCGCGCAATTCCAAAAGTATATCCGATTACCTCGGGTGTGTAAACTAGGAGAATTTCCCAACTTTCGAAAAATGTGATCTTCATTAAACTGGAGGCCCCGGCGAGATTCCTCGACTAGTGAGTATTTGCCACCCCGCGGAGGAAGTTGCCGGGGATTTCCCCCGGTAACTTCCTCCGCGGAACTTCAAAATCTTACAAGAACGTTACATCGAGCAAACTCTCCATAATATATCGATTTCCATTAGCCTCTCTCTCTTATCCCTTTACGACTCTGATAATTCAAACATCAAATCAGCTCTCACTTATTGGCCGTATAGACACAGCGCGCGCGCGCGCTCTCTCCAACAGTGCAATTACATCGCTTCTCCTCTCACCCCCCCCCCCAACCCCCCGCACGTATAAGCATAATTGCATCGCGGAAAAGGCGGCGCGGCGTCGACTCGGCTCTGTCGAGAGGATACAGAGAGAGAGAGAGAAAGAGAAAGAGACAGAGCACGAAAGCGAATACAAAGCCCGGCGCGCGATGCAGAAGGGGTGTAGGAGTATACGAGCTGTGCGCGCGCAAGCAGATTTAATGCTCGAATTTACATTTAGAGAAGCCTAGAGGTGGGTTCCTTGCTTCTCTCTCGCTCTCTCTCTCTCTCCTTCCACTAATCGGATTCCGAAAAACGGGGTCGAGAACGACCGAGCGCTAGAACGGCAATAAACACACGCTCCATTGAACTCGAGCCTAGTCGAGCGCAGTCCACTTGCGACTCTGCGCTGTGTATATACATATACATATATATACGCGTGTGTATCTATACGTATATATATTGCGGAGCGCGCGACGACCGACAATTAACGTAATTCCCCCGCGATACGATGCGATCCTTCCTTTTAGATGTCATGAAAGTTTGATCAGCCATAAGAGGACCGCCGCGCTTCCCGTTACTTTCCTCGATTGCTCGCCAGTCGCGCGCGCACAGCTCTCTTTCGATGACGTTATATGCTTTCAAGTGCGATGGGCTGCTCTCTCTTGCAGATCGGCTCCTCTTGCTTTTGGATTATTTGCCGGATCGAGGCTGCTTTCGGCTCGCGCGAGTTTCCGCTCTTTTTATCATTATATCGATCTTTCGGGCGAGCTTCGCGTTCCCGAGTTTTTTGGCGCGTCACACGGCGCGATTGGATGTATAAAGATCGATATAATCTGCAGCGAGCTTCCCCCTGCGTAATGGATTATTCCGACTGATGCTCTCGATAGAAATGTCGAGAGACTGTTTTTTTTTTTTTAAGTAAAATATCGGGACTTTTTAGAGAGAGCCTCGCGCATCTCGGAGCCCCTGCTACCACCACCCCCCCAAGTGTCATGTGTGTACGTGTGTGTATATGAAATCGATTCAAAATGCTTGCGCCGTAACTCGAATTCGATATCCGCGGCGCGACGCCGCTGCAGCGGTAGTTTGATATTTTACAATGCAGCCGATGGAACGTAATTCAGTGTGAGGACTGCGCCCGGCGTACACCCGTCTCTTTTCCCTCTCTCTGTCTCTCCTGCTCTCATGAAATGCATTTTGGTTACAGTTGCTGGTGGGAAACGACAATCCGAAGACGGAAAAGGAGCAGATATTCGATCCGCCTGTCATGGCGACCAAAATCCGCTTCATCCCCTACACGTCGCACATACGCATAGTCTGCATGCGGGTGGAACTTTACGGCTGTCCTTGGACCGGTAAGTGAAATTTACGATTCGGACTCTCCGAGCCTTAGCCTGCTCTCACCTCATACCTATATACCTCGTACCTGCGCGCCTTATTCCTCTCGCTCTTCCTTCTCCTTTCTTCTTTTTCGCCAGCTTCGACGTATGTATATACATCTGCACTGTCACCGCTGTGTAGCCGTGTAGTACATAGATATATATCTCACCCCCTCACCTTTTCACCCCCCCCCCTCCCTACCCCCTCTCTGGCAAAGGCTCTACGAGCCGCGAGTAATGCGCGATTTACGAGATACATAACGGAAGGAAATAGAAACAGATATCGGAAAAGATTCGACCTTTCGCCGAATCGTAAATTACTTCCTCTATTGTGTTTCTCCGCTGGCTGGTCTCATCTTCGGTTTTATGGGGGATCCGGACGAATTTTTATTGCTCTGGATTTTCCCTCCCAAAGTGCATTCCGCTCGAAAAATAAAGATTAAGCGCGGCTGCGCGGAGGCCTCGGACGAAAAAAAAATAAAGAAGGATACGATTCGCCTGACGAAGGAACGTCGGAGAACTTGCTCTCGGGATACTCGCCTTTAAGACGCTTGAAAATCTATGTATAGCTTTCATTCAATATTCGAGTAATATTATGACTCGTCGCTCGATGCAAAAATACCCGCTGAGCATATCGGGCGGAGTATATGCCGCGTCTTAAAACGAATATTGGAGCGCGAAAGTGAAAATAGTACAATTACGGCTCGGTTCGAATATTTCGGGGAAGAACGAGAACGATTAAGTAACCTCACACAATCTCTCTCTGGAAAGTGCCAGAAGACAAGCGGACTAAGCCTCTCGCCCGATAAAACGTCCAGGCCGTATCTCTCGCCTCACGCCCTTGTAGGCCGCCGCGTCGTCCGCTCGTTAAGCGACTCGTTATTTTGCATTTCCGACGTGCCTATCGCCCCGCATATCGGCGCGTCCATATACCGTTTTGGCGCGGCGCAGAGTCGGCGAGGACACAGTCGCGGCCAGCTGTCCCGGCGAGATTCCGCAGAGGAGCCGGAAGAGCCGGCGGCGCCGTTATACCGGTTACGAGAGCCGTTTCGTTATGCCTCGGGATTAGTGCGGGCCCAGCTGTGCCACGCCTCGCTCGATCATAAATTTAATCTTACTTAACTTCGGATACTCCGCGGGACGAGTTAATGTAGTGGCGGCGAGAAGAAGAAGAGGAAGAAGGAGAATGAATCGGGGGCTTTGCGGAGGGAACAGCGGATCGAGTGGGCGAGAACGACGATGGTTACAACGCGGGAGAAGGAGAGGGGATACTTGTAATCAGTTGGTTTTTGGTTATTCATGGATCGCCGACAGTTAGGACGGGAGAAATCGAATTATCGGGTTATCTGATCTTGTAATGAAAGGAAATCTATTTTCTTACGACTCGAGCGCTACAACCGAACGGGAATAAGCGCTCGATTTAACCGAGATCAAATTTGACTCCGAAAACGCTCGACTTTTGCTCTCCAATTGCGCTCCAAATTTTTCCAGAGAAATAAAAAAAAATAATAAAGGACAAGAATGAATGGAGAGCAGCAGGGGGTCGGGTTACACGGGCAATACAGAGCGATTAGCGTCCGCCAATTTCGTCTCGCTCTCGGCCCCTTTATACATTTGCGGAATGACTTTCTGCTTCGCAGAGGGCCTGGCCTCGTACTCGATGCCTCAAGGTGTATTGCGCGGCTCGGAGCTGGATCTCACGGATCGCACGTACGACGGCGTTGAGGAGGACGGCTTACTCACCGGAGGCCTGGGTCAGCTGGCCGACGGACAGAAGGGTGCGGACAATTTCTTCAGGCTCGACGTCAATGGAAATGGCAAAGGTTAGTTGTGCTTATTTTGGGTGAGTTTTTATGGAGCAATTAGTCGTTGTTCGGTAATTTATAAAACAATTAAATTAAAGTGGACGTTGTCGCTTACAATTTAAGTCTGCTGAAGCTGCGTGTTTGGAGCTCTCGAAAAATGTTCTAATTATTTAAATCGACTGCGCTCACTCGCAGGTTAATCACAGTAATTTGAGATATTTTTGGAAAGGAATCAGGCACGCTTAGTAACCACGGTTAGAAGAAGTTCAATCACAGCTTCAGCTTCAGACTTAAAATTAAAGATGTGTGCCATTTGTTTTAAGCTAAAATTTACTTTATCACCTTTTTTATTCACACTTACATGATTAACTAAAAATGTTGTCCACGACTAAATTTTCCACAGTCAGCAGGTGGCGTGCTCTCTCAAATACGCTTAAAAACAGAAAAAAAAACAACGCGTTCACGCCTGCAAAAGTACAAAATCGTCGTGTGGACACAATGCGGATAAGCTCTAAAAATGTTCACCTCATCTCCATCATATTTTCTTCAGCTCCGCCGTGTGCCCCGAGTAAATCCAAAAGCTCAACCGCACGTGTCCATAACTCCCCCTCTACCCCGCCTCTCTCTCTCCGTCGCAGTCTGGAAATTGGTCCCAATCAGACTCGCCGGAAAATTCGTGAGCCAGAGAGAAAAAGCGTAGGCGAGAGCGAGCGCGCGCGAGCCTTATAAAAACGGAACGGAGTCGAGCTGGTAGCACTGCTCCTACGTAGCCGGAATCGCCAAGACGAGGCGAGCGAGAGAGAGAGAGAGAGAGAGAGAGAGAAAGAGACGACACGAATGCCAAGCAAACAGACTCGTTGCGCTCGAATCTGCTTCGATTTACATACATATTGAAGTCAAGCTGCTTACCTCTCGCTCGCGCGCGAGTCTTTTGCTCTCCCTGTCGCTCTGATACATTTATCTCTCTCTCTCTCTCTCTCTCTCTCTCTCTCTCTCTCTCTCTCTCTCCCGCTGCCTTGCTCTCTCTTTCACTTTCTGTGTACAGTCGCTTCATTCCCAAAAGAAAGAGGAGGGAGGCAGAGAGCGAGAGAGGGGGAAGGGGGTTTTTTTTCTTTTTATTAAAAAGAAACTCGAAGCGCGCGCGAGTTTTCCTTTTTCGAGCCTGACTTTAATCCCGTTTAAACAATGCAAAGCAGAGTGAGAGTGAGAGAGAAAGAGAGGGCGATGTTCATATAATCTTTAAATTTGAATCGCGCGTGTGTGTGTATATATATTGGAGCCACGAGATTATTAAATGACTTTACGACTTTAGCTACTTAATTTCTTATAGAAAATTTATCCTCTCGATCCTTAGTTATTCATGATACATTCGAATTCAATCGGGATGCATCCGCTGCTGCAAGGATAATATAGGAAGCACCGCTTCTTTCTTATAATGCGAAGAAATAATTCTATTAGGTTTTAACTACTTAACCTGATATGACAATAATAATTAACTTCCAATAAAAGAATCTTAAATACGGACGCAGCCGGAGTCGTCGACCTCGGAACTAATATTAGCTGCAATAAGCCAAATAAAGCAAAAAACCCCAATTTCCTTCACCTTCCTTTACCATTATCTTTCTTTTTTATCAAAATATCGTTTCCCACAGATCCACAATAGTCCATCCGCGCAGTTCGAAAATCGCGGGCCTCCTTGTATATCTCGCGTCCGCGTGTCCTTTTAATTCCCGCGGCCCATCCCGAAATTCGGGGCAAGATGTCGCTGCGAGCGCGGGGTTTAATTACAAGTTTCGAAATTAAAGTAATAAGCTTCGCGGCTCGGCCGAACGATAAAGGACAAAAGAGACAATGATTAAATTGAATATTCCACGCACGACTTAACGCGCGCGCGCGTTCAAAGGGTGGGCCCGCGCACGAGCGCCCGCACCTGGCCACAACTTTAAAATTCAATTTCTGACTCAATGAGCCATAGAATGCAGAACGAGCGCTGTCGGGCAAATTTTGATCGCGACATTCGCTCGCGCGCTCATTCGCGCAAAAACACGTTCGGCTTATTTGCATATTTATAAATAAACGCGTATTATTAAAATATCGAGTTTCGTTAATTACCGCGCCTCGGCCCGAGTCGCGCGCGTGGCTCGTTTTTTTTTTTTATTCGACGACAAATTTATTATAAATAATTAATAACGAGTGCGAGAGAGAGAGAGAGAGAGAGAGATAAAGAGACGTGCGCGTAAACGTTGTTTTTCCAATCGTTTGTCCGTAAAAAATAACGAGTTATTATCGTGGAACCGAACGAAACGATTCATCTCTCTTTCTCTCACTCTCTGGTCGTTCGTTGAGAATAAAAAATCTGCTTATTATCGGAAATCTACTTATTACCAGCAAGCCATCTGTGGGTAAAAGCCAAATCCTCGGGATTCACCGGACTTTTCCGCGGACAATAATACGCGCTCTCCCATATTTACCTAATCAATTCTCTCTCCTTTCCCACGGCTATTAAAAACCGAGTTTATTCGCGAGTGTACAAGCCCGAGCGCAGCTTCGACATAAAGTGCTCGTTAAAGAGCCCCGAGAAGAATATCGCGAGGATTTCGCTCTCTAATACCGCAGTCGTTTTCCTCTGCCCTCTGCATCTCCCCCTCCCCTCCCCCCGCGCACATGCCCTTATCGGCTCTTTCTCGCGCGGTATACGTACCGCTCGATGAACTCGATCGAAGGCTTATAACTTTTAATAAGCACTAAGCCTCGCCATTCGGCCCGACGACGGCTTTATATACGTGCGCGATATATACCGGGACCGACGACCCGGTCGTCAATATACTCTCTCTCCGATGCCAGGAGAGAAAGGCGAGCGGTATGGTTCTCAATTTCTTCCCATCATTTTTTTTTTTTTTTTTTTTTTTATGTTTTACGCTCAATCGAGGCTGCGGCCGGGCGCTGTATCACCTGACCGGAGCGCGAGAGAAAGAGAGAGAGAGAGAAAATGTTAATCTCGGGTAATGCCGGATCGCCTGCTCCATTTTATCGGCCGTTATTGCGCAGATTAATCCAGGCCGAGGCGCATTTACGCGTCGCGGGAGAGACAGTAAAAATTGCAACAAACTCGCTCTCGACGAAAGCCGAGAGCGACGACGCGTATGTAAAACGCCGTTTTGTCGCGAACGCGCTCTCGAAGCTAATTGCGCGACGGCGAGCGCGCGTTCGCGAAACCGTTCGAGACGCACGAAGTCGAGCTTTCGCGCACATACCCGCGTAGTACGTATGTACGTGTACGTGTAAACCACTCGGTTATACGTATACGAGCGAACTCGTACTCCTATCCCATTCGCGCAGCAACTTATGCCCACACGGCAGCCACGCGAGTGCACTTGTCTCGTTCGTTCGTTCCTCTCCGCTCTCTCTCTCTCTTTCTAGCAGGGCCATAATCTGCGAATGAAAATCTTGACCCCGCGCGCGTCGAACGTGCTTCAAAGTTGCAGCAGCAGCCGCCGCCGTGTATGAACGAGTGGACCCTCGTGAATTTTACGGCTGGCACGCGATAGGCGTGCGGGAGAAAGAGAGAAAGAGAAAGAGAGAAAGGGCGACGCGCAGGGAGATACGCCATTGAGAGAAACGCGAAGGCGAGAGAAGAAGAGGAGGAGTCTCCGGCGCGAGAGACGTTAAACGCCTTTGTGCGGCGCGCAGCGTCTTTTCTTTTTTTTCTTTTTTTTTTGCCGTCTCTTGCGGCTTTCCGCGCGCGCGCAGCCGTATACGCGAGACTCCCGCGATTGCCCACGTACGAAAGAGTTTGCTTGCGGCGACATTTTTCCTCTTATCGCAAGAGAGAGAGAGAGAGAGAGAGAGAGGAGCTTCTCTCTTTTGTCGGGGAAATGCCCAGGTTTCTCGAGCTCGCGCGCGCGCTGATGGGCTTGAATTTTTTTTCGCTGATGCGCGCAGTGCTGCTGCTTTAACGTGTACACACACACACGCGTTCGTTCGTCGCGAAATTTTCGCTGGGGAAAGGCGCCGAAAGTTGTACCGCGCGCCGTATTATTGCACTCGACGAATCTCATTTTTCTTCTTTTTTTTCTCATCCGGCTCTCTCTCCCCTCGTTCCAGGCTACGAGTGGGTGGGCTGGAGGAACGACACTCCGAGCATGCTGGCACGACCCGTGGAAATAACTTTCGAGTTCGATTACGCGAGGAACTTTACGGCGATGCATCTCCATACCGGCAACTTCTTCACCAAAGACGTCCAGGTAAACAACGAGTCGTCACGCTATCCGCTAAACCGCCGGGAGAACGACGACTTGTTTACACAGACACACACGTGGAGCGAGTCGTGTGTTGTGTGTAACGAGCTGATTTCTTTTCTCGATAAAGCGCACAGCATTGTTCTTTCGAGCGAGATCTCGGCTTTGAATTATTACCGTAGATCGAAAACGAGATCGCTGCGCAATTGCTTTGTTCCTTACACGTATACATATATATATTATGTACGTATGTATATGTATAACGCGTCGCCCGCGCGCAATGTAACCCCGTCCCGATTGATTTAATCCTCGCCAGGTGTTCAGCCATGCGAAGGTGTACTTCAGCAGCAGCAGCAGTCTGTTCAACGGCGAGCCAGTGCATTTCTCCTACATACCGGATCTCATGTTCGAGCAAGCCCGGGACGTCACAATTAAGCTGCACTCGAGGGCCGGTCGTTTCATCAAACTCCAGTTATACTTTGCCGCGCACTGGATCATGCTCAGCGAGGTCGCATTCGAATCCGGTGAGTCTACGATCTTGTACGAGTGCATGAGCTTTCGTTCGTCGTCGTCGTCGTGTCGTCCTTATCGCTGCGCGCGGATTATTTCAGTAGTACGATGGATTTTACGTCGGACGATTTTCGATGTGTAGAATTTTTTTCGTTTTTTTTTTAGAAAGAGCGAATGGACTTTTTAATTATGCCTTGCCATTAGCGTAAAACACGAGCTCGGCGGTGGTGGGGGATAAAAGGGAGGTGCTTTAATACACCTTTCATTATTGTAATTTAAAGCAATGAAATTTTTAAAAACCTCATCCTCCTAAGTGCTTCATTACCCGGCGCCATAAAAATATCGACCGGAAACGTCCCAGATTCATTACTGAAGTGTAAGAGAGATGTGCGCAATCGTGGCGATGGATACGCGTCTCCGTGTCGATTCAAAAATCCTCGAAAATCATTTGTCCGCGGAGAAGGTCGTTCTCTGGAAAGCATTTTTCTATTTTTTTTGAAAAAGCGTACCCTATAGAGCCGTCTTTCCGGATAAAAAGAGCAAAAAAAATAATAATAATCCATCGGAGAAACTGTAAAACCGTGAGTAATTCGAAATGCGCCGCGTAGAAATTCCAGTCTCAGAAACTCGATCCTTTGTTCGCCGGCAAAAAGCAGAAAAGAATAGTAAGCTCGTTAATCATTCATGAGTTTCGGTCATTCACCCTCCGCGCCGCAAACGTAGAGTCATTACGCTGGCTTCCAAAGTCCTCCCGCCCCCTGTATAATGGATAATAAATAATTTTGGAAAATGAAAAGTCATTACGCTGATAAAGCGGCTGGTCTCTAGCGAGTGATCGGGACTACGGATTGCGCGTTCTATATAGCAAATTGCGAATGACTAATTAGTTTCGATCGATTATTCAGTTTTTTAAAATTTTTTTTACCTCTGTATACCTGTATTTTTGCCTCGCGGACGCGCGCGGAAGCGAATTTCGTGGAAAGCTCGCCGCGGAAAGTAATTAGACGCGGCCGTTCTAATAACTCGCGCTTTTGCCAATATTTGCCGTGGCCTCATAAAATCCCATTTGTTTATTTTAGTCGTCTCGGAATGGAATAACAGCACCGAAGAAGACGACGCGGCGAAAGCGGCAAAAAACGCCACGACGGCACCGACGACAGGAATTCCTTTTCAGAATAATGAGGGCCCCCTTCAAAGAGACGAAGTCAAGACCACTTTCAACAAAGACGAGACCAACTACAGCGCATGTAAGTTCATCTCTCTCAAAGTCGCCGAGCCGCAATGACGTGTATGAGAACACATCTAATTTGCTATTGCGACGATAAATATTTGGTCGAGGGCGGAAACGTTTTGAACGTATGCGTCTGTCGTTTTGAGATTGTGGAGAATTCTTTCAACAAAATATTGAAAGCCGAAGTGTTCGTTTGTTTAAAAATTACACTTCGCTATTCCAAACTGCAAGTATTGATTAATCCATCGCTGATTTTCCTCCCCATCGACTCCCGACGATACTCTTCGCGGGCTATTCTCCATCCTCCGAATCCCATAATCGTTAACTTATTAAAAGCCCGATATAAACGGCTGTTAAAAGAAACTGTGTACGAGCGAGCGAAAGCCGCTCGCGGCAGCGGTGCGCCTGTTGCGTGGCGACCGGAGTGGATACGAAAATAATGAACGTTACGCCACTGTCGCGCACTTTTCGATTGTTACGATCCGCAGGTATTGGAGAGGTAACGACTCGACGAGGCGGAACCGTTGCTCTTGTTTTTTTTTAATCCGAACTTGCCGAGCGAAAGGGTGATTGAAATTTTACGTAAAGCGGACGCTTGTCTCCGCAGTCGGCATTATTGCGAAAATCGTTAATTGTCGGGCAATTAGCCGCGATTCGGCGAACGGCGCGCTTTCCATTTCCGTTTTACTGAGCGAAAAATTGTGCAACCGCCTTCTCTGAATTTCAGTTCCCGACAAGAGCAAGGAGCCGGAGTGGCGTCAGCTAATCGGCTTAGTGATCGGAATATTAACGACTGTCATCGTGATGCTTTTAGCCGCCATCACCTTCATCTTCTACAGGAACCGCAGACTGAAAGCCGCTCTCGCCCCGACGACCTTCTTCGACCATCAAGGCGATCTCAAGGTACGAGCTCCCGAGTCCCCGAGAAGCACGACTGCCCTGTGCACACACACACACACTCCTCCGGAAAGTCCATCCGACTCATTGGAAAATTCGCGCTCGGTATGGGATTGGCCGAAAAACGAGCGTATCTATACGCTCGGTTAAAAAAGAAAAAATCAATCGAGCGAAAAAGTTAATCGAGCCGTAAATAAAGGATCGACAGCCTGGCAGAATCGGCGTCACGTCCCTCTCGTCTCTCGCTCCTCCTCCTTTCTGTTTTTTTTTCTTCGTCTTCGGCCCGGGCGTTCGTGACCGCGACGATGAGCGCCTTCTCTCGACCGCCTTATTTATTTATCAAGCCAACTTGGCCGTCAAGCCGGGGGTAAAGGAGAGGCTACGCGGCAGCAGCAGCGGTAGCAACAAAAAAAGAAAACAGCCGGGCAACTTTTATTATCCGTCTGCGAAACTCGTTCTCTCTCTCTCGTCCCGGCTTTCAAGTGGATTCCACCCTTGCGCCCGCGAACTCCACTCTCGAGCCATTTTCTATTACGCTTTCTTCGCGTGCGCTCTCTACATCGATACTCTTCTTTTTATTGCTCCTCCCGAGGGCTCTCTCTCTCTCTCCCTCCCCGCCCTCCTCCCCCTCGATTTTTCCGAGATTCGAATTTGAATGCGATAAAACGATTATTCTCCCATTAACTCGCTATCGCGCAGCTCTTTGCTCTCTCTCTCGCGTATTCTCCCGTATATTTTTCTCTCCCTCTGATTTATTAATACTTCTTGTCGCTCGGCGTCTCCTACTTTCTTTCGGGGTCGCGCACAGCGAGGAAAAACGCCCGGGCTGAATGAGAGGCGAACCGCCGGCGGAGTATAATAGCAGTAGTCGAGTCCACCTACTTCACGGAGTCCGAGCACTTCTCTCGATTCTTCGGCTTCATATTTCGCTCCACTACGTCTACCTACGCCGTTGTTCGATTCTATGGATTTGCTCGTGGTTCGCTCGACTTGTATCGGCTCGCTCGGTTAATTATCGTCGCGGGGAATATTTGTTGGGGGGGGGGGGGGTGGAATTGGACGGTATTTTTCGTGTAGACTCGCGACGCGCGCGTAGGTCGATTTTTCATTTCGCGGCGGGAGAGTACATTTCTTGAAATGTTATATTCACGTGCGTTTCGAAGTTTCGCAACGGCCCGTTCCCCGCAATGTTCGGTGGGTATTTCATTTTTATTTTACACTCGGCTCGTTACGATTTTATAAGGTTCCGCTGCGTAATGGACGCAGCGCGCGACTGTAATGAAAAGTTTAACTCGCCGCGTTAAAGGTTAACGGTGAATTTATTAGTATATCGATTGAAATCTCGCCTGCTCTGGGCCGCGGACCCTCCCCCCGAGGAAGCAGCATGAAAATTTCGCCTCTAAAAAACTTTGTTTCTCCGAAGCGAGACTGAAAAAAGCTTCTGTTAGCTCAACTCCGCCCTCTCCGCCTTCTCCATATATCTTTGTTAGTCCTCGTGTCGTTTCCTCTAATTTCCAAGGCAGTCAACAGCGCCAGCAATTAACGTCGAGAAGTAGCAGCAGCAGCAGCGGCAGTGGTAGTAGCGCAGCAGTAGTTCAACCCCTTGGCCTCCCAACTCGGAGTAACGACGGGCACGTATCGACGCTTTTACCCTTCAGACTCCCCCCCCCCCTTCCCTTCAAGTTTGCGCTCACTCCAGACGCGCAAAGTATGCAAAAGTCAGACTTTCGCCAATGGGAGAGCCAAGCCCAAGAGAAATGATTTTCGCGCGCGGTCCTTTGGCAGGTTGCGCGTGTTAATGCGCCTCGCTGCGGCGAAAGAGGGGTGGACGGGAGGGAGGGTAGGGGGAGCGAGAGCGCGAAATTAAATTTTTATTTGCGAGGACCTTAAGAGAGAGAGAGAGAGAGAGACTCGTTGCTGGCTGGCTAATTTTCGCCTCCTCGCTCGCCCGGAGAGAGAAAGCTTTGTAATAGCGCTTTTTCTTCCCATTATATTTCGCGGACATGAAAGAGAGAAATGCGAGCTCTTATTTAAATTCTTCACCTCTCTCTCTCTCTCCTTTCGCTGCCGGAATTCGCGGCAAAGGGGCGGGGTGGGGGGTCTCGAGAAACATTTTCTTTTTCTCCACTTTCGACTTTGTTAACGAGCTGCGGGATGAGCTCCGCGCTAGACGAATAATTAGAGGTCGAATGTTTGCGGGACGTTTTAACTCGTCTCGCGGTTAGCGCCGAATCGATTGGACGTTGGCCTGACGAGCTCTTAAACGCCCCTCCTCGATATGTACAGCCATCTCGGCGCGGAGCTGATTTTTTTTTCTACCCTGAAAAAATCCGCGACGACGGACGTCTTAGCAAGCGATGTTATTCCCATTAGGAACTTTTTATTGTCTCCCGTCGCTATCGTCTTTACCGCTAGTTTTCACGTCTCTCGCGTTCCCCTCGGTTTTCCGCCCTCCCATTCGAATTTGCGTTACATTCGTAAAAAGGAGGCTGTGGATAAACGACACGCTACACATAAGTCCTGTACCCGGTGAACGAAGAGTCTACTGTGCGCAGGTGTGCTCGGGAGTAATTATTTTCTTCCGCGGCTTCTTCAACCGGCTGTTCACCCTTCGGTCGAGTAACCGATTATAAACCCCCCGGAGGGGAGAAAGGGAGTTTTTCGTGCCACTTAATCGGCCTGAATCCTGAAGCAGCTGAGGCAATGGAGCGCCGGCGAGGACCGGTTCACCCTCTCGCTTTCTCCACCTAACGCAAATGGCAAAGACGCGAAGTACACTCGTTAAGGCTCTCTCTCCTCCTCTCGAGGTCATTATGTAAGGGAAACTCCTTCTTCGCTAATGTCATGATTTCGAGCAGAGCGTAGTGTAGCGGCCGGTCCGCCAGTCGAGCTATACGGTAAAGCGAGCGGAGGGTATAAGAAAAATTTCAAGTGCGCACTTATAACGCTTCGGTAGCAGGGAATTGATTAGTTCGTCGAGTGGATTTTCCTCGACTGATTTTTTTCTTTGAATTATTACAACGGATTCGTGCAAAAATTATTTTGTTTCGCGTCGCCAATTATTCTAAGCTTTCGTCTCGAAGCTCAATTCGAGCTCGAATGCAAATGAATGATTTCTCTCGTTATTTTTCTATTTTCCATTCCGCATTAAACGTATGGCCGTGTCGCGGATTAAAACTTGATCAACATTAAATTGCACGAATCCGGGCTAAATCGCATTTTCACTCATATACGAGCGAATTTTCGCGTTTAATTTGCAGCCGCGTCTCGCGAGTCCCGCGGGCATTTCGCGCCGTATCCGCGTATAAAATTTAGCAACTTAATTACAAAAGATCCACTTACCAGATAAAACCGGCGTGTACACCCCAGAGCCACACACACGAGAAAGCTCGCGCACTGCGCGGACTAGAGCGACGGACAATAACTTCTCGAGCTGACTCTATATATACTTAATTAGCGGGCTAGACGAAGTACACTTGCGATTGGTGTAGCCGATACATTATACGCGGAGGACGTGGAGTGTGATATCGCGTCACAAAGAGACAAGTAGCGCTTGTGCGCCATCGCCTCGCGCGAGGCTATATGACGACGTCTGGACACCTATACACCGCTTGAGCGTCTCTATATAGGGGGCTTTCCGTGTATTGCGTCGCGCGAAACTCGCCGAGATGGATCGATGGATCGACGTCTCGAGCGACTGTACGACTGTCTTAAAGTCGCGTTTTCACGCGGGAATCTCGTCGGAAAATGTCAATCGCCGTCCAGCCCGAGAAACTCGCGATCGCAACGATTTCGATTATCCAGCGCGGAAAACCCCCTGTATCCCCTTCGCGTTGCCGCTTCTCAAGTTTCTCTCTCTCTCTCTCTCCCGAGAGAATCTAACATTAGCCACCTGCTACTCGTCTCGGGAGGAAGGCATTCCGGCATCACTCGGCCGAGTGACCCCGGCTGTCTTCGGTCCCCCGCCCCATATCTCTCGTGCGGCTGGGCGCGCCTTCAGAGGCGAGCCTCTTCTCTTCTCTGCTTCTCTCCTTCGTCTTGAATGTCAAGTGATACAAAGCAGATGGCTATGCGGTTTATTGTGGGAGTAGCTATCGCTTGAGCTGCCGCCGCCGCCGCCGCCACTGATGCCTCTTAGGACCGACGTATCTCTCCTGCCGCCTCTATCTATCTCTCGCTCGAGAATTGGGCCAGTGCGCTAAGTGCCTACTTACCTTCATGTTTTATCGAGCCGGGGCTCTTGTCTCTCAGTCTCTGTCTCTGTGCCTCGCTCCGATGATCATCGCTATTGATTGCCGCGGACGTGAGCGGCTTTCTTATTCGGCTGCTCTGTACATCTCTCTCTCTCTCTCTCTCTCTCTCTCTCTCTCTCTCTCTCTGGCTTTTCGTGAATTCAATGTCACTCGCTCCTCGCGCTCTGCTCTTATTAGGATTGCGACGTTGAAATTCTCGTGGGTACGTATAAACACACTGGCAGCGGTTGAAATCCGTTGGAATAATTCGGATGTATTACGTTTCGCTAATGAGTCGAGCTTGCGGGATGAGGGCCGAGAAAAATTCTTCGAAACCCCTCGAGCGCTTCGCGACGCTGGCAATTAGCAGCGTTTTCCACCCCCTTAAATATGATATCTCACCTATGCAAAGAGCAGCTAAAGGGTCGCGCGCAAAGAGAGAGAGAAAGAGACGTGGGCAAATTACAAGCCGTCGTGTGACGCAAGAGAGAGAGAGAGAGAGAAAGACCTTTTACCGCGCTCTCCACGAATATAAGCGGCGCGACAAAGTGCGCGCAGGAGAATATGCGCCGCACGAGCCGCAAATTTGCGGCGGATTACTCGTGCACGACCCCCGGAATCAGAGTTTGTTACTCCAAATTAAAATAATCTGTTTTGCCGCGCTATATCCCACCCACCCCCCCCCCCTCCATCAGTACCCAACCTACCCCCCCGTTTGGCTTTGCGCGTGTTTCGCCGCGCTAATCGCATTAGCTTTCGCTTTGCGCGAGTGTCGTCCTGCGGTTTTTGCTTATCGTTTTGCAGGATCGGAGCTGGGCTTTGTGATTTCTTTTAGAAAATTTGAAAATCCCGGAAAGAGAGTGAGAGAGGAACGGATGTTTGTCGGCCTAGTGGTGTGGCACGTGTTTGGTCAGACGGTGCGGCGAGTGAATGTTTTTCAATAAGAATGATTTCGCGTTCAATACTAATTTTTCAATATAGCTTATTTAATTGTTGTGTGCACTTGTATATGAAACATGTGCGTGATATAATAAGGATTTTTTGTTGGTCTAGTGGTGTGGTATGCGTTTGGTCATACATTGGCGTAGAATTGAGTTTAACGTTATTTATTTGATGTGTACAATATTAATTGTTTGATATAGCTGAAAATTCAATTATAATACCTGTTTGTATGATACATATAAACTAAATAATAATAATAATAATAAGGATGTTTACTAGTTTAGTGATATGGCAAGTGTTTGGGCAGACATGAATGTAGGTAAACGTTTTTCAATTTCAACATTTAAAATCACATCGTGTACAATATTAATTATTTGATACAGCTTAAAATTCAATTATATCGTTCACTCGTATGAAATATATACGAGTAAAATAATAAGGACGTTTATCGGTCTAGTAGCGTGGCACGCGTTTGGTCAGACATCGTTGCGCACAGTAATAAATAATAATTTTTTTTATATAGCTGAAAATCCAATTATTATGTCCACTTGCGTGAAATATTCGGGCGAAATAATAATATAATACATCATCCCGCGTGAATGACAGGTCTAATAAATAAGTATAAAATTTTAAAGCTTCATCTGGCGCAAAATGAGTGAACGGCTTGGAAATCCGTGACGAGTGAATAAAAAAAGAAATAAAACCCCATAAAACTCCGCGTCTTCGTGCACTTCTTCTTTTCAACTATTCCTCTCTTTCTCGCCGGTCTATTATCCTTTTATCCGCAGCGTACACCTCGCACTCGAACTCCTCCTTCGATTTCTAATACTTGGCCCGATCCACCTCTTTGCTCGACTACACACTACTTTGCTTTCGCTTCCACAAGCTTTCCCCTCCCCCCTCCCTCTCCCCCCTTCCCATCTTTCTCTCATTCTCTGGGTCTACGTACGGTATGCGGTTTAATCACTTGCGGCACGAACGACTTTAATAAATGTCATAAAGCTCGACGAAATTGCGGCCTGCCACGGAGAGCGGTTTTTTGCCGCAAGAAAATGCGCCCCCCCCTCCCGCTACCGCAGCCACCGCAGCAGCAGTAGCGGCGGCGTCGCGCAACTTGGTTATTATACACAAGATCCTAATAAGTCGATCGTAAACAATGTGCGCAAGTGATTTGAAAAGTCATTACTGCTCTCTCTCTATCTCTCGCTCCTCCTCTTCGATCTTCAATAATTGAAATTCGAGGTAACGCCAAGCATTGCGATTTTAATTTTCGTTGTTGTTTATTTACAAAAAAGAAAATATGTGGAACAATGGTTGTAGAGAACTTTTTCAAAGAAAGAGGAGGGAGAACTGGGTTAATTCAGCTGTGAAGAAAATTTTTTTTTAATTAATTGCATATTATTTATTTTAATTGTAGCCTATTTTCCGTTATAACTGGCTTGAGGAATACGATAATTACAGCTTGTTAAATACACGATTACAAAGTTGAAGTGCACGTTCTTAAAAAGTAGATAATAAAACAAAATATGATTAGTAATTAATTCTCAACATCACTTTCTTAGTCTACAAGCCCTTTTTAACAATACTGCACTTGTGCGTACCCGCAGCGCACAATTTCTCCTCGGGATTCATCATCCACTTACCAGCGAAAGATCAACTTAAAAAATAAGCAAAGGCAACATCTTGTTAACCGCTTGTAACTTGATCACTTAAATACCTATTATGCTAATAAGCTTTTAAACTTTTGCTCATAAATTACTTTTGGTTTGACCTCCTGCCGACAGCCGGGAAAGCTGGTTGAAAAAAGGAAAAAAAAAATCGAAACTCCTTCCACCTCTCATCCCCCCCTCCCCCGACCGTCTTCTCCTCCGCTTCATATTTAGCCCAACAACACAATGGATAGCCAATCATTCAAGCGCCTCTTTCCTTGTCTCTGACAGCGGGGCGCGCTGCGAAAACGCGAGCTCGAGAGACTGACGGACTGGATTATGGAAATTCCCTCGCTTCTCGGTTCTCGCGGCTCGAAAGCTCTCGCTCTGAATATGTAACGTCGGCTCTTTAACGACGTGACGGCGTGAATTGAATATCCGTTGCGTTTTAACGCGAGAGGGAGGGAGTGCACGGCGCCGCTTCTACCCCCGGCCCAGACTAATTACAAGTATAAACTTTTGCCTTTTCATTTTTCCTGCCGTGTTCGCGCCGCGCGCGAGCCCTGGCTCTCTGTCTCCCGCGAATTAGCCTAGGCTTTGTAACTGAAAATGGGATATTCCGGGGGGGTGGTGGTGAACGATAGTTTAGCCGAGAGGGAAGTATCGCATCAGCGTTAATCAAAATAAAACTACGCAAAGTGGAGGGTAAGCTCGGGTATAAGTAAAGTACACAAAGAAAGGAAGGGGGGAGGGGATGGGAAGAAAAAAGAACAATGAGTACGGGGGTGGGGAGGGAAAGGAAGCTGCGAGGGAGAGAAAGTTGGCGGTGTGGCGAAAGCTCGACGATAAGGAATTCGCTCGCTGGATCCCGATGGGTAAGTGGTTATCTTATCTAAACGGCCAGCTCCGCAGCAAGTAGCTTGCGGAGAGTACCTATACCCACTGCGCGAACGAGCCAGCGCTGAGTATGCGTCTCCTAAACGGAAATTAACACCTTCGCAAAGGCGGGAGTGGGGGGGGGGGTGAAGTGTGTATAGCGTTTCAGCTCCCGCTCGCGCGCAAAAACCGGCGAATATTATAATGAACGTCCTTTCGCGCCACTTTTATATACCGGGAGCAGTTTTGCCGATGCGTTCCGGTTATCGTCTGCCGCCTTAATTTCATAGTTTCGACTGCGCCCGAGTAATTAAGTCAGCGGGAGAGGGACGAGCCCCGCGCATATAAGAGGAAATTAAGGATGTTGCGTTGGGACTCTTCGCCTCGGTTGATTAAACTCGTAATTGGTTTCTTGATTGCGCGGAATATTTCGCGACTTTGAATTATAAGTGATGTATGCACCGCTTAATCGTCCCAGCAGCACTACTGCGGTGGTTTTTAGCGTAAACAAATCCATCGCCAAATTGTTGTAAATTCGCGAATTGGGGGAGGGGTGGTATTCATATTCGACTCTCTCCCTCTCATTTGATTAATTAAACTTGCGTAATCGATTGGACCGAGCCGCCGATGCCAAACAAATTTAATTTTCTCGATTCCTACGTAAGGAAGTACCGAGAGAGAGCGTAATTCCACTTGCTCAACTACAATGGCTTTGAACACCTGGGATACACACGGCGGACGCGAATTCCGTGGATGCAGCTTATCTTCATCCGGCTCTGATTTCTATGCGTAAACACTAATATTCCCATAAACTCAATTGACCTAAGATCGCACCGCTATGAATTTACAAGACAATCAATCGTGTACATCCCTCTCGCTCATTATCCTCCACAGCCAAGGTCATCAAGTTTAATCCATACGCGCGTTTATCGCTTCGCGCAAGACACCGCGCTGCACGCGCGCGCAGGATCAGCGAATATTGTTCGTTATAAAAGCGATAATTTCCGAAAGGTCCTCGCTCTCGCCTCGAGGCTGCCCGATAAGACGGGGAAGGGGGAGACGCGAGCAAAGTGCCCCGCCGAGATAAGGCACACGTCGGCGCCGTGTCGTTTCGCTCGCGGCCCCAATGAGGACCGCATTACGATCGCGCCTCGCCTTTTATGCAGCGTTTACCCCGCCGAGCAGACGCTGCAATTTCTCCTGAGCGGCCTATCGGAGTACAACTTTTCCATGTGCAAAACGATCTTGCGTCCTATCTTCGCGCTTCTGCACTTCGGGGGAGGAGAAAAAAACGTATCGTGTAGAAGTGCGGGAGAGGCGCGAATTTCGAAAGGTGAAAAGGAATCTATGTCGAATTCTAAAAAAACATGCGATTTTCTTTGGTCTGGAATATGAAAAAATTTTTTTGTAGCTACAACTTTGCGGGACTGCTCGGACTTTCTTCTGTAAGCCAAGAGATGATAAAAAAATGTCGAAAAACATAGAGGTAGACGAACGTTCGACCAGTCCGAAAGCTCGAGTTTAAAACAAATTTTTTCTAAAATTCTCGACCTAAAAAAAGTGCATATATTTTTGTTTTCTTTTTTTTTTTTGCAAAATTCGAAATGTACGCAGAGCGCTCGTTATTTGCGGGCAGCTCATAAGCGGAAGAACAATCGAAGCGCCGAAAGCGAGGTGTGCTGCCCGCCGAAACGGTTGTTAATAATATCCATCGGCGCAGCGCACACGTATACTGTACACAACCACACTGCATCCAGCCAATCCTGACCCTCCGAAGAGTAAACAAACGAGAGAGAGAGAGAGAGAGAGGGAGATAGGGAAAGGTATATAGAGCTGCGCACTATACTGATGGAGGGGCAACTGCACCGGCATAAGAGAATAGCAGTTTGGTTGGCTTTACACGTATAGATGGAGGAACAGAGAGCGAGAGGCATATAGAAACACAGAGCTCGATATACATGTGTATCGCACGTATATATATGTACACGTGGAGGAAGAGGGTCAGGTAGCAGCGATGTGGGGGGGGACTAGAGTCGCATGCATTAACGATAACGCGTATTCGGCAGGTCTCGGTGGAGGAGAGCGGCGCCGCGGACAAGGGACCAATTTGCCCCCCGCTTCCGCTGCAGTACCATCCGAGCGCTTACGCCGCCGTCGCGGCCAGCAGCACCACCAGCACCACCACTCCGCAGTTGCACAAAACTGGTACGTATACGTACATATCTATATATATATATAAGTATCCCACATGTAGGTACGCGCATCGAAGCAGCTTTGCACGTGCAGCTTTATAAACATGTACAAGTGTGTCCGAGAGGTGGCTGGAAAGAGGGAGGAGGAGGGGGAGGGCGAGAGAGAGGTCCAACGTAAACAGGCAGCGCGGGTTATTCGAACTAGTAGTAAAGTCCGGACGACGTCGGCCAGATAGTACAGCTCCAGCGCTACACGGCTCCGAAAGCGTAGCTAGGAAAACGGGACCTCCTGCCCGCCCCCCCCTCCCCTTCGCCCTTCCCTTACCCAGCTTGTATATTAGTTGGCCGGAAGCTACGATGCTTCCAGCCCCCCCGCAGTCTCTCCCTAGTACCGGCTATACACTGGCTACTGGCCTTGTTCCCAGCAGTAACACACGCACACACGTGTGCAGAGGCACACGGACAGGCTTGGCATATATTTGTTAACCGGCCTAGAGGACACCTCATTGTCCGCAACGGCTAGGGACTCCACTTATATACTCCCCCTATGCGCTCGAGTGGGCTTAGGCGTACTACACTGCTTTTTCGCGTATACGTATGTAATCGACGCTATAGACGTGCACGTGTCGTTAGTCTTTCACGAGGCCCGTCCGGTTGATGATGAGACAATTCGGTTATTCGGCGCTGCATCGAGCTGTTGACTGTGTACAGGTTGTCAAAAGAGAGAGAGAGAGAGGGATGGCAGAGGTACAATCGGTTTCATGTACAGCCTGTTCGCCTGTGCCTGTGTGCGCCCAGTATAGCTACTATATAACGTCGCTGTTTGTTGTTGGATTGCAAGAGATTATCCGGGGCCGTACGTATGCCCGCGTGTTTTGTCGCCGGGAGGAAAATTGGATTTGTGTACGACTGGGACAGGCGCGTTCGTTGCGCAGCCGGGATTTTCGTCGGAGTGTTCGGATATTTTTTTTTTTTTTTGAGCGCGCGCGCGCGCGCGGGGAAAGCAGCGCGCGGAGATATAAAGAACGCGAAAATCCGCTGTTGATTAAAGTGGACGCGCGTCGTACGTTACACGTTTTGGTTAACGAGGGAGAGGGGGCGGGGGGGGGGGGTGCAGGGGATGCAAAGCGTTTGAATTAATAATTTTGCGCGCAGAGCCGCGTCCTATGCGCTTTGCCGGCTGTGGTGCACACGGAGGCGCGCATCACGAGAGATATAGAGGAAACGAAATTTTATACACGAGCGGAATATCGCGGGAAATTCGGGCGGGGCGGCAGCGGTAGGCGAACTCGTTCATCCATAAGTGAAATCCATCTAGCTCCCAATGGAATATTTATCCGCGAGGGAAAAAGAAAGTCGAGGGAAATAGCGCGAGGGAGAGCTGGAGAGCTAGATAGAGGGAGAGACGAAAGAGTCCGAGAGGGTCAAGCCTCTCAGCATAACTACGTGAAATATTTACCGTGTTCGTTCCGCGCTCCAGGAGCGAGAGCGAGTCTCCGGGACGATGTATCCGGGCCGAAGGTAAATGTGACGAAGGACTCTGCGGGCAGACCGAGAGAGAGAGAGAGAGAGAGAGAGAGAGAGAGAGAGAGAGGGACAGAGACAGAGACAGAGAGAGAGAGACTGCAGGGGAGAGTATCTCGCGCTGGGCTTGCGGTCCGCGGGATAGTTTCGTCTGGCGAAGTGAGCGGGAGAAACTCTAACGAGCAAGTTTACCGTCTGCCCGCTCCTGGAATTGAGCCGGCTGCTATATATACTGCACTCTCTCTCTCCCTCTCGCGCTCTCTCTCTCTTTCTCTCTCACTCCAGCTCTTCTACGCCGTTGGAAATGGAAATCCAAGCGCGTCGAATAGTCCGACAACTATTTCGTCAGCTCGCACCTCTCCCCGTCTCTCTCTTTCTCTCCCGTTGGCATCGGGGTGTGGGGGGGGGGGCCGGAGACGAGTTTACATACCTAACTTATTCTCACTGTCTATGGGGGCGATGTTTCGCCTCTACTTCGCCCGCGACTTTAAGCAGCGGCTAACGAGCGCATCGATCGGAACATCAAGGTTACGCTCGCGAAGGATGTTGCTTTCGTCTCGGGGGGGGAGGGGGGTAGAGGGAGGAATGGGGGAGGGAAGGCTGATTAAAGCCGGATAAGTGGGCCTGGAAAGCGATCGAACTTTCTCGACGACTCTATTGTGATTTATTTGGCCTTTGCTGCAGCGCGGCGGACGGGAGAGTGGATTGAAAATTCAAATTTCGCGCGAGAGCCTCCGCGATAAACAATGTAAATGAAATTATGGAAATTTAAGAGGTGATCAGCCTCTCCGTAACGCCGTTATCCCGACTGCTCGGAACTTGGGTAAAACTGCGGATAATTGTGTACGAGCGCGTCGACGAGCGGCAATTATTATTCAAGATTGCGAATTTTAAATTGCCCCTCCTCGCGCGCATCCCCCCGCGCGCCGGCGAGATTGCTAAATCATCCGTAAAACTTGCGTTCGCTCGTCCCGCCTCGGCTCGCCTCGGCTCCCGCTGCGCGTCTCGCGCGGAGCAGCCGAGATTCCGTAGGGCCGTGTAATGTATGCCTCTATTTTCTCATCTCCTTTCTCGCAGGGGCATCGACGGAGCATTCGGCAATTCCACTGCTGCTCAACACGGCGATCAATCTGAACCGGCCAATTCCGCCGGTACAGGAGTACCCGTCAAACGCGCCGCCCATCCCACCGCCGCCGGAGAGGTATTACGCCAGCACGGAAATCTGCAAGGTGAGGATGGGGGAGAGAGAGAGGAAGAGAGATAGAAAAAAGAGAAGGAGAAATCCCGAGCTGTCGACGGGCGAAAGCTCCGCATGTGCGCAAGGCGTCGAGCTTTCCTTACGCGTTACAAGCTCGCTGAAAAGTTTCTGAGCCGCTGTCATTGTTGACGTTACAGCTGTTGTTGTTGTTGCTATTTGATCCAGAAACTTTTGCATTATCGCGGATGAGCTCGCGAGGCCTGTTGGTTTTTCTTTGGCTCCGCGCTCTTGAAACCCGATTAAGCAGAAAGTAACAAAGCATAATTTCGCCCGCGCAAAATTGTTTTTCCCGCGCTCGTCGAGAGCTCGCCGGGATTATGTACAATGAGAGCGAGAAATTTATAACGAAGATACATGTTCGCGGAAACAATAGGACGCCGCGCGATTTTATTTCCTTCGCAGTTCTCCATTGTTCGACTAATTGTCTAACAAAGCATCGCGTTAATTTCTTTTTCTTTTCTACACGTTCTCCACCTACAAAACGCACCGAAAAGGAAAATTCAAAAATATTGTATTTGCAACCTCTCCTGTGTAACTATTTCCCACTTTACCCACACCGCAAATCCAAAGTCTGCGAGACAATCGAAAAATCGCGCGCATCGCTCACAGCGCTGTCGCAGTCCCCGCATGCGCAATATGTTAATTAAACGGATTATTCATTACCGAAATTCAAGACCGCATCAAAGAGCCCACCGCTGCCTCCGCTGCCAGCCTCGCCGAATCCAAGCTGTACGCCTCCTCCGCACAGCGGCAAGGCCTCCAGCAGTTTGAACAGCTACAGCCCCGAGGACATGCTGACGGAGGACGAGGACGAGGCTGCCGCCGCGGCACTCCTCGACTGCATAATCTTCGACTTTCCTCGCGAGAGACTCAACATTGCCGAGAGCCTCGGCAGCGGCTACTTCGGCGACATACACGTCTGCGAGGTCGACCGGTTCCCCGGCTACGAGGAGGTCTTTCGCAGCACCAGCAGCGACCTCGTCGTCGTCAAGTCGCTGAGGCCCGGCTCGTCGGAGGTGCTCAGGTGAGATCTGCTTTCGCCTCGATACGCATAATCGGTTCTCCGACGAATTCGCTTTAATCGATGCCGCGCGGAGTAGACGACGCGGAGAAGCGCTGTTTACTTTGACTGACCTATCGACACTTTCTCTCTCGCGTGCGATGCGCCGTGGATTCGAAAGCAAGTTCTTGCCGCGCGAACGAGCGAGCGAGAGAGAGGAGAGAGATAAAAAAAGCGGGTTAACCGACCCCTTCGATAACGAGGCGTGATTCCGCTTTGCGCGCGAAACTTTTCCAACCCCCCCCCCCCCCCCCACCGACCCCACCCCCCACCGCCGGCCGACAGTCGGGCTCAACTCGAGAACTCTCGAGTGTTGTTTACATTGCGAAACCGCCGAACTAAATGTCGCAGCAGTTTTGTCTTCCGGCGGGGAAACTTTTCTCGAGCGCGCGAATCGCTGCGAATTCAATTTCCATGATCCGGGGGGGGGGGGGATAGTAGCGCGCCAACGATTCTGTTCCGGTCTCTGAGAGAGAAAGGGGGGAAATACATCGATTCTACGCGGAGATTCGCGCACAAGTGTAGAGAGAGATAGAGAGTCGAGAAGAGAATTAAATTCCCGCGCTTTCTGATTACAGGATAGAATTCCGGCAGGAGGCAAAGAGACTGGCGCGACTCAACGATCGAAACGTCGCGCGGCTACTCGGTGCCAGCCTCGACGATGACCCGATGTGCATCGTTCTGGAAAACGCCAAGTACGGAGACCTCAACCAGTACCTGCAAAGCCACGTGGCCGAGACGACCACCGTGCAAACGGCAAAGACGCTCAGGTGGGTTTGTTGTATGCATATATACGCTTCGCTTTATTGGCCGTTATTCAAATTTTTTTTTTCGAATTATTTTTAGTGCAAAAGAGAGTAGCCAGACGGAGCAACTTTTTTTTCTGTCCTTCGGAACGCTTCTTCGGAATTCCAGCGACATGCAGAGCGTACTTTTAGATTTTACAAGCGTAAAATCTGAAACGACGCGATTCCGCGACGGCGAAGCCTTCGAAAGCGAACATTCCTTTCGAGAAAACACTCGATTTTCTTATCTCCGCGAACGTGTCGAAGTGTACTTGCAGGCGAAAACTGACTACGTAGAGACAAAAAAGAAAACAGCTTGTTTCGAGCCAAATAGTCTTTTGAAGGACCAGCCGGGAATGCGCGTTTAAAATTTCAAATGGAAAATCGATGGGCTTTTTAAGTATTCCTCTCGTAAATAATTAGACGCCCCGCTAGCCCTCCACCTTTTACACTTAAACCGGTAATGCGAGAGAGGAGTCCTCTCTGAAAGCGAATTTTCCCCAAACTACTTGCGCTCAAAATTCTTATCTTTCGATACTATCGAACTTTATTCGCTCCGGCGCATCCTCGAAGCCGTTTCCTAAACAAAACACACCGATAAACATCCCCCGCCCACGAGAAAAAAAAGCTTCATTTGCCTAACAAGTTAGCCGTGCGTATAGCCAAAGAAAATATTCATACGGCAAACAAAATTATCGTTATCTCAAAATCGATATGGCCACCTACATACATTATTCCTATAAGCAAACCACCTCTCCCCCTCCGCCACCCCCCGGGGTCGCTCTCACATTCGCACGTATGGGCTTTACACAACGCAGAAGGCAAACGAGTCGGAGATATTTACGCAGTCGAGGTTATAGTCAATCGGGAGGGGACGGGGGGGGGGGAGGGCCGATTCTCCTCGTTTATACAGTCCCAGCCGAAATTGTTTGCCCTTGCCGGGGTAGTCCGACCAATGCCCGACTGTTACTACTGGCAAACACGCGGATGGCTGTATCGCAGACGAATCAAGAGAGACGCGTGTACAGAGTAGAATATTGCGTGTTTACGTGTACGTATTGTTCTACGGGGTTAGGAAGGGGGAGGTGTACGTATAGCTTCCATTGAAACTTATGGGATTCGCGTGCGTGGGTGTGTGTGCGCGCGCGCGTCGATCGCCGAGGATTTTTTTTTCTCGCTCGACAAGTCTCATTAACGACGGGGGGTGGGGGGGGGGGCAATAATTGCGAATTCCCCGGGGAATTCGAAGGAAGAATCGCGCGCGCGCGCTGTACGCACACAGCCGTTTCAGAATCCAAGCGAAATTCAATTTTCCAGCCAATCGATCAAACACGCGTACGCAATTAGTCAGCGCTTTGTCAAACATTCTTAGCGTAACAGAGGCCGTAGCGAGGTATTGCGCTGTACAGTCGACTTTTCGGAAAATCTCGCTCTCGACTCGTCGGCGCTGCAATACCGACGGCTCTGTCTCTCGATGCAGAATCAATGGCTGCGATCGCGGAGTCGAGGGAGAGAGAGAGAGAGGAGGACGCGAGGAATCGATCTCTCGTCGCGCGCGCGTAACTCGAGTGTAATTTGCGATCCAGCAGACCGTGACGATCGTCAGCCCCGATTGGCAAGCGGCGCGGAAAATTTTTACGCCAGACTCAGCCACTCCGTGTATACGTATAGCACACGTCCCCTTGCGAGAAAAATAGAACGCGCACGCACTTGGCGGGGGGGTCTGCGTAGGCCGGTCTATAGACCGAGTCGAAAGCTCTCGTGGGATCCCCGCGATTTTTTCGCGATCGCGATTGAAATTGCTCGATAAACATGGAGAAAGTTATTGCCGCACTTGCGCGACGATCGCTCAGCCGAGCGAGAATCAAGCGCGCAGCTCCTATATATCCTTAATCCAGTCCATCGATCTTTCCCGATGTATAACGCCCTCCACTTGTGTAAGAAAGCATGTTTCCCCGTATACACGCGCACGTCTTCGATCCGCTTTCCTTTGTCTTCTCCGCGGCGTTGCCTTTGTACGTATACCCACCGGGGATAAACATTAAGCAGGGATACACGTTCCCGCGAACTCGCGGAAGCTCGTTTTACGGTTACTTTGACGATTCCAGGCGACTGAGCGCTCCTCTACCTCTATCTCCAATCCATCTATTCGTCTATACACACACACACTTACACGTACGAATGTATATGTACAAATTCCTCTGTGTCTCTCTGCCTTTCTGTCTGTGTGTGTGTGGGAGTGGGAGGATCTGGTTTTAAGCGACGCTTGTCGCGCTTGATTTCTCTGTTACAGCTTCGGCACTCTGATATACATGGCTACGCAAATAGCATCCGGCATGAAGTACCTCGAGGAAATGGACTTTGTGCATCGGGATCTCGCTACGAGGTAAGGATCGGGAGAGAGAGAGAGAGCGGGAGCTGAGAACCGAGAGTAGTTTATTCGAGGTGCATGTGTATACCATTAGACACGCGATTTTCGAAGCATCAGTCACGAGGCTTTACTGCTGATTTCGTGTCGCCGCTCAACAACCGAGCGACGTACATATATACGTGCATATCCATCCTATTTCGGAAACAGCTCAGCCGAGCAAGTCCCAAAAAATTTTTTTGTAGGCACCCCTACCAGACCTGATTTTTCTCGTTCAAAAAAAAATTTCAGAGTATTCTTTGATGAACTAAGTCATTATTGTTGTAATGAAACATTTTTAAAAGTTCATAGTTTTCGAGAGAAAAAAATCTATAAATACTTGTTTTTTAATTATTTCTCGTTTTTCGAGTCATTTTTGCTCCGGAAAAAAGTATACCCTTCAATCGGCCATGTACGTGAGGTTTTTCTCTTTGAGAATTACCTAAGGAACGAGAAAAATCAGGTCTGGTAGGCGTGCCTTCAATAAAAAATTTTGCGACTTGCTCGTGTGAGTTGTTTCCGAAATAGGATGGATATGCACATATACTCTTTTACGAGCGGGAATATTGCTGGCAAGAGAGGAGTTGTCGTTTTCTGTTTTTCTTTTTGTCTTCTAGTTTTCGAGAAAGTCGAGATGGAGAGCAGTGAAGAGATGCTTCGAGAGTAGCGTGTAATTTTTTATTTCTAAGAACATGTCTACCAGATCACTTTTACATTGTTCCCGTCGAGTGTCCTGAACGAGAATGAAACTGACATTTTTCGTTGAAAAATGTAAGCGCCAGGTGACAAAATAAAATTAAGCTCTCAAGTGTGATATCCTCAATAATCAAATAATAGGCTTGAAACTTAGTAAAGACTTTTTTCTGTTACATCCCTAACTGTGCGTAAAAGCAACGCATGAAAACAATAATTTGAACTCTCGAAGTTTTTTTTTTCTCACCGCGAAAAAGTAAACTCTCGTACACCCATTTACGCAGAAGATTTACGCGCAGTCAACGAAACAGCAATAAAGACCTAAAAACTTCTCTGTCTCTCTCTCTCTCTCTCCCTCGCTCTCTTTCTCTCTATTCATACATCTCTTTCCACCCACATATCCCGCGCTGTAAACAGAGTACGGCACGCAGGAGAAATTTAAAAATGATTAAAATACGCTTTAACGATTCGTCGAAAGTTAAGTCGTATAGCCCAGGGCTTTACGAGCCTTATAGCCACTGGGCGCAGCTCGCACACGTTGGTTTTACCGTCGACATTCACCCCCTGCCCCCCCCCCCCCAGCCGTGCACGTGTACGTGTGCATATCGATAAAGTACGCACACATACGCGCAGACATACGGCCTTAGAGTCGAGAGCGAGAGAGAGAAAGAGAGTCAATAGCGCAAGCCGATGCAGGCAGCCGGCGTTTAATGGAGGCACGTGTAGCAATTATTAACTCTAATCATAAACCTTAATTATAATGCCCTCTGGTGGGCCGCCACATAACTGTCAGCCCGAAAATTCATTAAAGGTTATTTATAGAAACGTATTTGAGAGAGGAGGAATGGCGGATAAATATTGCAGGCGCGCGCCCGAGTAGAGCCGTTATATTCTCGCTCTCTCTCTCTCTCTCTCTCTCGGCCATTCATTGACTTGCACAGTTCATTATTGTGTTTATTCGTGTTTCAAAGCTTCGCCGGCTCTGGTTATATCCTCGGCGCGAATGCGTACATGTACACGCGAGCGAGAGAGAAAGGGAGAGAGAGTCGGAATTTCCGAATTACCGTTTAATCACAGCTTAATAAGACGAAATGAAAGGTATATTACGGTTCCATACACGCGCGCGCGCGCGCGAGAGTTTCGCACAGGTCGCGAAACTGAGCTTTATGCGCGACGTCGAGGCGATCGAGTCTACGTTTTTTCAATCTCGCTCCGTCGCGTCGAATGATATTCAAAAACGTCTCTCTCTCTCTCTCTCTTTCTCTCGCCCGCGCGAAACTTGGGCAATATTATCTAAATTTGAAACTCCCAACGATCCGTGGCAGCTCGACGGGCGAAACTCTCCGCGAGAGCAGGGCGGCTCAAGTTTTTAAGCGTTGCGAGAGGGGGGAGAGGGAGCCGCGCGTTTCGACTTATCTGTACGTTACAGGCGCGAGAGACTAGAAGCTCAGCCCTGAGTAATAGCGAACTTGGGCTCTTCTTTTTCCTCGGCTTCTTCTTCCTCTTCTTCTTCTTCTTCTTCTTCTTCCTCTTCTTCTCCTCGTGGCGCTTCTTCTTTACGCTCGAGTCGAACGATTAAAAGTTTTGACTAATTGACCGGGAAATGGAGCGGCTTCTTATACAGTTTCCCTCGAGCCTCGGCTTCTCGCGCTATACCCAGGAATGCGCGCACTAATTAGCTATTTTGATCGGATAAAAAGGCCCGAATGAGTTTGCAGTCTCGGGGCTATGATAGCGCGCGCGCTCGAGTCCACGTGGCGCAGTATAACGGCGAACCTGATAATGAACCGCGACAAGCTGACGTTCGACGTTTTCATTTCATGGCTTGAGGAACTTCGATATTCGATCGTTATGGGCCGTTGCCGCGTCGTCGTCGTCGTCGTCGTCGTCGTCGTCGTCGTCGTCGTGATTTGGCTTATATCGCTCGGCTTGAGAAACTGTTGAGTGTGTCTTATATTGAGACATAGTGAATTTTCTTCGTATTAATTAAAGAAATGTACTTACGGATGGCCGATTCTCTGTCGGATGGAGTCGAGCATTTTCGTTAATTTAACATAGTTTTGCAGAAAAGCAAAATTATACGTTAATCATATTCAGTTACGTATACTTGTTAAAATCATTGATTTTCAATTTAAACTTTTCAATGCGCGAGAAAATGAGATTTCGATCGGGCAACGATCGCTCAAAAATTCATGGAGACTTTTAATAATATAAAACTTTTAGCATGACACTCAGAGTAGCAGAGATTTTGAGAAAATGAATATTACCGATTCCAGGATTCAATTTACAAATTGGATGCGGACAAAACGTGCATACGAGTTAGAGAACGTTTATATCGAAAACTAATAAAATTATTGAAAGTAGGAAAAAAATCGAACGAAAAAATCTGGGACACTCGCCTCTAAAATAGTATTTTAAACACATTTTTCATTCTATGGCACGTAAATGTCTCCATAACGAACAATCGTAATTTTTTCTTCCAGAAACTGCCTGGTGAGCGAGGGCTACCACGTGAAGGTCTCGGATTTGGGACCCGGCCGAAGCGCCTACGCAGCCGACTACTTCGTGATCGAAGCCCGACCGGCGATGCCCATACGCTGGATGGCCTGGGAATCGATGCTCGTGGTGAGTCGTACGTCCATCGTCGACGCGCCCACCGACGCACATCCCCTTTAAAGCTGCCCCTGACTACTCCCGCCGTACTAACCACCTGTTTCCGTTTATTTTCGCGCTGCGCACGGCCGAGCGACAGAGATTTTTCTCGATCTCCCCGGCTTTTTCATCCCGGCGAATAACAAGTTATTTTCATCAAAATTTAACTAACAAAGCGTAAACGCGCGCCCGCTCCCGTAGACTTTCCCATTCCCGTCGCGCGGCCCATAATTACAATTGCAAAATTCGCGGCAATCGATCGTTCGTTATCCGAAGTAATAAAATTGTAACGAAAAAAAAAGGGGGCAAGGAAGAAAAAAGCCAACAACCAGCGCCCGCGAGGCATCCGTCGATCCGCGCGGGTGAAATGCGAAAACCTCGTTGCCGAAAACAATTGCGGGCGCAGAGGCTACAGACAGACTACTCTCTCTAGAGAGAGAAAAAGCTCGCGCGCGCTGCATAAAAAAGTGGCCATTTGGTAAAAAGCGCGGCGCGCGCGCGCGCGCGTATTGCGTTTGCAAGACTTTCGGTCGGACAGAAAAAAAAGCCGGTAATTCTTCTTTACAAAGGCCGCGCGCCGCGGACGTACCGCCCGCACAAACGAAGCGCCGACCGAGAGGCGCAATAACGCGACTCTCTCTCTCTCTCTCGCCAGGCCAAATGAAACACTTGACTACTGACAAATGCACTTTCCCTGTATATTGCCGGGGGTAACAAAGTTGCGCGCCGCGAAAATTAGTGCGCGGAGCGAGCAGTCGAGTTACGCGCCACTACGCGCGCGGCATTCCGAGAGCGAAGAAGTTGGCTCTCCCGCTCGTACGGCCAATTTTCGACTTGATAGTAAGGGATTCGTAGTCCTCTTTGCTATACTGTTTGGATAAACAGCTGGATGATACTTGAAATCCCGGCGACAAGCATCTGTAAGTCCAATCTTGAGTTTGTCTTGCTCTGATTTTTCGGTACGTCGTGACGCGGCGAGGGATATTCAAAAATTTCGGGAAACGCACAAAGTCAGCGCGTTTCCAAAGGCTGCGCGCACATAATAAATAATCGACGCAAGTCGAGCCGCACGAGCGCAGCAATGCGAGTTGCTGCAGCCCGAGGCGTCGCCACCACGTTTACAGCCATACATCATCTTTTCAAAGCTGATGAAAATTAATGCCAGCCCTCCCCTCCCCCAGATAAATAGTCTCATTGTTCGTCATTAATGGCTTAGAAACGTAATGTACGCGCGCATTCACGCCGCGAGAGATAATTGCGTTATATTTGCGGAATTGCTCTGTCTTTTTTTTCCTCGTCGAAACTCGACACAACAATCCAATCGGAATACAGCCAGTTAGCGCAATGCGCTTACGTATACATTATATACGCATATATAACTCTCATAATTATTACAACACGGCACAATACACTCTACAGGGAGACGCGCCGCAGAGAGACTCCATCTCGACAAAGCGCAGAGCTCGAATCTCTGTCTCTGTATCGGTTGAAAGTATATCGGCGCCGAGCCAGCGGCCTCGGCTAAATCCCCGGCATTACGAGCGCGTCGGCCGTAAATATATAGCATATGAAATTTCACTAGGCAGCCCTATCCGCGCCCAGCTTCCGAATCGCCTCTCGCCCGTCGTTAATGTTTCATTACCGGCCATTATTTATCCAGCAGGAGAGACCGCGTGAGAGAGAGAGAGAGAGACTAAAACGCAACGTACTCGCGAGCGTTTACTCGGCAACGATTACCCTCACCCCCCCCCCCCCCTCCGCGTACAATTACCTCGAATTAGGCGAGCGCGCGCGAGCGAGCGTTAATTTCGTAGGTGGCGGTGGAGGAGGAGGAGGAGGAGGAGGAGGTAGAGAAAAGAAAACGTGTGCGCGCATACGGCGGAGCTTCAAACGAAATTGCGGAGTGAGAGAGAGAGAGAGAGAGAGGCGCGAAAGAGGGACACACACGCGCGCGCGCAGCGCAGCCTCTCTTTTTCCCCGAGCTTTCTTTTTCTCCGCACTGCCACCGGGGAGAAAAATTTCGCGCGCGTGCCGCGCGAGTATGATTTACATAATTTCCGGGGGATATAAGCTCCACTTCGTAATGCCCGGACGAGGACGAAGGGAATTTAATTCCCGGTAGCTGCCGCTCGCCTCTGTGTGTACGCGATGTGAAACTGCTACGCGTATAATACTTACGACCGCGGCGCGAGTCCTTTGATCTGGTTAAGCGCTATTTATGGCTTTTTTTTCATTCCGAACGGGGGGGGGGGGGAGGGCTCGAGGAGCTGGACAGATAAACTCCCTCTCGCGTTCCTACTCCCTCGCCGGGAGGGAGAAGGAGAATTTTAGAACTAATGCCCGCGGTATTATGCCGGGGGATTACGAGCGAGCGTGGAACACGGGGCTAATCGAGTTGCAAGCTCGGGAAGCTTTTTCCTCTCGCTCCTTCTTTTTCCCCCCTCTCCCGCTGTATTTTTAAACCAATTGGAAAGGATGGCGTGTGTACTGTCAAAATTGCCCAAGTATTACACTGCGTTCTAATCCGATGACTCGGCCGCCGCAGAGGGTAGGGGGTGCACTACCCCGGGAAAAATGTAAACTTTCGCCGTGAGGAAGAGAGAGACTATCAGAGAGAGTCTTCGAGGCGAGAAGAAAGTAGAGGGGTGAGGGGCGAACTATACGCGGGAAAATAAAGCGGTATAAGAAGGGAAAAAAAGCTACTGCGGATATTGCGCGGCGCGCTAGTCCGCCGCGCGGCTGATTTATGGAAACTAACCCGCGAGAGCTACTTCGCTGCTCTCGACCGGCCGAACTTGCCGAGAGGAGGGAATCGAATTCGAAAAGCGAGTTAGCGAGCGCCTCCGACACGCTATCTCACTTTTGTTATTTTCGCGAGATTTTCTCGCCTGGCGCCGCGTGTATACAGAGGAGATTACGCGGACTTTTTCGCAGTAGACGCGAATCTTTTTTCCATCCCCCTCTGAAACACCCCCGGCCACCCCTTCCGACAGAATGAGTATGTATGTACGAACTGTATATTCTTCCTCGTTGCTTCACAGGGTAGCTACACGTCGAAGAGCGACGTGTGGGCGTTCGCCGTGACGTTCTGGGAGATCTTGACGTTCGCACGCGAGCAGCCGTTCGAGGAACTGCCGGACCACCGGATCGTCGAGAATGCGACGTTTTTTTACCAGGAGGACGACAGGAGGGTGAGAAATCGTTCGAAAACAAAATTTTTTTTTTCCCTGTGTATTACTAAACGGTGAATCTGTCGACGAAAAATTTTCTGCGCTGATCCCCCAGCTGATCCTGCCGCTGCCGAAGAACTGCCCGAAGGAGATGTACGACCTGATGCGCGAGTGCTGGCAGCGCAACGAGTCCGACCGGCCGAACTTCCGCGAGATCCACCTGTTTCTCCAGCGCAAGAATCTCGGCTACAAGCCCAACCGCAACGACACCTGATACAGAGAACTCGAAGGCTGGAACCTCATCCGGCTTTCCATGATGGGCGAACTCAATGGCAATTGGTGGGAGCCAAGCTCGGCCGGTACCACTACCACCAGCACCACCGTCACAACCACTACCACCAACACTACCACCACCACTACCAACAGCACTGCGACACCGAATTGAAGTTTATATATGTACAGGCGTGACGAGACACTGCCTTTATGTATGGTGACGACGACGACGATGACGACAGCAGCAGCAGCAGCAGCAGCAGCTCGACAATAACCGCGCGCTTCCCTTTCGATATATCGATGTGTACGTGTGTCCTCGAGTCGATGTTCGATAATGCGCTATCATCCCCTTCAAACTCGCCCTTCCTCTGTGTACTATATATACATATACGCGCGGGCATCCGACGATGTGTTCTTCCGTGATATCGAGATGCGTACGTTTGTTTATGTAGCGAGACGCTTCGCGAGAGCTTTTCCGTTTGGCTTTTTTCCATCCCCTCCCTCCCTCCCCCCCCCTCCCCATCCCCGCCACTTTTTCGTTGGACAGGGCCTTACGTGCGACACGAGGGACGATTCTACGAAGTGATTGCTGCGTACGATCGGGACGAACGAGGCTTTTACGGTTCAAAAAAAAGGAAAATAAATAAATAAAATAAAAGAAAATAAAAAATATATAAATAAAAACAGAATCGAGCTTCTCGCGTCCGACGTGGGCAACGAGGATAAGAAAGAAGCTTTACGTTACGTTGTTTAGGAACGAGTTCTCTCACGCGACTGTTGTTTAAGTGTAATATTAACTATGCCACTTGTTTTGCGGAGTTGTATTGTTGATTGACCATATACTGATGTAACTTACGTTTGTATACATATACTACGATTTGATACGAACAAAAAAATGCTAGAGGAGAAGCGAGAAACAAATGATACGATAATAAAGAAAATAAACAAATAAAAGAGAATAAAAAAAGACAAATTCCCGCAAACGTAATTTAACGAAGCGCAGAACGAAGGCAGCAATTATTATTGAACACTATTTATTGTCAGTTGGCATTTTCACAGCACATTTGAAATATAACTCTGTTAGCTACCTGATAAATTTATAAGATGGTATCTTATGTAAATGAATAAAAAGTTATGATAAAAAAAAAGATTAAAGTCTCGTCAACCCTTCATTCCCCCATCCACCCCGTCCTCTCTACCGCTTCTTCCGCAACCGCTTGGACAAGCTCCACTACAGCGGCTATCGCTGTCCATCCGATCGCTTTCAATGCGGCTAAATCACTCGCGAAACTTCTTGGCGTGAGATATTCCGTTCCCGCCCTCCCCTCCCCTCTCCGCACCGGCTCCGGCTTCTGTTGACCCGAATAATTGCGTTTCTTTTTTCCTCCCACCCTCTCGCCCGCCCCGTCGCCCGGCAGTGCCAGCGACTAGCGATTTTATTTTTGGCCAGCGAAAAACACGGGGGCAAAAGGAAAACAAAGCTAGTGCGGCCGTCGAACGCTATATCTCTTTCTGCCGCCTGTAGGTGAGGCTGTGTATATCCGGTGTTCCAAAAGCGAGGGAAAGAGAGAGAGAGAAGTCTGGAACAGTGAGACGTCTGATTTACAGCTCTGCGGCGAAACAAGAACGGCGGTGGCCGTGGAACGCCGTACGCGCGAGAAAGAGAGAGAAACGAGAACGCCAAAACGATATGAGAACGAAGATATAACAAATGGATACGCGAGTGGCTAAAAGTACTGCTTAATATTCATTGCTCGGCTCGCGTACTTGTTTTGGTAATCAGAAAAATGCTCATCGGCGTTACCGTCAGCCGAGGAAGCTTTAAAGCTCTCTCTCTCTCCCTCTCTCTAAAATCGTCCAGCAGTCCACACGTCCGCACGACCATATAGCGCCGCAACAGAGAGCAAAAGCTCTGTCAAAGACAGCTTTGAAATATCGACGCCTATGCACTCGCGCATAGCATATCGACAAGAGCTTTTCTACACACTCAGTCTCTCTCTCTCTCTCTCTCTTTCTATCTCTCTCTCTCTCTATTTGTACACTGTCTGCAGCGTTGTTTAATTCACCTTAACACGAAGCGTCCGGGAATCGGGAGCTCGCGCACACTTATATAGCTATTCGACGATTTTGCGCTCGAAAATAAATAAAAGAGACAGAAAAAGAGAGAGAGACAGGCGACGAACAGGACGGCTCTTTTGTAAGCCGGGGAAACAATGCCGATTCATTAGCGAGAGAGGAGCGGCCGACAATTCGGGCTCGATTGATCTGCAGATATAACGCAAAAACAGACGAGTAGACAGAAGAGGGATCCGTACGTATATATAGGTATAGGTATACGCGGGACGATTGCTACAACGTCGCGCCGTGTCGACGTTAATCGGGAGTAGAGGTAGAGTGTATATACCTGCTGTAGCAGCTGCTGCTGCTGCAGGCTGCGATGACGCTCTGGGGATGATGATGTGGCCTCGTGTTCGGGGGGGAGGACGATGTTGTCGATTTTATTTCCGTTTCGTTCGAAATTTTCGTCCTTTAAACATTTTCGAGCTATTTCGACTGGCGCATTACGGGACCACCTGTGTTCCACGCGCGCGGAAGAGACTTACAAAAAAAACACGCGAGCATAAATTAGAAAATCGATGGGACGTCGACGCGTAGATATACGCGGCAATCTCTCCTGGATACAAGCCCCTCGCCCACCGCGACACGTGTCGCATTAGCTACATACGCAGAAGCCACAGATCACGTCGCCGTCGAGGAATACACATCGTCGCGTCCCAAACCCGCGCAACAAAGCCGTCTATACTTTCATTCCTCCTGCCGCTCCTCTTCGAGAGAGAGAGAGAGATTCCATAGCGAAGAATAAGAGCAGAAAGCGAGGCGCCGCGCATCGGCCGCGAAAATACAGACGGCGAGAGGAAGAGAGAGAGAGAGGCGATGATAGATCGCTCGCAGTCCTTCCCTCTTATTCATACGGGTGTCAGTCGTCGTCGTCGTCGTCGTCGCGCGTCGCGACGCTCGTCCCCCTTCCATATAGATGCAATTTCTCGGGCTTTCCTATTTCCCAAGCTCTCTCTCTCTCTCGCCTCCTCGGAAAATCTGGAGGAGCGCGCACGCGGGCAATCCTCGGGCGAGCGAGTATAAATTTCACTTGTCGCGCGCGCGCGGGCCCTTATTTGAGCGCACGTGCGGCCATTATATGCGCATACGTGCGAGCTCCGGGTATATACGTGGGAGGAGAGGATGCGGGGGGTGGAAAATAGAGGGAGGAGGAGGAGGAGGGTTGCACGGAGTTGGAGGTGGAGGAGGACCGGAGAGAGCGGAGAAATAGAAACGTCGGACGCCCTTTTTCGGCTGAGGAAAGTGAATTCGTCCGATAGAAATGGGATAAAAAGCACAGGAGAAAGAGAGAGAGAGAGAGCACACACGCGCCCGGCGCGCTTCGTTTGAAATCTGGTATTTTTCTGAAAGGATTATGGGAGGTCCTTTTTCGCTTTCAACCGACGACTCTCTCTCTCTCTCTCTCTCTCTCTCTCTCTCTTTCTCTCCTGCTCTCTAGAATTCGGTAAGGAATACGAATCGACCCTACTTTCGCGAGACTTAGATGTAATTTAATTTTTAACTTTATTTCAGCGTCAAGAGGAAGAGGGAGAGAGAGAAAGAGAGAGAGAGAGGTAGAAGTCGTCGTCCGGGAGATTCCTCGGGGTCTGCACTGTAACCAATATATTCGCAGTCCGACACCGATCCCGGAGGTCTCTCCCCTCAGGAAAGAGATTTTCCTGGACAGTAGGAGGGGGGTGGGGGGCGTGAGATTTTTCAAAACTATTGATTATGTTAAAAAGGTGAGGTGTGCGCGCTGCGCAGCTTTTCCTCCTTTATGCTCCGGCAGTGCAGCCCATCAACGCCGCGGGTAGACCGTAAAATCTTTCTTTCCCGGGTTCTTATCATTATGAGACGGTACTTACGAACTCCACCGCTTGTAACCGTGCGTAATTAATTTCATTGTCGAAGACCAGCTGCTGCGAGAGATTCCGACTGAAATTTACTGCCCCCACCCCTTCCCTTTTTTTCAATAGCCAATGAAAAAACTTCTATCGCTGCGATTCTCCTCCTTGATTGAAAAACGGTATACACCGTAATTATGCAAATAAACAAAAAAAATTCCACCCTAACGAGCTTCGCGAATCCCAAGTAAAAAAAAACGAGCGCCTGTTGCGCGTATAACACACGAACCGAAGCTAAACGCGGGCGTACGCGCGCGGATAAAAATCGGGCAGTCGACGAACGGTCGAGCGGAAAAATACAAAGCGAATCTTACCTTTACGAGGCTAGATTGTAACCGAGTCCCCGCGGCAAATTGCGCGTGCGTCGCCGGGGCGTAGGGTGGTGGCTTTACGGCTCTGTCACTCGGCCGTAAAAGACGTAATAACGCGTGCGCGCGCCCAGATAGAGAGAGACAGAGAGAGAGAGAGAAAAAACGAGGAAGCTGCTCTCGGCCCGCTTCCCGATCGCGAGTTTCGGGAAAAATGAAAAATGCATCGGGATTTCTCGTTAAGCATACGGAGAGAGCCGATCGCGAGTTTCGAACGCATAAATATATATCGCCGAATAACCCCCATCGATTTTTCGAGGCGCGAGGGAACGAAGATTCTCAAAGGGATGAGGGAGGGGGGGGGGGGTGGGAGGAAAAAAAAGAAAGGAAAGCGCCGCGTCTCGCAACAATAGCTTAATCCGCGCTTCGAGCCAAGGACGCGTATAATTCCCGGAGCAAATCGCGTCTGGCGAATAAAAAGGAAAGAAAATGGGAAAAAAAGAGCTCTCGAGGCAGCGCGCACGTATATACCTATATACCTGTGTATATACATAGAGTGTGGCGCAGCTGCGCGAGCTTGCGAGTCAATTGTAAACTCGAGCGGCGCGTAAGCCCCGGTATAGTCGTTTCTCCGGGGGCTCCGGCAATAATTAACGTTCGCGTTCCGGCTATGCGCTTTTGAGCCCTTTGCCGCCCATTTCGATCCGACTCGTTTACACGCGCTTGCAGCTAGAAAGAGAGAGAGAGAGAGAGAGAGAGAGAGAGAGAGACGCGTACACCTATATACCTGCAGCAGCAGCAGCAGCAGCGTTTATGACTTTGCTCGCGAACCGTTTACTGCTTTTCACTCCCTTTCTCTCGATGTCCTCCCCCCCCCCCCTCCTCCGCCCCTATCATCGTACTCTTTTTGCTCTCGGGGAGCGAAGTTTTGTAATTCGAAAATAGTTGCGCGAACGTTGCTATTCTCATTGCTGCGCGTTCGGTCGGGTGGGGTGTAGGTCTTGGGGGAGACTTTTGACGAGGGCCGACGTAATTCCGCGCGATGCCGTCGACAAGCCCTTGATATACATTGCGAGACATTGATTTTCATCGTAATTAGAAAATTTACGCGCGAAGTTTGCCCGGCGGATTACAGTTGCCGTATAGCTTCTGTTCTCGCGCTTTAAAAAATTCACGCGATAAAATTCGCGACGATCTCGCCAATAAATTTTCATTCTCCGCAAAAAAAAAAAAAAAAAATCGTCCCCTTCCAATCCGTTTCGCTCTCGATCGGCCGCCAGCCCTGATTCCTGAGCTGCCCCCGAGTCCAATCTCCGAGTTGGCAATCATTCCATCTCGTCACGTCTTATCGTCCATCTGTATTCTCGCGAGCCGACGGGCAAGAGAGAGAGAGAGAGAGAGAGAGAGAGAGCGAGAGAGAGAGTTTAATTCCTCTCTCGGTCGGCGGCGGTTGCGCGCGGCGAGAGAGAGAAACGCAGACAGCCTCGTCGTACACACGCAGCTATATAGCTACACACGTATAGAGCAGTGCAGAGTATAGTGGCCGCGCTAACGAGGCGTTTCACGGAGTCAACCCATTACGTCGGGACTCCAGTCGATATCGCGTCTCTATCTCTCCCCCCTCTCCGGCGCCCCCCCCCCTCTCCGAGAGCGAAGCTTCCCCGAGAACTCGTTAATAAAAGCTCTCCTTTCTTTCTTTCTTCGCAGCCGCCGCCACCGCTGCCGCCGCTGTTTAAACGACGCTGTTCCGCGTATTTTACACGGGGGGGGGGGGGGGAGAGGCGAGAGGTCTCTCGTCGAGCTGAATTATTCTCGCGAGAAGAAAGCTGCTGGAATTCGAATCTCTATTTTTTCGAAGCTCTCGACGAAAAGCACGCGGGGAGCTTTTTCCGCAGCGCGCGACTTCATTGATCACGACTCGAATTCTCCCCATATTCCCCCGGGCAATCGTTTTCGAAAATTCACGCCGAACAGTGCCCCGGCGCGCCGCCAACGAGTTATAAATATCCGCAAAGAGCTTAAGAGTCGAATCCGCCGGGCACTTTCGCCGAAAATCGATTTACAGCCCCGGTTACTTACATATTTCCCGGTAATCCCGAGCGTCGGGACCTTCGACCCCCTGTGTCTGCGCTTAATCCCCCCCCCCCCCGAAAGCTCGACGTACGAGAGAAAATACAAGGCGGAAGCGATAATTGATCCGCGAGTTATATAAGTTTCTCGAGGTCGACGAGACGCGCGATATAGGCTCGGGATCAACGAGTACACGCGTTATGCTGCACTGCTATTCGCGCGATCGACTCGATAATTCGGGAGTTTTGTTTCGACGGGCAGTATATACGCGATTGCCATCAAATGCTCGATTAACCGATTAAACCCGACAGAATTAGACTCGCGCATGCGACATCCGCCGGTAATTAGCTGAAGCACGTCGTTACCGAGAAAGCTTTCCAAAATCGCCCCGATCGCGCGCGGAGCTTTCAATTTTCCCAACAACACCCCGGCGCGCAACAGCAGTTCATCACAAAGAAGAGCTCGCGCAGTCTGCCGAGATCTTGATAACTCGCGCTGCAGTACACCGGTCCCTCCCCCCCCCTACCCCCTCTCCCTCTCCGCCACCCCGACTACACTGGGAGTCGACGATAGCAAAAGCAAAGGGGGGGGGGGGTTGGAGATCCGAAAGCTCGAGTGTACACCGGAAAGTACAGTGGGAACAAAGGGGTAGGGGGGCAAAGGGGAGCGAGGGATTAACGCAGCCTGAGCGAGTCAAGTCCATTATTGCGTGTAGCCAACCAATCACCAGTGTGTATGTGTGCGTGTGTGTGTAAGTGTATACACTATACTCGATGAGGAGAGCGACCAACGGAATGGCCCCCGATGCGTTTTAACGGAGTAGCCGCTTATTTCGCGGCTGCCGGAGTTGCTTGGCTGAGGTGCGGGCTATGGGCTGTCTGTGAATTATTGCCGGTGGGTGAGTGTGTACATATGGCGGGAGTATATCGATGCGCTGTCGGGATGGAGCGTGAAATCGCATGGAAATTCGGAGGTTGTTGGGACCTTGCAGTCGTAGAATTGTGCGTATGGTGGGGAACGGTCGAGTTAGATTCATTTAGTTCAGGAGAATTGGAAAAGCTGAGATGTCGAATTTTTTTTTAGCATCGTAATAATAAGCCACGGTAACTCGTGATTCAATAATATTCCGTTAGTTCCAGATTTGAAATCCCAATGTCAGAGGACACCTCGATTATCTACACCGACAAGATCGAATTCATCCTCCCCAAAACTAAGATTGCTCAAAATTCCACATTAGCCGCCAAACTGCTTCCAAATTGGCGCTGCTCCTACCGCCAAGTATTAAAAATAATACTATCGATTAGCGAGTTTCGCAATTGAGCCCCGTATACTGCAGTCTAGAGAGAGAATTAGTTCATAGTATCATAATACGCGCAGAGCGTAACACAAAGCTCTCCATCGACATAATCTTGCGTTGGAGGAGAAGGGGGGGGGGGTACCGCCACAAAATTGACTCGGGAGTAAATTTATGCGTAAGCATATTACAGCCAGTTGCCGAGAAATTTACGAACGCTCTCTCGCAGAGAAACTCCTCTCTAAAACTCCGCTGCTCTCGCGGTATGTGTGCAGTATATGTATGTGCATCGGCTATATTTCGTATTACGTACACGCAGTCTGCCCCCTCCGCGCAATATACGAAAATATGGAACAACGACTTAGACGCAGCGATTACGACGATTCGTTTTTTTTTAATTGCCTGTCTAATTACGGATGTATACATGTACCTGTACGCAATGCGGAGGGCAACTTTCGCAGAGGCCATATAGCTCACTCGCGCGATAATGTCGTACATATATACATACTGACTAAAGATAACGTTACGAGTGTGTACGTATTATGTACACAAGAGTTAGTTGGCATTATCGCTCTCGACTTTCGCGAAATTGCGAGAATCACGAGCGGGGGGTGCGTTCCACCCTCCCCCACCCCCAAGTTGAAAAACCGGTCATCTCGTCAGTTGTCGCGGACGTCAAAGTTCTCCGCTCTGCGCGTTTACCTAACGGACTAACTAACTTTCGGCCTTTGGTTCGCCATAGGGATAGCGTCAACAACGCGACCGAATGAGACAAGGCCGTTACTGTTCGGCGAAGTATTTGCCGTCGGTACTTCTCGGCTCCTGTTCGATTGGCCCTATCTGCTCTCGAAACCCTCGGAAAATTCTAAATTTCCTAAATAAGCGATGTGCGCTTACTTCTCCGCGTACATAAGAAACAAAACTCGAAGCTGCACACACCAGCAGCACCAGCAGCACTGGAATATTACATTTTTGTTTCGAAGTATAGAGGCTGCTGCCTTACAGCGGAGCAATACCAAGATGCAAATTCGCGAATGCGCAGATGTTTTATCTCGGGGGGGCGCTGTCACAAGATGGAAAAGCCGCGCCGCCAGCGGATGATCTATACATTTTCCGAAGTCAGCTGCCGCGTACGCGTCAGTTTTCCGCGACGGGTATCGTGCCACGCGCGCTTCCCGTATATACAGTAATAAAGAATTAAAGGTATATAGGTATATATACGTATAAGAGAATTGAAGCACATCGCTCGAAGTTTCGCTGCGTTTGTAAGGAACAAAATGCACTTCACCAAAGTCGTTGACTATTCAACTTGATAAATTTCCCCCTCCCTTCCTCACCCTCCGCTCCGTGGAAAATGCAAGAATTCGATAAATATATCCGAGATAGCTTTAAGAGCGCGTCGCATAAATTGTTCAGTTGTCGGGAGCTGCGAGGTCTCGAAAAATTGGGGTAAAAGCAGCTTAAATATAATCCGCGCGCGCAGCCAAATAATCAAAAAGAGTGTGTATCGGCGGCGCCGACTGCGAGTCCGAGAGAGAGAGAGAACTGAATAATTAAGCAAAATTTCGCGAGAGCGGAACGAGAGCGAAAACGCTGACGCGAAATAGGAATAACGAATCGTTCGGGCCCGGCGATTTTACACGTGCTGTGCGCCTCGTTGCAAAATTTTCGTTGGAAAATACGCGATAAATACGCGCGCAGCCCAAAACAGCGCAGATAACTTTATACGATTATACTCCCATCGCGCATAACCCCGGCGATCCCGCGAGCGCGAAAGTTGGAGTGTACGCAGTAAGTCTAAGCTCTCGCGTTATGGCGTATAATGCGGCCAGACGCTCTTGTAACGCGGAGGAAGAGGTCAACGACGAGATACGCAGGTATAATACGTACGTATACACGCGGTATACACGTATACGTGTATTACAGCTCGTCGGAGAGAGAGAGAGAGAGAGAAAAGTTATTAACCGTCGGTGGTGGGTTTCGAGGGTGGAGGGGGAGGGGGAAGAACCGCATTGTACACGCGGGTCCTATTATCGTGGAATAGCGCATAGATTTCGCGACTCAACAAGGGGATGCTGCGCATACTTAGCGCGTGGGCGTATAAGCAACGTCTGCCTCGGCGCCGCAGCTGCTTAATACCCCTAATTTCGAAGTAATAACGGCGAGCCGCGCGGACTCGTCACTGCTGATATCGTCCTGGTACGCGTACGCGTGCGAGTTTCTCGGGGAGTTGTATTGCTTGGCTTTTTTTTTTAGGTTTTGGGTTTCAGGATGCGAACTGAAAATTCGAAATATAATATAAAGCAGATTTCGAGGGATGACGCCGATGACGAGAAGCGAGATGCAAATTGAAATTCGAGTTATTAATTGACATTGACGCATATCCTGGATTGAAAAACAAGCGCCACGACTTGCTCAAATAAACAATGTATAGAGCTTATCGGAAAAATCGATTCCCTTTAAAGGGTTGGTTCAAATACTCGCAAGATATTTGTTTATTTAACAATGAACGCGGTACGAGAGATAAAGAAAGCGTCGAATCAACGAAATCGCTTTCCAGCTGCCAACAATCGCGATCTAATAAGAAAACGCGCAATAAAACGCGAAGCTAATAAGCAGTAAATCCGCCGGATAAATAAAAGCGCGATATAGCTGTAACAGAAGGATAAACGGAACGGGAAAACACGCGTCCGAGGAACAATGCAAAAAGATTACTCTTTCCCTTCCCTCCCTCTCGTCCCCATCGCGGATGGCTGCCAAAAACGCTGTTCAAGCCTCGGGGCATCATGTGCCAAATAAATGAGCGCCGCACGCACACACATATACACACACGTATGTATACGCGCGCGTATACAGAACGTCGATAGCTTATACTTTTATAGCTCCATCTTTCTCTCTCCACAACCGTATATGTACGGATTACCAAGTAACGGGCGTGTATTAGCCCGTGGAGGCGGGAAGCAGCCGGCGGCGGTTACCGTGATTATACGATTGCCAGTTTATTGCCGCGAGGCCCAAAGCTGCTTTTCACGCTCGCACAATCGATCAATCAATCAGACCGCGTGACACGCGCGCTGCGAAGAAACTAATCAATCAAAAACGAAATTGCCCGCTCGCTCGCTCTTGCGGCCATGGTGGAGAAGCGCTTGCCGTTGCCACTGCGCCGCACTTTTTTCGCCCCGGAGCACCGGTTATACGCTATATGTATTATTGGGCTCGTACGCGTGCGTTTGCGCGTGTGCGTATAGCTCGCTGCGTATTACACGTATACGCGTAGAGCTTGCGCGCGTCTCTTGCTTTATTTGCCCGGTGAATGTTTTTTCGCGCGGTGGAAACGCTGCGCGTGTATGCGAAATGTGCGGACCCGTGCGCTGTGTGTAAAAAACAAAACTAACGGTTTTCCTCCAAAATTATTTTACGGCTCTCTCTCTCTCTCTCTCGCGCGCGCGCGGCATAATGGGCGATTATCCCCCCGCGTTATTAATTATAAAGGCGCTGCTGCGAGGGAGAGTCGAGGGTTTTTGTTGCTACCGAGAAATGTAGAAGTGGTATTTTGCTTACCGAAAGAGCGAGATAAAAAAATCATTTAAAAAGCCCCAGTCTGACCAAAGCGCGACTCGTATCACTTGGAAAACACCAAGTGTACTTTCTCGGCGAGCGCACACACGGCGTTTCGTATACTTTATTTATCGCACGCCCCCATTCGTTACGCGAGCTTCCAAGCTCTCGATTCGCAAACAAGCAAAACCTCTTGAAATATTTTTCCCTTTCCCCCCCGAAGAATTATTCCTCCCGGCGCGCGACTCGCATCTCCGCACACACACACACACACGTCCTATAAATCAATAATCCGAGTAAGGAAGCTTCCGAGCCACGATATTCCTCCCGATAACGCGTTTTCTAAGGTATACCCGCAACGACGTCGCGACTAATCGCATCAGGCCCACGCGGCGTCAACCGAGAGCAAAAAAAAAAAAAAGAAAAAAAGACGAGAGCTTCCAGCGCCCACGCCTGCGTCCGCAGCGTCCGTGACTAAAAGCAAGCGAGCGACTGCGCGTACACGAGGGAAGGAAGTCTAATAAAGCTCTAACAAGCGACAGAGAGAGAGAGAGCGCGAGGGGTGGAAGTACGAAAAGGTAAAGTGAAAGCGGAAGTGGCCGCACTTCCTGGGCGCTCGGCGTGCGAAGCTTGTCGCGGCGTATTTCGTGCGCGTCTAGAGCGCGAGGAAAAGGCATAAGTTCGGGGGAGGAGGAAAAACTTTACTGGCCCACGTCCAAATTCGCGGCGCACTACCTCCCCCCCCTCCCCCCTCGTCTTCGCAAAGCTCGACGTGCGTCCGTATTACAACTCCACGCCGAAAGCTCGAACGGATAATTGATGGCGACGACTCGCGTGGTCAAACCTGCTTTTCTTCACTTTTTCCGTTTTTTTTGGAGGGGGAAAATATACACCTGCTCGTCTCGTGCGACGGTACACGCGCAGGTGTGGACGCGGCGAGCTTTACGATGACGTTTCCCTTTTATTTGGCTTAACCGGCTAATATTTCGCGCGCCTTTCGGAAAAGGAACGTCGCGCACGCGCGCGAAGACCGAATTAATGGAAAAGTTATGTTTGCCGCAGTATAGCCGGCCGCAGAGTGGGGGAGAGGTAGAGAGAGAGTAACGAAGGGAAGCGCGGCGTAGAGAATCGTTGCATTATTTAGCCCGGGTGAAATTGCCTCGGTTTTTACCTCGCTGGAAATGGCGAAAAAAATTACTCTCTCTCTCTCGCTTGCGCGCGCGCGCGCAGCGGTGGTCTACAGCGCGCATAACGTTATATTTACCTAAAAGGCATCTTTATTTGCTTCGTTTTTCTCTTGCGGAGCTTTAACTGCGCTACGCACGCCACGACCGTTGCGCGTACGTATATATACACAGGTGTGTAAACGCCGGGGAAAAAGGTGAATTTTCGCGATAGATGTGTGTAATACGCGTCGGGGTCTCGAACCGGTATGGAAGTGTACAGTATAGCTTCTCGGTTGCCTTATATAGATACGCTATACCCGCGAGATGTAAGATCCGAGGACTGCACGCGGCTGCGGGGCCGCAAGCTCGGCTTTTATGCTCCATTTTTACGAGGTAAAAAGTGTACTTTCGGATTTTTATTAGGGGAAGAGGAGAGATAGAGGGTGAGAGAGGGAGGGAGGCTAAAGGGAGCGAGAGGCTTGAATTCCCCGAGTAAATCACTTTCGTATTCTTCATTCTGATTGAAATACAAGCTGCTTATGAATATTCCGAACTTGGGGGCGAAGTTTTAAGTGTGCCGTACTTTAGCCGCCCGCCCCTTACCCACCCCAACTTTTTAAAGCGAAATACTTTTATGTTGTTCCGCGAGAGACGGTTAGAGTTTCCGCTATTCTCGTACTGAGTAATTTTTCTAAGCGGTCTCCGGCACACAGGCGTGTGTATGCACACAACGATCGTTTTCCTCCTTTCCGGCCACGCTATTACCGATAAAACCAATCCGCGTCGGAGAACAAACGAAATTACCGCGTCGCAAAATATTAGGCGCGACGACTCGGGAAGTCGGGGAAAGAACTGTCGACGCGAGAGGCGGTCGAGAGTAGGAAAAATCCCCGAATAAACCGTGGCGCGATGCGCTGCGCGGCGCGCAGCACGCGTGAGTTTTCTATAGCCGAAAAGAAATCGCTATTTTGCCAAGAGCGACGAAAAAAGAGCGAGGGAGAGGAAAAACGGCGGAGAGCGCCGGAATAGAGATGAGAGAATGGAAACAAGAGGAAAACGCGGAAAGCCGATGGAAAGGCGAGAGGGGGGTGGTGGCGAACGACAGCATGAGGTTGCACTCAACGGATTTGCATCGGACCAGAGCGAGAGAGAGAGAGACTGGGGGGGGGGGGCGAGTGCGAGAGAACCGCTTGCCGGGATAGTCCGGAGCGATCGCGCGCGCGGCAATCCGAGTCTGCCGGCGCAGCTTTCCGCAGTGACGTCGTGTGTCGCCCCCCCGTAGTCGCGTAGCGCGCGCGATCGTGTTGATCCAGCGCCGATGTTTCTCTTTCATTTTCGCGCCCGCGCGCGCTCCTACACGCCGTATATACATATATATATACTCGCACGCGGCTGATCTTCTCTATATCCTCTTTCTCTCCTGCTTCTCTCTCTCTTTCTCCCTTACGTTCGTCGATCGCTCCGGTCTCGGGCGCTGAATCTATAATTCCCCGCGTTCTCGATTATATATCGAGCTTTTATTTCGGCTATTATTACAGCGCGCGACGAGCGAAGTGCCGCGCGTACAGTTATATACACGTAGAATATAAAAGGCAGAGCCCTGGCTTCGGCGTTTAATTGGGGGCTTGTCGCGGAGAATGATAAAATTACAGCCGCCTCGAGAAATTCGAGCGAAAAGCTCATAGCGTATTCGGATCGCGGCGCGTCGTCGGCGGATCTGAAACGGAAGCGATTGTCATGAATTCGCAAGGCGCCCGCGGCGTATCTCCGTCGAAAATGTATATATGTATATACGTGTGTGTGCGTGGGTGAGTGTGACAGGCAGAGCCGCCCCGATATACGTACAAGACGTTCGGGGGGGGTGTCAAAGTGGATTATAGCGTGAGATAGAGAGTGAGAGACGCGAATGGATAATTATCGCGGGCGTCTGAGGAGTAGTACTCGTTTCCTTTTTTTTTCTCGCGGTGAAATCGCGCAAAGGCAATGGAGCGAACGAAAAAAGCTCAAGGCCAAGCCGGTTACCGCCGCGGCCTCCCTAATGGTCAATCGCGCCATTATCCCCGAGACTTCTCCTTATCAGCGGAAACCCTTTGAGAAGTTGCGGGGAGAGAGAGAGAGAGAAAAAAAAAGACGACGAGAGCGAGAGAGGGCCGAAGAACGAGGAGAAGAGGATAGCCTCGAAACGAGAGTGAATGGGAGAAAGTAGAGCGCGTACGAGTGGGATAGTAAATAAGTTTTCTGCTTAAAATCCTATTCTCATTCTAAGCGGCCTATGCTGCTCCCCCCCCCCCTCCCCCACCCACGCTTTGGATCGAGCACAATGCGGCCCTCTCGCCGACTTTTTCACCCTCCTGGAGAAGGAGAGGCAAAAGGAGGAAGAATCGAGACTCGTATTAACGAGCTTTTCATCCGCTTTCTCTCTCTTTCTCTTGTGTGCCGGAACCAGAGCCTCGAATCTCTCTCTCTCTCTCTCCCTTCTTTGATTCGAGGTAGATTCCGCGGTGCGGAGAAGAGCTCTATATATACACTTGTAAGACGAACGTGGCCGTGGTTAATATTGACTGCGGTTTAATCGATATACCACCAGTCGATTGTATATTGAATAACGAGGGGGGGGGGGGCGAGCACTGGATTTATTGAAAAATTCTCCGCTTTTTTTTCTATACCCTCCGACAGAGAGAGAGAGAGAGAGAGAGAGAGAGCTTGCTTAATTAGAGACGACCGTCGAGATTGCTCCAAATGATTCGCGTGAAACAGATTCTTCGCTCGCCTCTTCTTTTTCCTCCCCCTCCGGCGACGTTCTCTTATTTAATTGTTCTCGCCGACGCCGCCGATGATTGGAAAATTACTCGAGCCGAGTTCGTTGATGAAATCGCGTTATGCGGCAATGCATACCGATTTTCACTGAATTCGTTACGCGAGATGTTGGCCACCTACACTAAACGCTGCGTACAAAGTTTCGCGACGTTCGCGCGCAGTGAGCGAAAATTTTTACGTCGCCGATTCTCACGAAATCGCATTAAACAAAAATTGCTCATACTTTCCTCGTACTTCCTCATTGCAATCAGATCCGCGAGTATAAAATAAAGCGCGGATCTCGAGAGCGCGGAGATCCAGCGTACACACTCACACAGACCGAGAGACAGAGATATAGCTAAACACGCGTTCAATCCCACCTTATACTCGCTCTTTATCCTCTTGTACAGCCATTGGTAGATAGAGAGAGAGAGAGAGAGCGCGAGCGAGAGCCATGCAAATTTATACGGTAAATAGTAATCCCCTCCTGCCCGTTCGGAATAAATCTAGGAAAGCAGCGTGAGAGCCTTCACCGTATGCGAGATGAGAGCGGCTCCGAGAGCGCAGCGGTACAGTGCGCAGCGCGAGCGCGCGGATACCTCCTCCTCCTCCTCCTCGGCGCGCATAAAGACGCAAAGCCTTCGGTATATCCGAAGCGGCGCGCGGGGGCGATGCCTTGAAATATTACCGACTGCAGCCAGCTAGAATTTAATCTCTTTTGGATTTGCCCCTCCGTGTGCTTCCGTGTACTAATTTTTTGTTTTTCCCCCTTCGACTACACGACTATAGTCGCCGTGTACAGAGAGGTTCCCGAGAATATTCCTCGTCGCCGGACATAGCGCTCGCGGACGTCCCCGGCGCTATTTCGTAATATAGACGCGCCGAGTGGAGTCGGAGAAAAAAAGCTCGGGGAGCGCATATCTCCGGCTCTCGTCGGCCGCAAGCTCTCTCTCTCTCTCTCTCTCTCTCTCTCGGGAAACTCGCTCGCGCGCGGGACGACATTTCCATTTTATTGGACAACAGCGCCGAGTATAAAACGCGGCCTCGGCCGCTTTGGAATATGGGATTTTGAAGTGGCTGATGCGCCCCGCACACCGGGTATCATCTACATGCCGCCGTGTAAGATGAGGCCTGCTTCCCCCCTCCCCCCCTCCCTCCACCACCGCCGCGTGTTTCGCCCTCCTCGGGACACGATATTCCGGGAATGCAAGCTCGCACGCGAGGAGAGAGCCGATGTGCTTTGTCAGCGAACTGCTGTCTCCCGATGGGACGGGGGTGGGGGCTCGTGTATTCATTGTTTTCGAAATTGAGCCGGCATCGATGCTTTTTAGTGCCCGGCCAACCCACGCGCAGCACGTGTGTCTGCGCTTTAGACGGCAACTCGAGCAACTGCGCCGTAAATTGTTTTCCAACTTAGGAGAGCGAGAGAGAGAGAGAGAGTTTCGGCTGTAAATTCACTTTGATCTATACCAGCGCGATATACATTTCTACTTTTATCGTGCGTCTCGAGTGCGTAGCTGCCACTTGCAGTTGTCTCTCCTTCTCTCTTTTCTCCCGCCCCCTCCCCTCCCAAGTCCATTTCGAACAATGAGCTCACCTGCCCCCGAAGGCAAACTTCACTTTTATCGACCTGCCCCTGCTCTGTATTTCCCTTTGTTTCAAGACGTTGTACAGTCAACACAGGTGAGCTCGGCGGGGAGGAGATTGAATAAAATATATGAATCCTCAACGAGAAGAATTCTATTAGTAATCGAATTTACGACGAGTGACTCGTACTCGACGCGAAAGCTCTACGTATATTTCACGCTGGCTCCGAGCGCGTATAAACCAGCGGAAGACACAAAGTAATAGAGCTTGCAAGCTCTCCGGGCATGTCGCCCGCCGCGAGTCGCTCCCACTCGAGCGAGAGAGACAGATCTGAGATCTTGGCGCTAGTTTCTATTTAGAAGTTGCTCTCGAGAGTTGGCCTGACCCCCGCCCCGTCGTAGCCGCGAGTAAGAGAGAGAGAGAGAGAGAGAGAAAGCTCGATTAATACGACTGCGAAGTAGTTGCGACGGGGGGATTCCCTCTCTCTCTCTCTTTCTCGCTCTCGCTAACTAATGGCCGTGAAAACCGAGTTTCCGAGGGAGAGAGAGAGAGAGAGACTCTTGACTGCCAGAGCAATTTTTTTTTTCGTTCTTTAATTACCGATTTAGCGCTCGCGGCCTTTGAAATATTCCAGGAGGGGGTGGGGGGAAACGACCGGAACGATTAAAGCCTCCCGTCGATTCCGAGCGCGTGTTGTCTTTGTTATTCGCGTGATTATTTCAGTGGGCAACTCTCTCGCAGCCGAGTGCGTACGTACGCAATGTTTGCAATGTTATATAATGTATTATATGGGTGGGCGGTAACGAAACGAAGCGTCAGTCGTCAGCCGCGCGCGTTTAACGATGTGTACAGCGTAAACGCGAAGATCGATATATATAGACGCTTGGGACACGTAGCAGTATATAAAATGACTGTGTAACTCCGTACATCGATATAACGACGTAATTATTGTCTGTGCGTATGCTCGTAGGATGTCTGTTATATATTATAGCAAGCGTTACTCAGGAGGCGTAATTCGGGCGCAGATTGAACATCCGGTCGACGCATGAATATGCAGAATTTTACCAAGAGTGAGAGAACAGGAGCAAATTCCAAAGCGGCAAAAGGTCCAAACCCATAGAGATATACGTATATACATGTATATATAGGTGTACATCCCCGCAGTCCCGAAAGAGCTAAGTGACTAGCGGAGCGTGTTACGCAGACAGTCGCGGATCCGTGAATACAGTAGATCGTACTTGTGTATAGCCTTACACACCGCGGCTGTACGTACACGTATATACACAGATATATACATTATATACGTATGCAGACGAAGGGAGATATGGGTTAGCTATCGCGGGAGGGCGCTAAATTCAATTTAGCGAGTGTCTTTTCATTGGTATTCCCGGCGGGGGCTCCATGGTATTTTCCGTAAATGAATAAGCGAGAGCGCCGCCGGCAGGCTGGTCCCCTGTTATTGTAATGACGGCGGCGGCGGCGGCGAGGCGGTTTTGCGCTCTCTCGCGCGCTCACAGCCACCGTTCTGGGCTAATGACGGGGTGGAGGGGGCTGAATTTTATTTTTCTTCCTGTTTTCTGCCATAGCTCGTTCCGTGCATTGTCTCGGGTCGAAACGTGGGCTTTGTCGGAATTATCTACAGAGGTGTAATGGGCGCGCACCAACGTTACTGAATTAGCTGCGAAAACGGAACGTCGGAGAAACAAAATTATACGCACGTCCGCGTCGAAAAATTTGGAGGAGACTGCGCGTGATGGGAGGCGGCGAAAGTTCGAAAATTTTCGATATTCTATCGCCAGATTTTAGATATCAAGAGCAAACGACGACTCTGTACCTGATGGCGAAAGTCTGTGACCAAAAAGCTTTGGGCTCCGATTGTGCCCAAACCATGGCTTATAGCATTTGTTAGTCAAATAAGGACTTCACACGGAATTCCGTGAAAATCAGTGACCAAAAATTTTCGTAAACTCTCGCTCTCCTCACTCGTCCAACTCGTTTTCAGCCTTTTCTCATAAAGTCCAAATTAAACGTCGGTTAAAGCTCGGCCCAAAAGATCAGCTCTGCGGAAGTGGGGGGTGGTAGAGAGTGAAAAGCTCGCTCTCTTGCTCCTCTTTTTCGGGTGTGGGCGGCCGGCGGAAAAAGGCGAGATATTCATGAGACGCGCCGCTCTGGCGACTTCCAAAAAAAAAAATCCCGCAGCGACGTGGCAAAAAATCGTCGACGGCCGCGCGCGAGATAATTCGACTAGGTATATACGCTATATACTCGCGCTCGTACACAAAGCCGCAATCGCGCGCCAAAACAGCGGTAGCTCTCCGTCTCTCAAAGAAAAGTAAACTCGGGGCGGAGGAGAGGCAGAGCCCGAGAGTGAGAAAGAGAGAGAACGGAGGAAAGAAAAGACGAGCGTAGCGCCGGTGAAAAGGAAGGAGGGAGGAAAAGCTCTCTCACTCTCTCATCTCGAAAGTTGGCTCCGGCACAGAAAGAGCACGACGGAGGGATGGGGAGGAGGGGGGGGGAGAGTCGAAGAAGCGTCGACCATTTATGAATCCTCGAAAGGACCATCCGGATGGAAAATAATTAGCGTGCAGCGAGTGCCGACGTCGTCGTCGTCGTCGTCGTCGTCGTCGTCGAGGCTCTTGAGAAAAGACCGCGACAATGAGAATCGCGCGCCGGGTGTGCTTAACAAAGAGGGGTGGTGTGGGGGGGGGGGGGAAGCTTGCCACCCCTAGCTGACAAAGGAAAGGGACAACAAAGAGCTATAATAATTAATTATGGCAAGGAGTATCACAGAGGTGGGACGGAGATGTATAAATAACCGCTGGGCAAAGCCCGTCTCTTCGCGCGCGCGCGCCTGCTTTATTCGAATTTCGCGCGCTTTCGCGGTGCATATCGGAAACTTCGGAAAAGAAAAGCTCTACTTCTCTCTCCTCCGGCTCGACGCGCTCCGTCTCGCGACGTCGGCTATTCAATGCTCCGCGGCGCGCTTCTTTCGCTCTCCGAAGGGATGGATTTAGCCGTGCCGCGCGAGATGAAAAGGTGCTATAACGACTCGAGAATACAAACTGCGCGATGATGAGCTTGCAAGCTCGGCTTTCGAATGACTGGACGCTTCGAGCTTCTGAAAGGGGCAAACGAATCGTCGTTTTGAATGTGAAAAGGAGAGAGAGAAAAATTTTTGTCTATACACACGCGCGTGTATACGCGTCGATGTATGGCGTGGTATAAAACGAAAAAAAAAATCGTCGGAAAGTCTCTCTTCTCTCCATCTCTCGTGAACTGCAGCGTACCGCTGCTAACTTTTGTTTTTGCGCAGCAAAGCTACAAAATTTTTGACACAAGAGCTCCAATAATCCAGCCGACTGCTGTACGATTTTCGGACAGCAGCTGCCAAAAAAAAAAAAAAATTCGGTCTAGGTGTACGTACAGCTGACGAGTAAATTGCAACGGCAGTGAATAATGCCGTTGCCGCGCGATAACGAACGAAAAAAAAATTCGACGTGCGCGCATTTCGTAAACTTAATTTTGCACTCGATCTTCAACGTCGTATAACCGACTGACAATCGAGCTGCAAAAATTCTGTAATCTCGGTCTATACAGAGGTATTACAGCGAGCGACGCGCCGACACATACTCCATACACACCCCCCGATATCTAGTCAGACCTATTCAATAACTCGTTTCCGCAATCATGCGGCGCAACGCCGGCGCAGTCAGCGCTCCGCAGATACTCCAGCGCAAACGCATAGTAAATGCGACTTGAAATTTTGAGAGGAAATCTGAGAGGCGGCGGGAGACTCTGCACACACACACACACACACAGAGGTGAACGTCAGAATCGAAGCATATCAGTGGAGGGAGAGCTTGCAGCGACGGCTGCGGAACTATCGGCTTCGCCGCAACGAAGCTCTTTCGGTATCTCTCCTACTTGTGTATATAGCGTATGCTATGGCTAACAGGTATACACACACACAAAGGATCGAACTGTCGGAGCGAAGGGAGAAAGGGAGAAGCGCAGATGAGGCGAGATAGGAAGAAGAAGAGCCGCTACGCCGACGAGGTGCTTTATGTAATCGATAGACGCGTGTGTGCACGTGTACGTATATACATACCGCACACACGGGGAGAGCTGAGTCAGTTTTTCGCGCTTATGTCAGCGCCAGTGGCTTTGCGTGCGACACGCAGCGAGAAAACGAGAGCTGCTGAGGGATGATGGGGGCGGGGGGGGAGAGTCGAACCATCCGAGCGAACGATTCGGTCACGATATGTATTGGGGCCGAAGGATAGGGTTGTCGGCGGCGCAGAGTCGGATGATTTCTCCGGACGGTGCGTGTACTGTAGCACACCTGTGCTGCTGCGCTTTAAAACCTCTCGCGACTTTGTGTACGCGGCGCGTTATACACAGGTGCAATTATTTCCATGGGACAGCGAGAGGTAAAGTATAAAGATTAATCGATCGAGCCGTCGTATGCGTATGTATATATAGAGCTTCGGTAGCACACTCGGTCGTTGTATCACGGAAAACATTTTCTCTATCTCCAAAGCGAAATCCCGGAGTCGCGACTTTGTTCTCCAACTGTTATGAATCCCCCCTCCCTCTCCCCACCGCGACTAACTCGGAGGATCTGCTGATGCGCAAGCGATTCAGAGACACTTGATTTATCGAAGCGAACTCTCTCTCTATATTTCCGCGGCAACTTTCTCTCTTGCATTCTCTGCGACCGACTGCGCGCGGACGCCTTCGTCGTCTCGACCTCTCCCCCCCTATATAGTCGCAGATTGCGCAGCATCGGAATAATTTAGAGGAGAATCTAAAGGTGGGAGGAGGGGACACTCCGTTACTATCCCTGAAATTATTGATAACTAAATAATCTTCCGGGCGCAGCGCGCGCGTGTTTTTAAATGAATTATCGATGCGCAATATAATTAATTACACTGACATGACGGATTAGCTCGTTCGAGCGGATGTATAGCGTTAAATTAAAACGCGTCTCCGCGCGCGACGATCGATTCCTCATCGAGAGAGAGAGAGAGAGAGAGAGAGAGAGAGAGAGAGACTTATCGCTGAGCTGGAGAGAGGGGGGAGGAGCTTTCGCAAAGTTGAAAGAAGTCTTGTTTAAAATATCGGCAGCTGGAGAGCGAAAACTTTGGGCTGCTGCGGCGGCGGCGGCATTAGAGAAATAAGCGAAAAGAGGAGAGAGGAGAGAGAGAGAGAGAGAAAGAGAGCGAGAGAGAGAGAGAGAAAGGGAAAAGGAAAGCTCGAAGAAAAGATGGCGAAAGCTCAGGAGCCGCGCGCTTTTGAGGCAGTAAATTTCGTTCCGGACTCCTCCTCCTCCGCGACGTCGAGAGAGCGAGAGAGATCCGGAGGCTTTAGGTATATATACCATGTCTCCCCCCCCCCCGCTGTACACAGCGTCAGCCGAGAGTCTCTCGCGTAGACTCGCTCCTTATCTGCGTCGATCGGCTTCTGGCCTTTTTTGCGCGATTAGGTAAACAGAGAGATAGAGAGAGGGAGAGCTTCTCGAAGAAACAGGCCAGTTCAGCGGTACGTCCGCTCGTTGATTGTGACGACGATAATACTTGGAGTTCGGCCGGAGCTGTAACAAGCCAAACTCTCTGCAGCGCGCGCGGACTCTCGGGTGAGAAAGAGAGTCGGGAGGATGCGAGGAAAAAAGAGCTTGCGCGCAAGCTCTGGCTCTCGAGAGTCGAAAAAGTTGGCAGAGGATGGAAAGACCTCTCTCTCTCTCTCCCGCGATAAATAACCTATAGCTGCGTTTGATATCCCGACGACGTGGTAAAGGCGGAGAGGAGGATCGATGCTTACCACCTGGAATTAAGATCCTCGTTTTCGTTAACGAGACTTGCGAAACTCGTTTGGCGCATGAGCTACGCGGCAGCGGCGGCGGCAACGGCCTTGGAAGCAGCTACTCGCTTGCTCTCTCACTACGTCTCGATCTATACACACTGTACTCTCTCACCTACTATACGCGCCTATTGTGTATATCTATACACAGCCTGACATTGTCGAAGTCTCGAGAAGTCGCTGTTTGTTATATGGAAACTCCCCGTTGGGCGGCGGCGGCGGCGGCACTTTGAGTGAAATTAGCGGGGGCTATGCATTAGGAGAGAGCTGCTCTGCGCAGCGAGCGCGTGAGAGTAATGACGAGACCTCCCGAGTAGCATCCTCCTCGGCGTCGACGTCGCCGGGGAAAATCGTTTTTCAAACGACTAGAGACAATTTCGGGAGACGATTATTAGTCTGGGGATGGGGGGGGTGGAAATTTGTTGCGATAAGCTCTCGGGCGCGTTGCGAAATAGTTGAACGAGTGTAAGAGGGAAAACGACTCGCTGCGCGCTTCTCGAGTAAAACGCGGAGCGAGGCCGAGGAGAAAACTTTTGCTTGGATCTCTCTCTACAAAGTATATAAGTATACACCGATATAGAAGTATTGTCTTTCGAAAGTTGGGGGATGAAGTGCGGATTACTCGGGCTCGACGCGTTCACGAGGAAAAAATGTACACGGCGCATCCGATTCAATTACACATTCTATATACCGCTGCCTGGAATAATGCATGTATATCCATCTTCGATTCGCGTGAGAGCTTGAGAAAAAAAATTAGCCGCAGACCGGATATTCTTGCTAATTTTGATTGATGTAATGGGAGCGTGTAATATACAGGTATACAGGTGGGGGAAGAGGTGGGGGTTGCGGGGGGTGTAAGCCGAGGAAGGAAGCTGCCCAGCTGCGCACGGCTCTGGATAAAGAAGCAAGGCAATCTCCGTGTTTCCAAAGCCATAAATTACCGCAAATTGTGTTAGCAATATACATCAGCCGGTCCGATAAATAAGTAAAAAAGAAGAAGCCCCGAAGCAGCGGCTCTCTCTCTCTCTCTTCTCTCTCTCTCTCCGTTACGGCACAATCTCCAGGCAGAAAGCGCAGAGAAACCTATCCCATCCCCCTCGGCGGCGTAATACATGCATATAGTCGCGTTTCTTGCGCGGACTGCCGCATAGACAGAGCTTTGCGTGCAAAGAAGAAGCAGAAGAAGAGACAAAGAAAGCAGCGTCAGGTATACGGTAGACGGAGAAAAAAAAACAGTGCGCCTCGGCGGCAGCGCTACGCAGCGGTACAGTCGAAGTTCAGAAAAAGCCCCCGGAGGAAATTTGGCTGAAAAGGGGGTAATTTCCTCGGGATCCTCGGGCGCGCGCCATCGGGAAATGCAACGCCGTGGAAAAGGTGAGAGCGAGAGAGATAGCGCGATCCATTGGCGAGGACGATTCGTGCATGGGGCATCCATTAACTAAGCCGGTAATCCCTTTTAGTTAAGTTAGCACATGGTGTGCGGCTCTCTCAACCCCCGGGTCCATCCTCCGCGACTCTATATATACACACACGGGTTTAGAGCTTATGTATATGGAATAAAGAGCGGGAGGGCCGAGGGGCGAGGAGCAGAGAGCGCGAAGAGGAGGGTATGGTATCCACTGCTACGCGGCAAGATGTTTGGCTGCGCGCTGGGCGTTTAAGCGCCATTTAGAGAAAGGACAACTACTACTACTGCTGCTGATGCTGATGGTGTTGTTGCTCTCGTCCGACAAGGAATAAATGAGAGATGAGGGGCGGGGGTTGGAGGTGGGGAGAGGTGAATGAATGGTTCGTGCTTATAATTTTTTTAAGGTCTTTCTTTTACCGGTTTGGTTGGAGTGCGTTGGCGTTGGAGTGCGGATTTGACGGAAAATGGAAAAATGATTTTCTGTTCGAAATTGAAAATTTTATTTGCATATTTTGTAATATGCATTATTAATTATTTATGATCGAGTGATTTTGAAGTCTTTCAAGCTGAAGATTCTATGATTCTTGTCCAAAAAAATTGTAGTTTGAAAAAATTTGCTTGAAACTCTACACATTTTACTCTTCAACAAATACAGAATTTATTTTTATTAAATAATGAGGATTCTCGCGTTAAAAAATTGTTAACTCCTATTGTTACTCGTGTACAGCTCGACAAATACGTCGAAATTCTTTAATTCTTTTCAAAAATCCTCTCAATTGTCAATAATCCTTAACAGTTTTCACTTCACAATTTGCCAATACCCAAAAAACCAATTGAAAGGTCCATTTTCGCCACAGATGTGTCGTCGAAATTTAAATTCCCTCAACGAGAATCCACCAAGTCCCGAGGACTTTCGGAGATGCCCATCCCTTCAGCTTTTCTCTCTCTCTCTCTCTCTCTCTCTCTCTCTCTCTCTCTCTCTCTCTCTTTCACGAGGAGAGTTTATATCCCAGACATCAATAGAATGGGCCAAACTGACGTGACCAATGGCGGTCTTTAGCACTGAATAATTAAGAGCGAACTCGCGCAGTCGTTCCGGCGCTCGTTAGAGGGAATAAAAGAGGAGATAGAGAGGGCTTAATAAATAAAAGGCGTATAGGAGGCGAATCTCCCGAACCCCAAGATCACAATCTGCCCGAGCGAGACGTCGACCTCTTCTTTTCTCGCAGGCGAGAGCTTGTTCTCAGGCCGGCGCTAAAGTCGAGGATGTGCGACGTTTTTTTTTCTCCGGTGCCCGACTTTCGCCTCTCCCGTTGAACACACGAGTGCCGGAAAACAAGATTTTTTTCGCGATGTTGGGCTATTTCTTCCTTCTTTTTCTCCCTTTTTTTTGTTTTTTATTCTCTTAACTCATCCATGACAGGCGAAACGAAAAATCAGGGCGAACGGAGGAAGATCGATGCTTCTATTTCAGGTAAAGATATATTTAATAAGGTATATAATTACTGATTTATCCGCTGGCTCTCTCTCCCTACCAAATAATTACAGCGGAATAATCTATTACTATATCGCTTGAATATTTCACGAATAATACGCGCCTATTTCTAACCGCATCGCGCACATCGCGTATAAGCGCGGATTAAAACCCGTTTCGGAAGCGAATAAAAAATACAGGTATTAAACCGCGTGTCAATGTCATTTAAAAAATTTATAAAATCTCGGCGTGCTCCCATGCCCTAAGGCGGCGTACCTATATATAAAAAAAGCTCCGGAAACTCCTGAATTATTCCACCGCGAGAGCGAGCGAGATCAATAACTCGCGATACTCGCGTGAGATAAATTTACACGAGGGCCACAACACATCGCGATCGAGCTTACACTTTACATCAATTACAGCCCGTTTCCAACTCTCCAAAGCGTCCAGATATTCTAATGGCGCACTACACACACGGTACATAGAGAACCGCTGCTGCTGCTGCCGTCAGTCGTATAGCCCCGTGTAGCATCAGCGGCAGCATCGAATTGAGTAATTCCATCGGGCGATCCGCGCCGATCGAATCCCCCCTCCCCCCCTCCTGCATCTTATTATCCAACTCGACGCTTATAACCGAACCGAAAGCGCTCGCGCGCGCGAGCGTATCTCGAGAGCGAGCATATTCTGTCGTTCAAAGCGCGCTGCAGCAGCCGATGGATCTGCAGGGCGTACGACCCCCCCTACCCGATATCGCATTAATGCGCGGCTTAACCAAGTTACTCTCCCGTAACTGTCCGCCGCGCGCAACCGAATTCCCTCCTCCTCCTCCTCGTCCGTGACGACGACGACGACGATTGCTATGATTTCCGTGGCGGAGCCCGAGGCGCGCTGCGCACCAGAGAGAGAGAGAGAGAGAGAGAGAGAGAGAGAGAGAGAGAGAGGGAGCTCTGCCGCTCGTCGGTTAAATATTTGTTTCGGGCGCTCGCTGCGCGCAAGCGTCTATATATACGTATGCACTGTGTGTAGACGTGAGTGTCTATGTGTGTGTGTGTGTGTACCAGCGCTCTATATGGCTTTGATATATCTGGGAGGCGTTCGTGCATATTGCAGAGGTTGGATAAATAATCGCGCGCGTCGGACAATTGAATTTCGGAGGAATTGCTCCCTTTGTGTGGGGAGGGGGATGGAGGGGGCGAAGTGTGGAGGACGGGGGTAGGGAGAGAAGGGGAGACTGTCCTGAGGATGGAGTGATTACTGCGCGCGCGCTCCCCGGCGAGGTTTGATTTTTGTGAATTATGCAAGTGTGCGCCGTAGCCGCAGCCGATGCTTTTGTTATCCTGCGCGGCTTGTGTTATTGTTTAATGAGAGCGTTGATATGATTATTCGCGGAAGGGGCTGAGCCGCCTGGGATAGCGCGCGATCTGTCGGTGTAAATTGGCGGAAATTAATTAGCGTTCGTTTGCTTGGATTTGTTTTATTCTGAGGATTGAATGTACTCTGGAGTTGGTGGTGAGGAGAGTGCGACGAGGTGATGCAAGGGCCGGTTGTAGGATTTGTAAATCTAGAATGTGAATGAATTTTGTGAGGGTGAATGATTTTTGACGAGAACGGTAGGGGTTGTTGATAGTAGGGGCGGTGTCGCATTCAAAATTTCATTGAGCTTAGAATTCAACTTTAAGTGTCAGGTATAGTAAGTGTGCTGAATTTTTTTTAAGATTTAAAAAATTATAATTATATGTAGCGTTTTTCATTCGCAAAAAAATGTTTCATCCATTTAAATAAAAAATTTCACGTTCATGCGATAAAGAGTTGCATAATATATATGCTTTAAAAAGCTCCTTAACCCCATTTCCGCCTTCTATCTCGATTTCTACGGCCAATGATAAATCTTTAATCAGGCAATATTGAGGTACTGTCTCTCTCTCTCTTATCATAAATATCACCATTTTATTAAAAAACTATTTTTATTTAAAATTTATTCGCACATTCTCTATTTCAGAATTATTAAATTCTATTACGTACGATCGCATCTATCTCAGCCGAGAACTTCCTTTACTCGCCCCTTTACCCACCCAAAATCCATAATTTTCCACCAGCAATATTACACTCCACTATATATTCCCGCTTAGTTTAAACTTTCCTCGACCATCCCCGAATTTCTCCAAAAAACGATAGCTACCCACATTCCCAAAACCCACGGAGCTCCCCCGAAAATCAAGAGATTCCCTTCCCCCCGCCCTCCCTCCCGACCAAACAATCATCCAATCATGCCATATCCTTCACGTTCCAGTAGTAACATCCCGTTCGGTCAGACATCGCGCGCAGACAGACAGCGGCCCAGGTATACACACGTACACGCACACACACACACACACAGACCCGCGCAGAGGCAAGCCAGCCGAGAGAGTCTCGTCCTCCGACTGGGTGGGAGAAAAACAGAGCAGCATCGCGCGCACGAGGTGGGGGCGCGAAACTACGCTGGGGCCGCTCTAGAGCTCCGCTAGCGTGCAGTTCACTGCGCAGCCAGTGCTCGCACGGTTCGAGTCGCGCGCTCTCTCTCTCTCCCTCTCTCTCTCTCGCTCTCTCGCTCTCTCGGTGTCTCTCGTCTCGCGTGCGCTGCCACTGCCTGCTGCTGCGATCCGATAGCCCAAAGCCAGAGCTCTCCTCGTGCGTGGATTCTATATAGATACATCTATACACACGCGTATACACGTATATTGTGCTTTGACGTTCGACCGGTTGCTGATTTCCCTCGTGCTAATTTGTGCTGGACGACGGAGGCCGCAGTATAATTCGTAGGCGCGGTGTGAGAAGGATGATTCTTGTGCACCGATGAGCTGGACAGCTGCCGCCGATATCGTTGGACTTACCGCTGATCGTCTGGTGAGTTGTAGAAGGGTCGAGCGGGAGAAAGAAGTTGGGCGAGAAGTTTGGGAAAGAGTCGTGTGGATCCGTTGGACTGGTGTGAGTACAATGTGTAACTTTGGGGCTAGGAGGGTGGATTGGGTAGGGGGGAAGGGAGGGGGGTACAGGTTGCAGCCGCAGTGTAGCAAACGGGTTGGAAGACGTAAAAGCGTAGTAAAACACAGTCTTAACCGTACTCGAGAGTTCGGAGACTTTCATTAAGTTATGGCTAATAATTCTCGAGGTATATAAACATTTACCAAATACTGTAAAACATGCGCTCTATATTTATACGGCGGGGGAGCGAAGAAGCGGTCTGTATATAAAAAGTACTGTTTTATGAAAGAACCGCTGGCTTATGAAATGAGCGTAAGCTGAATACATGTGCGCACGTATAGCTCGGCCTTAAAAAAAGGCAAAGTTGAAAAAGCTCGGCGGGACTAGACTCGGCTCTGCTGAAATTCTACGCTATTAATTAATTAGCTCGATGTGCGTGTGTATACCTGTATAGCATCGATTTAGCTTGTCTGCGTAGCCGAGTGTATATCTGTGTATCTGCGCGAAAAAGCAATGGAACGTACACACGAGAGCAGGAGAAAGAGGGAAAGACGGGGAGAGGAAGCGCGAGAGCTTTCACGACGCGAGATACTCGATGCCGAGATATAAATGTAATGGCTTTGTTTGTCGAATAACATTTCCTCGCTTGTGGCTGTCTGGCGTTGTTGGGAAGATCGATTCGCGAGTATCGTATAGGTATACTTCGCGAAAGAATACACATCAGCGCTGCGAGCTTCGCAGTCGAGTCGTCGCGCTGATATAATTAAACAATGCGGGGCGGCAGTGTTTATTATACGCGGTGCCGTTGCGTTGATGTAGACGTGAATAAACATTGCGTTAACGGAGGGCGGGGGGAACGATTCTCGGGAGAGGCCGAGAGCGAAAAGCGCATGAAAAGTTCAACAGGCTGTCCACGGGATGTGCAGTGCGCGCAATTTTCAATTAACCTAGAAGCGCTTTTTCTCCGTTATAGAGAGAGAGAGAGAGAGAGAGAGAGAGAGAGAAGCGAACTCGTAAGTTAGTCCGCTGAAGCTTTGAAGGCATTCGATTATACGCGATGTCCGTCGTAACGTAAACGAGTGCGATTACACGTCGTGCATTGTTGCGTTTACATGAAGCGATTCACGGTTAATTATTTATTTATTTTTTTTTTTAAGACGATCGCTTGCGGAGCTTTTATGCGTCGCGGACGTCTGGAACGGATGGTTTTTACTGTCGATAATTTCGAGAGGAAGTTGTACAATTTTTTTTCAAGCGTCGAAGCATAAAGTCGAGCGAGACTCAGCACGTCTGAGGAGTGGTTGAAATAATTTTTTCTACGACTTATTTTACACCTTGAGGAATGTGTGTGTGTATGTTTATGTGTCTGAAGCTAAAATTTTAACAGAGCACGTACGCGTAAAAAGTTATTTTCCATTCTCTTTTAATACCATTGACAATAGACGTTCGCATTAGAGCACTGTATATTTTCGGAATTTATGCAGATACATATACGGAAACATGTACATCCTCGCATATGTACGTAGACGATATTGAACCGTCGAAATTATTAAAATGATCGAATTTCCAAAGTCACTTGCAAATGCATAGAATTCAGCGATCCACTTTAATGACGAGCGCCGACGTTCCTGTAACGCGCCAAATATGGAAAGATGTACTTGTTGATGGAGATTAGCATGCGCGCACAATAATATGCATATAACTATTAATATCGCGAAAATAAATTCAACCCGCCAGAATTTCGAATTTAGCTCGTGTACACCGCAGGTACACAGAAAGAGAGAAAGACAGAGAGAGAGAGAGAGCACTTATACGGCAACAGAATAATACGAATGTATGTATGCATTTTATCGCGCGAACTGAAATTCGAAGTTAAATAATTCAGATGACCGACGACTCGGTAAAGGCGAGCGAAAAAAACGTCAACATTCCCCGAAGAAATTAAAATTTCAAATGTTCTCTCTCTCTCTCTCTCTCTCTCTCTCTCTCTCTTCTCTCTGTCTCTCTGCCGATGTGGTGAAATTAAATTGCGCGCTTCGAATCTCGCTACCCTTTGTCAAGAGGGATTGTCGACGATGGAAGAAGGTTATATGCATATATACGTATATATATATATCGCAAGCTCGATCGCTCTCCATCGAAAAGCTCAATATTATGCCGGAATACTTTCCTCTCGGGCCCTCTTATATTTTTCTGCTCTTCATCTTCAAAGCCAATTTTTTCCGTCTCTCCTTTGTCTCTCCTCCACACGCCCACACATACAACACACACACACACACACACACACACACGAGGCTCGCGCGCACATTTTTTTCTCTTGCAAAATCTCTCCCCCGAGCTAAAAAGCTCTCCCTCTCTCGTCCATCCAAACGGAAATATATAACAATTAGAGCCGCGAATAGTCAGCGGCTCTCTTATCTCCAAGCGCATCCATTTCTCGGACGGAGGTGGGAGGGGGGGGGAGGGTGGGAGTTCCGAGCAGCCCTTTTCTTCGAGCCCACCCGACGCTGACTATCTCTTCGGGCAGTATCAGCGGGGGATATATGGCACTTCATTGTGCAAGCACCCCCTCGACGCCCTGTACGTATATACACATACACGTGTGTTCGCGCGCGCACACACACACACACACCCCGACGCGCGCGCATAAAGCTCTCCACGTGAATTCGCACGTTCGTTTGTCCGGCGAGTCTCCGGTTCGTTAGCCCACGCATATTCCGCGCGCAGCGAGCGGCAGCGACGACAATTTCCATGATTGCGTCGACACACTGCGCGTATGTACAGGACGGATACCCGCGTGATCGAGGCGAATGCGAGTGTTTCTATGGAGCTCGACTTATCCGCACGCCTACGTCTGCTCGACGAAAGTATGTATATATATATGTACAGATGTGCGTTAATTAGGAAATATAATTTCTCGGTGAGATGGACGCGTATACACGTAGATTGTCTCGGTAACTCGGCCGAAAAGGCTCGCGCCTACACGGCCTGTGCGCGAAATCCCGTAACAAGATGGAAATGTAATTTTCCGAGGATAGACTCAAAGAGAGAGAGAGAGAGAGAGAGAGAGTGAAATCGACGGAGGGCAGGGCAGAGGGGATAGGAGGCCGAGAATAAAACGGCGCGAAATTAAATAATCGGCGAGCGGGCGGATGCATATCGCGGCCGGTTAAATCCTTTGAAGAGCGACGAGCTCGCTTTCGGTTTATCCGATTTGCGGTCCGCGGCCGCAGAGCTTTCCCGATACACGCGCGAACTCCCGCGGCAGCTTGCGAGACGTTCGACGATTAATACTCGGGCGCACACACATATAAAGTAACAACGCAATAATACAGAGGAAAATTGCCCTCGTAAATATCGCGTCTAAACAAACGAGACCGTAGCCGGGCGAGTCCTAAATCAAGAAGGAAATTTCCGTGGGAGAGAGAGAGAAGGAGAGAAAAAATTATTCTCGAGCTAAGTAGATTCGAGGGCGCAGAGCTTGCACGCATGCCGAGTATCAGCAGTAGGTCTCACCGGGATATTCGCTCTCTCTCTCTCTCTCGTCGTCGTTTCGGGACTCGGCCTCTCGACTTCGGCCGGGCCGCCTGAGCTCATCCCTTTGGCACATCTGCGCCGCCTCCGCACAATGACTCCCCCTCCTCCGCCACCCCCCGCAAGCTCGTCCTGGGAATATAGAGCTTGCACGCTGCGAGACCAACTCTCTCTCACGCTGGGGCGGGGGGATGACTAGTCTGAAATTTTTAGGGGGCCAATGAATTTTCCCGACCGGCTGCGCTCACCCACGTACACACACACACACACACTCGAGATTAACAAAGCGCGCAGCGAGGTGATACGCGGAGAGCTTGCGCGCGCGTTCTAAGCGCGTAAATTATCCTAGAGAGCTGGAAAGTTGCACCTTCGATCCTTATATTTCGCTTGTTTCCTTTTTGCCCGCCTTAACCCCCTCCCCATCAGTGTTTATCTGAGCGGGAGGGGGTAATGGGGGGGGGGGGGTAGCTCCTATAATTTCGATGGCTCGGCGCAAGTTTCTGCAAAGTGAACTGTGCAATTAACGCGGCAACTTTTGCTCTCTGCTCTCTGGCGCTGGTTAATGGCGAAACTATTGTGCGCAATTTTGTCACGATTGTAGCTACGCGGCCGCCGCCGCCGCCGCCGCTGCTGCTGCTGCTGCTGGTGTGTCCTCCTCGAAAGTGTGTAATGCGATTGGTTATGACTCCCGGCATTTTCTGGGTTAATAATTCCAGGCAAAAGTTGCAATTTCATTTGGGGGTGGTGTACGGGTGAGGGGGAGGGGGAATATTATAATTTGATCTCTGTAATCTCGACGGCTGGAGAGTTCTTTATTGCGATATATTTATTGCCGAGAGTTTTGTTAAAATTGTTGAATTTATACTTTCTGTGGAAAATTATGTTGATTTCAGATACGTTTTAATGGAATTTACGTTTCACCGTCGAAATTCGAATTGTTGTGCGCTCTTTTTTTTATTAACGAACCTCTTTGAGAAAAACCGGAGCAGCGCGAATAATTAAAATTCCGAGAATTTCGTATACATTTTCGTTTCATTTCGACATCCAAAATCGATTCCAAAAGCTGCAATTCTTGAAAGAAGCATATGGAACAGCGTCGTTTCAATTAATTAAAATATCATTAAGTTTGCTTTAAAATTTTCACGGCTCGCAAAATTTCAGAATTAAATAAATGTAGGAGATAACCGCGGGAATACAGGAGCGCGTATATATTTTAGCAAATTAACGTATAGCCAATACGCTGTATTAAGTTTTAAGAATAGACGCGAAAATCAATATGAGAGTAAATAAAGAGACAAATGCAGCATTCCCCCGGCGCTCGATGTTGATTCGCTCGTGTGCCAGTGTGTTTTTTTGTATTTTCACTCGCTCATACGTTAAAGTACGCTTCGATTTATAGCAATTTCATTATAAAAAAAAAACAAGAAAAAAACAGACACGAATAAATAAAACAACACGCAGAACGCGCGAGTTGACGATCATCGCTCAGTCCCCGTCCGTTTTAATGTGGAAATTATTTATCGAAGAGTATTATTATTTTGATGCGGCGCTGATAATTAAAAAAAAAACGTGCGCAGTCTATTGACGAGGCAAACAGAGAAGACACACACACGGTTCGGTTGCGAAATTTTTGAATTTAAATTGTACAGCCCCGTTATTCCCCGGGAAAACGTGTACTCAATGCGAGAAGAGTTGATGCAAAAAAAAAAGAAAAATATTCTTGAATAATGAAGTACGAACGCGAAAGCGATGACAATGATTATGCCTATGTATCCGACGTTTCCCGCGACACGCGATAAAAAGCGCGAACTTTACGACGGCCGGTGTACACGTCGGTGTCTCCCGAAGCCGAGACTCAATCCTCTCTATCTCTCTCTCTCTCTCTCTGTCCGAGGAGGAGAAAAATCCATTTCTCCCGATAGCCCCGCAGTACTAGAACATAAACGTCGCAGCCGAGGAGGAGCAGGCGCACCACGTGGCACGCTGTACAGCAATAGAAACTGGTCCGCAGCGTGTAGGGTAGCTCTATTTATAGAGAAGCCATCGGAGCTACGGGAACGTCCGCAGAGCCGCCTCTATACGTGTGTACGGCGGTGTCCGCACACACGTGTATAAAGGAGTGAAGCAATATGCCCACTTGAACGGGGCTAACGCTGGAATCCGATGTGTTATGCGTCTATTAGTGCGGTAGGGTGGCGCGACGTCGATCGGGAAACCACTTAACCGCACACTACCCCCTGCCGTAATGTCGGGGGGTGGGAGGGGGTAGTTCAGCGAATTTCCCCGCTCGCACTGCGCGTGGAAAATAAAATAGTAGTGTCTCGTCAAATTCGAGTGTGTGTACGTAGAATTCAATTTTTTTTCCCCCTTGCATTAAAGGGAGAATTATCGATTGTGTATTTCGTCGCGAAAGAGCACACACACTCGGCAACACAGCAGCAGCACTCGACTCGGTATATATTATAATAAAGGCCGAGCAGTATACCGCGCAGCTTCGTAGCAAGGAATTCGAAAGCAGCAGCGGCAGCGGCAGCGGCAGCAGCAGCAGCAGTCGCACAGCCGGCCGTTAAAGAAGTTTAAACTATCGTCTAAGTCACGCTGGGGGGGGGGAGAGGGAAAAAATAATAGCATCGCAGAAGCCGGCGGCTGTTGGCGACAAGCTCGTAACCGACGTATATATGTGTGTGTGTGTAATATATATCTATATATCTGTATATAGGTATATACATTAAGACAGAGACAGACGGAGTGTAGGGCAGCGACTACCAGTCGTGCGCTCGGGAGCGCTGAGGCAGAGTATAGGGAAGAGAGCTCGAAATATATCGCTCGCTCTTTATCGTTTTCGCGAAGGAGGAGGCGGCCCGGCGCCATTTTTTCTCCGACCGGTAGACGGTCGCAGATTGCAGGAAACTGATACCTCCCTCGGCGAGAGAGAGAGAGAGAGAGAGAGAGAGAGAGGGAGAGAGAGAGCGTCGAAAGAGCGGATTATCCTCCTTTATCAATTTTAGTATGGAGGAACAGCCCGCCTCTTCTGGGTTAACGCTGCCGCTGCATTCACCTGACCTTTTTCTTCTCTCTCTCTCTCTCTCTCTCTCTCTCTCTCGCTCTCCTCCCTTTATAAACCCACCTACGATTTTTCCGCCTCTTTCGCTTTCATCCGCGGCAGTTTGCCCACTTAGTCTTGTCTTTCTCTCTCTCTCTCTCTCTCTCTCTCTCTCTCTCTCTCTCTTTCTCTCTCTTCTCCCCGCAGCCTCTAATCGTCTTATCTTGGCTTACTTATTTTTCACCCCCGGGGTAGAGGTAGGGGGAGGGGAGGTGGGAGACCCTCCCGCCGACTGATCGATGAGAAATATTACGAGCAATGCGCATATTCTTCGCATTATACACCGGCACGTAAGCTCCTCTTTTCCTTAACTGCGTAGCGCTCTGTCTATACGTGTATTTTTACTCGGCCCCGCCGCCGCGCTTATCCGAAGAGCCGATCGCCAGACTGCTTTCCAGGTGTGCCGGGAGAGAGAAAGGGAGAAAAAAAAATTGCCCCTGGAAAATTAAGGACTATAGGCGAGTCCCGAGTCGTGAAAATTTTCCGGGAAACACGGAGGCGCATCGAGTGTAATGAACACGTGTTGTTTGTAACGACGAGCAGGAGAGACATACCAGTATGCTCTTTCTCTCTCTCTCTCGTTTTCTGCGGATCGATGCGCCGGACGTGTAGGAGGCGCCGGAGAATCGAAAAAGAAGCGCATTATTGAGAAAAAAAAGAAAGCGCCTCGTGCGCCTACATTCTCCATGCCAGTGCGCTCATTAATTTTGTTTGATGCGATTTGCGTCTAAAGACTTGTGTACACGTACGCGTATATATATAGGTATTATGCACGTACATGCGCATAAAGAAAAAAAAAGTGAACGAAGCCTCGTAAAGATAATCAAAGCACACACAAGCCGATACAAAACAAAGAGGCGAATAGTCAGTCAGCCACGTACGAGAGACTCTCTCTTTCTCTCTCTCTCTCTCTCTCGACGGAGCTGTGCGCGCAGAGCGAATAAAAGAGAAACATTACAAGTATAATAGGCTCGTTCGCGGATGACGGAGAGAAAAAGAGCAAGGAGAGAAGAAGCAAGCGAGCGGTCGATGACACGACGTCTCGCGCTATGATTAGCTGCTGACGCCGACACCCCCCCTCTCCTCTCCTCTCCTCTCTCCTCACTCTCTCTCTCTCTCTCTCTCTCTCTCTCTCTCTCTCTCTCTTGTCATTAGCGTTCTCGCGCACAATAAGCTTTTCTATTATTCGCGACACGTCCGTCCTCGAGCTTCATTTTCCCTCCTCCAGCGTCGCAAAGCTTATATACACGTGCCGCGCTCCGAAGGAGAGTCGGCGACGGGGAGATAGGACACATACACGCGAGAGAGTGAGAGAGAAAGCTGGCCGTCTGTAGAAAAATTTCGAGGAGAGCTGCTGCCACTGCTACTCGCCGCCGCTACTGTTTCAAGAAAGACGAGAGATAGAGAGAGTCCTCCTCTCGCCCGTGGGTATACATGTATATATACGTATGTGTGTGTACGGCGCGGCTGAGAGGAGGCGAGCGACGCCGGAGGAGAAACAATGCCCAGGCGGAAAAACGCTTTTTCGCTCAATGCCCTGACTATTAAACTTTTCATTTGGCTCGATGCGCCTCGGGAGATGGCTAGAGCGAGAGAGAGAGAGAGAGCTTGCCTTTTATTTCTTTCCACGGCTTGTTTTTAATTATGAGGGACTCTCTCGCCTTTTCTTCCTCTCTTTTTTTTCGCGAGGGAGGGGGAGGGAGGGGGACTGCGAAGGTGCAGGGGGACAGCAGCTCGATTTTCGTGCTCGCCTTTTTCCTCGGGATCCGTCACGCTCGAGAAGCTTGACTGCATAATGCGCGCGGCTCGTCGTCGTCGTCGTCGTCGTCGTCGTCGCGAGATGCCTCGCTCTCGAGCCGCGTATGAATATACATGCGCATAAAGTGGCTCGCTATTATGTTCTTTGTACGGGCGAAGCTTACGTGCGTCTTTACGCTTAATTACGCGCCTTTGAGCGTCGAAAATCTACGCGGCTTGCAATTTATTTACTTGTATTGGCGCGGATATGCAACTGCGCCACTGCTGCTGCTGCTTGTAAACTCCGCTAACTCGCTCGCTCTCTCTCTCTCTCTTTCTCTCTGTGTATCCGGGGCCGCGCGGCTAATCTGATTACGTAGCAGCAAACTTCGAGCCTCGCCTCTGCCATTGTTTGTAATAATATCGATGTTTACGAGCTTTCGATCTACACCCCTCTGTATCGCTGTATATTGCCGTCCCCGTGTGTTGCGAATCGATTGTTATGCGTTTACCCAATTTAGTCAAAAACAAAAAAGAATGAAAACGAAAAAGAAGAAGAAAAATGCTACTTCAACGAGGATTACAATATTTTTCGTGTAAATATTCAACAAACTCCGGAAGGGGGGGAAAAAATAAAAAAGCTCTGAAAACTCCGATCTGGCTCGCCTTTACATAATCGCGCAAGCGTAGCTATTCATTTGACACAATTTTTACCGGGCAGAGCCACGAACGGGTTAAGAGAGAGAGAGAGAGAGCGAGAGAGAACTTGAATAAAGCCGGGGGAGCATTTTGCATAATCGCACATTTCTCGCGCGTAAACGCGCGACGGCGGGAGTTTTGAATTTTCAAATTTATGCAGGACTTGCACGCGCACAAAAAATACCCCCTCCCCCCATGCCCGCCTCTTTTTCTCCATTTTTCTCTCCCACTCTCTCGTTCTCTCGCTCAAAAGTGAATTTTAATACATCTGTACGCCCGCCGACCCAAATTAAACAGAATCTCAATAACCGCGGGCCGAAAACTAGCTTGCGGGGAAGATCGCGGGGGAAAAAGCTCGAAGAGAAAAAAAAGGGGGCGAAGCGAGAAAGTGAGGGGGTGGAGCTTGCGACCGCGAGGGGGGGGAGGAGGGGAAGCCCGAAGCCCAGAAGAGTGAATCTCGTTAAGCTCTCCGCAGCGGCCGCGCGCGATATCGAATAGCACGTGAGGGATAGGGCTTGCCAGTAGCGAGAGAGTTGATGACTTTCGAGCTTTGAGCTCGTGAAACCGAAGGAGCGAGAGGGAGAGTTGCGCAACGCTAGCGGCCGAGAGCTTTTTTTCGCTAGCTCTCTCTCTCTCTCTCTCTCTCTCTCGGAGTACACACGGGTTGCTTTCCCTCGAAATTCATTTAACGCACTCGCTGCTCTCGGAAATCTCATCTAAAAATTTCGGGGAGAGATAGCGATATCTGTTTTCAGTATCTCGCTTGGAGTGAGCGAAAGCGAGGAACGTACGAATATTTCCTAGATTGCTGCGTACAAACGCGATAAAGAGCTTTTTTTCTTCGAATCGCAAGCTCGCGCGCGCTTTACGTACGAATTCGCGTTTATTTCCGTGTGCGCCGCTCGCGAGAGAGAAAGCGAGAGATGCGAAGGCGCGATTTCAGCGCATTAGTACGCACGTCGTTTCGCCGAGTTCTGGAGCGCGAACGAGAGCGATTTGCGCGAGCGAATCCGCGCGCGTGCCGAATGCGCGTATGCTAATTCGCATTTTGCCACGAACCCGCACTTACACGTCGAGCGCAAGAGTGTACCTTGTCAAATCCAATGCGTTCACGGCTGCTCGGCCAGCTTGTTCCGTGTAAATAATTTTTGCCCGAGAGAGAGAGCTTTTCAACCTCGAGAGAGCTTTCGACACTGTTCCGGGAGCGAAGACGATATGGGGCGAGACGCGCACGTCGCCGCGGCTAGCCGCCTCGATTTAACAATGGAACTTGCGCGGAGGATCTTCGATACTCGAGATTGATTGCCACAATCGCGGCTTCAAACGGCGCGCTGCGGACTCCTCCTCCGTCTCTCTCTCTCTCTGTCTCGGTCTACACACCATCCGTCGAGGTGCAGCCGCACTCGATTAATACCGAGCGTCGAGCGCTTATAAGCGAGACCTCTTGAAATCTCAATTTCGGCTCGGCGCCTCGAGAGAATCTTCGCTCCGGGGCGGAAAACGGCCAGCGATGGCTTTCCACTCGTCGCATCCGCTTTGCGTCTCGGGAGACGAGGCACGTTTACGTACTCTCGGTCGTATACACGAGAGAATGGGAGGGTTTCCAGCTCGGAGCGCCCCGACTTTTCGCGTATAAAAAAAGAAATATATATCGGTAAGTCGCCGCGCGATGCCAATTGTCCGGAGAAAAAGCTCGCGATAAATCCTCGAGCGACGAGGCCTTCGACTGCCGCGAAATTCCGAAGTTACCAGCCGGCGTTTCTTTCTCCGTGGGCTCTCTTATCTCCTCGAGCAGATCTATGAGTCGAGGCCAGTTCGTTACCTCAACTCTTCCAACGCGCCGCGGCTGACGATATCCAGAGCTCCGCTACTATCACTCTCTCTCTCTCTCTCTCTCTCTCTCTTACTGGCAAGTAGATTGAACAGCGTGCGGCGCAAATTGCTTTCGCTTCTCTCCAGGCCAGGATTGTTTGCATCCCTTCCTCCGCCTCTACTCCTCTCCTCCTCCTCCTCTCTCTCTCTCTCTCTCTCTCTCTCTCTCTCTCTCTCCAGCTGCATATCTTTATATTGCTCTCTTGACTTTCGTTCCTTTTCCCACTGAATGGCTCACCCTCACCCTCCCCCCCTTTACCAAGTCTCATTTTCTCCCTCCTCTCGTTCGAAGTCTCCTCTCCGCACTCGCAGCTTTTCATTCGCGTGACCGTCGTTATTTCCTATTCTATTTTCTTTTGTCGCGAGAGACGAGCTGCTGCTGCTGCTACGCCGCGGCTTCATTTCGCGCGCCAGCGGGGCCTTTTCAGTGTCTCGCACCTGCTGCCGCTTTTGTGCCGGCGCCGCCGCCGCCGCGTTGCCTCGCCTGTCTTTCCAATCTGCGGCAGAGGCGCAGCGCCCTGCGCACCGGAAACAACTTGCGGCGAGATAATTAATTACTAGCCGGGCGCCGGAGTCGAACGGAGAAAAGGCCGCATTGTCCCGTTCATTTGAATCGGGCGATTCGCGCGGCGCTCATTTCGTTTGCCTGCAGCGCGGGGACGGCTGTCGTACGCGGATATCACGGCACTGGTTTACGTAAAGCCGCGCGGGTTTATTGTTTCGTCGGGCGGAATATTGTATAACGCCTAATGTTTATGATTGAATTGTTTGTAATTCAGTGATTTGCAGAATTATATCGCGAGTGGATAATAGTGTTCGGATATTGGGATTCCTTTTATCTTTGCTTTCATTATTAATGCTATAGTGCCCTCGTTCTTGTTTTTTAGGTGAAAGCTACTCAATCATGTTTTTTTCTATTTTCCGCTTATTAATTTTCACTTCCATCTGCTTAAGCGACAAATCACCCGAATTAAGTAAATTAAACAAAAAAGAAAGATAAAATAAAAATTACTACGATGGCATCTAAAATTGTTCAAAAAATGCTAATCAGATTGCTAAGTCGTTGGCAAACAAAAGTCTTTCCAACACCGCGCGCACCCTCGTGCCAATCTTATCGCCAGTTCATCGCGGGCAATTTCCAAAAGCGACAGCCGTCATTTTCGAAAGGGCAATTGGAAGCCTCGAAAACTTAATGCCGGCCCGCGAGCGCGAAAATTGCTCGAAATTCTCGAGCCTCGCGCGATCGCCCGACCCGCTCAAGCCTCTCCCGCACATTTTTACCTATGCAAATTGCAAGCGGCGTAAGCGGCTCGCTCGTATGTACAAAGAAATAAAAGGGCCGAGAAGCTTGCGTCATCGCCGACAAGCAGCGTTAAATTAAACGAGAGCTTCTGGCATTACGTAAATCTAATAATCGGCCACTGTCATTCTGGGGGCGGGGGGGGGGGGGGTGACTCCGGTATATACATACATAAACAGTAGCCCCAGTTACACTCTTTTTCCTTATCGCACCATCTTCCGCGTACACCTACCTATACCAGGCGGGCAGCGATCGCCTCGATGAGATATTGCCGCTTCGGTTTCTCTCTCTCTCTCTCTCTCTCTCCCGCGCGGCGCGCACACGAGAGCAGCGCATTAGAGAAGGGCGCGGGTCGATGGAAAAAATTGAACTATCGAACGCGAGGCGTGTATTATACGCGTCGAATACGCCGACCGCGCAGAGGACAAGTTTATATCGGTGTGTACAATACACGCTGTGTATGTGTCCAAGAAAGAGATGGAAAAGGAGGCGAGAAGTAGCGTCTCTTCGCTCCTTCCTCTCGCATTATATACGTGGCGAGTTATACTATATCGACGCTGCTGCTGCTGCGGCTGATAAGCCCATTTTGCCGCTCTGCCGCTGCGCTGACCCGAAAATTCGAATTCGCAGAGAGCTCACGTATTTTATTTATTTTCACGTCGAGCGAGTATCCTCGGGGCAGTATAGAGGCTGGCGCGGCACTTGCCGATTCGCCGCGCGCGCCCGCGCCCGCCGATTTTTCCGCTCGGACACGAGGTGCGAGATATATCGCGGCGTAGACGCCGCCGAGATCTATACATATACGTGTATACGCGGATACATGGACGCACATATAGACAGACCCGTCGGCGCGTCTACCCGAGAATCATCTATAGATACGTCGAGTGGATTTTCGCGCGGCTCATCTCGTCGACCCATGGATTTCGATCTTTCTCGCGTATGACAGGGGTATTAGCCGGCTTGGTTTATTTACCGGGAGAGCCGATGACTATCGCTGAATTATTAGTCCTTTGTGCCTGCGCGTACGTTTGTGTTCCAATAGGCTCGTCACGACTACTCCCCCCCCCCCCACCCACCCCCGCACGTGTGTATATTATCTATGAATAGTTGAAACGGCCATTTTCATGCATAACATATGCATACATACATACACGCGTACGTTTCATTACTTAAGTTTGAGCTCGTCGACTATATATAGCAGAGCGCGCACGGCTTAGTTTATCGCTCTCTCATCGCCGGTTTTTCAATCCGCCGCCGCCACCGCTCCTTTTGCGCCCCCCCCCCCCCCGCCGATATGTGGCCGATCAATCAAGCGGAAAGCCTTTAGCTCCCCCGCGTGCGTTATGTGCATAAGAATGAGCTTTATTGCCGTCGATGAATATACATATATATATATTCGTGTGCGCGCCGGAAAGCTAAGCTCGCGGGGGGAGAGGTGAAAAAAATATTTCGACGAAATAAGCTTCCGCCACATGTGTGAGAGGGAGAGAGACAGAGAGAGCCGGTGATATAAAGGAATAATTCTCGAATATATACCGATCGAAAAGACACAGCGGCGCGCGGATCCCGGCTGCGCAGCCGATAATTGCCTTCTCTTTCTCTCTCTCTCTCTCTCTCTCTCTAGCGCGCGAAAGCTCCTCTCTCTTTCTCTCTCTCTCTCTTTCTCTCGAGGGGAAAAATTCTGTAGATCGATACTTCCGATGGGCTTTTCTCTCTCTCTCTCTCTCCGCGGTAGAGAGACAAAAATGAATTCGTCCCCTATATGAAAGAGTTGGCCGACGGCTTATCGAATAATCGAAGCTGCAATTGGAGCAGCGACGTGCGTATAAAGCTCTCGACTATCTCTCTCTCTCTTTTTTCGAAAGCGTTATACATCTATATACGTTGCACGCGGACATACAAGTGTATAAGGGTCAGTGTCTGGGGGTAGGTTAGGGTGTGGGAAAGCGAGCGAGGGGACTCGGTCCACTGATTCCGCAGAATGTCGACTGAATCTTTCATGAGAAGGAAAAATCCATTTTGGCGAAACACCTTCTCGCGGCAGCCCGGCCACCGCGCGCGCGACTACTCGGACGATAAATTTTTCAAACGCTATACCGCGCGCGTCATACGTCTTGGGCTTTTTCTCCCTTCTCTCCGCTCTATCCGTCTTGCCGCGATGATACCGCGCTTATCCAAATTACACTTGCTCGAGATTACGAATTCTCCATTCCGGCGATTCGGAGAAAAAGAAATTTGACGGCTTAACCTCGTCGCAGCGTTAATTCGACGTCTCGAAGGCCCGTCAGTCTCTCGCTGATGTTATGCGCAACGCGAGAAGCGCCAAATGAAGTTAAGAGGAATATTTCGCGACGCGGCTGCAGTCGCGCGTATACATATGTATACTTAAAAATACAGTGATACACGCGTCGACTCCCCGAAAATCCGCGACGTGGTTCTCGGTGTGCAAGTACACGCGGCAGCTGCGGATGCTTCGCTCGAGCTTTTTTAAGCTTACGTATACACACAAGTATACATTGCGGCACTGGAGATTTAAGATTCATTCAATTGTAAATGCGGGAGTCGCGCGCGCGCACTCCGAGAGTTCCTTAATGCGATGCAAATAAGAAAAGCGCTCGCTCGAGAGCTTGCGCGCCGGATTTTTAGCTTTGCTTTCGCGCGTGAATAAGCAGGAAAATTAAAATTCAGAGTATAGCGCCGACTGTAGCAGCAGCAGCAGCAGCAACGCACGGCAGGAGGTCAAAAATCGAAATTCGCGCGCTTTCTCAAGCTTTTCCGAAAAAAATAGGTGCGCGGGAGGTGGGGTATCGTTATTTTCGCATTGACGGTAATTGCGTTGCCCGAACGAATCGAGCGAAAGCTCGCGTCGCTCTGAAATTTTGATATTACGCGCACAGGCACCCTATACCTCGGGTCGGGCGAAAATTTAGCTAGATGCATGCTGTACGTAGGGTCGTCGTCGTCGTCGTGAGACAGCATTACTTATCGATCGCCAAACACTCTCCTCGCTGCAGAGCCTTCTCTTTCCGAGGTGCGCGCACTTTGCACACATTTCCGTGTAGCGACGAACGCATCTGGCCGCGTCTCACGTAACGTCTGCTCCAATCGAAAATTAATTACTCGTCCCGGAGAGCCTGTCTCTCGGTCTCTCTCGTGCGCCGAAGGCCCCGTCGCCTAACTACACCTATCCCCCCCCCCTTCCATCGTACCCCCCACAGCTTTATACGTCGAGAGAGAAAGAGTCGACGCAGCCTCGACGCGGCGTCTAAGTGTGTGAAACATCAAAGAAGCCTCTGCGGCTTTCTCCGTCACTCGCCAATTTATTCCGTACCCCCTCAACACTCACACACACATGTCAGACACGCATGGCCTTTGAAAAATTAATCGTTCGCTCGCGTCGCCCGGGAAAATTCGACTATCGGTCGCTTACGCGCCTAGATCGATTATATAAGCGGCATACGCACGGAGGAGCCAGAGACGTTCCTTCTCGACCTCTGGCATATACGCAGATATTTCTTTCTCTCGCAAGCTCTCCGCAAGCTCTCGAGAAACAAACGAGGTATACGGCAGGGAGAGAGAGAGAGAGAGAGCGCCAAATCCACGAGCTCGTGACACTGAGGGATGGAGCTGAGCCGGCGCTGGCTCGAGAGCCATTATACTACATAATTCAGTCGCGAGTCGCTCTCTCTCTCTATCCTGCGTATGTGTACGTGTGCGCAGTACGAGAGAGTTCGCGGTCGTTGTTGCGGATCGCCGCGGAGCTAAACTCCCCGCGCGCGCGAGAGAGAGAGAGAGAGATACGTTTGTTCGAGGCGGCGCACAGACCTGTTGTGTGCAGCAGGAGGAGAAGAGGGAGAGACATATATATACTTTTTGGCCCGTGGCTGCCACACAGCCTCTTCTCAAAGGAAAAGGGATAAGAGAAGCTTCTTTTATGTACAGCGCGGCGCGCGCGCGCGTTCGCAGTCAGCGAGCGAGAGATGACAATGGGAGCTTGCGGCGCTCGGGAGAGAAGCGAGGCAGCAGAGGCAGCAGCCTATACAGCGGGCGGGCTTTAGAGGAATTGCCGGAATTGCCTGAGCTATCTCTCGCTGTACACACCGGCGTTGTGTATAAGTGATTGGTTGCGCGGGGATATATCGATGCGTTTTACTTGCGCCTCGTTGAGCGTATAGGTGTACGTACGTGTATATAAGCCTGCGCGAGACACTTGACTTTTCAGAGAGTGAGAGAGAGAAAGAGCCCAGGACCGCGTGTCCGACCAAAGCCCGGGCTGTTCCATTGGCTCGTCGATTTTTCAAAGAGCCGCCGAGTGTATGTGTGTGTGTGTGTGTGTGTTTGCACGAGAAGGAGAGAAAAAAGCTCCTTCGCGATTCATCAAAAACCCGCCTCGGGGAGAAAAATTCTGAATTCTCGAGAATACATTTTTTACGGAGGGAGAAAGAGTGAGAGAGAGAGAGAGAGAGAGAGAGAGGACGACGAGCAGACAGCGGGGAGCAACTTCAAATCCAGTTCCAAAGCCAAGATAAATAGCCGGGGAGTCTCGGTGTGACCCTTGAAGCCTTACGCGTACAAGCGTGCGCCTCCCTGTGTCCACATATATCTATATACGCGTATAAACGTACGAGTAGACGCGGAGGTGTATCTAAGCGGGGCGGTATAAGCCGGGGCTACAGCTCTTGGCAGCGATACATAACCGGGGCTCAAAGAAAGGCATAAAAAGGAAGGACAGAAAGAGAGAGAGAGAGAAAAGGAAGTGAGACGCGCGGGACGTCTAAACACCTCCACGGCTTGCTGTGCCGCGAAAACTTGAAGGGGTGTGTATATGGAGGGGGAGGGGGTGGGGTTTGGAGGGACACGACGGACGATTTGTTACAACGGCCGTACAACGCTTTCCTTTCATTTGTTGCCTACTGCCGAGCCGTTGAAAAACCAGTCGGGGAATTTGTTCTCTCTCCTTTTATCCCCCCCTCCTCCCCCCTGATAAGCGAGACGACCCCCTTTTACGGGGGATTCCCCGGCTCGACGCGGAGAGCTTTTGTGACGAATCCATACGCAAACAAATACAAACGCGCACGCACTGGACATATTATACTCGCGAGAAGGTTATTCACTTTTTCGGGCGGCTGTCTGCGTGCCTTTGTTCGCGCGTCTGAGCGCGCGTTCATTAAAAATCGCTCGAACGATTTGAAAAGGCTCTCTCCCGGAATTTTCCCGGGCCAAAAACGGCGGAATCGAATCGGAAACTATTATGCGCTCGCGCTCTTGCAATCTAATTAAAGCGCCGCCACCGCCGCCGCCGACGTAGTGCTCACTTCATCGAGTTGAAAGGTGTACACGGCGGGTAAACTGCGTTGCTGTTTGAACTGACGCAGTTAAACGACGACTTGCGGAAAAGGCTGCGCGACGCTAGACGAGCGCGCGGTGGGGGGGGGGGGGGAGGAATCGATGCGCGGACTTTTTTATAACGCGAGGAAACGTAAATAAAGCGGTAATGCAATATTTCGCAACGATATGAAAAGCTCGATTTTCTCTCTCTCCGCGACGAGTTCGACGAGCGTTTGATTGCCGCAAATATAAGAGCGTTACATCTCTTTTCATAGGCAAATACATATTCGACGCGTGCGTGTAACCGACTGATCGTCGGCGTCTCTCTCGCGATGTATTTTTTTTTTTTTTTTTTGCAAACGTATGCACAGTGCGCCAAGAAAAATTTATAAACGTTCAATGGAAAAAAGGTCGAAAGAAAGAGCGCGGGAAAAAAACGATGCGCGCAGCCGAAAAAATATACTGTTATTGCGCAAAGGGGGAGGGGAGGGGGAGTTGTGGGGGAGGTTGGCTCGGAGAAAAAAAACTGCGGGCTAGTGCACAAATCGATGCGATTAAATTCGAAATTTATGCTCGCAGTATGTAAAGCCTCCTTCGCGCATCGCTACTTTTTCATCGTGAAAAATTCGATTCACGCGCATCGTGCTTCAGAATATTTTAGTGCTCCCCCCGCTACACCCCCCCCCCCCTGCATGTGTATGTGTATACGTGCTCGCGAGCTTTATCGCCGATAAGTCGTGCCACGCATTTTCTGCCAACGATATCGCGCCCACCTCTCCCCCCCCCCTCCACGTACCTCTTGAAAATAGCGTTACTTTTTTTTCTCAAATTGATAGCGCTAGAGACTGTGTATGCATGTGTGTGTTTATCGCGTCTTCAGCCCGGACTTGTTGCGGCGATTTTTCTCGTTCGGAGGCTTTTTCGAAAAATATGTAGGGCGCAGCCATACGATTTTCCATATTTTCCCAACGATTTACGTCGATTATCACTGCGGCAAGCATTACACCGACAGCTATACTGCGGTTGGAAAATTAATTTCTCTCCGATTGATTTGCGAACGGAATGAATTTTCCAATATAGCATACGGCGCTTTTGTGCACGTAACTGATAAAGCCATAGCGGAGAGAGAGAAAGAGAGAGAGAGAGAGAGAGAGAGAGAGAGAGAAAGCTGCGATGTATTAGTCAATAAAAGCTGAGGCTACGCGTGTGGGCAATACATTGAATTTCCTTGAGCAATTTATTTATTTCAATAAACCGATAGTTCTCGAACTGCTGTGCGATGTGTAAAGCAGAATCGCTTGAATAAGCCGTTTATTGATGAAAGTACACCGCGTATACTAAACTGTGCACATCGATCCCGACCTCTCGTTAAGCTCGAACGCGCCGCGAGTAAAAAAGAAAAATTATCTCGCATCGACAAACGCGTGCACGTCACTGCAGCACAAGCGAGAGCTTAATTCGCCGAGACGCAAAAGTCGTCTCTCTCTCTCTCTCTCTCTCTCTCTCTCTCTCGCTCTCGGCAGTCCGTTTCTCGCTTTGTCGCGTATAATTCTCGCGGGCATCGAAATATAAGGGCACGACCGACAATGCGACGACGAGGAGAGCTTGCGCGAGCTTGCGATCGATGCGCGCGCCCGAGAAATGGACTTTAAACTCGCAAGTGCTCGGCCGTTAAAAGTCGCGCGCGCGCGCGGAAATGGAAGCTCTCGCGCTGTACTTTTATACATGCCCGAGTTGCCCGCTGCTCTCTGCTCCGGGATTTCGATGCGGCGGCCGACATTTAACATTCGCCTCCTGCAGAGCCGCGGTTTCCGAGCTTTATCCCTTCCCTCTTCAGGGAGGGGGGAGGGCTAAGCTCGCGTTAATGATGTAATTATAATCGACCCGGATTGAGCTGTATCTGGGATTCGCGGATGGGACAGGGGCCGATTTTGCTAATGCCCCCTGTCGATTTCGCTGATTTATTCGAGTATATGGGACGGCTTGTACTTCGACGATAGTCCGAGATCGCTGCCTGTATTATCCAAAATACATAACCAGGTGAATATTTGAGCGGCGCGGTGTCCGTATGCGGTCGCTGATTCTCGAATCGAATCGCCGGTGAAGGGGCGAAAAAAGTTGAGAATGAAAGATATTCGATTGGATGTATCGAAGCTGCATTAGGGGTGATCAATATTCATCGGGCGTCAATGCGTTTTTATCTAGCCGGCGATACTGCGCGGTGTGCGTCTATTCATTGGTGCGCTATTATTCATCTTCTGCATACCGATTCGCGCTTTAGGCAACTGATGTTTTTTCGTGGGCGCTTTTGGTCGGTGCTTTCGTTATTTACAGCCGAAATAATCGCGGTTGAACGAGAAATATGTATAAACGCGAATCGGCACTAACTTAGATCTCGTAAGTGAAACTAGAAACTGCGGTGATGTTTATCGTACGCAAGCTCTTCGCAAAATATACCGTTTACAACGACGTAAACGCGGAGCGAAACGCTTGAAATAATACGACTCAGACGCGAGCTTTCGCCTCGAGCCTTCCGAAAAAGCCCGCCGACTTCGACAAACCGTAATTGCTTTCTTTTGTGCTATACTCCGGAGAGACACTCGCGAACCCTGTGTGTATAACACAATCCGCGTCGACGGGCGAATATCCGGATTCCTCAGTCGCGCATAAGTTGAACTTCCAAAGCCAAATAAATCTCCGGAAAAGTATCCACTCTCGGGCCTCCGACACCTCGGAATTATCAATATGAGATAGCATGTGCAATATTCCGCGGGAACTTGGGGGACCGAAGGAGAAAGAGAGGCAGATGAAAGAGTCGAGCGAGAGTGAGATATATTCGCGGCTCCCGGTATATACCCAGTCGCGCAGAAGTGGACGAAAGTTTTGGACTTTCAGAAACGCTGATTGGTTAGTTCCTCCAACTTCACGTACGCGGAAAGGAGCGGGAGACGGAAAATGTATGTAGATAGCGGACGAGCTCGGCATGCGGAATCAACCTGGTCTTACCTATTCTTTACATGTCTCTCTCACCCTCTCCCTCTCTCTCTCTCTCTCCTTCCACCCCTATACCATTTTCTTCTCGGCTTGTTTTTCTTGGGAATCTTCTCGGCGCTTTCAGCGTTAAACGCCGGGAGGGTGGAGGGGGGGGGGTCGAGAGCACGATTAATTACGGCTAATTTTTAAAAAACACCCCTTTCCACCCCCCTTGCGTTCGCACGCGGGAGAGCGTCGGTAAAAGTGAGATAAAGATTATACGGAGCACTGTAAGTTGGCGTTAGCCGCATTTATTTTTTACGGGCTAACCGAACGCGCCCCTTCTTGCCTCACCCCCTACCCCTGCGCACATCGCGTATTATCAATGTATTATGAGAGCGTTATACACACCGTCTCTCTCTCTCTCTCGGCAGCGCATCGCGGCGCGACGAGAATACATTAACGATTTTTTGCTGGCTCAGTCAATTTGCGAACCAACAGGAGCTAATTCTTTTGCATAATTTCGTACGCCGGTGCAGGGATTCTAACCATTTTTCTTCGTTTCAATACTCCCGCGTTCTCTCTCTCTTTCTCTAAAAAATAAATGCGGCTAACGCCAACTTACAGTGCGCCGCTGTCGCTATTCGCATTCCCATTATAAACAGTATACTCGTTCGCCTGAAGAAGCTTTTCATTAATCCAATTTTCGTAAGTACACGCGAGCGAGCTTGCGAGATACACGCTCACTGTTTATACTCGTACCCCCCCCCCCTCTTCCTTCCTTCCTCTTTCTTTAGTTTTGTTTTAATCGTCTCGAATCGTGTGTCTCTCACAATTACACACACTTCCATTTATCCCGAGAGCGATCGCCAAGTAATCCAACGCCTCCTGCAACAATACACTCAGCCCCGAAGCACTTAGCTTAATCAAACCTCTCGTTCTCATCTTCGTTTTCATCGGCGATATATACTGCTCGCGCGAGGCATTCATCCGACCGAATGATTCGGGCTCTCTCTGTCTCGCTCTCTCTCTCTCTCTCTCTCTGTGTTTCTCTCCCACGGGAGAGCTTATAGACGTCGCGTCAATGCCTCGCGGATGACGGACTCTTTTCTCGCTTCGGCTGCGCGAACCCAGCCGGAGGATTAAGCTCGCCTCCTCGGAAAAATTACCTCCGCAGAGAAAACGGGAGAAAGAGAGAGAGAGACGGAGAGAAGGCAGGAGAGACGGAAAAATGCTTTGTTTGATCGGTGGCGCGAATGTGACCGGTTTCCGAAGAGAAGCTTTTTTTTCTTTCTTTCCCCGCTGGGAGAAGCCGTTGTATTAAAAATTACTGTGCAAAACAGTCGAGCTGGGACGCGCTTGCCTGAGCTTGTGGTTAAATAAAGTAGAAAATTTGTGCTTAAGTTTATTGCACAACGCGACGTTCAATCGGAATAACGGCACTGAGGTTCTGTTAAAAATTACTATATTACGTAAAATAATAAAGTTGCGATGTCCCTGCTTGAGCACAATTTTCAATATTTTATGCAATGTAAAACTGCTATTTTTTATAATAATTCTAAATATAACAAATTTAACGCTGTAGTTATTCCGATTGAACGTTGCGTTGCACGTGTACACGAAAAAAACACAAAGAAAATTATTGCATAATAGAACGCGCGAGAAGCGGCGAGACTGGAAAATCCCCGCGAAAAGCTTTAGCGCTAATTTTGTTTACAACCCCCCACCCCCACTCGTTACACACATACACGCACACGCACACCCCACGCCACTATGTCTCGAGAATTAGTTAATCCAACGAGCTCGTGAAAGGTTCATCCTCTCCAACGTCGTCGTAAAGATGATTTAACCGGTCCAAAGTGTAGGCCATAAAAACACGCTCTCGCAACTCGGCTGCTATCCCCTCTCCCCCTCCCCCTCCTCGCACGCGCATTCACCTAAAATTCAATTGTGCCCAAAGCGTCCTTAATGGCAATAAAAGCACCCCCCTATACCCCCACCCTCACCCCATACACCGTCCGACAAAAATACGCGCAGATATAGAAAAGCGAGGCTCGAGGCGCGCGAGCGACAGAGCGAGAGAGAGAGAGAGAGAGCTCTGCGGGAAAATAAATTTCTCCCCTTGTATTCGCGCTCGCGCGGAGCGTGTGCGCCGCGTATCTCCCCTATAATAACGCACTCGCAGATATAGAGCGCGCACAGCGCATAAGCGACACTTAAGAGTGAAAAAGCCTGCATAGCAGTAAATGGGACCGAACGACGACGTCGACGACGACGCCGCCGCCGACGACGACGACGACACAATGGCGCTACGGGAACTTATGCCGACCTTATCGTAAAGCGTCGTATCGCGGAATTCGCCTCTCCTTTTATGGAGGCCCCCCCCCTCCCTCTTCTCGCTCTGTGTATCTGTGGCTCTCTCTCTCTCTCTCACTCTGCATATACAAGCCACACGAGAAAAGGAATATCGCTAATAGCCGGGGCGCGTAGACCGAGCGAGAGAAGAGCGGAGCAGTGCGGGGCGAGGAGGGTCTTATCGCTTCTGCTGCTGCTGCCGCTGCTGCTCTCGGCAAACAAATTTTTATTCGGGAGTGGCGGGGCTGAGCGAGGGTGGGGTGGGGGGAGAGGCTAAGAGCTTGTTAGGAAGCCGTAAAAGCCGCTGGATCGAGCGAAACGAGTCTTTGTGCGGAGTAGATGATGAATAAGAGTTACGGGACTGGTAAATGATCTTTTCGAATAATGGGCCGTCGTTAACCTGGCCTTTTCCACCTGATGCCTCTCTCTCTCTCGCTCTCTCTTTCTCGCGCGGAGAGAGCAGCTGATTTTCATGGGCTACTTTAGTGCTGCTCCTGAATACTTGAGAGGAGCATTAAATCTAATATACTCGATATTTCACTAATCTCTTTGCAGCCTCTAAAATATTCGCGCCTTAGATGCGCGCGAGGGTGAAAGAGAGAGAGAGTAGGATCGTTTATCTTTGTGAGAACGACTTTGGGCATTGTGGAGCCGTTTTGAAATTTCGCGCCGGAATCGCGGCAGCCGAGAAAAAAGTAGAGAGCGAGAAATTCGTTTACGATTGTAATAACACCGTGTGATTGCGTTGTTCCAAGTATGTTCTGCAGTATCTGTATGAATAATATCGGAGTATAATATTTATACTTTGCACATTTTGAAACGAAACTATAACGAAAAATTTATGCCTCGTCATTTTTATTGAGCGAATTAAAACATAAATTTTAAAAAAGCCTTCAATCGCACCACTTTTAAAATTGAAATATGTGGCTTTAGTAAAATTTGTAGGCAGTTCAAAATTCGTATAAAAAATGCGGACATTCATTTTTATTTGCGTATTTATACGTACTTGCCGCTTTCAATAAAAAAAAATGTATTTTAATTTCAAGGACTGTTTCAACTCTTTCAGCAAAAATAACGCAGTACAAATTACTCTTGAGTGTCACGTAATGCCATGTTTATTCAAAGGTTTTTTTTTAAACATTTATTTATTCTTTTTAATCCTCCCTTATTGTCGCTTATTCCTCTACTGATTCACTGCGAATATTTAAATTTCCATCCGACCTTATTCAATATCGAGCAGAACAAACCAACCCGTTACACAACCCGCGTAAATAACCAAATCTACATTGAAAGCATTCCCCACTTCCGAATATTACCCTACCCCCCTTCTCTCCCCCTATACACACGCGTTAACTTCACAAACAAATCTTCTCCAGACGGTGCTGGCGTCTGCTGAAAAATAAAGCGCGAGCGCGTTTTCTCGGCGCTCCGTCTTGCCGCGAGAGATTTCCGCGAAGATGCGCGCGCATTAATAATTCCTTCGACGCGTCACTCAGCCGTTCAGACGCGCGTCTAAAACAGTCGGCGGCCCCTGTACACCCCCCCCCCCCTTCCCCCGAAAGAATCCCACGACGACGGACGGCGGCCGCGGCGGCGCGAGGACGAGGCAAAAAGAGGGCGAGAAAACACGCGGCGCGGATTCCCGAACGAAAACGGACAAGCCAGACAAGCGCAGACTCATCGGGCCAAGTCCTGCAAGCTCCTCTTCCTCTCATTACCATTGCAAATGCCTCCGGAGCGCTGTTCTGACCGTCATCGCGGAAAACCCTATTAACATGAGAATACCGACGGTGAGTGAGAGGAATAGAGAGAGAGAGAGAGAGAGAAAGATCGAAGTAAACGATTATCCCGTCGGGAGATTTTCTTTTTCTGCGATGCGTCGAGTCGCCGTCAGCGATGCCCCTCCGAGATGCCTGTCCGTCTCTCTCTCTCTCTCTCTCTCTCTCTCTGTCTCTCTCTCTCTCTCTCTCTCTCTCTCTATTTGGCGAGGAGGATCCCGCGAGAAATCGAATTGAACGAAGAGCTGCCGAGGTTTTGTCGGAGCCGTTCGGATACGCATTTTTTACGCTGTCCATGTGTGTGTCCGTGCGACAAAAGACAATGACGGCTGCGGAGTCATCGCTCTGCAGTAGTTGCGTTGAATAGAGCTTTATTTTTGGATAAGTGTTAGAGTACCAGCTGCGTAGGATCGATCGATACGGTAGAAGCTTGTATCATTTATTTTTTGCTGCCCAGCGTTACATCTCCCAAGTGCTTCGGGCTTAAAAACGTGAAATTAAAATTTTTCATCCTATTAAAGTGCAATTGAAAGTATCTGCAAATCGATTAGTATAGATATACATGCTCGACTAATATATATATATCCTTCAAGCTTATATTTTAAACGTATTTTTGATTCGAGTTAATTAACTGTCTATGAATATGAATTAACGAGAAATATTCAAATGTGATATGATGCAGCGCTGCACACAATAACGTTCGCGAGAAAGAGCGAGAGAGAACTAGAGCTATTACGAAAAGACCGCGCGCGAGCGCGCACTCATATACTCGATCCGGTATTGTGTCGGTTATTCCAGATTTACGTATTTTAAATTTCCATTTCGAGTGAGCGCGCGCGCGCGGCGCGTAATCGATAATCAGAAATAGTTGAGGAAAATACAGTATTACGGGAAAACTATAAGCGTATAGCCAATAGCCATATATATAATATACATAGTGCTCGAAACGTAAGGTAATAACTACCAAAGTTCTTTTCCTCTGATCCAATAAGAAGTCATTACTATATACAGCTCAGCGCGAGCACAGGCGGATGAGGGGGGGAGGGGGGAGGCGCTGAGTTTCCCAAACTGGATTAAAGTTTTTCAACTTGGCGACTTTCGAGCGAACTTATAAGCAATCAATGTCTAACTTTTATGTGACCAATCAAAACCGGCTTCCGCGAGTTATCTACCGGAAGTTATCAATTTCTTCTGATAGCCCGCGCCGCTCGCGACTCGTAAACACACGGAACGTCCAACTAAAACAATCAAACATCTTCTCGGCCAATATAAACTCCCCCACCTTGTCTTTTCCCACGACAGGCAGAGAGTTCCAAGTCGATATTCCGGGATATAACGGAAAATATACCCTCCCCCCCTCCTCCTCTATACACACCCCGTAGAGATATACGAAAGGCAAACAACGAGCGTCTCAGCCTAATTTTCACGTCCGAGACGATTTCCTCCCTTTTTACCTCCTGCGGCTTCATCGTCGAGACGAAGGGAGAGCGAGAAAAAAGCCTCCTCGTTTTTCCCCCTGGATAACCCCTCTGGGGGGGGGGCGGGGTCGGACGACAGCTTAAAAACCACAAGCTCCGCGATAATGTCGGCCGATAAGCGGCGCAAGCTCTCGCAACGATCATAAAACTGGCCCGTGCGCGGCTAAGCGATTTTCCGAAACATGCGACGCAAAGCCTTTTTGCACACGAGAACATCCTCCGCGTCACCACCGTCATCCCCCCCCATCCCCTCACCTGACCAAGTGTACGGGCGGAGAGTACCGTACTTTTCGGGAACGAGCGAGAACTACCGGTTTCGTTCTCTGCGGGGGAAAATCGAACGTTTGCGCTCTTTCGGATAAAGCACTCGCATTCCGCGCTGGCTCTATTCGGTAATTGCGTTTGAAAACAGTGCGTAGCCTACTTTCACCCTTATCGGGGCTGATCGTTAACTTTCATTTTTTTTTTTCGAAAAGTCTCGTTTTCCACTTTTCTATCTTCGAAGTTCAGTCTCTCTCTCTCTCTCTCTCTCTCTCTCTCTCTCTCTCTCTCGCTCCGGCAAAGTTCGACGAAGTAACCGGAAACTAAGTCTCGGGAGCTTGCGAACCAATTAAGGACTCTTTTCTTCGCGAGCATTAGTCAATTATTTTATTGTGCATCTCTCCCTCTCTCTCTCTCTCTCTCTCTCTCTCTCTCTCTCTCGGCGGAGCGAAGAAGAAAAAGTAAAACGAAAGCGTCGGCCGCAGTAGCTCGGGGGCGGAAAAACTCGGAGCTTTAAGAGCGCGGAGAGCTTCTTTAACGGAAATCAACTGATCAATAAGCTCAGCGAAGCTTGCATTATCCCAGGCTCTCGATCTCCTATCTCCGCTGGAGTCAAAACTCCCCGAGTCAGATTTCGCGGAAGAGCTTCTCTCTCTCACTCTCTCACCCTCGACTTTCTATAAATACCCCTCCCCCCGCCTCCTCCACCGCGCGCGTGTCAGGCAAGTCGTTCGGAGGGGGACGAAGTTCCGACCACGGATTTACCCTCTCGAAACTGACGGCGCCGCGCTTTTTTCACTCGACCAGGAGAGAGAGAGAGAGAGAGGAGGAGGTCAAGAAAAAGCTCGACTCTCGCCCTCTCGGCTCATCTCTTTTGCACGCCTCGCCGAATGCCAAAGCCGAGAGAGAGAGAGAGAGAGAGAGGGGTCCTCCGCCTTTTTCGCGAGAACCAACTTTTTTTCCCTCGGCGCTTTTGATGCTGGAAAAGCGCGGGGTGTCACGCGATCCGACCCCCACGACAAGTGTCTCGTCCCTACCCCAAGTGCTGAGAGAAGTATAAATCGGGGGAAGGAGGTAAGGGAAAGCCGATTGGTAAATATTGTTCGGCAAGTTTTGCAGGGGGGAGCGGCCTGAAAAGCGATTCTCGGGGAAAACGGAAAATTTATAATGTGCTGAGGTTACACATTTACGTCGCCTCGTATAAGCGCATTAAAACGGAAGACGTCGGGCTAATGGACTCCCGAGAATCGCGCCAAATAAGCGTAAGTTACAGCGGCAGCTAAATTTAATTAAACTTGCAGCTGTAGCGTTTATTGTTGGGCGGAAAGAATGTGAAAATCCTTTGCGCTCTCGATATCCTCGCCCGAGTCGTTGAATGGTATTTTATCTTGAAGGGGGATGAAAATAATTAGGTGACTATGTAGATACTAATGAAATTTATGGAGTCCGATACTGCGCAGCGTAAACTATTGTTTGATTTTGTTCCTTGCGTTCAGTAAATCACCGCAAGCATCGGAATAAAAATTGAGAACCGTTTCCAACAAATATACCTACTTGAAGCAGAACTCCTCCTAAAGCTCCGGGAATCTTTAAAGCTTTTTATTTGCACAATCTATCGCCGCGAGTTACTGCTTTTGTAACCTCCGTATATTTTTTTTTATTTCAAAACCGAATATCTCGGGCGACGCGGAAAGTAAAGCTCCCAGGATTTTTACGATTCTGCAAAAGCGTGCGTGTGGAATATTAATGCAATTCGTCTGCGATACCGCAGTACAGAATCGAAGCGTCGTATTGTACGTTTGCAAAAGAGAAGAAACTTTTGATTCAGCAGCGATGCTCGACTTTTCACAATATCCAACATTTACCGATAATAAGCACAAGACGCAACGTCGTCGCTCCACCCCCCCCGTCCCTCCGCCAAAAAAACTTGACGGTAAGAAAAAAATTCCGATACGTCGACAGTTATGAAGAGCGAGCTTAACCTCATCAGAAAATAGCGAAACGATGGTAAGACCCCTACCCCGCGACAAAAAGAGAATAAGGAAAGACAGTAGCTTCGCGTAAAAAGTTGACCAGCCGTTTTCCTCTTCTACTCTCGGAGCTGCTCCAATTTCCTGGACATTTTTCTTGTCCTCCAAGCTTCTCTGTCTCTCTCTCTCTCTCTCTCTCTTTCTCTCGAGCTTTGTCTCGCAAACTGCACAGGCAGTAACAGCAGCAGCAGCAGCAGCAGCAGCAGCAGCAGTAGCGCAGTACACAGAGGGGTGGGGGCGGTGTAGCAGCAATAGCTTTCCTAATCGAAATTCATTTTCAGCTAGGAAAGTGCATTATTCAGCGATCGCGTTGTTGCTCGAGTGGGAGAGGCTATAACTGCAGTGATTTCCCCCGTGGAAAATGCAATTATTTCGCGAACGCGCGCGCTTGCGCCGGGCCAGTTACCGAAACATTTAACTTCGCAATCGAATCAGCCCGACGAGCGCGACGACTGTTCTCTCTTTCTCTCTCTCTCTCTTTCTGCGAGTACTGCCCTTCGGGTCGTAAACGAACGGCGAAAGGAGCGTTGCCGTGTCCTTTAATTCCTTGGAGGGAGCGGAGAGAGAAGCGCTTCTTTCGAGAATGGAATTCTAATAACTGCAGCAGCGGCAATGTATACGGACTACCGGAGGATTGCTCGGGCGGGTATATTACTCGCTGCTGTTTCGGGTTTTACGAGTCTCGGAATTTTTTTCTTCGCTGCGCGCACCTCGCACTGCTTTATGACGGGAGGCTCGAGAGGGCGAGGGCGAGCGTTAGGGAGAGAGAGGGCGAGGAAAAATGCATGAAATGAAATATTACTGGAATTTGATTTCAGTTTGCAATCTTTCTTGCGTATTTTTTTTTCTCTCCTCCTCGCTGCACACACACACACCTCGTACGCGTATCGCTACAGCCGGAAGCGGCTGCGAGAGATTCAGCAGTAACTCGCGGATTTGGTCGGACGGGAATTTCTTTTTTTCACCGTCCGACCAAACTCGGGTGTTACCACTGCGCGGTTGTTCGTACGGCTCATAATTTCGACGCGGAGAGTAACGCAAAGATAAAAACCTCGCGAGTGAAATTGCGTTTCAGAAAAATATTTTTCTCGAGCGTCTCGAGGGGAGGGGGGTGAAAAAGAAAAAAAGCGAAATCCTTCCCTGCACGAGTGTATATATATATCCCGTGTGACACGCAGTCTCTCTCACCTCCTCGGGGCTCGTTCATTAGGAAAAAGCCCGGCGTGTCAGTCATCGGCTGTTTTCGAACCCTGACAAATTGAGAGCTCGCGTGCTTTTTTCCTCCTCCTCCTCCTCCTCCTCCCAGCGAACAAGCTCGGCAATTAAACCAGGAGAGAGCGAGAGAGAGAGAGAGAGAGAGAGGAGGGTTGGCTGGGGTGAAACGAGTCGAGTCGTTATCGCGGAGAGCGACTCGAATACATCTCGCAGGCCATTTGCCTCGTTGACGGCTGCAAAACGCTGCGCGGGGAGTGAAAGATCGAGGAGAAAGTGAGAGGGGGGGCGGGGGGTGGCTGACATCCACCGCCGCGCGTCGAATGTTCCCTAATTGGCCGGAGACTCGATTATGTCCCCTGTCCCTCCCGCACACTCAGCCCCCGCTGGCCAGCGCGTTTCTTTAGGCAGACCACGTTTTTCCGCGAACTGAAACTGTGCCAAGCGTCGCTATAACGGCGCCGCTGCCACTGCTGCTACTGCGGAATGTGTGCGGCGCAGCATCGGGCCGATCGCGATTCCTCGTAAAGATTCGCGCTCTCTCACGCGCGCGCCCTGGGATGACCCGATTTCCCGAGGCTATATATATATATACACGTGTGTATATACGGGGAGAGGGAGAGAAAGAGAAGAGAACGTCGAGCGTCGCGAGAGAGAACTGCGCCACTATCTATTGCGGGAAAGGAAAACGTTAATACCGCGGCGCGACGGAACATGCGTCTTACACCGCGCGAGAGATATCCGCGCGAGGAGCGCGGCGGGAGATTCAAATTTTTTATTGCGCGCCTCGCGCGTGAGGGAGAGAAAGAGAGAGAGAGAAGAGGGCAATCTGGCGAAGATTGACTTTTTCGCGCGGGACGCCGCGCGGCGGTTGAAATTAAAGTTGCCGGAGATAGTAGCCAGGAGTATCCTCCTTTTTAATGGAAAAACGTCATGTCGCCGCGTGTGAGTACACTCTCGCTCTGTCTCTCCCGTCGCGGGGAGAGAGAACCGGAGAAAAGTGATCTTGCGGCGATAAGCTTTCAATTACTCCAGAACTGGGTTATGATGTAGAGCGGCAAACAAACAAAGTTTAATAATACTGCCCCGTTCGATCGCTATTTTAATGATGGCCGGGGCATATTATATTCGCGAGAGGCCTCGATTCGCTTGATCGACTGTCCAAGTTCCTGTTTTCTGCGTTATACCCATGTTCTCCACACATTTTTTACGCTTGAGTAAACAGTGCATAGATGAAAGTCCGTGTATAGGATGAACGTCAGACTGCAGAAGGCAATATAACTTCCCTGTTATATACCGGACAATTTTTTCGTTCGGGTAAAAAAGTCCATACGAAAGTTTGGGAGGAAATCTGTCAACGAGGTAAAAAAAGAAGAGACTTAGAACGAAGCTTTCCCAGATTTTCCAACGAAGAGAAAAAAGAAGCTTTTCGCCAGCGAGTCTTCTTTTTACTCGGTTAGGCATCTACACGTACTTCCTCTACGGTCATCCGAACTAGGTACATAGAAAGCGAGTGCAAACAGACTCCCTCCCCACCTCGTAAAGTGCAGAAGAAAAAAGAGAAAGGAGAAAAGAAAAAATCACAACAAAGCCCCCTCTCTCCCCCCTCCCCCCCCCCTAGAAGTCAACACACTAACGCGCGTGTATTTTCTCTCTTCCAGCCGACGGCCTTATGATCGCCTAGAGTCACGGCTGGATGGGCAGCATGGATCGCTCCGGTCTCACCGGCTCCCGGTGGCTGCCGCCGCCGCTCCTGCCGCTGCTGCTGCTCGCTGGCGCGGCTACTGCCCTCGACATACGTGAGTATAATAAGCATATCGCGATTACATTGAGCGATACCGGCCCGCCTCCGTGTCCCCCTTTCTCCACTTTATCTTGCCTCTCTCTCTCTCTATATATATATATATGTATGTGTGTGTGTGTGTGTGTGTGTGTACACAGGTACACCTATATATATACACACGTATGCATATATACATAGAGCCGCACGCACGGGAGCGAAAGAGCTCGCGCTAAGCGATACAAAAGGGGGTGTCTCGTACTGTGCGCGCTGAGAAGAAGCGCTCCGGCAACTCCCCTTTCAAAGTTTTGTTTAGCCGAGTTCATACATGTATATATATAGACAGCGAACGTTCGATGATAAATCTTCAGAGAAGCGCGACGACGAGAACGACACTGCGACGTAAACTCGCGAAGCGATTCCAAATCCGAGAACTTGCGCGCGCGAACGCGGGAAGTTTAAATTTTGCGCGCGCACCTCTGAATATTCAGTTTTAGTACGTAAAGAGCCTCGCACTAGCACCCGAGACGCTTCCGTCAAAGCGTAAAAATCAACTCGGCGAATATCTCTCTCTCTCTCTCTCTTTCTCTCTCTGACTCGCTCGCGATTAAATAAGCTCGAAACACTGCGTGTACGCGCAATATATGGAGCGACAGCGGCAGCCAACGAGCCGATGCGGTCTAAAAGCTAATGAAGTTACAATCGAGAGCGCACGCATTGTACACGAGAGAGAGTGAGAGAGAGAGAGCCCTCCAGTGTACACGTATACATACGCCTGTGCGCAGTGCGAGAGCGGCACATTGGAGTGCCGTGATTCTAATCGTACGTATATATACACAGCGAGCTTTCGGCTCGATCTCATTAGCCGCAAGTTAGCCGTTTCAGGGGCTACTGCTACTGCCTCCCCTGTACCCCCCCTCCTCCCTTCCACCCCACGGCAGCTGCGGCAGCACCCTGAATTTTTCACGCGACGCTAAAGCCACGCGTATACAAACAGCGCACGTCGCCTTTTATCGCGACTTTAAAAATCCACTCTCACGCGCGTAGCTGCGCATACGTATACTTATCTCTATCTCTCGGCGTTTTCCTTCTGCTTTTTTTTTTCTTCACCGTTTCTCCTTGCCGCGCGCAGCGCTACACTTGTAATTCATACGCCTGACGAGGCCGACAGCTCGTGTTCATTTACATTTTTTATACCATCGAGCGGCACACGCAGAGAGAGAGAGACCGGCGGCCGCGACGACTTTATATACATTCCAATTCGACGCGGGAGCGAGCGCGCGTGTGTATTTGTGGGGATCATTGTTCGTTAAACGATAAGGACGTTAATTGGCTTTATATTCCATTTTATGCAGGCTGTACCGCGGCTAAATTAATGAAACCTCGGCTGTATAGCCGTGCAGTGGTACAGAGGATCGATCGTCGTCGCTCCGATTTCCGCTGCTCTCTGTACTCTCTGGCTCTGCTCTGCTGTTGCGAAAGCTCGGCGAGGCGGGGGAGGAGCTGATTTAATACTCGGTTTGCCGAGAGAGAAAAGCCTTTAATGTTTGAAGTACTAATGAAAATTGCAGATCGTGTAATTCAACAATTAGCTACATTGATCAAGTAACGAACAAAAGGGACTATCGATTGCTTGACTCTCTCTCTCTCTCTCTCTCTCGCTCTCTCTTACTCGCGGAGTCATAAATCAGACTCTCTTTGCAAGTCCGAAGAAGAAGAGGAAAAAGAGGAGAAGGAGAGAAACTGTCGGGGAAGAGAGAGAGAGAGAGAGAGAGAGAGACGACAACGACGAAACAAAAAAGCCAATCAACCGAGTAGTAGACTGCGAAGAATTGTTGTTTACCGATTCGAGTACTGAGAGAAAAGGGCATCCGCAGAGAGAAGTGCGCCTAGTGTTCTTGTCGTACATCGGCTGTGGAAAGTGCAGCCGATGAAAATGTATGTATCTCGATGGATGGAAATTAATCAGACGCGAGAGAGAGAGAGACTCGCTTGTACAAAAAGCTCCGCATTTCTCTTGCCTCCGCCTCTGCAGCACTTCTATATCCATAGTAAACGGGTACACAGCTGTTCACGAGAGGTCGCGATACACAGGCCAAAAGGACCATCCGAGCAGCTGTTCTTCGATCGTTTCCCCCGTGCCTTTCGTTCGACAGATCGAAGACACTGTTTTTCCGAGCTTCGTCTCGCGGCCTGTTTTCGTAATCCCGGGGAAAAGCGACTGATAACAAGTCGTTAATTAAGCTCGCACCGACCAACTACTAACTAGTCGACAGATTGAGATTGAAAGGGGGTCGCTCAAGTACGTAACAGTGGGGGCTTAATGAGACAAATCTAATTACGTCGATCTTCAGGGGGGGGGGGGCCTCCTCGTCTTCGTCGTCGTCGTCGCTCGTCGCGCCGTTAAAAAAAAAGCTCCGGAAAATTTTCGAACTCTCTATCCCACGACTTGCAGAAAGCTCGAAAAAAGAAGCTCGTTCTAAAACACGCGAATATCTCTCTCTCTCTCTCGTTCAGACCCACACACGAAACGTAACCGCCCGAGAATCTTGGGGAAAAAGTTTTCTCGTATAACAATCCTACGCGTACAAAGCGCTGCGGGAAAATACACTCTTCAGAAATCCATCCGCCTTCATTACTCCAGTCTAGCCGCAAGTGCTTATTCGTTCCAACCTAATTACAAAGTTCCAGCTGTTCGGGGGGGGAGGCGCTCGCGAGCGCTTATATTCCATATATACAGTGACACACACACCGATAACCTGCTCGGCTCCTCTCCGCTATAGTCGGTGTCAAGCACTCGAAGACACCCTCCCCTCGGAAAATTTATTTCCTCGAGATGAGATCGAGCGATCCAGAAACATATTTTACGTTACTTTCTCGACGAGCGGGATGTAGAGCGTCTTCGCAGGCGGGACACACTACTCCGCCCCGGCGACTCAATTATTTTCAATCTAGTTAATTTTTTGCGGTAGGGTAGAGAGAGACAGAGAGACAGAGAGAGAGACAGAGAGGACTTTTAATTGAATTGAATTTTTCAGCGGGCTCTGAAAGAATTTCAGATAAGACCTGTAAATGCAGTTTTTAGTTATTCAAAAGAGTTAACAATTTCTTTCTTTCTTCTATCTTTTTTTTTTTTTTTAAAGAATGCACTCAATTCCTCCGCTGAAACGCAGAGCGGGAGAGACAAAGTATGAAATTCGTTGCCTGCGGAGACTTTATCTTGGGACGAGGCGAAATTAAAACGGATTATCGTTTGCAAAAGTGATGAGTCTCACTCGGGGAAAATAAAGGGAAACGAAAATGGACTGTGAGGAAAGGACAAGCGATACTCCGCTGCGGGCGGGGGGAGTTTTTCTTTTTAAAACATGTTGCTTAAGCTTGTCATTGTGAGTTGACGTCGCAGCTCTCGTCTCTCGCAAATTGTCTGAGGAAACGAGGTTTCCCCCCCTCAATCTAGACTAACAAGTCCGGTAAATAGAATTTTCATCGCTTTTTTGCATTGGATTAGAGATTCTCTTCGTCCGCGCGATAAGCATTTTTTGACAATTAATCTTCGACCCAATGAGATTTCCAAAATTTTAAAAGCCTGTCTCGATTCAAGAAAAAAAAGTTTTTTACACATCTGTAAACGTTCACCCGAATCGAGGGCATCCGTTGACGAATTTTTAATTCGAATGTTTAACTCACTACTTGCTCGACGTTAAAAAAGGTAGGCAAATATTAAAGGCAATTCATAAACGGGATTCGTAGAACACCCTTAAAATTGCAAAAACACTTTGTACCTCAAACTGGGTAGACCTGACGAGCCATAAAAAAAAAATATCCCGCATAATCAAAAGAATGTCAAACGATCGTAAAATAAGTTCCAATTTAAGCTTCATCAGCTCGGCCGTCTTGAGGTACTTGGTGCGCCTTACGAGAAATAATTCCTCCACACGAGGAGAGCGAGCCTCGCCGCAATTTCTCAGGCTCATATTTCGCAGTCAAGTTCCAATAAACGTCACTAATGTCCGTCCCACGATCCCCCGTATAAACGCGAGTATCTCTCTCCTGGCTTCAGCTTTGGCGTCGCGCGCAACGGCTTCTACGCAGAGCTTGCGGAAGAAAAAATGTAGATTTCGTGGTCGCGTTCTCGCGTACTTTCGTGGAAAATGCAAGTCTTTCGCTAACTGCTTGCTTGTCGAGCAAAAATAGAATCGAATTTAATGTCCGTCGATCTAACTTTTCTCCGGCTCTAATTAATCAGCTCTAATGACCCTAATTTCTCAGCTCTACAACACGTGAATTTACTTTCTTCGTTTTGACATATTTACCACTAACTGATTCGCGTTTGAAATACTCGCAGGCGTATTAAAAGTGACCTGCGCGCACGAGCCATATTACGACTCATCTTATATTTAGCACACTCGACCTTTCAAATCGTCTCCAACATTTTTCCCGTCACTTATCGACTTCGGCTCGCTTTAATCTCGAATTTCGCCGCAACCAGAACAGCGTGTTCCAAAAGTCCATTCCCCGCGAGCTCGCCACCAAAAAATTCTCCAGACAAGATGTCCGCCGATCGACGCGGCGTATCTCGAAAACGTTCGCGTTTCCCGGAATTGCCGCGCGCAGCCTCGATCTCGCTTCTCGAAAACTTTATCTCGGCAAAGTTTCAGCGGGCTGTGCCCGAAAGGAGAAACGGATCGCGAATGAAGACACAGTCCGAGTCGGCGAGAAAAATCGCGGAAAAAAAAATCAAGAGGATCACCCTATCAGATTACCGAACATACAGTTGGACTTCGCCTCGTTATGGTAAATTGCTTGTTCCTCGAGCAAACACGAGTCAAAGCACAACTCCGCAGGGGGGAGGGGGTGAAAGCTCTCGAAAAACGCGCGTTATACACCTGCCGGAAAGCTTCGATGATTCTCCAGACGTATACGTCTCTCGCAGTCGTCGAAGAGACGGACCGACAGCCCGATGATAAACTGCTCGGCGAGCGGTTGCTTTATTCTTCGCTTATTTTTTTTTTCCCGATCGAGAGAGGAACCGTAAATGCAAATTCCCTTACGTACCGTTTCGGCCTCGACAAGATGAGCTTCGCGACGACATCAAACGAGTGTAATTATCGTCTTACAGCCGGCCTTGCGGAAGCTAATACCCATCGCGAGCGCCGGGCAAAGCCGCGCGGCAAAAAATCTGATATCGAGAGCCCCGACGTTTTTTACGCGCACATAAAGAAGTTGATATCCGGCTTTTAACGTTTTCTCCTCCTTTTTTCCGTCCGCACATAGTCGACGAGAGAGAGAGAGAGACGAATTTGTAATTTAACAAGCTTTTCCCGCTCGCGGAAAGAGACGCGCCCGCGTTTCCACCCCTTCCCCGCGCGATATTTCACTTAACTCGAAAGCGAAACGTTAATTTTCTCATATTTCGAGAGAGAGAGGGAGAGAGAAGTGAGAGGACGAAACAAAAATTGCCGTTTCCAGCTCTTCATATTTCATTAAATCTTGGCCACCGCCGCCGCCGCCGTCGCCGCATTCTTCGCGTCAAGGAAGCGCGTCAAAGGAATTTCCACGTGTACATAACGTATACACACAATGTATATATGTAGCCTCTATAAGTAATTAAAGCTTTTCATCAAGGAATGGAAAACGTACTTTTCGCATTATAATTAACATGGCCGGCTCTTTGACGCAGAGCCGCCGCGCGCATCTTGCCGAGGAAAATTAAACCTTTCGCTTTTAATTACGACGGCCGCTCGCGTCGCGATGTAATCTCTGTCGCAGTAATACCGATGCGTTATATCCGAAAACTTCAATCCCCCGATGAGCGTATGCGTTATTCATTCGACTGCAGCGTCGAATCCGCCGTTTTGTCAAGCGCTGCGCGCATTACGTCGGCCGCGTCTCGGCGAACGATCAGCTGATCGAGCCATTGTCTGCAAACACACGGTGGAGCTGCCGTTTCTTCGGCGCGGAATCGACGGATTTTTCAAAAAGATTTTACACAATCGCGAAAGGTTCGGCTTCGTTACACACACGCGCACACTTTTCCGCGCACAATTCCGTCTCGCAAGCGCAGAAACGCGTCTCCGTATCCGTCTAATTACGAGTCCTGTAATATCCCTAACAAACGTAATATCTCCCCGACGTAAAGGCTGGAGCGGCGTCTCGTACGAAATTGCTCTCTATCTCACTTTCCCGCCGAAACTTCCAACTTTCGCAGCCTTTCTCTACCGCCGAAAGCTCGCAAGCTTCCTCGCAGCCCCTCCCGCACCTGCAGCGGCGGCGGCAGCGAAAGATGAACCGTTCAACGCGCGGAAACTCCTCTCATATCGCTCATCCGTTGCTCTAAGCTGCGCGCGCGAGATTTGAAAATGACGGGAGAGAGAGAGAGAGAGAGAGAGAGAGAGAGAAGACAGCCGAGAGGGAGAAACACAGCCAAACGCCGCGGAAGAAAGAAAAGCTCGGTAGGGGCGAAAATCTAATCTGAGCGAGCTTTCATAGAGCTTTTGCTTTGGTCAAAGCTACTCTCCCGTCTCTCCCTTTCCGTGGAAAACCCCCCCGAGGGGCAGCGCTCGGGGCTATTTTTTGGAATAAATGTGGACAAAGCCAAAGCGACGTTGTCCAAGAGAGCTGTATGTTGCCGGCCTGGCTGACTGGCCTGTGTGTTACACGATTCTTTCTTCGACTTGTTGACGGCAAAGTTTTAAACTCGAGCTCTGCCCGCTTGTACACGTATAATACACACACTCCCCCCTCTCTCCTTCCGTACGTGTCTATGTGTTACGGCAGCTGTTGGTGTGTGGGTGAAAGAGGCCGGAGAGAAAAGCCACTGTTGAAGCTTTATACTGCGCTTGTCGTGAATAGATGAATAGACGATCTGCTGCCGATGTGTCCTCGAGCTTATGGGCTTCGCGGTATACACTTTTAACACCTTCCCGCGCGCTGCGCGGGACAACGCGACAATAAATATAAGCTCGATAGATTCATGAGTGTTGTATAAGCTGGGGGGTCAGGTATATAAATATACATGTGTATATGTGTATTCGCACACGTGTGTGTAGGAGGAATCGATTAAACTGTTGTATAGGTAAAGCTGTGCATCAGGTGTGAGCTGAAATTCCAAGGGAGGGGAGGGGGGAAGAACAACGAGAGGAGAGGAAGAGGAGGAGGAACAATCTCACCCTCGGCCAATTCCTCTAGTTACGTTCGAGCGCGGCGAGCAAACTTTTAATGGCTTCTTTCCAAGTATTTCTTGTATACGACTTATGTATACATGTATACAACGCGGTGGTGCAAGAGCCGGGAGTGACGGTCGAGAGTATAAGTAATATGTATACGGGAGACGCGACTTTTAGCTTGGTGGGCTGGGAGTACGCGACGCGTCCTTCCTCTCCGTATTTCGAAAATTTTTCACTTTATTGTTACGGTCGTCTTAGTTCGTCTGAATTAAGTCCTCGACGACCGATTAATGGATTATATTTATGGTTTTGTTCTCAATTCAGACTGACTTTCAATTGAAAATTATTAAAAGTCTATTTTTATTACGCATTATCTATAGCTTGCAATTTACTGCCAATTAAACGCAGTCAAGTCCCTTCAATATTCGTCAGTCTATCAAACAAGTACGACAACAACAACATGAGCCTCGTCCACATCTAAGCTTCAATCAGCCAAGACACACACGCAAACACACCCGCAGAAACACCGCGAAAACCTCGAGAAACTTTCGCATCCCATCTCTCGTCGTATAGGAGAGCCCAGCGCAATCTGGATTCAACTCCCATATCCCGGCGAGCCTACTTTCTTCGGCAGCGACGCATCCGAGTATAGTCGAAACAAGAAGTCACACAAGGAGCGAGCTGCTGCCTATGCCTCAACGTCAAAACTCTTCCTCTATTTTCCGGTATATACACATAAGGCGTCGCGCACGGCCATATCGCGCTGGATTCACGGCTGCGAGGCATAAACAACCAACGTAAATACGATCTACGACTCTCGGCATCGCCGCGCGCGACGAGTCTCTCCCGCGTCTATATGTGGATGTACACAGGTATATACCTATACGACCGTTGTAGAGACGCAGAGAGAGAGAGGGGGGAGGCCTTCTACGCGAAAATCGCGGCAACGGCGGAAGCAAATAAATATGCTGTCGCGCGCGCAGTAGCGAGTTATAGAAGGAGACGCTCTCGGGGCTTGCGATATTGTCTCGAGGGCTCGCAGTGTATAAACTGCTGCAGCAGCTGCTGCTGCTGCTGTTTTAGTACAGAAATGCCGGTGGATCATGTAAATTGGCTGAAGGAGTTGTTGTTGTTGTTGTTGTTCTTGTTCTTGTTGTTGCCCTTTGTGCAAAAAGAAGGAAAGGGCCGAGTTTATTAGCCGCTGGCGCGACTAGTTTCGGATCGACGCGTATATAGTAGCTGGTGCGGATGATGTAAGCGCAAAATCGGAATTTCGCCGAATATAATACACCGACAGCGCAACGTTGTGTAAAAATTTTCCAACAAAGCAAAATCCCCCGATAAAATTGCGACGAGAACGACCGAATGAACGACCTCCGAAAATCGCAGCTCCGCTCGCTCGCTCGCGCTTGCAAGCGTTCCGCAAGCTCCCCGTTAAATTTCCAAAGCGCAGCAGCGCCGGCATACAGCGCACGGCTCCTCGTAATCCCGATCCTGTACTGAAAAGCTTCGGAAGTGCCGCTGGGAGACAGAGAGAGAGAGAGACTCGACGGCCGTCCCGCGTCGCTTATGCAGCGACACACTCGCGTCAGCATAGCGTCGCGCCGGCGACTCTCGGAGTCCGATTAGGGGATCAGAGCGACGCTGAAGGACCGCAAGCTCTCTATCTCTCTCTCTCTCTCTATCTAACCGCTAGACGTCGACTGGCTGTTTTACGCCGCCGGAACGACCGCTGGATTTTCCATTTGCGACTTTGTGCGCGAGCTAAGTGCAGAGGCGCGGCGAGGCTCTCGCGAGATTTTCCGAGGGAATTTCTTTTTCCGTGTGTCTCTGTGTGTTTGTGCACGTGTGCGTCTCCCCGGCGCCGATCGAGGTAGCCCAGATTTTCTGGATTTCGTCATCCCCGACGAGCTTTTTGCTTGTATACGTATATACACGTAGGGGAAGCAAAAAAGCTTTGTTTAGGAAAAAAGAAAAAGCTCTCTCTCTCTCTCTCGTTGGCCGTGTAACGTCGTTCCGACGATCTTTCCGAAGGGCTATGTATAAAAACTCTCGCTCTCTCTGTCTCTTCGCAAAAAAAACAGAAAGAAAGAAAGAAAGAAAGTTGGAAATACCGAATCAAAGGTAACCCGAAGCAGAAGTAAAAGAAAACGGCATTTCGCTTCTACTTATTCCGTTTATCCTGCGCTTATTATCTCTCGAGCAACGTCTTTGTCATCCCTACCCGAGACTGCGCGTGTGATTCCAGCTTTGCGCGCTTTGAAGAAAGCGAGACCCAAGTATCCCGAGCAGTAAACCAGCCCTTTGCCATCCTCCCACAGAGAGACTCCGCGCGTCGCTTTTTCTTATATATCCACCCTCGACTGCTCGCTTTCTTTCATTCCCGCGATAGAAAAAAAAAGAAAAAAGGAATAACGACCGATATTTGCCTTTGAGCACAGGAGCTTTCTCTCGGTGTACGCAACGTACGCATACCCATGTGTATGCGTAATGCGCATCATCGAAGGATAATTTTCTTTCCTCGTGTACACCCCGTCGACTTGTTAGCATCGATCCCGCCGATAATCCATTTATTTGCAAATAGCGCAGCAGCAGCCAAAGTCTCGTGGCGCTTATGCCGTTCCGTTTCACTGCGGGAGAGAGAGAGAAGCGCGCAATAACGGTAATCGGGACAAGCCCGGCAAATGATACTGCGCTACTACTGGCGCGTATACGGCGATACACACGAGGGCTGTATTCAGAAGCTCTGGCACGAGAGCGAGGGGGTGAGAGAGAGAGAGAAAGCGCGATACCGTTAATGGCTCGAACATGGCCTCGAGCTACGCGTTCGTGTTTTTGAAGTCCGCCAGACAGCGAGAGGAGAGCGAGAGAGGGAGAGAGCCCTGACGTTCGGATGTATAGAAACGTCGCGACTTTTTGTGCGACTCGTTGAATTTTCGCGTACGGCGCGTTTATTCGCGAAGAAAGTGGAGGGTGGAGGGGGGTGGGGAGCTTTAGGGTGTAATTTAAGGAGTGGGGGGAGTAAGTGGGAAAAGGTGTTTCGAGGGTTGGATGCGAAAGAGCTGCTTTAATTCAGCGATAAGGGTGGGAAGCTGGAAACGTTTGGCAAGGAAGTTGGCTGAATTTTTTCGGGAAAGCGAAAGCGCAAGCATTTTCCGTCCGAAATCTAATAAACTGTTATTTTTATAGAAACTTCGAAATTAACTTACGCTCCAACTGTGTAACGCTCGAAATTCTCACGATGTAAGCCAGACCGTATCTACGCACACGCCAGCGCGCTGTATATGGCGCTTGAAAAAAGTCAGCCGCCAATGCATCATCGGTGCGGGGAGCAGGCGGATGCCCGTGACACCCCGTCGCTCACGTCGTCGGCTCAGATAAAAACACTCGACTGCAATAACAAAGAGTAACGAGGATAACTGTTGATTCCGAGGGGCGCGAGGGCCGTTGATCAAACGCTTCTCGGTCTCTCTCTCTCTCTTTCTCGCTCGCAAGCTCGATCATCGGCATTGAGGTCAAAAGCCGCTTTTCGCCCTCCAAGCTTCCACCCCCTGGCGCCACCCCTTTCCCCGACATTTTCATTTGGACGAATGCTGCGTGTGCCGCCGCGGCCTCGAATCGATCGCGGCGAAAGCTCCGGCAAAGCTCTGCCGTGCATGCGAGAGCCATCGTCGGAACGAGGCTCGCCTGGCCTCGAGGTGACGCCACACACGGTCTCGCTCACTTTCTCGCGGCTGCCGCGTCAAGCTCAGAAGCTATTTCGAGTCTTGTTTTTGACTCGGCCGGCCGCTGGACTACCGCGTGTGTGTGTGTGTGTGCATACGTGCTGGGAATGAAAGCTCTGTCGAATATCCCGTGCTTGCCGCGCGTTTCCGTGTCGCTTATGACGATCGGTTGGTGGGTCGTTCGGTCGCCCCGGTGAAACGCGCTTTGATGAATTAGCCTGTATCCATGTATGGTTTGATGAGTTCTCTAACGACGATTCGCGCGATCGATGAGCTTCTCGTCGTCGACGTATCGGAAACGCGTCGCTTTCGTCGTCGAGAATTCGAATGTTAATGTAATTCAAATTTCGCGCCGTAACGCGGAAGTTTCGAGCTTGCGACTTGGAACAACGCGTATTTTTGCGCGCAATGTAAGCTTGTAACTTCGCGAAACGGCGGGCATTTACATAATTTTGTTTATCTCATTTGCCACGAGCAAATTAGTCCATTATTCGTCTGGTGCGCACGCGCGCGCATTATGGCGGGAAATTTGAATTTTCATTCGACTTGCAGACCCCCCCCCCCCTCCGCCACGGCTAAGCACCTTGAATTTGAATTTGCTGGAAACCGCGCCGTCGCCGCGCAGTGAGCGAATTATTAGTATATGTACATAAGCGCACTGCGGGCAAGCAACTCTCGCTCTGCAGGTGGCCGCACCCCCTCAAAACACAGCACCAGTAGTCGAAACACCCCCGAGAAAGAACACCCCTAATTAGCGATTTCTCCCCTCCCCCCCTCTCCACTACTATAGGACTTGTCCTATTGACGCTTGTAATTGATCGAGCTGCGATCCGACACGATTTATCAAACGCGTCGGGAACAGAAGCCGAATATGTAGCAATAACGTGGATACGAGCAGTGTGGCTCTGATTTGGAAAACGATCTGCTGACGTTCATGAAAATCGAATCAGCGATGCGCTCTCCAACAGCCGTCTAATCTCGAACAGGAATATTATTACCGAGCATTCGGAACACCAGACCTGACCTGGATTACGATTCCTTTTCTTTTCATTTCGCGTCGCATCGTAAAAGCCAGATCAAAGCGCGTACAGGGGCCAAGACAATAAATAAAAATGCGCTCGCGAAAAATATTCCGACATCGATCATTTCTGCCATCGATGAATCGTATACAACGCGCGGCAGCGCGCACGTGTATACGTACGTATATATGAAAAGAAGAAGCTGCAGCGGCAGCAGCAGCAGCTGCATACCGATACCGCGCTACAAATCACTCCGAATAACATTTTAATACACGCGTCATACCGCGAACAAGTATCAATTGCCTCGTTCGACTAACAATCGAATAACACCGAAGCAGCAGCTGCGGCGGCGGCGGCGGCGGCAGCAGCAGCCAATCAAATTCCAAGCCACAGTGAAATGGCATATTCAGTGAAAAGCAGAGCCTTCGCCCCGGGGAAAAATGATGCCACGAGAGATAGAGAGCCATTATCCCACTTGGAGTTCCACATCGAGTCTCGCAGCGGCTCTCCATATATCTCCGTCCCTTTCCCGTATAGCACCTATTTTCCCTTTTCCTCGTGTACTCCGAGTCTCTCTCTCTCTCTCTCTCTCTCTCTCTCTCTCTCTCTCTCTGTCTCTCTCTCTCTCTCTTCGCTTCGCTGTATCGAATTGCAAACAAGCGGCGATGATCCAATAACGCAGTAGTAGCTGGGCACGTATATCGCTCGAATTTCTCCCAGGCACGCGTCGTATAAGCGCGGAACTCGAGTGCGAGAGAGAGAGAGAGATAGAGATAGAAAAGGCTCGGCAGGAGAAGCGGAGAGAGGAGCGTCTGAGCCTGAGTTGAAAAATATGTTTACGCAGAGAGAGAGGGGGAGTGGAGAGAAAAATTCTTCCGAGATTTTCCTTTCGCGAGGAGCTTTGGCGAATTTTTCAAAACTCCAATTCGGAAATTTCTCTCGAGCGGTATCTCCGCAGTGCCGTAATCTCGGGACGTTTGGCGGTGCACCAGGTGCTTTCCTCCCCTCGGCGATTTTCCCGGGAATTATTATTATACGCGCATTATCCGCGTTAATTTGTAGTACACGCCGCCGAGCCGCCGATATCTATTGTTTATTATCGCGCATATTATACGGGTACGTAGTCTACGAATCGATTTCGGAGGGACGATGTATATGTCTGCGTATATCGATCGGGGAATAAAGTATCGAAAGGCATTCGCAACCAGATAAGAATGATATTCATTAGCTCTCGACTCGGGCGAGCTTTCGACTTTGCCGGAGGGGAGGGTAGGAGATGGTGGAGGGGGTAGTTCGGGGTTATTTAGTCCCGTGACCTACTGCCGCCGCTGTAGAGCCTAGAGACACACGCAATCCCGTATTTTTCGTGTAGTCTACTGTTATTTCGGAAGCTCGAGCGCACGAAGCTTTCCATATTTCTCGCGCGACTCGAGCTTCCGTCTCAATCCCGAGCTTTTTAATAAAACATCGGGGGAGTAGGGGGTGGTAGCACGTCGCTAAATAAATGCGCGCGAGCTACTTCTTCGTAATAAAGTTGCAACACTTGAGGAGAAAACAAGAAAGAAGAGGAAGTGCGTTACCGCGAGAGGAGAGCCATAAACCCGCCTACGCCCTCGCGCGTGTCTATGTATATACGAGGCGTTAAGTTTAAAAATCAATGAATAATACTGGCCGGGAAAATAACGGTGAGACCTCGTAAAGCTTGATATTTCAATTTTCAGGCGTGACCCCATGACCGCCGATATGCACACCGTACGCTCGGCCTCTATATTTACGCGTATCACAGCGGCGATAGTAAAATATCTATATACAAGCGCGCATAAGGCGATATCAGTGGATAAGCTCGACGTGTCGTCAGACACGGCCGCGCTGTGGCGCGAAAAAAAATCGGAGTCGCGAATTACATACGCGCCCCAATGAATTTCGCAAATATTCGCGACAGAGGAGGTGCGAGTTTAAGCCTCTCCATACGTCGCATAAGCCAAAGCACTTTCGAATTGGCTGGTGAATATGTGTGTGTGTGTATGTGGGTGCGCATATCGGCAATTTTACAGCTAGTTAATCAGGCTTCCCTTTCAAAATATGGAAATTCGAAATTCTCCTTAATCCCTTAATACACGGCCCGCTAGACGTTACACGCGTGTACCGCAAGTACGCGTTCCTCGCTCACATAATAGAGAAGATGTGGAGGGCTCTTTCGTTGGGCGTTATTTCCCGTTCCTTGCGAATTTCGACCTGGAATCGTTGCGTGTCGAAGACTTTGGAAAATCGAAATTGTCCCTACGCTTTTTGAGAAAATAGCTTGTGTGCGTATTCATTTTTTTTTTCTTCAACGCGAAGCGCGCGAATAATTCACAAGGATCCATACAGGCAAAATGCAAATCCGCATCGAAGTAAATGAAGCGCATAAATAATGGACGCTGCCGCTGGAATCGTTGATTTCGATTTAGCCTCTCTGCAGCGCGCGCGCGCGCGCACCTTCCACGAGAGAACTTTGCGCCAATTAATGGGCAACAATCGCCTTTCTCTCTCTCTCTCTGTACATCATCGATCGCCGCGGCAACCAGCCAGCCATTTCTGGTCTCTGGAAGTGAGTTTTAAATAATGATGACCGCCCCGATAACTCAGCTGGCGGCAGGGCATCTCTCCGTAAATATGGAAACGCCAATACGATATAACGGCTCCCAATTTGGTCATTTCAATTTCCAAACAGGAAATAGCCGCGTAACTACGCCGCGCCGGCAGCATACGTATACATGTATATAAACTGTTCGAGAGAGAGAGAGAACGTCTCCCGAGAATATTTACCCTCTCCGGCGCCAAAATGGATCCTTAATTACAGCTCATGAAAATTTAAAGCTTCTCTCTCCCCCTTTTGGTTTTCCATTTCGCGCCGCGGCCGCAGACTCGAATTTCCTTTTCCTCCCCCGTACACATTTGCAGCGCGCGAGGGCAAGTCGCGCGCGGGGCAAAAGAAAGTTTCTCTTCCCTAAAGGAGTGCGAATGAGGCGGACTGTGCTTTTTAACGAGTTGCCGCGCCGCCACGCGCACGTCTCGCTATTATGCAGCTCAAAGTCCGTCAAGAGGGGAGTTTCGCGGAAAAGTAGTTTTTCCGTTTGGCGGTACGGAGGGCCGGTACTTTCCTTTTTTCGACCAACAGAGAAAGAGAGAGAGAGAGAGAGAATTTTCGTACTCGACTTTACGAGGAGGGGGGAGGGTGGGGTGGAAGGTGTAATGAATTGTGTCGAGAGCTTTCATAAAGCTCCATTGCCTCTCTTGGATAGGGATTATTACACTAGGCTTGAAGCGTCGTATAATTTCGAGGACTTCCTCCCACTCCCGCGGGGGAGAGGGGGGGGGAGGGGATGTGGAATGCGCCAAGACGCGTGGAATGTTGCCCAAAACGATCTCCGATGAAATGGGAGAAAACTTTAATTAAAAGCCCAGCGACGACACGAGCGCTGTATAACCGCGTTTTCTCGCTTTAGGACCGAGTCGTCGAACTCGTCTCGCGATCGCGAGAAAAACGGGAGAAGCTTGTGCAAGAGAAAAAGAAAAAGAAAGTCAAAGACGACAATGAAGACGGAGAAAAAAGCACACACGTGGCCTGGATTCATTGTACCGTTATTACAATACAGTTCGGCTCTCTCCCCCCGCGCGACTCATTATTTCCGGAGACACGCGTGTACTTTAATTCCCTCAATTATACCTCGTCGACGCAGATACTTCGGCCTCGTTTGTTTAACGGTTAGTTACGTTTGCTCGCGACGCGTCACCGGCCCCATCCACCCCGATTTAATTGAAATCGATCGCGAAATTTTCGAGCGAATGTGGCGCGCACGCAACGCGTGCAATCGCAGGACGATCGCGCAGATGTACACACTGTAGACGTAGCTACGCAGGTAACAAAAAAAGGAAGCGAATCATCCGGAAGCCAAGGGGTAGTTCACCCCCGAGCAGCCCTCGGAAACGCAAACAAAGAGCTTTCTCCCAAGCCGCATTCCTCGGGAGAGTCCGAGAGGCCCAGGAAGAGACGCCCACGGTGTATATACGGCGCCCAGTAATTCTCGAGAGCGAGTTAACTTATTGGAGCAAGTCATGCGACGGCCTATAACATCAGAGCGAGAGAGAGAGAGAGAGAGAGAAGCCGAATGTATGGATTAGAGGCGCTTTACGCCCGGGCGCGCTTTATAAACCGGGAATCGCGTCAGAAGCCGCGAGTCTCTGTCGATTCGTCGCTCGACTGGATGAACAATGTATATATGGGACACCTGTCAAAGCTCTCTTTCGGCTCGTCTCGATTGCCCCAACCGTGCGTTTAAAGCTCGACCTCTGAACTTCGACTTTTCTTCTCTCGTATACAACCGAATCCAAAGGTCGAGGCCATCGGGCGGCTGGATGACGGATAAGGGACGGGGAGGGGGGATGGGAGAAGTAGGCGCTGGAATGTGGGCAAGGCAGGGAATGTGCGACGCCTGAGATTTGGCGAAGGGAGCGGCGTGGAATTCTCGAGGAGGTGTTAGGGGTACACAGGGAAATTAGTCGACGATACGCCTCGGGAAACTTTGGGGAAAATGCCGGCGAAACGCAGGTTTATTTGAAGCCTCGAGCACGCGCGTTGGGGTTAACACGAAAGAAGGGGGGTGGGGGTGGGGGGAGAGCGATTGATCGAAGCGGGACTGAAAAGAAAGTAGGCAAAAGCGAGCCCTTAAACGCAGCGCGAAGCGATGAAGTCTAAGTAGGCTTAAGCCCGAAAGCTCGAGTGCAACGGCATCGTAAAGACGCCGAGAAGGAGAGAGAGAGAGAGAGAGAGAGAGAGAGAGAGAGAGAGAGAGAGAGCGGATCTGGGGCGCAATTGCGCGCAGGTCAATTGTTCTTTGCTGCCTGACTCTGTCTCATTACTTCGGATTGGCCGCTCGTAGACAATGGCTCGATAATACGCTTATCCGCCGAGCTTTCAACTCCCCCCACCCCACCCCCTTCTGTCTCCTTACACTTAGCCTCTTACTTCCCTTTATTATCCACATCTTCGAGGCGCTTTTTATCGGCTCTCTCTCTTTCTCTCTCTTTACACAGTTCTCACCGAAGCGTCACTGCGATTTTTCTCAACGACGAGAGAAGCTCTGCGCAAGCAGCTGGCGCTATGTACGAGAGATTTTATAATTGTCCGATTGAAAGCTCCCGATGCTGCGCAGCTACACTTCGATCTCGGGCACGAGAAGATGTATGGCATTGAGGGGGAGGGGAGGTAGAGGAAGGATCAGCCGGAATAAGGGCAACCACCCCCCACCCCCGAGGAAAAGAGAAAGAAAGCTCTGTGTGCAGAGCTTGCGAGCGCGCGTGTGTGTGTGTTGCAGTAGCCAGTGAGTTATGGGATCGGTTCGTTCGAGAGGCCCTTTCAAACTTTCATGCTTTACTTTAACACACTCTCTGTGTGTAAAGAAATGCCCGGGCTCTCTCCTCCCGTTTTATAATGCCGAGTCGCCTTTACTGCCGAGAACGTTACACGCTCGTCGCTTTTGGAGGTAACTTAGGGAGCGGAGGGGGGGGGCGGCGGAGAGAAATAGGGCAATAAATTAACGATGTTTAGAGAGCCTTGGACTGGAGAGGGAAAGCGAGTGAGTTAACAAATTTAAGGGCCGTTTTACGGCCGGTCCACTGAGATTGTTATCCGTAGATTGCCAGCGCGCGGCTGCGATAATTTAAAGGAAATTTTTACTCCGCGAGCGAGAGAGAGAGAGAGATCGGATCCGGTGGAGCTTTACGCGGAAGTGTTCGCGAAAATCGTAGATTCCATTTTCTCGCGTTACAGGCCTGTGCTCGCCGTTAAAATCCACTGCGGGCCGTGCTGTGTACCTCGAAAATTACTAATTCGACTTTCCGATGATCGCAGAGCTTTAATCGTCGCGCGCTAAAATTTATTCATCAGGCAGCGCATCGAGATACCACCACCCCCAAATTCCCAAAATTCTTCGCTCGCCTGTACAAGCGCACCGGGCTAATAAACGTCGGCGGCGGCAGCAGGTGCGAAAAGCTCGCCTCTCTCTCTCTCCCTTATAGCCAGACAGCCCCGCGCAAGCGACGATGAGCCCGATCCCCGACGCTCTCCGGGAAAGGCCAACTTGTTTCTCAGCTCCTTCAATATTCCGATCAGCTCCCGGATCTACCCAGACCCTCTCTCGCTCACTTTCAAAGTCTCCGGCGAAGCGTCAGCCTCGCTCATTTTCCAAACTCTCTTTCGTCGCGGCATTATCGCGAGGAAGACGTCGTCGTCGTCGTCGTCGTCGTCGTGAGGAACCGGTGCCCATATACCTTCCTCCCCAACGTTCCCTTCTTTTTCTCGAAGCCGCGGTTATTACTTCTAGCGACACGGCCACCTTAATGGAAAAGAAATGGCTGAACTCGGCGGTGATTGAATCTGACTCTCCCCCCCCTTCTCTCTTTCTCTCTCTCTATCTCCTGAAATTAAAAATGTCGCGCCGGCGCGGATGAGAAATAATTAACGAGCAAACAGATTCGCGCCAGAGAGTTGGACTGCATTAATTGGAATATCAAATTGTTTTTAATTAAATGACTTTTCTCCGCTGGGTTTCCCACACTCGAGAGCGGCTCTGAGGGCGAAATGTGAAATCTGGGAAAGTATCTGCGCGACCGTTTTTTAGCGGTTTGGAAATGCGAATTTATCAATGTGAACAATTTTTTTTTTTTTAGATTTGATACCGTAATTGTGAACGATTTATCACTGTTTGGGTATCGTATAGAATAGAATCGTTCGGATAAAAGTCCTGCATTTGCAAACCAAAAAAATCTGACTGAAAAACATTTCCGAAAATCAAAAATTATTCACACTAAAGATTCATTCAGATTGTCGAATTTTCGTTATAGCACGTTAAAAGTGTCTCAAAAAAGCATAGAAAAAATCTCTATACACCTACGCACCAGTTAAATTACGGACTTTTATTATTCAAAAGCACACCGACGCGCGTTGCGTGCCACTTGATGCTCCGCGCGTAATGAGAGGCACCGAGCGAGTGCGAGAGAGACGTCGACGATACACAAGGGCTCATGAATGCGGCGCAGCCCATAGCGGCGCCAGGCCTCCATTCACGAGGTGATGAATTATCATTGAGACGAGGGCTGCGATCGCGCGATAGAACGAATATTGCCCCGCAATTATAATTTAATTAGAGCCGTCGGTGCGCGCGTAGACAAGCGCCTATAATTCTATTCCCCGAAGCGTCATCTTCGCCGCGCAACGGCTGCACATAATTGTCGTACGCGGCTATACGGCCGTGTAAAACAATCCTTTGGAAAGCAGATTGCATCGGATGAAAGGGGGAGCAACAAAACAAGAAAGTTTCTGAGCAAGCCTCGATCCCCCAGTGGAAATGTGTAGTCCGTGTGTAGTGCAACAATCGCAAAACTGTCACGAGACAGAGAGAGCGCAAAATCGAAAAGCGAAAACTTCCCGCTAAATTTAATATCCCGATGGCTAACTGCCACTCCGGAATGAATATGTGCGCGCGCGCGCGAACCACATGCCACTGTAGTGCACTTCTCCCCAGAATTTAACCCAGTTCGACGAAGTCTAATGCCGTTAAACGCCGCCTCTCTCTCTCTCTCTCCCTCAGTCACTTCTCGAGAGATCCAAGTCCGAAGCGCCGCTATATATACAACATCCATATAGGCGAGCCAGCGGAGAACGCCGCGAAGAAAATGGATAAATCATACGTCGAATGTTTCCGTGCCGCGCGAGTTTACCTTGTTTGCGGGCTGCCGCTGTTGCCCGCGCGCGCGCTGCCGCTGATGAAAAATTCCGAGCGCTTTCCATAAGACAGGAGAGGCGAGAGAGCGCGCGGTATAGTGGAAGGGCTGCAGCTGGACTGCGGCGGGGGGGGGGGGGGGAAGGCGGCCGAATAAGCCGACGAATCCCGGCGCTCGCTGAATTTTCGCGCGCGGGGATTGAAAATTTAAGAGCGCTTCGAGGCCCCGGACTCGAATTGTTGCATTCTCCGAGGAGAGAGAGAGAGGAGAGAGAAGAAAGTTTTATCCGAAGCTATTGCTTTGGCGCGTGAGGCTGTTGCTTTTGCAGGAGCCGCTCTCTCTCTCTCACTCTCTCTCGATTTATGGGCGATACAGGAGAGCTTTTTCGGCTGTCGTTGCGGCGCATGTAATTCGACGCGCGACCTCGACGATGAAGCTTCGGAGATGGGTGGCGACGGCGATGTCGTTGGATTTCACGGGGCGACAAGCGAGATTATGAATTCGATGAAAAAATACCTTTATTATGGTTATTTAAAGGTCTGTATTATTCCATTGTTCTCGAGACTTTGAGAATACTCTCATGAAATATAGAGCAACATCCTGGAAAAATCGTGAACGATTTAAACGGGCTTACGCGAAAATTAACTTGAAGTACGCGTAAAGCTCGCAAGCTCCGCCGTAAAATAGAATATCAATCGAGCGCGAGCTTTTCTCTTCAGCAGCCCCGATAAACCGGCAGCGACTCCGAAAATTAGTTAACACGAAAAAATCCGGAGTTCTCCCGCGGAACTTGGAAAGTACAGTGGCGAGAGAATTCCCCGCTGCGCGCGGGATCCCAGGCGCGGCTAAAATTAAAAGGAGAGCAGAGGAGGACGTTGCCGTGTATATATAGAGCTGTAACTATCCCGAGTCTCTCTCTCTCCCTCTCTCTCTCTCTCTCTCTCTCTCGGACTTGTAAGCCAAGGCTGGAACGCGACGGCAGCGGCGGCGGTAGCCTGAAACTTTGCCATCCGCCGCGGGTCCCCCGCCGCCGTCAAGGAAGTAGATTCCCCCGGCGAGATTGCCCGTCCGTTTCATTAATCACCGCTGCAGCCGATGTATATATATAGAGCAAGAGCCCCCCCCCCCCACCCCCAGAAGGTATGTACGAGCGCTTTGCAACACGCAGCGGCGGAAACCGCGAGGCGTCGCGAGGACCGGATTATGTATGGGGAAATCATTGGCTATGGTTGTGTATACACCGGGTGAGTCAGAGAGAGAGTTGTTGGCTGCGAACCAGAGAAAATGACGCGGTGAGGCTCTGAGGCACCGCTAATGGCTAAGGTCACGGTTGATGTGCTTCGCGCGGCGGTGGCTGCGTTGGACGCGAGACGAGTGAGGCTACTTTCCCTCTTTGGAAAGTTCAAGGGGGGGGGGTGGGATTCGAAGCCTTTTTAGGGGATGAAAACGCGCGGGGCTTTCGTCTGAATTTTTCATGATTTTTGGGTTTTCGCGCTGCTGAAATATTCCGTGAAATTATTAAATAATGATAATAACGCAATTTCGCGCAATATAACGCGGGATAGAATTATAATTCTGAAATATGTAGCAATGATGTTATAATAAATTCTGGAATATCATAAGAGTATGAAATTCGCGCTTTGAAAAAAGCAATAACCGAAATTTCAACTAATTATACTCAATTAAAATTGATTAATTAATTAATTAATTAATCAGCAGCGCGCGCGCGCGCGCCGCGTTTCCATCCGCGATTCAGCATCGTCGATCGATGCCGATAAATAATTAAAGGAAAAACTGCTGCGCTGTCGGGAGCAGCGCGCAATATACAAAATCAGCTTGTTGCGCCGAGTTAGCAACACTACACACTCGCTTCTCTCTCGCCCTCGTATACGCCCTGATATTTCTGGTTAATGTACCAATCGAATCATACATATGTATTACAGAGCACATGAACAAGCTCGAGTAAAGCCGCACACATACACCTACACGCATATAGCTAGTTAAGCTTGATGCATATGTATGGAGGTGTATATAACGTGGGTGTATACATATACAGCGTAGACTATACGTGTCTTCAAAAGCTCCGGGGGCTGGAGTGACCCTCTAAAATAGGCATCTCTCTCTCGCGCGCTCTCGCTCTCCAAGATGACAATCTCTAAAATATGAGCTGCGCCGATCATCGCCCCGATATTCACATTCTCCGTCGCGCGAACACGCAGCCGGTGTATAATTTATTGTTTAAACATGTAAGAATGAAAGTTAAACCGGCGACTGACGTACGAGGGAGGGGGGGGGGACGTTGGGCGCAAATTAATCGTCCGGTCTCGCGATGAAAATAATAACGTCGACTGACTTATGTACACAATGACTTTATGCTTCTCAACACAGAGCGACACGCAGGAATTTCTTCTTGTAAAAACTGGGTGACATTATCGGCGGAGGTATTTTATATTAATGGAGCGGCTGCGATTTATTGGTGCTCGGCGGTCTTTAAAAAGTAGGCGTAATCAAGAGCGCCTTCGTGAAAAATGTTTTGGGGACAGTTATTTATTGTCACTGCGATAAGGGCTACTGGATTTCTCTGCGCGCGAAGGAAAAAAATAAGAAGGCAGGGATTCGAGGACGAACGTATTCGAGCGAACTTTTTGAAGTCGAGTGTACAGGGAAAACTCTCGTCGGCCGCGGAATGTGGCCCCCTTTTTTGCTCGCGCTATTTTTTCATTTTCCCCGCGCTCAATCACGAAAAAAAGAAGAGTCCGAGCAATTTGCGAATCGAATTTTTTCCCTCCGCGACGATGCAGCGCGCAGCGTCACCCCGAAAAAAGCCACGGGTCTATCCGCGGCTATTTTGCGACGTGGCCTCGCGGATAATAGAGAGACGAATATACGCAATCGCCGGAAACTTGAAGAGGAGAATTAAATTACTCTGCTGATTCGCGGTTTACTCAATTATGCGTTTAAAATATTTGAAATCAGGAGCGAGCGCCGATCGCTATAAATATATATCGTATGAAACATTTATTTGAAATAGAAAAACTTCGGCGCACGGGGATCTGGAAAAGCCGCAAGGGTTGACGGATTCGGCTATTTTTAGGCCGCTCTGTTTTCACTGCACTTCATTGGCCTGGAAAGCTTCCAAACCGACTTTCGATCTCCTTCTAATAGCTGCGCACCTATAACGTAAAATCGTGAAAATTTTCCAGCGCACACACTTCCGTTCCAAAAATTAAATACTCGCGGTAAATAAACCGTCCGCTGTACAGATTTACTCGTCGTCGCACAGAATTGCCGATAAAGCCGTATAAAGCATCAAAAAGCGGGGAGAGAGGGAGTACGGAAGGGGGCGCGAAAAAAAAACGTTTCCCAAACCACAACGGGATGAACGCCGCGATGTGCCGCGGCGCCGAATGTTAAGCGTAAACTTGCCTCCCTCGGAAAATACGCGCGCGCCTCATAAAATAATGCACGGCCACAAAGTGAGCGAAGCGCTGCCGCGCCGCCGCGCGAGTATTCCCCGTGAAAATGGATTTATTTTCCAGCCGGCAAAAAGCAGCTCGTCCCGTTTAATCAAATGAAACAAGCGCGCGCACCGCGTACGCGCGTCATATATATACGAAAAAATCAATCGAAAAACAAACGGCAAAAATATCGGTGCTACGATGGAACAAGCGAATAAAATCCCCGATTCTCCCTCTGCACTACCTCTCTGTGCCGTGCGGCAACGACATCATCGAAAAGGAATTCCCGACTAATTCCGGGATAGGAACAAAAAATCTGCTGCAACGCGACGACAAAAAAAAAGCGGATAACTCAGAGCTCAATAAGCGTAAAGCGAAACTGTTACGACAGCAGCGGCGGCGGCGAAGGGAGAGTATTGCCAGGAGCGCAGTGTAACGAAACCGGTCATTGAAATTGCTCCAACTTTGGATGGCGCGAGCGCTGCCGACTCTCTGGAACGTGCGCGTGAAGTTGCCGCGTGTATAAAATAAACGCCAGTGTCGCCGACTCCCTCGAGTACATAATAGCGCCCGGGCGTCCAAGTCGAGCGTGACTGTGCATACAGCGCTCTGTCACACCTATACGGGATACGCGCATAGGTATACATGCTCGTAAATACGTTAAGGAGCTTTCGCGTCGAATCCTTCCCGTTGACTTTCCCATCGAGGAGGACTGCTAAAGTCGTCGGCTCTGTCGATCGAAATCGATGAATCGATAAATCAATAAATATGTCATACAGGCAGGATGACGTTGCCTTCCTCACCCCCCGCCCCTCCCCGAACTTTGAAATCATGAATTAGTTAATCGCAGCGATGAATATTTTTGCCAAACAATAGCGCAAGTGCGGGCCTGCATTAGCGAACGAGCAAGAAAGTAGGTCGCCCCCCCCAAACGAAAAATCCAAGCTTACAGCGGGAGAGAAAAGCGCAAGCTACACAGTGGAGGACGCAGTGGCATAAAAGGGCAATATAGCCGCAACATTTCCATCTTGAGCGTAAAGCGCGCGAGTCACCCCCCTGCGCGCACACCTGGCCTAACTCTCCCTCTCCCTCTCTCTCTCTCTCTTTCTCTTTCTCTCTCCATCGCAGAGCCAATGCTTCGCCCTCGCGCGCATTCACTCGTCCATTCGAAAATCCCCATTTTGCCTCTCTCTCTCTCTCGATTCTTTTTCCCCCGTTTTTCCCGCAGCGCAATCCCTTTCGCATTCCACGTCGGGCCTGTCCGTTCGCTAAAACGTCTGGCTTTTCTGCGACCTACACTCCAAATCCACTCGTAAATTGCGCGAAAGAGACTTTGCTGTTTTCGCTCTTTTATATTCCTACCCCCCACCTCCAACCCCCTTTTTCCGAAAAGAAAAAAAACGTCGCGCGCACAGTGCACGCGCGCCCCGTCGAAAAGCTGTTTCTTCGACTAATTTCCCACCCGAAAAGAAAACCGCGCGCGGGTCGTTCGATTTTCGTTTTATTTTTCTCTACCGCGGCGGCTCTGCACCCCCGGCTCATTTTCCGGGAGCAAATTTCTCTCCCGGCGCGCGAAACGCGAAAAAGTTGAAATATATGACTGATCGTCATCAGAAGGCTAATAACTTTGGCTTCTCTCCTCGCGCGCCGAGAAAAACTTTTTTCATTTACGCGTGATTCATTACTTTTCTCCCGCGCGCATAGCATTAGCCATTATCTGTTATAATTCATATTCAAGCATTCTTTTCCCCGCTGACACTTTCATGGTCTCCTGCTCAACTTGGATCCAAAATATTATCTGCCTCTCGCACTTTATTCTCTCCCCCCCACACCCCCGCCCCCGAAATTTTCAGGCCTCCTCTTATCGACTCTCGAGAGCTTGCGGGAGCCGCGAGACAGAAAAAAGCATCGAGAGAGAGAACAGCTTATACGTCCATTTGTTCTCTGAAACAATCCACGACGGCTACACAAGCGGTGCAGCGTCGAGGGAGTCGCTAATAAAGTCGAAGCCACGAAAAATTCCATAACTCAGGCGGCGAGCGAGCTTGATTCACCGACTCGGCAATATAACAAGTCATATCCAAGCGTCTCTCTCTCTCTCTCTTGCTCTTTCTCTCGCCGGCATCTTTATCGCTCATTACGCGATTTCCAGGCAACTTCTCGCCTCCTTCCGCTCGCGCCTTTTCCCTACCCCCTGATATTTCGAGCGCTCACGTGCAGGCTCTCGTAAAAAGCTTAGCCCGTTCTCTCGCTCTCGCCGCGGCTATTTTCCGCGAATGAAAAATAGCCCGAAAATCGCGAGCTTGCGCAAGCTCGCGTGAAGGTTAATCGGCTGGACTGTCGGCTCTCTCGCTCTTTCTCTCCCCGTTTTGCCTTGTGCACGAGAGCTGTAGCCCCATCGCGATAGCTATATATATATACACACAGTTTACGTATAAGATCTCGCTTTGCGCTTTTTCCTCGGAAGTGCGTTTGCGGGCGGAGACGGGAGGGGGTTCTGGCGAGGCGCAGGTCCGAGCCGAAATCGTCGTTGGCGAGGCGTAAAATTGCGCGCCGCCGCCGTTATACAGATCATACGCTCCGTTTGAGTCCTACGGACCGATGGACAGAGCTTGCAAGCTCTCTCGGCTCCCTAAGAATCGCCGAGTTATTGCGTTAATAATAAAATTGCACGCAAGCGCGCGCGCGCGGGCTTCTTTCGCGGACAAGCCGGCGTTCTCGTTGTTTATTTTTTTTTTTGGTTTTTTTTTATTGTGCGACTCGTTAAGAAAATTGTGTACTACATTCCGCATTGCGCAACGAAATATTCTGTAATGGGCGAGAAATAAATTCGCGGGGAGGTGGGTATGCGAAAAGAAAATGTTTCGTCGAAACTTTGTTATTTTCAGTTTATTTTACGTTATTTTCCTATTTTGCATTTGATTTGAACTTTCGACCATCCAATTTCGTTGTTAAACAATTTCAAATCCATTGACCATACGGAAATCATCAAAAGCACCGCAAAAACTTCTCAGAATGCATCGAGCTTTATTTTGTCAATAATTAATTGTGTTTGAATTCAAAATATTCGTTTTTTTTTATTCTGTTTTGCATTCTATTTGAACATTCAACCATCAAATTTCAAAGTCCACTGACCAATCATTAAAAGCACTGCAGAAACTTTTCTCACAATAAATCGAGCTTTTCATTATTTTAAATAAATTGTGTTAAATAATATTTAAAATTCAACAATACATCCATTGTAAAACATAACAACCTTAATTAAGCTCTCTCGTATAACAACACGAAAAAAAATTCTCTCCTCCCCGAGGCAAACGAGCCGAAGTAAAAAAAAAATCGCTCGAAAAGCCTCGCGAATACTCGCGAATATAAAACAAGCAGGAAACCTTTTTTGTCAGGCGCAGATCATCGTGAGCGCGCGGCGAACGAGCGGAAAACTTTAATGGAAAGATTACGGCTGAACGGCCATGGAAATCGAGGCGAATTGAAACGTGAATGAAGTGTATATAGCCGAGAGAAGCTGACAAAGCAGTCGACGATTAAATAATATTCCGCAAGCGCTTGTTTATATAACTGCGGTGTATGCATATATACATACTTCAGCTCAAAAGTTGACTCGTCTTGGTAATTCGAGTACAGCGCATCGAATTTTTAAGTGCCCCCCCCCCCCCCGCAACTCCGGCTCTTGCTCGACGTAACTTCGATGTCAATGAAATTCCAAGCCATAATGCCACTTGGCCTTGTTCGATTATACATTCTTTCACGACGAAATCAAACCCACGAGCTTTTCTTCTCTCCCTCCCTCGCTCGCTCGCTCTCGCTATTGTTTTGCAACCACAAAGGAGATCCGCCGAGCTTTTTACAATTTTTTTCTCTCTCTCTCTCCCCCTTACAGCCCACGGCAAAAGACACTGACAAATCCGAACGACAGTCGGGAATTTCGCTATTTGCAACCGACGTGTCTCGCCGACGTGTGTCTTTCTCTGTCTTCTCCCCCGTAATAAATAAGTCTTCGCTCGCCTAAAACCCGAAAATTCCAAGCTATCTCTAACGCAGAGAGAGAGCCAGCTACGAAAACATTCCGGCAAATGTACACGTCGCTGTGCTCGTAACCCAATTGCGAGCGAGCGAAAGCCAGAGGAGGAGCGAGCACGGGCGGCAAGGGCAAGCGAAAAGCGAAAAACTTGGAAAAAGAGAGCGTACGGTATTTCCTCCAGCGAATTCGCCACCCCCCCCCCCTTCCCTCCCCGGCTCTCTTTACGACAAAAAATAACAAACAATACACGGGAGTCGGAACTACCAGTGGGGGGAGAAGGTGGGGTGGGGAACACGAAAAAAAGAAGAAAAAAAACGAAAAAATTGCTTATACCCCGTGGGAGATGCGCCTGTTTTGTTTTTATACTCGCGCGTTCGCGCCGCGCCATCGCCTCTGCACGAGAGAGAGAGAGAGAGAGGGCGAGCGACGTTTATTCGTTCCATTTTCGTTCAAACGAGGTGATGTCCTTTGTTTTTCCGTTTCTTTTTCAGGATCCTGCAGCTCGGCCTTGGGCATGGAGTCGGGCGCCATAGCCGACTCGGCCCTCAACGCCTCCTCCTCCTATGTGACGACCGTCGGGGCGCGTTACGCCAGGTGAGTTGCGCTTTCTTCCGACTATACCGACTACATTCAATTTTTCCGGCTCGCCTTCGCGCGGGAACGAGTCTTTGTCGTGCGGTAAAATGCGTGGAATCTAATTGAATTTCGTGGAAGAGAAAAAGAGGCGGCGGTGCATCAGGCCTGCTGGTAAATTAACGACCAATCAGCTGATTTGCGACGTAATGAATGAATAAATAAATTTATTAATGGAAATATTTTTTTATCATCGCGGTGAGAATCGATTTCTTTTGGTACGTATATAGACTTGGCTGGGCTATTGTGGAAATTTCCAACCGATTCGTACAACGTAATAAATAAATACATAAATTTTCCAAAAAATTGATCCACAATATTTTTTATTACCGACAGAAATCACTTTGGTTTCGGTATACGCGTACCTCAACTGAGCTATTGTCGATATAAGCACGGTAGGTATGAGTAAAAACAGGGAATTGATTGTAAACACATTTGAAAACGTACAAATTTATGCAGATCTGGTGTGTGTGCGCGCGCGTATGTGCATCTCCTATTTGAACAACTAAATTCCACGAGTCGAAAGCTTTTGTGCGAAAAAGAGAATGGATTTTCGAAATAATATTTCCATAGGTCAACACAGTGTACAGCGAGTACGCGAGACGGATGGAGGGGGGGGGGGGGGAAACGCGAGTAACTAAAACTATAACGGAAAAAGTAAACGAATACTAAAATTATTTTCACCCGTCCATGTATCCGTACTCCCTCTCCTTCTCTCTCTCGCGCGTAAATGGTTTTTTCACACGCGCGGGTTCGCCATCGAGTTACCACGAAAATCAATAATAATTCATTTGCTTTTACGCTGCGCGCCTGTACCACCTGTATGTACACACACATCCGAAATTTCTTCTTTTTTTTTACACTCGTATAACGCACAACACTTTTACGAAATATTAACGGATAATATTACTGCCGAATTTAATCCGACGAGATGAATAACGCAACTTTATAATAACCCGATGGATAAAATTCCAACGAGTAACCTAATTATCCACCCCTCGAAATTTACAACGATATAGCGATATTAGCCCCGCGTAGCATATATACGTATATATAGTAGACCAAAAAAAAAAGCTCCGCAAAATTCGTGCAGACGCGTGCATCGAACGACTTTGTCCTGCCGCCGCTTCGCTGCCGCTGCTGCTGCTGCAAAACCTTGTAAATCAAGTCGCGGATATGTGTTTAGCCCCGGTTCTCTCTCTCTCGCTCGCGTGTATTTGAACGAGGAAAACGTATTAAGATCCAGAGCCCGTGTGTACACCTGCATAAGTTTCGCGCGCCGGCGCCGCGCGACGCGCGTAATTTTAAGCGTAAACTGACTTTGCGCCGGGGGGAGAGAAATCCCCGATTTGCATGCGTCTCTCTCTCTCTCTCTATCTCTCGCTCTGCCCCCCCCCCCTCCCCCTGCTTGTTTGCGTCAATTTTGCAGGACGTTCTTTTGCAGCCGAGCCAGAGGGAGAGAGAGTAAACGATGACATTAATTTAGCCGAAATATCGGGTCTCTCTCTGTCTCTCTCACTCTCCGCGTCTGGGACTGTGTGCGCGTGGCCGCGTGCGTGAATAGGAGTCGGTTAATTAATTAACAATCCCCGGCAGCGCTTGAAATCGTAGCGACGCGAGACGCGGGAGTGTATGGCGTGTGGCGGCCGGTATGCGTTGTCGGAAAATAAACAAACGGCGGTATGCACAGCGGGCGAAAGACACTATAAGCGATTGTCAATTACGTTACGAACGAACGGCGAGTTTCGATGGCCGGAAAAACGTCGCTTTATCTCGCTTTGGAGGCTGTTTTCGCGGACGGGATGATTCGTTGCGGCTATGTGCATTAATTCATTGGGATGTAGTAATTGCGTGTTCAATTATTGCGTTCGAGAGGAAAAGAGGGGAAATTTTGCCGATACGACGTTCGGATGATGTACAAGAAGAGCTTTTTTTCTGTAAACAGCAGAAATATTGAGGTTGAAAAATAAGTTTATAACTGTACGTTAAATTGTATCGATTTCATCGTAATATTCGACTCGAAATTCATACCCCAAAAGGCATTTCCCATCCATTTCTCGAGTCGGTCGAAAATTTCGCTCGGCAAGGAAAAATCTTTTCGGCAAAATTTTACTAACCTTTCCGGTGTAAAGCGAGTACAGACTCAATACAGAGTCACCTTTTTTCCGCGTTGTGCACGCGAAAAATCGCATCGCCCACACCTCTCGCTTACCCGCACGATTGACCCGAAAAAAATTGCCAAAAAATTTTTCTCCACCCACCTTCCAAAATATACGTATATATACGCGATCATCCGCTCGACTTCGCGACGGACACTCCCGCGCAGCCAGGCACCCTCTACAAATGATAAAGTTCCGGAGCAGCCTCGGCGTCTCCCCGGCCTGATTTATTCCGGGGAAAAGTGCAGCGCTCGATGGGCCGATAAAAGCCCGGCGAAATAGGGATATATACCGGTGGGCTATTGGAAGTCGACCGCACACGGCTCTGCAGAGTGATGAGGGCCCGGACGACCCTGACGCAGATCGAGAGCCTCGCACCTGGGGATCTGTCTTCGACCCCTCCTAACCCCCCTCCCTCCGCGTTTGCCAGCGAGATGGAAGGCCGCAAGGATGTACACATTTTTTTCTCGCTCGGAAAATTCATTCTCTCGACGTCTGTGTACGCGTGTGCGACTCGAGAACTCGTATCCACTCCAGAACAGTCTCTGTTTTCTCCAAATTGGACTTTCAAATCCTTTATTCGAATCCCCGGCAATCATACGTTATGTATATATATACGTATGTATATAGACACACGCGGGAACACAGCGACGTACATTTTCACTCTCTCTCTCTCTCTCTCTTTACTGTGTGTACCTCCCGTAGGTGGGGGGGGGGGATGCGCACAATCAATCATCTACTTACTCTTGTCTCTACTGAGCTGTCGAAAAGGCTATTTATAATCCGCGCAGAATCGCTCGGCTCGCGCGCGCTATCACTGTTGATACACATCTGCGCTCTTTATATTCATACATTTTTCCGGCGATCCGGAGCTCATCAATTTCACCTTTTTCACGCCGTCGCTCCCCTCCCCCCTCCCCTCCCTTCCTCGTCGCAGCTCTTTCCCTGTAATACGTATAAGAACGCCACGCTTTGTCTCACGATCCACCGGCGATCTATATCTATGTGTATTAGGTGTATACAGAATTTCTATTTCATTGTTCACGCGTGTAAGGCGTAGAAGCTATATATACATATATGTGCGCGCATCGGAAGACGAATTAAGCGGACACGAGGAGTCGATATACGGGGAATTGAATTTCCCGCGCTCTGATGCGTGCCGGATAACCGGTATATAACGAGGCTCGTCTGCGCCGCGGGCGCGACTGTATATACGGGTGTCCAATGATGGTAATGATATAAAAAAAAAGAAGGTAAAATCTTTCTCTCTCGTGACGCTTGAAAAATCGTGTACGTATATATATTATACATACATACATATATACGTATGCATGTATATATAAAAATTCGATTGCGCGAGAGAGCGTCGAATAAAATGGAACAAAGTGACAGCCAATCGGGGGACAGAGTTTACCATTCGTACAGCGGAGCGAGCTTCTCGCTTAACAAGCAATCAATTTTTATGATACGAGAGCCGGCTCAGATCGAGCGGCAGCGGTGCACCTCGCGCTATGCCGTCCGACTCTCGGCACGACGGGTTTTCGAGCCTCTGCCGCGTATTTCGCGAGGAAATTCCAAAGTTGGCGGGAGTAGCGTCTTTTTTCTCGGACTCGACGCGTATGCGTGTAGTATGCGTTAGTCGCGACCAGTAAATTCTCGGACGAAGAGATAAAATCGGGATATTTTTTTGCAGATCAGTTGTGATGGATGTACAATTTTTTCTTGCAAAATTAAGTCAGATTGCCGAACTGAAGAAAAATTTCGGGCTACACTTGCTTTATTTCTCAATCTACAACATGAGTAGACGCATGTGATATTTATGCAGAAAAATGAAAAATCGATTTTTTTTCGCTGGCTCAATAATCCGAGAAATGTACAATATTTTTTTGTTCTGCTGAATCTCAAAAACTTAACTAACCTCACGAATTTTCGCATACATATATATTATTTATATCGAAAATTTTAAGCCCCCGACTGCATAAATAATACAATCGCCCCGCAAAAATCGCGATTCCCGCACAATGGAATTCAAAAACAAATCGAATGTACATCGTACCCCCACCCACCCATCCACCCACTCACACGGCCAAAAAAAGCGCGCATATTTCAATTTGACGGAGCGGCCCCCGAAATCAGCATCCCCCCCCTCCCCCACGCCGCGGCGAGCGCATAACCAATTCCCGCATCGCCGGGGCGGCTTTTTTGCATTCCTCGTGTGTTGCTCGCGAACGTGCTCGCACACGTGCGCATCGGGACTCGCGATATTCGACAAATCGGAAAATGGATCGGACCCGATAAGGGTGAAAAGAGCGAGAGAGCGCGGGGGGAGCGTGAGAAAAAAAAGAGCGAGGGTAGTTCGCGCATTTTTCGTCCTCCCTCCCCCCCCCCCTCCCCCCCGCCCCAACGCTCCTTTTTTTACCTTCGAAATGCTCCGAGTCCATTTAATTTGATGACTCGCGCAATGCGCCGCCGACGCGGAGCCGAGTCACCGAAGATGACGCGCACTTTGAAAGCTGGAAAAGAATAAAATACGCGCGTGCGTCGATCGATGTTGCGTCGGGAATGGTGAGAACTTTTTTTTCGACTGGTTACGTACGTTGGTGCGTTTGGGCAAGAGTTTCGAAATGATTCTTAAATTATCGGTAGGCAAAAATGGCAAGAGGCAAGAGTATTTTATTGCATATACGGGAAATGCGCTGAGGCTGCGCCTCGGTGTGTAATTAAAGGAAATCGTAATGAAACGAATCGTAATGAATGATATTACATATGTATACATATTAATAACAGTAAGAGCTCGCTGTGAATATAATTCAAGAATCAATATCGCAGAGTATTCGATGTATTTTTTGCCGAAGCATATAGTATTTTAGTTTGAAACTTGATGAGTTAATTTCATAAAAACTTCACTCGATGAAATTAATTTCATTAACTCTATACATATCAGCGCTTAATCACATTACAATCGTTCGAAGACTCTTCTCTTTGCTGTCTCCCATATATAAAAGCAAAAAAGCACAAAAGCTCCTTTGCGTGTTTTTCGAACCGTCGACGACGGCCTGCCTCTCAGGTCTTCCGAATATACGTAATAGTAGTCAAAGCAAAGACAAACCATATAAGTACTCGAAAACATCAAAGGTTTTCGAGTGCGTACTCGGCGCTATACATACGGTCGAAATCAATTACCTGATTGGCCTCTGCGGGCCGCAGGAGCCTATCTCGAAAATTAGTTACACCCAATCTTGCGGCCGATAGCTTTATGTATAGATGGATATATGTATAATCGTGTACATACATATACAGCATATAGATGTACACAACTAATACGTGATTCATGTACCCGCAAAGAGCTGTTTCACACGAGACGTGTGCACGTTTTTTTTTCTCGTAAAATTTTACTCAACGCGAGGTTTTCCGGGCAGCCGCAGGGAGAAGCGGAAAGGAGAGGAGCATTAATTTAGAGAGGCGCAGGCATAGACGCGGAGGAGTTTCCCGTACGTTTTCAAAAATTTACAATTACCGAACTAACTTTCGGAATTATCCATACATCACACCCTAATATTTTAAAAGTCATCCTCTGCACACCGCTTCCACGTTTTCTATAATCGCGCGTGAAAAATGTATTTTCGCGTACTTTGCGTTTCTCCCATGAAATCGGAGAAATTTTTAACTGCAAAGTTTTCAGCTTACATCCCCGCGCAGCGCGTATATAGTACATCAGAGTTTTATATCTTCTTAGAAACTCATCTTCTCTCTCGTCGGCTAAATTTTTCAGTCGCATTAAAAGCGGAAAAAACGGTACGTAAAGATTTTTCCACCGCGTCGGTCCATTAAAAATTGAACCTTTGAAATTTCCATGCGACTCGCGCAGAAAATACACGTCCTCCGATCGATTAATATACGCGGCGCAGTCTCTTTATAAAAATTATAACTCATGCATTACATTGATATTGTGCCACAAAAATACTAAAAGAAAATTCCACGCTCTTTCAGGCTGCGGAAGGAGACGGCCGGGGGAGCCTGGTGCCCCAAGCGCCAGATCGAGAGCGGCGTGCGCGAGTGGATCTTCGTGGATCTCGGCAGGATCCACGCGATCACGGCGATCGAGACGCAGGGCCGCTACGATCACGGCCGCGGCCAGGAGTACACCGAGAACTACGCCGTCGAGTACTGGCGGCCCGGCCTCAGCGACTGGAAGCAGTACAAGCTCTGGGACGGCACCGAGGTAAACACACGCTGGCATAAAAATTTTTAACAATCGCGACGTACACTACGTTTACTGCTTCTTTTTTTAGCTTCGCTCGTATACGTGTATGCAGACGCGTAAAATCGAAAGCCGCGCGTGGCAAATCGGAAAAAGCATTCTGCGCTCGCGGCGCGGACTAGCTGTAGCAAAAAAAAAAAAAAAATATACACGGACCAGTGGAATTCGCCGCTTTAGACCTTTTCACCGGCTGCGCGACGGCCCATTCGCGGATCCGCAAAAGTGCGCCATAAAGGAAATTCCGGGGGTTCTGGCGGTCGCCGAAAAAAACGGGACTGTATAGGCGCGTATCGCGTGGGTGGGGTTGGAAGAAGTGGAGTCGGTACGACGAAAGTTTATAGTTAGATTTAATTTCGTTGATAAAATGTATACTGTAAAATAACTAGCGTACGCTTTTGTGGAATATTGTCATTCGGGAATTACATAAATAATTATCATCGTTGTTACATTGAAGGGACGCTGATGATTCAAACTTCGTTATTTCACATAGAGTTAAAAATTAACATTTAAATATCTCTCCAGAATATCATTCGAATAACACGATTTTCACATATTACTGAAGATACTTGTACGCAAGCTCGAAACTCGTTTCATACACCGCGAAATTTGAATTCTCAATCGACATTCAGCCCAACAACAATCATTACTCCACAATTACCATTATACATCCCCGCTCCAACCCCCACATAATCGTCCCACATCACTCGCGTCCTCGCTTCTCCTCAAAGCTCATTCTCACCCTCTCCCCCTCCCCCCAAAAAAAACAGCATACGTCCCGCCGCTAAACAATTCCACTCGATTCCCGCGCGCGCACAAAGCGCCAAAGAGGACGAGAATCGGAGCGGCAGGCGTGTAACGAAAAAAACCGTCGCAAGCTCCCCCCCCGCGTTAACTCGTCCGCGCAACGGCTTCAAATCGCGCATACTCAGTCGGACAATTAATTCGCGCGGCAGACGCGTCGCTGCACCAGCGGAGGGAATCGTCCACGCGCCACTCCGACCCTCGCGCGCGGTGCGCGAGGGATAAACAGCAGCGGCGTCGCTGCAGCGCATAAATCGCGTATAGCGAGCCCAGCCGAGCCGAAAGAGAAAGAAACGAAACGAGGCGCTCAGCCTCTCTCGCCCGTGTAACGAGCGACATTTACGCGGACGATTTCGTTCGCCTGGATTTGCCGAACGTACATATATAGGTGTATGTACAGATGGAGAGACACTATACGCGTATAGCCGGAGGTCCTATGTATATATATACGGGGGGCGAAGCTATTCCGCAGCCTAGAGTTAGCTCACTGGCTATACCCTTTTTCTCCCTCTCTCTCTGTCGGCTCTCTCTCTCTTTCTTCTGGAGAAATAGTCGTCGCGTCACTGCAGGGGAACGAGCGTGACGCCCGGCTCTAAAGAGATCGAGGGCTAAAGCACCAGGCGCGCGCGCGTCGAGTCTCCGGGATTTGTCTCTCTCTCTCTGTCTCTCTCTCCCGACTTTTTCTGGCTTCGGATTTTTCGGGAGTTTCAATTATTTCGCTGGCGCTGAGTTTTACTGCGCTTTTTTTATTCGTTTTTTTTGCGCACGTGTATATATACATATGCGTTTGTATATTTCATTTCGACGGACTGTAATAACTCGGCGCGGTGTGTGTATATTTGCATATAAAGATACTCGTGGCGCGGCGATCGATCGCAGTTTTATATTTTTTGTTCTGTTTTGTTCAATGAAATAATGGAAAAAAATAAGGGAAGCAACAGCGAGGTCGTTGGGAGCAGCAAAAGTGACTTGTTAACGGATGATTCTGAAAAGTATATAGGATTTTAATTTGTTATAGTTGTACGGCGCGTTTGAGCCTTGAAATGATGCCATTTGCAGAGCTGTTTTTCCTGGAGATTATTATCTCAATATCATTTCTATTGAGATTATTGTCTCAATAGAAATGGCTTTTTCCAACGGTCCTCATAAACATGCTTTAGAGTCAATAATTCGGAGTATCGTTACACCGCACTACAGGTCGAGCTTCAAAAATATTGCGAAATCATTCATGCTTATCTCCGCTATTCCCCCCTCCCCCTCCCCAAAAAAAAGATTTCATAATTTTTCAAAATCACAGTCGAACACCCGCTCAAAAAAATTCTCGCAAATCGCTCGTCAAAAACCTTGTAACGCACAAACACTCCCGCAAGCTCCTCGGAAGCTCGTGGAAAGCTCGCCGCTCGGTACGACAAAAAAAAACTCGATCATCCCGTCGCAGTTGTCGAGTGCAAAGTAGCGAAACGGCACTTCTCTTTGACGAAGAAAGCGTAAAGCTCGCCCTCGAGGAAAAAAAGCCCTTAATTCCAGCCGGGGCAAAGTTGGGCAAATTTGCACAAGCCTCTTCCTCTCTCTCTCTCTCTCTCTCTCTCTCTCTCTCTCTCTCTCCGTCGAGAATCATCGCGTCCCCGGCGCTCCTCTCTCTCGAGAGCATCTCTCGCGCGCGAGCGAGCGTTGCACACCGCGTGTGCGTCGAAACGACACACTCGGCTGCGGCTCGTTTTCTCGAGGCGCGAAGAACGCGCGCCTCGAGAGAGAGAGAGCTTTTAATGGGGGAAGCGCGCGGGAAAAGCTCGGATTTTTGAAATTGCCATAACTAACGTCGGCGGTACGCCGGCAGCGCGCGTGACTGTCTCTCCTTTTATTTTTCAAGTTTCCTTCTTTCTTTTTTTTCAAAAACAAAAAAGAAAAAAAATGAATAACCGACGCCCTTTCGCAAAATAACGAAGGCGCAAAAGCGCTTCGCGTATTTATAAATAAGGCGCGCAGAGGGAAGGGGGCTGCGAAAATACGCGGGAGAGAGAACAAAGCTCGAGAAAGGCCTATAAAGCTCGAGACGCATGTGCGCAAGCAAGCACAAGCCTCGCTCCGCACCCTTTATCTTTAAACTCTCGAGGTATCTCTCTCCCTCTCTCTCACTCGCTCTGTCTCAAACACTCTCGTCTTTGCAGGTCCTGGCGGGCAACGTCGACACGTCGACGGTAGTATCGCGCGAGCTGATCCCGACGATCTTCGCAACGCAGCTGCGGCTCCTACCGCACTCGGTACACAAGCGCACCGTCTGCCTCCGCGTCGAGCTCAAAGGCTGCCAGGATCTCAGTGAGTATCTCTGCCTTACATCTTGACGCATGTTGGTAGGTATATATAGGCACTTATACGTCCTGTGCACACTGTACACGACACGACGTAATAGGAGAGAGAGCTGTGTAATGGTTGGAGAATTCTCTTTATTCTTTGGACCATCTTTTTATGTAAATATAATTTTTATGGCGCTGATCGACGTTCAGCTGCGAATGAGTATAGACGTTTAGTTGGATTAATGAGGTTTATAGACAATTAAAATTTTAATTCAAACATTTATATCCACACGTTTTATGGTTTTTCTTACACCCCGAGCTTTCGCTCGTAAAAGCAGTTGCGAAAGGATCTCTCCTCACCGAGAAAAGTGAGTATTCCAGAGAAAGCGCCTTCGATCTTCGAAGAAAAAATCGTCTCTCAACGTCTTCCACCCCGTTCGCTGAAATTTTCATCGCGAGACTAAAGGCGTCACATCGTCGACGTCGTCGTCGTCGGGAAGCCCGCGGGACTCGGTCGCGCAAGCCCTCGAGTACCGAATGAGCAGAGGCTTCCCCGTCGTATATACGTCAGTTTCGAGTGATTTCTCGCACGGGCTCGCCGCGCGATTCTTTTACTCCCAGAAGCGTACTCGCACTCCTCCAAGGCGTTCAGGTCGTCGTCTCGAGATTCGCCGGGAGTCTCGGGGTGCGCCTCGACGCGCCGCAATCAGTTCGAGGAAGCGGCTCTTCAAGGCCGAGATTTTTTTTTTTTTTTTTTTTTGAGCTCGACGACTTGTTGAGCTTGCGGCACTCGCGAATTCGATTTCAAGGTGTAAGACTCGAAGAAAAATGTGCTGCGGAAAACGTAACGACGGACTTTTTCTGGACTAATTTTTCGTTTAAGATAAAAAAAAATTGTTTATCGCAAAGACGCTATTCAGAAAACTGTTTTTTCCGTGCCACCTCGAGGCAGCTTAATACATTATACACGCGTTTAAACAAATTGAGGCGAACATTAAAAATAAACGCAGAGAAGCAGCGCATAAAGCTCGCGAAAAGAAACGTGTGTAAACATAACGCAAGCCCCGAGAATAAAAAGCAATATGAGCGCCTTGCTGCTACTCGTCGCCGTCTCCTGCCTCGACTTTTCCTGCAACGGCTCGAAAATCCTGAACGCACTAAAATTACTCTGCGCCGCTCTCTCCATCCTCGTTAAAGAAACTTATTAAAAAGAAGGAGCGACCGAGGAACGAAAAACATTTTCACGCACGTATACGTACATACCGCATATAGCTCGTGTGTACTGGAGAGGCGCGTTGGAAAAAAATCTCGCGAGATATTACAAGTTAGCTCTGATTCCTTGCACACGACGCTGCGAATCCCATTAGCTTCGACTGCACCGCGAGTCGATCGCGTCGTCCAATAATATTTTCCGTTCGGCTATATCTCCGCGATTCAATTAGGAAAAAATCTCCGCCTACGTATATATACTCGCGAAATACGCTGCGTAAAATGAAAAAAAAAAGAGGAGAGAGCGCCAGCGCGAGCTCGCGTATAATTTCCAAGCGGCAAAATAATCCCCCGTGAAAATCGCTGAATTTCCGAGGCGCATAAATTTCGCAAAATCCGATGAATCTTGTAGCGCGCGTGTTACACACACTTATATACATATATAGGTACGTATACGCGTGAGCTTGCAGGGAGCTTGCGGGAAAGCAAGCGGTGTAGCATAAACGGGGCCGAGCGCCATTATAATAATTTCCGCGCGCGGCGTCGATATATACGCACACACGTATACATGTGTGTATGTATGTATATATATATATATATATATATATATATATATATATATATATAACACGCACATAGACTCAATGCTGCACAAAAGAGAGAGAGAGAGAGAGAGAGAGAGAGAGAGAGAGAGAGACGGCGTGCAGCGCGGCACAGTTTCGAGCTGCGCCGCGGCGCGCTGCAGAAAAGTCGCGCGCGCGGGAGCGATGCTCTCCTTTTAACGAGCTCGTGTTGCGCCCTTTTGTGCGTGAGAGAGAGAGAGAGAGAGGATCGTTTCGTTGTGGTTGTTCAGCTGTGCTTTGTTTTTTGTTTTGTTGTTTTTTATTATTTTTCTTTTCTCTCTCTCTCTCTCTCGCTCTCTTTGCTTCCGCGATAAACAGGAAGTTTTGAAAATGAAACGGTGAGTGATTGGCTCTCGTTCGAACTAGTGTATAATAGTACACGAATACGTATTGGAAGACAATAAGCATCGTATCTATCGAGTATGTGCATAGCTACGGTATACAGTGGAAATTGGGAGAAGCGCAGCGGTGGAAAAAAAATTGTTAAAAAAAAGGCTCTTTATGATTCTTAGTGAATGGAGGGCCGGTTCGTTATGTACACCCCCTCCCGCGCGGGAGAAAGTGGGGCGGGCCGGGGGAGAAAAGAAAAACAGATAACACCATCAGCGGGTATTATTTGATAAACTTTAATTGGAATCCGTCGCGCAAGTTTTCCCAACGCTGAAATATCATTCCGCGCCGCGGCGGCCCCCACCGTATATTTTCCAACTAAACGTTAAGGAAATCCCTCTCCCTGGCATTATCAACATTAATTATAAAATATAATTGGTCAATACTTCCTTAACGAGAACAGCAGCGGCTCTTTTCTCTCCCTGTCTCTCGCTCCCGTCTTTATATTCCGATTTCAGAGACGAGAGACAAAGAGAACAGCAGTAGCAGCAGTAGTAGCGCACGAGACGAGAGCGAGAAAGAAGATTTCAGAAGGGAAACAAGGAGACGGACTATTTTTCATTCCTTCCGCGACTAATCTTTGATTTTCTTCCGGCTTTTTGCTTCCGGCTTTAATTTCCGGCTCTCTCTCTCCCCCTCGGCTCGCCGACTCGAGAAGCGCAGCAATGCGAACGGGTAGTATTTATTTCGCGTCCAGAATGACGGATGCTAAGACTTCTTATCGTCGTCCCGATCGCTCAGCCGTCGCTTAACAAGTCTAGATTAATTATCAGAGCGACACGAATGTATTTATAGAAAGCCTAAGTCGGACCTCGAAGTCGCGCACATTCGGTTGAAAATCTCGTCAAGGCTCGCACGGCAACCGCTTCTGTATATATACGTCATCATCGTTAAACGTGCAAAGCAACGCTCCGAAATGTAAGGCGGAGGACTCGTCGGTCAAGTGTATTTCTGCTCCGTTCGTTTTATTTTTCAGCGGCGAGAAATAAAAGAGGAGCTCTCGGCACCAAAAAAAAAGAAAAAAAAAAATAACGTGGAAGAAGGAAAAATAAAGCCGGTGAGCGCGCGTGCGGACTCGCTGCGCAGCCGCGGTTTAAAATAACGGGGAGATAGCATATACAAGACGCGCGGATTTACCGCCGAGACGAAGGAATTGTGTTCTCGTGTGGAATACTGCAGCGGCAGGTAGTAGTAGTAAATTGGATTTTTTTCGCCCCCTCCCCCAAAACTTCGCTGGCCCCTGACATAATTCGCTCTCGCCGTATTACGTATCCGAAAACTGATTATACGATTATTTCCCGAGCTTTTCCGCGCGATGCGCGGATCACGCGCGGACTTTCGGCGCGTGCGGGCTTATTAGCCGGATATAATGAAAGGCGAAGCGAGTCGAGCGCGATTAATGAATACTTTCCCGCCGATAACTAATTACACCCTTGAAATTTTAATTCACTCGAGGAAATAATTCATCGCTCTCGCTCTCGCCCAAACATCCCTCGCCTAATTATCCCCTTTTCCCACCCCCACCCCCCCCCTCCACATCCTCCCCCCTGCACGAACGCATTTACCGCGGCGTAAAAATAAAACGGCATCTCCCCCGACGCAACGGCAGCGGCAGCAGCAGTAATCATAATAATTTGCCCTATCGGTGGCAATCAATGCCTCGCGCTCTAATCAATTCATTCGGTGGAGGGATCGAAGCTTCGCTCGCGCGCGCTACACTGCGAGCAATAGTATGTATATATATACATATATATGGAGACGAGCGTTAGAGGCCTTAATTATTCAGTAGGCAAGTGCGCAGGCTATGCAGTGTTAAACGGGGCTGCAGTCGTTAATTCGTCATTAATCCGACGCGGAGGAGCTGAGGGAGAAAGAGATTTTTTTCGAGGGATGAGAATTTCGTCGAGGTCGTAAATACAAAATCGTGACTACGAATAATAAGCTCCGTTCGACAGGTTTAAGAGTTGCTGATGCGATACTACGTCGTAGCACTTGAATATTAAACATTTCTGAGATACCGGCGTATTACTTCCGCAGAGTAGAAATGCAAAAAGAATGTGCTTCAAAGCAAGTCTGTATAGTATAGAGGAAAAAAAAAATCGATACACTTGCAGTAGAAACAGTCCGATGCGGTCAGACGAGCGTATACATATCTCTCTCTCTCTTTCTCTCTAAATTACAGCGAAGACACCCTGTGTCTCAATTAATATTCACGAAAAAACCAATTCTCGATCTCGAAAATGAGCTCCTGTCAACCCTCGTCACACGTACACTCTCGCATTAAAAATCGAGCAGCAGCAGTCCGAGCCCGGCAGAGGGTGAACCGTCCGTCGTCCACCGTCTCGCCGCAGTCAAAGCCAGCGGCACTCGCTGAATCAAAGCGCCCATCGCATTTGCATAATGATTCCCTCCTCTCCCCCCCTCTACCCCCCTTCGCTCCTCCTAATATAGCCAGCCACAATCGAAGTCGCAAAGGATCGATGCCTCGGGGGGAGGGGGGGGAGGAAAAACGAGGCGAGCGAAAAAGCAAAGGAGAGAGAAGGAAACAAAGGTCTGAAGTGCGCTCAGTGACACGAGAGCTTTCGCGCCATAAGAAGCATTCGGAGCGAGATCGCTGGGCGGGAATGGCAGATTTATGGAGGTCGCGCACGGCATCTGGCTGAAACACGCTCTTAAAGCCACTCGCTCGCCTTCTCCCCGCGTCCGTATACCTATACGTGTACGCGCGTATAGCCGAGGACAGAGGCCCGCTCTATATATATGGGAGAGAGGCTAATCGAAGACGAATTTATTTATTCCTTCGAGAGGCCTCACCTTCTCCTCCTTTATTTCGCGCTCTCCGTCCCATCTGCGCGCATCGACGCGGGCTATTTGGGAAGAGAAAGGGCCTCCCCGCACCTCGTAGAGCTCGCGAGAGAAAAGCTCTGCCGATCATTATCATAACTGCGTTTAGCCGCAAAGCCCGCGCGCACGCGTTTCCAACCCGCTCAAAGGATGATCCTCGAATAATAGCCGACTAGAGAGAGAAAGAGAACAGCCGTCGGGCAAAAAACACTCGACGTCTCTCTCTCTCTCCCCCTACCCCCTCCTCTCCTCTCTCCCGCTAATTAAAGTAACAACCGCAATCCAAAAGACAAAAGTCAAGCATAAAGCTCGCCACGAGACTAAAAAGCCAACAAAAAGCGCTTTCTCTCTCTCTCTTCCACACCGCCACCGCGACGCGCCTCGCAAACAAAGCGCAGCTGTGCGCGCTCGCGAAAAAAGCTCGCAAGCTCGCAAGCTCACGCACACACACACACACATAGCGAGCCATGAAAATAGAACGCAACGATTACTCGGCTCGACACAATCGACGCGTTACACGCACGCTTACCGCGCCCTTATTAATTGGAGCTTTTCTCCCAAAAGCTCGCAAGCGCGCGCGCACACACACACAGTGGAGAGACTCGCGCTATCTTAGATCTCCGAGCTTTTTCTGCCGTAGCGGAGCAGCGGCGCGTTTGCTCTCGACGTATTTCCTTTTATTCGCGCGCGCCAGAGCTTTTTTGCCACAGCCGCGCCGGCGAGGGCGAGCTTTTTTCATTAGAACCTGAGCGGAAGATTGTATTTTTATGCGCGGCTCTCGGCGATTATTCGCATTATACCGAAATTCGTCGCCTTCTGTTTGTAAAGTGTAATTGTGTAGTCTGCGTAGCAGACGCGTATCTTTGGCTTTGCAAACAGTTGGCTTTACAAACAAGCTTATTCGAACGTCGCACCGTCTTTACAGTGTGCGGCTCTCTTTAATATCCAGCTTCTTTTTCACTCGTCGGGGCGAGTAAATTTTTTCCAACGAAAGTTCCGTCCTCGAGATAGTTCAGGGGGTTGTTACACGCCTGTAAACGGTGGGGGCGAAGGGCTGAGGTGGGGGGGGGGGGAAGAGGTGCAGAGAGGCGCGCAGTTTAAAGAGGTGAAATCTCGACTGCTCGCGTTAAAGAGATAAACGAAAACTTGAGGGGCGCGAGTTTTTTTCTCGCCGGCGCTCGCGCGCGGAGGAGAAGAAAAGATTAATAATCCAGCCTAGAGCCTGTCATCCGGAATAATGAATTTCGACTTTATTAAATCTCCGCGTCTCCTTTGTGTGTGCTCCCTCCCCCCCTCCCCCCGAAACTTTTTGTATTTATCTTCATTTAACTTTCAAGCTCACTCTTCGCTCTCTCTTTCTCTCTCCAAGTGTTTATGAATTTCAACTGGGCCGTTACTCGTCATGCCATCAGTTAGTTACACAGAGCCCACATCGCAATTAAGTACTTATAAGGAAAAATAAATCCCGTTTATATAACAATCCAAGTCGAGCCAGCCGACGAGCAGCCACTGCGGCAATTCAGCCAATTCGCCGGCAGACTCCCTCCCACCCCCCCGAGAGAGCTTCGCGAGCCTCATATCCAGTCGGCCGTGTTATCCATCGCGCGACGTCTCTCCGGCTCTCCGGAGATCAGCGAACACGAGGCGCACATGCCGTATACACGTCCGACAAAGCGCGCGTCACGGCCAAGTAGCCGACGGATTAATTCATACGAAGCTGGAGCGAGCGAGCCTCGAGGGTTACATCGGCCGGAACGAGCGTCGCGTGACGCGCGTTACAGCTCGCCCCGGCCCCGGCGTTAAATATCCGAGGATACCATCCCGACGCTCGCCCCGCGTATTGGCTGCAAGCTCTATATACACCCGACTTCTCGACTGCGCGAGCCTCGCCCGAAAGCGCTTGTAAAATGAAAATAGTTTTCATTCACTGCTGAGCAAACAATGTTTTCTTTATCCAGCTTCGCTCCATACTTCTCGTTTTAAGCTCCGGGAGAGAGAGAGAGCTCGTTCCCGGCTGCGAAAGCTCGCCTTTCCTCGAGACTTTTAAACTTTTGAATATTCCCCGCGGAATAACTGCTGACGACTCTTCCTCATTCTCTCTGTCTCTCTCTCTCCGCGGAATATGTACGAGAGGACTATGTGCGGTGGATCAAGGGAAGCTTTTTTTCCCCTCGTAAACTTGCTCGAGTTATTTTTCAGGGCGACTCTCTTTATCTCTCTGTCGTTGACTATTAGTTTTGGCAATTCACCTACTTTCGGCGATGCTTCTCGCAATCGCGGGATGAGTGGCCTACTCAAGAGTCGAGAAGGAAAGAATCGAATGGCGCAAGTTGAATCCGGGCTGAGCAAAGGGCGTTAAACAAAATGGAAACTATGAAAAGGGCTGTTACGCGCAGCTCGACGTAAAGCCAAGGGAATACACAAGAATGAACTTCATGAAGGAGGTCAACCGCTCGCGCGTTTTTACGCGCGTCTGCCGGATCCGAACCTTCTCTACTCAAGCAGACACTGGATTCCGCTTTGGCTTTTATACGTTCGACTTTGCGACTCGTTGCTCGTCTTTTAGACACAGATCCGATCCGCGAGAGCTAATTTATTTAATACGCTACCGGTTATCGGTTGGCTGAAGCTTAAAATACACGCAGGGGACAATTTTTCTCTCAATTAAATCCCCCGTAAATTGTTAACGGAAAGCCGCGCAAAGTTCGATACGATTTTCGTTTCTCCTATTGCGCTCGAATTTCTCTTTCTCTCTCTCTCGGTTGCCGTTGAAACAATGCCCCCCGAGGCCGCAGCGAGAGCTAAAGATCATTTCAGCCGCTTCCTCGTCCCTCGGAGTCTCCGGCAATGCACTCTCTCTTGCGCTAGTGGAACGCAAAAATTAATTGCCACCAAGGGAGAGTACAAAGGGCCACTTAAATCTCGAAACTTGCTTTCGGCTCGCTGATTTTTTCATTTGGGGCGCCGGGGCGCGCGTGAGCTGTGCGTGAATTCAGTTAAAAAGATGGCTTTTGCGTAATTGAAAATTTCGGCTAGATTGTTCCCACGCTGTAATTTGTAATTTCGTCATACGGAATTCACGTTACAGAAGAACGTTGTTTGGTTTTTCATTTCTTTTCAATTATTTTTTTAAGGACGCATTTATAAAGTATAATTAGCTTTGGGTAAAGGGTATGACAAGACTCAATTCGTTTCTTCGAATTTCATTAATATACCAATTTGTTTTGTACACAATTTAATTTTATTGTTTCGCGTTTTACTTCCGATAAAAATATTCTTCATTAATTGCAATCCCTACGCGTAAATTGTAATTGTTAAACCGTTAAGTTAATTGTAATTAAGAATTTTTGTTGTCCGCAGACGAAAAATCCTGGAGTTCGAAACTGCGGGCAAACTGTGAATGCAAATTTTTTTTTCAATCAATTTTTCAATCAACGTTAAATGAAATATACTTCAATATTCTATCGAGAAACCTGCTACATGATTTATTTAAAAGTAATTCATTCAGATTATGCATCACCGGTATAATTGAGCATAAACGTTCGTAGATACATTTATAATACGACATCAATATGAATTTCGACCCAAAAGCTTCCATTAATATTTCCTCGAATTTATAATTCCAGTCAATCAATCGAACCTCCGCGCGCATCTCCTCTCCCTCCGAAACTCCAAGAAAGACCAAAACGATCGCGCGCGAGCAGAGCAAACGAAAAGCCAGTGATCAGCCCCTCGAAATCCATTCAAATTACCCGCGGCCCGCAAGCATCGACCTTAATTACACGCAGCTTCGGGGGGGAGGGGGTGCAGGGGAAATAAACGAGAAATTGAACTTTATCGTTGCAATACACTGCCCCCACTCTCTATCTCTCTTTCTCTCACTCTCTGGCGGAAGAAGCAGTAGAGTAGTAACGAACGCATTGTCGCCGCGATTTATCGCACTCGCGCTGCAAAAAGCTCTTTCTGTCTCTCTCTCTCTCCTCCGTTTTATTCAGCCGCGCGCAGCACAGTAAGAGAGGGTCCCGCTAAATGAAACAACGCCGCGGCGGCGGTGACTGCGGTGCGCCCGGGTATAATAAAGGCTGATAAAGGAAAAACAGAATATCCCGGCGCACGACTAATACACAGCGTATTATATATACCGAGAGCGAGAGCATAGCGCCCGGCTAAAAAGCTCTCGCGCCCTGCGCGCGCGTTATTATTATCCCTCTCGGACTTGCGGCGGCGGGCAATGAAAAGCTCGGGGAAACGAAAATCAATATAGGAGCATATACACGTATACACAGTGGCAGTAGTGGGTATAGTAGTCGGAGGATTGGACTCGTTTCTTAATAACCGCAAGAAAAGCTCGCAGCCCTCTCCTTGCGCTCCTCCGCTGAGCTGTTGCGCGCCGCGCGGCACATTCGGAAGGAGGAAAGAAGAGGAGAGAGAGAGAGAGAGAGAAGTCGCCCCGGGAGAGTCACGTAGCTCGACTTGAATAAGGAAGCGCGAGTGGTTTGTTATTCTTTTTGATTCTCTTCGCTTGGGAGGGAGAGAACGTCGTCCTCTCCGCCTCGTAGTCTCGTTTCTATAATAAAACGACGATGGCGGCGGCGACGGCGACGGCGGCGGCTTCCCCGTTGTAATAATGTCTTCGTCGTATTCGCTCTATCTCTCCCGCGAGCGAACGCGCGCTTTTCCTATAGCTTCTCGTATATATAATTCCTTTCTCTAGCTTCCGAGAGACGAGGACTTTTCTTTTTCTTAATCTTCGTCGTCGTCCTCCACTCTCTCCCACTCTCTCTCGCTCTCCTTGGGCGCGGCTGACAAGATAAGCTCGGACGCTTAAAGATACTTTCCGGGAATGCGAGCAGCAGCGCGCCGGCTCAAACGCGAAAGCTTTGCGCGCGAATATAAAGCTCCCCGTGTGTCTATGTACATAATAACGTATACAAGGCAGAGCTGTGTAGGGACGGGCGTCGCGACGAGGACGGATTCCTAAGTATTCGCGCGGGCTCGTGTCGTTATATTAAACTTTTTCTCGCGCGCGACGACGAGAGCGTGTACCCGAGCTTTTTTTCCGAGCTTTTTCACGAAACCTCCGAAATCTGGTCTGTATATACGCAGAAGTACGCACTCGGTGCTTGTATCATTGCGATCGCGTAAACACAGGTGTCGTCGCCGCTGCTTCGTTACTCGTTCAGTACAGCGCTCTACGCTGCTAAGCTCGTAGTCGATATTATCTTCTCTCGACCGCAATTAATTTTACACGCCCGTGTGTATATATAAGTGCACATCGCAGGCCGCACGCGCGCGGAGAGTCTAAATTGACAGGAGAGCGAATGAAAGCGTTAATAATCGAGAGGGAGAAAAAGAGAGAGAGAAAAGTGGATCTTGATGAAAATATTGCGCGGCGCTTTTTCGTCATCCGCGCCTCTATAAAAGTGAATACTGAATAAATAACGGGACGTTTTAGCAGTGCTATCGCACTAGCGATGAGCTCGATACAAGTGGGAGAGTATCGCGCGCGAAACCGCGGCAAATCAAATGCATTTCGTTATAAATAGTGTCTTCTCTATCTAGTGGCGTCGCGATAGAATTTTCATAAATTATCGAACAAATAATAAAGTGAGTGACGAGGATATAAAGCGAAATTGAATTAGTGGACAAAGTATTTTATTAAGAGAATGGATATACTCATTTGAAATACATTTTAAATTATGAAAAAATGTATTTTAATAATTCTTTGATTTAATTGTACGAATGTTATAAATATTTTTCTTGAAAAAACGAGTTTGTTTCTTGAAGAAAATAAATTTTAGCCTTAAAAGACAGATTGTACCTGATGTACATGGTGACATTTTTTTAAATAATTTAAAGCCAATAAAATAAAATAAAATTCACTTTTTTCACGTCTTAACATTTCAAAGCTATTATCCGTCCCCTTAAGCTCATTTTTCTCGATAATCTCGTTCCAGAAAAACATCATCGTCGATATCAAGTATTACACACACTGCATTCGCTATACATTACCCTCCAATACCCCGACTGGACGCTTTCTCGCTTCTCGGTCGCAAGCTCCGCAAGCGAGAAAGCCAACGAGCGCGTCAGAAGCGATAATTAAAAGAGCGTCCCCCCTTGATGCCCCTCCTCGGTTACAGGTGGCGTGGTGAGCTACACAATTCCGGAGCCGCCGGTCGCCGAGCTAAACGACACGTCGTACGACGGTGTACGCGAGTACGGCGTCCTGTCGGGCGGTCTTGGCCAGCTGATCGATGGCGAGACCGGCGCCGACAATTACAAGCAGAACATCCCCGGCCGGAGCGGTGAGTCTTTTATTGCACACAGACGCGAGCGTACGTGCCTTTTTCTCGTCGCAAGCTCGAAAAAAGCTCTCCATCTCCATCTCGCGACTCGATACTGATGACGTCGAAAAATTTAAATAAATATCAATAATGACATTTCGCGTGCATGTAGGTACCGGCTGGGTTGCCTGGATGCGCGACAGCTTCCCCGACAAGAGCATCGAGATGACCTTTCACTTCGACAGCGTAAGAATTTTCGACGCCGTCCACATCTACGCCAACAACTATTTCACGCGGGACGTCCAGGTAAAAACTGAAGAGAGAAAGCGTCACGTCGGGATAGCCATGAAACATTCAGACGTATTGCAGTCGGTGTCGATTATACCATAGCCAGTACGTCTCGCGCGAAAGCTCGCCTATTCAGACGTATCGTCCGTCTACACAGTCGAGAATCCCTTGGAGAGAGACGGCGATAAAAAAAAATTTATAAAAGCTCCCGCTCCTCCGATGCGAATCGACAAGTCGAATAATGCACAGGCAGTAGCAGCAGTCGTATAGCATACGTATACAGAATTGATAAAGCGCGCGTGTATATACCTGTGTGACCCAGTTGGCGACGGGGGATGATTACATTGACATACGTCATTGTCAGTCTCGACGAGTCTTTTCACTCGTCTCGTCCACCGCGCGGGATCGATGTAAATTCAGCGCGTCTCTCTCGTCGAGCGCATATAGAATAATCCCGTGGTGTGCTCGCGCGAATTCACCGCCGACTGCATTATAAATCATTATATCCCCGAAAACGCGAGGGGGGGGGGTAGCTTTTCAAACTTCCGGGGAATCCGGATTATCGAACGTTAAATGCGTGTATATGGATATTTTTAAAACATATTCGAATTAAACGTGTATACATATAAATACGCAAACGCCTGTAAACTGCGTACGCGTAGCTTACGTGTGCGTAAAGAGAAACGGACGCAGACAACCGCGCGTAGAAGCGTCTAAGTTTAGAGCCGAAAGCAGAAAAGTGAGTGGAATAAGCCGTGCGCCGTGTATACATATATATCGCAGACGAGGTATATAGCGCGCAAGTTTAGGAGACAGGAGAAAGAGGAGTCTCTCTGTCTCTCTCTCTCTCGGCGAAAAGAGGAAAAGCAATTTTCGTTGCCAACAGGTATTCGAGAAGGCGGAAGTGTGGTTCAGCAGCGTGTGGGAGATCGATGAGGCGGAGGAGCCCGTCTCCTACAGCTACATACCGGACACGAATCTCGAGAACGCGCGCAACGTCTCCATCGGGCTGCACGGCCGACAGGGCCGACTGCTGAGGTTCCGGCTCCACTTCGCTGCCCGCTGGATCATCATCTCCGAGGTTACCTTCGACTCCTGTGAGTAATACTATATACGATGCATGTGTGTGTGTACGCGGGGGGGATGCATCGTTATGACGCATGGATTAAGCTCGATTTGAATTTCCCGCCCCGAGGAATCGTCTATATATACGGAAATTCCAATTGGCAGAGAGACGCCGAGTCGATATGTGAAATAAAAAATAACACAGCCGCGTATACGGAGACTAATTGATTCGTCGACGATGGTGGAGCTTGCAAGCTCTCCCCCACCCCACCCACTCTCTCAATCTCGCCTCTCTGCAGTGTGTGTATGTGTGTGTGTGAGCGTCCATGTGGCCCGGCAAACTTGGGAAATTCCCTAAATCAACAATTATCCCATTCGCAGGGGATCCGTACGCAAACGCGAGCGAGGAGACAGCGTCCGAAACGAGTAACGAGGATGGGACTGGCATTGACGCTGGGACCGTCGTCGTCGCCACCGGCCCGGTCAACCACGAGGCGGATCTCAACTTACAAACGAGTAGGTATTTGCACGGAGCATCAGAGAGCAGACGCGAAAGCTCGCAATCAAACTCTCCCTCTTCCTTTCCTCTCTCTCTCTCTCTCCGGCCAAGCGCGAGCAAACAACCGAGAAATCGTGACGAATAATGCGCGCTCGTCCCCGGCTACATTTTCATTTTGCGCCGCCGATCCACACCCCCCTCCCCCAAAGCGTCTCTGGCCGCCCGCGCAAGCTCGTTAGAGCGCCGCGGGAAAATGGGACACGACGACTTTATGATTGTCGCGTAAACAATTAGCCGGATTAAGTGTGGCCCGCTTAGAGAGCAAAGTTTCGCAGTCGGCGAACTGGGTTGCGACAGCGCAGGGGGGCAGGGGAGGAAGGAGAAGCGAAAGAAAACAACAAGATTTTTCCGAGCATCGCAGCTGTCTAATTATGAGCGGGGCGAGAACGGCTAGAGCCGCGCTATTATCTAATTAATCCGTGGCCGGGAGTTTGAAACTTTTGGAAAACGCTTATTTGCTCTCTCACTGCTATGCGCTGCGCTTAAGGCTGCAGCCTCTGATGTAATAGCACAGTGTAAGGCCGAGTAGGACGACGACGTGGCAGGCTGCACACGAGTGCAAATCTGATTACGCTAATTCTTCGACGAGCTTTCGGCTGACTCTCTCGCAGCAGACAAGCCGCGGGAGAGAAAATCCCGTACTTCGCGAGAGCTTTCGATAGGCGGACGCGATTCGTCTAGTGTCCTTGTTTACACTGGGAGAAGAGTAATTTTTTTTTCGTCACCTGGTACGCGCGGCGAGCTCGCGACAGGGGACGTAACGACGTTCGGCCGGAGACGTCGCGACGTCTCGATAATAATAATTCCCGTGACTTGTATCGCTATCGCCCCTTTCTCTGCTGTGCGCAGTTACGGCGAGGGAGGAGGGCCAGGAATACGTGGAGGTACTAATTGGAGTGCTGACGGCGATAACTCTCCTGCTGCTGCTCGTATTTATAATAATTCTGCTGCTGAGCAGACGGCAGAAGCTGCAAAGTTCGCCGACGGTGCTGAAGAATCCCTTTGGCTTCGCTATAAACATGAAGGTAAGCTGCTGCTGCGACGCTCATTGGCGTCTCTCGTTCTCCCTACCGTCGTCTCGCAATTAATTAGCGGATGGACTAAAGTTCCTTACGTGTTGTACATTCTAGAGATTGCGGGAGCTAATTAAATACGCTGCTTTATTGAATTCTTGCAAATTATATTTCGAGCATTGTTTTTAAAGGCCTATATTATTTTTAACGTACGCGAAAGCTCCGACTCTGTTTGCTAACGATTATCGGAGCTTTAGGGTTTCCTGCTGAACTTGGCGCCGGGGAGAATGTTGAACGACAGCGGCCGCGACTCTCCGGACGAGGAGGACGAGGAGGAGCCGGTCGGGGTCGACGACGAGGAGGAGGACCTCGACCCTGAGCTTGACGGCCTCGACGAAGGCGCAGCCAATCTCGTGCCTCCGGACGAGCTCAGTATGCACGAGTCACTCACGATGGAAGAGTTCAATTCGCCGCTCGTTGAGTCGCAGTTCAAGTCGACCTACGCCATTGTTGCTAATACTGGTAAGACTCCTTGGCCGCTTACTCGTCGTTCGCTTTTGGAAAAAAGCTCGATTCGAAAATTCGAATTTCGCGCCACGAAAAGTCAGAAGACACTTGAATTTTGGCGCGAAATTTGAATTTTGAATTTTGACTTCGTCATTCCTTTGATTCAATTAGTCGTAGGCAAATGCAGAACACTTGATTAAGCCTGCAGTTAAGTAGACCTCGCCGTGCCCAGTCCGCAGAAAGTCTACTTTCTCGCGACGTCATCATCGCGAGAAAATAGTCCTCTCGCCGACCCACTTGTTTCGTACTTCTCGACAATAAATAATCGGACGAACAAGCAAAGCTTAACAAGCCACTGATGCGACAATGAAAATCAAAACCCATAACACACCCGATCTCCCCGACTCGGAATTTTAATCATCCCGTAACACACAAACGCACACGAGATGACCATAAAAAGCCGTACTTGGAGCGCATAAAACTCGTCTCTCTCTCTCTCTCTCTCTCTCTCTCTCTCTCACACACACTTGTAATGAAGCCTCCTAAATCAAGCTTTCGAAAATTTCAACGGGGGGGGGGGGAGGCCGCGGAGCAGAACCGTAAATCCCCGAGTCGCTCGGCGCACTGTTACATACACTCGCGCGACTGTCCACAAAAATACGCGCGCGAGAGTTTATTCGAGCCGTCATACATGCGCCCCCTCGGCTCGAGATAATAAATTCACGCGTAACAACCAGCGACAAGTGCTAAACTGAAGAAACGCCGACGGACAGCCTCGTAAAATAAAGGATGGCGTGACCAGGTCACCGCAGGCCGCACACACTCAATGCCCTCTCTCTCTCTCTCTCTCTCTCTCTCTCTCTCTCTCTCTTTCTCTCTCTTTTTCGCGAGAGATACGAGAGAGAGAGACGTATACTAACGATTCATACGCGCGCGCGTCTACCCCCCTCCCACCTCCCCCCGCTAAAATTCAATAATCTCTCTTCTGCGCTTTGTATATTTTCAATGCGAGAGAGAGAGAGAGAATATCGAGAGGATATACATTACCGCGGAAAATTCCGCGCGCTTTTTTATTTTCTCTCTCTATCTCTCTCTCTCTCTCTCTCTCTCTCTCTCTCTCGTTTTACATAGCTGAGAGAGTTAATTACGAGAGTTAATAAACGAGAGAGAGAGAGAGAGGGAGAGAGAGAGATGCCTGTAAATTTCGAATCGGTCGCGGCGGGAAAATACGCGTTGCCGCGCGCGCGTTCGCGGAAAAATCCGAGTAATTACTTTGACTTTGTTATATTCACACACATACGCGCGTAACTCGCGCTGGATGCGCGCATAATTTGTTGAGAAACTTCAATCGCGTAATTGAAATTCGCGTATAATGTATATATAGATAAACGAGCGCTCGTATACAGGTATATACGCACGTACGTAAACTCAATTAACAAACGAATGCATTATTTCGAACAACTAATTATTCGATGCGTCTCTAAACTGCCGTGGCAAATCAGAAGTGCTCGTCACACGTGCGGACATCCAATAGTTATACACATAGTTTTCGCGGACAAAACACTATTGATGTATACCTACATACACGTGTATTACACGTATACGCGTATCGAACTCGATGCCGCGCGCTCGATTGAAAGCTTCGCCGTTAAAAGTCATCGCTGCATTAATTAAATCTATACCGGCAAACATCGCGTCGGTAACCGCGTCCCCGAACTATATATAGACCCGCAGAGCGCGTACACTCGACCGCCTCGTCGATATAATTAAGCTAACGCCGAATTCGTGTGACTCTCTCGTCCCCGAGCTTAATTAACGTCGCGCGTCATTTTATATCCCGTACACACATCACGTTATACACGTCTATACACAGAAGCGCCGACAAAAAAAATTGCAGACAGCCCGAGCCGGGAGCATCAGCAGCGCAGGGACGAGCTCCGCTCGAGCAAGAGCTTCGAGAAGGGCTACAACGGCGGGGCGAGCTCGCGTCAGCAGGACTCCTGCAGCCTGAATCTCGCCGGCTCGAGTCGCTCGTGCTCGCCGGTCGGCTCGGCGCATTACTCGCCCTCGGCCCGACACTCGCAGCACTACAGGACGCTGCAAGGACACGTCGCCACCGCCGCCAGATTGACGAGCGGCCGGGAGCACCAGCAGCTCAGGGAGCCCGACTACGTGCACGTCAAGCGCTGGAACACCGCGCCGAAGGAGAAGCACAAGGTAGTGGGGGGGAAATCACCTAGTGGTCGGGGGATTGATCTTGGGTTGAAAATAAATTTTATATACTTTTTAAATGGAAATATTTTCATTTAAAAAAAAACGCTCGACCCGCAGGTATCGGCGCCGGTAGTCAGATGGAACATCGCGCCGAGTTTGGGCAAGCCTTACAAGTGTAAGGAGATCGAACCGCCCAACATACCAGGACAGTGTCTGCACACGATGGAGAAACTTGGCTCCGGCCACATTGGCGAGGTAAGCTGCTGGCCTTCCGAGTCCTCTCGGAACTAGTCGAGAATCAAGGAGAATTTCTATTCACTTTTTTTAATATTAATACTTAATTTACTTCCTGGTAAAAAATTGATTTGGTTTACAGTTATGATTATATTACGTTATACAATAACACTCGTCGTAAAAGTCATCATAATATTACGATATAGCTCCAATATATCAATAAATAATTAGTATACTACCCACATTTTCAACAACTCATAATTAACACCGTCTTCTACCATTTCAACGACAGGTAATAGTCTGCGCCGTTCTGGGCCTCCCCCTCAACAGCGGCAGCAGCAGTGCGACGAACGAGCCTCTGAGGCTGGCGGTCGCGAGGATACCGAACGCCCCGAGCCAGCTGCACAGCTATCCCGAGGACCTGACGGAGGAGAAGAGCGAGTTCCTCCGCGAAGTCCGCTTCCTCGCGACTCTCACCGATCCGAACCTCGCGCGAGTCCTCGGGGTCGTCTGCGACGTCGCCGAGGCCTCCAGGCCCTGGACCATCATCGAGTACACCGAGCTCGGCGATCTGGCCCATTACCTGCAGTACAGCGAGCCCCTCGTCGGCAGCCAGAGACCCAACTGCAGTCTCAATTTCATCAGGTTGGGAAGCCCCCGTGGCTTTCGTTGATTTTTCTTTTTGAAGGTCAAACGAACGAAAAATTAAGAGAGAAATTTTTGTTTTCCAAGTCAAAACTGCCTGCTCTACATGGGAACGCAAATCGCCTCGGCCATGCGCTACCTCGAGTCGAAGAACCTCGTGCACAAGGACCTGGCCGCAAGGAACTGCCTCCTCGGCAGGTGCTACAGCGTCAAGGTCACCGACATCGCCATCTGCAGCGATCTCTACAAGAAGGACTACAGCGACATCGGCGGCCGGCCACCTGTCCCCATCAGATGGATGCCCTGGGAGAGTATCCTCCTGGTAAGTCCCCCGATATCCTCTGCACCCGAGCTTACCTATATATACACACTCGAAATCACGCCAACGCACCCCTCTCATACCTCTTCCAGGACAGATACACGTGCTCGAGCACCGTCTGGTCGTTCGCCGTGACCCTCTGGGAGGTGATGAGCTTCGCCCGCGAGAAGCCGTTCCAGCAGCTCGGCAACGAGCAGGTCATACAGAACGCCGAGCTCATGTATTACGGAGGCGAGCTGCAAGTAAGTGCCCCCCCCCCCTTCCCTCCTCCTCCCCCTGTATAGTCGAACATTTTTCGGTCGTGCGTAAGCAAAAGCGCTTGTTACATCTCTGCGAAAATACAGGTGCTGCTGCCGAGACCGATGATGTGCCCGGAGGACGTCTACAAGGTCATGTGCTCCTGCTGGAAGAGAGACGAGTCGGTGCGGCCGAGCTTCAGGGAGATCTACGCGTTCCTCAAGAGCCTCACGGCGGACTACCGGCCCGGAGCGTAATCGTAGCCGACTGTGATAAAGGACTGACGAGAGACGATGTATATGTATAAAGTACGATTCGACGGGCGAAACGCGGCTGCGGAGTACACGTGTGTATATACTTCGCGCGTCGTATATAATATATATACATATTGTAAAAGCGATTGGTACACTGCCTATGTATACAAAAAAATATATATATATAGACACATACGAGAGACGCTACACGGCGAGTCGACGCTGACGACGACTATATTATATATAATATATATACACTCGCAGACTCGATCCCTGAGACCGTACAATCGTTAAGTTTATATATATACATACACCGCAATATATTTTGAAAGCTGGCGAGGTTGTGTGCGTGAACAAGGCTGTGCAAGTCGAGCGGGAAACGCATTACGTTTTTCTTCTTTTATTAGTTTCTTCTTCTTCTTCTTCTTCTTTTCAATTATTATACATAAAAAGAAAGCGTGAAAGTCGAGCAAAAATTAGCGAGTCCACTTCGAGATTTTCGCTTCGACACAGCACGTGGCCGTGTGTAAGTATTCGTTGACCATACACATAGCTATTAAAATTTTAGAAATAATATACGCGAGTTGCGTGCACGTGTGCGAAAAACGGCGTGTAAGAGACTCTATCTTTTTTCTTGTGTGGTGAAAATATAATATTTGCATCAATTACGTAAGCCGATCTAGCCGATAAAATTGAGTTACGACAAATGTACATAATGCTATATACACATATAGTGTTGAACAAGATAAAGTGTATACTATGCTTCTACAAAATACAGGTACTGAAACTTCTTGTAAATATGGACATACCGTTCGGGACGTGAGCATCGATTATAAATTATACGATATACACTGTTCGCGATTATTATACGCGCATGTCAGCGACTGCCGGTGAAACTTGTATACCAGTTATCGCAATCTCCGGATTTTCTTATTTGAACGAGCGAACAGAATTTTCTCTCTTGCGTTCGATGCGTGCGCCAATGAATCTGCTTCTTCGAACTGAGAATATAATGCGACGTTTTTTATGAGAAAAATAATACGCAATGTACTGTTATTTTGATTTTAAAGTTACGCAGAAGGCAAAATGCGCAATCGAGGAAAACTGTAGGGTACTTATCTTCGAAATTATTCCATTGCAGAGTTGAATGATGTTAATTAATGTATATAATATACGAATTCTTTGACTTTGACGTACTGGAGAACTATTCTGTTTCGATTTGTTTGCAAAGCACATTCGCAAGAATTTTCCTTGACTTTGAAAATCAACCGTTTAATTACACGCGTTTTTTTATATGGCATGGTATAAATAAGTGAATTTTCTTGTATACAGATGTCGACAATCGCGTCAACTTTGGTGTACAATAATCATATCGCATTTTCACCCTAAAAATTATGAACATTTTATTGGGTACCAGGGCACAGTGATTACGCAAAGACTATACGAGACCGATAATCTTCCTCTGTAATTCCAGAAAAATTTTCCCAATGTAACATATCGCAAGAAATTATGTTATAATGCGACGATTGTTTAGCTTCAACAAATGTATGAATAAAGTTTAGATAATAAAAGCATCGTGTGTATTGTTGATTTTCTTTCGCTTTTGCATGGCATACTTGCAACTCGTTGCATCAGAATAACGTCCTCTCTGTTTACAATTTCAACTTAATTATTCAAATACGATTGTACGCACGCATTCGATTAATTATGCTTACTATAATAATTATACAAAATTACACTCATAATTAATATAACAACGGAATGATAATAGTTTAATGGATACAACGACTCACGAGCTGCATTTTCTGAAAATCATTTGTTAAAATAGATCGTTTGAATAAATTATTTCGAACCAACAATAACCGAGAGCTTATCACGAAGAAGAGAGACAATTAATTATTCAAACATCATTTGTTAACACATGTGTACCAGCGAAATATAGAAACTCTTTGGTATAAAGTTCTAGTTTATTTTAGCATATATTTGCATTAATTAAGGATTATCTAGTGAAAGTAATTATTGCATCAGTCAGAAATGTCCGGCTTTCAAAATCCACGGCCTTCAAAAGTCTATTATTGTCTTGATCGAATTTTTCGCTTGAAATTTCCGACCTCGGCCCTTAACGACCAGTGCGTTATCCCTTTCAATAAACAATGCGCTTACGTTGCACAACTCGATTAATAATTACACTCTGACAAACAAGTCGATGGCTATTCGATATAACCCTGCATCGCATGAATACACCAAATTCATAAATAACAACGCGATTTCTATCCCCCCAACACATCCCTCCGAACAACAAACTTCCCGTAATATCTAAACTTCGAATACACCTAAAATCGGAAACAAACTCGAGGTCAACGGCACACTTCGCTGTTCCAAGTTTCGCAACCGATTCCGGACTAGAACAATACCCGCAAACTATATAATACGCAAAATTAAAAACACCGAAATGTCACGACAGATAAACTCTCAAAAAAAAAAAACAATATTTGCAAACTCACGTGCGGGCAGGTGGTTGCGAGAGCCACTTGGAGATAACCACGTCAACTTCCACCTGCAGTTTCTCCTCTATCCCGTTGGTAATGATGAAATTCGCGGCGCGGGCACGAGCGCGTATATACCGGCGCAGGCTCGCGAGCGGCGTTTCTACTCTACCGGCTCTGGGTCGAATGCGCGCGACTGTATAAAACGCCGGTGGTCTCGACGGCTCGAAGCATATGGAAGTCGGCTATCAGCGAGGAGATACTCGCATACCGTATCTATTGCGAAGTGACAATATTTAGAAGACGACGTCATGCGGACGTTTAATAAGGGGATCGTCGAGCTACTCGTGGTTGGATGCGTTGCTTTCGGTGAGTTTGGACTTTGGTTTTGTTTTTGTTTTTAAACGACGGCTTGTTGCGGTGTGCACGTGTGCGATATTTTTTAAACTAGTAGTGGGTGAAAAGTGGGAAATTTTTGTTGGTTTTGAAGGTTCTAGCATTTCTTTAGGACTTTGATTATTCAAATGATGAATTATTTGCGAACTGGATAATTACTTTTCGTTATTTTTTTATTTCGCTATATTACAATTATTTTTTAATATTTATACATCGGATTTTCAATAAATATCGTACATCACAGATATTTTCCAGCATCAAAATATTCAAATAAGCAAATATTGAAAATAACTATAATAAAATATAGAATCCCAATATACTGAAAAATTATGCAAAATATTTCACAAAAATTCTCAGCACATATGTGCTCAGCTGTATACTGACCATTACATAAAATCATGTTTCTTTCACAAAACCGCAGGCCTTTATCAAACGCTAATTTCCGCGTAACCTTCCATAAAGAAGATAAGCGCGCTTTAACGCGAGAAATGCGCGCAGGTGAGAAAATCGCCTCGGCGCCTATATTCTTCAAATAAACTTGCGCAACCGTGTAACGCAAAAATTTCAAATTTCCAATCCCAACGCAAAAATTCAATCTCTGCCCCCCATACAGCGAGCGCCTCCGTCGAGAACCCCGACGAACCGATGACCAGCGGCAACAGCGCCCTGCTGCCCTGCAACTCGGCCAAAGTCGAAAAATCGAAAATCGCCCATTTATCGTACGACTGGTCTTACGGCGGGTCGCCCCTCGCCGACCTCCCGGAGCTCAAGGGCCGCGTATCGGTCACGGCGAACGGCGCTCTGTTGATCAATCGCTTCACCGCCAAAGATCACGGAAAGTACACCTGCAGCGTCAGCAAGGGGAATACCGGCGTCGATCGGCTCGACCTCAACGTCGACGACAGATGTAAGCGCGTATAGAATAATAAGATAATTGAGGTAATGTACGAGTCGACTATATCATGTGCAATCCTTGACTCTTCAGATCAGCTCTTGCGGCAGTTCTGCCATCCGTCAGGTTGCATCAGAGCGGAATTGTGTGATTCCCCGAGCGAGTCGCGCAACAGCTGCCTGTTGGACGGCGAGGTCTGCTGTACGTTCGGTAAGTCTGTTCTCGCCTTGCGTTTACGTGTACTTATTTAATTGATTGATTGATTGAAAAAAAAAAATAATTGTGCAGTGAGGGACGAGGCGAAGCACCGCTGCAGTCACTTTTTGGGCGAGTGTATGAGGAGCTGCGCCAAGAGCCTTCAAGTTTTGCGAGCCGACGACTGCGGAGAGGGTGAAACTTGTTGCGTTCTGGTTTAGAGGGGGAAGAGGAGGAGGAGGAGGAGAGACGGGCGTTTTTATCGTAACTGGGACAACAGTATTGTTTTATTTGCCGATATCTCGTGCCGACGAAGCCTCTACGTAATACACGTGCTGTTTATGTATATATTATACGAATTAAGCGAAGCGATGAACCGAGAGTTGACTTAAACATAAATAAAACGTTTTCTTATATGTATGTACATTGGTGACCTGTTGTGTGTACACGGCGATAATCGGCTTATTCGAAAGAAACTTGTTCGCGCTGCTGCTATATACCGGCGGATAAAAGTTTCGCGTGTGTTATATACAAATGAATTTCGGAAAGAGAGAATAATTCTCGCTTTCCTCCGACGAAACTACACAATATCCAAAAAATCACTGAAAATTAAAGAAAAATGAATTAAAAAAAAAGGAACGCACAGGAAGAAATGGAAGGAGCCCCTCACTCTCGCGTCTCTACCATCAGGACAGAATCCACGAGAGCAGCTCTCGCGCTGAGAATAAACCGGACGAGCGCGGAGCGCACAGCCTTGTTCTCTCCGTACTCGTGTCTCTCTCTCTCCCCCCCCCTCCCCCTCTTTCTTCCTCCTCGATATCGCCGGCTCTATCTCGGCGTAGCCGCGAGGCACTGCAGGCAGATGCCGAGGTGGAGCCGTTTCGGCGGCCCCCAGGCTACGTGTGCGCGCACTATATACAGCGCGAAATCATGCAACGAAGGAGAGAGAGAGAGAGAGACAGATATATAGAAAAGGCCGTGACGCAGCAAGGTGGACGAGAGGGGCGGAATCGCCCGGGGATATTCTGCGCGCAGAGCAAGCGAGAGAGAGAGAGAGAGAGAGATGGAGAAGCTTCCCGCTGATTTAGCCGGGGGCCAAAAAACGCGACGGAGATGATTTTTTGGAATTCTAATTTCGCGTGTATATACTATATATTATTACGCGTGATATTCGATTGCAAAAGAAAAAAAACATTTTTTTTTCTTTGCTTAACTATAAAAATATTGCACAGTGTACACGCGCGCGTGTATGTGTATAATACCCGAAGAAACAGGACGAAAGGATGGAAAATTATACGAAGCGAGCGAACGCGCGCAGACGGGCGAATAATGCAGTTTTCGAGTGCGCAGGGACATAAGGAGGAGAAAGAGAGAGATATGGAGCGCCAGAGATTCGAAGGAGAAATGCAAAGGGGGAAGAAGAAGCTCGCCCGCTCGCCGGGGGGCGAGCGCACGAGACAATGCGCATATATAGCCCGGCTCGGGGCGCCTCCGGCCAATTGGAGGCGAACCAAGGTCTCTCTCTCTCTCCTTTTTTCAGCTTTTTATTCGCCTCTTCTCTCTCTCTCTCTCTCTCTTCTCGTTTTTCCTCTTCTCTTTAGCATACGCGCGCAGCTTTGTTCGATCATTCGCCGCGCGCATCGACTAATTTCACCGCATTGTCCGCCGGGAACAATAGTTTTGGAAAAAGGATTCATATCGCGCGAAAGGGTTGTACATTGTGTGCACAAGCACTTACATCACGCGCACCCGGAACGCATTGTGTATATACACACACGATAACCCGTAAGCTTATCGTCGAAAGCTCCGACGTGTGCTGTTCAACGCGAAATAGAAACAAAAATTTTTCAGGCGCACACGTATATACTCGCTCTCGAAGCGCGCGTCTATATAACGATCGAGCTCGCTCTTTCTCTCGGCGGCGGGGAAGAACTCGAAAGAATGATAAATTGGCGCTCCTGCGCCCAGTGGCGCGTCTTGGAAAAATGAGCAAACTCCTGATAAGCGAAGGAAAATCCCGGGGTACACACAGTGTGTACACAGACGCACACGCGCAGAGAGAGAGAGAGAGAGAGAGAGAGAGAGAACGAGATAGATAGAGAGAGAGAGTTGCGAGAACCGAATATATAGCCGCGCGGTCCTATTTCCAGCGCTGCATTTATGCTCCGCAGGCCAAATTTTCGCTCAACCTCCGCATCTGCAGCGGCAGCGCAGCTCTCGCATTTCTCTCTTGTTTTTCTCTCTCTCTCTCTCTCTCTCTCTCTCTCTCTCTCTCTTTCTCTCTGTCTCTCTCACTAAGAGGCAGTAACGATGCCCGCGGGCAACGCGCCTCCGCAGCTTCGAGGTAACGATAAGCAACGAAATGAAATATTAATGAAGTGGGGTATACGCGAGTGAGTGAGCGAGCGCGCGCGCGCGCTACGCTGCGGGCACTCGGTTTTCAAACTGCCAGGCCGCCGCCGGCTGACTCGCTCTTATTTTTTTTTTTTTATTTTATTTCGTTCTCTCTCGCTCTCTCTGTCGGCGATGCAGCGCGACAGAGAGAGAGAGAGAGAGAGCTTTCTTTATGTGCGGATGCCGGGAGCACGTCATCGAATCATCGACGGGGGCTATAATCTGCCGCGGCGACGGCCAAAGGACCAACTTATGTATGTACGCGCACAGACCGGCGGACAGAACGGCCTGTCCTCCGGCGGATCGTCGACTTTTATTATTGGAAGCATCTCGTGTGTATATGTGTGCGCGTCTCGGGCCGATTTTCATCTTTCGTGTAACGATGTGCTTTTCCAGTTTTTTTTTTAATTTTTTTTTTATTTTAATTTTTTTAAATAAGCGCGCGCTTTAGCTTCGATGCACTGCATGGATGCTACGTACGCGCGTTTTAATTGCGCGGTGATTTTCGTTTGCGTAACGCGACTAGACAACCGTGTACTTTGTTGTTGCGTTATATTGTTAGTGAGTAATTTTTAAAGAAGAGAGAGATAGAGAGGAAAAGGATACGTTGAAGGTGAGGCTCGATTTTTCTATTTTTAAATTTTTGTACAGTATAGGTAGAAAATGCAGTTCTTATTCTGAAAATAAACAGAGCATAAACGAATAAATGCAGTGCTATCATTTTTAAATTCAATTCGCAAAAATAAAAGTTCAACCTTTTACAATGTGTGTACATAAAATTGGTAAACTTGCATCGCCTGTAGAAAATAACTTTACTCAATTACGTTAATTAAATAGCCTTCTTTAGTGTCTAAATCAATAACTCCATTTTTCAAATAACTGTTCAAGTAAATGAAATAACGTTTTTTTTTCGTTCACCAAAGCATTAAGCGTAACGTTATTCAATAACGTTGCTTTACTACGCTATTGAATAAAATTACTCCTCGCAATAAGCATCGCAATAAAAATCAATGGAAGCTCACCCCGCAACGATCGTATCGCTACACGCGAACCGCTTCGACAAACGATCCCGAACAATCGTCGGCCGCTTTCCCTCGGAAAACGCTCGCCGTCTGCGCGCATTTGCGATCGATTTGCGGCTCGAAAATCCTGACGCAAGGCACTTTCAAAATGCGACGCAGTACGTAGGCGCCTAAGAGGCGCACGAACGCCTGAGAGAGAGAGAAAGAGAAAATCCGTCACCTCGCGTTCCAAATCATCGAATAAGTAGTAGCAATCACGAGCAATAACAAGAGCCGAAGGAGAAAAGCCTGTCGGCGAAACGGAGAGAGAGAGAGAGTCGAGCGAAAACGCGCTCCCACGAGATCCTGTAAGCGCGCGCGTGCGAGGCCGCGGGACAATTTCCACGCAACACGCACGAATTTTATATTATGCGCACGAACAATCGCGGCCGAATGTCGGCGAGTCGGTTTTTTCGCGGACTTAAGGGCCGGCTATGAACTTTCCCCTCGAGTCCGTTGCGGCTGTTCGGATTTTGCGAATGACTCGTGACGGTGCGAGATGGCAGGTTTATTATGAAATTGATCGTAAATATAGCATTAAGGATATGAATTTTTTTAAACGTTAATTTAACGTAAGCATATTACTTGTATAGTTAGAATTGAAAGAATTTTATTGCGATACCTGGACAAATTACTCATCGGTATTAGAATTGTAACAAAATTTATTACGATTCTTGCAAAAGTTGCTCGGCATTCAAACCGTCAGTCGTTAAAATCACAGAAATTTTCACCCGCCCATTTTTCTCCGTGTTAAGCATCGAATCGTCGTTCCACCACTCGAATTCGACGTTTCGAAAATCGACGTTACAGCCGCGCCGTCGACGACAAAAAACAATCGGAGGCAGTCGCCAACAGTATAATTCCCTGCCCTCCGCGCGCCTTCGCTTCCTCTCCAATTACAAACACCGCAAGCCCCGCAAATACAGTGTATTACAAGAGTATTCGTTGTTATTTTTTTCTTCCTTTGCTTTTTCATTCTTGTTCTGGAAACTCGCGAGGAAGCGAGTTGATTCCGATAAAGGCGGGAAAACGAGATCAAAGCCGAGGCGGCCGATCGCAAAAACGCGCAAAATATGGCACCTCGCCCCGGACACACCTCCCGCGAGAAAGTGTATATATACGTATACAGCGAGAGCGCGGCGACAAAAAGAGAGAGAGAGAGAGATGGACTTTTGCTCGCGCGGCGTAAAGCGTCTAATTATATTGCCCGCAGAGTGAGAGTCGGGGATCGACAAAAAGCCGAAGGGAATCGAGAAGATCGAGGAGGATCGATAGATCGAGGAAGAGGGAGATCGATCGCTATGGATATATACAGGACGGATGGAGTTCGTTCGAGCCGAGCGAAGGAAACCCCCAGCGAGATGTTGAAAATTTGGAATATGGGAGGGTAATCGATTTTAATTTTGGTTCAGAGGGATGCGTATAATATACCCGGTAAAAGCTCCGTGAGCTGAAACGGAATCGGCCGTCAAGTGAATGGATACTAAAGCTCGGGATTTAGTTACCTCGCGTTGGACTGGTTCGTAAAGATGTACGACGAGTTCACGAGAAGTGTCGTGAAATATGGACTTCGTCGAGGTGTAAAGTGGCTGTTTAGTGGTGAAGAATTCCGACAACCGTATTCTAGAAGCGTATAATGGAAACTAGAAAAATAAGTTACTTTGAAAAAAAAAACTTAACAGAAACACCGCAAGCACATCCGCATCTCCCTCTCTCTCTCTCTCTCTCTCTCTCTCTCTGCACAAGCGTACAACGCGCCATACACACACGTTATTGATAATAGAAGGCGCGCGCAGGGGGTTGGCTCTCTCTCTCTCTCTCTCTCTCTCTCTCTCTCTCTCTCTCTCTCTCTCTCTGACTTTCGCGATTCTCTCACGACCTTTTCAATGCCAAGCGCCTTTAATGGGCCGTCTATAGAAAATAAGGAAAAGAGGCGAGCGCGAAGCCCGCACTATTACGAGATCAGGGCCTTTCTCTCCCTGTCTCGGCGCCCGGAGGGGGTGGCAGTGGGGTGGGAAGAGGGGGGGAGGGAGAGGGGCTCTTTCTGTTTCAGCCGAAGAAGTTGGAGCGTGCAGCAGCCTCCGGTGATTTTGATCGCGAAATCTTCCTCGTCTCTCTCTCTCTCTCTTTCTCTGCAGCCCGTACAGGCGCGAGAGAGGAGCGGATTCGCCCGGAGTGCGGCCGGTTACATATTACACGTATACGTGCATATGTACAGCGGAGGAGCCGCAGAGCGCATTGTTGAGCGACTGCTCGACTCTCGTGAGTATATGTGAGAATGAGAGGAGTATCGCCCACGAGTTCGAGGGCCACCAGCTCCAATTCCCTTATGGTGGATATATGTGTACACGTTGGTATATATGTATACCCGCGAGGACGTGCATTTATATTAGTTATTCCGGAGAGTCTTCGTTTTCAGAGGAGAATCGCACGCGAGAGAAATGACGGACTTCGCTCTCGGGCGGTGCGATACGCGGTGGATGAATAATTTATTGTAGATCGTTGTCTATTGTTGGGAGTGGATTTTTGCACTGTTTCGAGGGTCAGACTTTTTGGGGGGGGGGTGGAGGGGGGAGGAGGTGACTGTAAGTATGAAAGAATCGAATCCTCGTATATCGAGGTGGAAACTGATGATTTGAAAAGAAGAGATTTCTTCCTTTCGAAACTTTCAGAATAACAGCAAATTTTTGGCCTTGCGCAAACGAGCTTTCGAAGAGAAAAAATTTTGCCCGAAAATTCGAGAATCTTTCAACGTCGACTCGAAAGATCGAAAAATCGCAAAGAATTTTCAGTGACCTCGAACGAAAATACCCGCGAAGTTTCTACCTCGAGAAACTTCCCAAGCCTCCGATCGGCCCTCGCCACCTCGAAATCGGATGGAAACCAAAAAAATATTCCCCTTGTATATCCCTCTCTCCCAGATATATATATACCCTCCAATAAATTCCTACAATCTCTATTCATTAAAAAAAAGCGAAAGAAAAAAAAAATCGAAGCAAAGCATCAGAAAACACAGCGCATCGGGATTTCTCACCTCACCTCTCGCCTCGCGCGATAAGCTATCGGCTCACTCGCTCTCTCGCTCAGTCTCTCAACTGGCGTAGTGTCGGCAAAAAATCCCGGCCAAAGCCAAGCCCTTCGACCTGCTCTCTCCCTCTCTCTCCCTCTCTCTCTCTCTTTCTCACTCTCGCAACTCTTCAGCGGCGGGACGTCGGGTGTATATGGGTTTAACCTCGCGCGAACCGATCATCACCCACGCACATCGGCGAATGTAAATTACCCCGGGCAGTGAATCATTTTGAAGAGAGGTGGGAGGCGAGGAGGCGAGGGGGGAGAGGCAGAGCGAGAGAGAGAGACCAGACGGCTCCGGGGCATCCTTTCCCGTCCGTCTCCGCCGCGGCGCGCGCGCGCGTACGGCTTATCCTGCTGAGCTTGGCTCTCTCGTGAACGAACGTCCTTTGCACTGGGAAAAAGTAACGCAGACACATACACTCTGGCCTGCGGTATTGATTGAAGATGATGGAGAGGGTCGTTGCGGAGAGCAGCAGCTTTGCCTGCCTTGTGCGCGGCCGTAAGAGCGAGAGAGACGCCGGTTGTTTTGCCTTGCCGCGGTAGGTTTAGTCGAATTATACACGTAAACGCGGAATGTACGCCGATACTTACTCGGAGATTACCTGATTTATGTGTGAGTTTCGCACTCCCGATCGTTTTCCATCTGTACATCGTATCGTTTAACGTTACAGACAAGGATAACGGAGATTTTCGGACCGGTATAGCAAACGCAAAGTCCGTCTCGGGATGATAAAAACGTTGGGGGGCGAAACCAAGACGAGAAGACGAGCGAGATGAAACGCGATTCCGAAGAATAGCGCCGCACGCAAAAACAAAGCCCTCTCGGAATATAAAAGTTCACGTCAGTCACAGACGTCGTTCGCCGGGCATGAAAGCCGCGGGTATGGAATTTCGCGCAGCCGCCGCGGGAGAGAATCCTAGCGCTGCGCGGATCGGATCGTCAGACGATAACGAAACACGAGATACAGTCGCCTTTATATATACGCATATATATATCCGTAATAAACATTAGCGCAGAAAGCGTCGAGAGCCACAAGTGGTCTTATAATTAAGCATCGGAGCCTATAACGTAATTAGTAATGTACACCGGGCACTGGGGTATCCCGATAGCTTGTGCGGCTCTGGATTCGCAACAATAGAATCCAATTTCGCGGATAAGGGAGAAGGCTGCAATTTCTCCGCGGCTTTGTCGTGCGCTGCACTGGCAAGCGGCTGTTGTGATGCCGGGATTAATAAGGCAAGGGATTTTCGGCGAGGAGAGACTGGATAAAGAAAATTTTCTTCAAACGAATTTGAGCTGGGACTGAAAAAGTCGAATTACTTGCTCGACAGCGATATAGATCGATGTGTACAGTTATCTGAATGTAAATCGTCTGCAAAATTAAGTTCGAACTACGTTTTATTGGGTGTTTAACTTATTGACTCGGATTTACAGGAATTTCAATTCAAAATTCAAATTTCGCGCCGAAAAAGCGCAACTAACTTTTGCTCGCATATAACGAAATTTCACGAAAAACTAAAACACGATATTCCACTTCGTTTCACATAATTCCACCAGTTCACGATGCTCGAAGTCAACATTTAAATATATCTCCAAATTGGTCATTTGAACCACCCATCGTATCGACATAATATTCAAATGCCACTTATATGAGCTTCGAACTTCGCGAAATGGTAGATAATTGCCTACCGGAGGGCCGCTGTGTCTTCCCTCTTCAAAATTCCCTTTCGTCTCTTTCTCTCTCACTCCATTACTTACAAACAAATTTTGCCGCGAAATTCGAATCTTCGATCGACATCTCCTAATATACACGTATACTCCTATATACATAACTCCAAAACGCTTAACGGCACTTTCCAGCCTTCGCCCCGATCTTCCGCAAGGCGCAACGTACACGTATGCGCACAACACACATACTGCACATTCCCCGTGCACACAACTTCAGTAAATTAATATGCGGAGCGAGAGAGCGCGCGCGGGTGAATATGGAAACGGTTTGATTTACGGGTAATTCCGGTCGAGCGCGCTTGATTGACTTACCGGTTTATACGAGGCGTCGAAAGTGCGCTCGGACGTTTTTTTTTCGCGCTTTCCCTCCCCGCAGCGCAATCAAGGATACATATATATATATACGCACCTCCGTGTACACACGTACACGATATAATGCGTGTATCGCACGCAACTCCACTATCAACTATAATGTACACGTACTACGCGCACCCGCCTAATTAAATTATCGTCCGCCGAGCGTAGATCCACAGACGCGCGCGTAGGAGACTCGCGGCCGCGTTAATTCGCCGCACATCGCCGGCTCATTAATGCCCATCGGCTGGTGATTTAGCGCGCGGGAGACCGCGAGAGAGAAAGAGAGAGAGAGAGAGAGACCCGATAAATAACGCGGCTCGTCCGGCGTTCGAATTTACGAGCCCGAAAATAATTTATCTCGCCGGCTCGTCTCTCTTTCTCAGCTCTCGCGGGGAGAGGAATACAAGCGAGTCGCCGAATCGAAGTTTCTCTTTCGCGCATCGTCCCTCGACTGTATATAGTGTGTAAGCGAACGTATATAGGTATATACTTATGAGATAATTAATCGATTATTCCCACAATATTATCGCGAGGGGCTTACGGGGTCCCATTGTGGCGAACGAGGAGCCAAAGGCTAATAGGAGAAAGAGCCTCGCCTTCTACACGTATACGTACACGCTCGAGGAGAAAGAAAAAAAAATATCGGGCATTTGCATAAAGATCGAAGCGAAACCGATCGAGGCTCATCCTCAGCGTCAACTCATCTGCGCTCGTTAATTTTATCGTTTCGAACTTTACGACTCTTCCTTTCACCGTCTCTCTCTCTCTCTCTCTCTCTCTCTCTCTCTCTTCTCTCTGCTCTCCCGACGCCGACGACTCCTCTCTTCGTTATCCGCACTCCGGAGTCCGGTCTCTCTATTCCATTCTCTCTGTCTCTCTCCCGACGCGGCTTATGCCCCCCTACAATACACTCCCGACTTTACGTCATCTCGTTTTACAGTAAACCCCCTTTATACACACGCGTAACTGTTCTCTATTTCGTCCCGCGGAGGAGAGTTTCGAGAACTGCAGGCGCACGCTGCGGACTCCCGAATAAAAATTCCCGCGAAAAATATCGCGTGCAGCGCAGCCTGTAGAGATGACGATCCAAAAATTTCGAGGTACGTATATATTTACGCATCTGCGCGCACCTCTTCCGCAATCCAGAATCGGCCCGCAGCGCTGTCGGCGGCTCTCTCTCTCTCTTTCTCTCGAATGATCGACGGACCATTCGTAAAAAAGGCCGCTTAAGCGTATTCGCGGGCGCAGCTCTCGTCGGCGGCGGCGGCGGCGGCGGCGGTGCGCAAAAACGAAGAGAGGCACACTGCCCGCTCTGCTGCGGCGGAGCGGCAGAAAAAAGAAGAGCGAGGCGTCTCCGAGAGAAGAGAGAGAGAGAAATGAAAATAAAAGGAGAGGATCTCGCGCTCGGGGCACGGCACGATCCGTTTCAAAGACACGCTGATGTGCGGCGAGGTAGGGGGGGGGGGCGAGAGAGAGGCGCTCATTCGCGCGGCGCAATATCGCGAATCGTGGATGGCGCGTATGTACGTATGTACATACACGTTTTTTCGACGTAAATCACGATCGTTACGAGGTAGCGGGTAATCCGTAATTATTTCCAGAGAGAAAGAGAGAGGGAGAGAGCCGTTGACGCGCGCACGATTCTTGCGCAATTTATAGCGCGTGACGAGCGCGCGCGCAAATTCAAATTCAAATTTCCCGCCGAGGAAGCTTACCTATAATATACACTTATGTGTATATGCATCAGCGAAAAATACAGAGATATCCCGGGAAAATTGAGGGGCGACGATCTCCGCAGCGCCGAAAAGCCCCAGCCGTATAAAAGTCCGAGTGCTGCAGCCGCAGCAGCAGCAGCAGCGAGACAAAGCGAAAGGGGCAAAGGGAAAGGTGCGCCCTAAAATATGTGAAGCCCTGCGGGCGCAGCTTCGCTCTCTTTCTCTCTCTTACTCGCTCTCTGGACGCTCCTCGTTACATCTCGCTATATGTACGACGTAAAGCGCCCGAGGCGAATCGGCCCGATGCTCGCTCTCTCTCTCTCTCTCTCTCTCTCTCTCTCTCTCTCTCTCTCTCTCTCTCTCTTGCTCTCTCTGTGTATATCGTATGATACAAAAACATCGCATTATATTCTCGCTCGTCCGCAGCCTTGTCCTCGAGCTCTCCGAGATGCAAGAGAGGTCCGTCTCTTTCTCTCTCTCTCTCTCTCTCGTTCTCTCTCTCTCCGCGGAAAAAGAGCCCGGGGGCCGTGTGACCGCCATTATGCTCCTCTCCGGCACACACACACCAGTGTGTGTGTGCGCGCCTTTTTCTTCTTTCTTTTTCCCTTGCTCCTCGCGTCCTCGTCTTTTTTTTTCAAATTACTCGAGCAATTTCGAGCCCACTGCGCGCTGCACGACACATTCTCACATTTTTTTTTCTCTTACTTATTTTTTTCGTCTTCCGCGACGTGCATCGACGCGGAAGGGCGATTTTTTTTTTTTTTTTTTTTAATTTTTTTTTCATTTTTTTTTCTTATTGCTTACGCGTGTACTTACGCCTCGGCAGAATAACGCTCTTTTCTCCTCGAAACATCGCGTTTTCGCTCATTATACACACACACACACACACACACACACGCGCGCGTAATCAAAGCGTAGTCCACGTGTATACACACGGACGCAGGATTTAAGGCGATTGATAGTCTTTCCCAGGCTCTTGCCGCTCACGACTCGTCTACGTATACACGTGCGCACCTCCCCCCCCCCCCCCCCCAAAGAGACGTGAGTCAGTCAGTCTCGGAGATCATTTCGGGCCGCGAGACTAGCGGTGAATGCGAGGCTCATGCTCGCTCTCGGCGTTCGGTATATAGCTTCTTTCGTTTAATGCGCTCTCGCGCGCGAGAGAGAGCGATTAGTAACGCGAATTACGGCGCGCTCTCCCTCTCTCTCTCGACTATCTCGCGTAATGCTCCGGATAAGTGCGCTTTACAGTTGAGACGAGGACGACGACGACGACGACTACGACGACTTTTGCGAGCTCGTATAACGTAAGTGGAAAATCTCTTTGCGTTTAGTGAGTATCGCCACGTGTGTGTGTGTGTGCGCGCGTGTGTGTGCGAGTCGTTGGAAAAGTTGAGGACTTGGTCTACTTGAAGCCTCGTTAAAATCTCGCGGCTGCGGTATGTGTGAAGTGTGTAGATACTTCGGCTGTAATAACGAGGCGCGCGCAATTGAAGCGCGAAAATCGACGTCGTAAAGTGAGAGAGAGAGAGAGAGAGAGAGAGAGAGAGGAAATCCGGCAAAAACTAGAGTGTGAAACCGTAAAGGGACAGAGAGAGAGAGAAGGAAAGAAAGAAAAAATCGTGCACAGGGTGTGTATGTATACATATATATATATTCATGCATGGGAGTAGAGCTAGTTATCTCCCGAAGAAAATAGTATTCGGTCGCGCTTACGGCATATCGACGCGGCTTCGTCGTAAAGCGACGTCCTCGGAGACTCTCTCTCTCTCTCCTCTGTCTCGCGGCGCACTTGACGCAAGTAAGCGCATCACGCAACCGCGCTATCGGCTACATCTCGCCCATCGCCGCGCGCTTTAATGGGCCGCAGTCGCGAAGACGCGCTCTCAGCCATTGCTCACAGATTATAGACGGAGATCTGGCTCTGGGGCTTGGGAGGGAGGCCCTCTGGCCTGCCTGCGTACGCGGAGGAATGACGGAGGACGGACGCGCGCGAGCGCGCGTGTCTCCGGCGCACTGGGGGATCGATCGCGATTTTGAAAATTTGAATTTTCGCGCCAAAACTCGAGGGGGATGCAGGAGAACGGAGGATTCGGCTGTCAATCGAATAGCTGTTTTTTGTGGATAATTGTTAAAGATTTCACGGAGTTTGAAGCTTGCAGGATGTAAGCGTCTCGGAGGAGGGGATTTTGGCGCGAGATTTGAATTTTTTATGGAGTTTATTGCTATTTTCGACTCTTTACTCTCGTACTGATGGGTCGGGGTTTAATCAGAACGAAATGGTAGCAAGGTCTTTTAAAATTGGAGCGAAAATCCAGTTTGGACGTAACGTTTGAAATTCCAAAGATAGCTACAAAAATGTTAAAACAGGTTTTATCCAGTTTTCACTCCTTTGAACCTTGAATCTCTGGAAATCGATATTATCATAAGTAACCTTCAGGGAAAACGTTTCTATTCCATCCTTTTTTTAAAGATCACATTGTATATTCTGTAATCTCCAGAATCATTTGCAAACTCTGCAAACAAAAAATTTTTGAGGAAGCAAAAAAATGTATCTTCCGAATTATCTACTAAATTGCCTCTCGCTCTTTCAAATCGTTATAGAAACTCAAGTCTCCGATCCAAAAAAAGAAAAATCCAAACAGAAAAATAATTACCGAAACGTCGAGATTTTTGAAAGGCAAACCACACATCGGCGCAGAGCAAAAACTATAGAAAAGAACAAAAAAGTCTAAAATCTGCAGGGAGAGAAAAGGACGAAAAGCGCGGAGCTCACGCATATATAGACAGCACTGCGGACGAGTTTGTCTGTCGTATATATATATAGAGATGTCCCGCGGGCGAATACGACCAACAACATCGCTCGCGCAGCCGCCCCGGGCGATTCTCTCTTTTCCGCTGTCGACGTCGTCGTCGCCGTCGTCGGCGACGCCGGACCGGCTGTGCGCATACCACATGGGGTGACGAGGACGTCGACGCGAAAAAGCTTTGTCTCTCTCGCAACTGCGTTTTGATGTATCTATATATAGTCAGAAGTATATGCGTTATCGAATTTTCATGAATTTTCGGGACGCTAATTTATCTCAAGTCTTTGGGACGGTGTTACATTGTTGTTATTCGTTCGTAACCGCGTGGAAAGTGGCGCCACGGAGAAGTTCCGAACTTCGGAGTTTGGCTTACCCTTCTGTACGTACAGATTGAGTACACGTTATTTATATTTGTTTTTGTTTTTTTTTTGTTTTTTTATTTTTTAATTATAATTTAATCTTCTTTTTCAGAGTTAACACTGATACGCCGAGTTATATAAACATTCTTAACTTTCTTCAATTAAAATGTAAATGGAAAATCTGTGCGAATGTACGATTAGTATGCAAATTCAGTTTGTATACGGCTCTGCAGATTTGCATAAATCTAGTCGATACGCACATCGTCGGTTCGTATGTATCTACTCTGTAGCATTAAAATTTATTGTACTTTGCTGCACAGATCGAAGCATCAACGTTTCAAACAGTTTCTTGCATTATCACCAATTGAAACTCGACGTGACTTAATCTTCCGCGTCTAACGTAGGATTCGTCATGCAAACATCGATGAATCACACGTGGACCTCCTCGTTCGTACATAGTCACGTCGAGTATTTGTATACGGGACGTCGTGTCGAAAAATCTTCCCTAAACTATTGCAGTAAATTAATTATGCGGTCTCTATGAAAACATTTCACATTTCAGAAAATAAATCCGATTGGGCATTTGAAAAATATTGGAAAAATCCAAAACTATAATTAAATTAAAATCTCAACGAATGGTATTAATTTAAAAATTTATTAGATATCGATACAACGTGTCTAACTTTTAATCCAATCCGCAAGCTCCGAAACCCCCCCCCCCCCCCGCCCCCAAAAAAAATGGTCCCCCTCGCGCACGTGGTCCACGTCCCATCCACTCGAAGCTTCCATACGCACTATACATACATACACACACCGCACCGTTTCGCCTCTGCATATCCGCGACTGGCGCTGCAGCTCGCGGCGCGCGCGACTTTTTCCCTTCGATTCAGCTCACTCGTGGGCCGGCGCTGCAGCTCACCGCGTCAGTTGTACTCGAGCCGCCGTTGAGCGCGCATCTCTCTCTCTCTCCCTTTCCGGCCACTATTGCAAGTCCATACACGAAACGCCGAGTGGTACACCAAGTGTTTACGCGTATACGCACTTGCATATATACTAGACGAGCCGTACGCTACACGTCCACCAAGACATATATATATATATATATATACGTACATATGTACGACCAGTGCATCGTCCACGTGTCGTCGGGGTAATCAGCGCGCGAGTAAATAACAGCCGAGTTTCTCCTGGGGGATGGCGCGACGTGCCCTGCAATAGAAGCTCGACTCTCTGCGCGGTCGCAGCTCGGTCCGCGGCAGAGCTTGCGCAGCTGCACCGGGAGCTTTAATCCGGAGAGCCGGGAGGAGTCGCCGGGAGGCTGGAGGCCTTCGTGAGGAAGGCTGCCGCGAGGAGAGCAGCCGAGTTCGGGAACCTGGAGCACCTGCGCTCAGCCGTCAACCTGGAGACCACGTGCCAGAAGCGGTGAGTATACATATATGTGTGTGTGTGTGTGTGGTGTGTATGCGTACACCGTTGAGGCGAATAGAGTATATGCGAGAGAGACGTTATATGTAGGGGTCGGATGTACGTATAGGCGAGGGGTCCGACGAGGCCGTAAACGCGCCTGTTTGCGAATCGTCTCATTGCGGTAATTAACGTATACGACGATGTCGCTTGATGCAACGATGACGGGAGTTTTTAGTTGAGATTCGTGACATTCGGTCAAAGCTGTAAATTAAATTTCTTGAATTCTTAGAGGATACTTGCGCGTTTGAGGAAATTATCGAGGAATCTAATGGCACGTTGGGTGTAGACGATTTCAAATTTACATTTTACGCGTCTGCTAATCGAACTGTCGAAAGACTTGCAAAACTCTCTCTTTCTCTCTCGTCGGCGTGTAAATTATTATCAAAAATTACAAATCGTATAATTAATTACTATAAAGTGTGTTCACGACAATTCCCTCGAAAAAGTGTTATTTCCTTATCCTCGTTGATTACGGTCCGCAAGTTTGCGGACATCGATCAACAGAAAATTTAGTAAACCTCCGTAATCACATATTTTACGTTCGTCCTCAAAAAAGAATAAAAAAAAAACACACAATCCCTCCCACCCCAACTGTCTCCAATTTAACCATACGCACACTGCACAAGTCTTCGCAATCAGTAACTCCTCGCACACACACACACCTCTAAATGCAGCCACCTCACACGCGAAAGTACAGTTACATCCCGCTCTATACAGACGCACGCGCGCATCTCGGTAGCCGAACGAGCGAGCGAGAGAGAGGTGGCAATCGAGGGGGAAGGGGGGGGGGCAGTAAGAGGGGGTAATTCAAAAAGGAGCGCAGGCGCCGTTGATCGACGATGATCGCGCAATTACGCCGCGGCTAAATGAAGACGCGTGCCGCCGCCGCCGACGCCGAGACGATATAATAAATCCGTCACTAACGAAGTGGAGGGACATAATGCGCGCGGGTAATTAAGCGAGCCCGTATCGTAAATAATCCCATCGCGGTAGCGCGGAGAGGCGGCTCTCCTCGCCGCGGCGATATTGTTGCGGGCTTTATACGCGCGTACGACGAAGTCGACGCGTAAAGACCGTTAGATATTGCACTGGGAGTGAGTCTACAGCTCTGTTTAGTGGAGATTTCGTTGAAGCGAGAGAGAGAGAGAGAGAGAGAGATAGAGAAGCCGAGTTAATATCGCGTATATACGAACACTCGTAAAGCGATGTATTGAATGGGAGGCGCGCCGTAAACAAGCCGGGCTATAACGCCGTAAATCGGCCGATTTTTCCGCGGGAGGGAGAGGGGGGAATTAACGACTCAATTAAACGACTAATGAAAAGCATGTAGATTCCCATCGCCGCGCGGCGCTTCGCGTCTGGACGTGAATTTCGTTTGCGGTGCTAATTGGAATCGTTATGTATAGATTATTTCTCGGGAGAAAGAGTGACTTTTGAATTTTCGCGCCATTCGCGTCCGGTGTAACCGATTTTTTTTCTGTTTTTTTTTTTAACCGCAGGAGAAATCGAGTGTTTATACACGCGTACGATACACGGGAAATTAAATTGGAGTCTAATGGAAAACCGAGGATGTAAATAAGTATGTATAAAGCGGCCGGGAAGACAGCGGATTCATCTGTGCGCAGCCCGATGTGGGTTAGTATAAGTAAGGTAATTCGTTATGTGCGCGTATAACGTGGACGCCAGACAGGAGAGCGATTAGATTTGTTTTGACCGCATGTGGCGTACGGTTTCTCGCGGAGGAATTCATTAATTACGTTATTACACCGGATACTTTATTCGGAACGGAAATATTTTGCGTCCTTTTTTTATTTTTTCTTTTTTCTTTTTTTGCTCTTACTTAGATCCTGTATTATAGACGGCGTTGGCCTAGACGCAGAGAAAGAGCAGCTTGGAGGTGAAAATAAATAAATAATTTTTCATGGAACGGCAATATTTATTACTAGGATTTCGACGTCAAGATTTTAAGTTGAAAATTTGGAAATTTAGTTTTAAAAAGAACTGAGACTTTTCGTAAAAATATAATAGTTTAAAAATAATTCTTCGATCGCGTAAACTTTCCATAATTATCGATTAAAAAATTTTCATTAACGTTTTTTTTTCCCCTCATTTTATTAGATAAAAAAGTTTTCAGTCATCCAATATGAAAAACGTTTTGAAAATTTTTTAAAAGGCGGGGCTCATCAACCCTTGTTTGACTCGCGTCAATCGCATCATGAAAGCTCTTCTATCTCAAGCACACCCACTTCAACAAAAACTGCGTCAACTATATACTATTTCATCGCAATCACAGTCCTCCAGCGCGTCAAAAACGCGTCTCTCGGCCCCAAAAAAATCTAGCGTATAAACGCAAATATTCCTCCTGATTACCAAGCAACGTCAAAAAACTAAAAAAAATTTTGTCGGAGAACAACAAAGAAAATTCTCTCTCTCTCTCTCTCTCTCTCTCTCTCTCTCTCTCTCGCCTCTGCTATCAAGCAAGAAAACGATCGAGCTCGAAGCCACAGTCGAGAGAGCCACACACACACACACACATATCTCGAAAACTTCCATCGCAACCTGCACTCCGCGCACAAACGTGTGCGCTACTCGCGCGCACACACACACACACACCCAGAGAGTGAAAACGACAAGGGGCTAGAGCCCGGAGCGTTGCGCACACCGACATCTCTCTCTCTCTCTCTCTCTCTCTCTCTCTCTCTCTCTCTCTCTCTCTCTCTCTCTCTCTATCTCTCTTTCTCTACTCGGCTGGGCGGAGGGAAATACAGCACGAAAGGCCGGAGGGCCATCCTGGCCCGCGGGAGCAGCTCTGCGGCAGTGAGTCGTCGAGCCCAGGCTGCAGTTCTCTCTCTCCTCTCTCTCTCTCTCTCTCTCTCTCTGCGCCGTAATTAGAACCGAGCGCCTGAGGCTACGGAACCGCGCAGCCGCCACCGTTGCCGCCGCTACTCCCTCGGGCTGACGAGTCTCTTGCTCGCGGACCGAAATTATTTATGAAGAGCAGAGAGAGAGAGAGAGAGAGGGCGAAATTCGCCCGCAAATATTTCATTTCCGCGTTGGGAAGAGAAAGAGTATGGCGATTTTTTTTCCTCCCCTTTTTTTCGGGTGGTTTCGTCGAGGAAGGGAGGGAGTGCGGGGAGGGAGGGGGTTAAGTTGTATAACGGGAGAGCGAAACTGGGGCAGCCCTCGGAAAGTACTTTTTCCGCTGTTTACGCGCACTTTTCAATGGGAATGCATGCGCCTATAGTGTGGGAGGTATCGATATACATAGAGTCACTCGAAATTCAGACCGTCCCGCACATCCCGCCCCCCCCCCCCCCCACATCGCGAAGATCGAGTCGGAATACTCCCGATGATGCCGCCTGTAATCCGCTCCGGCAGCTTTGCAGCAGCCCAACGAAAATCAAACACGCTCGGCACAAAAGGGGGTTGAGGGGGGGGGGGACATTCTGTTGTGTGTCCCTCGTGTTCGCAGCACAGCAGCCTGTTGATATCGAGGCTGCGGCAACACACCGGAGTCGCGCTCGGTCGGAGAGTTTCCATCTAGTCTGCGTATCTATATAGCTGATGTACATGTATATATATACATGTAGCTCCCGACACCCAGTGCGGTATACATATATACGTGTATAGAATAGGATATACGGGCTTGGCTTGTGCGCCACGCGAGTCTCTCCAGGTGAGCGGAGGGGCCAAATGGAGCAAGACATGCATTGGCGCGTGTCCGAGTACCGGAGTATCTATAATACGTATTATATGTATATATATATGTGTGTGTGTGTGTATGTAATGCTTGTGCCAAGCGCCTCTTTCGCAATTCGAGTATAACGAGCGGCTTCCTTCTTTTTTTTCTCATTTCGATGCCCTACAACTCCGCCTCCATAAAAAAAATTGAATGTTCGGTATTATATGCACATGTATACAGAACGAGATATTCGGCGAGGGACACGCGCGCATTTTGACAGAAGGCGGTTCAAATCTCGTCCGCGGGGGTGTAATTTGAATTTCCTGGAAACTGGACTCCCGCGACGACGAGGATCAGCTATCTGTACTTTCCTGCATTAATTTTCCGGATAAAATAACACGTCACTCGGCGGTGCAGACGTATACTTTTATACAACGCTGTGTACATATATACACGCAATTTCAATCTATGCGTATCGAGTAAATTGTTATTCGCAATATTTGCACTGTGCAAGAGGCTCGACGCGACGTTACGCGCAGTGGCGTAATGCGATTTTTTACGTAAGCGAAAAATACCTTTGCGAGATATCAGCTCTCGATCTCCACGAGGCGTTTCTTCCACTATCGCGTAACTATATATATACACAGATTCGATATTACAACGTTATATGAACGTTGCGGGGTCCGCTGCGCAGCGCACATTGCGGTTCATTAAAAGTATCGCTCATCGGCGCGAGTATATTATTGCAGTGTATATATATCAGGCCCCGGGAGCACTTAATAACAGATCGCGAAAATTGAAAGTGCGCGCAATTGACGTGCAATTTGTGGGGGGACATACGGGCGTCCCGGAAACGTCGCCGTTAAAACGTACGTAAATGCGCACACGTAATTGTCTGACTAAACAGGGGGGAAAAAATTGCAAGACTCGCTCTCTCTCTCTCTCTCTCTCTCTCTCTCTCTCTCTCTCCGAACAATTAAAGACGAATTGGATGACATTCGATGTATACATATATACAGCGTGGACTCGCAGGCACGTCGCTCAGGAGTCAACGTTATATATACACAGTGCACAGTGTCAACGTTGCCGACCTACCGCGTGTATATAGATGTATACGTAGCGACAACTGACTGGGGCTGCTATATTGCGATGGAGAATACACGTGTGTTTAGACCGAGCAAATAGTGCAATACGAAAGCCAGTTGGCGCTTATGTGCGGCGCACTTGCGCGAGTTTCGGGCTCAAATTAATTCGATGTAAGAATTTCGCGTTTCCGACACGAGGGAATAATTAAGTGCGCGCGATGAAAGTTGCGATAAGTAATCTAATGCATTGCACTATACACCATTATCATTACTGCAAATACGCAGACGAATTCCGCGTAAAACTAATTTGTAAAATTCAATTATAATTACTCATTTTACTCGCGCGCATCGATTACCGCAGGTTTTCCGCAATAAAGCAAAAAGCGCATATAGTCAAGCGCTCGTTGACTCGTGCAACGAACTGCACCGTGCAGTATATACATTATATATACGTGTAACCACGTGAAGTATGTACAGGCGCAGTTGTGGCGCAGTCGTTGAAAGATGCCGCGCCCAGGGCGCGCTATATATACATATACGCGTACTATCTATATACCTAATACTCTCTCGGGAATCGACTATATACGCGAGGCAATCGCGATTCGCGCACAGTGGTGCGCTCTGCGCGGCATCAGCCGACGGCTGGGAAATCCGCGCGACGATTTCCAGACCGCGAGCCACTCCGGACGATTAGCGATTTTTCGGCCCCCTTTTACCAGCGAGTTTCACCGTTACACGCTCCCCCCCCCCCTCCCCCCGCTCGGGGCCAGAAATGCGTGCAGTCGTATTGTGCGTGCACACCTATACGTACATACATGCATTATACATACACGTGTATACGTATATGTGTACATACATATCTATATACATATAAAAGAGCGGGTTGTTCTTTAATCTTTTTTTCTTCGCCGCCACTCTCATTGCCCGGTGCGCCGCGCGCGTACGTAGCTTTTCATTCGTCGCGCGCGTGCGCGCAGTACACCTGTTATTTCGCGGCTATTCGCGCGCGCGCGGCTCTTTTCTCTTTTGCCCGCGCCCACGGAATTCGCGCAGCTCCTTTTGTCGGGAGAGCCTGGCATACTTTTGCCACACCGCGCTTACACACACATATATATATATAGGCTCTCGAGTAAGACAATTTTTTGTTTTCGAATTTTTTTTTCGCCCCGCCAGCCATCGGTCCTGCGCAGATATATAGCCGCGTCGACTCCTGTGTGTCTTTGTTTTTTAGCGGGGAGAAAAGTCGGGCTCTGCTTTTGTAGTGTAGCTTGACCGATTTCCTCGGCGCGCGCAATAGCCGAGAGACACGGTCGAGGGGAAAATTCGAACGACAAGTCGTACAGTCACGACGGTACACGAATATTGGGGGGAGGGGGGAAGGGAGGTTTGCGCGTATGCAAAGTGGTCGTTGCGTTTACGTGTATGTGCATGCGAATTTGACGCATAAATAATAAAAGGCTTTGAAATTTCGCGCGGCGCGCTGAGATACGGATCGGATAATGGACTATTTAATCGAAGCGAAAGCTTACGTAAGCGGTACGCGCGCCGCCGCGCGATTGGGTAAGAAAGCGCAGGAAAATGATTTATGACTCAATTACCTGGCGTTCGACTATATTCTATCGCTTTGTTACTTCCTACATGTATATACTGTGTATATATCCAGCTGTACGTGCATGTATACGTGTATAGGCTATAAGCGGCTTTTTCTCCTCTTGTGTGAGTGTATGCATATACGTATATACATATACCTATCGTTACGTACTTTATAAGCAAACTCTGAATTCCTCAGTGCCTCTCGATTATTTATCTCGAGATTTTTCTTTCGTTTAGAGTTTAATCATCGACTACTGTACATGTATTGACAATGTGCCCTACATGCGTAAGAATATAATAATAAATTAACGTAGACTTCGCATCGTAATTATAAATTATCAACGAGACCGATATTCCAGTTAACCGGTGCGTATACTCTTAACGTAAAAAAAAATAGGGAAAAAAAGCAAAGTAGGCACTTCGTGAGAAAATCCAGCGATCCGTGCATACAACAGAACAAACTACCGCCATGGGAATCGGAGATCAAGGTATACACAACACCCACACCCGCTATTCCACACAATAAAACGTCTATACGTACACTTTTCCACAAAGCGAAAGTCCACCTCTTTCCACCGGATTCTCCCTCGTCGTCCCCCAAAAAAAAGTATCCTACAACTCCAGCTCCTGAACTCTTCCTCCTATACCGAACTTTCGCCACAGTAAACCGGTACCCCCCCCCCCCCTCCAGTCATACGCGCACAAGTACACACGTCAAAAAAAAAGAAAGCGCCGCTCGCGCTCGTGACAAAGTACATAAAGCTCGTGCGCGCAAAAGCCGAGAAAAAAAGCGTAAATCATCTCGCAGAAGCAGAGAGCGGATCGAGAGAGAGAGAGAGAGAGAGAGAGAGAAGAGGGAGTTTCACGGCCTCGTTTTCTCGCGGCGGCTGCGGCGGCGGCTGCGGCCTCCGGAGGACGCGCGCAGCGGTGGCGCTTTAATAGCCGGCGATTTCGCGCGTCGCTGCTCCCCTCGGGACACTCGCTGCACTGCCTGTATATACATATATATATATAGGAATATTGATGCGCGGTTCGAGAGCTTTCTCGAATGATTGCTCATTTCGCAAATTATACTCGGCGACGACTGAGCGAGAGAGAGAAACGCGATTTATATATATAAAGAGACGAGTCTCTCTCTCTCTCTCTCGAGGGGTTTTGTGCTTCTCTCTGCGACAGCTCGTAGTCGATAAATACACGAGAGTTAGAGAGATATATCGATCGATTGCCATGGGATTGATTTTGTACGTATGCGGACTCGGACTTCCTTATACGGAGGAAGGGTATGTATTTTTCGCCGCGATTTTCCTAAAGCGACGTGTGCGCGCGCGCGAGTCGAAAGGGAAACTCTTCACGCGGAGAGAAACACCGCAGGCGCACGCATATGTCGAATTTCAATGAAAAAACGCACTTTTCTTTGGTCTAGAAATCGAAAAAAATTTTTTAAAGCTAGTGCTTTTTTAAGGCTGTGAGCCGAAAGATAGTCAAAAGTGCAGAGGAACATGGGAAAAATTACTGGTAACCATATTTCTGAGCTATTTTACGCTTTTTTTACAGGAAATTAATGCGTCAAAACACTGGAATAATAACAACTACGAATGTTCTCGAGGCAACAGTAAAATTTCGAATAACACTATAATAAAGTATTACAAAAGAGCTTTAATTTAAAAAAGAAATTACCAAATTTCGATGCTCTGATCAAAAGTTATGCCTATTTAAAAAAAAAATAATAAAAATCCGAATAGCCAATTTTTTCTTTTTTCTCCATACACCTCCCCATGTTAAATTTTCATATTCTATATTTCGCACGTTTCGCGGCATTTTTCATAATCTTTTGGCTTACAAAAGAAAATCCCATTGGTCCGAAAGCTCTAGCTTAAACATTTTTTTTGCGAATTCCAGATCAAAGAAAAGTGCATTTGTTGATTGAAATTCGGCATATAACTATACACACGGCTCGAACGAGTTAATATCGCGAGATGACGAGGGGACATACGGGAGCTCTCTGCTCTCGTGCCGCCGATAAATTTCCGACGTGCGCGGGGGAAAGGGAGGGGGGGGGGGACTAACGTGTCGCGAGACGAGAGAACCGGTCGTTCGACCCTATACTCTCTCGCCTCGTGTGTTCCGCTGCGCAAACACGCCCGGACACGTGATCGCGTGTATATATGTATATACGTGTACGTGAGGATTGATGCGGGTATACGTAATACAGGTACAATTAGTCGGGCACGACTTTGAGCTCGTAGATTTTCCTCGGACGCCGCGGTGTCATCGGCGGCTCGTTTCTCCTATATATATAATATACAACGTTGGGAGAGGGAAGGAATGGGGGGGGGGGCAGGATGGCTGGAGCGATTAATATAACGAACTGCGCTTAATCGAGTTATTAGATATTCTATATGCATCGATTAAATGCTCGATATTAGAGCAGTTTTTGAGAGCCCAAAATTTAGAAATAAAAACAATTTTTTAATCTTTTTTTTTTAATTTCTAAACTAGATAAACTGAATTAATTTTATCATTGCATTTTTTTCAAACAAGTTTAGAAAATCACAATATTTTTGTAGAATATAGCCAGAAAATTGCACACCGCGACCGCCAAATCCGACTGTCCCCGTCTATTTCTTGCAAACACTCCATATTCGAAATGTAATATTCTCAATTCTACGAACCTACGCACCACCTGCTTGATCGCACTTTTCTCTAGCTCTCCGCAAATATATACAAACGAGAATCTTCAATTTCCGCTCGCCCCATAACTTTACCAGCCCTCGAGCATCGCTCGGGCGAGTAGCTGTCTGATTTTTAATTAAAAAAGTGTCTGTTTGCATTTTCTTATAGTCTACGTACGTTTTCGAAATCCGAGTTATTCTCGTATTTATCTTCACGATACTATAAACACTTATACAGTACGCGCGAGAAAATTCAAAAACTTGTGTGCACAGAGCGCAATAAAAATTAAAGAGAAATATGCCGAGAGAAGAAAAAGTAACATAACTTTTTTCATCGATGAAGAATCGCAAGGAACTGTGCGATAAAATACGAAAAAATATTTTACTGTTTGCTATGCGCTTATTTCCGCCGCCTTATCAGCAATTAGCTCCCTGCAAATTGGCGCCCCCTCAATTTGAGAATTATCTCTCTTTTTACTAATTTTTATACGTAATTTTAACCTAAAAGAGAGACAATTATCCTATATTGAGGGGGCGCCATTAAGGGGACGTCATTCTAATCTCTAATCTAAATCTAATCTTTAATCAATATACTCTATTATTTCCACACCACCATTGAGGTAAATAGAAGAGGCGCGTTTTTTTTATAGTGGTTTCCCCTGTAGGCCTAATCCACTTAGGTACGTATAAGTGTTTATTTTGAAAAGAAATTAATTTTTTTTTCTTTAACTGTCTTATACATATTTAGATAAGCTTGAATGTATTTTATTTATTATCCCTACATACTGCAGAATACTTCAGCTATAACGAATTTCGGACACGAAAAAAAATTGGGGGGTTAGCGAGAAAAGCGAGCAGGAGGGTAAATTCCTTAGTTGCTTATTAAAAAGTTTCAAATAACCTTTTCTCACCATCCCTTGTTTCGACAGGGCTACATCGCAGTCTGAAAAGCAGTCGTACCGCGATGAGTAAAGGTTATACGCTTCTCCGATCGTATATCCTCAAACGAAACGGCACTTTTTTCAATCCCGTCCGCTCGACCGCGCATACCTTCACCAAATCCAGACTGTCAATAAAAGCCCATAATTAACGAGCTACACGATAGTCCCAGAATGAGATCGAAATAAAAGAAAAACAAGAACGCAAAGGCTCTCTAAACTTCGTTCCACCAATTTTCCCACATTTCTCATCTCGTCCGCTCGTCTCGAGTCTCTATGTATCTCGCGGCTATATCGAAGCTGCATCGCAATAAAGTCCGGCCTCTCCTAACTATACATATATATATAACGAAGTCGCTCGCAATAAGGCTCGCTCCAAGCGGCCACATTGTGCGCATCGAGAGAAACCCGGCGTTGGAAGCTCGAGGGGGCAAACCGCACCGCGACGGCGAGAAAGCCGTATAACGAGGTGCCAGTAAGGAGAAGCGCGAATATTTTGCCGCGGACGCGGATTTTTTCCAGGTAATTTAGAAAGCCGCGCGTCAAGAGAGAGAGCTTGATTATTTTTTGATTTTATAGTGTCGACATGCGGTGCACTAGTCGTAAAAATAATTACGCGTATGTTCATAACGTATCAGTACTTAATGCAGCGATATAGGATTTCTAGCGCCGACGGGGTGTGAAATCCACGTCGTAATTATCCTCGTCTATTATAGATACATGTATATATATAATGTGTATATAAGTATAGCCCATCAGTGTGCGGAATCGTGGGTAACGGGTTCGAGTGACTTTTATCATCCCATTTATACCACCGGCGACAATAATGCGCTTCGATGTATAGTACGCGTTATACGCAAGTGTACAAAAAAAAAACAAAAAATCATCCGACCTAACCGTGTATATATACCAACCGTATGGTACACGCGTATCGGATACGCATCAGCCATTACGTACAGGCATTGGCATTAGCGCGACACGTTATATCTAATTTAGCTCTTCTGTAATCTACTGCGGCAATGGACGATGAATCGGCGACGATAATACACGAGGAAGCTGTAGAGGCGCATTCCGCGTAATGGTCCAAAGGGGGGGGGGGAAGAGTCGTGAAAGCGGGAAGTGGGTGCACACGGTAGTGGAAGCCGTATATATAACTGGACTTTATCGATTAGATATCGCTGCCGATAAGCGACTCGTCGTCGGCGAGATTTTAATGAGCCTCGCGGCGCGAGAGCCTCTCCGCAGCCAGCCTCTCTATATATCTCTGCGTATATCTATATGTATACGTATACACGTGTACGTGTGTGTATGTGCGGGTCTATCGCGGAACGGATGATTGAGTGGACTTTGAATTTATGTAACGCAAGAATGAGCTTCCGGTGGCATTTCTTGCGGCCGACGTCTATTAGAGGCTTGTGTGTATGTGTGTGTGTAGAGGCCGATGAAAAAACGATTAGCGCGCTTACTTATGCAAAGTCTGTTTATTATGCCGGGCCTGATTGCAAATTGCTTTTTCCGGAGCTTTCCTGCGCGAGAGGAGTGGCTTTTGCGTTGTAGGTCTCTTGTAGTGGATCGTGGATACACGGGACATTTTTTTTTCTTTTATTTTTAAAGAAGCTTCTCGGGGTTCGATGGAATCGGAAGACAATTTAATCTGAGCTTTTCGGAGCTTTTTGTATGCGTTTAATAAAATAGATAGAAATGTTGCGTATTCATGTGTTTGCTTGTCAAACGATTATTTAGAGATTCAATTGTTTAATTTTTCAGAACAATTGTACAGTAATATTCAATTTCGATCTCTTCACTGCATTCGATTTAAAATTCATGTCCCTTTCAATGCTCCCCTCCACCGTATAAAGTCAGCTTCCTCGCGGATGCGAAAAAAAGAATCGAGCGACCATATACCCAAACATTTCGAACGTTAATCAATACGCTATCACGTCGCAATTTGCCCCCGAGTGGGTCCGCGTACAATAAACTCGCATAAATCAAAAGGCAACGCGCGTTGACACACTTCGCGCAACGCGCGCGGTATATACGTATATACACGAATCCCAATATTGGCAGTGCTCGAGCAATTTGTATACACGAGGATAGAGGAAGAAAAAAAATTTTTTGCTCTACTATATACGCGAAAGTAATGAAAATGCCTTCTCGCGCGCATGTCGCAATGAAATCTCCGCCAAAGTCGAGCGAAATCCCCTCGCGCGCAGCGCAAACCAAACTCTCTTTCGCGCATATATACGCGTATATATGTATAAATATATATATAGATACACGCCGTCTCGAAAAAAAAATCAAAAGCTCGACTCTAGGTACACGTACACACGGGCAGCACACGCAGACACGTATATATATATGTATGCAGCGAGAGGAAAGCGGACACAAACGAGCGGCGTATCCATCTCTCTTCTCTCTCCCTCTGGAGAGAGAGAGAGAGAGAGAGAGACTCGACAGTCGACATCGAAGAAGGAAAGGCTGCACTCGCGGCCGGGCCTCCGGCCATGTATTTACAATCGGAGTATAGAGCATGCGTATACATATATATATATACGTAGAGGAGCGGAGAGTACATCGGACTGCCTCGCCCGTGGCTTATATACACCTTCTGGTAACGCGCGGGCATCGCAAAAATGTATCGATGGAAAACGAGCCACGAGTGGGCGGTGTGCGCCTACGCGAGACAGAGAGAGAGAGAGACCGCCTGCCTGTCTCTATACATAGCGTACATGCAGTATACGCGTGCATTTGCACGTTGCACACGTGAGAGGGAGAGATAGACGCGCTGTGGCTTTTATCGCCGGCGCTGCGTAGCTGCCCGAGTAGAGAGAGACGAGCGATGGCCGAGGGTTAAGCTTGTTGTTGTTGTTGTTGTTGTTGGGATTTTTTTGCTCGCGACAAAACTTGTTGGGTATATGTATACATAAATGGTATGATTTGTGGGCTCGCTTGCGATTCGCGTCGTGCTATTTTTGTTCTCCTAATATGGACCGTCAGAATTCCTGAGATTTATAACGTAGACCCGGGAGCTGTAAATTTAATTTTACTCGATCCGCGAGGATCGAATCGTGTAAAATGAGATTTTACAGCAGCGCACCCCGATTATAAGTATATAAATTATGCAGTAGGTAATCACTAAGCGGACGAATGAAGCATTAATTTTTACGCAATTCTCCGTTATGAAAATATGATATTGTTTATAACTAGTCCGCCAAATTCTGAATATTCGCAACTTCAAACAGTCGAACGAAAGTATATTTTTACAAAGCGCGCTTACGCTACTCGTAATTTTTCATTGAATATTCGGTAAAAGCGCAAAGCGCATAGAATCAATCGACTGTGCCAGCAAAGTCCTTTGAAGACTCTTTCCCCACATATACCCAACGATAACGAGGCGTACACGTATCGTTCGCGCGCGTGAATTCAAAAATTAATAAAGTTTTTTCGCTTCCGTTATACATACAAAGAAAATTCCTTTGTTCTCCCGCGCGTTGCCTCGCGCGCATTGATATTAGCCGCGCGCGAGAATCGTACTTAAAAATTTTTCGAAAAAATAAATATGAACAAAAAACCAAAGCAAACGGCGAAACTCGCCCGGACAAATGACGGAGTACGTTATAGCGCCGTATGGTTTTATACACGTGAATATAGAAAAATGCTCGCGCCCGAATGATAATTGATACCTACGCAGATAGATACAGGAGTATACGCAAAACACACTCGCTCCGTCGAGACTTTGCATTGCGACGTTTTTTTGACGATCGCGGATATGTGCGCGCGCGCGAAGAAAAGCGAAAGCGATTTATGAATACATGTATATACATGCTGTATTACATATACATACGTTGAAGTCGGTGCGAGACACGCTATACATTCCAGGGGAATTGGCGAGAGAGACACCGACTTTTAAGTGTACGTACTATCGCGTGTTTCAATGTAGACTATAGTATAGGCTTTTCGATAGCGCAATCCGAAGTTTGAACACGTGTGTACGAGCTTCCTCGCGATCACCAGCGAATAAATCCCTTGTTCATAAAGATGCATTAATCGTTCGTTTAAGCCGAATCACCTCTAGAAAAGTTTCCAATCCGACGCACTGCCGTACGTGTCCCTTCTAATCTCGACAGCGACTGCATTATCCAAATAAACAGTTATATACACATATCTATACGTGTGCATGAATACATGTACACGTATGTATTCAGAGAGTCCGGAGATTCGAGGCTCGCCGCAACCTTTGCACTCGTGAGCTCGGGCGCTGTGTCGGCCGCGGGGCCGCACCCATAAGCTCTCGCTCCGACCAATGTAAATTGTAAATTCGAGATAGCTCGTTTTCTTCGTACGGGCGGACCTTGCGAACGCCCGAGAAAAGAGAGGAAGAGAAGCCCCGAAGCTCCACTGCCGATTATCAAAGCGCGTGGGATCTGCGAAGCCTCGTATACATATGCGGCTCGGCAAAGGTCTGTCCGGCTTTTTTTCCCGTATACACAATTCAGCCTCTTTCTCTCCTTCTAGTTTCAATTTTCTCGCCACTCCGTCCACGTAACAGTCTGCGCACAACGATCGGACTCTCGGGAGAATGAATTTCCCTACGCGCATTTTCGTCACTGTTCCCTATATACGTTCGAATACTCGAAATACTCGCCGCGGCGAGTAGTAACAGACGGGTCTGGTCGGACGCGCTCGTTACGATACACGACGGCCTACAGCCACATCTACTGCGGCAGACTCGAACTCTACGCTGCGTACGTACGAGTCTCTCTCTCCCAGCTGCGTCTCTCAAAAGGAATTTATTATACACGAAAGCCAGAGGCTGAAGACCCGAGAGGAGCGCGGCCGAAGGCTCGATCGGCCGAGATCTATATGTATATAGTTAGCGGGGCAGCTTTGCCGTCAGCGATCGCCGCGGCGCGGCAACGACGGAAGTCGAAGCTACTACTGCCGCCAGAGGCCTTTAGGACATAAAAAAAAAAAAAAAAAAAAAAAAAACAGAGGAAAAGGTCCCTCGAAACGTCGGGTATACATAAGTACCGGCGGCTTTATCGCGCGGCGCAGTCTCCGCGTGCGCGCGCGCAGTTCTATACGCTCTGCAGCGCGCGTATATATGTTTATAGTGGTTTATCGGCGGCACCCGGCGCGCCTATAAATCTGAATATATATACTCCGAGTTCTGTACTCTATATATACACATATATATTTATATGTATGTATGTGTGTGTATAGATGTATATGTAAGCTCGCTAGTCGCTAGAGGAAAAGCGGACGCGTGCACCACAGAGAGAGAGAGAGCCTATCTCTGCGTGTCCATCGCGGCTGCCTCCGGCTGAGAGAGTATCTATATATATATGTGTGTGTGTGTATACGTATAGATATATATATACAGCGAGTGGCAGAGATTCGCAGCGCGTGCGCCCGGGGCAACGACTCGCGGCCGATCAGAAAGAGAGGCAGAGAGCAGAGATATTCACTATATGTATGTCTACCTTTATCGCCGAGGAGAATCATCGCCTCTACTTACTGCGAGAGAGAAAGACAGTGAGGGTGAAGAGGGAGGGGGGGGGGGGGGTAAGGACGTGGATCCGTAGCTCAAGAGACTCGATCTACTTCTTCTTGCTCATCTTACGTTAGGTGCGATTTTTTCGCCTCTGCCCGGACTAATGCTCGAGCTTTAACGCTAAGCGACACTAGACGCCGTGTATTTTTTGCAGTTTTCATATCTATATATATATAAATATATATATAGGTAGTGTGTACACGTTTGCCTGCGGGGGAAAGGTATATTTTTTTGGGTAATTTTTTTTCCACGGGATTGAAAACGATAAATCATTGTCCAAAATGTGTATCTCAATTTTTATGCGTCATCCACACTAACATATATACTCGATCAAATCACAAATGGCTAAATTTAAAAACAAAATTATATTCTTCACAACCACGACTCGAGTCTTATATTCCAATAACACACATCACTATATTCCCCGCCGAATTTTCGGCGCCAAACTCGCGTCCATAATCATCGTCTGCACAACCGCACTCCGTGTGAAATTTTCAATTACTTATATATATATGCATATACACCGCCGAGAGCGTCGAAAGCTCACCGCAATTTTCGACTCTTTGAAGCTCGCGCCCTTTTCACATTAACTCGCGATATCAAACGCGCTTTTAACATAAAGCGCGCACCATATGTACCTATACGTATTTAAAAAAAAAAAAAAAACTATTTGGGCGCGCAACAAAAAAGAAATAGTCACGACGAGCGTCGATTGCGTATAGTCGAGAGGGACGAGGGTTCGAGTGTATATAAAACTATACATGCGTGTATATAATATAATCGATATGTTATGTTATAATATATAATATATACAGAGAGCGACGCGCATGGGAGCGAGTGGCTCATTGTAAATTACGAGAGAGCAGCTGGATTATTAACATTGGCAAACATGAACTTTGATTGCAGGCGGAAATGTGAGGCCGACGGGAAGGACGCGAAAGCAGAGCTGACGGCGCAACGCAATATGTTCCCTAGCGCTCAAATTAAAATGAGGTAGGTGAAGCTCGCCGGCAAATGTTTGCCGGAGCCTCTCTCTCTCGCTCTCACCCTCTGATGTGTGTATGAAAATCAACCGCGCGATTCTCTCTCGATCGCTGGCGAGGAGAGGATGAGAGAGAGGCATTAACGTTTTATCGCCCGGTTTTCATCAAAGTCGTCGGTGGGATTCGGTTTTCTTTTTTTTTTTATTGTTGTTGCTATTTTTTAATAATTTTATAGCTGTTGTTCCCCATTAGTTTCTTTACAATCAGTGTGTGACTTATTGCTTCGTGCGCAGCTATATTTTGCGTTTATTAAACATAAATTTCACGGGTAAACGCTCTATCCAAAGGGAGAGTTTCACATTTTTTTTCTTAAATATTCTGTATCTCTAAGAATATTGACGATCGTGCGCTGGAAATTCCTAACTGGTCGAGTCAATAAATGCATTTACTTAATGCACTGAATCTTAAGTAATTGTGACAATTATATTATACTATTTTGAGGAAGACTATAAGTATCGTTTTAGTGTTGGATTTAACGGTTTCATATCCATGACATAATTGCTCATTATCAAGCCGTAGATTACTAAACAGAGATTATTTCTATGCACTACATATAGAAGAAAAGTAAAGCGACAGGATAACTAATTCTCGGCTAATGGTGAAAGTCTTTCCGTCAGATTGATGTCGCCAAGCAGCTCGCCGGCCACCTCGCCGACGATGTCGAACTCGTCATCGCCGACCCCACCGACAGCGGCCTCCTCGGCTTACAGCCAGAAGATGACCGGTATACCCTGCGTCGCCGCTGCCTCGAGGTACACCGCTCCCGTTCACATCGACGTCGGCGGCACTATCTACACATCGTCCCTCGAAACTCTCACCAAGTCAGTATCTGATTCTATATACATATCGAATATATAAAATACGAAATTTTTTTCGAACGTCATCGTTATCGCAGCATTCAATCTGTTCTAATTATATACAAAGACGCGCACGTGACTTTATATAGCGTCTATCTAATATTCGTTGGAAATTTCAATTCGATTAATACGTCTCTGTCCGCGTGTCGAGCGATAATTGGGTTATCGTATACAACAGCTGAATGTATACTATGCATCGAGTTTCATTATTGAAGCTTATAGCATAACTGACTAGCGCACGTATATCGCTGTATGCGATACGGCTGGAAAAATCCGCACCTTTTGCGCTAGATTCAAATTCAATTAAGCTATGTGGAGCAGCGCTTACTAATTAGACACGCGCCAGACTCCTATCCGTATATAATAGCATAGTTTACATTGTTTTCGTTCCTTTTTTTTCTAATTACGACAACGTCACGTACCGATCGCCGCGCCGCTCGCAGAATAGAAAGTACGGATTGTTGCTCGAGCCCATTTATTATCGATACGCGCGTCAGGATCGATTGTAAAAAGACACATACTCGCAGAAAAATTTAATTTTCAATTCTCGTAATGTCGTCGCATTTAAATGCTTGTGTATAGAGATTCGCTATTTCGATAGTCCATCAAACGGATTCCCCTCCCGCAAGTGTCTCGCGTCCGCTCTGTAGGCTCGAGCTTCACTTCCTCCCTCACTATTAATCGCAAGCTCTCCCCCTCCCCGACCCAAAGTCCAAGAAGAGCTTCGAGTCCCGATAATTTCGATTCTCCCGCCAAGGCCCCTCCTTTCCACGCAGATTACGGCCTCTCGCGGCTTTCCCAACGTCGTTATTTTCTTCCCTCCCCCTCCCCACCCCCCCTCCTCTTGCGTATCTAACTCAGGCTCGCGCAGAGCAGTATACACATACATACATACACAGCGCGGCGGCGAACCGCCGAGTGAAAAGTGTGCCGATCTAATTAATTAGATAAACGCTCGGAGCTACTGCAGCTCTCGAGAACAGCGCACTTTCGGCCGGCTTATATAAGTAAGTCGCGAGAGCTATCGAGGCGAGCGTCCTTGCGCGGCCTAGATAACGATCGAACGCGCCCCCCCCCCCCATCCCTCCTCTCCCTCTGGATATATAGGCTGGAGAGGTCTTATTATACCGCTATGCGCGCGTCGCGATCCGGCTACCGATCTCGGGTTTGGCGCGTTCCGATCGTTAAGGTTTTTCTATAGGATCTGTGTGCTTAAGCCGTGGATATATACCGTAATTACTTTTACTTTTTGGGTTCCTCGTTTTTCTTCTGTTTCGGCGCAGTGTAGTGTATATTGTACGCTATGAAAAATCGGCACAGGAATCGGTATATATCGAGGATTCGAGGGACTTCGATTTCGACAAAGCGACGAAATCGGTACGTACTGCTTCGTCGAATATTTTTAGTTTTTGCGATCGTTAGCGAACGACCGATCCGCACTCGGCATATACCGATCCCACCGATTTAAGCAATGGAATCGAAGGTTGGACGCTCTCGTTGCACAAGACGCGATTCGCGCGAGATACTCCGCGATTCCGATCCTACAGAAGTGTATATAGGCACGCGTGGTTTTACGGTAATTGACATGCGGCAAAGTTGTGTACGTACTCACGAGATGTGAGATTTTCACGGGACGACGTAATTGGCAGTAACGTCGATTCTGTACTCTCTTTTCTATACGTATACATAACGTACGTAGGTCTCGTGGATTCTGGTGTGCAATTCTCGCGAGACAGAATCACGTATGCATGTATATACGCTGCCTATCTGATCTATTGTATTTGCTTATACGTATATACAACCGTTAGGATAAGTTACGAAATTGGCATATCGAATCTCACTCGCAGCTTCGAGCCGCGCCATAAATCTCAATAACCTCCGACGTGAAAATTACCCCCCCCCCCTCCCTCCCCCGTGAATTTCTAATATTTTTCGAATGCTCTCCCGGAACGAAAAATCAACGCATCATCATCTCCACTCCGCGCGTCTCGTAAAATACATCACAGAAAGAAAGATGCGTCTCCCGCGACGTCGTGCGTGTATTATGTGTATGTATATATGCTCGTACAGGCGCACACGTGAAGCTGCACACAGCCGAACGAAAGCAGATCGCGCGGAATCTGAGTGATGTGAGCCGATCGCTTAGCGTTTTCCCATAGCGTTCTCTCGCTCCAGAGTCGGATCTGACCCGGGGATCGGGCCCCAGAAACAGCCCGAGGTAATCACGGCTCTTTCTCTCTCGCTCACTCCTCCTCCTTCTCCTCCTCCTCCTTCTCCTCCTCCCCCGCGTCCTTTCCCAGCATCCTTCGTCGTCCTTCGCCGACTCGCCGTAACTCACCTCCTTTTCGGCTGCATAGGTATACATTTATATATATATGTAACATGTATATATACTTACACGGATGTGATCTCCACGTGAGCGGCGCAATCCGAATGGCTAACGAGAATTACGAGGCGCTGACTTCTGCGTCCGTCTCTCTCTCTCTCTCTCTCTCTCTCTCTCTCTCTCTCTCTCTCTCTCGACGATCGAAGAGGACACGCGAGCTCGGCAAATATTACGAAATTCGATTCGAGACAAAAGCTCATATTTTTCCACGCGTTTCGACCCCGCGCGGTACAATAATCGACCGGTAATAACACACCGCGAGATAATCGCGTTTCTATTTTTCCTCACCGGCCAGCTTTTTCCTCCACCCCGCGGTCCGCCGCGCGCGAAATTTATTCGCGCATTTGAGAGCTCAGCTCGCACTTCTCGTATCTCACCTCCTCGTCGTGTACCTCCATATATATACGTATATACACAAAGCGTATTTAAGCCGTCTTAAAAACGCGAGACTCTCGCAAGACAAATGTAACCACGAGAGAGAGAGAGAGAGAGTGAGTGAGAGAGGCTTCAAGTCCGGCTTTATATATATCGACGAATAAATATCTCAATCAATCTTGGCTTTTTCGCGTCTCTCCCTCTCACTCTCTCCTTCGTGTCTTCTTATTTCGAAGCAGCGCGAGAGAGAACATCCATTGTAGTTTATCAGGCTGCGTGTGTATACGTATATATATATATATATACGCTCTCTGGTTTTAGTGCCGATACAGCCTTCGGTACTCGGAATTCGCATTCTGTCTTTCCATAAAAGGCCGCGAGAACGATAAATTCTCCCTCCCCCCCCCCCCTGCGCCTTTTTGGCTCGCGACAATCGGCCTGCAGCTCTTTCATTACGGGCTCTTTATTTCCAGAGTTTACAGAATTTATCTATACGTGTATATAATACACCTCCTCCGCGGCGCGGAAGTACAATTATTCCGGGACAAAAGCGTGTCTTACAACGCACAGCGCGCCTTACCATCAGACGCAGACGCAGACAGAGAAAACCAACCGAAAATCGGTCGGAAAGTCGTCGTTACGTAAGGAAAGCATGCTAATTTCGCATCTCTCTCGCGAGAGACGAGAGTAAGAGAGAGAGAGAGAGAAATAATAGCGGTCTCCGCTCGCTCCGCGGCGGCGCGCGCGCGCGCATAGTTGGAGAGCGCCGCGAGCGCATCGAGAGGCGCATTGTTCTCTCCTCTCTCTCTCTCTCTCTCTCTCTCGCTCTGGCTCTCAGAGAGGCGAGTTGCACGCGTTACATCAGGATTTTCGCCCTGGCCTTATCTCTCCCCCACCCCAGCCCCCCCTCCCTTCTCTCGGCCCTTTCCGCCCGCGCTTTCTTTCCGCAGCGGGCCCTCGAGTCCGGACTCTCTCTCTCTCTACTCTCCCGCGTGCGTTCTTCCATAACGCGCGCCGCAGAGAAGCTCGAGACACACACACACACAAACACACACGTGTATATGTATATAGACACCGACACAGAAGGGTATGAGCCCCGGGGCCGGTTCCCATACCCTCCTCCTCGGCGCGATAGCGTATAATAATGACGGGCTCGTGCGGCCTCCGGCGGCTCTTTTCTCTCGCTCTCTCGCTCGCTCGCTCGCTCGCGTTCAGCCCCGAGGGATATAATACTCTCTGCGCGCGCGGCCCAGGTCTCTCTCGAGCGAGCGAGCGAGCGAGCTCCGCTTTTGTTGTTTGGCCCGAGGCGGCTCCGCCGCCGCAGCCTTTGCTCTCCCGCGGATTTCGAGAGAGAGAGAGAGAGAGAGAGAGAGACGAGCGCGAGAGCCGCGAGCGAGCGCGAGTCGTGGGACGATTTTTTCCGCGCCTCGCAGATTAAGGAGATATCTGTGTGTGTGGGGGGGAGGGGGAGGTGAAGGGGTATGCGCACGTATTGGAGAAGGAGGTGTGCGAGGGATGGGTAAATCGTGCCTGGGATGTGTGTTGGATCTTTTTTTTCTTTTATTTTTTATTTTTTTTACGTGAGGAGATACTCGCCTTTTCGAAATGTGGGAGGCTGCGCGGCTTGTCTCTCTCTCTGTCTCGGGACGTGCCTAATGGGCAGAAGAGTTGTTTGTGCGCGGTGGTTTTCTTTTTTTTTTTTTTAATTTTGAATGGAAATTTTACTGATTTTTACGTCTACTTACGGACTGTCTGCGAGTTAAAAAAGAAATTTCAAAAATTTATCGCGTGGAATTTTTCACTGAAGACTATAAGTACGTAGTGCGCTTTCTCGCTGAAATATTATGATAATTCACACGTGCAGCTTAACGAGCGGTGACCTTCGTGATTTTATGGTACCTTTCGCGTCAACCTTGAAGGATAAATAATGCGGCAAGAATTGCGTACAGTTTGCCTTTGAAACGCGTAAATTTGCTAGAAAATTTTTTTTCGAAAATAATTGTCCTCTCGTGTTTACCTTCGCAAGAAACTTGAGCTTATTCACGTCTTTTCCCAGAATTTTTAGCACAAAGAATAAAGAAAACTTTAAAGCGAAAGCTTGACACACGGCTATAGAGAAACTGTACGGTTTTTGTCTCAAAACGAAAACCGCCATCGTCATCGACGCTAATCGATACGACAAGAGATCCTTCGAATCACGCAAAAATGCGCTTGTAAATCGGCTTCCTAATCACGAATCCGATTACCGAGAAAGCGATCGAGAAAAAAAACGGAAAAATAACGCTGCCGCGAGTCATTAATCAACGAGAAATATAAATAGAAGGGCCTCGCCGAATAAACATGGCCGCGAAAGAGACAGAGAGAGAAAGAACAGCTGCTCTGCCAAGTGAATATCCACTGCCCCCGCGGCGCTTCGTGTCCCGGAGTAATCTGGGAGCAGGTGCCGCGCGAAACGCACACGTGTATGAAAAAAAAAGAAAAAAGGCTCACCTGCAGCCCTACCGCCGAAACGCATGCGTATATATAGGATCTCTCGTGCGAGTATATATATAAGCTCCTTTGCGCTTTCGGCACTTTGGCTAAATACATCCCCCCACCCCCTTTATATACGTATGTATCGGCGCATTAGTCGGAATGTTTCCTTAATTTACTTTCGAGTAATGGATACTCGGAGGCGATTATGAGTGCGATATATATATCCGCATTCTGTGCTGCATGTAATATTTATTGGGAGGATGACAGAAGTGAATTATTGAAAATTTGAATTTCGCGCGGTAATATGTGCATAGCAGACGGATAAATAAAAAAACGGCTAATTCGTTTCGTTCGCGACGAAATAGAAGATACGAAATTTCGAGGTATGAAGACACGAGCTTACCCTCCGGCGCACAATTACCTACCATTTCACCAAGTTTGAAGTCAAATATATTTAAATATCTTCCAAAAGAGTGACATTGGAATCAAATGATTTTGAGATATTGGTCCGATGTCATTCCACGAGATATTTACATTTTACTCTCAAGCTTCGTGTAACAACGGATAATTACGTCTCGGTGGGCCACTACATCTTCATTCTTCGAAATTTTTCTTCGAAATTTCGTTTGTACTTCTCGTTATAAGCAAATCAACTGCTATTACGTTTGCTGTCGATGTGTCGCGAAATTTTAATTTTTGTAATTGACTTCGGCATTCCCTTAGTTCTTACATTGCACATATATTTGTAAGCACATATGTAATTTACATAAATCAAGAGAATAAAAAAATCTGAAAAAATGTATGCAAAAGAAATGCTAATTCTATAACCATTTCGAGAAAAGAACGAAAAGCGGTGGATGCATACAATCAAGCAATTCTAAAATTGTCGCGTTTATTTGTTTTTCAGATATCCCGATTCCAGGCTTGCAAAGCTATTCAACGGTAGTATTCCTATTGTTTTGGATTCGCTGAAACAACACTACTTCATCGACAGGGACGGTGGGATGTTTCGGCACATATTGAACTTTATGCGGAACTCGCGATTACTCATACCCGAAAACTTTGACGATCTCGACTTGCTTCTCGAAGAAGCTCGATACTTCGACATCGCTCGTAAGTCCAATATACATACATATATTATATTTTACCCCCTTGAACACGCGCCAGGGGAAAGTTGCCCAATATAACTATATATCTAAACAGTCATTTTCATAATTAATAATTTGCAATAATTCATGATTGAAAATTCACAATATTTTAATTAATAATTTATCGAGAACTCGGCATGCCAGAACACCTGAAAATTCAAATAATCTGGAAGTCACACTGGGCATCTCACCTTTAAACCCAACCGACAAACAATAATTTCTCTCATTACCATCCCTCTCAGCGATGATCCGACAACTCGAGCAGATGAAGAAGGATCGCATCAAGAACGGCGGGGCTCCCAACAGCGCTCCATCACCACCCCCGGACCAGAACAGCCTCCACCGCCTGGCCATGCCGGGCTCGACCGCCAGCAACAACACCGGCATCTCCACCCCCAACAACACCGCCACCACAACCGCCTCCAGCACCCCGAACAACGCCAGCAAGAGCAAAGTCGGCAGCGGCTCGCACAGTCCGTCCTGCAGCGGCGACAACAAGCTCCGCACCGCCTCCCCGGACAGCTACGAGTGCGTCGCCCTCCACGTCAGTCCCGACCTCGGCGAGAGGGTCATGCTCTCGGGTGGCCGGGCCCTCCTCGACGAGGTCTTCCCGGAGACGACGCAGGCCGTCCTCGAGGCTCGCTCGGGGGTCGCCTGGCACCAGCAGGACGCCCGGCACGTGATCCGCTTCCCCCTCAACGGCTACTGCAAGCTCAACAGCGTCCAGGCGATCACGAGGCTGCTGAACGCCGGCTTCCGGCTCGCGGCGAGCAACGGCGGCGGCGTCGAGGGCCAGCAGTTCTCCGAGTACCTGTTCGTCAGGCAGACGACGATGCTGAACAACACTTGACGGGAGGCGGCGTCGGCGCTGACGACGGCCAACGCCGGGGAATTCGGGGCGCTGAAAGCCCGGAGGCTCGAGGAGCTTGACGATTGAGAGGACGACGGATGCGCGGTTTTAAAAGCTCGTATAACTTGGATTGCGTGTACTCGGCGCGATTGTAGTTTGTTTCGGAAACGAGCCTCGCTTCTTAAGTACACTTTGACAAAATTTGCTAGTCTTTACGTACGGAGTGGGGGGAGGGGGGGATGAAAGTTTCTTGTACAAATATGAGGAAAGAATGAAATTACATCTAAAAGTTATCGATGATCCAGAGTTAATTCCTTCTCCCTCTCTTTCAAGGTTCTACGTTTTATGAGAGACCATTTTGTCGGTGCGTAGATTAGCACAGCTCAGATTCGGAGCGGAAAAACACTTTATTGTTGTGAAAATTGGCAATTTTCACTATATACACTTCCATCGTCATGAATTACTTTTAAAAGCTTGTCATTGATTTTTTTTGTCGCTCCGAATCTCAGCTAAGATTATAAATCTAATGCTAGTCTCCGCATACGTGAACCGACTATTGAATATTTCGTTAAATATATCGAATATGCTTTGTTATACGCAATCCATCATCTGCAAGCAGCAATAGTTCCCGAACTTGCGAAATTCGCTTTGTTTTCCCTTTTCAATGGTTTATAAATAGCTTTCCCTTAAGATCCTTAGCGTAAAAAATGTACAAACTAATAGAAAACTTTTAAAAGATGCTGTATTTTTCAAAAGAATCTTCTATTATTTAACAACACATATATATATATATACAATTAGACTTTAATTTTGTACGCGTCCAACGCGATTAGCCATGTGATAATGGGAGCGAAATTGTAATATATACATACGTATCGATTGATTAGTCGGGCGAAAAATTTTCATAACGTAATACGAGTTCAGTCTTCATTTCTCCTTACACCTCGAACGCAGCCTATTGTGCAAAATAAATTATTTATTTTTTATACACGTCCATGCCTATTTTTATTTTATACTTCGGTAAAGAAAAGCGCATAACGTAATATATACACGTTAGATTATGATTTAATGCGAAAAAACAAATTTCTACGTACGTTTATTGTTTATCGTATTCTGATGATTTCAATAGATAGAGAATAATATTGTAAAGGAAAATCTGTATTTTCTATTGTAATATATGATAGATATAGACGAGGCTAGGCAAGAAAAACTCTTTGGATTTTGTGCAAATATTGCTAGTTTATAAAAAAAAAATTCGACGAATCACTGTGCTCGAATCGTCGAAAAGAACGAAAGCTTTCGCAATTGAAAAATTATGACGAGACTCACGACTCAAGTTTGTGTACATTATCTGTTGATGAAATTGACGAAAAAAGGGATAGTTGTAAATATACATTCATTTTTGCATGTATTGTAAAAAAAAGGTAAACTATAAAAAGTACGAGTAAATAATATATATATACATAGTACGTGAAACGATTCGAGAGAAATAAAAATAAAGCAACGAAAGGGATATACAGTCGATTTTGCGATCGGCGCGAGAATGAAAAATTTTGATCTCATTAATTCAGCTAAATATGTAGTAAAAGTATAAAGTGTGTTTATGAACACGAAATAATTTATGAGAGAGAGAAGTTGAGGAAAAGTTGTTTCGATGTTAATATACCGACTGTAACTGGGTCGTAAAAGACGCTTTGCTTCGATTACGGTTTACATAGAGTAGATTATGGCGAGGTACATTTTAGAACATAATAGTTATTATGAAGAAATGAGATGGTCCATAAGACACGTAAACGATGTATATCTATTATAACAATGATCAAGATTGACGATAAATAAAAACGTTTATTACTTGTATTACTATTAAATGTTCGTTTTTTTTTAAATTTCCATCTCTCACCACGCGCATAATTATATTGCGTTATACATATACCAAATGCAAAATTTATGCTTATACATATATATGCATTATTGCGCATAATACATAAAACATATACTGTTTCCGGATGTGCACAGCGCAAGAGAGGCGCGAAGATGCGCCGTTGAAACGCGGGAGAAGAAAAACATTAACAAACGTAAAAGGATACTGAGTAAACACCATTTTTCCAATAGCTCTTACACCGTTTCGAACTATACGCTATGTCTTTCGAAAACATATTCTTTATATATATCGAAAAACAAAGCGACAGCGTATACCGAAATTTAAAGAAAAAAGCACAAAGGTAAATTATACGCTAAAATATAAAACAGTAATCATTCTTTCGCGCAAAGTAAGAAAAGCTCGCCGTCGATATTTCGCTCGAAAAATTTTGCTTCACGCGCGCACGTACGCGTGCGCAAAACAAGAATTCAAGTGCATAACGAGAAGCTCGCGCGCGTGCAACAAGACAAGTGCATATACATCGCGGAAGGGCCAAAAGTCATTTATAAATGCACACACACATACACACGTACAGTCGCATCGAGTTGGAAAAAGCTCGGGTTGAAAATTTCATCGGCATGAAATTGCGAGAGGAGCGCGCCAGAGAGTACAGAGCCCGAGGTGCAAGTCCCGAGGCGCATCGCCAGAGCAGCGGCACACAGCCATCGCGCAGTGATCGAGGCCAGACATTAGCGTTAAAAAAAAAAGCTCTCGGCTACGTACGTATGTATATATATATACATATACCATACATATACGTATACGTATATACATATATACATGGTTCCGCACTCGGGCAAAAAAAAGAGCGGACCAGCCCCGCGGGGGTCAGAGGCTGGGAAGCGTATAGCCGAGTGGTGGGGGGGGGGGGTCGAACATTACCACGGATAACGCTGAACCGCGCGGGAATAAGGGATAAAGCTCTCGCGCTCACGGCGCACAAACGTCGCCGCCGCGGGGCCAGTTTCCATGGTTACCCCGAGAGCTGAACTCAATATCCGCGCTCTGCACCAGCCACGTCTCTCTCTCTCTCGTTCCTGTATATATACATACAGCCTCGCATATATATGTATATAGCATAGCTGTGTATACTATATGTATACGCGAACGTCGAGAGAGAAAGAGAGAGCGAAGGCCCCTCGGGCGGCCGCTCGCCCGAGGCTGTCATCCCCCGAACCTGCCGAGCGAAGCGCTCGCCTGATTATATTCCATTTCTGGATCGGCCCCCGAGCGCACCTCTCTCTCGCTCGCTCTGCAGACGCGGAGCCGTGAGAGAGAGAGAGAGAGAGACGCGAGAGCGACTCTGCGAAAGAGGCCGAAAGAGAGAAAGAGAGAGAGAGAGAGAGAGAGACAAAGTGGACTCGGATAAGGTTATGTTAATATTTATTGTTCTGCAATATGCGCGGACAAATAAGCGAACGCGAGTACGAGAGGGGTAAGGGGGGGGGAGGGGGAGGACGACTGCATAAATTATTATGCGTGCGTTTGGCTGAATAAGAGACGTATTAATGACGCGCGTTATATTACGCTATGTATACGTTATAATAAGCGCGGTGCATTAAAATTTTACGCGCGCGTTTTTCTTCCTCTCTATATTCTCGTGCGACCGATGTGAACACCTCGACTTTTATATCTTTCACGTTTATAGATATAGTTATTTAGTATTATATGGTTTACATGTATATAATATACGTGTGTGCAGAGAGCTCTGAGTACGGGCTATGAAAATTATTGCGTTTTAGCTTTCTAAACAATTAAACCGTATAGCTTAATTAATTTAATTGCTTTTTTTGAAGTCATTGTAATAGATATATAAATTAAAAACAACGAAAGAGTGTACATGCACCGTGGAGCCCCGAAACTAAGTGCGGTGTCACTTTTTCATCGTACTGTTGAATTATAGGGAAAGTATATAGCCCGTGTAACTATGGTAAAAAGTTTACGATAAATTAGTTATATTATAATTAGTGTTCTACCCGCTTAACGATAATACACACTGAGAAAAAGGATTTCTCATTATTGCATAGAAATAAATTTTTTTGAATTCTGAAATTAATCTGTCAATCGAACAAATGATTGAATAGACGACGTTTCCCCAAAACATTAATCGAAGATCTATCAATTAATTTTAAGTTTAAATAAATGACGCATGAATACAAAATAATTATCATATTGATCGCCGTTTAGCCACTTGCAAAGTGGTCAAAAACATACAAAAGAATTCTTATAACTCAAAATAAAATTCATAAAAAAAGGAACAGCAAAAATTTTCAAGAGAATCGATCGGTTTAAAAATCAGCGCTCTCGGGCACAAACGTCAGCTTGAAATTTAAAACGGTACGCGGAGAGACAACGAAGCCTCGAAGCCCGCGAGAACGGTAGTGCGAAACGAAAAGAATACCTTATATTACGCGAAAGGAAGTCGCGAGGCAAGAAGCGCATCGCCTTCGGCGTCAACGTGGAAGAAGACAGTCCGAAATTCGAGGGAAACGCCGTACGAAACCAGCCTCCTCGTTTCTCTCTCGCCCTTTTCTCGCCGCGCTTATATATACAGCCGGTTCAAAGAAGGCATCGACGTTTCAAAAGACCTTTTGCACAATACACAAGCTCTCGATTCGGGACAGTCGAGCGATAATTGCCGGGTACTTTTTCGGTGCAAAAAGTTTTCGTGAATTTTGTGAAAATTTCCAAGAAGTCAATGCGCTCCGTTGTTTTTTTTTATAGAATTTTATTACGAAAAAACAACTTTGAATATCAAAGAAAATTTACATGAAAGAGCTGAGGAAACAAGAATGCACATGTGTATTGTACATATGTACATACATACAATACAACTAGCACAAAGGTTCTATTTTACGTAATAGTACATTATAGGATACCAGTGGCATAAATAGTCCTTAACGGCATGGCGTGTTGTAAAGGGCGACTTATGACACGACAGAAGTATCACGTACTATTTTATACAGCACTGCCTGGTGTTCTGAAAACGATGTCGCGCTTATCCAAGCCACAAGTAATTCATTTCAGTATTATACTGGTTACCACACTACGATATAATGAACTACCTGTGTCGCAGATGAGCACACATTTACGGACTGCAATGCTATAATCCGATTAAAAAGTCCAATAGAACCCGATGTGCGGTACACATTTATCACCTGGACTCATCGGATTCGATTGAGCTTTTACAACTATAAAAGTATAGAAAAGAATAAAACACGCAATCATACTTTTAAAGTGATTTCATTCACTGTGGGAACCCTTTTATGCTCGCGCAATTTAATTATTTTTATTTCTCTTGATTACGGCGTAAATCAATACATTTTGTAAAAATAGCATACAGTACCAAAACTGCTATACATACCGCAAATTTACAAACTTTTGCAAAATCTCTTATTATATATTTGACAAAATCTGACTGTTTGTAGCAGTTTCAAGAGACAATTTCTGCTGTGTTTAGGAAAACGCGTCGGTGCAGTCAAAATGTGTGAACTTTAAAATGTGGACGATGTTCGTAATCAATGGTAAATAAATAAAAAAGAGAGACAATGAACGAAAAGAAGGCTTATTTAAATATTTATACAGAAAAGTAAACTATAAACTTTATTACAAAAAATATTGTGTTTTTCGTCTAAAATCAAAATTTATAATTAATTATTTATGTACAGAAGACCGCGTTGGGATTAAATTAATCACGAAAAATAACATTTCCTCGTACTTAATGTATACAGCAGTAATGCTTACAACTTATACACAAATAAATTTACAGCCTAATTTTCTAACTTTTTTATGTACATTACGTTTTTAGATACAGAAAGAAAATTTGTGAGTCAAAGCTAATTTTAAGAATTACATCAAGAAAAAATTGCCTCTTTTCACAGCTTATAATATAATTCATTAGCCGTATCTTCGACATTTTTTCGTTATAATTAAGCGCAATATCGTCGTAAACAAACTGTATCATTGTTGCAATGAAAAAAAACAAAAGAATGCTTTCCACAAGACGTGCGCATGGAAGCATAAATGTCTCTCCCTAATCCTATATAGTATGAATACATATCGCAAATTTGCGACACTTACGTACAGGCTTGCATTCTTAAAATTTTAAAAGTATCTTTCTTTCTCTCATTTACAATTACATTGCGTCAATATTTTTCCTTTATACTCTCGAGTAACCCATTTGCTAGTAAATAAAAATTTGCATCGGTGAGCACCCCACCAATGTTTTTCTATTATTCTTAATTTTTTGTAATTTAAATTTTTATTTTTACTTCTGTACACATGTAAAAAATTTCGTCGCTGTACAATATGTTACAAAGACCATATACGCACAAGAAAAAAGAACTACCTTTCAGATTTCATAATTTTTCTGAAAACTGTGTACTACTCAAGTTAATCGATCGTTAAAGCTGACTATTTTTTTTAATCTTCAACATTTAATGGTATTGATATTTTTTTTTTCTATTAAATTTTAGTTTCAGCGAATAAATTATTAATTAAAATAACAAATATATGTTTAAATTAAATCATGCAGTAAAATTTGGAAGAGTTCTTTCTTTTAACATTTCCGAACTTTTTGATTTGTGATTGTTAGAGTGATAAATAATACACTGTTAAAGATGACTCCGTCTAAAACTCATAGATAAATAATGGAAGGCAAGATAATGGAACGCCAGGGGTCTAAGGAATGGGATTTTTTGATGACGATCGCTTTTCTTGTTTCAAATTAGCGACTATAGGCACCAACATCATACTTGTGTAGCGACTCCATTATTATTATTTCAACACACAAATCAGGTACACGCTATTTTTGTCCTTAAAGCTGATCTTAGTTTGTAATCGTTATTAATAAATAAAATCCAAATTATGCTGCAAGATTACAAGGCAACTTTACTAGTCAAATAAAAAACAAAGGATATTTTTGTGTTTGAATAATTGAGTCACATTTTTCCCTCGACTTTAAAAGAAGGGGTATAATAATTCTTTTTTTGCCATCTGTGAATGAAGTAAGCAAAAAAATATATCTTTAACAATAGTCCTAGGGACCCAAACGTTTTTAATAATATCGACAAAAACAATCATGATTCTCATATAATCGTATAATCAAATAAAATATCGTACAAATAATATATTCATACTTTTAGGACAATACGCTTGCAACAGTTCCTGTACAAATGAAAATGCGCTGTTTTACCTGCGAAAAAAAACCGGCAATAATTTCGAAAGTACAGGTCAGATAACGGCGACACGTGCTTGTAACACATATAACAAAATCAAATGTTTCTGAACTCGTGTACTTTGTGAATATAACACATGCACTAGTTGTAGAAAACGTTTATGTACTACCTGTATTTTATATATCATTGACTCGAGGCATTAACTTATACAGCATTTTTCTTTCTGTTCGGTAGAAAATTTATATATACTCTCATTGGAGTACCGCGAATGCCTCATTTTTACCCTGGTTGCAACATTTCGGTGGGAATAAATTAAAACAAAATTGGAGTAATTTTACAGCAAGAATAAATTACAAAGAACTTTGAATTTGGTTTACGCGGTCATTGGTATGGTACTAATGTTAACATTGGTATCGTACGAATGAACACTAATTTTATTAATTTTAATGTTGTACTTGAATAAAAAAAATGTATGATGTACAATATAATATTTCAACACCATAGCACACAAAAACACAGCCTTTACCATTAATGAACTGAAATTAGTCTAGTAGTCCTCTAGCTTCAATAAATAAAATCAATAATGATGAATGTTGAAACCAGGGCGGCGCTAATTCTTTCTCGATTTCTCGACGATGTAACACCGCGACTTAAGAACAAAACTAGTGTCATAATAAGAAGACAAAAGAAAAAATAAAGAAACTCTATCTTATATTACATTTCTTCAAAGATCGTCCTCCTTATTTTTCAGTCAATTTACAAATATATAAGGGAAGCTTATTATCGACGGTTGTATGAGGTACACAAACGTCCATGCGTCTTATATTGCACGGCCAAGGAAGTCTTGACACCTGGCGACCTCGACGCTTTCGAAAAATAGAAGTCTAGAGATGAATCAGACGTGCGCAAGACAACCCCGCGGTGACTGTGCGTCTGCAGTATAAACGCGAACTCTCGTATTGTTCACCATCATCGTAATTACCCGAAACTGCTTGTTCACTTAGTAGTTTGCGACGAAAATAGAATCGACAACGGCTGGAGCAGTAACAGCGGCATCACTTTAGGTATGATCTATACAAAGTCGAGCTTCGACACGTCTCCTTTTCTTGCTCGAGTAGGAAGAGCAGGTCTCGGAAGTTAACGCGCTTGAGGCGCGGTCGCAAGGGCATTTGACGATTAAGACCCGCGCCAGTTCCACCAAGACCCGCAGTGCTACCCGGATTGTTCCCCGATGAACCCCCAAGATCTAACCTTGGTTTCTTGCGTGGACCAATAGCCTGTAGAGCTGTTTGATTAGCTTCACGCTGACGTGCCTCTTCCATCTCTGCCCGTTGCATCTACGAAATATATCATTGTTTAGAATGCAACATGTATATATAATATATATAATATATGTAGATTACAAGAATCGATAATCATCGTGTAAATAAAACATTTCTAACCTCTTTCGCTTTCGCTTTTAATTTGGCTTGCTCAGGATCCTCTGTTTTTGCTCTACTTTTCGCTGCCTTCAGAAGGACTTCTCTTTCTTGTTCTTCGTGTCTCTTACGTTCTACCCTATCCAATTCTTCTAAAAACTTTAACTGTGCCCTTACATCTTGTGTGACCTCATATCTAGGATCAACCTGCAAGTATCAGAAGAATATTAATAATTCAAATGTCTGTTATCCAAAACGAGATCATTACAAGCTGTCATAGTGACTAACGTACCTTCACTAGATCTATTCTATGTTCTGCTATTATAGCCAATTTTTCTACTAGATTTTTCAACCTTTCTTGTGCTGCATGTGAAATTAATGATGCGACTTCTTGATTAGGTTCCTCCAAACCATAACTACTTACTACGAACAAATTCATTATCAAATAAGTGTGTTCATATTTTAATTAAATACGATTTTAGCTTTAATCAACGTACCTATTTTATTAATTTTTTGCTGGAGAGGCGTCATATGAAGAAATACCTCGTCTTTACACGATCTTATCTGTGTACCAACAAATTTCGTTGATCCGAGGATTCTTTGAGATTCTTCTGCAAGATTGACTCCTCCCATCGCCGCCACATCGTTAATGTCATCATCACCCCTTTATAAAGCCATATAATTACTTCACAAACCAAAAACTAGCGCTTAAATGTTATTGACTAAGAACCTACGTGTATCCCGCAGACGAGAACGTTTTCTTTTCTTTTTCCTTAGACACGAGTTTGGGCTGTATGGAAGGCACTGTGGCTTTATTGAGGGTCGTTGTTGTAGTGATGGTCTTGTGCGAAGATGCGACAACCGTTTTTGACACTGCAGTCGACGGCAGCGTTTTCTGTACGATGATCGGCCCAGTCGTTTGTCGGATCGTCGTCGTCGTTGTTCCACCACCACCCGTCGTACCAGTAATCGCACTTGTACTCACCACAACCGTGGGCAAAGTTTGAAGTTGATGGTGGACTGGCGCCGCGATTACAGGAGTCTTTGTAGAATATGTAGCTATTAATCCTGGTCGAATCGGTGTCGTTGGTCGAATCTAAACAAAATTTCAATCTGAATAAGAAAGCTGAACAGGCAAATTTTTACATAAGTTTCTAATTTGTTCAAATGCTTATTTAATATATCTTCAGTAAATTTATACATGCAATATTAAATCAGCGCCTGAGTGGCAGAATTTACTTCGATGATGGCTTTCAGAATATCCCATTATGTAGGATCTGAGAAAATGTTGTTCTAAGTATCACCACTAAGAACTTTTATCTACTTTTACCTATTTCTTTTATCTATTTCAAAACAGTACACTTTTACATTATGAAGTTGACACAACACTATAATGAGATACTTAAATCAAGGGTAGATGTTCTCGAAGCCTTCATCGAGATAGGATGTTATTCTAGTTAGACGAAGAAATCTTACAACAACAGGTAAGTAATGGAATTTCTATTACTACTAATTTTATAAATATAGGGTTATATGATCATGCAACGAAGGACAATGAGATACCGTGATTGTGATATTTACTTTTTTGCTTAGAGAAGACACCACTGGTTTATCCACACACTTCAAAAATATAAATAAATCCATATATTTATGATATACATGTGCATTTGTACTAAGCTGTGTTTTTAACTAAATATAATGCAAGCGTTCATAATTAAATGATTGGATTTCTAAAATTTTTTAACTACGCATATGATATGAATGATGACACTTTCACCTATATTAACCAGTTTTTATGGATTAAAAATGTGTATGCAAATAATCTACAGATAACAAAATTCTTTCATAAAAATAAAACTATACTTTTGATGAAACCGTACTTGCTACCAAGAATAAAACAAAAAACCATATCGCTGTATTTTTATGTACAGATGAAAAAAAATTTACCAATTTTTGTTGCACTTGTATAGGTTGAGGAGGACGTGGAACATTCGTAACTCCTGTGAGAGGTGCCATGACTCTCACCTGCGTCGTGGCTGGTGGTGTAAGGGCAACAGTAGCAGGAACAACATGAGTAACTGGTGTTGTTGCTGTGACTGCAGGTGTTACAGCCACAGTTGGCCTAATTTGGTTTTGCTAAAAAGAAATTTCAGATTCAATAAATATTTAATGAAATGCGCCTATGATATTATGTTTTATACTTTATGCAGATAAATTAAAAACGGTTTGTCAAGACATTATTTTACATAAATTTACAATAATAAATTAGTGGATCGACTTACCTGAGTGACGGCTGTTGTCGGCGTCGCCGCGGCAAAGCCGGTCGTCTGAATGTACATATGGGAATTAGGATGCGGTGGTCGTATTCCATCGATGACTAATTCCTTGGTGATGAGCGCGTGACGTAGCAAGGGCAGACTTTTCTTCAGAAAGCCAATTAAGCATGGCTGTGGTGACGCGTTCAGCAATCTCTCTAACCTAATGCAAAACTCCTCTGGCTCAACTTTAACATCAATCAATTCTTGTATTAACGTCCGTACACTTCGTTCCACATGTTTAGGTTCACGACTAGACAACTCTAATAAGTTTGCTAAGAATTTACGGCACTTTTCTTTGGTATTATCGGTGACCTGACGATGCTGTTTCACAACAAAAATAATATGTCATTTAATAATTAGCGTCAACCGAGAAAATGCACTCAAGTTTAGTGTTTGTTCTTTAGTGAACGCTAAACCTGAATTACTATAAAGTCGAGAAAATTGGCATTACTCTTATCTGAGCCGGAGTCAAAGTCGCTTGTGCGGGTGTAACTGTTGACGTAGGTGTTGATGCTGGCGTAGGGGTTGACATAGGTGTTGGAGTTGACGTTGGTGCAGGAGCTGTAGTAGTTGCAGCAACTATAGTTGATGTTACTGCAGTTACAGTTGTGGTTGTAACAGTAGGAGCTACAGTCTGTTAAAATGTAATTATCACAATTAATTTTAACAAATAATTTTATATTTTATCGCATTAGTTTCATTCATGGTTAAATGTTTAATAGCACTTTTAAAAAATGTTGTATAACTTTTCCATGATTAATCATGAACATTCTAACCATGAAATTCATTTTTTAAACATATACATTTCAACACTCAATCAACTAAGAAAATCAACCATAATATTTTCATGCCATTCATACATGGATTTTAAATAACTTGTTTCTTTAATGAAATCAAATTCAACATTTCATATTTCATTTCATGAAAATTATTAACGCACTTTTACCTTGTAAAGACTCGTAATTTAAAAGAAAAATTTGTGCATTATGCATCAGCTTCAAGTTTGTGTATTGGTTACTTATAATTTACAATAAACGAGAAATTATGTTTATATTTGTATCTCTGGTATTTAGTGCTTCTTTAAAAATAGTTTAATTTTTGTTCTTAATAATATACTGTTGCACATAATTTAGCAATAATGATTTGATAATCATTTAATCAATATGTGCAGCAAAAGGGTATGAAGTATTGCTGCCATAAAAATTTTAAAAATAAATTCAGTAAATGATATCATGCAATATCATAGCTAGAAAACAGACGTTGATACTAGAAATTTTCTTAACTACAACAGTAAGCAACTAATTAAGAAATAAATTCATAAAAAATTTTTGAGTAAGCAAGACACAACTTTGAATCTCAGAAATTATTCATGCACAGTTTTTAGAGTAAAAGATAAGCACAAATAGAAATAATATAGAAATCAAAGTTTTATAAAAATTTAATGCATTTCCATAAATTGTTTTTTACAGAAATATTGTAACAAATAAGTAATAAAAGAAACTAATACCTATTTTTCAAACCAAAACAGACTCTTTTGGTGATGCCAGACTTCTAAACCTGCCAGAGCCAAATGGCGTGACATGAAATAAATTAAAAAAAAACTACGCCATTGCAACATTCCAAATCAAAATTTTTGGATAGAGACCAATAAAACGTCTAAGAAGAAGCTACTTCGAGTCTTAGGAGGTATGAGTGTGCGTCACCTGAATGGGTTTTCGTATTGTGGCGAGTGGTGGACCAGTGAACTGTGCGTTCAGCCTACTTACAGCTGGCAATGAGGCCAGACGATATGTTGTGCCAGTGGCGCCAGGTGTTGCTACAACTGCTGCACTTCCAGTAATGCTGTTTGGAGTAACCGCTGCATTGTTTGGATTTGCTGGTCCTACCCTTAATAATTGAAACTGGCCATTTTCTGTCTTCAAAAGCAGATGACCTTGTGTGCCACCTTGCGTTAAACCCTGGATAGTCTGTAGCGTTATCTAAAAATGGCGAATATTCGTTAAAAAATTAGTGAAAATATATTTTTGCAGCTTCTTTATCAGCCTTTTACTTTTAATTTTTAGGAAAATATAAAATATTTTAAAATATTTAAGATGATAAGGATTTAATTTTCTGATTAGTTTGAAACATAAAAAGCAGTGGTTTTATTTTTTTATAAAAATATTTATAATTGCAGGAAAACAAATCACCCAGATACTAAACACTAATATTTGAAATAACCTAGACATCGGTATTTCTAAATATTATCTTGAGTATTTAAATTTAAATCTATGTACAGGAAATATTAAATAAATATAGTAAGTATGTGAAATGAAATCTTCAATACATTAAAATTAAAAATTATTTTTTAATTGAAGCAAGATAAAGTAAAAAACTCATAACAGTAGAAAAACTCAATGACTTTGCCCAAGTAACTGATGAAGATGAAAAGCAGTTGATGTAAACAAATATAGTGAGTAGATGAGCTACCCCAAGCATTTCATTTATGAAGCATGTAATTTAGAGCAGGGACCCATATTTTGGAGACAGTTTCTTTCACAAATAGTTATGAAAAAAAAAAGACTCGAGCAGAGGAGGGAAGCAGAAAAAGAGAAAAGTAGAGTTGCCAAGGAAAGTTAGAGTGTTAGATGAGAGAGAAAGAGAGTAAAGCTTGAGATGTAGGACATACCCCAGGGGTTCCCGCTCGTCCTCCCATCATGTGCTGACCAATGACGACCCTAGAAGCAACCTGTTTAGTGGGCTGCTGGCCAGCCACTTGTGGTGTGGCTGGTCGCAGGGCATTGACATTGAGTATCTGTACATTACTGGGCACTATTGTGGACGTGACACCTGCCTTTCCCGGCTGGGCTGTGTTAGTGATATTGGCTGCGACCGTGACTGGCACGGACATGGGCACGGAGACCATGCCAGTGGGGGCAACGCTAGTCTTAATGACCAGGGCAGTCTGCTTGTTGACGTTTATGGTTTGGGCCTGATTAGTTTGAGCAGCGGTGGCCTGGCCGGAAATTGCGGAGACCTGGCTCACTGCACTGTTAGAGGTGCTCTGGAGGACGGTCTGGGTGGTGACGACACCCAGGGTGCCGTTGGCCAGCTGGGCAACGCTCTGCGCGGGAAACGTTAGTTTATTGTTAGCGTTAACAACGCCAGCGGTCGCGATGACCTGGCCGCTGCCGGGATAGACAATCTTCACATGCTCCCCCTGGACCTTGGCCAGTGCACTAAGCTGGTTGCTCTGATTGCTGGTAACCTGATTGCCGGCCACTTGCTGCGTGACGAACTGCTGCTGCTGCTGCTGCGTAGACGGCTGCATGACTGAAACCTGCTGCTGCTGCGGCTGCGGCTGCGGCTGCTGCGGGCCGCTGCTGGTCGGCGTCGGCTTGACGAGTTCCTGGACCGGCGGCGCTGCGGCAGTCATGTTGCCGCTCGTCGTCGTGCTCGGCGTCGTCGCCGCGGCTGACGGGCTCTGTTGCTGCTGCTGCGCTTGCTGCTGCGGGGGCTGCTGCTGCTGCTGCTGCTGCTGCGGGTCGCCGTTGGCGGTGCCGTTGGCCACATGCTGCTGCGGCAGCTTCTGCAGCGGGCCCGCGCCGTCGAGCGTCGGGGTCGCCGCCGCGGCTACGCTGCTCGCGGCGCCGTTGCTCGGCTGGGCTATCGCGACCGCCGCCGCCGCCACCGCCGCCGCGGGCTGCTGCTGTTGCGGCTGCTGCTGCGGCTGCTGAGGGCTCGGCTGAGCCCCGCTGACCAGCTGCGTCTCGAGGGAGCCAACGATGGCGCTCACTGCGGATTCGTCCACGTCCGTGCTGAGAGCTTCCTCAAGGAACTTAGCTGACGCCATTTTCGTCCGAGCTCCAACCGTAAACTGAGCCGCGCATGCGCAGGCCGCGGCGACTTGGTGCTACTGCTGCTCGGCCGCGGGCGCGCTCGAGCAGTGCAGGCTGCATGTCGTGGTGTGCCGATGCCTAGCTGCGCTAAGCCGCCGATGCGCTGCGTGCGCGCTCGCGGCTCGCCCGCTCGACGTGCCGCCCGCCCGCCGCTCGCTAGCCGCCGACGCCGCCGTCGCGCGCCGATCGCGGGGTGGGAGTAGTCGACTCGACTCGCTCCGAATTGCCGCCGCGCGATCACGATGCTACTGCCCCCTTGCCGTACCGCAACCATACGGACACGTCAAGCGTCGCGCTCATGTATATAGATATACAAATGATTATCGCGTGCGGACTATACTATGGGCCCATGCCCATCCACGCCGCGCGCCGGTAACGATTTACATTTTTTTAAGTATTCTGTAGGATTGTAAGTATCGTATAATTAATGCATACGTTCTTCACGTTATACCATAACTCTTTCAAACATATTTTTTAGACTTGAGAATACATAAGTACACCTATAAGTACTTCAGCGATAGTCGCGGTGTACGCGTTATAATCCGACCGTATCAGCGAATCTACGTATCTATATATAGACTGCGCGACACCCGACAGATCTGCGAATCAGAAATTAGATCTAGGTCCAGGGGCACCGAGGACGACACCGCGGACGAAAGAAAAGTGTTACACGTAACGATCCGCGTAACAACCTTTTGCTATATGTGCGCTGCGAGCTATAAACGAGTACAGTTCACGTCTGTCGCGCGTTTTACCAATCGATTTGCGTAGCGAGCGGATCTTTTGCAGTTTTATCCAGTCTGAGTCTACTCAAAACTACACTGCACCGGCCAATCGTCGCGGGATGAGCAATCATCGAATTTTCTCCCCGATAATTTTGCGCTCCGGAGTGTGCGTGCACGCGCGCTTGATTTTCGATGGACTTGCATAAATATAGAAATGCCGAAAGTATAACGAAAGGTATATGTATATGCGCAAAGTTGTTGCTGCAACTCATGATCTTTATTTATGTTCTGTAACAAAATATACCTGGTGCTATGTAAAAGCTGCAATTTCAGATCTGCGCTATATAAGTATAATTATAATTGTATGTAACTGACACTTTCTTCATCGGCGAATCGAGCTGCGAGTAAACCACGTGTACGAAGAAATTTTAGCGTTTGGACAACAATCAAACTAAATTACACATTGACTAGAACGTCGAATTGCCATCACTGCAATGTGACACATATATAGGTAACGTGCAGTATGGATAACTGCACTGTATATTTAAAAGATAAGGGAAAGTCATCGAATCAATGGATGAAACCACCTTAAATTGATATTGTCCCCATATTTTATATATATATATTTTTTGTTTTTAACTATGCAGATGACTTTTACCCATGTATAGATTGCATTATTATTATACGCGCATAACTAAGCTGCCTACCCACACTAATACACATAATAAGTATAAAGAAACAAAGCGATTCTCTCTACAATTCACGGATTATCGGTCCAGTGCTCCCAGGTCCTGATGACGTTGTAGAGCTTGTCGCCGGGACTCTGGGTGTGGGCCACCTGCCTCTGGCCGATCAGCTTGTAATCCTTGGCGAGCTTGCCGATCTTCACCCCGTAATCGAGGAGCCTGGCCGCGGTGGCGGTCTGCTCCTTGGGCGGGCTCTTGTAGCTGAAGTCGCCGACGAAGGCGATGCCGATGCTGCGATTGTTGTAGTTGTGGGTGTGGGCGCCGGCCATGTCCCAGCCGCGGCCCTCGTACACGTTGCCGTCGCCGCCGACGAGGAAGTTGTAGCCGACGTCGACCCAGCCCTTGGCCTCGATGTGGAACGTCTGGATCACCCGGACGTTGAGGACGCACTTGGCCTCGTTGTAGCAGGACTGGGTGCCCGTGTGGCTGACGATGGCCAGGGCGGCCGGCTGGACCTTGAGGCGACGCGGCGAGTCCGTGGCCGGCTGGGCGCCCCACTCGCCCCGACCGACTATGCGCACCAGGTCCTGCGAGCCCTTGCGGGAGGCGAAGTCGTTGCCTCCGGCTGCGGGGGATTTAGAATGTTTTTTCTTTCGACAAAAATTTCGCGCCGTAATTATTGAGCTATATACACACAGCAAATCAATTTATTGTTTTTATTGTATAGTTAGAAAATTCAAATTTTTTTCTAGAACACAATTGACAAGCAGAAAACTGCGACGAAACACTATACTATACTTCTGATAGTCGAGATTTCACAGCTTCGCGCTGTTTCATCAGAAAGACAATTATTTTTTGGAAATATAAACGTTCCATTAACTCACCAACTTCCGCTGGCCCTCGATCAGGCGCAGCCAATGTGACGTCGATCGCAAATCCATTGACGACGAAGCCAAAGACGAAGATGAAGCGCACTAATGACGGAATTTCCATTTCCACGGATTCTTATCACCAAGATCCAAGAGTACGGGTCTCGAATCAATTTGATTATGCATAAAAATAAAATCGCGACATCGCGTGCAAAATGTGAAAGGAACGCGTCGCAAAATTTGACGAGCCTCGCAGCCTTGTCAGCAGTGGCACGGATAGCTATATACTGATACCAGTTTCGCCGTGCACCAGACGCAGGGGAACCCCTACTCTCTTTAACTCACTGCTTACTTACTTAAATTTGCAATTTGATTGACGACGGCTGTACAGCGCGTCGTGTACATGAGGCCGTGGTGTCACCGGTACTCATATGTACGAAGCTTTAGCAATTTATTTTGGATTGTGTGTGTGCGTGTGTATTAGAGCGAAATATTAGATACGTATTCTGCGTACCAGTCAATCTCTGCGAGTGCTCTTGATCAATAATTTTTATGACTCGCATCTGTGGCTGTGAGTCTCGCATAAAATTCAGTTTTATTGCTTTCAAAGGTTTTGAAAAATATTCCGAGAATTTCGGTATTCCTATAAGGAAAGCAAATGAACAATCACTACTTCGCGAGCGTGGGTGCAATCGAATAGGAAAAATCCGTGGGCTAAAACAAAAGATCTGTTGCTCAATACGATTATCTAATTTTTAGAATCAAGCCCTCACACGCGATCGAAATCTGTCTGTCAATTATGATTGCATCAATCGTCCCTATCGCTCTTTCCTTATCTGTTTTCGCGCGTACAAAAACAAATCGCAACTACACATCTTATACAAACAGCAAAGCACATTGTATATCGCAAGCGAATCTCAAGCGACGAAATAATTTTATTGTTCCAGAAACGAATCTCTACAAAAATGTGCCCCCGCATCGACATTCGAGAGAGACAAACGAAAAATCATCCTTCAAGGCTTCTCCACCCAGTGCTCCCAGGTCTTGATGATCTCGTAGAGCTTCGAGCCCGGACTCTGCGTAGCCTTCACCTGGTTCTGCCCGAGCAGCTTGTAACCGCTGGCCAACCTCTTGTCGGCGAGTCCCGTTCGCAGCAGCTCCTTGGCGGCGTCGAGCTGCGCCGGGGGCGGCGGGTAACCCGTGAACTCCCCGATGAAGGCGATGCCGATGCTCTTGGCGTTGTAGCCCCGGGTGTGCGAGCCCTCGACGTCCCAGCCGCGACCCTCGTAGACGTTGCCGTCGCCGCCCACCAGGAAGTTGTAGCCGATGTCGTTCCAGCCCAGCTGCTTCACGTGCATGTCCTGGATGTTACGCACGTGCTTCACGCACTTGTCCTTAGTGTGGCACTGGCTCGAGCCCGTGTGGCTGATTATCACGTAGTTCGGGGGCAGGGCCTCGAGCTTGCTGTTCGGATTCTTCGGCTTGTAAGCGCCCCATTCCGAGCGCGTCACGATGTTCAGTTGGCTCTTCTCGGTTGTGGGTTTGGTCGGGTCTGAAGCGGGTTTGGAAAAAAAAGGGCAGTGATGAGAGAGACGACGCTGATTGTAAAAGCTAATTAAAAATAATTTTTATCCTCGACGTGATGTGTGGTTTTCATACGGTGTCCTGCGTCCAATTTTGACTTGTGTTTGTCGCTCAAAATCAACTTTATTGTTGTTTTGAAATTAATGTTTTATGCGCAAGTTAGAAACATTAGATAACCAATGATTTCATACCTTTGTTCTCCTCGGCAGATATTGTGGCTATCGTGAAGTAGAAAACTGCGACTACGAGTAGTAAATGCCTCAAAAACGACATAGTGAGTTGTGGTCTGAAAATGATCAGATGAAAAGAATTAGCTTATTGCAATTGCATTGCTGTCTGTTGGCCTAAATAATTAAACTGCATTTAGTTAATTTTTCTAAAAGGCCACTATATTTTGCAAAAATTTCGATGCAAAAGTTATGCTATCATTGCTGTCTTGAAACATTTCAAAACGTATGTAAGTACATGATGATGTGTATATGACGGAGTACTCGAAACCTACCGATTAAACACTCGTATCGAAGTTGATTGTGACCGAACGTTAAAAACAACTGACCGAGCAAGTACATCCTCACTCGCATAAATACACTTCGTTCGTATAATTACACTTGGTGGGGGGACTTAAGGGGGAGATTAATAGTCATCTTTTTATCTAATAACGTATACTTGAGCATTATGCGGTCGTGATGAAAGAAATAATTATTTTTAACACTCTACAGTCAACGCTTAACCAAGCTGTTTAAAGATTGTAAACAGTGTCGATTAAACGTCAAAATCCGTGTATTTTATTGAATGCTAAATTATAAAGTATAAAATGTTTATATAAAATAATATCATCGTTGCATATATATACACCAGTATACCATTGTTCTGACGAATCAATAATTTCTTCATTTTTTCACGCATAGGGACTTGATTATTGGTTTTTGACGTCGAGGACGCACTTGGCGTCGTTGTTGCAGGACTGGGTGCCCGTGTGACTGACGATGGCCAGGGCGGCCGGCTGGACCGTGAGGCGACGCGGCGAGTCCGTGGCCGACTAATCGCCCCACTCGCAACGGCTGATTATGCGCACTAAGTCCGGTGAGTCTTTGCGGGAGGAGAAATCGTTGCCTCCGGCTCCGGGGGATTTAAAAAATTTTTATTTTTTTGCTCTCGACAAAAATTTTGCTCTGTACTTATCAATGAGAATTTACGATTGTTATCGATGTAGAGTGATCTACGATTTAATTCAGTTTCAATTTTGTATCTCAATATAGCCGAAAGATTTGAGTAACGTGAGCTCGTATTATGTATTCAAGTTTGTTTTTGCTCAACTGCCTTTTACTATTATAGCTATAAGCAAATCAATTGTTTTTATTATGGTAGAAAATTAAAATTTTTAATTTTTTTCCAGAACACAATTAATAAGCAGAAAGCTGCTATATGAAACACTACTATATACTTCTATGGATTTTTTGGAAATAAAAATGCTCCATTAACTCGCCGACTTTCGGTGGCCCTCGATCAGGCGCAGCCGCAATGAGACGTCGATCACAAATCCATTGACGACGAAGCCAAAAACGAAGACAAAGCGCACTAACGACGGAATTTCCATTTCCACGGATTCTTTCCACGGATTCCACGGATCACCAAGCCGGGTCTCGAATCAATTTGATTATGCATAAAAATAAAATCCCGACATCGCATGTTAAATTTTAAAGGACTGTATCGCAAAATTTGACGAGCCTCATTGCAACGACAACTATACAGCGCGGCGTAAACATGAAGCTGTGATGTCGCCGGTAAATGTGTACGAAGCTTTAGCAATTTATTTTGGAATGCGTGTGTATTAGAGCGAAATAGTATTATACGTATTCTGTACCAGTCAGGCTCTGCGAATGCTCTTGACCAATAATTTTTGCGACTCGCATTGATAGACGTGGGTCACGCAAAAAAAAAATTTTGAGAAATATTCCGAGAATTTCAGTATTCTTAAAGAAAATAAGCAATTGCTACTTCGCCAGCCTTGTCTGCGAATAATCGAATGGGGAAATCCTCTTAACAAGCGTGACCTACGAAAAATATATTTGTATTTAATTTATACGTCCGCTGAAAAATTTTGGAGAGTCTGTTATTCAATACTACTACCTAATTTAGAGAATCAAGCTTCTTATCTGTTCCTTTATTTTTCTTATCTGCTCTCTTATCGGTTTTCGCACGTACAAAAACAAATCGCTACTACAAACACATCTATACAAACTACAAAGAATTACTTATGTATCGCAAACGAATATCAAACGACGGGATAACTTTATTGTTTCAGAAACAAACTCTACAAAAATGTGTACTCGCATCGGCATCGAATCGAGAGAAAGGAAATCCTTCAAGGCTTGTCCACCCAGTGATCCCAGGTCTTGATGATCTGGAATACCTTCAAGCCGGGGCTCGGCGTGACCTCGATCTGATCCTGTCCCAGCAGCTTGTAATTGCTGGCCAACTTCTTACTGTCGAGTCCCATTTGCAGTAGCTGCTTGGTGGCGTCGAGCTGCGCCTGGGGCGGCGTGTCGTCCATGAATCTCCCGATCAGGGCGATGCCGATGCTCTTGGTGTTGTAGCCCCGGGTGTGCGCGCCCTCGGTGTCCCAGCCGCGACCCTCGTAGACGTTGCCGTCGCCGCCCACCAGGTAGTTGTAAGCGATGTCGTTCCAGCCCCGCTGTTTCATGTGCAGGTCCTGAACGCTGCGCACGTACTTCGTGCAAGCGTCCTTAGTGTTGCAATTGTTCGAGTCCGTGTGGCTGATTATCGCGTAGGTCGGGGGCATGATCTCGAGCTTGCTGTTCGGAACTTTCGGCTGGACAGCGCCCCATCCCGAGCGTGGGATGATGTTCGGTTGGCCGTTCCCGCTGGGTTTGCTTTGGTCTGAAGCGGTTTTGGAAAAAAGAACAGTGATGAGAGAGATGACGGATTTCAAAAGCTGATTACAAAGCTTTTATCTTCGGCGTGATATATGCTTTTTGGATTACAGTGTCTTGCCTCCAAGTTTGACTTGTGTTTTGAAATTAATCATTATAGTGTTTTGAAATTAATGTTTTATGTGGACGTTAGAAACGTTAAATAACCGATGATTTCATACCTGTGTTCTCCTGGGCAGATATTGTGACTACCGTGAAGTAGAAAACTGCGGCTATGAGTAGTAAATGACTTAAAAACGACATAGCGAATTGTTGTCTGTTGGCCTATAAATAATTAAACTGCATTTAGTTAATTTTATGGATAATAGTTAGTAGTTATGCTGTCTTAAAACTGTTCAATGATATTTCGAAGCGTATGTAAATACACATGATGATGTTATATGTAATACGGAATACTCGAAACTTACGGATTACAACTCGTTGGAAGTTGATTTTGATCGAACGCTATAAAAGCAATTGACTTAGCAGGTATATTCTCACTCGCATATAAATATACTTCGTTGACAATACTCTTGGTGGGGAGATTTTATTAATAGTCATCTCTCTTTATCTAATATACTTATCTAATGTGCGGTCATGATCAACAAGTAATTATTTTTAATAGTCTACGCTTAACTATAAGTTGTTTCAAGATTGCAAACAGTGTTGCTTAAATATTTACAACGATCTATGATTAAACGTCAAAATCCATGTATTCTATTGAATGCGAAATTATAAAGTATAAAACGTTTATATAAAATAATACCATTGTTGCATGTGTACTACATCTATACATTGTTCTGACGAATCTCCTTTCTAGTGGTATACATATAGAAAGTTGAAAAAGCACAACAACTAACTAAAAATTTCTGTTCACATGATGGATTATTCATATTTATTCATTCATTCGATCTACACTTACACGTAAATAGCATCTGATACACGATCACAAAATACGCGGTATACATAAATATTTGAAAAATTCAAATATCAAATTTTCTTCTTTCTCATTCTATTGAAAATAATAATGTCATTTCACAACGTCATTTCATAATGTTAAATAACGTTATGGGTGATGCTACAATCCCGACCTTTTATGACGTTATTTTGCGACGTCATTTAACGTAAATGAATGTTATTTACACCCGGGCAAATATAATTAATGTTTAATTATATTAAGGAAATATAATAAATAACGTCATTTTTTCAAAAAGGATTTTTTCAATGATTAACGCATACGTGTGAATACGTAGATTATTTTTAATTGTATGCTTCAAATGCTTAACTTTTTGTAATCTGTAAAATGACGTCATTTTCGTACACCGCTTATTTGTCACAGTCCAGTTTGTTAGAATAATAAATAACGTTATTTTTTTGCCCGATCATAAGTAGATTATATACATATTACCTATATGATCCAATGCAATAGCGTCGGAGCGAAGCAAGAGTGATATTTATAATGTATTGTTGTCAAAATCAAATTTGTTAGTGTAAAACACGGATAAACAATTGTAAATGACTGCAAAAGATTACACAGTTCCTTTGTTGCTATCCCAACCAGTTCACTTTCATAGTCACTTAAATAGTCACTTTCGGTTCATGGTGCACGACTGTTTATTCCTATTTTACTCTAACAAACTGGACTCTGACAAATAAGTGTACTGAGAGAAGAGAATATTTGCATGTCGGTTATGCTCAACAGGCCCCCCGCTTTAACAGTCACAATCAACATTGTAATAGTTACAATGTCATGCTAAAGGTATAAGTATGTATGCTGTATAATAGAAACAAGATAGCGCGCAACTTTTTTTTATAATTACAGCCTACACAAAAGTCCTCTTTGCCAATCTTTTATACTACTCTTCCCACTGCCGATAAATTGGACCTATGTCTCAATGACAGAAAAGCCAAGAGTCGAGTTTGAACCCAGAAACTTTGTCTAACACTGCCTACTCAGCCGTCTCCGTTCTCAGCGCGATTGACACTGTATAACTGTTACTATGTACACTGTTGGCCAAAATCAAAGATGTATATTATAATAGTTACAACGCCACGTTTTTATTAAATATTCTCTTCTCTCAGTGTAGTATACGAAAATTACGTCATTTTACGGATTACAAAAAATCAATCACTTGAAGTATATTATTAAAAATAATCTACCTATTCACACGTATGCGTTAATCATCAAAAAAAACTTTTTCAAAAGATGACGTTATTTATTACTCTAACAAATTAGTCTCTGACAAATATAATAAGTAATACACAAAAATGACGTCGTTTTACAGATTGTAAAAAATTAATCATTTGAAATATTACTAAAAATAATGTACGCATTGACACGTATGCATCAATCATTGAAATAATACTTTGAAATTACTATATATTTTCTAAAATATAGGCAAATGAGATATAAGAGTAAAAATTTAAGTATCAGGAACAGCAAGTATTCGTGGCTCAGTGGTACAGTCTAGGACTATGAAGCAAAAGGTGTCACATCCGATCCTCCTTCGGGGGACTTTTTTATCGTTTTTTTCTTTAATTTACTAATTACTACTTACAGCGACAAGCGCAAACATTACAATAACAATATTTTAATGATTCTAATTACGAATATTTATATAAAAGAAAAAACTATACAAAATAACGTCATAAATAACCATTTTCCGGATTAAAAAAGGTATGGTAATATTTGACTGCTTATATTCTTTCAACCTTCTTTCCTAATCTCAAAAATTTTTGTGTATCACAAATTATAAATACAAAAACTTAATCGCACAAAAATAAAGGTAACCTCGCTTCAGGAAATAAATCAATAAACTTATTATCCGAGCTTATATCAGCTTCCTGTCACACAACACAATTTTTAATTCTTTTTTTCGCTGATATACATGTAAGCAAAAACAATATAAAAATGATAATTAGCAATTGGTCTTAACAGGTTCATTGCGGTGTTTTCATTGTAACAAATGCCAAACAATAATCAATTCAAAATAGTTATCAGCAAATTAACTGTTTTTTTTTGTCCGCTACGTTTTTGCGCGAAATTCGAATTTCTAATCGACGCTTCCGTACGGATTCTTCTCGCAAAATCATAAAACGATTAGCAAAAATTTCGTCGTAACTCTTTTTTGCTGAGTATTTTAGTACAATAACACAGCAACAACAACCGTATGATCCCAATATATCACGGAGTGAGCGACCAATGTTTCCAGCTCTTGATGATGTTATACAACAGCTCCCCGGGACTGTCGGTCTTGACGAACTGCCTGTGTCCCAGCAGTTTATAATCCCGACTTAAGTGGCCTTTCTCGAGGCCGAACTCTAGGAGCTTCGTGGCCGCGTGAAGCTGAGCCTTGGTCGGCTCGACGGTGTTGAAGGTACCGATGAACGAGATGCCGATGCTCCTGTTGTTGTAATTGAAGGTGTGGGAGCCCGCGACGTCCCAGCCGCGACCCTCGTAGATGTTGCCGTCGCCGCCGATGAGGAAATTGTAGGCGACGTCGTTCCAGCCCTTGATCTTGATGTGGAACGTCTGGGCGTCCCTGACGTTCAGAACGCACTGGGCCTGGGTGCAGCAGAACGTCGTGGCAGTATGGCTGATTATCACGTAAGGCGATGGCAGTATCACGAGCTTGATCGGGTCTTCTACGGGTGGCTGGGCAGCCCATTCGACTCGGGATACCATCTGGACATCCTTGATCGTTGGTTCTGAAATGGAAAGTTGTCGATGAAAAGATTTAGTGATTTATACGCGGAGGGTTTGAGTTATATGGGGTAGAGAGATATGGTTGGAGTGATAACGAAAATTTGTAGAATTAAAATTCAAAATAGAAAAATAAGATATTTTTATATTCAGTAAAGTAATAGTAGTAATAGTAGTGGTATAACAGACAGTAAATATAGCATCGAAATTTGATAAAATTTTAAGTGCTATGCTTTTGAGCTCAACCTCTTCAAAAAGTAATATAGTATATCGTATGTGTGAACAAGATATTTTATGTCTGAGCTTATCTACCGAATTATCAAAAGTATGTTTACATTCATATACATATCATATCACTAGTTATAACTGACATTCGGGCAGTTACTATATATCAACTGTACTCACCCTCCGGTACACTCGATTCTACTGTTTTGAAATTAATGTTTTATGCGGAAGTTAGAAACGTTAAATTACCGATGATTTCATACCTATGTTCTCCTCGGTAGATTTGGCGGCTACATTGAAGTAGAAAACTGCAACTATGAGTAGTAAATGACTCAAAAACGACATAGCGAATTGTTGTCTGTTGGCCTATAAATAATGAAACAAAATGGCGCGTAACTTTTTTTTGTTTTTTTTTTTTTTTTATAAGTATAGCCTACCCAAAGTCCTCTTTGCGAATCTTTTATACTACTCTTCCCACTGCCGATAAATTGGACCGGATTAAGAGTCCAACACTCTATTGAGCCGTCTCGGCTCTCCGCAGGATTGGCACTGTAACTGTTACAATGTTACTGTTGGCCAAAATCAAAGATGTATACTTTAATAGTTACAATGCCACGTTTCTGCTAAATATTCTCTTCTCTCAGTGTGGTATACGAAAATTATGTCGTTTTACAGATTACAGAAAGTCATTCATTTGAAGTATATTATTAAAAATAATCTACGTATTCACACGTATGCGTTAATCATCGAAAGAAACCTTTTTCAAAAAATGACGTTATTTATTACTCTAACAAACTGGTCTCTGACAAATAAGTATTATACAAAAACGACGTCGTTTTACAGATTGTAAAAAATCAATCATTTGAAATATATTACTAAAAATAATGTACGTATTCACACGTATGCATCAATCATTGAAAAAATACTTTGAAATTACTATATATTTTCTAAAATATAGACAAATGAGATATAAGAGTAAAAATTTAAGTATTAGGAACAGCAAGTATTCGTGGCTCAGTGGTACAGTCTAGGACTATGAATCAAAAGGTGTCAAGTCAGATCCTCCTTCGGGAACTTCTTTTATCTTTTATTTTCTTTAATTTCCTAATTACTACTTACAGTGACAAGCGCAAATATTACAATAGCAGTATTCTAACGATTCTCTTTACTAATATTTATATAAATAAAAAAACCATACACAATAACGTCATAAAAGGTCCAAATTTGAAGCATCACCCATAACGTTATTAAACGTAATAAAATGACGTTATAAAATGACGTTATTATTTTCAATAGGGCAGACAAATCACATCGAATCAAAAGGTCTCTACGGATCCGGCGACCAGTGCTCCCACTTGGTCATCGCGTCGAACAATCTGTCCCCTGGACTCACAGTGGCGGCCACTTGTCTGTGACCCAGAACCGTGTAGTTCCTCACGAGTTCCTTCCTCTCGACTCCCAGCTCGAACAGCTTCTTCACGGCTTCGACCTGTCCCACCGTCGGACTTCGAAACCTGTAGTCGCCGATGAAAGCGACACCCAAGCTGACGCTGTTCCAGCCCCAGGTGTGAGCCCCAATGGCGCCCCAGCCGCGCCCCACGTAAATCCGAGCGTCGCCGCCGACGAGGAAGTTGTAGCCGATGTCGCTGTAGTCGAGCTCGTCCATGTGGTAATCCTGAATGTTTCGAATGATCTGACTGCACTCGGACTTGGTAGCGCAGAATCTCGTCACTGTGTGGTAGATTATGACTTTTTCCGGTGGGAACACGCGCAGCGTCCCGGCCGCGCGTCGAGGCTGTCTGGCTCTCCATTGAGACCTCTGGACAAACAGCGGATTTCCGTCGAGCATGTCTGCGAACAGAAATTTTGGAAACACGCACGTTTTGAGTGAATTGCGTTACTGTACAGGGGGATGGATCAAGGTAGAGAAGAATTATTGTTAATTACGCTCCGATGGATGAATGAGAGAATTATTACTATCGAGTTGCAGACCGTCACCTGAGATTATGATGATAATGATGTTGATGCGATGATTTTGATTTAGCTTACCATTTTTTATATGATTTCTTCATTTTTTCTTGCATAGGGACTTGAGCCGCAATAATCGTATGTATAACAGTAACAGTAACGAATTACTTCGTTATTGGTTTTTCAATCAAATATTAATATAGATAATAATAAAATTGAACGATTATGTAGGTTTCATACAAAATTATCTTTGGCTGATTGTTTTTAAAATGGTAGCTTTTGGTTTTCCACAAATGTTTCATTAAAATGCAGTGCAGACGAAAATTACCATTTTGGCCTCCCGACAATTGATGTTCATGTTGGTGTGCTATCTGACCTTGGGATAAAATATACGGTATACTTCATGAAATAAAGTTTTGTGAATACTCGTGCTTGTCTCGGTTGAAAATCATCACAAGATTTAGAATTATTGCCATGAAAACTACCATTTTCGCGACAATCAGTCTGAGAAAAAACTCACGCATTGACAGATTAACATGGCAAAGTAGACGAATTTATTAATCTAACAAAGTCGCACTTTTACAAAATGCATCATAATCTAAGTTTGCATATATACATGGCATATACTATACAGATACATTTTTGTTCGTCGAGTATTTTGCTTAAAAGTATTTTTATAAAAACTGCAACGTGGAGGTTCTTCTCTACTTTTCTGTGTTACGGGAGTAAACGCAGAAATAACCAGTTTTCGGATTAAAAAAGAGATATAGTAAAAATTTTTTATAGTAAATTTTTTTTGTCAACCTTCTTATGTATCACAAATTATAAATACAAAAACTTAATCGTACAAAAATAAAGGTAACCTCGCTTTAGGAAATAAATCAATAAACTTATTATCCGAGCTTATATCAGCTTACAGTCACACAACACAATTGTTAATTCTTTTTTTCGATGATATACATCATAAGCAAAAACAATATAAAAATTACAATGAGCCATTGGTCATGACAGGTTCATTACGGTGTTTTCCTTGTAACTTGTAACAAATGCCAAACAATAACCAATTCAAAATAGTTATCAGCAAATTAGCTGTTTTTTTTTGTCCGCTATGTTTTGGCGCGAAATTTGAATTTCTAAACGACGCTTCCATACGGATTCTTCTCGCTAAATCATAAAACGATTAGCAAAAAGTTCGTCGTAACTCTCTTTTGCAGAGTATCCTAGTACAACAACACATCGATCACAGCGACAACAGCCGTATGATCCCAATATATCACGGAGTGGGCGACCAGTGTTTCCAGGTCTTGATGATGTTATACAACACCTCCCCGGGACTCTCGGTCTTGACGCACTGCCTGTGTCCCAGCAGTTTGTAATCCCGGCTTATGTGGCCTTTCTCGAGGCCGAGCTCGATGAGCTTCGTCGCCGCGTGAAGCTGAGCCTTGGTCGGCTCGACGGTGTTGAAGGTACCGATGAACGAGATGCCGATGCTCATGATGTTGTAATTGAAGGTGTGGGAGCCCTCGACGCCCCAGCCGCGACCTTCGTAGACGTTGCCGTCGCCGCCGACGAGGAAATTGTAGGCGATGTCGTCCCAGCCCTTGGACTCGATGTGGAACGTCTGGGCGACCCTGACGTTCAGGACGCACTGGGCCTGGGTGTAGCAGAACGTCGTGGCGGTATGGCTGATTATCACGTAAGGCGGTGGCAGTATCTCGAGCTTGTTCGGCTCTTTCACGGGTGGCTGGGCAGCCCATTCGACTCGGGATACCATCCGGACACCCTTGATCGTTGGATCTGAAATGGGAAGTTGGCGATGAAAAGATTTAGTGATTTATAGACGGAGGGTTTGGGGTATATGGGGTAGAGGGATATTGTTGGAGTGATAACGAAGATTTGTAGAATTAAAATTCAAAATAAAAAAATAACGAGATATTTTTAAATTCAGTACAGTAATAGTAGCAGCAGTAGTGGTATAGCAGACAGTAAATATAAAGCGACGAAATTTGATAAAATTTTTAGAGCCATGCTTTTGAGCTCAATATCTTCAAAAAGTAATACAAGTATATAAGTATATCGTATGTGTGTACAAGATATTTTATGTCTGAGCTTATCTAAAGAATTATCAAAAATATTGTTTACATTCAGTTTATATATCATATCACTAGTTATAACTCACATTCGGGCAAATACTACATTTCAACTGTACTCACCCTCGGTACGCTCGATTCTCAAAATTCTTGATTTTATAAATTAACTTTTTCCAAGGTTTCTACACCACGATGCATAATGACTATGTGTACATGGACGATTCTCTGTGAGATCGAGCAAATATCTCTTCTTTTAAGCTTATTAGTTATAACTCAAAAAACACTACACATTTGGAGTTCTTGCACTTTCCGATCTTACTATAAATACGATCTTATCTATAAGTAGTATTATTAAGGGAACGCAAAAGTCAATTAAAAATTCAAGTTTTCCACTACAATTTAAAGTAAACAAATCAATGCAACTAATTTTTGCTTATAACACATTTTAAAAATTTTCGAAATTTTTCTTTCACCATTTATTGCAAGCAATATTAGCCGATTATTTGTGCACTGTATTGTGGCACAAAATTCGAATTTTTAATTGACTTTTACATACCCCTAAAATCTATTTATAAAATTCATACTTTATAAAATCCAGTCTTAATTTTATTACGAATAATGGATAATGACCGAATGTATGACAGGAACCAATGAATCGTGATAGACTTTTTAAAGTAAAACGTACAATGATAGGTGATTACAATCGTAATATGTATTACGTACAAGTCTTTAGGAAAAAAATAGATTCAAATTTCTCGGAATGATAATATAACAAGAAATAATCAAAAGTGCAATATTTTGTAATGAATCCTCGTGAAAAATCGAAAACTCTTGCGCGATAATTATGATTAGCGAAACTGATGGTAAAAGACTCGACTAAAGATTCGACGAATCCCATCTCAAAAGAAAAGATACCATTATTGATTGACGTATCGTTAGGTGAAGCCGGAAGGCGTCCTGGAATCGTCGTATTTGTCGTACCTGAGCTGCTCGTCAACCAAACGCAGAGTACAGTAATGAGCAGTAGTATCAACGCTACCAGGCTCACTGTAATCGTGCACCATTGCGACTGGAACCATTTCACGACTGAAAATAAATACGATGATTGCGGTTAAACTTTGCATATTTAATAGAGACCTGCGAAATTTTTTATAAATATAAATTATTTATAGAGTAGAAATATTGCTTGAGAAAATGCATTAAGCTCACATTTTCATAAATAAATTCTTTCAACGAGATATAATAACAATAACATCGTGGAGACTCAGTGTTCGAAACGACTATATGAGCGTTGCGCTCTTTATCTTCAAGATCTAAAAAAAAATCTTTGTAAGCGTCAGCTGTCGGAGGATTATGATGAACAACATTCGTACACATGCGAATGCACAATCTTTTATTGACATTGTTTTAAAGCAATATACAATGAAGCGGCTATATACGTAACTAAAGGAAAATCGATAATGCGCATTAATACTCATAAAATTTTGCAAATGCATCGATCAGCACAATATGCTAAAGCTATAATGGAGATAGAAACTCATCGCAGCAAAGCGTGTCGATCCTCACGTGAGATCGTCGCAATAAAAGTCCATATGCACGCGGCGCATGAGGTCACCGCTCCCCTTACCGATCGATCAATACCTGCGCTTAATCTCAACAACAAAAAATCCACACTACACTATATAATAATATACCTCGATCACGACGCGTCATCGGCTCCTCCACAGCTGCGGCGTCTCCTCGATCGTCCAGGTTGTTGCCGATCCCGTCCTTGTCCTTAACCGATCCGTTCTCCAGAGGTCGCAGCCCGCCGTCCTCCCTCTGGCCAGCGTCGCTCCCGTACCTCACCGACTTGATGATGAGGTCGCCCTTGCTCTTGATGAAGACCCTCTGGCCGACGTGGAGATTCGGCGCGTTCCTCGCGTGGATCTTGCCGATCTGGATGGAATCGGATCCCGGCAGAGCGATCCCGTTCACCTCGGACCTCAGGACCGCGTTGTCGATCCAGCCGCGACCGCCGAGCTCCTCCATCGGCAGGTCCTCGTCCTCGGCGACGCTCGACAGTCCCGAGGACGAGGTCGACGATCTCGAGTCCTCCTCGGAGCAGGGCTCCGGAGCTCTCGACAGCTGCAGACCTGCTGCTCGGACTTCATCGTCCTGACCCTCGTCGTCGCGGACGACCTGGACACTTGACGCGGCTGCGCTACTGCCGTCTGGAGGGCCGCTATCCTGACGATGCTGCTCCACTGCTGAGCCTGCCATCACCGGATGACGATGGCATCACGCACAGCACTTCCTTTTCATTAATGCGTATTATATCCGAGCACGTGCTCGGCAGCAGGAGACGACGAGAAATTCATGGTCGACGAGTTCGCTATTCGCAATGGGATTTTCCGCTTGGCTTTCGCACAATATAATATACCTCTTCCAGCACCGCAGGCTCTCTCACTGCCTTTTTTCGCGCTCGACGCGATATATCCTTACAGTTACAACTATTCTGCGCACGCCCGATTTTTCTATACGAGATTTCGCGAGAACGACGGGATATCGTCGAATCACATCATGTGCAGAGCACATCGAGTGCGAAAAGTTTGCGAGCGAAACGCTTGCAATCTTTTGCGCTGCATATGCGATACGGAGACGGACTATCGGCTGTTGTCGTGCGAGCCTCGTCGTTTTCCCCACTCTGCTGTGTAAATACTGCTCTTTTCTCTGTCTCGCTCTTTTTCTCGCTCTCGCGAGGCAGAGGCAAGACTGTGTCTCTATATATGGCACTTTTCTCGTATGTGTAGTTCACAAGCGCCGGAGAAAAAGCTCCGACGAAATTTTGCTATTTTCCATTGAAAATTTTTTTTCTTTTGTTGCTGTATGCTGCGTACATAATGCGGGAAGTGCGAAAAGAGCCTTTTAACGCACACCTTGCGCTGATGAACGTTGCGTTATGCGTATATATGCAATTAATTCGATTTCACGAGATTAATGCATGTATGCACGCACACGTAGCAAGCGGAATTTTTATTCTTTGCGTTGCTGACGCCATTTCCTGATGAAGACTTTATAATTATTATGTAACTCTCGATGCTCATCATCGGTGCATATATATATCTTACGATGTGTTGTCTTGCCGTTCTTTGCTTGTTCTACTTGACAAAATATATAATACATATTGCGACTGTATAGTTTAGTATATGCAAACATGTGAATACGTATACCTAACATTATTATATACTATTATTTATTATAAATTCAATATTTATCTTTGTTTTTACGTCAGCCTGCAGCCTCCGAGCGACACGTGTGCCGCACCAGCTGTTGGCGCCCGCAACATATATAATAATCCCACCCGAGCGGAAACAAAGTCGTATTGTAGATAAGAGAAGAAAAATAAGTTTTTTTACGCTCAATCGCGTGTCTGTTTGTGAAACATTTACTATACACGATGTTTGCTTATTGGATACATTCGATCTAGTGTTTATTCAAACCGTCTTTAGAACGAAAAGCTCGACGGAAGCTTCGCAAGCTCTCGCTAAGTGAACATCGAAATTCAAAAAATTGGAGGTAGTTTCTCGGTGGTGAAGCTTTATAATTGCATAGACGGCATGTATATGTAACAAGTTGAATTTAAGTTTGCATTATTTCGCAAAATATTATGTATAAAGTACAATTTTCTCAAAAGCACAAAAATAAATATAATTTTAAAGATATATACATGGCTGATATGTGAAATTACAGAAAATTGAGGAATCGTCGTTGTTCCTAGAATAACGACCTAAGCGAATCACTATATCATCTATATATATATATATATATATAATATCGACTGCTTAGAAATTCAAATTAAAATTACCGCGTAAAAATCAGCTGAGTCGCGCGCATATACAAAGCCGGCCGTGAAACATTTGTATGTACATACATATATTGTTTGGAGTTCCAAAATTAAAAAAAAAAGTAATGTTATTTATTTACATACGTATTTTAAGAAAGCAGATATATTTTTTTTATGTATATAATTTGGGCCTCTAAAAACGATTAGTTTGATGGATTTTTCCATAAACGTATAGCGCATGCGTTTATACAGGTATGATTTCGTGAACGCTGACATCTGAAATCTCGTATGTCAATGTCGGAATTTTTAATAATAAGTATAGATATTAACATTATTAATATTGCATATCATATTTATTTCCGAATCCAAAAATTGCCTTCTTCCACAGTCTTATTAAATATGCTTGAATGGAAAATACGAGTCTATGATGGTAATGCAATAAGTTTTAATTTACAGTTGATCGTTATACACAGTTTCTACAGTTACTATTTATAAACAAATGTATTTATTAACTAATTATTCATCAACAAATAAATAATAATTTATTTACATTTTAATTCTTTTAACAAAGTAGTTTCTAAAAACCACGTAATTATTTATTTTTCTCATTTTTATGCGCTGGTTTGTATCCTTGTTTCCAAGGAGATTTTGCATGCAGGAATTTTTCTGTTTCTCTGTGTTTTTTTAATTCTTCAATATTTTTAAATGGTTTGTGATCTTGTTTTGATTCTAGTTTATACAGTTCCTCTACGTAAGCTGGCTTTGGAGGAATTAATGCCGCAGCTGCATATCTGTGCTCTGCATTGAGGAAGTTAAATGTTGAACATGCTTTATATATAGGTAATATTTCCGTTGAAATTTTATGTTTTTTAAACAGATCTTTGATATTTAATAGAAATGGAGCATTGTAAGGATAACTATCATCCAATCCAATAACCACAATATCCAGTTTTGGATCTAGATTTAAAAGCAACGAAAATGAGGCTTCGTTCATATCAGGAGATTCAGCAATATTCCAACTCAAAGTAGTTTTTGGAAAAATAACCATAGGACCCAAAATTTTAATTCCATTATTTAGAACAAATCCATACTGAAAAAATAAATATGTTAAAGTTATGTATTTCTATTGTTACATATATGTGAAAATAATCTAATAAAACCAGCAATTACACTAGTAACGTTATCAACCATGAGTCCATAATCGTAGTTATTATTGAGAAGCGTCACAGTAGTTTTACCTTCTCCTTCATACGAATTTCGTACACATGTAGATTGCATGTACCTGTATGGATTGAAATAAAACTTTAATACGTATTAACTCAAAAGTCCAACAATATATAGTTTAATACACTTTGCATACTACCTTTTCAACAGACTTGCACAGCGTAAGTTCATCAACTTCCTAAATAAAACAGTCATGCTGTCAGCTGCTCAAACAAACTGTACAATGTCAAAAAAAATTTAGATCCTTGGTAAAGTTTACTGCATCTCTGTCACATGGAACAATTATTGTGTACACAACAGAATCTATTGAAACTACCGTGTAGGTTAAATTGTAAATATCATTTCGCTGTCTCCTTCCCACACTTCCACATCGCAGTCTCTCCGCCGGCAATGTGCGCGATTCACGAATCACGAGAGAGAAACGATAAATCGGAACGAAAAATTGGAGCACACATCCCCGCGTAAGATTCAACCAATCAAATTGATCGACGGGTCGCGTTCCGACGTTCCCGATTTCCCCGCCACCTCCCTCGCGGTCGACGCGAGTTGTAAATCGCGATCAAGCCCCCGTCTCGTAGCCCACATCCCAATCCCACACATATAAAAGTGCCCAGGTCGCCATCTTGGAGGAGGTTACTTTTTTAACTCCCTGAGCCCATCCGAGGCGTTTTTCTATCCCTCTTTTGCTATGGATATTTGCTGAGAAAAGCCGCAGCGGGTGTCCACACGTTCGGCGCAGCTCAACGATAATTCGGAGATTCAATTGTTCGCCGTGTAAGGATCGGTGTTCCGCGAGCAAAATGTCGCTGTTCAACAAGCCCAAACGAAACATCCGCCGTCGGGACTTCAACGACGAGGAGGAGGAGAATGAAAACAGGTCTATGGAAACCGAGGACATGCAGATACTTAGAAACAAAGTCAAGAAGAAGGATAAGCCGAAGCAGACTCTCCTGAGCTTCGGAGATGACCTGGACGAGGGTGAGACGATGCGCACTTTGCCCAGAAAATGACTATGCTAGAAAATTGTTGGTATACCTTGCTCGCTGAGGGCAGTCTCAGCGAGCATGCCATTTCAGATGTTTGTTGTGCTTGGACCGATAACGTATATTTGTTAAGTAACTGTTCTGTAACTAGCAAAGTCATCGCTACAGATATTTAAATAATTAGTTGCCATTTACGTTGTGGCTTACAAATTACACGTATGATGCGCAGGAGTAGAAGGATCAGTTGGACGTCCGATACCTCTGCGTTTTCTTTCTCTGTAAATCAATTGAATTCAATTTATTAAAATTTGAATAATTTCTAGCTGATGAGGGTGAGGTTTTTAAAGTGAAGAAATCATCGAGAAGCAGAAGGCTGATGAAACAACTCGACCAAGAGAGGAAGAAAAAGAAAGGTGAAGAGAAAATGCAAGTGGATTCTGACTCAACAATCATGTCTAATATGCAGGAAAAAGATTTAGAAATAAAAACAGATGATCTAGTAGTAAGCTATCTCTATGATGTTCTTATAATAAATACTCTTATAATCAAATCATATTTATTTTCTTGGTCGAGGTGAAAAAATGCCAAAATTACTTGAATAGAGCAGTGTCTTTTACTAAACATTTGGTCTTTTTTCTCTTTTAAAATTGAAATCAAATGAGGAAATCGTGCTAATTCATGTAATATCCAATTTTCGTATTACAACAAATACTAACATGAAAATTTTCTTAACAGGTCAAAATAAAAAATACTGGTCCAATGATTTTAAATGGCAGGGATGCACTTACAGCTGGTAAGGATGATTACAGTTCCGAAGATGAAGTTGACAACAATCGAGGACACAAATTCCAAAATAAGTCGGATAGATCAGAGAATGTGAAATTTTTCCTTCAAAGTAAGATAACTGTTAAAATATCTGTCTTGCATTTTAATGAGTAACTAATTTGTAATTTTATGTGTAGGTGGTTGCATACCAGATGCAGCAATGATTCATGCAGCAAGAAAACGCAGGCAAAAAGCTAGAGAGTTGGGCCATGATTACATTCCAGTTGAAGAACAAAGGTTTATTTTTTTTCCAAGATAATCTTTTATTTCCTTTAAAATCGCGATTTTTATTTAATATTATCAATATTCCAGTGATGATAAGGGAACTTCCAGACTGGTGCGTGAAGAGGATCATGACCGAAGTGATGATGAAGATTCTCAGGAGAGAATAAATATGACTGTTGATACAGATGCTTTAGACAAGGAAAAACGACGACAAGCTTTTCTAGAATCACAAGCTCCAGTAATAAAAGGTAAATTAATAATTATGAACAGTGATTTATTAAATTTAATTTTATAGTTAAGAATTTATTATTAAATGGTGTATATGTTTACATTAATTTTGATACTTTCTTAAAAAGACATACTTTATGAAATTTTTACGAGACCGTAACTATTGTTTTTTTATTTAATTACATCATAGAATATATTAGTTTTATTAACAACATTTTTTTTTACTAAAAGTGTCTGATGAAGAAAGTGAGCCAGAAGAAGAAGAATGGGAGGTTCAACAAATTAGAAAAGGTGTTACTGGAGCACAGATTGCAGCTGCCCATCAAGATTCTATTGTACAATATAACATGTTGGGAATTGGTCCTAGTCATATGATGGAATCTGGTATCCCAATGATGACGTCCAATGTAATACCAGCAGCTCCACCACCTCCTATGATACAACCACCAGACCCTACGAAATGTGTACCAATTACTGCTGAAGAAGTATTGAGCAAAATGCGTGAAAGGTACTGATATTAAAAAATTATACAGATTTTAAAACTCTTCATGTGAATAGTATAGTGTTAAGTCCTTGATAAAAATATAGAACTAATTTTTCAAATTTGTAATAGAATTTCAATTTTATTAGTTAACGAATATGCATCATAAATTATGATTCCTTGGCATTTCATTAATAATAAAATATATTTTTTTATTGCAAACTTTTCAAAATCTAAAAACGGTACATTTAAATTTTTAAAAGTTCAACGATTAATAAATTCTTATCTACAGGTTGAATAATTTACGAGAAGTTCACCGGCGACACGAATTAAATTATGATGCTGTGATCCATGAATTGCTTCAAAGTAAAAAGGAATTGGAAGACGGCGAAAATCGAGCACCAGAGATGGCACAACGCTACAAATATTACCAAGAGTTGCGTGGGTATGTCACTGACTTGGTAGAGTGTCTTAATGAGAAGGTGGGTTTACAAATTAGAAAAAGAAATCAAAAACGATGTTAATTGAAAAGAAAATTCAAAATTTTTCCTAAACAGCAACGTGTTTAAAAACAACAAAATTAATTATTTAAATCAAACACATTTCACAATGTTTAGCTCTTTATTTACTTCTACTTTAAACCATGAAAAGCATTAGAAAATTTATCTACCATTCAAACCTATATCCACAAATTTTATTTTTCTTTATACCATTTCTTTATTTGAGCATATACGTATTTTATTCATTAAAATATATTTGTAAGTAAATTTACTGAGTCTCACCTATTCGAGATCGAATTTAAATTGAAAATGACTCTTGTAAAGAGTCAAATTAATACAAACATTTTTATATCAAATTAATACAAAACTTTTTTGCTTTTTTATTTATGACCAGCTGCCAAAGGTTGCTGCGTTGGAGTCTCGTTGGGTAGAACTATACGGTGACCGAGCAACGGAACTAATGGAAAGAAGAAGACAAGATACAAGAGACCAAGCTGAAGAAGTAACAAGCGCTTCAAGTCAGTTATTTTATTTCTTTAATTATACATTTTCTTTATAAAAGCATGTTTATAATAAATAATAATAAAATTTAAGTAAAATTGAATTCTTAACAATTCGATTAAATACATTGGTTTTATTTTCAATATAAGCAAAACTCTCCAATTTTTAAAACGGAATGATTTTATTTATGTAGGAGGACCAATTTTAAGAAGAGGTCCAGAGGATGATGCACGCATGAGAAGAGCTACAGAAAGAGAAGGCAGAAGAGCTCGCAGAAGAAGAGCACGAGAACTTAACCCAGTATTACCCAGACACATGGATGGAATGTCCAGTGATGACGAAGTTACTGAACAACAAAATCTAGTTTTCCGACAACTTAAAGGTATATATATTTTTTTAACATACTTCTAACTGTAATTACTTATTGTTTGGTTTTGAAGCTCTTGTGCATCATTTAGAATCTTTCTCAAATAATTTAAAGATTTATCGATTCTTTTTTTCGCGTTTAATATTCTTATTATCAGAAAATTATAATAAAATTACAACGAAAAGTTACTAAGTATCAAATACAATTAGTACAATAGTTACAGTAGTTTTAAAATTTATTATTTACTCAAATAAAATATCCTATACTATTAATATGACCTTTCCCCAATTGATTGTTTGTACTTAGATGAGATCGAAAAAGAATCTCGAGAGCTTTTTTCCGACGTCGAAGATGATTTTTGCACAATTCGAGGAATTTTATCAAAACTTGAAGATTGGAGGTTAACTGATTTAGAATCTTATAACGATGCGTATGTTCCTCTTTGCATTCCAAAAATCATTTCACCTATCATACGCCTTCAACTTGTTACGTGGAATCCCATAATGGTAAGTAATTATTGAAGATTCGGTGATAAAATTTGATTTTCCAATTTACTATTGAAGCTTTTATAGTATGCTTAGAAAAGAACCTATTACATTATTATTTAATATGAAATCGATTACTGCATTATAGCATACCTTGAACACGTATTTTGAAGGTTATTTTTCGATATGAAATGATAAAAGCAATTATTTTAATTTGCAAAATGCGTAAGATTGTATTTTATGCACATATCGAAAAATAACTATTATAAAATTTTATTAAAAATATACATTAAAAAAATGAGTTCACGATTAGTTCTATTATTGTAAACAACATATTGACTAAATCTTTGATATTAACAATACAGAAGCAAATTAATTTGCATTATTAATATATTAATATTTGAAAATTTTTACCTACATTTATTACACATAATTTTTTAGGAAAGCGCTGAGCTAGAAAGATCCAAATGGTATAATACCTTAATTTTATATGGTTTGGATATAAAAGAGTCTGAGGAATCATTACGCTGTGATCCAGACGTTCGATTGATACCGTCAACAATTGAAAAAATTGTTGTTCCAAAATTGACAAGTATATTATGATTTACCATGAACACAATTGTTTAAAAAATTATAGAATTGATATTTTAATGTCTCAAATATTTTTTAGCTATTGTTGAAAAAATATGGGATCCTATGTCGACATCACAGACGCTTAGACTAGTGGGACTAATTAATCGTTTAATCAGAGATTATCCCAATTTAAATGAAACCAGTAAACAACTAGAAACACTTTTCAATGCCATATTTGATAAAATTAAATCTGCTGTTGAGAATGATGTTTTTGTTCCTATACTTCCCAAACAGTTAGTACAAATTTTTTTAATAATTTTATGCTACTCTTTGTATTTAATTGTCATTAATCATTATAATGCTTTATATTTTAGAGTCATGGATACAAAACATCAATTTTTTCAACGTCAATTTGCCATGGCAATTAAATTACTTCGAAATTTCCTGAGTTGGCAAGGTCTATTGGGAGATCTTAAATTAAAAAATATTGCCTTAGGATCGTTGTTAAACAGGTATCTTCTCGCAGGATTACGAATTTCACCTCCAGTCGATGCTCTTACCAAAGCTAATATGGTAAATAATTTCATTCAATTAATTCAGATTATTATGATAACAAATAGATACATAAAAAAGCAATTGACAATTAAATACAATAAATATTTTAATATTAGATTATGAGTACACTACCACGTGCTTGGCTGCAGGGAGAAAAAATTGAACATTTAAAAATGTTCGCTACCCTGGTCCGACAGCTGAGCGAACAACTTGACCAAGCTAATCCAGCTCACAAGTAAGTTTTTCGAAGATGCCTCGGCATTAATATTGTATGTAAACAGGTTTCGGTATCAAGCTGAAATTCTTGATTAACATTGAGTTTGTTGTTTCGCTGTTTACGTTTGACTCCAAATATGCGTGAACTCGTCTGCATAATTTTCGCGCATAAATTCAACGTTTTGATACGTAAAACTGGCGTAAAACTATTGCGCTAGAATTTTTTCTTTTTTTTTTAAGAAAACTTTTCATTTTGCAGCGAGGCATGGGAGTACTCGAAATCTATCTTGAAGATAATCAAACCTCTGTAAATAGCCGCGAAGACTACAGCGTCGAGACTTTATCAAGTGACTCAACGATGTAAATCAATGGAATTATTTGACGGTCGATGCGCGGCAGCAAGTGGGACTCATCGATCGTTAAATTAATTCAGCGTTTAAATTAACTAATATCATCATTTAACAGTTTTATATCTTGTAGATACGTCGATTTTGAATCTTGTACATAATAAAACAATACGAAATAAGCCCATTTGAAGAGTGTCAAGTCTCTGCTATCGGCCTTTTAGTTAGTCAGTCGAATATAGTCTCTCTCTCGCTCTTCCTCTCTTCTCTCTCTCTCTTTCTCTCTCTCTCTCTCTTTCTCTCTCACTCTCGTTCTCACTTTCATTCTCACTCTCGCGCGCTGATAGGTAAGAGGTCAGAAGTCGCTTTATCTTAATCCTTATCTCTTTTCCTATTATAACAATCGCCGGCCTATAAATAGCGCGTGAGGCCTTTCCCCGACTTTTGTAGCATTGACTTTCATCCCAGCACGCAGGGCCATGTTCCCTTGGAATCTGAAAATTTCGTTGCATTATTATCGCTCGTCGCGTGAGTAACTGTTGCTGTTGCTGTCGCCGCTCTGGCCGTTGCCACTGCTCCTTTCCCACTCGTCGAATAAGAGCAAGTTTTTCCATTGGCTCTTGGAGGCGAGAGATTGAAGCCTGCTCCGCCGATCGTGCACATAAAGTATCTGTGAAAACAACGTAGGAAGAAAAAAGACGGCCTCATTGAGGTCATCACCGGACTTCTACAGAGCAGTCCGCTCGCAGCTGCGTGACCTCTGTCACACAAAATGAAGCGTCAAAGTGAGTTCATCGACAATTTTTAATTGACGTTATATACTCGATTAAAATTCTTTTTCGTTTTTTTTATGCTCGCGCAAATTTTTCAAAAAGCTCAAGTTTTTCTTTCAGAGCAGATCTAATCTATATTTATTTATTTATTTATTTTTTTATTATAAATTTAACGAACGGGTGTGAAAAGTGATAATTCAATCAACGTAATTTTGCAATTTTTTAAATTCGTTCCGAATTTCGAATTTATACTTGTGCTGGTGCTTCAATAATTTTCAAATAATTTGAAATTGCTCTTCTATTTTTTACCAATCAAAACATTCGATAATTTTTAAACGATCTTCATAGGATATTGTACGAAATACATTTTAATGCTATTTACTTATAGCCGCAGATCGTTCGAGGATCAGAATATTCAGTAATAATTCAAAATGCGCAACCACCTTGTGCATCGCAGTGCTTTATTTTATTTTATTGACTAACAGAAGCGCCGAGGCTTTATTCAAGCCCGGAAAAGAATACGTTTTTGAATATGAAGCAACGTCAAGCTCTGGTGTACTGGTACCATCAAAAGCACAATCGTCATGGGGCTTTTCAGGAACCTTGATTGTTCGGGTTGACGACGACGCAGCATTTATGCACGTAAGTAAACGTTTTATTGTCGGTTCAATTCGAAAGTGATTATTAATTTGAGTTATAATTAATAATAATTTTTTTTTTTCAAGTTCGAGTCCTTGAAAACCAAAGTCTCGAATGGCGTGGAAGAATTAGACATGAAGGACGACGCCGTAGAATTAGAAGAATCTACAAATGACTTACTGAAGCCTTTCAAAGTTTGTTATAAATCGGGACAAGTCGAAAATTTTAGCGTCGACGCTAATGAGGCTGTGTGGGCCACTAACATCAAGCGGAGCATCGCCGGAATTTTACAACTCGATTTACCGTCGTTAGAAACGCAAGCGGCTTTTCACTCCGTGGAAGTAAGATACGAAAATTTTACTTGTGTGTTATTATTATGATTTTAATTAAATTTGGATTTTTTTATGGCATTTAATGCGAGGTATACTCATGTATTTAATAATTTTTAAGGTAAATCATTATGGACAGTGCACAATTGAATATGTTGTGACTATTGAATCAAACAGTAGACGAGTAGTACGTAAGTCAGTGGATCCTAGAACTTGCACAGGTCATCCCCATCGTACTTGGAGCAATGTGCCTAAAATGCCTTGTCCTAGCAGTGATCAAGTAATTATACAATTTTACTGCGATTATATTTAGCATATCAATAATTTGTTATGCTTTTTATTTTTATTTTTAAACAGAATCCAGTATTAAAATCCAGTGAAAGATTTTATGAAATCTCATTTATCGACAATACCATCAAGCTTTTGAGCGTTAATGCTACTGGTGAAATTTATGTGCAACCATTCCAAAGTCTTGGAGAAGCTCAATTTTTAATTACCAAGTAAGTTGTAAATTGAATTTAAAAGTTGAGCGCAATTTTTTAATCCAGCGACTAAATCGAACTCTTAATTGATTTTCAGCCAGAAAATTAGACTAATATCAGAGAAAGATCAAAAACGAACTAACGCATCGGTAAATTTCCAAATAAAACATTTACAGCATGAACTCCCTGGTGATGATTTTACTCAAGGCAGAGGAACTCCAAATAAAACCACTATTTTTATATCTGTAAATATTCCATAGAGTTTTGTTTCAATTAACATATTTTGTTTATATTATTTTGTTTTTATATTTTGTAAGAGATGTTACATAAACATTTTTTTTACTAATATATTTTTATTTAGATCAGCAAACTCTTAGATCGTTTGAGTCAAAGATTAGAAAATCCTGGCTTGGATACTGAAATTAATAATCTGCACAATACTACTATTTCTGTTTTATTGTATTACCTGGGCATGTTGAACAGAGCTGATTTGCAAGTTGCTTTCAACAATATATCTGGAACTAGTTACAAAGAAGAGACTGTAAGGTAAAGTTTTTTTTTTTACGTACAAAACTTCATTTATGAATAAAGAAAGTTTGGCACTTCAAAGTTTACAATTTTTTTTTTAATTTTTACACTTTAGAAACATGTTTTTGGAAGCACTACCACAAGTCGGGACTACAGAAGCGGCTATGTTTGTATTGGAACTTATTCAATCACAAACCGTGTCAGATATAACTGCAATTCAATTACTAACTCATCTTCCTTTCCACGTTCGTAAGCCTGACGTACAGTTACTCTTAGGTCTTCAATCTCTCCTAAATTTACCGAATAAAATAGCTTCCGAAGTGCAACATACTGGAATACTAACTTTTGGAACATTGATTTATAAAACTTGTCTTTCATTCTGCCCATACGAAATGCTTGATGACTATGTTAAACTTTATTTGGACAAATTTACAGGTGAGTTTGATAAATATTTGATTTGATAAATATTGTATATATGATGATGTCATTGAACGTTTATTTTCTTTTAAAGAGAGTAAAGAATATGAGAAAAAAATGGTTTGGTTGGAAGGCTTATCCAACATTCAACTTGGAAGAGTAGTTGAATTTCTAGAACCCATTGCCAGTGGAAATAGTGCAGAATCTCGTCATCTTAGGGTACTTGCTGCATGGGCTTCTTTACCAACTGCTCCACTCAGGCCTGATGTGGTAAGTATTGTAATTAAAATATAAATATTTTTACTAAAATCATTTTCATGTAAAAATTTATTTTTTTAGATATACCCTGTCTATTGGCCTATTTTAGTCAATCGAACAGAACATTTGGAAATGCGAGTAGCTGCATTAACATTGTTAATAGTTTCCAATCCATCGCCGAGTCGTCTAATATCTTTGTACTGGTACCTCAAAGGAGAACCCAGCCGCCATCTCTACAATTACTTTTACACAACTTTAAAGTCGATAGAACGAACAAAATTTCCTTGTTATATTCACATGTTAGTAAATAAATTATATTATAAAATTTTTATAAATCAATTATTTAATTTACTTTAAAACATTTATATTCCAGGGGTGGAATTGCTGCACAATTTGCTCGAATACTTCATAAACCGTCTCCTAATGAACACGTTATCACTGGAAACTACCTATTTGATTATCAAGACTCACGAAGACATTTTGGTGCCCTTATAAATGGAATAGTGATTGCCAATTCTCTAACAAATATTCCGGAAGTAGCCTATATTACATTGCATAACCATGGGTCTGGACTTGATTTGAATCATGTTGCAGTATGTACAGAAAAAAAACAATTTTTTGTTTGAAAATTTTCGTTATAAAATGTTTTTCTAACTTTTCAGCTGTACATTAAAGCAGAAGGATTTTTACATGCGATTTCAACAAATGTAAATGATATAAGTTTTTCTACTCGTATTGAAGATATTTTAAAACAATTCAAGTTTACAAATCAACCAAAGAATCCTGTACATCTTGAAATTATTGCTTATGTTCAACAAAAAGCTGTATTATGTTTGCACCTAAATCAAACAAACCTCATCAAAGCATTTAAATGTTAGCTGTTTACTTTTGAATAATAATAGTATACTAATTCATTATTTGTTGCTAAATATATTTTATGTATTTTAGACATATCAACTTTACAAGATAGCACATATCACGTTTATCAAAGTATGGAATTTCACGTAAATCAGCAAAGAATTCACGTTCCTTTAACAATGGATTCGATTCAAGTAACTGATTTGGGTACTAATGTGCGATTATCAGTTACCGCGACATCTTTGTTTTCTATGAGAGGAAACTTTACTCATATACCAAATGGTCGAAACAATCATGTGATATTAAGGTAAATTAAGATTTTTGTAATAATCGTGTTATAACTCATTTCGCTAATTATCAAATAAAAATAAAAAAATGCTTACAGAACATCAATACATGGTACCGAAGTTATAGAAAATTATAATCCTTTCAATGACCTGTGGCATGCAGCGGAGAGAGCTCAATCTATTCATGGATATTTACCAGTTAATATAACATTTGGCTTCCAAGAAAAATTATTCTTTTCTTATAATACACCAGAAGACAAGTTGAGAGCTGGTTTAACTGCTCATGTCAGAACAGTAACAAACATTAGAGGATATGACGTGCAAAGAAAATTAGGTTCACTGTGTTCAAAGTGTGAAGATTTGTATACTGTGAAGCGTTTACCATATAAAAAAAATACAGTAAGATTTTTTTCTACCAAATAGTTTACAAAACAAGTTTTCTACCATATTACAACAAATTACTTCTTTCAGTCCAACAACTTATTTGTATTCAAAGCCCCAGAGTTAGGAGGTTTATTTGGAGTAACAGTATTTGACTGTGAAGACAGAATTCCAACAGAGGAATTCATGATAGCTGATGTCTTATCTTCACATCAAAGTAATTGTCGCATATGGCCTCTGCTAGAAACAGTTCTTTTAGGACTGCACTTCTTTGATTATTTATCTTACGTGCCTCCTGTAGGTAGCTGTGGTTTAGAAGTATACGTCGAACCAATAAGTTCACTGTCATCTGAGGTACTTTATTTGAAAAGTTGAAAGTTATTCAAAGTTTTGTTTAAGTAGCAGTGTATTTTATTATTTTTTAATATTTTGAATTTCAGATAAGATTTGAGTACATGAAAAAAGATAAATATCACATGCTTTCTTTGACCAGAAGACATCTGAATAAAGCTGAAATACTTCAACAGTGGAATATTGCTATAGCATATGACGTGACTAGTTGGATTTCAGATACATTGAAAATTAAAGCGAGTAAAAGCAGTTCTCCTAATGAAAAAGTCATGAAGGTAAACTCAGTTACAATTTGAGATATATTTAGATATATATCGTATATAAATTAACAAATTCAAACCATTTTTTTAGATTTGTATTGAAGCAGAACGAGAGACGCCGTGGGACTGGGACTTTTTGAGCACTAAGCTTACTGATCCTTCTTCAATTAAGCTCAACTTAATTTGGGGCCCAGCTGATTCAGCAAAAGGAAAATGCAGCGGATCTTCATTATTTATGCAATTAACTGGTGAAGTGACTGACCAGCAAATAGCAGAGAGCAAAAAAAATATTTGGCCTTACAATGAATGCCAAGCTCAAACGAAAGGCAAAACATTTGTGCCTTATACTGAAGCTTGTTACGAAGCTTCAAGAGAAATGTCAACTTTAAGAAAGTATAAAATGTCCATTGAACATGAAAATGTAAGTAATACGAAAATCGCTAATTGATTGCAACCAGTTTATAATTTTGTGATTTCAAAACATTACAGCTGCCACCTGAGCTTCTAAAATTAGGATTGAAATTCCGATCACTTTATAATTTAGTTGGAGGTAGTAGCAATGGAAAATCCTCCAATGCAGATCAAATGTCAATAGTTGCAACGTTTCCAAAAGATTCTAGTAGTGGTGAATTATTATTCAATGGAGAAAAAATAAGAACTGAATTCAGCAGTAGTTTTATAAATAGCATGCTAGTAAGAAGTAGACTGCACAAGTACATGGACAGTCCATTTTTAAGGTCTTTCTTCAGTAGGTTTTCGATTCTATTATCATATACATAAATTAATACATGTACAAAGTAATAAATTGTTTTGCATTTTACACAGGTACATGCATATTGACTCCCGGTGCCATTAAATCAGCAAACAATATTTCTCATATTTTTGAACAAGACAAAGAAAAATTGATTCTTGCTCGATGTGATGACAGCAGTCCAAGATTTGTATTATCTGCAGTTAATAATGGCGATTTTGTTAAACTGACTCTTGATGACGAGACTGATAGCATAATTTTAGATTCTAATGGTGAAGGTGGAATTATTCACAATCACACAAATCCAGTTCCAGTAGTAAGAAACTTTGAGTTTGCTTATATTGGGTCAAAATGGTAAAAAACATTCTATTAAAAACTTTTACTATGCACAGCATCATTTAAAGTTAATATTTGTTAACGAAAATTTTTTCTAATTTAAGGGTCAGGATGGATAAGAAAACTGTTGATTTAGTATTTGCAGAATTTTTGCTTTTCATTCACTGGTCAAAAGAACAAGTACTTCTATTTTACCCGAATTACATACAAGAATTTGTTTGTGGATACTGCACATTACAAAATCTGAATACCGATGGACTTTATGATAAGCTTTAGTGATTATTGAACTCATTTATATATTTTCGAGTACACTTTAATATAGAATTAGACACATCTTTTTCAATACTAATGCTAAGGAATGCAAAAATGTGTTAAAATATTTATTGTAGTTTCTAAGAGTCTATTTTGCAAGTTTTTACTTTTTAATAAACATAAGTTTTTATATACTAACTTTTAATTTTAATTCCTTTTAATTTAAAATAAAAAAAAACAAGTTTAATAAAACGTATCACTTTTTATTACATATTTCAAGAAGGTTATACTTTTTGTACGTGAAGTATTGTGGAGCAATAGAAATAAGACAAACTGCTCTTATTACTTCCACTACAACAGCAATTTCTGGATTCTTTAGATTGGCTTTATTACCTGGATTTTTTCTCGAAATAATTTTAGCCAAATCTTCAATTACGTCACTCCTATGTAAATTATTGTTACTGTGACGGCTGAAAAAAAAAACAATGATTATGATAAGTAAAAAATTTAGATAAATATGTGTAAATAATAATACTCACTTAAAAACTATAGCAAAAGTTTTTGGTTCTTGTCCAAAATACTTTTCTAAAAGAGGCTCTGCCTTAGCTCTGATATCATCAATATAAGCTTTACAAACTACTTGAATTGGTAACAGACGTAATAAATATCTACATTTCTGTTTCTTAGTTTCATAAAGATCTTTGACAACAGCTGTAACTAGTTCTAATGGATCAGGTACAGTAGTTTTAATAAACACAACATTACTTACACCTGTATCAACAACCTGTAATTTTTAATGATCTTTTTAATTCTAATTTCTGCACTGCATAATAAAATTAGAGCATAATATAAAATTATTTAATTTACTTGGAATTTCTTTTGAGATAATGGTTTTCCAGCTTCAGCCTTTAATTCATTGATCTCTTTATTCAGAGCTGTAGAGATATCTTCATCTTCTTCATCGTCATCATTAACATCTTTTTCTATTGATTCAGCTTCTTCTGATTTATTTTCTTCAGATTCCTTGCTTGGTAGCTCCTTATCCTCCAATTTCATATTATTTTCTTCCTCGTTTTTCTCATCTTTACTTTGTTCATTAACATTTGATTCTCCTTTATTATCTCCAGATTCTTCTCTTGATAACTTCTCATCCTTTAGGTCTTTTTCTGTTGATTCTGTTTCTTCTTTGATTTTATCTTCAGATTCTTTGTTTGGCAAATCCTCATCCTTTGATTCTGTATTGTTCTCTTCCTCTTTTTCAACTTCATTTTGTTTGTTCGAATTGAATTCTGCTTCTTTATCTGTGGTATTGGACTAAAAAACTTTTTGGTTAGCTTATCAAAATATTTGTTTATAACAAAATTGAAATACCTACTTCTTTCCCATTTGAGGCATAAATATCCGCATACTCTTCCAACAACTTGTAAGCCTCACGAATGCAATCTTTTTCACGAAAATTACATGTGCACAAAAAACCTCTCATCCCACATTCTAACGATAAACGTTTTCTTTTTTTAAAGTCACCTCCTTGATTAGAAAAATAATTCTTTCTTTTTTTCTTTCCCTCCATTTTAAAAGATTTTTGTCAAAACTTTTAGAGCTCCGAAATTCGCCGACTTGCGTGCACACGATTTTGAGGTTAAAAAAGCCTTTAATTAATTCACTTGGTGATATAACTTACATTTGCTATTTCAGTAATGTATTATATTCATAAAATGTACACATTTTTTTAAACAATTACTAAATTTTTATTATATTTTGTTTTTTATCCGTTTTCTGTGTTTATCCGGAGTTCTCCGAACCGCAAAGTACAGGCACGATGTGCTGCAGGTCACCACGTTTTGTTTTTGTTTCACCCCCACCATCCCGCACCATCACCCACTTTGTAAAAATAAAATTTAATAAAGTAAAATTGTAGAAAATTCAAAAATTTCAAATTAAAAAATTATTTACGGAAAAGTAAAAAAATTAATGAAATGAAAAATAGGTATCGTACTTATTTTATCATTTTTATCATTTTAGTGACGCGATTATTGGCAAGCTTTATTATTTAATAATTATAATGTAGTATATCTTTAAATGTCGGTATTACTCTTGTATTTATTTGGCAAATTCGTTATTTGTTTATAGTGGCTTTGTAGTGAGAAACGAACCAAAAGCTCTCGTTTTTTACGCTATCGCTATTTTTTATTATTAGATTTTCATTTTTTCGAAATTTAAAAACAAGACACTTAAAATAATATTATGTATTAATTTAATAAAAGAGTGTACAGAACATATAACGGATATCATTACGGCAAAATTTAAACCTCTTTTTTACAATTTTTATTTACAGGTACACATTGGTGATCTATAAATAATACAAAAATATTCGCAATCGAAGCAGCTTTGCGGTAAAAACGTTCTAGACCACGAAAAAAAGGCTTTGTTCACCCGCTAAAGCCCTCGCCAAGAGCATCCTCAAACCAAAATATTATCGTGATCTTCAATTCTAAAAATAGCTGCAAAACAAAGCGCGAGCACCTTGCCAAGAACCGCGATCATCTGTTCGCTAGGGGTATTTTCCCGCGATTTTCCTAGAAAAATTCTCGCGATCCCAGCTATATGCGTATAGTGGCAACAGTGCCCGCGACATGAACAATGATGGCCGAACGGAGTTTTTCAAGAGTGTCGAACGCAAATCGCTGTCAGCTGTCATGTAAAGCTGTTGTTTTCCCGTCTCGCGAAGCCAACTAAAAAAGGTATATAGCCCACCATTTCGCGCTGCCCATCTCGTTCTCTGGCTCGGCTCCTTCCTCGCGTCGCAGTAAATCGCCCGCGATTGAGCTTGCGCGAAGTGTGTGTCCGTCTCGTGTTGTTAAGTATATACATGCGTAGATGTATTTGTGTTATAGCCCTCGCTCAATGACATTATAAAGAATTGGTGGTGTGCGTGTTGACCTCACAGTGTTTGGGAATCCAATCTCTCTGTTTTATACTTGCAGGCTCAGGTGCTGTGCCCGTCTGCGAACCAGATGTTCGTCGTCGTCGTCCGGGAAGTGGCCAGTGTGATGCGTAACCGTTGAAGCCTCTGCCTCCGAGTTGACCTTCGATCAAAGGTGAGCGAGCGACGTTGTTTTCTTAATGGAATACATAAAGAAATTCGACAGTGCGTCGGTTGCAGCGGGGCTATGAGTGCAGCGCTATACAAGCAGCAAGAGTAACCTTGAACTGCGTTTCGCTTCAGGTATTTTATTGTAAATATTCGTGATCTATCTCGCTTCGTTAATTTGCAAAACGTAAATAATTGGCTTTCATCGATATTCATGGATTTGATAGGGAAAGGTATGGGATTTTGTATGTTGAGCAACGATGACATGTTTGATGATAAAACTCAAATGCAGCGGTATCTTATCTGTGCGAAAATTAGGCAATGGTCGATAAGCTCCTATACTTTCTATCGGCTAATCCATAAGAATTGATAAAACTCAGTTGTGTATACTTAGGTTTAAACTGCAAGCCAATTCTGCATATGTTGGTTTATTACCAAAAAAAACTGGCATGTAGCTGAATTGCTAGAGTATAAATAGAAAGTCAAGAGTTATGTCGCAAGAATTAGTATAGGTATTATTACGTAAGATAAATTATAGATGAATTCAGATGATCTATTTTCACAGATGCAGTATATGCGATGTCAAATATTTTGCCTGCTTCCTGTTTCTTAAGTAATTCAAATAAATGCTGCGTGTACTGGAACAAAGATCATACAAATATATGTTATTTACATAAAAAAATATGTATAATATTTTAGAGAAGTCTACTAAGGTTCATTAGAAAGTATTCAGTAAAGGCATGCATTTAGTAAAATATACAAAAATATATTTTAATTATATATGATAATGATAATCTTAAAAACTTTTGATATAGAAGTAAAATACATTTAGAATAGATTAAGACAGTATACCAAATGTATATAACTATAAAAAAAATAGAGTTATAGAAGCATTCAGCTCTAATAAATTTTAAAAGTATAAAGCATTCATCTTTTAATACTGTTTTTAATCTTATTTTTAATTTAATTTTAAATTAAAATAAAACTAGATATACATATAATACTATTATTTATTTCAGTTACAATTTCATGAAAAATATCTTGTCCTTTTTGTTAAAACTTAACAATTTACGATTCATTTCTTAGATTTTTTACGAATTTGACATTTTCAAAATAAAGACGCAGATGCACGAAACAAGGATGATTCATTTTATTTTTAGTAAATTCGGAGCAACTCCAAAAATTTCCGCGAAATCAACGACCCGAGTTATAGGGAAACCGCGCAAATATTTTTATCCGTTCATATCGCGTTCATATCAATAAGGACATACTTACAAATGACATGAAATAACAATTATACTCAAGCAATTATTTGAGAGAAGAAAACTTCGCTGAAGCCTCTGAAATTTAAATTGAAGTCTTAAAAACTTTTCTAAGTCACGCAATTGTGAACTAAGTATTCATTAATTGACTAACGAATATACGTAATGATTTAAAAAAAACAAGGTTGAACTTTTTCCTATACTCCTACGTATGCTATGTTTCAAGGTTACCGAAGTACGTACTATTTTCAGACGCCATACCTTTGTTATATATATTATATATACATATACTTTTCTTTTATACTATTCCTCATTCTACTGCAAATATCCTATATATTGCATGAAAAAGACGCAATGTTGATGATTCTGTTCTGTTCGTATTTTATTTTCTAACTAATGGATTTTCGCAGAACTAAATTATTAAAACGCTAAAAAAATTTATTTTAAAATTGCTTGAATATTATTGGTAAAGCTGCCTATCACCTGTATTTCAAGATTATAGATTTTCGTACAATATAAGCGGTGCTTTCAACAGTATACGTGCACGTCAGTCTTCTTCCGACCGTCTTAGAGTAAAGATCGTAAAAATTCAAACTTAATTCCCGTATAGATTTAGCTGAATAAATCAAAGCTTTAAATACGCGTGATACTCTCATGGGAATATATTCGCAGTCGTCAAATAAATTTCCTAATTGAGATTCACCGATTTTTATTTCAAATTAACGTACTTATTGAAAAAGTATTCAGTCAAATACATCATAACTAATCATTAATCAGAAAATTGAAATTTCAAACGAAAATAAATAAGTACCGATTTCTCCCGTAGCTAAAATAACATCTGCATCACGATGAACAGTAAGCACATATATAAGACAGAAACAAACACAAAGCGGTCGTTCCGTTGCGCGCTACTTGCCCGCCGTATAGTAAAGTGTACAGCACGTTTTCTGACGCAACAATCGCATAACATTAGAGCTTCTCCATAGGCGCCTGCATTAGGTATACTTACTCGCGCGGGAAAAAGCGAGCAGAGAAAAGGTGCGGGACGCGTTTCTGGGCAGACTCAGTTTTCACTCCGACTGCAGTAATGCAGCTCGGAATCGCCTACGGATAAAGAGTAGAGAATGTGTTTTCACTGAACGCGAAAAATAACGATACGAGCAGACTGTTAAATTTTGCATGCAACATTGTAAATACGTCTCCTTTTTGATTCATGGGAAATTTTTTGTTTAATGTACTGCGCTAAATTAATTTATGTATATGGTAATATAGGATAATTTTAATCTAACAATTTACAGAGAATATTGAAATATGCTAATAAAATATTAATTATGCCTGATAAAACAGGTTTCAGATCTGTCATCTGCAAGATATTTATCATAAAAAAATAGAGAATAGAAAAAAAAATTGATCGAGATTCTGCGGCGAAGACTTTCAGCTCACTCGCCTTCGGTTCGTCCTTGCTCACCGCGGCGACTCGTACTACAAATCCACACTTCTAAAAACACCCACTTCTCATCCTAGGTATATACACGATGCACTATATTTTGTGGACAAATTCGCATTCAACTAATTGTCGAAATTTTTCGAAAATTTATTTAAAAGCTCAATTTTCGTGAAAAATATTAATACTTCCTATCAATTCCCTTCTCGCATTTTCGCCAAAAAAAATTCTACTTATACCATAGTCTTCGCCTCGAAACCTCATCTGCGCTGACTTCACATGCGAAGTAACCATGTATAACACTGTTATTGTACACAAAAGATAAAACGATGATTCATCCGGATAAGAGTTACTATATTATACGATTCACACGCAAATAAAGCAATACAAGTCCAACCTAAACTTTTCTCTATATATATGTTCCAGCAGAAATGGAGTCGTTCTTAGACTTGTTCGACACCGGGGAGAGTAAGCCCAGAAGGAGCAAGAACTGGGACGATTCGGAGAACGAGGAGAACGATGCATCGGACTCCAGTAACAGCAGCCGCAGCAGCACCTTCGAGGATAACGAGGAGAGACTGCCCCCGGAACCGGAGCAGGGAAACGTAGAGTACAAACTGAAACTGATCAATCCATCCAGCCAGAGGTTCGAGCACCTGGTCACGCAGATGAAGTGGCGACTGCAAGAAGGCCACGGAGAGGCCATCTATCAAATAGGTATACGGGGGGAAAATACGAAGTATTTCTGAAGTGCAGATACGAGAAATTTTTTACTTTGTTGCCGGAAGAGGAATCTTTTAGAAAATAATTTCAGTCAAGGAAATTCCGCGTCGTATTTCGTAAATAATCCGAAAATTATTGAGTACTTCATTTAAAAACTTTCAGAGAATGTAGCATTAGTTTTCGATAAATATTTCCTTTATATTTAGACAATTGCAATATTCCGGCCCTATAAACTATTTTGAACAAGTATACGTAATACATATGATTAAAAAGAATTACAGTGTGTGAATTATCTTATCGTTTCAGGAGTTGAAGACAACGGAAAATTGGCGGGTCTTTCGAGGGACGATATGAAGGCTTCCCTAAAAACCCTGAGAGACATGGCCGCGAGGCTTGGCGCCACGACCGACGTGCTTCGCGAGAGATCGACGCATTCGAAATCCAACAATAAGCGCACAAAGGCAAAACACAACAAGAACGAGGAGAAGAGGGTAGCCGAGGTATTGATTCGCAAAATCCGAAAGGATGATCGTGAGGCGGAGTGCGTGATCGACCTGCGATTGGCTGTTATGGGAGGACAAGACGCCGGGAAATCTACCCTGTTAGGTTGGTCTCTTAATTAATTCTTATTTGAAGAGTATAACGAAGAAAATATGCACTTACATTCGTTCGCTATTGTTTTCTTTCATCAGGCGTATTGACACAAGGAGAACTAGACAACGGTCGGGGGAGATCGAGACTCAACATGCTTCGACACCTGCACGAGATAAAGTCAGGAAGGACCTCCTCAATATCTCATGAGATTATAGGATTCGACAACGAAGGACACGTGCTGAATTACGCCGAGCTTACGACAGCCGAAGAAATTTGTGAGCATGCCTCGAAAGTCGTAACTTTCATAGATTTAGCGGGACACAGAAAGTACCTCAGAACGACGTTACTAGGATTAACAGGTGATTCTGAGTTTTGTCCAAGACAATTTTGAAGAAACAGCAATTTTATTAAGTTTTTTTTTATTTATCTCGACAGGGTATTCACCTCACTATGTGATGCTAGTCGTTGCACCCCCTGTCAATGAAGTTGTACAGGAACACGTGGCATTGTGTTTGGCCCTACGTTTACCATTTTTTGTCGTTGTGACAAAAGTCGATTTAGCCTATTGTGACCCTCGTGAAACCATTTCTCAATTGGAAAACATTGCGAGGATACAGGGCTGCAATAAAAATTTCGTGCTTCGTAATAGTAATAATAATGGAGATGCTGAGAACAATGATCCTGACGTAATATCAGTATTTCCTGTTAGTTGTGTAACAGGCGAAGGATTAGATGAATTAACAAGATTCATACGGGTCTTGTCCCCAATAGAATCGGTACCTCCTGATTCAGATCCTGATTCTTGCTTATTTCAAATAGACGAAACATTCAGGTATTTACAAAGCACAAAAGTTATTGTAGAACTGATCAAGTTTACTAATGGCAGTTTTGTAATTATTCAAAATTTTATTTTTTAGAGTGGCAGGATTTTCAGAACCAGTGTTAGGTGGTTTACTGGTAAAAGGAGCTATCGCCTTGGGTACACGATTATTGGTCGGCCCATCTCCAAAGGGAGAGTTTAGTCCAGTTAAAGTTGTTAGTCTGCATCGAAACAAGGCGCCATGCTGTCTTGTTCGTGCATCGCAAAGCGCCAGTTTGACACTAGCCCCTCCTACTAAAAGAGATCCCCCTCTACCACATCTACGTCCTGGTATGGTGTTAGTCTCCGTTCGTGACCATCCTCGAGCAACTCTTTTTTTCCAGGTACGTTATTGGTAAATAAATGACTAACAGAAAGAATCCAAAACCTCTCATGTAGAGACCACGTAATCTTTTTGTAATTTACTTAAATAACTTTCATAACTTAGCTGTTTCAAAATAGTTTATTTATATTTCAGGCAACCGTGATAGTTGTATATCACGCCACTGCAATTTACCCGGGTTTTCAAGCAACTATTCACATAGGTAATGTTCGTCAAACTTGCATTATAGAGGGAATAATGGAGATGAAAGAAGGCGGATTGCAAACAAACGATACTGCATCAGTATTGTTCAGATTTCTGAGTCATCCCGAATATTTGCATGTTGACATGCGCTTGCTTTTACGGGAAGGCCGTACAAAAGCTATTGGGAAAATAACTCAAGTTTTCCCTTTAGAAGATTCAATTTAAGGAAACATTTGATTTTAAACAAACAAATGTTTTTTTTAACAAGACATAGAATTATCCTTTTATCTTTAAAAAATTGATTAGTGAATCCAAGCTCGGACTATTAGACTACGAATTATACTATTTGACGCTTTAACTACTCCGTAAAAAAATTTATTTAGATTTTTTTTTAAATTTTTCTTGTGACGATTAATGTACACATTTGCGCTGTGAATTTTATTAAAAATCTCTTATTCGCTCTTGATAAATATAAAATGTGAGTAATGAAAACTTAAAAATATGTTGATACATATATATATATTTTTATGTAAATTCTTTATATATGAAAGAGATATAAAAGAAACTGTATAAAGGACAAGAAGTACATAGTTGATATAGGTCGCAATCATAATTAATGCAATGCGACGAACAAAGAATTAAATACTAATTTAAGTATTCACGGTATTATGTATATGTATTAAAGTATGCTTTGACGTCGTGTGAATTAGACGATTACTTTTTTTTGATAAAAAATATAACAATATATATATCTACGTGAAAAGAAAATCATTAAAAATTCTCTCAATTATTCAATTGTTGGTCAATTGAAATGGAAAAAAAAATTAAGCATGTGTTTTTCGTTTAAGCAGTAGATACTTTATTAATATAACGCATATACTGTACTTAGACAAATTCATTTTTATTTTTTTAATAAGGTTATATTATATATATCCTAATACATTTATTTGTAATGAAAAAAAAATTATTTCAAAAATATTGACATTGATTGTGTAATTTTATTGTATTACATATTTATTTTGCACTCTTCAGTGTGTTGTCTAAAATAATTTGACTAAAGTCATGACATAATTTTTGGAAACGAATTTGCTTGAAGTGTAATTTTTGTGAAACATGCATAATTCTTTAAAAAATTAGTAATAAAATGATTGGTGTAACCATTATTTGCGTCAATTACTTATACGCATCTCAAAAATTATAAATTCTATGATTTGCAACATTTTTCTTAGTAATAATAATAATAATACGGCGTTGAATTTTATTGTTAAATATCATCAAGAATCTTTTTCTACGAATTATTTTTAAGTTTTATAGTAGATCGGTAAGAAAGCACGTGGATAAAAAAGTAAAGGAAACGAATTGAGGATTCATTGTAAAATATAGTTTATCGAATACTTGGCATTACATGTCATTCAAATTTATTCTATGAATAAAAATAAATACTAAATCAGAACTGAATACGTGTCGATTGGGTGTTTAGTTTATCCACAATCTATAAAATATATTCAAATGCTTATCCCTGGCTTAAGAGTATTATAAATAACAAATACTATGGTTGCTAAAAGTTAACATTTGTTTTCTTAGCAAATTCATATTATTTGACGCTGTAAAATTCAGAAATAATGGCACAGATTTTTATGCATTTAAATAAGATATTACAAATTTAAATTCTAGCGTAATCAAGGTTTTCAATTTTAGCCAGATAGTTATAGTGTATAAGCACTATAAGTATACGTGCGGAATACGAATGACTTTGGCACAGCGAAAATCGTGTTTTTCACATCGGATGAAATTAATCAGTAGCGATTTAACAATTTCAAATTGCAAAAGAGTTTATTGTAAAAAGAGTGGATAAAAATTAAAAAAATTGTTACGATTATCGTATCGGCTATGTATATAATAGTATTTTTCAACAATCACTTGCTCAAATACAACCCTACAACTACTTTGCAAGGAAAATAAGTTCAAGCAACAGTAATATAAAAAAGATTCGTCATTACTATTTGTAGCTCGTCTTTTGCTCTATAATTTACCAAACGATACGATACAACTAATAATACACAGGGTACACAGGGTATCTATTAAAAAATGCGAAAATTAAAAAATATGATTGTATACGTAAACTAGATTCAGAGTCGTTTCTTGTGAGGCCAAACAATATCCTCGATCCAATCGAGGTAGTAGAGAACGGATGTGTAGATGGCAGGTACGGAACTGCCACAGCTCTGACCAAAGGAGGTGACTCCCAGCACGGTACTCGAGACCATCGAAAGCAGCAGAAGAGGACCACCACTGTCACCCTGGCAGGCATCCGCTCGTCTCGACACGTTTCTGTCTAGCAAGCAAATCATACTGTCGTCTAAGCCGTTCGGCAGCTTCGAGAAGCCTTTGTACGAAACGCTGCACTCGGGCCGCTCAATAATTCTGTGAACGAAGTAAAACATCATTATATTTTATTGAATGATTACTTAAGTAAATTTTCTATCATTACCGTCGTTATTTATGCAGTTCATTATGAGACGATTAAAATTTATTGGCAGTCATGCAAACTGTGCACCAGTTTAACAAAATTTTTATTTTCAAAAATAAACACTATATTGTTGACGGATGTACTGAACACTACTCACTGTAGACTGGGAGTCTTTTGGAGACTGCTCGATCCCTCATCCTCAAAGCTAGTCGCGCCCCAGCCGGTGACAATGAGCGACATGTTCAGCAGCTGCTGCAGATTGGGTATCGGTTTAGTTTGTAAGCAAATCGGCATTACGTTTGTGGATATGTTGATGGCTCTCCTCAATTTGATAATTGCGATGTCGAAGTAGTTCAAACTGCGTTTGTATCTCGGATGTGAGATTACCTGGCCAACTGGAATTCGCTGGACGTAGCCTGAATTGTCATTCAGATCGACTGAGCCCAGTCTCACCTGCAATTTATTATTGTTTTTCGGGAAGTCCGCATATAACAATTGATTTCGCGCAGTTTTATTGTTTGTCTACACTTTTTCGCAAATGGCGTTTTTTACGTTATTTTAATAATCTATAATTTTATAAAGCTTCAAGTTTATATTTTTGTTCATTTCAGGTATGCTACATTTAGGCGCGAAATTTCAATTTTTAATTGACTTTCAGCTTCCTTTGCCCAACACTCGAACATCTGCGAAAATTCTCACCTCAACTGGAATAAAATTATTAATGTTGTTCACGCAGTGAGCTGCGGTCAGGACGTGCCTCGAGGAAATGAGGGTACCACCGCACTGGTACCGGATTGCAGTTGGATTATCGTAGTCTGACTGGTATCCCAATGCCACCATGTAGGGGAATTCCCCTTGGGCTGCACGTTCGCCATTAAAAATATTGGGATTCACCTTCTCGCCGTCTGCGCCGATGATTTCATTCTCGTACTCGTGACAAGCTGCAACGCAGCCGAACAAAAGTGTAAGTTCATTGCATAATAAGTACATGGAATTATACCGGTCAAGCTTTCGAAAGCAAATTGATTGTCTCAACTTTTTCAGAAAAAAAGTGTTAATCTTGCGGGAAAAACCGCTGTTTATCGAATCAGCAGAACACTTTCTCGAAGAGTACCTCGACGATGTGCGAAATGCAAATAAAACTGGATTTTAAGATGTATGCAGTATTTTATTTCTATTCTTTTGGCGTGAATTAGCTTTGTTCAAAGTATTTCAATTTTCCTAAACAGTATAATTAAATATAAAAAGAATGTAAAATATCTTTATAATACTTTATTTGGTTACCCCGCTATTGCACAGCTATACGTGTTTAGGATCGCGGAAAAATCCATGGGAATTAGAAAATGACTTAGCCCACTGTTTAAAAAAGAAATGCAAATAATTTAGGCGAAAACATTCGAGATTTTAATCTAACATGTATGAGATGTTGAGAACCAGAGCAAAATTTTTGCTAGACTTATCTATTTCTCTCCTCGGTGAACGTATTGGCGAGAGAGTGTCGCCTGTACAGTGTTTTTCGCTTCGAAAATATTGAAACAGTTGCTTGTCCCCTTAAAGTGTGATAAATGTGTTTTTCGTTATATGTATATATTTCGAGGCTATGATTATATGTTTGTGTGTATACGGCCATGATGATAACGAGTTCGCATAGGAAATGCGCGATCGGGAGATTGTATACCATTAAATTATTGTGTAATATACGATTACGATTGTTTCTTCATTACGTCAAAGATCACATGTGTATTACAGTTATAACGACTGATTTATATATTGATTTGATTGCTTTGCTGTAAATAAAATTGTAAATATTAAAAATCTATACATGTTTCAAACGGATTGCTTTAAATGTTTGTGCAAAAGGCGATACGGAAAGCTTGCAGTTTGGTCTTGTGCGTAATAAAAAGCTAATCATTCATAAAAGTACAGTTAAATGAAACGAGCATCGAGCACGAGCGAAGGAATCGCTTGTTTTTCTATATTTAAAGAAGAAGCTACACTACATACACGTAATTTGCGTCATTAAACGATCAAACGTATAATTTTAGGACAAGTGATATAAAAAAAAATCACTGATGCGTCTCGGTTTCATACATACGTTGTTAAAATAGACTCTCGACGATGCTATAATTGTTGCTCGTGTTTTAAAATCCGTCGCTATTCTTGCATTCACGAGAGTGCTATTGATTGATTGTCAAGTTTAAACTAATTGACGTGTGCATTTCCTCGACATTGAAACTTCTCAACTACATTCTTCGCATCAAAGTTTATTTAAAAATCATTTCGGAGAAGACACGCCAGTGTGCATGCAAAAATCTAAGCATGCAATGTCTTATTTAATAGCCGTTAAATTACGTAATATCTGTACTTGAATGGAATTCCACTGCGGTATATTTTCTTATCGCATGCTAAAATTATTTGTCGATCCCCCGAGGCAAATTTGCCCCGAGACAAATTTCTTTTCTACTCCATCATTAAAATTATACAAATATACATGTTTATATCGATGTATGCGACGATATGGTTTATTAAATCAGTAATTACCTAATAACGTAATGCACAATGTACAAACATGTATAGTTTAATAATTAATTACTATGTATTGCTTATAAATTTTATTGTATATACATAAATCAGTAAAATTAAATAAGCAAGTATACAGTAACTTTCAGTAAAATTTAATGCAGCAAATATGTCATAGATATACTAAAAACTCTAAGCAAACATCTTCGCAATATGTACCTACGTCAGCAGCTCGTAACTCGAGATTCTGATCGAGACTGGACTCTGTGGTGGTGGACGCTGTCGTCAACCTCGTCTTCGTCGTCGCCGTCGTCGTCGTCCTCGGCGTCGTCGTGGTCGTGGTCGTGGTCGTGGTCGTGGTCGTGGTCGAGGTCGTCGTTCCCTCCCTCGGGCAGCACACGATCTCCACGAAATTCTCAAAGGAACAGCGTCCCCTCGACGTGGAAAATCTTTTGCCCTCCCTCACCTCCTTGATTCGCATCGGGCAGTTGGGCAGTGGCTTACAGATGCCCACACTGCCGTCCTCCATCCTGCAAACGCTTCCCTCTGAAAGCGACGAGCCTATTCGTTCAAAAATAACGAATTCAGGAAAAATAGACGAGAATTAGAGCCTTTTCGCGATCGACGTAGAACCTGCAAGTGTGTTGTATGGAAAATAAAAAAAATGTATGTTCAAGATTTATTATTAAGTTTTTAAAGTTGAAACATTATATAGTAATGAATAATATATAAAAGACAATTAAAGAGGAAATTAATTACTATTTTATTAATATAAACTGCTATATAATTTGATTTTTATTATTTGTCAAAAGTTAACTAATTATTTTTTATCTAGAGCAACTGTGAAATTAAAATTGATTGATGTTGAAGCCTCTTGAAAAATTTCATATTTTTAAGGAATTTGTTGTGTAAAAAAAGTGATCTGTATTAAATTGAGAAGAAAAGCATAACAGAACAGAAAACCCAATGTGTATAGAAAAATAAACAATTTTTGAGTGCTTACCAACCCATCAACGGAAACCAACAATAAAACAGCAGAAAACAGCGTACTTACAAAACATTTTTATCGCTACACTGCTGATTATAAATTATTTAAAGAAGAAAAGCGTGTGTTATAAAAAAAGTGCACAATAGCAAATACAATCAGTTTTAGACAGACAAAACTATTTCGCAAGTAAGTATATTAACGTTGCGATATAAGAATGATTATTGTACTCAATTAGTTTTAAATTTTGTTCGTAGCAAATCTACAGGGTTTGGGCAGGTTAGTGTAAGATTTATAAAAAATTAAAACTTAAAAAATCAGTAGATAAGATTCTTAGAAAAAGAATGAATAAGAGTGAATTGTCAAAAGCTTCCTTAGATATCTTTTGTATCGATCATCACTCCAAATTTTATCTTTTTAGAAAAATTCAAAAACACGAAAGTTTGCAACCCTCCCTCAAATATTATTGTTTCGGAACAACAGAATATGACAACATGCCTTATCTACAAAAGGTTAACCTATACTATAATTGTTATACATCCATGTAAAGCTCCACATCTATTTTCGACTAAAAATTCTGTTGTATACGTAAATATATCTCACGACACTAAACAAACACGCATAAATGAATTAGAGTCATAATCTTTTTCATGCAAACACCACATGGCCAGTGTATACCATATTTTCAACTATATAAGCGCAGCTGGTTGCGATTCACACGCAAATCACAATTACGTATATATGCATATAGCCGCGCTATCGAAATAATTGCATCGCGCCTCGTTCTCGTCAATTATTGTCTATTATTAGCGCTGACGAAAAATACTGCAGCCGTTGATTGGATTCCAATTGTTTCGTTTCTCACGAAAACGCGGATAGGACGAAACTTGAATATATATGATACTTAATTATAATATTGCGGTATTATATATATGCATTCGTCTCTCTCTCTCTCTCTCTCTCTCTCTCTCTCTCTCTCTCTCTCTCTCTCTCTCTCTCTTCTGTTTCTAGAGAAGCGTGAAATTCGAAGAGTAGAACGCGCTCTTTGTACACGTCACGAAGCGCACTTGAAGTTATTATCGACAAAAAAAAACGAAGTTATAAATTCACGTCGACGAGCCTAGCGCGCAGTAGTTTTTCCGATAAAGCAATAGTCAGCTGTGAAAATGAGGTCGAATCGATAGACTTTGTGTTCTACGCGTTGCGCAACTTTTTTTTCATTGTTATTATTGTTTTTGTCGCATACATTGATTTTATTATATTGCATTTTATTAACTCCACTTTTTCTCGTCATCGTCGACCGCACCTGGAGCGCAAAACAATTTATCGACTCTCTTTTCGGACGGTTATCTTGTTTTCTTCGTTAGTTCGGCGACCTGCGATGGTCGGAAATTATTTTAGTGGGTGCAGATTAATATAGAACGCCAATTTGCTCTTGTAATGAATTTAATACTGTATAGTGCACCTATTTGTATATATAGTTGTCCTAAGTAAATTAGAATATGATGTAAATATAAATAAGAGCCGAAAATAATTCTAAATATTCAGAAAATGGATGGTACTATCGAATTCTCAACAATTTTTGGTTTCTATGACAGATACATATAGTACAGCTCAGAAAATCAGAAAATCCTGCAGCTTAAACAACGTATTATTATAATAAAGGGTAACATTTACGTTTCTCACGAAATGGAATTCTATAAAAATCATTATTTTCCTCACGTTTCATTAACTACAATCCACAATATTTATCCATCAATACCCAACGCATAAATGCAAATAGTTCGTTAATTTCGCGCTATTAATTATTCAATTTCCTCACAATTTTTTCCCCATTTTCCATCTCCTGCAGTAATAAAAGGAATAATACAATATCTCGAGAGAAATACCGAGAAAAACGATATACACATACACCAATAAGCATCTAACGTACAAGAATTATTTCGTCGGGCATTACGTACACACACATCTCGCGCATCAATCTCGGCGACGAGTCCAATCAGCAGCGCGAAAACTAAAATCTCTCGGAAAGATAAAAAAAATCCAAGAAAATTGTTGAATCTCTCGGCGAAGAGTAAAGAAACGAAACATGTATCGCATATATACGGAGAGGATGATGCACGCAGCAACTATACGATGAGTATCTCACACACTTACACACATAAATATACAGTATATACATATGAAATCACACACGAGGCGTACATTAAAAGCGCGCATCAATTGAAGCCGACTATGTGTATTGCCACGAGGATAGATATACATATTATGAAGAGCCATTAAATCCTCAATTCGATCTCCTTTTTGTGTATAAACGTTACCGTAAATCTCGTCGGCGACGACGGACGTCGGCAGGAGCAGGACCGACAGGTAGACGGTGAACGCCGTCACGGCACTCCTCGTCTCTGTGTACATTATAATTATATCTTTTCGTCTGTGCGCACGTCCTCGTCACTTATACACGCACGAATATATATAATTATGTATTTCTAACGTCCCCGCTCTCACCGCACGATTTTCGCAATAGGCGATCGAGAGCTTCGCGCGCCTACTTTATATATAGACAAATGTATTGTGCGCAAATGTATATACATATAGATACGATATACCGATCGTCGGAGCGGATCGGCCGGCCGCGAAGAAGCGCAGCGCCAACTGAAATCGAGTCGCGCGCTCGCGGCGAGTTTTTATTATCAGAGGATTGCCAAGCGGCATCGAGATATCACATATGCGGACAGGCTTGTCGTCGATGCCGGACGTGTGTGTTGCTCGGCTTAATGTGTGTGTACAAACACGCGTGTGTGTTATAAGCGTCGGGCACAGGCCTTTCGCTTTTACGAGCCACGAGAGTAGTGTGCGTAATATGTATAAGTTTGTATGTATATTGTCATGAGCGATAATGTTGTGTATGACGTTGATTTTATTGTAGGAGAGACGCGTGTGGAATTTCCCGCGGAAATTTAAGGGAGGACTATTAATGACGGATGTGCGTATAATATGAATTTTGAATTGCGCGCGATATACTTATATAGGTGTAGATAAATATTGTGTGTGATGAAAGGGTACTCATATAGTGCACCTTTTGCGTTGCTTGGTTTGGAAATCGGTGTTTTTGTTTCTTTGATGATTGATGCCAAGAAGAAGAAAAAAGTGGGGAAAAATCTATTAACATAGATTGATATTGTACTTAATGAATTTTCCAATTAAAAATTTGAATTTCGCGCTACGACATAAACACGACATTCGAATTTTTATATATGCGTGATTTTGAAATAATAATTACCTTGGTTTATCATAATTTCTTTTCAATTTTTTCTTTTGTGATCAATAATTATAGTTGCTCTTTCATTTGCTATATACAAATCTTGGCGCAAGATTCGAATTTAAATAATACTTTATTTTGCTTTGGCTTTTTCGATCAAGAGGTCATCCTCACGTCTGAACAGACCTCCCAATGTCCTGTTGACACCTGACGATCTCTACAATACGTGTATATAAAGTCATACCCTTAATTATAGAGACGTCTGAGTATTTCTGATACACGCATTTTTTAGATATTTGAAACTGGCATGCGTACTTACGATGTATATTATATCCACCTGGGGTCTATGGAAAGTTTTTGAATTGTTAAATATATTTTCATTAGATGACTATCCATTTTTGTACCAAGTTTTCTCTTGCAGACGATTCCATAAGTTTGATGATCTCCCTAGATTTATCTAGACAATTAGAAAAGTTTTATTTTAAAGACACTAGCACAAAAAATGAAATATAAATCATTGCATCGAAACTGTGATGTATGATGGATGATTTTCAATTTGAAAGGTCAAAAAGCTGTCATAATTACTAAGAGCAATGATTATATCGTAGTTCTTATTTATATAAGTCGAGATCATACTATATTTTCAAAAATTTTTGTACACACAGTATAAGGTGAATTTAGATTATTCAGTCGTGTATACGTAGCATTGTCTTATCACTCGTGATTGCTTTGTCCCTGAATCACACATTGCAGTGACGCCTCTTGTGAACACGTGCGCGAAAATCACGCATTAATTATATGTATTTCAGCATTTCTGCCTGTGCAATGAAAAAAAATGGTTTTTTTGTGCTTCATTATTATTGTTATTATTATTATCATTATTATTATTATTATTATTATTATTATTATTATTATTATTATTTTACATTGTATTAGAAATTCGTTGTAATGCAATAAATTATATAGATCAAAAACATCGAAAGGCTTAGATTTTGATCCTCAAAGAAATTTTTTTATAAAACAAAGTATAGTTAAAATTTTGAATGTAATAATTATGTACAATATTTATAAATAAAAGTTCAGAGTACTTTCACGTACTTACAGTCAATGATAAATTCAATCTGCCTCTGACACGAAATACACGTCCTTTCGTTTATGAGGCTTATACTGATAAATGCTATTATCTAAATTGTGCAACATAAGTTGATCGTCGATCCAACGTCGTGCGTGTAGCACACTGGCATAAGCTCCGGGTACATCACCGCATCCGATGCCCCAGGATACGATACCTACTTGGACGTATCTTTTGGGATCCGCTTTCAAGGGACAAATCAGTGGACTGCCCCCATCGCCCTGGCAAAAAAATATGATATTAGATTTATTTATTTATTTATTTTTTTTAATATTGTACTTATCGTATAAAATATATTAGCTTTGAAAATAAAATATAAAAATATAAATATGAAAGTACTTTAAAGTTCGAATATGAAAATTTTTTTCATTTTCAAAGTGTATCATAAAATTTTCCTTTAAAAAAATACCCTAAAAAATACAATCAGCCATTAGACGCTTGTCTCCGGAAAGTCGTAAAAATTGCAGGTTTTACAGCGATGCATCCAACTGTTTCAAATTTCAGCTTTGAGGAACTTACTTCGATTTGAGTAGCAAAAATTAAATTTTTCAATTTTACCAAGGATGCGCACAACTGCACTTTGAAAAATTGTTAAACAATATTACGATTAATAATTCCTAATAAAAATGATAAATTTTATCACCACGTTTTTCTGAAATTATTACAAACCTTGCACGTATCTTCTCCGGAGGCACTAACAGCGCAAATGAAGCTTCGATCGAGTTCGAAATGCCTTCCGAGTACCGTGCGGCGCAAAGTTCGCTGACAAACGAGTGGATTGACGATGAACAATTCGATGCTTTTCAGAATCTTCTGGTATCGGCCTTCCGCTCCTTGATAAACCAATTCCGAAAACTCAACGCATGACAAGTATATTTCATTTGGTTTTTATCAGAAAAAGTTTCGATTACCGATTTTCCAATTTTCAAGAACTAACCAAATTTATCCTTGCCCCAGCCGGTGGCTATGCACTGCTTGCTGTCGAAATCGTGCTTCGCTCTGGCGAGGCAGATTACATCGACGTTGTCCGCAATTCGTACCGGATCGCTCAGCATTAGCAGAGCGAAATCGTTTTGCAACGACTTCGGGCCGTAATGCTCGTGAATAACGATTTCTTCGATCGCACGGTCCTGATGTGGGAGATCCTCGTCCGTCGACTGGGTGTCCCATTCACCGGCCCTTATCTTCACCTCCGACGCTTTTTTCCTGTAAAACAATTTTGTAATTGCAAAACGCAAATGACTACACACGAATACAGTTTTGCTGCGTTTAAATTTAATAAATATAATCAAAAAGATTTAATTAAACATTTTTTTTTAATAATAATCGCACCCGTAAACGCAGTGAGCCGCGGTGAGAACAACCTTGCGATGTACGAGCGTAGCACCGCATCTGTAGACGTCGAGCTGGTCAGGTCCGCTCAGGAGCACAGCGACCATCCAGGGAAATTCGCCGAGTTTCGCCACGTTGACGCCGTCGTCGCTCGCGATTTTCGATCCGACGCCGAGGTAGTTGCGAGCACCGCAGCCTCGAGCGCCGACTTGCAGCAACGGCGGGTCACTATTGTAACGCGACGTCGTCCTCGGCGACTCACAGCAGAGCTCGAGAACGTTGTCGCAGACGTTGCTTGGCCTGGGCGGGAAAATTTAAATTTCATTTGAGCTTTAAAGCTCGAACGCGCGATTTTTTTTTTTTTAAATATTCTGTACTACTGCGTACGAAAGTTCAATTTTTTAAAAAATCGAATGCCCAACGTATATGTATACGTATAACTTAGATTTTTATTTGTTATACACGCAGTTTGACAAGAGAATACTTGCGGTTCTTCGTTTGAATCCGTATCGACGGTGGTGGCTTTAGATCGAACGTCCAAGAGGACCGGCTCCGTTGACGACTTCCGTTCCGTTATCGCAAAGTAAAAATGGCACGCACTCGCACGTTCGCTCAGTCTCGTCGATGCCGTTGCTGTTCAGCTTTCTCAGGGATGGCTTTGCGCAGCAGTGGATTATCAGCGTTAACTGCAAAGTCAGCTTCAGATTTGCATTCATCTTCGATAGCAGTCGCTCTGCAAGAAGAAAATAAACCCTGTTGAAAGGTATCATGTGATGGAATCGCATGAGATTGCTGCATGATGTCATCATATGATAAAAGTGCTGATAATGACATGTGAAAATATCATGTGATGAGGTCCAAATTCATCAGGCGATAGGATTCAATCACATCATAAAAAATTGAATTTTGAAATTAATTAAAATCCATTTTTTCATTAATCTGTTGCTATTTATAGAAGTACCATCCGGATGGTATCCGGATGAAATAGCAACAGATCAATGAAAAAATGGATTTTAATTAATTTCAAAATTCAATTTTTTATGATGTGATTGAATCCTATATTATATCGCCTGATGAATTTGGACCTCATCACATGATATTTTCACATGTCATTATCAGCACTTTTTCATTGATCTGTTGCTATTTATAGAAGTACCATCCAGGATGGTATCCGGATGAAATAGCAACAGATCTAATCAATGAAAAAATGGATTTTAATTAATTTCAAAATTCAATTTTTTATGATGTGATTGAATCCTATTATATCGCATGATGAATTTGGACCTCATCACATGATATTTTCACATGTCATTATCAGCACTTTTATCATATGATGACATCATGCAGCAATCTCATGCGATTCCATCACATGATACCTTTCAACAGGGAAATTAGTTTTATGCGTACGATGTCGCTTTATGTTTTATCATATAGTTGTAATTAAGGATGTATTGTCAAGCACGTAAGATTTTTTTATGTCAAATTAACACTTAACAATAATAGTGATCTTTTGAGAAATTGTTCTGTTGCAGAGCTTTCCGTAGCAGCGAACTAATAGCAATTAATGGGAATTGAAACCATTAAATAATAAACTTTTCATTCTCTTTCATACTCATTGGAATGAAAAGTTGAATAAATTAAATAGCTTTAATTCATTTAATCTTTTTTATTTGTAATAAACACTTTGTGAACTAGATTTCTTATAATTTTAAGAATTATTATTACATTATTACCTCTTAAGAAAGTAAAAATTTTAATTTCGCGGCTTTACGAGCTTGCGAGCTTGAAGAGAGACTGCAAAGACGCGCATAGGTATACAAACAAAGCGCGAATACATTATTGATTCCTCGAACGAGCGTATGAATACAAAGTTTTGTATTTGGCGCTGCTGTGTCTTTCGTAGAGGAGCAAACACATGCATAAAATACTATGCGATTTTCTCGAAATCGCACACACGAGAGCCTGCGCGACTTAAGTCGTTATGCGCCTTGCGGAAGCGCAGTCATACTATACATATATATATATATACACAATGCAGGCGATGCGAGGCGAGCGCATATCGGGAGGGTAAGGGGAGGGGGGGTGTACAGCTGTACCGAACTGTAGAGTGTGCACAAGATACATAGTGACCGCCACGTCCCTTGTCTCTTTTGGCTCGAGCGAGCGACTCTCGTCTGCTCTCTTGGTGTGTTTGCAATATAAAGTAATTCAGCCGCTGACACGTCGCCGCGCATTATCATCGGCCGAATCCGAGGGGGTCTCTTTCCGTAAAGATGTCGAGCTGCCGTTTACCTGAGAAGTCGGCAGTCTCCTCGTCGTGCACTACACCTACTGCTCACCACCGACTCGTTTCGGCTTTCGAGTTGCAGTCGGCCTCCGTCAATGCCTGCCCGAATATATGCACGTAACCTAAAGTTCTTGTGTTTGCGGTGCTAATCCTTGCTAATAGACAGTACAATTTTGCGATCGACGATATAGCTTAGATTAAACAGGTAAGCTGAGTTTTCTCTTTGTACTTATACTCGATCCCGGCCTCGCACACTTGTCTCTATATGTGACAAACACAACACTGACAACACTTTGCTCGCAAGAGAAAACACCATTACTCTCTTGTGCGTATACAATGAATGTAGATTTGCGGAGATTAACTGGGGGTTTGCGTGGTGATCTGCTGTTAGTTGTCTAGTCTTGAACGAAATAATTGGAAGATGGACTTTCTAACGGTCGATTCTGATGTCGACAATGACTGACGAACAGAGTCTTACTAACTCGACAGAAGTGTGCGATGAACTGTTACAGATTTGGCTTCTGAGCATCGGTTTTATCTGAATAAATTGTAGTTTTAACTAATATTTATTTGTATTTTATTTGAAACACAAGTTTTGCTCATAACACAAATATTTTCTGATCGCTTCAATTACTTTCTTAAAATGGTTAACTGCATGACACTGATGACTCATGACAGCACTAACTTGTTACAATAATGACTGTACAATTTATTGCAAGAAGATTACACATTTTTGAAAAATCGTTTGAAAAACTAAACTGTAACATTTAATTTGACCTTTAAAAAGATAAAAATTGAAAGCTAAAACATAGCATTAGTTCATTCTGTTATAATTTTTGAATACATAGTAAGAATGCGTAATATCCAACTTATTAAGTATACATGATTTCTTTCTTTGTGTGCATCAAAAAAAGTAAAATAAATTAAAGTCATTAATCAAAAAGTCATTCATATAAATCTTATAAATACCATATATGCATTTGATACTTTGCCTTAACCAATGCTATCTACTATATCTTGATTTTATGGCATTCAGGGGAGGGGAGATTAATTAATTCAGCAATTTCCAGTATGTAAAATAAGTGGATTTTACTTTTAATATTGTAAACTAGTTTCTGAATATATTTGAAATACACTCGATAAAATAATACTTAGGCATGTACTTTGACAATAGATTGATTTGATATTTGATAATAGTAATAAGCATGCTGCAGAAATAGCAAACAAAAGAAAAATTTTAAGAAAAATTACTAGTACATATTCTCTTTTATACTTCACAGACAAACTGATAAGCATGATGAGGAATGCGAATTCAATGTCTAAACAAAAAAAAATGTAATAATACACAGATTTTTAAGAATAACGTAAATTTATCAATTACGAGCTCATACCCAAAATTTATTTAAACTCATTTGCTTGTTGTATCAATTTCTCGCGACTTGCACTGGCATTAAAACGTGTAAAAGTTGAAGTAAATAGCTATTCTTTGGAAAACTGCGCATTGTGCAATAGTTGCGCGAAGATACAGTTTTTGCAATCCGCAATGAGAGAAGGTCTCTGAGAACAAAATAATTACATTCTTACAATGAAAGTATACTTATGCATTTTTTTTGTCTCTTTAAACTTTAGCGCGTACGAGCGCAGCGCGCGATCTATCGTCCGACTGTAGCGCAATCTACGTTACTTACATGGCAGCTAGTATGAGTAATCCATACACGCCTATATAGATATACACGAGCGTACGTCTCCGTGTACCGCAGGCTACAGGGGTAACAGGGGTATACAGCATATTTTGTGTCTTTCCAAAGAGCGATATGTATATATATACACGCGCACGTATATACGTCAATCTTCCTTGGTGTGTTGCCGTGTAACTCTCCCCGCGACGGGCTGTGTTTTTCGTTCTCTCTCCGTGCGTGTTTTTGTTCCCGTTCGTTTTCGATATTAATTGATCAGCACCGTCGAGCTTACTATCAACATGACCAGAACGAAGCCTCGTGCAATCAGCTCGGCGCGCCTCTAATCAGGATGACGAGAAAGAAACGGCACAAGGTACCCGAGAGCGAAGGCGTTTAACCTCACAATTCAGCGACTCCGTCCCTCTGAGCGTGTGCATTAATAATCGATTTGTTTAGCTGGAAACCGAATAGAATATCCCGAGGAAAGCGCAACCCTGGCTGTACAATACATTATTCTAGTCGAACGCTAGGTAAGACTGCATCATACGTACACCACGCATAGATCGCCTCTGTATAGATCGTCGCCTCCTCATTTATGCATTGATAAAGCCGAGCGAGCTTCGAGACGTTTTCACGATAAAATGTGTATAACAATAAATTAGCGCGTATGCACGTATGAGTATACATGTTGAGAGAGGGAGTCCGAGAGAGCGAGGAAGACGGAGAATATATGTACGGCGGAAGAAGCCGTCGAAACGTCATCAGAACGAGAGAGAGAGAGAGAGAGAATGAGAGAGAGAGAGAGAAAAAAACGTGTCGTTGACTCCCAGATAGGACGATGCGCTCGCGATGCTTCGAACAATCGCTCGCTCATGGGAAAGAAGAATTTTCGGTCGCGATGCATACTTGCTTACTTATATACACTTGAGTACCGAGCGCGAGAGAAAGAGAGAGAGACTATAGTTATAGGTGTGTCCTCGATTGTCGCTTCGCTCTCTCGCTCGGTGCACTTGCCAATAATAAGCGATTTCATATGTGTGCTTATTCACCGCGGAAATGAAAAAAAATTTGCCGGAGCACGTAATGTCGGCTGCATTTTCACTTGTGACAGCATCCATTGTATTGGCCCTGTCGTGATTTTCACGAGTTGCTCCGAAATTCTTGATGCTTTTAGTGAGGAGCATACGTCGGTTTGAGCTGTGAAAATTTTCGCAAAGTTATACGTAGCACGGATTTTGAAACGTTGCAATTTGCGAATTTTGCAAAATAATCTGGAGTCGATGATTGGAAAATCATTGACTTATCTGCCTGTCGCGACGCGCGTAGGATTTATGACTGTATAAGAAAAATCAATCTGAAATTTATTGATAAAAGAACTTGGTTTGTTATTCTGAGCATGCTTATATCGATGCATTTCTTTCGATATAGAAAGAAATGCTTCTGTTTTTATTTATTGAAGGCGAAGGAAGAGGGTACATTAGATTAGCTTTGGATATCATGTATTCATTCTGTCTGCAGTGCTGAATGCATTATCTAATTAGTATTTGTTGTTTATAAACTCAGAACATAGTACATACAATTTTGTCGGTAAATAATTTATAAGTATTTTAATAACTATTACATAAATCCATAAGTATTTTAAAGATATGTGGAAATCTTAATCAGTTAAAATTTTAAAACAAAATTTGGTCTAAATGTGTGTGTGTAAAATATTGATATTTTGATAGAAAATTGTTAGAATTACACTTAAGAACATTTATTTATTTTATTTATTTAAAATATGATACAACAGAGTTATATCAAAGTAGAACAGTAATTTAAAGTATTACCTGATAAATATTTCTTCTTAGAAAATTCAAAATACAAAGTTTTTATAATTATAAATCATTGTTTAGAATAGCAACCCTAATATTTTTGATTTTTTACAGCAATTCAATCAAGATGGCGCACAATTTAACACCTAGTGTAAATTGTTCACTTGATGACATTGATTTAAATGCTCTCAAAGACCCAGCTGGTATATTCGAACTTATTGAAGTTGTTGGAAATGGCACGTATGGGCAAGTCTACAAGGGCCGACACACAAAAACTGGTCAACTGGCTGCCATCAAAGTCATGGATGTTACTGAGGATGAAGAAGAAGAAATCAAACTGGAAATCAATGTGCTCAAAAGGTACTCAAATCATAGAAATATTGCTACCTATTATGGAGCTTTCATTAAAAAATCACCACCTGGAAAAGACGATCAATTATGGTTGGTAATGGAATATTGTGGTGCTGGATCAGTGACTGATCTTGTTAAATCAACAAAAGGCCAAAGTCTTAAAGAAGAATGGATAGCGTACATATCAAGAGAAATCCTTCGTGGTCTCAGCTATCTCCACAGTAACAAAGTAATTCATCGTGATATTAAAGGACAAAACGTTTTATTGACTGACAATGCAGAGGTCAAACTAGTTGATTTTGGAGTCAGTGCTCAACTAGACAGAACAATTGGTCGCAGGAATACTTTCATCGGTACACCATATTGGATGGCACCTGAAGTTATTGCTTGCGATGAGAATCCTGAAGCAACTTATGACAATAGAAGTGATCTTTGGTCACTTGGCATTACAGCATTAGAAATGGCAGAGTCGCAACCTCCACTCTGCGATTTGCATCCAATGAGAGCATTATTTTTGATTCCACGAAATCCTCCGCCAAGACTAAAGTCAAAAAAATGGGCCAAGAAATTTCATGGTTTTATTGAGACTGTTTTAGTTAAGGACTATCATCAGCGGCCATACACTGAACAATTGCTCAAGCATCCATTTATCCGTGATCAACCTACTGAGAGACAAGTAAGGATTCAACTGAAAGATCACATTGATAGATGCAAGAAGCGAAAACAAGAGAAAGAACGAGATGATTATCGCTACAGCGGCAGTGAGAATGAAGATGACGAGCCAGCTGAGGCTGGAGAAACATCTTCAATCATTCAAGTCCCTGGTTTCGATACTTTACGTCGCAATTTCCTACAAATACAAGAAGGTAGAACGCTGCCACGAGAAGTTTCTCCGCACAATGCGGCAGCTAAAGATAACAAACAAATTCCTAATCGAGCAAAGGAGTCAGATGCTGCACAGCATAACAGGCCATCAGTGCCACATAGACTGATTGTCGTACCAGACCCGCATCCCCCTTCACGACCACTGCCTCCTACACCTAAGGACGACCCGCGACAATCGCACAAAGTTCCAACACCACCCTCTAACCATCAAGTTAGCGGAGGGGCTAGTGGTGGATCAGTTAGCGTACCAGTATCTCAACGAAATAGCCACGTATTCAAGCCTATGGCTTTGATGATAGAGAGCGACAGTGACGATGATATGGAAGATGTTAGCGGTAACAGCAATAGAAATGACGGTACCCTACTCGCTAGCGACCCTCCTAAGCCATTACCACAGTTGGACTGCTCTTCATCTTCATCTCAGAGTCACAACTCTCATCACGAAGCTGGTGCTCCTAATCGACCTCTGCCGCCGACTCCAGATGAAGAAGAGAGTTGTGATCACACACTGGTAATGAAACGAAATCGAGAGGGAGATCGCAGCAGAGCTCCTGGCACAACCAGTGGAGACTTCCAGAGATTGGATTCGCCTGGCTCTAGAACAAGTTCCGTATTGCCAGATCTTCTCACTTCGTCTCCTGGTCAGCGTCAAGACAAGACGATAAGCGACGAATACCGTCAAGCAGTAAAATCTCCACCCTTGGCACTTCAGCAAAAGCAGAGATCGTTCTTGACGTTTGGCTTTGGAGCCGGACCACCACGGCGGGAATCTCACGTGAACGTAAACGTCACACCTACCAGTCACGATTTAACATCGGATACTCCAGAAATACGAAAGTACAAGAAACGCTTTAATAGTGAAATTCTTTGCGCTGCTTTATGGGGTGTCAATCTGCTCATTGGAACTGAGAATGGTCTCATGCTTTTGGACCGAAGTGGACAAGGCAAAGTTTACCAACTGATTAGCAGGAGACGTTTCCAACAAATGGAAGTTTTAGAAGGGCAAAATATTCTTGTAACCATCAGTGGAAAGAAGAACAGAGTACGCGTGTACTATCTCTCATGGCTAAAAAGTAAGATTCTGCGCACTGACGGACATAGCGAACAAGTTGAGCGGCGCAATGGCTGGATTAATGTGGGAGATTTGCAAGGTGCTGTGCATTTCAAGATAGTGAAATATGAAAGAATCAAATTTCTTGTCATTGCACTAAAGGAATCTATAGAAATTTATGCCTGGGCTCCAAAGCCTTATCACAAATTCATGGCATTCAAGTCATTTGGAGAATTGGCACATAGACCACTTTTGGTTGATCTCACAGTAGAGGAGGGAACTAGATTAAAAGTCATTTATGGAAGTACCGATGGTTTTCATGCTGTTGATTTAGACTCTGCTACTGTATACGATATATATTTACCTAAACATACGCAAGGACCAATCTGTCCTCACTGCATTGTGGCTTTACCAAATAGTAATGGTATGCAACTTCTTCTTTGTTATGATAACGAAGGTGTGTATGTCAATACATATGGAAGAGTGTCTAAAACTATGGTCTTGCAATGGGGAGAGATGCCTACAAGTGTAGCATATATTGGTATTGGGCAAATCATGGGATGGGGCAATAAGGCAATTGAAATCAGAAGCGTGGAAAGCGGTCATTTGGATGGCGTTTTCATGCATAAAAAAGCTCAGCGTCTGAAATTCCTTTGCGAACGAAACGACAAGGTCTTCTTTTCATCAGCTAAAGGTGGAAGCTCTTGTCAAATATACTTTATGACACTGAATAAACCTGGAATGGCCAATTGGTGATTGATATTCTGTTGCTCTTGGTTATCAGTAAATGGTCAAACCTTCATGAAAATATGTATATCCATTTATATTAGTTTCCAATAAAATGTAAACAGTAGAGAGTTTGGATGACATCAGGGAATCAACTGTGTGCCCTTTCAACACTCAGCACTTTTAATAAGAAAATCATAGCTAGTAAAGTTAAATGGATATTTTATGTTTGATAATGAAGGAATCATCCAAAAGTTGTTAAATAATAATACTTTTCAGTTCATTGCAACTATAATTGAGAGTAGACTTTGTTTCTAACATTTTGGATTACAGAGATCGATATATCTCGTACAGATTAGCATAAAAATACCACTAATGAAGATTGTACATGTACATGAGACTCATCTGGCACAATTTTTTAAAAAAATCAAGACCAATTTTCACTTGTAGTCCACATGTAGAGGCAGCTTTTTCATGCATAGGTTGTCGTCCCTCACGTTTAGTACACCAAAAATAAATGATCCAATTAAATTACAGAAACAGGTGATGGAGACAATTTAAGAACTATTACTAAATTAATCATCAAGAATGTATGTCTAATGGTACATGATTTTCCAAACTTAAATGAACTTGCATTAAAATCTATACAGGAAATTGAAGATTTCTAATGTTAAGCATATATGGGATTTTATGTTTTAAGGGGTACATAAGTAACCATAATAGTAATTTTGCTTTTGAATTTTAAAGTTACTGAAATTTGATTTAACTAAGTACTTACAAATTTTACAAGCATTTTATAGTATCAAATTGTTATGCACAAGCAATAGCTAAAATTTTAATAATTCATGTTGCTTTTTTTACTATAATTCATATCTTAATAAAGTCAATAATTTCAAAATTGCAAAAGTTGAAGTAACATGTAAAAAATTCAATGATGTAAATAACTTTAATTTTTAAGAGTCAAACCCTGAATTTTTTTATAGGAACGACGAGTTAAAAAAAAGTACAGTATATGCCACAAAAAAAATATTAATTTTTGGTTTCATTAAAGAAGCACTTATGACAAAATGAAAAAATTGCATAAAACCTTTCGTTTATGAATCGTACAACTGCCAACAAAGAAAAAACTTGAATTTCACAGAATATAACATCAAAAAGTACGAATGTATATTTTAATGCCGAAATATTTACGTTTAGCTTTAAGAACAAGGAATAATGAATTTTGAAGAATTATTTTACTTATAAAGTAATAAACTTTATAACTTTAGAAATATTATTCCAACAAAAGATATCTTTGCAACAACGTAATTTAAGTCTAGAACAAGTTTTTAAATTTATTACTTTAATTTTATATTAACATGCGACTCGAATTACAAAAAAAAATTGCAATCTAGATTAAATATTGTAAAAGAAACTTATAATTTAGTATTATTTTATAATCTATACCATTTTCTAATTCTTTTTTTATATTTCATATTATATTACAAAACCATTTTTATAAATCTTTGTATAAATCAAACTTTTGTAAACTTGTAATTTTAAGCATATTATAAGCGATATTTTGTTGTAATAATTTTAAGAATATTATAAAGTAATCTTTATATACCCTAGTGTAAACGAACCTTATTAAGCATTTGTAATATGATTTATAAAGATAAAAAAAGGCATCATAAAAAATATGTAATTTTAGATACACAATTTTCTAAACAAAACTTTTATAACTTCATAAAGACAAATCCATGTAATCTTAACTATAAAACATTTATCACAGTAAGAATAAGAAAGAAACTCATATACACACAATATATACTGAATTCCATAAACTTTTGTAATGACCGCTTTAAATATTATAAATTTTAATGTAAAATACTTGTTAAAAGTTTAAAATGTAAATGTTAGCAACTAAAGGTAGAGCATTAGGCAGGCATATTGCGTCGGAATCATTGAAGTTTCTTAAAGCGAAATCTTAGCTCTGGAAAAGGGAATAAGCGTAGAAACGAATTGGCTCGAGCTGTATAATCGAGCCCATAATAGCTATCACTATTCTAGCAGTTTGGTTCAATTTATTTAGTCAACGTTCGAGCCAGTTCGCAATTTAGATAAAAATGCGTGTCTGTAGATTAAGTTTTGATGCATAGCTGCTTTCGAAGTTTACCCAAAAGGAGATCTCAAATCTTAAATTATGCTCAGTGAAAGTCAACACAATTATTATTAACTATAATATTAATAATTTTTGTCAACGCCGAAAAAGTTATATTCTACAAAATGATAAGTGTTTTGATTTTCTGTGAAAATGTTAATGTTTCTCTAGAAGTATTAAAAACAATTTTATTATTTAATACAGTATTAAATGCTTGTACATAGAGATCAAATAAGTTGGATTATGAAAGTTTTTAACGATGGAATCAAACTAGTTATTTGTATCTTTATAGCAAACTCATTATGATTTTCGTGAATGATTGTATTCGTTTTCATAAGACTATTATGCGTGCTCTCTATTTTACTATTGTTCGTGTGTCGGCGCTGTTTATTATGTTATTACTTTTGTGATATGGATTACAGCTTTGAACAATGTCTATAATTTGTTTTAAAATTTCTGACTGAGCATCGTGATAAGATTTGGAAAGCTCCTTTTGACTTCCGACGTGTTTAACGTTATAATTATCTGTGCTAAACTTATTTGTGTAACCATTATCAACATTTTCTGATTTATTTTGTGATGCGATCTATCATCTGTATTATCGTTTGTTTTGTCAAAATTGTGAAAGAACTTTATATACACTTTTGTTTCAATAAATCCTAGTTAAGTGTTAAAATGAAATTAAGAATTGTACAGTTATTTTATTTAACATACTTCTGCATTCATTTTTTTTTATTAACAAAATGACGAAAGAGCTCGACTGGACTCGGTATGAAGGTAGGATCGTAAAGAAAAAAGTATTAACTTCAACAAACAACATGCCAAGGCACATTATTAAAAATATTAGGACATATTTTTCGTTAATTTTATAGAGTAATTATCAATAATGTTTGGAAACCCTTTCCGTTGTTTATTCATTCTATAATGCTTTGCTCACGCAATTATACAAATCTGTGAAAATCAATCTTTAACTCTACAGTAATTACGAACTAGTCATTTCTTGCCGTAAACTTTAATAAGAAAGTGTATTCCGTAGCCCCTCTGACTTTTAAAGTTGATGGTGACGAAGGGCTTACCGGGTCCTCCCTTCATAATGAAAGGTGTAGCGCTGTGCAACCCGGCGTTCAAATCGAAAATCTCGACGAAGGTGATCTTCATGACGCCGTCGCCCGCAATAGTCACTCTCTTCTCGGATACCCAGAATGGAACGCCGCTTTCCTCAACCACTTTTTGCTTGATAAGAGTGTCACCCCTAATTCGACGGCCGAGGAATTTGTCGTGCGATTTGGGGATTGATTTCTGATTAGCTGATACCGCTGTTAGGGTGAAGAGGATTACCATCAAGTACCAACGCATTTTGGCGCTTTAGTGCTTCTGTATAATGATAAAAGTCGTTTGGTTTTTGGTATTAAATAAACATATACAAATTGCAAATGAATAAGTTACGAAAAATTAATTCGATGATTAAAATTATGTGCAGAGCACGTAAAATTATGTACAACACAATATTTTCGGGTCAGCTAAAAAATAGACAAAAAGTCTAAGTAAAATTACGAAAAACCAAAATATAGTTGCCTTCGTTACGAAGTAATACACTATTTTACTAAATTTTGCAGTTAAACATTTTATAATTGCCTAGGAATAAAACTTTCATAAACTAAAGATTCTTTAAAATTGGTTGATGTCATTCCTTAAGGTAATGTATTTGTATCTAGAAAAATTCAAACTTACATGATAGATTGTCAAGATGATGGACTGAACTAATATTTATGCAACTTTAAATAAGTTCCCACTATACAATGAGAAATTATTTTACATGCAAAAATGTGTGAGTGTGTCGAATGTTCGCAAAGATAACGCTTCCCGCGGTTTATAAGATTATTAAGTCTATATTTTTCGTTGTTCTATGCCGCTAATTGCAATAATTTATTAAGTTATTGCATTTGACTATTAACCGCAGAAGTGTGATAAAACTTAAATGATTATAACAATATGCGCAAATGAGAAATTATTCATCATCGAGAGTAAAAGAGATGTATTTTTTCTGCCCTATCCGGCCGGAAAGCGTAAAAAAATACTAATGCAGAAAAATACAGACCTATGGCCAGTAAAAAAACAATGCCTCGGCCAACAATTACGTGTGATCTGAGACCTTTTGTGTTTTCCTGGCCTTGGGTAGTATTACACTATTTTTTATCGTGCTCTATGACTTATCAAATGATTACAGAAAATGTCCGTTCATGCGTATAAGTGCATATCGCGTAAATAATTATATGCATTGTATATTGCTTGATATTGGGAATCAAAATACAACTTTAATTCTAATCAGTAGATTAGTAAATTTTCGTTTAGTATATGAGCTGCTAGATACATTTATATTTTATAATGATTAAAAATCGGGAATTTCGATTTTTTAATAAAATTTATGTAATTTAATACTATAATAAATTGGTAAACATTATATAAACAATAAAAGTATGAATAAAATTAAAAGGACAAAATTAGTTTAAATAACGAAGGCACATGCCAAAGAAAATTAGACAGCAGTTTTTCCTAACAGATGCCCAGTGTTTAATAATTAATTTAATCCCCAAATCAACTTAATTTGCTTTCGTGTTAACTTCAATTTTATTTCTGCTGTATAAACAATGCTATATCTATATCCCACACTTAACAATAATAATATGCAATAAATATATGTACAATACGTCATTATCGATTTCATACCAAATCTCACCCCTCGCCATTACACAACAAACAGGTGGACAAATACCCCACGTAAATTCCACGTGGGTATTCCGATAGTCATCCACGTAGATTTTTATACGAACAGAGCATCCTGAGACTTTCCATCCCAGTTGCCACCTACACTTCGATGTCCTCCTCGGCAACCGGCAAAACGACATTCATGACCGTCAGAGGCCTGTTCTGGTCCTTGGCGCACAGCAAGACCTGAATCTTGCTCGAAACTCGGACTTTGGGGGTAACCGAGAAGGTGACCGGCAGCGGTATCCCGGTGGCCAGCAGCGGTAGCCTCGCGACCCTGGGCCTGACCCGCGCGTTCTCGTCTCGGCAGACCAGAAACAGATTCGCCCCCGAGTAGCCCTCGGCCACGTTCGTCACGACGATCCTCACCACGTAACTCGGCCCGAGTCCCAGAACGGACGACTGCAAGCTCATCGGCACTGGGCCGCACTCCTGCCTCGACGCGTTGATCTCGCGGGCCCTGCGGGCCGCGTCGAGGCGCAGCCTCAGGAAGCCCTGCTGGAAGCTCGTGTGGATCTTCACGGCCTCCGACCTCTCCCTGATGGTCTGCTCGATGAAGAGCTTCGTCTTCTTGGGTATGAGGAACTTGGAGGCTGAGCTCGCCGGCGACTCGAAGCTCGACTGGGGATTCGAGCGGGCGCTGAAGTCGGCGGTGCGCTTCAGGATCTTCACGCTCAGGCCGCCGCTGCAGGTCACCATCGCCATGGCTCGCTCCTCTTGGCCCAGCCGACCGTACTGCGGATCAATATCGTTCCGAGTGTAAATTTATGGGGAAATTCAAATTTCGCGCCACTACGTTGCTAACCACACACAGTGTATAAATAATTTTGTTTTTAACGATATTTTTGAAAAATTAGCTATACTTTCTCGTCTGCTCCGTCGTGGCGCGGAATTTGAATTTACAATCGCGACTACGGCATCCGCAAAGTCAAAGTTTACTTCGAGAATTTCACCTTTAGAGAAGACACAGATTCCAGAGTTTTGATGGTATCGACATGGTGCTTCTGATCGAAAATGCGAACTCCGCAGCCCGCAATGCTCATCGCCAGAAGGGACAAACCGCTCTGGGGCACAGGCAAGCTGACCATATCCAGTGGATTCCCAGGCAACTGGACACACCACAATTTCACGCCCTAAAATCAACGCAAGCTTCCGATTACACCGAAAAATTGTTGTCTCCCGCTCTGAAAACTGAAACTTTTTCGAAAACCTTTTTCGAAAAGGCAGAAAATGTGCCGTTCATCGCGGCAACCGCAGCGCCTTCGCAAGTCAAGGTGGAGATGGCGACCGCGGGAGCCGACAGCGATTCCCAAGCTTTAAACTTGCTGCCCTTCTTGATGGCTCCTATCCTGCCATCCCGTCCTGCCACGACGATCTGACCGTCTCCCATCCAGAGTCCCGATGTCGTTAAGGCAACGACCGGCCAGCCGATACTGTACTTCTCGGTCACGAAGAAAGCTCTGATGATATATAAAAAGAACATTTCGTCCTCTCGCAATTCAAATGTATACTTGTATTCCCGCAAAATATTGATTTAAGAAACACCCACATACCTCTGATCGACTATGAGCATTTCCCCGAATTCCGTCCCGACGACGAGGTAGCTGCAGGCGATGTCCGTCCAGGCGTCCTTGCGAATGGCCCCGACGATGCTGACGGCGTTGGTTTTCACGAGGGGCAATCGCCGGTACTGCTCGGCGAAGCCACGTCGAGCGTCCGTGTCGAGGGACAAAAATTTCAGGGTCCTGGACGTCAGGTGGGCTGCGCCGATCTCCCTCTGGAGAAGCTCCAGGTCGTCCGCCAAGGCCAGAACGTTTAGCTCCTCGTCGGCCCCGGCTTTGTACCAGATCTGTTTGATTTGTTTGTTCGACGATTAAATCTTATTTATCTTTTGTTTACCTTATGTAGAAGTTGTTTGGATACACAATGTGGAGCTTTAAAAATTGAAAATTTAACGCAAACATAAAATAAATCTTTAATTGCATCAATTTTGAGTATTGTGAAAGGAAATGCAAAAAGCGTGGTGCATAAATATAATTTTTATCGTTCATAATACGTGTTCTGACATCTTGTTCTCTCGTGTGTGCGCTTAGTTGTGGCAGGCAGAACTTCAAGTGTGGCCTCATGTTCTTGTAAATGAATACACTCGAACCAGCGCCAATGGCAAGTGCAGCGGACTTTTTTTCCCCGTTCTCGGTGTAAAATCCAACTACCGAGCACGGGACATCGGTCATCGAGTGCTCGGTTACCTGATCGGCCCCTTTGAATACTCTCAACTTCGAGAAAACAAAATCATCGGTATATATAGGTATACGTGAAATATTATATGATGTAAGTAGTGAAAAATTCAAACTTCGCGTTATGATTTGAGTAACAATTATAATTAAGCTGTAACTGAGAAACAATTTGTAATTTGTACATCCCTTTTTGTTCAATGTTAGATTCTGTAATTTGATTTCTAATGTTATGATATGCAAATTGAGCTTCGATATGGCGCGAAATTTGAATTTGAAATTTTTCTTTATAACTTTCAGACAAAATTTAGTTTGAACTTACTTTCGTAGCATCAAGTGTACTGCTACCTAGATCTGCTATAATGAGCCTTGCGTCACCATCCCCTGATACGTCCAACATATCGATGCCATTGGGCAAAGTATACATTCGAGTATTTGGTTCCCAGATGGCATCCAACCATCTCGATGTGCTCAGTCCCGTTCTTTCCATTTTTATTCACTATATTTGTAATGATTTATAAAATTCGGCAATAAATGTCATAAACTTCATCTTTGTTATTCGAGTATTTTCAGAAACATTAAAACTTATGGCGGCTAATGTATATATTAAGTTAATTCAATAAATATTTGCAGTTAGAGCGTTAGAACAAAATTTATCAAACAAAATTCTAGAGTGAACTATATGGGGAATAAAACATATAAAAGAAGACGCCAACGATACGATTCTCTTCTATGCTATAATACTTTTCAAATAGACGATTTTCAGTACTATAAGTCTTCATTGTTTTTATAAAATTAAAACTTATAGTTACACAATTTATATAGACAAGAGAGAAGCGCATTTAGATATAGAATACTCGGTCGAGTTGCTGTATTGCACATATGTGAAATGCGATTGTCAATTTTAGAAATCGTTCTAAATAATTGTTAATTGTTGTTTTGGTTATATAGAGACTACTAATGTGCAATCGATACGAAGAAATTTCTTATAAATTCCAATGTGTTTATTCAAATTTTGATTTGTAAAATATAATGGATATGGAGAAAAGGTATGCAGAAATACATTTGCAACTTATAATATTAGAATATGTAGATTAAAATAAAAGATAAAATAATTTTTATATTAGTAATATACTTACAGAAAATAATAATAGTCTTCTTTAGTACACACTTTACACAATTCATTCTCACACTCTGTGTTTACATGAACGTTGCCAGGGAAACTTACGCGCACTAAATCAGTAAATATAGAAATATCAACTTTTTAAATTTCACTAAAGAAGTTTCGTATTTTTTTTTAATTCATTATTAGCGAAAAATGTAAAATCATTTGTAAAAATTTAGGCCGATTATAAATAAGCACTTCTATCGTTAATAGTTCCTTGTTGCTCTATGATCTACTCTTAAACATCTTATCATTTATTTGAATTTTTACGACTTGACAAACTATAATATAAAATGACTGTTATGCACTGCATGTTGGCTACTACAGGAAATCAATGAAAATAACGATTTTCGTTTTCTTTTTGACCAACAAATACATAAATATAGTTGTTCATTCGTGATTATATAAAGCATTTTTTTGAGCATTTAATTCTTTGAAAATACGCGTCATCGATATAAATCTACCACTTCATGAAATTATTAAAGTTTTACCAACTTCTATACATGTTATATATCATTGACAAATTATTTTTCTCTGTCCCATTAATGGAAAGACTTTAAAAGGTTATTGATTATTATTTTTAGGTACAGTATTGTCCACTATTTATACTAACATATTATTAGATTATTTATTGTATCATCCATTAAGTCTATTAAGTAAATGTAGGGATATATATATATACAAAAGACTATAATTAATGAGCATTTTAAAGGTAAAATATTACAAAACATATGATAACTGTTCAATGTATAAAAACGTCTTTTATTATTAACTGCTATGTACGTACACTTTATTACATATTTACGTAATACTGGTTAACGACTGATCACGCGTCAATTAGTTGACCAAATATGCAGTTTCAATCGCGATTTTAGTGCAAATGTTGTGACATGGCTTATGCTCTATATAAGTAAACTCAATAATTTTTTATAAGTAAAAATCAAATCAAATAATTATTAAACAAATACATTTACAACATTCTCATAACAAATTACTTACGTAATTAATATAAATAAATAAAATTAAGGATGAAGTACGATCTTGAAAAGCTTATAATGGCTTTGCTTCTTGAGTATAAACTTTGATGCAAAGATGACTTTGGTTCTTAATCAATCCAGTTGGTTTTTCTTTTTAATATGTCTGCATTTCTTGACTCATAGTCATAAGAATTGCATCATCGTCGGGAGGAACATAGCTAGCCAAATCTGAAAATCATATAAATTTTAATCACAAAATTTACTTTAACAAATATAACTAAATCAGAATCAAATAGTAATTTTTTTACTCACGGATGTGGCCTTGCTGCAATGGATATGCTTTTGCTTTTCGTAATAACAGCTGCATTACCCAAAAAATGCTTAACCAGACAAGTGCGCCTATTGAGAACACTCTGAAAGTTACTACACCTTTATATTGGTCTATAAGATAGCCACAAAGTAAGCTTCCTAAAGACACCCCTGTAAAAATCAATGATTCTCATGATATAGTAAAATAAAGTATTTTATACAAGTATTTGTTATATTTTTAAATATACCTATGCCTTCAAATACTGCTCCAACAAGTCCTTGAATTGTTGCTTTTGTACCTGAAGGTGCTACTTTATCTCCATATGAGACCATTGTTGGCCAGCATAGGCCAAGTGTAGGTCCATGAAGAAGTTCAATAATTAAAAATACCCAAGCATTGGAAAACATACTGTATGCCATAAATCTGTAATAAAACACAACATTAATAAAACAATATTAATTGCTATAAAAATCAACAAACCAAAAATTCTAATTTACCTTATAGAAAAAGCAAGAAGTACAAGACTCATAACGTTTATGTGACCAACTTTTCGTAAAATATTGCCAGATATAAAATTAAATGGCATTTCCCCAAGGAAACATCGAACTCCAGTGAGCAAACCTTGCAACGTTTTTAACCACTCCTTTTGTGATTGTGCTGGAGAAATTTCTTCAGTATACCAAAATAAAAAGTTCCAAACAACTCCTGTGCACATTCCTGCTCCAATGCACCACCAAGCAAATACCAAAACTCTACCCTCTCTTGCAATTGACCAAAGTTCCCACAAGACAGATGGTTCATTCGCATTATCTAAGCTACTCTGTAAAAAGTATTTTATATAATTACAGTACTTATATTTTTTAATAACCGATGTAAATATCATACTTTTTTTAATCTAGAAGATACAAAGATATCAAAAATCATGGCAGTGAGCATGAGATAAAAAATACAGGAATAGTCTTTTGTTCCTTCTCCTTTGCTAAAAAGATCTATCAGGTATCCTGCACTTATGCCAAATATTCCAAATCCAATACTACCCCACATTTTTTGTTCACCATAGTTTCTACTTTTACCATCTCCTATAAAAATTAAATGTGTACAATTTTATATTAATGCTGTAATATCAAATAGCTATAAAATTAATTGCCAATACAAAATAATACCTAATATGTCAAAACATATCGTATCTCCTATGCTAACCACGACAGCCATGCCAATCCAGCTGACAATGGATGCCCATAAAAACCATTGGAAAGTTCCATTTGATATTTGCCTTGATGTATCATCATTAAGACTAATATTTCTTATTAAATTATCAAGAAAAGGAACATTAGGACACTTTGTTATGCATGGAATTCGAAAGGATTTTGTACTGCACACAGCAGGGCGTAGATTACCATCTTCTAAAGAAATGTTAAATATTCGGAGATCCAATTTTGAGCCCTAAAAGTATATAATAATAAGTCTTAGTCCACAACTGTTAATACATATTTTTGTTTGGGTAAATATTTAATATAGAGAGTACAATTTAATTTTGTGCACATAGTTATTTAATATCAAAAAATAATGATAATGTATTACTTACTACATGTAAGTCATAAGATTCATTAAAGTATGCTTCAAATTCCAACTTCTCTATTCTTTTGATTTGTTCTGTTTTATTTCCTCTATTCGCTAAGGAACAATACTTTTTGACATGCCAAGAATCACAAACTGCTTGAATTTCTTCCACTGACTTTACTGTACAAGACAGATGACAATGAGCATTGTCTTTATTATTAATCTTCATATCATCAGTATCTTGATCTGAGATCAAATTGTTCGTAGGTATTTCCAAAAAAGTAGCAAAATTGCATGTCAAGTTTGTCTTCGCACTATGTTCTTCGGGTATAAATTTGATTGTAAAAAATGCTACAGTTAATATTACTTGGAAAGCAATAAAAAATGCTTTGTGAAGTCTAAACTTATCCGCAAGGCCACCAAATAATGGTTTGGCTATTAATCCTGAGATTGGCAGTATTGTGTATATCGTACCAACAAGAAGTCCTGAAAATCCCAACTGTCTTGCTATCGTTGGCAAAAATTGCATGATTGGACCAGTAGCTGAAAACGTATAGTTTAATTACTATTAGTACATACATGTATTATAAATTATAAATTATATTACGAAAATTCAGATTTATAGAAGCAAAAATTAAATAAGGCCAGCGATTTTTTAATTTTGAAGCTGAAATTCAAGCTTATCTAAATTAATCGCGTCTGCTTTGTGTCATTATAATATGTCTGCTGTATTTACAAATACAAAAAAATACGCGAGATTTGTAACTACTTATATAAAAATTTAAATTTGAAATTAAAATTCTAAAATCCGTATCATAATTCATTGCATATTCCATAAATAATGACTTAGAGCATCATATCTCACTTTTTTCCTAGGTTCTAAATTTTATTTTACCGAGCAGCCGATTTTCGTTCATTGATAAGCGTATAACACAGATTATGAATGATTACGAATACTCCAATACTCCTAATCAGTCCTAATCGTCCCCGGCTTTGTCGGCAAAATTTTTCACGCATGTATATACAGATTTAGCGCGCGTAAGCACATTATATAGTATTATAGTATACACTATACAGTGCCACAAGCAGTATCGTACGAATATATAGGTATACACTCGCACAGTTCAGTGATAGTGATAACGCGTTTTTATAACCTCAAAATCGCGATGCTCTAAAGGCGCTAAATAATTTCTCCGCAAAGTCAACGAGAACAATTTCGTCCCAGTATGCAATACTCACCGGCATTGTAGAGAAAATAGTGGCCCTTCATGGGCAGCAAGTCCCTGTTCACGCGGTCCATCATCCTGCTCCGAAATCGAGCCGCAAAACATGAATTGAACGGCGAGCAGTAGCACCGCTCGACTGATCGCTCGAATCAGCGGCTGATAATCTTCCCCATCGAAAATATGCTTATTACGCGCAAGCCTCGGTCGCGGCCGCCGCGCCGCGCGAAAAGCGTGAGAGGAGTAGGCTGTACTCACTTAGGGCTCGATAATTTTGTGGGAGTTAAAACGCACGCACGAGCGTCGCCGCAACGACGACGACGACGACGAGTGGACCGAATTCTCGCCGATAACTTAATACGGGGGATATCCCCACCAGTCCGTCACGAGAGCCACATAGCAGTAGCGCATTATTTCTCAATCACATGAGACATGATAAACAGAGAGTGTGTAATCAGCAGAAGTCTGTAATGTATAGTACTATAGTGTATATCCCCGAAAAAAAAGCGCGTGGACGCCTCCCGACTGCCGCGGAGGCGCTGACTGCTCTACTCTGCGCGTATCACTGCAGCCCGCCGCACTGCATTTGCAAATGTGCGTTGCCCAGGTTACGAAATAAAAGGCTATAAAGTGCCTCGGTTATACTGCCTTCGTCTCACGCATAAATATACTGACGCAATTTTGTAATTACAATTGCTAGAATGGCGCAAAGCTACTGCAGGCGCTCGAGCTTATAGTTATATTGTGCTTTAATTGTTGTTCTAATACATGATTTGGACTCATTGCGAATCTTTGTTTTGCAGTTTGAATGTTTGCTGCGATGTAACGAGATTGTAAATGTGTCATCTAGGCCGCAAAAGTTTGCGCTACATAATTTTTATTACACAATATTTGTAAGATGACTGTGTAGTTTTGCATAACGAGGGATGCTTTTTAATGAGAGACGATCTGTAATTTGAAAAGGACTTGAACATCAAAATCAAATTACACCTTACGGCAAATTAATTATTTTCTGATGGTACTATATGTTCATGCAGCAATCAACGTGAGCCGTAATCATCACTCTCGTTTACATTTCCAACTGTAACATTAAAAAGTTCATTGCACCTTTGAGCAGAAAAAATGTGTATTGCGCGTATTTAAAAATAAGATCTCATACCTATAATAGAGTTTTGTTAATGTTTTTTTCTTCGTAGTTTCACGACAATTGTTTCTCCATTCAAAACTACAAGTCACGCAACACTTTACTATATTTATTCTCAAAGCAAAGTGCAAAAATGAAAGCAAGAAGAATTTCGCAGAACGAAACCACGAGAGCTCGCAGTACCTTAACTGGAGTCGATAAAACAGTTAGGGGGTCGCATATATGGTCAAACTATGTCTGTATATAGATACTTCGTGGAATTCACACATAACAGCAGAATAGCGAATAAGTACAAGCGCGCATACATATATATAACTATACGATGCATATATTCGCAAGTTTCGCAACCCCAACAGCAGACAGACCGTCGACCGCTCGAGAGAGAGAGAGAGAGAGACCGGGGCAATACATAGCAGACGGCAAAAGTCGCTCGCAGCGCCATCTAAGAGCTCACGGGGGGCTTGCGGCCAACAGCCTGGCCTCTTACGGTTCACCTCTTTATCTATTCTCTCTTCGTCTTTCTGGTCTTCATAGTCCTTTGACAAAGCTGCACTACCGCGCTGTGTATCACATATACATACAGGCTGACTCCGGGGAGCTGCTCTGTGGGACTCCAAAGAGAGAGAGAGAGAGAGTCAGAGAGAAAGACATAGGCGCGCACATAGCCATATATAGCGAAGCAAGAAAGTACACCGGCGCAGAGGCTCTCCTCTCCTCAGTCCCCGTCGTCCACCATACGCACGCAAAGTCTCCCGTCCGTTCTCGGCGCTGCTTCTCTCTCGTGTATAATTCATCGGCCCAGGACGAAGCGCGTCATCCCGCGTAGCCCATCAGGTGCATCCCCGCGACGTTTCATGTTATGCAACGGGACGGTCCTCCTCCCAGTAGCAGTCGCGACACTCGCACGGATACCCATCCTACGCTGCAGCCGCGTAATCTCGCCTACTTACTTCGCGAGGAGAAGCGGATGATAGAAGTGCGTCTGCACTGGCCTCGTGAATGAGGTGATACAGAGAGGAGGCGAGAGGAAAGACCGTTTCGCTGCATGTGTCCTGAGGAGCGTCGGTGACTCTCTGTGCACATACACACCACCTGTGGTTTGAGCTCCGAGGGATTCGAGAGAAGTTTTGTAGCTGTACTCCTGGATACTCTCTGTTTTTCTGCTGCGCTCTCTCGAGGCCCTGCCCGCAATGGCGGAGACGAACGGATCCGCCAATTTGAATACGAAGAATGGAAACTTCATCTGCGGCGTCGTCGAAGGTAACTCCACGATTTTGCGACTGCAGTTCGCGGTGGCAGAGGGATGGCTCTGATTCGAGATTGTTGGGATTGTTTACGTTGGCTGCTCATTGCTTGTCAATATGTTCTCTGGCCATTTGTTTACTTCCGCACCAATTGCACATGTTATCACAGCGTTTACTTATTTAGGATGTGCTTTTCTTTTCAGGATTTTACGGTCGACCATGGACCACCGAGCAGCGCAAGGATTTGTTCAGAAAGTAAGATTGCAATTAAAATTTGTGGCTTTAAACAAGCAATTTACACTTAACTTCTGAATTATTTTTGTTGCAGGCTGAAGAAGTGGGGAATGGACTCATATCTTTATGCTCCAAAAGATGATTACAAACACAGAGCTTACTGGCGAGATTTGTACACTGTGGAAGAAGCTGAGCATTTAACAGGACTGATCACTGCTGCAAGGGAGTCTGGAATAACGTTTTACTATGCTCTCTCACCAGGTTTGGATATTACGTATTCCAGTGTCAAAGAAGTTACGGCACTAAAAAGAAAATTGGAGCAAGTCAGTCAGTTCGGTTGCCAAGCATTTGCATTGCTTTTTGATGACATTGAACCTGAAATGAGTGAAGCTGATAAAGAAGTGTTTCAGTCTTTTGCACATGCTCAGGTAAAGCATTCCAAATAAAAAGTAAATAGTTTGATAGGTTAAAAGTTTAATACATTGTTTATTATTTTCTTGTTATTGAAGGTTTCTGTGACTAATGACATTTTCCAACATCTTGGTCAACCTCGCTTTCTTCTATGCCCAACACAATACTGTGCAACCCGAGCAATGCCTAATGTTTCCACTTCAGAGTATTTAAATACTTTAGGAAGTAAATTAGCACAAGAAATAGATATAATGTGGACTGGACCAAAAGTAATATCTAGACTATTGACAGTGGAATCAATTGAAGAAATTACGGAGGTTTTGAGGCGACCTCCAGTTATTTGGGATAATTTACATGCCAATGATTATGACCAGAAACGAGTTTTTCTTGGACCCTACTCTGGTCGATCACCAGATCTCATACCAAAACTTCGAGGTGTTCTAACAAACCCCAATTGTGAATATGGTGCAAATTTTATAGCTATTCATACTTTAGCTCAGTGGAGTAGATGTAACGTTGATGGAAAACGGGATCTCAGTCTAAGTGAGTTCAATTATCAGAATATTTGTAATTTCAGAAATACATGAAATCCCTTAATTTAATGCAAAACAAAAACTTGCAGATGATACTGTTTCTGCGGATATAAAACTCGAAACAGAAACAGAGGACGGAGTAGTGGGCGAGGATGTACCGTCCACGTTATCGCCCAATATGTACCATCCACGACGTGCACTCAAAAATGCAATCAACGAGTGGTTACCGGAGTTCAACAAGAAGCGTACGGCCTTTGGCGTGATAGCCAAGCCACAGCCTTGTGTTGCCCCCACGATACCAATACCAATAATACCATCAGTGAATACTTGTATGAGTTTGACTTCATCGACCTCGACGACGACAACGGCTGCAGCGGCAGCACCTGCTATCCCGGTACCCGTAACGGTCACCTCTCACAATTCCAATCACCTGCAGGCCCTGGCTGAGGTCTGCTCAACTGTTATTGGCAGTGAGGGCTTTCCGCCACCGTCGGGTTCTGGACCCGTCATGAACTCTCTTGTGTCTGACACTAAAGTAGTAAGTGAACCTGTGGCTCTACCCGCAGCCGTGGCGTCAGCGGTTGCAGGAAGTCTGGGTGTACCCACTGTAACTATTGCGCCTTCTTCGACTGAACCTATGGATTGCAATACCACACCGACCAATTCGCCAGCGCACCAACCTAAGACGCCGGCGCAAGATGACGAGGCTATGGTGGAAAATACTTCCGTAAGATTAACTTTATAAATTAATTTTATTGCTTAAAGAACGGAATTTACTCAATGACGGTATGTAATTGTAAACATCAGACTTGCAGCGGAGCATCAGGTAGTATGCAGGTAGAAGTGGATGGACATCCGGCTGTAGTTAATGGTACTCAGATGATAGTCGAACAGGATGTCGACCATCACGAGAACCACCAGGATCATACAGGATTAGACAATGTCGACGAACCCGATGAAGACTCCCTACACATGAAGGATATCGATAAGCAGCTGACGCATGAGGATCTATCACTGCTCTGTGACTTGTTCTATCTGCCGTTTGAGCACGGTGGTCAAGGTATCCAACTCTTACAGGAGTTCAACTGGCTTAAGAGTAATGCTCACATTGTCATGCATAAATCTAAAGCTGACGAGCCTAATTCCAAAGCAGATGTAAGTTTAACAAACTTTATGTTGAAAATCGGAATTCAATTGCTTTTAAATTCAATTACTAAATTTTTCAATTAGGTTGAAGAGTGGCATGCTCGAGCAGCGAAAATGAACGATATGTGTAATGCCGTTAATCGATTGTTGCAAAGATTAACTTATTGCAATAATAGAGAGTTACTTTACGATCTTTATTCATACGTTTGGGATATGCGCGGAGTCGTATCTTTATTAAATAGTTATGTTAAGTGGCTCGGTGAGTATTTTTAAAATCGAATTATATATCTTCTATATAAATACTGTTTTCTGTTTCTCTAATACTTAATCAGCTTCTTTAACAATTTGAAAAAGATAAACTTTCATATTCATACACATAAATGAAATTTGAGCATTTCAAAGAAAACTATAAATAAATATAAAGATTACGAAATTATAAAAAAATATTCGAAAACTGCATAATTTGATTATTGTTGAAGGGGTTGATATTTTCCACATTAAGGGACAGTTGAAGAGTAGCGTTTTATTTATTATAATCTTATCTCAAGTATAGTTCTCATTATTTAATTATAATATACATCATCATATAAAAAACGGAATAATTTTTTGTTTAATTAGTTTTCTACAACGAAATATTATGTATGAATAACAGCTTCATTACCGACTTATTGTACCGATATATTTTAAATTTTGATATTGAGGAATTGAATCCATTAGTTTGACTCCAACATTCCCTTAGATATCATCTTAATATTTTTTATTGATTTTCTTATGGTTTTGTAACACTGCTAAGGAAGTCAATAAGGATCCTAGTGTGCTGGTTGTTACATGTTTTAAACATCTTATTTCACATATACTGCTTCTTCATTGATAGCACTATTATCATTTATTATTCATAAACGATTATAGTCTTCAAAAAAGAAACAAAAGTAGGATTTACAGTAATTTGAATAAAAAGGTGAATAACTGACCAAACATATCAAAAAAGTCAAATTAAATACATATTTAAAATGTGATTTCTCACCACGTGTGTGCTGTTAAAAAATTGAATTAGATTTTTGTAATTGTAACTTACACTTACATTTCAGAAAAAAGCAATTTGGTGCATAGGTAAGTGAATTATAATTTATCTATATTTAGCATTTAAAGATCAAGCTGAAAGAATAATTGTCATTAAATTATTTCAACTATACACATATGTTGAGCTGTCTTTATGTTTTATTCCAATAAATTGCATCTTAAACAATTTCTGCATAAATAATAATAAGAACGTAAAAGTTTACTTTTTAAGTAACAAAAATTAAATTATTCTTGCAGCTGATTTTATTGGATTACTATAATTGTATAAAAAGAAAGAAAAACAGTATAAGTGGTAGACTAAAATACTACTAAAAAGCTGAAAAGGGTTGAGTTATTACAAACAATTATCATAAAATAGAAAAATTAAAACTAAATCAAATATTATTAATATAATTTTAATTATCTATTCATTATGAACATTAAAAATTTTATAATATATCAAAAATATTACTTTTTAGTGTGCAAAGTCTACCATTTACAACAAAACACTATTTGAAGAACAAAAAAAATTTAATAAAACTTCTTATAAAATAAATAGTCAACTCTAAACGTTATTTATTCAAATTTTTTCTAGAAAGAAGTTATAAAAACATATAATTTAATGCAACTCTTATATTAAAATAAATTAATAGTTGCATTGATTTATTAATATTGGTGAATTCAGAGCTTATTTTTGTGTTTTTCATAATTTTTTATTTTAGTGTTGACTTTTTATCTTTTAATAATAAAATTTAAAAGTTTAAAAAATCATTTAAAAATCACCATAAACCATATCTACTTTTTGTATGATCTTGTATAGATAATTTTTGTTATTTTTTTTGGTAATTAATTTTTGCAAAAAATATGTATGGTTTATTTTGTTTGAATTAACCGTTATAATAAGTCATGTTTATTAATTAACTTACTGTTAATTATAAAAGAAATTAATAAGCTAAGATTTTTAATGACATTCATATTTGATTGTGTCTTGTATCAAAAATGTTAATTGACTTGTTATAATAGTGATATTCACCTTAACATTATGGGTTCAAAGAACTGGAAATCTAAAAACAACAAAAAAATTGTTTGACAGCATTCCTGTGGATAAGAAAAAATTGACTTAATTTCTATTTGGCTTTTCACTGTACACCAGCATTATTGACTTTCTTTTCAGCTTATAAAACTTTCCTGGTAGGAACGTGTTCGAGATTTTCTAATTTTATAAAAAATTTCGTTTTATATTACTCAATTGAATTTAAACAAGCAGTGAATGCATTCCTACAGATTACAAGACAAAATTAACGTACAAAAAATATGTAAACTCAAGAATATCGTTTGCTTTGTAACTGTATTAACCAGAGATTTGTTTTTCTTGTTGATAGCATTTGGCAGATTTCCAGCAACGATGACTACGTTTACCCAAGGCAGCTACACATGTATGCGTTTCATCAGTCTTTGTGTAAAGGAGAAATTGTTAAACCCAAGTTTTCAACTATTAATCTTTTAAGTCATATTCAAACACGATTTAATTGATTTAGTTATGAGCAACTTTTATACTGACAACAAATGCTACAGACAATAATTATAATATTTTTTATTGCTTAGTTGAAAGCTTGGAGAAAACTAGTCCTGTGGAGAATCTCAGTGAAAAATTATATTAAAAACTTTAAAAAAAGTTTAATATTAAAACTAAAAATTTTGGATAATTTTCGGAGCCTTGGAATGAATTTTCAAATTATTACATTTAAAGTAGTTTAGCATAACATTTTTTTTTCAACTTCACATGAGAGAGACTAAATTATAAAATAAATTATAACTGAAAGATTCGAATTAGTATATAAGGCAACAGTTTCATAAATTCTTGACATCTTCCTACTAGAAGTGACTATCCCATCGTTCACGGTCATTTTTATTCAGTGAAGAATAAGGTAATTCTTTAGGAAACAACTGAATTTTTATAGGTACAGCACGTTAACCTTGAACGATTATTCTTCTCCCTAACAAAATTTTCGCACTAATTTATTTTGCTTAGTTTCAGATGAGTATGTTCTTTTCAGGGGTAATAAGAGTTTTGTTTCAGGCGCATTATGGCAAAAGTCATCCCTATTTTACACCCACTTTTTACCTACTTTTATTCGTCCTTATTTTTTCTTTCCTGCTATTCAAGAATTTATGAAATTTTACCATACCTGTACTAAATAACTTTAATTACTTTCAATACTGTTGAAAAATAATTTTAATTGCAAAATATTGGCTAAACGTTTGAAATGTTACAAATTTAATAGGCTTAACTTTTAAATTATTATCTTTAAAAAAAATTAATTGTAACATTTTTTTTCAAGTTTTTTTCTACTTTTAAATTATTTTAAAGCTGTGAAATAAACATATAGTGGTAAACAATTTCAACAGTACTAAGTTGACCTTTCAAAATTCATGTAAGCTCACATAAATTTAGTACAAGCTTGGTACAAAAAATGTAAGTGGATGAACGTTTACATTTTTCAGTGCTCTTTTTTTTAAATAGCATATGAACAATAATCCGTGAATTCACTCACATAATAATTGCATGTCTATGGTATCTCATTCAATTGGATGCAGTAATATTTATATATTTATAAGAAATGCATCTCGTAATGTCACTTTCAATCATTATTAATAACAATTTAATGGGATAGGGTTTTCAAATGGCTGGAAAGAGACTTTCATGAGTGGAGATCAAGAACCATGGGTATTCCGAGGTGGCCTTACAGCCGATTTACAGGTATTTGTTAATTAATTTACATTCTAATTAAAATTTAAAAAAAAGTACAAATCGCATCGTTTGTTACAGAGATTAATCCCTGTAGATAGTGGAAATGATTTGTTTGTATATAAAGCACCTGAAGTGCCTAGCAGTAAAATTTATACAATTCGCCCATACTTATCTGGGGATGAAGAAGCTGTGTATTCAACATGCAATCAAATACACAATTCCGGAACAACTCCAGCTGTAGCAGATCGGTAATTATGAATACATGAACTTAAGTTAACTTTTTTAGACTAAATCTATTAGTCTAATGGTAATTAATTTAATGTAAAGGATGGTCGGAAGCTTCCTAACATTAAGCCCGGAATTGTGCATGGTTGTGGAAGACGAGACTGGCATTGTCGGATATGCTCTTACCGCCTTAAACGTCAAAACGTACAATCAAAAACTAGCATTATCTTGGATACCTGAGATGCAATTAAAGTATCCCTTGCAAAGCTTAACTAGCGATATGTCTCAAGATGAACAGGTACATTTTTCATTTTTGAAATCTTTTGTCTATTTTAGCGAGTGTGTTATGTTTCATTGAATTCTTATTTTTAGGAGGCTATACAATATTTTCATACGTTTGTACCTGATGTGCCTGAACAAATATGTCGGCAACATCCGTCAAAACTTGTATGTTCAATTTTACCAGTAGTTTCGGACCAGTCGGTCCCTAAACGACTAATTACGTGTGTATTGGCTGCTTTGAGAGCAAATGGTATGCTTTTATATTAATACAACGTTTATTTAAACGAATCACTATTATTAAAGGCTTTTTTTATTGTTTCATTTTAAATTATTTACAGGTTCTTTTGGAGTTCACGCAACAATGCCAGTAGCAGACAAGGATGCTAGAGAATTTTTCGTTAGATTAGGTTTCGTTGACTTGATACCACCTTTAGAAGATAGCTCGACTACTACAACAATGTGTCGAAGTTTCTAACAGCGGGCAAACACTTCAGTCATATTCGTCAATAAAGTTTACATACTAGGATCAGTTCAGAAAGCAAATACTTAAATGGACAAGAGAAAAATCCACATTATTTTTTATGTGAATTTTTCCATCGAAGTCTATCCTTAATTTAAGTATTTGTTATTTGTTTTGGCTTTTCCGCTTTTTTACAACGCTTAACATGGATCATTTAATATTGTGTACACACGTTATTGGTGCAAATCCTAGATAAAATGATCTGTTTCATGAGTACGAAATTTGAATAATTTTTTATTTGTATTTATGAAAACTGTATATTTACGTTGTATCAAAATATATGAATTACGAGAAATCGGATTGACGTAGAAGATAAAGAAGAGAAATAAAACAAAAGCATTGTGCAATAAAATGCATTTTCTTTAAAATGTCTGCTATTAAGATTTAAGAGCTCTGTATTTAATGCGCAACTTTGTACGCTATTTAATGCGTTGAACGCATTGCCTATTTTACAACAGCTATGCTTAGCAACGAATTCGATATGTTGGCAAAAGCTTCATTTTATCTTTTTTTTAATGATTTAGAATTTTTTTAAATAGGATTCGAAATGCATGTTTTAGAGAATGTTTATAGACTTATCTCAGTTGAAATCTATGTTTCCTCCGAATAAAGTAAAACTGTTTAAAAGTAAACAAAATTAGTGATATTAGTATTAATAATTACATCTTAGAACGTGCCACAGACCGATCGAGTCTTTATTATTAATACACGATCATGATTGGAGCATTTAACTAAAACGTTCATTTAAACAACTCATTTAAATGATTTCAGAAAATACGCATATAATCGACTATTTCAATTATTAACACTTCAGAGGTAATCAGTACAACATAAGTGTTAATTAAATTAGTTGCTTCAATCTTGTTAGAAAATTGACATTTCTAACTATGTTAACAATAATCACATCATGCAATTGCTCCAAAGTGTTTCCAAGATATTCGCTATTTTCTAGCAAACTATTAAAAATGCTCTTTCTTTATCTTTTTTGAAGTGTCAGTTATCAAGCAAATTACAATAAATACCTGCTAAAGCAGTAATTGTATAAAAAGAAATTAGAATTAAGGTCGATTACAGGCATGAAAAAAAATGTAATATGTAAAATATACAGCACTTAGCTGTCGCGAGTTTTGTACGGTGCGTCTTAACTATATATAAAAAGTACATAACTCAGTATAACTTTACAATACTGTCATCTTCATTCAGGCAAATTATTTTTATTTTTTCTAAAATATTAAACTGTGTGCTTATGTCACTTTTATCAAAAATGGTAACAAAAGGTTCTCTCTGTAAAACCATATATCGCAAAATATTTTTTTTGCTTAGGCGTAAAAATTTCATCTAAAATTATGTAAGTGATTTTTATACTATTGTGGATTTATTAAGAATATTTTTAAGGCTTTGATTCTATTTTATCGACTAAAATAAAATAATTTTTTTATAATTCGTGTTGATATACAATGCAATGCATTTTTTAAGTAATACGGTACTATTTCTCTGATATGATTTTATTATAAACACTTTTACATTGTGTATTACAAAAACAATCATGTAATATAATTAATAATCGGTATGAATTAATTTCAATAAATTTAAAAAGACTGAAATTCTGGTTAATTATTTTTGTTCCTTGTTCTCAATTACCTACAAAAAATCATATGAAGAAGGCTTGAGCGTTTAATATCGAAACAAACGAGAAACTAGAAGAATCTTAGTTATTTTCGAAACTTAACATCGAAATCGAAACTTAACATCGTTAATATCGAAACAAACGAGAAACTAGAAGAATCTTAGTTATTTTATGATATTGTTATACATATTGCAATGATACTTACGAATATGTTTTATGAAAAAGTTATGAAAACTTTACATGTTTTAAGAAAAGAAAATAAACAAACCTCGATTAATGACTTCTAAAATCTAAATTAAAAAACTACCGAGAGATAAATTCATCGATAGATGTGCTGCTTCTATCAGCTCTATAAAATAAGAAAGTTTTTTTCAAAAAATTTCTACAAACATTCATGATGATAATTTTATCAGAAGTTAATTCAAGAAATTTTCGTTTTTGTTTTTTCTGTAATACGATCAAAACACTCTGAACAGGTTCGGGACAGACAATGTATAAGCTGAATTTTTCTTTTTTATTTCATTTCTTTAATCTTAAGCTCTAAACTGGATATCACTATGATCCATCTGTTTTAGTACAGTGTAATGCATTCAGATGTTACTGAAAAATCACTTTATTCGTTTTCGAATTTATTAAATATGATAAAACTAATTCATGACCCATTTTTAAGTTATTTCGTCCCGAACCTGTTAATCGAGTTGAGATTTCTGCATTTATACAGTTCTCGTCGTGTATTATTTTTTTAAATCTTAATACTCAGTGATTGAAAAATCTGCAATAATCCTTGCACCAAAAGTTTGAACTGTGCTAGTCTTCGCCGGGAAAATATGAACTGTGTTTTTTTTCGCTCCGAATCTGAGCTGTGCTAGTCTTCGTAAGGACCGACGATTTTAAGAGTAAATGAAAAAATTATCTTATAAATTATAATAACCGTCACATATAAAAGTAACTTAATGTGTGTGCATTCAAATACTATACGTGAAATATTAATCTTACTAAGTAAAAGTAACATATTTCAACAATTTTTTACTTACACTTGTCGGACGAAATATACGTAATTTCGTGTTATTTTCTTTATTCTTGAGAAAGAAGATTGAAAAGAGTTCCTTTATGTATTAAACTTTTTGTACATTTTGCATTTAACTTTTTGTTACGGCTACGATTCCGAAATTCTTGATAATATGTATATGGGATGTTATTTATTAGGCATAAAAATGGACCCCTTTCTGCCAATTTATTTGTAATCATCCACTCACTAACATACTTTTCATGGAGTTTATCGTTTCTATCTACTAAATCTACCACAACAGAGTTATTCTGTAAAAAACACAATCTCAATTATCTATATTAAACGTAGAATAACGTTATATGAATGTTAATAAAATTTAAAGAATAATACCTTCTCGTCAGCACTTATAATATAAGCAACCAAATATGTGTCAAAAACTTCTTTGGTAAATAGTTTATTAACTTTATTAGGCCACATCAATGTATCCAGTGGTTTAACATTGTGTAAAGAGCAGGGTATAGCTTGAGCAGGCAAAGTGGAAAATTTTTTATTTAAAAAATATAATTGATCTGGATGAAAAGTACTACTTGTTCCATAATCATAAAAATGTATCTATAATGTTAAAAATTATACTTTAGTAATAATTACTTATAATACAATAATACAAACTGGGAAAATGAAATGTATTTACAACAACTAATCCATCTGATTTAAACTTTTTAATTATTCCTCTGTGCCACACTTCATCAAAAATGCATGCTACGTGCAATCCAGGTCTTAAGATTTCTTGTGGTATGTTATAATTATGATAGTCTTGTGTATAAAATTTTCTAAAAATATATAAAATATATAATCAAAGAATAACAAATATTTTATTAATCATTGTAATACTTACTGTAATTTCTTCATAAGATGTGTAATCTTTTTCTTGTTTTTACACAGTGTTATCCAGAAGAAAGAAGGATTATGAATCTCTGAAACAATTACATGGTATTTATTTCTAATAGGTTCCATTGTCAATGAATAGACTTTTATCTGGCTCAATGCATCATCAAAACCCATCACATCTTCTGGGATCAGCGCTTTGTAATATTTGTCCATCTAAATTATAATACAGAAACAAATTCTACTTATGTATACTGTTAAGTATAATATAAAAATAAGTTTAAAAGCTTAACCTCTTGAGCCCAAATATTTTTGGGTTCTTTTGGTGTATCTTGCAGATATTTTCTAACAGGAAAGTCTAATACTTCTTCACTTTTACAGACGTTCTTGAATAGTTTTGCATCCAAAACCATAAGCTTCTTGCTGTCTAATGTCTCTACTACTTCAAAAATATCTGGTAAAGCTACTACAAATTCTACAATACTGTTAAAGCCTAAATCACTATATTCTAATGATATTCCATACTCTTTTTGATAAATTTTGGGTAATTCTGAACACCAAATACCTTCTGTATATTTTCCAATTAGCATTTTCAATCGTGCCTTGGTACTTTGTTTAATTAAGTGACTAACTGTACTTAAATCAACAACTTTTTTTGTTCGATCATCAGCTTTCTTTAGTTCTAAGCAAAAATTTTTTATTTCTGTATTTCTAATATTGGCAATATCATTTAATGATCTATCTTTGAAGTAAATATAATCATCGTCATGAGTCAATATATGTGTACATTCATTTAACTGGCTATTTAAATCTTTGATTGTATAAAATGCATATTCTCCTATGCATTTTTTAACTATCGATAAAACATCGGTTTTACGTACACAGCTTTTCTGTGTAGCTGTTGATGACTTTTTAAATCTTTGCAAGATATGACTTAACAAATGAGGATCAATGGGATTAACATGGTATACTTTAAACTTTGACCTGAGGTTCAAATCGCACTCTGGCTTTTCTCTGGCCACTAATGAACTGATGTGCTTCGACTCTTCAGTATCGATATGGTAGGCGCAGAGCTCATTTGCTTTATTGTACCTGAGAGTCAGCACATCCGGCATGCTTCTCAAGAATTTCTCCAAACTCGTGAAGTAAAAATCTTTATAAGGAATACATTCCTCAACGACATCTTTATACATTTCATTCAGTTTATTTAACGTCACATTATGACTATTTCTTGAAACCAACAAACATCTTATGTCCGTCTTTACTGCCTCTAATCTTGCCAAATCCGACATTGTTACAACGATTAACTAAACTTAATAGTAAAATGAATGTCCTGAGATCGTAAAAATTAGATACTTAAGTACTAATATACATAAGTACCAGAGACAAGCAATACCTCGTGGTACAGAAAATTTGAGGATTAATACTTTATAGAAGCACTAGCAACCGGAGCAGTCACTTTTTTCTCTCTCTATCTCAACAGAAGCTCGGGTTACTTACACAAAGAAACGCCATGTGACTGAACGAACAATGAGCATCACGAAAAACTTCCTAACGAGCCTCTTCAATGTCAACACTAAGTCCTGTCTTTATTCTTTCTCGTTCGCACTTTTTATCGAATGTAAACACATGACTATAGGTATTTTACTATACCTATTGTAAATACTGTAAATACGTTTTAAAAACTGACATTGAGGAAGTATAACACGCACCGTGCAAATAGAATAAGAACTTCATTCTTAATTAAACTTAACTTAATAAAATGATTACTTCATTTAGTCTATAAAAAATAACTATAGGTATACAGCGATCAGTAAATATGCGACATTACGATAGTGACGATAGTGCATTACGTTCTGCTACATAGCACTATATATATATTAATCGTCAACAGTGTGAGTGAGTGAAATTTGAGTTTCAAGTTTCAACTCGAATTGAAATCGTACTTCTGCGCCTCTGCGGCGACGACGACGCGCGTCGAGTGAGTCTGCGCAGTAAATTTTTCGACGCTCACTGGTCGAGAGGACCGACTGCAAATTACGAAATGCGCAAGCTTCGTTTCGCCGCGATTCTGCATAGCCTCGATCGGAAATTCGGAAGAAACAAGTTTCACATCGATCGCAATCGACGCTGAATCCGCGAATCAAAACAAACATCCACGACGGCCCTCCGCGTCCGCCACCGCCGATTTTCAGCCTCGAAACTCAGCGGTTATAGCGCAAGATTTCAAAACCGCGCCCCGATTTCGCGCCGCGCGCTCTCCGCCAATCGGATCGCAGAGCGAGCACCGCTGCGACGGAGGGGGCGGCAGCGGCGGTTTTCGTTCGCCGCGCGCGACGAACTGCACGTCACTCGTTTCTCCGCAGCCGTGACTGGAGGAGCTTATCCCATATGCACATTACCGGAACGGCGAGCAGTCTTGCGCTCGCTATGAGCCGAGAAGTATAGTTTATATATCGAGAAGGACGAGGACGACTGCAGGGTCTACTATTGCCACTATCCTTGTGCGTGTATGTGTACATTTGTGTTGTCTCGCAGCTTCTTCTCTGTTCCTGGTGGTGCTCACCGGGATAAACCTCCGCGCGAATGGTCGTCCTCCAGGTGCCGCTCGACGCGAGCCTTCAAAAGCTCCAGCACAGAATCGAAGTAAGTTTGCGCTTTACACCTATTACGAGGATCATCTTTTAGTCCCCGCGTCATTTGTTTGCTTAGCTTCGAGCAGTCAGTTTTTTTTTATATACCGAATGGTGCGTAGTCGGTTTTGTTGACGCGCGACTTGTGCGATTTTTCGCTTGCTGCGGACGTTTACTCGATGCTTTCTTTCTTCTCGCGCGGCTTTCGGCTTGTACGGGGGATTTGCTGCTCTAGTGCAATAACTTTCCCTCTTCAATGTTACGATTTCTTTTGCGCAAATAGCCGGTGTGGTCATTGTCAGTATCACTAGTTTCAGCGAGTATTCTTGCAGGTATTTACTATCAAAGCATAGCCCGTAAAGTATAACACTCGTCCCATTGTTACGTTATTTAAACTGCTATAGAAAATAGTACGTGTGTAGCCCCATCAGTCGCGCCAAGACGAGAAAAATCGTTCCAACATTCCAAAAAGTTCGTTGGCTAGTTTCGCGCAGATTCGTGGAATCGACCGCAATATAGATACTTGCGGGCATCGCAGGGGTGCAGCGAGCAGTCCACATATATAACTTGTACACTCCAGTTCCGTGAGCCAGCTGCTCCGAATATCTTCCGAGAATTAAATCGCTCGATTTTTTTTCTGCGCACTGGCTGTCCCATCGCTCAATCTTTCGACGAAACAAAGTTCTCGCGATAACGCGACCGATACGAGACTGATTAATCGACGGATCGTTTGTTAATTAATCGTTTGTTTACATGTCATTTCGGCTCTTGAGAATAATTTGTTTTCGATTACGTACCCTTCTCACGGGATTATACGAACTCCGGCAATCTAGAAAAACACTTATCCTGGCCATTGCGCGCGACAAAAGAAATTCTCGTATTGTTATTCGAAATTTACACAAATTCTGTCGGTGTTTTTCCCAAAGAGCCGCAGTCTTTCAAGATTGCTTTTCAGCAAAAGCGCTCTTGCTTTGTGTCAAAGCGAAGGTTTTCGCTGACGTATGCCTCTGACCCTTTTACTCGAGTATATTTGTGCGTCGTATGCTCTTGAATAAAGCGGCGAGAAAGGCTTTCCCTCTGAAAGTCCTCGAAAAGAGATTAAGCCCCCGATTTCGACGTTGTGTATTGCTCATCCGATAAAAGGACCAACTGCGCAGATGAATACATGGCTGCGCAGTGTAGTTGATAATTTTATTGTGAATCGCCATACAATGCTCAATAAATATTGCACGTTATATGTCAGGTAAAAGAAAAGTAAACAACCATAGAAAAATTTGCACACTTTTTGCGTCGAGTTTCTGAAGCAAATTCGAGCAATATTTATTGCAAGCAGTCACGGGACATAAAAAAATTTTTTTTCTACGTGGAGCTTAATTATGTATACTTAGCTCGGGAAACTATATACCTACACGTCGTATCGGACAAAAAATCGCAATGTAGACATTGTACATACGTGTACGTGCATACAATGCATGTATACAGGCGGTGCAAGTAAATAAATAAGCGCTAGCGGTCAAGTCCAGCGTTACATTGGAAGTATAGTAAGTTTTGTCATTATACAGTCGCGTATAGAGTAAACAGATCTCCCCCTCCCGCCTCCGTGCATTCCGAACGATAGAATCGATAATCAAAATAAAACGCGAATAATCTGTGTCAAACCTTGTACACGTTGGCCCACATTTCCCTGTTTACGGCAACGTATACACCCGCTTATTATACAGCGAGAGAAAAACAGTTCGGCGAGACGTCTCTCTCTCTCTCTCTCTCTCTCTCTCTCGAGCCTCGAGTATTTTTCTTTTTTCTCTCCACGCAACGGCATTGACGTGCCGAGCATATAATCCTCCGAAAATCTCAGTATTTTATTCGCGTAGATTTATCGCGCGTAAACAAGCCGGAGTCTACACTCCCACGCGCTGACGGTTCGAATGTATAAAAAAGAATTCGTCGAGCCCCGGCAGCGGAGCGGCGGGTCGCAGCGCAAAAAAACCGCGCCGGAAAAGCTAAAAGGCAAATCCGCAGCTCTCAGCGAGAGGGGTGCGCGCGGGGCGCACGAAAATACTCAGGTCGAGCATCATCAGCAGCAGCAGCAGCAGAAGAGATCGCGAGGATGTGGGTGGGTGTCGGCGGCGCCTCCGGAGGGGGGAGGAGTGCGCGCGCGCGCGCTTTGTGTGTTTGTATACGTGTACACGTATAGGATATATACGTACACATACACAGGCTTATACAAGGAGGTGGGGGAGTCAGGCAGCGGCGGCGGCAGCAGCAGAGTCACTCGCGACATGGCAGGCGGTGGCGGCGACAGATATGATCCCTGACCGATGGCCCATCAGCCCGGAGCGCATTAGGGTCTCGCTACTGTGCGGTCATCGGCACAGAACGATGCTCGCATTTCTGGTGATGACAAGGTAAAATAAAAAAAGAAAATTAAGAGAACAAAGAAAAAACAGATCGAAAAAGATAAAAAACGAGAGGAAACGCATTCTGCGTCGCACTAATCCGCATATATACCTATGAACGTTTACTAATACAGGCAGATATCGCGTCTATACATTGCATATAAAATAATGCGCTTTCCGCACCTTTTGGCTCTGTTTCTCTCCTCAGTCGCTCTTTCTCTTATATTACACACTCTCTCTCTCTCGCTGGCTTTTTGCATCTTCTTCGCAGTCGGGGGGGAGCGGGGGTGGGGAGGAAAACACACGGGCGACTGTATAGTGTTACACGCGCCGCCCGCCGCGGCGTCGACGATAGCCACGGCGACAGGGTTTAAAAAAAGGCTGCTCCACTTGCTCCCGGTGTGTGCGCGCACAGTGCCTGATGTGCTGTAAAGGCTGCTGCCGCTGCTGCTCTCTCGCGAATGCGCGTAGGTATGTGGGTGTGTGTGTGTGCTACAGCAGGCGCAGTATATAGGTGATCGGTGCTGTGCGCTCTCGTCTACGCCTTCCTCGCTGCTCGCGAGCAGAGCAGAGCAGAGCAGCCCCCTCTCCGCTTTTCATTTTTTTCGGTCTTCCTTCTCCTCGTTCCGCGAAACTCCCGACGGTGCAGCGGCGCGCGGCGCGCGACTCCGCGCACTGTATATATATATGTTATTATTATACGTATACCTATATAGGTAGATCAGACTCGCGAAGGTTCGCGCACAACTGCCCCCACCCCGCGCGCGAGAGCCGATCGGTCACTGGTGTGTATAGTATACTGTAGCAGAGAGCATACTGGTGGCAGCTATAGCGCAGCTCTCCGATGTACATGTAGGAGTCGCTGAATCTAGGCGAGTGCGCGAAAGAGAGAGAGAGAGAGAGAGAGAGAGCTGGAGGAGGTGCAGCAGCAGCAGCAGTAGCGCAGCAGTTCGTGTGTGCTCGTCGCGGACGCGGACTCTGGTGTGCAGTGCTGCTCTCGAGAGCGTCGATAGCGGGTTGCAGCAGCAGCAGCGTTGACGGGCGGCGTTGTCGCTGGGGGACTTGCGGAGCAGAAGCAAGCGCAGTGTGTGTGTGTGTGTGTGTGTGTGTGCAGTGTGCGGGGATACGACGAGCGCAGCACTGTTATGTGCGTCGAGGGCGAGCCCAGGAGATTCCACGATGAGCTTAACTATGCGAGTCTCGGGGAAAACGTAGGTGCCATCACACACCCCGCCTTCCTCGTCTCACGCGCTTCCTCGTTTCTGTCTGTCTCTCTCTTGTTCTCTCCTCTCTCTCAATCTGTCTCTCTTCCTTTATTCTTGGCTTTCTTTTCAATCGCTACTCTCCGCCACCGTATAATATACTCTCCTCTTTTTAACTCTTCTCTCGCGTTCCTCCTCCCCCCGCCCGCCTCGCCACCTCCTCCTCCTCCTTCTCGACGTCTCTCTCTCTGTCTCTCTCTTTCTCGGTGGAAATGAGTTCAGCACTACTACTTGCACTCGGCCGCAGAAATTACGTGCTTGTTTGTCCGATTCGCCTTCTTCTGCTGCTATTACTATACCACTATTACTTTATAGTTATGTCAACTGTATTTTTAGTTTACTCGATGACAGGTGAAAAATGATTAGGGAACCTCTTGACTTTTTTCCACCATTACTTGTGAGTTGTTCCTGCTATAGATATACCCTTTTTGCGAGATTATCGTTAATTTTTGCCATTTCCTACTTGCCAACTCATGTTTTTCTGCTGGATTGCAAAAAAAAGAGGAAAAAAAATTAGGTTACTTTTAGGCTGATGTACAAACTGACAGATGACCTAAGCTTTCAGCAGAGACGTTTTTTACTCAAAGAAATGGAACTGCATAAATTTTACTCAAGTCACTTTTAATATTTTTCGGTGTCCCAATAGCTATTTTGATGTTTATTTGATGCTTCTAAATTTAGGAGACTTGTACAATAATTATCCATGATGACAAGGTCATTGAGCGATCCATATTGACTGAATAATTTAATGGTTTACAATACTATTGCTTTACTACTTTCAGATTGAGAAACGTATCAGCATGTTTGAAACAGCAAAAGACAATCGCTCTAATGAGTACAGCCCATGGAGCTACAACCTGCTCGACGGAGGTACTGTCAGCAAGGTAATTTCTTTTACTTTTCATTTTTTTAAATAATTGCAGTGTCGGATTTTGAATTTGAAAGTTAATAATGAATTTCTTTTATTATTTTCACACGATCAATCTTTTTATAGACAATATTGGAAGATGACGATGGGCAAGATTTAAATAATTCTATGGTGAATGATCTCGTTGCTAAAATCCTAGACGATGATTGTATCAGTGGTAATGATGTTTTCACAAACCGTTGCAATGGTAATCCACAACAGTATCAGGTTGGGGCTCCAATGGCACAAGACTGTAAAACCAGGGTAGGCACAAATGCATATCTCACAAATGCCAATGGATTTCATACATCTTATCCTGTAAATCGAGTACCAAATGGCTCACTGGGTGTGAATGAAAATGACCAAGAATACAGAAATATCTGCAGTGGACTGAATTCATTGGGTCTCAACTTGTGTATGGGACAGCAAAGCCATGACAAAGGAAATTCATACACCAATGGATACATCAATAATGCGCAGAGGTATATTTTTTTAATACAATCTTAATCTGCAATCTTTACAAAAATACAATAATGTTTTTTTAATTGCAGACCTTTACACAACTCTGACAATAATATGCAACGATCTGGGCAACAATACCAGGCTCAGATTGTCAATGATGGATCCTATGGTTCCATTCGGAACTCATATGTTCCTTTATCAAACAATGGCCTACTTACAACGACGACCAATGGCTTAAATTACAACCCACAATCTGCCAACTGGTCCGAAACTTTACTTAATACTGACTGTGTTAAAGATTTATTTGGACATTACTCGCAACTACAGTCCTGCAACAATACAGATTACAATCTAAATGTCGCCTTAAACTTAGCACTCGACTCGCCCGACAATGTTGCCCTTAGCGATATGCAGCTTCACTGCAATGTACCTTCAAATTCTCATGGCAATTCAATATTGAATGTTCACGATTCCTACAACGCGACTGCCAATGGTCAAGGCTACCGTCCTAGCTCCGCTGTGACTGATCTTAGTACTGATTCCGGTTTTCTATCTAATTCGCCGCTACAGCACTTTTCTCCCGCCGATTCTACTTTGCAGAACTGCTTCACTACTAATCTTCAACGTGGAAAATATGAAGAGGTGAGCTTAAAATTAATATCTCTGTTCATAAGTTCAGTTTCAGTAGTAAATGTCTGGCTCTGGTTAGACCGGCCGATTTTCTATCTATACCATATTGCCTAGTCTTTACAAATTTTTTTCGAAATTTATTTTAAGTATAAAATTAAAAATTATTACAGTACAAAGATTATCATGAGACGTCCAATTTGAATACCAGCAACATCGTAGCAGCTAATGAGCAAATATATCTAAAGCAACAGCAGCAGCAACAGCAACAGCAACAACAACAGCAGCAGCAGCAAAACGCTCGAAAGCTTGATGATGTAGCAGTGTTGGCAGCTGAGCAGGCTTACAAACGTCTCCTCAGTCACTATCCCAATCTTGTTGAACAACAACCACAGCAATTTACGTCAGGCAATGAGCTCGATGGCAGTAATGCTATACCGCTAGTCGATGGGCGTCTTGACGCCACTCTTCTTAAAATGCTTAGCCCAAAAAGCAGCAACGGTGTAGGCGTTGGAGCAAAGTCGCGCGAGAAGCAGGTATTCTCGCCGATTGGTTACTCGCGTAATCTGACTGCAGCGGCAGCCATTGCTGCGAGAGAGGCCGAACAGTTGCAGCAGCTTAAGTATAACTATCAGAGCGCTAATGACTGTCAGCGATTTATTGTTAATAATGCCGATGCTCTCAAAGCAATCCAGCAGCAGAACTCTCAGGTACCCAAATCTTAAGCAACAATAACTTTATTATAATTTGTTATAGTTGTTATTTAGATAGTACATATACATATTTTACTTTTTAGGCTGCTTTCCAAAATAATCATAAGAGGTCCAACAATATCACGAGTGCCTACAAGATGAAAGCTGCCTACGAGTTAGCCAACAGTATTAATTTTCCAACAAGCAATTCTCTTGCCCAGCAACAGCAGCAACACTTGAATACTGGCAATGGTAACAATGGTGTTGTAGACAGTGAAATATTCAATCGCTTGGTTAAACAACGTCAGCAGCAACAGCAACAACGCTTGAAGAATATGCCAGCAATATCACCTGCTGCGGATGTGCTTTTCAATGTTGGATTAATGCAAAGCGCAAGCGCAGGAGTCTTCCCGGCACATACGGTTATGCCTATTCCTGTTGCCGTGCCAACGCCCAACTCAGCTCGCCGCTCAGGACCCTCACGAATGCTCTTTTTGAGACTGGAACAAACATACGAACAATTTAAGCAATTAGAGAAAGAACGCAAGAAATGTGAAGCTGGATTAGCTGCACATTTTCCTGGCAAGAAGGTGACTAGCGCCAATAATTTACCGATTCCGAGGCTCCAGGGTAGTCCTTCGAGAGTTGATCGGCTTATCATCGATCACTTCCGCGAACATGCCCGTGTCATTACACTCATTGCCAAGGTAAATTAAATGTTGCTCTCTTTTCAGATTCATAAATTGTTGGCTTTATAACATTTATTAAACATAAATATTATAATTTTCAGATGGAACGTCTTCGAGGTGCTGGAATGAATCAACGGGTTCACAAAGCAATGGAACACTGGCTCGAAGCTATCAAATTTGTACAGGAGCGTCGTAAACAGGAAATCGCTAATGCAACCAAACGCCAAAAAGAAAATCCTCATTGCATTTCAATCCATGACGACAATGGTAAGTTAAACGCTCTTTACTATCACCTTTATATTGTTTTCTGCAATAAAAATTTATAATATTAGAATCAAGAGTATTACTAAAATTCCTGTTAAATAAATTATCAAACTGTTAAAAATTTACAGATATACTGGCTTTGGCTGATAGTATTTACAAACTTACTAAGGCTTCACGTTACGCGAGAACAGCCATGTACAATGCCATGCAGTCAACTCTCCTTTACAACAATGAAATTGAAACCAAGATTATGGAAACTAATCAAGATGTTGTATCGACACTTCAACCAAAGGAGACTAGTACAGAGGAGTCAATAGTTGCTGCTGCTATACCGATTGTATCCCAAGCAACAACAGTACCTACTTCAACGCCAGTTATAGCTACGCAATCAACTTCCAATGAGGATACTGCAATTATCACTGCTGCTGCTACTGCTGCTAATCGTACTTAAAAATATCAAGAGAAAGTGATGCTTACAATACTTCAAGCAAAGGAAGAAGCTGCTGAGGAAAATGTCTTTTCTTCGTTATTCAAGTTCACTGTGAGTCGTTCTTTTTCGAGATTCGCAGCGCCTAATCATTATCAAGCTTTTCTAAAGAATTATTAACAAACGTGGCGAAGAAAAAGAAATATCGAGAAATAACTCAAAAAAGCTAAGGTATAATAGGGAAAAAGAAAGAAAAAGTAACGCGTACACACATTTTCTTGGTGCTAACCAAGTTAACCATCGCTTAAAGGTGCAGGACCTTAAGAGCTTTCATTGGATATATCGTCATATTGTCTCGTTACACGTACTTGTAAAAGCGCACAATTTATTCGTTCGCATTGTATTAATCGTGCGGCTATGCAAACGAAAGTGCATCGCTTCACCATTTTTCAAATATTTAAAAAAATGTGCGCTAAAGATCAAGAAAACGAGATATAAAATGTGACGAAAGCCGCGTATTATGATTGCCCTGGAGGTTTGAAGCGGCGCGTCTTACTGCACCGGTTAACTTTTATATTTGTTACTCGTGATTCCGTAGTTTTTTAAACAAAAAAATGCGCTTTAAATACAAATGCCTAAGAGCCATGTAATCGAGCAACTTTGGGTTCTTTAAGAAATGTCTTGAAGCATCTATTGTTTGACGTCGACTTGATGGCCAGAGGTATTTTAACGCACGAGACTTCCAGTCCAATTAGAGAAATAAAAAAAGTTCAACTCGAGAAACAATGCGACAAGAAACGTTCGTGGCCATTCTTCTGAAGTGTATTTTCTCGATGTTCACTAATTTTCAAAATTATGTATTCATGCTTTTTAATTATTAATTTGCATGCATGATCTGGATAAAAACTATTTTAGATATATTATAGAGTACATAAGGTAAAGAATCAAGCTACCATAACCATTACATTTTTTTCTATTTAAATTGATTATACAGACTAAAATTTATAATTCGATTGATTTAGTTTACATTTCATTAAAACCCAGTGAAAGAAATTTTGGTTGCATAAAAAATTGATTTTATAATTTTATACTATCTTAGAATTTAAATTAAATCAAATGAATTCCAATTTTGGTCTGCATCTATTATCAAACATTTATTTATAATGTTGACTCTGATTCAGTTAATTATTAGAATAATGAGGCTGCTGTAAAATGAATAATGGTTAAAAAAATGAATATTCAAAACAAACTTGAGGAATTTGAGCATGTACAGTACATATTCCTATGAAGTGAACACGAAATTCAATATTTGGTGCACCTCGACCGTTTCTTATCGCTGCGTCAGCTACTCTTGAGTTGAATCTCCGACCACTATTCGCTTACAACTAGATGAAAGTTTCGGGCCGATCTCTGGGGCCTGGACCACCGAGTTTTACCGAGTGTGTTAGTTCAAACGCTAGATACAATTTCTTAGAATAGTTCAATGTGGCCTTCCTTAAGTGTGTGTCCCGTATATTGTGTGCGTGTATGTCGGTGACCCATCTGATCTGCAAGTGGGAAAGTTCTGACGACACACCCCATATGTGCGATGCAAAGAATATTACATTTAATAGTCGAGAAGAAATTTTGGACGGTCATAGGTGTTATTTAATGTTGATGTTGCGAAGCAATCCAAACGATAAAAAAATAATGCTGTCCATTGTACTGTAATAATAGTTTTATTTAATATTCGAGCTTCTATCCGCGTAACCCATTTTTATCTTGAAAGATCAGTGGTCAAGTCGGTCTTCGATGAGGTGTCATGATAGATTAATTACCTATACTTAGCGTATAGCATGTGTTATTGTGTTGATGAAAAATGATAAATTAAACTCAAGCAATAATCAATTAGATAATTGATAAAGCAAGGAGATTAAAAAATTTTATATCTTAACGATTAACTTTCGACGTTATCCACAGGATCTGATCGTTTTAACGTATTGTAAAATATCGAAATATAATTGGATAAGATTGGATTACGCGGATAATAGCTTAATCGAACAAATCTAACGTTCACGTAATGTATATGTATATCGATAGACTTATTTACGTGCAAGCGCACGCAAATAGCGCACTTACACTACACGTTAGTTCGATTCTCAGAGATTTTCTTCCAATCCATTATAGCGCTAACGTCATGATTTTTTAGATAATAACAATTTTTAGATGATTCATGATGAGTAATAACGAAGATTTAATTGCTTTTTCTATACAAATTGTACATTGCATAAAAGAGAAAAGGCAACTTCTTAATTGTGAAGATTTTCTCTTGGTTTCAGTTGATTATTAATTTTACTTGTTGAAGCAGTAAATCTGATTATTATTGTAAATAATCCTTGATGTGATTGTCAACAATTAATTCTTTTTTGGTGGGTAAGATGAATTTATACCTCGTGATTTAAATAATTCTTTGTATTTATTCTTATAATGATATTTTATTGAAGTATGTCCAAAGGATTGGTAATAATCAAATTTCTATACTCGTGATTTCTTGAACTTATTCAATATTACTTTTCAAAAACTTGTATAATTTTATCTTGAATATGAAAATCTAACTTTAATTTGCTTATTTCCTGTGAAGCAAAAAATTAAAGATAGCTTACAAATTTGTGACTGTAAGGTTAAAATTATTTTAAAATTATAATAGAGTTTAAGATGAATCAAGGCAAATGGTGAATATATGCATAATTATGATTTTTGATTTGTCTTGATGTTTCAGTACAAATGTTTAGAAAATACCTTTTATATCTTTGATACAAAAGATATGTTGATATATATTATATATTACTTTAAAGATGGATAAAAATACAAAAATGAAGATGTACTTAAAGGCTTTTTAAGTTTTTTTTATTTTGACGATGCTGTGCATTACAAAAATGATAATTTTGAGTTAAAAATGCGTTGACTGTTTATAAAAAATAAATGTAATGGTTAATATCGCTTAATCATTATAATGTATAAATGCGATTGAAAAATTGTAATCGCGCTTAGAACTGATCTACTTTGAGCACTTCGTTTTTTCTTTGCTTGCGTTTATAATTATTTTTTGGGTAGTAGTTTATGTTGTTTATGTAACTGTTAATTCTGTAACTGAAATACGCATATAGGCATTGCGACAAGTCTGATTACATAGATTATATCCTTATGAAATTTTAGAAAATGATCAAAAAGAAATTAGAAGTTGCGTAGTTTTAATTTTGATATACAAAATTTTTCTAAAAAGAATTATTGCTTATAAGTTATTTAAAGAATGTTGATCATACTGGTAATTTATATTACAAAATGTGTATTGGTACTTCAATGATGAATAACAATTGGATAAAAGTGTGTCTTTTATAATATTAAGATATAATAAATATTTGAATGACTTTTTGTTTATTTTTTTGTTTGCAGTTTATTCCGAATAATGATGTTAAAAATTACAAAATAAGAAACCGTTTCTGTTAATGAAGCAATTCTGAAAAAATAACATCAAACAATGAATTAAGTTATTAATTTAACTTTAAATTTGTATTCTGATAATCTAAGTTATCACGATTCTGTTACTTCTGAGAAACTAAATGCACATTGATTTACTGCAAGAAATAATTTCTATTTCATTTTCTCTTTTGTGCTTTATACACTTCAATAGAAAGCGAGTTGTATGAACAAAAAGCTTTGTATATCGGAAAGTGTTATTAGCTAAAAAATAATGGAAATTTTAATCATTTTAAAATCTTTCGTGGTTTTCTTTGCAGGGTGCTTTTATCTAGTTATTTCTTCTTTACTCTTAGGTATTCGAGGATTATATGCTGTATGTGCTTTCTTAACTTGCATTTTTATTTGTATACATAAATGTTTTTGAATATTTAAATTTAAAAATTTTGCATTAAAGTCTTGTACACTTTCAGATCAAATTTGTTATATTGGATATACATTTATTCATTCACTATTTCTTACAAGATACTTATAAGACCTGCCTTTTTTGCAGATTGTCAAACTGTTTAACAACATTAATTGAATCAATTCGAGGTATTTCGAAGAATCTTTTTCACAGTTTTTAAAATATTCTAGAATTTTGTTTCTTAGCTTAGGTAGAGTTTCTGCTATACTTGGTAAATTAAACAAATCGCTTTTCCTCTGAGAAACGCTAGACTTTGAATAGTATAGTAGATTATTGCAAGTTAGAAAAAACACGTCAATATGTTGCTTATGACTGGTATGCAAGTCTAAGACTTAATATACTTTGTGTGATCGAATACTTAGTTTTTCAAACATGAATTAAAAATTTATCCACGGATAACATGGATTTCAAGATATTTTATAGCAAAAAAAATAACAAACGTTTGTAGAAACGGCTAGATCCTTTTTGCGCCATTCGTGTAATAAGAGATGAAGTTTAACGCAAAAAAGCTCTCTTATTGGTGATCTTTTTCCGACACGCGAGAATTAAAAGAGAACTGCAGTCGAAGCAAAAAATATAGAAAGTTGATTATTAATTGTGATTTTTGGTTAAGGATAAACTTCTCGACGATCCCTAGAAATTCGCAACGGGAATCTTTCATTGCATCGCCACGATTTTACGACTTTCAAATATATAATGCTGAGGGATATTAAAAAAAAAACTTATTTTAAAAGTGAAATTCGTTTCGCTTTCAAAGAGAACAAATCTTATCACAATGCAAATTTGTAAACTTTTCAAATATACCGATATACGAGCCGCCTTAAGCTCGATATCATCAAATTGAGTTTACTAATATTATGAGCGTATCTCTCTCGCGATATAACGTTATTGGAAAATCGATCGTGGCGAAAATGAATAGTTTCTGCGCATTGCAAGGTTTTTCATATAGCGTTTTAGCTAAGTCAAGCGAACTAGAGAGGGAAAAGTAATAAATGAGTAATCGCCGTATTGATATAGTTGATAGCAAATAAAAATTTAAAATAGACTACGAGGACAATCGGTGGTACTTGTTTTTCACATTATATATCACCTCAGCTATTGTAGTTCGTACATCTATACTAATATACTATTATTATATATATACGAAATAATATTAATATATTATATATATGAATGATTATATCATTAAATGGGCTGTGGTAGAGAAAGAAAATGAAACAAACCCTTGTATACTCTGTGCCCGCGACAGATCGGGTCTCGAAGCCGCTGTTGTACCGCCGCCGTTCGAAACTGGTCTCGGTTTTGGCAAATGCGACGAACGAAATGAAAAAAAAAGAGAAAGAAATAGAGGGGATGTACCTTAAAATACAAATAAATAATAAAAAATATTGATAATGATCATCAATATGAGGATGCAGATCAACTGACTTTTTGTGCGGTAAACAGAAAAACGAATCTTTAAACAAATAATTAAAGCAGAGTTAAGTAAGGGACAAAGAATGAAAGTAAGGAAAGAGAGGAAAGTACGTTAAGCGAAACGAAAATGAAAACAAACAAAAAAAAATCAAGTGAACAAAATGGATGGCGCATATCTATGAAGTGCAAGATGATATTGTATATTGTCTCCGCTTAAAAATTCAGACACACACCCCGCCCCCCAAAAACACGTTGCATTGACACACACACATACATACAGAGAAACGTACACGCGAACCTGATGAACACATCCATTAATACGAGGACAACTATGCATATGCTGTACCTAATAATTAATGATAAAAAAAAACTAATAAAATTAATTGTAGCGAAATCCGTCATAATTGTCAATAACGCTGTACCTATCTAAAGTGTAATGTCGAGCGAGCAGGACACACCGTTTTTTATGCTTAACAATAATGCGTTTATCGAAAGGCTGTAATGTCGGGTGTTTAAAAAAAATGGTCCACACACGCTATATATTGCGGTCAACACAATTCAGCGCGCGTGCACACCTTTTTCAACTGCTCTTGTATATGCGTAATAACTAGTTTTTATCGCCTGAGAGTTTGACTTTTTATTACTAAATTATATATATAAAAATATATAATATATATATAAATAAACTGATGGGTTCAAATGTTAAGCGCATAAGAAGTCATTCTCATCAAATCGGAATGTTTCAAGAACATAATAATTATAGTTACTACGACGAAACACAAAAGTCTTATCAGAGTGAGGGACTGGGAAGCGTTAGAAAAAAAAATTTATGTATAACGCGCACGGATGCAGCTCTGTCGGGAGAAGAGTGTATACTTGTTATGCGAGAACAAAGCGAAAAATGGGGAAAAAAAAGAAGAAAAGAATCGGAGCTTCATGCGTGCGCATACGTAGAGGTTGTAGAAAAAAATATTGCGGGATGAGGAAGGAGGCTTGAGTCGCCCGGGAATTAGAAAGAGAGGATCAAGCGGTGTACTGTAAAACGTAGACTAAAACAATGTTTTTTCCGTCTTCACGACTAACTGTAATAAAGTAAAGCAGAATTGAATAATGCGTCGATAGGGAGGCGCCCTCTGCGTCAGTGTTTCTATTATTCTAAGGAGCGACACGTACATTCACCTATTAATACACACAAAAAAAAGTAAAACAAACACACATCGAATTCGTGCAAGAAGAATAAATAATGTCCGACTCGTTGTGATTCCTTCGGTTTCTCATTTTCACCGTTCATTTTTCTATAAAGGCGAGGAGAAGATGCGTATATACCTCCCCCTCGAAATGTACCGCTCACTACGTGTACCGCTGTGACGGCGAATCGAATGTTGTAACGGGGGGATGCGTTTAATAAGTTATTGGCGAACGAGGATATAATACATTAGAGGAAGGAGATGCGAGATCGCGATATGGGACGGATGTGGAGAAAGGAGTCGTGGGATAACGTCGAGGAACAAATATGATGCAACGAATACAATAAAAAAGAAATCCAGTTAAGGCCTTTCTATTAGTTTCGAACTTTTGCTTCTAATACGTATATAATTATATCTTGTGAAAAAGCCCACGAAGATTTAGGGTCACACAGCGAGAGTTTCTAATTAATAATGTGCAACTATTCGTGTAATCTTGCGTACAATCCTTTGCCGATATTGATATAACTGATGCGAATAATGTTCAGTAATTTTTCAGTTCCTCTATATGGGAAAAAGGTGTAATGCGACGTTTGTATTTCGTATAGTATCTTAAACGGGAATTTTAGAGCGAATTGTGCCGGTATACTTAGTGCAGATTATATTACGAGTCGATGAACAGGTAGTTCTCTTTGTGCGTATATATATATTTGTATTTTTCGCATCGAATGCTTTTATGCGTGTGTAATAATTGTGTGCTATTATATCTGGACAAAAAAAGAACACGTCACTGTATACTCTAAACTTAACGATGTTTCTTGTCGTGTAACATTTTGCTCCGAGAATTGGTATGTTGACTCGTTTTTTCGAATCAGCGTTGAATAAGTTGGTGTTCAACACTTATATATAGATTTCATCGTCGATCCGAACGTAACATTGTATTGGCTCTGGAGACTAAAGCTATTAGTTGTGATAAAAGTTACTGTAGTTTGATGTGTAAGATATTATTGTTTGAGTGAACGAATATAAGAAAGAAAGAGTGAGAGCTTCTAGGGGAAAAAATTGATTTATTTTTACTTTAGCGATGCGACAGTTACAATAATTTGGAAAGACTATACAATGTAAGTAGCCAAAACCGAAAGACCGAAAGACTCAAATTTCTCGCACGTAATATATGAGAAATTCATACGATGTATAATGCTTTAAGAATATGTTGTGCAATTATAATATATGCGTTTATCTGTAATCGGGCCAGTAAATATATATCGACTGTAACGTCCGCTCTGGATGTGATATGATTAGATGATACCAGTACCAATTCATTGTTAGTACGGATTCATGAAAATTTCTCTTTCGTAGTTTTGTGAATCAAGATTCAACGTGAAATATATATAGTGACAGGACCAATGCGTTTCATCATGAACAAAAAAAAAACACACACACCGGGTAACTTCGCAATATTGTTAAGAATGAATGTTTCTTTGACGAACCACCGATCGTTTCATTGTTAAATTATAATTCTTTGTCAATTTACGAGTGATATCGTTTGATCTTCATTAATTTGCAGTAGTCGAGAGCCTTTCCTTTCGAAAAAAAAAAAATTGACCCAGTTTATAGGACACGAAATTTTCTAGTGAAACCAATCGACGCTGATGACGCATAAGTACATCAACGTCGATTAAAACTACATAAAATATAATAAATATATTATATAAATAATCGAAGCATATAGATGTCCCTTCGACGAAGGAGATAGTCTTGCCGCGTTCGAAGTTATAAAAGAAAAAAACCGTCGACGATCAAAGATATCGCTTAGATTTAACTCTTAGCTCGCTAGTTAGGTGAAAAAAGCAGAGATATGCGTTTTTAGGAAAACACAAAAAAAACTTGCTCAACTAAGTGGACAAAAAAAAAGAAATACTTGTGTAAACGGACAGAAAAATTGTTAAGTATAGAACTTTTTAAAAAATAACCGCTTTGACTTTCGATGCAGGAAAAAAGAAAAAATTCCGTATGTATACGTGACTGTGTGTGACTGAGCCAAAATGAGTATTTAACAGAAAAAAAGAGCGAAAACTGACAGAACAAAAAAGGATGCTTGTAATACTTTTGACAGGCCAAAACTTATTTCGCACGTGCAGACGGGATATGTGTGAGTTAAATCGGCTTCTTTCGTCTCTCGCACGAATCGACAATCGAATTTACGAAGCTTCGCGTTTGCTCGCGCTGTCAATTATGAAAAATTAATAACTTGAAAAGAAAAGAGCGCCAGAGCCGTTTGTATCGTCGCTCTGCACGTATTATGTATACAAAAAAAGCGCGATTGGATTTGGTATACGTATATATCGCGCGCAAGTGCTTTGTGTCCACCGCCGATCGATTCGGAGATGCATTTTCTTTGTATTTTTGTATCTTTCACGGTATAAGTGTCGAACGATTTGAATTAGTTTCGAATTTTTTAAAGCTAATGTGTATACCGATTAGTCAGCCATATGATGTTTATAGAAAAGGCGCGTCTCCGAAATCGAGGGCTGTGTTGCGCATCTCTTTTTCACTGTTTAACTCTTAGTTTGTGACTGAAATCTTGTTTGTTATATCGATAATAAATATATTATATATATACTTACATGTAAAAGTGCGTAATAAGACCTCAATAATGCTAGAAATACACGTCACACAGGGCTTTATTATAGCTATATATATATATATTTGGTCACTAATTAAGTAAAATTACACAAGGTCAATTTTTCACCTCTTAACGAAGTTATACTTTTTTTACTACCATATAACAAAAATGTATGCATATGAAACCTATCATTAGAATTGTGTGTTTTTTGCATCGACGCGTATACATTAGACACTGAATTCTAGAAAATCGTCGCATTGCAATAATTTGCCGAGAAAAAAAATCAGTTAATTTGTTCACGAAATATTCTAAACTATATTGATAAAATACGAATTACCTAAGCAGTCTTTAATGTAACGAAACATAATTGCGTAAGAATATTATTAACACTCCAAAGATATTAAAAAAAAGGGTAAATAAAACTAACTTTTTAATTACTAAGGCATGGAACAATTTTTTTCACTCGATACGTGCGAACGAAAGGTCTCATTTACACGAAACGATTTCTATACACATTCTCGATAATACTTCTTGCGAAATTACCTAAGAGAAATGCTTAACAATGGACTTTTTCTATATAAGAATCTCAAGTTTTTTAATACTATATTATAAAAAAAACATACATGTAGTGTAAAGTATCACGCCGTAAGATTTCAAAGTACCAATTATTTGAAACTCTTGTTACAATATACGAAAGCGGCGCGACGAAAAGTAGTACATTTTTTGCACTAAGGTTTCCTATTAACGAGATAAAAATAAAAAGCTTCGCATAATGTCAAAAGCACGTCGGTGGCGTCACACACCACAAAATAAAAGGACTATCTTCCTCACTCCGAAATAATGAAAACGAAAGAGAAAATTTCCGAAAAAAAAAGAAATGAGAGGCAAGTGTAAAATCAAAGAAAAACAAAACATGGCGAACACAATCGAAAAAATCCTGCCTGCACGTTAAACGTTTTCATCCCGCTTCACTTCATTTTCCCGCCGTTGACTTTCCGGCATCAGCGGAGGAATCCGCGCTTTATAAGTGTGGACGAAAAATGTGTATTATTCTCCACGACCCGTATTTGCGGCGCCTAATAATATCTTAATACAACGTTAACGAACAAAATAAGTAAAACAAAATCGTGTTTAAAATGCTGTTAATCGTGATAAAAAAAAATTCTACAAAGAGAATTGCGTCTACCTGTTGAGAGAGAAGTCAAAGGAAAGCAAAAGAGAGTTGAGATTGAGAGCGTGAAGCGAAAAAAAGAAACGGCGATATAAAAATTGAAAAATAACAATTCAGCGGAGAAGTGCGAAAGCGAAAAAGTCGACAGAAGGATATAAGTATTAGTTGAGTAAATCGTGAGACGTGAGCTTAAATATATCTGCCTGTAAAACTCCTGTTTGTACCTTACTAGTTTATTATATGCGATTGCTACATCGATTGTAGGGGAGTGAACGTGCGAGTGCCTGTGATGAAAAACAAAATGAAAAAAAAAAAATTGACGGAGAAGCGCGCGCGTCCGGTGCGACGCGCGGTTTTCCCCGATTAAAACAATTTTGAATATCGTATCCGACAGAAAAAAAAGAGAGAAAACTCGTTTGTACGCTTTTGTATAATTTTTTTAAACGACGCAAAATCAAATCGCCTATCAAAAAGTTCAGTTTTCTTCGTTCTTTTAGTTGAACCCACACCCCGAACACGAATACACGCTTAGGCGAGTTATTATGTGCATATAATATATACGAACGTCGCAATAACAAAATTAATCAAAGCAGAAGGAACACGTCGCATTATTCAATGGGTCAAAATGTATCTGTTATGTGTCATTAAGCGGATGTGTATAAAAGTCTCTTTGTATAACGGGCTCGAATTTCGAGCTGAGAAAAAAAAATATAAGCGCCGAACATTTTTCACATGTATTATTATTATACGTGGCGCAGTTATGACTGCGTAACTGCTGTATTACAATATAAATATACATAAACGAGCGAACGAGGAAAACGAACTTTTATTCAGGGATTTGTTTTGGCATTTTTCAAAAGTCAAATAACGAAAATCCAGAAAAACTCTACACACCGTTTTTTCGTGTGAGACACTAAACTTATACGTTTTAAAGAAAAAAAAACTAATAAAAGTATGTGGTAGCTGACGATGTAGATGTTGTAAACTGCGACAGCGGGTAGATGAAACGCGTGTCGCCTTTAAAAAAAATGAAAAAGAAGCTAGAAAAAATTATTAAAATGTGTAACATTGAGAAACTCAAGAGATCTTTCCTTTCCTATTCCTATTCCTATTTATGATCGTTTTTAATGACGCTATATAGACGTAATGTAATGCCGTTTAGATGAAAACAAAAAGAATAAATAAATGAAAAAAAATAACCAGCGAGTAACAATCCGTTTTATGTACACCTGCTGTGTTGATGGTTGGCAGTTGCGTTTTATTCAAAGTGTCCTTTCTATGTAAACTTGTTTGTCCCATCAAAAATGATAAATAAATGGTATCTTTCATGTTCACATTTTTCGGTTTTATTTATACCCTATATTCTATTGAAAACTAAATTAATAATAATATTCCTCGGTTAAAAATATAATACTAACATTTTTGTATAAATTATGTACTTTTACGTATTTTTTCAGATTTCTGTATTTGATCATTTAATCAATTGTTATTAAAACTAAATTTTTGGTTCTCTACTTGTCAAGTGAAAAACTAGTGTTGATTTCGTATCCAAGCAACTTCAACATGTTTTAGCCGTTTGAGGGTTCACTAAATCGGCTAAATCTATCGCTTCAAAATCATCGTAACTCAAAAGTACCGACAAAAATAGACAAATTCGTGTTAATGTAATACTTACTTAACTCAATCAGATTAAAACTAAAAGTCCAAAATGGCGGGCAAAGCGGAAGCTGATAAAAAGAAAGACAACGATATCACAAAAATGAGTAAGGAGCAACTACAGATTTTCGCTGCAAAGTTGATGGAGGAATTGGAACGACAGAAAGAAGAGAGATCATTCTTTCAAAATGAAAGGGATAACATGCAAACCTTCTGGGACATAACGAGGCAACAGTTAAATGAGTGTAAAACCAACAACCGAATCCTGCGAAAAGAGCAACAGGATTACTCCAAAAAGTTCGAGGAAGAAACCATTGAGAATCGCAAAAAGTTGGCTCATGTAATACACACCACTTACAACGATTCAGCCACCTCCAACATTGAGCACCTGGTGGCTCTCAAGAAAGCTCAGAGCCAGTATTATCAAAAGAAGATCGAGATCACGACTAACAATGTTAACAATTTAAACATTGAAAAAGAGGTGAACTTGAATCAAATAAATCAGACTCACTCGCTGAAACTGGAGCAGGGAAAAACTATAGAAAACATGAAGAACGAGTACAAGCAAGATTGCATCGACATTCAAAACAAATATGACGACAAAGTCATGAAGTACCACCAGCAGTTTTCTCTGAAACACAATCTCGAGATGGCAGAAGTCGAAGAGAGGAAAAACGAGCATATGAGCCAGTTGACTAAGGATCATGCCGTAGCTTTTGAAGAGCTCAAATCCTTCTATAACAATATTTTAATGAATAATTTAGCGGTTATTAACAATTTGAAGAAGAAGTTGAGCTATGTTAAGAGCAATGAGCTGAAGCTGATGATTAAGTTGAAGGAGTGCCGAAAGGCCTATCACTAATTGCAGAAAGAATGAGAGATCATTCAACAGCACGTACATAATTAAAAAAAAAATAAAAAATTGAAGTTTACCAATCGTATAATTAATTAGAATTTAAATCCTAACCGCTCTAATTTAATTGTTTATACCTATTTGCATAACACAAGATATTTGAATATCAAAGTGGAGTTAAATGTCGATCATTAGAATAAAGTTTTGTGAGTTTTAATTATTTATTCACATTTAAGAAATGTATTTTTCAAATTTACAGAAGCATTTTATTGTATTCGTGTTTGTTGATTTCATAATTCTAAATCAGATAATAACATTACCAAAATGGTAGCAATTTTTTCAAATCGAAACCATATAAAAATCGCTTTGTGTACAATATACATATAAATATATACACATATAAATATGTATATATTTTACTATATAAAATGAAAAATTGATTTGTGAGTGCATTGTATAAACATTCTATCTTAAAAATTCCATAAGATTGTCATAAAATTATGCTTGTAAATTCTATGCAATCGAATCGTTTAACAAAATCAAATTTTTACAGACGATTAAAATTATTTAAACTTTATAATTGATTATTTGCTGTACAAACGACCACTCTCACATTCTCTGTATAAAAAGCACTCAATGATTTGTAATGCTTTGAATAGATTATTCTTTACAAAAATAAAATTCATTTTTTTCTCACTTTCTTTTTTTTTAAATCTTATTGCGATTAAAAATCGAAATCATGTTCTCTCCACTAAAATTATTAATCTCAGCTGACAGTTGCGTCGTAAATGAAAAAAAAATCTACCTTAAAATTATTTACGCACTATCGAACTAAAGCGATTTTAACAAATTTATCGCTTTCATTGAAGACTCAATGTAGACATTGTTATTAATGTATCGTCACTTTTGTTGAAAATACATATATTTTCCATATGAGCTGTGCACACATTAGAAGTTCTCGAGTGAGGCCACAGTTTTTGTTGCTCACTGTCGGTCTCCGCCATTGGCCATTGGATCCGACTGAAATTTAGCAGCAACTCTCGATCGCCTTTGTTTTGTAGATCTTTGCCCCTTCTGTACATTTTGAATATGTTGTGCAGTATTTTCCGTGGTTTTGTTGTTACTATTAGCATTTTCCTGCTTTACATCCTGAAATTAATAGTCATTTTACACTCATCGTGTATTTTATTTATTTTAAAATTAAAAAAAAAAAACAATTAAAAAAACATACCTTCGCACTATTTTCTTTACACTTTTGATCAATTTTATTTTCTTTTACCTCCTTATCTTTTTTCTCATGCTGTTGCACTTGCGACTGTTGCTGTTTTTGCTGTCTATTTTCTTCGTTGCTCAATTGTTTATTGATCACGTTTCTCGTTTTCTTCTGTGCTTGTAACGGCACAAATGGCGTCGCCTTCTTTTGCTGATCCTGTTTGTTCGGCCTGTTGTCTACATTATTGCTAAGCGGCGGTTGGGGAAATCTACCCTGTTGTTGCTGTTGTGGTTGTGGCCTATTATGCTGTTGTTGTGGCTGTTGCTGAACATTGTGAGGCTGACCAGGATGAATCATGTTCGCGAAACCAGTATTCTGTTGAATCATTGGATTCCACTTAGGCATCGGAAGTTGCATTAATGGTACCTGCGGGAATGCTGCAGGTAGCATCGGTTTGACGTTCGGTTGTGGAGGCATAGGTTGCCGAGCATTATTTGCACGATTGTTAAACCACTGCTGTGGTGGTGGTGGTCGTAGGGGATTCTGCCGAGCATTAGCGGTGGGAGGTATTTTGTCGAGTTTTAATTCCTGTAATTACAAATGAAATTTAACAATCAAAGATTGGAACATTAAAAATATATTTAAATATTAAAGTAGACTTGCAGAATTAATATACCTCATAGACCTTCTTCGCAGTATTTTCAGCAGCCTCAGAATCTGTACGGCATAGATCACCGTAAAAAGTCCTCATATCTGGTAGCGTCACTTGGGCACAGACTAAATTATCCTTAGTCTTGTGATATACATATCGAGGAAAGCCAGTACCCAGCAATTGGAAGTACGACAGCAATTGGGCGCAATACCAGATGCTTTTGCCACTCTTCATTTCTGTTTGTCGCGCGTGCTGCAATCGAAATTTTGAATTGATTTCGCTGATAATATTATTTAAATCTGGAATTTGGAATGCGGTTGGCAAGCGTTAATGGATGGATTGATGGATGGATGGATACTGAAATTTTCGTAGTTTCCTAAATGATAATACAATATTTTAATACGTAAAACACATTTAGGAAAACGCTGAACTGTCATTTCGTCACTTCCTACGAAGAATAGCACGTTTCTAAAACGATTTGTATTCGCATTTTCAATACCTTTAAATATATAACATAATTCTCGTAAACTTTTAATCAAGTGAACAAGACCTACGTATAAGTATATTCAGTTTAAATACAAGAATTATAATTTAAAAACAGACCTTTCCTTAAACGTGCTAGTCTGTGCAGAAACTGAGATTGTAAATGAAGCAAAAGCAAAGACCTTAGGACTAAATTTGTCTCTATAATGCATATTAAGGATTTTCGATGCCTTCAATATCAAAGCAAAAGTAATAATTAAACGTAAGACTGCACAATAGTCGACATCGCTACAAACTACAGTATGGAATAGCAAAAAATTTATAAGAATCCAAAAATAGTATTTGGAACGTACATCGAATAATTGTTGAACCAAGGGCGGAGTATCAGTTGTTTTTGGCGTTTGCGGAAACGCTAAAGGTTTGTTTGCCGGCGGCACCGCAGTCGAAGAGGATGGTTTCTGGCTTTGCGTATTTTCGTCGGAAATTTTCAACATTGCTTTCAAGAAAGCACTCGGGTCTTGAGGCTGCGAGAGTTTTAAATTCATGTTGTTCGTTAAAAAAATCATATTCACTAAGCTTAATCAAAATTATAACAATTAACTAAAATCTATAATAATAGAGAAAAATAAGCTATAGCCTACAATAGATACTTTAAAAATATAGCAGAGTCGTGCTACTAGAAAAATAGAATTACAAAGAAAGACATCGATGAGGTCAAATAGAAATTTTAGAATAATATATTCTGAAAAAGCAAATAAGGTCTAATACTTGAATTACGGCAATTATTGAAACGAAAAAAAATCTCGATTGCTTACATGCTTGTAAAAATAGTACACTAACAAAGTGTCCACCAAAACTTATAATAGAAAAAAAGATAGCTCCTAATTGCGTAGTGTAATAAAAATTATATAGGATAAAGGTACTCCAAAACGATAAGAATAATGTACGTGCTTTATGTCAATGATTTTTTTTATTTACCCAAGCCTGATTTTTCCACGATTGCTTGCGTAAAAAAGAAAACGACGATTATTTATCAGTGTTACCCGTAAGATGCAATTTTATTAACGTGAAACACTATTAGTTGAATCATGTTCACGTATTAAATGCGAGTTATAGTGTAGGTCTATGCTAAATTGGAAGTGTCAATAATTTTAACTTTTATTTTTATTTAAAATGATTGATACTCGCAATGCAGTGAAGAAAAATGAAAGAAAAGAGTGGTATTATATTTTTCAATTTAATATAATGTAGTTGAATATGACAAGCTACTTTCATTAATCACTTTATTACAGCAATAACACAAAATAAGTGGAAAATATTTTCAAACTTACCGAATCTTTTATGGTATTTGGCACCGGATTAATTTTTTCCTTCATTAAAACTGGAGCAGGTAATTGTTTTTTCGGTGATTCCAATGGTTTCTGTAATAAGGATAAAACATGAATTATGTATCATTTTTCAATTTAATAATTAATAATCGTATTTTGTGACTGGTATATTTCAGTGATTATAAAATGAAATACATAACTTTGTGGTAAAATTACACAAAATGAATTAATCACAAATAACCAAAAAATTTAAATGTTTACCTGTATCTTATGTAATTCATTCCACAAAGCCTGAAATTCGGATGGTCCTTGACCCTGCGTTTGAGGTGGACGTTGCTGTTGTTGTGGTTGAATATTTTGCATTGGTGGTAGAGGCATTTTTCCTGGCTCTTGAGAACGCTGCAGCAAAATTGGTGGTTGCGGAAATTGCAATTGCTGCTCCGCACTCTGCTTTCTACCGTGAATAGGCGAGTCATTAAAACCAGACTTGTTTCCACTTTGATATCTCCCTTGACTTTGTGGTTGCTGTTGCAAACTTTGTTGGCGTTTATTATTGTTTTGACCATTTTTGGTAAACGCCGTGTAGAAACTGTTAAGAATAGTCGGGTCAGGGGGGTGAGGAGTTTGTTGTTGCTGCTGAGATTGATTTTGACGTCGAGAATCTGAGCCACGAGAAGATGAATTTTGCTGTGGCTGCTGTTGACGCCAGTTGGAAGCAGCAGTGTTGACCTTGGAATTTTTGTTTTCAATTTGCAGGCCGTAACTTATATTAATAAAATCTGTTGCAGCCAATCGATAGCTTCGATTTGGAGAGCAACCATGTAGTACGAATCCACCTAAAATTAATAGAAAAATAATTTTAAAAAACTATATTTGGCGATCTAATAAATTTAATTGTGAAATATTTGTATTATATCAAGAATCTTACCCGCAAAGGCTTTGTCAAAGAGGACCTCATACATAGTAAGCAATGGATTGTCATTTTTCTGAACTCCGATTATTGTACCTTTGTATCCAAGAGGTACCGTAAAACTATCTCTGACAGAAACAATACGATCGAAAAGCCGATGCTGGGCTTTAGAATCGGGTGGTAAACTTCCGGAATTAAGACCCGGTTTGTAGAGCAAGTGCGGCTTAACTTGCATAAGGACATTTTTACCAGCTTGACGCTGGATTTCAATGCCTTCATCAATGTCTTGTTCGATTGCTTGGACAACTTCAATTTCTAATTCTTCAGTTCCGCACGGACGAGTTGTGGTTCCAAGAAGTTTCTGTTGTTCTTTTAGCCAAGAAACCGCTGCGTCAACGCCTTCAGCTCTAAACAAAATATAAAAATAATAATAATAATAATAATAACAATAATAATAATCAAGCTTAAATTTAAAAAAAATTAAGACTTGATTTGTATGTGTTGTACTTTCAGAATAATTACCCTGTATCAGGGAAGAGATGCTCTCTCATGAACATATCAGAAGATACGAGATTTCTCTCTAAACGTTCGAACAGGTCAGGGAACTTTTGAATATAACTTTTCACAAAATCTACAGCTTTGACACTGTAAAGCCACGTTCCATTGTTATCTTTTTTTGTAAATCCAGGTACCTGTAATGCAAGAGAGAAATATTTCAATGTCACATTATTTTTATGAGCAAAAAAATTTTGAAATTCTTTAACTTTTTCGCTAAAACTTACTTCTTCGTTCTTTTTATTAAACTTCAAATTTAATCCTATGTTGTGTTTACTAGCATGCGAAGGATCAACGCCATCCCCGTTTATCACAAAAATAGTTCCTGTTATCCTACTAAGAAGATGACTGCTTATTCCTAAACGCTGCGCAGCTATGTTACCAGGCATATATCTCAGTCTTGTATCTGCCTGTAATTGCTTAAGTTTTTCAAAGTTTGGCTCTGGTATTACTCGCATTGCTACTTTAACTCTGCTAGTTTTTAAATCTACTCCACCATCTGTGACCTGTTACACAAAACGTTACATTGTGAAACTCATTTTTTATGAAAGTTCAAGATAGAATCTGCAAAGAAAAAATTACCAACCTCGCCCATCGCACCATAGTGCGGATGACCCAACATGAAGCACACAGACTTCGGTTTGAATACATCGGTTATCGATGTAAATTGAATAAAGTCTTGGTTATGTACCGAAATGTCTTTAAGAATAACCTGATATGCGTAAGCTTGTGGAACATCACTCCATTGTTTTTCAAGCGTCATCTTTCCTTGTGCACTATACAGATACTGCCGGCCCACAATTGGAGCAGCGTGAATTAATATATCAATGTTGCCTACGTCAATACCTAGTCGAGTTTTATAGCTAGAAGATAATAAAATTTCATTTTAGTCTTTTAAAGTTTTGAAAAGTAATAAAGAAAATCGTTTAGTCATACATATATTTAAAGTGAATCGCCTTACTTTTCTGTTATTGATTTTCTTTGTACATTGAATGTTGATAGGAGTAAGTCATTCATTGACTCTGTATTGAAATTAAGATTTGCATCAACTGCATGTTTTGGTTGCGGGTACACGATGCTGATTTTAGTTTTTGAATCAGCTACTCCAACGACCAAAGCCTCTACCAAATGTGGCCAAGCAATAAATACAGTTTTACCAAGCCACTGACGAGCTAAATCATCTACAGGTGGTAGCTCTTTTGGTAGTACAGTGAGAATCATGTTTTCACGCCTAGAGGGTTGCTCAAACACTTTTACCTAAAATAAAAACGATTTATATTCAATTTCATTTTTTATTTATTGAAGAATAAAAAAAAAATGGTTACAAAAACTACCTTTGCTTTTGCTAAACTGGCTGTATGTGGAATGTGTTGCAGTGTAGGGAATCCAGGATAGTAAACGCTGAGTTTGACTCCTTTGCATAAACCTTTTACTAGTTTGTCTTGGGACACTAAAATATCATCTCTATTAACTAGCATCATTTGTGCATAACTTCGAATACTGGGGAAGTATTCAGGAGCCTCGTAAATTCCTTGTTCCTTTTCAATGAAAGTAAATATAGACATTGGTCCATGAGAATTTCTTTTGACTTCCTCTGATGTTAACTTTACATTACATGGTTCCATAGCTTAAAGAAAAACATGTAACCTCAGATACATGCGTTAACTAACTATATATTCAAATTTAAAAACTACTGACCTTTCAACAAACTTTTCTCTTCAATTAAAGGAATTAAAACAACTGCTTCCCACTCTTGTTTCTTTCCGTTTAAGTCCGTTTTAAAATCTAAAGGATAGTACTTAATAATTGGAGAATTTTCTTCAGTCATAAGCCTATGATAAGCGTCTGGTAACAGGCTTTTACTGGCAGCTGGAAGAACTGCTAATAACTGCTCAAATGGTTTGAACGGTTTTCCCAAATCAAACTCTAATTTCAAGTCTTTAAAATTCTTTATGTCTGAAATAAATGGTGCATAATGATGTGGGTAATACCAAGACCAGCTACAACATCCATTGTAATAATAATGCAGGTTCCATTGTATAGCTCTAATGTAACCGTCTGCTTGAGAACGCATTGTTTCTCTGAAACATTAAAATATAATCTAGATCTATTTATATGCTTTTTATTTAGAAAATAAATCCGATGCTAAACTTACGCGTCAACATTTGCGTATTCCATTTTATTCATATAATAATCACGTTTATGTTGTACAAATTCGAGGTGCATATCGGTATCTGAATCACTTTCATCATCCAAATCTTCATCAGTATCTCCAAACTGAAACAAATAAAAAGATTATGAACCATTCCATTGCTTATTTGAACTAAGAAAACGCAAATTCATTAAAAAAAATTCTTGATACTAAACGATGGTTTCAATATGTTATTATTCACCTCATTTTCTGTCGCCATTATTAAAGCATCTAAAGCTTTATTACTTCTTTTTGGAGATGCATTTTCGTCTTGAGAACTTTTACTATTTCTCTCGCTTTCATTTAGCCGTCTACCTGTTTTTGCTTCAAAAAATTTCAGGTCAGCGTAAATTTCGTCAAACTGTTCCATGTCATGTTTACCTAACTTTTCCATAAATTTTTCAAAACGCTTGAGATTCAAGGTACCTGCTTCGTTTATATAGCCTGCAAAGAAATTATTGGTTAATACAAAGATAAGATTTACAGTAGAAATGAGATAATATTTTATGATCATACCATCTAAGGTTGGCAATACTTCCATATAAGCATTATATAAAAGAGGAAGTGCACCATTTTCAATGTGTAAATTTGGTAAATGTGGGATAAAATCGTTTCCTACTAAGAAACCCATTAATACCCAGTCATCTATTATTTTTTCAATATCAAACTTGAACGTTAATTTGTCTTTGATAGGAAAAAATTCGTGCTCTAAATATTCTCTCATTAGAGACAGATGTAACAGAGAAAAATTTGTCTCCTCAGGAGTCAATATTTTCTTTTGAGTTTTACCAAACTTTACTTCTTCACGAAGTAAAGAAAAATGAGGTTCATGCGAACACAAACCTAACATAATGAGATCTGCATCTAAACCATACAAACAATGACGGGTATTCCCTTCGTAATCTGGCTGAGCCTTCATATACCTAATATAATCCATTATCTTATGTTCTCCCTCACCAGGTACCTGCACAAAATAAGAAAATGTTTTAAATTTTCATCTTATAAATTCTTTGATGTTAAGTAAAATTATGATGCTTTTATTTACCTCAGATCCACTAAGAATAATTTTACATTTCTGCCATAACTTATCAGTGGATATTTTGTATGTAATAAAATACTTTAATTGTTCATTAAGTTTTGACATAAATACTGTTCCTGGAGTAATGCAATTAGAGTCAAATCTTGCCTCCTGAGGAATTTCTTGACCCTTAGCTCGCGCCTTGGCCTCTAGTACTTCAGCCTCTTTTGCAGCTCTAAAACGACGTCCTCTCTGTTGATTAATTTTGGCACGTGGTGCCACGCCATCCACAGCCATGAAAAACAGCTTCTGAGGCTGTATAATGCGAAACAATATTTCTATATAATGAAATATGTTTTTAAATATTGTTTCCTCTGTGATACGAAAAGTAGCATCTGCATCATTAGGATGAGAACAGTTGTGTATTATGCCATTCATATCTAAGTATAAATTGTCAAACTCAGGAATCTGTAAAAAGAAACAAAATGTTTTTGTCAATAACTTTGTAAGTTAGAGTGAAAGCACAATACGGAGCAAACATAAGCCACAAGTGTAAGTGTTTTAGAGATAAGATTATCTATTGACATTGGAGAATCATTGTTAACATTTCAATTCGTGACATATAGAATCATAATATTTAAAGCAGTACAGCAAGGAATATTAAATGTAGAGAGTCTTTCGATATTTCTTATTTAACTGAGAAATATATTAAGAGAGTGTCAATATTAGAAAGCAAGGAAAGTAAATACATAAAAATATCAACAGAAGCAAGAGCAATATTTATTTAAAATTCAGCTGATGCAAAAAAAAACAACAAGCACACTATAAATATCTCAATCGCTTGCTCATATGCAGAGCACTAATAACAAGTATACTCATAGTATGAAGAGAGAGAGAGAGAGAGAGAGAGAGAGAGAGAGAGAGAGGGAGCAGGTATTATTTGGAATACAATTGCCATATAAACAAGCATAAACATAGAAGGTTATGTCACGATCTGGTCTTGTAATCGTAAGAAAACAGTGTCGAGCCCACTCGACGCCGAGGAAGCCAAAAGTCGAACAAAGGACGAGTCTTATGTTTGCTCGGAAATATGCAACAATACACACTGTCACATGCATAAACCGCATAAAAAACAGGTAATCACGAGCAATCGCATAATACCATTGTCCTCGCGTTCAACCCCCCCGCAACAATCGTCCACCACCCCCCCCCCCCCCAAAAAAGCAAAAAAACAATAAGAACACGAGCCTACCTGATACTCCTTGAGTTTCTCGCTGAGGCAAGGGTACCTTTCGCTAATGTATCTGAAAAACTTTGGTACTCCCATTTTTTCTGTCTCAGTTGTTTGCCTCTCGCTTTATAATACAGGTATATATAATTGTATGTAACGCACACGCACACACTACACTACGTTTATACGGACACTCGTCGACACGGATTGTCTCTACTGTGTGTCTCCTCGGCACTCTCTAACCAGAATTAAACTAAAAGTAACGTATAAATAAAGCTCGCCGCGGAATAGTTTCTGTTATTAAAATAAAGATTCCGCCGCATAACCGCTCGGCAGCAGCTCTCTCCTCGGGATAACACACGGCACAACGACGTCTGTCCCGAATATACGCGCTACTATACTGCCTCTCTCTCTCTCTCCTTCGCAGTCGCGCAGGTCGCAGCTCGCAGCTGCTGCACTGTGTAAACTGGCCTGGGGGACGGATTTGCTTGTATTGCGAAGTTATGCGATTTTCAGTCTTTGCCTGCCTTTTGACTGAAGTTGCACGCGGAACTCGATGGTAATTCTGGTAATTGCCCCGCGGAAGTCCGCGGAACGGTTTGATCAATTTTCACGGATTCATTGTTTGATTTAAGCGCGAGCTTCTTCTGATGATACGTTCGACCTTGAGTGGAACGAGTGTTTTTTCAGCTACGCCTACGCGTTATTTTAGAGTCTGTTTTCGTGATACGCCGTATTAATATGCCATATGCTTTACGTCATAATGATGTATATCTATATATAGAAGTATAGGATATATTAAATATAGATGCATGTCACGGAAAAACCGTCTTCGTGATGTGCACGAATTGCGTTGTATCCAGGAATTCTCGATAATTCAAACATATAAGTACAGCGAGCATGATTGATGGCCTTGAAGAATATAGTGTCATATTTAAAATTCGTTTGAATACTCGCGCTGAAATGACGGATGGCGCTGTAGTGACGACCGTGACGTCATATACGGTAATTGCTGGTAATTATTATTGCCAAGCGATCGCAGCGCCGCCACCGCGCCATTCTGTCGGAAATTCACCGACGCTCCTTCCATTTTCCTGCCGATTCTCGAACGGAGTGGACGTGCTCTTCGACTACGATGTGCGGCTCTCCTGCAGGAGCCATTTCGGTAAGATAACGCCACGCTATTTTCATACTTGCGAAATCCGTTTGCATCCATTTGTTTAACGTTTCGGTGGATAGGAATCGATTTGATTCTCAGTTTGTCAAAGTTTCTGAAAACGATTGTTGCATTTATTTTTTGAGGCCTACGGCTTTTTAAAATCGAACTTTCATTGTTTGCCGCGAGGGTGTTAACTTTTTCGGCTTCTAATGATTTTGATCAATCAACTTAATTTTTTAATTTAAACCGTTACTATTAATACGAGTTGTAGATATTAGTTGCTTGGGTTGCATTATATTCTTATCTGATTTAAAAATAGAAAAAAGTATTTTTTTCAAGTTATCAACACGTGTTTACAGAAATATTGTTTTCACTGCGTAGAGTGTTACACGCCAAGATTTTTATGTATATTTATTAATAGTATCGTTATCATGTTGCTAATAAATATTAAAATGAAAATAGAATTGTTTTTAATGATGAAACAAATAGTCTCGTTCGTATGACTTTATGATTATAACTATCAATATTACTGAATATTTGACGAAAATCCACGTGTTTTTTTTTAAATTCGCCTACGTGTTAAAATTGTAAAATTAACGTTTTTGTTACAGAGTGGAAATATGGATTCTACTTCAAGAATAAAACCCATGGGGCTTGTCCCCGTAAACCAAACATCTTTTGAAAATGTACAACAAATGGTTACTTCCATACATTATGGGATAAAAAATTTTAAAATTAAAACCCTATAACCCGATAACCATATCATGGACTAATGACCATAGCTGACTTATACATATTAAACAACTGCACTTACCATCAAAAAGAAATTTGGGTAAATATCTAAATATTTAATACATATTAATAAGCATTTCGGTAGAGTCAATTGTGATATTTTTACTAGAAACAATTATATTGCACATTATTTATATGAAACGAAAATTCAATCTTAACAAATAGAGTTTTGTGTTTATTATGACAAACATAGTTGTATATAAGTGTGAGAATGTAATTTTAATGAACAATCACACAAAGCTGAAATTATATTCTCATACTTACTTCAAAATGAATATTTCATGATGATATATTTACCGCCCCAGTCTGAGATCTATGACTGATTCGGATTACTGACAAATTGCATTATTAAAACTATTTAACTATAGTATTTTTTCGTTAGAATAACCAGATTTTTTGCTTACAGCTAATTCTGGACTTTACTTGGAATCATCAGCCAATAGCCTTTTAACCAAACGAATTTGATTGCTGATTCAAAAAAAGGTGAGATTCATATTTGATTGCATGTTTGTAATTGAAACAAATTATTAATTTGCATGATGAGTACCATCAACGCTCCAGTCAAACAGAATGATCAGTGACGACTGTTGTTTCTGATACTATTTATTGTTAATATTTAATTTTAAAATGCTTTATTTATAATTCTCAATTAACTTATTATTATTGTTTCAGATATACAAGTAGTGAACCTAAAGATGTCAAAGATTGAAGAGCTTATTTCCAATCATGACTTGAATTAATCATATGGATCTAATGTGCTAAAAATATACAAGGTAATTTTTACATATTATTACATTTGTAATTGAAAAAAAAAAGTAAAATGATGAGTTATTAGTTATCCCTGTCTTACAAAATCATGGAGAGAACACTATGCTGAAAACATTTATAAAATCTTAATTTAAAAAAAAATATATTTATTTTTATCTCAACTCACATAATATACTCTTTGTTATAGGATGTGAGGAAGTTGTTTGGGTACCTTATGCAAGTCTTGGCAGAAGACCGTTTTGTTCAAAGATGATACCAATGTGACTGCACCAACAATGTCTATGGATTAAAATTAATCGAATGGTACGTTTCTAATAAAATAAATGATATTATTTTGTTACAATAATTTATGTGATGCACCTTAATGACAAGCATATGACTGATTACCTTTGATGTCATTTTTTAACTGACACAATATAAAATAAATAAAAATTTATGAAAATTTAGATAACGTGTTTTATAATGAATAATTTTTGATTTTTCAGATTTCATGTGGCATGTTTCTGGGTTGGTTACCGAAAAAAAGTTGCAAATTATAGAAGTAAGTTTATTTTGCTAAATAATCTAAATTTAATTGTTCAATTTTACTATGATGATCAAAATATATACGCTATTATGATAGAATCTAAATGATTCGTACTTGCCCTCACTGAGAGAGTAAAAATTATTATAACTTAAATCGGAGTATTTGAAAATTATTAATAATAAATAACTTTTGTTTCAGGCTGATTAACTATGAGAAGCTTTTGAAGATAAAATTCAGGCGCGAACCACGAATCTAAGAGATGCAAATCTAACATCAACAATGTACTTAATTTGATTTTTTATTGAAATCAGAAGTGATGTTTTCACACAATGTAAGTTTCAAATTAAAAATATTAAATTTTGTAAAGATTCTGTAATGATGCCTTAATATACGCTACGATACACAATGAAATCAAACTATTACTGAGCAGTATCTTTAGAAAACATTTTATATAATTGTTGAAAAGTCGTATCTCTAACGTCTTATTTTTTTTGCAGATTGGATTGATAAAAAAAAATGGTTGAAAAGGAAACAGACACTTCACATGAGCGATTTAGATAAATTATCAAACTTGATGTTAAAACTGAAACGATTTTAATAAAATTTTAAATTAAAGTAAAATTCTTGTTTTTTAAAATTTAATGTTTCGTTTACGAAAAAAAACCTTTTAATTATATTCACAAATAAAGAAATAATGCCATAACCTTACAGCAATAAAAATTTATTAATTAAACTTAATTTTACTTACAAATTTTACTAAAATTTTGAGAACTTACATTTAAACCGCGGGCATTAAAATCATAAGACATACGAGTTAGAAAAATGGACATACAAATGTCCAGGTTGGATTTTTTTAAAATCAGTGTATCGGTACATTTACTGTTTTAAATATTTACGGTTTAGAATTGCAATGTGCATAAGGGTCATTTACAATTTTGATTACAATATTTTCTCTCGAATTGGTGACAGTCAGATAAATTTTTATATCGAGACTTTCCGCTATATAAAATTTGAGAGCTTTATAAAGTATAAAGGGTGCTCCAAGTTGATCAAAATTCAATTTACATTTATATGCGCTTAGGTGTACAATAAAAATCTTGTGCCGAGTACATGTTCGTATAAGATTCGTAGTTTTGCATAGAAACTGATTCGTTTCTATCACAGATAGTATGTCATAAAGTTGTTCTACAGTAAATACTTACAAATACATAAATCGACATTTATCTATGACTCGATTCGTTTTCCTTACGCGACTTCCATTTCAAAAAAATAGTTTAAGAAATTAAATTATATTTACATATAGTTACATATAATTACAGTCATGCAGTTGCAAATATGTATATTCGTTTAATGAATCAAGAAAGACTTCGTGAGCACCTACGTTTTTAATTATTCAAAAATTACAGCAAATTATTGATATCAAATATATTTACCGATAATGTGATCATTTCGATATTTGTACAAAATTCATTTCATCGCAACATCCTGAGAAGCATGTGCACTAATTCACGATTGCAGGTCCAGCGCAGTAGACTATTTATAATTAAAGTTGCTCTTAAGGAAGTTTCGATCAAGGATGCTTAGTTTCATAAGTCACGTATACTTACATTCAATTATTTGCCATGTGCTCCTTTCTCCCCATCAATTGCACATCACGAATATACATTAATAATACAATAAAAAATATTTACGCGTCTGATACAGAAGCGATATGATTCACCGTAATTCATTATATGCATAGAAAAAATGCGCCTAAGAAATCGTTTGTTCGTCCGGCTCGCGAAGCAATTCATCAAAGTGCTATCTAAATACTCTATGTACAAGTCATATATATATAACAGCGTCTGTTCCTCTTTGCGAAGGGAGGATATGAGGCCAGTTTCTATACTTGAATTCCGAGTGGAGACATGCAAGTCTCTTTAGTCAAGTACAATAAGTAGTATGGCAGCTCAGAAAGTTTTTGTACTATACATAATTACATAAAAGTTTTTTTACAAATTTTGACCAGTTTTATCAATAGGATTGAGGAGGAATAAAATTCATCTAACTAAAAGTTATATATATACGAGTAACATATCCTTTGATATTCTAAAAGTTGGACAAGAGATTCGTTTTTCGATATGTAAATATGTACATCCATCCAGTTAAAAAGTAAATACCTGCATCGTGCCATTCGTCTCGCTGAAAATAAAATTGTCGAATACTACGTACCCATTTTTAAAACAATTACATACAGTTCGCAAAACTCGATCCGCGAAACGAGTCGCCAGAGAAAAGCACCGGTCATAGCTCGTTGCTACGTAGACTGTAATTCGTGACGGGATCGAAGTATCTCTGGTGGGTCGCGTTCACAACGAAATTATAGCCCCAGAGGCGCATCGCAAGATTACACTCTTGCTGAATCTCTTCGACCTCTTCAAAATCGAGGTCGTTGCGCCAATGAAACGGCGCTGCTTTAGAGTTGCGGAAAGTGCTCGACAAACCGCCGATATCAGTCTTCGTGTGAGTGTCCAGGAAGCGTTGCACGTCCTCGTGAAAGTGTAGACCGTAAAATTTGAAGAGCTTTTCCGTGTGGCCGTACGGATCGATAGATAGGTCTTCGTAACGAATTACTCTAAAAGTGGAAGATTGGATTTTATAGCTGATTTTTTAAAGGTGCTCTTTAATATTACAGTAGTCGGCTAAAGTGAAAGACCATTCAAATTGAGAAATGAGAGATTTTTGCTTTTCGATGACTTACACATTTCCTATGTATAATAATTTTAAACGACGAGCTTCTGCGAAATAGGACACTAAATTCTTTTTTATGAAACTTACATAAATTTTTAGAAAATTACAAAGTCTCTAGCTACAACACATTCTTACTATAAAAGAAAAATTTATCTGAAGCTTCATTGAAAATAACGAAAATTTCAATTCATTTATAGACGCATGTACTGTGTAAGGATAAATGTGTTTTTATGAAAAAATATAAGGTTTAGAAATCCATTAAACATATTATATCTATGTATGTATAAATAATACAATAAATAAATAATATGTATGTGTAAATAATACATGATTTTTTTTTATGCAAATGTGAAGTGTCACTCACTCATCAAATATGTGCTCTTTATCTTAAGCCAGCAGGGCTCTCTGTAACTTGGACTTTACGGAACCGAATTTGCATTCATAGGCGGCTTAAAATTAATACCTTGCCAAGTATGCTATTAATGTTAAAACGTGTGCGGGTGCAGATACCTGCACTAGATTCCAAGGCTAAAAATAATCCTGTTGGCTTAAGATAGCAAGTGCACAAACTTAAATGAATGACACCTTGCTAAATCATTTGTTGATAAAATTTACAATCAAAAATGTCGTTATCAAGTATTTGACATCCACATTAAATCAGATTTATTACCATAGATTCTCTGATATGGAAAGTCTTCACAATCGTATTTATCTTTTAAATCTAAAGAATTTATTTTCGTAAAATTAAAATTTAGAAAAAAAAATGACAAGCTCTTGTGAAGCAATCCGAAGCTTCACCGCTAACCGTCAAAAAAATGGTTGTCAATGGAAATACATGGTTCTCCTGCGATTAATAAATTAAACGAATCCTAATTACCAACAAGATTCTTTAAAATGCTTGCTTACCTGAAAGTATCGGGATACAGCTTGGAAAATCTAACAGCCGCATTGTAATCCGAGACCATGTCGGAGCAGAGAGCCGCCGGATCGAAGCAGTCGGGCTCGCTGGGACACCAGTCGCGGTGCTTTCGCGATTGCAAAACTCCTCGTGGATCTCGAATCAGCAGTACTATCCTCAAGCCTAATCTGTGCGGTGAACAAAGGATAATTAAAAAAAAAAAATTCGAAAATCACGCGCCGAAGGAAACGTACTCGTTTTGCTGCAGAAACTTCTCCATCGGCTGCAGCCTCAGCCTCACGATTTTCATCGACTGGAAGGGAAAGAGCTTGCAGAATTTCGTGACGAACCGGTGATCCCAGCAGATCCTCTTGTGCATCTGGCACTGCTTCCATAGATGCGAGTTGTGATTGAAGACCCAGGGATGCGCGTTCCTCCCGAAGCTCAGGTATCGCTCTGTCAATATAATAATAAAAAAAAAATTAAGAAAATTCAATTATTCATCGCGATCGCATTGCAAAGCCTCGCGATTCCTGAATTATTTAACGCGCCGTCCGAAACCCGCGTCGCGTATAATCGCGCATCGGAGCGAGACGCGCAATACGTGCACTCGAAAATCGATAAAGGCCTGCAATTATACATTGCCGCGGCTAAAATGTATTTTACGCGCACCTAAGGTCGAGTAGTCGCACTTGAACATGGACTCCAAATTTTCCAGTGCCTCGTCGGCGAGAGGCGGCTCGCGAATTTGGATGATGCCGAAGTGCAGGAGCGGCTCGTAGTGGTAGAAGTTGGCCGGGTGCGCGTTGAGGATGTCCCCGAGGAAGGTGCTCCCGCTGCGCCACGTCGTCAGTATGACGCTGCGGACGGGGTTGCCCTCCTTCTCGATCACGAGGTCGTCGAGTTTACTGTTGAGCGCAAGGAATTCGTGATTATTGGAGAGATACTCTTTTTCTTTTCTCCCGATTGTTTTTGTATTCGAGCGAAGAGCTGGTTTTTTTTTCTGAATAAAGTGCAGTTGCTTGAAAAATAGATATAAGATTAAAGTGTGCGTCTGTGGTCTTGGAATTGTTGAAATAATTATACTGCAGGCCGTTGGAATTTAAGTCGATTGTGGAAACGGTGTAGTTTCTCGTTTTCCAGAATCTCGTTAAAAATTATGGCTGCGTATAGCTTCCAGCTTGAAATATACTGTTGATCTTAGAGCGTGATTTATTTGACTTCAAGATACGTATCTGCAAAATAAATTTGCAGGGACGTCGAGAGCAAACATTTTTAAAGAGAAAGAAAAATTCATTTTTCAATATTTGAACTCGCCTTGGCTCGTTATCAACAAATTACTTTTCAAAGAACCAATAAGGAATTTTTTAAAAGTCTCAATTACCGCATAGTTATACGAGCTACTTCGCTAATGTGCACATTACTTAATAATAGTTTTTCCTTTTTTTTGTGCGAACACGAAGTGTAAAAAATTACACACGAGAGTTATGTACAGTATACGATTAATGCAATTGCCACCCAGTGTGCGCGGCAATTAAAATTGAATTCAATAAATCATCGTGAAATATATAAACTTTTTTATTTTTCAGATTTACGACTAGCGTAAAAAACATGGAAAAAAGGTGAATCGCGAATTTTCACGTTTCAATAAAAAAAAACCCTTAGTTACATATACGATTCTGCTTATTTGAAAATACAGTTCCTACTTTCTCGCGAAAATTTTCATTTTTCGCAGACAGTAATAAAATCGCGATAACAACCCAAACACCCGCATGTACATCGCAATCCTTCTAATCTCAATTTCTCTCCCTGACAAGAACGTCGCCGCGAAAGCTCAGCCGCGCTGCAATTAAGCTCCGACAATGCCCCACCATTCATCTCTTCGCGAAAAATAAGAAGCAAAGGTAAAACCGTCTCTCACTTGGCATAGACTCCGTACTTCCCGTCCGGATAGACGTAATCCTCCATTTCCTTCTCTATAATGCGCCTCTGCAGCTCGACCACGTCTGCGATCTCCGTCAACGTCAAATTCTCCAGACTGTACATTCCACCTCTCATGTAGTTCTGCAAAGGGAACATAGCGCTTCTTACATTAACGTTTCTTCTCTCTCTCTGTCTCGGCGATCGATGCGAGAAATATATAGCTCGCGGCGTGACTCTCGCCTTTTGAAACATTTACGCGGCGACTGTTGTTCTTTTCCTCTCCGCGCGCGCCTCGACGCTTCGCTTTATTGACATTGATTTCTTGGACTTGTGCCACATTCGCGCGCCGTATTGCCGCCGGCGGCAATACTTACGACGCGCGAGCCGCGAGTGTAAAGAATATTTGCGAAGACGAATATTTTAGGCGGGGAACCCGCGCGAAGAGAGTCACGTCGCGTATGGTACAAGTATATACGCGAAGGAGATGCGTGCCACTTTGCTTTACAATAATTTATAGCGGTATATTTCTTATTTTTCAATGAATATTCGTTAGCAGGAGGACATTAACGCGTACCGCGCGTTTAATGAACAAATTAAAAGTCTTATTGCAACAACGGAATATTCAATTATCCAATTATACGTTCGGGATGTACTGTGCAAACATATCGTCCACGTCATCTCGTTGTACCCGTCCGCCAATGCACGAGTAATTTTAATCAAAGTACAATAAACAGAAGAGAAAAAAGACAATTATGTACATCACACGCTAGCAAGCATCAGGCCTCTATATAAGTACGCTACGGTCTTATCGTCGCAGAAAATCAAGATTCATCATGCAGTGTTACATGCACACAGAATAAACGCGTAGAGCAGCGCGACGACGAGTCTGTCGCAATATTAAACGTCCGTGACAAAACTCGCGTGTCCTCCTCCAGTCGATTCCCGGCTTCGTATCCATGGTAGGCCTCAAGATCAAAGTCGATGCCTTTGCCGATAATACACCGTTTTAGAACTAGGTGAAAATTAGTATGTGTACATAAGTGTATCCAGGAAATTTCGGAAACAACTCGGACGGAAAAGTTGCAAAAAATTTTTTTCTTGATGGCACACCTACCAGACCTGTTTTTTCTCGTTTCTTAGGTCATTCTCAAAGAGAAAATCCTCGCGTGATCGGGAAAGCTTAGGGTAGATATTTTTCCGGAGGAAAAACGACTAGAAAAAAAGAGAAACAATTATAATTATTGTTATAACAAAAAGAGAATTCAAAAATTTTTTTCGCGAAAACTATGTACTTTTATAAAAATTTCATTAGAACAAAAATGTCTTAAAATTGATGAAAGAATGCTCTGAAATTTTTTCAGATCGATTCGATAAAATTTTTGATTTTTCGAAAATCCAAAAAATCGAAATTTTGAACAACGTCCTTAAAAAATCTGAAAAAATTTCAGAGCATTTTTTGATGAATTTGAAGACATTTTTATTCTAATGAAATATTCTAAAAAGTCCATAGTTTTCGAGAAAGAAAATCTATGAATTCCTATTTTTTAATTATTTCTCGTGTTACGAGTCATTTTTGCCCCAGAAAAAAATATACCCTGAGATTTCCCGTGCACGCGAGCCTTTTTTCTTTCAGAATGACCTAAGGAACGAGAAAAACCAGGTCTGGTAGGTGTGCCATCAAGAACATATTTTGCAACTTCTCCGTCCGAGTTGTTTCCGAAATTTCCTGGACGTACTCATATATATACAACTATATATAGTATCTACGTATAGCCATAGGCGCGATCGAAGACTTTAACGCACACGTCATCTTCGAGGAAAGCTTCGAATAAATTTATCGGCATTACAGGTACATGTATTGCATACGTATATAATAGTCAGAGACGATCAAGGATTTCCATACGTCGCCGCGAGATAACGAGACCGATGGAGGATACGTAACATAAATTACTCCAGTGCACCGGTCGTAAAGTAAAAAGCGAAGAATATATATTTCTCCGATAGGAGCGCGAGAGAGCCTCGAGATAATTAATTGTCTTAGACTTTCTAACATTTATCATACAGGCACGTGGGGTGTATGTATATATATATATTTATATACGTAAATGCAAGCCTCTCGCGCAAATTGCGCTTTACAATCCCCGCGTATATATATATAAGTTGCGCAACGCGTAGTACATAAAATTAAAGGAATTATCGCGATTAACAGACAGCGCTAATGCTCTTTCACGAAACAACAAAAAAGCAACTTGTGCCTCGGTTATGCAGAACGAGGGGGGAAAAGCGATTGGGAAAACGCGTCAATACACTCGCATTGAATTATCGTAAAGGAGGCATTTGTACATTTATCCTCATCGACGTTCCTCCATCGCCGAAAATCTTGCCTGAAATCTTTTGACCGCCGCTCTCTGTACATGCAACAACGCAGTAATGATCTCTCGTTACGCACTGCAGTCTCGTCGCGTGCAATGCAGGTCGCTATACTTTTACACGAGCCATTAAAAGTGGCCAAGTGTCCAAAGTACTCCAAAGCGATTGTGCACATAGTAAACTAAATTTTAATTTACAAGACACAAACAATATCTATATAATATATCGCATTACACATGCTACACACACGGAGCTATAAACGTTTTAAAAAGCAGTGGCAAGCAAAAAAAAGTGCGTCAATCAATTCTATGTAGCAGCACATACAGCGCAAAAGTGCCACCTTAAACCCTCGGCGTTGAAAAAAATAAAAAAATAATAAGTAAAAGTTCGATCCGTTATTCGAACAACTCATCGCAATGAAACTTTCACGCGGTATTGTGTACAAAGCATGCGTCAGACAAATCGTCACTCTCAGGTATATAGGTATTTGGATTTTCGTCATGCCATCACATATTAGCCGTTACACGTTACTATATGTATACAGGTAGACACGATTGTATGTAAAACTCTCTCACTCTGTTTCTGCACAGCGACTTACCATGAAAGGATCGTCATATTTGACCGTCGGTACCGCAAATGGCTCTGGAGCCTCTTGGTACTTCAATCGGGATCTTAATTCCGCTTCCTAATCGAGTAACAAAAAAAAAAACAAAAATAACAGAATCTTGTATTGTACGTTGTACACTAACATTCGTGAAAAAAAAGTCGCGAACGTCATCGCTTGTACAGCGCATAAGTGTATACTTATATACTTATCGCACAAAGGAACGCCACACGCAGACACACACACGTGCGTTGTAGGGAACAAGAAAATAAATTATCCTTACTCGAATATTAAGTTCCTATGATAATCAAGCGCGCAAGAAAACGTTTCTATTATTCGATTCGGACATTTCCTGATAGTGCGCGCGCGCGGAGGGACCGGTTAAATGCCTATTGTATTCGGCATCGCGTAATCACGGTTGATTGCTATTTTTTAATGAAATTCATTATCGCCAGAGGCGCCTTGTACAACGTTTTTAGCGCAGTCGCGTCACGGAATTATTTTTAAACGGACACTTATTCGTTCCGTGTATAGGTCTATAACTCGTATCGTTCTTTATAATCTACGGCGATCGAGTGCACGAGAGTTTAGTTCGAAAGTCTCACAAGGGCACCGCTGCAGCGATCGCCCGTTATACATATATGCATCGAAAATGAGCGGTGAAGGCTTTTTTTCTGTTAAAAGAGCTGATGTCACTTTCTCTATGGATACGGCCTATTTTAATCTATCTTACTCTCGCCGATAAAAAAGTGCTCACATATCTTCGGCTTTTTTCCGTTTCCCGTCCAGAAGGAGGTCAGATCGAGGCTGAATTTCGGGTAGGGGTCAACGCTTTCTGTATGGCGTGCAACACATGTACATATACACATTCATATTAGAATCGCCGCGATGCGGACGCCGCTATGATTTTCCCCACCGAGAGCTTTTTTTCCTCCAATTACAATTTCAAATTGCACGCGAAGTGCTCTTGCGAAACGCCGCGGGTTTGTCGTGCGCCTCGGCGCTTATTGTATTATAAACATTTCTGATGCGCGTCGCGGTCGAAAGGAATACACCGAGCCCGTATATAATATAATGCAACGAGCCTTAAAACACACTCGCGTTTACAGAACTGATCGAATTACACAACTTGGGCCGCGCGCGGAAAATCCTCTTTACGCAATGAGTAAAGCGCATACCCGCCGACTTTTTTTTGTGCGAATAACAATCCACAGCTTGACTATACAAACTAAATTGTCATAAAAGAGGAACGTAAAAATCTTTTCTTCCTGTGGCGGTGTATAATAGCGGTGCTCGTTTGTGCGCTGCGCACGATGTACGTTAAACTACAAAAGAGCGCGTCCGCGTTTGACTCCGTACACTCCCATTGCATTGGGACAGCTCAATGTATAGGATGCGTACGACGTACTCGTTCGTCTACTTGATAGAAGCCACAGCGTGAGCGTATGTGTGTATACGTGAAGTCTGTGAGTTATGTGATCTCTTTTGGGAACGAATCTAATCGCGGCTAACGCAATTCGCTGCGCGCACGCGGGGGCGAGAAGGGAAGAGCAATTTTCCACTTTCGCGTCTCAGCGTGCGTGCAGAGTGCGCGCCGGTTACGAGCTGCTGATGCCAGTATGTGCGTTTCTACTGACCGAAATAATTGGCTGGAGACGGTGCTCGATGTAGCTGCTGTAGCGCTGGTTCAGCGCCAAGATGAAAATGCAGATGGTGGCCAGCAGTATGAGACAGTAGAAGCTTAGTCTTCTTGACATTTTTGGACCTGCAAAAAGAGAGTGGAAAATCAAAATGCCTATTTCTGTCCCTCTCGCTGATCTCTGCTGGATCCGTGTATGCTCCGTTGGATAAATAGAAATGTGTGTGCTCTAACGCAGAATGTCAACTGTGAAAATATACAACTTCCCGCTGAATTGCTTGACACTTCAAGTTCACAACAGGGACACTTTACTCAGAATGAGTTATCGTCTCTCTCTATGTGTGCGAAGAGCTGATAAGGAAGTTGAAAGCTCACTAGAACTAGAGAAATTGAGGAGAAAAAGGAAGGCATCAAGCAAGAAGCTGATATGCTAATAGGCATATTTAAATAGATAAGAAAAATAAACAACTGTCAAATTAAAGATAAATATTTTGAGATAAAGCATACTTACGGTTCTAGTCAAATTACAAGATTGTGGTTTACTCGATGGCTCTGCCAGCTTAGCATCTGTATTTATAGATATTCAGAATTAATCACTTATGTATGTTTTATTTACATTCATAAATCTCATCAATTATACCTTAATAAACTATATTGTGTTGAGCATTGAATTTTTCTTCGAGATCTGTTTTTAGCTGAATGTGTATAGATGAGATTCATGTTTTCAGATCTAAATATTGCTTATAACATTGCACCCTGTTTTTTTGTCACATTCTCAAGATTCCATTGCTCTTGTCAATTGTCATGATTACAAGCTGACTTTCACAAATTAAGTTAACCACTCGATTGACATTTTCTTTCCTCGTAACTGTATCAAAGAGCTCTTTTCACATGGCAATCCTGTCCATTGGAATGTGAAGAGTAGTAGCACATGTTCGCGTAAAGCGATCTGCAACATAAATATTAAACAAGTCTAATTAAGGCTAAACCACCAGGACTTTTCTTGCAGTTATTTGCAATGAGCAGCGAGAAACGCATTAAATTTAATGCCCGGTGGCAGTAAAGATAAGGAAGCGCCGGGGAATAAAATTTGTGAGTATAAAGCGGCGTTCCAGCTGGCGGATCGCGCAAAGTAAAATTAATAAAAAATCAACAAAAAAAAGAAAACAAAAAATTAACGATCAACGCCGCGCAAAATAATTGACCACCCGCGCGATACAATAGCAACGCAAGCGCAAGTATGCACAGGCTAATCGCGAGCAACGAGTTCTCATGGCCGTAAAAAAATCCCTAAATATATATAACAAACGCTAATTCCGCTTGAACCGCCGCCGCCAACAAAGGTTAATCCAATTGCTCTCTCGGGTCCGCGCGCGCGGCTAAATAATCGCAGACAAACAGCTCTGCGACGACGAGAGAGCGACAATAAGAGCGGCGCGTCTAAAAAAAAAATCGCATACTTAGCCTCTCAGCTCCATCTCGTGCATTATACCCCGCGCGGCGCACTAAACAATTCAACCCGGAAAGATAAGCATCGTCGGCATTCCTAGCAGACGAAAAAACGACGCACTCGTCGTCTGCACAGTCCCGTTTAATTCGCCTCGCGCTATGCTCATATATCGACGCTGCAGTCACCATCAGTCGCAAAAAGCCCGGTGTGTGTACACTGGCAATATAACGCCAGCGTTACAGCCCGGAATTGAACGAACCTTGGTAATATTTAGCGCAGCGTAGCTTTGAGGTTAACCTTCGGCGGCGGATCGGAGCACATGTGTCGGGACTGTCCACATCGCACACGCACGGACACGTATAGGACGCCCAGAGCTATCGCATAACTCGCTCCTTCTCCCGCTCTCTCTCTCTCTCTCCTCTCTCGCACACTCACTTCCCAGAAAAAAGAGCGGCGCAGGGGCTACAATTTCACCGGAAGTCCACAAGGTCATTGGGTCTCTTTCTCTCTCTCTCTACTCTCCTCTATGCGCGCGGCTCGCAAAAGTCCCATACGGCGAGGAGCGAGCTATTTTCGCTGTGCATGCACGTATACGTGCGTGACTAGGTCTATAAGGTGTGCATGTGTACGCGAGAGCTCGACTGCAGCGGCGACCGCTTTCTCGAAGGAAAGGCGGCTGCGGCGGCTCCCTTCGATTTTTCGCGGACCTGCAGCGTGGATTACACTCGCGAGCGGTCTATAGACATTGGACACACATATGTATATAGCTGCACGTGTGAGTGCACGCGAGCGAATAGTGCACGAGTCTATAGAATGCAGAGCCTCCAACTCTCCATGCAGACGACACCCCTTTGCGTTCCGGATCGATGATTGCGGGCAGAGATGAGAGATTCCGTGGGTTACTTACTCGTCTATATGTGTACGCGTGTTGATATACACAGCTACTCGTTACAACTGCGGGCAGACTATTGTACGAGGCTTAGCGCGAGATTAGAGGGACCGCTGACGGCATTGTTTGTTGATACACATGAGCAGAGATCAGCAGCCGCCGCGACTTCTTTTCCGCGACTGCGGCATCGCAGTCCGAGCTCGATAGCGCGCACACATGGACTGCAGCTGGTCCGAGTAGACACTGACTCGTGCGCGACACGATGTGGTGTGCCTCGGGAGGAGGAGGAGGAGGGAGGGGGGACAGGGAGGGTGTTTTCAGTTCGGTGACGGACTTTCGGCGCGCGGCTTGATATTGATATAGGTAAAAGCGCGCAGGTAAGAGTTATATAGCCACTGCGTGAGTGAAGCAGAAAATTTACCGTCAGCTTTCGCGGCCGAGAGGAGAGATGGTTTTAACGAGAGAGAGAGAGAGAGAGAAACTGGTTTGAGGACGTATACTTATATGCATATAAAGTTATAGCGAGAGATCTACGTTATCGGCGGTTGGTTGGAATGCCCGCGGGTAATTGTTTATTGATTGTTTTTAGATCGCTACTGTTTTATCCGTCGCTGAATTGTAGATAATAATTTATGGTGGGATTGATGAGCGTGTGTAATATAATCTGTACGTATGCGGGTTTTACCGAAAAATTGCGTTTGGGAAATTTTCAAGGCTATAGTGAGCGGCTGGTTATATTTTTGGTAAGGTAAGTGTTTCGATGCCATAAATATTAAGAATTACGCGAACTACTTATGCGAAATATTAATTCTTTTCATAAATCATTTTTTTTTTCGCATTCTCGTCGTTTTATTCACATCCATCACAGTCTTTGTTGTTACGATCTTAATATAGGCATACGACTTACGAAAAAAAAACGCTTATGTATATATACTTACGTATACGCTGCATACATTGTATTGAAGGTGAAATACTGAAATCGACTTTTTTTTTAAATATACACGTTCATCATTATTATTCAGGTTGCATCAAATCGAACTCGAATAATTGATAACTGATTTGTAGATATCCATACATTTTATAAAGTATATCGATCAATTATCAAATGCCGAATGTATGTACAGCTTATATCTTTGTCCCAAATTCTTCGAGACACTGAAGGTATACCTATTAATCATAACACTCATATAACAGAGAAAGTATGTACACATTTGTAGACTTCGAAACTGTATTGTAGATAATATTTCCTAAACAATATAAAAAGAAAAAAGATTGCGATAAGTTGTTGAACCTTATTCCAAGAAGTGTACACCTACAAGTTATGACATCCAAGTAATGGTGCTATTTGTCCGTAGCCTCCGCATATCGATCACGTTATTACATATTAACTAACCTGTGAGGTGTATAGCAAATTTGCAGAATCCATTTCCGCTTAAATATTACACAATAATCGTATATGTATTGGTGACGAAATACTTTTCTTATATACCGAGCGTTATATACATATACTTCCAAAACTAGTATTAAATTATCCTTCGTTTTTATTACGCTCTCGCTTTGAAGAATGTATTGTGTGCACTGTGCATATACGTGTATAAAACGCTTGGGAAAGGAGCCTATTATAAACGCAGAATCGTATATATAAAGAAAAAACGCCGACGATTGCGAAACGTCGCGCTTTACGTGTGAATCACACGCCGCGCATTATAAACATTCATCTTATTATTTTCTCGATTTCTTCCGAGTAAAAAAAAACACCTCGATACTTTTTTCCTTTACTTAACACATTACACGATAAGTACACACACGATTCGCTCGTCAGTTGCATATCTATACCATCGCGAATGACCGAAGCGTAATTTCTTTCCTGAAATTCCGCGATATATAGTTCGTTTTATAGTGTAAGCAAACTGCAAGTTTTATCATGATTCTTAAAGGCAATGAGGAACACTTTGGAATCAGCTTCTTTATCTCGCTGCACATCAGGCTTTCGATATTCCAGTGAATGCGTATACCGTTATAAGCGCGATTTCAATTGTGCTTATTTTCATTGCGCCATTATTTCACCTCTACTTTATACATAATTTCAATAATGCAGTCACACTATACTTTTGATCAAGCCTCGCATTCCCGACTAACTCGACATCGTTTAGTATAATTAATCGTCCGTCATAGAGAACCGAATTGTTGCACGTACGTTGCATTTTCGAACGTATTTTTATTTCGTGATAAAATCCAAGAAAAGCCTTCGATACCGCGTGACTCCCTCGACAAAGTCAGCGTGTGCAAGTATATATATAGGTCCATCAGGCGAATATTGTTTGAATTTAAGCGCACGAACGGCCGGTCCCCGGAAATTCGAGCACCAGCACAACAATACGCGGCTTATCCAGCGCCAATATTTATATACCCACAAGTGTATATAGATATATGCGTCTGAGTGTGCAGCGTGTGTATATCGTTGTACGTATAGATATAGGGAGTCGCGAAAAACTCACGCGCGCGAGCAAAATCAAATACACTCACGCAAACACGATAAGACCGCAGCTGATGCCCGAGATGAGAAATTGAGAACGACAGTTTCCGAGTTGTGCAGTGCGGCGACGGTGTTGCGACGTGTGCAGCAAGAACGTAATTAATAAACGCGTTATTTTACGGGAGGCTATAAAAAAAGAAGAGATTGCGGAGCTCGGTTCAGGAGGAGAAAAGAAAAGGTTTTACATAGAATTAAGCAAGTTCTAACGAGAGAAGCCCTACAGATTTCGCGAACAGCCCCATATAACTCGGAATATAAATACGCTCGAAGAATCCCGTAACTCGAAGTGCGCTCGAAGAAGCTTAAAGCTCTCGGCGGTGGTGTATAGTAATGCGGAACATAAGTTTTTCCCCCGAATTTCCGCGCGAAATTCAAAATAAGAGCTTCGCCTCAGTTACTACACGGGGGTTCGTTTCGAGTTTACCGCGGAGAGTTATCCCCGAGGTTATTCCTCTCTCGGCCGTCGATATTCCACCGGTATATATATACGTATATACAGGTACACTTATACCCCTTCGAAAATTCTAAAGCGCGAGAGAGTTTCAAGTTTATAGCGAACTAAGCGCGGCTGCGGAGAGAGAACTGTTCGAATATTGTAATATACCCATGATGTTTGCACTCGAGGGTTTGGTTGGCCTGCGCGCAGTGGCCTTATACTATCGGCTGTTTGAGTTTCAGCTGGGGTTTAATTGTGATAGCCGTGTATATCCATATAACACACACTACGCGTTATCTCGGAATCCCCTGTTTAACGTTGAAGTTCCCTATCTCCACCTAATATCTTAATTTCTTAATATCTACATATGCATTACGGCGCCGATGCTGCTGCGTGTGTGCGTCTATATATAGCCGTCAACTCGTTCCGAAATAATTCCGAGCCGTCAGAAAAAAAAAAACTGTGATACACGCCGCGGGAGAGAACCGGAATAGCGAGTCGGACGTGTGCGCTCCGCGCTCCCGAAAACTAATTAAAAAAGCCTTAATTATTTTTCCGCCTCTGCGTCGTGCACAAACACACGTAAGTATATATAGGGTATCCGTATCACTGCCGTCTGCAGTCCCATATATCAGCTGCAGCGCACACATTGACGTGACAAGAAGCGAACGCGCGGGCACGTCCAGAGTCACTCTATACAAGCCTTATACAATATACATATATACACGTATCCTCCTCTCAAGAATACCCACTCTGTTCTGTGATACCCATACAGGCTCGCATCGGTTCGGTATATGCATGAATACAGAAGTGTTATACCTATACGTGCACACGTATACCTATCCACACACGCGCAGCAGCCGCAAGAGTGGATGCAGCAGCGGCGGCGGCAGCGCGACGAGAAACGAACCCGCGCGGCGGGGCGCGCGCGCGCGACAGAGAGGTTATATTATATACAGAAGAGAAGTACAGTATATATAGGAAGAGAGGGAGAAGCGGAGCAGCCAGCAGCGAGCGAACGCACTCGCGGCGGCCAGTCTCGCCGCTGACGGCAGCCGAGGGAGATCGTGTTTCTCGCGCGCGCGCGCGTGTGACTCTCCGCTGCAGCTGTGTGTCTGCTCTCTCCACACTCGTCCCGTCGTTCTGCGCGTGCATTACGCGCGAACAACGGCCACCCCGCTTTTCCCCGTCGTCGACGCGAGAAACGCCGCGTTGACTCCTGCGGGGGCTGCGGACGACGCGGGCGAACGCGGCTCACTCTCCGCAGTGTGTGCTTGTAGGTTATAATCGCGCGCCGTGAGTATATAGGTATCAGCAGCGAAAAACGCAGACTGCAGCGGGGGACGGGAGAGGAGAGTTCGACAACATAACCGTGTTTCGAACGCGAGTATATTGTACTGTGTGTATGCGCACGGCGTATACGCGTATATATATATCGCATGTGTATCGCGGCGACAGTGCCAGCAGCCGCCCCCGGAGAGGAAGTCCTCGAGGCCGCCGGCAGCGCAGTATCATCCCGGCCGAGTTAACGGGACACACTTGACTCGTGTCAGCCTCTACGGCCTGCTGTGCATGTGTGCACACACGTATACGCGTATACGCGCACAATACAGTGGCTGTATACACACGTCGCTTTTCGCTGAATTTCGGAGTTATCGCGGTACAGATTCCGTCTGCGCTCCGTATTACGCGCGTCGCTTGCGGAAACACAAGTATACGTATTCACGCGTACGCGCGGTGCATGTAATGCGCGGCGAAAATTGACGAGCAGCAGCCCGCCGAAGTCCGGGAAGAGAGGAAGTGTGTCTGGCCACGAGGAAGGAGCGGCGCCGAGAGACGGTGGATCGATCCGAACCAGCGCACTACTGTGCTCGACTCTCCGAGGTATGTACCACACGGGTGGGAGGGAAAGAGAGAGAGAGAGAGGAGAGTAGATGTGCTGCTGCTGCTGCTGTACGTCGTCTGTCTGGCTCTCTCTCTCTCTCTCTCTCCGTCCGGATGGCTGTGTGCTTTATATACCGTGTTTACAAGGCGACCCTTTGACGCTGCGGCCTGTGCGACTGCATCTATGCGTTTATAAGCTTTAGTATAGGAGCACACGGGCTCGATCGACAGCGTCGATTTTCATTTCGGGGGTATATACAGATACTGTACAGGAGACGAGGTGTGGTTGCGCCAATTCCACCGAGTCCGCAGTTGTCTATCCAGGTGTATACTTATGCGCATACAGGAGAGATTGCGTGCGGAGTTTTACTTTTTTTTTTCTTTCTTTCCGCGCTAAGCGCGCGCGCACACGTCGCGTTTTCCGCGAAGAGATACGGAATCGCGCGGTGATTTCTCGGAAAGCTAGACACACGGCCGCGTTCGTGCTGGCTTTGAACTTTTGAAATTCGTGCGAAGCTTTCGAGAGCCGCTGGCGCTCTAGATGCGACGCGCGGCATAAATCGAGTTCTCCTATCGATTTTAATTCTCGCGCGCGCCTCGCCTGCGCCGCGACGTTGCAGCCGTGTGCAGTGCGTGAAACTTTGCGTTCTCCGTGTACAAAACTCGTCTACGGCCGGCCGAAACGCGCACGAGCTTTGACGCTGTTAGGGAAATAGAAGGAGGATGCATATGTATGGGAATTCGACACCGGTACATTCGATGCACACACGCACACCTCGTATTCTCGTTGATTTTGGCAAAATGCCGTTGTTCCGGGTTGCCCGTATATCTGCTGCTTCCTGCAAGAGAACGATTTTTTCGTTCTCCGCCGCGAACACGTTCGCATTCAAACTGCGAATTGTATATATGTTGTACGTGTGTACGTATATATATGTATAAAAATGCTGGAGACTCGGACGAGGAGTATATATATGTGTGTATAGGATGCATATGTTTGAACCTTGATTGTTTCGCGCGACTGGCTTTTTCCCCACGAGAGTCTGGGTCCATAACGTACGTTCATAAGGTCTACGGACTTGACGTCGAGAATATACATGTAAATGAATCAATTTCTCCAACTTTCGTTTTGCTTGTTATACCCACTCCCGTATTCTATTTATACCGAAGTATTTTAATTTCAATGTTCTTCAAACTGATCTATTCTCTATCGTTGAAAATATATGATTGAATATATTTCATGCGCATACTTGTTATATTTAGGTATTAAAATAATACCGCAAGTGTTGTTTACATTTCTGATATTTTACTTTCAAAAATTTTTCTGGACGAAATTTACGGAATAGAAATAATTTGAATAAGAAAAAGAAAGAATTGTAGCTCACTAAAATTCAAATAGTGAAAATTCATCGTTGACTTTGGAAAATTAAATCAGCGAAAATTCATTGTTTGCTCTGTACAATTAAAACAGTGAAAACTCATTTTTTGCAGGTGGCAATACGCATAATATTTTGATTATACGATAAAAAATGCACTATCAATTAACGAGTTTTTTCTTGTAAATAAGAATTTTGCGAAAGTTTATCATTTAAAACGCTGAAAATTCATTAACTATTTGTTCGTGGCTCTGTACGAAGCTAAATGCATTTCAAAAAAGATCCATTTTCAATCTTAATGTTTGTAGAACCTGCAGTAAACACATAAATTCACCGAGACTTTTGCAAACTTGTAATCCTCTACTCTCGTAAACTTCACACTTATCACAACTCTACCGTAGCTTTATTCCATTCCAAAGCTCTAAATTTGCAATTCCAAAATATAACCTTCCCGAAATTTTCCAAAAGCATCGCGATGAAACGACGATGCAAACACAGTTACATCACACCCCTTGAAAAAATTTTTGCAACAAGTGCATAACTATTTCAGTTTAACCATCGCGGTTGCGCGAATATCACGCATAAATATTCAGCTGTGCGGCGCAACGCCGATTTCTCACGAAAATTCTACCGCCGCGCACAGTTTTTCCACTCAAGCGAAATTCTCGAGCTGCGCGAATTTCCCTCTCCCCCCCCCCCACCCCCCGGCACCATACGTAAATGAAATTTTTCCAACTCTTTTATTTCGAGAGCTTTTTCAGCGGCAACAATTTCATACCGCGCGCGCAGTATAACGGATTCTACTCGCGGCCTTTCTTGCTTTTCTTTTTTCTTCTGCTTCATCTTACAAAAAAAAGCGAGGCAAAACAATATGCCAGCGCAACGCGCGCTTCTGACATTGTTGCGCAGCGCGGAGGAGCCTCGCGCGCGGACGTCGACGACGATGGCGACGGCGGCGGCGGCATACTCTTTTGATATGCGCAAGGAGCGTGAAATATTAGTTTTTCTCGGAAGGCGGCAAAAAATTTATTAACCCCTCATCTCCTTGAAATTTATTAAGCAGCGCCGAGGAAAAACGTACGTCCACTCTGCGCGAATTGATTTACGTACCTTTGCTAAAATGTTCTCTCTCTCTCCCCCCCCCCTCCCTCTCATTCCCCACCTTGTCTTTGTATGGCTTGTTTTAAATAAGGAGGAAAACTTCAAAGCCATCTTCCTCGGCTTCCTGAAAGGGCCTCTTTGTTTCTCCAGCGCTGCACGGCGGCACCAGCAGCGCAGTACAGCGAGAGATCAAGTGGGACAGAGATTGCTTTGGGTGGATGAAAAGTCTTTGGCTCCGTTGCTGCGAGGGATTCGCGACGTACATTTTCTTACGAGCGTAACGAGGCTCGATTTTTTTTTTTTTTTGCAAGGCGAAAAAGCCGCCATTAATTTATTGTGCCGTCGCTATAGAGAGAGAAAGAGAGAGAGAGAGATCGTTGCGTCAAAGGACGATGATTATTCGAGCGAGTGAAGTATGACGAGGAGAAAAGGATTGTGCCGCGTGCAAAGCATCGCGAAATTGCCGTGTCTTACGATTCCGTAACTTCGTTAGCCTTAGCCTATTTCGGGCTAGACGAGAAGCGCGAGAGAGAAAGAGAGAAAAAATACGGCGCGATGTATAACGTAAGTACCGAAGTAATGACGCGAAGCATTGATCTATTACAACAATTTCTGCACAGGAAGAGAGATATACGATTTACGGAAGTATAAATTTCTTTTGTAGCGGGGATACAAAGGGAAATCTGAGCGAACAGTGGCTTTTCCGTTTTCTTGTTTGTAAAAAAAAAGAACAACGAAAATTTCAGTTAGTAAGTATTGGCAGTTTATAATAAGCTGATATTTCTCATTTGAGGCGGCGACCGACATCGATCACTTCGCGTGAATTTCCGCGGAATAATGACAGGTGTATCGCGCAAGAGAAAATACGGTGCGCTTTATTGTACTCAAACGCGATCGAGTTGCGTGAAAATATGATGAAAAGAATCCACTTGATCGCATTAGACAATCTGAGATTCTTAATCTTTCAAGATGTGTATCGGTTTCGTGCTGACGATTCCACGTGCGTAGTGCGAGGTTATCGCTGTCAAAGAAAAAGAAAAGAAAATGCGTAGTTTATAAAAAAGATATGTTACAGATCCGGGCGTTCGTGTCACAATTACTTCATAAATTCGAGCTCAACAATTACCATTAGAGTAAACGAGCGCAGCCTCTATTAATTTGAAAACAGCGACGACAAAGTAGCTGTAATTACATGGTTAATTACACGGGGACGTGTCCTGGTGATGAAATATACAAGATTCGTCGTGTGACGGTTATCATTAACGAAACAGCGAATTACGGTTGAATTTCTTCGGAAGGACAAAAAAAAACATCCCGTTTTGTTTACGGCGTGTGTTTAAGCCCGAGTCTGGCAGCGTACAGTCATGAATTTGTAAATTGGAAAAAACTCTCCTGGCGCGTAATTCGCAGTTGTCTTAATGCTGATTGCTCGGTTCGCGAGTCTAAATTGCCCTCCGACACTTAGAATTTCCATTTTCAATCCTATAAGCAAAATGAACGAGGTGCGGCGCGAGAAAAAATTTTATTTTTTTTTGCGCCCCTGACCCCCCCCCCCCCACCCCCTGCCACCTCTAAAGTTAGATAATTGAAAAGCCATTACGAAAATCGCGAGAGCGAGCCGTGAAAAAGTCGATTAATATTTTATTCTCCGGCTCTTTGTTTCCAGCTGGAAGCAGTCGGTGTAAACCTGCAGGAACTTCTCTTTCAAAATAACGCTCGCGCCCGCGTGATATAATGAATAAATGATATACTAAATTGTTTGGGCACAAAGGGCAGATTTCGATCTTCGTACAGATAATACGCGTCCACTGCACGAGAGGAAATAATAGCCGACTTATCAATTTTGAGCGGCTTTGCATTAGCGGTTGGGGATATGCATACGGGATCGTGCGCACGCCCTATTCTTAAAAAAAAAAAAAGTTATTTAACGAGAAATTCAATTGGTTATTCATGGAGAGCACCTATAAGCGCGTCTCTTAAAGCACAGGCTTTAAGAGATTTTAAGACCGTCTGTGTGACTGTGTAATATAATATATATGTATATTGAGGTGCACGACCTTCACCTGGAAACGTAAAAATTCGTCTTTTGAATACGTAGCACGTTAGAGCTTTAGCGGATTATACATACGTGCTCCTAGTGCCGGTATATATAGAGGGACATGTAAATGCGAAGCAGCCGCGCGCCGCATTGATTTTATTCGCGTATTTATAATGTACATATATTTAAATCATCGCAGCTCCATCCTATATGCTCATTACATGTATCGGCGCGTGTGTTTCTGTATTTTACGGAATAATTTAAAATTGACGAACCAGAAGCGAAAGGCCTTGACATAGCAGAATCACGTCCAACGCCGCCGCGTGTGTGCATTCTGTGTACTTTTATTCAATACAAATTTTGCGTTAGAATAACAATCGGAATCGCGGCGCGGGATTAAATTAACAATTTCAGCTTCGGCTTTTCGCGCATTGGCTTTGTAAACACGAGGATTCGTAGATCAACATCATTATTGCGGGTATATACACGCGCATTATGCTGTTTACTATATAGCTAAATAACACGCGAGCGTGGACTGTTAACGTATTCGCTCTTAAATTGGACAATAAAATTGTGGACTACCATATTCATATCATTATACTCTCTCTTTCTCTCTCTCTCTCTTTCTCTATGTTTCTCTCTCTCGTATTCGAACTCGCGCCGCTCACGGCTCTCGCCACTCACTATACATCGCGATGGAAGATCGAAAATTCAGGCCGCGCTTAAAAAATTTAATTAGTAACGGGCAGAACTTCAAACAGTCGCGAAGCTCTTTGTTTATTTTCGAACTACACATACATCACATATAGAGCTCGCGTACGCGCGCGCGCGTGTGTGTATGTGTGTCCGCATGAGCGAGCGATTATTTCAACAGCGGAGGAATTTCCCTCGTTATTCCGAAAATCGATATACAGTGCGCTGTACGGCATTAAATGTTTGCCCGTGGAATTTCGCGTGTCTCCGCGGGTCTCCATACCGCTGCTGCTGCCGTTCAATCGATTCCTCCGATCAATTATGCGCCGAAGAAATTCGCCCGTCCTATATACTACTACTACTACTACTGTATGCGCTGATGCGCGCGTTAGACTTAAAAATTTCATTAAAATTCCTTAATTGGCAAAAACCGACGACGACGACGACGACGACGCACAACGCAAGAGTTTCACCGCGACAATGCAAAAGTCTCCGGTATTTTTCGCGCCGAGTGACTCAGCGCTGAAGAATCGCCGGAGAGTATATAATACGTGTGTGTGAGCACACACCGCGGCATCGACGCGCAAAAGAAGGTAAAAAAGAGGTGGACCGCACCAGGGAGATATATACACCCAAAATATCCGGGAGAAAGAGAGAGAGAGAGAGAGTTCAGCAGCCTCGCTTCACCCGAAGGAGCGTCGAGAGAAAGAGAGAGAGAGAGAGAGAAAAAGGAAGGCCAAAGGAGGAGAGGAGAGAGATGCTCTCCGAGCTACAGTACAAAGGAGCATTTTTACAATATTTCTCGCAGCCTCTTTCTGCTCCTCTTCTCTCTCCTCTCGGCGTTCCCTCCGCACATGTGGATGATATTAGGCGATCCGTCTCTCTCGACTCGTCCGCGAGGAGTTTTAGCTCCTCGGTGCGCGCGCGCCATGGCGCGAGGTCGTTTCGAAAAGTATTATATTGGGAGCGGTCCGCGCGAAAATTTTGTTGTTTAAAAAAATTTTTACTCCCGGAGATAGTGGTATTGTCTTTTACGGAGGCGGACGTATAAAAATATGGCAATATTTTTTATGTACGCGCGACACATATGTACGAAAAATATTGATATTGAAGTTGTACCGCGTAAGATGCGACGATAGCACTCTTTATTTTTGCCGTGAATAATAATTTTTTGTAGGCGACTTTCGTATATGGATAAATTAAATTTAACTACGTAGTCACACTATGTTTAAGAGAGTTTGAAAATCAACAAGAAATTTAAATTTTGTGCCACGATAAGTATAGTAGATTGATTGTCGATAATAATAATAATTATTATTACATAATCAATTATTCTCTGCAAAATTTTAAGATTAAATTTCAATATTTATAAATTAAAAAAATTTAATTATCCTCAAAAATCATGTTGTTTAAAGCTTCATCTCAAAGATTTATCTCAAGAATTTGAAAATATGTGTTACATGTTATGATACAAAATTAGTATTTAATTCACTCATGTAGTCATAATAGCCACAAAAGAGCAAATAAAAAGTTATGACAAAAAATGTAGACATAGGATTGCGAAAAACCAAGACATGCCTTCGGTTGTGCAATTGTTTATCTTTTAACGGTGTTTGAAATAAACATTTGAATAGCTTACCAAATGTAGTATTTGACTTGTCAGAACGCGATTTCGAAATATTCAAATATACAATTGCGTGCGAGATATTATGCATATAAGCTCCAAATTTCGTAAAATATTAGGTATAATCGCATAATGGATGGCAGGTGTGTCCTGGATTTTGTTTTTTTTTTCGTGTTTTTTTTTTATCTTTTGCATTGCGGCGTGAGATTTAAATTTTCATTGGACGAAAAACTATCTGAACGTCGAATTTCAATTATTTGTGATGAATCGTGCTTAAACGATCGCGTTTCCGAATCGAAATGGAAACCTCGAATTACTCGAAAACATTTGAAATTTATAGACACTATACCGACACCGGATGTCTGTACTTTAAATAATCAGTCAAATCTCGTATTTAAATCCTTGGCAGCATCCTGTCAGGACATTTTTTTTACAAAGGAAAACTATAAAAACCAATCGATCCGAGTCTCCCAGTGGAACCTTCGACTAACCTACATTTCCCATCCCTCCTATATAAATTACCAAATCGAAGCCTTCAAATCAAAGGAAACCGAAGAAGTAAGCCATTCTCTCCCTTTCTCTCTCTCTCTCTCTCTTTCGCCCTAACATCGGAAGAAGAAAATTAGTGCCGCGTCGGCAATCGAAAAGGCGCGAGACCTGTAATTTCAAATTAGCGAGTATCCCCTAATTGAGGTGAAATTTCGCTAATTGCTCTTTAGAGAGTGAAACGCGCGCTCTGTGACGGCGGCGCATCGCGGAATTAGCGATGCTAATATGCGCGCGCGCGCGCGCGCAGAGCTCACCGAGGCGAAAGAAATATATGTAAGCACGTAATGATCGACCTTTCTCGGCGCAACGTTGTATACATGTATACGTTAATATACGCGCGCCAAACCTTTTCCCCATCATCGCGAGAGTCCCTCTCTCTCTCTCTCTCTCTCTTTCTGTACCGCAGAGACGAGCTTTTATCGCCGAGTTTATTCCGTCCAATTAGCCGCTGATCAGAAAGAGAGAGAGAGAGAGAGAGAGAGAGCCGTCGTCTCTCCGAAAAGCGAGTGAAAAGAGACGCTTATATTGCTTGTAAACGTATAATATCTACATTATATATACGTACAACTAAAGAACTTGATTTAAACACGTGCGACGCGGCGGTGGTAGTGCAGTGTCACGGTAAACGTCGTCGTTACGTATACACGCAGTTACACACACACACACACACACACACACACACACATATACAAATTTATAATACACGTACACACGCGCAAACTCGTTTTCTGCGTTTTATTCGCCGAGACGCACAGGCGCGCACGGCTGATCGCGTATACCTATATACATGCACTTTGCTTGTGTGCAGAGCGAGAGAGAAAAGCAGGCTTTGATATACGCACACAGCGCGCAGCGGCAGCGGCAGCGGCAGCAGCAGTGAAATCAGAGCGCAACATCGTCAAACGATTCGAGCGCTTTATTGGCCGGTTGATCTCGGCTCTTTTCGGACTCTTTCCTACTTCTCTCGCCCCGGGATTTTCGAAAGAGGTATTACACGGCTGCCGCCGCTTCTTTTCACCCAGTATATATATTTTCGACTGGCGGGCTATATACACTGCTGTACTGCAACAGCAGCAGCAGCAGCAGCGGCGGCAGGAGCAGCGAGCCAGAGGTTTTATCGCCCCCGGAATTTTACGCTTTTTTCCACGTCGCTGGGCTTCCCCAGTCTGCGCATTATATATACCTGCACCTATACACACGCACACACACACACACACCTATACACACGTTGTTGCAGAAAATCGACACGTTTTCGCTCGCTGCATATATACATACATACGAAATCCGATACGCGATGCTTTCGGACGATGAAAAATCGGGAAGCGCGCAGCGCGCGCGTCTTCCTCCTCGCGTTTTCTTCCAGCTTCGCGCGCTTGTGTATACCTATGGAAAATCGGTGCTGCGGATAATGTAAGATACACGCGGCGGCGGCGGCGGCGGCGGCGAGTCGCTGCAATTTGCGTAAATTGCACGCGTGCACGAATACGAAAACAAACGGCGCGAGAGGAGCTGCTGCTGCTGCTGCTGCTGCGGAGCTGGCGCAATTATATAGAGCGCGATCGCGTGGCAGCGAAGAAATTCGATACATGCGCCGCTGTACGTACGTGTGCGGATGAGGCTGGTACACGTATGTATATGTAATGCGCGGGGAGAGGAGAAGCGCGGCTACGCCTGAGGCTCTGCCGAGCATCAGGTTCAGTGTAGCTGGAGAGAGAGAGAGAGAGAGGGGCTCTAATGGTTTTCTGGAAATTCTTGAGGGGACTCTCTCTCTCTCTTTCTCTGTCGCTCCCACTGAGTGCAGGTTGAGGAGTTATTGCTAAGGTTTTTGTCTTATCTGGCACTCGAGAAGCTTCTTGGGATGATTGGGTTCTCTGATGCGGCGTCGTGGATTTGCTGCAGCTGTGAAACGGTATGTTTTGGGAGGTTTATAGAGAGAGGGGGACCGCTACTGATTTTCCATGGTTACTTTTGTTATTTTTGTTTTCGAGGAATTTTAGCTTGAAATTTGGGAAGAACGCGAGGATGCATTCCGGATGTGCTTTTGATCCTCTCGAGGCTGGTTAGGATTAAAGTTTTGATTTTAAAGGAAATTTCGCATTGATTTCGATTAATAATTTTTCATGTTGAGCATAAAAATTCTTTAACTTTTCATTCTGTTAATGCTATAGGATTTGTATCTAATATGATAAAAGTATAAATTTTAAGCTCCAAGAGAATTTCAGAATTAGGAATGCATCGGAAAATGTTTTTACTGAAAATCAGCCGTTCAATGAAATTAACTATCGCTGAGCGGTTTTAGCAATTTTACCAGCTGGAATGCTTCTCACATACTTTAAACAACTAGAAGCTTCTGTGTAATTAGAAATTTCAAACTTGATTCTGCAAAACAGAAAAACTTTCAGAAAATTGAAACAAGCCAGAATTAGTTCAATGTTTCGTTGTACGATGTACGAGTAATAATAACCATTAAAACTGACTCTTAATAACTAGATATAACGGATTATTTTGGTGAATATCTGAAAATCACTATCAAGGAGTTTACTGTATTGTGAACGAGATGTGAATCTAAGTTGTGGGAAAATCTCTCAAATTTCCATGCAATCGTAGATAAGGAATCTAAAGTAGTCGCACTCTAAGAAATTCTTTTTCCTTTCTGCCTGTGTAACTATATGACTTGTCAAGAATTCATGTAAATTAAACGTCAGTATATATCCACTTCCTTCTTAATTAATCGCCCTTCTATCGTTCCTAAACATTTTTCTTCTAACAATAATCCCCTCGACAAAGTTAAAAATTCTTTCACGAGTTCTCGCACAAAAGCTGCACACCACGCGCTGCACGGATAATTACGCGCGAAACGCGCGCAGTTGAAAAATTTTCTAGATTTTCCCGCTTCCTCTTCCTCTCAACCCAGTTTCCCAGTGCGCGGCCTCGTGGCGTTTCGGCAACTTTCCACGCGAATTTCCACGTAATCTTATACGGCCACACCTACGGCCAAACGTATAGCAATCTCTTTCAAACTCTCAATTGCACGCAGTCGTATACATTGTATTATCTTTATGTGTCATTCGAATTATCAAACTTTTTTTAAGTTTTTCGGTCGCAACTTGAGATAAAGATACGACGATAAGAGCTTTCGCGTATCGCGGCTCTGTCTTTATTAATTTGCGCTCGATCGGCGTGAAATGACATTTTGATTAATTTTTTCCCTTCCATAAGTGCATCGTTAAGCACGACGGATTTAATCTCTCCGACTCGTACGTATATATATAGGCGCGCGCGCACTTTTACATCGGCGGCGAGTACTGAGGACTCTCGCGCGTATATAAATATGTAACCTTCGTTATTAACGAGAAATAAATCATAACTGGGGGAAAAACCTTGAGGCTCTCTCGAGAGAGAGAGTGAGCGAACGTAGAGTCTGTATATATGTATATATATGCTCATTCGTCGACGAGCACAAAGCCTTAAACTGCCTCTTTAAAATTCAAACTTCTTGCCCCCGCGCGCGCGCGCGCGCTTTGTTGAAAAATTAACTCATCAGAGCCCACCTGAGGAGACACAGCTCCGCGAAGTCTATATGTATATACAGACAGTCAACTCTCGAGAACTCTCTCGGCTGTGAAAGCGGATATACGTATATATATAGCATATATTGTATGGGACATATAGATACAGTAGCGAATAGTTGGGATTTAGACGAGTGTATTGTCCTAGAGGATCGTATATACACGACGGCTCTCGAGCGCTTCAAATATTTCACTTTTGGTCTAATTAAACAGTATGCGGGGTGCATAGCGAGAGGAGCTCGCTGACTTCGCTCGCGCATATATATATATATATACACACACACACACACGTAATACTGTCTTTCTCGCGGATTCCATCCGAAAAATACGGCTAATGGCTTCGCTTGAACTCGTTCTCGTATTCCAGACTTCCGTCACCGCTCCGGAGAGCTTCGCTCTGATTGTGTATATATATATATCTGTCTTTCTCTCGAGAGAGAAAGAGAGGGATATGACGCACTACACACATGCGCGGACTTTCATTTTTCTTCGCAGAAGCGAGATGATGATGATGATGATGATGATGATGATGATGATGGTGATGATGATGAGGATGATGAGGACGCTGATGTCGACGAGATTCCTCCGCAGAGGCGAGCACACTATACATGTGCAGTGCAGAGCAAGGTGGTCGTGGACGACTGCTGGGGAAAAAGATTACAGGCTCCGCTTTCGCAGCTTCTATTATTATCGGATGAAAATTGTTTTAGAGCACGAACGAGCGCGCGCGCGCGTGTGTGCTCGCTCGTATAGGGTAATAATTTATGGGGATGCAGGTTGTTGTTGTTGCCGCTGCTGCTGTAACGCGGATTTTCTTCGGTGTATTATAAGAGAGGAGGTTTTTGCGATGCTGCGGGGTTTATTTATGGAAATTGGAGGATGTTGTGCGAGAGAGAGAGAGGGGGGAGGTGGGGAAAGGAGAGAGAGAAAAGGTATCATGTAATCGACTTCAATTACGCTTGATGTAAGCAGGTTTTCGTGGCGATGCTGTTCGTGCGGATTTACGGAAAGATTCTCGCGCGTACGCGCATAATGTACAGTGCGAGGACTATTTTTTTGCGGAATGTACTTGCTCTTGATTTGAAATGTAGTGGAAAATCAGTGGTTACTTAATGCACCGTTCGAAATAATGAATATTCGCTGCGCTTGCGAGTTCGTGTATAGTAAGGAGAATGCATTATTGAAATTGTAAGTGCGACATGCTCTGGAATAATAGGCTAATCTTGAGAGTGCGTTTACACTGATGCATTTCGCGATAAATTTCACTATTGATCGTTATGGCTAGTGACATTTTCAAATACAAAACGTGTCGGTCGATGCCGCGCTCGCCAAACGATTGTAAATATCGTTAACGGGGAAAATATTTTTTCGATATCGGTTATTTTCACTTAGCGATAAGATTTACTATAGCGATACTGATCACACCAGAGAAAAATGTACGTCAAAACAAGTTTTTCCAAGCAGTTAACATTTAATGGCACAATAATGGTCGTCTATAATTAGCCGCTTGTTCGAAATAGGCGCACTTTTTAAACGCGGTTAAACTGTCGAAGATCATATAGCGACTGCCTCCATACATACACGCCGATTGTAAAATAAACGTTTAACAATCATTTTTCCCCCCTGAAACAGTCGATATTCACTAAGACAACCTGCTAACGTGTAAAACACTGCATGACATATCTGCTACACTTCATAAATATTGAATATTCATAACTTAAAATAGCTGGGAGCAATATCCATTCGAATGCACTAGCTGTTATGAATAGCAAATAGCATGCAGCGAGATCTCCCTATTGCACACACAGCTGCAATTATTATTTAACTCGGACATATGGACTCGAAACAAGATTTCCTCCTTTTTTTTTACAGATCTGCGGTGTTCCCTCACGAAACGCATCGGCTCATTTTCTTCCAATTTAAAAACCCGTTGTATATGTATACATAATAAAATATCCCGTACGTCGCGCACTGCCGAGAAGTGTATGTGTATATATATAGCTCTCTGTCCGCTTTCCCGCAACTGGAAAAATAATCGAAACAACTATATTACGTGGACGAAGCCTTTCCTCTCGTAAATATAAATCGGCGACTGTACACGACCACTTGTCCGCGTTACGTCAGCCGAGGAATTCGAAAAATCTCCGCAAGCCTGCGCGTGTAAAACGTGTATATATGTAAATTCGTGCGCCTCATCCGAACTCGCGCATTTGCATCTTCTCCCCCCCCCCCCTCCCACATCAGCGAGACGAGAGAGAGGGAGAGATTACAGAATTTTCACCTCTCCACGCGTGTGTATTATATATACATTATAAACTCGCGTATAATACCCACACGTGCGCTCCGAGCTTATTATTATACGCGATATACACGCGCTTGACGCATATAATAGAAAACAAATATCAGCGCTCTCTCTCTCTCTCGCGCGCGCGCGCGAGCTTATGGCTTTACGAGCTTTTTACGCTTACTATTATTATTACGAGGCGAATGACAAAAGGATTACCAGGCATGAGCGCGAGTATACGTTTACATATACGAGCCTCGAGTCCTCGATATTTGTCGCGAGATTCTCCCGATGCGCTTCTCGCCTTTTCCCACTATATACAATACGAGCGCGTGTAATGTGCATATATCATGGGCTCGGACGTCGTTAAATTTTTTTTAGCTCTACATACGCTCACTTGCGTATATATATTATACGCGTGTATGACGAGTGATAAAGACGTTCCTCAAATTTTTGTTGACATTAAAATGCACTTGTGTAAAGGCTCTCGCCGATACGACGTTCCTTATACATACACATATTATAAACATATGTGAAGCTCGCGTTATTCTAGTTATTCGCGCACGCGGGCATTCTTGTTATACACGTCGGCGTTGCGTGTGTCATAAAAGTTTTTAACGCCGCATAAAATGCATATCTAACTACGGGCTTCTCTCATGTATAAATTACAAACCCCATAATCGCAGGCGTATCCACGCGTGTATACGTGCGCATGTGTGTGCAGGGTATATATTGGGTATACGACTACCATTAATACTTTCCAGACTGTACGTATCGCTTGCATGACGTATTATACGTATATATACGGATGAGTATACCGAGAATCGTAAAGCTTCGGACCGAAAATATGACGTATCTCGCCCCTGCACACGTTACACGCCAACTTTTGGATCTGCTGTGTATCAGCTCGAGCCATTGTTTTTTTAAAGCTCATTGTTTCCCTCCACCGCCCCCCGCCCTTCTCTCTCGCTGTCGATTCGAAAATTTTCTCCACGAGAGAAAACAGAAAAGCTGCTCGGTGCATCCTATTAAAGCTGAAATAATAAAAAAAATCCAGCCTGATGCGGAAACGAAGCCTCGCGACTGGCTTCGATTTCCTGGCCGTCTATGTCGCATGTATATAACGCTTCCAGTGTCACGTCGCAGCCCAATACCTGTACATAGCCAATAACGTGTGTGTGTGTGTGTGTGTGTGTGTTTGTGTGTGCGCGTGGTGTCTAGTGAATCCGCACGAGGTGCAATGTCATTCCCTCTCCTCCTCGCGACGGTATATATGTATAATATACATATATATACATACGACGAGACTACCACTATAACGCATACGTCCCTGAAAAGACAGCGCGGCAGCCTTTATCGCATTACGAATTCAAGACGCGAGAGCCACCCTGTGGGTATGTATACGTCGCCGCTTGGCCCGACGCGCGTCCTTACGTATGCATGTATTTAAAGTCTCATATAGTTTCGCAATTTTTCTTGCTGACGGGCGTTGATTCGTTTTTGAAATTGTGCTTTTCGAGATTGATTCGCGCTTGCTTTTATTCCGTTTTTTTTTTTTAATTTTTTTTTTTTCTTATTCTTGTTAATTAGTCGATTCGATGGGAAGAGAGAAAGAAAGAGAAGCGAGGAGAGAAAAGAAAAACGCTTCTCAAACGTTCGCCACGCGAATCCACTCCCAACGAGGTTTATATATAGAAAAGATACAAGCCGTGCGTTGAGTTGCTTTTCGCTTGTGTGTATATATTCCATATTGCATATACATGTATATAGACGCGCGCTCGCGCACGTGTGTACGGGTTCTTGCGATGCAGAGATGATTTTCCGGTTGCGGCGCTGAGAGATCCTCGTTCTTTTTGTTATATGCGCGCGGCGTAGCGCACGCGCGCCTTGAATGCCGGGAACGTCGTTAATGCGCGACGAGGTTGTCTCTCCCTTCTGAGGATCCGAGGTGTCGCCTTTATGCAAGCTCGGCCTGATAAGATTAGTCTTTATGACTTTTTCTCCTCTCTTTCTCTCTCTCGGCATGTAGGTTCGCTTCAACCGCGTTACGTGCGGATGTGTCTTGCTTTATTTCTGCAGCAGAGTAGCCGAGAGAAAAATGTACTTACCTTCTCTCTGCGGTTCGGAATGTCACGAGTTTCATTAGAGTGCGACAAGGGGGTTTCGGTCGAAAGGCGATGAAAAAGCCGAATTAACCTTGATAGAATTACTCGCGTAATTTTTTTTTTCGGTCGCGAGAAAAATTTTTTTTTTGTTACGGATATTTAGTGCAAAAAAAAAGTAATAAAAGTTGATTGCGCAATGTCAGACGTAACAAACTCGGTGTCCAGATGCTGCCGACAAACTTTCCAAACCGTAAAAGTAAAGTACACATTGACAAAGCTTTAATTAAAAAAAAAAAAAGAAAATTTATTCAGATGGGACAGTCTCTGGTAAAAAGTTGTCTACCTTCGAGAGGAGCGAACGTTTTAAAGGTTTTTATGAAAATAAATGATTTTCAGGTTTTGTTTATGTGCTCATTATCTTTAATTAAAGTAACTAATTTTAAAGAGCTGTAAATTAATGTTTCTACCAGAAATATACCCGAAAATAGTTTGTTCCGATTGGATGTTCTGGTCTAAAATTACGACTAAGTTTAATTAAAAAAAATTGGTATAAAAGTCGATTAATTGCATTAAAAGTTAAACATAAAAAGTAGAAAAATCTTACTTTTTTAATGGAGTATCCAATCTGTACTATCGAAATAAAATTCTATACATTATTAAAGATTATTTTTAATAATGCGTCATCAAGATGAAATAACTTTTCTTGTAATAGCACCTAGTGATCTAAAAATTTCGTGGTTCTTTTTACCTTTATAGATGCTTAAAGAGCCGGCTTCTGAACAATAATAAATATCCAGAACTTTTTTTTTTCTCAAGAAGCTCATATACTTTTTAAAAGCAATTAACTCCAATAATAAATGTCAACAAAACAACGAACGAGGCTCATTTTAAAAGCTACGACGAGACACCTAGAGCTCTCTAAATTCCATCAGCATGTCGTACAAATCTTGTTAAAAGTTTAAATAATAATCTCTTTATCAGTCGTCGTCTCCTGGAAACCTACAACGTACTAAAGTAAATTCCACGAGCCAACAAAGTAGCAGCACTAGCAGTTCTCTCCGCAAAAGTTCAAACTCACCAAGAGACAGCATCAGTCCAGGCACTTCCCTCCGACTTTTCTCTCTTGCATTTGCAATTCCCAGAGCTTTCAGGCTAATCAAAGTGCTGATCACGACGAGCGCGTAATGATTCAAAGCGTTTTCCTTATCGATATAAATGACTTATTCATTAGGCAGTACTCGAGCGAACTAGTTGTAGTAGTTGTTTCTAGGACACTTGCCATCAGCTTCGTCGCCGTCAAACCTTCAGGGCATCAATTTTGATCGGGCCTTGTTGAGCTTATATAGCTCGCACTGCGGCAAAACTCCAAATACAATACCCGTGAGTCATTTCGTATTCTATTTGTCGTTAGACTCGGTGCATCGGGTATATTCTACCTACCACTCAATTTTCTTTGGAATTCTTTATCATGTTCGAGCAACTGATCTGGTTACGACAATGCGGAAGATGAGAAGATGGAACTTTGCATTTTTGAACGAAATTGAACTTTTTTTAGGAGTAAAGGATGACACTCTTCGTTAAAATACCGAAAATTCAGAATGCACGAGAGTCTTATCAATTTTTCATCAAAGTAATTCTGCGCAGCTCCAGTTCTCGTACGACATGTTTAAAGGACTATGAAAACTCGAGGGACGAAAAATCAAAATCTCATTCACGAGTTTGTGCTCAAGAGTTGGCGCACACGACAACGACGACGACGACGACTCTCGAAAAGGCCTATAAACTTGACAAATTTAACTTTACAATTGGGCAAGGCTTCGCAATCGCGCGCCTGGCGCGCACAGGCGAGAAACACAGAGAGTCGACTATTGAATAAAATATTAAGAGACTATCCCTGCAGACGACCGCTGGCATCGTCACGTATAGGATCTCCATAAAATATGTAACGTCATCGGACATATACGTACTCCACCCTGCAGTTTCTATCGTTCTCCGATTAAAATGACTCTGCATGTACGCGAAGAAGCTTTCCGAGCTCCTATCTACTGACGTCAATTTCATTTTAGCTCACAACCTAAAGCGTCTCTGTGAAACTGATGATCTCGAGGTGCGTAACTCATTAATCGTGGCGCGTCGACAACGAGTTTAATACACGTTTTTAATTAACAAAAAAAAATCACCTAGAATCTGTATAGCGATTCTTTGGTATTGGGAATGCTGTCCTGCATACTTAACAATTTTACACGATTTACCTTGAAGCTTTTCTATTAGTTGACTAATTGACCAATCGTTTAAGGTATGTTTTCATATGGCGTTTGGTTCACTCGTTCCAGAGCGTTCCACTATTAAGGTCCGTAATGCGAATAGGATGTTACATGTTAAGGTTATGAGGATATCATATTGCCGGATATTAGAACACGACACCGGAATGTCGCATTTTTATACGAAGTATAAAAAAGATTTGCTTTTGTATTCCTTGGCGAGCACTTTCCACTGTTCCTGTCCGAAACAGTACTTTATTGCTTCTGATTCTTTGTATATATACTTTTTCTGGTTTACTGTTATAGAACTTTGAACCTGTAGTTTATAGGGGAATCTGAACTACTTTTACGGCTTCTAACTTTTTATTCTTTTTTCTTTTATTTGAATTGGTTCAATTTAGTTTCATTTTGACCTTCTGCCACAACTCTATTTCTTTCTCTTTGTCTGTGCTCTCTTGTCTATGATTTTCTCGATTAGCGTATTATCTCAGCATAGAAGCTAATAATGAAACGCCTTGGACAGAGTGAACTAACCGGGATTTCGGTGAGAATGCGAGATTGATTCAATAAATAGCGAGTTCGTCAAATCACAAATATAGCACGTAAATGATGTAGATGAGTGATTTAGTCGATTGTGGCATAATCTAAAAACGATCAGCTTTAAGCTTTTTTTTACTGTATAAAATACAGTGTTCTAATTTGAAAAAAGACATTACAATCAATCAGTTCAATATGCAATTAACTACGCAAATATACGAATTTATGACCTCTAGAAGCAAGAATTAAAAAAGATAAAAATAATGCAAAGTAAGAGGTTTAAAGCTTCGTAACATAAAGTTACATGAATTAGTTTTAATCTCCTACAAATGTAAAATTATACATAATATTACATATAACAAATAGCTTCTGCAACTACTTAAAATTAAACGTACATTTATCGATATACAACATAAAATTAACATTTCCGTATATATGAATCAAATTTAAAACATCATTAATAAGAATTAATAGTAGCTAAATAAATTAGTAACTGCCTGAAATCAATCAAAATAATTGCCTAATAAATAACCAATGAAACTTTACAAGACATATCAGCAAATCTGAATTTACCATACATTAACTATACAAATTTCATTCAATGTAAGTGATAAATCGAGACTAGCTCACAAGTGGCAAAATAGTCTCTCAGAAGTCTAGTCGCTTCGCTACGAAAACTTTTGCGCTGACAGCAAGTTTCGCCGGTAATAAGCAACTGTATTCGAAAGAAATCCGTATAGTGAAGTTTTCTCTCCAAACTTCACGAATATACGGAAAGTGTATTCGAGCTGATTACTTCCGCGCATTCACATGGAACACCGAGTGGTTTGTCGCGCAGAACAATTTCGGACAGAAAGTATACACGCGTATGCATAGCCGAGTGAGCCCAGAAAGTATTCCTAATTTTTTTTCGACGCTGCACTTTCAGCTTATACGTATACTGCTAAAAGCCCTCCAGCAGACGTCCCACGCCAAGCTCGGACACAGTCGAGCAAGGGGTAGAACGCGTGACTGAACGAGCGATTTCCGTGCGCGGCAAATAATGGAGCTCTCTGGGTGTGCGCGAAGTCGTATATCGAGCGGACTAAGCCCCGGAGATGTTGGGAGAGCGAGACGGGCGGCTAAGTCACCTGGATTAGTATAAAAGCCTTCTCTATAAATAGAGCCTCTAATTATCGCGGCCGGTTACAAGAGCACGAGTACACAATAAATACACACAGAGCGAGCGGCTCGTCCGTATAATAAGTCGACTCCGAGAGAGAGGGAGGGAGAGAGATGAGAGTCCGGAGGCATCACGTTTTATAATGGAAGGGAGAGAGAGAGAGAGAAAAAAAAGAGGTGCTATATACATTCAGGATGCAGCTTCATGCGCACAGCATATGGAGGCACTTAGTAATCCCAGGAAGGCGCGCGCAGTTCGGCTTATTAACGTCGCGTAAATAAAGCCGCGTCTCTATGGAGACTACTCGCGTGTGCGCGGCCCTTAATTCGACTAGGAGAGAGGAGAGAGAGAGAGAGCCAAGCGAGCTGGTTTACGAGGTGAGAGGGTCGCTACTCGGTGCACACGTATAACAGCTCTCGCTAACGGACCCATCGATTACAGTGCGCTCCGCTTGGCACTTTGACCGGGAGGTCTAAATATATACATGTGTATACGCGTGTCTGTGTATATATACTGTATATGGTGTATATACTGCTCTGTTGCACTATACAGCTTATTTGTATATATACGTACACGAGACTGGCGCAGAGCGCAGGGACTGTTGCAGAGAGGTGAGAAGTTTTCGCGAGAGAGTTGCCGGGAATATTAAGTATCGAGACAGAAAGAGGAAAGTTGTATCGTCCGCGGATTTGAATAGTTGACACGTTCCCCGTGGAAAACAGAATCTTCGGGGACGCTATGTTTACGGCGCGCGTAGCCGTCGACGCGTCTTGGCAAACTTTGCATTGGAATTTACGGCGCTTTCCTTTTTTCAACTTTTCCTCGAGGCTACTCCTGCCGCCGCCGCCGCTGCTGCTGCTGCTGCTGTTGCAGAGTGACATTTTGCGCTCGTGAAAAAGCACAGGACTCGATCGAGCGTCTCTCTCTCTCTTTCTCTCATTCTCGTTGGCAATGATGTAGATGCGGGAAACATGAAAGATTAATCAATCAGGGGCGCCGCTTTCTCGCGCTCGCGACCCCCAAAATCGATTATCCTTCAAATGTAAGCGGCGAGAAAGAAAAATTTGCTCTCTTTCTCTCGCGCTCTTGCCCTATAGCTATCCCCTTCGTTTCAATTTTCGCCTTCGCGTCACATCGCCCAGAAGCTTCCAGTCCAAGTTGTGGCTCTCCGCGCCGTAAAGTTTTGTGGAACGGATACGTAGCCCTGAATTGACGGCCGCGAGGTTTTGAAAGGCCGGATATACGTTGAATGTGATGATGATCGATGCGCCCACGTCTCTCTTTCTCTCTCGTTCTCCTTTTCGCTTTCTGTGCGCGGGGCGCGCAGGTGAAATGCAAAGTCAGATCTGCAGGTGAATAGGCATTTTTTTTATTCGGATGTATATGTACTAGAGAGAAAGAGAGGAAATTGGGTTCGACGAAATTGCTGTTTCGACCCTCGAAAAATTAATAGGTAAATTCGTTCGCTTTTACCGCGGTGTAAACGGCCGAGAGAGAGAGAGAGAGAGAGAGAGAGAGAGCGAGAGAGGCGACGGGGGAGATTTGAAATTCAGAGGCAGGTTTCGCGATGCTTTTTAATGAGCTTCCTTTATATTCTCGTGATCGAATGCTCCCGATGAATATTAATACAGCTGGAATGGGTGTTCGCGCGAAATTCGCTGTGACAAACGCGACGTGGATATATTTTTTAAAAATAATAATGTGCAGCTCCCTGAAAAAAGTAGACCGATTTTTGTCGATCAACGCGCTTATAAATCGGATCGAGAATTATAGCGTTTTTGTGCGAGACTTTTATCTGAATTTAACGGTTATCCTGTTGTATAAGCTTCACTTTAAAACTTATTTATTAAGGAGGCTATTTTATGTAAAAAAAAGAAACATTGATTTATTGAATGCGTCAATGGAAGGTCGAAGGGAAACTTCTTTACAAGATTATTTGTAAATACGTGATAAACTTGGCTTTAATTCTAGAGAGAAGTGAACTAGGGCATATGCTATAGTCTGCATCTGAAGTCAAGATCGTTACGTATTCCGAACTCATGCACCTGGCTGAATAAAATATTAATTAAAATTATAATATTTTATAGTGAATGAGTGAATAATTTAATTTAATGTAACGATTGGAATACGGGGATATATATATATATATATATATATATATATAACATAGGTATAAGACCTTGCATAGAAATTCTGGAATATTGTACACATTTCATCCAATTTGATTTGGATACCTATACCGAATAAAATTGTCTTTAAAAATACACAACGATTTTAATATAAAACAAGAAGTGAAATGTATGTGCAATGAACTTTGCATAATACGCGCTCATCCGCGTATTTAATTAAATTAATAGCAGCTATATATTCGTACAAAAAGCACATCATTGAGATATATTGCCGAGCCAAAGGAATTATTCTGAAAAAGTTTAATCGAATCATAAGTCCTCTCTGCGATCGAGCATTTCGATATGAGCGCACGCGAAGAAAGTTTGACTGACAAAATTGAAGAGCGTGACGACGTCAGCGAACGGATGATTCGATTTCACTTTGACAATCGTTTCAATTTCGATGGAGATTCGTGAGAAAAGATTGACAATTACAAATAAGCTCGCGTGAAATAGCCTCGGCGACGAGGCGAACGAAATAAAAGAATGAAAAAAACGAAGAAAAATTGCCAAGAAAGCAGTGCGTCCAGGTGTAGAGTGTCTGGACGTCGCGGTAATATACGACAACAACTCTGGAATCCAGAAGACGAGGATTTCAAAGGATGGAGAGAAAATTATGCTGAATTGTCGTGTATGGCAATAAGGTTAAAAGGCTTTTGAAAAGATTCTATGGGTACATATATTACAGGTATACATAACAGTCGTAATTAGGACAATCGTAAAGCAAAAAATTATTATGCTGAAATGCTTGGGTGCAGCTGAATGATTGGGACGACTGTAAACGTGCGCAGCTCTGGCTTTTAAGATCAGTTTCAATTAAAAGTTTTAATTAATTCAAGCGATAAGGCCGCGCGTGTAAGATAGAATTACACCTTCGAGTATATTTTCCTTTCGAATTGCCAATAAACACATTATCACAAGAGTGCATTATAAACAGCTGTATCGAACTACAAGATTGCAACAAGGATTATGCACGTCATATCAGATCACGTTTCAATCATCAAAATCAGCCACAATATAATTCGCTCCCGGCAAAGTACGCGACGAGCGAGTGAACTCTCTCGCATAAAATATGCAGCCAAAGAAGAGCGCGACATTCAATCGGCGAAATGCTCGTGAAGAGTCAACTCGGCGCGATTACACGCGGGAGTTGCAGGAGAACCTAAGGCTCTCGGTAATATTTCACGCGGATCTCGTCGCGGACTACACAGTCGCGCGCAGTCGTCGTCGCCGTCGTCGCCGCGCAATCTGCGTCGTAAAGTATTTTTTCTATTATACGGCGCAATCGTAAAAAACAAAAGCAAAACAGGAAACAACCCCTCCCCTGTATGCGTATACTACCTCCGCGAGGCTTATCTCGATCGTAAATTTCCAATCTATCAGTTTCCCATATACCAAAGTGCGTATACAATAACGTGTGTACACATCCCACCTGTGTATGATGGAATTGCCGTGTACGCGTGTGCGCGTCTATATGTATGTACATACACACCTGTGCAAGCCTCTCTCGAGTTAGTAATTCGATATACACACCGCACGTCAGATTCTTCCTCGCGATATTGCGCTTTTCGATTTTCGTCGCTGACAGCTTATATCGACGAATTGTTTATTTTTTTCCCCACTTTCTCGTGCGATACAGTTCAAAGTCGGCGACGTCGCGCGCGCTGCGCGAACACAGAAATTACGTAAGTACGATACGTATAAAAGGAAATTCACGAGACTTTCACACGCGATAATTATAATCCAGCACTACGCGCGGCGCGTAACAGCTCAATCCGATGGATCGCCCAGATTCTTTATTACAGTCATTACGACGTACACCCGTATTACACTGTGTATTATTATTGCTGTTTTTGTTATTATTATTATTGTTATTATTATTATAATTATTATTATTATTTTCACGCGCCGCACGCGTCGAAGGCATCAAACGTCCGCACAGAGAGAGAGAGAGGGAAACGACGTCTTCCTTCTCTCTCGCGTAAGTAAACTCGAAATAAACTTCCATGAGCATAACTCGCGAGACGAAACGAGCTACTGGAATACCAAAGTCGTGTATAGTATATATGTACCGCGCGCAAGACGTTCTTTTGCGCACACCTGTCATCTCTCTCATTCTCTCTCTCGAAAAAAAAAGAGAAAACAGCTCGAGCTATACGTGCGTGCAAGTATGAGAAGCTCTCAGCTCGTAGTAGTACAACAATGTGTGTACACCAGGCTACATGTACCTTCGCGCGACAGCTGCTTTCTAAAAAGAGAGAGAAAGAGAGGAAATCGCTTTAGCTCCTCTCGCCCACACTCCGCGCGCGCGCGAGAGGGAGAAAGAGAGAGCAATTACGCTGATAGCGGCGTCAACGTCGACGACGGATTTCACGGGTAGGAGTAGCCGCGGAGAGAGAAAATCCGCGAGAGAGAAAGAGGGGAGAGTAGTTTTTCGGCGCAGTGCACGCTATATATATGGTCGAGTTGAATTTTCGTTACGATTGTTTAATTAGTTGTACAGCCCCGCGAGTGCGAGCGCCGGCTGCAATGGGATTTCGGATATGTGCCGAGTATACCTGTATATATAAATAACTTTACTTTTATTTCGCTGATGAATAATGGAAGAGAATATTGTGTTATCGCGACGAGAGAGAGAGAGAAAGGGGGGAGAAAGGCTTTTGCGCGTACAGCTTTAATTGCGTCGCGGACGAGATGATGCTGCATACACGAGGGTGTGCGTCTGTGTGTATATAGTGTTATATACAGTTGTGCGCGCGCGTATACATGTATACGTGACGAAAATTCTCGCCCGCTTCTGACGCAGTTGAATTAGCCGACGGTACGCGATTCGTTGTGTGTTCTTTCGAGTTTCCGTCGACGCCGAGATGAGCTCTAATGTGATTTTATCTCCGTTGGGTATACGTATATATATATGAATAATGTGTATGTAAATTGTATATAATATATAGAGGCGATGCGTCTGTCTCGTGACGCTTTGCTCTTCCGAGGGCGCAGCTGACGACGAGAGACTTATCTTCGTCTGTATACAGATATATATTATAATGTCGGCGACGAATCGCCGATTCGCTTTTATATAAGAGCCGAAAACCAAGTGGTAATATACCTATACATGGTTATACGTGTACGCACTCGGCCCTCGAATGAAACAATGCTGGATCGAAGTCAAAATTGTGTAACCTATATTCATTAATTGGGTCACATTTACTGAGCGCAGCGACGAGTAGTCGCGCGCTTCGTACATAGACGTAAAATCGTTCCGACTTGGTGAATGGAAAGCTGCGCATATATAGCGAGAGGGGACGGACGGGAATTTATTTTTGAATAGGCGATTCTAAATTCGCAAGCTCACCTGGGCATCGAGGGTAATTTCGTATGTATATACGTGTACAGCCTCTCGTCGCGCGATTTTCGGCGAAATTCCCGAGAACTGATGAACCCGGTCCAAATTCAATTCCCTCTCTGCGAAATCCATTCCTCGATAACATCGCTCCATTAATCTAATAACCAGCATCCATTTGTCTCTAACGCGATTCAAACAATTCCCAGTGACAATTCACTCGCCATCACAACACACTCGCCATATCTTTCTCTCTCTCTCTCTCTCTCTCTCTCTCCTCCGTCCAGAGCAGCAATTGAGTCCCGAAATCATCAATCACGCCGCGTGTACCCCCTAAAAAAAAATGAAAAAAAAAATATCAAAAAAACAGACCCAGTGCACACACAAAGCGCTTCAGCCGCACAATCAACCGTATCATCCTCTATTATCCCGTATGTACATGATGTATGTATAGAGTGAACCAACCACCGAATCTATCTGATAAGGTATTTTCGAATCTAGGCCACGTCGCGCACACGCGTATATAGCTGTGTGTCTGTGTGTGTGTATGTGTGTGCGCGCGCTGAAAATTTCTTCCACAAATACATCTCGCGCAAGCGCCGTTCTATCGACGACAAAAAAAAATTGAACAACGTATACCCGGAAAGTTCGGCTGCTGCTTCATTTTATGCGGGAAAAACGGATTAAGCTCCGAAGAGCTGCAAACTTATACGTATACATGTATATACACATACGGCGTGTCTCGACGAAATTAGAATCCACGATGCGTGCAAAGACGCCTCGACCTCACTCGTTACGTTTTTTGCGCGCGTGTCGTCGCGTGTGCGAAGAGAGAGAGAGAGACATTTTTTTGCGTATAGCACTGCGTGCCGAGTGTGCAAAGCTGATTTTTTTGTTAGCGAAGAGCGCGGGTGAAAAAGCTTCGCCGGCGATCCTATAGGGGTTGAGACCCTTTTCGGGAGCTATTGTTAGCGCACTCTGTGCGTGGACTTGGATGATTTGGGGTATATTGTAACTTGTAAAAGGGCTGTCGTGTGTGTGTGGGTCGATGGGCTTTTGGGCGTGTTCTTTTGGATCAAGGCTTTTTCGGCTGCCGTTGAATGGATTTTGAAACGCTCAACAGTTTAGTTTTGAATGGCTTTGACGAAGGACAAATGCGTCGCTCTGTAATAAATAACTCTCCAGTTAGTTGAAACGCGTTTGATCGTCAAATGGGATTAAACGATGACGATCGTCGTTTTATCGAACGTTCCTCGTACAGTTGGTATTCTTCTATTTTTTCATTATTAATTGATATCTAGTTACATCGAATTCAACATCGTTCCACGATTTCGTTCGCTATTGCACTTGAAATTCCGTCACTCTTTCAAGCGGCAGTTTCGCGTTAAACCGCTTTTCATCATAGTCTAAAAAAAACTCAACAAACTGCCGCAGACAGTATTTATCCACGAAGTGTCGCGATTGAAAAAAAAAAAATTTGCGCATCCACTGTACACAGGCTGTCGCGCGCGAAAGAGCGCACGCATACGCCACAAATGAGTCCGTCGAGTGCGCGCTGCGAAAACATAAAAAAAAAGAAAAAAACTAATCTAGAAGCATCGGCGAAAAACAAAAGCCAGCACTGTCCAGCCATTTAGCCAGGGCTTAATAGCCAGTTGTCACAGCTTTATACACTCTCGTATTAAAATTAACAACAACAACAACACGCGCACACACGTACACACATTGCGAGCTCTTTCACTCGCGCACGCATGAGAGGATTTTCACGCGCGAGCTATAATGACTTTTGCAACGGCCGCGACGACGACTTCTCACCTCAAACCCCTCATTTGCGACGTGACTCACACTCGCGAGCTTATCATCGCGCATCTCATCGCTATGTATAGTCAAGTAGCGGCGTTTTCTTTTTCTTCACATTTCTTCTTTTTTTTCTCTTCAATCCCGAACATAAGTCGTGGGCCGTTGAGCCTCTTAACGCGCCGCTGGCTCGCCGTGGATAATGGGCTCTGGTTCTTGGGTTTCTTTTTTTCGCGAGAGTAGATATATTGCGGGATTTGAATTGTGCGATCATTCGTGTTCTTTTTTTTTTTATTCATCCTCTTCAATCAATTATCGATGCCCAAGGCTCTGCGGCCTGGGAAAAGAGAAATGCGCTCTTTCGCCTTGGACCGAGAGACAAGGTGATGCAGACCAGCAGGCACTGTAATTGTGCGGTTTGCTTAATTAAGATGCTCGCTAGAAAGGTTGGAAATCATGCGGTTTTGCTTTGAAGAGCTGCTGCTAACCTCATACAGTCATAGAAGGTGTTTAGGATCGGTTAGGACTGCGAGTAATGACGCTGTGAGTTACTCCTGCGCTCTATGGTGTGCTTCGTTAACGAAAGTGTCGGTGAAGATGATGGGACTGTGTAAAAAATGTGAGCCTCAAATATTTGTACGTTTCAATTACTTGCGACTCTGCGGCGTTTTATCTTTGTCGTCCGGTATGATGATGCACTATATAATCTTATCGTGAATAAAATGCGGCACTGTTCGCTCGTCTAGAAAAGCCTTTTATCCATTCGAAGTTATAGTATTCGTTAATATGGATAGTAAAACTTAATATATTTTAATTTTTATATATAAATGGTGTCACATATAAAAAAATCTTGAGTATACATAAGCCGCCAAAATTCATTTGATAGTTATCATCTATGCGAACTAATGACGAACTAAATTCCAACAATCCGCCATACATTTGTCTTCTAACAAATGGATTTATAGTGTGAATATATATATATATATATATATATCATTTTACTAAATTTGAAATTTACGTTTAGCAATTTCGTCGGGTTTCATTTGAATAAAGTCGAATACACATATTCATAGATGTATATTCTCGTTTACTGCATTGCGGCGCGAAATTCGTTGTATGTTTACACAATGTTGACAGGAATATAGACAATAAACAAAACATTTATGAAAACAAATAAAATTCAGTTATTCCATTCAATTGATAAGATGAAAATAAACATAATGAAAAAGAATTAACAATTCTTTATATACTATAATAGTTTCTATTAGATAATAAATTAATGCTAATCGAAACGCGACATGAAAATAATTAGCTTTATTAATTTAAAAGGTGTAATTAATAAGCTTTGAAAAACTAGCTCTCGTACTGCTAATTAGTTTATAATTATATTTTATACATTTATTAGATTAAAAGATAAAAATAAAAATTTTAAAATATATTTCGTTCTGTAGACCAGCACAGAAATTGATGCTATTAAAAATATATATACATCAATGTAGAAAGTACAATTTATGAGCTCACGTGCTCCCGAGAGTTAATTGTAGTTTTTACCAGTTTTGCAGTAGGAATCAAGCTTTACAACATGTTTATAAGCAATAATATTTCATATTTATTACATATATAACGGTTTAATTAAAGTTATAATTATTTTTTTTTTACTATAGCGTCATTGCTTGTTTTCCTAATTAAACATATTTAACCTCGCCTGATGAGAGAAACTTTGATAAGATTTTATAACTTTTTAGCAAGATTTTCTAAATTTTTGCTAAATTTGTATAGGAAAATCTTTCAGTGCAATAAATGAAATCTTACTCCATTTTTATTTATAATGAATCGTACGTCATATAAAAGTTTTATGGAGAAGATTAATCTTCGGTTGCTGTAATCTGAATGGTCTTCATATGACATTATTCATATCAAAGTGAATTCATAACTCACGTTTAATATTGTAGTAATTTTAATTCAAATTTAATCGATAGTACTGTGTGATAACTGCATCAGTCAACCGTTATATTAAAAGAGTACTTCAGATTATGCTTTATGCATAAACAAAATAATTGGAAACTATATATGGCATATCAATCTATATTAAAAATAGATTTAATATTATCTAAAATACTATATAACACGGACTTATCTAGTAGGAGTGTGAAATTAATGTGTCAGTAGATAACACAATGTATTTATACATTGATTATATTTATTACGTTTTTAGAGATTAGACCGCAACTAGTTTTAATAAATCTAAATCAAGACATCAAATTATTTCTAAATTCAGTCTATAAACAATCAAACTAACCGTTGAATTAACACTGTACTATTGCAAAACCTTCTCAAAGTTTATAAATATTCTTCCCACTCACAACGCACTCGGTTTTTTTTTATTTATACAGCGCAAGCTGAAAACTGTCATGAATATTTTTTCTGAAGTTCGCCAGTCTTTTCAAACGCCATTATACTTCGGATTTTACAAACGGCTCTCGATTCCTCGTTCGACAGTGAAGCTTTCGGCGATAAACCTATAAATAACGTTCAACCGCAGTCCAATATGCAGAGAGAGAGAGAGAGAGAGAGAGAGAGAGAGAGATGCATAAAAAAATCGAAAAACTTTCCCGCATTCTCCGCGTGTACCATAGAAAATTCATCAGCCGTTGACTACCAAGTCATCCTCTGCTCTAAATCATAACCGACGAGCAGCGGCAGTATATACACACCCGAGACATCCATTAAATACACACGCGCGCTGACCCTCTCAACGTCAGCCACGTCGAAAGCGATCCTCTTTATCTCCCTCCCAGCGGCGATACGTGACGACGTATACGCGGCCTCCCTCCCCCTTTCCAGATCACGCGAAACATTCGTCTCCTTCGTCGCTCTCTTTTGCAAACACCCGCGCATCAGCAGCCGATCAGCGAAATGCAAATACGCACCGGCTCTCCCGCGCGCGCAGTGTAATCATCAACGTCAGGAACAACGAGGTATCACACGCGCATACACATATATTTATATACACGTGCACGTATAGCGTTAGAGACAGAGAGAGAGAGAGGCGCAGTGAAACGACGCGCGCAGCACAATGCGCCCAACATCGCACAGAGTGTGGGGGCGCCGGCAAGTTTATCGTACACCGGATTTTCGATCAAGCGTCCTCGTCTGCATATATATACGCGGACGAGCAGTGCCCGCGTACATACACGTGTCTGCACTCACTGCGTGCGGTTTCTCTCTCTAGCGGCGAGGCGTCCATTATATCGTTGGCGATAAACGCGAGCTTGCTGCTGCTGCTGCTGCACCTGCAGCAGTCTCTGCCCGTATAGTTCGATGTAGAGATATGTGCGCCATTGGACGAGCATTTGTATGGAAATACCCCCTCGCTTTTGAGAGCTGAAGAGAGAGAGAGAGAGAACTATACGTCTTGTTTGTGTATATTATATCATATCTTTACCGAGCTCTCTCTGCTCTACGAGTTCGCGTATGCCTCTCTGTGATACAAGTACGATAGTACATAGTTTAGCTATTTTTGCGTCTTCCTTTAATTCCGACTCTCCCAGCCCCCCCGTCTACGCAGACGGCGCGCGCGAGCTTATTGCGAGATCGCGCCTAAGAGTGACGACAGTGCGCCATCAACGAGTCTATATAATGCAACAATAAGGAATTATATTCGGTTAGAAAGTGCGTAGGCTCTCGGAGCGTTTTTTTTCTTTCGTCTTTTTCTTTACGAGCTGCGCGCGCGCGCGCAATAATCGCCAGGCTTGTTTACTGACAGTCACGCGCGCGCGGAGAGGCGATAGCGGCTTTGCTAATAACTCTTTTTGCCGGCGCGCGCTCGTCGCGCTATGTACATGTATTATACGCGTATAGCGGCGAGAGAGAAAGAGAGAGAGAGCTGGCCGTTAAACTGCTAGCTGTGAAAACACGCGCCTTTCTTATCGCGGGGCGCTCGCGCTTATTGCACTGATGCGTTTAAGTTGTTGCCAGATAAAAGCGCGGCTGCGAACTTTATTGATTAAATCGCGCGTGCGGTGTGCGCCTCCCATATATAGTGTGGCCCACACCCCGCGTCGTTTTTTCTTTTAGCTGCTGGGAACGTGCGCTTGTACGCGGGAGAATTGAAATTTGCGATGCCAATGTGATTTATTGGTATTTTTTTTTAACGGAAAAAACGAGAAGTGCGCGGTTTATAGTTTGGATTCGAGAATTAAAAAGGTCGCGTTTAGGTCTATGAGCAGTTGTGAAATTATTCAGCCGCTCAGTGCAGTGAGCGAAAAAAAAATTGATTACGAAGGGATTGAAGGGGAGAATACTTAACGTTTTCCAACGATTGAAAAAGTTTAATCAAAAAATTGATAATACAAGAGCATTTGGTCTCTTTAGTTCAGCATCTTGTGTTTAATTGACATAACGCTCTTCATCGTGTTCCGAGCAATAAAAATTGTCAACGCAATCGCCTGGAAAAACAAGCATTACAACTGAGAACATTACGCACTGAGAATCCCAGTCAATTTCCCTCGGCGATATCCCTCTTCCTCAACAATCGACAGTCCTCGAAGCTTAATCGCGAAGCCACTTCCCCCCCCCCCCCATCATCCCCCTCTCTTCATCTCCATCTAATCCCAAGCGAAACTCATCCGAAAAGTTATCACTCTCTCTCCCTCCCCCTCTCTCCGCCATAAAGATTCAATGCGACTGCAGTGTTTCCGACACGATCATCGTTCGGTGCGCGGGGGTGAGGGGGTAGGGGAGGGGGGAGTAAGAGCGCAATTTCCCCGACGAGCTAAGAGCGCCAGTGCAGCGCGGCGACGTCGCAAGAATTAATCGAGAGAAGGAGAGGCGGGATGGTTTCGTCGCATGTCGTCCCTGCGACGCGAGGTCGAGTGCGCGAGTGCGAGTGAGAGAGAGAGAGAGAGAGAGAGAATCGCCAAGAACGGGAAGTAAAAGGCTTTGATTATTCTCGCGAAAGAGAAAAGCCTGTCGTGTAAAGAGCCGCTCGACCGGTAGTCAGACTAGCTTCTCTCTCTCTCTCTCTCGCTCTCTCTCTCCTCGTCGGCAGCGGCGTATGGTATAGAGCGACAGCCAATTAAAGCCAACGGAGCAAATGGATTCGTGCCGCAGCGATATCATCGGCGGGAGGGACGATGACGACCGATGCAGACACGCTCATCATCCTCTGAATTGTGATTGCGCCGAGAGAGAGAGAGAGAGAGAGAGAGAGAGAGAGAGAGTGAGAGAGAGAGAGAGAGAGGGGGGGAGAAGGCTGCTTTACGATCGCCGGGGATATCGGAAAGCTGATTCGTCTTCTTTGTTCGCGCAGAGAGGTGAGACTCTGCTGGAAAGTGCAGCTGCCGTTGTTTTCTATCTCTGTCTCACTCTCGGCATCGCTGACGACGGAAAACAATAGTCCTTTTTCGCGAGAGCGAGAGAGAGAGAGAAAGAGAGAGAGAGAGACAGTGTATGTGCGAGAGAGAGTTCGAGCTATCGAATCTCTGCCCTCGATGCGACCGAGTATTTTTGTATTGTAAGCTTTCTGCCATTATTTGTGGGAGAAAATGGAACGAGAGAGTTTTAATCCGGCAGTGGGTATTGTGTACACGTGGGGTACGTATCGAGGCAGCGGATGAAAAATTTTATTCCCTGCTGCTGTGCGCGCAGTTCGCCGTAATTTGTTTTGGTATAATGAGAAATTTTATTTCCATTTTGTGTCTTCGATTTGAAGATCTTGCGAGAAGTCCGTTTGAACGGTGTAGCGAAAAAATTGTTTGAAAGTGTGTATACTAGTCGGAAATAACATGAAGAACTTGTATAAAACAATTTTCATGCTTACAGCTAGGTTAAAGTTATTTTATCGATCTTTGAGTAAATACGTCTTGTGAGTGTAAGAATGAAAAAATAACGAATTTCAGGAGAACTAAAATTAAAAATGCTAAGAAGTATACATTATATTTAAGGTACAGACGAGCGAGCAGTTAGCGAAGCGAGATTCACTCGCTATACTTTATAATTACACATAAAAAGATTATATGAAATGTTAAAAAATATAAAAATATAAAGTTTACAAATTTATAATTCTGCGGGAAACATTAATTTACGTTGGAAATATAAATTTATAATTATTCTTAAAATTAAATGATACCGAAAACTTCAAGTTTAAATAATAAATACAAGACCTAATGTAAAAACAAAAAAAAGTGCATAGCATATATTAAAATAGTTCACATTCACAGCATTCTCCCTGAGCTTTCTCATGCCATTTAATATATTTTTTTAAACAAACATAAAATTCAACTTTTCATTTCCGTCTATCGCGAAGCTTATCCCTCGAAATCGATTATGATAAGAACTGACCGAGAGACACTATATACCGCGATAGCGCAAAAGTTTCGCAGAAAAACCTCGTCCCATTTGAATTAGTCCGGGCGATATAGGCTCTCTTAATTAAAAGTTCTATTAAAATAGGTACATCGAGCTTAACGAGCGGAGTTTGAGCGTCGGCCAACTTGAAATTAAGGATCGGTATTAAAATTCCCTACTCGCGCAGCCGCCGCGCGATGAGCTTCACTCGCGAGGAAATCGAGAGAAGAATCCTGTATAATACGTATATCCGCACAAAGAAAACCGATTTTTCTCAATATAAGCCCAATATATATACGCGCGCATCACACGCTACGGCGCACACAGGGGCACTTTAATTAAGCTCCAATCGTTTCATCGACAAATTGCAAATCCTCTTATCAATGCAGCTCTCGGCTTCTGGCGGTGTCTTGTCCGTCGAGAGCAGGACGATAAAGGCCCCGCAATTCCAATTCTTAATTTCCTCACCGAGAGAGAGAGAGCAGAGCGAAGGCGCATAAAGTCATCGACGAGAGCGAGAGTACTTATACTGACCGACATCATTTAATCTCTCGCATTCAAAGGCCCTTTTCCTTGCTCTCTTTCTTTTTTCCCTGCGACTGAATCGCTCTTCGATTTAGCCTCGCTCCTGTATACAGTCATATTCCACCGGCGGCTCTTTAATTAACGTGAAAATCCCAGCTTTTCTTTCTCGAGTGTGTATTATATGTACTTTCCTGCTCCCCCTCCTGGCTCCTCCTCTCCTCGCCCCCTCCCTTTTTTATGAGAAAGAAAAATAAACGAGGAAAAGTCGATGTGGCCATGAAAGGCTTTTGTTGATCGAAATAAGCACAACTTCGGCGAGCGAAAACATTTCGTTCGTCGACCCGGTTAAGCTCGCTTGGAAAAATTTCGTGGATCTCTCGCGTCGGAAGTAATGCGTTTAACTTCGCGGTTACCTCTCGGCTATTGTCTGGAATAGAAACGTAGCGATAATAATAGTATTCCATGTACCGGATTCCACAGCGTACACTGAGTCTGTAGATATATATATACGAACTACTTGTCGTATATGCGCAGTATAACGATTAAACGCGGCGGTCCGATATAATAGAGTATATGTATACAAACGTATACTGAGAGTGGCTGCATTGATGAAAGCCGTGTGTGTGTGTATGTGTGTATAGGAGCAGTTTTCATTAGAGTTGCCCAGACTGTTTGAAAACTGACAAATTTACTTTTACTGGTTGCTTTGTGTAAGCGAACGTATAACATATAATAGATATGCATCAGTAGCTCAAAGGTATAACTAACGTAAGCTCCGTTTTCCTCAAAATTGTGATATTGTCTGTAAGCGCTTGTGTTTAAGTGGCTTACCGTAGTACAAAGCAACGGAAATTTAATAGAAAAACATCCACAACTCTATGAGTATCGTCTTAGTGCTATAATGACGTAAGTCTTCACGTTAAAATTTTTTGTTTTTCGTTCTGTATATCGTCAAAGATTTCTGCAAAAATTTCACATTACTATTATTTCTAAGACCAATTATATGAATAAGCCTATTGAAACGAAAAATTAGTAAGTAGTAAAAAAAAACAGCTTGCAACGTGAAGCTGAAGAACATCAGCCAACGATAAACTCTGTATGAAAAGTCACGAGCCCTTTGCCATTATTCCGTAAAAGCTCTTGACATTTCAAAACGCGGACGTAACTTTCGACCCAAATGGTCACCGCAGCGTTCTCCACCTCGAATTCAAGCTCTTTCTCTCTCTATGTATGCACTTCCATTCGGCGCAGACGTATTAAAAAGCGATTTTCTCGAAATGCACGCAAAAAGTGGATTTACGCCGTTCTGCCGTGCAGCCGCAGATATGCATATGCAGCTTCTTATCGGCTTCCGAGAGTTTATGATCTCTGCATATACACATTCGCCGGCGTCTGCGCGCACGCAGCAGGCGACGAAGCGTGTATATATATATAAATAAAAAAAATTGCTCTCGATAATATTTGGAGAATGAAAAAGTGATGCTTGTTCGCAGATATTGCGTAAGCTTATGGGACATTGTACAATATATATTATATATATAAATATACGTACAAGAGATGTGCTGTCGAAGACACACGTAGTACGTGACCGACTAACCGAATCCTTATCGTTTTTTCTTCGCGACGACGATAAGGAGAGGATGAAAAAAAAAATAGGAAAATATATGCCTCCCACGGTTAATGACCGCTGAAAAAAAGCGTCTGCTGTACTATACACCACCGCCGTATCTTTTTCATTCAATTTAATCAATTCGTTCGGGCCACAGCCGTAAAGAATCGCTGTATTGTATCGACAGCCGCGCGGAAAAAAGTCGGAACACGGGAAGCGCGTAAAGGAGATTTGATGAAACGCACGCGTATTATAGATATATAGAGAGATTGCGTTGTGCGTAATGCAAGTGACGCCCCGGTCTCGGTACGCATACGTCCGTATAGATATACGCATACGCGTAAAAGCGACTCTTCGTCTTCGCTCTTTCAACGACCTACATTAAAAAGAGAGCCTCCGATGGTGTATAATTGTACACGTCCTAGCCAACCGAGCGAAACCTGTTATATATATACGGAAGACGAACGCGTTCCAAATTTAAATACACTAGTACACACACATGCACCACATCGATCCCTCTCTCCCCCCCCCCTCCCGCCTGTGAAAGAACTAGTTTAACCGTTTCCCCCTTAATTGTAACTTACGACGTCGACCTTTTCCGCCCCGACGCGGCGCGGCAGCGAAACCAGCCTTGCAATCCTGATTAACCTGCTCTCTCGCTCTCGCGATCCTCGGCTAATTCCTCCATCAGTCCTCCCTAACGATGAGCAATTCACGGATCCCACCCCACCTCCGGCGGGGGGGAGGAGTAAAACCCGCGCTGATGCACACGTGGACTGTGTAAGTGTAAGTGTACGTGCGGTGTATTGCGCGCAACGGTATGTATATAACCAGCGCGCTAAATCGAATTTCCGAAACAGCTTCAAGTCCCAACTCTCTCTCCCTCTGTCTCTCGTGGTCAAGTGCGAAATATGTGTACGGCGAATAGTTTTGGGGTATACGTGGCCATAGCCGTATACGCGATACTCCAGCACTATTAAGAATGCATACGCGCGTATATACGTGTATATATAAGCGCGTACACACGACGGGCATACACGGCCTATATGTAGACATAAACGTCCCGCACGAGCGTTTCGGATAAGAGAAACGAGCAGACGCCCACGTTTCCGGGCGCTGTATACGCTGATTCGTGCGGAAGTGAAATGGTCGTATTGCCGGAAGGACAGCTGCGTGTATCCGCTGCTCTGCGTGTGTGTCTCTCTCTCTCTCTCTCTCTTTCGACGCGATGCGTGAGGTGATGGGCTGTACGAGTGTTGCGCTCGAAGAGCCGTTCCTTTCCTCCTCCTCCTCCTCCTCCTCCTCCTTCAGAGTGATTGATTTAGTTTTTGAATTTTCACGGGCTTTATCTCTTCGACGAAGGTATAATACTCTTTTTTTTTACTCTCTCGGCACGTTCGGTCGCATACACGACTGGTTTTTCAAATCGAATCCGCCGAGAGCTTTGTGGGCCGATGGGGAAATTCAGAAATGGCTCGCTCGAAATCAATTCTTTATACGAAGTTTTTGAGAGAGAAAGAGTGAGGGCAGCGGCGCGAAATCGAAATTTCGAAAGGGATTGTCTGCAATCGGTGGAAATCAATCGGACGATAGGTTAATGCGTACACGTAAGACTACGGGCTATCGATTTTGGTAAAGCCGAAGCTTGTATCTGTTGGAGTATATAACGGTATCGCCGATGTATAGCTGCAATTTCGATACGCAATCACGATTTGATGATGTACACGGCGTATCTGGATGTATATCTCGAAATTGTGCAAGCGCTTCGTTATCTGCGACTTGATGCGCCGATTGTAAAAAGATATATCCACTGCGGATCGGAATCATGCACTGTTCGCGCGATGGTTTTTATGTATGTTTATAATTTTCTTTTCTTATAAAACTTGAACGATGTTCCAATTAATATCTCATCGCGACAAGTTACAATTGATACGAAGAATGTAATCTAATCTTGTTGCAACTTTAACATCTTCCAGAAGGCACTGCATATAAGTGCAATTATACAATGTCCGGTGAATGAGAGCGATGAAATACGCTATTTTCACTGCGGCCCTCCCGATGTTCAAAGATAAATATAACACTTGATCGCACTTGTTTTAAGAAATATCCAGTCCACCCTTGCATTAAAATTTAATAAATCTAGATAGTTGTATCTTGCAGACAATTCGGTGTAATTGAGTCCAGACTCTATATCGAGTTGATTCGATTTTATTATTTTGCTGTAAGATCTCTATACGTATACATCGTTATATAGATCGATGGCCTTTTTTCTCTCTCTATATATATACGCAAGGGCTTGTATCGACAGGCTATTATTTCCCGAGGATGAACGATGTGTGTATGTGTCTACATATATATAATTTTGTTACACAGATATACCGTGCTATTATTATTTTTTCCTTGCTAGACTACACATCTGCACTAAAATCTCGAGCGAATTCCTCAGCTCGGAGTTTTCCTTGAGCGAGAAACGTCGAAGATATTTTTTTCTTTAATTATTATAAGTCAACATACTCTTGGGCTGCTTATTCCGTTATGTGCACTGCATTCGTTCATATTTATTAAAAAATTAAAACAAAAAACCAGACAAAAAATATTCTCAGACTTCTGCGCGCGCTGAATAAATAATGCAAAAGACAGCGCGAGTCCATATATATTCATGTATACAATTATACAAACATTCTTCTAATATAACGCGTTTTGAATTATAATAACTCTATAGAGCAGCCGAATTAAAAAATAAAATAAATACTTTTAACTGCTGTATACCTGCAAATGGATAAATTTCGATATTCTACGAGATGGTAATTATTTAATAATAATTGCCTCGCTCGCGGTAATCCAATACTTATGGCTGAAAATATACCTACATAATATTAATGCTTATGTATATAGGTACGCGCAGCGCGAGAATTATTAATCAGATTTCAGCGACTTAAGAATCGCTGCTGACACTTGCACGCAGGAGAAGCTTTACACGTGCAGCAACGAGCCCTACCCTAAGCTCTCGTGACGTTGACCGAAATTCTTATCTTGTTTTAAAACTGAGTTTCTCGACGATCTGCAGTTTATGGTGCAGCCTCATGCTACGCGAATTTCGTTGACTTCAATATTTTGCGCGGCGGTAAATTTATTCTTAATTGAATGCTACGTCAATCAGGAATCAACTCTAATATTCTTTTTTTCAATTTGGAGCTGCGGAGAGACGTGGATTGCATGTTGCATGAATTGATAAAATTCTTAAAAGAAATGAAAAATAAAATGCATAGTAAATGAAGTATTAAATGAAGAACATGAAGATCCGGAAAATAACAGACCATTACCTTCACGTCGAAGAAATGGTTGCTTTCTTGCTTTCGCGAAAATTGATCACCCTTGACTCGCAGACTGCAAAAAACACGTGTCAGATAAGTCCTATCCTTAACTTGCTGCATTTGACTCCAGTGGGATTGGCAGGATATATATGCGGAAAGTTTTTCTTGGGCCGGAAAGATATTGATGGTGCATTATTTGTTGTTACTAAGGTTCTGCTGCAAAGTCCAATGTATTCGTATTGAAATGTGTGGAATACATTCAGTTATCGTTGCACATTGCCATAGTAGTCGATATCGTAATACTATATAATTACTACAAGAATGCGTTTTTAGACAGCGCATCAATTGCATAAAATTATAAACTAATTAAGCACAATGACAATAAAATAATTGCAAAAAATATTGTATTTAGTCAACCTAATTTCGAATTACTAATTTATACATTAGCAGCAATTATTTCAAGAAAGGTAAACTATATTATTACTCTTCAAGTATACATGTTTAAACAACGCCGAACGAAGCCCGCGTAACGTGCGCATCACGAAAATAGAGACGGCTACCTTATACACCCTCTTCACAATTTTCACCCACATCAGCAATTAGATCGAGGGCTTAATTGCGTACACACCCCGAAAATTCATATCTTAATCAAGGGTGTGTACAGCCGACACGAATTATCCTCTGATACGTGCGCCACTCCTCCGAGCGCCGAGTCGAGAGCCGAAAAGGCCTTCGTCGTCAAGGGTCAATCGATATACGCATAAAAGGCTAATGTGCCTCCGACGCGCGATCAATTTCTTTCCCTTATTTTTTGTCTCTCTCTCCTTCTTCCGGATATCCAGACTCGCTTCTTCGTCTTCTTCTGCACCTCCTCCCCAACCCCTTCTTTCTTTTTTTTTATATCGTCGCGACGAGAGCCCCCCCGCGTGTAATGGAATAAGTTAGTTTGTTTGGCGACTTTTATAACGAGAGCCGCCTCGCGATTTTTCCGCGGGGAGCACTTTCGCAAATATTAGACTTTAATTGCGCGCGCGCGCGAGAGAGTGAGGCGAAAAGTTTTTATATCGATGTCGTAAAAGATAGAAGCAGATAATAATGCGCGCTTCGCGGAAGGAACGACGCTGTCGACGCGCTTTATTATACTCTTTATGACTAAGCGCTTAACTCTTCTCTCTGGGATTAGAAATTCTCCGGGCTGCCGTTTTTTTTTTCGTCTTCTCTCTCTCTCGCTCTGCGATGTCGGGAGATCCGAGCGATCGGTCGCGTTGCGCAAGTGCGATAAGTCATGTAAGAGGCTTAGAGGCGATACTTCCGCGATGCCGAGAGGGAGAGAGAAAGAGAGAGAGAGAAAAGGTCACATTTCTGCTCTTTTCGACGGTGATGGTACTTTCGAATTCCTTCGGTCTTCTCTTTGTGTGTGCATAGACGCCGATTGCGGAAACAATGTGGAGTGGGATTGTAATGGGTTTGGAAAAGAGAAAAAAAATTGTGTAGAGGCTGCCGCTGGATGAGTGGGTTTCCTTGGATAAGCGTCTGATGTAATGAAGCGAGGAGTTTTTTTTGGGGGGAGGGGGATAAAAACTTGATAAGTGCCGATGGTTTTTGCTGTGAGATGATGGAATCTCGCGTTTCGATGAAGCATAATCTCGTTGGATAATCCAGGGTAAAAAGCCGAGAGACGACAAATTAATTGGAGATAACGGCGCTTGACGCGAAAGAAAGTGGTGAATTTCGATTGCTATGCATTTCAAGAAGGTTTTGTAACGATAAAATTTTCTGTTTTTAGACGCGTTTTTTCGGGTCTATGAAAATTAATACTCATAAAAATGAGCTATACGGACGCGTGCCTACTGTTATACAAGAGTTTAATAAATAAGTCCAGGACACGTTTTTAGTGCACAGTAAAATAAAATTCAAGCTGTAAAAGTAGCGTGCAATTGTCACCATTCATTTTGCATCGTTCAAACTTTTTTAGAGTCGGCATATTACACTTCATTTCTTATTCTTCCGTGCCTCTTTTCTTACAGACATATACCGATATGCTTCACCAAATCTCTTACGTATATATACGAGTCCAAATTTAAAAAAAAAGCAATAAAATTAGACGATAAAATAACAAAGAAACCGGTATCCATTTCTGTTCCAGATCTCACCACGGGGCAACCGATCGTCTCGAGTAACGCGACGATGATCGACTCGTGATCGGGTCGAGCTTGAAGAGACTGTCGGGCTTGCGGAGCGAGCGGATCGGAGGTGGCGTCGACAAGTGATACGTAGGACGAAAGTGGAGGCCTGCGGGGCCGCGTCGACGAAGACGCAGAAGTCGTGGACGGCTTGGGGTCCGGAGCCGTCGCCGCGAGGCCCCGGCGCACCGCCGCCCCAAAGACCACGCGCTGGTGGCGGAGGAAACGACGGAGGCGACGCCTCGACAACGATTACGGTTCGTACTATGTGTCATACAGTTGACACAGTTTTACACTTTCGGGAAGCTGATGAGGATCTATTTTTCATGGGGTTTGTGTGTGGGGGAATGAATTTACGATGAAGACGCTACTTATTGCTCATTGTAAATTTTATTGTTGTTTATACTTTTACTTCCTTCTCGAGAAAAAGCTTTGTGATAAGCGAAAGAGTTGAAAAGGTTTGTAAAGCATGAATTAAGAAAATGCCCGTATGGATTTTCCTTCTGCGCATCTAGTTGGAGAAAGGATGTTAAGCTTTTTTTTTTCAATTATTTTATACTTGTAAAATCAACTTCACAAAAGTGCAGCAGAGAAAGAGCGTAAAAATAAACTTAAGAGAGTAAAACTTTTATGCAGAGTTGTATAGACGTACAGTCACTGCCGTTACTTGTTATACTGACAAGTGTTTTTACAACTCACTGTGCCGTTCGAAAGGCAATTAGACGCGTTAAAATATTTCGAAGGAGATCGTGACGAGTATTGCAATATCTGCATATATAATTCGTTCCATAAATTTCAAATTCTAACATTTCGTCATTTCCCGATGTTCAAAAAAAGAAAAAAACCAATATCAAATACTGAAAAATATCACATCAAGGCACGACGATCAACTGAAGGCAGAAACTTGCGAATCTGCGCCTTCTCAAATTCATCCGATCGCATCTCGTATTCCACGCCTGCTTACGATTGTTACGCATTACGGCAGCTTACGCCACGACAAATCCCCCGTCGCAAGTTTATGCAAAATACGCATTATTTTTATGGCATATGCGCAGTTACAGGTGTCAACAGCCGCGGACTGTATCACAAAAGAGTTCTCTCTCTCGGCAAGCGCGAGCAAAATACGCGAGCATAAAAGAAGCAAACGAGACGACACTTCACGGCGGAGCGAAACACGCGTTATTATACGTTGAAAAATTCGCTCTCGGGACATACCTCCGGAGAAAACTCGCTCCATTTTTTACAAGCTCTCCGCAGCGCTGAGCAGTAGTGTGTACAAGCTTGAGGTCGACTCTGTTTATGCCGACGACGACGACGACGCGCGGGGGGTGCATTATTATCATTTCGTCCGTTGATCGCCTACGCCGTTTGTCTCATACGTATTATATTACACGTTACGCTCGGCTCGATCTCGCTAACGCGCGGCTGGTGGGTATAGGTCACCGCTCTCTATAATACTCTTTCTCTCGCGTCGACGACTGCATATACTCTCTCGGGTGCCTCGTCCCCCCCGTCCGGGGCATCATCTGCGCTTTCACGCGTGTACTTATGTATAGAGCCGAGTGTACGCGAACGGCCTTGAGGTTTTACAGTGAATAAATTCCGCGTGCTTTGCTTTTCTTTTCCCAATTAATTTTGCTTTGCTTTTATATATACTTTGCTCCGGTTTTTCTCTCTTTCTCTGTAGCTGCGCGCCTCCGATGCGAAAAAGTCCTCTGCGCGAACCTTTTGTGCTTATGAAACAGCGATTGCGTGCTCGCGCGTCTGTGTCAGTCGCCGTCGACGCAATTACATCGAGGCGTATTATACGATGATTTTTGCAATAATGATAATAAAGCGTTTTGTCGCGATTAAAGGGGAAATTCGATCGGCTCGTTCCGGATGAGACGAGCTGCTGTTGCGTCGAATTGAAGATCTCGATTCCCAGTTTAAAAGTGACTGTTCGGAAATTGAGCAGTTATACACGTTCAATTGTACAAGAGACAACGAAAAATTTTCGTATAAATTTTATATAAGCTTAAGCCCCATCGTTGATTTTTACAATCAAAGCGCACTACGCAAATTTCAAACAATTATATATACGCAAACTCTACTCGAGATTTTTCTCCTCCTCGCGTTGGATCTTAAGATTTTACCCTTCGCTCTCTCGCGCGAAGCGCAAAATTGATACGAGCTTTAACGTTGTTTAAGCAGTTTTTCATTCGAGCAATTGCTCAGACAGAGCAGACGAGAGAGGCGACGGCGATGCTCAACAAAACTTTCTGGTAATTTCTTTCTTCTCGTCCGTACATTTGAATTTCCCTTGAGTAAACGAACTCGCGCAGCTTTCGCTCATAAAAGGGTGAAATGTACAAGATACAGCTATAAATGTACACGACGATAAGACCGGTTTTTATGTATCACAGCTCTCCCTCGCCTATACCTATACAACGCCTATGTACATACGTATACATATACATTGCAAAGCATATAGCGAGATATTCATTAAGGATAAAGCACGTATTTTGCGCAAAATCCTGCTTTTCTTCTTTTGTATACGTGTTTTCATCTTTTGTGCGAATTTCACTGGCGCAAGCTTTTATTTATGCCCCTCCCACCACCTCCACCCCCGCACCTTATACCCCTCTTTGTACGTCCAGTCTAAATTTGCCTTCAAATCATGACTCGGCTATTTTGAATTTTTTGCTGAATACTTTTTCCAGTAAAGAAACAGCCCTCGGCGAGCACAGCATCGAATCACCATTACGCTCCCGCGCGCGATTTCTCGTTGATGACCGCCGGTTTTCGATCCGATCGATTTCTCCCTCTTTCGAAACCTTCCAAAAATTTTCGGAGATACGCGCTACGTGTATTTCGTGACAAAATAAATGTAAAAGCAGGCTCGAAAATGCCAACGCGAAGTCAAACAGAGTATTCGCAATAACGAGATGATCCGAGAATTTAAATTGACGCATTACAATAATTTGTACGCCGGATGCAGCTGGAGCGAGATCGCGAGCACGTATCGCATCGGTGATAAAGTGGAGAAGTAGCATTAGTGCTACGCGAAGAGAGTCTAAAGCCGCGACACGACGTCTTGACTAGTCCAACTCGGAATAAGGACGAATACGCGGAATTGAGATTAGATTGTGTCTTGCTATATATATAGATATACACTGTTCCTCGGTGCGCGTAAGTCTTTTAAACCCGTCTTCGTGCATTGCGCTCGTCCTCCGGGTTAAAGCGAAGAAAAAGTTGTCTCACCCAGATCCGTGCGATCTTATTCTCTGTAGCGGTCCTTTTCCATCATTACCCACGTCTTTCTCGCAAATTCCCAGGAATGTTGAGCTAATACTCGATACCTTATATACGCCTCTCAAGGGATTGCACATAATCGCGTAAATTATTTTATTTATCGAATATACCGAAGGATCGGATTAAAATGTCCGTTTCACTTGCACTTATATGGTGCAAGTAATTTATGCGCTTGTGATGCATTACATTTGAAGATGATAAGCGAACAGTTGTGTAGTATTTAAATTTCACGTGTATACGAACATTTTTATTACTTGTTGATGGAGCACGAATGCATACTTAATTTTGCATTCCATTTTTCTTTAGATCTCATTAATTTACTATTTTATGCATGCAAGAGTCGATAAAATAATCTCGAAGAGTCGTAGATTCGTTTCAAATATTTTGAGCGAGGACTAAAAGTTGCAAATTCCGATTCATCGCACTTTTATATATGCGTAACATTTTTCTCTTTATATTGGAGATATTAGAATTGTGAAATATTCGTCCATGTGCTCGGCTGAGTTTGCATTAAATAGATTTCGAATTAAATGAGAAGAAGGCGATCATTTGAAATAGAGAAGTGCCTTGCAAAAGGCTGGGATGTTTCGCAAAATGGGAATGGATGAGTCTAAAGCATAAAAATGCCCATTTCAGGAAAGAGTCGTGAGAAGTAATTAGTTTTTAGAGTGATTTAACGCAACTTACATTTACTACTGCAATACAAAGCTCTTTCTTCGAGGAAGTAAAAGTATACGGCGCACTGACACCCTGTAAAACTTAAAATCGTTGGACAATGAAAACGAATAGACCAATTAGTAAAACTCTTTTCAATTTGTCAAACTTTGGAAAATTTTTTAAAAACCGAACGACCGATCGTTGGAAAAGAACGATTATTCATCGCTGACACACATATGTGCGTCCGAAATTAAAAAGAATGATCGGAAAAAAATTTTTGTGCTGTATATTGATTGTCCATAATGAATCAAAAACTCATTCCCTTCCAAAGTCCTCGATTTTTTATTTATCACAGATTACAAACTTTTTTTCCCGAGCAAACAAAACGACAAAATCTACGATGTACACTCCAATGAAAACAGTAAAGCCGAGTTATTTCCCAATGACGTGATAAATAGATCCTATCAGACAATTTCATCGCGGCGTTATATGCGCAAACAGAGCAAACCCGTTGTCTCATCGCGCACCTATCAACAATATATATTCCAGTCCAATCAATCTAACCAGTCACTCTCGTCTCTGTGCCCTTCCCCGCGCAGGCCGTCGCAGCTCGTGACGAGGAGGAGCCGAGGTAGTGCGCGGTTGCAGCGGCAGGATGTTCGGCGTGATCTGCCGGCGGAATTGGGCCTTACGGCTCTCGATCGTCCTGAACGTCTGCGTGCTGCTCTACGTGTGCGCGCACTTCGGGGCCGTGTCGGGGCCTTGGATCGAGGAGAGCGCCGCGGCGGGCAGCGGCAATTGGGCCGCGAATCCCAACGCCATCTCGGCCGCGGCGGCGGCGGCCGTCGCCTCGCCGGCCCAAGAGGCCCAAATTCTCCAGCAGCAGCAGCAGCAGGAGGGGACCCAGCCGAGAGCCAACGCGACGGCCACCTCGACGTCCGGCGGCCAGACCGGATCGGGAGAAGCCAAGGCGGCGGCTCTGCTGCAGGAGGCCAGGAACGAGGGGAGAATCGAGAAGACCGCGGCCGACGCAGTCTACTTTAGGGGAAACGAGAGCAAGGCGCTCGAGGCGAATGACGCGCTGGAGAAGAAGGTTAATCTGACGGTTGGTTGTGTACATTATATGATTGGTTTTTTTAATTGTTTGTTTTGATGGCGCGACGTTCTGCTTTTGGATTTCAATTGGATCCAAATTTTTGTACGTCAACGTAAAATAAAAATTTTTTTGTGTATACAAAGGTATATAAAAAAGTATATGATCGTACTTTGAATCACTCCATTTATCAATTTTTTTTTAAGTTTTTGATTTTACTCTGGAATATAGCAAGTTTGAAAAGAATAAATAAATTTTTAAAAGTAAGCAGCGTTACACAATTGAAGTGTAAGAAGTTTCAATAAATTTAATACATTTAGTTTAAAAGTTACTCTTTTTCTCTCGTTGAGCATTTTTTGGGTCCTTGAGGAAAAATTATAGCTTCGTTAACAAAAAAAGTCTGTTAAATTGCAATTGTAAGCCAAGGAAAAAACAATTCGTACAATAATAGATTGTTCTTTTCATTCTATTGACGTTTAAAATAAAGTTTATTTATGTGCATTACCTAAAATTACGCTCACAACTTAACAATCATCGATCACATTATGATTAAAAAAAATTACTTTTACAATTTTCTAATTTAAAAACGTTACGCCAGCGTTATCGCGCCTAAACCAATTTCCCATCGTTTACTCTATCACATTCGCAACAAAAAACAAAATTTTCCCTCGAAACATTAATACTCCCAATAATATTCCTCGCTAACCGCGCGTCGAACCTTTATTAAAATACCCCCAATCGAATCAGCGCCTGTAACAACAAGTTTCCTCTGCCGACGAGCGAATCGATGATCGCTCGCGCAAGAACCGAGTCGAAACGCCGAGGCTCAACTGTCGAAACGAAACGCAGCTCGACCGCGCATCAGCATATCAGAAATGGGGAAACAATCCGCACCGGCGCTCAGCAGCTGGCGCGCGGCTCTCCCTATATAACAAAGCCATTCCCGCATCCCAAATCCTTCAGGCCGCGCCTGACAGGATTTCCTCCGCAACAGCGCAGCGCAGCCGCGGAGCGAGAAACCAATAAATATTGGAAGCGCAATCAGTAGCGCGTAATTAGAACGTAACCTGTTAACACGTTTCGAAAATTGGCCTATACGCGCGCGCAGTTGCCTCTCTCTCTCTCTCTTCGCTCGGGCTATCATTGCAAGTTGCTCCGCCGCACGAATTTCCCTCTGGTATACACAGAAACCTCGCGCGCTGCGCGGCGCGCGAAATTAAATTTTCGTCGCGCTGCTAAGTTGATAACACAACAGTTTAGTCAGTGTCGAGTCTATTAGTTCGCTGCTGCTGTTGCTGCTACTGCGGGAAATACAGTTATACAGCGAGTTTCCTTCGCGCGTTTTTTTTTTGCGCGCTTCCAAGGCTTCGAACGTCGTAATGCTCGAAGCCAGCATAGTTTACGCGCACGTGTGCGCGTACGCGCGTGTATAATGAATGTGGCATTGGAAATTTGTATCGCGCGCAGTGGAATAGTCGTAATTAAAGGCGACGAGAGCGCGCAGAAGCTCGCTTTTTAGTTAGTCCGCGAGTGTTATATATATATTAAACGTTAAACGCGAGCTTGCGAGGCGCGATATAATTCCTGAATTTATAAAGCCTCGGCGTTTACGCGCCGAAATCAAATAAATTTGAGCGCAAATATAGAGATGCGCTTGCGCTCGCGTTAAACAGCTCTCTCTCTCTCTCTCGCTCTCGCGGTACGTGTTAAGTCGGAATTGATTCTGCGCCGTGGCGCATTTTAATCTCTTGATTATAAATTATGTACCGATGGTGGAGAGATATACATATAAAAAGACGGCGCGCGTTCGGGGGCGCACGTAAAGCCCAGAAATGAAATTGCCGGTTGAATTTATAACGCTAAGCTGCCGAGAGAGAGAGAGAGAGAGAGAGAGAGAGAGAGAGAGAGAGAGAGAGAGAGAGAGCGATGTGGGCGCGCGCGTATGAAAATTTTCGCGAGTCTCGACGACGATTAATGCGCGACTACGCATTAAAAAAAATTATAACACGTAATTAAGCTGTGTCAAATTTATCGACGGAAGTTGGCGATAATTCGTGCTATGCATGCGGCAGTGGATCTTTCGTTTTGACTGAACGGCTCATTGGCCAGTTAAAGTCGGCGCTTTCGCCTGACGTACATTATATGTATAGAGGCGATCTGTTACCAGAGCTTGACGACGTGCACACTTACGGAGTGGTCAATAATTCGAGAACGTTAATTGTGATTTGCAGGTGAATCAGAACAAGGCGAGGAAAGAACTGACGCTGCAGGAAGCGATACTCTGCAACGACAAGTCCTCCGAGCCGAAAACTGCGCAGCGAGGCGACTACTGGGTGCTTTACAATTACGTGCCGATGAGCATGAAGGTTAGTGTGTGCCAACTATTTTTTTCTTCTTCTTTTCCTTAAGGTGTGTATCGTTTATTGGAGAGAATCGAGTTATTTTTTGTGAATTTAAGAACTTGCTGCCAAATAACTTTTTAACGGTGTGATCGATGGGTTCCGAACGGGTTACGTCAAAAGTACTTTTGATCTGACATATACAAGTAAATTGAGAAGTTCTAAAATTCTATTGGACATTCGAATTTCTGCAAGTTTGAATTTAGTGGGAAATGAAAAATCACCTTACGTAAATTTATATCTGTCGCAGTTCACAAAGTTTTACGTTGTATTTCAGTGCTTAAATAAAGAAACTTTGCGTAACCTACACAGAAATCATGTTATTCAAAGTTTTCTTTTATCTCGAGCTATAAAACTAAACTTGAAACTTCACAAAACCATAGAGATTTTTATGTAATGGAGGACAAGCGCATCTTGTAATTTATTGCAATTTCATTTTCATTGTCAGTTATCACGAATTAGTCACGTCTCTAGACGTTTAATTTTTCTTGACTTTTCAGATTTCCTTAAAAACCTAGTGGTTAGCGGGTGTTAAAAAAAAATTACCTTTACGGTTATCATTTTTTTGCTTTTCGGTACATTACCTAATAACTGCGGTTACGAGTTATCGCAATCGATTCTTCGAATTTCCCTGCGGTTTAACGGTACATCGCAATCAATGAAATACTTGAATTTCATCGCTACAGCGTATCGAGCGAAATAAAAAAAAACAACAGGATTTTTCCTCGCGACGGAGAACACAAATGAAATCATAATGAATCGCGACGTAGATGCGCTTCTTCGCCTAATTATCTATCATTTTACGAAGTTTCAAACTTAGATTACAGTCGACCTCGCGCGGCGAGAGAAAAAAAGTTCGCCTAACCTGATTTTTCAACGTTCTCCCAACTTTTCTCGTCGAGTTATTCAAATGAACGTCGGAAAAGTCGACGAGGAAAATCGCATATAGAAATTCCCGTTGAAACGTGTATCTGTCGCATAAACAACCCTAAAAACCGACCTCTGCGCGAACTGTCAACAGGTGCACTGCTGGGAGAGCGTGACGTACACGACGCACGCGGACTACACCTTCCTGGACAATCTGGAGCCGCTGCTGGACAGGTGGCGAGCGCCGATCTCGATAGCCCTTCACGCGCCCGGGGCCGACTTCCCGCCGACGATCGAGGCGATCAAGTACGCGCGCAAGTGCGGCGGTCCCCTCGTCGCCCAGTTCGTCACCTTCCACGTCTACTTCAGCAGCAAGCACGTGCCAAAAATGGTATGAGCTTCTGACCAACCAACCAACCAACCCTTTTCGAGCATCGAACTCCGTGGATATATATAGAGAGACCCACACGTCTCGGCTGTTACGCTTAATTAAGGATAAGACTCGCCTCGAAGAACATTGGTTTCTCTCTCCCTCGAGGGCCCGGGGTGTTTTCGTTTTTCGCTTTCACTCCGGAGGGGGCGGCAGTGCTTCTGCGGACGAAGCTATTAGATTGAATTTCAGTTGGGAGAGAGACGATCATTACTGCTAATTGCTCGTCGGCTACTGCTCGCCGGTGCAGTGATGCAAGCAGGAGCCGATGTATATAGATGCGGGTATTGCGCTGGAAATCGAAATGATTAACTGGAAAGCTTGGCAGTGTGTTTCTTCGAGGTGTGGGTATACATAAGCAGGTCTCTCTAATCGGGCAGTCGCATCTGATCCGATGCTCAGCGCGCGCGAGGCTACATTGAATTATGGATTTCCAACGCTTCGGCCTTAATTGAGGGGGTTACTCACTCAGCTCTTGGGTTGTACGCGTCGATTCCAGGGACCCGCGAGTCGTCCCTCGTAAATTACACGCGGGGGATACAGGTAGGAGCAGCGGTTCCTTCTTGCGAGTTGCTTAATGCTTCTCAAAGGATTTTCCCGAGGCGATAGTCGATTTGTTTTCGGCCGCGCGCGTATATATATATATGTGGCGGAGAGCGAGAAAAAGAGAGCCGCGGAAAATTAATAAGGTAGACGGGAGAAACTGGAGGCGCCACGTAGTAGCGCACGCGTTCATTAAGTTTTATATCCATTAGATCTGACAGCTTGGCTATACACGGCGCTCAGCGCGGGACTGAATCACCGTAATTATAACTTTGATCCAGATATCAGACGCGCGTCGAGAATGGCTGCTTAATTGCTCGCAATTAATGTGATTGGGAAGTCTTAAAACTGATGCAGCAACCGCGAAATGATGATCAACATCGCGTAATTATGTTTTCTCAGCGAGCCGTACGATGTTTCAAGAAGTTGTGAGAGCGTTTACCTGCGAAAGAGGAGGAGAGTGACAGTCTTGTTTGACCTTCCTTTTTTTCGTGATGTTTAAAATTGGATTTAATGTATTGGGAATACAGGTACATCGATGACGATTAAAAAAAACCTCAAATTATTTGACATGTACAGTGTATAATACTGTTTTTTAATATATATATTTATAATATCAGAAGTTATAAATGATATTTGTTTAATTCTCGAGAATCTAATAGTTTATTTGTAGAGGGGATACGATCACAATTTCGAATCAGATCCAATTTAAGTGCCAATCAACCAATGACGAAAAAGAATAAAAATAGAAGCTGACGTTAAAATTGTTGTAAAATGAAACGATTTCTTGTTTCAGATAATATTTACGAAAAATTTATTTTACATCGATTTTATCCATGACTAATCTGATTGAAATAATATAAAAATTTGAGTACTCAAAGTTATGTTAAACCTATAATTCTCATACATAGTATTCACATCTTAAATAAGTAATATTGATGTTTATCGATAACTTATCGATCACCATTAATTTGGCATCGCACGCCATGAAAATTATACCCAAATAATTAAAAAAAAAGTAGAATAATATTGTACGATCGACAAACGCAGTACAGCATTCACTGTGGCATCAAGTCACGACTCGGTCGACAGCGAGTTAGCGAACAAAACGCAGCGTTCATCGAATCGTGTGAAAACAGCGCTAAGCCGTAGCCATTCGCCATTGTCCAAAATCCGTCAAATGAAATTCCATGAAAGCAAGCATCCGCCGAACAGCAGCAGCAGCAGTAGCGGCGGCAAAGCATCAGTCGACGCGAATTTCCATCGGCGAATTCCGCAAACGCGTTTACAATGCGCTCGGAAAACAAGAATCCGCGTCGTTTCGACTCGTCGCTCTGCGGTCGTATAACGCGCCTCTATACACCTGGGGAACGACGGCGAGCTCTGCGCCGCCGCTGTCCATAAGAGCGTGAAAAGAGAGGCGAAGAAAAAAAAAGCACTGCGACGCGCAAAATTCGTGCCGCTGCGCGCACGATTTCCATGACCTCGATCGATCACACACACACACACACACACAGAAGCCGGAGGAGAGAGAAAGAGAGAGAGAGAAGCTGGAGAAAGAGATGGAAAAAACAGCATCAGCGCGTTTTATCTCGCGCACGTGCGTCATCAGCGAGAGCTGCGAATTGCTCATCCTTTGCTGCGAGGAGATGATCTCGTTTCTGCATTCCTCGATGCGACGAGAGACACAGATATAGAGGGATTGTAATTAGAAGGGGCTTGGCTCATCGCGAACAAGGTGTTATACACACACACATTGCTCGAGCCTTTTTCAGCCCATTTCGAGGCATTGGGGTTTCGAGGATTGTGTCGATTCGAGATCTCGCGCCGCTGTGCAGATGTACAACGTATACCAATATGTCGATTGAGTGCAGCGACGTCGAAGTTAAAATTGACGAGACAATTTTTTAATCTGTATGTCGACGTAATTGATTGTAAGCGTGAGACCGTAAAGTTTTATCGACAAGGTTGTTCGAATCGCCGGTGCGGCATCCGTATGTATACGCAGAGATTATACTAATTCCACGAATTGATGGTGTTCTTTTTTTATAATTTCCTCGGTTCTTTCAAAGTCCTGTAAGTGTGCCGCGCTCGATTGTTCAAGAAGTTTCCGGTGCGTGAAAATTTCGATAACAAAAGACGGGTAGTATATCCATTTACATGTATGTAGGAGAGAGTCGATTTTGCGCATATTTTGTTTAACAAAGTTGGGATGGAAATCAAGATAATAAAGCGGGCTTCGTTCCTCGATGCTAATAGAGACTGCCGTTCTACAAAGTTATCTTACGAACTTTTGAAATTCATCGGTTAAAAAATGCGGCTAATTACAGTCCAGCATCCAACGGTAACTGTTTTTGTATTCGGTTACATCAAAGTTTTTTGTGTATTTTCATAGCAGCTGAGCTAAAAAATCTTGCGACAAAAAGTTGCAAAACAAACTTACAGTTGCGCATCGTTGGCAGTTTTGCAAGTGACAAAAGTTTGCTCTTTAGAATATATATGTGCGAGAGCGAAATTTCGCGCAACTTAAAAACGACATTTTAAAGTTGCCTATCCGCATCAAGGCTGCAGAAGGTGCAATTAATAACTCGGTTGAAAACTCGCGCACCCACTCATGTGATTAATTATGGCTTTGTCATTTTCGAAATAATGAAGGCAAAGAAAATATTTCGTACAAATCAAATAAATCCAAAGTATAATTCTAACGTTGTTAACATGTAAGCCCAAAACTCAATTAGCCGTACTGGACGAGTGACGACTCGTCGCCTATATAAATGTAAATTACGACAACTTTTCGATGGGCCCACGGAATGCGGCCGTCGACCGGATATTGAAACCGAAGTTTCGGCTGCTGGCTAATTACGCACGCTGTCGCCGTATACGACTCTCTGCTCTCACTTTTGCGAAATCCATATACGCTTCTTAAAACTACCCGACGACGACGACCGCGACGACGAGAGCGCGAGTTTTCATTTTTCTGCCATCCGGATCCAGTATATTTTCTGCGCGTATATGTGCATATAGAAGAAAACCCGTCGAACCAGCTCTATAGAAGCTCCGCATACTTGCGCGTTTTGTTTACTCTTTTTTTGTCCAACGCATATATGCTCTAGCACGCGCGCGACAACCGTCAAAATGGGACGCGTGTCGTCGCGAATGTTTACCGATGAATTGCGGAGAAAGTGCGCCCGCGGAATCGAATGTGGGTCAGGTGGGGAATTTAATTTGCTTTTTGAAGAGAGAGAGAGAGAGAGAGAGAGAGAGCGCTTTTATCGCAATCGAAATATAATAATCTTATTCTCTCTTATCCAGCGCAAAGGGATGTACGTTTGATCAATTATTCAATCCGCTCGCATCTCCGCTGCTGCTGCACTCGATCGGTTTTCCGGATTTATTTTTTCCCCGATGCTCCGTCGCACAATCCGCGCTCGCGAGATTAACGAATTCGAACTCGAGTTGACGCTCGCCGCGGCGATCAAACAGGGTAATTTATACACAATTGAAATCCTCGGCGATTCGACAAATCCGATCGGCGCCCAGCCCCTCGCTCTCTCTGGTCGTTCGTCGTCGAATAATACGCGCTCCGCACTGCACAATGGACGAGCAACGCGAAAAAGGAGCAGGACTTGAAACCCACAGCTTTTCCGGACGACTGCCTCCCCGAGAGGAAGCGGCTCATCTGCGATGTGCAGCGCATTTCCCAAGCTACGGGACGACGCGTGCAGTGCAGCGCAGTAGAGAGCGATTGGCGAGGCAGAAGTATAATAAAGCAGCGCGGAGCTAGTCAATTATTAAATTGCAACAGCGAAATCATCCAACGAAAGGCTAATGGCCGAGGCGCACTGTGCGCTACACTCCGCAATAAAACCCGACGAAAATCGACCTGCTGGTGTGTACACTGCGTGTACGGAGCGAACGACGACGGCGACGTCGTCGTCGGCGGCGGCGGCGATGGTTTCCGTAGTGTCATTATCGTTCATTGAGAAACGCCGATAATAATGTAACAAATGAATGGGCCTCGAATCGAGACGGTCTTATTATGTAACGCAATATTGCTGCCACGAGCGAGAGAGCCACCGATTTTCCCGAGGAGAGTGGATGCATTTGTGTACATAGTACACGCGAGTGCGCTGTACGTGCACCTTATCGGTGAGCAATGAAAACACGGCTTATCAGCGCGCAATCGTCGCCTCGTTATAAATTAAAGTCACGAGTGAGCGAGAGACAGCCGCGACGCATTTATCTTTCATATTCGCCGAGAATTGATTTTACCGCAGACTTTACAACTTCCTACTTTGTTATAAATAAATTTCAGCCTCTGTACACGTAAAGCGACAGTATATATAAAAACGGAGTTATATCATCGCTTTCGAACTGGCCTTCGCCGTACTGCGTTTTTTTTCGAGATAAAAATTTAGTCGTCTCGAGATCCTCGCCTCCTCACGTCGTCTCCCGTGAGTCGTAACGCGGCGCTCGTATTATCGATTTTTCATTAGAGAAAATAAAAGAAACGCCCTGTATGTGCTGTGTGCGCAGTTGCACGACTGCCTCGCAGTGTGTACTGCACTTTTGTATACGTGTGCGCCGCTCGTTGCATCGGTATATATATTTTCCAGTCTATTTTTAAAGGTGTAGGTGAAGCGCAGGTCAAAACTTATATGCGGCTCGTCGAGAGAAGAGCAGCAGTAGTTTGAAAAATTGAGTGATTGATGGACTGCGCTCTATGTGTATGTATGCGGAACCCGAGGGTTTACGTGACTTACGCGCGCGGCACGTGCGTGCCGAGCAATAACAATCGATATTGCCAATCGTTAATTTGCGCAAAATGGAAAACAGCCGCGGCGCCTAATGAGTTTCGAGTGAGGTCGACGCGGCGGGTTGGGTTAATAAAAAAAAAAAAAATAAAATAAGAAATAAAATAATAACGCAACGTATCCGTATCAGCTCAGTCGTATGTATATACAGGCATTGACTGTCGTGTCAATCGAACTTATTTTCGTTTCCGTTAGCATTGCTTGTTTCCGCTGCTTTGACTGTCCCCGGTGCGCTTCGCTCTGCACAGCTCGGCAGCATTGCTGTATCAATATTTAATCATTGATTGTTAATATACCGACACACACACGAGAGCGAGCTTGTGTCTCAAAGGAGATTACGCGCGAGCTTGCGTAAAAGCTCCTCCGTACATCTGCGGGGGTGTGTTGATTCTGCGCCATATGCCGCGAAGGTTTACTTATTTTTTAGGGGAGAGCAAAAAAAAAAAAACAACCAAAAAACGGTCGATCCATTTAGATTGCGTCGACTATTTGTACCGAGATACGGGCGATAAAGGCGTGAGATAGCAAGAAATCCGTCAATCACGGGCGAAATGTTGATTAATGTGTACGTCATCGAGATTAATAAAGGCAATTCGTTTCTTAGCCGCCGCATAGTTTTATTAAAGACGCGCCGAGAATAGCCGCTCTTTTCTCCTTTTAAAAACAGAAGTGGAACGGCATTTAAATAAAAGGGGGAGGTAACAAGACTGTATAAATTTTATTTATAAGCCTCGTTACACGCGGGTCTCCACTGTACTATTTTTAAAGTGTCCCATATAATCCCTTTTATTTATTCTCTCCTGCAGCGCGAGGCGGAGAACACGACGGGATTGGCAAAGAGAAGAGAAAAGTATTCTTTCGTTTATGTTTCCTCGCAATGTTTTAGCCTCGCGGCAGTAGCGCAGCCCGACCCCCCACCCCTCCCTCGGGACGAAACAATTTGTAAAGGCGCAGTTAGATCGAAAGTGAAATAAAAGCAAAATGGTCGAAAGTTTCAGTGGTGGAAAAGCTCGTATCCTTGAAAATCCTTTGGCAAAGAGTAGATAGAGGGCTAAACACATTAGAAACTTCTAAGCATTGCCTGTAAAGGCCAAAGTTAGCTGAGTTTTCGAGCGTTAGTCGCCACGACGGCGATTTTCCTTTGTCGTCGTCTTTCTTACGTCTCACGTCGTTAAGTAAAGTTTAAACTATTACAAAGAAACTTGCGGGCATTAGCGAGGAAAAAAAGCTTGCTTTATCAGTCGATTGATGAACCTCGTAGTTTCATTTTTCAACAGCAGCTGTTGCCAAATGCATTCAATTAGAGATGGAATTCGCAGCTGCGTAATACGTTTGCAGAATGCGATAGCTCTTGCTAATGATTATTTGCATGTATGTGTAACGTACACGACATATTCGAAATATTCTCCGCTAATGAATATTCGACAGTAATCACATTACAGTTCAATGCTATACATATCAATTTATGCGGTAGTGAGATCCTGAAAATTGCAACAATCGCACTCGCATTTGATGTCGAAAAATTATTTTTACGAAATTCTGTCGAACATATATACCGTACGAATAATTACGAATAATTTTTTTTTACAAATTCATCGTAACTTTTAATAAACCGCACAATCTTCAATCGAATCTCCGCAGATCCCGTCCGGTGAAAAAGTCGCCTCGGACCGAGTCAACTGCAGCAGGCCAGCGCCTTGGGTCAACGTCAACGTCGCGCGCATGTACAAGAGCGACCGCAAGCTCCTGTACCCGGTGAACGTCGGGCGCAACGTCGCCAGGGAATCCGCGCCCACGAGGTACGTCCTGGCCAGCGACATCGAGCTCTACCCCAGCCCCGATCTACCGGCCAAGTTCCTCGAGATGATACGGCGCAACGACCAGCCGGCTCTGCTCAAGCCCAATCCCAAGGTCTTCGTTCTGTCGATATTCGAGGTCGACGAGAAGAGCCAGCCGCCCGAGAACAAGACGAGACTGGTTAGTTGAATATCAAATTTGTGTTGGGTGAATTTCGATTTTGACTGTGCGCGGTGTGCGCGCAATATATAGGGACGGGAACGTTTGGAATTTTGAACGTTTTTAACGAGAGTCGCAATTTTACGCTCTGGTTCTACATTAGAGTATGCTCCAATTCGTAATTGTCGAAAGACTGATGAGATACGTTCGAATGGCGAATGGTTGGAATGTTTAATAATAATTTTAGAGAAGATTGTAACGTTTAACAAAATCTAGTCTAATTAAATATATTCAAATTCCTAAATGTCGAATGACTGGAAATCACAACAGTCGCTGTTACGATTATTCGGCAAGAGTATAGTTGCTCAATGGTATGCAGCAAAGAACCAGCAATAATCTACAATTAACTCGAGCTATAGTATTTATCTGGTCTAAATTCTGCTTCAATAATTCTTTACTTATATAAAATCTATTTAATATCGGTACTTGCGTGGTGAAATTGGGTTACATAATTCGAAAATTCCAGCAAAACTACGACGATAAATAATTATTTAAATTAAAAGTTTTTAGAGGTTCGAATACTAAATTGCCGAAGTAATTTAAAATTACCAAGTTACTTAAGCAATTTAAGATTACTACATAGTGACAAAAGTTTTTTTGTTAAAAAAAACGTCCGAATTACTGCAACTTTTTAGTGATCGTAAACCCAAATTCGCATTTTAACTAGTTTTAATGAACCGTTAAATGACTTTGAGGAATTCCATTGTATAAAGCCATTATATAAAGTAACGTTCGCGCAATGTCGGTTTATCGTTGCTTAACTTGCCATTAGAATAATCTTCCAAATTCGTACACACACACACACACACTTTTTGTCGAAACTCAAATTAATAGACTCTGCGTGTAATTTCGCAAACAAATATCCTATCAAACATTTCAACCTTGCTTTTTTTTCTCTCGGCTATACTGCACCTTTTGAGCAATCAATGACACAACCCGGTTGCATATTATGAATTTCCCCGGCTCTTAATTCGCCTCGATCTCGATTCGCAGATGCAGATGCTGAAAGCCGGCACGGCCATACCGTTCCACAAGAAGCTGTGCGCCGGTTGCCACAACGTGCCGCGCAGCAAAGAATGGCAGGAAGCCGCGGAGACGACGGGACTTCACGTATTTCACACTGGCAAACGTACCGGCAGCTTCATACATTGGGAACCAATCTACATAGGCACGAACGACGATCCGCTCTACGACGAGCGGCTCAGCTGGGAGGGCAAGAGCGACAAAATGACGCAGGTACAACACTCGATGTCTGCCGATGATTACTCGAATGCGATCCTTTTTTCTCTTTCGACGTGTGGAGGGAATAGATAAAAGTTCGATTTGGAAGACGAAACGTCTTTCAAAAGTTGGATCGTTCTACTTTTTACGGCAAATGCTGTTTCTGTACAGACGGCTAATTGTGTTGGAATAAAAAAAGAATTTACTTCGTAAAATTACAAAGAAATTTTTTAGTTATTAAGTTTGCTGGCCAACGAAAACGCTGAACGACAAGATCCTTCGCAGGAGGCGATTATTAAATGGGGTTCCGAGTTAGCCTAATATGATGAAGTGCACTGGCAAAAAGCAGAATATAAACTTTATAATCTTGGCAAATTACGGGTACTTCCATTTGAAAATTATTCTAGTTCAAATAACGGGTACTTTATTGTCCTGTCTAAAATTGTACAGTTCGCCTTAATTAACAAACGCATTTTGCAACACTCACTCTACATCGTCCAGTGAATTAGACTAATTCATCTTTCTGCTCTAGGGTTACGCTTTATGTGTGCTAGACTACGACTTTCTAATCGTGGACAACGCATTTCTGGTGCATCGGCCAGGAATCAAGATCTTCAAAAAGGATAACTACCGGGACACGCTCACGGCTAAGACGAACGTTCTTATCAAGAAGATCATTGTTCCGGAGCTGAAAGTGCTTTACGGCACGAGAAAGGGTTGTGCCGTCTAGTGCTACGCAGCCGCGCCGGGCCGTCCGCCGCGGGGCCTCAAAGTGCCAAAAATCGTATCATCCCGTCGCTGCGTCTACCTCTAACGAGCAGCAGACTCTCCGCACTCGTCGAAGAAAAATTATTTTTTAAAATATCAAACAGCGGTACAAGGTGCTTAAATCGTTTGTGCGACGACGCAGGGGAGAAAGAACAACGAGTTCAGTGACTTTTACAGATGTACTAAAACGACGCCGGTGCGAGGAGAACATATTTTTCTATCCATGGCAAGAAAGTGAGGATCGCCAAATAAAAAGAAGATACTGCACAATGGTCGCAGCCATTCGATTCTCGTTTCGATGATGAAGAGTCGCGCGCATAAACAAAAGTGTGTTATACGAGTGTGCATGTGAGTATGTGAGCCAGAAAGAAAACGTGTGCGGCTCGCGGTACAATGTACCGAGGGCAAGTCAGACGAATTTTTCCCGGGGGACAGCCTCTTCCGGCTCTTTCCACTTTCAGCGTTATACATATATAGATAAGTAGAAGCAGAGACGCAACATATATAAAGTTGTCGCATTGTATACTACGTAGATTATAGTTAAGTAGCTCTATTACTCCTCTCGTTGAATTTATTCGATCACGCGCTGGCAATTTTACTTTTCATACACAAAACGCATCATTTTTTGTAAGTAAAAACTCAGATCGATATACATGTTGGTGTATAGAGAAAAGAGGAGCAGTCGAAAAACATGGCGGTATTATGTCGAATCATTATCATGTTCTCTATTTAACTATTAATCAATTGCCAGAGTTAAGTCGAATAAACGAAGTTTAAACTTTTGCCTGCAGTATGAACAATATGACACGTAGTCGTTTATTATAATGAAGTTTCGCAAAAAAAGTGATGAAGCAGAAACGAGAATCATGTGAAGTAGACAAAGAGAAAAAGAGTGATAAATAAGATTAAAAATCGTGCGCATTGAGAATGCGCCTCAGGTTGTATTTAATAAAAAAAATGCGCGTCCGTGACGCAGGAATAGTCATAGCATTGTATAATATAAACCTATAAATATTTTTTTATACCAGCATGTTATAAGGAAACTCAAGGTAGCGATGCGATTATTTCAAAGAACAAAAATTAATTTTTATGTGTGAAAGGGGGTCTCGTGGAAAAGTGTACATTACAATTGCTTTCAGAAAGTGAAAAGGAGCACATTTTTTTATCATAGATTTGACAAAATCATGCAAATTGATTTTTTGTCAATAAATTAAGATCATATAGAATTTTCACACGTTAAGTAAAACTTATTATGTGATGAAATAGGATTTATTATAAAATTTTGTTTTTCTAGTACATTGGTATAAAACTGATTCATTATCGATAGAAAGTTTCTCAGGCTTTTAACCCAATTTGGACGAAGACACGACTTTTTCGTTTAAAAGAATTTAACCATTTCGTAACGTGATTCAACATGATTGCATTGCGAGTTCCTAGTGCATTTCCTTGTTTATTCATTTTCCAATGGGCTGTGCAATTTATTCGCGCGAGCTACATTAAATACAGGAGATTTAAGAGACGTATAATCGCAGAAAAAAAGGTAATAGATGTCACGAGCGACGCGTCTCATATGTAAATACTCCGTGCCTTACAAGAGAACAAATCTCAGCTTCCGAGACATTTCCTACGTCGTGGAGACGCTCGAGGTAGTCGAAAGTATATACATATATCATGGATTTGTGTTATTGTTACATACATTATACTTTTTTATCAGTTACTTTAAATATGAATGGAAAAAACCATTTTATCAGTTTTAAAGACATTATTGAAAAAGAAAATTTTTAATCATTGTGAACGTTCTTGTTATTTTATGTAACTGTACATTGATTAACATGCTTTGCAATCATGGCATGCAGTTTCAAGAATTACTTAGAGAAATCATTAATTATTCATACGTATGTACATTCCTATTTTCTACTATTGCTTTTCAAAGCAATCTTAAAATAAGACTTAAACTTTGGATTATTAAAAGATTTATTGTAAAATTATTGTTTGCGTTCAGCTTTTCATAATATTAATACTTTATTTTTGAGAAGTTCATTACTTCTTTATCTTTTTCGACGATTTTTATTCTAAAATTTAACAAAGTCAACGAATTCTAAAATGATAGTAAAAACAGTTTGGGGAATATCGTTTCTAAAGATAATTCTAATATGTGCATAATATAACTTTATACATTTTGAAAACAATATTAATTTAAGTTAATATCAACAAATTCCACTTAACAAGATGTATTTTTTTCTGTTGTTAAAAAAGAAACGTCTCGAAGAAAGCAAGTGCAGGAATCACATTTATAATCATATGACATGAAAAAACTTTCCTTGTAGAGCATTACTAGATTTGTAATGAATATAAAATGTAAATATATAAATATAAATAATTCATGATTGCTTGAAAAATATTATTGAGATAAAGCGAACAAAAACCTAACTTTTATTTTAAAAATACGTCGAAAATTTGTAAGCATCTCGTTAATTTATTAGATTTGCTAATAATTTTCATTGTTTATTATTGGATACTTTTTGAAAAACCAACAGATTATAATTATAAAATTGAAAATTATTTGTTCAATCATTCTGTTGAATGATTAGTACAAATTTTTTTTTAATTATTTTCGAATAAATTTTATTAATTTAGACAATTTTATAATGTGCATAATATTTTACTCGTTAATAATTACGTGATGTTAATGTTTAATTTATAAGCGAAAATTAATTTTTTCCTGTTATTTTTATCAGTATATTTGAAGTATTTCTGCATAATTTGCCATTTACTGTACCTCAAACAAAGATTTCTCTGAAAATCAAGTTAAAGTTCTCTGAGGATAATTTAGTCTAAAATTCTTTTTTAACTATGTGAATCTTATTAATTGGATTTTCGAGAAATCTTTTTGCCAAAGTAGTCAACCATTCATTTACTATGGTTTTAAGCTATGTAAAAAAAATGTAAACTTAAAAGAAAACATTCAGGATTAATAGTTTTGCCAAACTACAATAAAAATAACTTATTAAATCATAATGAACCTAACAAATGAAACGAGTTCGACTTATTGCGATCATTATCTAATTAAAACTCAGTTAAACTACAATAATAAAATATTTGTATTATTCGCATGCCAAACAAAATATCTATTCCTGAACAAATATCATTAATTGAATGATTGAATCCTGACTGTTTTCTATATGGCTACTGTAATATAATGCGTATGTAAGTTCTGTAAATGTCTATCGACTGACCAGTATATAAATGAAAAAAAATAAGAATAATACCTTTGAGGGGGACGAATAAAAGGCATAATATAAGGTTGAAATCACTGCGCGTTGTGGTAGACTTAATTTTTTATTGTATACGTGCTCTTATCGATGTGCCACACACGAGAGTTTCGTCGACACGGCAAAATGAACCCCTTATGTATGAATACACTTGAATAAATGTATGAGTATTTTCAAAAAAAGGAAGATTGAAAAATAAACACTATGTGATTGTGTTTTAACGCAGAAAAATAATATTGTGATGTCAATTTGCAAACAGAATTTCTACTATGTTCTATTAGTTTATGATTTAAATACTATAATTTAAAATTTATATAATTTTTAATTAAGAATTTTTATTGATCTAAAAGTAATTTTTTTAATATAAAATCGTTGTTAAACAATTATAAATATCTAAACGTTTTCCTTGTTTTAAAAGTTAGAAACAAAATTCATTATGAAGAGTATGTTTGTTTAAAAAGTATGATGAAACATGGCAATATTTACAGATCGATTACTTTTTTATAACAATTAATTTTCAAACCATGAAACAGTTTTTTCTGCTCACCACAAGTATACGTATTGTAAAGGATTTTCAAAAGATTGTATTACATTACATTATAATCATTTGCTTTTTAATGATTAATAGTTTATTCCTAGTTTATAAATACATTAAAATTATTATGTTTAACATTATGATTAAACCAATTGTTGGATGTGAAAGGTGATTGCGAAACGACGATTTGACAAAAGAATAAAGGTTTCTTTTTATAGGATATAAAGTTGTAAAGCGAACAAAGTGCGAATATAACTCTGCGATCGTTTAAATTTCTAAAAAAAGGCGATCAAAGGTCGATAATCTAAGCCTGGCAAGAGGCAATTTAATCCAAACGACTATTAAAAATATAGAGATTATCAAAACGAATTTGACGTATTGATTTCCTGACATCCTTTTAAATCCCGTACACTTCCTGTTTCATTCAAGTATTTCGTAATTGTTTACTTATCTTTATAGCATATTTACTGTATATTAACCTTATCGCAAACGCATTAAAAAAACTGGAAGAAACTGTTTATTTAATAACTGGAATAAATATTGTCACCTTATAAAATTTGCACGCGTGTATAAGCTTTTGTAAACAGATTAATCGAAGTGTTGAAATACACATTTTCATAGCTCACGGTAAATCTAGAAGCGAAATAAATAAAAATAAATAAAGAAAAAACGATCTTACCGTTCGCGTGAGCTTTCAAGAAGTATATGGTGATATTCATAAACGTGTCTCGTGACTTAAACGCATTTCAGCTATATGAGACCATTCAGTCTGCTCTGCAATTTCGATATGAGCAACAATATAACATCGAGGCAGCTCATGCAATTGTGTAAACATAACAGTTCAATTTTTCACTACCTTCACAGGAATCTGCAAGCACACACGCGATGGTTATGTATTATTACATTATCTTGATACGAGATCGGTGACACTGAATCTCATTTAAATATAACTACATTATTGAAAATTTACGCTTTAAAATGTATATTAATTATTTGTATGTGAAAATATTTATATAGCATGAGTATTTTTCTTCTGCAACTTTATTAACTATTACTTTTTTATCGATTTTATCATAGTTACATTATCATTTGCTTGATGTGATCCAAAGTTTTAATATCATTCAATTTGTAAAGGTATTTTATTAAATTATACAAATTATTCAAAATTGAGCATCACCGAATGATTAATTAAACGAAAATCATTCTTCCTTCATTTTTTATATCTACAGTCTTCATTTTCTTTACGTAATTAACTAAATTATCAACGTCATAGCTGTATCCACAAATGTGATTTCGATGTTTCTCTTTGATGATTTTGAAAGCATCGGAGACTAGATACGATTCCACAGCGATGCGATACCATTTGTTGGCATTTATATCTTCAAAACTGTCCTTAGACTGCAAGGTTCTTTATAGCATGAAAATAGATTACATAAATGTATCGTATGCATATTATGTAGTATATTTTACGTTGTTATACTTATTAAACTACTCACCTGACCTTGGCACTCTGGAGCTTAGACAATGAATTGTTTAGATTGTAAATGACCTTTAAACCGGACCAATGCAGTAACTTTTGGTTCACGAAACTTGGACTACCTAAGTTGACAACTACGTTGTTTTCAAGAATCTTGAAATTAAATTGTTAATTGATTCAACGGAGTTGGAAAACAATAAAAAAACTCGAATTTCGCGTCATTTTGCAGTACACGAAAAAAAATTCAATTTTCTTGCTTACTATAGATATTTTGAAACACAAAATGTTGGTAATTTCTTAAAATATAGATCATTAAACAAACAATAATTCTATTATTCTTTGTATTAAGGTGTGAAATTTGAATTTTTATTTGACTTTCGTGTCTCCTTCTATACCGTATACCTGCAACAAATCTTTTCCTTGAAGCTCAATTAAATCCCAAGTGTTGTTGTAAGGCAAAGTCATGTACAAGTCTTCGTATAAAATATGACCTGCGGGAATGCTGTTTTGAATATTATTAGCACAAGTCATACCGATCGATGCATTACCGGAATACTGTTTAGAAAAAATCAACTTGAATGTTAAAATAACAGTTTTTTCTTTATAAATAACAAAGCAATTGCAAAATTACCAAGTCTACCAGAGCATCTGTTACCAAATTCGCTAAATTACATTCTCCTGCATAGCAAGTGCCGTTTAGGAAGCTTTTCGTTTCGCCAATGAGTCTTTTGCCAATTTTATCAACCTCGATTGACCACGGTTGAAGTTCGTTGATAATCGATTGATCTGAAGAAAACAATTTTTCTTCAATTTTGTTCTCTTGTAAGAAATATTATTGAAAGCGTCGAATTGCATCTATAATATAATATACCTTCCTCTATATCAGTATTCAAATAAATTGGATTACCCTTCCACTGGGCTACATCGTCGTTTTTGTCGAAAACAATTCTAATGTCGCCCATGTATCTGCAAACAATGGAACGTTAAAAAAACTATATATTTTGCTTTATCTTCCATTGAGATATATTCGTTAAATTATTCAAGTAGTTTACTTAGTAAATGCACTAGCATGTACAATGAGAACTTTTCTCTTACTTCCTGCCTGAGAAATCACAACTGGATATTTATCGTAAACAATATCGTTGGATGGCGGTATACCTACACAATAATTTTTAGTCGATATGCAATGAATATATAATTTAAGATGGAATAATCATGAATTTGTATGAATCAAAAAGTATATTTACCATTGTAAAGCAAAATATGGGAATGTCCCCCGACGATTACATCTACGTCGGGGCAATTTCTGGCTATTATTTTGTCGTGATCGATGCCGCAATGGCTCAAGACTATGATAATGTTGACGCCTTTAGCAACAAGTTTTTTGGCTTCCAAGTTTATGGTTTCGACTTCATTCAAAAATTTCACTCTACCGGTGTGTGACGATATTTTCTAAGAGATTTATATTTCATTGTACTGCAAAAATCACGCACATTCAGAATAACGATAGCCTGGTAGATTTTTTTAACTTACAGCAGTGTCGTAGAAAATAACACCGATGATACCGATATCTTTGCCGCCTTTTCGAATTATGGTACTATTGATGTAAAGATTCTAAAATGACGACAAGCAGTTTTATTTTTCTTTCTACTTTTTTGCCTAATCCGTATCGTTAATGGATGGATTTCGCATATCAATTCAAAATTCGAATTTCACGCCACAGTATATAGCAATCGGAAATAAAACTGGATTCGCCGAACAAAAAAATATAAATGGGATTGCTAAAAAAAGTTTGAAGTTAATGTTTCATTTAAATTTCATGATTTTGAAATAATATTCAAACGCGATTCCTCGAGATATTTATACATAAGCCTCAAATTTCGTAAATGATTAATTGTTGTAATTTTTCAAAGCAAAGCATAGCCAAACTTTACTGTCTTTTCCATAGTGGCGCGAAATTTAAATATGCGTAGTCGACTTACATGGACCGTCAACAAGTAATTCAAATTTATTCACCTGCAACAAAGGTTCTTCGCTCTGGTCAATATTGGCAACCACAACAGGAGCTTTCAATTGTTTGACATACGAAGCCAAGCCGGATATCTCATCGTCAAAGTCGTGATTTCCGAGTGTCTCAAAAGCAGTAATAAATAAACTCGTTTATAATACATATTTATAATTTATGAATTATAGTACTGAACCAAATTTTGTCTGTATACCTACAATCGCATCGTGGGGCAGTTTATTCATGAAGTATGAAGTTATGTTGCCACGATGAACGCCGTAGTACAAAGACCCTTGAAAACAGTCTCCGGCGTTGAGGAAAATTGGATTAGGACGAATTTGTTTGAGCCGACGAGCCAGACTCGCTACTCTGGCAATGCCACCGACGCATTTATCTTTTTCGTAACAAAGCCCGCCGGACGGCGAGATGGGCAGGAATCTGAAAAAATAAATATGCTGTAACAATGTTCAAATTTTTATAACATATATTTAATTTCACAAGTGTATATAAATTGATGTTTACTACAAATATTATAAACACTCGACTGGTTAACTGTAATTTAGAAGAATAATTGTTAAACCTTTGACTTGCATTTGCGTTTAAAATATAGCTTAAAACGTATAGGCAGAAAGTAGCAAAGTGTATAAATAATTTCTAATATTCATTTTTACCTCGCATGAAAATCACTGAAATGAATTATTGAGAGTTCAAATAACCCGTTTGCTTCTCTCGCCGGCAGTGAGTAACACACAGACAAGATATAAGCCAGACATGACAATATTATCAATATTGATTTGCTTAACGAGCTCATCTTTCCGACACAATGCTGGCTTTATATGACTTACAAGATCAAATAGCTGAATATTTAGATACAATTATAAGTCGTTCGTAATGTGGTTTATAATAGTTTTGTCCTTAACAGATCGAATTATTAAAAAAAAAAGATGAAAAATAATCGTTTTATCGTAACAGCATACTACGCAAAAATTACTGTCATTATTCCAGCACTGGAATTAAAAGTGCATAACACGAATGCGCTATAGCAAACGAAAATCACAATTTAAAATGAGTATATGTATAATGATAACAAAAAACGTAGTTGCATCATGTTTTTAAGTCAAGACATTAAAAATCAAGGATATCAAATTGTTCTTGGCTTAAACTTATAATTTTCTATTTTCCATTCGATGCCGTTAAATCAATTCCAACTACCAAGATTATTATACAAATCAGTCCGTACACTTGAAATCTACAATTTTAAGCCGATAGACCTTGATTAAAATCAGATGTAAGTATACATACTGATCAGGGCTATTTCAACTTGAAAAAAAAAACAAGAATAATGCAATTTGAATTTTAACACGAAAACTTTTCACGCGAGAATATCACAGTTCATAAACTTCATGATATTTATAGTGTATACTATAACTTTAAAATAAGTATGATACAAAGGTTTGCAAGTGCTTGTATATATATTAAAGAGAATGTTATTGAGCGTTCAACGTTCAAATGGTCACTGACGACCAACCGTTCGTTCGAAAACAGGGATGGCTGAGTGGCATGATTAGTACATTAATCAATCGATAAGTGCTTTTAGTTTGAGAACTTATTTTTCAAGCTTTTGATTATTTTTTTATTTATTTATTATTTTAAAGGAAATGGATTTTCCATCTGAAAGCATAATGTGTGTATGAATTGATATCATATATGTACAGTTCAATTTTATAAAAGAAAGAAAAAAATAAGAAAAAAAGGAAATGGATTTTCCGTCCGAAAGCATAATCTACCTCTGAATTAATATCGTGTATGAACAGTTCATATTCATAAAAGAAAGAAATGAGTGCAATGTACAGATAAGATTTAAATTCGAAAATCATTGAATTTAAAATTGAATTAAAAATTAATCATTTGAACTCTCAATAATTCATTTTAGTAATTTCCATGCGAGGTGAAAATGAGTGTATGAAATTTAATTACTACGGTTACTTGAATCAGCCCTTTTTATAACGAAAACGATGTATTATTAGTTTTCCTAAATTAACTCAAATATTACGAAATTATAATTTTTCTCAAATACTGTACTTCATCAAAATACGACGACTGCTTCATAGAAGCAAACATAGTACATGATAAGTAATTTCCAAATCTAATGTCAGCATCAGAAGATATTTGAGCAAAAGCTGCTCAAATGCAATTCTGAAAGTCGCTGACAATGCAAGTTTAACATTTTATTCTTCTAAAGAAGTTTAATAGCCTTTATAACAGCAAGTGACATAATTTTTTCTGTACATAGGAAAATTTGCTAAGAAAAAAACGTATGTTCATTTGAAAGTATCAACGAAAAAAATCAAGGAAAAAGAAAACTGAAGACAGCGCTCATTGTACTAGTAATGAAACGTCGATGTTTATAAAAAAAATGAGAGTAATAATATAAGGTGAAAAAGTTCCTTTTCCTTGTTTCTCGATGTAATTTATTTTTTATTAAAATATACAGTATATAGGTTAAACAGTTGATCACACATTTTCATTGTGTTCGCCATCGCAAACCCATTTATTTTGTTGCATTACTTTTTTGCCTATAACACGCTCTTCTCTTTCACATCTGGTTCTCATAGCTATCGCTCTACTTAGAATTATTTTTTTTAATATATATATATATGATCAATTCGCGCGGTTAAACTTAGCTTTCGTTAAAAAAATACTCTTAGTATGACCCCTGCTTATGTTTTCCCCATGACAATCGCCACTTTACATACATATTTCTTACTTTTAAAATTTTATACACGAATAAACTATGCACGAAGCTTTGTAGCTCCTCATAATAAGAACTTCCAACAGCTCATTTGCTTTAATCGAGATTAAGACATATGAAATTTTTTTATATATTCTTATCTTAATTTGCTATTATATAATATTTATATATAATATATCTTTTCTGTATTCCTTTGTTTTCATAATGCACGAAAAACCTCTCTTGCGTACGCATCGGATATATATCTGTATAAGGAAATATTATGTATCACATACTTTCGCGAAAGTTTACATGAGCTAAGATACAATCGTTTCATATCGACATATAAATGCTCTATTTATTATTGAAATAGGTTTCGGCCTCGACGGCAATCGCATTGTTCATTTTTTCTCCTAAATAGTACCGATGTACCTTATCACATGAATAGAGAAGTTGTATTTCTAAACTTCGCCGTCAGCTTTACTGAAAAAAAATATAATATTTAAAATTAAAACTAGCGCTTAAAAAAAGAAGATACACCGTCTGAATTTTTTTCTTGTCATTTGTCGCGCATCTGTTCATAAGTAAATGTATATATTTAATATATACTTAAAAATTTAAGTAAGAGTAATGTGTCTATTTTGAGACACCATAGATAGCTTTTTCCCTCAAAAAATTGGTTGAATATTAAGATACTTTTAAGAAGACAGTCTTTTCAAACTTTAGAAAGTTATCTTCATTTTTCAAAACTAAATAATCCACATAATTGATTTATGATTGCAAAGTGTCTGATAAGTAAACTAAAAAATATAAAATTCTTTATTAGTTTGAAAAGATTCACTTAAAAGTATGCAAAATTAATCTATTGGAAAATATTTAAGTAACCTTAATGTATAAAGTCACCTGATTGACAAGTAAAAGTTTGCTGGTTGAAAGCGCTAAATAATATAAAAAATAAGATTTTATGATTATATTTTTTAACTACGTATATAAAATCGGATGAACTGAAACGAAAGAATGACCTTATATTATTTTATCAAAGGTTCTACTACTTGATTTTACTGAAATCAAGTCGTAAATTATTCGTAAAGTCTCTAGAATATGTAATTTTTAACGTTAGATCTACAGATTGACAAAACATTGTTTAGAATTGATTCAATAACATTAAAATAAAGCTATATATAAAATTACTTCAAAACATTGTTATTCACATTAGCCTAAATATCAATACATAAAGAATTTAAGAAATTTGAAAAGAAACTTATGAGCTGCATATAAAAAAATGGAACACAAAAACTATTATACTATATTAGTTCTAACGATAAAAATGTAGATACTTTACGAATATTTTGAATTTGCAAAATATTTGTTCAATTTCATCTCTCTGAATGGTATAAAAGAAATGAAATCTTGGCATTAATGCCAATATAACACATTTACCTTTATATTATTATACTATTAGACCCTAGTAAAACAATTAAATAGAATTCAAAACCTTCAACTTCTTTGAAAAGCTTTAAACTACCTGTCCGATGCGTACAAATTAATGTAAGATAAGAAGTAAAGCTAGCAGAGCGATCAATGGTTTATTTCCGCGCGAAATGAAATGATGAACTGAAAGAATAGCGAATGAAATTCAATTAAACATCAATCTCGATATTTACAGACACCTAATCGATCGGAAAGTAACAAACGCTCGTCGATTCAAGTCTCATCAAAGTCAAATAAATAGTTTCCTCACATCCATAATAAACATACGTTAAAGACTCTCAAACAGATTTATGTCCAGAAAGTATTCGATTAAAGTTATGTCGATTCGAATTTAATACGCTACTTTTTCAGCACGCTATAATATAATGTGACTATAAACTCCGTAAATTCCTAATTAAGTTGTTCTATCTACAAAATAAATGTCATCGGCGCTTATGTAGGGACCGTAGAACGCCATTCACTTGTTGAATCGCTTAATACGCGATCTTGTTGACAGTGATCTTGCACTTGGATTGTAAGGTGTTTTAGCACGTTTCGATATGAGCACCGTTGATGTAGGCGTGCTCGACGTCGTAGAAGTACCGCCTGTACTTCCACATGAGGTAGCATTACCTCCGACGTTTGATACACTACAGCTCTGTTTCGACCTGTTAGGCGTAGCTATCGAAGCGGGCGTAGAAATACAATTCGTTGGTTTGACTTTCGTTATAGCTGTAAGACAATATTATACAAAATTAATCTCAAACAATTATTCAATTATAATTGATAATAACAGTGATGCAGGTTGAAAAACCTAAAACTTTTAAATACACTAACGACTAACCTGAAGTTTGGGGAGTACTTGGAGATACCGAAGCTCCTGTGGCACCTGCCGTCGTCACCGGCGTTGTCGGCTGCTTTAGTTTACTTGCGTGCTCAATTATCCTGTTGGTCTTCACGGTACCGTGCTGGTGGACCATTGGAGAGGGCACTGAATGTACCGCTAGATCAACATTTCTTGACCTGAGTGTTTTGATCGGTGTAGCAGCTATTGTGTCCGATCTAAGCCAACGTTTTGGCGCTGAAGAAGACGGCGAACTCGAAGTTGACGCAGAAACAGATTCGGCAATTGAATTAATAATGCCAACAACTGATTGGCGACGATTGGACGAACAGCTGGCTCCGGTGCGACTGGCGCGTCCCTGTTGTTCCCAAAAACTTTCTCGCATCTGGATGCGATTCGTCGATCGGTTGATCGACGGCCTACGAATCGTTTTAACTGGTGTTACCTTCTTCTCTAGATTCCGACGTTTGAATGAATTCGGTGAAGATAGTCGCCTTTCTTGGATACTTCCCGTACTGGCATTTAACACACCATCTGCAAATTTTAATTTATCTATTAGAATCCTCATATATTTGCTTAAATTTATATGCTTAATAGTTTCACACGATTGAAGCACAAAATTAAGATCATTTGATTTTATCAATTCTCAACTATGTGTATATTTCATAGCTTACTGTTTTATTAAGGGTATTATATTTTTTTGAATTGTTTTAAGCTTGCTGATGCAATTATACATAAAATGTAATTCATAACATAAATATCTGTCATGAGCATTTAACATTATTTAATAATATTTAATGTTAAAATTAACACTGTCATGTATGCTTGCGTTTGTTTATATTGCTTGGGGAAAAAATTAATGCCGTTACAAAATCATTTATATCAAATATCTGACTAGATATTTTACGAATATATTTATTAACTTACTGGCTCTCGAAATTGGCGTCTCGTTAACAGGCCATCTGAGTCTGCTGTGTTGCTGCTCGATCTTCTGGTTCGCCGGATCATTTTCATCTTGCATCCTTCTAACATCTTCCGACCTCGTTCTCCTTTTCAGGCACGGTTCCCCACTATCACTGTTACCACTGTTATCTTTGGCCTCGTATTTGCACTCGGCAGTATTTTTTGTACCGACACCAACTCTTGGCTCTTCAAAACCACTTTCACCCATCAATAGCACCTTCGAGCTTCTTTTCAGCCTATTACTACCAGGACTGGAGGATGAAGCAAGATAAGTCGTTGCTGCGGTTGATGACTTGGGTGTTAGAGACCTTCTTTGCCTTTGTTGTTGACGCTGATTGTTAGGTGGAGCACCAGTACTGTGACGTCTCCTGCTGTTTTGTGTCTGACGGATGACAATGCCACTAATTGCAGCTGAACCGCCCATTCGCCTTGTCGTCAGAGCTGGACCAGTAGGAGTCGGGACGGCAGTTGTGCTTTTAGTACTGTTACCACTAGGCTCGTGAACACCTCGTCTGAGACGTGGTCCTGATGGAGGATCACTAAATTTGATAGGTCGTAAATCTACATTTTCAACTTCATCCGTGAACTTTTCAGCTTCAGGGACTTTCTGCAACCAGCTCTCCCTTTCGAGCAAGAACTCCGTTTCTGCCATTTCCAGTGTAATATCGATGTCCGGTTCAATCGTAGGCTCTAACGTTGATCGCATTTCTTCTATATATGAACTACTTTCCACAACCGTCACATTTACATTCGAAATCAATGAGGGTGACTCTTCTATGCTAACGGCGACATTCGTAGAATTATGGTGTTCATCAGAAAAGTTGCTGGAAGATATCTCGGCTACTTGGATGCTTTCTTCTAATTGCGGTGGCTCTATGAGGCTTTGGTTTAAAATAACGTTACTATTATTAGTTTCCTCTTTATAGAGGAAAGGTGCATATTTACTGCAACCACTAGTGCTTTCGAGATTGGTAAGATTTGGATTTGTTGAATTATTTCCAAACAAATGATTTGAAGAATCCGGATGCTTCTGAAATTCAGAATAACTTGGCAGCTTTGTAGCGGTCATGGGAGACCTCGGGAACGGATTGTAGATTTCTGGCTCTGATTTAGTAAAAGGAGACCTGACTTGAGGCGATGGGAATGGATTGTGAACGATCTCTGGTTCTACTACAGGGATAATTGGTCGAACAACATCGCGTTTTTGACTCAGAAGAATCTGAAAATAGAGTAAGGTAAAGAATTAAATTTAAATAAAGCTATTATTTATATAAATTAATTCTTACACACATAAATATATATTACCTCGCTATGGGTAGGACCCGGAGGGTCAAGCATTAATGTTACTACACTAGTATTATCTGCTCTTAATCTTGTTGAAGACCACCTGTCCAATGCTCGATCAACTAGGCTCTTTGAAGGATTAATCCACATTTGTGCATCGTTTTGCTGCAAATTTAATTACCTTATTAATTCACTACTTATATAAACATTTTAAAAAAATGTCTATTCTTAAGTTAAAAATGAGATAATTTATCAATCAACATACCCCATTTCCAGTTTGTTGTGAAGCAATTAAATGTTTTTCATTGTGCTTTTCAGCAGCTTGAACAATCGCTACAGCTGCTTGTGGACTAAGCATGTTCCATAAACCATCAGTTCCAAAAATAAGACACCTATGTGATTTAACATCAATTTTTACTACTTTAACGTCTGGTTCTGGAGAGACAACAAATGTATCCAACTCCGAATTATAACTCCATAAATCACCTAATTAAATATAAAATTAATATTAGTGAATTTAATTAATAAAATCTTATCTTAGTTACCATTAGAATCTGTTTTATTTACCTAAAGATCTAGCAACAGCCAAAAAAGGAATTTCATCTATGTGTGTGGACCTACGAACTGGACCTTTATGACCTAATCTGGGCCTATTCCATACAACTCTAGGAACTCCAGACTTGCTAACGACTTTTCCACCCGATTCTTGAATTCTTGTCATCTCCGCGCAGCATTCGGGCTTATGATCTCTGGTCAAAGCCTTCGACTTCCAGAGAGGATCTCCTTTCTCTTGGTAACCCAAAATTATGCCGGAGTCTCCAACATGACCGATGTATATCTTTCCCTTACGAATAAAGGCAATACTTGCGGTTGTTCCAGCCGTTGATGGCAAGCCCGAAGCTGTTCTAGGCCATTTATCTGTTCGAAGGAAAGAGGAAATGTATTCTTCGTTAATTCCAAAGTCTACCCAATAACCGTGTCAATGTCTTCACCCCATAACTTAACTTTACAATAGCAAAACCGATCCTCCGAAACATCCAACGACATTTAAACATTTGAATTTCCCGCGCAACTGAGGCGGCAAGCATATTTAGAGAGCAGAAACCCGCTCGGTCATGTCGGGCGTTACATAACCTAAATATTCCTAACCTCGGCCTTTCTCTCTCTCTCTCGGCCTCCGCGCTTCCTGTCTCTCTCGTTCCCGCAGCAGCGACGAGGACAGAGCTATACGCGCAACACGTTGGTCGGACAGAGACGGAAACAGCCTCACACCGACACGGCACACGCGCGCACTCTACTCGTCATCCTCGATAGTGGAATAGTGGGGATAGAGAGAAAGAGAGCGAAAGAGAGAGAAGAGAATACGCGGGACCCGTCCGATTTTCCCTCTAGCCCTTGTATATTTTCGTTGAGAGACACAACAATAACAATAACAGCGATGACACGAGATAAACGTAACGATCGCTCGGCGACGACGACGGGGTGAAGAACAGGTTCGGACGTGAAAACCTCTCTCTCTCTCGGCTCGAGCGCGCTAAGAGAGAGAGAGAGAGTAGAGTTTCTACCCACCGAGCTCTCGCCACATCGCGTAATGCGTGTTGACGTATCCGTCGCGGATGGCTTTGAGCACGTCCTCGTCGTTGTCGCTCCAGAAGTTCTTCTGCTTGACGATGATGTCCATGAGGTTCTCCTTGGCGAAGGTCGCGGCCTCGCCGCCCCCGTGACCGTCGAAGATCCCGAAGAACGCGTACTCGAGCTCCCTGTCGTTCGAGGACTGCTGATACGCCACACTGAACATGTCCTCCATGTACTTGCGGCCGCCCTGGTTACAGTGGCCCGTCACCCGGAGGTTCACTCCGATGCTCTGCGGCATCTTGGCTGTGACGATGGCCCCCCCAACGACGACGACGACGATTTCCTCTTGGCTCGTGTCCGGGTGTACGCAGACTTGGACACACTCACACCCTCACTACACCCCGCGCGCGTACACACACACGCAGACGGACGGGCCGTCCGTACGACAATCGCGCGTAACGTTCCCGCCGCAGCGTTGCTCGTCCACTCGACGTCCCCTCGCGCTCACCGCCGGACTGGACCTTGCGATGATGCTGTGTTTTCGTCCCTCGCTCCCGTCGACGTGCATAGATCGCGCATCAGCTCGTCGTCGCTGCACACACAGAGACATATGCGGCACAGCAGCGCCAACGACGGCAGCACCAAGCGCTCTCTCTTCTCTCTCTCTCTCGCCTATATAGCTATCTCGGCGGAGGCCTCGCATTTACTGGCGCGGTCTGTCGGTCGGTCGCTCAGCAGCGCCCACTGAAAAGATCCGTGTGCGAGTGTAAGTATCTCTCTCGCATCGCTCCCTGCGGGCGCGCGAGCGCACTAAAAGGCTGCTCTGCACGGTTCGAGCGAGCGGGGGACAAGGGGAGGGGGGCGTGGAGAGAGAGAGGCAGGCAGTAAAGTGCGGAATCCTTCGCTGCGCGCGATGGATTATTGCGCCGCGTCTCCACCGAGTCGTGCGGCCGAGTCCGGATTTTCGCGAAGATGAAGATTTATGGGATGTCCCGCGCTGGTCCGCCGAGCACTGGGCCCATCGTTCCACAGGGCAGGTATTCAGCTATCGTTGGACGGTGGAGTCAACGAGTGTTTCATAAAGAAAAGCCAAAGACATTGCGGCGCGAGAGTCGAAGGTAACGAGTCGGTCGGCGAGTGTGTGGGGACGGCATTATACCAACGTGTGTATACAGGATCGGGGCAACATGGCGCTCGCGCCCGCCGAGCAAGACCGAGCCAGGGAAGGACGCGCGAGCTAAAAAGAGACGCGGCGAGAAAATCTATAAGCGGCTTCTCCGCTCTGGCGCTTTGTTCGAAATAAAGTCGAGCGCGTGTCCCTCGTCGCGACGATTCTTTCCGCGAAGCTGAATCTTGGGTGAACACGCGCCCGGCACTTTTCTCCGTTGAATTTCGAGAGTCTGTGTATATTTACTGGCGGTTCGGTTTTCGAAAAATTCAAAAGGGAACGTTACGGGAGAGCGAGGGAGACGGCGCTATACATGGGAAGGAGGTCAGCGCCACTCGCTCTCTTCTTTTATTGCGACGACTTCTCTCTCGCTCTTGAACCTGCGGATCTTCGGGGCTACCTGGTGTCGCATTGTGTCTCTTAATGCGCACGTCGATTCAACGCCGAACAGGTGGATTTCCGGGGAACAATGCTCTCCCGCGTTCTGTTGTGTCTGCTCCGGATTTTTTTTTTCGGAGTCGTGTTCTCGCATTCGGGGCTCTTCGGTCACGGCGCTCTTTTTTCTCCACCGAAAGCTCGTTTGTACGCTGATTAGCGACGGACGAGTAAATGAAAAAGGGCGAATTGTCAATAAACAGCCATTGTTGCTCATTGTGTTCGGTTCGACGTGATTCTGTACACGCTCGAGAGAAAAGAGACCGCCGCGCGTCAGGTTCGTACGGGACGGCAATGAAAACGCCGGTTACAGGTGGAACCCGCTATTCAAATACGAATTTCCCTTCTCCTTAAAGACATGTACATTGTACATACGCGGCTCCGACCACGTGTTTCCTTTTCGCGCGCGCGCTATCTCTAATGCGCCATGCGGGGGAATGCACCGTTGACCGCCTTTTTATTGTCTATAGCTATACATTACGGCATCGGGAGCTCGCGCGCGCACGCGAGTGTTTTCCTTCACTCTTTCTTTTTACCAGAGGCGTCGGCTCTTCGACAAAAAGTGCATATCAGGGAAATTCCGATTGAGCTCTCGATATTCGTTACGCCCCGCGTCCGCATGATGAGATGGTCCGACAAAAAGATGGTGTATCGAGATGTGAGTATAGCTACATATACGGAAGGTAAGCTTTGTACATATATACCGACACCGGCGCAATCACGCCCGATAAACATGAGAGAGTGGGAGGTCGAGAGAAAAAACGAGGGAATTTCGATTTGAAAATGTACGGTGTGTCAGCAGTATAATGCTGCTCTGACGCAGAACGGACTCAAGCGCTTCACATACACACGAGAGTATACCTGTGTACACAGACACGACGGGGAGGGGAGGGCTGCGCTATGGCGCAGGCGCGGTATTGGCGCGAGAGTTCGTCGAATGCATACAGCGTATACTTATACCGACTGCGGTAACGAGAAACGGCACTTCGTCCGCTGCTTTCCCCTCCGAGCTCTCCCCTCCTCCCCCCACCCCCCTCACCATGCAGTTGACCCCCTTCTCGTATTCTGCCTCCCTCCCCTCGTTCGCGCGAGCAATTCGCTTCTGCTGGTGCAGCAGCAGCAGCAGCAGCGGCAGCGAGAACGACGACGGTGGAAACTTTCACGAGAGTTTCGCGCTCTCGTGTGCTATAAGGAATCCTCGGCGAAAAAGCCCCCTCGAGTACCTTATATTCCCCGGTTTTACTCTTACGCAAACGCGCCGCTCTCGAAAGTCTTTCTCCTGGTGGATCCTTTTACCGCCAGGCCGCCTACTTTTCGACTTTCTTTGTGTGCTCTCGCGGTTGCCGTATACTTAGTATTTTTTCTTCCCGCCGCGCTTAGATTTTTGTATAACTGTATACGATGCAAGCCGTTTTTGTGGAGAGACTCTATTACACGCACACGAAAGACATTTTTTATACAGACGAGCATTAGAGACGGTTATAAATATAATTCAAGAGCGTCTGAGCGTACGCTGAAAATAATGATTTTCCCGAGCGAACGATGCGGCTCGTACACGCTCGAACGCACGGGAATTGTGTACGTTCCATATTTTTCAAATAAAATCAGCCTAGAATCGAAAGGAGCTTTTCGTACGTGCATCGAACGTTATTAGAGGGCGTTTGCGCAGTCGTTCGTGCAGTATTTTCGTGGGAGAGAAATGGCGGGTGTCGAGGAAATCGTAAATGCGCTTTTCATTGGCGGAGACAGCAAGTTGGACGGCTCACCGTGAGTCGATTCAGCCGCAGCGCCGCCTGCGCGCTCGTGGAAAATTCCCAGCTCTCGATATATATATATCTCTTTCTCTCTCTCCGTGTTGTTGTCCATATGGAATGAGAGAGCGGACGTTGGGGAGTGGGAGTTGACGCAGAAGAAATGCCGTTTCTCCACTTACGCCTTAGGGCTATTGTCACAACGGACTCGGAAATTCTGTCGAGAGAGAAAATGAGTTTTACACACGAGGGATTGAGAAAATGACAAAAGGTCGAGTTGAAAGTTTGAGGGATAAATAATTCGCTGTTGAAATAATGTTATGTTGTTTGAAAGCGTGCATTAAAGTATTGTATTCGGATGACGGAAATAGCGTTGTAACCGATTGATATTGTGGGTATAGCTTTAGAGTTAGGTCTCATATACAACACAGCATATTATGTCTGGCAAATTTGATTTCCTCGAATGCATAATACAAATGGATAGTTTTCGAATTGTTTGTTTTTATAATTAGCTTTGGAAAGTAGTAATATAACGTTATTATTAATCTGCTTTTCTGAAGTGTAGGATGGAAATCTGTCTTATATTATTAAAGCCTCGCTGTAATAATTATAAAATAGAGAATAAAATATATAGTTTTAATTTGGACATCAAATTTAAAACGAGGTTTAAAATTATAAGAACAAAATTAATTCTTGGATAGGACTTAAATATTCGGTCATAAAAAGAGCGCTGTTGCATAAAATAATTGTGCATCAATTGAGAATATCCAAGAAAAATGCATTAACTTGAAGCATCGCCATATTTGAAGCGTAGACGGGGCAAGGGGAGGTAGTGCATGACGTGGCAGCCATTTTGAAACAGTCCGTTGCACGGCTCTGCGTTTGCGCATTAGCGCGCGTGAAAAAAAAATGAACGATCGATAATGTCGGGCGATTCGCTGTTGCGTATAGAGTCTACGTCGTCTCATTGAAATATTATGCATTTTCTGAATAATCGAATAAAAAATTTGTCAAACTTGAAATCAACACTTGCGTAACGCGCGCTGTGTGTACACTTACTACAAGTTGAAAGTCATTAATTTGAAAAAATATCTTAGGTTTGAGTAGAGACATGTAGATGGCGCCAGTTACTTGACTACTAAAGTATGATATACAGTGTAGACGCTCAGCAGGTATCAAAGTTAACTTTGATGTTAGCCAAGTTAAGAATAACTAATCTTTAATGTACTAAAATATATGTTTGCTCTTCAGCGTATTTAATATTCATGAAAAAAATTAATTAAATAAATAATTTTAAATTGTTTTATAAGGTATATTTTTTCAAAAAAGTACAAATATTTTTATGTTAAAATTTTTTTTTTCTTCAAAAACAGTATGATATCAATTATGATTTATTTTTAATAAAAGTTGAAATTATTGGTATTAATTAATCATTTGAATATATTCGTTTTACTGTTGACCGCAATTTTTTTTATAAATTAATTAATTATGATAAAATTCGTTAATAACATTTAACATTATTATAACGCTAATTGTTATGTTGTTTTTTTTGTTTTATTTGTTTGGTTAAATTTTTTTTTACCAAAATAAAAAATTTTAGAGCTGAAGTAGTGGTCCCGACAAGATATAGAGCTAAAAAAAACAGCCTGCATTGCCCGGCTAGCTCAGTCGGTAGAGCATGAGACTCTTAATCTCAGGGTCGTGGGTTCGAGCCCCACGTTGGGCGTTCTTTTTGCATTTTTAACAAATAATAAATGCTATATTTATTAAAAACAATAATTGCAATATTTTTGGTTTAATAAATATTCTAGGTTTGATTTTTGTACAAGGATTACATGTAGAAGCATTATAGGCATAAAATCAATTTACTCGTTAGAACGTTCAAAATGTTAATTTTGCAAAGAATGTTACAAAAAAGATTAAAAATTAATTACTTTAAAATTTTTTTCTTTTTCAATTTTAATAATAAATTATGTTTTTTAATACAATTTTTATTTTATCGTTCCTTCTATAAAATTGCAGTACTGAGCTTCTGTAATCACTGTATTCCAATAAAAAAATAAAAACCTCATAAAATTTATAAGAAATATGATTATAGATAAAAGTTTTACAGTTTACATAAATAATGTGGTATCAGAGAAGTCGTACGCAATAACGAGAGGGCTGTAACAAGGAACGGTCAATTCTCCTATGTTTTTTAACATTTATAATACTGATATTCTAAGCTTATATGATTTAAACGACAATAATAGTACATACTCCCTCGCTTTTATGGACGATCTGATAATATATATTGCTAAGTGTAATCTTAAAGCTTAGAAACGAAGCTCCAAGAAATTTACAATAAAATCAAAATGTACTATAAAAAAAATTGGAAACTCCAAATAAATGCAAAGAAATGTGAATACATTTTGTAACTAAAAAATTGGAAATCATTTTGTATTAAGGATTTTGAGAGAGATATAACAACGCATATCCCCCATAAAAGATTAATAAAATATCCAGGTGTCTATTTGGATGATCTATTGAGATTTGATTCACACGTCAAAATGCAATTAGTAAAAGCAAGTAATACTGAGAAAAAATGATAAAAAAATTAAAAATAAATTGGAAGGAATTTAACGAGTACTTAAGTGAAACTTACAATACCAGCATCCCTGAGGATGCTGATATTATATATCTGAGATGAAAAAAAAATCATCGAATTGCAATAAAAGAAATTAATAATAAAGAAATAAAAATGTATGAACTATTTTTTTCTTCTCTTTATTAATTGTTCTTTTGGCAATGTTTGCAATCAGAAATATGGTGTTGCTATTATAACGTTAAATATTAATAGGAACCCCCTAGAAATACCTTGAAACTCAAGCCCTTTTTATAGATCATATAATGCATCAGTCGTAATAACTAATTTTGTTTCTCATTAAAGTTCTTGATTGCAGATTCTTCTGTAATGTAATATTCTTCCACTGTGCGCTCTCCAATGATCAGTGGCATCTATTTTATTTTTTCTGCTCCATCATTATCTTGGCTTGTCGTAAAAAAGTTAACTTTTCTGTTTTCAATCTCAATACGGATGTTCCTTGTCTCTTCATCCACTGATGCATTTAGTTATTGTTACTACGTCATTTTCACAGTTCAGTTACCATTAGTTTTTTAGAGCGATCTATTTATAAAGTGTTGTGTTATAGAATCTGTGTATGCCTTACCTCTTCTTGCATTAAAACAACTTACAAAAAAAAAAGAAAAAAATTGCAAAAAATTTCTAAATGCTTCCAGCCACATTCAAACGTCGGCAGTCTAGACTCTCCGACGACAGATTCACATTGACAGAAAGGAGCGCGAGAGAGCCTCGTGGCGCGGAAGCTTTTTAAGCACATGCGAGTTTCTTTATATACACCGAATAGATAAATTCCACCTCGTCGTCATGTGTCTAAAGTGTGTCTCCGCGTCTAGACCGCGCGCGCGCGACAACGATGAGAGGATAGAACGCCCGCGTCTGTCTGCGCTCTCACCAACGCACGTTCTCATCTATAGAGAGACGACTTAAGCCATCGGGCACATAAAGTATGAGAGAAAGAGCGGAGGCTAATTTGGAAGCAGCCGTGTCAATGGGTCGACAACGGGCATTCGCTCATTTCTTTCCATTTAGACTCGCGCGTAGAATAGCCTTTTATAATTGAACGACGAAAGTGATTAATTTTCTTTTTTGATGTTGCTGCCCTCTTCTGGCAGCATTATATTAGTTTTGATTTTGTACAGCACGTGCACGTGTGTAAAGGCTTTGAACTTTATTGATGGAATTCGGTTGTGTTATTATAGTACATTTTCTTGTCTGAAGCTGAACCGACAGACTCTCAATTATAACTTTATATTTTTTTTCGTTACATAAAATCAATCAGTTTTAATGTATCTTAGATAAGTTCACGCACTATGTGAATTTATTTTTTGTTTTTTTTTTTTTTCATTCGTACTGATATCCATAAATAACGTGACCGTTACTGCTAAAAATTATAAATTCCGGTTTCATAAAAATAATTTCTCAAAGAGAAAGCGTTGTATAAACGGTGAGATTTTTCGAAATCGAGATTTTGATTTATTTCAAAAAATTACAATTTTAAAAAAAGTACACATGCGCATGTGGGTATAATGTACACAGTGCATATTTTATTTGTAATGATACAGCTGTGACCAAACTGAGAATAGATTAAAATTTGAACTCAACTGAATGATTTTGTAGGTATGTTTGAACAAAATACTGCAATTTTCCAAGAATAGTTAATTTTCTTGTGTTGATATCTAAATTATCTCGAAAAAATCAAAGATTCAAAATCTCAAAATCAGCTGCTTCAAATTAAAGTTATTATCATTCCTGTGCATAATACAACTTTTAAAAAATTACCAATTTATCGTATTGCAAAATGCAATATTCTAACTACAGAAAATTTTCAATACTTTAATTTTCTAGATAGCACAGAGGCGTTTCGTCTCCTTAAATCATTCCTTTCGAACCACACATACCTAATCGCTATTTTTAGGTTCTCCACGGTAAATTCGACATTATCAACGCCAATAATTTTCCTAAATGCTTAAAAGGGAGAGGTTATCGAGACAAAACCCGTTGACAGCCATATATAAAAACCATTCAACTCTCTCAATCGCTCATCCAGCCGAGCAAACAAGAGCCCGAATAAAATTGACTCCTCAGCTCTTCCATTATCAATAAAGTCAAACAAGCTTAACAATACAACTCTATACATCCCCGCAGCATCAATATATCATACTCGCGGGCTTTCCGTATAGCAGCGCTATAAAGAAACGATTACGCGGAAAGGCCGTAAAAACAGTATCTCTCCCCTCCGCCACCCTTTCCTTCCTTTCTCGCTCCTTTTGCAGGTATAATCGGGAAAAATTTTCGCTCGCCCGCCTGCATCTCCCGGGCGTTATACGGTGACCAGCGCGTCTGCTCCCATAAAAAGCCTCGTAAAGAGCCACGAGAGTATCGGGACAGCTCGTAAAAGAGCGTAGAGATCTCGCGTCGCTGCTGCTGCTGCTGCTGCTGCCGATTGCCGGAGGCGCGAGCGCGACTCTCCGAAAGCCGGTTGCCCTCGACTTTCCGTGCGCTGCGATGCACTTTCTGAGATGCGCCGGCGAAGACGGCCTGCGGAATAACACACTCGAGTATAAAACGACGTCGCGTGTTCGTCCCCCTTATTGCAGTGACTCTCTCTCTCTCTCTCCCTCTCGTCTTTCAGTCCGATCCTCTTTGCCTCTTTCTCTCGCTCGCTACTCGCTCCCTTCGTTCGTGCAGCGCACGGCCAGCGCACGGCTCGCTCGACGGGCTTTTTTTACTCTACTTGCTGTTTTTGCGGGGACTGTGTTGTGTAATGTTATTTAAAACGTTTCGAGAGCCGGAAGTGCAATTTGCGCGTGCAAAAAATTGTTGGTTTCTCTCGATCCGAGAGAGAGAGAGAGAGAGAGGGAGAGAGATGTGCTTTTATTCGTGGAAATGTTATTAAAGTGGAGAGTTGAATGAATTTCTTTCTGTTTTGTTTAAATTTTTGTTTTTGTGACGCATTCCCGTTCTGCTTGCTGTTACGCGTTTTTCGTTGACGGGATAATCGGCTCGAGAGTTTAAAATTTGCATATACCGTGTGTAAAACCAGTACACGCTTAGACTGATCGAATATATGAAAAAATAATACCACGTTACCAACAATTTAAAACTTTTTCTTTGAATTTAAGAAAAAAAGCTAATGTATTATTGAAAACGGTTATTAACGTAGCGTAATTAGTCGTTTTAGAATTATAGATTTATAACTAGACAAATTATCTGTTTAAGGCATACAGTCATACGTGTAAAATTATAATTTATTCTCTTCATTAAAAATTATCCAACAATAACGTGATTACTTTAAAAACCATTAATTTTCGAATTGGTCTGTAACTATAATACTATGCCTCTAGTGATGATGAGTTAATGCAAGTTTATTTATGCGATGTTGTATAGCGTTGAAGCTAACCTACTTGATTCTACATAAATCTCAGATAGAGTTCTATTGTCTAGCATAATAGAAAATGAAAATCGTTTATTGCACTTGGTGAGCTATAAGTATCGCCATTCGATACTATTCAATCATTGTATACGAGCTGCAATGAAGTAGAGCCTTGATAAAAGAAGGAATTTATGCATATAGGATTTCGATTCACACCTAAAGCTTAATTTTTTTAACCTTCGTATGTGGATGTTCATAATTGTATATCCTATAAGTGCAAGATTGCATTTGCGCAAAAGGTACGCAACAGTTTAGTGTAAATTAAGTTGTAAAGTTTTTTTATTATGCTCCAAATATGTAATAAAGTATAACATAGCGTGTAATGAGTCGCGTTAGTTCGCTCTACAGTATTTCTGTCAAGGAAAACGCATACTGTTTTTGCGAACATCAGGTGCTGCCATTGAAAAACAAGCTCGGCGTGAAAAACAATCACGTTCTGATGTGTACAACTTTTTAATAACTTTTGCACGACAACCTATTTATGTACATTGTACATGCATACAAGAGAGAAATGTATATTGCATCATACTTTGCCCACAACCGATTTATCGATTTTCTAATTACCACGTGAATAATATTCTTTCTCCCCTGTGTGTCGTTTCGGTTACTCTAGATGGGATGCATCGTATAGAATTACTTCTTACTCATCTAATTACACGTTTTTCTCCCCAACGTGAATTTGACACTTTTAGCTCTTTTCGTTCTCCCTCGTCGTCGACGCAAAGTAATAATCTCCTTTATGTATATTCAGTATTCAAAGTATGGGAGCTAAAAAAAAAACACGTGTGTACGACTTCGTATACCTTATTTGCTACAGTTAAACACTTTGAAAAATTTTTCTTGCAACGTTTTGCAAGGCGCCAGTTTCAGCCTCTTTATCTGAGATAATAATCTCGGATAAGCACAGTCTCGTTCGCCGCTAAAATTTATCGGAGCTCGTCAGTTTTCAAATTTCAAAATTTCAATAATACCGCTTAGCGAGGAATCCAATGCTATTTAAAACGACGAAAAAGTTTGGGCGAAAGCTGCTTTAAAAGACAAAAAAAAAGTACGGAAAATCTCGCACTAATGGCTTCAGCTGAAATATCACGCACCAAAAATACTCTGACGTTTTTCATTACCTAAAAATATATAACCAAAGACACTTTTCGGTGAAGATATTGCTCAGAAGTGGAGCTGTCTTGCCCCTTCTTACGAAATCTCGCACTTTTCAAGGGGGTTTTATGCCGAGACGAAAATGTTTGTTTCATTTTCTTTCAAAACATCGTGAGTGGTACATCGATATGTATTTTATCTGAAACATACGTTTTAGCCGCGCGAAGCAGCTCAAAACATCTGTCCTCCGAAAAACTTTTGAGCGCTACTATGTTTTCTTGCGTAATCAGCTTAGGTATATATATATCTGCGCGTTTCAACAGAGACACACGAACAATAGCCCGTTATCTTCTGTCGCCGTAGCAGCTCATCCGATTTCATCCTGTAAAAAAAAACAGAAAGACAAGGTACATAAGTATACGCGTTATGCAAAAAAAATGTTCGCATTAAAAAAAGTGAACAAACAAACAAAGCAAGGATAACCTGCAATAAAAATCTCTCTTTTTCCGATTCCTCGAAAGAGCTCGTCGATTCGCCCGATGCTCCGGACTCCATTGCCGAGTCTTCCCAGCGACAATCGAGAGAAAAAATCGTTCCTGCACGCGCATCGCCGGCTCCTCTCTGCGCGGTGGTATATACTTACCCGCAAACTCCTCGAATCAAAAAACTAGATCGACGACCTCCTCGCTCTCTGCGCCAAAGGCCAATCCAAACACTCACACACACACAGCATCAGACAGAAAAGCATCCGTCAGAATTGCTCAATCATCGTCCCTCCCTCTCATCGTTCTCGTCGCCCATCTCTCCCCCATAAAACGAGTGAGAGAGAGACAGCCAGAGAAGTAAAGTAGCATGAAAGAGCCGTACAGTCTTGGCCTGCTGCAGACGTATATAAGTGTATCTCTATACACATTTATATGCCTCGAAGGTATAGGTACAGCTATACGCGGACTGCCGCTGTCTCCTATATACGAGACTATACACAGCAGCAGCAGCAGCAGCAGCAGCAGGAGAGAAAGACACAGAGCCCCGGCGCGCGCGAGGCGAGAGTACCAGTAGTAGGGGATTCCCGCGAGTAGAGCCTCGCCTCGGTCCTCCTTTCGCGGCGGGCATATTCGGCGCCTCAGTCGCCGATGCACCGTCGCGATATAGTCGTCGCCGCGGCCGATTATCGCTGCTCTCCTTTTTTATCTCTCTCTCTCTCCCTCCCTCTCTTTCTCGCTCTTTTATACGCGAGTATATAGAAGCCCGTGCTCCGTCTTTTGTAACGTGTGCGCACGTTATACATATAACGCGCGTCGTCCCTGCCTACGTGTCTTAGAGGCTGTGCGCGCCTTTCACCTCTCGTCGTCGTCGTCGTCGTCGTCGTCGTCGAGTCCGCTGCATCAGTGTGTGCTGTGCGTCACCGGAGAGCCTCTTCTCGGACGTCGACTCCGCACCACCTAAGATAAATCTTCTGCCATATACTTGCGCTCGATTGTTCGGGACTGCGACGCGGGAGTAAATTGCCAGTCTCGCGCGGGACGATGGCGAAGCTCGAGGAAAGTGAGTGAATTCTGTTTTCTATTTACATCGGAGTACTTACTCGCCCCGCGTTGGGCAACGCTCTATACTCTATTACTCCGCGCGTGCAATAATAGGTTCGCGCGCGATTTTTGCGCCGCGCAAAGATCGATTGTTTTTTTGTGCCGCTGTTACTTGTACTACTGCTGTTGTTGTTCCGAGCGATTGCGAAATTCTATAGGTGTACATAATCCGGCCCACGTTTCTCTCTCCGGCGAGAGACGTCGTCGACGCGGTTATACGGCGAGTCATTAGCATGTAAATATTCTCTCGACGCTTTGTTATATATGTCCTGGTACTTACGTACGCGTATAATGCAAGCGCGCGCGCGCGGAGAGAGACTTATTAGAAGGTTATAATTGCGGTGACTAACGCAAGAGGTGGAGGTGGACGATACACACGCACTCGACCGGACAAATCCATTCCGAGAAGCATAAGTGATGTGTATGCGTATGCGTGCGTGTGGGAGAGATTTAATCGATCGAGCGATCGATCGATATAGCTTGGGAGAATAAAAAAAAAAATTGTAGATCGATTCGCTGCACAGCAGCTGATGACCTTCCGCTCTCGCGTCCCTCTCGCGTGCGATCCTTATACGTCGAGTCCGAACGCCTCTCACGAAGCCCTGACGAAATCCTTTACGGAATCGGAGCGTATCATCCGTTTTTCTTTTTTCGTATAAATATATACACAAAGCTCCGGGCCTCGCTTGCGCCCGCATATATACACAATGCAGCGAAAACTTCGGTCCGAGAGTGCGCCGCAGCGAAAATTCCTGCGTCGAGTGCATACGCTCCGATATTGTTTGTAAATAAGCGGCGACATTGCGGGGAGGCGCGACGCGGTCGCCGCGGGTAGAGGAGGTGTGTCGCCGCACTGCTGTGCAGCGACGATGAAAAGAAGAGAAGCTGCGCAGAAAATTGAGCGATTGTGAGCGCGCGACGAAGCGGTTGGGAAAGATCGCGGGTATAGATATAGTGCGAGAGAGCTGATCGTCGTGCAGAGCGCGAGATCGTATATCTCGCGCGGCGCGCACGGGAGGTGCATATACTATTATGGAAAATCGCTATTAATAATGAAGAAACTCCGAGGAAAACTTGCGCCTATAGAGTATAATGCGCGCAGACACACACGTACATCGGATCGGCACAGAGAGAATCGTGACTCCCGTCGTTTTCTCCTGTCGTGAAAGTCTCCTCTGTGTATATGCGCGATAGGCGCGCGCGAGGAATACTTCTCGGTGCGCCGTATCTGTGTACGCGAAGAAACTATGTTAATTTCTATTCGAAACCTGGGCGCGCGCGGAGTGGATTGTTCGAAAAGTCGCAGAGATTTATCGAGCGCGCGTTTTTCCTTTGTCCCTCTCTCTCGGCTCTTTCTCTCTATACACTCGACGACTCTGGCGACATTAAAAGAGAGAGAGAGAAATCAGCAGATAATTTTCAATCGCGAAACGCGCGACAATCGCCGTCAGATAAGATTAGGCGCGCGCCGCGGCTGTTTGAGATTAAAATAAAAAATCGCCGATTGTCATTGCGGAGACGTGTGCATTATATATACCACACGCGCGCGCGTCTTCGTGTACACCTATACACGTATCTGTATATGTGTATACGTGTATACGAAGTGGGGTAGGGATCGGGAAAAACGAAGAAGCGGCGCGCTATAGCTCGAAAAATTTATTGCGCCATTACGAGCTTACCCTTTGTGCCCGGGACTCTCACGCGCGCGCGCGCGCGCTCGGGAGCAAAAAGCCGAAGGAGGCTGGGTTACACGTAAAACGCGCAAAGAAGTGATTTTACACCGTGATTCTCGGTACTTTACGAGGGGCTGTTAAAGAGAGGAGAACGAGAAACGCCGCGTTAATTAAGCCCACGGACAGTAGGACCGGAGATGCTGCTGCTGCTGCTGCTGCTGCTGTGTTGCACGCGAGGCTGAGGAGGAAAAAAAAGGAGGGAGAGAGAAGGCGCATAATACGTGTGCGCGCCGGTTATGCATGCATTAAGCGCAAAAGGAGCACGAGGTGCTAAGTCGAAAATTAAAGAAGTGTTGTTTACTGTGCGCGCGATCGTGTAATATTTTTTCTTTTTCGTGCAGTCTCGGCGTCGATAAGCCCGTGCGCGCGTTATCAATCGCGTTCGCTTTCGATGGATCGTTTCCGGTGAGGAGAATTTCATTATCGCGAGATGTGCTAATTCTGCGTATACACGTCGTGTCGGACGATCGAAAGGAAACTTTGCAGTTGGACGAGCGAACTGTCACGTTGTGTGTATAGGTATACACTACTTTGCGCGCAGAGATTTGAAAAATTTAGAACGAGATCGAGCCGAGCGATGGATGTAATACGCGTTGACACTTGCGTTGCGCAACGGCTTGTACATCGAGAGCGTATTTACACGAGGCAGAAGGAAAAAAAGGAGGGAAAATTACGAGACGGGTATATTTTTAGACGTATACTTGTGCCATCGGCATAAAGACTATATAATCTATATATACTGATGTGCGTCCCCGAGACTTCTCTATCGGAGAAGAAACAAACGTCTCATCCGCGCACGATATAATCGCGCGCTCTTTTGACGCCTCCGTATATAATTACTCAAAGCGCGAAAAACCGTTAAAACCTCGTTAAATTGGACTTTCGCGCCGTCATGCTTTTCCTCTTCTGCTCTCGCGTGCATAAACAAAATACCTATATGTGCAATAGCGCTTCTGCGCGGGACGTGTGCGCTGCAATTATTAGAGCGGAAAAAAAATCGAGACGCACGTGCGCGCCGCGCGAGATTTGTTTTCCCGCTGCGGAGGTGCGACGATGATTTGAATAGAGCCGATAACATCGATTATAATTATTATCTATCGATAATGACTCGCGCGCTCTCCTTATAAATATGTGTGTGTGTGCGGCTATTTTAAAATCGATCGCGCGCGAAGAGAATACAGCGGGGCTTGGGATATACGTAAGCTACTTATATAGATCAATATTTATTATACACTCGCGAAGGTTAGAGAATACGCATGTGCGGCGTTTAATCGCGACACGTCAGGTGGAGAATATTTTCTAATTGTTTTGCGCAACTCTGTTTAGCGAAACTCCGGCGTGTGTGTGTGTCTAATTGTCTATGTTATTGTCGCAGCGGTGGAGAATCAATTTGTAGTGATGGGAAGGGGCTTTTTAAGGATTTTAATCACGAACCGAGGTGACACGCGCGAACGGCGCGTGTGCGTGAAAGTTGAAATTTTTTGGCGGGGATTTTGCGTATGCTGCTTGCGGAATCGTCATTATATGGTGTGTGGCTACTAAGTGGGTTGAATTTTTTTTTATTTGTGATTTGAATTCGATTTTTCATTTTGATGAGTATGTATCTGTGTGGTCGATACCACGTGTCGACAGAGACGCCAGATATTTTTGACCTACATTTTTTTGTGAGCTCATTGATGTAGCAATTGAAAAGCGAACGAAAATTTAATAAATAAAAAATTACAGACCGTGTGCTAGGTGTGAATCATCAAGTTATGGGTAGTCGAGGATTTTAGAAACTTACAAAGTTTTAATTTTTGATTAATTTTTAGCTCAGGATATACGTACTTTTTGCAGTATTTTTGTAAAGATATAAGATCTCCTTATAATTTTTATAATTTTTTTTCATTTCTGAATAGTTTTATGTTAAATCAACCGATCAGAAATAAGAATAATAATCAGGAATAATTGATATTTTTTAAAAATCTCTTGTTATTCTTAACAAAAAGTTTGCAGAAGAGAAAACGTATTTACATAAAAATACTTCTAATATTTGCTGTTAAAAATGGCTCGACTTAAAAAAATATCAATTATTGCGCATTGCGGCCACAATATTTTACAGCGCAATCATTTTAAAACAGTGAAAATAGCTGTACACACCCATAAATTAAAATTCACCGTGCATATTCACTAAGCAATTTTAAAATTATTGTAGAGGAAAAGGCTTCATTACAATAAATATAATAAATCGCCATCGTAAAACGTAATGAAATTCCACTACTTAATGAATGATTCAGCCGGCTTTCTATTATTGTCCACATTTGTCGGTATAGCGTGTTCAAGTTGACTTGTTATACTTATAAGTATTTTTCCTAGAAAATTCGTCAAGAATGTCGGCTCTTTTCTACTTCTATAACCTGCGTATACCACATCGACTCTCTGGTGTATACAACAAACACAGCACTGCGGTTTTACTCTACACAAAAGGGCATACTTATTACACTGGGGTTCCCTTTCTAAGGAAAACCACATTTTTTCTCGAAACCGAAGACCCAGTGTACGCGTTGTATAAATTCAAATTTTTATTAATAGTGCACGCGACGTTCATTTTTTATATTGTGATGCTAATGATGCGCATTACTGCACAGCCTCGAAACACGTATAGGAATGCAACCGAGTATAGAATAATCGTCGTGAATATTTACTTTTTTTTTGGCGATAGAACACGTGTTCGTTTGTGTAATACACAGCTCGTGTAATCTTTTCAGAAATTATCAGTCGCAACGCATTATTAGCATATATAGAATTTTCCAACGCGTCAAAATTAATAATAAGTCACTGTAGGAGCATTTTGTCGCAGCGGCATTTGAAATTATAGTAATTTATGCTAATGCATTCCTCGCGCTCGGCACTTCAATTTCGTCGCTGTTTTCGTCGAAACTGCGCGAATATATTGCCAACTAAGAATTAAATCTCCCTTAAATTTATTTTGCAATTGAAATTCCGCGATTCCTCTATTGCGATCCCACGATGTAATTTTGAAACAAAAAAATCCATGTAAACTATACATAAATAATACAAGTACAAGCAGGCGACCATTACAAAACTCCGAAAGAATCTCCACGCAGCATCGCGGCTCCAACCCGTACACATACATGCAACAGCGTAAAAACCGTAGGGTCAATTCCCCCCTCCGAAACTTTCAAGTGTCTCGATAAATTCTCTCTCGCTCGCACACTGTACACACACCTATATACACCGACGTACGAGTATATACAATACATGTATATGTAGCGCGTTATATACGCGGACTATATACTTCTCCTTCAGATCGGAGAAAGAGCCAATCGAAGTAAAGCAAAGGTAGACAGAGGCGCGGTGTGCAGCAGCGCTCGATGCACTTCCTCGTCGCGCGCAACAAGTGGCGGCAACAGCAACAGCCTCCGAGTATAACCTATACACTTTCGGAGAGCAGTACACACACACACACGTACACAGCGAAAGAGAAAGAGCGAAGAAGTAGGGGAGAGAAAGACCGCTTGTACATAGGTATGTATACCTATATAGGTGTGTACAGTGTTCACCTATACAGTGAGTGTGAGAGAGAGAGAGAAGGAGAGGAGAAGCGACCGGTTGCACATGGGGCGCGCGCGGACTTTCACGGCGGCGCAAAGTAACGGCGGTGCTGCGCTGTGGCTGCGCTGCTAAGCGTCGTCGTCGTCTTCTTCTTCTTCAGTCTGCTCTCGATCGCGCGCAGGCGTTATAAAAAAAGCCGCGTTTTTCGCGCTGGACGCTCTCCACTGCTTATGCAGACACTTACATATACGTATAGCGAGTAATTTTTGTGTGCAACCGCGGCTGTTCGCTGGTGTGCAGTTTACAGAAGAGAAAAGCGAGCTGTAATTCCAAGTGTCTGATTGTTCGTCGGTGCGGCGTGCGCGCCGCAGATGTGGATCAGTAATGCGTAAGCGCAGCGCGCTGCGTCTAAGTGTAACGGAAAAATCGGCCGGGATTTAACCTAGAAAGGGACGAGAGGTGCATCGGCAGGTAAAGCGCGCGACACACTGCATATCCTTTCTCTCCTCGAATCGCGGTAGTGCTTGTATATACGTCTCTCGAGCTCGGAGTGTATGATATACGCTTTATACGTATATACTTTTGCCAGTTCTTCTCCCTCTTTATCCTCGATATATGGCTCTCGCGTATGTCGATGGGTATAATATACACAAGTGCGTCTATTTCTCTGTCTTCGTCGTAAATTAGTATGCGAGAGAGTGCCGAGCGAGAAAAGGAATGAAACTGCCGTCGAGAGCGAATTAACGAGGGACTACCGTTAACGAACTATATTTTATCATTCACGGCGAAAATGTGCCAGGTCAGAGCTGCGTCCGTTACGCAGCAGTTGATCGTTCGATAATGCCTGTACATCCCCTCGGCTTTTTACGTGTGATGAGTATGCGATTGAAAAAAAAGGACAAATGTAAACCGTAACTTAGGGAGATAATTGAGTCAGCGTCAGTTGGACCTTGTCTCACCTTTTTTTTTCACACGAGGGGGACCCCCATCCCCCCATTTCGTTTGTAGTACACAATAAGCTATAGTACATACCTATACGACATAATTCTCACGTATATGCACTACATTTATCGGTTCTTTTTGTGCAGGAGCAGCAGCTGCTGTGAGGACGACAACGCTTCGAGTTACGGTCCAGAGAGCATCGAGATACCATGAACAGTTTTAATAGGATCTCGACTGCAAGACGACGTCGAGTAACGTCTATCGGGACTACAGTGGAGGTGCTGATCGATGGTTTCAGGACCGGCGACGTCGTTGGAATGTGAACTTGACCTTTCGGAGCAAGTCGGTCTCACTGCGCTTTTCCGAGCTATTGGTGCTCAAGGTGGGGTATTTTTTGATAGATTTCGCAATTTATTCTTCAAATTTTTGTTGAAATGAAAATTATTAACTTTAAGTGTGTGTGGGACGAGATTTGGATAAAAATTATTTGAATTCTGATGTTAAGAAATTTAAATGTCCATCAAAGAATTTCAAAATCTTTTATAAGGAATTACCTATATTGCAAAGGACAGTGATACTTTGTATACCCATTGTCTTTGTACTACATACAATGTTACTTCACTTTAAAAATATGTTCATTGATGAATTAAGCTGCAATAGTATTTGTGAGAAGCTTTTGTTGTATTATTAAAAATTCCATGCATTTTTATGCATTGTTAATGTATATGCTAATGCATATTTATGAGTAGTTGATTCATTCATAATACTTTTAGCATTGTAAATGCTAAATGACCATTGTCCAATTGTCCATATATTACCAATTTCTATGTTCCATCCATACATTGTTGCAAGATGTAGAAGAAAGATAATTTGAATTTGTGATCATTATTATAAGATTAAAAAATTTTCATTTATTAAATTAGATAGCATCCACTGCATGTAGGATAATCATTTCTTCGAATCATAAACTTACTTTGTATGTGCAATAAAAAATAAAACTTCACATTACTCACAATATTAGCTTGCCTTAATAGACTTATATTACAAAATGTCATCCTTTGAGTTATAAAGAATCACGTTAACAAATTGCATAAACGTTGGATCAGATTTAACATTGCATTTCTATTTATAGAAGCAGCAACAGTTGCAGCAAGCCATCGGGAGTAATCACCAAGCAAACGAGGACAAAAAGAAGCACAAGTTGTGGGGGCAGTGTGTGTGCATAAAGAAGAGAGAGACAGATAAAGATAGAAACTAACTCTTGGAGTTAATGAACTCATTGTCTGTTCGACGGAAGGATTACATCATCGTGAGTGACCATGATGAAGTTCAAATCCCTGTTCCGAAGAGGACAGCAGAGCCATTCGTCCCATCAGAAGCAACATCGTCAGCGAAACCCTCAGCAGCAGCAACAGGTGGCAGCTCCTCAACATCAAAACCAGCAGCAGGCTTCTGCTTCAGAAGGCAAAAATAGGAGGTCTAGTAACGACTGGCTCACATCCTCTTCGACTTCTCTGGGTTATTGTGATACCAGAAGCAACGGACCACAAGGTCCTGCTCCACACAAAAACAGGGACAATATTCAGGTAGTGAAACATTTTCTATTTCACTATTGTTTCAGTTTTTAAATTGTATAACAAGTTTTATCTTGATGACATATACAGCTGAATCAGCCTTATATATATATAAAATTAAACGTACAGAAACTAGGTTCATTCATTTATTTATATTTTATCAATTTGAAATAATGTCATTAAAATCCTTATACGAACTCAATACCATTATGAACGTTGATTTTGCTGAATAAGTATTTTGCTTTTTATCAAGCAGCCGTGATAAGAATTTACTTAATTAATAAATCAATCGATAATACAGTTGACATGCGTTCTATCGTATTCAACTGCGTCTGCAGTGATAGAGCTTGTTAGACCTAAGCAGTTTATTAAAAAAAAGCTGCAATAACAGATTTAACCGCAAACATCATTGAATACTGATGAATTTCATTCATCTATTTCAGCGAATGAGACTGTGAATTCAAAATACTAAATTTTTGCTTCAATTTTTAGAATTTAAACTCATCAGGCGCAACGACTACGAACGCGACGACGACCTCATCCTCCAGGGTCTCGACTGGCTCGAGACCTTCGGTAACGCCTGTGATACCGCCCGAGTGTATCGCCCGAATGCAGGAACTCGAACGAGAAAACGAGATCCTCAGGATGGAGCGGGTCCGGCTCGAGGCCAGCTACAGGAACGCCGATAGCAGGCGCTACGACGAGCAGCATGCGGAAATCGCGCACATCAAGGTTAGATTTTTTCTGCTTCTCGCCTTTTTCTGCTCATTTTACTGTTATATCATTACAGTCTTGCAGATATTTTTCTTGAGTGTATATGGAGAGAAAATACTAAGAGCTGTGTAGCCCGTTAATACTTGCGCAGTGTACTGTAAATTTTAAGCAACTCGTCGATTTTCCAGCTCCATTCGACGATTATGATTACAACACTAATTATCCAGGAACGTGTTAAACATTGTAGACTCGTTCATCGACAAGCTCATAACTCAATTATGCCGATCTTTTTTTCTGGCTCAACTCTCCAGGCCGACGAAAGGATTTGAATATGCAAATGCACAGTTATAAAGCTGACAGTGTCTGTAAATCAAGCCGTGTTTTACAGTGATTCTGTTTGCATTCGTTCGAGGTGCGCAGCATCTCGTAAAACCGCAAAATTCGTACGAGAGTACCGCCCTTGCTGCGCAACAAATCTTTCGTTTCGACACGCGCGCTCTTTCGCAGCTCGCCCAAAACGAGCGTCGCGCACTCACTGCAGCCAGCCTGTTGTATGCATATACACGACTCTACACTTTACGGAGCAATTCGAAAATGGCCTGGCGAAAAACGGTATATATCCCTGCTGGCACCGCCGCCTCGCGCAGAATCGTACATTATCGTCGTTGGCTTGTTTAATGACGTAATGACTATTTTCAAACGGCGCGACGCGACACCTCCAGCACCGTCTACCTATGGTGCACCTCGCTCGTTTATCGTCGTCGAGCACAGCTCTCGCTTATTGTCCTTCGCTCTTCCTCTTCTGTTCTCTCTTCCTGTACGGCGAGCGTTATGATTGCGGTGCACGCGGCACTGGCGGCAGCAGCGGCGCCGCATCGTGCAACGGGAAAAAAAATGCGTGGAATACTTTTGAATTCGTGTGCTCTGCAAGCACGCATCCGACTGTACGGTAAAAACGGTTACTTAAATTATGGATGGGAGAGGCATCAATGAGGCCTATTTTTACGGTATTTAGCAAACATTTTAATTTTCGCGATAACGGTGAGCGCACGCGCCGCGCTCGAAATTCCAAAAATTCACGGATTCTCGCGCCTCTGCACTCGCGACGCACAGTTTCGAAGTCTCTCTCTCTCTCTGTCTCTCTCTCTCTCTCTCTAGCTGCGATTCACGATAAGAAACTTAAAAAAAAACTGCCAAATCAACTGAATACAAAACTGTAGTAACTTATAACTAACATTTTTTTTCTCTCGAGCCTGCAGACGTGCGCAGCGTAAAATAAAAGCAGCTCCGCGCGTCGAGCGGAGTCAGCATCATCAAACACGCGGCGATTCCGAAATGCAAGAGAAAGACAGATAGTTGACTCGCGCGGGGGTAGGGAGGAAAGAGTCTACATCGCGCGCGAAGCCGTAAAAAGGCTCACTCGAGCACAAAGTCGAGTAGCTCTGTTGCTCGCGCACGCGAAACCTTACTCAGTGGTGTGAGTGTGTGTGTGTGTGTGTATACTATATAGTATATATACAGTCGACCGGGAGAGCGCGACGAGGAGGGGAAACTTGCTTATATATGCATATAACGATAATCGGAGGGAAAACGGTTCTTTTGCGCCGGGCGCAGCAGAGCAGCGGCGGCGGCGGCGGCGGCAACAGCAGCAGCAGCAGCAGCACCAGCAGCGCTTATTGTAACGTTCGTCGCGAGCGGCGGTGCGTGCGAATTCTGAAAAAGTGAAATCCATCGCGCAGTATGTAAGCGGCGCGGCAGACGGCAAGTGTATAGAGCAGTGCCCGAGCATCAGCGCAGCAGCGAGCTGCTCGCAGCGGGAGGAAGAAAATTGTTATTTATTGCCGGATAACGAGTCGTTCGCGCGTATTGTTTTATAAAGCGACGCTTCAGCCGGCTATTATTGTACAACGTACGTATGCATACATAACTGTCTGTGTCTTCATTGTATACTGGCGAGAGAGCCCCTGTCGTATGGATGTGTATTGTGTATTATATTGTGTATTTATGTGTACTGTCTCTCAGTGGAATTAGAAATCGCTAATTGCTTCTCTCTCTCTCTTTCTTGTGCGCGGTTGCCTTTTTCACTCAATGTATAGTGCCACTCGAATCTTCGCGGATATTATAATTGTGCGCGCCAGTGACTTTTCTATTTTCTTTTTCCTTAAATTATCTTCTGCAGCGCTGTGTGCGTCTGTGTACTGTGTATAACTCTGTATACGTGCCGTCTCGTTGTACACACACATGGCAATTAACGTAGCGTCGTCGATGTTTAACGTACGTAAATTCTAATTATAATCCTCTTTTGATTACACTTCTTTGATTACTGCAGCGTGTAGCACAAAATGTGGCGTAGCGTTTCATTTTTCATTATATTGCGCCCGCAATCGCACGATTTTTTCTTATTATCTCAAATTACACGAGAGCATGCGCTCGCACAGCACACACACACACATACACACACATTCTTGCGCGCTTACACACACACACACACACACACACAAACACCTATTGAAAAAAGTCTTGTATAAAGTAAAAGTAGGTTAAATCTTCATGTACCTTACGTGCATCAGCATACCTCAATTTCCTCAAAGCTCGCCTATTATAGCGGCTGCTAACAGGCTCAGAGCGGCTCGAGAGAGCTACACGCTCCAAATCAATTTCATTCGATTACAACGCGTAACTCGCGCATCAAAAGCACCACACCGCAAGACAGAGGCGCACAGAGCTCTCCTCGCCACCGAGACAACGACGGCGGCGGCGGCGGCGGCGTCAGCAAAAAAACAGCGATATTTTTTTCCCTGCTCCAATGCCCTCATCATGCGATTTTTCCGTGCCGCGCGCTACAACGCGCAGCCTTTTCCCGCGCGAGAGCTCCGCTCTTTTTCATGTGTAAATACAGACAACAGATTTTATATACGTGCGTGTATAGCTTATACACTGCACACGCGCGCGCGCGCATATACTTGTACGTATATATACGAGATAAACGTGCGCGTTTACTCTGTTCACGCACACACGTCTATATATAATATGTACGGCGTACACATACACGCGCGCGCGCGCGCGTCCGTCAGCCTCGTTACGCTCTCGCGTTTTCCTCCTTCTCGCTCTTATTAGCGCGAGCCGAGAGCCCGAGCGGAGCGCGCGGCGAGAGGAGAGGAGGGCATAATATCCGAGAATGAGGCCGATTTTAAGCGCGACGTTTGTATTTGTAATGAGCGATTCGAAATTCGCGCGCGCGCGCGCGCGCAAGCCTGCGCTATGGTCGACGAGAGCTATATGTATAACGCCGGGTAATGCGCTCCTCTGCAGCGGCGCAGCTCTCGCGCTATAAAAGCTGCGCTGGTACATAGCGAGAGAGAGAGAGAGAGTCCGACGATCGGAGCTATACGGCTCTCTTGTGTTATTTTAGTTGCGTGTCTCTAACTGTATTTTAGATTTGCTCTGCGTTTTCTACATGGTTTTAGTGCGACTCGTATGAGGGGAATTAGCTTTAACAATGTCGAGGCGGCATACCGATGCGCGGAATTTAAATATCGCTTGCGCTGTGCTTTTTTTCTGACTCTCGCTCGCTCTCTTGCCTACCGCGTCGACGGGAGAACTAGAATGTGTATAGCTGTAGAATTTTAAGAGATACACAAGTGCTTATTACTCTTATCTCTCGTGAATCTTTCGTGATAGTATTCTGAAACTATTCAGTGCGCCTAGCTGAGATATGAATGCATATGTCCTTTCCTAGCGATATACTCATTTTCGTACCAAACGTAATTATACCGATCTCTGCGTACGTATGTCATTTTTTTCTCAACACTTTGCATTTCACTCGCAAATCGGAAGGTCGCGGCAGCTTACGCGCAAATTCCCACACCCTCTCTCTCTCTCTCTCTCTCTCTGACTCTCTCGAAAAGCCAGGGGAAAAGAAGAAGGAAAAGAAGAAGACGAAGCCGAAGAAGAGGATGAAAAAAGGGCAGTTACACCGCAGCGCGAGCGCGAGAGGGCTGCAAAACCGCCGTCAGCCATAGTCTCTCTTCACGCACGTGCATTACATTCGGAGCAGAAAAGAAAGAGCATCGGGCTGGCAGCGAAGAAGCAGCAGCAGCAGCAGCAGCATCAGCCAGTCGAGAGCGCGAGAATCCGGGGAAAAACACGTGGCGCATCTGCTGCGCGAAAAAGCCCGCGCTCCTCGCTCTCCGTACCAGAGAGAGAGAGAGAGAGAGAGAGAGAGAGAGAGACAGCGAGAGAGTAGGGAGTAATGGGAGGCAGAGCAGCGCGAGTACAGTATGCCATGGGTATAGAGCGCGAACGACTAGTGCGTGCTGCAGCCGAGGGCCACTCGAGCAGCCTGGCGTGGCTGCTGCAGTAGCCGTCGTGCACTTGAGCTGCTACCTACACGTCGAGTGCGTGCTCTCGTTGCTACATTACTTGCTCTTATTCTCTCCGGTAATACATCTGTATACACGTATGTGTGCGTGCGCCCACGTCTGCTCTCTGTATTACATATACGTATATATCATAAACGCGCGTATTGAGTTTCGTGCATCGATCGCGCGCGGGGGATTCCGCGACATTTTTTTTTTTTGCCCTCGCTCTTTTTGTCTCTCCTATACATGCTCCTCGAAGGATCTCTCGTCGAGGGGGATTGTACGCGCGCGCGCTCTTGGGGGTGACTCATTGAATTTTGGACGTCGAGTGCCGATGCCCGTTCGACGGGCTAATTTCGAGACTGCGCAAAGCGCGGCTTTGTTTTCCTTTGTTTTCTCTCTTTCTTTTTTCCGTTTCTCTTTGCTTTTTGAAGGATCGCGCGAGGAAAGAGCGCGCGGACGAGAGAAAGCGAGAGAGAGGATTGTTTTTTCGAGTCTATTTCTGATCAAAAGTGTGCGCCTCGGCTCTCCGCATCGCTATACTCAGAAGAGAAATAAACAGGTTTAAGAGCACTCGGCGGAGAGGCGACTTTTACGGTGTATTCGTTTAGCGCTCTCGTGCTTTTATTAAAATTCTATTGTGGGAATCGCGAGTTTTGCACACGTCGCCGATTTATCGAGCAACGATAGAGATCCGTGAGCTACGGGAGAGACAGGCTAGAGAGAGAGGATGGAAGAAAATCCATGTAAACAGCGACTGTAAACACACCGCGGCGCAGCGATTTCGCGACAAAAATTTGTACAGTGAAAGTCGCGCGTAAAAATTAACTTTCTTCAGAAAATAGTTCCCAGAAGAGCAAGAAGAAGAGGAAAAACGGCCGACGCTGTCGTCGTCGTCGTCGTCGAGAGATTAAAATTTTTATACCAAACGGACGGGATGGGGATCATCGCGATCTGCATCGGAGTTTTATTGACCGCGTGAAAAAGGCGTTGATTTGCAGTTTTAAAAAAAATCGATCGCTCGTCGCCGAACTAATAGATCGTTAATGGAAGCTAATTTCAAAGTGACTTTCAACTCTCGATGCTGCCGCCGCCGTCGCCTCGTGAAATTATAATGCAACAAGTCCATTATGATGGTAAATATTGAACTTGGCAAAATAAATAAATTAGCGAGTCTATGGACTTTCTCTGAAACTACTGTGGAACACGAGATACGTATATAGGAAAACCAGCCGTTTTAGAAAACTTATTTATCCCAACGCAATTATGTAGTTCACTGGGCTAAGACGCGCCTTTTTTTTCAATTATATACCATACATACACGCTCTCTGCACATCGTGTTTACACTGCGAGCTTAAAATATTCCGATCGCTTATAATTGCGAGTGTAATAATCTCGCGAGTTTTTTTTAATCGTTATTAACTCTCGCGCGATAACGCCTATCGCCCGTAACTGCATCCTCAATTATATGAATGTCATTAAAAAAAAAAAAAAAAAATTATGTACACACCGCGCACGCAAGCGAGAGAAAGAGAGATTCTCGATAAAACCATTATATATTTATCCATCCCGACGAGAGCAATCCACGCATATAATATGCATTGTATGCGCATTATACTGCACATGAATTATACGCGTATATAGAAGATACAATAGGCTTATAAACTTTCGTCATTTCGAGTCGCAAGGTTTTTCCATCGCCTCCGACTAAAATAGATTGACATTCAGTCGCGATGCGTATATATGTATAATAATAATACGCGCGTAGTCGTGCGGAGAGCGAAGAAACAACGCGCGATTAATCATCGCACAATTAAGCGTAACTCAATTAAAACTCTCGCGACCCGCGCGTTGCGCAATCGATCGTCAATAAATAAAGAATCGAGTGTGCGAGAGAGAAGAGTCGCTTGGCGCCAACAATTACGCGTCGATAAGCGACAATCAGTGCCCCCGCGAGATAAGCTCGTTCTCTATTTTTGCCCCGAGATCTGTTTAGATCCGCGACGCGCGTTCGTCGCGAGTTTTCCCTCTCGATCGCGCGAGTCGCCTGGTGTTTTCCCAAACAGACGCGTCCGCCGGCTAATAAACTTGTGTATGTATAAATCTGTTTATTTAAAGAATATACACGGATCAACTGTATCGGGGCTGCGTATATACGTTATACACGTGTTATATATATCCGTCGTATAGGCGTAAATGCGCGGCGGGCTTTTCGAATATAAAATAGAGCGGGAGAATCCCGGAGCTGCGCCGCTCGTTCTAATACTGGACTAATAAAAGACAGGAAGGAAGAGCAAGAGTCGAAAATTCTAAAATAAAGGGAGAGGACCTATAAATAGGGAAAGACAGAGAGCCGCGAGAGTCCAGCGGGGGAGAGAGAGAGGAGAGCGACTTCAGCGTATATGCCCCGATGCGCACAACACGTCCCGTAGTTTTCTTCTCTCCGCGGCTGCTGCATCTATATACAGCGTAGAAGCCCATATCCGATACAGGTATTCGAACTGTCTGCATACCGTTCGTTTTCTCCCCGATGCCTTTCCGAGTTATTTCCACACGTGTATGCGCGTACACACTTACACGTACATCGCTGCACGCATGTGTACGTGTGTACGGCTGATTGCCGCACGAAAATACACGCTGGTTTTGACGTCCGCGCTCTAAACACGCACTGCGCTTGTAGCGCGAGCTTATTTTCGAATTTCGCCGCGCGGCGCCGCGTTGCGAGGGGGGGACAAAAAAAATAACGCAAACGCAAACGAGGAAAACGCGATTAAGCTCGTCTCGTACGTATGTAAAGCCGCGCCGAATGATTTTTCCCGGGGAAACATACGTATAATATACGTAACGCGCGGAGCGAGAAATTGAAAATTGATTTTCTAATGCTACTGTTATACAGACTTGCACGCAACGTTTGTCAACAAATTCGCGTTTCGAGCTAATTATCAGGTATAGGCATACGCACAGGTGTTGCACACCCCCCTCCCGTCCCCCCTTCAAAATTAGCATCCAGCTCCCTCCTCCCCAAACACACACACATCCGTATATTTTCTCTCCAAATAACACCTGGATCGACGAGCACATCTCTGCGCGTCCGGCTAATAAAAGACAGGAAGAAAAATAAAAGGCTCTCTCTCTCTCTCTCTCTCGCTGCACAGCGAAAGAGTGAAAATAAAAAAAATAAAAAGTAGGAGGAGGGGGGGAGAAGCGACAGTCGTCGAGCGCTGCAGCGCGGAGAGAAAGAGAGAGAGAGAGCGCCGAGGAATGAAAGTAGAGAGAGAAAGACGGCGATAGGCATCGAAGCGCCGCGGCGGCATGAAATTCCCCCGACGCACACATACACACACAGAGCTCTCTCTTCGAGAGTCGACGTATCCTATGCTATGCTATGCGTCTATATATATACCTACGGACGCAGGACACGGCTGTGCGCGGCGCGTATTAGAACGCCGCCGCCCGTGTGCGAGAGAAATAGAGAGAGAGAGAGAGAGGAGAGGAGAGAGAGAGATCAGTGTGAAGGAGAGGAGCGTCCCGATATGATTAAGCAACCTCTGCTGTCTCCGGCAACGGTACATACACTTGGATTATATAGCGTAAATATACACTCGATGCTTGCGTGCGTACGTGTGTGTGTTGTTTTTCTGGAGTCGTGTACTGTGCGCGTATAACTTCGTATATATGTAACCGATAAGTAAATAAACAAGGAGTAAGCGAGCCGCGAGAGAGAGAGAGAGGGCGGAAAAGCCAAGTGCGCGCGTTTACGCGGGGCAGGTATATACGATCTACACCTTTGGCCGGTCCTTCTGTGTGCTGTGAGCCTCTTCTGCGCGATGCCGCGTATAATATCGGAGTAGAGCGAAGAGCCCGAGAGTCAGCCAAAGGGAGGAGTGAGCGAGGAGAGAGAGGGGGCCCTCTCGGCGTTACATAACCTTGAAGACGGTCGGCGGTGCGCGCTCCACTCGCGCCTTGAACTAAACCCCGCTTTTTTCTCCCCGTCGATGTGCCTCCACGTATGCACACACCGCCGCCGCAGCGAACGGAGCTGAGCGCGAGCGAGAAAGAGAGAGAGAGAACGAGGCTGGTGCAGTGTATACGGTAGTAGTGCGTGGCGGCTCGCCCCGGGCTCTCTCTCTCTCGCTATATTGATTTACATGGATAATTCCGAGGCCGTGGCTGCTGCTGCTGCTGCTGCTGTTGCAACGCGCTGCTGCAGCGACGCTCGCAGGAGAGCGTAATTATATAAGGATTCCGCGTGCCATTGGCTGCGCCGAGCGAGAGATTATTCGCTGCACACACACACACACGCGCGCAGACACATAAGTGCACACTAACACACACAGGCACACACTGCAGCAGCATCGCGAGCGTCCGAATCCGAACTCTCGCGGCTTTCGCAGCGTAAACACGAGCGTTTTCTTCGTCGCTGGTGTACCGTTCGCCGTGTGTAGGAGTTGCTCGAGTCGTCCGTTGGCTTGGCCAGGTTCGTGGATTTCGCCTTAGCGGTAGTCGTCGCGGGAGAGTGCGGATAGAGAGCTGTTTGTTTTGGAACGGCTCAAAGGTTGATGACTGCCATAGTCCTGATTGTGTGTGATTAACTGTGGGTGTTGGAATGCAGGCTGCTACACGTCTGTACAGCCAGTATACGTGCGTTTTGGAGCAGCTTGGATTCCCTGGGCTCTCTCTGAGAGCAGCGAGGATTGCTCCAGAGCTGCAAGTTTCCGCAGCTTCCACTAACCTCTTTATAGGTTTTTTTTTGTGGGGATCCGTTAACCAATGGGGTATTGCAGTGGTGACAATAGATTCATTCGATGTCCTTCTGAATGTTAGATGAAGTATGAATGTTAGATTGGTTGGTTGTGCGAATGGCACTTGGTTAACAAATGATCGATGAAAGACTGATTGGTTCTCGTTCGTGGTTGCATGAACTTCATGGTGTTGCGACACTTCTATGTCGTTCAATCCAAACGAGCACAGAAATTGAAACAGAATTAATACTCTTCCTGTTACATTAGAGCTGCTTGGAAATTTTTTGTACACGGTTAAAGCACCCTTTATTCTTTTCTTGATTACAGGAACAACATAGCTTAGAACTGGAGCGTCTTGCCAAAGAGAATGAGGCTCTGCGCAGCAGACTGCGAGATGTTGTCCACTCACCACTCTCGGACTCCGAAAAGCAGCAGCTTCTAGATGCATCACGATTGCACAATTCGGCGCCAGCTTCCATTGCAGTTCTGCAAGAGGATAGCTGCGCCGGAACTGGTAATATGACACAAGAAAATGCTAGGAGCGCCACACCTGAATGGGACAAGCGATCCTCCAGTTCGGAAGTGTCAGTTGCCTGTTTACAGGATAGAATTTTACAAATGGAGGAAACACATTACTCAACTAATGAAGAGCTGCAAGCCACTATTCAAGAACTCAGTGACTTACAGGTGATGATTCCATGATATATTATATAGGTTTATGTATAGGAAAGCTTAAACCTGTGTTTTTTGCTAAGACTAAATTTTGTACATTTTCTGCACTACCTCCTATTCTGTTAGAAAATTCCACTCTACCTTATCTTGCAAAGTTAATTGTATGCCTCATGCATTATACATAATTACCAGCTATCCTTTCTTCATTATCAGACTCATTATTCTAAAAGCTATTAATATAATTATAGATCACATAGAAATAGATATAGGTAGTCCATTTCGATATTGGCCAGTGAAGTGCACACAAAGAAGAATAATTTTTTGCATTGAAACTGAGAAAAAGCAGAAAAAAGTTATTTGCCAAATAAATTAACTTTTTTTTTCTATTTTTATAGGCGCAACTTTCAGAACTTCAAGCAGATAATGATAGGCTTGCAGAGGAAAAAGGAGTACTGCTAGAATCTCTTTGTAGACAAACAGAAAAACTGGAAGACTCTAGATCTAAAGTTGATACTTTACAAGGACTGCTTCTGAGAGATGAACAACCCCAAGAATCGAAAGGATACAATACCGAGAGGGAGCAGAAACTTGTCGATTTATTAAAGGTTAGTTACGAATCCTAACGTTAATTAGTGCATTGGAAAATATTCACACGTATCTTATCACTCTGACAGAGCGCGCAAGAAGAGCGCGAGAGCCTGCTACAGAAGCAGGAGGAGTTGACCTCTGAGCTGAAATCGCTTCGCGCGACGGCAGACGCAAGCACAGCCGAGGTAGAACGACTTACAAAACGCGTGCACTTCCTGGAGTCGACGATCGACGCTGCCAATGTCGAACGCAAGCTTCTGGATTTGGAGCTCACCGAGTCGAAGCAGGAAGGCGCGAATCGCAGCATCGAAATTAGCCGGCTGGCTACACTGCTGGATAATGCGAGGGCTAAAATCGAGGAGCTCGAACAGTCTAGGCAATTAGAGACCAAAAGTGAAGCCGATGAGATGCTTGACGCCGCAAGGCGTGAAAAGGACACGCTCGAAACGCAAGCTGCTGCACTTCAGGAGCAGCTGGCGAGGTCCCATTGCGATCATGATCGGCTTAGAGACCAGTACTCGCAGCTCCAAGAAGAATTCAAGGTTGGTATTGCACTTCGAATTATTTGTTTAATATTTCATACATTTTAACGTACTATTAATGAGGTTGTTTGGCCTTTTATCTTTGCTTTATTTTATGTAAATTCATAATTCATTATTCTATTTTTGGTATTTATAAATTGAAATAAAAGCTACGTTTGGCAACGCTTTAGTTTTTTTTTGCGACGTTGCGTTGCGCAGTAAACATTTGATTCCATGCAGAAGGCAGTGGGACGATTCCGGAAATCGCCGATTGCTTCACATGCCAAAAATCTAAATGCTGATTCCGCTAATTTACTTTGAAACCATTTACAAAGCCTGCAAATTAAAGAATAGTCTTATGTTGGCGAATCACGTTGAATTATATAAAAATAATTTCTTTTAAACGCTTAGAAATAATTATAAAAAGTTGTAATTTTTTTTTACATATATGAACAATTCTACCTAAATTCGCCATCTTTATGAGTACAGGTCGCCCGTAATAATGCAAAATCAGCGAAAGAAGACCTGGAGTATCGGCTAGGCCAGTTGAAGGAGGAGCGTATCTCAGTAAACGCGGAGCTTACTTTGGTGCGCGACTCACTCGCCGAATTGCAGTCCCAGTGCCAGCGTCACCTCGAGGACAAGCGTGAAATGAAGGCCGTTTTAAGCGAATTGCAGCGTCGTGAACGCGACGCACAGAGCCGCACCTACGAACTTGAGTGCGCCTTGGCCGAAGAGCGTAAGCTTAGGCAAGAGGAAAGCGCCGAATGGCAGCAGTTCCAGACGGATCTTCTCATGACAGTACGCGTTGCTAACGATTTCAAAACCGAGGCTCAGAGCGAACTTGAGAGGGTCGTACTTGAAAATAAAGCACAGCGTGACAAGCTGAGGGCACTGGAGGCTCAGCTCGACAAGCTAAACAACATGAGTAAGTGATTGTTCATTTCATTTATTTTATTAGTTAGATGTTGTAGAGTTGTAATTTTTGTCGATGTAGTAGGCTGTTGATTTCGAAATATCGGGGACTTTATCATAATTTTATATCATTGTGTCTCTAATGATATTTTAAAAGTTGCGTTGTTCATAATAGTAAGTAATCTTCAATATTTCGAAAAGCATTCGTATGTCGCAAGTAAAAAATTCTGTTGTAAAATTATCATGTCGCATGGCAAATAATTTTTTTTATTTTGTTAATTTTAATTGCACATCAGGCGATGACTTCCATAAGGCAAGGAGTACAATATTAAAGCGTGGTCGTACAATTATAAAGAAACGTTTTGAACCAAAGAAATTTATAGTGAAAAGTGACGTACCAAGGACAAAGGGTATATTAAAAAATCAAGTGCCTAGAATCAAAAGTATTCTAAAAAATAGTGTAAATAATATCCAAGGAAATAGTGTTTGGTTTGCTTTGAACGAACCCGTAGATTTTAGTTTTAAATCTATTTCCAAAGATACAATCGATCCCAAGCACAATATCAGTAGAGAATCAAACTCTAGTGATTTGTCTAATAGCAATGTCAGTATCAATAAACCTTCGAGCATAACTTCTCGTTCATCTAAAGAGGAATCTGTACCAATGATCATCGATTCAACTCCCAAACTTAGTATTGATCAAGTAGATGCTGTAAATACTTCTGTAAATTCAAATCCAACATCTGGTGAACCCTTAAATAAACGTTCAGACTTGAGTTTACAATCACCCAAAGAGAAACATATACCAAAGATTATTGATTCAACACTTAAAATTCATAATGGAAAAACCAATAAATTATCAGCAAATAATTTAAAAATTAACGTTAGTGAAGAGCCGATAAAACCTGCCAATTCGAATCGTACAGAAATATCACAAAACGATTTATCAGAGAAGATTACGGGTATTCAAAGTGCCGGGCGAGATGTTTACAGCATCAATATTTCGAATAGTCGATTTTTCGTACCTAATAATTATGTTTATACGAATTATGAGAATTCCATGGACGACTTAAGTTTTAAAGTGGATCCTGAAATAACCAAAGCATTGCGTAAAAGTTTAGAAGAAAAAACTAGAAGTACAACTGATGTCAGTAAAACACTGCCGAAAACAGTGACTAATGAAAATTTAACTAAAAACGATAAAAAGATTTGTAAAAGTACAGATATTTTAAGTACAAAAGTAGAACCTAAAATTGTACAAGAACTAGAAAAAAATAATGTTAAAAAAATTCATCAGGATAAAGAATTTTGTACAGTTACATTAAGGAAACCGTTGTTAAAAGAATTAGTTGTAAAAGACATACCATTGTCAGATAAAGCGTCTGATAGTACGTATATTAGTAAAGTTGAATTAAGAAAGCCTATAAAAAATGAGTCACTTACAAAAGAGACAGTATCAAGTGGAATTAAAAGACCATTGACAGAGAACTTGCAATTGTCGAGATCAAATTTCCTGAGAAATTCTATACACGAAACGCAATCGACAAGTTTATCATTCAAAAGGTATTAGAAACTTGTAACAATTGGTTTTCAACAAATTTTATTTAAAAATTTTTATGCTTTCAAATTTTATGGATTCAATTTTTGATTTGATATAATTTTCTATAGAATGTGCAATGTGCATACGATATTTCCTAATTATTGTTTTTTTTTTATTTATAATCTTACACTTCCAATATACAAAATCATATCAAGTCACAATTTTGAATATCCTATTTGTTGTAAAAACAAAATTAACAATTCGACTTTTAAAAAGCATAAAAATTTTTAAATAAAATTGGAAAATCAATAATAAATGCCAAAACAGTAGGAATACATTTTCACGGAATTCGTTGGAGATCACTCCCACTGCCGCATCAAGGTTTCCAATGGTGCCGAAATTGGTTTCCACAATACGGCAAAAGTTCGAAGACTTGCCATCTTTGAGGCTCAAAGACGAGAACACATTTTCGAGGCAAAATAGTGTCAATCGTCGTCGATTCGCTGGAAATTTCGAGGATGCCGTCAGCGTGAAACCCAAACCTCTACCTCGACGCTTGATCGGCTGTAAGTCGCAACAGAATCAAAGTAGACAAAAATGCATAAAATCAGCGTGGATTACCAAAACGGAATTTGTAACCTGTGACTGTCCATGCTACAAAGATCCTGAAATTGGGGCTTTTTGTGTGTTTTTTCTATTTCTGTGTTACCTTTTTAATATCGGGTCACTAGTGAACTGGCATATCAAAGTGGTGTGATGAACCCATATAACTTGTGTGTGCCAATCCTGTTATATCTTTTGAATTTTATAATTAATACAAATAATCAGTGTTCGACCTTTGAGTGAATTATCGCTATCAACTTTTCCAGCTGAAATCAACTTACGAAGCTTACTCTTCTCATGTATTAAAAGGGGATATAATTGGCAGTATTTCTTGTGGATCGCTTTATGTGTGTTACATTGAATTTGGTACAGTGTGTATTTACTCTCAAGCAGACATAGGCAGACAGGTCTTATATCATTCCATTTGTTGTTTTATCATATATTTTCGTATACATCGATATAATATGAAAATATAATTAACCGGCTACAAACGTGCTTAACGTAAAATAATACGTTTTTTTAACAAATATGATAAAGCAAATCGTTACGTCCATGTCTGGTTTAAGATGATTTCATTTTCATTAATTTAGCACCGTAAAATATAAGAAAATCTATAAAAACTTTTATAAAAATAAATTCAAAAAGCTAAAAATTTTATTACTCTAACATTAGTTATTTTTATAAAGTTTTTTTTAACCATTCTCTTTTTGTGTTTTATTTAATATATTTTTCGCTTTTTGCTTCTTTGAATTCTTTTAATAAGAAAACGTTGAATATTGCCGCTATATTTATAAAAAAATTTTATTATTTCAGCAACGCAAAAGGCTATGCCGCCAACGTCGAGGATAGCGACGACACCGACAGAAACACAACAATCCGTCATAAACAGTGTGCAGAATGAGATGGCTGCACGACGCAAAGCAAACATCACACGACAAGATTCGAGACTCTCTGTCAAATGTCTTATAGAAAGTATCGAAAACGCGACAAAACAGGCTAAAGCTGGTACGACATTATTAATTTGTTGTTTGTTAATTTGAAAAGAATATTTTAGATTATTTCGATTTCTTGCTATAATTTCTTAATTTATTCTAGGTCCTGGAAGTCGCAGTAGCTCAACGTCGTCTCTCAACTCCATCGGTACCAATGATGTGATCTCTCTGAAAGCTCCTCTCAGAGATCAGCAGATCAATAATCTTATATGTACGACAAATACCACCAATAATAACAATAAGACACAGACTGTTAATACGAAGAAAACTTTCTCAGGTAAGACTTACTAGAGTACTGTTTTTTCGTCAATAATGCATCTACAACTTGTATTAACGATATTTGTCTCTATTCAGAAACTAAGAGTACCGTTCCGAACGTGTTAAGCTCAGGTCAATTATTGGACACGGCAGCGCTTAACGCCAAGACCATTGACTTCGTCAGGCGCAACAGCGTAACCGACCTTTCAGAGCGTAAAGATCCTCTTTGTGGTCTAGTGAAGAACGGCGGTTCTCGACGAAATGCACTACTAAAATGGTGCCAGAATAAAACCATTGGCTACCGAAATATCGACATCACAAATTTTAGTAGTTCATGGAACGATGGTTTGGCTCTATGCGCGATACTCCATACATACCTGCCCGATAAGATACCCTACGATTCGCTCACCCCCGCGGAGAAGAGGCGAAACTTTTCATTAGCTTTTTCTGCTGCAGAAAGCGTCGGCATACAGACGACTTTGGTAAGTGTTTTTTTCTCTAAAATCTTTCACAGAATATTATTTGAAAATTAATAATAAACCTTTATATTCTTACTTGCAGAATATTGGCGATATGTGTCAGCTCGAGCGACCTGATTGGCAACAAGTTATGACCTACGTGACGAGTATTTACAAGCATTTCGAGACCTGATTTGAAACAACTGAGATCATGAAAATTTATTTTGCTTACGAAGCTTGCTGTTAATCGTTACTTTACTTATCTTTTTTTGTGTTAACAAACTTGACAACGAGGAAAAGCAACGCCATCTAGTCAACTAAATACCAGAGGGAGATAATCTTACTTCTGAGAGAAAATGAGAGCAGCTTCCTTGAAAGTCCTTGAAGAGAAGAAAGTACACAATAATTGTTTGCGCAAAGTAAAATAGATACAGGGCTCGTATATATTTCTATTTTCGTCCGTCAGAAAAATCTTGCAAGATCGCCTACCGAGCCCTTTATTTTTTATAATATTTTGCATTAGCAGAAAATATGTCTTCGTCAATACTTGAAGAAATACTAAAGTGCATTCAGGGCGTGGCGATGTATGATTCCTTCAATTAACATTATGAGACTGAAAAATATTCATACAGTATATGTTTTTATATATAAATGTTGTGAAGATTAAAAAAGTAACTGCAAGATGTGTGACCGATTACATTAATGTAGTTAAGAGATTAAGCATAGTGTGCGAGTCATCGTATATATATTATATTAATAAGCTCTTTCTATAAAATTTGCTGAACATAGATTTAACTGCTAGCAAGTGAATTGATATAATGGCGAATCGTGAGTTGTGTCGAATGTTTCTCAGCATACCATAAGTATTTTCTTACTTGTATTATTATTCCTTTTTTTTTTGATGTGTTATTTTTTCTTTTATTTTTAAAGTTAAATTCACGCTATATTTGTACAGGCGAGAAAGGCGATTGCGTGAACGTGAGAGAATGTTTGAGAAGCGCATTTAATTATAAGGAATCCTAATTTATTGTATTGATCGTGCAGATTATTCCAATAAGGAAAAGTAAGCAACGGCTTAAGCTAAGTTCTCTGTGATATAGCATTGATAGTCCCAGAAGCAGAGATACACGCGTTTACGATTATTATTCGCATTGATTAATTTTTTTCACTCACTGTACGTGCGTTTAGCATCTCTCACCCTTGTTGCTGCTTCGCCCTGGTGGCGTAGAAATAAAAAAGTCCATCATGCTCTTCAAAATAAACTAAAATTTTTAATAATTAAATACATACCTCCGACTGATTACACGACAATATACTGCTGCTGCAACGTTTTGTTTATTTCGCTTTCAAAAATATCACGCAAATATTTGTTTTCTTTTTACTGGGAGACTGTCGCCTTAAGATTTCGAAGAAATAATTGTTTTTATTAAAATAATGTCTTGAATATTATTTTGGTGATTTCTAACAAGTAGTTACTGACCCTTTAAAATCTTTGTGTAAAAAAAATTGTTTGCGTAATACTTTCTAGTTTTTTGACTAATCCTGAAAATTGTTAAAGTTTTATATTACTCTGCAATTAAGAGAAATTAATTTTTTTAAATTTTAAGGTGCTGTTTTTATATATATCTGTTTATAACAGTATGTAAATCGCAAATAAATTTTTAATAATGCGAAGTTTTACACAAGAAAGTTTTATAATGTCCGAAATTTTTTATAAAAATATCGATATATTTGATCAAACTAGAATTTTTACTACTTGTGACATCTGAAAGTATGTTTTGCTATTGGTCATATATTGATATTAAGAAGGCGAGAGTACGCTAGAAATGCGCTTTCATATATCTGTATTTTCATATAAATATTCTACATAGATCTATGTGGGAATCGTGACTTTGACAATGAATTGAAGTTGTAATAGAATGTGTACAAATCTTTATTTCACCACTTGCAAATATCTCTCCATTCCTGTTCCTATTTACAATTCATTAAGTTTCATTAACTTGCACATTTATTATATAATCTATGTGAGGATCAAATTAAGTCAGTTCCTCATGTCTTAGAATATTCAATATCATTGTGTTGCTAAATTTTTATCCAGATTCACGAGTTTTTTTTTAAATAAATAAGATTAAAAATCGTAAGTCAACTAACAGGTATTTCGTTCTATACAATATACATTCAATGCTTTAAAACCAATTTATAAATTAACTAAACTATAAGTTTCTTTCATTTTTATACGTACACAATCATTTTGAAAAACTATCCTAGAAATAATCAATTTGTCTCTTATGATTGTATGAATAATAATAGTTTGAAGATTTGAGCAAAAATGAATTAAGGCCTCCCAAATTTTAATTTGCAAAATTATTTTCGCACTTCCAAGGAGACAGAATATGATATTAAAATAATGCACCATTCATACTAAGTTTCAACTGAATTCACTTGATTAGTATGAAGTGCACTTCATAGATAAGGCGTAGCTATATAAGTGATAGTTCGCTTCAAAATTATTATTATTAAACATTCACGACTACGAAAACAAGCGACAAATCTCAGATAGTTTTCTCGTAAAAGTAAACGAATTGAAACACAATTTTGGAATAAAAACGACATCGATAAAAATTTATAACACAACTCTGTTGATACCCCTTAAACTCTCTTCAACGATCTCACTTATTTTTTCTCTCTTAAAAAATAATCATTTATACAACACAACGCACAAACGAAGAGTTCCAGAAAGTTATGAATCTCCGGTGTCCATTTTGTCCTGGTCCTTGTCTCCTGAATAGTATTCATTAGCCGGCTCGACAATCTTGTCCAAGTCCTGAGGATTCTGCCTCGAATCAGGATCTGGCTCGGGTTGCCTCTCGTCTTCCGGAGGTAGAGCATCGCAAGGAACGTCGTGCATCTGAACACTTGGCGAGTGTTGGACCATCTTCAGGTTGTCGTACACATGCCGAGTAATCGCTTCCAGGTATTGCTTGCTGTTGGCGTTGTCCTGTCTGGTGACGACTTCCGGATGCAGAGTGAAATCAGGTCCGAAGTACTCTATGTATTCGGTAAGAGGTAGTTCGTTACTGATCTGTTCGTCAACGAGAAGCGAGGTCTCGTACGTCCAGCAACGCGCGACGTTTCGCAAAGTGTAGCCACCGCCGCCGACGGTGAGCAGCGGTACGTTTAGGTCACGAACGAACCTAACGCACTCGCCGTGACCCTTGGTGCTGAGGCTGAAGCAGCCAAGTCTGTCGTTCGCGAGCGAATCGGCGCCGCACTGCAACACTATCGCTGTGGGCTGGAAGAACTCCATGACGTGGGAGATGACGGGCTTGAAGACCTGGACGTAAGAAGCGTCGTCGATACCCTCTTTAAGAGGCACGTTAACCGAGTAGTACCTGCCACTCTCGGCGCCAATTTCGTACATGTCACCGGTGCCGGGGAAAAAGTAGTTACCGTACTTGTGGAAAGAAACCGTCATCACACGATCGGTCAGATAAAAAGCTTCCTGAACACCATCGCCGTGGTGCACGTCAATGTCGATGTAAAGCACGCGTGCGTGATACTTTAGCAGTTCCAGGATCGCAATTACGATGTCGTTGATGTAGCAAAAACCTGAAGCTTCGAACTTTTTTGCGTGATGCAATCCACCACTCCAGTTTATGGCTATATCGCAGCTTTTGTTGTTTAATTTTGTAGCACCTTGAAAGAATAATTTTTATTTTAATGATTATTATTAGCAAATTGCGTACATAATAATAAATTTATATGACTATGATTATTAGTGAATATTGTTATTAGATAAGCATATTGTTATAATTAATCTAACAAAGCAATGATAATTTCATTAGTACCATATTTTCACATTTACAAAAATAATTATCATTTTGTTTGTACCTTCTAATGATGCACCGGTGTACATGGAACAAAAGTCAAAGAGACCTTCAAAAACTGGACAGTCATCGCCAACATTGAAATGAGACAAGTACTTTGTAAAACCTTGTAAATTTTGTGGGGTGACCCTTTGTAAAAATTCAACATATTCATCAGAGTGGAATCGACACATATCATGTGTACTTGCTCTATACGGCCGATAGATTTGCATTTTCTTGTGAAGTCCATAATTGAGGACCAGACTGTGGATGACCGATAATCTGTGTGGTTTCATTGGGTGCCCAGGACCATAATGGAAATTCCCTACATCCGGATTGTAAAAGTACGATACCTTCTTATTGTAACTCATTTTAATGTTGTCTCACTCTGAAAAAATAAGGCATTACTGCAGTTTCACTTGTTGATAATGCATACGTAATCTGAGCTTTAAAATTTTGAATAAAAAAAAGATCACAAGACAAAACAGTATCCACTGTACACAATGAATCTTCATTCATTCGGTAGAGCCATAAAAACGTGTACTAATATCAATAATTACCTCTTTTAAATTAAAATAAAAGACATTGCCAGTCGTTAGATAAAAGTAAGTTTTGGACGACTCGCGGGTCCCGGTAAAAATCCAATCGGAGTCCGTGGCTCGGAGAATTTCCAGCGATTCATGGCAACTGATTTTCCAGAGTGGAAAACATGATTCTTCACTGATAAACAGTTTGTTTTTGCACTTCGTCAACTACAATACATCTCGGACGGGGGAATGAGGTTAGGGATACTAGTTTGATTCTAGGGACGATGCTCCTGATCCGAGTCCGAGTGATCCCCGATCCCCGACGATACCCGGCGATGTTGCCATGTTTCAGTGTTTGTAATATGCGGTGGCGCGGTGCCGACGCTTGTCGGCGCTTTAATTCAAAAACGTCTCGCAAGTATTTTTCGCATTAAGATAATAGCAGAGTTTAGTTTTGGTAGGAATAAGCTGGAATAAGTACAAGTGCGAGTAAAATACATATAGCGATTGCATGAATGAAATTTAAATGCCTATGTATAGCAGCAAGTCGTGAGACATGAAATAATATTGAATTAATATCAATGTATTTTTTAAAAATTTCGTATGAAGGTGTAACATACATTATTATAGTGTCGCGATCAGTTTATATATAAATACAAGATCAACAAATACAATACGTCCATTAACGTAAACATTGAGGGACGGAGGGAATACAATACTACATCAACAGAAAAGCCGGCAACGTCGCAAACTCGCGGAAGGAAGCCACCGCGTCCGCAACCGCGAGAAAAATCCTACACATACTTTATATATCTTCATATAGATATATATATCTATATATACGTATGTAACACACGTCGTGTTCATATAAGTACACCCCTGACGTCACGGAACTAGAATCGAATAAATCATCAATCAACGGTCGTCGCTCGCGGGCCCGCGTAACGTTCATTCTCTCTCTCTCTCTCCTCTTCTCCTTCTTGAAGTCAACATTGAAAAGCCGCGCAGCAGCGTGAAAACGAGCTCAAGTCGTGATCCTACACCTTGAGAGAAGCGCACCTACGTCAGCGTTTCTGGAGAAAAGAGAGAGGCAGAGAGGCTGCTGCAGAGCGGCAGCGGTTAATACTATCGGAAAAGAAAAAAGGAGAGGAGGAATTCGCCGGGGCGCGTGTATATATAGATATACAGAATACATGTAATAGGGAGAGAGATACGTGAGGGGGGGGAAAGTCGTTGGAACTGTTGCAGAGAGTTTGAAATTTCTCCAGAGCGTGCGTCGGGTCGTTGGCGCGAGGAGACTGTATTCCTATAGCTACTGTGTAGAGGGATATATACACGTCCCTTCGGAGGCCTTCCTTCGCAGTTTTTCGGGGGTAAAGACGGGAAGAGGAAAAGAGAAAAGAAAGAGAAAGAGAGAGAGAAAGGCAGGTGCGTAGCCGTTGGTCTTCTGCGCGCGCGGACGCCGCTGTATAAAAGTGCACGATACTGGCAGTTCGATCCGAGAAATACATCTGACGGACGTCCGCTTTTTTCTCTGCGTATCTATAGAGGTGAGTGAAATGTACTGCACTTATACGTCTTCGCTATCGGGAACAAGTGCGCGTGGAGGTGCGGGAATGGTAATTTCGAGTTCGGGGTTTTACGTGTGATCAGTACACTTATCTCTCTCTCTCTCTCTTGCGGCGCAACGGAATTTGGGTTAATCGATTCTCAAGGATCCTTCGCAGCTTCTTTTTCCGCCTCAATTATGCATGCTTATTTTGTGCACACACGGTGGGGCAGTTAACGAGGTCGACAGCATTTTGATTCGGAGGATAATATAGCGGAGCACATCCTGCTGTTGAGAGCCGTCGTCGTCGCTGATGTCGTCTCCTACCGCGGATTTCATTCATTTATTCTCGTTGTTTGTAAATAAAGCCATTTAAATAGCTCGACGTACTTGTATACATATATTTAGTGACTAGATTTTGTGTACAGGTATGTGCTGTATGTTAGGGATAGCGATTTAATGCTGAGACTGCGGAGTCGAGGAGTTTACGAGTATATTTATTTCGCGAGAATTAGGGTTAACTCCTCATCACTAGTGGAGAATATACATTGTGTAATGTATCGTGGGGGGTTTGCGTTGTCTCGTAGCTTTTACGTTCCCGGTGTGTAGTCTTTGCTTGTTTAGGGGACTATCTGTGCCTCTTGAAATTGATGGAATAAGTCGAGAATTATTTTTGATTTATTTACTATTATTGTGATAACTGAAGAGTTTGATTGTTTGATAAATGCATAGATTACTTGTATACTTATTGATCTAACAGTCAGGAAACATCTCATTTGCAACTAACAGTTTTGAAATCCACATTTAAATACCTTGCTTTTGTTAATTACTTTTATTGCTATAACCATGCAAAGATTAGATTATCTTATAATATGTAATCAATCAATTTAATGAAATTTTCTTGTCCCACTGTACATGAAATTTTCTACTTACAAAATATTATCAAGAAATGGTTTTATAATAGCTTCTTACGATTACTTTTATTATTACGCAGTGTGATTTAAAAAGTATTTTGTTTTTCTAGGTCAAATAAAAAAAAGTAAACCAAGAAGACTGATAAAATGCCTCCAGATTCAAGAAGTGTGTCATTTATCTTTCACCGAGACAATGTTAATGCAAAAAGCACCCCTGAAGATGGTAGAGCATCAAAAAATTTCAGGCAAAGACTACAAGATAAATTTGAGAAGGAGCAAGTGAATCGATCTAGAGATAAGGAAGTTTCTGAAAGGTCATGGCATAATCTTAGTCTCGGACAAGTGTCTACAGATTCCAAAAGGGCTTTGAGAAATGGAGCAGAAAAAATCTCTAAAACTATTTCATCTGTCAGAACAACATTTGGCTCCATATCGCAGGTATATTTATAATAAATCATTCAATCTAATGTTTGCAGAGCATATTTATAGCTTAAAATACAATGATAAATTGCTTATTGCAAGCAGTAGGTGTTAATCCAATTCTTGGCTTACTCTGTTCACTTGCAACATCATAGCATATCTATTAATTAAAATGATATTGGTGACAAATTTAATATTTCAAATAGTGTTGAAATTTGACACTGATGCACTTAATTTAAAAAGCTAATGGCAGAGAGAAAAGTAAGATGAATTGTGCGAAATATTCAGTCCCACTTGCAACTCCTATGTATAGCCGTTAACAAGTCGTCACCTGCACAATAAACGGTTAAAACCCGCCTCTACTCCTGACTATTCTAGTCACTATTTCCAATCCCGTCGCATTCTCTAATACCATTGTGTTCGTCTCTAATTATAGAAATTCAAAAGCTCAACCCGGCGACGCCAACGTCTTGAGGAGCAACAGTCGCCCACGAGCAGTGCCTGCAAGACTCAAACGCCACAATCGAGATCACGCAACTTACTCGGGCGTACACCGACTAAGCTATATAGCCCCTTTGGTATTGAATCGCCTAGGACAGCTTGGGATAAGGAAAATGATTATACGCCTTCAAGCACTGCCTCCAAAGAGATGTACGAGCAGAAGCGTCATCGTCTGTTTCGTTTTTCTAAAGTTAACGGTTTCTGTGCCTTGAGATAGGCAGACTAATTCATATTAATTTTTAAATTTAATATATTGTAATTATGTGTGAAGATTGCGGATTGCAGCTACTTAAACTTAGGTTAAATAGCTTTTTTCGATCGTTAAAATTCGAAATGAAAACCAATTATGTATTTACAAAGTTCGAAATTATTTTGCGCTCAGGGAGATGATAATTAATCTATAGTGCGTGAGACTGTTTTAACGAAGTATTCGATTCCGATAATTTATCGTTCAGGCAACGAATCTCAGTAGAATTAGTCGGCTGATGTTTTATTTATTTTTTTCCTCCTTTTGTGTTGTCTAACAGTCGTATACTCTAAAACTTATAAGACTGTTTTTTTCTTTATTTTGATAGAATATTTATAAGATAAGTTTATATGCGTAAGTTTTTTTTGTTATTGTCTTCCGGCATGATTTCTTTCATACCTTATTTGTACTTCGTCTATATTGTACAAGAGACAATTATACTTATCCCAGTAATTAATGTACTCATATAAAATGCATGGCGTATATTAATATGCTTTTCATACAACGATGAAATAATGAGGTAATCAAAATTTCATATCAATAAAGGTGTATTTTAAACATCATGCAAGCTGCGAAGATGGCACTACCTACATATCAATGGATTTGACAAAATTAATACATAGTAGCCAAATAAAAATATAGATATACGTTATACACGAAGAATTCCGAAAAATCGGGTGATTCTAGCTTTTTATACTAGTGCGCGATTTTTCTTCAAACTTGCCTTTTCTACTTTTGTACTTTTATAGTATATAGCATAGTTTTTTAAGCAACATGTATCTGCACAAGTACTCTAAATAAAGTACTGCAAATTAAATTTATTATACTCTTTTACAAAGTGCAATCCAGCCCAAAATAATGATCCACACATATTTAGTATCCGAAAATAATGTTCCTTTACTTTCAATTTTAAAATTAAATAAGTATAATAAAATTCTACGTATGCACATTATTTAAATTTTCAACGCCACTTACTGTATTTCTCAACCAAAAATTAAACAAAAGAAATGGTGCAATCGTCATTTGTTTACTAACCAATTTTGATTAGCAAAAAAACTGTCAGCCATTCAATGACTAAAGATTCTTGAAACTTTTTAGTTCGTAAATAAGCATTGACAATCTAATTTGAGATTCTTCGAAAAGTTTGTTTTTCTAAAGTGCGATTCGCAATTCCTAGTGAGCCGATTTCTGGAACACGATGTTTTTAGTTTGGAGTTCTACCTCTAGGTATATATACCTTAAATATTTGGATTTTTGACTTTGACATTGATGTGACAGGAGGTTGCTAGTTCTGCGATTTCGAGTTCTTCATTGCATACAATAACAATACTTCGAAAAAATATTAATGTGATATAATCATAATAAGCCTTTTAATTATAATACTGAAAGCCTGAATTAAGCTCTATTGCAGTGAAAAATTTTGCTTCGTTATTCTTGTACTTCGACCAAAATTCTAAAGTTCAATTAACCTTTTATTTAAAAGTTTTTGAATAGTTTACAACTTCTGTTTTATTACATACTAAAAAATGTATAATGTATGTTACTAATAACTTGCAAATCTCGAAAGTTTAAATTTCACACATAATTTTAACGAACTTCAACAGAAGCTTAAGTTGGCGAAAAATGGAAGTAAAGTAAGCTCAAGAAATTTATGAAGCTTTCGAACTTTTGCGAAATTTTTCATTGTCTCGCCGACGACGGGAAGGTGTATCGATCGAGCTGCGCTGTTCCCAAACTTTTTTCGCCGCGCGTTAATTGAAAAAGCGAACAAAAGAATTCGCGCGAAATTCGCGAAAAAGTCCGCAATTCACTGGCGAAATTTTTCTTTTGTTTGCGATGCTTTTGCTCGTCGGGCATGCGCGCGAGACTTTTTTCGGCAATTTATATATCTTCTTATTTTCGGCGCAGGTATCCGAGTAGAAAATGTGAACTAGTTCTTCGTGGGTACATTTAAAATATTTTTTAATTTTGAAACTTAATGCTCTAAGAATACTACATAAATTTTGTCGTTAAATTAATATAACGACAAAATACTTTAGTTACCGTTACCGAAATTTTTCTTTTTCGGCTAAGCACTACTAAAGAAGATTCAGTTACCAAATACTTATTACGACACTAACACTTCCACATATTGATAAAGCTCGCGAAAATACGAAATTTTAACAAAACGTATGTATGTATGTGTACGAGATTAGTGGCGCCAGTAGTTGTACGGCCATCAACAATCTTAAACAAAATCAAATACTCCCGCCGATTCCGCATCGCTTGCGTGCGCAGCCTGGTTCAGGGCAGGTCAGTAATTTCCAGTCCAGCATTCCCAATCCATCCTTCCCGTACAATCTCTATACCTATATATATACACATCTTGCAGTCTTGAGAGCGAGCGCGAGCACATAGTGGGGGTATTGTATCCCGGCAGCGGCGGTCGGCCTGGCTCGCTATTGTATATACATATATAGGTTGATACCGCGAATACAGCGCAGCGCGGTCGAGGGGCGGGGGGGGGGGGGACTAGCGGGGAGGAAGCGTACAGTCGCGCGCATAGCCTCGACGCATTCCGTCATTGGCGCTCGTCGTGGCCAGGTACTTCTAGTTAACCGCTCTCCGTGTGTGTTTCTCTCGCTCCTTTTCTCAGACGCGCATTATATACATATATACTCGTACAAAAGCAACGGTCTCACGCTCACCGTATATATATTCCGATTGTGTATTGTACTCGTACGTTTCCTCTCGCTCGCTCTCTCTCTCTCTCTGTCTCTCTCCGTTCACTTTTCTCCTCCGCGAGTGTGTAGATGAGTGTGTGTATCTGTGCCCCATACCGAAGCTGGCGTGAGTGTAACGCACAACGAGATGCTTTACGATAATACTGTTGCATAGACGTCGTGCGCTAAGTATTACACGTAACAAGTACTTGGACGCCGCAGTATAGTTCTCTCTGCTCGCAGTTAAATAATAGATTTGAACGCGAGGGATGTGCATTAAACAGTGTGCTGATGGTGCCGATGGCGACACCACCGGCGGCGCTTCGATGCGCGCTTTTTTCTCACGAGCGCGTGTCTCTCTCTCTCTCTCTCTCTCTCTGCGCGTACATACAAGTATGTGCGTGTGTTTGAGGAAAAAAAGCCCAGCGCCGTCGTCGTGGCTTTCCATCGCGCCTTCCATCTTTTCTGTGTGTGCACCTACTATTGTAGCTGTATACACTTGTATACGTGTGTACATGTATATAGTATATATGTATATATACACTGCACACGCCTCCTCTCGTTTTCCGTGCAGGAGAGCGCGAAAAAGCTGCGGCGAGTGCAGCGAAAGGAAAGCAAGTGCAAGAGAGAGAGAGAGAGAGAGAGAGAGAGAGAGAGCGCTGGCATCAGTGCGAGAGGGAAAAAGCAAAGCCCTCGTCGCGTCGGTGCCGTAAAGTATACATATACCTATATACACTGCTATGCGCTCTGCAGCCGAGCTGACTAATCGCTGCATCCACGAGTCGTGCTGTATATGCCAGGTGCAGAGAGCTGGGAACTACGTAGATTCCCTCTATCTTCCTCGCTCTTGTGACTTTACTTACATAACAACGCGCGCAGCTTTTGGCTGCATGTACTCGCGTGTACGTGTATATATGCATACGCCTATATATCGTGTAGCCAGCCACTGCAGCGGCATTTACCTCTTTCCCTCTCTCTCTCTCTCGGCTGCTGCGTCTCTCTCTCCCGTGCGGCCGAATCTACTGCTGCTTTCCGCAGTGTAGTGACGTGCGGGCTCTGCAAAAGAGAGAGAGAGAGAGAGAGAGAGAGAGAGAGAGAGAGAGAGAGAGACGTACTTACGCGCGTTTCGCTAAACTTTGTATAATATCGTTCTCAGCGACATCGGAGTGTCGACCGCTCGGATATAAAATACTTGCTCACGGATGAGGTATACTCCTGATTTTCTTTTTGTTTGATCGATTTTTTTTTGTTTGTTTTTTTTGTTCGTTTTGGTGCAAGTATTATACAGGTATACCTGCGCGCGCGTTACGCCGCTTGTGTGTATAACACTCGCCTGGGCAACTTATTGGCTTGCTGAAGCTGTCGTGGGCACGTTCCTTTTTTGCGAAGCTGGGGATAGCATAATGATTCCTTTTCTGGCTAGATCTCTAGTTGCTTTGGATAGATTTTCATGGAAATTGCTTGAAGCTCTGATCGATATAGTTGTGAGGATTTTTGGAGGGATAGAGTGATTTGAAAGTTTTTTGCTGTTTTATCAAATTTTTTGTGCACACAAAAGTGCTGTGCTTCACTTGGTTGGACTGAAAGGTTGCATGGAAATTTTATGTTTCTTATTTATTTGCATATTCTTGTGCATTTTTTTAGCACTGGTAGTTTTTCTATTTTAAAACCGGTTAGATCTGTTTTACCAGAATTTTTCAAGTCCTACCAAACCAAAATATATGCAAATATTCATTTGCACGAGCCTATATTTAGAACTAAATGGCTCTAAAACTGATTCACGCACAGGAATGTATAAACTTTTATCTAAACTTTTTTTTTTATGTAGAGGAATAAAAATCAATTCTCCATTTTAGATAAGAGATTTGAAATCAACAATTTAATCGAGCATTAAAGGTCAAAGGCTCAGTTAAAGCTCTAAAGTAGTTTAAATTCTCTTTAATTTGGAACGAACTGTTTGTAGATTAGTCCATTATTCAAATACCTCAGAACAATGTAGCTTATAATAGAACGTACAACATATCTGCCACTGCTTCAATTGTTTTAATTTTAACTTAATTTGACAACGTGCAACCTGTCCTAAAATCTCTCTGCAACCAAGGCATAATGAAGTATTTCTTCCAAAAAGGGAAAAGTAATATATCAAAGCATTTATTCTTTTTTTTTCTTTTCATTCCACTCTGAAATTCCCTCCAAGCCTCCAGCAGTCGTACAATTCCAGCTTCTGTCATTGAGCTTACCAGGTTCCAGTGCATTTTATTCTGGAAAAAAAATCTCTAAAAGTACTCTTATTCTGCATTCCATCGCAGAATTCGCAGCCAACTTTCTTCTCTCTCATCGACACTCGGCTTGCAGCAACTTGTAAAAAGTAAAACAAACACTGAGAGAGAAAGAGAGAAGATAGCGTTAGATTCTCATTAAGCGTCCTAAAATTAGCGAGATCCACTCGCGCGCAAGAGAGAGAAACTGCGAGGCGCAAGTGTAAAAGCAGCCTTTCAATGCCCCTCCCTCTCTCTCTCTCACTCCTCTGTTTTTGCTTCTTCTATACCCGCCGCGCATCGCGTGCACACACAATCTCCCTTGGATTTGCGTAGGTATAGACCTACCTACACTTCTATATATGCGCATATCACAAAGTCTTTCCGCCTCGCTGCTCCGCTTTTCCACATTTTTCCCTTTCAAAAAAATGCCTGCCACCCCGCGCGCGTAGACTGACCCGATTTTTTTTTTCTTCATGCGCGCATGCACAGGTGTACCAGTAGAATATCATTTTACTAGCACGCTTGATTTTGTTATTTGAACGAGACTCGCGCGCCAGGTGATGACGACCTTTCGCAGGCTCTTGTTTTTATTTACGCGGACTTGGTTTTCATTCATTATATCCTTGGGTTCTTTGACTCTCTTTCGGCCCCTCTCACTCAAGCTTACAACTCCTGAGTACAATCGACTCCGATCGGTGCGTCCGTGCGAACTTGACGTGCAGTGGCGCTCCTCTGTATGGGTATATCTATACACGTCTACTTATAGTGTTGCGAAGCGCCCGTACCCCGGCTTATTTTCTCCTATTATTCGCTCCTAACCTAGTTTCACTTTTTTCTCCTTGCATAAAAGTCCAGGTATTGTTGTTACCGCGGCTCGCGCAGTTTTCTTTCCTTTCTAATGTTTCGGCAGCATTTTTTCGTCTTATCCCACTTCGTGTGCTTTTCCTCGCGTTTCAGACTTTATCTGCGAGTTTATCTGCTGTGTGTGATTGGCAAAAAAGTTGGCTGTAAAAGCATGTCCATGCTCCTTGCCTTATCAACTTTTGTGCGAATGAATCTACACTCTCGACTGGATTCCTTTATACTATAGTGTTAGTTTTGATAAGTTTAACTGTGCGAATAATTGAAGTATCAGAGATATGATCAGGAACTAATTAAATGGTGGGACTGTTCGCACCATATATGGAAATCAAAGGTGGCTCTTTCTCTGAGGTTTCAACTGTTTGCGTGTAGTAGTTTAAGTGGATTCATTTTATCCTATTAAGCTGCTGAGTTGGTACAATTTTGTTTGATAAGTTTTTTGTTGATTTTTACATGATTCAAAATTACTCTTTTGTTCAGGAGAAGTTGTACCAACAATTAATTTGTTATTATTACATGCAAATATTCTTGCCCAGCTTGATCCTCACGCACTTTTGTTTGTTTGTTTCTGATAAACAGGTCTGACCACGCGTATTTTATTATCGCATTTATTTTCTATTTTATTTTTTTTAATATTTCGTTTGATAAAAAAAACTAGAAAGAAAGCTGCCTGGATAATCATGGCCACGTCCGTAGTAATGCATTTGTTTATATTTTTTGTATTTGCCGACCATACGGATGGTTATTGTCAATGGGAACAGTGGAAGCTCGCACGTTCACCAGACACAGCCGGTGAATACATCAGGGAACGCCACTTCGACATCAAGTTTCCAAGAGAGCGAAGAAAAAAGTATCCAGCAAGATAGCAAAATGAATGATCAACAGCAGCAACAACAGCAGCAGCAACAACAGCAACAACAGCAACACCTACAACAGAATAAGAATGATGATCGAACGAATTTGATAATAAACTACTTGCCACAGAGTATGACTGAAAAAGAACTCTACAGTATGTTTGTGACAATTGGTCCTGTCGAGTCATGTCGAGTTATGAAGGATTATAAGGTAATTTTGCTTCTAATGCTAGTGTTCATCTGTAAAAGGGATAGTCATTAGTATCAAATGATGCCATCTTAGAAAAAAATTTCATTGGTCAATTTAGTAGGTACCATAGAACCTAGTTGTACAAAATTTAATTATAGTATTGCTGCTAACGAATATACACAGATATAACAGTATAATATAAAAATTTCATTGATCAATTTAGTACATGCTATGGGTAGGGCCCTAATTCTATATAACGCAATAATACTATCACTGCTAACAAATATACACAACAATAATATGATGTCACAACTTTGCATGTCATTATAAATGGATTGTTCTTTATTATTAACCTTTTTTTTTACTTTTGTTTCAGACTGGCTACAGTTATGGATTTGGCTTTGTTAACTACACAAAGGCTGAGGATGCATTAACAGCTATTAACACATTAAATGGTCTTCAAGTCCAAAATAAGAGATTAAAAGTTTCTTTTGCTCGACCCTCTGGAGAGGAGATCAAAGAAACAAATCTGTACGTCACAAATTTACCAAGGTTGGTGTTTTTAACATAAATAATGGTTTTATTAATTTGTTGAAAGTTATTTTATCTTTTTTAAATGTTGACTGAATTTTTTAGAAACATCACAGAAAAACAAGTGGAGGAAATTTTTAGTAAATTTGGACAAATTGTTCAAAAAAATATACTCAAAGACAAACTTACTGGATTACCACGAGGAGTGGCTTTTGTGAGGTAATCTCGTTCTCCAGAGTTTTCTAAATTTAAGTAATGCAGCTGCTCATTTCGTTCATACAATATAATGCTAATATTCGCTAGTTAGCACGTTAGAATGACGAGCGAATTCTTGGTACCTCATTAAAATTTCAAATATCGCTTCATCTTTCACTTGTAACATAAAGTTGGAACCTATTCAACCTGTAGCCGTCAGGTGTTAGCTGCAAGAATTGAAGAATATATTACGCAACTACAAAGTCGCACTATTTCGTATATTTTTGTATTTGCTCTCTGCCAGAGTGTATTTTCATCTTTATACCAGACAGTTCAATCTGACCTATTTAAAATATAAAATTTACAACTAATCTTATAGATTTTGCATCCCATTTAAAATCTTCATAAATGATTTTGACCTTAATTTATAAATAGGAGCCTATTCGATACTTTAAACGTCTGCAATTTATAATGTTTAACTAATGAATATATTTATAAATTTACGTACGTTTTGTCTTCATCTAAATTAATCACGTTATTTTATTGATTAATTCAAGCGTAAATACTACACAATTTCTAACTAATGTACTAATCATTGATATTCTGTTCGACAGGTATGACAAACGAGAAGAAGCTCAGGAAGCAATAAACCAACTTCATGGTACGATACCGGAAGGAGGCTCCGAGCCGCTCAGTGTCAAAATTGCCGAGGAGCACGGCAAACAAAAGGCAGCTTATTATGCCGGGTGGCAGGCAGGCTACAACCAGAGTCGTGGTAAGGAGCAACATACTTTCCTCTATCGGTTGACATAATCTCTTGATTTTCCCATAACTTATCTGCCTTTATTTATATTTGGAGTTGAATTTTGACTTATACAGACATGGATTAGAATGTGAATTTATTTCTCTATTTATATTGCACATTCTGCTTTACGTTTTACTTGTTAAAGAATACGCACGAAAGCCTTCACTTAATTAAGTTGAATCTTTCGATTAAGGAATTATTTCCATTCTCATAGTTAAATTTTAGTAGTTTTTAGTAGTTTTTTCTTATTACTCATTTCATTGTTTCAACTACTACGACTTAAAAAAAATGGAGAAGGTCATAGTTTTAGAGTGACCAAAATTCATCGGGTCTTCCGGCATGCTTTGCTTGGATAGTAGCGAGCACATTTCTAACAGCAATTCAAAATGAATTTTGGACGTTCTCAAATCAAGACCTCTCCTGGAAACCGATCTAGTCCAAAATAATTTCCTATTGTACTTCTCTAATTCATAATCTAAAATTCTTTCTCGCTTTGCTTTGCTAAACGAAATAAATGATAATTCGCTGGATATCAACGGCTAGCGTTGCTCGAAAAGAAAATTAATATAGCAATGCTCGAGGATGAACTCGGAGATCTCAGGTTGTCAGAGCCAATGAAGCATACTATCAATAAGCCGCATAGGAGGAGTAGTGAGTTCTTGTTTTTTTCTGAACAATCGAAAGATACTGTTCGGCGCGTTATCAGCGCGCAAGCAATAACGGTTAATTTTTTTCTGACAATGTTTTTCATGACAGATCACTTTGCCGGCCCCTCGTCAAAGTCGCCATTCCATGACATCTGGCACTGAGATTATCGCGCTAGCCCTAGGTAGCAAGGGTTTTTTCACTCTTATTACAATTTTGAACGATTTTTTTGTAATTTTTTTATCAAAAAAACGTGTTCAAAGTCATTTATACGCGGTGCAAAAAGTATTATTATTGCGAACTTTTTCTGCGACCAACTCGCTCATTAGGGATCAATGTAAAGTATTAGTTTTTTTTTTCATTATTTAGCTAGGTAGAATGTAGGCAAATTTTTTGTGTTTTTTTTCTAGTGGATCCATGTAGTGTACTAAATTATTATATTTATAGATACCGTCTATTTATTGAAATCTAAAAGTATAACTACGCGAGCTCAGCGAGCTTAGATTTGAGCGTCGATTTATACAAGTAGAAGAGAGTTGAGTCTAAAGTTTATTGTTTCTATCCGCGTTCGGCCAATACTGGTCATTTTATTCTTCGCGGCGCATTTCGCATTTTTTTGTACTAAGCTACGATTGAGGAAAAGGCAAATTTCGTCGAATTCAAGGAATATTTTTGGGCGATCTGCACGAAACAGCTGTTAATAACTGTCTCGGAAATTGTTTTTCATTTTTCAATCATTTTGTTTTACATTTTCTTTACATTTTCTTTAAGTTTTTTTTTTCTAAATGTGCGTCGAAACTGAAGTTTCCGCGCAGATCGATTAATATTTATTGGATGAGAGGAGGATTTTGTTCAACGTAGCGAGATTTTTTTTTGTCGACCGACTGTAACTCTCAATGCGATGGATTTGTACTTGTATTTTTTTGTATTATTTTTTTCTCTGTAAACTATGCTGTAGCAAAAAAATACAATTTCTAATTTCTTGTTTCTAATGCTTCACTTTCCTTTCATTTCCTCATAATCTTTTAATTTACTTTAATTTTTGTTTTAAAGTTTTCTTTTTTCTTTTATTTTTTACACCTAAAGATTTATTTTTGGATGACTGTATTCTTCTACTTTATTTTATTTTAACTTTATAAGTAGTAGTTCATAGGTGATTTTTTATTTCATCTTTCACAGGTAATTATTAATATAATTTTTTTTATTACAATTGAAGTAATTATTTAGTTTAACGACTATTTAACACTACTTTGTGATAATTATACTAACTAATCGACAAAAATGTACGATTTTTCGTATGATACCAATTTTCGTTGCTATTTTAAAATTTAAAGTTTAGAAAATTGATCAGTAAAAACCAAAATATTTATGTTTACAAATATATATAATTATAAAGAGTTGAAAGTGCTGTCTACATTCATAAAAAATATGTATATATTACCTAGTAACTGAAGTCAGTTGGCATAGCTTAAATGTGCGATAATTGGCACAACATGCGCATCAATTATGATTTTCTCCTTCGTTTATTTAAACCACAATGGCTGTGTCTGCATATAGTGCGATCCGCGCTTCGCTGGTTGACGAATGCATGGCTGTTACGTTCTCTTACGCAGAATTTCTTTGTTTTTTTCCATCTTTGGCTCTTGTTGTTTTTTGCGTTGGTTGTTATAAAAAAGTATTCTACATACTTAAATAATTGTAGAATTCAGTTTGTTATTATTTCTACACTGAACCGTGATTCGATACGTTTATAAAAAATTTTAATTTTATAGAAGTGGAAAGTTAAGATTAAATTATAACCGTTTTACAACAACCAACGATAATCATTTTCAGACTTGTTTGTATCTTTTTTCTTACTTTTTGCAGATTAAGGTAGTCCAAACGAGAGATATTTTTAGAACAATAATAAATCTCTCTTAATACTGGTCAGCCAATAAAATAACTCTTTCAATGCTACACTGTCAACGCCGTTTGAACTCAATTGCTGTTTTATCGATGAAACTTGCAAGATTCTTATCAAGAAAACTTTTTAAGTAATTTAACGATGAACCGGCGATTCAGATTTTTGAACTTTTTCTTAGAATATTCATAAAAAAAAGAACTCAGTCATTCATGATTCCATCGCTAGGACTACCTTAATGTTTTTTCCTCTCTTTCTCTTAGTGTTTTTTTCAAAAAGCAAAAATCTCGAGTTTAACTGTCTTTTTCTTTTTCTGACTCTGTTAATGCCTACCAATCAACGAAGGAGAGTGTCTATATGCGACCAGAAAAAAGTTCCATAACTACCCGGGTTTCACTAACCAATAAGCAAATACGTGCTAGTGGATGCAGTGAGCAACCGAGCGAGTTTCAGTTTACGACCTATATATCGGATCTTATAAACGGCTGAGTGCATATGTGTACCGAGGGGGATGTTCACCGTTAATGAGAACGTGTTGTAACACGTTCGAACTGGGCGCGGTTAATTGTAATCCAATAATTCAATCGCTTTGGATATGCGTTTATTCCGTGCTTTTCCGTGTATTGATCTATTTTAGGATACTATGAAAGCTAATTTAACTACAAAAACTTGGTTCAATTCAATAATCGATATATTATTACTCTTTCAACTTGGTTAATTAGTAGGGTTTATTATCTAACGATATTCATGATTGCTATGAATATACATAGGTAGACAGTACCTAGAAAGATTTTCAGCAATTTAACTGTTGTGAGAAGTTAGAAAGTGCCTCAATTGTTCTTGAGACGCCATTTCTCTTCTTATTCATCTAAAAAAAACTTTTAACTTTAAATCTATCTTCTTAATCTAAGCATACTGATCGCGATACGTAGTTGACAATCTCAGTCCAGAGCAATCGACTCGAACTCGTCTTTCAATTCTGGACTTTAAAAGTCGTAGTTGAGTATTAGAGCCGTTAGTTGCGTTGACATTTGCCTTTTAAAGGCCTAATGTATACCTCGATTCCTCGAATGAATCATCGCGTAAGAAAAATTTTGAGGTCAATGTTGTAGTTATAAGTACACCTTATTATATTCACGAAATTTTAGTCGGGAAGTTTTTCATTTCGGATTACTTAGTGTTGTCCAGTCATTATTTTGATTTTTTGTCCTGGCAGAGGTCGATCTCAAAGATTCTCAAAATGCCTTTTGATATTAGTGTATAAAAGGATAATCTGTCAACATATAAGGTCATTTTAAATTCATATAGTGAATTTTGGATAATTTTTTAGAACATTTTATAATTTATAAAGTGTTTCTAAAATGTTTTTTTATTTTAACGGAATATATGTTAAGTCAAACTTGAAAGCTTAAATTAAGCTTTCGAGTTTTTCATATTATTTAGAAATTTTCAGTCGATTTGGCTTTGAAACCACGTTTGTATAAAATGTTAAAGAATCCAATCTGTGATTTATCAACGACTCCAATTTTACACAACAATACGTACAGATATATTTATATGATACGCCGATAGTCTAATGAAAAGCAATATCAAATCTTTCTAATAAATAACGCAAATATAATAGCAATTGTTAAATTGTGCATTATTGCCTAAGAAAATTTATCAATATATAAAGTCATTTGTTGAAATTGTTCACTAAATGAAAAATTAGAATATAGCTGTGAATTTTCAACGTCTTACAAGCAGAAATTTTTTATAGGTAATAGCTTTAACAAAGTTAACTAGTATTAAATAAATTAAACTATTTTAAATTTGGAATAAAATTGACAGTTATAATACTAGTATAGTATTGATTGTGTGGCACGAAGAACAGTATACTTGTTATTCTAATCGATAGAAAAATATTTCAATTATTGTTATAAGTATTATACAAATATTTGAAACCTGATATTTCTTCCTGTGACTGTAGCTTTTCTTTGGCTCTACTTAAAAATTCTCAAATTGTTATTGCAATAATTAAGAATGTAATTGTTGATCAGATATTTTAGATATTAAACATTATGTTTCTTATCATCTATGGGGTAACTATTAAAGCAAGATTAAAATCTAAGCTTCAAAATGTCTTTTTTATTTGATTGCTCTTCGCCGTTGTTTCTAAACTTGAAAATTACTCACATTTGTTTTGTTTCCAAAGATTTAGCAAAGCACGTAGATTAAAAGTCTTGCATAATATTCGCAAGCTCAATATTTAGGGTATTTTAATTTGTCCACCATACACGTAAGAAAGTTTCCTTTATTAACTTGCAGACCGTTATTTTCCGAAATTCAGAAAATTTTGAATAGAGTTAACTTGCAATTTACACGCGCAAGAACCATGTGACAGTCAAATAAAAATTCAAATTTCACGCCATTAAATATTAAAAATAGAAGAATACAATTTCTCTCTGCTGTTGATTATCTATCATTTTATAAAGTTTGATGTTAAAATTATGCACAGCAGAGAACATAAGTCATGGCGGGAAATTTGAATTGTCCTTCGACTACCAACCATCCTCAACTCCACATACCTCAATGCCAATAATCCCGTCCAGCGTAGAGCGTCTATAAGATAAAAAAAAAAACCAGCAAAAGAAAAACCGAACCGAGCCGCAAGGTGGAGAATATTTCGGGCTTGCACGTATGAAGGACGAGTTGCAGGTGGTGGCGGCGGCGGAGTGGTGGGTCGCGGTCGCGGCGGCGGTGGCGGCGGCGGCGGTGGCTACGGCGGAGTACCACCTCCGGGCGGACCTCTCGGCATGGGCTTGGGCGGCGTCGCGGCCGGTGGACCGATGCTGGCCGGCCGGGGAGGCTTCGGCGGGCCCCGAGGCGGCGGCGCCGGCGCCGGGCATCACGGCTTCGGCGGCGGGCCCGGCGCGGTGCGCATGGAGAAGCTGCATCCGCATCGCTTCAACCCGCTGGGAGCGGCGGCGGGAGCTGCCGCGGGGGCGAACGCACCGGGTGGCTACGCGCAGCCGCACTTCTGGTGACCGGCTGGCGGACTGCAGCAGCGGCAGCGGGCTTTCGCCGCTGTTCCGCTTTGAGACACTCGTTTAGAGATGTGAGTATATATTACGTGGTATTTGCTAGAACATTTTTTTTTTCCAGTAGCCGAGGTCCGAGTTCTCGTTGGACTTTCACTTTATGTTCTTAAATTTGCATGGAGGGAAATGGTACAATAAATTTTACTATACCTGTCCGGTGATCTGATTACAGATTGAAAATATCAAAAATGCACTGTGAGCTGTTTTTTAAGTTTTGCCGCGTAAAACGGTAAATTTCCCTGAAAATAAAGCAAATTTTAGAAAACGTATACATAGTAGAATTTAATAAACAGTATTGTAATTTTTTTGGTATGTACCTCAATTCCGTGAATGTACCTGAAATTTTCATGTGTTTCGTAAACGTGTCGCTGTCTTTATCTGTTACGTCCATTCAGTTTCTTTTTGCTTTTATCGTTTTTTACTTCTGAAATCCACGGGGTGTTTTTCTGCGATTTTTAAAAGTCATTTGCAGAGCAAGTTCGTCTCATTGAACATTTTTTAAGATCTAACAAGGCGCCTCTCGACAGCCGAGATTATCAAACTAAATTGGTCCACAGAAATTCCGAGAATGTGGCAATGAGGTCCAGTACGAGCGGCGACGTGGAGGAGTTAGCGTGGAGTCATTACACATCATCCTCCCCCTTCCTCAGCCGCGCGCTGCGACACTTTCGGCATTTTCCTCTTGGCCGCAGCCTGCGTCCGTCCGTCGAACCTAAGGAATTTCTCGCTAAGAACAACAGAATCAGCGAGAGGAGGATACGTATCTAGGATAATATGCAAGATTTCAGCGATTATACCATTCATTTCACTTTGAATTTTATTTGTTATTTTTTTTCGCTATCTTTTTTTTTCTTTCCCTATTCATAGAGAGTTATTGTACGTATAGTTGGTGTACATTTTTTCCTTTTACTCTTAGTCGACTACGCTTTGAATGATCGAGGCGCGCGATTCTCCTTTCCAATTGCGAAACTTTTTATTGTTCAATTCGACGCTCGTTCCGCGATAATCTCTTTTTTCTGTCTTCTTTACCTGAAACAAAAGAGAAAAGTGTTAGTAAAAGAACCGAAAAAAGGGATTGCGTGCGTATGGAATATTTTTGAATGAGAGACGATTAGATTCTGGCAATTTTTATTTTTTAGATTGTAACTGTATTTGTACATGATTGATTGATATTTCATGTTGAATTCGTCGAAGCCTTGAATAGGTCAAGTTTTCGAAAGGACGTTTTTCAACGTCAACGATTATGCGACGTCCGACAGTTAGTTGGACGATCGAAAATTTTTAAGTCTAATCTGTAAGAAATTTACTTGGCACGAGGAAAATATCGTTAGAGTTATTTAGATGATAATTTTTTATTTAAATTATGACTATATTGACTTGCGATTTAAATTAGATATAAGTGCATACTGAGAGAAAATTATATATGTTAAAAGGCAGTACCATATTCTTTTTTTTTGTTATTTTAATACTACGTTGCAATATTATAGATGTAATCCCACTGTTTCAGAACTATTAAATGTAATGATTAGATCTTTTGTCGGTCGACTTGGTGAAATGTAAATGAAGCATATTACAGCACGCCGAGTAATTTTGTCTCAGTGTGTATTAGAGTAGGTGCACTCGCAGTTTCCCACTAGTGTATAACAAGCATGAAAGAAAAAAAAAAGAAACAAATTGTAGTATAAATGATATTCGAAATTTTTCCATAAACTAGCGTCATAATTTTGTTTCATTGGTTTGAGAAACTTTGAGAATTCCTAAGTCGAAGCGAAGACGCGCTCCGCTCCTTTTTAAATATCGCGTCGTTATTTAGGAAACGTAAGACTGACTTTTTATATAAGAGTTAAAGGTAAGTGACATTTGTATGCGTGCACCACTGCCTCGATTATTCGGAGATAAGCACCGGGTAATTACTTCAAATAATTTTGTATATGTATATCGATCGCTGCGACTTTATATTGTAAATGAATGAATTAGAAAATTAAACATGATTAAACAAAGTAATTTGGCGAGTGTTCGGTACGAGACTTGCTTAGGTAGAAAAAATGAATGAAAAAAATCGAAAATTACCATATTGTTATAAAGGCGCAACGCAATGCGGCAACTGTTAACGCCCTCTCGAGAAAGGTGTCCTCAGCATTGTAATGCTACAATGTAATATAGCTGAATAGTTGGATGTACTAGTAAAATTCAATACTATTTGTCAGTGCAGTAGTATAGTTTAAAATATGTTAGAATTGGTTTCCATAAAATTGTCATCGGACTAATAGTGCTTATGCATGTGCATGCTAGTAAATTTTTTAAAGTCTTTTCATCAATTTAAGCATCGCACTAATAGTCTGTTCTTATCAAAATGTTATATATTAAAACTAATATATGCTCTAAAGCTAATAAGTATCGTAGTGCAGTGTCGTAAATACTACCTTTAATGATACACTACAATGCTGTAATAACTTATACTTTTTCGTCGGGGGCTAGACACATAGTCTCAAAAGATTAAGAAGTGCCCATTCCTTGTTCTACTTTTGGAGAGTTATGTAAACGCTTTAATGTGTGCATATCGGGCGCAGCGTCGTGCAGAGTGTACTTTGTTTCGCATACCCTTTGGAGCGAAGATATGGCATAGCATGCCCCTTCATCCAAATAAAATATGAGTTTTAGCTACACGTTGGACATCTCTAATTATTTGGATAAAGATCTTTGGTAATTTTTTCTTGAAAAGTAGTCGAAATTCTTCTTTTTAAATTGTTTCTTTTTATTCCGAATAATCCTTTTTAAAAAGTCAGTTTTTATTTTTCGCTTGCTAGAACTAGATGCATGTTTGATTTCATTCAAGTTTTATGAAGTTTTATAAAGTGTGCGAGAAGAGTCATTCAGTCCTGTTTAATTTTAGATGCATAATTTATGTTACAAGTTCTCCTATTTGTAGAATGAATAATGATTGTCAATAAGTGAGATTTTTAAAGTAGTATTTGCATAAAAAGACTAGTTTGATTGTCGTAAATGAATAAATAATAATAATGAATAAATAACGTTTGAAACAGTTTTAAATTCAAAGTATCTATTGTTAATTATAATAAAAACAATCATGTGAGTCTAATATTCAAATAATTTTCCAATTCATGGTCAACAGTATGACAGTATGTAATTTAAGTACATTATTAGTATTACATACATATATTACATATATACAGTTGCATACTTTTTATGTATAGAAGCATACAGCTTTGCACTGATCAAATCTTTAATTAATTGAATATATTTTAAAGATAAATTTGGTCTAATGTTGATTCTATTTATTTAAACCAAATCATAGTAGTAGCATCTATGTTCAATTTTGATTGATAGAAAATTTTAATCTTTTTTTAGATGTAAACATTTCATGCATAGTGTAAGTAAAATTAAATAATACATATGAAATTGATGAAACTAAAACTTAAAAGCATAGACAATCATTTCATGAAATTGAATAAAGAACTTTTTTAATAGAAAAGACTAGTCGATAATGAGTAGCTCATATTTTAACACAGTAATGTATTGCGAAAAAATAGTTTTATTGAGACAGTTATAATGAAAAAGTTAATTTTGTACAAAAAAAATTATTGCTGGATATCTTTCTCTACTCAATTTAAGATGTCCAACTGTAAAATAGTAATAAGAATTTTAAGAAGTATCGTTAAATCTCAAATTTTCTCATCACGCTTTATTGTAGAAAATATTATTACACAGATACACAAGGTAGCCGAATCATACGTTCCTAGTTAAACTTACTTCTTTCGAGACGCATATAACATGTTATAGAACTTTATCGTAATTTTTGACCGATGCAGTTTTTACTATTTGATGTATTACGAGCTTTATTGTATTTTACCGCAAGTTAAAAAGAAAAATTGATTGGGTTACCATTGCGAGAGAATCTACATCGTTATTGTAAATACCAAATAACGTAAGGCTCTGATATCGTTCGTGTTCATTATATGTTTCGAACATTTTTTACTCTAGGACACTAATTTTTCGATATCCTCATACGTTTTTTTCTCGTTTGCTGATAAAATATGCAGTGAATCGCAGAAACCCTGCAAAATCGGACTCCGATTTGGCAAAGTTGCTGATAAAACTGTTGTATTTTGTACATAAAATGATAATTATTCTAATAATAATAATGTCGAAGAATCGAAAATATTACTGCCCGAAAAAATGAAGAAACTTTTTTACCGAGATGAGTACGAGACTACATTGCATATTCTATTGATAAAAATAATTGCGTTAATTGCTTATGAAGTCTCTATATGTTTCTAACGATGTAATGAATGTTTGAATGCTGATGTTATAAATTATGACTACAATAAAAAAGACATTACTATTGTTACATAAATTACATTGATTAAGAAAATGTGTAGATTAAAACTTAAAACATTTTATAAGGCATAAGAATGTAAAATTAATTAATGGGTAAATTTTATAAAGTTCAATTTCAAACTGATTTGCATTTTGTTTATTTTTATTTTTTTTATATTATACATAACTTCATATATGAATATTTTATAGATTTTGGAAGAAATCGAAATTCATTACAATGATGTTGCATGTGTGCTGATACTACTTATAGTTTTTCTCAATTCTCGAAGGCTGTCAGTTGTCGGGACGTTGATTTATTTCGTTCACGGCGATGCCCATCAGGGGGCAGCTTGCAATCAAAATAAAGTAAGCAAAGTTGCCCTGTGACGAGCCGCGCCGTAACCGTAAATGCATATTTATATATCTTCTTCCGCCTTCGAGCGTCTTTTTAATAATAAAAAATCGAACTCATTAGTTCTGTAAAGTTAAAGCAACGTTGTTTCGGTTTAACGACCTGAAAATTAAAAAAAAGAGTGTTCAATGCAATGCATAAGTGACGTAAGTTAATATGTGGAGCCGCAATCAAATGACTGTATATGGTGATGTTTTAATCGTTGGACAATATTTATTTCAACAATCGTGTACATAAAGAGTCATTATGAGGATACTCTCATTCAACATTTAATATCGCATAGATGTTTGATATGTGCATATATGAAGAAATACTGGATACAGTCTAACATTTTTACTGTAGTACGAGAAATGTACTAGATAAAAATAAATAAAAATTAGGATCTGTTGATTTCGAATATTTTTTAATCATTGCTTTCTAAGCCATTTTATTCAACCTCAAATATGTCAATTACAAATAAAAGTACGAATATGGTTTATGATGAAAGGAACAAAAATGATTATTCAATAAAGAAGGCAAATCGTATGTTAAAAACTAATTTTGTGGCGAGGCTGACGAACCGACTCGTGGAGCAGTGGAAGTCAATGTGAACGGACAGGGTCAAGACTAGAGATATTAACCGAAAAATCAGTGGGAGAAAGAGAAAGAGAGATCGGTTTTCCGTTTTGTCCACCCACAGGATGTTAACCCGCAGTGCGCTGAAGATTAGTCGAAGGAAACAGGAAAGGGGCTGGGCGTATACTGTACCATTGTTCGACTGGCAGAAATGGCTATATTGATGTCGCTGCTCAAGTGGGCAGTAATTTCTGATATATTTGAAAAGTATGATAAATGAGTACCAATTTTTCGTTAGATGCGTTTGGCAAAACGAAATGATAAATAAAAAAATATTTTGTGATTAATGGGACTGTACTTACTAAAAACATGTTACACTCTTGCATTATGTTACTTGATACACATTTCTATCGCACCGCGAAAATGATAAGAGAGCAAAAATTAAAAAATGCAAATTGTCTATTACCGCTTTCAATCTCATGTTTATTGTGGCGACTTCATTTCTTTATGTATTGAAGTTTCAAAATTAACAACAACTCACTACTTCCAGTAAGGCACTGAACTGTAAAAATAAATACAGATTTAACCATTGAAATATAGAATAGTTTTACGCACAATTTTCATCAACACACATATTGAAATATGTCTGAAACAGAATGTTTTCTCTTTTTTGTCAACGATTTTGATTAGAATTTTTAATTTTCATTTTTTTCTATTACGGAATAATTACGAGTGTCACGGACGAGTTGCCGAATCAATCTGGTTCATCATTATCATTATATCCCGGGGTTTTTCAGCAATTTTTCTGACTTGCTCCAAGCTTCTATATTTAAATCGTTTTCTATCAGTTTCCTACTTAGACTATCACTCTTAATTTTATTTTTTGTCCGTTCGCAGCATTGTTTCTGAACATAATTGATGACACCGAAATAGAATTATAATTTACTTATGGGAATCACGTGTATTTTCGTTTTTATGTTTCAGATTGTCCTGTACTTTAATTAATTATCCAAGATCTATATTTGCTTTTAAGAATAATACAAGCGTAATACACAATCATCGCAACGACGACGCATTTCTCCAATCATAGTATCGATTAAATATTGAAAATTCAATATTCCAAACATTCACTCGCTAATCAGAATAATTCAATTTACTTTTAATTTATTTTCTATCGTAAGATCGAGATAACTTGTAATTAGAAGTTGAAAAATAGATTATAGAATTATAGAATTCACAAGAATAATCCATTTCTTTTTGATAACTTTTGTTTTAAATTCTAGTTTTATTCGCGTTTCTTTAATTATTGTCAGTGATTTTGCATTTTTAAGTCTAGTTCTAATTGATAATCACTTACTTCGCTCAATTTGTGACAAAATTTTGAATACGCAAAACAACTATATCCACTCAAATACACGCGCTATTCTCGTAAACAATCGAGAAACTCGCGCCATATTCCATCGAGCAAAAAAGTTCGGCAAGCGATAACTTTGTCACGCAAATATTCTCTCTCGCTCGCAGCGATCTAACACGTGCGTGCGTGCCTTCAAACACATTCTTTTTTTCAACTTCTAATGCCTCAAGTGTCCCTCCGACCTTACGGCGGAATTTCACGTTCTCTCTTTCTCTGACACACAAGTTTTTTTTCTCTCTCACTGCAACGCGCATCGCACACATGCAGATAGCCGAGGGCGAGGACGTTGGCAAACAGGACACGTGGTTCCCATACGACTGGTTCGCCGCGTCGGCAGCACAACAACAACCCCGAGATACTGCAGCGAGACTGCACTCGCTTGCATTTTACCCCTCTTTACAAATCTTCCTCGCAGATCTCTCGGATTCCCGTCGCGGGACACACAAGGCGATGCCTACATGTATACGTGACACATAGTCGAGCTATAGCTTCTTTTCTCTTTTCGGCTCGCGGCATCGATTAAAGCTTAATCTCACTTTGAAATGCGTACGCGTGACGCGTTGCGCCCGTATTTTTTGAATAATGGAACGTCGCGCGCGGCGTCGAACTGTACTTTATAGCTCGCCTCCTCTCGAGAGCGGCACTTGTGTATTCATTTTTTTCGAAAACCGCGGCGCGATTTTTCGGTGAAAACAGAATAAAACTGAAAATTCACCGGGACACGCGACGCGAGCGCGCACTATGCAGTCTCGCGGGAAATCGTCGCGAGAGTCGAAATTTCCGAGGCGCGTCGCGGAGAGGCTTTTTTTTCCACGCACGTACAATGGGAGCCGGAAAAAGCCCGCGCGCGCGTTCCCGCTGAAGTTTCGAGATCGACTCACGGATTTCCGAAGCGAAATGCAGCAGAACAACCGCCTCTATACCAGCGCCACTGGGTTTTTCGTCTGTGAATCCCCTCCTTGACTCGCCTGTGCGTTTGTGTGCGTGAGTGTATCGCGTGTACGTGTACAACACATGCTGGCGGTGTATATACAAATACAAGTGTACATCGCAGCGTCCCGCAAGATGATACAGACGAAAAAAGGCCTGCATCTGCAGCAGCAGCTTCTTCTCTTCCCTCCCTTTTCTCACACGCGTCCGCGCGCAAGACAGTGTGTGCGTCCGTGTGTCCTGTCCTTTGTTACCGTCCACGTCCTTCTATCACACGCGCCCGTGTGCGTACGTGGATGTACCGCGATAAATTGTACTTCCTTCACGTGCGCGATAGGTACACCCGTGTACATATATATAGGAGACTATAGAAAACGACGCTGAAGTTCGCCGGGTGCATAATACGGACTTCAAAGGTTTGCAACGGAATTTCGACTGCTGTGTAGTGTTGGCTCGAGAGAGACGCGCGCGCGCGCGCGTATGTGAGAGTGTGAATTACGGCGCGGCTTTGTGAGAAGGTGCTGATCCTTTTTTGTATTTTTTTTTTTTTTTTTTAGTGAAACGAGATCGCCTTTGAAAATTGACACTTGCGCTGGAGAGTAGGCTACTATATACTGTACTATATACTCTTGTGTGAACTATCCCTTTAAATGTAGGTTATCCGAATTGTTTCTATTTGTGAATATAGTGCTCGATTGGCAAGTGGAGCATATAGAGATTGAAAGGGTTTTTTAAAAGGGATATTTAGAAAGTTTTCTGTTTTTGGAAATCGAGATTTTGGTTGTTCGAAGAAAGTCATTGTCGTGACAATCGACTTAAAAAGTTAGCAAAAATCATAAATAAAAGTCGTTGACTTTAATTTTTCATGCAATCAGTGTGCATACCGTATAAAGTTTCTTTTGTTTTAAGTGGAAAGTTTAGTTTGAAGAGGCTCAATCAATTATCAGTTATCGGTTCGTTAAATCCATGAACCACCGAAAAGTGCTTCTGACAATTCGTTGCACACAGCTAAAGACATTATATAGTGATGCATCCATTCAAACAAAAAAAAATAATAAGAAGTCAATTAGCCCTCAATTATACCGCTTAAACTCGATTTCCAAAAGCTAAAAGCCACTTCAATAAAATTGAGAAAAATGAGTAAATTAGCCGAGATCTCCAGTAGAAGCGAATCCGCGTGAAAACGCGAGTGTTTACGAGCTGAGAACGAGAGTATAAATATCAAGAGGGAGAGAGAGAGAGAGAGAGAGAGAGAGAAAACGCGCGTGTGACCGCTCTCTCTCTCTCTCTTTCTCTCTCGTTACACACGCGAAGCCGAAACGAGACGGGGGACCGAGCGAGAGAAAGACGGATGGATTTATATATACGTATGCACACATACGCGAAGATTTCAGGAGGCTACCATCACGGGATAAAATAGGTTGTTTGCACAATTTTACTTGTTGCATTTATTACTTCGTCTTTGAAGTTTATCCGATTATAAAAAACATGAATGTAGCACTTCTCTCTCTTCGGCATGTGTACATTTGCATTATTCCTTTGCGAAACTTCCCGGCATGTAAAGCCAGCGAAAATGTGCATTCACAGCCCGGGCGAATAATCGAATCTCTTGTTTTTAATAACAATAGCCACTCAGCTCTCGGGAGAAAGCTGAGAGAGAGAGAGAGAGAGAGAGACAGAGAAAAAAAGCAACAGCAAAACAGCCACTGTTCCGTATCATCAGACCCCAAGAATTTACCACTGCACCGAGTCGGTGCGTTAACTATATGTGTATATAGGCGTTTGTGTACGTATGTATGTATACGTAGTACGTACATATACACGTCAAAGGGGTCAAAGGACAGTGGCCGAAAGCGGCGTTGTGTACAATACTGCCTCTGCCAGGGCCAACCGCCGGAGAAATTTGCATTTCCACGACGGCGTCGAGTCGTGACGATAAATATGCTAAGTCGTCTCTCTGCGTATGTTATATATACGGTAGACGCGGTACTTGCGCGTGTTGTCTGTGCGTTTACGCATGAGCGTGTGTATACGAGAGTGTAAGAAGATAATTTTTTTTACTTTGTCTTTTCTTTTTTTTTTTATTTTTCGTGCAAACAATCTGGATAACGAGAAAAGTTTATGTATAGGTATCCGCGACGATGCTCTTGCGTTTATTCTTTGGAATCGTGATATACGCAGCTTTTATGCTGTCTCTTTATTATATATACCGAATACCGTACCACCGTTTTCGGGCGAATAATCAGAAATGGAGTAAAACTTTTTTTTTAGGAACGTTTCGATTCTATCGTGAAAAATGCGACTGTTTAATTAAAGTTATAGTATGCGTTGGATAACTCTGGGATATTCTTGCGTTGTGAGCATTTTTATACTTTATTTCTTTGTTGGTCGAATCGCAATGTATCTCGTTAAAAAAGTTTAGCGGATAGTGCCGTGAAATACAGTGAAAAATATCCCAGAGTTGCTCAAAACTGATAATAGTAATCTTTGATCAACATAAACAATGATTTTTTTTTAAACCACGTGCTTTGTGATTTGTTATTCAGGACAACGAAAATTTATATTGTAATTGTGTTGGATGGAAATTATTTTAGGGTGTAAAGTTTATTATTTAATATCAAATCGTACAAATATATATGTATATGTATACGTTGGCAGCGTTAGATTTTCGATGAATATGTATAAATGTCCTGTGAAAATATATTATCTGAATAATTTCTTTTTTGCGATTCGAATTTATCGAGAAACTCGTGAATGTTCAATTGATAATTTCTCAACCGCTATCAAAGTTCTCGATAAACTTCTCGCGCCGAACGATTAAAGTTTCGCACATCCGGCCTTACTGTAGACCAGCAACAAAATGAACGAGGATACATTTGATGTATTTATTGTCACTGTACAGTGTTAAAACGTGTCGTACACGTATATTTTTGTAATAAAATTTATAAAATTATTTTCGATGTATAGCGTTGTTTTTCTATTATTATTTTGGTTTTTATAGTTTTTATGAAATATACGCTTTCGCCATTGTAATATATGGTTTAAAAATATAACTCCATAAGTATAAAGTGAGCGCATAATTATCCTGGAGAAGATACTTTCATACGTTCAGTATGAAAATCGAGCACTTGCTGTACGTCACAATGAATATAGTACACGTGAACTTCAGTAACATATGGAAGCTAATTATCACACGATTATATATATGGATCAAATATATATACATTGCATAGAATTCCATTCTAACGTGATATCGCCCGATTAAATTAAACTAAACTTCACGTATCAAAACACGCGTCTCGTTAATTCGCGTGTAACAACAATAAATTTCAATTTTAATTTATAAAAAGAAAACAAAAAAAAAAAACAAAAAAAAAACATAAAATATCCCTCAGTACTCGATGGTGATGGTCTTGGTTTTCAGATACTCGTTCAGCGCCTCCTGCCCCAGATCCTTACCGAACCCTGACCTCTTGAAGCCCCCGAACGGCGCGGCCACGTCGGTCTTGTTGTACGTGTTGACGAAGACCGTGCCAGCCTCGATTCTCTCGGCGAACCTGAGGGCACGACTGATGTCCTTGGTGAGGACCCCGGAGGCGAGGCCGTACTCGGTCGCGTTCGCCCGGGCGATGAGCTTGTCGAGGTCGGCCGAGCTGAAGCTCGACACGATCATGATGGGACCGAAGGACTCCTCGGTGGCGAGGAAGCTGCCGTCGCGGACGTCGGCGAAGATCGTCGGCTCGAAGTAGAAGCCGGGCCTGTCGAGTCGACGGCCACCCAGCACCAGGCGGGCGCCCTCCTTCACGCCCCTCTCCACGAACTGCAGGAGCTTGTCCAGGTGGGCCTTGTGGTTCTGGGGCCCGTGCGACGTGCCGCGATTCAGGGGATCGCCGATCGCGATCTTCTTCGTCTCGGCGACCACGCGATCCAGGAATTCGCTTAGGATGCGCTCCTCCACGAAGATTCGGCCTGTGGGGGTGAACGGCAGAATCGATAAGACTTACGAATATCTAATTCGAATTCTAATTGATTTTTGAAGACAACAAATGGCGGAAATGAAATTTCGAAAAACTTGCGTTAAATATGGTAGAGATAAGTATGTACTGGAGGGAAACTATGTCTTGGTTTTTCGAAATATTGTTTTTAATCTTGCGTTGTAAGAAAGCGAGCTGTTTTTGTTCATATGTTACGTTGTGTTGAATTTTGCAGTATTTCATAAATTTTTATGACAATCTTGATAGTTTTGAACATTCCTAACTGTCAATTCTTCAAATAGACATTCGATATTTCCGAATACTCTCTACATTCTTTAATTTGTGTAAAAAATAAAAAAAACAAAACAAAATCGAATAGTATAATCAAAAAAATCGATCGTGAAATCGGCATTTGAATCCTCCGAACGCGCCTATGGAGATCGGTAACTGATCGGCAGCGCAATGTCTTACCGGCAGCAATGCAGTTCTCTCCTTTATTGAAGAACACGCTGCTCATGGCCAGTCTGACGGCCTGCTGCATGTCGGCGTCTTCGAATATCACCAGCGGGCTTTTGCCGCCGAGCTCGAGCGAGACTTTCTTGAGATTGCTGTCGGCGCACGTTCGCATTATCGTCTGACCGATTTCCGTCGATCCTGTGAATCCCAGCTTTCTCACAAGGGGATGGCCGACGATTGCATTTCCGGTGATAGTGCCGTTTCCGGGAACGATATTTATGACACCTGCAATAGAGATAATAACGTGAGCGCCGCGCCTTGTGTTGCGCTCCTCAATGAAAATCCGCTCTAATCGCCAATTAACTTTGCATTGTTTATCCGCTCGTACGCGAGTTTTTTTCGTCTGTGCACTGAGCGCGATTGTTGGCGCTTATCGACTTGGACAGTGACGTATCGCTGTACTTTAATGCACCGAGAAGTCTCGCACAATATCGAACGATAAGATAGCAGTATATCCATGCGCCAATAATAGACAATGTTTTGCTGCGCGCCATTGTAGAAAAACTACGCAGTTCTGCAAACCCCGGGACGAGTGGAAAATTAACGAAGCATGTGTACACATACCTGGTGGAATGCCGGCCCTGGCGGACAATTCCGCGAACTTGAGAGCCGTGAGGGGTGAGGTCTGGGCCGGTTTCATGACGACGGTGTTGCCGGCCGCGAGGCAAGCCGCCATCTTCCACGAGAGCATCATCAGCGGATAGTTCCAGGGCGTGACGAGGCCGCAGACGCCGATGGGCTCTTTGCGCGTGATGGTGAGGTTGCGATTGGGCCGAGCGTGAGAGATCGGCACGGTGGCGCCCTGGATCTTGTCGCACCAGCCGGCGAAGTAGCGCCAAGTCTCGATCGACATGCCGACGTGGGTCTTCAGGGCCAGGGTGTAAACGGCGCCGGAGTCGAGGCTCTCCAGGGTGGCCAGCTCCTCTTTGTGCTGCTCCATCAGGTCGGCCAGCCTGAGTTTGTAACGCGTATGATTTTTCAATGAAATCGTACAACTCGTTCGTTCATTCATTTTAAACTTTTCGTGGAACGATAGATAACGGAGGGTAAATATGTCATGGTTCCTCGTAATTTTGTTTCTATAGGCTCTAATTGCGATTATTACGCGACGTAAAATACGGCTCGATGCGAATGCGCAAGAAGATTTTCAGCTCAAGCGGCTTTCGCAACGTGAGCTAAATAACGCGTTTTACTGCTCTCCACAAGCAAATCAGCTGCTTCTTTCAGCGCAAAAAAATTCAAAAATTCAAATCTCGCGCCACTGCGACGGCGCGAAATTTAAATTTTTTAATCGGACTTTGGCATCCAGTGCACGTTATACTCTACGCTTCCGAAGGCCTCGCCCGAAACTGTAAAGCCGAGAGATCAGACTCACTTGAAAAGCAGAGCACCTCGCTCTCTCGCGCTGATCTTGCTCCACTCTCCCTCCTCGAAAGCCGCCTTGGCCGCCTTGACCGCCTCGTCGACATCCTCGGGCGATCCGCTCTCGACCGAGCAGATGACGCTCTCGTCGTGCGGATTGATCGAGTCGATGGGCTTGCCGCGGCCGTTCACGAATTTACCGCCGATGAAGAGCTGCCGCGGGAAGCTCAGCTCCATGTTGTTGGCGCTGACTATCACCGCCTCGTAGGCGATGTTCTGGGCGGCGTTGGCGCCGCGACGCGCCAGGATCGCCGAGCAGGCCAGTTCCGCGAAGACCGGCGCCATGAAGACGTCCGTGTTCTGCAGGTGGATGTCCAGGCTGTCCTTCATCTCCTCGACGAGACGGACTACGTCCATGCTGCCGGCGCCTGTTGAGTTTTTTTAAAGAAAACAAATTTTTTTTAGAATTTAAAATTTCTGATCGTTTTCTTTTTACTTAAAAAGCTCCCCGGAAACAGTTGAGCCTCTTTCCCACAGGTATATCGGTGCAACGAGAAAAAATCCACGAACGATTATATATATGTATCTTCGTTATAATGGTTGATGTCCGACGTCTCCTGGTATTTGTTTATTATTTTATTGGTGTGGAAAAGTACGAGATGAATGAAATGATGAAAATGTTGCTCTGATTGCACTGAGCAAACATGAGATAACGGTTTTGTTATATTTGGTTAAATAATTGGGAGAGGATCGTGAAGCGTAGATTAAATTGTTTGTTTAGTCGAATTTAATTCATGCCTTTTGTTCAATTATTACAATATAGTACACGGAGGGTAACAGAAAATAAAAACATAATTCAATATTTCAAAAATAGTAATTTATCAGTCTTTGTAAACGTAACCTTGAATTTTGCTGATATAGCTTACTCAAGTAGAAATCATTACTCAAAAATTACAGTATTTTTTATTAAAATTTCATCCATTCATAATGGAGACTATATGTTTGATATATGGTACATATAACATCAGAAATATGTAGCATAACAAAGATGCTTTTCAAAGGAGCTGCGAATTTATGAAAATTGCCAGAAAATGAAATCAATTCTGATTTCGTGAATTTTGAGCCTTCGTAACTCGGCCAGTGATTGGAAAAATCCAACAAACGTTTTGAAAATGAATTGAAATGGGTTAAAAAAATCTACCGTGTTAGAGCTTATTTGACAAAAACTCTGAAACACGTCTATTTCATTATGTTGACCAAATAATTATTCTCATTAGTTTCAGTCAGATCCATGACCTAGGGGTCATGGACTGTTGTGCGTAGTATTTTTATCGTTGCAACTATTAATGCACAACTCGCGGAGATAACGTTAAAATTTAATGAACAGTTAAAATGATAAAAATCTTGAATATTTAACGCGCTTATAATATATTTAACAATTTTTACGTTAATTCTTAATTTAGAAAAAGCACAGCAGCTGCCATTCTAAAAGTTATCAAAAAATTTCCTAAATCGTATGTCGAAATACCTTTGGGTTAAATCGATTTTTAATCGCGTCGTAAAAGTAGTGAACTATTGGCATTTTTTCATCGATCTGTGAGTGTGCGTATACCGAGATATTTTTAGCTCGCCTCAGAGAAGCTTGCTTGTAATTATGTACTTATTAGAAATTGTTAAAGTTACACAGTACACAAGTGACTGTACAGTAAGTAGTCGCGCCTGTCACACTTTTCCCAGCACAATATATAAATTTCCATTGCAAAATATTTTAAGCACCTTAAGATTGTTTCTCTCCTCGCGTCAATATCGTCCTTTGCCGCATACACACACACTCGCGCGCACATAATCTCCAAGTTTGATTTTTTTCTTTTCACGGAATCAGACTGCAAGTTCTGCAAGTCATTGATCGTCGAACGGCCAGTAGACTCTGCTCGCCTCTCTGGCTATATACCTTGAAGTGTGTATACGCACGTGTAAAATATGCATCTCTCGCATTCGAAAAGATTTAAAATTTTACTGCGCTCGCGCGCCGCGTTTACGCGCGGAAAAACTGGGTCACGCTCGGAACTAATTGCATCAGTAAACTGCTTAACCGCATCACGAACGTTTCTCGTGAAAATGATTCGACGCAAGGCGTTTGCTCGAGTGAGATGGGGAAAAAAAAGGCGATTAATCGCCCTGTTCCATTTCACGCGAGCGCATGTGTATATCTCACCGATTAAGCGACTCATCCGTATACCAATCGGTTTTGCCGAGGCGACAGAAGTTCAAGTTCAATAAACTTCCATATCGCGGATTCATTGTGATTTTGCGATTCGTCAAATCGGCTGTATATAACGAGGTGATAATCGGGTATCCAATATTGTCCCGTAGGTATGCGAATGGCGTACATATACTTTAATTCCAGGTTTATGAAAAAAAATTATGCTACACATTTTTTTTCAAATTCTCTTGGCTTATACGCATAAACGACCCAAGCAGTAGTTTTGATTTATCTTGTTTTTAATTAAAATTCTTTACTTCATGTAATGCGCTATAAAAGCTAATCCGTTAGTAAATCACGTGAAGGCATAGAATTATGACGAAAGACTGAGAAAAATAGCTTGAATTTCAACAAGGGTCGTCTGAATCGATTTATTTGTATAAGTAAGGAGAAAATCGTGCAACTTTTTCCTCTTAGATCAAATACTTCCATATTTTACAGCTTCTGTTTTTTCTCCTTTTTATTGCCATCTCATAATGGTATTGTACATCTCATCGTCACGTTTCAAATGGCAAAGTGATTATTAGATTATAAAAGGATCAGACGAGTCAAAAGTTTGGCGAACATCATCGGTGTCATCAGCGTGAGACAATTCAAATCCGTTTTCACACCCCAAAATTTTCAAGAAAACTCATTCTGTAAAAATGATGATACTTTCTACCGAACGCCAACCATATTAATCATGAGAAAAAAAAGATTTCCTTTTACATATACCCTCTCAATACCCACACAGACCTCCTCCACACAGAAAACCAGTCTCGCTCATTAAGAAACTTAAAGCCGCTGCATCAACGACTCGCCGATCGAGCTACACACGTACACGAACACGCGCTGCACGCGCACATGTATATAAGCCCACATTCGCTCAACTCCAAAGAACACACAGAGCTCGAGATAAGCGAAAAGCCGCTATCTCGGCTCCCCAAACATCCAAGACTCTCTCGCGGGTGTCTATCAGAAGGAGATGTTTACAGCCGGTTTCTCCTCCGCTCTCTGCAGTGTGTACATCGTTATAATACATCGCCGACGATACGAGAGACAGAAGAAGCGAGACAGAGAGAGAGAGAGGATTCCGTAACGTTGTATAACCCGTATATACACTTACGCGCGCGCGAGACGCGGCGAAGCAGCGATGTAAGTCGGTGTATATGTGTAAAAAGCGCGGTGCGAGCGAACCGATCGAGGGGCTCGACACTTTCTTTCCCGCGAGCCGTCAGTCAGTCGCGCCTCGAGCTGCCGAGGGTGCGCACGCGTGCGCTTTTCCTCGTCGACTCGCGTGTGCACGCGCGCGCCTGACGCGCACCTGAGCGCGCGCGCAGGCTGTGTACGTATACGCACTTGGATGAACGGCTGAGCGCGAGTTAAAATGAGGATGGTCGACAAACTTGGGGCGCTGGTCCAGTTGCTCTTCGAGGACGGTGAGTTGAATTTCGAATGCGCGGGTGTACAATTTCGGCTGTATTGTGCACAATACTGGTGTTTCGCGATGCTCGAGTCGAGGAGAGTATAGACAGCTTTGGTGAGAATTACAGTCGATTTTACGCGTTGCGCAATTGGCTGTGTGTTTAGTGTGTGCCATTATCGCACATCGGCGGAGATAATCCTGATGATTTATCGCGGCGCTTTTGCTCTGAATCGAATGACGAGCCGCTGTCACTCTAGTTCGCGATTATACACGTGTGCGACGGTTTGTACATTCAAAATGATTGTTGTAACGATTGTTCGCAAGTGCGCGCGCTTCTTATACACTGTATATTATGAGTGAGGTATATAGAAAAAATGCCAGACGTATTATATATATACGCGCCAGATTAAAATAATATGGGAGATTTGCATTACTCGTGATTTGCAGCTTTGTCTCGGGCTCTCGAGCGTCGTATGAATATTAAACGATCCGCGCTATATGAATATTCGAGTTTTTACCGAATCTTTTGCTGGCACTATGTGTATGCTTATGAGCCGAAAACCAGCCGCGAGCACTTTACGGAACCGCTCGTTTATGTATGGAATGGTCGTTAGACGACGAGCTGCATTTGAATTCAAATGCTTGAGAAATCTGTCACGAGGAATGTTTACCGATTTTGCAGACGACAATCCGTTGAGGCAAGTCGAGGCGGAGTGCGAGGATTGGATTCTCACCGGCGAGACGAGATTCGACGAAGGTAAGCGATAACGAATTAAATTTTCCTTGTCACAACAATATAACGCTTCCAGAATTAGCTGCAAGATTGTGTAAGATTTAAGCGTGTGCCTAAACACGTGAAAAATGTACAAAGATAGCTAATAGTTTTGAGAAAGACATCACGAAATTAGTCGAGTATTCGATACATAATTCTGAAGATTACAAAAGTGCGGTATTACTCGACGTTTAGATAAACACAAAATTCAAGCTACTGTTTTTCAGTTAATTAACGACTTGAACAAAGATTTTCCCATCGAAACACTATACATTTCGAAAAACGTTTCTAAATATTCCAAGCGCAGCAAGCTCCAACGAAAGTCGACTCGACGTACCCATCGACCAAACAACCCCCCTAATCCTCCGAAAAAAAGTGATTCTAGAAACCGAGCTCCCAGTCATCGATCTCCCGAGCCTCGAGGACTACCTGCCGATCCACGACTTCCCCGCCGACGAGAACAGCGTCCCGCCGACCGATCAGCCCCGGCGCAGACGACGTCGTCCCAAAGCCGGCCTGACCCTCAAGAAGAAGTTCCACGCGGCCAAGCAAGCCCGCAATCGCGGCGAGGCCTACAGCACGTTCTCCGGGCGGCTGGTGCCCGCCCGGGCCCAGCGTCCCCCCTGCAGCTCGACCTGCCGGCTCCGGTGCTGCAGCCGATTCTCCGGCCAGGAGCGCGAGCTCCTCTTCCAGGACTTCTGGAGCATCGCCGATCACAAGGGCCAGTGGGAGTTCATCGCGCGGAACATCGACATCCTGCCCAAGGGCAAGTGCACGAGCGAGAAGGGCGAGGAGTCGAGGCGATCGGCCAGCCGGAAGTACTATTTCTGGCTGGGCCAGGAGAAGAGGCAGGTGTGCAAGACGTTCTTTCTCAACACCCTGGCGATATCGAACGCCTGGGTGGGGACGGTCTGCAAGAAGCTCACGGATCACGGATGCGTCAGCGAGGACGGCAGGGGGAGAATCGGCAATCGGAAGAAGAAGGTCAAGAGAAGACGGGACATCGAGTGTTGAGGAGAGCTTTTTGTTGAAGATCGCTCTGGAGGAGGACACGGTGCGCGGAGCCGGTGTTGTTTGAGAAAATTCGCGAGGTATTCGGCGACTTTTTTCTAGCGCCGGACATGCTGGAATTCACGATTTTTCGGCATTCAACTGATGACGATCGAATGTACGATAGTTTTTCTGTATTTTATACGATAAATCGAATAGGTACATTGTGTATTTCGTTAATTTATGCCTGAATGTTTACTCATTACGCGTTAGTTTTAATTAGTCAATGGGAATCGCGAGAATCGCTAGTAAACTTGAAAACTCCTTAGAACATAGAAAGCTGCGCATGTTTAACGGAAATCTGTAAATATTTATTAAAAGTTTGCGTGGTGGAGAAACAGTCGATGTGTGTAAGAAACTAAAATATGTTAAGGTAAAGAAGAAAAGGAAATGATAATATTAGAAAAATTATTGTGCGTTGCAGTCATAATTAATTATTTACGAGAGTACGCTTGAATTTATTCTGTAAATACGGTTGACCCTGCTCTGTGAGGTCCGGTAGTTTCTTTGTCGGTTGTATTTACAAGTTGTTACGATATTGTTGGAGAAAGAAAACACAGCATTCAGAAATAATTATAAATATGGATATAAATAAATGTTTACGTTTTGCGATGTATTTGAATATATCTTTTTACGACATGAATATTGTTTTGCTAATATCATTCATGAGATACGCATATCAATTAATTATTTGCACATGCAGATCAAGTTAGAAGAAACTTTAAATATGCGTATTTTTATAAAAAAAATATATTTTTCAAACTTTGATGCACTTTTCAAGTATATGCCCGCACTAAAATTATGCTAGAGTCATTAACATTTTCTGCGTACTTGTAGTTTGCATAAAGTTTCATACAATTTTAATAAATAATGAAGTAAATCTTGCAAACATTTGTAAAATGTCATTTGTCTTTTTTAATTCAAGCAGACATTGAGTATAAGCATATTATTAATTTAGTTAAATTATTTAAAGAGTACTATCTAATGATGTATAAACTATTGTATTCAATTGTTCTCGAAAAATTTTGAGCCGAGTGTTCAAAGAACTTTATTCGTTAACCAAGCGTTTTTCTACTTTAATTTTCATTTCAATCGCTGGAGGCAAATGTTCCGTATAAACATAAATTAAAATTCATGCCCATACTTAAAAAGTCAAATTTCGCGTTGCATTAAAGCAAATGAAAAACCAACTTCATAATTTGTTGATAAGAAATAATAAAAATAAACTAACAAAAAAAGACTGCTGCTCTTCGTTGCATAACATCTTCTGTTTTACAAATTTTATGCATATAAGTGTTTTACGAAATGTGCATTAAACAATTTATTGGCGAGATATTTAACATGAACTTCAAAAATTGTAAAGGGCAGATAATTATGAAACAATGAGAAGAAAACTTGTTTCATATATTTTAACACGAATTAACTTTGAATTTTTAATTAACTTTCAGACTTTGGATTGAATTAATTAGTCAGTTACCAATTGCTTTATGCTACTTTATGCTAATTGTAATGAATTTTAATCATTTGTGAAATACATAAACACTTTTTACGAATTTTTTGTGAATAAAGTGAAACTAAATTTTTTATAAACGAACTTTGGTTCACGTTGATGTAAATACGTATATATTAATAAAACATAACTTTGATTACAATATATTCTTTTAAATCCATCCTCTATTAAGATAAATCTCCACCAATTTTTCATTTTTCTTTCGTCTCCCATTATGTTTATACGGACTTTTCGATTTTTCGCCTTCCTTTTCGACATCGCAATAATATAATTAACAAAAAAAGCTCACCACTAGCGAAGAAATCAGTTTCGTCATCGACATCCCGGCGAAGTATGCTCTGCCAGATTTTGCGAATAGTTTCGACGGCTTGTCGTTCCTCCTCCGTAAATTCGAGACTGGTTCCATTACTCTGAGCTTGACCATATTTGCTGGCACTTATCGTACGAGTACCGATTTTCAGAACCTCTACATTGAGCCAATTTCCGTCTTCAGCTTGTATCAGCATACCTGCTTCGTGGACCACAGCTGGCCTGCCATCGACGTCCACAGCTGTTTGCGAGGATGGAACGCTTCCTATTGATGCAAATTATTATTTAGAAGATTTTTACACTGAGCTTCATGAGATTCGAATTTCGCGCCAGAATTTGACTAATATTAATTTTAAATATTGCTGTTGCAAATAATAATATATATTAATTAATTTCGGATTAAAAAATTTATAGTTTTTTTTCTTTTAATAATTTTTACAGAATACCATCAGATTTTAAAATAAAGTAAAACAAAAGTATTTTCGACTTTGCAAAAACTCCAGACAGTAATACAAGACAGATTCCCCGCAGATTTTCGAATAAAATTTACTAGACATCGTCGCCCCAAAAATACCCTCACCCTGCCACAAACTGCTCCCGTAGAGCCTCGCCTCCTCCCCGTCGATGATGGTCCAAGCGCCGGGCGTCGAATCCAAGGCCCTGATGAAATCGTGCGCCTTCTTCGCGCTTTTCCCCTGCCAATCGAGTCTCTGCAGCTCTTTTTTGTTCAGCATCGCGTCGTACGTCGCTCCTTCCTCCGTCTGGACGATGCAGGGCGCAGCGCCTTTCGCCACGAGGTTCACAGCCTCGGCCATGGCCTTGATGCCCTCCGGATACATGAAGCCGTTGTACAGGCTGTCGAGGGTGTCGTTAGGCTTGACGGGACAGCTGCGCTGCAGGAGGATGGGTCCGGTGTCCAGGCCGTCGTCCGCCCAGAAAACTGAAAAACCCGCCACCTCGTCGCCCTCGATCAGAGTCCTGGAAGGGGTTAGGAGAATTTTTTAGGTTCGCTAGTGTGTGGGTTGTTGCGACGCATATAGCGGACAGGGCTTGCGACAGAGGCAATTTTCTTTTGGGATTGAGAAAGTGAGGGAGAGAATTATGCGGAAGCCGAGCGATCGGTAATCGTTGGGTCTGGTGCGGTTGCGTCGCTCAGTGTGCTGTAATAATAGGTTTCTTGCTGAACGAGTTGACAATGGGGAAGCGGTTCGAAAGAAGAAATTTGTTTTAAACAAATTTTTATAAAGTGTATACGCGCGTTTTCAATGCTATTTACGCAATCGACGTCTGTAAAGGTCAACATTGTTTACCACAATTATTTCTATTCTTTTACGAGAAACCTTCAAACGCAATGGTTTTTCAAAACGTGAATGTGGCATTTCTTTGCATAAATAGAATGTACTCTCCAGTACATGACACTTCAACATTCACGTACGATTGGAGACGTCTTAAAAAAGTACTACTTCAATTTAAAATTTTGTTTAATTCCTCGGATTGGATTCAATTCCCATTCCAACTTTTACGAGAATAAAAGCCGTAAAAATACGAACTGGAGAATGAATTTGCACTTGACATTGTTCATCTTCGTCGCTTTAAATTTTCATCTGAGCAGGTGTTCAGTCATTGCAAACAACCGTTGGATTGATTTGGTGGTAAAAGCCATTGTAAACGAAATAGACATTTATCAAGCTGTAATATTTACTAATATTACTACAGAGTTGAAGCTCTATTCTCTAGACCCGATTTATGTAAAAACAGTTGGTCGAATTCCAGTGCTAATAAGGAATACTGATTTTAACAACTTCAATAATTCTCTATCAGTTTTAAAAGAGTCGGAGACTACGTTGTTTATTATAATACTAAAAGAAACTGAACTGCTGCTGTCGGAAACGGAAAAAGTCCTTACTCATGTCGATCACGTAATAAAGGTAAAGCCACGACCAAAATGTATTGCAATAGTTCTTAATGCACCACACGGTCCTATTGCGAACTTGGATGCAGTGTTCCTACGCGCCTGGTCTATGAAATTTAAAGACTTTCTAATTCTCTATGTGAACAAGAATAAAACAGCTTTTGCGCTGGATTATAATCCCTTTACCGAGATTTACAGCAAAACGGAATTTAGTGGAACAAAGGTTTTGTTTGCCGACAAAATGAAAAATATGAAAGGACATCCTGTGTATCTTCTAGTGTATACCAAAGCGCCGCGATGTATGATTTCCAATAATTCGAATGAAATAGTAGCCGACGGTATGGATTACGCGTACATAGCTCTGTTATCGGAACATTTAAATTTCACTATCGTTTACAAAGAAAATCCCAAGAACAACAACTCGGCAACCTATCTTTACGAGAGGTTACTCGCAGAAGACATCAGCATCACGCCGATGATGATAAATCAGGCGTCTGCAATATTCAATAAGGGCACCCTGCTGGGGGCAGCACTTCGTACCCAGAAGCTAGGTCTGATCGTGCCCATTATTCGCGCAACTCAAATGAGCAATCTTGCGGATACCGTTAAATTTGTGTTTTTTTCCGTGATGATCATTCTCGCGACGTGCGTGGTAATAAAGTTATTTACGTTCAACGCCTCGCATTTCACGGGTTTCATAGTTTTTCAAGCGATGTTCGGACTATCCATGGACATACCTAAAGGCAGAATCGATCGGATAATTTTTGTGGCTATCGCCCTGGCGTCCTACGCTCACACTAGCTTCATATTTGTATTCTTTTCAAACAGTAAAATACTCACCGAAACCGAATTGACGTTCAACGTTTTTGACCAACTAAGATGCTCGACTCTTCCGATTTACATGAGCACGTTTTTCGTTCCCAAGAATGTGTACGAGGACGATAGCGACGTCACCACTCAATTGCGAATGAATACTAGAAAGTTACTCACGATTCGAAGTTGCCTGTCGGGTTTGACCGAGAAAAAGGATCGGATGTGCATAGCACCCGATGATTATGGAAAATATTACATTTTCAGACAACAGAAGGTCTATAATTCAACGGCTATGAAATTAATTACTCCCTATATATATTCAGATTATTTAACGTTCGCGTACGAGAGAGCTTCACCGTACATCGAAAAATTTAGTACAAAATTTACAAGATTATTCGAATCGGGTATAATTTCATTATTGTCGAAAAAATTTGATTTGTCCGGAACGAGAGAAAAGAGCGACATCGAGTATGAAGATAGCGATGCGTTAATTGAGCAATGCATTGTCTTACTAGTTATTGGATATACTTTGTCTGCTATGATTTTAGCTTTTGAGCGAACACAATTTAACATGAAAATAGTACGTGCTCAGGACGTGCTGGATTTTTAATATTAGGTCTCGACTTTCGAGGCTTGCTAAATGAACAGATTTGTTGCATTTGATTAGATTGAAAAATAAGTCAAATTTTTGTCAAATAGAGCGATATAATGTTTCATCTAAACGGTTGCTGTATGAATGATTTGGATCTCAAATGTATTGTACGCAAACACAATTATGTATCGTTGACAGATAAAATATTTTCGTATATGTACATCACAATTTTGTAAGCAAACGTCACGACTTGCCATTTACGCATTTGATTTTTCTCGATCGTGCATAACTCTGTAATGCTTGAAATAAAATAAAAAAATTTGAATACAAATCCATTAATTTTGTTTCTTCGAACTTTTATAATTGTAAAATTTTAAGTATTTTTAAATTACGATGCTTATGTTTCTATCTGCACTGCGTAACCGTGGGATTCAGGTTCATGACTGCAGATTCCGTCGTCAACATTTTTCTTTCGCTGTAACCCTATTTTTAAAATGTTAAAATGTGAAAGGGATAATATTGTGTCATTTCGGTGCATCTAAATATCAGCGGAATTCAGATCTAAATGATGAAAGTAATTGAATACTCATGTAACAGTGAGATCATATTGATAGATATTCGACCCTGGAGCGGCGATATATTTTTTTGCCTTTTTAATAAACCTTTTTAAAAACAAACCAATCAATCGATTGACTGAAAAAAAACGATGTTAAATATTGAAAAAAACACAAAGCGCTGAGGTGCTGTCAGAGTGTTGCCTTTACAATCTAGATAGAATAACCTGTTTTTGTGCATCATTAATTGACTCGAAGAAGTTTCATGACAGGGTGAATTTTAATATTGACAGTGTGATGGATTATTTTACAGGAAAAAGTACGTACCTAATAAATGGTCGGCGAGTTTTTTTACATTGTTCACGTAATCTATCTCTATAGGTCAGAGTCAGTTTCAATAATTATGGGTCATGGAAATGAGTGCAATATTTTTGTGGTTCAAAAATACAAATAAATATTTTTTCTTATTCTGTATAGGATCTACAGAATTTGAAAAATAGAGTTCTTTAAAAAACAGATACAGCTAGATCTATTATTTAAACGCAATATAAACAATTGATGTTGCTTTCTCAATTTTGGAGGAACAATATTTTTTGTAGTTCTATAGATCTTATATGTACAGAACAAAAAAAGAATTGTCTCGTTAGGGGTGGACATTTTTTAAAAAGTTTTGATCCTTACAAAATTAAATTAATATTTTTGGATTTTTTTTTATAGTCAAGATAAACGTTTGTCATTTGATTTTCTTTCATTGCCGAATCCTCTCATTTAGCCTCAAAATCGTTTTACGAAAACCAGTCATAACGATTTCTCAATGTGTTCTTTCTAACCTATGAATAAAAAAAAATACTGCTTACAGTAAACGGAATATAGATATCAATAAATTATTGCATTTAGCCGCAAAATTGTTTTATAAAAAGCTTCAGTCATAACTATTTCTAAACGTGTTCTTTGAAACCTATGAATAAAAATAATACTATTTTCAGTAAATGGAATATCGATATATTCTATAACATAATTGTTGCATTTATCCAACAAAATGTCGCCTCAAGTTTCGTGAATCATTATTTCCCACGTTATCCGTGCAAAAATATTATCTACGCCAAGTAATTGGAGGCGTAAATGTATGCTAATCGCACGAAGTGCTAAAAATGACAAGTAAGGCTTATATTAAAGTTGCAGTTTTGCAGGGGAGAAATTCTGAATAATACGAATGTAAGAATGACTTTGCCTAAGTTAAAATTATTTATCGTCATTGTTTTCAATCTAAACGTAAGATGTTCAGTTGTTGCAAACAGTCGCTGGATTGATTTGATAATAAATAAAATTGAGTACGAATTGCAAATATATCAAGTTACAATATTTACCAATACTACGTCAGAGTCAAAGCTCCATTCGATAGATTTGATTTGCGAAAAAATAGTTCATCGAATTCCAGCACTGATAATGAGTACAGTAGGCTTAAATAATGCTCGTGACAATTGGTCTCTGACAGTTCCTAAAGATTTGGAGACCACGTTGTTTATTGCAATACTGAAAGAAACGGAATTTGTATTATCAGAAATGGAAAACATCCTTGCCTATATTGATCGATTGTCGGAGGAGAAGCCACGACCAAAGTGTATCGCAATAGTTCTTGAAGCAGTAAATGTTCCTGCCATCACGAACTTGAATCCAGTATTCATTAACGCCTGGTTTCTAAAATTTAAAGACTTTCTAATTCTTCACGTGGATAAGAATAAAGTAACTACTGTGCTCGATTACAATCCCTTTACCAAAATTCACTATAAAAGGCACTTAAACGGAACGAAGCTTTTGTTTATCGACAAATTTCAAAATATGAACAGATACCCTGTATATCTTTTAGTGTTAACCAAAAAGCCGCGATGTATGATTCGAAACGTGTCGAATGAAATAATCGCCGATGGCATGGATTACCAATACATCGAACAATTATCAGAACACTTAAATTTTTCTATCGTCTACAAAGAAAATCCCAATAACAATAATTCGGCTATATATCTTTACGAGAGGTTAAGCTCAGGAGATGTGAACATCACGCCACTGATGATAAATCAGGCGTCGGAAACGTATACCAAAAATATTCGAATGGGGGCAGCACTTCGTACCGAACAACTGGGTTTGGTCGTGCCCATTCTTCATGCTGCTCAAATTAGCGATCTATCGGGTGTATTAAACCTTGTTTTTGGTCCGATACTAGCTGTTGGAATAATAAGCATCATAATTAAGTCCGTTACGCTGAATGCAACGGAATTGTCGGGTCTCACGATTTTTCAAGCTATGTTCGGACTTCCAACGCTCCGATCGAATACTCGAACTAGAGTCGATCGAATAATTTTTTTGACAGTTGCATTGGTATCGTACGCCTACACTTGCTTCACATTTGTATTTTTTTCGAATAGTAAAATAATCACTAATATCGAAGTTGGTTTTAACGTTTTCCAACAGCTGAAATGTTCGACTCTGCCAATTTACATAAGCAGGTTTGCTGAGCCGAAGAAAGTTTACGATGATGATAATGAGGTAATCGTTAATTTGCAATTGAACACTAGAAAGATATTGACAATCGGTGGTTGCTTATTGAATTTAACCAAAAGAAAGGATCGCATCTGCATTGCACCCGATGATTATGCGAAATATTATATTTCGAATTATCGAGATAAGGATAATAAAGCAATCATAAAGTTGATACGTCCTTATTTGAAATTTGATTATTTAACCTTTGCCTACGAGAAAGGCTCGCCATTTCTGGAGAAGTTTAGTGCTAAGTTTGTATCTTTACTCGAATCAGGTGTAATGAAAATATTGATGAAAAAATATGACGCGGAATTAATGAATGAAAGACATGCTAAGTATGAAGATAGCAATGCATTAATTAAGCAATCCGTTTTACTATTGTTCATTGGATACGGATTATCTGCTGGAATATTTGGAATAGAAAGGATTTGCCATCATCTATGTCGTCCCTCTATTGGAAGAGTATCGAACTCTATTTTAGGGTCAATCGCAAATTCGATGTTTAATGAATAATCAGTATATATAGAAATAATTAAAACAGTGTAATTTTAGGTATTTCTACATTCATTAAGTATTAATACCACAATGCGAATTTCATGATTGAAAAAAAATCACGTCAGAGCATAAACATGAAATTTTAAATTTTAGTATCCGAGGCAAATAGTTATATTAGAATCAGATATAGATTATTGATCAGTAATTTTTATGAAAGAGTTAAAGCTTTTAAAGTCTATTAACTTCAATTTATATCTCAACTGTCCAAAAATTTGTAAATTCAAAAGAGAATAAGATCAATCTTAATAAGCTTATTCCTGTTCACTTTTAATCAATCAAAACTTTGTGCTTTACGTTTTTTTTCTATACACTGCAAGAAAAAAATAGTATATCATTCGGCAGTAGGGAGAAAGAGATCGAATTATCTATGAATTTTCTTTTCTCCTGCAAAACGAAACTCACCAGCTGATGGCACTGGCACCACGATGCCGTGGTAGTATCGACGGATGATAGCAGATGCTTCGATGTTTGGGATGGTTGATCACCTCCATAGGTATGAATTGGGTGCAGAATGGCAGGACGTTGAGATCGACCTCGATACTCTTGTAGAGGTCGAGAACTTCCGGTAGAGGTACACCCTTGCTACGCCAGGCCTTGATTTTGAAGACCGGAGTTCCATCGGCTTTTGCCGTTATTGCTGCAATTTAATTTTTTTTTTCCGCGTTAGAAGAAACTCTAGATAGTAGAAGGAATAATTTCGTATTGATCTTTACGTGAGAAACAATCTTATATCGAAGTGTGCATCACAGACAGGAAATCTTTAAGCGCTCTTGAAAAATGCATGGAAGAAAGTACTCTTATGAAAGAGACAGAAATAAAACATTTAAAATGATTGAGATAAGATATATTTACGCGGAAATGATGACGAGTGTCTCTACAGGCCGCGTAATCGATTGCATAAAAATATGTAAAAAATTCATGGTATGTACAATTGCGCAAGTCTTTCCCTTTAATCTCTTCGCAAAGTTCGAGCATTATCGTTATCGAAATTGTGCACAAGTCACTGAACGATAACGCAAGTCACTGCGATTATTTTAAATATAAATACTCACCGAGTGGGTCCTCGCGATTGACCTTGTCCGGTATCGTGAAAACACCAGTGACTTCGTGGCCATCTCTCTTTAATGATTTGTACACTTCGGCGGCGAAGTTGCTCTGGCCGATAATGGCAATCTTCAGCTTCCTCATTGTTGACTGAAAAAATCAGGTGGTTTTTTTTTATGCAGAATCTCAAGGCGCAGATGCTGACGCTACTTGCGGTTATCAGCTATACAAGTTAAATGCACTGAGACTCGATAAGCTGTTCGTGAGATACAATGACATCGCTCTAAACCGAGTATCGGGTGATGTGAAATTGCTTTGGCTCGATGCGGTACACAATGGGAATCTGTTGTTACGTTAAATTGCGTTAGATTGTGTTTTAGATGGATGGGAAGAATGGTACTAAAAAAGATTGCAAGCAAATGAATTGCTCGAGTGGTTGGAGCAAGTTGAAGTTTATTTTTTCATTCGACACTTTTTTGACTTGTACCCTCTATTGCTTTGCAGATCAAATTACGAGTTACTGGTGATTAAGTTGAAACATTACAAAATTTTGGAAAATTTTTAAATTTCGAGAATATTGTACTTAATTTGAAATGATTACATAATTGAAAAATAAATAAAATCGTTATTTAGCAATATATAGAAGTAACGTGTCGCTTCGTTATCTACGTCATAAAATATGCGCCGAGAAAAAAGTAATATCGATACGTAAATGTAAAAATTAGCAATTACTATCCATTACATTAGGTACTATTCTGCCAACGAACCCGTCACCAAGGCCTTCTGGGTATGGATCTGTTTAAAAGAATGGGTAATCAATTGTTAAGCAATCGATAATGAATGTAACCCGAAGCGGTTTTAAGAAAATTCGAGAATTACACAATACGTTCACAGAAACAGCAATTATATTCAATTCCTTTTTTGTTCACATTTTTCATTGTTCTAATTAATACTGGGATATATCGTTCATTGTCGTAATAGAATCCAAGTACTTAGAAAAAAGATGATCTAAAAGTCAAGGTTACAATTTTTTTGTTCTCAGTATTGCTTAATGTTTCGCAAAAATTATCAATTAATTATTCCATTATTGACTTATGTACGATGTGCAATTAAAAATATTAAACTAACAGTGTTTTAAAAGTTAATAAAAATTTGTGCATAAGCGTCTGCTGTCAAAGCCTATCGGCCTCGTGCTTCAACCAGATTCCCGAACCGGAGCTATCGGTATATCCACTTGTAAGCACTATTGATTAGTTACAGGATACTAAAAATACTGATTATAATACATATGACCTCTAAATTTAAAGTGTGTTCGATACCTATTTTAATATATAACTTGCATTGTGTCATACGTTTTTATTTATATTTTATTCATAAATATTCAATTATGTACTCCTATTTATCATATACTATACATTTGCCTATTTTTTTTCCTTCTACTTTTTTTACTATTTTTTTTTCTTTTTTCTTTCGCAGCAACCTCACAAACAAGCTCTTTCTATGCTACTTTAATTTAGGTGGAAATCAAGTTTTTAATCGGCATCTATTAGACTAGATATAGAACGCGGAGAAAGTATATTATTCTGCATTAATAATGATTTAGTTTCATTTTTAATTCGCTTTAGAGCTGTGCAGTATTAGTTTTGAGTATCTTGCAAGACCAGTAAGTGTATCTCTCCTTTCACTTCTCGGAAAACAAAATTAGCCATAAGTCTTTGATTAGAGATTACTTTCACTTAATCAAGCCGAGCACGCGCGGAGTATCAAAAATTGCGGTGGTCCCTGGTGGGAGATGATCCACTTATTGATTAGTAAAATCGATAAATTAAAACCGCACGAGAAGTATTATTAATTGTTACAAAAAATAGCTTAATAAACAACAACGGAACATACATATAATAAAATATATGTAGATAATAAAATTGAATATTTATCCTTAGATATGTGATGGAGCGTAATATAGCGCAATGTGAACCAATAATCAATGACACTCATCAACGAATAATTATTCGACGCGCACACAATCAAATCTCGCTACAACCGAACAGAATTCTCGAGTAACGGGCCGGACAAAAAGAAAACCACGAATTTTTCCCCAATCAAAGCACCAAGTAAATACTCCAGTCCCCACAATTTCCAATATGGACAGCCCAATCCACTGCAGCTCTTCCCAACGACTTACCCACAGTACACAAAATCCCAAGCGAGAAATCAGCGCGACACGAAGATATGGATAAGTACACCGCGAGACCCACCTTTTCTCCGGCAACAATAGCTCCTCGAATCTCTGGACAAATCCTCTAACTCGTGGAGTCCGCCGTGGGCACCTTGGCAGCTGCGTACGACCCGTCGTGCAACGTAGCACTGAAGGAGAAAATCACGTTTGATGTTTGAAAGGAGTTTGAGCTGCGCGGCGCGTGCATCGGGGCAATTGGAAAGCTGCGGCGACGCCGATGTCGTCGCTCGTGTGGAAGCACTGTACTATCATATAAACGTAATACACGCGCGTTCTGTGTATACAAAATGCGGCGAGAGAGCGCGGAATAAGCGTATAAGTACATGTACGTATGTACGATCGACACGCGGGGAACGAGCGAGCGAGAGAGCGAGAGAAAGAGACAGAGCGAGCGAGAGAGAGAGAGAGAGAGTGAGGAAACCGGCTCGTCGAGTTTATTGACACTACACTAGCCTTTCTTGCGGTACCTCATCGAGCTTATATAATGACACGGGAATTATCGTACTTCTTTTCGAGAAACTGCGATTGTGCGAGGCCCTATATACAGTTTACGATATACACGAGTGTCCGTGTATGGATATGGGAATTGTCCACGCGTCGTCGTCATGGGCCGAGCACTGATTTCTCGGGCGATCGGTATCTCGTCTGCTACACACGCCGATTTCGGCCGTAATTGACGTATAACCCGGTTTACGATACGGCCGTTTTATTGACGCGAAGCGCGAGTTTATAAGGTCGACTGTAAAGTTCGACCGACGCTGGCATTAACGTTTTGAATGTTGAGAATGAGGTGCATTTTATTAACTTTTTAGAGAACTTTCCGATTCTTCGATATCACTTGCCTGTCTTGAAACTTACGGGATAATGAAATCCGTAGAGATAAATGGTACACATAGATATTTTTCAGAGACTTATCATCGAAATTCGACTTAAAATTTTGATTAGAATTTGTTGAAGCTAATTTCTAAATATTTTTGAACTTTTCAAGTTTTAAAATTTGCGGGTCCTCTCGAAGTTCATTAAATTGTTCTACAAACACTTTTTATAGAAGTGTTACAAATCAAATTACGCGATTTTTTTTCAGAAAAAAAAATATTTATAATATATATGAATAATATGAATATATCTGTGGCTTGCAGGAAGAACCACTTAAGTGACATTTTGCGAAAAATTTTTTTATGTCGAATTCGAGGTGCTCTTAGTACCCTTTTTCATTGTACAATAGTAGGATTTCCGAAATGCACAAATATTTTAAATGCCAGCCGATTGCATAATCACTTAACTGCGTCTCTCGTAAAAATGTTACCGCAGAACCACTTAATTGTACTCGTTTTTTTTATTTTTGTGCGAGATACACCGTGTGGAGTACATTAAAGCGGTATAATATATATCTAATTACCTATACTGATGTATTCGTCGGTTTTTTTAAATTAAAAAAAAAAATTTTAACGTTTTTAAATTTTTCAAAAATTGTCAATTTGTAAAAACAAAAAAATTCCTGGAATCGCTCTGATAAAATTCATACGTATTCCTTAGCTGATTCTAAGAACTTATTACTCTTGAAAATTTTTTCCAAAAGTTTGTGGTTTCTGAATAAAAAATTCGTAAAAGTCTTCGTAAAAAAATTTTCAATTATAATATGCGCCAGTTTGACCTCACCGAGGTTCAAAATCAAACCCCAAATCACGTATCTTTTAGGTTTGGACATTTATCCCATTGGTTAGAGGGGTTCCAGATACATTGCAAATGAAAATGTTCTTGAAATCTCGAATTAAAACAAAAAATTGTGGAAAAACCATCCTTTTTTCCTTTAAATCGTTTTTTCTCATAGTTAATAACAATTTTCGATAATTTTAATTATACCATTGGAAAGGGCATGAGTTAAACTTTAAAAATATGCCCGCCCGAATTTTTTTAATCGCAAATTACATTAGTTACGAGCCCTCAAAGAAAGTGACCGCATAAGCACTTATCTGCAAAGTTCCCGCAGAACCACTTAACTCGAGTAATTTGTTTAGCTTGGGCGTCGAGAAAGAAACTATTTACAAATGTAATACTACGGTTGTATCCGTATCAGATACCTAATCAAATGAGCCAATACTTAGATCTTTTCTCTGACATTTCGATTTTACGTATTACTCCAAACATTGAAATCGCTTTTTCTCGAAAACACGAAAATGTCACTTAAGTGGTTCTTCCTGTAAGCCACAGATATATAGGATGAATATGTGCACGTGCGTTTGTGCGCACAACGCTTTATCGCGGGAACTTTAACTCCAGTTTTAATATGTCAAAGCCTATAATGTTCAGTACTTATCTTTGATCAAAATAAATTTGTTATTTCTTTCGTATATGGTTTTCATTTTTGGTAAATTTTTAAATTAAATTTTTTTAACTTATATTTTGCAAGGGCTTATAGCATGTTTAAGTAATAAATAAATAAATAAATAAGATAATTTAAAAACAATTTTACGTCAGTTACTGCGGTTCAGTATAACTTTTGCAAAAACTACAACTAATGTATTGAGTTGATTTTCAAAAGAATTTTATTAAGGATTAACATGATTGGAACAATTTTGAAAATCTTGCAGAATGCATTTTTGCGAAATTTGCAATTTTTCAAAACCTGCTTATTTCAAGAATTCTTTTTTATTTAAAGTAGAATAACTAATGTTTAATTGATTGCATGTTTTACATTGCAATATTTTATTTGTGGTGTAGCATTAATGAATCATGAAAAGTTATCATCTTAAATTATGAGTGAAATTAATTATGTCTGCTTGAATTGTCTGAAGCGTATGAATTTTCGTTCATATCCATTTAATTCAATTTAGCATAAAAAGTAATTTACTATAAAAAGTATCTTATCATGTATACATTAAATATAATATCAAATGTACTTGAAACATACGTTAAAATTAAGGATATTTTTTTCAATTTTATATATAGTGTACGCGAATATTAGGAATTCTATGTTTGAATTTTGTTGTGAATCTATCAGAAGAGAATATTCCATACTTATATGATTTTAGATTTTTTTACATTAAATTGTTTTTAAATTTCTAATAATCTCAAGCACAAATTATTCGCAAATGATTCATTATACTTAAATTAAACCTTCAATTAAATGTTGCTAAATCGATACTTTATTTATATTATCAGAATGAAATAAAATTCTGATCCTGATTTGGTATTATTAACTGACACAATTATAATATAAATAACATGACGCAATAGTATCACGCATCTCATGGATGGCTTGATACCTTTTCAGTGGGGTTACAATTGTCAATAAAATGTCGATGCAAATTAGCTTATACGGCTTTATAATAATAAATCTTTAGTTTTCCTCATAAGCTTAAGGAAACTGCGTGTTTTTTTTGTTTGTACTGCGTTTTACACACGATAACGGGCCTCGGCGAATTTTTGGAGAATGTCTTGTGTATTCAAAGATACGCTGACGGAAACTACAATACAGCTAACTACTGTACGACTTTTTCTTCGGCAATTATTTTTACAATTGTTCCCTATAAATACCTGGACTGATTCTGAGGACAGTATAGTCAACAGTTTGCTATAGAGCCAAGCTATATACCGAGTAAACCTCATCATGTTCTCACGTTACCTTCTGACTCTCTGGGCCATTGTTCTTGTCTGCGCCGTCGTCGACGTGAGAGCTGCGGAGACCGAGGAAGCCACCCGCGTCGAGGACGAAAAACTGGTAAGAAAGAGATACCTGTTTATATTTAAGTCGTTCATTTTGCGAACTAGAAAATTTTCTAATAAAATTAAAAAAAAAACCGTTTAGATAAATTATTTAGGGATCGTGAGAGTGATTTGCAAAGTCATCAGGTCGGAGTTCCCGGGGATGATCGCTAGCTGTCTGGTGGAAGCCGCTTTGACTTGCAAGGCACACTGGAAAAATCCGCAAGCACTCCTCCATTGCGCTAAAATTTTCTTTATAAAAGACAAGGGTCTTTGCGCCTTCAGTTAATTCTGAGCTGCTGTAACAATGACGTGAACTGTGTTTGAAAATGTTAATGGATTAATTATAACTTGCAATAAATTATATATATTTTTCTAATTTCTACGTGTTTTTGTTCAATCATGCCTATACATAATATCATGTTTTCATCCATATTCTTGCTGATTCATTATCGTACACTTTCAGTAGAAGTAGAGTAAATGTACATGTTTAACTATTTTACAAAAAAAGTAATAATTTGGATTTTGATAAAACTAAAATGCTTATAATGCAATATTTACAAATTCATATTTTATTGTGAGCCATAAAACGATCTGCATATACCATGTTCATAATGTCATCAGAATATACCTTGCAGGTGGTTTATTTGCTAATCAAATGGCGTACATTCCTATGCCTTCCGCAAAGAATTCCTTAGCACAACTGTGGAGTTTTTTGATATTGTTGAGGTGCTTTCTGCAGTGGAAGGCGACCTGCGCCAAGCAACTACCGGTCACCCCAGGAAATTGACTCTTGACAATTTTAATCAGGAGTTTTTCAAGAGGCTGCAGAGAAAAATAAACGGTTTTTGTTAGAAAATCTTTTCATATATACAGTGAATTTTAAGATAATTAAGCAGTACGAACTGTGTAGTCGTTCAATCTTCAAATTTTAAAGCGCGTACGATTATTTTGTCACGATCCTTTGGCTCGTAACTTAACAAACATTATTTTTGCATAGAGTATTGGTCAGAATAAAAATTAGTATTTGTACAAACTTTATTTTCGGTTTTTTGTTAACGCTATGCAAAAGTTAGGGTTATGAATGTGTACAGGTGTTAAAAAAAATCGTTACTCATAAAGCGAACATAAAAAATAAAGGCTGTATACAACAGTTTTGTATGTTTAAATTTACAAAGAATTATGTACTCTATGTTTTTTTGCCCTATGTGAAAAATGAGTGTTCTTTCGAAATCGTAGGAGCGCTATCGATTTTTTTTTATTTCTGTAAAAACAATATATCCGTATGCTAATAACAAAAATATACCTGTATACTTAAAATACGTGCATACAAAGTATTTGCATGTTTTTTTTCAACTGTCAGGTTTCCAATAATTGAATTAATATTCTGCCACGTATAAATTGTTGATTTTTAATACCAATAAAATGTTCGATGCAGCTTTGCACGTACAAAGCTTTGCAAATTTGAATTGAAGAATTCCAGTTTCTTGAACACGTACTATAAAAAAAATCACGCGATAAGCAGGGCGTACCAAGTTTTGGCAAATATACATTTACTACGCTAATCTCTTATTTCAAAAACAGTCGTGTTTATTGAGAGACCAGCTGTGGAATGACTGTACGGTTCATGTGAGGAAAAAAATTCGCTATAAATACACGAATTGGGTTAGAAGACGGCATAGTTAATTTCTCAGTAGATCAAACCAGGTTGCACAATGTACTTCCGCTACTTTCTGACTCTGTGGGCGATTGTTTTCGTCTTCGTCGCCGTTGAAGCTCAGGAGGATGACGTTATTTCCCAAGCTGAGGACCAACAATTAGTAAGAAAATCAGTCTTTCACACTGCAGTAAATGGCGAATAGGAAAATTTTTTAATAAATAAAAAATTTAGAATTCTTTTTTAAGGGATATACAAGTAGCAGCTAAATTCATTAGAACAAACGTCGCGGATAAGGACATTAATTGTTTAGTGGAAGCTGCTCTCGAATGCAAAGACTTTTTTAAAAACGAATCAGCTCTCATCTCTTGCGCTAAGGATTTCTTTGTAAAAGACAATGGTCTTTGTGCTACCAATCAATAAGTTAACTTTTTTTAAAAGTCGAAGAGTTTTCGTCGATACATCGATTGTATATTATTGTATTATGCACTGCTAGTGCAATATAGTTAATAAATTATAATTATAATACTGTAAATATTTTAAGTGTTCTTTAAATTGTAACTCCTGTACATATTTGTTAATTATGATAAAAATTACATTTCAACACAGTAAGTAATTTGATCACTGTTGTTCTATAATTGATTCTGATAATTAGATGAAGATGTTACCTAAGTAATCAGTTGTAATCGATGTAATGATAAAAGTAGCACAGCCTGATGAAAGAAAGAACCAACAATAAAGTATAAACATATATAGGTAGCCTAGCATAACGCCTGAATTCTGCAACCCAACGAGCGTGCTCGTATACCGTTAGTTAAATCACGTCGTGCAACTAATATTAGATCATGTTCATTGCTTTGCTGAATTGATTTCTTTGTTTGAATAAAAATTCGATTTGTTGAAAGTTCTCTGTACTTACAATTTTATAATAGGTCTCAGCGATATATATATATATATATATATATATATATATATATAATGCTATAAAATAAAGAGGCATTGATTTATTAAACTATAAAAGACAAATTGAATATATTTCTCTCTCCATATACTGTCTAGGTGCATTTTTTCAAATTTTTCATTTTTACATTGATTAGGAAATTTTGTATGTACATTTAATAATAAAAACACAAAATTCGTTATTATCTAACTTTTGTAAACCTGGGAAAAGATTAATTAATTAATTAGAATGGAAGACAATCGATCAGGAAATCATACTCACGTAATTAATTTGTTTCCAATATTTTATTTATTTTAATAATTCTCTTCTTCATACTAACCAGTAAAAGAAAAGCAATATTTTTCAAATCTGCTGTATATTGAGAAAAGAGTATTGTTATTTTAGCTATTCTGAGTTTTGAAAGCCATCCTTACATGATGTTAATGTTAGCGACATAATTCTAAAAATTGCATCAGACAAAATTAACAAAAATAAATACAAATTATGTTATTTTTATTTAATGCTATATGTAAATCTTACGATTATGAGAATAAGAAATATCATCAAATCGCAATTTTATTGTGTGTGAGATGATTGGGTTTAAGCACTTGGTTGCTATAATTTTTTTATTTACAATTAAAACCTAATAAACTTAACACTAAAGTTAACAATTGCGGGACCAGCCATTGTCCATTTAGTATTATTTGCAACATTATTTTACAGAGTTATTTTCATAATAACATTTTGTTTAAACTTGCGCAGCTTTAATTCTTTTTTGAAGAGAATGAAAAGCTTTTAAATTTTTTGCCTATTCACTATTTTTAAAACTAATAATTTTTGATAAATTCGATTCTTTATTTCTTGTAATACTTTTCAATTGGCAACGCTTATTTTGTATATCGTCGTAAAAATGAAAATATTCTTGATTCAATAAACTATGTGTATTCCGCAGTGACTTCCCTTTATTCATGGCGTCTGTAATGCTATATTTCAAAAGCTTGTGATATTGTTAAAAAGTACATGGCACAATACCTTTTCTTGGTTTTCTTAATCGCATAAGTTATAAGATTATTTCGCTTCATTTGTCAAGCGAACATACTTCAATGTACTTAAGTATGTAATCCAATAATAAACTTCGTGCAAATTTCGGTTCATGAAGAATGATTCTGCTTGTTGCCAGGCAATTTCAGAACTGATGATAACTGTGTTGTCTTAATATGAAACGATACAATTATTATCAGTCTCTATATTCGATAAGTCATTTACTTCTGTATATACAATAAATAGAAGTGATCCTAGAACAGTCCCTTGAGAGACGCTAGCAATCAGCAGAAGTTTTTTTTTCCTTGATTGTTTGTAGACTTGGACCATTTCTATTTCACCAGTTTATGCAGTACTCGATCTCTTCCTCTCTTTCTCGCTAATCTCATTGTTTACGAATTCCGGATCATTCCAATACTCTACTTCTCCGCTTCCGAAAATTAAGAAAATCAGGTTACTCGTGACTGACACCCCGAATAGAATCCAGAACACGAACTTCCATTCTCCCAGTGTCTGGTTGGGTGTCATGATACCAATGAGATATGGTCCTGCTATTCCCGTCAGGGCTGAAACTCCATTCGTCAGGGCCATCAGCGTTCCGGCATAATTGGGACTCAGATCTAAAGGATTGACCATGACACTTGGATAGGCTGCGCCCATCATTGTCATAGCTACGACAAACATTGCTATTACGAGTGTTCGGTCGCAACCGGCGTACGAGGCAGTGACGATGAAGGAAGCCGAGACCGTAAGAGCTATGACGGAACCAACTTTTCGCACTTTTGTAGTTGATACGTTTTTCTTGGAGATGAGGTAATCCGCGAGCCATGGACTGGTGTTGCCACCGATCCACATGCACATATAGACTAGAGACGTGAGGTAGCCATTGTTAGCGACGGAAAACTTGAGAACGCCACTGAGGTATTTCGGCAAGTCGGTGATTATGCTGAGGATTGACCAGTTAAAGCCTACTAATGCAATTATTACTGCCCACAAGGGTTTCGATGATAAAATGTGACGCCATGGAACTGGTGGTGGTTTCGCGTGAGTGTACTCGTTCATTCGCTCGTTCAGAAAGTTTTTCTGGTGGAAATTAAGTGCCGATTATAATGCCAATTCAATACTTAAAGTTACAGAGTATTTCACCGCTTACCTCTTTATCGGATATGAATGGATGATCTTTTGGACTATTGTAGCACGCAGGCAACCAAATGAAGAACCAAATGACACTTATCGTTCCCATGACGTAAAATACAAGTGGCCATCCAATTTTGGAATACTGCAGTATCCAACCGGATACGGTAGTGGCATAAACTGTACCAATCAAGGCTCCAGCGTAGACAAACGAGGCAGTTCTCGATCTTTCCTCGGGTGGAGTCCACTTGGCTAAAAGGACGTTGATGGCCGGATAAGTAGTACCTTCACCAAGGCCCATGAGAACCCTTAGAATTATGAGAGCAGTTGAGTCTCCGATGTAAATAGCCACTGGTGTTAGCAGAGTGAAAACAGCTGTTAACAAAATACCGAAGCCCAAGGTATGCTTGCCACCATAGTTCTCCGCTATCCAACCGCCTGGAAGATGTGTCACCACGTAGCCCCAGTAGAACGATGATAGGATGAGCCCCTGGTAATGCATGTTTTTAGTTTCCGAAATAAAGTATTTAATTTGTTTTTGTGATTCACTTGAATGTTAGCATAAATAAATTCTGATGACGCAATAATTTTTTAGTTATAAATTTTAATTTAAACCTACTAAGTACACTCTGGTTCCTATATTTTAAACAAATGTTTTAATTATCTGACATTATGATTTTTGTCAACGACAAAAATTTTCATAAAATGAACAAAATTTCTAAAAAATTAATGCTTAGAATTTGTATATATATGAAACTACATTAATTTTTCCACATTTACATTCTTTAAATTACTTATAGGATTCTTTCATCGTCTCAAATTACCTGAGTGTATTCGTCCCAGTCGTAAGTTCCTTTGGACGTCTCGATACTACTGGTACTATTAGTTGGCGTCCCAATTTCTGTATACGAGCATGTCTCGTCTCCCAAAGGGCCTTTCTCGCTCTTCCTTGGTATCACCATCTCTGTTATGGCAATAGATAAGCAGCCGCGCATTGCGAACGCATTGAACAGTGCAAAGAAGCACATGAGGGCAAACACATATCGCTGTGTAATGTTTATACCTTGGAACAACATAAAAATAACAAGTGTAACAACGGTCCAATGATTAATTGTTTTTCTATAGTTTACTTTATTTTGCACTTACAACATGTTTTTATGTCAGTGAACAAAATTTTGTTCATTCTAAAAAGTCGAAAAATGCAATACTTGTTAATTGTATCCAGACGTATGCATATGACGTGTAGACTGTCTGTTCTCTCTGATAATACTGATCAGGCCTAAAGCTACGTGAAATCATCAAGTTCACTTGGAGTTTTTTAATTGTTTGGAGAGGGAAAAGATAAAGTTAATTACCTCACCTGTCTCGCATTAACTTCGTTGGAAAGGTAACATTGTTTCACTCGAAATCAATCTAAATTCCTTTGTAAACTGCATAAAGTACTTGTAAGCCGTTGTTTTTTATTGACACCCAAGTTGAGATAAGTAAGATACTTCTGACACAGTGCAAGCAATACTAAAAATAACAATAAATACTTCTTAATTTATGCACTTTGATTTATGGACCTTCTGAGTGGTTCATGCATACTTTAAATTTGATATTTATACTTCGACTTTATACATTTTTAAAAAGCGTTACATGGTCTTTACTCTCACGGTTGTCACACATATCATTGCTCACGTTTTTATTACTTTTCACGCATATATAAACTCATTAAAAGACGTTTATTAATAGAATTAGTAAAAATTACCGGAAGTAATCATCTACGTTTTTATATTTACAAACCAAAATTCGATGCGTAATTGCCTGCATCATATCGCGATAGACGCGTATATAGTTTTTAATAAACTTCCACATTATATTCATCATTATGATTGCTGGCAATAAAGCTTGAGATTAAAAACTTAGATTTGATCACGATTGTAGATCGTGATAAGTTAAAATAATTGCTAAAGTGTAAAGTATCTGTCCGTACTTTCAAATATAAAATGTGCTCGCTTGAAACGGCTTTATTTACTTTGTCTTTAAAATTGTTTTAAGTTAATCTCTTCTTTTCAATATACTAACCCAGTGCAGTTAACGTAGCGATAAACATAATATTGCTAAATTATTAAAAACTTCCATCTCGATGAGAATAAAGCGAGATGAAGATAATTTGATGAATAGAATGCAACGAATCAAAAATCAGTTTCAAAACTCGCACGAAAGAAAGCGTCATTCGATAAGGCTACGGATGATTTACTATTATAAAGAGTTTCGCCTGATAAGTTTGATAAGATTCTTTTTTACCCCCCCCCCCCCGCTGTTTCGCTCACATCACACAGACATGTATAATATACTTGTATAGATACACTCACAAAAATGTGATGTTTCTATTTTTTCTTTATTTTTCTTTGTTTCTGTTCAAAAATAAATTCAGAATTTTCCGACAAATGTAAATCGCGCGTAATTACAGAATTATTAAAAATTCCTCTGTTTCCTAAATTATATTTAATTTTATTTTGCATGAGAGCATATTTCGTGCGTATGCTCTGAGACTAATTCTGAAATTAACACTGCTGAACGAATTAAACTCAAAAGTAAAAGAAAATGTGCGCATGCCAAAAAATATTGTTATAATTTTAAGTTTTCTAGTTAAAACTAGACAACTTCAACTTATACAATACTAAAATAATAAAACAAATTAAATAAATTTTTTCTCTCGAAGCTACTTTTTAATTAGCCACAACAATAGCACAAGCATTTATCGAACGATTCACGTATGTAGTGCACATTGACAACCAATTGCAAGCTATACATTAGCTAATTCGTAAACAATAAGCCAAACTGCACTCGACTTCAATTTCCTCCAGCAATTAAATGGTGCAATTGCGCAACGCGTTTGCTAAGCAATGCATTATTTTTTTTCTTCCTTCAAAACGCACAACTTTGCAGAAAACAATTTTAGCCAAAGCACGCTCGAGCTCACCTCTCTACTGTCGACTCCCGTCCACCGCAGTAAGTGGGACTTTATTATTAGGTTGTTAGCCACCGTAAATATAGCGAGCGCGTCGTCGTCGTCGTCGTCGTCGTCGCCACGCGACTGTCAGTCCCGCAGACGACACTTCGACGGACAAGTGTACAGAATTTTCCCTGGCTTGAGTTTTTATTCGCACGCGGTCTGCGCGATACTTTGAGGCAAGCGAGAGCTACGAAAAAGCCTTGACTCTCCTCGCGGTTTATATTTACCGCTCGACGGTGCGAGGAGTTTTACCTGCAGGTTCGCTCGCGAGAGGGATTATACATTGGAAATTTTCGAATTTGGCGCCATCGGACGGCAGAAAAGGCGCACACGCGGTTGATTATCTCGAATTTGTCGAGGAAGAAGAAATTTGTATGGAAGACGAGGCAGAGGTGATTTTTTTTTCACTCCAACTATGGGAATTGGGATTATGCCTTTGCAAGAGTCGACGGTGATGTTTCAAGTTATCGAAGGTTGCAGCTGGTGATATTAACGTGTTTTTTTTAGTTTGTTGCTTATTTTCGTTAATACACGAGTCCCTAATATTCTGAACGAATGCACGATGCAACTAGCCTCTTTTTGTTACAACTTTTAAGTTATTCATTTCTTTTTTCTGGCATTCGAAACTGTGATGCATTGATTGAGTTAGTGCGTTGTTCGGTCGGTGAGGTTGATATAATTGTGATCATAAATATACAATGAAACATATATATATATAGTCAATATTTGAATACGAATATGAATGTATACCTAAATGAATAAAACTAAAAACAAGTGCTTTATAAACGTTTACTTACGATAAACTAATTAAAGCTTGTCAAAATGATTTTACTAATGTTCGGTCGTCTAATAGAGCGACTACTGGTATTCTTTCTTTTTTCATATACTCGCTATAGCTCCTACATCGAAAGAACAACATTATGAGCCGTGTGTGAACTATTTTGCAAGTTTTAAGGGGGATGCCAAAGTCAATAAAAAATTTTGAATTTCACGTCATACAATATAGCAGGTAAAAAAGCAGCTGATTTTTTTATAGCAATCGTTGAAAATAAAATTTTTAAAAACTAAGGCATAACTATACCCACAAGTTTATAATTATCTACTATTTTACGAAGTTTTAATTTATGGCATTTTTGAATGTATGAAAATAAAGTCTTGTTGCTCTTCTGCTACAATGTAGCCAGAAATTTGAATTTTTTATTGACTTTGGCACCCCCTAGTACCTGTTATACGCTCTGTGCGTCATTGAGGTCGCTATTATACGATTGTATTAATAAATCAAATGGAATAAGATGAAATAATGAATTGTTCGAGATAAGGGTTGGTATTATCGCTTCAGTCCACCAACACTATCGTCAGTATGTGCAACAAGATTTTTGAATTTTTCATACACGATCTTTTTTATCGTACAAGTAAGCAAAATCAAGCGTTACAATTACAATGCAACTTCGAAGTGCATCGATAACAAATTATTGCATGACGTCCAATTTTCCATATCTGTGAAAAGATGCGTAAAATTGTCTGTGACTACAGCATCAAAATATATATATATTTTTTCGTAGTACAGATTATTCACTGAAACATCAGTGATTGAAAAATAATTTTTAGTATAGTATTTAAACAGTTGACACATCTGTCGCGAACGTCTGTTTAACTTCACAAATAATGCTCTTCATTCAGCTTAGTAATATTTCACAACAGAAAAATTCTTACAAGATAAAAATACCATTCCAATACAATTTTACATTCCAATACCGTTCGATAATTCTGCATTATAAATATAGCAAACGTTTCGTAATACACTATCTCTTTATCGCAAATAGACGATTATCAATTTTGCGACTCGTCACAAGTGGTCCTCGACAGTCTTTTCACTTATCAACGATGTACATCTTGAAGTAAAGGAAAATGCCCCAAGGTTAGATAAAACCGGAATCGCCGCCGTCGAGGGAACTATCGTCATCGTCAGCCGCAAATCCATCTAATTGCCAGCGGAATTCCGAGCGAATATTTACTCGTGCCAGAAATCGTCTGAGTCAATGGGAGCGCAAAATTTGTCTTGAGATTGTTGAATGGTTATTGCTGATATCGAGAGTGAAGCTTTGTTTTTATAAATACATTTGTACATACTGTCTGTTGTGCAAAGTTCAACAGAGATCGTTATCGCAATTTTATTTTGAAATTATGATGATCGACGGTACTTAACTTCGTACTTTTTTTAGACAACCTGAAATTCATATACCCAATGACCAATAGAACCGCAATTACGTGAAAAATTTAAATTCTACTTTATTTGCAAACGTTGTACAGAATTGATTTAAAATCACTCAATACGCTTGAAAATTTATTCTCTTCCCATAATAAATATAAATCAAACGAATATTGACTGACCTTCAGCGGAGCAATCACTATAGATCAAGCTCGTTACAAGCTTATGACAGAAATAGTACAACTGCGCGTATACGCTGTGTTCCGCGGCTGTGAAAATATGAATCGTTAATTTTCATGATCATTTTGAGTGGGCTTCAATTTTAAGGAATAAAAATAAAGCTTTAATCAATAAATAGAAAATTTTACTTCTTGGAAATTTGCCCCTTCGCTTATTCTTCGCGCGTCTCTCGCGAGTGAGAGCTCGTTTTTGGAGTTGCGAAACGATGTGGAAGGGTTACCCCAATCACCTCTCCACACGGGCATTCGCGAAGGTCACTTCTTTTAAAATCAAAGATAAACATTTCGAAAGATAAATGTTCTTGAGCACAAAAGCTCAATTTCGTCTGGTATTCTCTGTGCTTCTAATATTTTCATAGTGAAAACTCATTGGACTATTCAACGTTGGAGACAAGCAATTACTTTTTCGAATGAAATAAATTTCGCAGAAAAAGATTGTTTTATTCAAAAAAAATAATTATTAATCTATTGCTCGAAAGGTATCCATGGCTTCGAGTCAAACCAATAATTTATTTAGTGAAATCATCACTTCTCAAAGGTGTTGAAATATACGTGCCTTAGAGCGTGTCGATAAAATTGTTAGAAACAAGAATTTTGATGGTCGCCGATTAGACCTTGTGATCACCTTCTTATTCTAGAATGTTTGTTTATAAGAATTTTATCGACATGAGCTGCACATCATACATATTTTCAAAACATCGACGAGGGAGAATTTCACTTTTGAAACCGTCGTCAGCTTAGACTAAATGAAAATTTTATGCAACCTCGATCAATCAAAACGAATACTAACCGCGAATTCGATGAATGTTTTCGTTCAACAAAATCTTTATGTTACCGAAAATTTCTTTCAAATCACTCGCGCATTCGATCCCAAGCAAATTTTTCCCTCAACGCGAACAATATTTTTTAATTTTTATTTTACAAATTGAAATAAAAAATTCGCTTCTCTACTTACACCTCAACCCCCCGCACTCGTCAGTCTCTCAACAATTCTTTCCCGCGGCGAAACGTCCGTCTCCCTCGCCCACGGCATACCTTCGTGAATCAAACGCGCAAACAGATCCGGATAGGAGCCGATTTACGCATCGGTTCGTAAATTTACGCGGGGCTGACGCGTTCGTTCATTCATACATAGACCGAGGCACCGTCTAATTTCGTCCGGCGCTACTTCCGGACGGGAGCTTTTCGAATAGCGCGCCTTTTACGGAGCCGCGCGGGTACACACACCTCGCGCATTTCCGACTCGTGAAAATTGTCGCGGATACGCGCGCGTCTGTGCGGGGGTACGAAGATGAGTAAGCGCGCGCGAGATGCTCCGCGTGCGTCAGAGAGGAGTTGGGTCGTCTCGTCAAAATTAACTGCTTTTCTCGCTTGTTGTGTGTATGTCTGTATATTCGCTCTCTGGCGCGCTTTTGCCTGCACTCCGAGAAAGAGAGAGGCGGGACGATGATTGACCCGCGGATTTTTGCAGCGAGGAAAACAAAAACAAAGGTTTCCGAGAGATATTTTGAGATCGGCAGAGGCTATTTTCGATCACTGTGTGTTCACCGGCTTTTCCCTATATGCGATCTATTAATGCCTCTGCGCGGATTGGTCTGGTGTATATATACGTATACTGGCTTGCGAGTGTGTTGTGATTTTCACTTGCGCTTACGCATCGAGCTATGAGAGGGAAAAAATTCGGCGTTTTGTGTACGCAATTGTATACAGGTGATGAGAGCGCTCTGGAGTGAGGACTGCGCTCTGCAAATGAAAATTTGAATTTCGCGCCAGAATGTATATAGCCAGTTCAAGCTTAAAAAAAAATAATAAAAATTGCCGATAATACTACATGCTGATCATGTAGCAATAATAATTAATTATGTAATTGGATAAGATAATTAATATTTGATATTTAATATTTGATGCTTCATTTTTCGTATTACCTTAATATACGTAATAGATTGCTAATAGATACTAAAAGATTTTTTTTAAGCAAGATATTTGCAACAATAGTACATTAAAAAACATATGATTTAACCTGAGCATATAGTGAGAGTGATATTTTCACGCCTTACGACAGATCAGCACCGTCACTAAAATTGCAGTATATAGAAAAATACTGCGCGAACCTAAAAGAGACAATTGCCATTCATATCGGCATCACTTACGCGAGTATGCGAAATTAGAAAACAATATATATTCAAACTCTATCCCCAAAAGCTACTCGTGAAAAAATCTCAACGACCAACAGAGCTCGTTTACAATGCGAACAAAGGAAAAGATCGCTTAAAAAAAAAAGACAGAAAAAGAGCATTAAAGCAGACCTGTCAAACTTCTGTCGTCTCCTGGCTCTCCACGTGCATCGCATTTTCGGCCGAGGTTATAACCAAATTTCTCTCTCCCGCTGTGCCGAGTGACGCTCGCGCGGCGAGTAACACACCGCAGGGAGCGAAGCTTAATTATCGATCGCGACACGTGCATCGCGCGTAAATCAAGCGACTTTTGCGTTCGCGACACTCTCGCGAATCGTCGCGTCGCTTAAAAGCTCACGCAGAGAGATGAGGTCACGTGAGCTCCGTCGCTGCCGACTGTGTGCGCGTGTGCGTGTGTGTGTGAGCTTTACCGAAATCGAAGCTTTCGCCTGCCAAGAAGCCGCGAAACCGGATTGCGCTCGACTTTTCTCGTCGTCGGGCTCTTTCATTCATGATCTCGAGCTTTTGCTGGCATGTGTATAATAGATGAACACTGGGCCGTTGAGAATCCGGTGCAGTTTTGGCTGCCGTGCTTTGTGGGATTTTATTGATTGCGCGCGGAGAGAAAGCTTTGCGATGGTGAAAATTTGCGAAACTCAAAGTTTGATGGATGTTCGGATGTCGCAAGGGCTGCCGTTGATTTAGTGTAATGGAGGCTTTGTGAAAGATACGCTTTGTTAAGTGTATTTTGAAATTCGACGCGTGTATATATGGTCTTTATAATTTCTGCAATAGGTAACCGAAGCCGATGTTTCGAAAGCTTATTTAGTTTCGTTCAAAATTACGTATTTTAACACTATACTCAATCATAATTTTTGGCTGACGTAGGTGGAGATCTATGTAGTCTAAAAAAATTTTGTCTCACAACTTTTCAATCATTTTTAAGAATAATAAAAATATTCGCACGTGTTGGAAAAAGCAGTCGGCTAATTCAGTCGAGCGCGGCTTTTTTTGCACCGCTAAGGATACAACAAGATCCTTATTATATATTTTTGAATGCGCGAAAATTTATTTGCGGCTACCGTGGCGGCTTTTCTCATTATGCAAGGGCCGTTAAAAATTTTAAAATAGAAGGCAATGCCCGACTTTAATTATCCGAAGTGATGAATGATTTCCGAAGCGAGTTTAAAATACATTCTTGCCGCTTCGATTTTGTATAATTTCACATTAGAGGCAGATTCTCGGTCAAGTTCAAGCTCGCGACCAAACAGCCGGCCAGAATTGAAAAGCGCGAAAAATATTTCCACAGAACGAAAAACGAAATTCCAATCGAATTACCTACAGTCTAAACGAAACTCCAGAAACAAAACAAAGCAGTAGCCCCGCGCACGTCTGTTCATTCACAAGATTCGAGCGTCAAGCCGTCACACATAGCTCTCCCAACGAAATCGAGGAAAAACACATTATCCTCGGCGCGCGCTGTCGAATAAAAAAGAAAACATCTCGAGACGCGACTCGTCAAGTTCGTCTTGGTCACCTTCGCTCTTCGCGGCGCGCTCGTAAAGCTCTCTTTGTCTTGACCCGCAGAAAAAAAGCGCGAGAGCCGCGACTGGCTCCATCATATAGCCGGGCGCGAAAATTCCTCGGCTCTGGCGCATACATAAACTATTCCGCGTCAGGGAGGAAGTGCGAGGGTTTGACGCTCTCGCACAATGTCGCCGTTAAATGCGCGTCGGCTGATCTCACGGGTCGAGCGTCTGTGTGTGCGTGTGTGGGTATACGCAAGCGAGAGAGAGAGAGAGAGAGAGAGCATCGAATCTATCTCTGGCTTGGGTCTATATTTAAGGCTCGCGCCGACTGTCAGATTATAAAGCACAGAATTAGCCGAGGAATGCGAATGCCGCTTTTTCGACGCCGGATGTCCACCTCGAGAGCGGCGCGCGCGGCTCGACCATTTGTCTCTCGGCTTTTACGCATGTATGAGGAGAGCTTTTAAGCTCGGAGGCGGCGCTTCTTCGTCGGGAAAAATTTTCGGTATGCGAGCTGGCCTATGTGTGAGCCTCTCATTATTTTCTCGACGGCGAGATAGTCGCCTACTTTGGAATTCGGATTGTTGAAGTGTGCGGCGTTTAAGGTTTGAAAGTCGAATGGAACGCTAGAATTTGGCGCCAGAATGGGAATCGGTGTGGACGATCGATTTTTTTTATCGTTGGAATTGTGCTTAAAAAAATGAGATATGCACAGCTGTACAAACACATATGGGTACGGAATTTCGTAACTTTATAAAATATATCGAATACTTCGAATACTGAAAATTCGCTTTAAAAATTAAAACGCATCAGTGAAATTCAGGGTAAAAAAATAATAATAAAAGAAAATAAAGTTAGATTAAAATTGCGTGTTATATTAGTATCGGGGCAAAGCGGTATGCAAAATTTTTCAAAACCACTGCATTCCAACTCGAGATCTACCATTATCGCACACATTTCCATTAAAATTTCACGTCAACTCCAAACTTAACTATTACCAATAAGTCGCCTTAAAAGGCAGCCGAAAGCCCAAGCGTGCGGAGGCTCCCGGAAAAATTGTCCATCAGCAAAATATTTTGAGAGATGCAGAATGCAGCGACATTCCTAATGCGCTCGTGATCCGGCAACTGACTCACTGCTTACTGAGAAGCTTGCTCGAAATCCCAAGAAACTCCCCGGCGTCAGCCTCCGCTGCACCCAGCGAAAAAGTGATTCACGTCCCGGTCGTATAGGCGCCTCTCTCTCTCTCTCTTTCCCGGGGAGGGCAAGATTAATGACAGCCCGCGAGCCCCTAATACGCACAATATCGCTCGCGAGCTTGCAAGCTCGCAAGCGATGACGCGCCGAACGCACGCGCGCCTCCTCCGGTTTGGCACGCGAGTATTGGCTCGAAAAGCCAGAAATGCGAGAAAAGCTCGCCGCGGAAGGGGAGGCGAGAGAGAGAGAGAGAGAGAGAGAAAGAGAGCTTCGTCAAAAGCTCGGGCCGTATATAAAACGCGCGGCAAGCTCCAGCTGTCGTTTATTCACGAGCCGCACGCCAACGTGGTTGTACTCAAACAGCCGGGTATATATACGCTCGATAGCTTGGTGTACGTAGGGCTACTCGAGTGAAGCTTACGAGAGTCGTTGCTGAGCTTGCGAGTCGGAAGTTGTTCGGAGAAAGCTCTCGCTGAGCTTTCCTTTGAATTTCGAGACTAGCGTCTAGGCGTTCGATCGCTGTCTGTCGAGTCAGTGTTTTTGTGTCGGTGCAAGTTTGAAGAGCAACGATGTCGTCCCTTATGCTGGTGAGTATATTGACTGTCGATGGACAACGGATTGAATGGGATGTTTTTTTTTTTTTTTATTGAAGTTGAGAAGAAGATCCGGTCTCTACGAAATTCACGACTTGAACACGCCTTGTATCTCAATGAATCACTATTCAAATAATTTTCATTCAAATGAACAGCGCGTCGATAACGTGGATAGAAAACATTTTTTTAAAATTTATATCATCACGTCGCGCTCTGCACGTGGCGGAAATGTCGAAACTCGAAATATTCCTTAAATCGCAAAAGCGCCGCGGCTATTTCAACATTTTGATATTTCTTAAATGAATTGGCACGGGTCGGCATTCCAGAAAAATTATTAGTCTGCCCGCCAGTATATTACCAACTCTTGCATCTATCTACGAACGTGCATTACATATATATAGTACAATCCGAGCCGCACATTACCGCTTCAGAAGTACAATCACCCTCAAAGACGCATCGCCGCGCACACAGCCAAGAAAAGCTTCCTCTCACATCCCGACCACACACTACGTGTATACGTTGTATAGCCAGCCGAGCAGCCGATTCGCAGGTCAGCCGCTAATTTCGAATCTCGCGCCAAAAAGCTTGCGGGTATAACTTCCTTTGTCTCGTCGCCGCGCGCGAAGAAAAAAATCGTCTCGCTCTCATCGCGGAAGCATTTCACGCCTCTCTCTCCCAATCACGTGTGCTCTGAATGGCCGGCTTGACACTCTGCCATAAATTTGGCTTTTATGGACAGGGCCACGGTCGAAAGCTCTCGCCTGGTGTTTGTCCAATTCTGTATACGTCGATTCTCTCTCTCTCTCTCTTACTCTCTCGAGTCGATTCATCATCGTTATGTGCGCAGAAAAATCCCGGCCGAACACGTGTCGCCGCCCGAGAGATAGAGAGAGAGAGAGAGAGAGAGAGAGAAGCTTTTGGAGTAACCCCGGCAAACGAGTCTTGAGCTTTCGCAAGAGCCGCTTGGCGGGGGGAAAGAAATTAGCCGAGATAGACATGTAGATGGGACGTTGGGAAAGAGCAATTATGTAAACGGGAAATTCTTTGCGGATAGCTCACGCTTCTCTTTGTTTAACACAGTGGGAGTGATTTAGTGGAGAATCCGCGCGGTGTAGCAATAGTTGTATCGTTTTGGTTGTACGATTGCATGTCATTCGTTAAGGAGCGTATAATGACTTTTGGCAGCGAGATCACCTTTGCTCTCGGTTAATGTTCCATGAGATTTGGGGGGAACAAAAATATTTTCTTAATTGGACGCGCGGAGAATAGGCGGCATTCTTCGGATTTACGGGCTTTCGGTCGTCAAATCCGCGCGCTTATCGCAATTTCAAGCTCGAAGATTCTTCGGAGCGTATATAGATCGCCGGGGAGACGAGCTTAATTACATGCCGAACAAGCTCTAGCTAACGATCTTGCTATAATATTCTAATATTAGTTTTTTATTGCACACGCCGATTACGCTTCGTGCGAAATTTCAATGACCTTCGGTTCTTGCACATCGCTCGACCGAGTCTTCTATTTTTATTGATCAATTATGACATTGTTATAAAATTTTCTTTCATATCCATCGCGCGCACAATAAATATAATATCGATTTGCAGCGGGTGTACGACTGATAGTCACGTCGCGGTTATAATTCTCAACTTCTACATACAGCGAACAATTTTTCTTTTGCTTGACTTTCTCAAGTCAAAGCCTCCACACATCTCTTAAGCCGCGAAAGTTATGTAAACTAAAAAAAAGTCGAGGAGAAAAACCGGCATCAGCGTCGAGACACGTACGCGATAACTCGACGCAAACTTTCCCCAACGCAAGCGCACATCGAGAAAAATAACTGTTTCTGCGTCAGTTGCTCCGTCACATCGTGATGCGTGCCCGCATGCGCTAATTATTTCCGACGCGGCGGCGACGGTGGCGTCGACGACGACGACGACGTCTCGAGCTTAGAAGCCCCGATGCGCTGTCGTGCGGCTTTCGCGAGATCTCTTACTGCTCATAGTTGTCGCTCGGCTTTCAACTCGTCGTTTAGCTCCTCGTGTACACTGCGAGAGAGACTCTCCGTTCTCCACTCGTACACTTGACTCGACACTTTCGATTAGCGTCGATAGGGCTTGCGAGCTTGCGCGGCCTTGATCTCGTCGAGCTTTTACGCGGAGGTTGAAAATAAGTAAATAAAAGCGGGAATCGATGGATCTTGTCGTTCGAACGACCGGAGACTAATGAATTTAATTGGTTTTCTTGCAGGAGTCGCTGGGTGACAAGGTGGCCATGTTCGATCAGCATGCCAACAAACACATAAGCAGCCAGAGCAAAAATCCGTTCACCTCGGGACTGAACCTGCCGAAGCCCACCTTCTCCAAGGAGGAGTATGGCCGGTAAGAATGATTGAAAGTTCATTTGAATTTTTTAACATTATTTTTTTTACTAATCGGTTCGGATGCAGACATTCCAACAAGTACTTTGTGTTTAAGAAATTACGATTCTGCAGTAGTAAAAATATTGAATAAGAAGGCACTCGAAAACCAAAGTATTCGAATATAATAATTATAAATCAAATGTTTTTTAGAACAACAGTACTTAAATATCAAAGTAATTGTGAAACTTTTACTTCAGTACAATTTTCATAAGTTCTGCTAAATACCGGCTGCAAAGGTGTTCATTCGCACTGATCGATCGCCCTTGCCGAAGTATACAAGAATCAAAAGCTTTAAAAGTCTTCCCCCAACGCTGAGCTTCAGACTCGCGATATATCGATTCCATTCGAAGCGCAAATCATTTAAAATTGTGCTTCAACTCGATTCGAAATCGAACGTCCGAAGTCCGCGCCAAATTCCACTCGCTCGGCAAATCGAAGTTTCGCGCACTCGAAGCCACTCGACAAGCAACGCTCTCGAGCCCGACTCCATCGGAATTATTTACAGGCCGGCCGCTGGCTCGCTGTCGGACATTCGGGGTCGCAAGGCTTCCGCCCACATTGTCAAGGAGATCCTCGAGCTCTGCGACGTGATCTACCAGAACGGCACGCCTTGCCGCGATCAGCCGGAAATCCTGGGCATCAGCTTCGGCGACCTCTTCAATATCTACGTCCACATCAACGATAAGCTCGTCGGACTGCTGCTCAGGGCCCGCAAGCAGAAGCTCGTCGACTTCGAGGGCGAGTGCCTCTTCCAGGTTCGTGCGAAGCTGTGGGCTTTCGTGGATTTTTTTTAAGTCTATGCATGGCATCGCGGAGAAAAAATAATCTAAAAAAAAGAATAAAAATAAATAAAATAAATTAACTTGTACAGAGGGGGGGGGGGTGTAAAATTTATGTAATGTCAATAATCACGAAAGATCGATCGTATGCTTTTAACAGAAAATTCTTGCGTTAGACGATCATATTTGAAGGTCAGTTTTAATGAAAGTGTCAAAGGAAGTATTTAAATTTTACTCGAGATATCTTTCCGTCTGCGTCACTGTAATATCAGCTATATACGAGTTTTTTGTCTTGCTAATTCGGTATACGCGTTGTTGGTTGCGCGCCAAACAGAAGATTCCGCTGAGTCGATAAAGTGGCTCGCCAGGTTGTATTTTTAACGAATGGAATTTCTGTTTTCAGAGGAGGGACGATAACGTTCCGGTTTTCCTGGTAAAGCCGATCGAAGAGATCAGACGGGACTTCCGACAGAGGCTCGCCGAGATGGCCAAGGAAATTCCGCAGACCAACGATTAATTATACATCGCGAAGAACTTTGTTATCGCATAACACGATTGATCGTTACGGCGACGCGACTTTTTTCGTTATTTGAAAAAAATTCCGTCAGTGCAGTATACGCGTTCTACCGCCGAACGAGAGCGTTGTTTATATATTTTCCAAACAAAAAACCATCAATTGTTGTGCGAGTCGTTGAACGTATAGATTGTTGTTGAGAAAATTTGTTAAACGGTCCGATTGATTGTTCGGATTTTGATGAATTTTGTACCTGGATGCCGAATCGGTTATCAAAATCACCGTAAATTCGGGAAACAATATACTTGCAATTTTTGCTTGCAAATCACTTTGTACATAGAGAAGCGAATGGTGAGCGGCTGAGAGTGAAGTTTGCTAAATGTGATATTGTTCGTAACTCTTAAGAATAAAGACGTTTCTACAAAATTTGTCGAACTACTTTGTATTCCGTATACCTTCGTGATCATACACATTAAAATTCTAGTTATAGCATATAGTACACTTACCTGCTGATTGGGATTTGAATAATGAAAGAGTTGGTTATCTTCGTTTTCAAGATATCGCATGTAATTTATATTTTATATATACAATTACTTTACAACGCGCAGGTTTAGTGACACGGTAGCTCATTGTTCGTCATCCGAGAGGTTTTCTCCAGTTTCTTTTAAATATAATAATAATACGATAGCAATAGTGTCGACAGTATAACAGTATAACATTATACGCACGTAATATTAAAGTAAAAAAACTTGTCCGCATTGTACAATATATGTGTATATATAATATTCTTTTTTCTTTCAAAGAAAGTATAAATAACTTTTTCGCTCATACCGATAGACAAATCTTTAAGATGTAGATAAAGTAAGAATATATCAATAGACCAGACGGTATGCTTTACGATCGAATTCACGTGGGGCAGTCGAATTTTAAATTAATTTTTAATTTTAATTTACTTTAACGGTTCTATCCAACTATTTGCCAGCAGTTGCAGCGTAGAAAATTTTCAAAATGTTTCTCTTTTTCTTTGTTTCGATATGCATTCATGTGATTGTAAAAACCTGCATCTACTAGTTGAGTTTCAAAGAAGAATAAAAAAGTTACTTGGTCCGATCTTATGCAGGGTCAATTTTTTGCTTTGATGCAGTCGGGATAATTGCGCCTCTTGATATGATAATTAATTAAAAATTCTTTTTGTCGTCATAGCTTATTATGTTTATCGATTTAACGAGTGTAAGTTCGAAATTGAATTTTTCTTTCAGCTTAAGAATTAGTCAACCGTTCAATTAGAATAAATTTACCCCCTAGATCGTTCGCAATATAAAATCGATTGCACAATATTATTACATTTAAAAAGTTTTCACCGTGATATGTCTTCTCATTCAATTTTTATTTTTTAATCACCAATAATGATATGAAAGAATTACTTTAATTCATTTGGCGAAAGTTTGCGATATGTCGGATTGCTTTTTTTCATTTACCAGTCACAGATTCATTTCCCGATGGGACTACTCTCGCGTTTTCTCATGAAAACTTATGCATTTTAATTATATGAAAAAGTATGCCGTATGCATCAAATGCACTCGCACTCATAAGAATAAATGAACAGCTATAATACACTCATAATGAAAGAAAAAAAATAATATCCGTTGTAATTTAGCAGATTTTAAATTATCGCGCGCACATGAAAATTGCCTTATACGCTACTGTACAACGCATCGTTTATAAATGTGCTGTTTTCCATGCCCTAAACGATAAATATTTATTCGTTCACCTCTCTCGATGTTCGAGTTTAATATGTATACATGGCTTTTCCTTTGCAATACAGTAGGCCAGCGATTACAGTATTTTTACCCTTCAGGGCTTCAAAAATATAATGTAATACACAATTTCAATTCGTATTTGTGAAGTCCTGATTTTGCGTAAATCAAAAACGTTATCGACCAATCAATCTTAACTTCATCAGTTCACGCTTTTTAGAAGCAGAATTAGGTCGAGTATTTATATATGTATAATTTTTCTTCTTACACGTATTATTATAATCATCCTTGTCTTTTAGTTCGCATCTCGTGGCGGCTTCGAACAGAGCGATTAGGATATATATATATATTTATAATTAACTTAAACTTATATGTATGTACAGTTTCAGGAAACATGCCATGTTTTTTTTAACATTCATCTCAGTCTATGCGTGAGTTTCTTTATATATTGCATTCTATTTTGCAGACAGAATAGTCAAACAGCGGTTAGTTTCTTTTTTTTCTACACTCATAATATTTTTTTTGTACAAGAGGTTTCAAATTTTCATGTATAGCATTGCTTTGTGTAAATACTGGCAAAAGGACCAGGCAATAGTGTATCATCATATTAATAAATCAGTGTTTTACTATTACTTTTACACGTTCCTTGAACAATTTAAAAAACACATTTTTCCTTATTCTGGTTTTCGTGAAATGCGAACAGCACAATTCAAGACAGCGTCGTAGAATAGAGAGTTTTATATATATATGTGTGTATATATATATTGCAGGTACAGTAGAGTTTATTAATGAAATGAGCGGAATAATTCGTTCAAAGGATTAGGACTGATGTTTAAAATTATCATATCGTGTCTTACAAGTCTACCTTACATTATTGAATTTTGAATATTGTTCAGCAGTATTAGATGTTCTACTGTATATCGACAACCTTCTTATATACGGTAAATCATTGCGCATTTAATCTGAAAGATTCAAAACGAAAATTCCATCATTGGATTCAGTCCTAGTAATTGATAAATAGTCAGGAGACAGTATTGTGCATTTCCTCAAGGAACGAGTTTAAAATTGAAACTTCTCGTACAAGCATTTTACGTTATCATCGTTATAGGCAGTACTACATGGAGCATTCACGAGAGGCTTTGTTAAACGTGGAATGTGGTACATCGGTACAGTGCACGTCGAATTATTTAATGATCATTTAATATTCTTTTTTTTCGGAACGGCATAGGTATTATCATATACGACACTCGTTTGTTTATTTGAAACTCTATATGGAGAACAGCTGTTCATTTACGAAGACTTTATCGAAAGTTTACAAAAAGTCTTGGCTACACTGTGGTTTTTTATTTACCTTACATATCTCTAGTCATGTATAACCAATCGCAGTGACTGTGCGCAGTTTTTCTCATTGAAGCCATTCTTCTATATATATAGTTTTTTTAAGTTATCATACGCTCAAAACACGTACACAGTGTGATCTATAGAGAAACATATGCTTGACGTTGAAATCTCTATACCGAAACACCCAAACATAACACCGATTATCTCTGCGGCGCATTTCTGATGCGGGTTCTGTACCATTTCTTATGCTTTTATTTCTCTTGTAGTAAAAGTCAGTCTTGGCATCGCGTGTACGACATTTTTTTTCATAAGAGCGTTTCAAGGTTGACATTTGTTTTCCTTTTTTCTTCATTGTTTCTTTCATTCTCTTTTCTATTATTATCAATATTTATTTAAAATTAAGCTTACAACGAAGTTTTACGATTATTCATTCATCTGAGCAGTGAATTCAAACGATATTTGTTTACTGTTTTACATATATATATATTTATTTGTATGTATATTCTGTGAACAGGTGTATTATTTCTCTTAATTAGTTCAGTGTAAACAAAGATTGCGATAGTGTGGAAGATTCGAGATCTTCTTCGTCTTTGGTTTGTCGGAAGAAATTCTTGAACTTTTTTTTCCATCGTCTTCTAATATACATGTGGATTCTCTAAATATCAAGCAGTTCCTTTTTATATATATATACGTGCGAGTATGCGTACATTTTTTCTTTCTTCAAGAAATATATAGTAACACTAACAAGAAACGTAATTCGACTATTTCTCTCTCAATAGTTTATACAACGTCAACATTCAAATATTTATTAATTCATCTTTTCTTATTCAACATTTGTATTTGCAACTCGACAGTAAACAAATTTCGTTTCCCCTTGCGCTATTCATTGTCGTGGAAAAAAGATATACAATGTCTCAGCACGCGGACTTACGTATACGCAGTAAATTCGTAAATACAGTCACGTATCCAATGTATATATATTTATATATATATATTTATATATTTATACTCTGCTCGCGAATTTGAGCGGATTTGTTTCTTAAAAATATATTATTGTCCTTCGATGAGAACGTAGCACTTGAACTTCACCTTATATCGTCACCAGCTTCGTGGCGGCCGATGAATCACTGATTCTTTTTTACTGTCTCTGCTATACATACACCTTTAGAATGCATCTGCCTAATTTAAAATAATCTTTAAAGTAAATAACTTTACATGTAAGTTTAATTCTGCATAAAAGAGATTTCTCGATCTGGACATGTCTTGCTGGAGGTGTGTCGTGTGGAGTTCGTTGAAAATTCATTTCAGCCCTTTTCATTGTGTACGAATTTTTACTAACACTTAATATCACAATTAGTTGCATGTTTTCCTTTTTTGTTTTTTACAAAATCATTTTGAGGAAAAAAAACCAAAACTAATTGTGAGAGTGAAATATAACGACATGCACGCGCTTTGTAATGTATCAAAAAAGAAAGAGGAAAGCTACTTGTGTTCAGTATAAATTCATTTATACACATAACCATTCTCTCATCGCGTATATGAAGTTCGCATAACAAACCAAGCGATTATACCCTATTTACATAAGCTCGCGCGCCAGTCACAGATTTCCTGGCCTTCCAGCAAGACTCGCGGATAAGCAACTCAATAACTACCTATACACACGCGACTCAAGGACTCTTCATCCGGTTTACACTCGACAATTATCAGACGTCGTTCTCGTGGCAGAGCTCGATTTTCCGCCTGGTCAGCTGAAGCCGGCGCTTGTCAACGATAAAGTCACGGACGCAGGCCTTGAGGCCCCTGTGACCTGGTCTGCCGCCGACGAAGAGCTTGCCGTTCGTCATTAGGGGACCGCTTTCAACGAAGCGCTTTATTGGCTGGCTCTCGTCCACTTGCAGGACCGTCTGACGACGACGACGAATCGCTTTTATGTGGTGGAAGAAGCCGTCGTCCACACGCTCCTAAAATTCATCATTACTTACTTTAGTGTGAGGACCTTAATTAATTGTTCAAAATTTCATAGAATGTAAAATATAATTTTTGATACTCTGGGATTTGTGTTGTTCTTATGGGAGTGATAGCACTGCAAAAATGATGAAATTGGTTGTAATAAAAAAAAAAAACAAATAAAATGTTTCGCGTTATAATTTAATTTCTATTATCACTTATGAATTTTATAATTTTTATCTCTTACATTACGGTGAAAGATTTGAATTATCAAAGTCAACTTCAGATCTTTTCATCTCTGTAAAAAGATCAACTGCTCTTGCAAAATACAAGGAACTGAAAAAATCGAATGGTAAACTTTTCGAAACTTAAAAAGTTAAAAAAAAAGAAGAATCAATACGTACGACAAGCCCCACTTCTCAATTTAGGGATTATAAGATATGGATTTTAGTAGAAAAAGGTCCAAAAAGACCTGCTTTTCGGTATACGTAAGTGTTACCTTGCTGCTGATGGTGAACTCTTCTCCCTTGCCGTGATAGGTGAGCACTACGAAGCCGTCGTGCAGCGACAGCATCAGATGCTCCAATTTGCCCCTGCCGACCCACGCGATAACGCCTTCCGGATGAGTCGTCCTCAATCTCAATTCGAATTTATTCGATTGCTGTTCCCGCCTCCTGCGAAAATCCAGGTCGCGCCGTGAGAAAAATACGTCAAAAAATTCACGAGCCAGCGCCGCAGCGACGATATTGTCACGGGCGCGCGAGAGAGAGAGTAGGAAGACCAGTATATCGTTTGAAAATCCCGGGCCGGGGTTGCCAGAAAAAAATTTTTAATTTTTTTTCCTTTTTTCGAGGCTCGCGATATAGCCGCATGTTTCGCAGTGAAATTTAAAGAAAAATTGCGAGCCCGGTGCGCGAGAGACTCGCTCGAAATTAACTTTTGATTGGGAAATGGTCCACTCAATGAAATGACAGGTTTTACGAACTTTAATGTTTTATCGACACGAGCTGTTCGGAAATAGAGAAATAGAGTAGATCCTGTTGAATGTTTGATACAGTGAAAACGTGCATCGAAAATTTTCGTATAGGAAAAGCCAATGTTTTGCCGAGATTGAGTATTGTTTCATTATTTTCATCTGAATATACTAGGTCTGCGGATGATTTCTATTGATCAAAGTATACAATTATTTTATTTCTGCATTTTCAGAATAATCTATTAATATCAAATATTTGAGTTTATTTCGCGATAGTTGTACTATTCATACTATAGTTTTAATATCGTGATAAAATAGCAGTTGCTCTATTAATTTTATTAATATGATACTATATACTTAAAATTACGTATTATTTATACGATGTAATAATAAATAAACTGAAAATCATAAAGATCTGTACAAAATCACATCTACATTGCAACTACAGAGGATGAGGATACGCAGGTGCCAGTGATTCAAAGCACATAATGAAAATCAAATAACTGAAAATGAAAATCACAATGCATTGTTCTTCGGGACAAGAAGCGATGCTTGAAGGATGCACTGCGCAGCAGGTATTAGACTTACTCACTATAGTCGTAATTCTCATAATCATCGTAGACATCGTCCTCCGTGTCGTAGTCAGTGTAGGAGTCGTCGACGTAATCGCCGATCGTAGTATTAGTAGCATTAGGACTGGGAAAAGTTAGTTTCTATATCAGCATCTCGGTCCTTTTGTTATTTGCGCTGGGAGGGGCTTGAATATTCGTTATGCATTTTTGTTTCAGCGACTATTTAACCTGTTGTTATTTGAGTTTGCACTACGTCACTAACTCTACGTATTTGCAATCGTGAACATTTAAGCTTTGAAGCTTTAGAACTTTTTTGTTGTACGGAAGTTATTATTTCATAATGTCTAAGCTCTAAATTGGTATGTTTTTCAATCTATTATCATGATTTTTCTTTTCTTTGATCATATCAACGTAGGTGTTAATTCTACCCTTCACCAATCTACCTGTAGCTCAACAACTTTTTCGTTTTCGTTTTTTCCCACCTAAAAACTATAGAGAAGACCAAACAATACGTTTAACAAACAAACCTTCTTCCAAATCGGTGTTTGAACTGCAAGTAATTATCTCCGTTGAATCGTACAGCTTGCTCGGCAACTTCTCCGCCCGAAGAATCGTATCCGCCCATGTCTGTGCAAAAAAGGACAACGTCATCAACTCTATACTAAATAGTAAACGCTATTCGATTCTCAAATTGTCGTACAAAAGACCTCGATCGATACGCGCAACGTTTAATCGATCCTGTCGAACTAAGACACAGTGTCGTAGAAAGCGCACATCTACCTAACTGCAAACTGTGTACAGTAGGATGTAGGGTGGGATACAGGAAGCGGGGGGTAGAGACACAAATTCAAAACTTGACTTACAGAATTCACAATTGATACCGTCGTAGCCGTCTCTGCATTTACAGAAGAAGCTATTGAGCAGGGGGAAGCAAACTCCTCCGTTCCTGCATGGATTCGAATCGCTCGGACAGGGTAATCCATCGTATATCTTGGTATTGTGCTGGGTGACGTTAACGGCGAGGTTCTGGTAAGTTTTCTCGTTCACCATCAAACGCTGGACGGCTCCGTATAAACCCGCTGTAGCACCTGCCAACTTGTGCACCTCGCGCCAGTGTCTGTGAATATTGCCGACTATTAATTTACGCATTTATCGTGACAGGGAGCTTACGCTGTACATTGACATTGACGCAACGGAATTTTGTCGTTAATATTTTTATATAACGAAACCGCGTGAACTTCATGATTTCAAAACCTTCCTAATTTGAAATTTAAAGAAAAAAACTTTAAATTGACTCACCTCGCTCCACCGATGTACAAAGGCATTTCCAAATTAAGTTCAACCAGTGGACTGCCCGAGAATCCTCTGGCCACGGTGCCATTGTCTAGTCTAAGCAGACCTTCTCGTTCTAGCCTACTAATCCTTACACTGTGCCATGTGTCCAGGGTGACAATGTCCGGGGAGGTAATGTTGGCGATGCCGCTGCCTAGATTAAACCGAAACTCCAGCTTACCCTGGACCAGGTTCAAACTGATGAAGTCACCTCGACCGGTGCCCAGTTGACCATTGTACAGAAGTAAGCCATCCTTGGCTCGAGTAAGGAACCAGAGCTCGATGGAGAAGGTTCTGGCAATGCCCTCGAGACAGGGCAATTCCAGAAAGCCATCACCCGACATTTCTGGGATAAGAAACTCCGTCAGTTCGGCATCCACTGAAATTAAGTGACATTCAGAATTTGCACAATTTCGTTGTATCTTGATATCTGAGCAGATTTTGATCTTACGGGTTTCGCAGCGAATTCCTGTTCTTCCAGGTGGACACTTGCAGAGGTAGCCACCTTCCGGGAGAATATCACACGTTGCGCTATGATGGCAAGGTTCACTCATGCAGGGATCCAGGGAATCCTCGCAATTCTTCCCGGTATACTGGGGTGGACAGATACACTGGTACTCCCAGTCAACGGCTTCGTAACCCTGATTAGCAAAATGCCACATTAATTTATAGGTTCACGTTTAACAACTTCAAATGAACGCTGCAAACAAATTTTAATACCTGATGCTCGTAGTTCTCCTCATAGTCTAAATCGTATTCGTAATCGCAGCCTGGTCCCAGGCACATCTTTTTCGGATTGTCAGGCCCATTGTTATTGTGATCTCTGTTGACCGGTCTATCTAGACCACCGCAGTGACTTCCTTTACACTTGACGATATTCAGATCGGAGCTGCTGCGCCGTTCTTTGCGCTTTCTAAGACTACGTCTCTTAGCCCTTGGTCCAACCAGACAGTCTCTGCCCTCGCAATTGAGGTCCTCTTCGAAGATGGGTTGGCAGGTGGCTCCGTTCTGGCAGGGTAGATTCGCGCAGCCGTTCTCTCGGCACTCTTTCACACGGTAGGTTTCGATAATGCTTTTGTCGTAACCCAGGTGCAGTTCGACAGGTACACGATTGATGCGGATCTTGCGGATACAGCCGAGGAAGCCATGCGACGTGCCGATGTTGTCGAATACCCTGGGGGTAAGGATGATTTTCGTTAGAAATAAAATGCAAAATGATTATTCGAGAATTATTTTTTTCTTTTTTTTTTGGTGAACTCACTTGCTATAGTTTGTCGGTATATTGCCGATAAAAGTGTCTTGATTTAAATCGAGGCTTTTCAGCATCCCAGCGCTCTGACCGGCAACTTTCTCGCCATTGTTGAATATGAGAATGCCGTCCTTGTGGTACCGCTGAGCGACGACTTTGTGGAACTGCTTCATCGATACCCGTTCCGGCGACGTTAAAATCACTGCGCCGTTACCCAAATTGTATCTAAATTGCAGAAACCTGCAATGCCATTAAAAAAAGTCATCAGTTACAACACTTAACAATGCCAGCCATTCAACGGAGTATGGACTCGCACTCGGACAGCGAATTCGAGCGCAGCGAGCGAGAAATCAATACGTCGGAGCGCAGCTAAACCTACCCATCGACAATGGCGAGCGACACGAAATCCCCAGTTCCGTCTTGTTTCTGCTGATCGTAGAGCAGTATACCGTTCTCCGCGTAAGTCTTGAATTCCACCTCGATGCTGAATTTGTGGTAGGCGTTGAGCCGGTTCATGCGCACGTAGCTCTTGCCGTCGAAGGAGGCGACCTCGTAGTCCCGGCGATTGATCTCCTCGTCGCAATGGAAGCCCGTGTAGTTCTCCCGGCAACGGCAAGTGTAAGTTGCGCCCGGCAGGTCGATGCACGTAGACGAGGCGTGACAGGGCGACGAGAGGCATGCCCGAAACTCCTCCGTCGGAGTCACCGGTGCGTAGTTCGCTGCGAGTTAAAATTTTGTTTTATGAGAAGGATATAGAGCGCGGCTTCTCTGGATTTTCAAGGGGATACGAAAGTCAATTGAAAATTCGAATTTCCAGCCGGGTAAGATAATTGATGAGAAGAATTGATAATTTTTTTTTTGTAATTATGTCAAAGATGACAATTAATTTGTAACTAAACTACGAGATTATTCATTATTGCAGTTTCTCATTTCATAATTCATCGTAATACAATTTATATTTTAATACTTTGATACGTACACTTTGAACAAAGTTCAGGCATAAAATATAAAAATAATTAAAGCCTCGGTTCAGTGATAGATTATGTTAAATACTAAACTCAGGATGAGCAACGTTCATTGACTTTCAGATCCCTTTTAGCAATTCAAACGTATAAATAATTTTCTCGGGTTATGTGTTTGTCTACTGTTTTATTAAGTCTGAAATGCATGAATTTCTCGTTAAATAGCATTTAAATAACGTGTAAAATGCTGTTTGATGTTACATTTATGCGGAAGCTTTATAAAATAGTAGATAATTACTTAACCCGAGGGCAAAAAGTAGTATGAATTTTAAACTCCCTTAAAACTATTTGTGCTTTGCATAATTCTGCATTTTTAATTTTGTCATTATTTTACAGAAGAAATATGAGAGTTGTAACTACAGCTACAAAAAGTGCAAACTAAATTCAACATTAAACTAGATTTTAGAAAAGTACGCATCTAAATTTGAGTAAATTAAGATTAACCAGAAGTTACGACGTAAAATTTATGAATACGTTTTAATTTTAGTAAATCAGTGGTTAAGCTATACGAGAAAGTGTACTTAATTAACGTAACAGACAATTTTAGTTCACAGACACATTACCAAAACACACATGGAGCAAAATATTCAAATACATTCTCACAAAATCGTCTTCTGAAAAAGAAGTCAAATCTGCATAAGGAGGAAAATCTCTCCTTTCGAAGTCTCAAACAAAGTATCCGGGAGTTACATGTACATATCTCGACCCAAAATATTGCACACACACATACTCTCTCTCTCTCTTTCTCTCGCCCCCCGCATATAATTTAAAAGTCATTTTCGCCGTGCGCGCAGTAACAGCAGCAGCAGCAGCAGCGGCGCCTTACCTAAGCTGGAGCAGTCCTGCCGGTCGCTGGTCTCGGCAAAGCCGTCGCTGCAAATGCAGCGGCCATTTATGCAAACGCTGTTCAGTATACTGCAGTCCTTGTCGTCGTTGCAGAAGTCGCCCAGTAGCGGCGTCACCACCCTGATGGTCGCCGGAGTCGGCCGATAAGCTGCCGCTGAACCTACATTCGAACCGACACCAGTGCGGAATTGATGAGGAGTGAGACTCGCTAAATAATCGGCTCTTTCGTAAATTATTCATCGGCTACTGTGTACACGCGCCCTCCACCCCCTCGCGTATACTGCGCGCATAACTTTCATGAATTATGAATATCGTATTAAATTTTACTCTGATGAGCCGGGTGCCAAGTGCCAAGGCGCTTTTATGGCGATTGCGCGCATTTTATAATTTAGTTTTAATTAAAAATGACCGACAGCGATATTTTTATCGTCGCGGTAATTTCGTTTCGTTTTGCGATATTATAATTAAGAGTTTGATAATGCGAGCACGTTTTAAAAGGGCTTCTCGTCGATGAAAAAAAAAATTCGAATTTCGCGTTGCAACACTGCGAATGAATGCCAATTAATTTGCTTAGAGTGCGAATGGAATTTTTGAAAAAGTATGATATAGTTGACTTCCGATTTGTAATTGGTTATTATTTTACAAATTCTTAGATTTACATTGTAATATCTCGATGATGTGAAACGTTGGCTTATGGCGATTCTTTTTTTAAATTGAAATTCAATTTCATACGATAAAATTCGTTTCTTTATTTGCGATAAGAATATTATTAAGAATTTTTATTGATTTTTAAACCTTCTTATGAATGTTATAGGAACAACATTTTTTTTCCTTATGTGTATGATCAATAATGCGTTTTTTCTGGAATTCTAGTAGTATCACTCACCATGCTTCAAATTTTTCCTGTCGACGGGCACAGTTTCCTGGTGTGCGCGATTTGTATAATAGAGTCGGGAGTCGGGTTCCGGCACCATTAGGTGCCTTGTCGATTTCGATAATGGCGAAATAGCTGCTGCGGGCTGTGTGTAATGTAGCGCCGTGTACCTCTTCACGGGGAAGTCCGTATTCGTCATCGAATTATCTGAAAAAATAATGTACAGTTGTCAATCATACATCGAGAAATCGGTAATAAAATTAAAGAATCAGATTCGAGAGTTAAGAGAGTATTTATCGAACTTTTTCGATTTGAATTGAGGTCCTCTTAAAACTCGGTTCATAAGCATATAAACTTATTATAAAGGTCGAAAGATGAAATGCTATTGGTTCTATTCTTAATCATATACGATTGCATTCATCTCGTTACCGTATAATGACTTATAGATAAATTTTGATATTTGGGGTGCGTATCAAAATCCCTTCTAACTAATAACTATATATTTAAAAATAATATATTTTCATCACTCCATTGCATCGAAAATTAGTGATTCCAGGAAAAACGTGAAAACAAAAAATCTAGTATCATCTATATGACCTTTCTCCTAGTGTATTAGATTCGAGTCAGGCGAGAATGAATCATTTAGAGTTCTTTCAATAATAATTTAGTAAGAGATGGATCAATAATTTAACAAGAGAACGAGTGAACAATGAATTTCATTGAAATAAATTTGAATACTAAGAATGAGAAAGCAATATCGAAATGGATACGTATAAATACGAACAAGCTTGCGGAATCCAAAAGCTTACCAGATCTCTATTTCAAACTCCAATAGAAAATTCAATCTTTCAGGAAAATTTTATGGTTCGATTATCTAGCACATCAAATCTTGAGAAAATTTTTCTGGAATATAACGAAAAAAACGAAGAAAGGAGAAGCAATGGGAACTGAATTTACGGAATAATCTTGATTGTTGGATCAGATGTACTATATATATGTAAAATTCGAGGTTACAAAGCGAATGCAACTCAAGCTGCTGTCAATGAAAAGGCAAAGAGACACATATGTAGCTGTGATGATCTAGTTTTAAGATTTACACATTGTATAAGGTGAGCAAAATAGAATCATAAACTATGATAAAAACTTTCGACAGATTCAACTCTCTGTTTGTTAAAGAAATAGTGAAAAATATGGAGTGGCTCAGCTGCATTAAAATTTTGTTTCCTGGTTGCTACAAAATCGATGATTTTAAAATCTTTATATTTTTTTTAAGAGTGAAAGATTCTCAGCTGTTGTAAGAAATAATATTATTTTACGAATTTCGTCATTTTTTTGAAATATGATGCAGAGAAAATAAATAAATATCGGTATAAAATAAAAATCGATAGTATATAAATTATAATGAACTTTACAGAGTTATTAAATATAAATGTTGGCCAATTACGTATTAACATGTGCATAAAAATTTCTCTTTATATTGTAATGAAAATGGACTGCTTATATTTATTAATGCATTATCAGAAATCATGCATACGATATAATAAACAAGATTATATTTTACTGTAAAATTTACAGCATAATTAATCTCAATTTCCCGAAAATATATTGAATTTTTATACTTTTACTGCAAGTTTCAAGTTTCGTACAAGATTAAATCTAGTTTGTTTCAGGTTACTAAAATAGAGATTAAATTATTGAATTTTGATCAGAGGTGATTAACAAGTTAACTCCAAGACAATTTACTGTATTCAAAAAGTTAATTTAGTTTGCAAATTCGCGAAAAATAAGATGTTTAAAATAAAAATAAAGATGCAAATTTTTATACAATGTTCAACAAGCAATCTCAAGACCAATTAAAATTATTCCTTATATTGTCAAAAAAAGTACGCTCTAACAAACAAAAAAAAAACAGTAGACTTTTCAAGCCAGGTGATACATCGCAACGTGAAACTTCAATCTCGAAATTCGACCTCTTGCAACAATAATCAGAAAATTGAATTGAATCCCCAAACAATATTCGTTCTCCACATTCCAAGTCCAACATCCACTTCTTACCCTACGAGACAGCCAGCGAGCAATGATTTGCCGCTCATGTATTTTTCAACAGTAATTGCACGAAATTCCATCGACCGGTCCATACATCCTGTGTATATAACTATACACGCAGGCATCCGACCACCTACATTCCCTCTGCACAGCTTCCGTTCTTTCTTCATCCGTGAGGAGAGTAAGAGAGAGAGAGAGAGAGAGAGAGAGCCGCTCCAAAGTGCCCGGGGAACTGGCCTTCTTCGTAATCCAATTTGTGTTTAACTTTCTCGCGGGACGCAGCAGCAGCAGCAGAAGCAGAGAAAGACAGGCAAGAGCGGGGGTGAGAAACTTTTAAAAGATTGACTTGCCTCTGGCTTCAACGAAAATCCGAAGGGCGGGTGAGGAAGTAGCGATTCGCGAGTTCGGATCGAAAATAAAACATAAATAAAGACGGGTCGAGGAGTGTAAAGATAAAGCTGCTTCTGCTTAATACACCTGGACAGCTGCCTAGGGGATGATGCTCCATTTGGAAATTGCGAGAGGAAAAAGAGGGGGGGGGGGAGAATTTGTTTAATTCGTTGATCAGTCGACGAGCAAGTTTTGATTACTTTTACTGGCGGGGCTATTTTCGCGAATCGATCCTTTTCGCATAGTCCAGCCTGTTCACATGCGAGCGAAGAGAGAGGGGGGAGAGAGAGTTTGTTGCTCGATCGTCTCGGGCTCGATTGAATTACGGATGCTGAAAAGAGTTCATTGCTTGCCAATGCATTCAAATAAGGTCTGAAGCAGTAAAACGGTAAATTAAAATGTTCAGTGAGTTGGGCGTTGGAGTGAGAGAATGTGGGCGAATTGAATGAGGTAAACTTGTTTCCAACTGATGCTTTAATTCAGTCATTCAGCTTAAGGCGTTTGGAAACAATTTCTTGCGCGTGTGCTACCAAAACCAAAAGTCAAGCATGTGGGTCACAGGATATGTTAGTCACCATAAAGCCAGTCAATGTAATCCGTACAAATTTTAGTACTTTATTTCTTTACATAATATACATCTCTCAACATTGGGTCGAGAAACCGTTGCGCTAAAGCACTATATAGAAACATCATGGGTTATGGCAGGAGTGTAGTACAAATTTTAATTTGCCTCAACAGTCCACGCCTATAGCTTTAGCTGGCGAAGATGTGCGACGGTCGCTGCGGCATACGATCATCGTGAACTTTCATTGTACAAAATGCATAATCGATCATTACCATTGTCGATAAGAATTTTATAACAAGTGTGTACAAACGGTGTCATCAACATATTTCAAGCAGTAACCAACCATCCACATCCCAACACCATATGTTTTGCGTCAAAGCTCCTTAATTAATGACAAAGCTACAGATTAGTCCAAACATCCTAAAAAGCCCCTAAATCGTGATCCTACAGTCCCTATTCCGTCTCTCTGTCCCCTCAAGGTCTGATGTCGTTGGGCCGTTGACCCAATGATCCGATCTTGCGGTTCTCCGACCCACCTCGGCAATGGCCGAAGGCCTGAGCCACGACGTCGTTCTGGTAGCGGCAGGCGTAGAGCCTTAGCTCGCATTCGTTCTCGTAGGTCTGACCGTCGCTTCCGCAAACTGAGACGGCTGGGGTGTCCTCGGGACAGTCCAGTGGGCAGACGCATTGCGGGCCACTGATAGTCGACTCGGAGCACTGCGCCCCGGCATAACACTCGAGCTCTTTGCAGCTTCCCGGTATTGGCAGTACTGCGTCAGCTGGGAATTTGTCAATTCAAATTGAGAGTTTGTCGAGGGGACAAACATTTTTTTAATAAAAAAGAATGAGTTATCCTGATAAAATGGCAATTTTCTCCTTTGAACTACATATTATATTATCATTAATTTAAACCCATCAAGTTCGATCAAAATATAAAAACTGTGCGATGTCGCTAAAATTACAACCGAACAATTAGTTATTTAAAGGCACAGTTATTTAAAGCCACAATATTATGAATAAAAAGACTTATATAGAAATAAAAATTATCTTTTATCAGAACTTTGGGTACATTATTTGTACGTGTTTTATTTTTTTAAGTTAAAATCTGTTTGGTCCCCTCAAGTGGAATATGATAAATCATTTTTAATATAAAATAAGAAAACTCAAGAATTGAGCTATGAAAATGTAAATTCCTCAGAAGACCGTGTACCTAGCTGACATCCCCTCGGAGTTAGAATTTTGTTATGATCGGTGCAGATCGTGCATTTCTGTCCCTGGATTTTGTCCCTGCAAACGCAGAGGCCCGTCATCTGCTCGCAAGTCCTCGCGAGTCGATCCAAACAGTGAGCATCCACAAGCTGTAACGAAAGAAGCAGACGTGGAAAATTTTCCTTTTTAATCTCCACTCACAGAAATATCGATACGCATCGCGGATCGTGCGATATTTATTTATCGATTTAACACGAGGAGCCTTACGAATGCAGCCTTTGACGCCCTTGTCGACTTTGGAGAGGCCCCAGTATCCGGGCATACATCGGTCGCATTTCGTTCCTCCGACGCCTGGTCGACACTCGCACTGTCCGGTCTCTGGATGACAAGTTTCCGATAGGCTTCCCAGTCGATTGCAGTTGCACTGGTTGGGACAACCGGCTCCATCAGGACCAAGTGCTGCGGTTTTACCGTCTGGACAGCAGCCGTGATACGAGTCCTCGCATCTCAATGATTGCATGCCTGTGGGTATGAAAATTGTCTTGCCTTAATTATTTATGTGAATTCGATCGAGAGAACTCGTTTTTTTTTTAAATTATACGAATTCGAAATCTTATCAAAATTAAAAGCAATAAATTGGTGATAGTCTGATAACTGCGTGAAAACGGCGGTTTCATAACAATAATAGCCCGATTAAATCGTTGGCGAAAGTAAGCCTCACCTTTTCTGCAGCAGCGCGCGAATCTTGGCGTTTGGTGGCAGTAGGTGTGGCTTGGGCAGTCCCGGCGATTTGGACCACTGCCGCAGTCGTACTCATTACCCTCGGAATCGACAAGGGGCTGCTCGCCATTACATGGCTTCGCTTCCATGCCTAAGTAAACGCGGGGAAACAAACGGACATTATGAAGGTGTTTAAACTGAGACTGGCGGGGGGACTTGAATTTTAAGCGTCGTTAATTTCGTTGTAAAGGTCGACTCGCCAAGTCTCATTTCTCTTTGACAAATATTGCTCTTTGACAAATATCAAAGGTGAAACTTCATTACGAAAACAAATATCCGTCGCATATGATTAACGTGGGGGTCGGTGCAGGTTAGTTAAAAATTCAAATTTCGTGCCATACATCACTTTACAAAGTTTCAAGTTTATTATCATATCTGCGAACCGGATAAAATTTGAATAATGTTTTTGCATTATTCAAACTTTTTTTTCTCATCCAGAGGCAACAATGTAAGCTCGAAACTTTGAAAAATGATGGATTATTACATCAGGGCAGGCATGATCATTAGGGTGCGAAAAATAAACGGAACGACAATTCCGCAACGGAACTGAATTTCAAATCTGATGAATTTACATGAAAAAGGAAAGGCCGAGCAAGTATCGCAGTTTTTCAAGCGATAAATTTTATCAGTAAATTCAGCTAAATACACATTTCATTTACTTTCATGTTTGTAAAGACGTGCTTTTTTCTGTTTATTTCCATAATTGTTTAACAATATTTGAAGAAATTCGCTCGGTCTGCTTGTACGAGCGAGGTCAGATGAAATCAGATACTTGTTCGTTAATTTTGAAAACGTACGAAAGATTTGAAGTGCAGATAAAAAAAATGTATTACGATTTCGTCGTTTCATTCATTTTTTCGCAACCCATCCGGGATAAGACACCCACATATATATACTGTTCGCCCACGGCCTTACGGCGCGAAATTTGAATTCCCGCATAATTGACTTTTCGCGAAAAAAGCGAAGCAGCGCAGAAGACGACAGTGCGGTTAGAGCAGAAAGCGTTAGTAATCGAACCTTCGCAGATTTCTAGCGGTCGAAGCCTGAGCTCCTGCTGTCTCTGACAAGCTTGCATGAGCATGTGGCACTTGCTAGCGTAGGTGCGGAGGTCGCTGCCGCAGACGGGCTTCATGTTCTCGGGCGCGATCGAGGCGCAGTCGAACTTGCAGCTGCAGCGGGGAAACTTGTCGGGACCAAGTTCGCAAGTTGCGTTGAAGTCGCAGTGGATATCGCGACAGGCCTCGAGCTCAGGGCTGCTTGTCACCTCCGACGAAGTGACTAGCCGAGTTATCGATGGCGTCGACATTGTCGCTAAGTGGAGAGAGAGAGAGAGAGAGTGGTTTTTTTTTCTGTTAGTCTTTTTAGTTGGACAGCTGTCGAGTTTGTTCTCGATGGGGTTACCGATGGTTAGTTTGTTTTGTAGCAAGTCGGATCTTATGGGAATAGTTAGTGTGAAAGTAACTTGTTCATACGTTGTTGCATTTGATGTAACATATACCTTTGCTGATAGAAGAATCTTAACTATTTTGAAAACTGGATTCGATTTCATTTTTGATAAGAAACTCGTTGACAATTTAGTTAATTGTAATGAGTTACGAGAAGAGTGAGTAAAATATTTATTCTAATCCCCACCGCAAATCGATTCCCAAACAATTGCGTGTCTCTGTTGCCTCGAAGATTCTTTTTCCATCAGCGTCGAGAGGTCAAGCTGTGCATGCAATCAAGCACATACAAAATACTAACTGAGAGCAGCGACGGGAAATCCAGCGCTGCACTCGCCGAGGAGGATGACGTGAAGCCCGGGCAGGTTGGGCTCCCGTTGACAGGCGGCCTTTTGCAGCTCGCATTCGCTGGCGTAGGTCTTGGTGTCACTGCCGCACACATAGTCGCCCGTTGGCTCGGGACAGCTGTCCGGACAGACGCACACGCCGGCCTCGCAGCGAGCTCCGTTCTCGCATTTTACCGTGCTGCACAGTTCTGTTGGACATTTTTCAGAATTTTCATTTCGATGACAATACATCGAATCCAGTTCTCGACTTTGCTACTTGCGGGGCTTGGGAATTTTCTGTTTTCTTTTTTTTTTGTTTCGTTTGCACGGCAATATTCAGGATTGAAAATGTAGGGAGAAAAGGTCGGGTCGACTTCGTATCGTTATCAAGTTTGGCCGTGAGAGGGAGCGGAAAGATATAATATCTGCAGAGTGCTTACCGCAGGCTCCCTTGTAACTGACCACGATGAGGGTTTGGTCGGTGCAGGAAGCTTTCTTGAGCTCGCATTCGTTCTCGTAGGTGATGCCGTCGGAGCCGCAGACTTCGCTCGAACTTCCAGACTCCTGTGTGTCCATTAGAAAAATGAAATATTTATGAGTGGCATCTGGTATCGAGCGGGTATCTCTATATTTGCCCTACAATCGCGTAGGGTTCGATATGGAATGCGGATTTAACTCCCGGGTTTGAAAAAGCGATTGCAAGCACGTCGAGAACTTTTTATCCTTCTTCTTGATATTCACTTCGTTATAATTTCAATGTACAATATACCAGCGACTTTTTGTCGTCGCTATAAAAAGCTGCCGCTATAGTATTCAATAACGAAGTAACGGCATCCTCTATAAAATTTTCTGTTGAAATATTAAAGAGACTAATAGACTTTTATTTAATTATCAAAGACTCGCAGTTACTTCTCATTATAACTTAATATCTATTTTCCGGTCTCGCGGTTTTTCTATAGGTGACAGATATATCACAATTAAATTCAAGGAAAGAAGGGGAGGAAATTCCCCTTTCACACAACGCACTGTACAGAATAAGTGACGATCGAAGCAGCGACAATAGTCGCCCTAGTTCAATAAAAATCCATACACATATACGCGCTCGCGGGGGGATCCCGCGTTTCGCCCGCGAACATCCCAATTACCGCTTCGACGCAACATTAAGTGCCGAAGCGCCGAGCCAAACATACTTCACATAATCGTAAAAGTGCGCGCACTGAGCGCACGTGTGCATACGCGGTGCACAGAGAGCCGCGGCCGTACGATCGCGAATGAATCGCTCGCAGTTGGATGCGCGCTACCAGCTACTTGTTGCGCTCGCGCCGCGTAGAGCCGATCGGCTGCAAAAAGGCTCGCGCGCGAGTGCAAAAAGCCGAACTTAATTAGTTATCCCTGTACAGAGAGCGGCGGCGAGCGCCGTGCGATCTCTCCCTCTCTCTGTTGGTTGTGTGTACCGCACCGCGCGTTATTAACGCGAATGATCGAATCAATTCTGTGCGTTGGCTTTTCGCCTTGCGGGGATGCGTGTGTAGTTCGCTGGCTTTACATTGCCAGCGAGAGTATCCGGTGTGTCGATGGTAATCGATCCTCGAAAGCGTTTGTATATATGCGCAAGCCGAGCTGTGCGTTATAATACGGGGGAGATGCAATTCGATGCTGTAACGGTAGGAATGTTTGCCTAAACAACGTGGGGTCAGTTGAAATTTTACGATGGAATCTTCCGATTATCTTCGTGGGGTATACAAGTGCACAGAGGGTGTGAATTTACGCACTGGCAACGATTTGCTGTTTCATACGAGAATAATGAAATGACGTCTGCTAGATTTTTAAATTCGTAGATTGCTAGATATTACTTGACTCTCAGTACTCAAATTTTCATAAATATTTGGAAATGTAATGAAGTATCATAGCAGCGTTAGGTCTAATCGATTTCTGTTTCCTCGTAATGTTGAAATGCAGCTAATCTTCAAAACATCACAGCACCACCGCTAAATACAACTTTATCATTTTCCGAATTGAATTAATAAAAAGCCATGTTCAGTGGGAAACCGCGCACGCAGAGACAAACATATGAGCCAATACTTTCCGCTGTCACCTCGAGTGTCTAAAGTTAATTAAAACTAACTCCGTCAAAGCAAATTTTCAACTTGAAATGACCGAACGGACTCTCGAGTACAACTCGATTCGCCAATAACGATGGAGACAGTCAGCCGCGCTCGAGGGGGGTGTGGATGTGGGGGGACACGTACGCACAAGACTTTCAGCCCCCGGCGTGAGAGATATAGAGATAGAGAGGGAGAGGGAGAGGGAGCGAGAGAGAAAATGGCATGTACGAGCAGGTCGCCTGTTATTCCGCCCAAAATCTAATTGGAATTTGAGGTCGCTCGCGGCCAGGCTGCGTCACACACGCTTCCTGCGTTTGTGTTGTTCTGCTAAATTAAGCTTAATGAAGTTATTAATTGGTTGCCGCGCGTCTACGCGATTGTTTTGCCTAAGTTTTGATTTGCGCAAGGGCTGAATTAAAGGCGACGGGGCAATTCATCGATTCTTTCTATAGACTCGAAATTGGAAGCGAGCTTTTGTGGAATACGCATACCGAATCGCTGTCACCGCGAATTACGTCGCTTGATTGAATTTTCCATGGAGAAATCGCGTTATTTACATTCGGGATCTTAGCGTAATACCAGCGGAATCGATTCGCACGCGGAACCTCGAGGAAAAAAATAATTAACGATAAGGGAAGGGGGAGAATAAAAGATCGAGAGAAAAAAATAATTAACGGTAAAGTAAGAAGGTGAATAAAAGAAGATGGAAACGTAGAATGGAAGTTTTCAAGCGAGATACACTCGAGAGTTGCTTTAATGTGTATTGTAAGAATTGAAACAGCTATTCGCGTTAAATTTATTGCACGAACGAAGGATTCTCGGATCAACCGAGCCGAGAGTTTTCAGATTGATTTTTTATGCGACTATTACCGTTCTGCAGGCTCCTCATATTGTAAAAATTTTTTTCGTATTTGTAAGCATAAAGTACGTTTGACAAAGTTAACGAGCAAAATTATGCAAGCAAAAATCAACAGATGCTCGTATAAAGCAATCGTTGCACAATAAACTCAAAACGCACGAACTGAGCAGTACAGTCGAAACCGAAATAATAATTCGTTAAAAATTCAGCAGAACTAGCAGGCAATCGATTCACGGAGTCCGTTTGACTATATAAAGCGCATAAAATCATTCGATTTCACCGAATTGTTTTTTCTAAACAAAGCTAGCGTAAGGTAAATATGGCTCTCTCTCCCTCTATTTCCATAGAGGAAAAAATATCGAGCTGTCGATGAAGTCGAATATCGGAATAATGACCATCTGTGTCGGTCAATTTGTCGTCGGGTTTATTGCTCGGCTCGATGGGAGGCGACGGTCATCCGCGGAGATTGAAAATATCGCTCAGAGTAAAGTTGATATTATTGAAGCGTACGATCAAATGCGAGTGTCTTGTTCCTTTTTCCCCCCTCCCATTTGTTTCGTTCTCCCGGAATATCGTATTGGTTCTCGCTTTCATCTCTGTTAAAAGCTGCGCACACACATCCACGAATATAAATCCTACGTAAGGAACTTTGAATTATTTATTCTCAATTCAAATGACGCGCAAACGTTAACAATGACGCTCATCCGAGCGCCTATACTTGGCGGCGCTAATTCAGCATGTATATGTATACGGCGATTCGGGATTCGCTTCAAACGAAGTGGTATTCAAATATAGTGTATAATGAGGAATTCCCATCGAGCGCATCGCGCAATCATCATCGCCACGAGGCTATTAGCAGCGTATTGGGCAGCGATCAGCGAGAGCCGCACGCTTCACCGTACACTCGCATTCATTACCGCAAATATAGAGCCGCGAGTCAGTCGGTTCAATTCACCGGCTCTCTACATACTTTTCCGGGCTATTCCCCGCACTTACCATCTCGTCGCAGTTGTCCGGGCAGACGCACTTGGCCTCGCCGCTGTCGTCGCTCTCGCACTTGCCGTAGTGATCGCACTGTTTGTTCTCGCAGCCGTCTACGGAGGAAATGAAAATCAGTCGATTACGATTGAATTGTTCGGCGAGTCCGCGCCTGCCGAGGACAGCCGTGGCTGCGCTCTGGATTGCGATTTTCTAATCGAGGAACGCCGTCGTACGTTCGAAATGAAAATCCAGTCGACCCATCCTGTACCGAGCACACATTATAGCTATACCGTGGAGAGTGCATCGGAGCTTCATTAAAGAAAAACAAATTATCGCCAGTCAATTGCGACTGCAGGAGAAGCAAAAATAAAAAATCGACAAGCCGCGTATTGTATCCTAGTAAAGCAATGCCGCCTCGCGAGCCGACGGAAGATTACTCTTGATCTCCGGGCGAATTCCTCGAGATCCATCCACGTGAAATCGTCGCGCCCTAGAAAAGCTCGCTCTCGCGACGCGCACAAGCTCTGCGAGCATCGCCTATACCTGTATTCGCGCGTACACGGGGAGGGGGGAGGGGTGAAAGTGCGAGAAGAGCGTGTCCGACCTCGCGATGCAGAATAGCAGCGCATGCATATGCAGCGCCAGTTCCGAGTAACAACTTATGAGTCGTATAACAAGTTCGCTCTCCTCTCCCCCCACCCCCTCCTTCTCTCTGTGTATACGTGTGTGTGGGTGTGGGTGCGGTTGTGTTTGTGCGGTGGGATGACGCTGTCCTATAGTCGCTCGGAGATATGCACGAGGCGACTGTCTGCGTTTTAATCTAACGGAGCATTCCTCGCTTACATATACACACTGGCTTCCAGAGTGCGACATGCTGCACTGGTTATACGGAGATGTTTCGCGATTTCAGATATACACGAGATGCGGGGGAATTTTGATTGCCACGCGTGTACGAGAGACGATTCGTTTTACTGCGTCTACGGGATGTGCTCTCGAATTTTTCAGCGTCGCGGCGACGCACGCTTAATTTGGCGCGCGCGCGTCTGTAAAGTAGCTAAAATTGACGGATAAACACACAATTTTATTCGCGAGTACACGATCGTTCGTCGATTTTGTTTCGCTCTTTTCTTATCCCGGAAAATCAGGTGTTATCAGGCTGTATCTCGGCAAATCCCAGCGTAAATTTCAGAGTCGACACTCGAGCTTTATAAGAGGTGCTTCCCGCGGGCAAAAAGCGCGAGAATAACAATAATCGAACCCGCTGTACACACGTCGAGAGAGCAACTCGGCAGCGATACTCAAAGATGTATGCGGTAGAGCTTAGCGCGTCGGATCGTCGAGACCTACCGCACGGCAGTGTGTTTGTACACACCCCCTCTCCGACGGACGGAGGGAGTATATACTTGTTTTCCGCAGCGACGGTCCCGCCAGTTACAGGAGGATAAGACGGGGGGGGGGGGCAATATATAGGCCCGGGAGTGGCGTGTGTAAGTGCGCAAGAACAACCGAGTCCCGGCGTATAGTCGTCGTCGTTAGGCGGATCCACCGATGGTTAAGAACCTCGTCACGTCGAGCAAGTCCCGGAGAGGAAGATTTTGCAGCCTCTCCCGCGCGCAGGGATTATACATTCTCGCGCAGGACCGGCAATTTCTCGCTTCCGCGTCGGATCCGCGGTGGATTTTTTCTCCTCTCTTTCGTCGCTCGCTCGCGGCCTTCTGTCCGAGATTTGCCGTTGCCGCGCGCGCCGGGCTTCCGAGAAGCGCGATTTTGTCGAGTGGCTCAACGGAGATTTGCTTGCGGGACGCGAGGCTGGAAGGGGCGGGGAAATCGTCGAAGATCAGCCGAGTTTGAACGAGCCGCTCTCGTCTTGGTTGCGCACACTAAGTTTTGATAAATGAATTGGCTCTGTTTTATGCATGGTAAATGAATAGGTAAACACACGGGGAGCAGGAAAATTTGTCTCTCCGTTCCGTTGAAAAACTCCACTTTCTATTCGTATTTCATGCATGGAGAAGAATCTTTTTCTTTATTAAATAGGCGTCTTGGCATTAAATTAGCGTGTCGCGGTGGCGAGCCAATAGTCGTTTCTCACTTTTCGTTATTTGTGAAAGATACAATTTGCGATAAGAAAATTTTGATTGATAATACTCGTACGTGGAATTTTCCGACTTTCGAAATTGTCGAATATTTGTCCATAATATATCGGTCACTTCTTAAATAAATTTTATCTAAATTTAACTCGGCATTCGCAAAATAAATTCCAGGAAAACTTTTCCAACGAAACGTACTCTCAAATTTTGAACTTGGAATGCACGTATACTTCCCGCACGTTGAAATATACAGGCTTGGTGGAACCCGCGCGACTCGAGGGGTAAAAATTTATACAACGTTGTAAAATACATAATACAACATATACACAAGCGCGCGCACGTGTACAAATAGGGTAAAGAAAAGTAGCTTTTTCTATGCTTATATATCACACGACGTGTACATTATACAGAGCCAGCTCGTCTATGGAAATCACCGGTGTTTTCCGGCAAAACAAGTGAGTGACACTGTGCACTAGTTTCCCTCTCTTCCCCTCGCACATAATCCACAAGTTAACTTCTCGATTGTAGCCACATCTATATACACGTGCGCGTTAACGTATACGTATATACTGTATATAACGTGGCAGCTACGTCCTCCCCGGAGCCGTTGTCCGCTAGAGGCTCATTTTCAACGCAAATCCACGCGTTTACACGAATGCAAATGGCCGCAGTGCCGCACGCCGGCGCGGAAGAAGAGCGAAGCTCTCCCTCTCTCTCTCGCTCGCTATATATAACGCGTCTGTACATATACATCTGTATATGTATTGTTTCGTGTCACGAAGCGCGCCTGCGCTTGCGCGATTTGCATATAGGGAAGAAAAAGATGAGAGCAGCATCGGGCCGAAAGCTCCTTCGACGCGGCGAGCTTTTTCGAGCTGTGTGTGTGCGTGTGTGTGCGCTTCGCTGTGACTTTGAGTGATTAATGCTCTCGAACAGGCGGGGCGGCCGGTAAGTATATACGCCGAGCGGGAAACGAAGACGGATAAATAATAATTCAGCGCCCGAGCGAAGCTTTCGAAATTTTCGTAGCTCGCGCCCGAGCGCCAGCCTAATTATTCATGCGCAATTTAAAACTCACCGAGTGTGTGCGCGCCGCGCTCGCTAAATGTATATATACGTATACGAAAATTTCGGAAGAACTTTCGCCGAGCTTTCGTTCGAGCTGCATAAATTGCGCGGATGAATTATTTCATATCGAGCATTTGTACTGGCGACTCTTAAGTGCGCGTAGCCTCGCCACGTCGAGTGTAAAATTATAATTTTCAGAAAGTAGAAAAAATAAATTCTGCGATGCACTCTCCAGGCAGACTCTTGCGGACTTACTGCACTGCTCGTGGTAGAGAATGCGAATCTCGCGTCGGTGCTGGCAGGCCTCGAGGCGGAGCTTGCACTCGTTGCCGTAGCTTATGCCGTCGTCGCCGCAGACGGGCTTGAATTCCCCGGTGCATTTGGGACACTCGCAGCTCGCCTCCTCGTCGCCGTTCTCCCTGCACACGGCGCCCCACTGGCAGATCTGTGGAGAGAAATTTTAGTGCTCCTCGTCGTCGGCCGGACTCCGCAAGGGGCGAAACCTCTTTCTCTCGCGTCGCGAGCTTTTTCGACTCGATTAGCTCGGCTCGACCGAGCGCCGTATAATTACCACGACGTGCCGAGAATCGTGGAACACACGGCCTCACCCGCCGAGAAGTGACAGTTTAATATTCGCTCTAGACACGGCCATGGCCAAGATGCTGCTGTCCGGCCGCGTAAAGGATGTGGAATTAATCGTTTTGAGGGGAAGGGATTGAAGGAAGTAGTTGACGGAATTTTTGCGTTTGCGATCTTAGCTCAATTTTCCCAAAGAATTATACTTTTCTTTTTGGATTAGATGCAGTATTTAGTATCATGTCTCAAACTGACGCTTCCTTAAACCCAATCGGAATAACGGTCCGTATAAAGAAAATTCGCGTTGTGGGTCAAGGAGTTACGGTCGCGAAGAAGAAGAAGAAGAAGAAAAAGTCCGGGTCATCGAGGAATCCACGGAAAAGAAGCTACATAAAGAAAACAAGGAAGCTCGTCGTCTGCGGCGGATAAAAATGGCCGGAACTGTACGCGCTGTATATATAACTATAACTGCTCTCGTAATTGGCGCGGTGTGCGCTCGCTTTTCTCGGCCTTTTATTTCTTGATTTCCCGCAGCGAGTTGGGGGGTGGGGGCGGCTGCGGGACACGAAGAGACTCGCGACCTCATTATCCCGAGCTTGTCTTCGCGACAGCCGCACTGCGATAATGACGCTGTTGAATTATCATTAAGGAGATAAGAAATAACGCCGCAAAGGAGTGGGAGACGAGGAGAACGACTCGGCAAAGGAGATACTGCGCGCCGGTACAGCGCCCGGCGTTTTCGCGATCGGATGCGCCTGCAGCCCCGGCTGCTGCTGCTGCGAGCCTTTCCCGCCGCGTGTTATGCGCGTCCAATTAGGGAAAGCTCGCTCGAGGATGAATTGTTTTTAACGAATAAAACGGAAGCGTGTAATTAAGAGGATTCTCGGTTGCAGGAGGGGGGGGGGGAGGAGCGAGGGAATCAATTCTCCTCTCGATCACTAAGCTGCGTTAGCTGGCTGGCATTGAGAAATGATCGTAAATACGTTTAAAGAGTATCCGGTGGCTGGAGCTTTGACGAGAGAATCCCTTCTCCCATCGTGTACTCTCGGCTCGCTTGTAATCGAGTCCTACTCGATTGCCATTCGATTTTCGAAGGCGTGTTAACGTCGGGAGACGAGGAGGGGGGAGGGGGGAGAGGAAGGGAAGGAGGGCTTTTCAATCAAGCCCTTTTACCAATGACCGTTCGGTTCTTTGAGTTTTACATTTCCAGAGCTGCAGTGAATTATCATCCCAAGGAAATTAGGTCTGCAGCAGTAAGGAATAAATTTTCTTTATCAACATAAACTCGATTAGTACATCTGTTTGGAACTTTATCTTCGGTCTATTATCTTTCAGTATGTATTTTTATGCACGTAATATTGTATTTTTATCTAGAGTTTCCTTTATGTCAAGAATTTTTTTTCTTTGTTATTTTATTTCGACACCTGAGAAACAGAAACAATTTCTTACGAAGCAACTTGCTCTCATTATCTATTTATCTTTACATTTAATTATTTTATCTCCTCAAAGCTCTTTACATTTTAAATGAATAATTTACATTTCACAATCTTCTCATTTCCTTTGGCACCTTTCTTTCCTAGATCAACTTTCTCGGATCAAATAATATTTAGGTTAATTAAAGTCAAATTGCAAAAATGCACAGCTTTTACGTGCAAGAAAATAAATATTGAACATATTTGAGAAGGTTCTTAAAATGTAAAATTCAATCTCCACAAAACTCCAAACCTTTCAGCATCCTCTGTCCACGACTCGGCCCATACACCCTTACAAACTCAGCCAAACTAGCGATGCCTCCAAAGGGAGGCATATGACAGAACGGCGGCGCGCGATACCTTTCTACACAACCGCAAGACAGAGAGAGCTTGCGGCCTCGCGAGAGAAAGAGGTTGGAGGGGCAGACTGGGGGAAGAGCGCATCAAACCTTCTCAGAGCAGGGTCCCTTGGAGCCGCAGGTGCCGACGTAGGCGAGCTCGATGCCGCTCCTGCCGAGGCAGGCCTGCCTCTTGAGCTCGCAGAGCGAGGGATAGGTGGTGCCGCCTCGGGCGCAGACCGGCCTCATTACCGGCTCGCACTCCGGGCCGCACTCGCACTTGGCGATGCCGTAGCGATCGATCGCGCACTGCTCCTGCGGACCGCACTTGGCGCCCTCGCACGGATTCGTCCCTGTGTGCAGAGAGACAGAGAGACCAACCGGCCCGACGTCAAACCCATACTTGTAGTACTGTCCGTCTGTCGAATGCGTCTCTTATGCATACTGTCTAATACTCGCGCTTACACTCTTTACCTAACGTATATAAGGACTGCAAGTCATTCTTCCCCGAGTTACACACACGTGTGGTTAGAGCAAGCGTTAGTAAATCCAATGGTTAAGTTTACAACTACGACTACGACTACTCGGTTATGCGCGTATACAGCCCCGAGAGAGGGGCAAAGTAATCGATGGCTCCGAATAATACTACCGCAGCCGTACAAGTGTGTATCCCTTTTAAATAATCGCGCGCGCACTGAGCGCGCATTTTCCCAACTAATCAAAGCGTTACTTATACACGAGAGTTTACCCCGATACACGATCGAAATTGAATTTCGTTCGCTGTGTGCACAAGGGCGCGGGTTGGGGGGGGGGGGTTCTTTGAAGGCGTTCCGATAACGGAAGGGGGGATAGGGAGGCAGTGAAAGAGAGAGAGGGCAAAAAAAAAAGGAATGAGCAAACCGAGACTACGGCAAACTGTATCCGCATTATTAGGAGCCATCGATGCACCGGATGCAGCTCTCTGCATCGCATTATCGAAATCCAATGACCCAGCATGAGTACATGTGTATAGACACATACGTCGCGTGCTGCGCTACGACCATCCCGCAGAGCCAGGACGGCCTGCGTATACTGTGTGTTTGTGCAACTACAATATTGTATATGTATATATGGCATATATATATGTATGTATGTATACGGTTGCGCGGAGGCGAGGCTCACCGGAATTGCAGGCGCCCGCGGATATCATGCGCAACTGGAGTCGAGAGCGACAGGCTTCTTGGAGTAGCTCGCACTCGTTGGAGTAAGTTTTCCCGTCGCTTCCGCAGACCGGCGAGATTTCAGGGGCGCATTGTTCGCTGCACCGGCAAACCGGCTGCCTCGAGGCCTCCAACTGGCAGACTTCGGGCTCGGTGCACTGCACTCCGGCGCAGGGATCTGTAAACAGATGAGACGCACGTTTTCTCGTTATTTTCACTCGTGATTGATGCGCTTGGAAATATACTCGGGGGAGGAGGAGGAGGAGGAGGAGGAACGGGAAAGTATGGTCGATTTTTGGGTCTTTGAATATGAACTGTATTGTAGGTTAAAAATTGTAGATTTTATATGAAATTGTTGTAATGTATGGTTATATTTTAATTTTTATACATTCAAACCACTACCTTTATGGGATAAAGTAGAAAGTAAAACTGTTTAAATGTGTATTAATTGTCATTCTTACCAATAATTTCAGAACGAATAATAGAATTATAATTATCTTATCGTAATACTATACGTACTTATTCAATTATTCTAACCAAGCGATCGCTAATTTTCCCAATAATTTTACGTACATTTTATAAATTCTCATACCACTATACAGCATTTCCAAATAGATGCCACCTCGCGTTAATTATCAGCACGATGATTCTCGAATTTTATAACGCGCTTTAATAAAGTTCAGCTTTCCCTCGAGATTCATAAATAAGAAAAGCTCGCCTTTATACATACAATATTTTTACGTGTAACAGTAATACTCGCAACTCCTCAAACGACGCGCGATATGCCGCGCGTCGGTAGGAAAGATAAATTTTAATAATTGCGAAACTCGTCCGGGCGCGCGGCGCGCGGAGCCCAATTAAATTGTTATTCGACTCTCGTCTAATGATACGATCCTCAATACGAATCCGGTGTGTATGTATATATATATATATATACATAAGACGGCCTGAGCTTTCTAATTGGCGAACGCGCGCAGGCGTGTACACGATCTCGCGACATTAACGACGCTCAATGTCGGCTCGGCGAATCTCATTATCCATTTTCTCGGGGCGCGTTGATGCTTTCCGAGCGCAATTATCTTTCTTCGGCTCTTGCTGCTGCTGCTGCTGTTGCTGCTGCAGCGTCTTTGCGTCGAGAGCGACAAGAGATTGCCGGGAAATCGCGCGAAACGCGCGCTCGCGAAGGAGAAAGAGAGAGACAGTGATTAATAACCAAGGCGCGTAGAGAGAGACGAATCTTTGCTGCGCTAAGGAGAAAGAGAGCCGTGTAACCAATATTGCCGACGACTGATTTATAAACGTGTATTTAGGAGGTTGGAGAGGAGCCGAGCGATTATTATGAGAGACAACGATGATTTCGCGGAGAAGACACGGTTTTTTGGCGGGGGTTGGAGAAGTAGACGGAACGGTGTGTAATTGGATCTTGAGGGAAACTTGATGGCGCTTAATTGTCGAAAAGATTACTTGGAGATTTGTCAAGGATGATCTTTTTTGGCTTGCTGAGATTCTGAAGATTAATCAAGGCGGAAGTCTAGCTTAAAATTTAATCGTCACCTTGATTGACGTCACTCGTTTAGTGGATGTAAGGTTACAAGCTCGTTTAGTACACCTATTTTCGATAAAGAGTGCAATGTCGTACGACAAAAGGTTGCAGCCAATTCTTCTTTAACACACTATCTCGTTGAAACGAATTCATGGTTCTCTGTACGTAACGTTTATTTATAATATATTTAAGTTAGTTAATTTTATCCTTCTTTCGTAAACGATCATTTCGAATCATAAACACTATTAATTCAAACGAGGTGCATCAAGCTAACATTCATTTAACGAGTCAATTTCATAATTTGCCTTGGCCGGCTCGGAAAACATTATTCATGGTTTTAACATCTCCAAACGCGCTTCTAGGCCAAAGCTTATAATTCCGCTATTGCAAAGCGCTCTCTTTGAGGTAGCGAAAACGCAATATTAAGTCTATCCGGCTTCTGCGTCTGCACTCGCTGGGAGTTAATTTCGCAGGCGAATTCGGGCTTTTTTTTGTTTGGTTGCATCTTTCTATCCGGCAATGCAATCAGGGCATTGAAACAATGCTCCACCAAAAAATTCACTTCCTATAAAATGCTAGCCCGAATCCCTAGCCTTAAAAGGCGAAAATTGAAAGAACCTTTCGGAAGAGGATTCCTCCCATCAGTTATTTTTTCATTATTTCACTTTCATCCTCGATAATCCCCCAATTGCCGAACTCGAGCAAAGCGTATATTATCGGAACATCGGTTTTCCAAAGCACCGAGAGAGAATCTCCAAAACTCGGCTGCAAAAGACTGCACTAAGACTGGCAAAGTCGAGTATTTCAGGAGAGAGCGCAAGCTGCAGTATATCTGCGCGTGTCCGGAAAAAACCGGAAGCCGCTATTAAAACCCTCCCTGTCCTCGGCCTCCTATCTCTCTCTCTCTCTCTCTCTCTCTCTCTCTCTCTCTCTTCTCCCCAACAAAGGACTAGCTCACTTTTCCAGCTCTAGCCCCCGAGATCGCAGCGTCTAGCGATATTAGGCAAAGTTATATCGGACGTGCAGCCCCAACGGGGCTCGGGGGGGAGGGAAGATTCGCGGAAGGGCCTGCAGACCGTCAGATTAATCTTCGCCGCTCGCGCCCGGAAGGAACTTCGAATTCCGTTTCCCGCGGCTCCCCCCTATCTCCCTCCCCCCTCGGCCCCACCTCTCGCGCTGCGCCAGACTTATATATACATATATTATGCATGTATACGGCGGACTCGCTGCTCCGGCTTAACGTTACAGTCCACTGGAGCGGCTAAACTCCTTTCGCGTATAATACCTATAGATAGCTCACGCGTAGACTCTCGGGGGCCGAGTCGCTGTCGGTGCGCAGTGTATAGAGCTAGCTCGACTAATGGAATTTCACGTATTCGCCTTCGTTTAGCCGCCACCGAGCGGCCTCTCCTTCTCCTCCTCCTCCTCCTCCTCCTCCTGCCCCTCGGTTTTTTAAGACTTACGAATTTCAAGCTGATCTGCATCGCTGCGAACTTTGCGCTGCGAGACGCCGTCTCGATCGCTTTGACTCCTCGCATAGGATCTGTGTGTGTGTGTGTGTGTGTGTACATCGTCGCTGCTGCGAGAAATTCGCGCTTTAAGCGCTGCAGCCGCGACGAGTCGCGGGGAATCGAGCTTTATCGGAAAGCCCACGCGCGACGTCCTCTGCTCTCGTGCTTATACGTATACGTACACGGAGGAAAATTTCTTGGAGCGCAGTGTGCATACACGAGAGAATAAAAAAGAGTCGAGAGCGCAATATAACCCGGCGGCTCTTCGTCTTTACCTCCCCCTCCCCCCGCCCCGTAACTTTCAATTTGCCTCCACTGCAATATCTATGCGCGCGCGCGTATAGGTAAGTTAGTCGCGGCGGAGCGAGAGAGTCTCGGTTGCGTTGTAATGCGCCGCAGGCGCTCCGCGCGAGCTCCGCTCGTTCAAAGGGTCGCGAGAGCGATAAAAGTGCGTTTAAAATTCTCGCGCCGAAGCCCCGGCTCGGTCGTGAGAGCGAGGCTCGATTGTTTTCCTCTTTTCTCCGCTCGCGCGCCGCACTCTCTCACTCTCTCCCTCCGCCGAACCCTTCGAGGTTTCCTATGTATATATGTGCGCTGTTTCTTTTTTGCCCACTTTGCCGAGGCACACAATCGAGCCCACTTTTTCGTCCCTTGTGCGCGGCTCTATAGAGCCAAGAGAGAGAGAGAGAGAGCGAGAGTCATTTCTTTTTTATGCTGATTCTCCTTTTTTTCACAGGCTGTTTGCGTTGCGAGCGTTCTTTTTGATCGGTCGAAAATTATGGATGGGAGTGTGGGAGTGCTACGTATGCTGTGATTTTTCGTACCAAAACTTTGCGAGCTCCACCTCTTAAACAATTGAATTTTACTAAAAATCTTTCTTGTATACTGTATATGTATAGCATTCTTTAAGCTTCGAAACTTAAAGATGGTTTAAAGGTAACTCGAAAATCTTCAAACTATTAGGCTTCAAGAAAAACTTTAATATTTATTATTATATAAAATTTATTGATAATTTTTATTAATAATTTTGTGAATTAAAATTAATGAAAGGTAACGTAAATTTTTTGTTGAAACTATTCTCATTGAAAAATTAAGTTTGCGCAATGCAGAGAAAATCAGTAATGCATGCTCATGTCAAATAATAAAATTAAAATTACGAAAAATCAGGGCCTTTATCGCGTCATTTATTATTCGCTTCGTATTTAAATAAGTGTACCTCGAAGAATAAGATTTAAATAATGTTACCGAATCATGCAATTTAAATACCGTTCGGCAAGTCGTTTAAATATGAATTTCAAACTTAGAATTATGCAGTCAAAGTTTCTATACATTTTTCCTCTATAATTTCACTTCAATACACCATATTCCCACGTTCCAGGCAAAATCAACCTATATGCTTTGCGATTCGGCAGTGAATTCCGGCGGGAAATTTAAATTTTGATTAATTGACTTTCGAACACCCTCTTAACACTCAATCCAGAAAGCAAAGCCATCAATCAAACACAGATCTCGCCGCGTTTCGAGTATACATATACACATCGTCGAGCCGCGCGGGGAAAACTCTCCTGCGCACCTCGCGACTTCGGCATTAGACAAAGGCTCTCCCGTACTTCTATGAAGCCGAGGAAAAAAAAGCGATGAAAAAAGAGCGCTCGCCACCGACAGAAGAGAGCCAAAGCCCCTTCGTCTTCGCGGCCAGCTTTTTTTTCCTCCCCCTCCCCCCGCCCCTCCCACTTAACCTTCGAGCGCGCCGGCCGGCGCGCTAATCTTCAAAGTTACCCGAGAACTTTGCGGCGCGCTCGTCGTCTTTCTCCCTTATTTCGTCCCTGCAGCGCCGCGAATCTAGGCACGATCTCTCGCCCGAGTCGTCCTCGCGCGCGAGTTAACCGACGACTATAATGACGATGATAATCGAGTCGCGTCATAAAGCCCCGGTTATATAAAGCCACGCGGAGACTTCTTTCTCGAAGGCTGTTAAACTCGCTTTTTTGCCTGCGAGATTTTCTTTCGGCCCTTTTTTTCCTTCTCCTCGTCGTCGCGTTCCCTTTACGACGAGAGACCGGAAGATTGATATCCCTCCCTCTCGCGGGGAATGCTCTCTCTCTCACTCGCACCCATTAAGATAATCATTAATTTCATCCATAATTAGCGGTATTATAACGCGATCCTATCGGAAAACGCACGGCTTCTCTTTCTCGAACTTTCTTTTCGGAATCTTTTATTGCGTCATTTGTAAACGTCGAGCGAATCGCGCGCGCTCGCGGGCAAGTTTCCAGAGATTCCCCCCCTCCCTCCCCCACGACTCCCTTGTTTTTTTATTCCCAAAGCAGGAGAGAGAGAGAGAGGGGGGGGGGGAAAGAGTATCGTCCGCGCGGCGCGATTAATAAGAGATTCGAAAGTAATTTGACGCGGAAAAAAGAAAGGCGCGCGGCATGCACTTTTGCGCGCGCAGGCTATGGAACACAGCTTAGGGACTCGTCTCGTCGCGCATATTTCCTCAAAGTCGCGCGGGGGGGGGGGGCGGAACGCGCCGCGCAACGCCGCGGCTGATACATATTTATCAAAGCCTTAATTAATGCTAACGTCCTTGTACGACGTAAAACACGCGCGGCCGCGCACTTGGGGGACTTCTCAACTTTGCGACTGCGCGAGCATAAATATGCATTCGGCTAACGGGCCTTTTTTTCCCGCTCTTTCTCTCGTGAAATTCGAAAGGCTGCCGCAGCGCCGTATTTTTCTAGCGCTGAGAAGAGCTCGGCTCGTCGTGCTCGACTGTCGGCGCGGGTCTTCGCGCTTTAACGTCGAGGACGGGGTTGTTGCGTTTTTTTTTCTTCTTCCCTGAAAGACGTCGCTGACCCAGTTTTGAGAGGGGCGGGGGGGGGGGGGGAGCTTTCTTTGGCTGCGCTGCCGATGCGTTTGCGAATTCCCGATGACGCTCCCGAGTTTCGCTTCTGGGATGTTTCTGCCTCTTGCGCGCTTTTTTCTTTCTTTACTCTTTTCTGATGCGGAAATGGAGGTGGTTTTGAGCATGGATATTTGCATATCGGAGACTTTTTTTAAAATTTTCAGGCGAGTAGGGAGAATTTTCAGGTGTCGCGCATTGACTGCAGTATCTGGAGATAGTAGTTTTATCGACGACGAGAAAAAAATCAATAGCTTTTTTTTATTATTACATGAAAAATTATGTTTGTATGAAAAAAAGGAGAATATTATTCAATTATCCAATTTTTAAAATTTAATAATATTTATGACGCAGAGATTGTGGATTATGCGATGTTCGATTGGCCGAAACCATCTGTAATTGCGCCTCTATAAAAATTTGCGACACTCTGGAGACTATTAAAAAGTAATGCGAGACTCGAGTAATCTTCTTAATTAAAAAAGATTCCAACGGCTCAACTTGCGACATTCACTACTTTCAATCTGAATAATTATTAACGCGACCGAACCGCGATCTTTTGAATAATTAATAATCGATCTCACAGTTCTAGAATTTCAATTTGTGCGAAATTAATGCAGGTTGAATTCGAAATATAAAATCTTTGACTGTTCATTATAGTAACATTTAACATCTGCATAATCTGCATGCTGATATTATCAGAATTTCACTCCTATATTTTAATTTTACATGAATTCCAATACCTTCTTTGGCCGACGGAACTTTATAAACGGTATTAAAAGGATCTACAATTATAATCTATTATTATCTCAGCCGAATCTGTTCACGCGAAATAAAATTGCAGTTTCACCATTGACGAAGTGACAACGCTAATGTTACGTTAATTCAAAGATTAACATCGCAGGATGCGAGTCCGAAAATATTGCACATTTCATGAAAATCAAAAGTTCGGGTCCAAAACAAATATTCCCAGCGCACAGAACGGATCATGTAACGTTACTAGTCAGGATAACGTATCATAAATTCTAAAGCCCGCGCCGCGCGCGATCATTTTTCAACTGTCTCATAAAATCCACTTGTTTGCCATACGAAACCGCGTCCCGCAATGCCATTTGCAAATCCGGTGTTGCCCAGGCAAATAAATAAATTCTGCATATTCCTTTGAAAAACCTACGGATGACAGATGGTCCGCGGGAGAGGAGGAGACTAAAGTCCTGCCGACGCGAACACCGACTCCCGTCCCGCAGCTCGATCTCTCTCTCTCTCTCTCTCGCTCCGCATCAAACCGAACGTTAATCACCTGTCATTTCTAGCCGAAAAAAGCCGTCTTACCTGCGGCAGGTCTTGGTCCTGACGGGCGAATGCAGTACAAACTTGGCAGGCGTTTAATCAACCGAGTGGTAAAGACAAATGTTTGATCAGACAGGTATACAGAGGCGCTACGGCGTCGCTGCCGCATAGGTATATACGTATATACATATCCACACTGCAGTTCCAGCAGTCGCGCGACGTGTTTACTTAGGATTAGGCGAGTTCTCGCAGAGGAATGCTGGCTTGGCGCTCCTGCGTAGACTCGCTGCTGTCGATTCTTTTGCGAACCTTATTCCGGCAGGACTGAGGAGAGGATTGCCTAGATTTCTTTGTGATTTTTTAGGATTTGGCGCAAAATTCGACGCTCTCTCCTCCCCTTTTGATTTCGTACAATTTGAATCTAAGGTAATTCAACTGGACTAATTTCACTGAAACTGATCTATTTGTATTTCGTGTTTGGAAAGATTTGTCCATATTTACACGACGCAAATATTTACTTGAATTAGCATATTTTTTTCGAGTCGTAATTTCAGTGCAAAAAGCACATTTGCGAAAAGAACGTAATATAAGCATTTAAACAATTGTATTAAAGTGTAGTGCTTAAAAAAACAGGCAAGAACTATAAGTACTCAAATGCTAATTCAAGCGCGTATTTAGTGTACTTTAGTACTTATTTTCGGTAAATAACGAGCACTCGTGCGCCCGAACTACTGCCAGCGAATTACACCCTTAAATTTATTTTCAGCCTCCTTGTCACCGACCTGCGCGTCGCCTCCGCAGCGTATACCTGTACACATCTGCGCTGCGCATACGCGAGATCCTTTGGGATTTCTCACTCGTTCGAGGCGCGCGCCATACGAGGGAGAAGAGGCGAGTGAGAGAAAAAAAGAGATGAAGCGAGAGGAACAAACGAGACACGAGCCGAGGATGCGCATAACGAGGCAGTTGGCTTGAGAAGAGGATTAGCTCTTTAGCGTCGAGTCTTGGCTCGAAAAAAAATTATGCGCCGAGTGGCCGGCTTTATGAATTTTCTTCCCGGCGCTATAGAGCGTATTATTTTTTTCCATCCGAACGTCCCTGACCTCGGACGCTTGCAGCAGCTTTCGTTTTTTTTTCTGTTTCCTTTTTTTTTTACGAGAGCGAGAGACGAGAGGTGCCATTGGATCTAGCTGCGTATGGGGACGCGGGGGATTATGATTTTTTCGCGTTTTTTTTTTGCTCTCTTTTCTTTAATCAAGACCGGCTTCATTTTTCGCTAGACGCCGAGTGCTTTAGCGGCTCTTAAACGTCGAGCTTGCGATGCCGTTGGCTTTTTACGGGCTCATATTTAGTCTGAGCTTTCGTTTTAACGCTCCGTGTGTGGCGCGCGCGCTTTATATTCGTATTCGCCGTATTTATATACATTAAATATACACTGAGTAAAGCCCTGACGACGAAATTTTACGCCTGTAAATTGAATAATACAAAATTTTCTCGTTATACAACAGAAAGCGCCCGCGCGAGCATAGTCGGCCAGCTGAAGAAACGAATTCACGCGCGCGCGCATCGATGATATTCGGCGGCGAGCCCCCGATGAAAATAGCGCGGCGGAGCTCGGGCAAATAACTCCTGTATCGCTGCAATTTTCCAAAAATATTCGAAGTACGCACGATATACACGCTGTGGGGGAGAGCATCGGAAAACGCTAAAAAATTCGGAAAATCTTCCCGTACTACGTATAACCCACCAGCGGCGAAATGCGCGCTCTCGCACGCGCACAGCTCGCGTAGCCTTTCCGCTCGCATTCTGTCCACGTTCGAGTCTCTCTCTCTCTCTTGCCTGCTCTCCGCGTCGGCGTCTTCGGCGCAGTCTTCCTCGTCTCTCCGCGTCATCCTGTATTCTCGCTGCATTTAACCCGGCTGCTCGCGCTCTCTCTCTCTCTCTCTCTCTCTCTCTCTCTCTCTGTCTGTCTCTCTTGCGTGACACATTTGTATTCCTCTCTCTCCTCTCTCTCTCTCTCTCTTCCTCTCTCGCTCTTTCACTGGGGTCAGCGTTTCGCGACTGCTGCCAATACCCGGGAGTAGCCGCGGCTAATTTGTCATTGTCTCTCGTGGCGTATATTTTGCCGTAATTCCATCGCTTGTCGTTGCCCTCTCCCTCCCCCTCCCCACCACCTCTACTCCTTCCCTCTCCCGGGAGTTCAACAAGCCGTGAAAAACGAGGCATTAATGGCGTCGATCGTGGAAATTTCAATTGTTCCGGGGGACGCACAGAGTTGGGCGTGAGCGCTCGGAAGAGACTGTCGCTCGAATTATTTTTGAATTTTCGCGGCTTGGATTTCGACTGCTGTCTATATACACGTATATATACATACCTGTATACGAAGAGAGCAATACACACCGCACGGTGTGTGCGGCGTGCTTTTGCGCGAAATAACGATATCATTGCGCTGTGCGGTCCACCTTGCTTCCGACGTCGAAATCTCGTGCGGTTTCGTGTATATTTAAAACTCTGCCGCGTCGCTCTGTATACTTTTATCGTGGGAAAACGCGCGGGGGGCATACATTCAAAATCTACAAACAGCTGCCTCGTTATATTCCATAAATAAATGGCACAAAAAAAAAAAGAAAAAACAGTGGCGCGTCCATCGACGACCCGAGAAAATAAAGGATCGAGCAGAGTAGCGTTTCAGCGATCGAAGAGCGAAAACAAAAACAATTTCCATTTTTGGCTTCGATCCCTCTCTCTCTCTCACACACATACACACACACACACGCTGGGCCGAATCGGCCAGTTGGCCGCGCTTCTTTTTTTTCCAGCTCGCGCCGTGTGCTTGCAAGCTCGCACCTGTGCTTGCAGCGGCATCACGTATATATACATAGACGCGCGCGCGTACGGCAGCGCGGAGAATACGAGAAATTGGTTTTGGGGACATGTAACCTCCCTTATTGTGCGCCGGCTGAATAATAGCCTTCGATACGGGAGCCGCCGCCGCCGCCGCCGCGGCGGCCCCGGGAAAATCTATGACCCCGATACATTACATTTTCGCGAAATATCCATATGCACCGTCTGCCCGCCTCTCTCTCGCTCTCCCTTTCGGGCCTTTATAATACGAATGTTTCGCCGCTATTTTTACGTTCACCAGACCCGGAAAGTATCTATCAAACGGTACTTGCTGCTGCTTCTTTGTCCCCCTTTTTTTTTCGTAACGTATAGGCTGCAGATAAACGGAGCTGTTGCAGAGGCTGTAATAGAGGGTATTTCCGGAGCGTGAAATATATATTCACGCGGGGGAAGATAAATCACGACCTCATCAAACGCGCGGATGAGTAAGGGCGATCGCGCGCGCGCGCGGCGCTTTTAAATCAAGGCTTATCGGGGGCTTAGATTTAGAGAAGTATACGAATGATCGGCGCGGATTCGGTCGCGTTCGCAAATAAATTAGCGGGGGAGGCTGCGGCGCGTCGCGGCTATTCGTTCGGGACTGAATTTCCGGAAGAATCGCCGCCGCCCGGTATATATCCATACTCTCTTCCGCGTGCAAATTGAAAATATCGGGAATGCATTGCCGAAATATTGGGAAATGTATTAGAAATAGATCGGGAGGAGCGTTAACAATGTATGGAAAATATTTCGGTGAATTCGTATCTTCCGATAGATGACGGGTCGGAGGCGCGTTAGGCCGCATAAAAAAAAGGGAAAAAATTTGAGGGAAAAAATGTTGATCCAAGGTCCGTTTGACTGACAGCCTTTCGCTCTATTCACCCGAGTTAAACTCTCGTTTATTTATTTATTTTCGTGTAAAAAACAAAAAAAAAACAGTTTGGTAGATCATACAAATAGTTTTTGGAATGTATCGTCTGACACCCAATATCTGATTCTGCGAGTATCAATATTTGTGATCCATGAAAATAAGAATTTCAAATAGAAATTTCATACAGTAAACAATTGTGATACTGCAAAAACATTCGTTTCGATGAAAATACCATTAAAAATATTATTTCGAGATCTTCTTAACCTGTTCCCGCTTTACGTTCATCTAACATTCTAAAGTTTGCATTTCCAATACTTTGCATTATCAAGCGCTGCCTACCCACTGAAATCGTCCCGCGATTGTCCAGATTAAATGCACATCAGTGAAACGCGACTTTTATCTCGAGGAGTCGGGGACGCGTATATAATACCCAGAGGGTTGGCGGAGCGATATATATACATCAGTAGACACACTTACCGCACTTTCCGCGGAAGGCGACGCTGATGTTGATGGCTCGGGTGCATGCGACGCGATTAAGCTCGCAGAGGCTGGGGTAATCGACGCCGTCGCTGCCGCAGACGGGGCCGGCGCCCTCGTGATCCCCGAGGCTCGGACACGACTCCATGCACTCGCACTTGGCCTCGGCGCCGTCGCGGCTGCGCACGCAGTGCGAGCCCAGCGAGCAGTCGAGCTTCTCGCAGGGATCGGCTTTCTCTGCAACAGAAAGAGCGGGAAAGGATGGGTGAGTCGTCGGCCTGCGCCTTGGGCTGGACCGCGAGTGCACAGCTAGTTCACAGCTAGACATTCAGAATTTGTTTATTTTCTTTTTTTTTTTTTTTTTTGCTAGAGCTATTGCATGGCTATTTATGACACAGAAGGGGGGAGGGTCGACGAGAAAGACACGTTCGATGCGGGTGTTGCGGTTGTCACTACCTGAGGGATAAATGTAGCAACTCCTGGCCAAGTTCGTTAACATGAAAACAAGGGGCAGCGGCTGGAACCTCATGGTTCCTTAGTGAGAGCGGCGGCCCTCGCTCTCTCTGACCTGTAACAGTTGTCGAATTTGAGACATCGACTCACACGCACGCGGTGACCGGATTGACGTACGGTTGCGTAGGCGCACTTTAAATTTTTGCAGAAAAAGACTCTGGAGAGTTGCAGTGTAATTTAATTTAATTTGTCGATCGTGGCTTTTATCGTTAACAGTCAACGATGCCGGAGGAAATGTACACAAAAATAGCTTTGCATCAGAATTGGAACGCTTTCAAAGAATATAGAAATGGCCTTCTATCGAGTGCCGAGCGCTACTCAGTAATGCCACATTTCTGATCTGTCGAGTTATTGCAGTTATTTTGACGGATTATAATCAATAAGATCGGAAAATCTCGATACAAAATTAATTCATGTATTTCGTAGGCTTATTTTTGTCCACATATATTCAATGAAATTTTTTTATGACCGCACGTTGCGGTCGATAGAAATAACCACACACCCTCTCAAGAATTCTTTTTCAGGGATTATACGCTACGGCTTGTATAGTCCATTAAAAGGCTAGCCATAACGTTCTCCCAAACGCGGAAAGGATTATCGAGCGCTGTAGTTATAATGCAACATTTGGCATAGGTGGCTCCATTCGATTCGCGGCTGAAACTCGATTATTAAAATCGCGGCAATCGTCGGTGGCTGTTGCGCGAATTAAGCCATTAATTATTCGAACAGCATAAACGCCCAAGTACTCGGCTCAATGTCGCGCGGCTGAATCTTTTCGATGCAATTACGCTGATGCAATATTGAGAATCTTTCTCTCTCTCACTCTCTCTCTCTCTCTCTCTCTCTTGTCGCAGTGTGCGCGCAGCATAAATCAGAACGCAAAGGGGGGGGGGGGGAAGGGATGGAAAAATTGCGTATTAAATTTGTCGCTGCGAGTATTGGATACAATTAATTACGGAAGCGTGCAGGCGATGCCTCTGGCTTGATTAAGCTTTTTTCGTGCTGCAAGACTGCGAGAATTGTTAATTTGATGCATGCGTGGGAGGATTTACAACGATAAGCGCACGCGTGAGCAATTGGAATGTGCTGACATGGAAAAAACGGGCGCTATGAATATTTGAAACGAATTTTCATCGCGAAACGGAAATTCAGTGTGTGCTGAGAAAATATTGCAGAGTTTAATGAAATTAGCGACTTTGGACTCATTTTTTTTTTAATGACTGGAGCGGGATTTACGTTGTAATTAATCTATAATATTATTTTCTAAGGGTAAAATTATGTTTTAATTACGTGATCAATAATATTTATTTAAATTCATCAAAATTTTTTCGAAGGCGTAATAATTCTTCATTGACAATATGAATTGAGTTAAGTTATAAATAATCCTTATGCTGTCCATCACGTGATCGACAGTATCGTAAAGTTCAATATTCAATATTCTAGAAGTACGAAATTCATGCATCAAAATAAGAGATAACTAATATTCATTTTCGCGTTTGACACGCACAAGTCCGCGAACTCCCCGAAATTCATGAAAATCGATTCACCAGCGAGCGAAAACATCCCAATTTCGCGTCGCGTCCAAATATGCCGTCGTAATTTTTAAATTTCGAACCATCCCATCCCCCTCATATCCACCGACTGAATAAATGAGAAGAAAGTATTAAAAAGGCATGCACGCGGTGCATCGACGACGCAGAGAGTATATAGCCGCGACGCGCAGTCCGAGTGTACTTGCTCGCGGATCCATGAGGGAGTCGGAGCCCGGAATTTCGCGTGCGCTCGGCAATTTCGCTCGGCCAGCCTGAATAATTCAACGTCGGCCGGGCGCAGCCGGCCCCGAAAGTGGCTAGTTTGGATTTAGTTAATTAACAATTACGGAACTTAAGTGAGGTAATTTGAGTTGTCGCGCATGTTAGTCTCCCCTCCCTCCCGCCCATACCGAATGAAATGTGTACGCAGCTTGATGGCTTCGCGGCGGACCACTTAAAAGTCACGCTTACCAACCGCTAATCTTGCCTACAGACGCACTTCGCCTCTCCTCGCTCTTTCCGCGCGAGGCTACTAATTATTCTTTCGCTGCAACTTTCGGAATTGCCCGCGGACCACCGACGAATTCGAAACTGGTCTAGTACTCGTGCTTTCGATTATCTCGTTCGTGTATAAGGCTAGCCGCAGTTGTTCCGCGTCTTCGTTGCCGTTACTCACGGTTTGGTTAGCGCTGCATTAGAAATTCTAGTGGAAGTACATCGAGTTTGGTCAGGCATTTTTTTCGTCTCGTTATTCTGTACACATCTATATATGGTTCATGGTTAGAACTTTAGTGATTTAATTGTAAAACAATTTTTTTTTTTAAGCTCAAAATGATTAAATGTTTAACAGTTACGCGTGTACAGTTTTAGACCAACCACCCACTCTTTCTCGAAGGCTTTCACCCTCAGGTCAGGAATACAGTTCTTAAACTTAAACTCCGAAGCAATGAAAGAAGAAAAATTATTCGTTTCGCTGCGAGCACAATTTCGGCTGTTTTACAATAGTCCCAGGGTGTACGGCGACTGTTTCGCAATTACACGAGTTTTATACGCGTCGCAGTGCCCGTAACGGATTTCGCGCGGCGGCAAAGGGGGGGGGGGGGTGCGCGCAGCGCGTATATAGCCTCGCGGAAAGAGAGCCGGCGAGGATTTATATCGCGAGTTAATGCAATTTACATGGGCGCGGGTAATGAGGGTGTCCAGTTATTACGACGTCACGTGCGCGCGGGTTATCATTTTTGATGCGCCTCTGTTATTCACGCTTATAGTATATGTGCAGCCGTGTCTCTCGGTGACGCTGCTGCTGCTGCCGCTGCTGCTACTTTTTGCCTCTGCCGCGAGGCCGTCAAGTTTTTAATCAATGCTGGATTATGCTTGATGGCTTTACCTTTTGTGCTTGTTTGGTTTAGTGTCTGTTCTGTCTCGATAATCGTACTTGCGGGATCTGTTCTTGAGAAATTTTTCGTGAATAATGTGACTTACAGCAACGGAGGGGCATGGATTTTTTCACAAAAATTTAACGTGTTATATTTGTTGTAGAAGTGGCAATGTATTGTGTGATGAATTATTATTTTCATGAAGAATTTAATAATATTAAACTCTTCGTCATTTTTTATACTTTCTAAAACTTTTTGTCTCTATTATTATAATTTATTGTAATTTTTCATGAAACATTTCTCTGTGTACGCAAGAGTAATTATAAATTTTCAGTTTCTTTGTCGTGTTATCGCCAACGCCAAGCTTATGTTGCACGAAAGGTCAAAAAGTAGATAATTCACGATTATCCGTTAATGGGGTCTGAAAGGCAATTAAAAATTTATATTTCGCACCATAATATTGTAGACGCAAAAACCACCAATTATTTTATAGCTTGTTGGCAAAATGGGAATACAGTGCAAACCACGAGATTCTTGACCTAGATTATAATTCATCATTCTATAAAGTTGACAGTTTATATTTTAATAACTGCATGGGAAAACGTTAACTAATACACAGAAATTACATTATTTAAAGTCCCATGTCCAATCGTGTATTACTATATTGATAAACGAATTCGTTCTTTCTGGCTCCGCTACATTACAGCGCGAAATTTCAATCCCTAATTGACTTATTCAAATCCTCTTAAAAGTCATAATTTCCTCACCACTAATTTCCTTCTGTAAGATCAACCCCCCCCCCCCTTCCCTTCCTCCGTGCGATAGTCGTAAAACCATCAAAAGGCCAGCGAAGCGCATCGAAGCGCGAAAGTAATTCCCTCTGAAAAAACAAAACCCAAAGAAAATTTCACATTTCCAAGCCTAGGCGCGCGTACACACAGCAGCAGCAGTAGCAGCAGTAGCAGCAGCAGCAGCAGCAGCAGTAGGCGGAAGCGAGCCCGGAGTTGAAATTCGAAGCGGCTGGCTATCACAATTAATAATCCATTTCGGTGCTTTTTACCGGTACGTCTGACTCGGCTCGGCTTCTCCATTTCTCTCCATAATTCATAGCTGGGAGTCGGACTTGACAGTGCCAGCGAAGCAGCGCATTATACTCTGGTAATCCTACCGGTAAAAAGCTCACCGGCCCTGCCGCGGCTATCTCTTTGTTACGCGAGCGCGCGCGCGCGAACGTCTACGTCCTTATCCTCCTTTTTTCTCCCAGGAAGACTACTGTTGTCCTTTTTTTCGGAAGTACCTTTATGCGCACGAGATATCAGGAGAGGGAGAGAGAGAGAGAGAGAGAGAGAGAGCTCTGGCTCAAACGCAATTTCTATGCGCCGAGAGAAACAATTCATACGCGGATCCGACGAAACAATTCGAGGCAATTGATCATTACGAAATCTACTATATTCACCCGATGAATTGTTCATTTTGCTGAATCAGTTAAATATTTCGTCGGGAATTTCAGCCACTTTTATAATTCAGGGATACACGCATCAATGGAATTGCGTTTGGTACCTCTAATTAGTTTTCTTGATGCTCAGCGATGTGATATAATTGATATATACTGCGTCTCAATTATTATACGTTTGTGTACATTCGATTAACTGCTGTTGTTGCAACTGTACCAACAATACACTCTCGAAGCCTGATTAAAGGAAAAGATATTCAGAGTGAAAAAAAAAAATAATATCTTGATAACTTGATTTTATTATTTTTAGGTTCATTAATTCGAATACTTTTAAAAAAGTAGTCTTCCCAGGCGAAAATCTAAAATTCTTATTTTTACACGCCACAGCACAGCTCAATAAATGGTTTCATTTGAACAAATAAAAGCTAATGTCAATGCGATGTTCAATTTTTCATCTCTCGGCTAATTAACGCGTGCCTACGTCGCGCGTTTAACAAAACAAAATGTCATAAAACGACAGTTTCCCCAGTTCGAGCAACAGCTTCCAATCAACTCGGCAACCCCGACGTACAAGCCTTTACTTGGCAGTCCAGGGATATTCTTCACGGCAGTCGTGCGAAGGGTCAATTGCTCGGGCCACACAGCCCCGACGAAATTGTCTCTTTCTCTCTCTCTCTTCGTCTCTCTCGAACGACATGTAGTCAAACCCGCCTCAGCCATATCCAGTTACACACGACGCTGTACCTATAATGGGGCTACCGACGGAACTTCCGGCTCGAGCCGCATACCGGCTTGCGGTTGCGGACGCCGAGTCACGGGTTAATGAGCGGTTTATACTTTGCTCCCCCCCCCCAGCCACCCACCGCTTTGCGCAGGCGGAGGCTTAGATCAAACGTTCTACTCCGGCCGAGGTTCGCTGGTTGAATTTCCTCGGGGCAGAGTTCGATTTAGTGGATTTGCGCATTAATTTTCGCGGGCGGTTTACAACGTTGCGACTGTTGCGAGGAAAAAAAATGTATGGACACGGCGAGGTGATATTTCGTACACGGGAGTATTCTGGCTGATTGATCGTGCGCAGGCTGACCATTTTTATGGGCTGATACTTCATTATCACCGGCTGAGAGTAAGTTTGGAGCATTTTGTTTTCGCTGTTGGAATGGAATTATTAGTTGCACGGAAGCTTGTTTATTAATTATCAATAATCAAATTATCTTCTTACGCCCGCTAAGAAATAAACCCATTCAAATTGGATTTGATTACGGGGATGCGGTATAGTCCGGCCAAGAATTAAATACAACCCCGGAATTAGCTTCCTCGCCGAAAACTCGACGACCGGAATAGGACTGGCTGGCGAGTCCGCCGACTTCAGCGGAAATCCCGTCTGGCATGGGACACTTAATCGCAACGTGGGGGGGGGGGGGGGTAGAGGCTCACCGCCTCGGCGGTTAGCCATAGGACATGCGCCGCACGTGTGCAGCAATTAGCGGATTCCGCGTCCGACAATTCCTCCAATATCATCCTCTCCGATTACTTCTTCGTGAAAATCTACCCTCGTCATAGTCGGCCTTCTCTCTCGCTCGCTCTCCTCTCGAATGGATATTCGTACGTTAATGGGCTCTTCGGTGACGTTGGCTCGACGTGCGAGTCTGTGTTCCGGAACTGGGTTTGGTCGGACGACGGACTCGATGGCGGCAGCTTGTTCCGGGGGGGTCTCTACGATGTTGCTGGGAGGCACGCGATCAAACGGATCGTTCGGTGTTTCATGGAATGGACGATTAGGCGCCGAAAATAGCGTCGGGCGTGAAAAGATTCTATACGGTATTTTTGGTACGAGAAGTTCTTTTGTAATATCGATGGAACGTTTTGTGCATCTGCCCATAATCTAAGTTGTATACAGTTTTCTCGTGAAGCAAATTTCACATAGTAAATGTCTGTTTAAAGCTGATGACCTCTTTTGTGGATTTAACTTTGAGAGTGATAGCAAACGTTTTTCGAGGTGTTTTTTAATGGGTCTTCACAGGCAAAATATTCAACTATCGTTTTGCATATTGTATTATAGTTGTTTGGTTCCGTTTTGGGGTTAGCTTACTTCATATTTTCATGTCACGAAATCTTAGAAAGAAATTTCTGAACTACTATATATTTTCCTTCGGTTAGTCGGATAATTTATATGCGAAGTATACACTTAAGAGGTCAAACACATCAAACTGAATTGTACTGGTGACATTAAGCTGCGACGTATCATCTATAAACTTTCAACAGAAATATCGAATATGAACTAAGTAGATATCTCGGTCATTAGGACATATTGATGGTCAAAATCTCGAAATACTTTATTTTTTGAATAAGCGACTATTTTATCTTAGGTATGTTTGGTGTTAATGGCAGGAGAGATTCTAAGCTATGAATAAACACATAATAATTACCATTGAGCCAAAGGGAATATCAATTTAATTTTTAAAGCATAATAGTGAAACAAGGTTGATCAATGTAGTTGGTATCGAGAGCAACAACTAGTTACAACTTGTAACACGTAGTTGTAAAGTTCTAAGGAGCTGCCACTAGAGGGACTGAAGGTATTCAGTTTCAACTATATAGCAAGTATGTAACAGTTATACACAAAGCCGATACTTGCAACTGTTGCATTATTTGCTCAAAGTCTTTGCTATTATCGAGATCGTAGATAAACAGGAAGTTGACCAAGCTTGCGAAAGAGAGTGGACCACTTTCTAATTTCGATTATCTAATACAATTTGTTATTCGTCAAATTCGAATTTATTTCTATTTGAATATTCTAATAATATTTGTAAATATTATTGTTCGTCTTCACTGCATAAATTCCAACTAAATATAAACAATTTTGAGAATCTACGAATGGAAATTCCATTGTAAGATACTACAATACGTGGAAGAGAAAAGGCGCAGAAAAGGCTTTTGAAAAGCAAATCATCGAACCTTCCAATACCGTTGGCGTACGTCTCCAAAGTCATCGAAATCAAAACCGCAGGTAGCAACGGCATAATGAGCCCGTTTCGATTCAGCCCGGGGTTATGAAACACTTGACTCGTTCATTGCTCCCCTTCCCCCTCCTCTCTCTCTCCCTTTCTCTGTCTCTGTCTCTGTCTCGCTCTCTCTCTCTCTCTCTCTCTCTCTCTCTCTCTCTCTCTCTCTCTCTCTCTTGCGAACTGGTTCAACACGCGATGAGTTTTTTTTCGTATAATACCCACACCCGACATACTCAGGCATCTTCGATTCTACTGCGTAAGCGGGTCACGCTGATTGCCGGGACGCTATCGATTGACCTTATTTTTAAGCGTTATTTTGGAAAAAAAGATGTTTTCAACCCATGTTTTCCTGATGAAAAATTGACGAGCTGCAATAAATTATATTCATCGGAAGCTACAAAATTTAATTAGTTCGTAGCATTGTTGGAAAAGTATTGTAATTGAAGGACGACGTTGGAGCTATGCTGATTCAAAAATTTTTTTAGCTCACGGAAATAAATTTAAAAAAATGATTTTCCATAGTAAAATGTATTATACAAGGTTTGGTAACTACCGTCTCCCGTAAATTCTAGCTCTTATAGATCTCAAAAAAGTTTTTTTATTAGTAGTTATCTACCCTGTGCAAACTATCAAGTTTTCGTATAGTCAATTATTGAATCAACATCAGCACTATCCTAAAAAAACTCGATGCTATGTTTACCAGCGATATTTCGCCGCTCGATAAACAGGAAGCAAATCAAAAGCAAATACATCTCTCATCCCGCGCACGTTTTCATCCTCGGTTCAAATCGATATACATCCCTTTCAAAACACGCGAGCTTCTGAAAAAAGCATTAAAAGCAGCAGTTAAAACATTTTCAACCGCTTGAATAATGCCCGGTCGCACCGGCGGCGGGAAATAAAAGCTGGAATTGAAAAAAAAAAAAGGAAATGGACGCCTGGCTCGTAAACTTGGCTCGTCGCGATACCTGGAAGAGTTGCAAACAAGTTTAATGGTGAAAAGTGTCGCGCGCGAAATAATGCAAAGATAATAACGAGACAGAGGGGGAGAGAGAGACGCACACACACAGTAGGAAAAGAGAGAAAAAGAGAGAGTGCGTTTAACCTCAACAAGTGCCATAATATTCCTTTGCGAGTACTCCCAGGTCGCTCGTATAATCCGCCCATCCGCTAGGACTACTTATCTACTTTGTGCTCGCTTTGCCACTCACACAGACACACATACGCGTGTGTATACTGTAGAGCAGAGAGAAACTTGCGCGAGCCGTTCGCTTGCACCTCCCTGACCGTCGCGATCATGGCCGGGGCACTTCACTCTTTTGTTTTTTCCTCTCCCCCAGAGCTCGAACTCTTCCGCGCGGCCTTATCTGCATATACATGCAGAGGAGGCTTCTTCCGAGCTCTTTACCGCCTTATCCGCACCGGCGAAGCCTATCCAGCTCGAGTCTTCAGCGTTTGCTTCTCTCGTTCTCTTTTAGAGCGCGCGAGTTGCCGCGGAGCCCGCGCGTTTGTTTTGCACTCGAGCAAACGCGTGCGCGCGAGCTTCATTTTATTCTCGGCCGCGCGCGAGTGTTTTGCATACTTTGGCCGAGCTTTCAATTGTACGTTTATTAGGTGATGGGATAATCGAGTCACGGCGCGGCGGAACTGTTTGTTCGCGAGAGAAAAATTAATGCGATTAACATTTGCGAGATCTCTCCGTTGGGTTATTTCGAGTTAGGCTGACGAGAGGCTTCAGCCTGACGAAACTTCGCGTTAATTTTTTCCGTAGATACAGATTTTACGAGATACATCGAAATCCTTAACAGCTACAGAATGCACCGTTTCGTTTTCTACAAACAATTGCGAATTCGCAAAGATTAATAAATTTCAAATTAAGTTTTCTGAAGTAGAAAAGCTTTTGAAAATTGAAAAAAATCAGCCAAAGCTCTTCTTTCTCCCCGCAATTTCAGGTTGAAAAGCAAAATTTCTCCAAGACACAGTACACACGTATATAGTCGCAAGCTGCGCTCTAGTCTACGCTTAATTAACCACGCAACTGGCTTTGTCGCTATATCGTCTTGCAAAGTTCTCAGCCCCGTACGGTTTATCGGCGTCCGGCGCACGCGGAGCCCTGACCCCCTTATCTATAGCTGATTAACGTGAATAAAGCCGGAAGGGACTCCGCGAGGCGGACACGAGTTAATGGTCCGAGCCAAGGAGGAAGCCATCTGGGCTCGCAAGGATCTCTCGCATTACGCTTTGTCGTTACTGTTTAAATTATTCAAGGCCCGAAAAACAAAGTGTTTCACTAGATTCGCGAATGGTCTCATCACGATGTTCGGAGGGATTGGACTGATTTTTCAAACTCAAAAATTTGAACACAAATTCACGGACGTTATATTTTATACCGAGGATAGGTAGTGCGCTTCGCGGAAGCTACGTTCCTTTATGTGTTTTTAAATTTCCCGCCATTTTAGGATACCGTGCATTTCGTGTTTTAGAATGTTTCAAGGTGTCACCTCTGTTTTTAAGAGGAGATAAATAAATCCTGTTAAAAGTATTGGTAATTATGTTGCTTAATGTAGATAGCGTTTTAATAATTATAAAGTTAAAGCTTTAAATGTTAAGAATTAATGAAAATTAAAAATCAAATAATTGTTCTTTGTAAAAGAACGTTCTAGAGAATTAGAATTTTAGAAAGAAAACTAGATTTTTCAAATTTTGTAACTGAAAACTGAATTATGTACACAATATTGAGAAAAGCCGGTATAAGGACTCCCTCGTGAAACGAATTGCGACTTCATCAGAATCAGTTTGCCTCAGAACCAACAACGCCCATCTATACTCATATCTTTATTTTTCATGATACACGGCTGTTTCGTCCCCCTAAGAGTCCTTCTAACGAACGAAACTTTTGTGATCGCACGAACCGCGCTACTTATGCTCTTAACTAACTGGAAAATCAATTACCCTCTCCTCCCCCCCTCCTGCCACCACGACTCGCATCTCCTGATCAGAAGCGATTCCCAACGGGTCTAACGAGCTCTCGCTCAGCGTAATAGCTGTTGCACGACGAAGGTAATAGCCGTCTCTATCCTTTTTCGTGCGGCCCCGAAGTCCGTACGGGAGCTCGAGTGGCTCGGGGCTGCGATAATGCGCGGAGACACGGAAACGGATTCGACGAATAATCACGGAAATGTATATCCTCGCGTCTCGAGTCCTCGAGGAGATACTCCCGATGATTATACGTCAAGCGCTTTTTACCGCGAAGCGAAATCTCTTACGCCGAGCTCCCTCGGTGAGAATCGAAAAATTCATTATCGCGCAGGCTCGAATTATGGCCGCGGTTGGAGTGCAAAGTGAAAAGAAGGATTGCGCGCGGTAAATACTTTGCCGAATACGCGATTGAAAATGGAAAAGGCGTGTTTCGACGCAGAGCCGTTGGTCAAGACTTCCTAAACTGGCATTTTACGAGGGATATTGGTGAGCTAATGATAGATAGTGCTTCAAATTTCGTTAATTTACAAATAAATAATGAAGCTGATTAATTTTCGATGATTAGTTCGTTTCATTTAATCAAAGGTAATCGATAGTTCAATCGATTTCCCGTCTAACGCCTACAGAGATCGGCATTTTATGACTTCGAACGCTTAAAAAACTGCTGCGCTGCCGTGAAAAACTAACTGAATTTTCCGACTGCGACCGGATTACCGAGAAGCATGGTAAAAGTTTCCCGATAAAAGTGTAAAATTTACAATACTATTTCTCTCCGCGCAGCAGTATAAGCACCATCAGTTCAGAGCTGACGCAGTTGTATAAAAGCTTCTTCTGTCGAGGCGCTAGTATTTTCTCTCTTGTCTCTCTATTTTCTTCGTATATCCGTCGGAGAATATTACGGAGGATACGGAAGGAGGATACGAGTGAGAAACGAGTATTGATCCACGTGTCAGCAATTGAATTCATAACTTTTTTAAAAATACCATTGTGGAACTTAATTGTTTTTACTCGGGAAAATCAATAGTGCAAAAGGAAAAAAAAACGAGTGTTTTAGATGGAACGAAAATATAAACTGATGGGAAAATAAACTGCAAAGGAACGATATTGTATCGAAGAAAACGTATTTGAGATTAAGCTATGCGCACCGTTCGAATTTGAAATATTGTTGAACTTTACGGCAGACGTACATACTTCATCGATTTTGCATATCTCGAAAATAGTATCTTTTCACTCAATTCCCTTTTGAACATTCGATTCGAAAACGTTTGCTTGAAAATACTAAAACAAGTTTAAATAAAATTATGTTTTCATCCCTTTGTTTGGGTTTCATCGTAGCAAATAGCGAAAGTTGATTGTCCCACGTGGCTTTACTGAAAGTTACATTATCTTGAAAAAAAGCAATTTGAACGCCGACAAAATTACGACAAACATATCAAAACGTTATTCTGCAATATTATTTTTTAATAGTCTTTTCGGATCCTCTTAAACGCAAGCGCAACTAGAAAGATTAAAAAATATCTTACACTCGCGAAAGTGCGCAAAGACAAAGGACGCGAGTGCAAACCCTCGAAGAAAACAAAGCAGCAGCGAGAAGGCGCTGTTGATAAAGAAAACGAAATAAGGAGCTGCGAAATGAAGCGCGAAGATTTATTAGGTTGACAAAACGAAAATGAGCTCGAAATAAAAGAGAGGAGAAGAGTGGCGCGCTTGATATACGAGAATCATGAATACAGAAACGGCGGGAGAGAGAGAGAGAGAGAGAGAAAGCGCGAAATTCCGTATGCAGAAGCGTCGCGTTAAGTGAAGAACAGGCGCCGGGGTAGTAATGAAAAGTCTCTTGCGAAAATCGTCTTTCGCTCTAGTCTTTCTCTCGTTCTTTCGCTCGCGAGTCGAGGGCGCGAGATTCAACGGTTTGTAAATAAAGCCGACGTGTCATATCTCCCCCTTGATTATTTCGGTCGAGAGAGAGAGAGAGAGAGAGAGAGAGAGAGCTTTTCGTGAAAAGCGCGCCAAGTATAAACAATGAAGCTCTGATTAAACGCGTCCTTCTTCATCGTACGCGTCCGAAACGAAGATTTATCATTTTTTCGACGTATAAAACGCCGAGGATTCACGCACGCACTTAAGCAATTAAGGCGCGGGCGCGCGAGCCTTTCGCCGCCGATTCAAAAACGCAGTCACAAATTCCATCTCGAAAAATCTTTATTGCATTCGCCCGGAGCTCGTGAAAATCATCTCTCTCGGCGCCGGCAGGCAAATGCCCGGAATTCCTCTCTCGAAATAGCATTACTACCTCTCTAGCCAACGTCATTTTTCAGCCTCGTTACGTCAGGCGAATACTTTGCTCTTCGTATATATATATATACGTATACGCATGACAGCGACAGGTGGGGATCCCTCCCCTGCTATCCCACTTTTTCTTCGCCTCTGCGATACAGCAGCGTCTGCTGCGTTTGTTTGTTTTTTCTGCAACGACAGCGTTCGGGGTGAGGGTGGGGGGGAGGGGGAGAGGGTAGAGGAAAATTACGATTAAGAGAGCGGAAAGACAAAGAGCTAGGCAGAACTAGGTATTGTAATCTCTCGCGTTCTATCTGGCACTGCGCAAGCTCCCGCTTTCATTTCGTCATGTATGCAAGTGCAAGGCTGCACTTTCATTTCCGAGCTTTTTCAAGCTTCTGTCAGAGGGAGGGAGGGGGGTGGGGATGGAACGTTGGATTAATTTTCCTAAAGTAAACGCCGCGTAGGAGTTTCAACTTGCGCGTTGTCTGGCGCGTAAGCGGGAGATTTCATCTGATTATACGAGTATCCTAGACAGTCTATTACGCGAGCGTTTACGCTCGGGAGCCTTCAAAAGAAGGAGAAAATTAGCCCGAGATCAAAACGTCAGGACAGCTAACAAGACAAAGGCTGCGCGCGGGGGGTGGGGGGTGGGGGGAGGCGGTTCGCGAGTGGGAATAAGGAAGCAAGCGAGCGAGTGAGCGCACGTGAGAAAATGGCATCCCAGATACGGTGCATTTTTCATCTGCATACTTAGTGCCTTCTCGCATCCACTTCCGCCAGCGAGCGAGAAAGAGGATGCGGGAGTATGGCGCGCGGCAGCTCCACTATTCCATCGGTTCGATCTCGGAGTCGCTGGCTTTATGTGTGAGCTATAAGTATACGGGATGCGCAGCCCGTAAATCCAGGTAACGGAGTGGGTTTATTTCGACTTCTATATATTTTTTTTTTTTGGAGGTGAGTGTGTGGGGGTGGGGGGTGACCTTCTTTTTCCGTTCGACGCGATTTTTAAAGCCGACAAACTTTGAGCGCGAGGTATTCTTTGTATACCTGTGGATCGGCTTGTTTTACTCGAGTGACACTTTTAAATTGTCTGTGATGGAAATATCCTCGAATCTTCGCGAAAATAAGTAGATCGTGTTCGGGCTTCTAACTGTGTGAAAATAAGTTTTATAAGCAAAGCTATGGAAATTTTTCTGTTAAAATTTTCAGAACGCAATTCTTTGCAGCATACTCGAAAGTATCTTTAATTTTAAGCCTTTCAATTAAGTCTCAAAGCGTTAGACGATCGCCAACGCAGCATCCCGTTTATTGAAAATTCTTCTCTTACTCTGCGATTCTGACTTATCGATCACTTACTATAAGTGTAATAAAACTGAAATGGAGCTCTTTTTTTCTTCTTCAATTTTATTCTGATTTTTGATAATCTATTTGCCATCTTCATTCAATTGCACAGAGATGAAATTTAACTGATACTGCAAGTAATTTTATTAGCTACCGAATACATTTAAGAAAAAAGTTGCGAATTTATCTCCTTAATCAAGATCGATATGCTCGACACTGCGATGAGTATAAGGAAGTGCGGACGAGTTTTTCTAATTTCATAAGCTTCGATAATTCTGTAACCACAAAAGGATATGTCGTGCTTATAATTCAATCGAGTTGTCTCCAATTCCGAGTAGACGAATCAAAAACTACACGTGTCAAATGCCAGCCTATCAAAGTGCGAGCGAGACGTTCATTAAAATTAGTTTAGTTCGCGGAGACCGATAAATTCAATTCTTTCCCCGCTCCACCTGTGAATATCTTTGACTCTCTATCTCCCCTCTCGCGCAACAAATGTTCTCTCCTCGCTCTCGCAGACTACCCCGCGCTCCAAAGTCCTCCGCTTAGAATTAAACGCAACTCGGTACGTCCCAAGTGTATTTATCTCTCAGCGCGTATAATCAACAGCGCGCTTCTCAGCTCGTATTTTCCACATTGACGAACGGCTCCTGTGAACGCGTGCTACACACTCCGTGTACGTACAAAGGCGGCTCACTCGAACGCGATAATTTCATTTTCAAATCGATCTAACTCTTAGCAGTCCAATTAGTGACGAGCGAGCGACTCGCTTTGTCACTCGCGCGACGCGTATGGGAAGTGCTGCGTCGGCGGTGGGTAGCGTCCGTTTGTTTTTTCGGCTGATGTTGATTTTTGCCGGTGAGCTTTCGGGATTTTCGGCTTTTCACGCGACTGAATAGGGAGGGGCGGGGAGGAAAGAGGGCTTGTTTGCTGATACGGCGAGAGGCAGTTGCCGACTTTGCATTAATATTTCTTCCGGGGGGAGCGAGTTTGCGACGCTTGATTACGCGTGCGTGGGAATGACGAACTTTACTTTGCGAATTTTCGTATTTTCGAGAAATGTAATCCTTTACGGGGGGAAACGCAATGTCAAGTTCTGAATGTAACTTGCGAAATTTTAACTGAAAGCGTGATAAAACAAAATAAAGTGTAATACTTTTAATTATTTAATTTTTTTCGGAGCAGCGTTACTTTGAGTGTTAGCGTTGTTTGAGCTGAGTTTAGATAAGAGCAAATGTCCGTGTTTTTCTAGAGTTGCAGTTTTTTTTAATTAGCGAAATGTAATTGTACAATTCTTTTAAGTAGCAATCGTACAATTATTCACGTGTGTTTGTCCCGTATCGATAGCACAAGTGAACCAAGTCATTTTTCCAATAAAAAAACATAAAACAACGTAATGTATACTTTTACAGTTATTCTACAGGTTGTATTTACAAACTTTTTTGTACTACCCTTTACAATTGTGTGTTTAGTCAGTTTGAAATATTCGTTAAATAAAAAAGGCGTTTATACGCGTCGAAAATTTCATCGAAAATTCTCGTCGATTAACAATCTGCACAGCGATGAGGCAAAAATTCATTCGAAAATCCATGAAAATCCGAAATCGTTACTGCAAGCGTTCTCCGCAATCGAGAATTCAAGCTAACCGCTCAAATTAAGCACATAACACAGTGCGTGTATATCCGACATGCAAACTCACATGTTCTCGTAGATACTATCTCTTTTCAATGTACCTCAAAGTTTCGCAGGTGTTATACACTTTCAGTCTCGCATATAGTTACGAATCTAAATTGCGAAGAAATGTGAGAAACGCTCGAGGCTAACTCGCATGCTTTTCATGAAAATATTAGAGCGTGTATATGCACTCTCCTCCCTCCCCTCCCCCTCGCTCAGCTCGAGGATTGTCGTATCTGTGCTGCGTTTTTCTCCGAGGTGGAAATAGAACTTAATTCGATAATACCAGCTTCGAAGCCGTATAATCTCGCGGTTGGCTCGCGTGATTTTTCGCAATTTGCGCGCGCCGCTCGTCTCCTCGCTACCCGTGTATAACGATATTTAAAAAAAAAAATAAATAGTTTACGCTGGAAATATAGCGGAGCTGAAAATCGAATGAGCCTAAGAGCTCTTGATTGTTGCTTAAAAATTCGCGTAACGCGCGCTCCGAATTTCTGTTTTTTAAATTTCAGTTACGAAGATAAATTTTTCACAAATAAAAACGTCGCTGTTGAATACGTGAAATGTAAGTATGAGCTTTATAAATATGCTGTAAATGTATTGACATCTTATACGTATGATGTGTGTGGATACATAGGATATGGCTATTTACGAAAATCCGTGGTCGCGACATTCATTTTTGGATACATATGCCGCACTGATGCAACAATTGAAAAACTATAAAGAAGTTTGAGCTTCTTATTCAAGGAATAAAAATTGTAAAATTATAAATGATCCATTATTTCACGGCATGTAATATAGCCTGTACGATGGGTAATATTCACGCCGTGTACGTGTAATGAGTCTGTTAAGTCACTAGTATCGCACGGAATTTTAATGTACAATCTACCTAATTTCGCAGTCAATTTCATCCGTGATATTAGCAGTCGATTTTTTTTACCCTGAAGTTAGAAGTGAAGATATTCATGGTGAAATAAAAATCGCTCTATAACATTTTTTAAAGCACAACGTATCAGACGCATATTTTGAATATTGTGTAATTTAAAAAATCTTATTTTCGCTCGAACTAACATTTGCCAATATATTGGACAATCTGTAACCTAATATTCCACCCATGCATTGGCAATTAACTTGTGTAATTTATTGATATTGCATATAGGGGAAGCTTTGCCAAAATTTCACCAATATATTAGACATTGTTGTTTCTAGCTGTATATTTGTAACATATTAGCAATGATACACTCAATATATCGGCAATATCTTGTTAATATTTTGGATTTTGCGTGGGATGTGCTCGATCAAATAAGCTGTACGTAAAATACAAAAGAAAATTCAGCATTTATTTTGTGATTAACAAATTATGGAAGTTATTGATAATACTTTTTAAAATTGAAATTGAATCTTTATCATTCCCAGAATAGCGGCTGCTGCACAGTTAATTTCTGCAGGCTTCATTTGAAACGCATCATAAAAACTTCTGCAATATACATGTCGGCCTTGTCGAAAGCCAGAGACAACAATTTTCCTGAAAATTGCCTTTTAAACTATCCCAAAATTAGTTTCTAAAAGTCTCTCTGCGCATCACAGTAGCTGCGTGCGCTGATAAAATCGATTGCTGCATTCATCAATAACAGACGCTGCAGCGCCGCGTAAACCTGAATATTCCAACTCCCGAGTATATTTGTCTGATTTTCCCGAATAATTCGAAATCCCTCGTACTGACTGCTATCATAAACTACACGAAACCTATATATACGAATTACACCCAGATCATGCATATCCAATATAACGTCGCGCTTGGTCCATCTACTGAAAACTAAATTCAAAAACAAAACAAGGCGACGAAAGAGCGGATAGTCTCATAGCCCCCCCCCCCCCCGTAAATTTAGCGCCCATAGTATAAGTCGGCAATAAACAATTCAATCCAACTGGCCGAGCACGTCCCCCAATTTCTTTCTCTTTCCTTCTCTCCACCTTTACGAGAGAGAGAAAGAGCCGCGCGGCTCGGGCGTCAATCTTTTCTATGGTTCTCCTTTATTTTATTTTCTCGTTTTTGAGGGTACCTCCCACACAGCTCTCCTCTCTTTCCGCGGCGAGGCAGGACGAGCCCGGCGCGTGTACATTTTTCAAAGCGCCGTTTCGCGGCTTACCGGCTCTTTATTCGCCGCGGGAAATCGACGCCGCGCCCCACGTTTATGGTGTGTAAGATGCGATGAGACGGCGCGAGGTCTCTCTATTTTATTCGGGGCGCCCCTCTCGCGAAGAGGGATTTCCTCATTGCCGTGAAGGAGGGCCCGCGCTGTTTCAGAGAGGGATATAACGCTTCGAGAAATGCGCGCCGCTGATCTGGTGTACAGCTCGCTCGACTCTCCGCCGAGCGGAGAAGCTTATTTCCCGAAGCTCTCGCTCGACTCGGCTGGGCTATCGGAAATTTGCGTGCGTTCTTTGCCGCGCTCCTGATGTATTATTGATTCGGAATTCAGCGCGCTGTTGGGAAATCGAGAGGAAAATTAATGTGACACCGACGAGTGGAAAGTCAATTTTGAAAATTTGCGTAAGAAGCTTACACCCCGTTGAGGAAAATTGGCGCGCGGCTTCTCGGGGTTGAGAGCTTTTTCTACATCAATTTTTCAGCAATATATATATATATAGAAATTCAATTACAACATTCTGCGAGACGACTTATTTTTACTGCTAATTATTAACAGTTTCGAAATTGGCATTGACTTGTGAATCTTTTAATTATGACTGCTTATTAATTGGAAGGACTTTTATTGAAAATTAATGCTGAAAGATCCCTTTAAAAGTATTATCTGTAATTATGATTGTTACATACGTTTAATGGCTGGCAATATAAAGTTTGCTCTTTATATGAATATAAAATTTGATTTGACATGATGTTTTAACTTTAAACTTAATCAAAAATGACTTAACATATCGCTTGAATTTCTACGAGAATCAAGAAAATAATGTTTTTAATAAAAATGACAGAGACTGTATAGCTCGATAATCCTGAGATATTCTATCTTTTCCGTAGGAATTTCCATTTGTTTTCGTTTGGGGTTCATTCTCTGCTGGGGAATATTTACGCACAGAAAAAAGGTTTGGGACAATAGAATTTTCATAGAACACTGCAAAATTTTTACCGAGTAGCAGTTCTACTTTACCGCGCGATAAATTGCGAAATCCTAACAATATACGTTCAGGAATATTTTTGTGATACTCTCGTGATATTTGCATACAATTTCTTTAATATTTGCCAAAATAAGGAAAAAATAAATACATGATATTGCTGCAATATTTCTAACTATATGAGGATGCGTGTTTAATTACATTGATTGACGATGCTTCGATGCATACGCCCATCAGTCGTCAATACCTGACTGTGGAAAGCAATCGCAAACACCATCTCTGCTACTCTCTCCAGGATGTGTAAATGCAGTGTCTGCAGGGCAGTTTGGTTGGGATTTTGGGTTGTATTTCGTAATTAAAAGAAATTAATTGATTGAATTTGTACGATTTTACAGTGAGTGGCTGTTTGCCAAGGATTTAATTTAATTGTGATTAAATTGCTGAATTTTGTATGAGATATAAATGGGTATATAACATTTTAAAACTCATTTTACAAAATGTAATGGTTTATTGCAAATTTTGCAGTATATTTCAAACTGCATAAAGAGTATTAGGATTATAAATAAAAAATGTTCGCAATTATTTAATGTTGAAAGAACCTTTTTTCAGAAAGATGTACTTTTTGGACGGTTAATTAACATTACTAAGGAGCTACTGAACTTCCAAAAAAAAAAAAAAAAAATACAAATACGTTTTTCTGTGTAGGAACTGAACACAACATACAATTAGCGTTTCTCCAATAACGAAAAGTTTTTTTCAGAAAAGTTTACTTAAAATTACTGTGGAAGAAAGTTGGGAAGTATAGAGTACACAAAATTAGATTGAAAAGTCTTGAAAAATTAATGACTACATTAGAGGAGTTGAAGCGACTGTCATTCTCTCGAAAGATATTTCCTGTTCTATTTTGCATACATAAGCGCAGGCATAAAAGAGCTTAGGTGCCACTGCGCATTAACTTTGACTGGATTTTATGACAATTTTCACATCTAATTTATGGGTAATTCTTTATAGCGAAATCCTTTTCTGTATTCAATATCAGATTTTACGATTTTTTCGCCGACCAGAAAAAGAGGCGCAAAAACGAATATTTCAGATTGTGGAGTTACTGCGCTATACTGCGATTAAAAGTGGAAATAGCCAGTAGATATTTCGCGTATAAAGTCAGGTGCGCAGCGAAGCTGGCGCAAAGAGCGGCAATGAAAAATAAAAGAGGTACAAAGGAACGACGAAAAGGATGATATAGTTTTACAGCTCAAACAAAGTAAAGCATGATTTTATAACTCTAAGTCCTTTGAAAGCTTTGAATTTGAGAAACTCCAAGCTTTCCACGTGAGCCGTAACTCTCAGCCTGGCGTATGAAATTGGATCGAAAAAAGCAATAGAGCAGGAGGAATAATTAAAAGTTTTGAATAGTAATAAAAATTTTACTCGTGATTTCGTTCTGTTGGATTTCGTACTACTGATGCACATGAAAATTTTATGTCGTGCACCAAAAATTTTAAAAAATGTTTCATTAATTCACGATTAGATTGAGTATCGACTATTTTGAGATCAGAGGCAAATTTCCAAATTCAGTTTGTAATGTACTTTGTATTTTACGGCGTTCTCTGCGCCTTGCACTTTGCAAGCTTGTGAGTAAAGACAAAGGGCTTCGCCTTAATAACGTTAATGATGTGTCAACTCATCCGCTGTAATTATATATTCAGTTAATTTTCAACTAATTAGCGATGCAGAGGGGAAACAAGCGAAGCTTGTTAGAGCGTGTGCAAGGAAGATAAGCTCGATCATTTTTTGAAGTTTGATAGCCCCGTTAACCTCCGGCCAATAAAATTATATGAATATTTTAGTGTTTCGTAAGAAATATATATCCTTTATAAGCTGCGTTAGGACAGGTAATGCTTCTGAAGGCGTTATAACGAGTTATTGTGGTACACGTATATGCAGGTATTCGGTAAGCTGGAATTACCGGTGAAAGATTTTATAAGTGAATTAATACGGGTATTATTATTTTCATGGAATATTAATACATTTTATTAATATTGGATAATGTTCAGACATCGCAAATAAACATTTCGTATCGGATGCAGATGCAGAAATGTAATCCACGGTTCCAAAGTTTGATTATATCTCTTGCAGAAATATCAACGCTGCATTATTGTCTAATTATAGATGAATTTTAAGATTTAATCATGGTAACAACTTCGTTACCTCAATTCTAAAAGTACGAATGTAATTGAGTACTTCTAAAATTAAATGTTCTAATTACTGTTCGAAATTCGTATCATTTATTCAGCAAGTTATAATTCAACAGTTTTACAAGGTATTTTCAATCTTGTAAGCATAGACTGCTGTACGAGTAAAGCAATGTAAAAATAACAGCTTTTTGAATGGCCATAAAAGCGCTCTCGAAAATAAGCTCGATCGATAAGTTAACAGTATGAGAATATCATACGAATACCTTTGTAACACGTGCATGAATAACATTAATTGACTATTAATTTTATGAGCAGCTTACAAGCGATTTAAATAAGATTATACATCAATTTCATGCATCGCTCGATTGCTCTGTAAAAATAAGCGTTTTATCACACAGGCTGAACGCTGAATATTTCTGATAGACATTCAAATAATCTTTTGTACTCGGATTACTATTAGAGAGAGAGAGAGAGAGAGCGTAACATATTTTAATTATGGGATAACTTGCGATCAGAGCGAGATACATTGGTTAATATCCTGACAAACGTTTAAGAAGCAACATTCCCGTTGCCCAACACCTGCCTCGTTAAAATACCATCCCTGACGTACCAGTCAAACTTCAATATCGCGTCAGCACTCGGGTAGAAAGCTCGACAAGGCGGCGCTTGCAAGCACACGTACGCACACAGAGATTGCAGATCGATTACAGCGATTTATGCGGGTCTGCGAGTGTATGGCTCGTCCCGCATTAACGAGATCCGAATAAATCATTCGATTTTGCGCTCCGCGCCGCGAGTATTCGACTCCAGGCTATGGTTGAATATTCGGCTGCGCCAAACCGCGGAATTATATATCGCTTGTCGCGCGATCGAAGCCGACAATCCGTGTCTGTCTGCGTTTGTGTGTGTGTGTGAGAGCCGCGTTTTTCCGCGCGCTCTCAGTGTTTACAAAAGCTCTAGGCGCACTGAATAAACAGCTGAGAGAGCTTGCGAGAGATGAATTTCTGGGGATTCATGGGGTTGCATCCCCAAGAGATTTTCCAAAAGGGGATGACGCGAGCTTTTCTTTCTTCCGCGAAGTGGATCGCGTTATTTTGAGTGTACGCTGAAAGAAATGGATGCAGGAGTATATACGGGTCGCGAAAAGAGAAATGGTAGATTTTGACGCGGTGATTTTTCCGCCCAGCGAGCGCGCGTCACCTCAAACGTCTTTGAGTGCGCGTGCGTTTGAGTAGATTGTCCGAGTGATGTATACCAATTTGAATTGCCTGATTTCTATTCGTAAAAATTCTTAGGCGCGTTTTTTACGTTTGAGTTGTTTTCGTTACGTACATTTTTTTATTATCATTCTTTTTGTTTTTGGTGCTAATTCGGGATAACAGATTCTTTAATTTTATATGATTAAATTTTAACATGTTTGGAATTTATTTACCTTTTCGTGAATTTTTAAAAGCATAATTTAATAGACTCTAAAAGTACTCTGTACTGAATGCATTTTAATATTATTTCTACTCTTTACTGAAGAATTCGCCATGACCGAACAATCATTTTTGTTTAAAATATTAAAAAAAAAAAAAAAAAAAAACAAATTGCTACACCGCAAAAGCTTCAATAAAAACCGAGCTTATGTTTTCACCGCAAAGGACTTTTTAAAATAATTTAGCTCGCGCATCCGCGAGCGACTTTTCAATTATAAGCGTAATAAAAAGCTGTTGCAGAGCAATTTCGTAATAAAAGCTCTGAATGCGTATATTCGCTAAAACAGAGTCCGACCAAATGACACTGCTTGCTTTTAAAAACGTATGCACGCGCACACACGTACGCGTATACACACACGCGCGCGCGCCCGGAGTCGCACACAACACTCGGGTGGCACGACTGACAAAAGCCGGCGATTACAACTTAACAAGTCATGCAAACAGCCTTCAATTGAATAGCTTTGTAACCCGAATTATTACGCGCAGCGAGAGCTTACAGAGTTACTCCACCGCATATCCTCTGCACTCAATTCAAGTTCCTATCTGCGCTCAATTCAAGTTATTATTCGGTAAAAAAAACAGCGGATAACAATGCTCGCAATCATGCAGGAAGTCCATCGATAGAAAGTAAAAAAAAAAACAGTAAAGCACAAACTACGTCGAGCGCCGAGTCAACGACCCTCGAGCGAATCATGCAATTTCTGAGCAAGCGCAAGCTCCGAGAGAGAGAGAGAGAGAGAGGGACAGAGAGGGAGAGAGGCCGGTCCAGTTATTGCGCCACGTGTGAGTCAACGCTCTCGAGAGCCTTCGCCCCATCGTCGCGAGATCGCGCTGTTGTCCACCACCGCCACCACCACCACCACCAACAGCAGCAGCAGCAGCGGCACCTCAAAATGGCGCAGGAGCTTTTCTTCCTCTCTCTCTCTCCCTCTCCCTCTCCACTTAGGGCCTTCTATACTCCCGCAAGCTTCTCTCCACGTGGTGGCTGTCTCTCTTTTTCCAGCAGTAGCAGCAGCAACTTCCCTCGATTCCCGGCGAGACACTTCCTCCCCGACGACTGCGGAGCTTGCAAGCTCGTACGTGCTGGTCGCTCTCGCAAGCACAAACACACTTGCCCGCGATATTCGGCTACCGGACTCTCTCTCACACACACTCTCTCTCTGTCTCTGTCTCCCTTTTTCCGATGCACGAGGGGGGCGGAGGCTGCATCCGTCTCTGTCTCCACGCGACGCGCGCGCTGCGACCCTCCGATATTGATTTTCTCTCCAGAGCGAGAGAGCGAGAGAGAAAACGCAGTGCTGCTATACACATGCACACAACGCTCAGCTATCGTCCTCCTTTACCTGATGTATATGCCTCGCAAACGCGCGCGCGGACTGAATGCGGACCGTGATGCTGGCCGGCACCGGTTAATGAATTGTCAGGCCTTTAACAGATCGTGTCCGGGAGAGAGGAGATGCGAGAGTCCTTTATGCGCGCGGAGAAATCAGTTGATTTATCGGGGCTCATTGATGCCGCGCGCCCCGTGCGTGAATGCGGGAAACAGCTGGGACGCGCGCCCGAGAATTTTCCTTTGAGACGCGGAAAGCCATTGATACCTCCGGGTAATCACTTGGTTAATGAGACCGGCTCGGTGTGTTGCTCGACGCTTCTTTGATCGCTGGCAATCGTTGCGGGAAAATTAGTTTGGATGCTTCTTTCAGACGCTAGATCGAGGCTGCTTTTCAGTTGAATTCGAGCAGAGGGGGGATTCCTTCACCGATTATTCTGAATACTGGGACAGTTGGTGTATTGCAGTTGTTAAATCTGTCTAAGGCACTCTTCGATGAATAGCTTCATCGAATAGCTGATTTTCAATGAAAATCTTTTTTTTCATAAAAAAGCGAATCTTAGTATTTTTCCTTGGGAAAAGTTTAAGTTAACATATTTTTTTACCAATTTTTATTTATTTTTAACGATACCGAGAAAACCAGTCAAAAACAAAGATTTCTAATCTAGAACACATATCCCAATGCAATTTGAATTGATTGTCAGACTTGAGGGAGCTAAATTTAAGAGTTTGAACATTCGCATATATTCTAGCTGAAAATAGAATGCACGCGTCTACCGCAATTAGTTTAAATTGCAATTAAACGCCATCTCGCCAACGGATTCCCGAAAAAGAAGTATCCATCATCCATCATGCACCCGTGCGCCGCTTACAAAGAAAGTCGAGTGTCTCGCGAACTATTACGTCCTTGCCACGTCTCCTATCGTTTTCAGCTCTTGCTTTCTGACAGCAGCGTAGCCAGTACTGCAGCCAAGAGAGAAAGAGCTGGAGCCACTCGAGAGTAGCGGCAGGACAGTTAGGCCAAAGTAAGAAGTAAGCGTCGTCCAGAGTTGGCGAGCTTTATGCACGTGCGCTTCTTGTATCTCGTCTTTCCTCTGGATATACCCGTGCCAGGCAGCTTTTCCGGGGACGCCTTAAATATTCAAGACTGTCAAAAGTCGTGTAAGTACTGCGACATTGGAAGTGCGAGGAGAGCACATTCTCGCGAATGTGCTGCTGAGAGAGAGAGAGAGAGAAGCTCGGGTGTGTACAGCTCTATACCTGTGTACGTGTGCACTTGCAACGTGTTTGCATTTACTAAGTTTTTCCTACCCTTTGCTTACGGAGTGTCGTCTCGACATGCACTGGGATTCTAATATTTTTCTCTTCGACTTTTATCACCATTGATTTAGCGAGGAGAGGATTTTGATTATACGCCGTACACGATAGGGTGTGTTTCATGGAAAACAGAGAAAAACTACAAATGTGATTGTAAGAGCTGAGATCACACGTACTGTTTGAGTCACATATTATTTTGTACGAGCACTAACTTAGGTTTTAGATAAAGTATATTTTAAGTTGTTGACTTCAGGTCAGCACAACAAGATTAAGCTATAAAGGCAGCGATAAACGTGAGATGTACGAGTAGAATCCCAAGTTTATGAGAACCTCAATAAATTTATATTACATTCGCAGGTATTAGATTTATGAAGATCGAAAACAGACAAGTTTTAAATGCGATGATACGTGGGGAACGATGATGTTATATAGTTCAATGATTTTTCCTATTCGCGTGTATACTAAAATAGAAAATAGATTTTTTTTTCGAAAAACTCAGCCGTGGTATAAAAGTTTTACAGCATCGAAGAAAAATAAGTGCCCTCTACTGGCGTTTAATAAAGTTTAAAAAGTGAAAGAATTTTTTTTGAAATTTTAGTTCAGCAGAAAGTAATTTTTTAAATCTATTTACGGTAAAAAATGCATCAAGTATATTGTAAAACTGTTTTAATACCAGCATTAACTATTGGGCTTAAAAGTAATTGTAAATAATTGAAAATCTTTTTTTCTCGATAGCAAAGGGGTAAAAGTCAATTGACGTAGAATTATTTTAATCCTGAAGTTTATTTAAATTAATGAAAATTCTGTTCCACGCGAACAATGATTTCGACATAATTTACAATGCCTTTAAAATTGTATTTCCAGATTTAAATGCATAATTCTGAAGATTAATTATTTCAAAACAAGGCATTCGAAGTGATATTCCTCCCGAAATATATAATACACCGAATCAGCGTATCAACAGACGGCAATAGAATTCGAAATTAATTGAGAGAGTGCGACCGCATTCGCTATAATTAAATTTGAAAGTCGAAGAGCCCGGCGGCTTTTACGAGCGCTTTATGATTTTCATATATTCGGAATACGCCGTCGTATTCAGGGAATAAAACGTTGAACATCTCGCGCGAAAGAGTCTGGCCGATGCGTATTGGAAAATGATACAGGTTATATACACTATAGGAGAGAGAGAGAGAGAGAGAGAGAGAGAGAGAGAGAGAGTGTGTGTGTAGCCCTCTCCACTAGGATGCACCTATATTGCACTTCACGAGCTTCGCCTATTGATTTTCTCCCCAACAATGTCGAATTTTTAAGGGAACAACGTGCGCGCCTTGGCAAACAGTTCATTTAACTATTCCTACATTTCCTACCATCTAGGGTCAGTTCTTGCGCGTATATATATGTATATCTATCGATCCAGACCCTCCAAACCCCCGAGAAAATATAATCATACCGTACGAGTAAGTAGACGCCAGTAAAGTTTAATCCCTGACCTTTCGACCCGAATTCAATGCATAATTTAGCCAACGAGTCGCCCGCGTTATAGGACAATAAAGTCGAGCGCTGTCTCGCGAAAAAAAGCGTTCATATATGCGCGAGTCGTAATCGGAAAAAAGGAGAGCGAGAAACGTCCCGCCGCAGTAGATCCTCTGCCAGCGAAAGAAGAAGAAGAAGAAGAAGAAGAAGAAGCAGCAGCGAGGGAGACAAAGGCCTGTAGCGATTCAAAGTAAGTTCGCCGGGGAATACAGGGAGAGAGCGAGTGAGAGAGAGCGAGAGAGAGAGCGAGAAGTTCGCCGGGGAAGTTCTCTCCGCGGCGGAGAGACGGCCTTGTCTAAATCACAGTGCTCGCGCGCTCTGGGATTACAACTTTGACCGAAGAAGACTGTACTGTGTCGTGAGCACAGCTCTGCCGTCGACGGACCGCGAGAAAGACTGTCGCGCGCGCATCGGCCTGCAGTTCTCTCTCTCTCTCACTCTCACGAATTTGCCGCGAACTGGCAAATTAAAGCGTTCTCGCTCGGAGAATTCAAATGACAAGATTACGGGGCTTTGGGGGGAGGGCAGGTCGTGGGACTCGTTGGATGGAAGCGATATTTTTGGGAGGATTGATGGAAGCGTAGACGATTTCGGGTATCGAGCAGTGTGTGCGTCTAGTCTCTGGCAATTGTGTGGACCGAGAGCAACCTATCGATTTGGGGATTTTATCCGGAAAAGATCCTTTGATATTGCATTGGGTGACCTAGACTGGGAAATATTACAATTTAATCTAACCGGAAATCATTGTTGAATGATTCGTTCACAATTCACTTTTCGGTTTGACCAACTTTAACTTTTCCACATTGATCAAATCGTGCTTCTCCATTAAAATACTAACAGAGAGCATCGATAATGTGAGATACTTTTTCTTTAAAGAATTTTAATTTAAATTCTTTTTTTTAATTAAATTGATTATACGACATAACAATAAAAGAATAAATAAAATAAAATAAAAATCCCGTGAACAAAGCCGCTATACAAACAACGAATCAATCTGCTTCAATTCAGCTCTGGCATCCAGACACTGGGTGAATTTTCAGTTCTAGCCGCATCGCGGAAATTAGGTGCACTCGAGCGCAACTTCAAAGTGACGCATCGTTCATCCCCCCAAGTTTCTTCAAGTTGACGTTTTTCAATTATCGAAGCAATGTACTGCGCAAGATCTCGCCTGCACCACCGATATCCCATAACCTGCTGCCGTGTGCATGACGAAATCCATGAAAAAATATGCTTTCCTGAGATCGAAAACCCGTTAGTTTTTATTTTTAAAATGACGGGATTACGGATTCCGGACGTACTGCCCCCACCGACAAAGAACCTTTTTTTTTACCAAACAGATTGTACATGCAGGGTGTAACAGAGGATGCAAATAAAAATATTTTGACAGAACTTCAATTTAAAAATGTTCTGGTACGTTTTCTTTAGATCATTATAAAATCCCTTTTTTCGTTCGCTCTTTTCCTCATGGACCTCGTCGTATAAGCGACACTGCGATCTGCCGTTCTCTAGACGAGCAATTCAATATCTAATTTAAGTTTCAATTACTAGCGCGCTGCTTTTTTTTGTAACGCTCGCGAATTCACGTCATTTCTTTGATGTCTGAGCAAATTGCATCTCAAGCGCGAACAGGACTGAAATTGATATAGAGCGAGGGCACGCCGTGTCTTTGTCTTGGCCGGGAGGGAGTTGAAAGTTTAAACGAGGTACTATTTTAATCTGAATACTGAGCGGAGCACACTTTGAGCAAGATGAGCTCAATTTCTCGCTGTAGGGGAGGAATTGATGTACATTGAGGTGATTCACTTTTAGATGCGGAGGCTGAAAGGGTAGGGCGGAAAGGCTATGATATACGAAATATACATTGCTATGGGTAGTCTAAGGCTAACACTTTTTTCATTCTAGACACTGACATATATTATAATTCTTAAGAAATGAACTTACGTGTGATAGTTGTGTAGATAAGTGAGTAGAGATACATACCTGAAATAAAAGAAAAAAAGATATTAGTTTATAGTTTTGATAATATACAGTAGTGTAGTTTCGCAGCTTACATAGGGTGACTGTCGATGAACGATACTCGACTAATAATTATCTGCACTTAAGCTTGAAGTTTGCATAATAAGCTTATGAAAGCTAATAAAGTTATCTTTTAATGATATGTTATGCAATATTACGTTTACTTTCAAGAGTTTAACAAACTCAACGCATAAATTGATTATTAAAACCAAAGTTTCTTCAGCCGCGCACAAAAGTTCTATATTGAACAAAAAAATGTTGAAGTATATCATACGCACGCGAACTTGTTTCAAAATTCGGTAACTTCAGAAACCGAAATCAACGAGAAGTCATTCGCTTCAACTTGCTCCGAGAACTTGGAATCAGAATTCATCCGGGACGGTCGATTGACTCCATTTCAGAAACGCGCGACCCGCGCATTAATTCAAAGCCCACATATAATCGAGCGCTCTCAGCGGCACCCGGTGTGCGCAGTAGCGTTAAAAAAAAAAGAAGAGAACGAATCTGCTTATGGTAGCTATCCGATAGAAGAGAAGCGAACAGCCAACGAGGTAATCATAGATAGCAGCTGATACCGCTAATACCGCAGTCCTACTCCCTCCTCCTCTCGCCCCCCACCCCACTTTATACTCTCGTGTGAGCAGCCGCGACCCTCGATTTACAGCCGCCATATTGGGCTGCGCAACCCTTTCGAAACTGCAGCCGCGCTCACCGACTGTAAATCACAGTTTTAACGAGGAATCGATGTAATTTAGAGAGGTAGATATCGCTGGCTAAAGATGCGGATGCGCGCACATGGGAAAATCCTAAAATTGACTTAAGTTCTGCGGGTGGCTCGAAAACTCGAGAAGCAGAGGGTCGCGCGTCAAGACGAATTTTTTTTCTGGCTCTGTGTAGGATAAAATTAAAGGACGAGAAGATTAGTCCCTCCCACGAAAGAAGAAACTTTTACGCGCGCCAAAATAAAAACGAGAAAAAAGCGCGTTTAGAGACTCCGGCATCAAACTAACGAGTTTCATTAATTAACTTCCATTCATTAAGATATTACGTTTCTTACAGCCGTAGATTTAGCATAATTATTTTTAGTTTGCAACAAAAAATCTAAAGTAAATCCAAACGAATCCACGCGAAATTCGTCAAATTACCACACGATTTCCCCGATATCTCAGTTGAGTTCACAGCAGGACTCAACGTTTCGCACTACGACTCTCTCTCTCTCTCTCTCTCTCTCGTGCGCGCACACGCGTACGCGGTACATAACCGTTGAGCTTCCAGCATTAGCGAGTGCAGTTGAGAAATTGCGAGCTTGTCTCGACGCAGAGGGGGCCAGAGTGTGTTTCCATTGCTTGTTAACACGTCCGCTTGTCGAAGCGCGCGCGGCGGTCAAGATGGGCAACTTGCGCAAGTTATGCGCGCGCGAGCGCTTTGATTGCGAATCGATGTTACTCGACGTGCGCGGCCCCAGCGCTATTTTAACCAGGATTAAGCGGCTTTTTGTCGTCCATTGCCGAGCGATGCATTAGTTATAAAGCCTCGGCGACGCGACGTGCGTATAGTGCGCGTGTAATCCTTTGATGCGAAATTTCGCGCTGAAAGCGGAAAAGCTCGGGGCCATCGGGAGGGCGCACTGGAAATTCGGCTGGGCTTTCAGGTCTTGTCTTTTTTATTATTTTTTTTTTTTCGTGATGAATTATTATTGTCTCTGACGGCCCTCGCTCGGTCGTTTAAAGCGAATGATGTTTGGTTTGAATAATTTTCTGTGGCACACTCGATTGATTGGTGCGCGTCAATTGAATAAATAAGTAAATTCAGTTAAATAAGTATTGTCGAGATTATATATGCGCAAGGAAAAAAAGAGATTTTTAACGAAACTGAAAAGTATTTGAAAACGTTGTGGTAAAATCTCAGTCTTTATATGTTTGCGTCGAATATCGATACTGCAAATATATTTCCTTGCTGACAGCAAATATTTGTTCTAAGTAAATCTGTTTAGTTGAAAGTATCAAATGATTCGAGGAATCAGTAATGAATATTTTTGGAAATAGAAAGCATGCCCTTTTTTCAACTGATCAGCGTATTTTACCTTTTCATTTTTTTGTGTTTGCTCTATCTTGTTGGTCAAATCTAGAGTGAATAATTTAATCAATAATAGTTGAATCAGCTCAGATCCCGTTAACTTACGTCTCAAAGATATATTTGTGCGCTCACTTTTATACAATTGCAAAATGTATAAAACTAAATTTTCGAAATGTAAAACTATGTTAGAAGTGTTTTGAAGTATTTTTGCCCAAAATAGAGAGTTTTCGGAAAATTTTCGTATGGATATTACTATGCATACAATGTGTTCCCTCGTATACGCTTATATTTGAGTTTTGACTTGATGGATTGCAATGTATCATCCCTTTTGTTTTTTTTTTGGGACAACAAATTTGTAAAAATTTCCATTTTTATTTTCATGACGCGCATTTGTTTTGTAGCAATTTTTTGATACTACGATTTCATTTTTCTAAAATATATACATAGAAAAATTAATTTAAGTCATGAGTTACCAAATTTCAGTTCCCACAATCGATTCGACGTTAAAGCCACGTTTTTCCTCGAATCCTTGCGTGTGTATATACATACGAACAGTCGAAAATTATTCTCCGTATAGATGCATACAGAGACAATGATTCCAGGAGCTACCGAATGAAGTTTGAAGATCCATATGTCGCGCTCGAAAACCGTAAAGCCACATTCTTCCAAAGATTCTGAGAGGAGCCCTCTCCTTTATGACTTTACAAGAACTATAGGAAAGAGAGCGAGAGATAGAGGGCGAGAAGCTTTCGAGCCACGCGTCTGAAACTATATAAAGTTTCGGCTTCCAGCCAAAGCCCTAGGACTCAATGGCATAGTTAAACTTTTAACGATTACGGCGTTAATGCCGAGTCCCGCGGAAAATGCCGTTTCCAATAGGAAAAATGGAAAGCCAGCCGAGGAGCGAAGAGGACGAGTCGCTTCAGCCAAATAAGCGTTTCCGATCTCAACTCTCCCGTTCCCCGGAAATTCGCTCGAAAACTGTATACACATAGAGCTCCGCACGAGGTATCCGCAAAATGCGTGAAACAGCAGCAGCGGCCGCAAATAGAAAGAATAATTCGGACAGAATGTCGTTACTCGCCGAGGCGACGACGAAGAACGAAGTCGTAAACGCGCGAGCTGCGCCGCGCTGCAGTAGCGCGCGATAGGTTTAAGCTCCCGAAAAGACTGGCGCGCGCGCGCGCGCTCGAAGTTCAGACGAGAAATCCGAGGCGACAAGCCGTGTATATGATACTCGCGGAGCAGCTCATAAAACCCCGCCATGAATATTGCGCGTCACGCCGGATAAAAATGCTAAGGCTCGCGGGCGCGCGCGCATACGTCCCCCTGTGCGTAAAATATCTCTATTAAAGCGAGCTTTCGCCTACTAAATTTACGCCGCGCTCCGCGAGAAAGAGAAGCCCCCGCGTTATGAGCCGAGGTTCGCGACTAACTTATTTTCGAGATAAGATCGCGCGCGATGAGCTCGCGCCGCTGTCTCTTATAACTGTCGAGCGGGGTCTTATGTACTTTTTTTCTCTCTCTTCCTCTCGCTCTCTTACTCTCTTTTCTTTTCTCGGACAGTAAAATCCGAGCCAGATGTAAATTCGAGTAATCCGCGCAGCCGTAAAGACCGGTTCGATTATGATTCAAATTTCGCGCGCTGACGAAGCCAGTGATGGAAGGCCCGAGGAGAATAATGGCCTGTGAGTGTGTTTCGAGAAGAATCACAGCTACAATGCATTTTTTGTTCTTTACGTAGTACGAATCTATACGTGCACTATTATAAATTTTTATTTCAATTTTCAGACTTAAAAAATAAATTGTAAATCATTGAGCGAAATCGGTAGTGAGGAACTTCTCTAGAAACTCTCAATTAGACTAATTTAACTTAAAATCAGAACTGCAGCTTTAGCTCGTGCAATATTGATGCTGTTAGGAGCATTACGACTAGTTTAGTCTTTTTCTCAAAAAAAGAACTTGATTGACGTTTTGCTGATTAAAAAATAATTGCACAAAGGTTGTGAAATAATGAGTTATCTGTACGGGATGAAGTGTTGTTATACGATTAATGCCGTAATAGAGGGAGATGGGAGCGTGGCCCTGAATTGAAAGTGCTGGCATTGGATAGCTGGGAAAATAACCTACTTTTTGCACCCTTAAAGGTTTTGAAAAAAATGCACAAATGATTGCTTATAAACATTTTGAAGAATTCAGGCTTAAATATCAAAAATCGTTAATCCCTGATTTTGGCATTGAAGGGAGTGCGGCCCTGATATAGAGATGACGATATTTTTTTTTTTGAAATTTTAAGACCTATCGATTGACGTTTTGCTGGTTAAAGAATAATTGCACATTGAGATTTGAAACGGCCCTTTATAATAAGTATGTATATATGTATATATTGTATGTATTATAATAAATGAAAAAAAAAGTTATTTTGGCGAAAATATTAGATTTGACGGTTTCTCGGCAGTTTTGAAAACGCGAACACACACTTCTAGTGTTACTGACGTTCAGTATGATCTCGATCGAAGTTTTACTGCTTTAAAAACACTAAAGCTACGAAGCCAGTATACGTCAATATAAATACAATTTCGTTGTCGATGAAACGCATACGCATAAACGAGCGCGATGCTTCGAGTCTCGCGTGAGAAATGTAATGCATATACAACATCGAAGAGCAAACATTGTTGACAGTGGAGAAAATTAAAGATGGGCCTTTTACGTCGAATAATGAATTATGTGCGGGCGGTCTTCCACCTTTCTTGTAACGACGCGCAGTCTCTTTATATGCATCAAATATCGTGTAAAAATCGTTTAAACAAAGTGCGTACGCTAGTAATTCACGTTTAATAGCTTTCGTAAAAGCTCGAAGTCGCTATGCTTCATTTTCGTTTAAACTACACATCTATCTCCCATTTTGTAAAAGTACTTTTATTATTTAATCGCATAACCAAACGTATTTTTAAAAAGGTCTCGCGAAAACATTCATTAGTAGAAACCCAGCCACTTTTCTCTCGCGGTTATAACTTGTTAATCGAATGGCTTTTTCGGTCGAGGATCTGTATTAAAAACCGCACTAAAAGTGGATTACGCTCGTATATACGCTTAGTCATCGACTATAAAGCACCTATGAATGCGAAATTAAATTTTAATCTTTAATTGAAGAGATAAAAAGATGTGGCGTTAACATTATTACGTTTTAAAAAGGGGTTAATTGTCAATTACATTCCGCAGCTGCCCATTTGTGCCGCAGTGACCGCGATCAATCTTTCACATCGAGAAAATACTCCCCAAACATTCGATTTTCAGTTCTATACAAGAAAAAGCACGAGCTTCCCATTCACGCTCTAATCCTCCCTTGTTTAAATTGCATAGGCTCCTCCTTCCTCCTCCAAAAAAAAACTCGGACCATATCCTACAATCTCGTAGCGAAAAATCACGCTGCACAACTTTTCAGGGGCAAAAAACTTCTCTGAAAAAAAGTCTCTCTCGCTCCACGTACACACCATATTTATGCTCTTACACACACGCAGCGCGCAAGGCTGCAGCTCGTGGGAAAAAGCAGAGTTGGTGGCGTTAAAAAATAGCCGAGCAAATTCCCCTACTCAATTTCGTCCCCTTCTATCTTCCCTATCGATACACAGACACACACAGGAGGCAAGTATAGAGAGAAAGAGCGAGACGACAATGAGTGTGTGCCGAAATTGGACGGGAAATTTAGTGGCTGTTCCCCGAATCTCGGAAGTCCTCTCCATCTCTCTCTCTCTCTCTCTCTATGTCTCTCTCCCTCTCCCTCTTTCTCTTCGCGAGAGCGAACGAGCGATTCCGTAAGAGAAGCGTGTGTCGAACGCGCCAATCAATCGTCTCGCTCGGTGTATAGCCTGTCTTTGCACCGCGTGGAAGAGACCTACGTGACGCCAGACGCGACCCACTGCGGGCCTCCGAAGGCTTGCTATTTTCATCAGAACGAGAGAGAGAGAGAGGGAGAGAGATTATATTGGTATATCACCGAGACAAGTGGTAATTGATAGATATGCCCTTGAATTTTTATAATTTTTACTGCATAAGAGGTTCGCACGACTTTCTGAATTTCTCGATTACTATTTTTATTTGTCGTGTTTCATTACTCTATAGCAAATTGTGTATTGAGAAAATGAAATTTCTTTTATTAACGGCCTACCTAAATAGCTCGCCATGTATTCAAAATTTCATATCTCGTATATATTAACTAGTTTTGAAAATGAACAAGAACCAGAATTAATAATAAATAAATGGAAGTCAATATATAATGATAGTAAAACTTGCATAATAAATTAATGAGTATTATTCATATTCAAATATGAGATAACGTGATTGTCGCTTCTATTTGAAAATAAATAAAGTTTTAACAGAAATAATCTGAAATTATACAATCTGTAGAATAATCAAATTTTGTAAACTTAAAATGTTACTGTAAGTAATGTAACATAAATTTTTGCTATGTATTGATGTACTATTTTTCAGGTATTTATAAAAATACCTGAATTGTTAATTCAAGGGATAGTACTTAACAATCAAAAGATTAGTTTAAAGTTAAAATTTAAATTCATTTTTATTGAAATACTTTGCCTACGCAGCTACAACGAGGAACTTTTGAAGTTGTCGTTGTAGCATGTATTAATCGCTAATTTTAGGCTAAAACTTAAGTGGCTTAAACAATTTAATTTACTCGAATTAAAGCCGTTATGCCATTCTATAAGGAAAGTAGAGCATATACTTTTAATATTCGCGCTACGTTTTTAGTGTCGCGAGCGATAAAAAGTAAAATTAAGCCGCGAACAATAAAATTTTACGTTTTCGCTCTATATATCGCGGCGTTCGAGTTCATAGAAAGAAAAAATTGTCGGAAAATTCATAAAACCCGGCATTAAAAATAAGGGAGCCCCGTCAGTTCGAGCGCTAATTAAAAATTTAGATTAGTTCAATTAAGCCGACGATCTACTCGAGCCACGCGAGCCGCCGGGAGGAAGAGTATCGGCGAAACGCGCGCGGCAATTGACAAAACCAACACATCGAACTCGATAAAGCAATAAACGTAGACTGAGTCGGGGCGAGCAGCGGATTTGCCGTCTGCAAGAGCTGGGGATTAGATCTGCTGAAACATTAAGGACATTCGAGCGCGACTGAAAAGCTGAAAGCCCCGGAGAGCTTTGACTCTAAAATACACCGAACCCTCATATATGCTCGACATTCAAATTTACGAGACATTATGGAGTTGAGGAGAGTGTATTTTACCCGGGAGCTTGCTTTTTCGACTAGCTTAATCCAACTCTCCGGATACGCGCCGTACATGTTTTCATTCCGACATCAGTTTTTCAGCGCGGGGTGTAAAATTTTCAAAACATTTGCATAAGCCGAGTGATCATAATGCGATTAGCATGAAACCGCGTAGAAAAGCGAGCTTTCGTCGTTTATCTTTCTTCCGGGATATGGCCAACGTCCGCCGCGGTATAATTTATTTTTTAACGGCTCTAGTGGAAACGAGAACGCGACACAAAGGCACAACCATATCAATTACGCAGGAGGAGTCTGAAAGAGTGTCGGGCGCGACAAAAAAGTAGCACATACTGAGAATTGCATCAAAGGACGCCCTATGCGTGTAAATGAGCATTTTGGATTTTGAGTTAGCGATAACTCAAGCTAATATTTTCTTATTGCATTAATTTTTTCAATGGGCTTATGATTAGTGTTCGTATACGAGTATTTATAGATGCTTTTCCTGTGAACAGATATATGAATCGAGTATAAAAGCCAAAAATATCATAAATATTTTAGACATCTGTTTTATTAAAAAGTGAATTCTGAAGGATTGTAGTACGACAATTTATTTGGTTGCCCAGACATCGAGATATGAGTAGTCTAGACAGGAAACAAATATTGAATGCAGATTTTATAAGTTCATTTATTTTTATAAAGCTTCTACTTTTCGAAAATAGTAGAGAACATTGAATTTTTTGTATTTTTAAGTATGGAGATAATCTAATGAAATGCCTAAACGACAATGTACAAAAAATATCTAATTTCTTGCCAATGCAGAATATCACGTTACATTTTGATCTTGGAATAAAATTTTATTTGATAATTTTGCGCCAATTCATATAATTATCATTGCATTATGTGATACTTACAATCTCAAACATCTATTTTAAAAATTATTTATTCTGTCGTATTAACGAGATTAATAATTGGTGATTTCCTTCCACACTTACACATTATATTTTACATCCACTATGGATCAATATAAATTAATCTAGAAAATGTATGCTTGACGTCTATTCCAAAAATATTCCATTAATCAAAATGAACATTGTAAACTAAATTATGCAGAAAATGGCAAAAATTTGTACATAGACGCATTCACATGCACATTGTTTCTAAAGTTTTTTTTCGGCAGATTCTCACGCACGTATAGAATTATAGAAGATAACGTTAGTACGTACGCCATTAGCTTTTTTCTTTAATTTCCTCCTACTTTTACACACACCAGACTGAAAAGTCAAATCTGAATATAAATTACGGATCCCGAGAGCAGAGCAGACGGAGAAAATCCGCTGGGGGGGGAGCCGCTTCCTCGTGACCCGACGATTCTCTCGGCTGCTCTCTTTTCCGAGACGATCCGATTGGTTAATTAGACTCCTCTTCTATTCTCGCGCGTTACACCGATGTCTCTGCAGTAAGCTTACCAGCTCTCTCGGCCCTGGGTACGAAAATTCGAGCCGCGAAGGGCTTCTCTTCTTTTACTGCGCGAGAAAAGTGCATTCCGAGAAAATTCCCGACACTTTACGAGACGTCCGACAATTTGCAGCTAAATTACATCTGAATAATCGCCGGCGTTTGGGTCGAAGATCTGAACTTTGCCGCGCGCGCGCGCGCGCGCGAGTTGAAATTCGCTTAATCAGTCCGCCGATCTCGGTTTCATTTCCAGTCGAGCTTCGCGATTCTTCGCGCGCACATGCATACACAAACAACCTGGCTACGCAGCCATATATATATACACAGATATGTATATACGTACGCGCCATTCAGCATTCGTATATACACCTCAGTTTGAATATCCCCGGCGCAGCTTTTCAATGAAATTCCGAAACAGCGGCAGCGGCGGCAGCCGCGCGAAATAGTTTCGCCTTTTCGTGAACTTCGCACTTCGTTTCCTCTCCTCGCCGCTGAATTATTCAGCTGCGCAAGAGAGCGGAAGCAGCTCTCCGCGGGCAAAGTTTGAGCTTTATTAAAGGAAGACTTATTTCTGAAGGCGTTACACCCCTACGACCGAGTGGTTACACGCAAAGCGATCGTTTTGTTTGCTTTTTTCCCTCCCCGAGCTCCGCAGGAATACTGAACAGCCCGCGAGAGAGCTCGACTATTGTAAAGCGAATCAAGTGTCAAGCGTATTTGCCGAAAGTATAACAGTGGAATAGATGAGTTTATTGGAATGTATGCATTGTTAATTTAATGAAATACTTTATAATTAGAGGGCATTACTTTAATTATTGCGTGCTTTATTTGCTCGCTATAATTATGCTGGAATGCTTATTAAAATTGTATTAATGAAATATACCGTTGAAACTTAAATCCTCGCTTAAATCACAGTTGTATTTCGTTTATTATAGCACATGGAATTATTATTATTTATTAATTGAATCAGTTAGATAATATGTTAAATGTACTAAAATTTACAACAGTTTCTACATTTGGTACACTTACACTAGATTAAAAACTATTTACATAAGTAATTTATGCGTACATTTTGGATTTATAGGTAGTATTTAAAAGTGTCTTGTCACCTTCAAATAAATTGGTTAACACAATTTGTTTATTTTTACTCGAATTCATCGTTCACTTTCAGTTTTAAATGTACGAAAATCCATTGGATTCAGTCATTTTCTTCTCACTGCGCAGTCACTCTGATAATTGAATCTATACGCGCGTCCGTAGAGAAAGAGACACTCGAAGCGATTTCGGAAAATTCAATGATCGACTGCCACTCGTTTTACATCGACTCGAAACTTAATATGCGAGAGGCGAGCAAATGGTACAAAAAAGAGAGAGAAAGAGCCGAGCTTTTTTTACACCGTAAACGAGCACTGTGCGCTATATGGTGAACGGCTCGTTTGATTCTCTTCCTCGCCTCCTCCTCCCTCCCCTTCTTTCCAAACGAGATTAGCCCCTACGAGCTCCGTGTGTATATCGAGGTAAACGTGCACATGTTGCGCAACTGCGCTGCTATATCGGGAATGTGTTCCTTAATGCAACAACGCCGTACATTCCTGAGCTCGCAGTTACTACTGCTGCCGTTGGTGTAGAGTAAAAACTTTTGGCTTTTACGTGATTCCAAAATGCCTGTGTATTTGTTCGGATGTTGTTCAGTTTGACGAATTTGCGGAGTTTCAATTTTATTCGCAAGTTCGACCGAATGTTTATTCAGCGAATTTGAAATATTCGAGCTTTGTGTATAAATAGTAGGTTACTGCCCATTGCTACTTTTATTTCTAGTTTTATAACCTTTTCCGAAATTGAGCTAATTTCGTCGAGGTGTTGTAATATAAACTTTAAATAACGTCGTGATAAATTTGACATGACTTACTACAATGTCTCTTGCTAATCATTAATTCATATTTTCATGTCTGAAACGTGCCTCAAACTCAATTTCAATTTACGAAAAGCCAAGCTTAACAATTATTACATTCCAGTGCAATCCAAGCTCAAACCTTTGAAAAAATTACAGTATACTGATTACAGTACACTGAATAGATTGCCCAGCGAAGAGGCGATGAGAAAACCCATAGTGATCACTCATTTCCTTTCCAAATAGGATACACAAGCCTTGGAAACGGTAAATCAGCTGTTTTTCTAGCCAGGCGCTCCTGGACGCTGCAGTGGCGCGAAATTGGAAATTTGAATTGACTCCTGCGAGCCCTCTTAAATCTTCCATAAAAAATAATGACGAACTCGAGCAATCGACAGAGTCGATAAATCCATCATTCCCTCCCCGAGGGAGAAGAAAATCCATGCACACGACTCCGCCCTCGGAAATTGCGACGCTACCTTGGGCTCAACTTGTCCGAGGCAGTGTATACCCAGAGCGTTCGACACGGCTAAGGTGGATAAGTCCAGCTTGCAGGTATCCGGCTGCGAAGTAAAAGAGAATAGTCGCGAAAAGCGCTTTTTCCGTGGTTTAGAGTCCAGCGGCGCCGGCGAACGAAGCCCCTTAATCCGGCGTCGTGACCGTTTACACCGTCGATTAAATCCCGGCCTTAAAAGCGCCTTCCTCTCCTACTCCCACTTCTTCTCCTCCTCCTCCTCCTCGTCCTCCTCCCCCGGCCTGTTCGGCGTTATACGTGACCCTTTCTCTCGTCACGCTGGTAATACTCCGTTTTCTCTCTTCTCTTTCCTTTTAGTTTCGCTGTTCGATGTGTTTCGCTTTTCTCCCACGGCTTTTTCTATTCTTTTTCTAACTGGCTTGATCTTTTACGACCGGTTGTTCGTTTTCTCGCTCGCTCTCTCGCTCGCTCGCGGTTCAGAGGGGGGGGGGGAGAAGGAGATTCTTCTCGGCACTTCCTTTTTTTCTTTCTTCGCCCGCAGGAGTAGTGTAAGCGTCGCTTCTCATTAGCTCTTATTAGAGTTTCCGCGAACTCGGAATGGCCTGATTTTTCTCGCCGAGGCGAAGAAGGGGATTCGAACTTGGGGCTTGTTTCTTCTTATTATATATGGAATGCGAGTTGGAAGAATTTTCGATGCAGAGGGAAAATTTCAAATTCCACCGACGAGTTTCGACCATGTTGCCCGAGGTTTTTCGCGCTCCGTGGCTGAATATTGGAAAATTTGAAACTGCCGACATTATTAGTTGGATTAAAGTGCTCGATCAACCGTTCAACTCTACTGTTTTATGTTATTTGCAATGGCATGGAGATGTTTTGACTAATTGTTGATTAATTTTGAAATGGATATACTATCTATTATCAATAATTCGATAGCTGCGTACAGTATTAAATCACAATCTTAAATATACTTCTTATTTTGATTTTATAAGTACAGTTAATTTTCTACCACGTCCATAACACGGAATAAAATAAATTACATTCATCGAACTTTTTTCCCTTTTTCTTGGAAATTCTTGATTTGAAATCTATCGATCTGTTCGAGGCCAGGGTTTTTCCTAATAAAAGTGCAATAAAATTCGCTGCAACTATTGCGCGCAATTGCTTGTCTCGAAAAGTTTGAAATGTGAATTCTTGCGAGAAATTTCTCGTCGGATAATTCAATGAAATTACAGCGGAAAGGAAGATTCTGTTTCGCAGTGTCAATTTACAAGATTATCGATTGCGCGCAGCCTCATTCCAAGCTATAAAGAGGCATACCTCGACGGACTGCTTCTCCGTTTAATCGGGTGTTTCATTTTAGCATTAATTTTCGAGCGGTTACAGCCCCGCTACGAGCTCGCTCAGTAATTTAGTCTTTTAATTAAAGTATGAACGCTGCCCGGTTATGTCCTTGGAAATTTCGAAACGTTAAAACAATTTACGATGTAAATTTCCGACGGATTATTGCTGCTATCATGCAATTGTGATTGTTATGCAAAACTACGGAGATTCTGTTGCCATTTTAAGATTCGAAATAGAATGTAGGTTTATGTTCTTAGTTAAAGCACTGACTTCCGTATAAAATTTCCAACAATTTCGTACGCCTTATTCGGAGATATTTACGCTTATACTGATTAATTGGAAAAAAAAGAAAAGATTCTAGCGAAAAATATTTAAACGTAGTTAAATTATATTTTCAAGCGCGCACTAAATGAAATTTAATAAAGTCTAAAATTCAACGAATAGTTTCGTATTAAACGAGAATGCGGAGTCACGATAGATATCGCGGCGCAATGTATTAGCCTTTCATAAGCCTCGCGAATCTATACAGGAATGCATATCAAATAATACCAGAGCTAGCTTTGCTTTTAGTTATATTGGTTATTACACGACTCAACTATATATCTGGGTATTCCATACAGTGCGCATATATAATCGCGCAGTATATAATCATTACGCGCGTATACAGGCACCGGCTAGAGATTAATTATGTTAAGATTGACGGCTTTGACGATATTACAAACGCGTAGCCCTCAACGAATGATACTTAATTATTCCTTATCGGGCACACATGCAATAACGGAAATCGGATCCGCTTCATCAATATGAATAAATTGACCTAAATATTACAACGGAGGTTACTAGGATTCCATGGGCTTTCAACGTTAAGTGATCACTTCGCGCTAATAGTGCTTTCGTTAACCGTGTGCACAGCCAGATTTGATTATTATCAATATATGTAACGTTCACGGGGCTTCGGCTCTACATTACAGATCGTATACATATGCGTTTACATTAAATCAAAGCGCGTTCTTTTCTGCAATGAAACTATACAGTTTAATTGTATATTAGCTTATTTCGATTAAATGGTACAGTATGCGTCAATATTTTCAGGTAGAATCATTACAGGGCACAGTCAATTAAAAGCTGTAGTCTAGTTTCTATGAGCCACGGCTTAGTAATTCATCATATTATACGAAATTAAAAGATTAGAATTTAGTATCTCAAAACTTATGAGCAACCGTATCTTCAAATTCATTGTGATTCGATTTCTATCATTATTGATACGTTGTTTCTTCGTCCGTTAGATTTTAGCGCGAAATTTCCACTTTTTAACAAACAAAAATGCCTTCACTCGCATAACGAACACATTAATCAGTGAAAATTGTTAATTTTCTACCAGAACAATACCGCTTGAAATTCAGAAACGGCGCGCAACTGCCGAGCGGGAGAAAGTCAGCCGAGATACACATAGACATTTCACATTTCCCGGGCGCGGTCAGAATTATTTGGCTGCATATACGCGGCCGATATTCTGTTACGGGCTTCCGCCTGCAGGATCAGACTCCACCCGGAAATTCCGCACGTCGTGTTGCAGAGTAGTCTATACTCTTACTGTACTACGATGCTGCTGTTGCTGTTTGCTGCTGTTGCTGTTGAGAGATGCACGTGTGGGATTCCTCGCGCGATATCGAGAGGAGAGCGCGCGTACCGGAGGTTTCCAGTTTCGCGCCGCTCACTAGATTTCCTTGTGTCCGAGTTCACCAAGTTTCTGGTCTGATAAATCGAACGGCCCCCTGCACGTTTTCGTTTTGTATACAGCGCAAAGTTTCGGGATTAAATTATTGGGGGTCGAGATGTTTGTACGTAGGAGAAAAATTGTTCATTTGTTTGGATTTATCTATGCGCAGTTTTACTATGGGAAAAGGAATTTCGATAATTCGAACATCGTTATTGAGAGAATATTCGGATTTGATGATTATATTCAACAAAGAGCTACAAGAGTATTAGCCAGCGTTTCAGCTTCTGCGTAATTGAATCCGGAGTTCATGTAAACACAATATTTTCTCGCGCTCGCAGATCCGGTAGCAAAGCATAGGAGCGGCTGCTCGACGCTATACGGAAGATAGGAAGACAAACAGCTTTCCAGAACATTGACTGCTGGCTTTCGATTACACTGCATACATGATGACATACATATGTGTGCATGACATGAGCGGGTGTGTTTCCTCAGCGCAAGGAAGCACCCGTGTACATTTGGGATACGGGCGCACCAAGACGCAAAGTGAATGAAAATACACAAAATCGAGAGTGGCATAGTGCCGCAATGTTGTCTGTCTTGAATTTTTCATAATGATTACACATCCAGACGCCTCGTTCGAGCGATCTTTGCTAATGAGCTCCAGTACCGGATTTTTTATTTTATTTTTTATGCTAACCTTTGATCCATTAATCTTGGACTTTTACGGATCTTTTTTACACAAAAAATATTTAGTTAATTATTTTGCACAAAACCTCGAGCACGCTATAAGCAATAAAACCACAGCAGATTGCAGAGCTCTGCAGCTGCAAAATCTCTTGAAAATCTTGATTACTCAAACAAGGTTCCAAGTTTAGCTGTTTTAGTCTTAGCTGAGTTTCTAATGGGCACTGTATATGATAACGAATAACAGTACTCGCTGACACACCAAGATTATTCTCGTTGTTACGATCTGTAATATTGTTAAACAATCTTATTTACAAAATCCCATTTCCACATGCGACGCGTCGCTTCGGCTTGCCGTCGACTGCGAAGATTAAGATCTGGAAATATACTCACAGAACTACCTCTACGTAACAACTGCCCGCGATCTCCTACGTTTTCAAACGACCTTACAAACTCGATTTCTCTGTTATTGCCGAAGCAACGCGAGACCCAAATGCGTTTCTCGCTGGTTGCAAGCTACAACGAAGAAAGAGATATTATTTCTCAAAATTTTCGTCAAGTTCTCCGAGCACGTGCGCACCGTAGCTCGCTCGAATCAAATCGTTGGGATCTTTGAAAAAAAAAGAATCCCATAACGAACGGCAAACTATGTCCCGCTCAAAATTCATATCGTAGCCGGACGCGCATCCATCCGAACAACCCGAAAAGCCGAGTCTGGAGTAGCATCTCCGTAATCGAGCAGTCAGATTTGGCAACGGCATCATCGCGCACTGGTACACATCCGTCGCATTCATTGGGAATTCAGTGCAGTCGCTGCAGCCTCCCCAGAGGCAGGGGAACAGCATGTGTGGATGGATCCCGTGTATGTTTGCGCTTCCGATGCCGCACGCTCTCACCCTTTCCGCTCGACGACGGGATTAGCACGCAGATCGAAGGCCGAATCGAACGATGCGCGACCGAGCAGTCGGCGCTGTATATGTACATATATACGTATGTGCGAAGATGTACAGATAAATTGACTGTACTACCGGCGCTGCAGCTCTTGGAGTGTATATATGTAAACGTGTGAGACGCGGGTGTGAAATGCATGTTGTGCTGTGCCTCTGGGGTTGGATTTATATAACTCGTTGGTCGCCGGATCAAATCTTTTGTCAAAGATTTTAATTAGCTACGAAAGTTAGTGCGGAAGCGTATAACAGTAGATTAAAGAACTTATTAAAGGGTATTTGCATCGAAAGTTGGTTGAAAAAAAATTTGGAGTAAACTTTATTTAATAAAAACTTCGCCGGGAATTTTGCAATTTTCCTGTGGCAGGACGATTTTGGAGGGGAGAAAAACTATGCATTTTTTTTTAAATCGAATAGCCTTTTTGTCCTTCACATCCATTTTATCGCCAGGAGACCGATAAATTCCAATGAAGTTTTTGAAAGTCACCAGTGGGGGATATTAGAGTCAAAAAGAGAGGAGGACACCCTTTGGTTCTCTGTAACTTCCAACTAATTTGAAATAATTTTTCATTAAAAGTTAAAAAGTCTTTCTATAGTATTAAAACAGGCGAGAACTGGACTTAAGAATCGAGGGCGAACAAAAACGAACAAATTGACTTTGCTATTACTTTCGAAAAAAATTATAGATACGTGTTGAAACAAACATAATAATAGTAATTGTGGGTAAGTGAGAAAAAAAATGTATGTATCGTATAATTGTTTCGCTACGCCTTGAATAACGTATACAATAGGCCAATTTCAGCGGAAACGCATACACTGACTCTATAAAACAATCAAGTTCGAAGCAAGCACGCAGACGGCACATCAACACCGGCGGAGATATCAGCAGCGGAAATGAGGTATGAAGCGAGATAGATGGCGGCCGGGCGAATGAGACGTCAGTACGCGCGAAGCGTCGAGCCGTCGATTGAATTGAAGAGCCGTGCGGCGGAACACGTGGGCAAACGGTCTGCCAATGCGAATCACACGATTATGCTAATTTCTATTGCCGGCCAGGGGAGGACGACACTGCAATTTCGGGGCTTACAAGTGGAGGGTTCGCCTTTATAGGGGACCGTCCATTTGCGGATTATTTGCGTCGATCGCGCTATTTGATTGCTCGAGTCGGCTTTTCTCTCGCGATCCTTTTAACCAGACACAGCACCGGAATCGTATATACGACTTCCGCAGAATATGCCGTTCTGCTAAATTTAAAGGAGATGCCGGAATAACGTCGTCGCGCTTATCTTTGCTTTTTAAACTTAACTTTTTGCCGCGGCTATTTTTCACCCAGACCGGATCTGCTTTTTTCGTCAATACATCCACCGGAAGAAAAAAAACTGTCATTTTACACGCCACGCAAAGCAATACACAATAGGTCGACAGCTTTCCCTCAAAAATTTTAAAGGCTCGCGGACCCGCGACAGCAGCTGCACATACGTACACCAATTCCCGCGATTTATCACGGGCTTTATATATATAGAGGAGAGCGAGTTATATACAGTTCGTATTCACAATGCCAGAGAAACATTCAATCAAAAAGGCAATTCGCCGACTCAAACGATTTTTCTAATTTCGCGCGACAGGAGGGGTTGGAGAGCGGATGGTGTATTAAAAAGTAGTATGCGGAAAGCCGTTTGTACAGCAGAAGATATAATTCGTCGGTGGGGCGTACAGTCGTAAAATTCGTATACATATTCTTGCGCGATGTGAAATCACGAGGAAGAAGATACGACTGTTGTTTCAAGGGAGAGAGGCGAGAATAAATTGCCGTCGGGGGCGGATCCGATATGATGAAGCTTGACGCGATGTGGGCTAACAAAATCTGCTTTTAACTTATCGCCTCAAAAACTAGAAAAATTCAGCAAACTTGTACAAAAGTATTTTTTTATTTTAACTTGCAGAGGTATAGCGTCGCTTAGTCCATTCGCGAGGGAAAGTTTTGCGACCTCCTCACCGTCAATTTAGCCTCTAGCCGATATCCGAATCGGAGTAGCGCGAGTGTCGCTATTTTTAGAGGAAATCAAATGAACGTAAAAGTTGAAGCAGCAAATCAAGATTTCAATATTCCGGCGGGCCGCGAGACAGCAGTGAAAAGTTCAGCGGAAAGTCAAAGCCAGCTTTTACGGATAGCGCGTAACGCGCGACATTCGTCGACGCCCTTCGACCCTAAATCACTCACGTGCGCGAACGTGGGTGGAGGGGAGGCTGACTCCTGACTTTCCCCCGAAAATACGGCTTTATTGCGCCGGCGCTGAATCATAGTTTTGAATTCGTCTCCGAAATAGAAAAAAAGCTCGCGGCGGCCGCTCTCCGGCGTGAAGTTTGCCGGGAAAGCTGTAATTCAAAAACTTTGCGTCGCGCCGATGCCCCTCCGGCTCTAACTCGCTGGTGGAAGATTGACTTTGATAAGTGCCCTTTTCTGTCCTGCTCCACCATCTTTTTTTTCCTCCTCCTCTCCCCCCCCCCCCTGCCGAGTACTCCTTTTTCAGTTGCACACCGTATGCGGACACGATCGCACGACAATGTTTTCATTTCACCGATACTTATCGGGCGTTTCAACGTTGTTTGTCGTTACGAGACGAAAAAAAAAAAACAGCCGCCCACCCCGCGCGGCTAGAACAAAGAACATTTTGTTAAAATCGCGCGAGCCAGTCGATTTTCGAGAGGCCCGTTAAAGTTTAATCAAAACCTCGTTCGTTCAGCATCAGCCGAATGGCACAGAAGAGCCGGATTTTAATGACTAATTAAAACGAAAAGTCCAGCCCGAAATTTCCGAGTATTAATTAAGGCCTAGCTGCGCGCCATCCCACTCGTTCTTTAATTCGGGCATGCAGCTCCTGCTTATCGATCCAATCCCCCTCTCCCCTCTCTCTCTCTCTCTCTCGTTCATTGTAAAATGAAATTTTTCCGCTGTGCATCATATATAGCGACGGGAAGGCAAAAGCGCCGGATGGATAGATGGAAGAAAAGGGGTTGGAGGGGTATAGGGGGTAGCAGTCCCCGGGATTTCAAAGGTAAAGCGCGCTCATTAGATAGCGAAGCCGAACTCGCAGGCTTCTCCCGCCGCGGGGGGAGTCCGGGCGAACAATGCGCGCCCGCAAAGCTACATTTCCCGCGAGGGCTGATGAAAAATCGAAGAGCCGTGCAGGTAAAACCGAAGAGTCTGTCGGGACGGAAAGGAATGAATATTGCAAGGGAATTAAGGAGCCCATTTTTAGTTCTCGAGTGTGCAGTGCAGCGCCGGGGAAAAAAGATTTGGCGCTGCAGCGCGGAGTAGCGGAGGGTGGAATTTTTACTTATCGCTCGGCCCGTAAAATCCTGGAGAGGAGGGCTGGCTTTCTATTTGATAATTTTTGAAAATTTCGCGGAGCGCGCGAGCCGAATGCATAAGAAGAATTTAATAAAGTTGGGTATGCATTACTGATGAATGCTGCTCCTCGAAAGACATTTTAATGAATGCCTAGATGTATCTGGTACTTAAAGCATTCCTTAATGTTTGATTTTAAAACGCGAGATCTGTGCTGGAAGAAGAAAGATTTCTTTGGAAAATTTTTACCAAGTATTTTTGAGCAATTATACGTATAAATTATTTACGTATAAATTAATTAAGTCTGTGAGGCACGACATTCTTTTTTAATTTTCTGACCCAAAAAACAGAATTCATTTTATCGATTCTCAATGTAATGATTTTGGGTAAAAATATTCCCATTAAATTGACACGTTAAATTTTTCACCAGGACGGTCGATGCCATTGTGCATTTCATAAATTTATTCATTAAAATTGCTTTATCCTTACTTTATGACTGCTGCAAGCTTTTATTCTGCGTCATTCAAAAATTGTTTTTTTTTTTCCTATCGAAGTTGTGTTGGTCGGGCATTCGATATATACACACATCGACGCGATACAAGCGTAAAATTTTATAGGCCCAACTAAAAACGTCGCGATGCATGCCAGGCGAGCTCGCCCGGAAACGAAAGCAAGTCAGAGCAGACGTGAAAAATCTCGGTGGAAAAACTCAGGACGCTCGAAAAGAGCAATGATTCATGTATGAAGCTCGGGAGGATGGGAGAAGATAGCCCGCAGACAAAGAGAAGTAAAATGAGAACGAAGGGTATACCGACAGAGAGAACGTGGGGGGTGGGGGGGGGGGTAGGAAGAGGTTAGTATAAATAAAGAAAGTAGGCGCGTGCAAGAGAGAAAGAGGAGTTGTGGTTTCATCACAAGCTGGAAGTACCCGATTAATATTTGATAGAGGATACAGTCGCTCACCGCTCTGCTCCAGCCTTTGCGCTTCTTCCACTTCTTCTTCTTCTTCTTCTTCTGCTACGGCTGCTGCTGCTGCTGCAGCCGCGAGGCCGAGTGAAAATATCTTAGGGAGCAGGCGGCCCGCTTAAGCTTTAATGCGGCTTGGCACGAGTACACACGCGCGGGTTCTGAAGATAAATCGAAAAAAAATTCGATCTCTCGAGTCAATAGTCGAGTTTCCGAGGAGTGGCTCTCCCGTTCGTTACAGCGAAAATTACTCGGGGTTGGCGCGAAGCGATAAAAGATTATCCTCGGCAGCCGTATACAGCTACATATATTTTCGAGCGCAGCGTGTAATTCGACGCAGACTTTCGGCTTTCATTACAGCATAATATTAATGCAAGCTCGCGCGGCTTGTCCGTTAATTGCTCATCGATCGCCAGCTCTCTCTCTCTCTCTCTCTCCCTCGCGCGCGCGCGCGCTCGAATTCACCGGCAAAACAGTCCCGGGGCGACGATATGTTTTATTAAATTACGCGCGCACGCGCCGTCGCGCGCAGCCCGATAAATTATCAATTTACAGTGGAAATTCCAGTGGCAGCTTTCTTTTATGATGCGCACGCTTTATCGCCTTGCGCCCGCGCGCGCTTCGGCTTTTGCACAAAGTAGCGACGGATGATTATCAGCGCGGCGATTTTTAAATTTGCCGTGCAAGAGCTTTTTGCCAGCTTTTCCGCGGGGGCTTTTCATCACGGGTATATCTTTAAATTAGCACATCTAGATACATGTCTGTACGTCTAAATGAACAATTGTGTGTATGAATACCATCTGTTTTCTCAAAAACTCCCGTCGGAATTAGGAAAAACAGCGAAATGTTGAATAATAATTCGCACGCAAGTTTAATTTGTAAAGTGGTCAAAGCTATATCGAGAGAAACAGTGCCGGTGTACCGAGGCGACGCGTGTTTCGCCTTTGTTTTATTATCGCGTAGGTGTAGAGTGACGTCAGTACATTCATAATTACGTGTCAGGTACACTTGTTTGTAATTTTCATTTACTTTTCGCGGTCCGAAATTATGCTCGGCCTTTGTGCGCCCGCTCGGCGTCCTCGTCCCGCACGCAAAAGCAGTTCCTTGACTGCACTAATTGCACGTCTTCGGGACAGTGCGAATTCAGTCGCGCGTCAAGAGACGTGGCGTAATGAATTTTTCGTTTCAGCCATTTCCGCTCTAACCCTGACGTATTGAATTATTTTACTCGCAAAAGAAGCTCGACGGTCAGTTTTGCATGTAAAATAGAGGTATGAAACTTTCGCTACCCTGGTAATCCGGGCCGAGCTTTATATAACAGCGTATCAAATTTCGCCTTGTTTCTCCACAAAATAAAGAGAATTGATTGTCGAGTTTTATATACCCCGGCTATAATGTAATTCCGTGGAAATAAACCTCGGCGATCATTTTCCATTTTGCGCAAAATCAAGACACTACTCATCCTGTTAGTAGGAAACCCGAGTCTCCGCAGGATCCTTCGCGAGCCTGGAGATTTATTCTCGGATGTAATAATAGCGCCAAGTGTAAAACTATTCAATATGTCAGGCGACGTCCTGGGCGCACGACTTTTCAAGTATTTCGTACAAATGTGCAAAGTTCCCGGGGAAAGCGCGAAAAAGCCTCGACTCGCCGTGTAATTCAAAGGCGTGTAAGTCATAAAACGATGCTCTTACGAAATGCTTTGAAGAATCATAAAAAATATGCAGAGCAGAGCGAAGCGAAAAAAGGGGAAAAGATCATCCCAAACTGCAGTTGCTCGTTGTTCGCTCGCACATTCTCGTTGATTGCCACTCGTTCGGGATGATGCGCCCTTTGGGATGTGCTTTGCGAGGGGGAAAGAGATAGTGGAGAAAGAGAGAGAGAGAAAGTGAGGTGTAGTTTCAGAGGCAAGTTCTGTAATTCGCTGATTCTTCATTACGGCGGTGGAAGGTCGATTGAATTATTCTTAGAAAGATCGTTTATCAGACACTTGCGCGAGCGTTATCTGCTTCAATGTTACTGGTAGCCGACTATTCATTGAAAATTGCGTGATGTATCGTTACGAGTTTTGCTTGGAATTGATGGGCAAAGTTGGGTACGAATTGTTATGGATATGTGGGGAGATAACGCTAAGCGATGTGCTTTTCATCTTTGGATCCACAAGGAGAATCAACATTTTATGGGAATAGGATTCGGTTGAAATGCGGGGGAACTTGTTTTTGGTAATGATGAAAGTGGCGGGTAATGAATCCTCAGTTTTATCTTGAATACCATGTAACTTACGAAGAAAGATCGAACAGATGAAATGACAAATTGCTTCAGTTATCGAAATTTCAATTGAATTGCTTTCCTTCTCCGTTTACATTTCTACGCATTCGCACGTATGAAATCGTTTTATCTCTATTTTCCGCGAAAATTCATTACGTTACTTCGGCAGCCGGAAGAATCAGTGGCTGATCCAGAACGTTCTCCGGCTATACACAGGAAAATTAATCCGCGATTCAATCGACATCGCAGCCACCCTCTATCGAGGCAAAATAATTAAAAAAATTCCTCGGAGCACCCTTCCATTGAATGAACTCCTCCAAGGAGGAAATTTTATTTGCCGATGCCCTTCGAAACTATTCTGAAGTAAGCCCTCGGCAAAGACGTGCTCGGCAGAGTTGCCGGCATCGATCCCGGCCGGTAGCGCCTCGACGTGTATACCACCCACGAATCTCTCCATTCACCGGAGGGCTTCTCTCCCCGCGAGCTCGCCCGTATTTTTCCAAGCCGAGGCAGCCGGAATTCCGTGACCGAAGAATTTTGATTCCTCCTACGGATCGCCTTCGTAATATCCCGCGCGCACAAGCAACGCACGCGTACTCTATACGTGTATACGTAGAGTCATGCGCGCCGGGCGACTCGGGAGCGAAAAATACTTGCACATACGTAGACCCGCATAGAATTCGCGTGGACTCGACTCGAGACGGTGTAGCGCGCGCCGCGCTGCTCGGGGGGGTTGAAAATCGAGAGAAAAGGTGCGGCGCTGCGGGTGAAGTCCTGAATCAGGAGAGGCGGATCACGTATATTGCGAGGGGATAAGAGCGAGGGGTGGTGGGGAGATAGGAGAGAGACAATTCGCGGCCGGTCGAATGAATGAGGCGAGCGACGCAGCTGCGAGTAAGTGAAAAGAGCGGGCGTATTCGCCGGCGAGTTTCTCGATTTTTACGATACCATCAAATCCCCTCTCTGCGCTTGCTCCCGGGCCTTTTACGAACGCGCACTGGCTGATGAGCGGAATAAATTAATTCCCAGAGGGTCCCAAAGCTGCTCGAGCAGTTCGGCTGTCGCGTTCGATCGTTTAGCATTCGCTGGGGCCGATCGAGCTAATTGAACATTACGCGTAACTGGAAAAGATCAGAGCTGTTAAAACAAACGTATCACGCCGAGTTCGTAAGTAGTCGCATCAAGTTTCGTGAGGGTAGGGGAGGATGTAGAGTAGACAGAGTTTCCCGGGGCGGGGGCGGGGGCTGTTTCACAGGAACATACGCATACCGTGCTGGGAGTATACATTATTAACGATGAATTATCGCTTTGTTTGGAACTTGCGCAGAATACAATAACTATTTTCTTTCGCGATAAAGGGTTAGGAGGTAATTGATTATTTAATATTCATAGGGGGGTGGGGGTCGGGAAGTTACGCGATTTCGCTTATTGTTTACCATTACTTACGAACAATAGGCTGTACACATGATTTGTGTTACGAGTGAATACATACCTGAAACAAAAAGAGGTACATGTGTAATTAGTTATGGGAAGCTGAATAATGCTTGTTAAGATTATTCATTCGATACAAATTAGCTAGTCATGATTATTATTTCATTTCATGAATGGTACGCCTAACAATTGCGAACAAATTGGAAAGCCGAAAATATGATTTTTCATGTATCTGGACGTACGAACTTACTTTCCCGTCGTAATAAAAATGTTCCAATGCAACTGATTTCTATTATTAGTCGAAATCAAGTTGTTTTTCCGTCTGCTGCATTATACCGCGCTAAATTCAAATTCTACAAAGATTTGTTTTTGCTCCGTGGAGATGAAAAATCGACAACAATCAGCGGCATTAGACGGTATAAATAACGCTTTAAATCCCTGGAAAGCAGAAAAAGCGGGAAGAAAATTAACAGTAAGAGATCTTGGCTAGACAAATCCAGGCGGCGACGACGAGGACGCGCGGCGCGTTCATTGCTCCCGGTGTGCGAATCTCCGGGCTCGAATCGGATTAAAGCGATCGCGCCAGCAGGATTTAAATAATTGAAATAAACGCCGTCGGCACGACGACGAAGGTGGCTGACTGACGCGCTCGATTCCGACGACTCAGCTCGTTTCAGCCTTTTTTTTCCGCCGATCTGCTGTACCTACCGGCCTCGTGTGGTTTTCGCTCGCAAAAGCAGTTGCCAAAGCGGAAAATCGAAAAAAAAGCCGAGAGAAAAAGCGCGTCGCACGTATGCGGGGAATGCGAGACTGGTATGCTGATTTGGAATGATCGGAGATTATGTTCGGCGTATATAATAGCGAAGAAAATAAAATTCAGTGAATGTGAAAGGAAATAAAATGTTTTCAATGTGAGCCTGAAACAACCATTGAAAATCGAGCTTTTCTCGACTATTCCGTACCGCAGGGAAAACAATTGAAAAAATTTTAAAAAGAATCTTCAAAGTTTTTTGGCACATTGACTGCGGCACGTAGACTGTGAATTCCAGATAGTGCTGGAGAGGAAGAATTTTCTTACTATGCTGATTATGCCATTCCTCGTTCTGTAATGTTCACACGTAACAGCTGTAATCATTTTCTAGCAAATCATGTTTTCGAAATCTATAAGCCTGAACTGTAATGCGCTAAACTTTCACAATCGCTAAAGTTAGTTGAAGAAGCATTCAGGTAAAAAATTGCTTATACATTGGCTGCATGAGTTAACTTGTTAAATGGAAAAATTTACATTTTTATAATGCAACTGAAACGTCCTTAATTTCCGGTTTTCTTCCCATGCATAAAAAAATGGTTTATTCGCGTCTTTGTAAACAAAAATACAATGGATGTATATACAATGTGTATAACAAGGAAGGAAATTACTTTTTCATATTCGCATGATATTGGAGCTCGAATAGCATTCGAAGGTGCCGAAGGCTAGGAAAAGTCAATTTCCCTCTGCGCTATTATTTATAGGGGAGAGTTGCCCGCGTGAAAAAATATAGTCATTTTAAACAGACGCGTTAAATGATACGGTGAAAATCCAGACTGCAGTTGATTTTATTTCTTCGCTCCAGCATCTATATAGACGACAGACGCATCAATGCAAAATTGACAATTTCCGATCTTTCGAAAAATGCCACCCAAAATGGTCATTTTCGTTTTTCGAGCATACATTATCCCTTAACTCATGCGGTGAATGTAAAATTTTTATCACGAGCAACTCTTCTCTATCTTATTAACTACTCATACCTCGCACTCAGTCCAGAACAAAAGCATACGCGTGCGAGTCTCGTTTAATTGATGGAGTTGACGAATGCTCAACGAGAATTTGTTTAAATTGCAGTTGTGCGCAAAAAGCTTAGCCGCAAAAAGTTTATTTGAGTTTGAAAAACAGATGTAAATCTCTCGAAGTGTATTGCACACTGTACCCGCAACGTAATGAGACGAAAGTTTTAAACGAATCCTACTTCTAACGTTTCGTGATTTTGGTATGTAAATATTTCGAGCTGATGAGTTTGAAACAATTTCTAATTTAAGTAACGCAATACAATTGTATTTTTCGAGAATCCACGCAGAGCCGTGGTAATAATATATTGACATCAAAATAAAAACACAAAAATTTATCATGTGATAATTAGACAAGACTATTATTATTTCTGCGTGTTAACGATGACACGCGAAGATACATCGTTACAGAGAAACGATTTATGAAATCAAGCTCGCAGCTCAAAAAATACCTTTCCCCGCGGTAATTAAGCAACTTTCGAGTGCGATATCCAGCCTTTCTTTTTTTCCCCGAAAATAAGCGTAATAACAAACGTGTAATGAGGTAAAACGACCCAGAGATAAAATGAAAGGAATGAGCGCAAAGAAAATACGTGAGCTAGCACGGGGACAGGAAAGTTTTTGATTAAAGCTTCGAAAAGCAAACGAACGCGAGCTAGGGACAGAGAGAGAGGGGGGGGGGAGGGCAAGAGAGAAAGTCTAAGCTAGTTAATTATTTCAGCGGACGAATGCAAAGCATTTCAAAGTTTTGCGAGTCGAAACTTTAAATTTCCTTCGGAGGGAAGGAAACTGCCGCGCGCGACGGTTTATTCGCGCGTGCAATGCTTTCTTTTTTTCGGGGGTGGGATGGGGGGGGGGGATTCGAAAAAGGATGCGCCGCGTCTAATGTTTGCGCGCAAATGCGACCTGCGGCCGATTTCAAGCGTGCCCAGACTTTCGCTATGGACTTGATGTAGGACTTTTTGGAGTTCTCGCCTCACAAAGCTGCTTTCTCGGGTTTAACGCTCTGCTTATGCAGAGAAGAATATATTGCGTGGCTTTGTGATTTTGAATAAATTTTGCCTTGCCTTCCGCGCGAAGTTCTGTAACGGTAAATTTTGGGAGGTGCAAAGTCGCGTTGGAAATCGGCTTTGAGTTTGAAATTTGTATTTTTTTTTTTTGCAAAGTCAGTATTTTTCGGAAGTGTGCCTGAGAGTGCATAAAAATATTACTTAAAAAATTGCATCATTAATCGATTGGTTCGCTTGAGTCTCGTCGTGGAAACTACGAGGTGTACATTATACTGCAAACGTTGAACGGCTCGCAATGTCTACTCAATATCCATAAAATTTTATCCTGGTTACGTACAAGCGATAATTCACGAGTCCACTGCATTCATCATCAGTATTGTTATCGCTCCTCACATCGCTCACTGTTATCATATTTTTTCACGGCTCCTCGGCGGCGACGCCTCTTTGTTGTTGAAATGCGCGACGAGTCTATAATATCGAGCGGCTTAAATTTATAATTATATCGAGCGCGAGAATACGCAGTGCAGCTATGGAGCGATATTTATCTTTCCCTCTCTCTCTCTCTCTCTCGGCTGCGAGTACAATCGCTGTTGCATAATCGTTTCACGGTTTTAAATAAATCATCGAATAGCCACCTGTTGCCCAGTTCTGCGCCACTATACATCGATTTACGTATGTGCGTCATGTATGCAGGTATATCGTTTTGTGAGTTACTATATAGTTGATGGTAAAAAGCTCGGTGTCGAATTTCGAAAAATTATCGAGCGAATTGAACTGGAACGCCCGGAGGACATGCCAATGATTGGGAAAATGATGATGGATTTGTTGGGAGAGCGTCGTGCCTCAGACTGAGCAACAAACAACATGGCTTATAGTTATCACCTTGCCCTCACACTCTTCCTTTAAAAGTAGTTTACGTCGAAGTGAGCTAAGAAGCTCGACTCACACGACCTCGATGATTCTACCTGTAGGGAGCTATATAACCTTCCATCAATGTCGACGCATCGTCAGCGCACATTAGAGCCCAAAGCTAGACGGATCATCTACTCGATCAGAGGCCTTTCTGCCCTCGAGATAAACATAATCGTGTTCTTTTTTATACTTCCCAGTTCGTTTGCTCTGCAACAAGCTCGTGTGACTTACGGTTTACCGTAACTGTCGGTTTGAAATAATGACTATCGGGGCTCCACACCAGGAGATCGTATAGCTCTCTTGTGAAAACTCTCTTTCTTGTAAAATATTTTTTCAGCTCTCCAAGCATAAATTTTCAATTTAATCTTTTATTGCAGCCAATCTTAACTCCCTGGGCGTTTGATCGAGGGGGATGTATAAAGTACTTCCGCGCAGCACTCCAGCGTAGTCGACTTTGAAGCTTTGAGCTGAAACGAGCTCCTCTGTCATCTACGACCTCGTATCACCGTAGCATATCGACTCATTCGGTCCCAGGGATTCCTCTTCGAATATTTTTGCTTTCAAGATAACTACATTTTTCATTCCATCCGCTGACATGCTACCTCCGACTGTTCGTAGCAGATTATTTTATGTTTTTGTTAATGAAATAATAAACCAAAGTTTCCAAAAAAGAAAAAATCGCTTTATAAATTCTAAACGTTACGAGATATTACTGCGACGTAATATTTTCCAAGTACCGTAAATTTTTAGTACTCTTAAAAAGTAAAGCTTATCAGGTTCGTAAAATTGACAAAACAGTGATCTGTACACCCGGTCCTTTTACCCCGTATATATTCATTTTCCCGGCAGTCGCATGCCTGGAAAAAACACCAATAACGAGAAACTCCGCTAATTCATAACACCAGCTACAACAAACGTGTACACATTGAAGGTAAGCAGAAAAAACCCAAACCCATTCCACACAGATTCGCATAGGCTGGCGGCAACTCGGTCGTATAGCAGTTCCCGATTTCTCGTTTTGCCCAGAAGTACAACACGGCAACGGCGGCGGCGGCGGCGGCGGCGGCGGCGGCGGCATTGGCACATTAAACGCCGGAGGCGATGCGACGACACACACGCGGCGAAATAAATGCGCGACAGCGGCCAGTATAGTGCATTTTTAATCTGTCGTTGGCGGGAAAATTCGCTTGAAATTCCTAGCCGAACTGTCGGCACCCGAGAGCTGCAGCGCTATACACCGTCCGTGTTTTACCGTAATTAAATTGGATTTTCCACGGGGCGAAATTACTTTTTCAGCTGCGCGTTTGCTCATAACGTGCGTTTGAACGAAAGTATATTGCGTGTGACCTATGTAATCTTCCGCAAATACGCGACAATGAATTGTAGATACAAGTATACAAAGTGCGCATTCTCGACTGCATTATACGTTTCGACCTATATATAGTTATTCTCGCGGCGCAACCCGAGGTCTCCTCGAATTCATCAATTTCGCTGCATTAATCGATCGACGCTGCGCCTCGAAGCTCGTCAGTTGCTCGCGCCAATCTGCGAGATTATTGCTCGGTGAGAATCACAGCGAAGGGCGAAATTGGAACGTGCCGAATTTCCCGCAAAGTGTTTTGCAGCTTTCGCGGCGCGCGAGAGTGACCCGATTTTTAACTCAACTTTTTCGGGCGATTGTACGATTAAAGTCGTTCTTCCGTCCACTTGAATTTCGCTCGATAAATCCGTACCACCGCTTCGCTTTCTCGGTATAAGGAGGCGTGTAAGTAGACCAAGACACCCGCAAGGTTATTAAAAGCCGCGATGAAGCCGCCGCGGCGAGAAAAGAGGAAAAAAGAACTCCCGATCCAATTTGCAAAGTCCAAACAGGAAATCACGCGCGCGACCAAGGCCATTAACTCGGCACCTCCGTGGAATCCCGACACGCCTTAACCGGAATGTAAATTCTTTAAAAAACTGTATAATAGCGCCACTTAGCTTCGGCAAGGGGTTGGGGGGGAGGGAGGGGTCACAAAGAGGGAGAAAGAGAAAAACTTGGCTCGGAGTTGGCGCAGATAAAATTCAGAGCCGGGGCGTGTGCCAGTTCTCCTCCTCTCACTCTCTCTCTCTCTCGACAAATTTTTATGTAGATGCCCGACGTCAAAGTGGCCGAAAGCCTCTTCTACTCCCCCTCCCACTCCCCCTCCTTCAAGGCGAGAGAGCGAACGATGAGCCAAAGGAGCTCGGTCGAGCGTAACTGCAGCAGCAGCAGCAGCAGCAACGAGGATATGGTGTAGAGGAGAGAAAGACAGAGAGGGAGAAGGCGGGAAGAGGGAATATCTGATAAGTTGAAAGAGGAGCTTGGGACGAGTTTGGAGAGAAATTAGAGAGTTATTGGGGTGATATTTTTGGGACGATTATCTACTCCGACTGGAGATTCGAGAGCGAGTTAATGGTAAGTAAGTAGCTTTGACGACGGTTTATCTTTCGAGAGTCTGGAGCGTCGAGTGTTTTATTTGGATGTGAATTAAGCGCTTGTATTATGATGCCCGGTGAGATTTTCGAGTTAAACTTTTCACTCGTTTTTCATTTTTCTGTTTACCTGCTTTATCCCTTTAAAAATTTTTGCACTGACGTGTAATTTTACTGTACAGTTTTCGTATTACAGTGCAATTACTACACTGCTTTATGTCCTCAGTTGCACAGTGCGCTGCTAATTTTGCCATTTTCGCCACAAAGTAAATGTAAAGAGAGATTAAAAGTCCGATTTTATTTTCAAGAACTATTTCACGAAACATTTCGGTACAGCCACGCCGCAGCGTTGTTTATCACCTTCCAGAAGTGAATCCGCAACTCCCATCATTTACCGCTAATCTAGTTTCCCCATGTCGAAGTAATCGAAAAACTTGCCAAATCCATTACCGAACTCTCGAACTGAAAAATTTAATTCACACCGCACTCTTTTACGAGCGAATCGATAGCGGGAAAATTCATCCCCCAGCCCTTTTCCCAGAAGCCGATTCGCCTATCCCCCTCCCCGATCCCTCCTCACGAAATACGAAAGTAAAAAGGCGAACGCCCGAGCGTACGATCTCTCGTTGGAGCGAAAAAACAAGGATAGAACCGTATGTGTGTGCGCGATCGCGATCTCGAAAAGTGCCGACGAGGGATGGAGTAAAAGTGAAGGCTCGCGAAATTAGACCTGTAGGAATCGACGCACGTCCGCCGAGCTGGCACTGCCAGCCGTCATTGCGCCGTTGAGTACGTGCTCTCGTTGGCGAAGACGACGACGACGACGACGACGACGACGACGACGAGCACGAGGCAATGGCAGTATAGGATGACTCTGCGACGGATTTGAATTCCCCCCCCCCTCCCTCGCCCCCGCGATTCTTCGCAGCGCACCGGTGGCTCATGACTTATTAAGTTCTCCGACAGACGCGCGCGTATATGGAAAATTTTTCATCCCTCGACTTTGCAATTTGGAAGGTCAATTTCGCGCGCGCATAAGAACTTGGATCGAGCGCCATCCTGGCAGATGAGATAAGCTCTCGCTGTTTACGTCCGCTAATATTAATTCTCGTTTCGAATAATTTTCTTTCCGGCGGCATCGCGCGGCCGAAAGCTCTCGCTCTCAAACGCATTAGCGCAGACCGCATCTCCGTATTTATTTTCCGCACTTATATCGGTAGGGGGGAGAGGAGGGGGGGGGGCTCTATTCTCGCGCTGCGCATTTATATTTATTTTCTCCTCTCGCGCGCCGCGTATACTCGTTGCTGCGGATTATTTTTCCTTTTTCGGCGACTTTATCTGTTATTAGCGAAATTAAGCGACAGGAATTAATTATTTGCGCCTGCGCCTCAGTCGTGCGCAAAAAAAGCTCGTCCATTTTCCCTCATTATCTCGGAGTGACTTTTTAAAGAGCGCGCCCATTCGAGATAAGCGCCCTGGAGTTTAATAAATAAAGCGCCTCTTCCTCTCGCCGCTTCTTTTTTTTCCAAGCGCGCCTACCTCGTCCCCCCCTGAAACCCATCGCTCCCCCCGTCTTTTTTCCTCTCGAAGAGATCTCTTTTTTTTGCCACTCTCGCCCACCCCCTCCCTACCCTATCTCTTACTCAGCGTAATCGATATGCTGAGCATAAATAACTCGAGCTTAATATTTATTTTGAATTTCGAGGTGTATATGCCGGTTAATGAACTCGAGCAAAGTTTCGAGCTGCTCTTGGGGAGAGAAGGGGTCACTCGAATCCCTCGACAAACGCCTCCAGAATCGGAACCGAACAAACCTATTCACGCGGCTATCCGCAAAAACAGCCGGGTCTGAGGATGACCTATATGCATATAGGAATAATTCGACCGCAGTGGTTCCTTGTCCCGTAAAAAGAAAGTAAAAAAGAGACTCCAACTGCTTGGCGAAGTGGCCGAAGGACTCCATATACGTGGCTTCTTTCTCTAACTCTTCCTCTCTCTCTCTCTCCCGCTCCCCCCACCTCCCTCTCTCTCTCTCGGGGTCGCAAAAACCCTCTCACGCCTCGGCCGTGTAATTAGTTTCCGAGTTAAAGTGGCCCGGCTACAGTGGCACCCACGGGACCCCTATTTCCTCCCTTTTTACTCTCGCGGCGCGCGCAAACCCGTCTATATTTCTCGGCCGCCTGTCAGTTTCCTCACTTTCGCACCTGTCTTGCCGTAGTTTTCGTCGTTCGCTGCGCTGCATCGATTGTGACTTCTTGAATCGAGGCCTTATTGTCAAGCGCTTCCATAATGCGTAGGGCCACTTGCGCGTCTGATCAAACCCGGCGACTACTACTGGCAGACAGTGAAAAAAGTCGGGAATTAATCGGAGAGTAGTCCAGAGTATTCGTCGATTTTGAGGAAAGCTGCGCGTTCACGAAATGCACTCGCAGACGAAGCGAATCGATAGTTTGGCGTTTGTAATTCGATTCGTGACAACTTTAACGCTTGCTTATGACTCATGCTAAGAAAATCATCCAACTTTCGCCAGACATCGACCGTATTCCCACCTATACGCGGGAGAAATTTCGAACTACAACAGCGTTGCGCACTACTTTCACTCAGCCAACGCGTTTCCTACTGTTGTCGCTCGAACTTGTACTATAATAGCACGCAGTACAGTTACCGTGCGCGACTGTGTGTTGCCGGGACACACTGGAGGCGTTGCAGCAGTTCGAAATTTCTCTCCGTGTAGTTGCGCGATATAGTATTTTTCTGTTCTACTCTAGTACGTTTAACGCGATTATCACCCAGTATGCAAAGTGATAAAGCAATTTTAGTGACGCGCGCGTGTGACGAAAAACAAAGGGTCATTAACAGTATATAAAAATTGAATTAAAAAATGTGACGTTAATTCATTAACCTCTCCATTCTCGTCGTTCTATAGATGGCGTTTTAAGCAGCAAAAGCCCTTTTTCAAGTTTCGATTATCTTGTACGCATACGCTACGTCTCTCGCGCTCCGAATCCGTTGAAATAAAGAAATTTCCGTCGCATAAATTTCGCAGTATATTATTACTCATCGCACGCCGGGCCGCGTAAATAGCAACGGCGTCCGGCTGTTGCATCAAAATGCGAGCATTAAATGCGTTATTTACTTTTATTCGGCTGCCGCGAGCTCTCGCTTTAATTTCCCCGCCCGTACTTCATTCCCAGTTTCTTTTTCTTTTTTTTTTGGTCTTTGTTTTTCACCCCGTCGTCGACTATATCCCTTTCGCTCTCCCGCGTTATATACACACATTTTTGCCGGGCGCAAAAAAAACGCTCGAATGAAGAACCCGACGATGGATGAAAATAAAACGACAGGGAGAATTGGGTCAAGCGAGATAAGAGGCCGTTTTTTCCTCGGCGAAGCACGAGGGACGGCCGAAACGAAACTACCCTCTCGCATGTGTCGTCGCCGCGGAAGTTTGGTCAGTCGCGTTGTTGTCCGGTCTCTCACTCTCCCGGAACAAAGTTGCGCCATTAATGAGAGCGAGTTAGCCGAGGCGTGTGCTACATCGAGATTGGCCCTCCACGCGAATCTTTCACTCGTTGTTAGCGTTGATTCCGACCGGTCGGCCGTGTAATAAGACAACTAGTGCAATATCGCATCTCGTCGCGAAATGCAGGCGCGCCGGTCGAAAAGTTTCGATATTAATAAGTTCCCGAATCCCTGGAACACGCGGCAATTCCGGCGTACGGCGCAGCAGCAGCTTGGGAATAATATCCGCCGCGGCTAACTGCCGAAATCGCAGCTAACGACTTCCTCGCATCGCCGCGCGAGTCGAAAGCCTCCCCGTATTTTTCGAGCCGACGAGCGTTATGAAGCTCGCCTCGCGCGCGCAAAGTGCAAGCCGATGAGGAAAATCGGCTTGCACTAAAACGAGCGCGTCGCGGCGCATTTCCGAAAATCGAGGCAGCGCGCGGCTCGAAGAAATTGCGGCGCTTACGCAACCCACACGTAGAGGCGCGATCACCTACACGCCTGGTGCACAGTGACAAACGCAGCAACGCCGCGAGGCGTCCGCACTCGATACTTAAAAACAAAAAGGAAGGAAGCGAAAGCGCGCAGTAAAACAGGGACGAGAGGCGGTGACAAGGGAAAGGGTTACGAGTATGTCGCGGTGCGGCCGCAACTGTAAAAAAGTCGAAGCGGGCAATTTCGAGGCGGCCGGAAATTGCGCGCCGGCTTATACGCGAGAGAGAGAGAGAGGGGGGGGAGGGGGGTGTATGTGTGCGAGAGAAAGAGAAAGAGAGCAACGCGGAAAAACGCCACGACGAGAGGTGAGGCAGTATTTTCGCACCTTTTTTTCCCGTACGAAGGCCGTCAGAGGAGAAATAGAGAGAGTTATTTGAACTACTTGTACCTGTAACACCCGTGTCTCTTTCGCTGGTGTGTATACGCGCGCGAGCTCGTTTTTTCCCGGGGCTTTGACGCGACGCTGCTTTTGACGTTTTGAAAAAAGCTTCTGCTCACGGGGATCAACTTTGATTTTTGAGTAATTATCCGTGTCACGGGTACGGACGCGCGGAAAATTCGAGATGTCTCCGGGAGCAAAGTAAAATCACTCTCGCTGTAGGATCGAGGATTCGTTCGGGACGGTCTATTTTAATCTAGCCGTGTCATTCTTAAATATGCTTCTAACTCAAGCTCGGCGTTTGTTTGCCAAACAAAATTATACGCTTGCTAAGTAAAGCAAATAAAATTGAAGAAGCGAGACAGAAGATTCTGTCTACGTCCAAAACGTAATCTGCCAAGAAAATACAATTTTACGGAGAAACAAAATTGTATCAGTCAGATTTAGCCTTTCCCAAAACAGACGGCCGGAGCCCTCCGCCAGAAAAAAAGCCTGCTCATAACAATGTCGCAAAAGTCACATTCATCAAAGTTTCTGCAGTGAAAAACTCGCCTTTTCTCTCTCCTCGTAAAAATACACCTCTCCCCCATTCCTAAAAGCTCCGGCGGCGGCTGGCGGCGGCGTCGGCGTCGGCGGCGAAAGAAAGGGAAAGCAAACAAGCAGCGTTATTGGCGATGGCAGGTATTAAAGCATTTGTCAGCCGCGTCGGGAATATTAGCCCTCGGCGGTAGTTCGGCTACACTTTGCCGTGGTGGGCGCATAGGGACGGCTACTGCTGCTACTACTGCTACTACTACTACTGCGCGCAGGAATAGGGCGAGAGACGCCGAGGGAGAATTCGCGTACACACTTATTAGCGGGCGACTCTATGCATGGCGCGCGGCCAACTAGTTATACCAGCTTGCGAACTGCCGCCGGAAAGTCCGGGTCTCTCTCCCTCTCCCTCCGTGTGCGAAGCTGCTCGCGTGTCTCCCTGTGTTGGATAGAGTCAGCTGAGAACGAGTCTCATTGAGTTTTTCGCGGATTATGAAAATTCGACTGGGTAATGAAAGCGATTTTTTTGGTGTGTGCGACAGCACGATTTTTCGAAGATTATGTGTAAATTTGTTTTCGCGGTGGGGAGTGATGATTTTTGAAGATTTTCGTTTTTTCCGACGATTCTTGAGGATTGAGTTGTAAATCAATTTTTTTCACTGAATGCAACAAAAAGTGCTGTTTTAATCTGATAAAGGCCAATTATATTTTAAGATGTCAAGGAATCAACAATAACTTGCGATCTCCTAAACAGCTGTAAATTTTCGACACTTGCGGGTACAAAACAATTTATCGCAAAAGACTGTAATCTCTGTTTTCGAGAAGTGTTGCGGTGGAATTCCAATCATCTGGCATTACAGCGAACAGTGCAAATTTTTCATTTCGATGCCACGATCAGCAAAGGCAAATCTAAATAATGAAAGCTCAAAAATGTTGTTTCATCGCGTTATCAAAGCGTATGCGCGAGATCCAATAAGGGGAACTCTTAATTAAGCCCCTTTTTGCGTATCACGTTCCATGTGCGCTGGAATTTCCACCGATATTTTATCGCAAAGGCGGATTTTCGTCGCGCAGCTCTGACCAATTTTTCATCGGGCACAGCCCGGGGAGAAAGAGAGACGGAAGCTCGCATTTGGCCGGGGATCAAAGGATCAGAGGGGCCTAATTGCTATTTACCCTAGCCGCAGCGTCTAGCCCACAAGCCGAGCCTCTTCTCCCGCCTGCCTTTTCCCTTTTTTTTCCTCTTCCGGCGCGGTTCTCCCTTTCTACGGCGCGTCTCTATTCCCGAGTATCTTTTTATCCTTCGGCAAGGCGGGCTACTGCTTCGACTTCGTCTGCGCTTCGTAGCAGCTTATTTTTGGGTAGCTCCATAAATTAGAGTGAATTTTTCAGTTAAGAGAAAGATAGATATCCGTCTCGCTTTGCAATACAAATGTTAATGGAAAGAGTTGCCCCGCTGAACGTAAACTATTTCGCGATTTGAGATGACAGCTAGAGAAATATTTATTACTCTGCCAAGCTGAAAATTCACTGTTTGATTGAATTTCAAACTTAATTGTACATTGCGTTATAATAAAACATCTATTATTAGTCACAGAAAAATTACAGTTAATTTTTTGCTTTTTACGTCGGGGCGCGAAATTTGAATTTTCAAACCTATTAAATTTTCTCATAATGGCCGCCCAGGTTTACAACAATTTTTACTACAGCAGTTCTCTCGGCGTATAAATTGAAACAGTTGCGAAACGAGGAGCACGGAGAGCCGCGATCCGAAACGATACTTCAGACATCCGCGGCTCGCGATTTAAATTTCACGCGCATAAAGCAGCCGGCGTTTTTACGATCGTCAAAACAAGCGCCGAGAGCGAATATCCTCCTCGCAATCTCGTGCCTCCTTTTGATACACAGCACCCAAGCGAGAATACGTGTCCGAAGTGCTATTATCATAAGACGTCGTCTTCGCTCGCGAGTCGAGTCTGTATTTCCATAAACAAATGCGCACTGCATAGCTCCCCCTCCTCCCCCCCCCCCGCCCGTTATATTTCGCGAATATCTCGGCGCATAATCTCGCCGATGTGTCGAGGCAGACAGCCGGAATAATAAATCTCGCGAATCTTGAGTCCAAGACGAGTTTTTGGTTAAAACTTGACTCGCCTGCTCTCGAGCCCCCCCAACCCCCACCCCTTCTCCTCCCCCGACGTCCTGAGAATCTCAACTCGAGGAAATTTCAGAGTTGTTTTCAGCGCACATATATACGCCGGCCTGCTTACTTTCGCGAGTTTCACTCACAGTAGCTGAGAAGGAGTTTCTCGAGGGGGTGTGTGTGATGGCGTCTCGAGTGATATATTTGCTCCTCAGATGCGTTCGTAAGAGGCTTGCCGTTCCTCCTCACTGGAGAAAGTGTTCGCTCGCTGAAAGGGATTTTCAAATTTCTCTCGCTCTTGGTCAACAAGTTTTAATTGAATTTTATCCGATGCGCACTGCCACGATTCGTTCGTGCTACATTTTTTGCTTTTCTTTTTGCTTTTTTAACACGAGTGCGCACAGCCGTAATTCATCATTAGTCGTGCTGAAAGTCGAGCGCGCCATTAAATAGATGCAAATTCGGGAAAGGCGGCAGGAAAAAGAAGAGAAGCTCGGAGATACGCCCGACTGGTCTCCGGAGAGGCTGAGCAAGTCTCGGGCGCAGATTGTGCAACTTCGAATCCCGTGAAAAATGGCAAGGGACATTTTTCAGGATTAGTCCGTCGCGAGCCGAAAGTAGAGCTGCAGAGGCGACGAGGCGACAAGACGTAGCCAAGGAAAACACGGGATCGGACAGTTGTGAAGAAATTGAGCATACTATACTTCGATGGAACGAGGAAAGGTGATTTTATGAATTTATTAAGGAACAAAGGAGAAATTTTGTCCTTTTCATTAAAAAAAAAAAAAAAAAAAAAAAAAAAAAAAAAAAAAAAAAAAAAAACAACGGTGATTGATAAGAAATTCATCCTCTCAAAGTGTTATACTCACTGTAAGATAATTGTTTAAAGCCTGACACAATATGGTCTGAAAATTAATGGAGAGCTTCTGAGTCCAAGAGATCCATAAAAAATTGAAATGTCGCGACTTGATATAGCAGGTAACAGAAATGGAATAAAGTACGAATAAATCAGGAAATGCTTTATTTCCGATATGCAATAATAATTTATCATTGTTTTAAACTTATGCAGGATAATGTTATAAAGAAGAATGGGCAGTTTACAAAAAAAGTAAACGAAGGAATTGTAATCTTTAAAGAGAGGAGGTTGTCATTTTCAAAGGCAAGGGTGGTTAGATTTATAAGATGGGTCGTCATACATCAAAAAAGAGGTTGGCATATTTAAAAGGAGATGTCGCTGCTTTCAAAGCAGGAATTATCACTTTTAAAAGAAAAAGTTGAAATTTTTAATAGATGGGAATCTTCTAAAGGAAGGATTTCTTATTTTTAGAAGGCAGAATATACTCAGATCAGTAAATTTCAATTTCTATTGAGGACAGTCACAAAAATAACTCCAATGTAAATTTTACGACACTGAAACTAGTATTTAAACTTGTACATTATGAAATATATGTGCTGCTGTCTGTGCGATTGCAGCGTTAAATTTGAATTTTCATTTTAACCCTACAACATCGATCACTGAGAAATCGATAGTCCCGGAACTCATCCCAACTTCTAATCCCCAACAAACGTGTATTGTTTACTCGCGAAATCAAGAACAATCAAGCTACGAAAACTCCACCAAAGCGCGAGAAAACATCGAAAAAAAGCCCCGCCCCGCAAATCCGTTACATCAACGCTCTCTCTCTCTCTCTCTCTCCCGTTCGTAGTTCTCGAAATCCCTTGTTAAAAAAAAAACAACAACACAGCGAAGCGTTAGCCGTGCGGCGTCGATCCAGTTGTTTCGCCTAGCATTTGTTCAGCGAATCGCCGTCCGAGCGAGTAATTATCCAGTCTAAATAAAAAAAAGAAAAAAAATCGGAAAAAACGAGAGAGACCAACGTCGGTTTGTCGGTATTTGCTCAACCCTCGCGGCGGTGGCTGACGCACGTTTTGATCCGTGGGGGGGGGGGGGGGCGCGTGAGTCCGTTGAAAATCAAGCATAAAATTGCATAAACAAACAGCAATCGATTCTAGCGCGGGGATTTCCTTTCGATAATAAACAAGCGACTGGGGAGCTTATATTTCAGGCTACTGTCCGAAGCGGATACGGCTTATGACTCCGAACGAGCCGATCGGCAAATGCTCTCTCTCTCTCTGTATTTTCTCTGGCTGAGTGCGCGTTGATTTTATTTTTTTTTCCTCGCTGCCCCGCTCGTTCCTTGCGGATTTGTCTGCGTGACGCCGCTGACGATTAGATAAAAATGTTTGCTTTGATTATTCCGTTCGGAACTTCTCTGTTTGGCCGTTCTTTTATTCGGAAATTTTTAAATTGAATCCGGCGAGAAAATACGTTGTTGTACATACACTGCGCAGTACGTAGCGAGTGATCGATCGCCTCGATTTTTCGGAAATAACGAATAAGCTGAAGACAGTGATGTACGTAACCAACGACTGTTCGTTATTCAGGAGCTCTCCGAAAATTCATAATTTATTCTCTACTTTCAGTAACGCCTCCCCAAAGTCTCTCGGTTCATTTACAGGCACGTGCGCATAATAAAGCGCGTGTGCTCCACGAATGGCATTCGCCGCGGCGCCCGGCTAAATTTACGCTGAGCAAACATCGGCTGCGGCGATTCTCTCACACGTACGCCGACATCGCGATAATACTCGATATCTAACCGGACAGTCGGTGACGCAGCTTACCTCCTCGTCTCACCTCCACATGTCTTCGCAATTGAGCGAGCTGCTTCTCGGCCGAAGGCGAAGAAAAATTCGCGCCAAGTCGCTGCACCCGTTATTTTTCCCTCCCAGCTAAACACGACCAAATGGAAATCGGCGAGTGTACACGCGGGCGAGCCTCTCTCGCGAGTTATACGTTCCATCAATAAATTCAATCTCAATTTCAACTTTGCGAATCTCGCCGCGAGCTGAGAAATTAAAAAAAGCTGCTGCTGCTGCTGCTGGAAGGAGAAAAAGTATTCCGGGCGAACTTTTGCGCGGGGGCGCGCGCGCTCCCTCTCTCTCTCTCGCTACTTTAGCCCGGGGCCGATTTCTCGAGCGCATGCATCTTCATTCCGGGCGAGAGCTTTTTCTTTCGCGCTCCTTCCGGGAGACTTGGCGTCGCACACGAGCGCGCGAAAAATAAAAATCGCCCCAGCCAAACTCCGGGGAGTCGTTATCGCCGTTCCAAGACGGATGCGAATCCCGCGCGATCGTTATACGGCGCGCTTATTTTAGTTTTTGCGCGCGGCTCTCGCCCGCGTATAAGCTGGCTTTCTTCGCCGGAGTTAATCGATTGTATCACGTAAGCGTTGAGCGGCGAGAGTTTATGCTGCAGTCGTCGTCGTCGTCTACTCGTTAGCGCATCGTCTGGACTCGTCATCCCGAGCATCGCAGTCGAGCGCGCGCGAAATTTCGCGATGATATCTCAAAACTTTCGACAGTCTCCCGCCGTACAACGAAAACTGCTGTTCCCGGTCTTTCGCCCGGTGCGAGCTGCGCGCTACCCGCGCAGAAATTCATCAGCGGCAGGACTTGGATGAAATTTCCGAGCGCTGAAGAAGACCCTGATTACCCTTGCGAGAGAGGCGTGTAATGAAGTGTGGTTTGCCTGATAATCTCTAATTGAGCAAATTTCATTTGGGTGTAAGCGAGGGGGGGGGGGGGTAGGGAAGGGAAGGGGACTGCACATCGCTCAAGTTTATTCATTAGGTTTTCCGCGCGAAGAAAGTGGCGCACTTTCAGTTTTACTATTCGGCACTTCCATAAGAAAAGTGCAGTTTATATGTACTCGCAAAATTTCGGGAGTATAAACTCGAGGGTTTACGCTCCGAATTACGCAACGTGGAGGGGGAAAAAATTGCAGGCGGCTATTCAAAGCGTAGGTGCGGGCGAAAGCGAGCTTACGAGGAAAATTGGCGAGTTTGTGTGATACTTAAATTTTTTGTTTGCATTTAATCGAGAATTCAACCCGTAAGCCATTTGAGCGACGATACGAACGACTTTAAACGATCGAAGTTGAGTATTAAAAATAAATAGAAATTTTCAAGACTAATTCTGTAAACCGACACTCTACCCCGTAAAAGGTACAGGTCTCGCCCCAAAAATGAGCAAGCATTAACGCCGTCTCCCTCGAAAGTCAACGAAAGAGAACGACTAGAAAAGCCAGGAGCAGTAGGCAAAGGACACAGGTCGAAAGTGCTCGAGCGCCGCGGCACTCCAGACTCCCCTTCGCCGCGCGGCGGCGCTTGATTGTGCGGGTTCTGATCTCCTCTTTTTGTCCTACACACAGTCCGCGCCGATGCGCACAGCTTCTTCTTCTTATTCAGCTCCTCCTTCCGCTCGACGTGTCTCTGTAGGAGCTGCTTTGTTGTCGCGAGAAAAAAAGTGCTCACTAAGGAAAAGAGATGATGATCTCGCGCGCACAAAACGCCGCCTGGATTACACAGAGGGAGATGCATATTTCACGTTTGCGAAGAAAAAAAAACTTCCCTTCGCGTTTATGCATTACACGCCGGTGTGTGTGTACAGGCGGATCGCCAAAACTGCATTATACAGAGGAGAGAGAAAGAGAGGGAGAGAGGTAAACTTGTCGGCTTTGAGCGATTTTTCCGGCTTTGAAGGAGAGAAAGGGGGAGAGAGAGAGAGAGTTTTCGCTTATGTCGGCGGCGTTTCTCCCACCCCTCTCCTTTTTTCAGCGAAGCGTGCGAGCGCAATGTTGCAGCATTCGCGGGAGAAACGCTCAGCGCCGCGGTCGTATACGATATCCGCTGCCGCCTACTCGCGTCGACGTTTAATCTTACAAAGGGAAAAGCGGTTAGTGCGGGATTGAAAAAAAAAACGAGGCGGGCGACTGGCTTTTCGACTGTTTGACGAGATCGGCGTTGCGATTCCGCGCGGCGGGAAAAATTGTGCAATTAAGAAAGTCGGATTGCGCCGAACAGAGCTGCCATTCATAATGAAGGAACATAATATTTTAAGCTTTTTGTAGCTTACTTTTATATTCGCAGTCTCAAGTCAAACAGAAAATTAATGTCCGCGTAAAAGGAACATGGACGGATGGGTGAAGCCCTTGCGCGAACTAAAGATCGAAGCCAGGCTTCCGTTAGTCATATACATTCGCAGCAGTCACCGTCGCGTGACAATGCATGAACGTCTCGGCTTCTAAAATAGCTAATAGGTTGGGCCTTTGTATGTTTTGCATTAAAGTTACGATTGTTATTAAAGATTATTTTTTCATTATCATTATCAGCGCTGGAATTTTTCTTTTACTTTGAAAAATACTTCATTTTGGACAATCGGAAAGCCTTCTCACGAAGTAAACTGTAAAACAAAGAGGAGCTATATAGGAGTAAAATTTTCAAACTCGCTTCGCATTATACGCGTAACATCGTTCCGGTCAGAAAACGCCATTCTTCACTTTTCCGAAGAATCATATTTTATTTCGCCTCTTTCCAAAAAAAAAAAAAAAAAAAAAAACGGACGAAAAAATAAAAATAAGCCGCATAAATTTCAGCCAACACTTGGAAGGTAAATAAACGTAGCGCTTGGGGTCTGGCGCACCGAGAGGGAAGGAGGGGGGGGGGCGGAAGAGACAAAGGGACAGAAAGAGGAGCGGAAAAAAAGCAGCACACAGCTCAGTTGCAAACAGAGAAGAAAGGATCTTTTGCGGTTAACGGGCCAGTCCGGGAAGATACGAGAGCTAAAGGAAAAATCTCTGCTACGGAGCGCGGCCGCGCCGGGAGGAGCGCATTGGTTAATTCATGGTATTGAGCGAGTGCGCGAGAAGAATAGGGTTGGGGAGAGATATACATCGGCCGTTAAAAGTCAGATGCGCCACCGGAGAGAGAGAGAGAGAGAGCATTAACTGCTTGTCGAAGCGAATGTGTGTTTGACTTTGCACTGGCTTTTAATTGTTGCGTCAACTTGCTTTAACATGCAAATTTTTTAAAGCCTGATCAATGCACTTTGTTTATTCAACGTTTTCTGTACGGCACGAACTTTGAGCTGTGTGTTTTCTTTTTTAAGAGGTGACCAAATTACGGTGGATCGCGTTTTATTTAGTATTAAAGTTGCGCAACGACGCAGTACCTAACCAACGCGTGATCGCCATCTCTCTGCGATTCTGTTGGCAAAAATTGGTCTTTGGGGGAAAAAAAAATTTGCCCACCCAGTTTCCTCGCGCACGTACGAGAGGCAGTGTATAATGCGCCCATTTTTTTCGCGAGCGATCCTCTATTAAGATATCCGATGGCACGTAGGCAGAGAGCAAGCGCATTCATTTTTCAAATCAGCCGCATCGCCCGAACATTGGATCTAGCCATACAACGGGTGCCGCGTTGCCTCGTATTAATTTTCTGGATTTCGTTTTTTGTTCTTCGGTGCCCCCCCACCCTCTCGATGCTTATCGCGGACATGTGCCAAGCCCGAATTGGCTCAAAGGGGTTTCGTGCGTCAATTGCATATTTCTCGCTGTATAACTTTTGAAAAGCGCGTTACATGTCAATCGACTATTCCATCGGAATTGCGTGAGCGGCTATTTTTTTCTTCCACTCTGGGCAGTGCAATATTTGTAATGGGGATGTTGCATTGGCGCGTGTCTCGTTATGAAATGCGAGAGAGAGAGTCGCGAATTACAAAGCCATTTGGCAAATTAATTCGTCGAGCGATCGTATCGCGTATCGGATTTTATTTCAAGAATGCGACTAGGGCAGAGTTTGACGTAGAAACTTTTTAACGCTGTATACACTTAATTTATCAGCTGCGCCAAGACTCGCTGTAAGTATCGGCAATCCCAGCTAGCGGAGGATTAAACGCGAATAAATCCGAATAACAGCCCGGGGGGCGGTCGTCTCAGCTCTCGAGGCGCGTGAAACAAAGTGAATTAAACTCTCGCCAAGCATAAGGTTGAATTTTCAAAAAACGCGCGCGCTTACCCCCGGCCAAATTGAGTTACAGCGCTGGGACAATACAAAATTCAATTAATTTCTTTTGCAATGTTGAATTCGCGTCGAGGCGGGCGCGCGGAACACCGTAAAACCGAGCAAAGCGATAAATTATCCGAGAGCGCGCGCTTGCCGGCCGTTTCCATAAAAAAAGCTAAAGTTCACCGCGTGCACGCGTACGAGCGCCGCGCCGAGGTAAAAGCGATAGTTTTCGCTTTATAAAAATGTAGAGTAATTCCGCGAGTCGAGTCGATCGTAAAGTTTTTTTTTCCTTCCCCGCATTCGCGCGCGCCGCGCCGCGCTCTCACTCTCTCTCTGCTATTATCGCTTATATGCTTGAGATTATCGCGGGCACTTCTTTTATTATATTTCTGTCGCGCTGAGAATTCCGTTGTGGAAAATACTCTTGGAATTTAAGTGTGAATTCTCGCGATTCGCGCTCAAAGCTGCGGCGGCGGCTGCGAAAAGTTGAGCGTAAATCGAGACTGAATTCACGCCCGAGTGTAAAGAATAGCGACAAATGCGTGACGATTCGAGTATTGTAATTCGGCTGAGCCTGGGTTTTTAGGGTAACTTTTAGGGTTGCACTTGCAGGAGTTTATTTAAACCTTAAAATCGCGGTCAGTGCAAATAGTCAATTTTCAGCCCCAGAAACGCCGACTTATTCCTCGCTGCTCGCGCACTATAAACCCTCGGCGTCGCTTCGAAAATCGCATTTCGTGCCTCATTCGCGCAGCCGCAACGAGCCCGACAGCGCATTTGCCTGTACTACTTACTCGTAAAAACCGGCGTCTAACGCGCCGCTCGACTATTCCCCGAAAGTAATGAAAGACTTCACCTTGGAAATCCCTCTCCTGCACTATGCATACAAACCGCAGGCGTAACCAAAGTGAAAGACGAGCTTCGTGACTGGCATTGTCATTCACAGCGTGAGACGCGGCCGGATATCGGACGTAATGCTGCACTTCCGCGGTGTCGGCGCTGCAGTGCGCCGCGTGCGTTTGTGCGCGTCTACGGCACAAGATGCGGGCGACACGCTAAATTGCCAGTTCGGTTAAGAGATTGCGCGCAGGTCGAGGCTGCGGCAGAAATATAGGGGAGGTATTTCGGGCGCGTGTCTTGTGTTTTAATAAAGAGAATTAAGTGCCTCGCACTCGCGGGGCTGCGCGGATATGGGCGTAGTTTCCGGCGTATTTTCAGCTATCGAGTTGGATATTCGAGGGAGGACGAGGCTGACATTTCCATTTGAAACGCAGTTTATATTTGCAAGCACCGTATGTAAATCTGACGAGTAAAAGATGTATCTGTTGATTGACACAGCTGTCTCTCGGGGTAGAATTGAGGAGGCTTAAATAAAACCAAGGTTAACGTGAAAAATGAGTTGGGGGACAATAGAATTGTTCTGTTTTGTTTTTCATTTTGCGCATGTATAAACTTTCACGTCGCAGCGGAATTACCGACAACAGACATCGACACCTACAAAGACACGCGCAGATGCAATTAACAACCTGTCAATTCTGCGTTTCAATAAAAAAATATGTTCAATCGTGTTTCAGGGGGATTTCTTCGAAAATTTACACGTTATCGCAACAGAACGTACAAATCGTGGAAAGTCGGAATATCGGTAATGTCCTGTCAGCTTTGTACTTGGCGCGCGAAAAATATGTTTCAATCTAAAAACGCTCAGCTAGTCGAACGACCTGAAATTTCTTTTTTACAACCATTACACGCGCGAGATAGCAAAGTCGATTCGCGGAAAATTCAGGAGTATTCGGGCCGCTCCGCTATCCCCGAGCGCAAACTCGCCCGAACGCGAGTGAACTTTCCTTATGTGGCTTCACGCTGGAGCTATCTTTACGTAATTGTCTGCGGCGCGGCGTAAGAAGGCGAATAGCTCGTGCAAGAGCGCTTTTAATCGAGCGTGTAATGCACGAGCGGCGGCATCGGGCCGAAGAACAGCCAGAATTAGGGAATAGTTTAGTCCATTAACGCCATGGCAACCCCCGGCCGAATCGACTTCGGCTTCGCCGCTATCGCTTACACACTTTTTCCAAGCCGAAAATTCGAAATCGCGAAAGTTCTCCCCCCGGCACGGCGTGCGGTCGCACCGCAAACCACCGGGTCTTACACGATTTCGCGAATGTCAGCGCGTGTAACGTGTAAATTTAAGTGGGTATATACGGATGCATCGCGTTGTGTATTATTGTAACTGTTGTTGTTGTTGTTGTTGTGACTTACCGCAGACGCCCTGGTGCTTGACTCGCGTGTCCTTGCGTTTCTGGCAGCTGGCCCGGCGCAACTGACATTCGTTGTCGTAGGTGACGCCGTCGTCACCGCAGACGGGCGAGTGGCTCTCCGGGCAGCCAGACGGGCACTGGCACATCGCCTTCCCGCTCTCGGAGATCACGCAGCTCATGCCCCAGCCGCAGAACGTGATCTCGCAGGGCTCTGAAAGCAGACGGGGAAGCGTTTCGTTAGAGGTGGTTCCTATACTTCTTTTGCTTCGTACGTCGTGCGCAAGTGCTGATTAGATGGAAAACGTTGATAGCCTACTTGGAGTGGCAGGCAGTACGGTCGTAGGGGAGAGTCACCTGTGTTCCAATTCGTTTTGTTTCTTTTCGGATTTTTCAATTCTTAACAGACCGACCGGAGACTGGAAACTTCCTGGAAACCTGTACATCCAGTATCGAATATTTTATTTGAAATTTAATCGAGTTTGAAATCGTTTCTTTTGCCGCTGATTAAATTTGTCTGTCTCTTTCCAGTCGATTAAATGGCTTGATTCATTTGTAATTATTCAGATTTAGTAATAATAGCATTACCAACTATACGGGATGATAGAATAAGTAAAAAAACTGTCAAGTCAGATTCAGCATTGAAATATAATTCGAAATATCATTAAGTAGAATGTAATTACAATACTAAACCTAATTTATTAAATACTATCAGTAACGCAAGATTGAAACTTATCAATAATTAATGTTTTTATGCTATTTTAAAAAGAATGTTCATTGGCAGGTTTATCAAAGATTTTTAATTTTTTGCTAAAGAAATGACACATCTTATGCAGTAATAATCATCAATAAAAATTTTAGATTCATTTTATATCTAATTAATTATTCCGTGAGAACGAAAATTATAATTTCTGTTGAAAGCTGAAATTAAACATCAGTTAAGTCAAATTAAGTTTAATTTCTGTTTGAAAATTGTAAAACTTGTAACTAATCCTTCTGGGTGTAAGTTTTCAAAAGCTCGTAAAAGGCACCTTTTACATTGAGGCAAATAACTTTTTAAAATTACTTGAAAAGATGTTCCCAAAAAATATCACAATTTTACATTCGCGAAGCTGACTTTTCGAAACGTCGATTTCGACCAGTACCAATTTTAACATTTACAGATGTTACTCTAAAGAAGAAATTCGATTTTTAAAATTTTGAATTACACTCCGCGGAACGATGGATACGTTTGAAATTCCAATGGGTGGCCATACAAAGTGACTGTCCCCTACATGCACTCCACTACAGTGAGAAAGATTTATTTAGTACAGAAAAACAAAAGTGTTATTATAGACAACTCAGTTGTTGGTCGTTGTTAAAGTTTATACCGCCGTTGCGAGGATAAGTTCGAACGTTTGATATTTTTCAGTTTGAAGGGTTATTACGGTACCGCGTACACAGTCCGCTACGGTTATTACTACTCTTTGTAGTACTTCAGTTACTGCGTTCGAAACTATAGAAGAAGCTTAAAAGTAAAAGAGAACGTGCAGTGCATAACTTCCAAACAAAACAAAGAAAATGCGTGCATAAAAACCTGCTGCAATACGTTTCGCAAATGTAACTGGGACCGTTACAGCCTGTTCCCTCCAACTTTGTTGAAAAGTCGTAAGACTTTTGTTTCCACTACTGTTTATGCGTTGGCAGCTCGCGCGAGAAGAAAAAAAAGGAAAACAATAAGAGCTCTCGAGCTCCTAAAGTAATTATAATAATGCACATCTCCGGCCGCGAGCCGATAAGTCAGACGACACATCGCATTCGGTCTTGCCTCCCCCTCCGAAATAAGAGGAAAGCCTCGATCGCCCCCGAAAAAAAAGGAAGACCGAGAAAAGAAAGGAAATTCGACATCCCTTTTCTTCCTCGAGACGTCTCTCCTGGAAGTCAGCCCAACGCCGCTGCAATCAATTTCCTCCTCTTTCCTCCTCCGGAAAGTCGATTCGGCCCCGAGAAAAGACGGAAGCCACCGCGGGACTGTTCCTCGGCTTTCGACCCCGGAGAGGAAGCGAGAGAAGCTACCGAGGGATAATCAGTGCACGCGCTCCCGGTCATTAATATAACTCCCTCTCTCTCTCTCTCGCTCTTGGTTTCTCCGCCGGGGGGGGGGGGGGCAGGGCAACTTGATCCCGAGTCCTGGAAAAAAAATCGTTGGACTCTCGCGTGGAAATCTTTCGCGGGGATTTTCCTGCGCCTGTGAAGGATTACCGGGACATTAGGGCAAGTTTTAGCTGCCGCGGACACGGCTTGTGAGCCCCCCAACGTTTTGATGAATGACGGATAAGATCGGCTGCGCGCGAGCGCGTGTGCACGTGGACGAGGAAGATCTGAATGGATAGGGGATGTATACTCGCGAGGGAAAATCTTTTTACGTTTTGACGAACGGCGCAAAATGATCGACTGCATTTTGTACACGGATTTTCGGGAGGTCGTCGGAGCTGAATAAATCTAGGATAGTATTTGGAGAGAGCGAGAGAGCAATGATTTAGTGGAGTAATTCGTTGTTCAAATTACATATGGAGAACAGAGCAGGACGCATAGCGTGCAGTTTAATGTTCGCGAGTCAATTTTGCGTCGTCAATATTATTCAAATGGTATATCTTCTGCCATTTTAGAGTAAACATTAATGCCTTTGATATATCGCTACTCCATTCACTGACGTAAAATATGAAATATCGAGAAATTCGATTATTGTAATAAACTTTGCAAAAGTATGTAAATATGACCCGTGCGTAAATAACATCGCGCTAGTCTTTCGCTTTAATCGAAAAGTCGACTACCTTCCACGCCACCGACTCGAACGCCAAAAAAAAGCCCCCGACTTCCTTTCCCATCGCTGAATCATATAATACACCGATCGATTACGACGCATCCAGCCCCAGATTTCGAGAGTATCGTCTTCGAGACTACCTTTCGAGGTATACAACCCCGACAGAAAGAGATAGAAAGTTCGTCTTCTACGGAAATCCAGTCCGCGCTCTGTTACCCCGCGCGAAGTCTCCGCATAAACATCCGGAGCTCTGTGCTTGCTTCTCGCGGCTTATTTATCCACGACGTGCAGCCCATATACGAGTCGCTCCGTAGTGCACAGGGCGCGATGACGCGTTTTGATGGGTTACCCTCTAGCCTCGAACCTATACAAGCCCCCGCGCGTATAGCTTGTCTTTTCAAGTTTATACGCGGCGGGCTTCAAGTTCTGAATATGCGCGCGAGGCTCGAGATATGTGAGTGGCTTTGTCGGCTTATATGGATTGCCGGCGCTGCGTTTGACGGGATAAAAATGATAGCCGCGCAACGGGTTGAATTATTTTTGGATTAAGGAATGCTCCGGCTTCCCAACTCCTCCTCCTCCCCCCCCCCCCGCCCTTTTTTCTCTTCTCTCCACCGAGAAAAGTAATACTTCCGAATTGGGGAGGGGAAAATTTTTCAAATGCTCGTGTTTATTTCTCGGCTTCGGGTAGACGGGGCTTTTGTTTGCGCATGAAAATAACGCGCACGCACGGGAGAGGCGAGAGAGAAGGGAGAGAGAGAGAGAGAAAGCGCGAGAGGCTTGTGATATGCAAAGTAGGTACGCGCATTACAAACGCACGCACACGTATAGAGTTTCATGGCTTTGTGCAAATACAACGCGCTGCAGACCGAGCGTATCGAGTGCTGCGGAGCTTTTTTGCTGTACCCCCTTCCCTCCCACCTGCTCTCTTCCTCCTTTTAAGCAATTTTTACACTCCAGAACAAATTTACTCTGCCAGCTTACTCCCTCTCTCTTTCTCTCTCTCTCTCTCCCTTTCTGTCTATATCTGGCAAGTGTGCGTTCCTTGTTACCCTTTGTTACCGTAACTTTAATCTTGGCTCCTCTCTTTTTTGATGAAAAATGCAAAAAAATGAAACTCGGATCTATCGGAGGAACAAATTGAGTTGATAATTGTTTACCGAGTTTGCCGTGAAGGGTTCAGTCGACTTTTGTGACTGATGGCTGTGGTGGAAGGTGAATCTATTGAAAAAAAATTAATGGAAGTTTTGCGATAAGTTTGGGGTATTTGAAAAAACAAAATCGACGAATTACGATCTTCAAATGCAATACGTATAACGGGTACATAAAAAATAATTTTACGCTCTTAAAAGTTCACACCGAGCATTTTACATAAAAGATACAATTAAATTTTTCATTATCCGTTAGCCCAATCAGTGCCTTACAAATTATGTACAATAAAATTCCAACGACTGATAATGTAACACGTGAACTTACATGGAAAGAAACTCGTGGAATGTAACTTGTACGCGCGCTCAAACGAGATTCGACTCAGCGCCGATAAAATTATTCATCGCACACAGGACCTCCCCCTAATCGTTCAAGCTCTCTTCTTACATTTGAATACACATACGACACCGCGAGCGTTTCGCTAATCGGAAACCTCACCCTCTCGGCGAGTCTGTACGATAAATAACCGACCGGCACAGAGAGAGAGAGAGAGAGAGAGAGAGAGAGAGAGGAGAGGAGGCAAGAGAGTACGCCAGTCGGGCGCAACACACGTTACGTATAATAAATCGCGGCGAAGAAAAAGCCCGCACAGAGAAAAGGTTAAGCGGTTATAGTGTCGTTCCTTGCCCACGATCGCGGCCATAATTCACGAGCTTTATAACGGCCGGCGCGTTTACTGCGTTACGAGGTAAACAGGCTCTCGGCCCCGGCGTTAAGTAGTCGCGTGCGCGAGGGTCAACGCTCGGGTCAGCCAGATAGTATCGCAGCTCTGTGCCGCCGCCGCCGCCGCCGACGGCGAGAGAGAGCCGCACAGCTGGCTGCAATGCGTCTCAACAATGGCCGAAGCTTCGGGCTGTGTATGCTTTCTTTGTTTCTTTATTTTCTGTCTTCTCGACTGGAAAGTTGCAGCTTGTATCGCGAGTTATCGGGAGATGTGGGTCGTGATTTTGAATATTCGATTTCATATGCGCGCGAACGAAAAAAATGAAACTGCAAGTATCGCACGGTGAGGGTGTTTCTCGAACAGCTGATTTTCACTGAAACTATTATGCTGTAAGCATTTCTTTCTTTGAAAAATAAATTACGTGGACGCAGGAGCAATTAAATTTGTTAATTTTAAATTCGATTCCCAGAACGAAATGTAAAAACTTTAAAAATTCCCCTTAAGTCGTGAAAAATCAAGTGCAATTTGTATATCGCGATAAATCGCATCCGTTCGTGTAAACAACACTGGCCGCATGATTCCCAGCCTCATCTTTCACTTTATACCAACGCTATCTCCCACACTCGAGCCCTGGCTTGGCTCGTCTCTTATCCTTCTTTTATCTATCCTGATTTTCTCACTCCTCCAACACGCGTCTCGCGTGAAATGCTTAATTAATTGTGTACTCTAACGCTGCGGTGTAATTGATTTCAGTTGGATGTGGGCGTGTTGTTGATGCGATAAACTGACTGTGGGTAAAAATTCTTCGAGCTCGAATAATTGCTTTTCATCCAGCTGTGCCAACAATTCTCGGTTCTTCAGCTGGATAAAAATTAATTTTCGCCGGGACAACATATTTAACCGACCTTCGATATGTCTAAGCTTCGTCTGGATTTACTCTAGTTAAAAAATTTTTTCCTGCGAACGTCTGGTGGGAAGAAGAACATTTTGATGAAGCGTAATCTATTGATTATGCAGTTTTCAATAGCGTACTTGAAAATTCAAACGCATGAGGGAAACAATATCTCGCCTTCAGGCCAGTGGAGTAGGTATGCTTTGAAACCATCTAGGCTCTTAACGACTCTTGGTCCCTATCGCTCTTTACGATCGCTTGAAACGACCGTAGCGATAGGACTGGACAAACGTCTATGGCTATTGATAAGACAAGCTTTTTGTTGGTGGTGAATTGATTTTGGAGTTACGCTGATGATGTGATTTATTATTCAAAGCGATGGTCTTATTCTGGCTTTTGTTCAAAAGCTAAGCTAATTCTATTGGACCTAATTTTATTATTTAAAGAAAATCAATGTCTGGTGTAAGAGATGCGCAGTCAACTATGAATTGTAAGCGAATTTTCAGGTTGATTCATTAATTTTAAATTGTTGATAATAATGATTATACTTGTATGTCATTTGGTTTGGTTATTAATGCAATACAATACAAATGAAACTTTTTTTGAAAACATATGTACTATGTATCGATTTCTATTATATTTCAATGTAAAGCAATACATTTTTTATAAACTTACACAAGTTTCGAACTTTATATTTTGCACGAACAGATGATCGATTTCCGTTTCAAGAATATCTTCAGATTATGCTCAACTTTGAACTGAAATATACCGAAAAATATTTTTACAATTCACAATGTCAACGTTCATTTTTTGAAAACCTCTAACCTCTCTCAATCCCTGTAGCCCGAAATACGAGTCTAATAAATAAGTAAAGCAGTCCTCTGAAAATACAGAAATACACCTCTCGAGTTTCTGTCACACAAATAATTATCACTGAGAAGAATTGCCTTTTAGAAATCACTGCACAGTATTCGACAAAACTGTCGTATCCGCATAATCCCCTCGAAGATTCATCTAAAGATTTTTCCTCCGCACGTTTGACAGAAAATTGTCGCGGATACTTTCGCTCCCTTCATCCGTGCGATTTTCGTAATTCGAGCGTCAGCAGGAATGACAGGCTCGTGAAAAAGGTCCGACGCGACGCGCCTTTTATTAATAACCTCGACGCTTACAATCTGTCACCCTGATACGCCCAGAAGAGAGAGAGAGCGAGAGAGAAAACGAGAGAATCACGCATACGTATGGGATGAGGGGAAGGCCTGTTGCTCAAGTATCGATTTGACACGTTTATAGATTCCTTGTTACATATTTGCTTTCCCCTCTGTTTTCCTCGTGTTTTTCACACCGGAAAGCATCCCAGAAAACGTGTAAGCTGCGTTTTAATTTTTTTTTCTTTTATCTTGACCATTCGTCGAGCTCCGAGGAAGTGTATTCCATGAAAGAATCAGTTTCGTAATATAATAGATAGAAAAATGTTATAAAATCCTAAATTTTACAGTAAAATTTAATATCATGCTAATATAATTGTTGTTGAAGAAAATATTATTTTGCTCATCAGAAATTTCTGAGCGAGAATATATTTAATTATCATCGATTCCATAATTAAATATTTACTTATATTGAAAATAAAATTATTAAGCTTGCAAATAAAATATCATATCACAGAATTATTGATTATATCAATCTTCACATAATTGGAATCGAACTGTTTGAGGCCACATCTATATTATTCATAGCAGACTACACTTTCAAGATAGGTTCTATTTAAGTTGTTAAATTGCAAGCCAGACATGATAATTTATTATTTTGAAGTATGTCACTTTATACCTGCACGTATCTGTAATATATATGATTGGTCAGCTCTGATCTTGTCAACGTCTTGTACCACATAAATATTATAACTTTTAATTGAAGCACGTATAGACGCTTTATTTAATTAACTCATTCTAATTGAAAAATATTAAAAATGTCATTCTCGTATCAATGTTGGAATGTTAATTTTAATAGTCTTAAAAACAATTTTAAAAATTACAATTTATTTTTTAAATTTATCCTTCTTTTAATTCTAGAATTCTGAAAACGACCAGTCCTCCCGTATGCTTTTCCAACTATAATAGAAAAAGTAATAAAAAATACGTGACTACAAACAGCAGTCTTGCTAATCTCTCTAAACAATGAAATCAGCAACGCCCCCGACACAGTGTAAACCTCCGAACAATCGGTTTGGAATAGAAATTTTTCGAATGCTAATTCAGTCAGTTGTGCAAATGTACAGGTATTTGCGAAAGAGGCTGTCCAATTCACCTGCTTGTAACTCGGATAGAAAATCTCGAAATTCAATTTATCATCAGCGTTACCTTCCTATCCCCGAGAGCATCGACTCATTATGGTTCGATAAAGAACTCGAGATGTTTGCCAATGAAATGCCTTGCTAATATAATAAAATAATTCGGATTATGCACTCTCGAAAATTATAACTGTTTGAACATAATTTGAAAATTTGGCGATCACAATATGTTGCAAAATAATGTATTATTGAATACGCTACATCACTCTTTGAAACAAATTTGGAGAAAAACACCAAATCTGGAAATGGATCATTTTTTAAATCCATTTTATCAATAACCGTTTTTATCTCTTCTTTTATTTTTTTTTATAATAACTTTTAGGAACTTTATGACTTTTGGTAATGCAATTAGTTAATGCATTTTGTTCGTGCTCCACTTTCGCAAAATTACATTCCTAGCTTTCTGTTAATTTAAATTTCCATGGGTACAGCAAAATCCATTATACAACTCTCTCTATCTCTCTCTCTACATGCATTAGATATATTGTAGTGCATCTAATGCATATCAGCGTAAAGAAATCCAGCGACACACTGAAAATCCAATAATTTGATTGAAATCACAATTCTCGGTGCAATAATTTCTTCAGACACCAGAGAGGACAGCGAAGCCATCACGGGTTTCGCGCACCTACCAGCATGATCCGGCAGCGAGCACAAACGCGCGGAATTGCGTTACACACGGTTCGATTGGATCGCGCCTCCCTCGATTCCGCCGTCACTCGCTTATATTTTCGCGATAGAAGCGCCGCGGCTGATCAAAGAAAATGACGCGGCCTTTGGCTCCTCCGCCGATAAAAAAAGTAGCTCTCGATCGCGAAGACAGCGAAGATGGAGGAAATATCAGAGGAGCATAATAGCTTGCAGGGGAAGATGAAACGAAGTACCTCTCTCGTTCTCTGTTACAGACGTACAGACCCGAAGTAAAGATGAGAACGCTTTGTCAAAGGGAATGGGGGCATCCGGCGATATAAATAATATCCGCGAGTCTCCCGCTGCTCCCTCCCAATTAAGTCATTGCGCGATGTAGCGCAATTACATAGCAGTGAGCTTGGGAGCTGAGTCGAGAGCGATAGCGCGTGGATTATCCGGCGGTTCGTTCGTTCGAATAAGGGCGGCGTCGACGCCGGCTCTGCTAATGGTTCATCGGTGGAGTTAGCGCCCGGTCCCTTTGTTCTCTCACCTCTCCCCCTGCCCTCTCTCGGGCTTTTGCGCCTACGTCTCCTCGTATCTGTACGTGTCAGGCTTGGAGTTTATTGAGCTTTGAACTTTCTCATTATGTGTCGTGGCCCGAGCTTTCTCTCACTCCCTCTCGCAGCGGCAGAAGCAGCAGCAGCAGCAGCAGCAGCAGTTCGATGTGAATGCGCTCAATTTGCAGAGAGCGCGAGAATTAGCTGGCCGTGTTGTTTTTGGAAAGTCAACTTTGGAGGGATTTCCAGGCGGTGGCTTGCGAGCTGATGTATTTTTCAGCTCTAGCCGTGGATCCCGCGTTGAGCCGAAATCGGGTTATACGTACTGGAAATCAGTTGATTCACGAGTCTGACAATTGTATGAGATTTAAATTTTCCCGTCCCCGAGCTGGGGAAAATAATTTCAGCGTCGGAACTGAAAGTTGTCTCGGTCTTCGCTTCGAGCTGATTGAGTTTCAAACTTTCTGATTACATACGTGGCCTGTGGTCATCTCCGTCCGAATTCCCGCTCTATCCACTGCACTGCGTGTATTGTGCATTAGTATGACGACGGATTCTGACCTTTCTTCGCTTTTATTCTCTTTTCTGCTTTTAGGCTGGATTGGCAAATTTAAGGTCTGAAAGTCACGTAAATATTTGATAGTGCCATGCATCGCCACAATCGATTTACTCTTACACGCAAACAGTCTGTTTGAAACGGAGGACTTTTAAACGCTTTTAGATTATTACTAATTTTTATCTTCTCTTTGAACTAGACTAAAAATATGTATATATTAATTAATTTCTACAATATTGAGAAAAACCATTAAGAAATCCTAAAAGAACTATTGCTCTCGACCCCACGCAGTCGTGAAAATAAATTAGTTTAATTGGAAAATACTCATAAATTACTGAGAGAAAGAATGCATAAAGCTCGAAAAGTTAAGTAAGCGTGAAGCAGCTGCGTCAAGCCTTTTTCATAGGCAGACTCGTATCATGCAGTAAATTCTCATACTTCGAAAGGAATTATTAACAACACCAGTCGTAAAGAACGTGACGAGTTTGAAGCTAGAAAGACTCGGCCCGCTGAAGTTTAATAGTTTTTAAAACTTAAATGCATCTCAAGTCTAATCTCGTAAAGTAATGCACCGAGGAGTAGGGGTTAATTTTGTAATCTCGAGCGTAATCTGTCGCGACGAGGCCGTATGCAGATTTCAGTTACCTTTGACGAGCGCGGCGCTGTTAGAATTGCTAATTAATAATCCGGCAATTATGCGAGAAGCCGCTTCAGTCGTTTAAATCGAAATCGATGAATGTTTAGAGGGTAAACACACGGTGTTCAATTGATTGCGAGGGAGTTTTGTGCTATATGCGATTCGATAAGATACTCTGAGAATAATTAGTTCTCTGTGCTTGCGGCTCGATAATGCCGATATTAAAATGAATGCAGGTACATCACTGGTAAACAATAGACGATATAAATTATGCTTTAATACAGTGATCAAATAATATGATATAATGGAATTCAAATTTCGCGCCACAATGTAGCAGACAAAACGATCGCTAACTAATTTGCGTAATAGAAGAGAAACGTCAAATATACATTTAAATTCTTTTAAAAATACTTTTAAAAAGCTTTTTCTTTGAAATGTAGATTGTTATTCGTTGGACGGTAAAGCGGGAAGTTTGAATTTCCACGACTGACCTTTACGTGTCTAAAAGTTGGTACTGCGAGCACAGCACCCGTTGAAAAGAGATTCTCGGAAACGTAAATCTATTAAAACATTTGGACGGAAAGGAGCAGACGACAATAAAATCTAAAGTGCAGAGTCGCCCAATCGCTTGGGAAAAATCCGACACATCAGAGGGTGATTTAAGCTTTCATTAATCCCCGGATAGAGGCAGAATTCCGTCTCACCGATACAGGCGGTCCCACCCACACAGCCGCACTAATTATCGCGCCCGGCTCTACTCAAGCTAATTAGTCGACGAGCTTTCGCCGGCAGTATAGAGGCTCTGATCGATGTTTCTGCCCGTAATAGCGCCGCGTTTCCTTTGTATATCGCCGATGAAACTAAAAGTAGCGATGAATGCGCAGCTGCGACAAGCCCAAACAACCTGCGCCGTCAATTGTTTATGTTAATCAGGCTAATGGCAAGAAGCCTCGATTTTTGCGTTAATTAGCTGCAGACTACGCTCTCCGCATAGCGTTTTTTTTTTCGTCGTCGTCGTCGCCGTCGTCGTCCCCGCGCCATTCCGATAATAGCTCCCGGTGATCACACTTTTTCTCCCCCCCCCCCCCCCCCAACCCGGTGATGCTGAATGGGAGAGAAAATTGCGCTAACGACGATAATTTGGCCGCCTACTACAAATGAATACAACAACGCGCTGCGGGGCTCCATGTGAGCTTGAGAAACTGCCGAATGTTAATTTGCGCAGCCGCTGCAGCTTGCATGGAGCATAACGCAACGGGTGCGCGCTGGCTCGCTGGCGGCCACATCTCCCTTGACACGTGGCCCGAACGCCCTCTGCACTGCTAGGCGTACACGCGTGTCGGAGATGCGAGCGCGAGTTTACCAGGGACACTAATTATGGAGGCGACCGCAAGAGGCAGAGAGAAGCCCGGATGATAATTTCAGCCTGCGTAACTTTGCATTCTGTTCGAGGCGCTGCTCATTTGGCTTTTTCGATGAACAATCGGCACATGTGCCGTCTACAAAAATTACGCGTTCTAATTAGTAGGTCGCTGATTGAAAGCTTATTTGGGTGGTTTAGAGGATCGACGAGACCATATTCGAAGTGGATTCGACTAGTTGTGAGAATGCAATTTTGCAAGTGCAGCTTGAATGAAGAAAATATTGGTGTGTATTCCAAACAATTTCGTTGCTCTGGGCAAAATTTTTCTTTGATTAACACAATATTTTTCAAGTATGTATTGAGTGAATATTTGCATAAATATAAGGAAAATTTTTTCCTGGTACAATTGAAAGTAAGGAAACACGCAGCTAATGCATGCAAATATATTTTGACTTAGAGTAGAAAATTCTAGTTTTAGTCAGACGCCAAGTTTTGCTTCAATTTTATTAATCATTTCTTAAACAAAGTCAACATTAAAGCAACATTAAATGTATCTATAATTACAATTTCGTGTTGCATTATCGGCAGTACAACCCACTTTTACGATGCAAAACTGAATTGTTATCTATGTGCATGTATTGGAGAGCATAATAATTAGTTAACAAACGATTAACGCTTCTAGTTAGGATGTTTTTGTACTCGTACAGTCGCTTCGAAAGAGAAACTAAATTAACTATTTTGCAGACCAATCAATAAAGCATCTTATCTGTCTACCCCAATTCTTTCCCCACACTACAAGCGTCATTTCGTCAATATCTTTCGTGCAAATTGACTGACAGCTCTTTAGTCGATTCGTTAATGGGTTTACCCACGAAGGCGTGTTCCACTGATAGCTGGCATGCTTTCACCCGATATCAAAAAGCTTGCAGCGTATACTGACCACACAGTAATTCCTCCAGAAGCAAAAATTCCCCTCGTTAGAATCGACGAACACTGTTCGCCCTATGATTCTTTTCACTAATTTCCGAGCCAGAACCTGTACAGTATTGCGCTGTATACTGCAGAGAAGAATTGCCCAATGTGATATGAACAGTAATTTTAAAACAGTATCTCGAAAATGGAACGATGAATTGATGTCGATACTGCAAGGCTAACTAAAATGCTGGAACTGCAAAAATTTGGATCTACATTCATCAGAACAGCCGTGTGTGCCAAATCATCGATTCGAACCACTGACGTCTATTGGCACAAGACGAAAGCACACAATTAGACGTACAGGGCGTTAGCCATCGTAGGGCAACTCTCCCCCAGATCGGATTTCCAGGAAAACTCGTACTTCCGCAGTAAACCTCGAGCGCGTTCGCACATACACATACACGTACCGCAGCCGTAATGAGAAAGTCGAAAGAGAAGTCGAGGCTTAAATGAATTATAATGGGCATTATTACACGCCGCGGCAGCAGCAGCAGCAGCAGCAGCGTGCGCGTGCGTACGATAGCGCGTGTAAAGAATCTTTCCATCGATGCACGTAAATAATAATTGTGAGCCTCGAGGCACCTCGCCGGATCGATCTGCGCTCGCGAATCGCATTTTAATCTCGGGCCTCCTCCTTCTCCCGACGATTACGATGCTAATTTCTGGCCAGTCAGCGGCTACACGCGTGCGCACATGCGGAGAGACAGAGAGAGAGCGAATGGTCGCTTGTCACGCTTTACATCCGTCCTTTCTTTTGTTCGCTCGAGAGCTCGTCGCCTGGACTCGTTCCGAACGATTGTTCTTTTGGTATTAAACGCGCACTGCGTACGCAGGCGAAGCGTCCGAATTACCGTTAAGATTTCGAGGTATAGAAACGTCATTTCGCTGAGTAGCCCAGCTGAGCTTACATTCGGGAATATAACGCCTTCGTGTGTACACGTACGTGCAGTTATACGTTGTTATGCGTCGGATTAATATCCAAAATCCATTGCGCTTTGGTGCATTATTGCATACTTCAAAGGGTTTGCTATTAGCAGGTTCCCGCCCTGATTTCCAGCGAGAGAAGCGAACAATGCCTGTCACCGGGGATAATAATCACGCGATACGCCGCGCGGAATATTGAAACCGTACTTGAAACCGTTAATAGCCTCGATTTTACGGGAATTATCTTAGGACGCGCTGGATTATCCGAGAAATAATTTAATACGGATTCTGGCTTTGAATCGCGCTCGCACTTTTTCTTTCTCTCTCTCTTTAATATTATATCCTCTAGTACTGGCGCTGATGCGGTGCAAATGAAAATATGCGCCGCTGGATTCACGATTGAAAATTAAACATCAGGACGCGTATTCGCAATAAGTTTTTGATATTCACTAGATTGAATGAACGTCCTCTCCTCTGTAATCCAATTCGAATGGCTGTCAGAAAAATCAGCGGTTAAAAAGCCGGATACTCGCTGCAAATAATTATCTAGTTGTCAAGAGACGCTAAACTGAAAAGTAGAAAAAATTCAATTTTGCAAGCCAATTTTTTTGTGAAAAAGCAAATGCTTTTACACAGGTTTCAACGGGAAAAATTCTGCCAATCAACGGGAATGAACATGACGATAGCCCGGAGTGGAGGGACATCACATGCGAATCGCATTTGAATGCGAAATGCGTTTGATGTCGATGAATATGCATTAAGTTATAACTCGAAGCAGCTATCTTCGAACGTTCGGATGCTCTTATTTTCCAATTCCACATTAAATTACACGATGTAAGACCCGCGCGTAGGGCAAATCATCACCTTCGACTCGCTCCAGAGCAGACCGCGCGTATAATACATATACTCGAACTTCGGCGCTAAGACCGTAAGGGTGACCGGAGACTCCTTAGAAATGCGCACAGCCGAACTAGTAAACCAAGAGGTGAAATATGCATCAAAGGCTTTGCGCGGACAGTCAAACGGAATAATATTCCTCGCGCGGTCAATCGGCTATCGACCTTGAAACCGCATAGTCGATGCCAAAACCAGTCAGCCGGGATGAATGCGTGTAGACGGGGCTGCAGTGCGGAATCGTTATTACCATCGGGCAGATGAAGGCTCCCGCGTAGTTTCAGACTACGCGAGCTTCCTGCTGTTTTGCATGATTGGATACGGAATGCATCGAGTGCTGTTTCGTGCGAACAACGCGTTACACAGCGCGCGCAATCGAATTTTAATCAGAGGTGAGTTTCTTGGGGGGTGGAATTATACGTCGGCGAGTGTTTACTTCGGGTCGCATTTTTCAAAGGTAATGCGGTTGCTCGGAAGTGTTTTAGCGAAAATAGCAATGTGACGGGTGACAATGTTTTCGAGTTAAGCAGCTACTCGGTCAGCCCGCCCCTGACATCTCGTCGAAAAAGTTGTGCCGGCGGCGAGCTAAGTGAAAAATTAAAAGAAATGTTTAACCATCAAGGGCTGCGTGTCTCGGTGCGCTATGAGCAGTGGAGAGAGAACGGGGCAGAGCAGTCAGACAGATACCACTAATCTGGCCGTTTCCACTTAATTTGCAGAGGTAATTAAGCGTCTCATTCGGTGGGATCTCTCTCTCTCTCTCTCTCCCTCTCGCAGCAGCAGTAGCAGTAGCAGCGCAGCAGCGGCAGCGGCAGCCCATTTCCAAATCTAAAGCCTCCGGTAGTTCATTATGCGCAGGCCCTATTGTGTCCGAGGAAATTGCGAGGAACGTGTATATGTGTGCACTGCTGGCTTTTCCCTCCCTCCGTTTCTATCTTTCGACGTGTTTCCCCACACGATGGCCTCGTGTGTATATGAACGCGAAGGGCTAGCTCCCATCCTCTCTCTCTCTCTCTATGCAGTAATTGTCTCTGCTGCGCGAGCTCGCTCGATGCGGATCGCACACGCGCGGTTCTCCAGGATACTTTGAGACTCTACGCGCGTGTACGTACATGCTTGCGCTCACTCTCTCTCTCTCTCTCTATCCCTCTCTCTTTCTCTCTGCATGCGATGTGAATGAAGGTGCGTAATTAGGATGAAGTTGTTGCGGTTGTGGTTCGTTATGCTGTTACTCGAGACGAAGCCCTCTCGGCGAAAGGTTGCGTAAGTAGGTAGAAACAATTTTCGACGTAGTAGCTTATGGTATTGTGATGTGATGTGCGATGCTCACTCTCGTCTCTCTCTCTCTGTATCCCTCTTCTGTATAAATTACATTTACTCTTTTTACTTCTATTTTTTTTTAATTCTCTTGGTGGGCAACGGTGCACTCGTGAAAAGAATGTGAGCAGCGCCTCATGTAAAATAAACTTCGAGTAGGCTAAAATGGTATGCTAAAAATTGCATGAAAAAAGTTGCGTGAAAATTGAAAATTCTGAAAACATTGAAGGTAGTACTCAAATTCAGTATTGATAATTGTCTTGTGATATCTTTGAATGCAGTAAGCACGTTTTCAATACACCGATAAAAGAAAATATAATACTGTGAGAACTTAGCGTGAGCGTTAAAATTCGATAGTATTTTCCGAGTTAACGAGTGAAGCTTACATCATCTACCTCTTCGCCGATATACTTTACGAGTTCAACGCTCCGATTCCTTTCTCGGCTCCACAGCTAATCTGAACTAATTGCCTCGCGCGCGCGGGGGTCTCGCTCTCTCTCTGTCTCCAAAAAGCCTCTCTCTCCCCCGATCTCAAGGAGAAAAGCCTTATAGCGGAGAACGTTGGCGCGTCGAGATTAAGACAATCAAAGCGATACGGCGGCGCTGTTAATGCGGCAACTACAGGATTTGATGGGTTGGCCGAGGTAGTTTCGAATTGATGTAGCATCGGATTTAGTGGCCCTCTCGCGAGCGCGCGTGTACACGAGGAGCTCGAGCGAAGGAGCCGAGATATATACGGATGATGCGTCTATGTGTATGAATTGATAGTTTCCCAGGAATACACAGTGATCGCTCGGCTATTTCGCTCGTCGCGCTCGCCTGGGCTTACAAGTGCACCTCTCGTTATGCGCTGTAATTTAGAGCTGCCTTTTCGAAGGTATCGATTACGTGCGAGATACGTCGGTTGGGCTGGCTTTTTATTTTTTTCTTTTACTTTTTTTTCTAAATTCGAAGACTCGAGAGAACGCATTTTGATTCGGAGAATTTGAATAACGACGGGGTAGTAGAGGCGATGGAGAAAAATTTTACGAGCGCACGTGATAAATGCGCGGTGTGTGCGGTTAGATTCAAATGCGTTGCGGTAAAGTTTGTAGCTGTAACGGTGGGCAAGAATATATATTTCCTTTTAAACGGAATCTCGAGAAATGAGGGCGTAACTTTCCGATTGCTGTTCGCTAGACTGATGATATCATATTTTGATGGTGAAGATTGATAGTTGGGGCTGTTCAATAATTCGTATATTTCTGTACTTATTTGTGGATCTAAGGCAAAGTTACAGAGAGGTCTCAGTTATTTGTTATTACTCCACATACTTCGTTGAAAAATCGGGAATAAAGTTCTGCTCCAAATGGGAACCGCAAATTTTACTAATAATTTATTAAATTCCAGAAGTGTAGTATAAAATAGCGCGGAGTATAAAATAGCGAAATGTACTGTCAATCACGAGATTAAAATTGATTTCTCTGAAGTAGAATTTATTTGCGTACAAAATTGAGTTCGATCTTAATGAAACTGCTCTGAATACATACTCAATTGCTTTGCTAAAAATCTCCGAAAATTCGAATTTCATTTCAAACGCACTGTCACCACTCTAAAAATCCAATCCAAAGTCTTCCAAAAAGAGAAGGGGGGCTCTCTCTCTCTCCTCCGAACACCACCTTCATTACGCTACTGTTATTCATCCATAACAATAACAGCCCTCGAATCTCCCGTAAAAAAAAGAGAAGATAAAAAACAGTCTCGAAACTCGTTATGAAGCAACGAGAGCAGCCGCAGCCAGCTTTTTCCGGCGCTGGGCTCTGCATCCTCATTTACTTTTCAGGAGAACACGCGGATCGGCAGTGACGCAGCTCGCGCCCTCGTGAAAGTTTAACGAACGGGAACCGTAATTCGCGGCGAAGAGCAAAAGCCACGCGCTCCTCTCTCTCTCTGCTCTGCTGTACGGAGCGCGACTTCCGCCAGGCGTTTCGGTATGCGAAAGCTCGAGACTCACCCCGGATGCCGGCTTACTAAGGAGGATTTCAGAGCTTTCGAGATGCTGATTCCGTCGGCGGTCTGCGCGCTTTTTTCCCATCTCGCGCATTGTGTGTTGTTAGCTCGAAATCGTAATAATGTTGCGTGCGGAAGGAACGCGGCGGCAACGCTGGAAAAATTATTATTTTCCGGGCGTAATCCGCGAAAATAGGAGGAAGCTCCGTAAGAAGGCCGAAGTGCAGACGGCCCGAGAACACTCGCTATTCATGCTTCCGGTGAATCGCGCTTTAGTTCGTCACCTTCTATCGCCGGCACAGATCTGCAGCCGCTATTCAGACGGGCAAGAACGTATACACGTAGCCGAAAGCTTGATTTAAGCGAGCTGGGGGGAAAAGCTGTTAAAATTTCGTACTTGAAAGCTCCTCTCTTCGCAGCTTTTCCGCATTGAAGAGGAAGAGAGAAGAAAGCACGCGCTCATTCCAATTCTCGAGAAAAATTGGATTACGCCATTCGCGCAAGCTCGACCGGAGCAGTTTCTTCGGCGAAAAACAAATCATAATTCCCGGCCACTTGTGCAAGTTTTGAAACGGAAATCTCCTCCGCAGTGCCGCGTCAGGCTCTCTCGGAATTCGCAGAATATTAAATCCAACAACAGCAAACAGAGGTGACAACGGCGCCGCGACAGCTTACGGCAATAACGCCTCTCGCGACATGATGGATTCTTCATTAAAACTTGCGCCTCGGTGCTCTCTCTCTCTCTTTCTCTGCAGCTCTCTCTCGCGAGATCTATAAAGCCCCGGGTAAAACTAGCGCGCGGGTAAATCGAGCTTGCAAAATTCCCCAGCAGAAAGCCCATGTATATTAAGCGTGTGCACACACAGCATCTTCGAGTTTAACGGCCGCTCGTTGCCGTCGTGTCGCAACTTTTCGCTCGTTATACGGCTTATTGTCGCGCTGGCACACGGCTTTTAATGCGCGGCTCTTTGCCGGGATTTCGGTCCTCCCAGCTCCCGGTACACGCGTTCGCGCGCGCACTTTTTCCAAAGGAAGTACAAAGTACATCTTCGTTACGAGTGCGCACACGCGAGAGCTTGCGAGCCGGATTGGGACGCGCATTGCTGAAGCTGAGGGGGGAATTCGCGAAAAGTAAACGCGCCTTGTGCTCTTACGTTCGGAATTTAATTCAAGCGCGCAACTACTGTTTATCGTTCTGACGAAGTACAAACAAGTTTTCCGTGCGGAGTAACGCGGCACCGACAATTGCCTCGGGGCAATGCCGTGCTAGTCGACAGCGAGCACAGCCAAAGTTTTTATTTCAGTAGCGAAGTCAGATTATTATCTCGCAAGAGTGAGGTTTTATGGCTCTTCGAGAGACTCCTTGGCTCTTGACGGAAGTGCGAAGAAATTTCGACCATTCTTTTGAGTTGTGCGCGCCAAGGAAGGATATTCAAAAGATTACACTCGAACTGGACTGTCATCAGTAAAGGCGTATACCTGTCGAAGCGTAGGCGAGCTTTCGATGTGTTCCAGTTTATTTTTGGAAAATGTTTTCGACTCGTGCTTTTAAGCAAATGCATTACTTTGAAACTTTTGTGAAAGCTTACTACGAATATTTATGGTACATGTTTTGTGCTTTCAGCTGAAATATAGATTCTATCACTGAGAAAGATACCGTGACGAAAATTATTATTGAACTCATGCAGTCAAACACAGAGTACAATATTGAAGGTAAATTTGATTTCAACATTCAGCTATTGTTAATTTTACACAATCGATTTCATATGCATTACACACAAAAAATAACATTCACAATTTGTAAGAGCCAAGATAGATTTTCGTCATTGAATTTTCGCATCAAGAATATAGTTTATAGTTTATGTCTTTCCACATCATGATAAATCAATAAAAGATTAGAGCCTTAAGCGCGTTATTATTGATCTAGTAAATTAAAAAAGATGAAAAATAGATTGCGCCATCAATTCGTTAACAATGCGACTTAACCAGACACTAAAATTTAAAATTTAACAGTTCAATTCGTCTAGCCAACAGAGATTAAAACAATAGTCTTTTAAAGTTTAAAAAAAGCTCAAAACATATTTACGAATTATTTTCCTGGCTGTCATGCGGCGCAGTCATTTTTCCTACCCAAACACTGAATTTCCTAACGTCGAATCACCGAGCGTGATTCGCATACACAAATTCCGAACCGAAATAATAAAACCAAATTATTTTCGCATTCCATTGAGCGTCCGCATCGACGAGCACTAAAATCTTCGTCGCAGCGACAAAAACAATGAGGCTCCCTCTCGCAAAGTCTCTCTCTCTCTCTCTCTCTCTCTCTCGAGCGTCGAAAATTCCATCGCGGCGCATAAACTAGCCTACCATCTACGGCATACCATGTGCTCATTCGTATCGGTCTGCAGAGTGTGAGAGAGAGAAGCGCGCTTCGCGAGAGAAAGACAAAGGAGCGCTTTCGATTGGCTCGTAAAGGCATTTATCGTCGATCCTCGCGTCTAATTAAGGCTTAGAGGGCCGGCTGGTGTAGGCGGCACACTAAAATCCGGTATTTATAGGCGTCGCAGCGCGGCATGTATAGGCAAGAGCCTGCTGCTGCTGCTGCTGCTGCTGCCGCATAGCGCGCGGCAGCCGCCGCTTAAGTTCGTTTGGGCTCGTCCTACACCGAGATAGTGCGGGGCTCGCGCTACACTCGTTCGGCCGCGCATAAACGCGTTTACGTTCATTACTCGGAGCGCCGAGATGAAGGTAACGGCGATAGCTACCCCTCCTTGTTTCGCCCGACGTATAGTCGAGGATTTAGCACCATCATGTTCTACGCCCTATCTTTTCGATGCTTCACTCTCTCTCTCTCTCGCTCTCTGCCTTGCGCCCCTCCAGAGCTATGCCAACTCGTAAACGAGAGCCAAGATACAAAGGACAAGCCGCGTTTGTTTATCTGCCTGTTATGCGCGGCGAAAGCTCTATGATGCGCTACGCTCTTTCTCTCTCTCTGTATACACTGCTGCTTATCTCTCGCGCGGATGAGCTGCCTGCTCCGGTTTATTAAAAATATATTTTTACGCGAATTCACTCTCGACTGACTGTACCGTCCGCAAGACGCGGGAAGCACCAGAGCCAATGATCTCGCCGCGGAAAAGAAATAATTAGAATATCACAGGGGTGTTACATCACCGGCTGTTACAAAGATAAGCCGCGCGAGGAAACATACCGAGGCCGAGATACGCTTGACAATAAACAGAGTGCGCGCGATTTTACGCGTCGAAACTTCGCAGGTACATCCATTCCTGGCGCCGCGCGCGCATCATACGTATACACGTACGTATACATACTCGTCGTGTACACCCGCTGGAGAAAGCGGTCTCTCTCTCTGTATACGTACACGGCCCCGCGCGTAGCTCTCGCCGCTTTAACGACGTGGCGTAAATCAGCCAAGAGAGAGAGAGAGACGAGAGGAGAGAGACAGAGAGCCAGCTGTACTGATCTTTTTGTCCCCCATCCCTGTATACACGGCGGCGGCGGCATTCGAGGCCACTATAGCGCGCGCGCCTGTAAAAGCTCTCCGTGCATGCGTGGGATTCGCTGCAACTTTTTCGGCTTCGTCGTCGTCGTCGCCGAGCTCTCCTCGGACTTTACGACGGCTGCCGCAGCAGCCTGGATGACTTTGAAAATCCGTCCTGAGTATCGCTTTTCTCGGCGACGCGGGGGCTGAGTTTCCTTTTTGCGCAAAACTTTTCGGCTTTTTACGCCCGCAGTAAAATTTGCGTCTTATTCTCATTTCGAGGCGGGTATATTCCCCTTATCATCCGCGCGATGAGGTTTCGGTAGTGGTGCATATAGAGTTAGAAATGGGCTACGGCAAGTAGGCGTATCGAGGACTGAGGAGATAATCTTCTGGAATGAAGAACATGATGATCACGAGGGGAGACTGCATTAAATGAGAAATCTTGCAGGAGAACGCATCTTTTCGCTCTGAAAAAATCGATTCCGGCTTATGTCGAATGGCAACGATATCGGTTTTTCGAAGGGATTCGTATTGTAATTCTTTCGTGATAAAAGTTTGAAGCAAAATTAAATTACTTGAATCGAATCCAATGCATGAAAAATATAAAGCAGCACTTCTCGATGAATATAGAGTAGTGGAAATTTGATTATCTTATCAAAGATAATGAAGTAAAATTAGCACTTTATGCCTTATAATTTATGATTAAATATACTTTTTATTACAGTGACAGTCCACTATTTATTTTTAAATATTCACATTATAAATTATAAACATTATTTCCTAACATTACGAATCTACTTGTATCCCAGTCTGATGATCCTGCCTAATCGACATGCGAACGATAGCATCCTGTGACATTGAGATTGTTAATAATTGGAACAAATATTTCGAACAATCAATAGTGTTCCTTCCGCATCGAAAGGACACACTTCAACGTCAGCGAGTACACCCATGTACACCAATTAATTTGCCAACACGCTAGAACACACTGCTCCACCAGAGCCAGTAGATTTCTTTTGGCTCACAAGGGATTTTCCTCCTTATTCCGGATCTTATCCCATCGTAAATTGCCTTGTGCTCATAGTCCTGTGATATCGATCAGCCGGTCTCGGGGATATTAGATTAGCGGCGGATTCGCGATCAATTGGCAATTAACCTGCTGCAGCCGCGCGCGCGCGTGCAGCAGTTTCCTTGGCGCGGGCGCGCGTTTCGAGGGAGAGTTGGGCGAGCGGAAAATTTGAAATTCATCCCAGGAGAAGATTTACTCTCGGTGAGAGCCTCCCGCGCGCGCGCGCGCGATACCTCGCAGCTGATGCAGGCCTGGGATCAGCCCGAAGCTTTTGTTGCGCGAAGAGATTTTTCAGGCTCCGAGATCGATGGGCTGGAATGTAATTATGAAAATTAGCGCGGAGTGGAGGGGCGAGGGGAGCGGGGGAGGCGGCTAGTTTGTTATTGAAATTGGCCCGTGAGATCGATACGTCACTCGCGTGACAGAAAATTCATCGGAACGGTATATTGGAAAAAGAAGAAGGTTGAATTTGATTTGAGGTCGGGAGCTCCGGTTTTCTATCTGCTTTTTCTCAGTATACTACGTCGAAGTTTTCTATTTTCTGAAATTGAGCTTAATACTGGCAATTGTGTATAATCCGATTGCTCGGAGAATGGGAATATGACAAATGACTGAAAATTAGAAGTAAAACCATTTAATTTCAACCTTTCATCCAACTAGCACTACAAGATTCCTATATCTTCAATAAAAATATAAATTTTGAGTCTGTACTTCGAAGGAAGGATCTCTCTTATTTATCTGAAAGTCCATAAATCTGCAAGAAACACACTATAAAATTTCAGCTGATTTAAAAGCTGATTTAAAAGGTCGTTTTGGCCACGATAGTCACCATAAGTAGATATCGCAGTATAGGATCAGACGAGCATAAAAAACGAATAAATTCAAATTCTCATCGGACAGCTTATATATATACAGACACATCGTAGGAGCTGCCCGCCGCCAGCCGATAGCGCAAAAAGCTCTTTCAAGCTCGAACACTGCCGTGGCGTCCAGCAGCAACACCGGCAGTTAATAAAAGTAAGACGGATGGACTTGCGCTCTCGGGCCATCCGGCTCCGGGAGAATTCCGGGACATTGTGTTGGCCTCGACCAGATATATGTACGTGTACACAAGAAGCTCAAGATCACGTCTAGCTCTCGGGGGCGCGTAAAAACACGCTGGGAGAGAATATAGAGACACGGAAAAAAAAGCTGGCGAATACACATTGGCGGAGGGGGGGGGGGCGATATCGCGGCGATACAGAGGCGTATATTCGCGCGCGCGGAGAGAAAAGTAGAGACGGCCAGGTGCAAAATCACCGAGCATTCGTCAAGGCACTGAGCTTCGGGACATCGAGAAGTGTGTATTGAGATAAGGCGTGGGCAACTGGCTCTCGCCCACACGTATGGAATCGGACACAGCTATATATACCGGGGAGAGCGTGGGAGGGTGCGAGAAATAAGGGACAAGAGAGAAAGAGAGCATTGTCGCGCGTCGAAAGGACGGACGACTTTTGGGAGCTTTTTATTATTTCTGGCGGCGAGTAGCGCACGTGCGCCGCTTCCCTTATACACGATTTTTCAATAAGCGATAAAAAGGGGGGGGGGGGCCGGGCGAAATTTTTCTCTCGCGCCGAGCGAAAAAATTATCGATATTGCAGCTGCAGCTCTTCCGCCGTTATGGTTTATGTCTGTATCGAGCGCGGCTCGCGAAAGTCACGTACCCGAGGGGGAAGGGGGAATTTGTTTTTACGAACGGCGCGCGGGCCAAGATTGAGATGTACTTTTGCATGGGGCGGTCGAGTAAAAGGAGTGTAAATTTTGAGGAATTATTGGGATGCGAAAAGTCGATGCTTATTCGCCGAGAAAGTATCGCCGGTAATTTTGGAGATTTATTTTTCGGATTTACGGCGACTGTTCGGCTATTCGTTAAGCAGGGTAATTGCGTTTTGATAACATTATTTACAGCGTCGTTTAATTTAGTGTCAATAACTTTATTTATAATGTCGCTGAGAAGTAAAATGATCGGTGATTTTAATAGTGGCCATAAGACGCAGGACATAACCGTCGCCTCTCGACCACTGCGATCGTCGCAATTTGTTACAAAAATTAATTTGGCAACAGTTTAATATCATAGCTCGTCAAGCGAGAATCTCGATAACCATTCGGAAACACCGGCATGTGTGAAGTCAGTCTTTAAATTTTATTCTCGTATAAAAATCAAGCCAAAACCTAGCTACAGCCATTACCATCGACTCTGTTTAATGCTTCGAGCTGTTGAAAGCATATCGCAGCGACAAATTTTATTCGCGTCTCATAGCCGAGTGCACACACGACGAAACAAATACGTAAATACACTTTTCAGGCAGACTCGCAGGCATCTCCAAATATATTGTTGAGTGAGCTCGCAAAAATCCCGAGCTCAGACGACATTGCTATTCAGTCGGTGCCATATCTCTCCCTCTCCTCTGGAGCGCCGCGCACACGCTAAATTCAAAATACACACAGACCATCCGCTTTCTTATTTACCCTGGCTTTTTCGAAACGGAAAAGAGGAAGAAGCGAGCCGAGCGCAAAAAACGTAGGATACGCGCGCGCGCGCGCGCGCGTTGCTCTTCGACTCGAGGCAATGTTTTTAAATGAGACCTTTTTGCCGAGAGTGAGACTCGTGTTCTTATCTCGCGACGCCGCAATCTTTTTGTGCTGCGAATCGTATTCGTCTCGCTCCGATTCTTCCTACTCTCTTTCTCTCTCTCTCTCTCTCTCTCTCTCTCTCTCTCTCTTAGCCATCAATTTTCCCCGTCTGCGAGACAAGGGAAAGCGAGGCTGCGCCACGAATCATATTGAATAGTAATTTAATTTGGGGTAGAAATTCAAATCTCGCGCTTTTTTTTGACGATTATTGATTTCGTGGTCGTGTCGATGGCACGTAGGTGGCTTCGAACTAATTTATTGCAAGCTGTATGTACTCTTTGTAAAAATGTGTATGAATGAAAATGTATTTACGAAGACACCACTTGGGAAAGGATTTTGGAATTTAATTTCTACCTAAACACGGTGGAGATGAGATTTCCCACTCTTGTCTTATATTATGTATTTAATCAGCAATGAATTTTATTGTAGACGTTGATGAAAATGCATAGCAGCGTCTGAAGCATAGGAAATTAAGGAAAGGAAAATTTCCTTTCGGTTAATGCATTTTTCAACGTCAACATTAGCACAATTTATTTAATGAATGCATTTATCTGAAGATTTTATTGAGTTATACATAATTCTTTTACACAATATTCCGCGCATATCAAATTTGATAATAGAATTTTCACTGATTTTTTCATTCCATTCTACAGACACGAAATTGTATAATTGAATTTCCCACGATTTCCTCGTGCTACTCTTCAGACACCGAATTCACTCGGATCTCGTTCACGCTAAATGAGTCTACAATAAACGAAAGCTTTTCTACCGCCCTAACTGCATTCTATCAACATTCGCTCAATACCTCTACAAATCTACACCTGAGAGTTGGACGGTGAAAAAAAAAAGTGAATGAACCCAAGAAGGTCGCCTCGCACCCGGACTTCAAACCGAACGACACGCCGCCACCGCAAGTTGCACCGGAGGCGAAGCTCTCGGTAACAATGACCGCTCGCCTTCGGCGTCAGTAGGACTTCTATCCCAGGAGCGTGTTCCGCGAGAACGAACAACTATTAAGCTCGGTATCCATCACTGCCATCGGCGCTCGCGTAACAAGAGGCGAGAAAGAAAGAGAGGGAGGGTGGGAGGAAGAGAGAGAGAGAGAGAACCTCGCGGGTGATTTCTCCCCTAGGCGGCGACAAAAAGTCCAGAAAATCGAGCTCTCGATCGGCAAAAAAGCCAACATATCCTTCTCCTCCGACGTCCATACCGAGCGCTTTTTCCGGCAGACACGGGGTGGTTGGGAGGGAGGAGCGGCCGGAAACTGAAAAGTATGCCATGTGCGTCGAAGACGAATGCATGGTTTTGCGGCCGGGCGAGCCGACAGTGATGAATTCGAAAAGGATTTTCTTCGCGGCCTGTGATTGATATTCGAATGATTTGATATAAACAGAGCGGGGGCGGGATAGCGACCGAGCGAGCGAGAGAGAGAGAGAGAGAGAGAGAGAAGGAGAGATGATTTATCTCATCGGGTGTGTAATTGCCGGTGAGGCGCAAGGAGGCCTATAACGCGCGAGCGCGAGTCAAAAGCAGCGAGAGGAGACTTGGCGCCCCCTGTACACGTGGAGGTGAAAATAATTGCCGAGCGCGAGAAGTCGAGTAGTGCTCGTAGAGGCCTTGTTGGTAACGAATCGCTTCCCGTGACAGCGGCAATAAACTTCGGCCCGAGTATTTTAAGTAGCGCGGGTCATTATACTGTCAGCCGGGGCGAAAGATCGGCCTCTGTGTGTGTGTGCGTGCGAGCGCGTGTGGGTGGAGGAGAGTGGAGGGGGTGCTTGTAACCCTGTACACGATCGGTCGGGGAGAGACTACAATTTTATAACCCTTCGTATCTGCATTTATTGTGGATTTCCCGCTGAATTTCGCGGCTGCATTTAATGGGCAACGCGCAAATAATGCTTTTGGGTATAGTGTGTAAACGGGAATCGTAGGAATTTTGGGGATGCGTGTATGTATATCCGATCGATAAACGAATTTCGACTTGGATTTAGTTCGCTAAATGTTTTTGGAGAATAATTAAAAATGTTTAATAAGCGTGTCGATGGTAATAATTAACGCTTGAGCTATTAAATAATAGTAGTTGTTTGTTAATTATGTTCCAACCGTGCCTGAATAATCATGCATGAAATTGATAAAGTGGAAACTGAAATTCATTACTTTCGATACAAAAATAACGTGAAAATTATAATGCACGCTCTAATCACTAGATTATCGTTTATTCGCGTAGGGCAAATGAAATAACCCTCAAATTACATTCGCTAAGGTAAAAAGTTGGAGGCTTAATTCTGCGACTTTGGAGATTACCAATATTGCCTTTTATTTTATTTTTAATTTAGTTTTAAAATAGAATATTTGTACAGTACCGTAATGACACAAAAATCAATATCGACTCGTTATGTGCGAAGTGTATATTTTTAGTGCACGTGAAATTTACGGGCAAAAAGCCAAGACATTAGACAGCGACGATACGAAAAAATGACGTGAAACAAATTACATAAAATTTACATAATTCCCTTGTGTAAAAAGTTGACGCAGTCATTTTCAACGGAGGCGCACCCTCGCAACTACGTCGAAGTAAAAGCAATAAGCTCGCAGCTTAACACTTACTCGCTCAACTAAAGAATCTTCTTTCTTCAACGTGTTCATGTATTTTCTCGCACTCACACGACGATCGGCAACTGTTTTCCGGAGCAGAGTCCAATCGAAACAGTCATCTCAACTTCGCGCTCGACAAAGTAACGCAGTCAAAGTGTCCTATAGCCCAGCAGACAGGGAGTCAAGTCGAAGAAAGCCCGCGGAAAGGGGGTGGCAGTAGGAAGGGGGGGGGGGGCCGGCCGTTAAAGCGAGAACGTCGACGGCGTGTACGCGATATCTCGGCTGATAAATTCGTCGCGGGTAAGAATCAGCCGTCGCTGCGTCATCGGGGCCCGTCGATGAGGAAATACGGTTATCGCCGGCAATTTCCCGGGGATTCGCTCGCTCGCGTGGCCCATTTGAACGCGAAGCCCGAGGAGAATGACGAATGGTGGCTCGGAATCGGCCGGGAGACGGCGATATCGTATTTTTTCATTTTCCATGCAGAGAGATAGAGAGAGAGAGAGAGAGAGAGAGAGAGAGAGAGAGAGAGAGAGAGAGAGAGAGAGAAGCGCCTCCGGCGACTGATTCGCTGATGTACTGCACGAGTTATCCCAGAGCATTATCGAGATTCGCTCGGAGCTGTCGCAGGAAAAGGAGGACACGAGGGCTCGTGTCTGCTCGATTTGTGGGCTTCACCTGGAAGTCGAGAATATTTGCCGCAAGAGTGCGGGTCACACGTTGTGTTCGGTGATTCTGAAGATTTTAGAGCTATGCGTTATTCTTTTAAATTCATTTCCCTTTTGTATCGGATGGGCCAATTTAAGAATATATACTGAGTTCATTTGAAAAATGTCTATTTTACCATAACATCCCTCGAACCGTGAGGTAAATGCACGCAGAGAAAATTAAATCTTAACAAATGGTTTAATGGTAGCCTCATTACGGTGCTGCGTTTTAACTTATATTAAGTTACTGCAACTTTCAAATATAGAATTAACTAATTCTTCTCAGCACAAGTCTACGAATTAGTTCAAAGTCAATTTTCATGTACATATATGTAGGTATGACTACTCAAAACTTTCGTCTCGGTAAGTACTTTAAAAACATTCCGAAGTGTGAAAGTTTTTCGCATGCATACGAGCAAACAAACTTTTATGAAAACCCCAAAGATAACGAGAAGGGGCAGGGAGAATTCGAAACCCAAAAAAACGCTCAACATTCGATAAGTGAAGTTTACACGCCCTGAACTAATGGATAAGTTCTTGCATAGAATATTACTGTGTAATACGAAATACGTATATCATAATTTCCCATTTAGTTGCAACGGAAAATCTCACATGGTGAACATCGATAGGACTTTGCGAACACTGCGAAAATTTTGGGGGGATAAAGAATGCCCGATAATCGATATTCAATAAAATAAAAAAAAACTATTGCTTAGTCGCAACAGAGGAATCAGCTTCCAGGCAATAGAACAAAAGTAAAGCTAGCCGGGACAGTGGAGTCGTGAATCTATTTCACGAAAATCCAATTAAAAATCCGCAGACGCGTACTCGAACGGTATATCATCTGCCATCGGCGACGATCTCTCGAGCAGCGCGCAGCCGCAAAGACTGTCTATATGCAGCGGGCACCTCGTGTGTCACGAACAGCGGACTGCCTCTTCGCGCGCGCGTGCGACGAAGTCGATGGACGATGAAGCGCTAATGACGGATGGATATCCTCGCGTCCGTCCGTTCCACACGTACAGCACACCAGCCGCGGCGATATAGCCATGTGCTGATGCGCATAGCTATATTCTAGAGACGTATAGAAATGGGGGAGAGAGAGAGAGAGAGCGACATCGAGTGGTTCCCGAGTCCGAGTTTGGAAAATTGAAGCCCCTCGAAAATCGAGGCACTGCCCCGTCGCTGACAGCTGTTCTCTCCGCTCTATATACAGATACACAAGCCGACTCTACTTGATAGAGCGAAGACAACAAGGGCTGCGCGAGAGTTGGGGAGGGGCGAGCAGAACGACGGGGGGCGGTTTGTTATCGACAAGCGAATGAAGTGTCGTCTGGTATGGCGGAGATTTTGCGCGAAGGATTGACGTCGGGGACGGCGGCGCTGTCCACGGAGCCGTACGTCTCTGTCGCAGACGGAGAAATCGAGATGTCGGGACAATACGTCGAGTGCGCGCCGGCGAGCAAATACTTTTAATAATGCAGAGCTTGTTGCCGGTGATGCTGCGATTTTTGCATATTCCCTCCATCCCTCCCGCGCGCCCCCCGAGCGCCGCCGCGCCGTCGGCAGAGATGATTGACGAGCGCCAGAGAAATAATGCAGGACGCACGGAAAGAGCGTTGTACAGGGGCCGCGCGGAGCTTTTTGTGCGGAGTTGCGCTGGCCGAGTTGCTTGGTCGACTGCGATCGCTCGCGGAATATCTTGCACAGGTTGTGACACCGCCTGATAAGATGTATTGGTTGGTATAAGCCACGATAAAGGTTTAATAATGGCTCGGGAATCTAGAGTATGATTTATTCGTCCCGGCTTTTTCAATAACGGAGTCGACGAAATCAGAACCAGGGATCAAGAGCGAAGAAGTGGCAATCAGCCCGAGACTGAAGATAGCGAAACTCTTGGTAGGGCTGACCGCGCGATAATTATTTCTCATTTCGTACAGAGTGAACGGATAGGCATTGACGTATTCTCAAACAGCCCGCGTCAACTTCCAACTGACACGCGTGGGAGTAGCCCAAGAGACGATCAAACATCTCTGGACAACTTGGTTCCGTGGCGTTGATTAGACGACGCTTATAGTGTCCGTCCGTCACGCTCCACACGCAGAACGGCCCTACAGGCGGGATGGGGGGGGGGGGGAAGGGAAAGGCGAGATCCGCACACACAGTCCCTCCCGCAGCCCTGAAAGCCCTGTAGGCACACGTAGACGCATCGCGAAAATAATCGAGAAGCTCTCCGTCAATCAATCTGCGGGGCCACACAGGAGAGTCTCTCCTGGGGTTGAGCGAGTGCGCGCGTCAAGGGAATAGCTCGGCTGTCCCGCCGCCGATGCTACAGCGCTACACACCAACTGCAAAGTCCGGCCGCGCGCGTTGTTGCTGACGTCTATAAAGCCGGTGCGCGCACTCCGGTCAAAGCAAAGCCGCCTGCTTTCGCACGGACAATGCCGTCGATTTCGATATGGGATCGTGTTGCTGCGGCCACTGTGTGTGTGGGGGTGGGGAGGGGGGAGAGATAGAGCTGCGCGTGTGCCTGCATGTTTAGAGCCGCGTTGGATATGGTAATCAGAGAAGTGGCATTGGCGTTTGCGGGACCGACCAAAGGGCTTCACGAGATGCTTTTCGGCTTTATTGTTTGGACTGCGGATACTTGAATTTGGAGGCTGCTTTATTTTTATTCTGCGGTCGACGAATGGGCTGTACTTGTTATTTTAGACGTAAATGTACTGTTTAGCGGGAAGCTCGTTTGAGGTTGACTTTTTCTCATCGCAAAACTATGCAAACGAGCTTTCAAAGTTGGATGAAAATTCCAAGTTGATAAAGAAACAATGCTGTGCCTTCATACCTAATAATAGTTCATTCATCTGCTGTATTATGGCGCAAAAAATTTAAAATTTTAATCAACTCCCAGAGCTCTTTTAACGGTATTAAAACCTTGTTTATTTTGCAAAACTTTCGTTCCAGCAGCTCGTTCACCCCGGAAAAAGGAGCAGCAGAATCAAATTAATCAATCCTCAAAGCAGCTCATTTTTAAATCAGCCCACAAGCAAGTGGAAAAAGTGTGTTTTTGTCTCGCTCTCTCCCTCTCTGGCCCCCACACACAAAACTGACTAATAATACTCGACAGCAGATCCTTCACTGCACCAGTTATCCTTTTTAGCTCTCGCAGCGGCTAGGGGTCCGTGAATTAGCCGGTAATTACACGCGAAACTCCCCTCTGGCTCGAATTATTCGTGTTTACGCTGAGGCTAAAGCCGCACGCGAGCCCGTATTTTTCGGCGCGAGCCGCCCCGCACGTCCCATGATGACGAGTTAATTGACAATTATTTCCAGCTTGGCGCATTGAAGACTCGCGGCAAAGTTCTCTCTCTCTCTTTTATGCTCGAGGGGTTCGACTGCAGCAGCAGCAGCAGCAGCGGCGGCAGCGGCAGCAGCCAAGAGGAAGAGTCAAAAAATTAAATTTTGCCCAGAGCGCTCGGAATACTAAACAGCGACGCCGCTTGCCAGACGAGCCCTCTCCCGTCTCCTTCGCTCTTTCTCGTATGTATGTGTGTATATACAGGTACATGATGTATATACGTAGTGCGCTCCTTCCGAAGCGTCTGGCCCTCTCGAGCTAGCGGCTGTTCCTCGGCTTCTTGTCCTACTTTATACACCCGCTCGGTGTATTTTTCCTCGGCTACTTTCTTACCCTCGTCATTTGTTTTCTCGCTGCAGGAGCTCGCGCACACTCTCTTGGAATTTTTATGGATCTTATGGTTAGGACACGTTTAGTTATTGCTAGATTGTTTATTTTGCGGCGTGCGCGTTTGCATTATCTTCTGGGAGATTGTTCGAGAATTTAGTGCTGCGTGAATCAATCCGGAAAATCGTAATTCTGAAGAAAACTATGAAATTACGACCAAGCTCTAAAGTTTATTTTTAAAAGACCTGTTCTCTCACCACTCTTTCTGTATTATCACCAGAAATTTTATTATTTAATAATTTACACTTTCCCTAAAGCACATTATCATTAGTCCACTTTGTCCGTAACGCCACGATCGTCACGAGGGGCGCGAAAGTCGAAAAAAAAGAGTCAAAGCAAAAAAACGCCAAGGAATAGGAAATCAGCGGGAGAGAAAGAAATCGAAAAGAATGAAGAAGTGTAAGACGGTATTAGGAGCTTAATGGGAAGGCTGACAATGCTATACGAAGGACAAGTTCCGCCAGACCAAGAAACTAAGGGGGACTTTTCGTCCTCCTTTTCCCCAAGGACTTGGCACCTTTCCTTTTCCCTCAAAAATACTCCTAGCAGGCCTTCCTAACTTTAGTGACATATTTGAATTGCCCCTTTCCGGATCTAAAAGAGAGAGAGCAGTGCGAGTTTCTTAACAAAATCCTAATTTTCCTCTTGGATTGCGCAGCTTGTAGAAGATTATGGAGTAAGAGCATCTCTCCAAGGATTTCAGTGATTTTGCTGTGCTGTATTAAGGAGATTCGCCCAGTCGGAATTTTTCTCCTCGACTGGAAGTGCCAGATGAAATTGCTACGTTACAGCGCGAGATTGGAGTGAAAATTAAGTTTTACACTCCCTTATAACGATTGTTCAAACTAATTCTACAATGCATGTAAATAAACTGAAGAATTTCCCCCCACTATGAATTTTCTGCGAATCTCTGAGAGCTCGTATTTTTCATTGATTACCATTCCGACTGCGGAGTCGAAAATGCAAGCTTCGACGAGAACGTTTTCAACTTGAGAGACATGAGCTTGCCTCGAGGAAGGACGAGAAGAAGAGCAAGAATAAGAAGACGAGACACCGACGGACAAATGTCGCGCATATCGATGAAACGGAAGGAAACCACAGCAGAAGCTATAGCCGAGAGTGAAACCGAGCTGAATCATCCTCCCGTCCGTCGATGCGCACAAAGGCTCGGAGACGCTAATGCTTAAGTGGCCGACTCCACGCGAAGATGAGACGAGGCACTTTGTGCCTTTGCAACGGAGGCGAGCAGGAAATTTTCCCGCCGCCACTTTGACGCTTTCGCTCGACTCCATGCCTGCGCCCTCCCCCCCTCGTTCTTATTCGGATTCTTCGACTGCGATTCTCCGGGGAGCAATCTCAATTACATCGATCGCCGTCAATTTCGTTAATTCGCGCACGCGGCGACGACGTCGCGAAAGCAGGCCAGCAGCAGCAGCAGCAGCAACGGCACTATAATGCTGGCAGGCTCTGCGGTGACCCAAAGCCCTCCACTCGGGCGGTCGCGCTGCCAAGCCAGCTAACGAAGTTACGCCCACCCTCGAAAGAGCCGCATCTCGAACTTGACTATTAGGCGATCGGCAAAGTCAGCCGAGTGTCTGGCTAAAGTGCACGCTTAATTGCACTGCTCTGCGCCCGATCGAGTTATCGCGCTCGACGTTATGCTTTTTATTTCGGGTGCGGGGGAAGCCCACCGCTCTCCCTCTGTGATGCGCGCTCAAAGGGAAGCGGCACTTACGGGCCGCGTGCGTGTGCCATTTACGAGTGCCAAATGCACGGGCCTCTCGCGCGCGAACGGCGTCGAATCTTGTTAGGGTAATTGCATCAGATACAGTCACTCGCCGCCCTCCCCTTCCCCCTCTGTATTTTTATGAAAATTCGGCGCAATGAAATTACTAATCATTTTAAAACGAAAAGCCGCGCTAAGAACCATTTAGAGGACTGTATAGACCGGGGGTAGAGGATTACCATACGAAAACGAAAACCATTCTCTCCATTTGGAATTTCTAAAGCTCTCCTCTCTTACCGAGATCCTCTTTTCTCTCTCTCTCTCTCTCTCTCGCTTTTACTCTCGGCGTCTCACCCCGACGCCCCCATCCCCCCGTCCCGTGGAAAATATGCGAAGCCCAGAGCCTCGCACCCATGGCCGACAATTTGCAACTGTATATATAGCCTGTGTCGGAGCCGCGCGCATCGGCTCGGTAAAGAAGGGTTATAAAACGCCGGTCTAGCGGGCGCGCGGCTCCGGGAGAAACTCCGGGGGCCGCCTATATCCGAGATTAAGTTTAAAAGCGCCGGAGGCAGCGTCCCGCGGCGGACTGGGACTTATTACTCAATTTGGATGATGGACGAACCGTGCGCGCACCCGCTGCCCGCAAGACGGAGTGCTGCCGCTATATACGCGGATGAACGATGGATGCGCGGGCGATAGTTATAGACGGCTCGCCGGATTTAGCCCTGCGCGAATGGATAATGGCCGCGCGCGGCTGCTGGAGGAGGGAGAATTTTGCGGGGGAGTAAGCGAAGATGCAGCTGGAATTTCGGGTGCGCGTCGGCAGGGAGGGGAGGGGGTGTGGGGCGACGACTGCTGCGGTGCACGGCTCGTGCGGCTGACGCGATTCGGACTTTGACTACTGAATATTTATCTGCCGGAGTTAAGCGGCTGAGGTAGCCTCGGCGCTGGAAATTATTAAAACGCGAAGGGATTAGTATAAACATGAGTTTCGAAAGATTTCAATCCCTTAGACGCGAAGAGAGAGAGAGAGAGAGAGAGAGAGAGAGAGAGAGAGAGAGAGAGAGAGCTAGAGTGGAGTAATTACAAGATAAGGTTTCCATCCTTTTCATCACTTCAAAATTCCGTTTTTAATATAAGCAACATATTTTTAGTGATCTTGTTGAAATCGTAAAATCTGTTTAAAATGTAAAATATTACGTCGTTTTTATGTATATACCAGATCCCTTCTCTTTCAATGTGAAAATTATCCATTATTCTATTCTAAATGAGAAAAATCATATAAATACTTATTCTTGCATTGATGAAATTATGCAAGACGCTTTTTGCATTTACCAGACCTATCGATCGGTTCAATTTCATTACAGATTATCGCGATTTATCGTAATTCGTGTAATCACATTCTTCTCATTTGTTCCCTCGAGTCATATTATTTCGAAGTCCAAAGTAATTATTAAATAAATCTTTTTAAATAAAGCTTGCAATATATAACTCTGTCTCGCGCAAAGGTTTTAATAAAGGCTCCGAGTTTGCTTTTGAAACTTTTGAAACACAAAGTACAATACGAGTTCAAGTGTATACAAATGAGAAGAATCCCGTAAAAAAAGAAGGAAAAGAAAACAGAAAAAACGCGGACGCAGAGCCGTTAGCCGCAGGTTGTGCGCCCAGATGCAATAGTTATAACCGGCTGACGAGTTACGCAACCGAGCTCATAGCAGCTCGGAAGCACATCATCGCTTTCCCCATAATATAATAATACAGCCAGCAGCAGCAGGGTGCGGCAACAGCAGCGGCAGTCCGGGCTTATACTCGTAGGCTCATACCTCTCGCTCCCCCCTCTCCATCCCCCAGCGCAGTCCCATTCTCTTTCAGTCGTCCAGCGGACCGCGGGAATTACTCCGAATGAAGTCCTTCATCTTAATAAACTTCAACCCTTGTTTCGCCGGAGAACGAGCAGAAACGCGCCCGAGCGCGGTAGAGAGAAGCAGCAGTCCTGGCTTGTATGTACATTACGCGATATACACACATAAACGCGCGCGTATACAAACGAACGTACTCATAACTGCGCGCGAGAGCCACGTGCAGGACGACTGGGAATTTCAGCGGTTCTCCCTTTTTGGCTCTCTCTCTCTCTCTCTCTCTCTCGCTCTCTCGGCTAAGAGAGTGAGAGAAGCTGTTGCTGCCGGGGGAGGGGGGGGGGCTTTCCTCGAGCGCCAAGTTATAAACATTCCGGCGCCCGCTTATATACACGTATACGCGGATGCACACGGCGCACACGACCTCGGTACTCGTGATTATACCGAAATCCTGGATACGCCGGAGCCTCGCGAGCACGTGTGTCTCCATCTCCCCGAGCACGCATGCACGTGGCGGTATAATGTAATATTCGCGTAAACGCTCGTGTAATTATTTCAATTGAAATTTATATTGGGGGCAAGGCGTAGAGCGGGACGCGGCGCTGTAACGACTTTTTCGCTTCGGACAGGGGGGCTCTCGCAGTTGGCTCCTCTCACAGTTCCTTTCACTGCAGTCGAGGAAATATGAAGCGAAAAACACGTTAATCCCATTATATCCGGGCGGGAGAGGGGGGAAGGGGATACGGTGACTGAGAGAGAGAGAGAGAGAGAGAGAGAGCGAGCGAATCGCGGAGAAGTGACAAAAGCAGTTGCGAGGGAAGAACTTTTTCAAACTGTCCGTTACGCTGTAGTTGAGCGCAACTTTTCCACTTACTTCCGCGTAAAAGTTCCCGTCCTAGCCCCTTTTTTTTCTCCCCGGCGCGCTCCTCCGGTGCGGACGACGCGAATGTTTCCAGTAAAATTGTATTAAAAATTACAAGTGGAAAGCGAACGAGGTAACGTCGCGGCCGTTCGTTCTCGGCGCGCACAGCACGTCAAGCCCGCGGCGAGACGCAAAGCAAACTGCGCGAAACAGCCGGAGAGAGAGAGAGAGAGAGAGAGAGAGTTACGTATACACCGACTCGAAGCCGGCATCAGTCTCAAGCTTAATTAATGGATTCTTTTTGAGAATTAACGCAACGCGCATCTTCGAGGATTCGCCTCCGCGCGTTGCGCACGTGTGCGCACGTATATATATAAACTTGAGCTTGCGGGGTTAGGAAGGCTCTTGGGCTGCTGCTGCTGCTGCTGTGTCTGCTCGATTTTACGCATCGCCGAGGTCTGCAGCCGCGTAGTTTTGTTGCATGTGTAACTAGTTATATTGTGATATACGCTCGCCTCGGAATTCCGCGTGGAATCTTCAGATGTGTGTGTGTGTGTGTATACGCGTACGCAAAGTTGCCCGAGTGTTTCACTGGCTGATGGTTATTGCGTCGAGAGCAAGCGCGAGAGCTGCGAGCCGGATAGTGTGTTCCCAAGTTTCCTTTTTCGAACGACGATGCATCACGGTGAATAAAATTTTCTATACACATGGTGCTCAGTCAAGATCCCATTGCGCGTTTCCTGATAACCTCATTATCGCTTTCTCGAAGAGGAAACATTTATTGTTGGAGTTGAAAGTTTTCTTTGCATCAAGCATTATCCTTCTCTTCTTCTAGTAATACTCCTCCCTTTCGAATAAATTACCTTTCTTTTTATTTAGTACCCCGTTCTTTTAATTAGCACCCGCCTTCCCTGTTGCGTAACACCCCCTCCTTTCGTGTAACAATACCTATCTTTTCGCCTAAAAACTCCTCTCCTTTGCATGATGTCCCTCCCTTTAGCCTTATATCCCTTGTATAAAACACCTCCTCGGGCCTAACACTTCTTCTGTTTGCGAAACGCCACTTCCTTTTGTCTAATGCCCTGTCCTTTTGCATAAAACCCCTTTCGCCAGTGTAATGTCCTTCCCTTCTATTTAACACCTGTCTCTTTCATCTAGCTCAACTTTACTAATTAACAAAATCAAATTAAATGTACACCCAGCTGATCAAACAGACTATCTTGTTAACGGTATGACTTTTTAATATGCAATAGTGTACTAGAATGGTATATAAGCCATTTCAAAGCATTTCCGAAAAAATATACCAACGATTGCAAAACTTATTGATTATTCGGATTTAAATTTTTTTAAGCCATTTTAAATTTTGTAGCTTTGACTGCTTCGAAATGGCTTATATATCATTCTAGTACTCTATTACGAAATTTTATTATTAATTTTATTATTAATAAATTTTATTATTACTTCAGGTACACGAAAGAACGTGAAAAAAGGGCATCCCGCATTTACGTTTTTTCTATATTTTAAATGACCTGTTACCGAGGGGCCGCGGAGAGTTGATCGGCTCCGAGTAATAAAAAGCAAGACGAAATCATTGAATTACTAATGAAAATGACATGCGGCCGAAACCGATGAATAATCGTGCGTCTATTCCATCGGCTAACGAAGGAATTTTTAATCGACGTCGGGGCGTTCCGCGTTCACCCGCCGTCAGGGGGGTCTGGCTGCCGTTGCATAATTAAACTAATCAGATTCAACGGAAGGCAATCGAGTCTTATCGAGCAATTATACAAGCACTATTATCTCGTTCAAACAAATTTCAAATCGACCGTGCGGAATTCGATCACCGTCATGTACACATATATACAGTCAATAGCTACGAGCCGTATCTCCCTCTCTCGCGTCCCTATCTCTTGCCGCTGCGAAAACTTCATCTCGAAGCTAATCACCGCGGGACTCGTGTATACGCACGTGACTATATACGGGCTGGCTGTTCACAATTTACGAGTGTTCCCATCTAAAACTGTGGAGTGTCTAACATTTTATTACCAACCCGGAGCAGCAGCAGCAGCAACAGCAGCGTCTGTACAGCTCACGTCGCGGTTACGATAGAGTCGATACTTATTAGAATTTAGTGTAGGCCATTACCAGGCCGACGCCGTCGAAGCACTTCGAACTTCGGAGTTGCCGGCAAGTTTCACCTATGGACTTATGGATCCTCCTCCCTCACCCGCGCGACGCGTTTCTTTCTTTATACGCGCGCGTTATATATAACCTCTTCCACTTGACCTCTTGAAGGCACTTCGCCAACTATGCGACACGTCGCTCTCGCTCTTTCTCTCTTTCTCTTTCTCTCTGTTCTCGAATAATTATGACGCGGCCGACTTTATCACGACGTGAAATCGTCCCGGTTCACTCGCGCGCGTATGGCTTTGTCGAGCTCACGCACGTGAGTCTCGGCTGAAAATAAAAGGGAACTCTCGTAAACACATCGGCTTTGCCGTCACCTACCCGGCACTGCGGCAGAAACTTTCCTTCTGTTTTCTGCGCGCCCGGCACTTTTGTTCCCCGCTTTGAAAATTTCCAGGCGGCGCGATAACGAGTTTAGAGCGCGCGCGGATTCTTCGCAAACGAACGCGTTCCCGAGAACACTCCGAGGAAAGCTGTGCGTAGAGCTCGGCCGAATTGAGCGACGCTGCCGCGTGCAGCTCTCGGGGCAACGAGAAGAAGCGCATCGATTAATTTAATCAATAAAAGCAATGGATTTCGTTTAACGAGGCCATTTAACAGCTCTTTACGAGTCTCCGCGCGGCGGCGCTCATTTACCCGCGTAATCGCTGATACGGAGAGATACGAGTCCCGGGCAGAAGAAAAGCCCCCATAAATTCGCCGATGAACGGCTGCGTCTGGCTCAAAGCGCGCGACGATGCATATTAACGGCGAATTTCTAATTTCGCGCGCGCGGTGCCCGCCTTGTACACCGCTGTACACGTATGCCCGGGGAGGATCTAATGCGAGAGATTAAAGCTTGATTTATTCCGACAATTCCAAGTTTTAAGACCCGATCGCCATCGAGTTTTGTAAGCTCTGGTTAACCTCGAAGGAGTGAATATTATGAGATAATTTACGAGTGGGGGCCAGAGTTACCCAGTATGATTAACAATAATTATGGCATTATGTATATTCCTGGTTTAGTTTGACTCCGTTGAAGATGCTTCGTAAGCTACGCACGTTATACGTCTTCACTCGTCTATAATTCCCAGAGATCCCTATAATCATACATTTAAAATTATTTTTTTAAAAAAGGGAAACAATCGCAATTTTCAATTTATCAATTCGAGAAGAATTAAATTCAACGGGAACAGATGGATTAATTGAATTATACACCTTTCCAATAAAAAAGAAAACCTCATGAAATGAAATAAAAATTATTACAAAATGAAATCGTTTTTTATTTTTCGAGTTCTCCGCACGACTAGAGTCAAAAAGAATTTAAAGTGTGAACTTCAACCGTTAACATAGAGATCAAAGCAGCCGAAGATTATAATATTTTCTCGCAGCTATGCTTTATTATTGAATAAACTTGGCTGTACTTAAAACGAAAGCTCGTGTCCGGCAGTTTGCTCAGCAAGCACGTAGGCAAGTGCGCTAATCAAGAAATGTGAAATAATTAAAGCGTAAAATGGGACTAGGTCGCGAGTCTTTTTCCCCTCTTTGAGCGCCGCGCCATTCCATCTTTTTATCTTCGAGTCTGGCTTTAATCTCAGACGCGGAGAGATATAGGATGAGACATAATCCGGTTTCCGTCCGCACACGCACCGACTGCAAACTAATGCGACTTTTATTATGCGCGAGACCGTTTCTTGCAAAAGACACAAGCTGCGCTAGAGCGCCGGAGAGACAAAAAAAAATGATCGTCTGTGCGAATGTGGCGAAAGCGGTGAATTATGAATTAATTTGCCGGATGACTTCGATCGCGCGACGTTGGCTAACCGTATAATTGAGAAACAAGTTGAAGTGACACACCTACTACTTAAGAAATGTGTACACACTTTGGTATTATTATTTCACCGCATTATCCGAAGGACTAGATACTGTAACTCAATAAGGTACTAAGAGCAGAATCTCAATAAAAATCTGTCTCGACGCCCAAGTAAAAACACACATTACGCAGCCTCTCAAATAGCAGCTGCATCACAGCGAGAGCGAGAGAAAGAAAGAGAGCGCTAACGAGCAATCGCAACTTCTGAAAAAAGTTAGCGCATAACTCCTCGAGCTTCGGTCGGCATATTATGACACGAGTACGTCTGAATTGCTCTCGGCGCGCAGCGTTTTATTTCGCGCCTCGCGCGCTTGTACATACATACATGAGCCGTGTTTTCCTCGTCATGATATTTCTCGCCTACGCTCGACGAGCTGCCGAGAAAATCTGCATAATGAAGTTTCCCAGTCGCAGCAGTGGGCCGATGTTAAAGCGCGGAAAATACCCGTGTCTGAGCGTTCTCTCTCTCCCTCTCCCTCCCCGTTCCCGCTCCGCGCATACTGTCTGCGTATATCTTTTTTCCCCTTTCTCTCGCCGCCGAGTCGAATAACTCTGTGGATTCGGCACTCGCGCAAAGACCGCAGCAGCGATATCTGTCGAGCTTTTACTTGCGCAAACGTTGACAGGAGAATGGAATCTTTTATTACCGGTGAGTTGGCGCGTTTTCTCTGCTTAAAACGATACATCCGGACCGCTGGAGAACGCGCATGAATAATTCGCGAGCGCAAAGATTCCTGCAGCAAAAGCACTACCGCGCGGCGAATTTCTCCCTTCGCGTCTGCACTCGGAGCTTCGAGCTTTCGAAAGCTTCGACAATCGGGTCGTCCTTGCCACACGGCGCAACGAAAGGCCGGCGCGGCAAAAAGAAAGCCTGAGCGACGCTAAGTGCCCGGCGAAACTTGGCGGACCCTTAAATTCACTCGAACTCTCAAGTGTGTCGATATATATATCGATGAATATAAGTTTGCGCGCGGAGCCTGTGTTTAGGAAGGACGGCGACGTTGACACGCGAGAAGTTGCTTATTGCCGGATGATGAGTCCTCGAGTTTCTCTTGGCGCTTATACGCGCGCGCGAGTTTCACCCCCGGCAAGTTTAGCTGCCGAGCGCGCGCGGGCGCCACTTCTTTCCCGGAAAGGAGATGTTGCCGGGAGTACGCGGAGCTTTGAGCGCGCCGGTAATGAGACAACTGCTGGCAAGTGACGCTGGGCTTCCCTCTTTCTCGTCCTTCGCGCAGATATTGTTTTCGCTCGCTCGCTCGCGCGCACGAGGCTGGCTTTAAGAATCCGATCCCCCCGCCGTGTACTACCCGCACAAAGGGTTATTACAGCCGCTTGCGGGCTTGAAAGCTCAGCCTCCATAATTAGAGCTTAGGAAGCACGGGTCATCCATCTAGCGGAAGAAACTATCCGTTCGTTCCGCGGTGTCCCGCGTGGGAGTAGCGCATACAAGAAGGGGCCGGGCGTGTCGCGCGGCGCTCTCCCGGCCGTAAAAAGTCTTCGGCTGCAGCTCGATGTAAGCCGCCGGCGGCGGGTCGTGTTCTTGCGCCGCGGCGCAGCAGGAATATTCGAGCCGCTCGTGCTCTCTCTCTCTCTCTCTCTCTCTCTCTCTCTCTCTCTCTCTCTCTCTCTCTCTCTCAGGAGGCGTATTATACGCGCTGGCTTTAACGACGAGCCCCGCAAAAACGAGGCGCGCGTATTATGCCGTGAATATTTCATGTAAAAAAGATTGATGAAACCGGCGCGCGAGCGCGCAGGGGGGGGGGGGAGGGTGGAGACGGGGTTAGAGGCTGAAAATTTTGGAGCGACGTTTCTTTTTCTTCGCTCGCCGTGACAGGGAGGTGGGTCAGTGTCTTTATTGCTTTATGCCGCCTTGCCGGGGAAGCTTTGCGCGATACAGTACAAAGACTGAAGAATTGTCTCGAAAATCGGGTGTATGTGAACTGTTTTTATTCTACCCTACTTTTGCGCTTATAACTGCTTGGCGGATAACGATAAATTAGTCCGCCGGAACCTACGTGCCTGTAAATTGGCGGCAAGTTTTACGTTTCTTGTAAAAAGACAAAAATCGCTCTTGGGGCGCGCCGGAAGAAAAAGCTTGTGAATTACCATAGGAATAAAAACTTACGCCGTGGGCTTTAAAAAAGAAGCTTCTATATATGCGCGTTATATGCATAGGAAAAACGCCTCTGCCGCCCGCGCCCTCGAACGCACACGACTCGGTCTCGTCTCGAGACTGCACTCTCGCTAAGACGCAATTATGTACATCTCGAGCGTGTCGTATAGAAGCCTGCGCCGTGCCATGTCATCGGAAAATCAGCTCTCAAGGAGAGAGATAGAACGATTCGGGCGTGTCCCCCGCAGAGAGGGGGAGAGAGAGAAGCTTCTCTCCGCCTGTAAAAAAGAAGACAAAGTGGCGGCGGCGTAAGAAAGTTAAAGAAAGACTTTCCCTCTCCCTCCCCTGCCTCTCTCTCTACGGCACTTCCTACTCCTTTCCCCGCTAAAAACGGATAATAAGGATATAAAGTTCGCCCTGCCCGTCGCATTATAAGACAAGACAGTAAATATCTCGAGGAAGAAGCGAGAGAGAAAGGAGAAGCTCGGAGAGTGAGAGCCCGGGAGAGCCCTTGCGACTCTCCGCCGCTGGTGGTCTTGTTTAGCGAGAGACGCAGCCTGGGGAGAAGAGCCCTTGCAGCCGGCCCGTGGCATGCAAATATTGACTACCCCCTCTATCGCTATCTCTCTCATTTTTTGTTACGCCGCCGCCACCGCCGCCGCCGCTGCTGCTGATGCTGCTGCTGCTGCATCTTTTGGAGAGGGGAGCTGTATATCAGGAGGGAGGCAAACAGCTGACTTTTAATAACGCGATGCGTCGACTCGCTGTACCTTGCGGCTGGGCGAGTTTCGGTGTTATCGACGCCGAGAGGCAGCGAGAGAGACTGCGTATAAGCTGGTACGTGTTCGAGGAGCCAAGACTGCGGGTTGCGTTGCGCGAGTGACATTACCTCCTACGCGCGTATAGACCGAGTAATTGGCTGGGTTTCGTGTAAGTTTAGTACTGCATGGAGGGGGTTTGAGATGAACTTTTTTAATTGGCCATTAAGGATTTATTTAGTTTATTACATGCTTCTGTTCGAGCTGCTGCATTTCACTTTTATTTTGAGCGACGAAATTTTGCAAATTCTTTATGATTAAAGCACTTTTGAGGGTCGCCTGGTACTGAAATTTTTTAATGTGGCAAACGTCGGATAAAGATACAGCGTTTGATTTATACATTAATATTTTGCCTCTATTCCCTGCCTTAAAGGCTTTATGGAAATTCTTAAAGTGAAAATTATCAAGATTTTTGTTTATGAAAGACTGTAAGAAAAGCTTGGCACCGCGGCATGATATTGACTCTTATGTTTCTAGGATATTTTTCGTAGATTTTAAGTGTGTAATAATTTATGAAGTGATTGTATATCAGTGCAAAATTCCTGCTTTTCATTTAGTTTTCCATGAATAGAATGATGTTCAATCTCATTTCAATCTCCCAAAGATTATTGGAGACTACGAATCATTTCAAAATCCATTACTACGTTTCTATAACAAATTCAAAAAGGTCACCGTGCGGTTTTTGCCATCACACAAGTTTTGCCATCAACGTCTCTCCTCACGAAAAGTAAATAAAGTGTCTCTTCCTCTCGAGCAGCTCGAGCTTCTCAACCGCATGAATTCATAATTCCATCATATCGCAAGGCCATAAACATACCGTCAACGCCTTGCACCCAAGCAACTCGTGCTTCTTCATTACCACCTTCAGAATATGTACCTCTCCGGCACGTACACCTGATCCCCGAAATCTCCAGGGTAAAAAGCCGAGGCTTCAATTTTAAATATGACGCCTCGACCACTGCCTGCGCGGGTTAATGTTTTAAGCCTTCGTACTTTAGCTAAATCCCCCGCAGACTCTGACAGCGCCCCCTAGCGTCGGATCATTTTTTGAACTCATAAAATGCCTGTCCGCCGAGAACTTCCGAAAATTATCCCTCGCCGGTGTATATGGAAAATTTCATTTGCACTCTTAACTGTGTCCCGTCGGAGATTTTTCTACCAGCCGTGGCGTTTGTGTCTCGTTGCGAGCGCGCAAGTGCTACCTTTACGAGCGGAGTAATAAGTAAGCTTGATGGCGGCTGAAGTATAAAACTTGTTGTGGTCTTTCGACCAGTCAAAGAAACAGAGGGCTCGGCTTTATTTCATGCTTTTAGAGCAGCATGTATGTGCAAATTCTGGAAAATTGGAAGCTTCTCTGGGTACGAAAGAAGAACATTTTTTTAGTGCACAGAAGCTATGAGAACACTTGACATTTTTTTTCTTAAATCGCTCCAAACCTGAAGAATCTTAAGATTCTGCGATTGAATATCTTGATGTTTTACCGGAATTATTGGAATACTTTTGCAGGAATTTGATAAGAAAGAATTAGAGAATATTGAAGAACAATTAGAATAAACTTCAAAAAGCTTTTGTTCATGAGAATTAGTTCAGAATCTGTAAATGCATAATATTATCATAGAGTTTGTTCACAATTCATTGCAGAAGTTTGCATTTCCTGATTGGCAAGTTTGCAATCTTTATGCGAATACAATGATAATGTGGAACTTTGGTATCGAAAAGAAGGGAAGTGATAAGAAAAAACGAGCGAACTCAAGAGTATTGTCCTTGCTTACGACAGTCATGTGCAATAATCTAGCTCTTAAGGACGTGAAACGCTTAAGACGATTTCGTGGTTTGAGATTTCATGTTTCTTGAAGAGAACTTGCTTGATGTTTTGAGGATGAAACGTGAAATGCGCGGGGAAGTTGATATGCAAGCCATGATGTAAGTGTCGTATCGTATACGAGGCATTAGCATTCCTCTACCGAGCGTAGCATATGATACTTTTAAATTTTGCAGGACACCGGTAACGACACTGTCGAGAATTGGCCATAATACTAGGTGGATTATGAACTCAGATGCGGGTTATTATAATTGACAATATTTCGATACTAAAGAATCAATTCTTGTACTAATCCAACTACAATCGTGCACAATAATTATACATAAACTCCTACCATGAAATCTGATTCATCGTAAACAGTAAGGTTGTATTTCCTAGAGTTAGCTGGTTTACTGTGGACAGCTTTATCGCGGATGCATAAAAAAGTTATTATGGCAGGTATGATGGGTAAAATTCTGAAAAACTATTTGGTGTAAAGCACCACTTTTTATGGAAAGGAGTAGGAAAAACGTTTGCGCGGCTGCCACTGTGCTTCCGAATAATGGATGGAATAAAGAAAACTGCTGAAATGAACGTATAATGTTTTGTTAATGGGCTGAAAATGTGCTGCTTCTCTTTGAATATCTGGTAGCAATTGTGAAAGAATAGTCCATGTTCTCAAATTTATAATTCGTTGATATCAAAATGTTGATTCCGCTGAAGATGAGTGCATTTTCAAAACAACAGATTTTCATTCTGAATCGAATATTCATACGCAAAATCATAATTCCCAACATTCCACTGTATTGACTACCGTGCACATCTCATGAAAACAAGTAGATAAAATCCGTATTGACCATATGTTTAACTTCATTCTTTCTTCCCCACCTCGTGCCTGGCTTCGAAAGGCACTTCACCGTTCGAAAAACTTAGTTTTTTAAGATTTCACGAAACAGCAGCGCAGCTAGGAGCGGCAGCGCGTCCGAGTTGGTAATCGAAGAATTCGAGAAATTCTCAGGCCGAATCTCTTCCGAGTGGTGGTCAGTGCTTTTTATGAAGTTAGCGCGAGTTCAAGAAGTAAAAGAAGCCAAGAGAAGAAGAAAAAATAGAAGACGCAAGACGAAGGAAAAAAAAGAAGAAGGAAACGGTGAACGAGAGGTCGACGGAAACTTTCGGCGAAGCAAAAGACACTCTTAAGGCGGGCCGAAGAGCTTATACTCGGTGAGACAACTTTTTGAATTGGAGCGAAACACTTGGTGAAATACACAGATGTATGGAACTGTTATAGATCCGATATAAGTAAAGGGACAGGTGGGCATATAAACTATATAGAAGGTTTACGAGTTGGATAGTGGACTTGTTTCATAGAAATTCAATTTACAAGTTCGAAGCGAAATAGAAGGCAATGTGGACAGATGCAGTATATTTTCAGATTAGTGTCACCGACCGGAAAAACAGATTCAAAAAATTTGTGAATACACTTCTGGTTGTATCTTTTTCTATGAATAAATTATTCGTTGGTTAGTACGTTGCGGAGGAATTTGAGAGTAAATAGGCGACCAATTTCCAAAGTAAATATTCAAACTCTAGTGCAAGGATGAAAAATTTAGTGCAAAAACCCTCGAAAATAAATATTAATTTAAGAACCCTGCGATTCCTCTTTAAACTTTCATTTCACCCAGAAATTTTCGATACCCATCCTTTCTATAACTAAAAATTCTCCCAACGTTTTCGGGGCGACTTTGGAAAATTTCAATTCTGGCAACGCCATAAAGTTTACAGAGCTCAACCACCCAGTTTCTTTTCCATGAACAACCAATCCAGCTCGAGACCCCCTCCCGCTCCCCCAAAGAAACCAAGCACGTGAGTCACCACGGCCGAGACAAGCGACACCACCAGTAGCGAAGGCTCGCGCACACATGCCTCTGCAAACATATCCTGCCGCAGGAGGTACTGCTTAAAATTCACGCGACACGCCATCGCTGCAACTTCTTCCTCTGTCTTTCCCGGCGCTACCCACCCTCCTCCTCACCCTCTCCAGCTAACGGGCTCGCGCAAAATTGAAAATCCGATTTCGCTGCGGCTTGGGTTCCACAGAGCCAAATCGCTAGTTCGCCGCTCGCGAAATGACGCGCGCGTGGCGTGAGATTCAAATAACCCGCCTGCGCTCGCGATACCTACGGTAAGCTCCCCCCCCCCCCGCCCCCGCCTTCCTTTTTCCGTTTGTTTTGCACCGGCTCAAGTTTTTGCCCCACGTCGCGCTCGGCGAGAGATGTGATTTCCCGCCGGCTAAGTCTATTGCGGGCTTGCTTTGAATCCGCCGTAACGACGCGCAGCTTCCTACGCTTGGCAAAGCCTCCGCTTTTCCGGGAGTATTAAACAGATCGATTTTTCGGAGGGAAATTCGAGAATATACGTGATTGATACACCCTGACTGTGTATCTATTTTTTTTGCAGCTGTGCGTGTAGAGAAACGCGACGGGGTTGTCAGTGCCATTTCGGAATTTGAATGATGGTGATCACGGTTGGGAGGTAAGGTCGAGCGACTTACATCGTTTGTCATTCGCGCTTATTTTTTTTTTTTTTTTTTACTGTTATTTCGGAACGATTGCCGAGGCATACATCGGCGTGTCAGCGATTGAAAGCCAATAAGCTAACTTAAATTAAAAATGATGTCGAAACGAACGTGACGTTGAAATGATAACGGCGACTTTTTCAACGCTCGGTGTACAGATGTCACGGAGCATTTTTGACTTATCATTCGCATAGGTAAAAAAAATGGATAAAAACGTATGGATATACGGGACGTTGGATTCGACGAGGTAGTTTTAGAAAAAAAAAACATTGTGGAGACCATACAAGCATTTGAAAAATTCACGGCTTTACTCTGGGCAAAGTATTACTTTGAATGTATTTATGCGAATAAATACCGGGTGAAAAGTAATGAATTTTCAAATATTTCGCGCGGCCAGCGCTCGTACAAAAATACTCTTCATCAGCAGCGAACCCTTTGTTATTTTAACGAGGGAAAAAATTTCCAAATGCGTTATTTTGAAGAAAAAACAACCCAAGGATGCTGTTACAATAACAAATATGTGGTGCACATAAAATCATATATTTATAGATTTGAACAAAAGCGCAAATTCCAGATCCTTTGTTAAAATATGAATACAAAACAAGCGTCAGCTCTAAGGAGGAAGAAAGAGAGGGAGTAGCGAGGCGGGTGGCAGCAAAAAAAAGCCATCCCGAGCTCACCTTCGCAGTGATAAAGGTAAATCCCTTGGTCAGCCAAAACCGTCCGGCGGACTTTCATCCTCCCAAGCACAGGGTCAGCTCAAGAAGCCGTATAATATACGCATACATATACATCGTCCAAGGCCGGTGTACACACACATCAGATCCCAGGCACGACTGTCTCGTCTTGTAGCCAGATATGTGCCCGGAGAAACACAAGGAGAGCAGAATTCCAACGATCATTTCCATATAGATTTCCCGCAGGGAGATATATATTATGAACACTCGAAACCTTCTTGCGTGTGTACACGTCACAGCGGGTGAGTACAGTGCAACGAATCGAACGGCGAGGGCAAGTCGCTTTTTTTATCGATCCATTGGAAATGCTTTTTTTTAGCTGCAGTTTGCTGAACAGTGGGTTTTGAGTGTTGACTCGTTTCCAGCTCTCTTCGATGGAGTTGAGGGATTTACACGCTCACGTCGAATTTAATCGGGAAATGAGAAACACTTGAGTGTTTCACACCGAACGTTTCGCAATGGGTTCAAGTTTACAAAGCAATGATGGGCGTTTGTGAAACTTTATAAATCTGATTCGTGAGGAGATAATTAATTTAATGTTTCTATAGGCTTAATACAGGTAGTATTGCACTTCTTCATTAGCTGATGAATATTGTATACATAAGCTGAAAAATAAACAATTGTTGGTTTACCTTGATTAATTATTTCGAATCGAATTGCAAGTAGAGCTAATATTAGTTTCTTACGATTACCACTGTAATCTAGTGAAATTACACAGTCCTGAAAGCTATCCTGGCAGAAAACAGATCAACTTGGTAACTATGTCAATTAAATTCAAGTATTTTTGCTCTAATTATTATCTAGATTCATTGTAGATATCCTCTTTTGTGTACGTAATTCCCGTGATAATAAAACAGTATCTGCGTGACGTCTTCAATTACGGCCATCCTTTTCTAGAACCAAATTCATTCTTCGTTTATTCTTCGATACACAGCCGAATACGCAATTTTCGGCACTTGTTCCAAAAGTCCAGCACATATTCCCGAAATTGGATGCTTTTTGTTCTCCACACTCGAATTGCGAGCACTTGGACTTTCAGTGTTGACGCGAAAGTATTTCCTATGCTACACGTTACACTGCCTTGGGTCTTTTAAGGGGTCAGCGCTTTCGATTTGCCATTCACCGAGAGCTGGCCTCGTTCAATCTCAATAAAAGTGGCGAAATATGTGTCGCGTATAGCGCAAGCCGTGCGAGGCGTTAGAAAACCGCAGGAAATGGAACACGGCAGAGAGAGAGAGAGAGAGAGAGAGAGAGAGAGAACCGCTAGCCTAGTCCAAGCACAAGGGGAGACTCGTGGAAACACACATACATACACACTCGGCGGCATGAACGATAGAGAGGCTGGGCGTCGATCTTAATTAAGTACTGCTCGCAATTGGCCGACGGCATTATTGACACCGGCTCGCGCGCGTTCCTGCGGCTGCCTCGGAACAATACAGTAGCACCGGCATTCAATTATCCCGCTCGAGTACACAGGATGCAGGAGTCGTCGTCGTTTCTCCACGTTGGAGAAGCGTCGGGCCATTGTTCCCCCGCGCGGATTTCGAATTTACAGTGAATTCGGTAGTCCATCGATGAGCCTCTGGATGCTGATCAGTTGGTGAGCTTTGTGCGAACCTTTTCGTATGTGGCGGGGCGGGAGAGGGAGGGGGGACGGGGTACATGCAAGAGGGAGGAGGTACCACTCTACGCCAGATTCACGGACGACGCGAATGACAAATCCTCGTCGCATTCAATTGGCTGGAGAATGCCCGGCTCTGATGGGGCGGGAATTTTCGATTGCGACGCTTCGTCGATCAATTACGTCGGCGTTGACTGGAATCGCTGATGGATTGCCCTGTCTAATGAGTCGGGCTAACGCTTCCCGTAATACAAGCGTGTCGCATCTCTCTCTCTCTCTCTCTCTCTCTCTCTCTCTCTCTCTCTCGCTTGCGATGTTTGATCATTTTTGGATGGGACACAGCGTGTTGTTGGAGACTAACTACTGCGCGCATCTGAACTTGGAATGCTCTGCCGGAGAGAATGCTAAGTGATGCAATTGATTCTTGTCAAGACTGCTTCTAATGCTCGTTGTGTTGGGTACTATTATCGAGGCATACAATACACACGAAATTGCGCGGCCGAGACTAGTAATAGGAACTGCCACAAAGTTTGGCATTGATTCGTAAATGGCTCAGTGAATTGGAAACCACATCTGATACAGGTATATACCCGAGTCTCTCTGCAGTTAACGCACAACTAACAGAGCTGATTATTAAGTGATATATGAGCTCTGTTTGATCGAAATTGGTTCTTTGGTTATAAAGCAAACGCTGCGCGAAAGAAAAAGATACTCAACCTTCATCCTTTGAGCACTCGCTTGCGGACCGAGAAAAGAGAAGAAGAGAGACGTAAATCAATCTCATCAAGAGTTAAGCAAGATTCTTGGTCAAACACAGCTGGGGAGAGCTGAAAATAAAAGACTGCATCCGAGACGTTCGCCTCATCTTTACTCACAGGCTTGGCAAACGAAGCTTCGGCGGACGAAGGGAGAGAGCCTCGCGCGCGCGCGCGCGCACGGTAATTGAGCGCGAGGTTTCCGCAGGGCCCGGAAAATGGCGGGTCCCTCTTTCAATTAACGGGAACTTTGTCCCGCGAATGAGTGCTCGCTCCTCCGTCATAATTGAATTTCAACGCTTTGAGAGCGAGATCTTTCTGAACAAATGACTAGATGCTCCACGCGCTAAATATGCCAATTAAGCTCTTAATTTCGTCTACTGTATGTTGTTTGTGGAGATCGATTAGCAAAGTTGTTTTGATAGCGAGGCGATCTAACCGATTGTCATTGCTGATGGAATTTCAAAATCTAGAACTAATTTTCAACTTCAACAGGTGGGATGATTTTGACGAAATTGCCTTTACTTTGTGGCTTGCATTTGGAATATTAGGTTGGTCACTGATCGGCAACAAGTTTACAACTAAATGGGAACTCCATTGAAGTTGCAATTTATAGATTATACAATTTAATTAATTTACTTAATGAATTTTCGATGTTTAGCAATTCATTAACTCTCAGAGTTAGTAGTGAGATTTTTAACTCGTATTCATGTATGAACAAACGAATTCAAATGATTCATTAGTAATATTCTTAAACATAAAAAATGAGTTTTACTTCTATTTGACTGTGTACTGTGACTGTTGCAGCGTACATAAATTCGGTTTTAAAATAAACGAAATGAAATATGATGAATAGTTACTATAAAAGCTTGTTTTTCATGTTCATATGAAAGACGATATAGCTTACTTCCTATCATAAAATATTTTATCTATCTATAACAAAACACTGAAATTAATAACAGTACTAAAATTTACCCTCAACTATGATCATTACATTCCATACACACATCAAACAAATCCTGTAGCAATCAAATCAATGCTCAATTGAGAATTTTTGTAATTAATAGATTCCGTTCCATATCACACCCAAAATTTTCAGTCATTTTGAGAATATTTTCCGTACGCCCACTATTCCTTTTATCAATTCATATGGCTGCCACTCGCTCCAGATTTACGACAAGTAGATTTTAAAGAAAATAAGTGATGCGAATGCAATAATAAACGGTTTCCAGACCTCCTCGAGAGCTTTACCTCTCAAATGTGGAGAGTACACCTTTTCTCCCCCAAAAAATAAGAAAAAAAGAAAATGATGAATAAAAGCGCATCTATCGTCGGTTCACAAAGGCCTAGCAACCTCAATTAAAATCTCCAGCTCGGCGAGCATGAAACAATCGCAAAGAGGGAGAGCAAGACAGAAAGTCCCAAAAAAAATATTCCTCCCGCAATCAACGGAGACAAGGACACTCGACGAACTTAATATCCCCGGGTTTTCGACAGCCGAGTAACCACCGGGAAATTTCTCCTCCAGACCCCCTGTCTCTCAGATCCACAACGGAAAAAAAGGGGAGAAGAGCGGAGGGAGAAGGGCAACCCTTTCATAATTGCAAAGCGCGGCTCTCGCCGTCGACGGCCTCTTTTCTCTCTCACTCACTCTCTCTCTCTCTCTCTCTCTCTTTCTCTCTCTCGATTTTTCGAGGCCAAGCGTTGCGCGTCCGAGTTTCGAGCGATAAAATGCCCCGAGGCTAACGCTGTATATAGCGGGTCGCGCGCGGTACTTTTGTTGGCGATGCCTCGCGGTCTTATCTATTTTGCGCCGGGGAGAGCTCGTCCAGCGACGAGAGCGATGCACTTTGACGACGCGGATACGTATATATAGAGCAGCGTATCTCGTATCCCCTGGACGATTCGTCGCGATGGAGAAGAAATCGCGGGAAATTCCCGGGACTTTGCAATTAGACCGAATGGGAATGTCTCGTTAATGGTGGACTGGAGGAGGAGAGAAACGACTGGGATTTTTTCCGGTAATTTCAATCGGTCTTGTTACGCTGCTTGAGCAGCTAATTGGCAGGCACATTCTCGTGCGAGGGGCGGGGTGATTCGCCTCGCGATTTTCTAAATAATTATACGAAAGAACGCGCAGACACGGATCAGCGGCGTAGGCGCCTCTTTCGCGTAAAAGCGCAGGCTCAAAGTGCTACTTACTTACCGCCGCGCTGCAGCCCCTCGCCGGCATCGTATTAAAAGTAAAGCGAGTGTGCGCTGAATTTAACGCGGCAAGGAGCCATGAAAACTCTCGATAATTCGAGGAAGACTAGGCGATCGCGCGCGCGCGAGAGAGAGAGAGGGCAAGACGCGCAAGTTTTAACGGCCGTTTTACGGCGCAGATCGGCCCGATCGTTTAGGTTCGCTCTGCCTGTCATTTCGATTGGACAGGCTTTATATACGCATGTATATGGCGCGTCGGGAGGAACCGCCGCTTCGGCAGGTAATATGCGCGAGCGCAAGAGGCCTCGTTAGCCCGATTTTATCGTGAATCAATTTCTCGAGTAATTTAAGCGATTTTTCGCTGGGCTCGTTTTTAATTAGCGATCAAAAACAGTTCGTTAGCGGAACGCTGATCGGCTGCTTTCTTTACAACGGGATTGCGGTGCAGATCTCAAGTTTGTTTTACGAGCTCGGAAGGGGTTTCGCAGATTTTTCGAGCATCATCATTCCTGGAATGCCGGGCTTTTTGGAAAAGTTCAGATGTGTCCAGCTAAAGTTTTTTATACTCGCGCTTTAATGAATAGAGTGCCTTAATTTTTAAAAATGGCAAGCAATAAACGCGTTGTAAACTTTATGTAAGGATTCCCTTCGAAAATTAATTCTGAAACAACCCCTGTAATGCTCCAACTGTACACCTCGACTTGATGTATGTCTAATTGTCACGTGATCAATTATTCAAGAATGACCATAAACGTCCTGCTGCCCTTGAGTCGTCGGTATCAAAGAAAATCAACCTTGATCTTCTACTATACTAAATCAAAGCCTCTGTTGATTTTTTTCTTTAGCACCTCAGTCAAACGAATGATCTAAAAGTCAAATAAAATTCAAATTTCGCTTCGTAATATTGCAAGCGAAAAAGATACATAATTCTTATCAGGAAAGCGCTTGTTTTTTTCATGTAATAATGTATCATTTTACAAAGTCTCGAGTTTATAGTTTAATACCAAATTAATGAAAAAAACTTTGAATAACGTTATCAAAGTTTCTTCTTTCAGGTATGAAAAATACTAAACTCAAAAGTCTGCAAAATAATAAATTGTTACACAACGGAAGTAAAGCATCCCGAACTCTCCTGCTATTGAATTCTTACCACAGACTAGAAGCAAGTCAGTATGAATTTGAATTTTTAATCGACTCTCAGTAGCACGAGACGACCCCAATGTTCATTCGAACAATCGGCATGAATTATCGACTTCGCCCAATTCCAATCTAAAGAGCAAGAATAACACCTCAATCGCAGCACAAGCAGAGCAGTCCATAAATTCCCAATGCCCATAGTTTCTGTCCAGTCCCGCGACCCATATCCCGAGTGTCCCACCGCACTCCCGTGTCTCTATTTATTTGCTCCAGCACACCTCAGTGCAGTTTCTCTCGTTCCCTCTCAGAAGCTGCACTATACCGAACATACAAACACGTACACATGGCGCAGACAACAAGCGTATATATATACGGCGCCTAGTCGACAATGGCAAAGTTCGCTCATTGTAACCATGCGGACGGCAACTCTCGGGTGGCATTGTTATACAGAGGAAGGTAGGGGGGCTGGGGGGGGGGCGACAGAACCCCTGAAATATTCAGTCGGATAAAAGACTTTGAGAATCAGGCTAATGAGTCGGCGCTCGGTCTATGCGGATTAATTTACTTTGATGAATGATTGAGTCCAATTCACTGCTTCCTGATGGCCGTATCAAGTCGCTCGACTTGCGCGCTGCCGCGCGCGCACGGAAGTGCGTTTTCAGCGGCGCGTTTCGCCAAGTTTCGCGTATACACACAAACACTCGTTTGCGTAGAGTCACGCGATTGCGGTGCTCCCGAATAACAGGATACGCGTTTGACTATGTTGGATTACCGAAAATTTCGCGCGCGCGCGGGAGGGTGAATCGTCAGCTGGAGGTTTAATCCGGATTTGATCGCGTGTTTTTCAGCGAATTTCACTCGGATCAAAACAATTAATCATCGAAATTTATGGGAGAGAGAGAGAGAGAGGCCGGACGGGAGGGTAAAGCGTAGCTTTAATATTAATGCGCGAAATCAGCGCTGAATCATTATTGGAGTTGCTGGTCCTTTGTTGGCAGGCGTCTGTTTACACTTTTATACCGTATAACCAAGGGCTTTTGATCGTTCACGCATTATAACTGAATTCGCGTGCTCGATTATTTGAGAATAGCGGTTGCGCGACGGCTTTATTAACTCCTGAAATTACAACGCGGACTATTCACCGGAACGTCGTGTAAATACCAAAATTTAGTAACAATTCATTCCCCTGAATTCCGCACAAACAATTAAGCGCGGCAAAAATACAGCTAACACGCGTCAATTTACTGCGTGGATTAGAACTGTGACGTATTTTCATTACTCAGCCAAACCTTGACTTTTCTCGCTATTACTATCATACGAATTTTCACCACAAGTCATAAATAACTGCAAGTGTAAGAAAAACGTGTGACATCACCTACAGCGAAGTCTCCTAAATTTTTACAATATTTAAATGCAGGATTCCCAGGAATTTGCCGACAGTCCCGAGCGTTTAGCGCTTCGTTTGAGCAATTACAAACCGTAACCCCTAAAGAATCCCAAGAGCTTGCGCGCATTCGCGTCTAAGATTCAATGATTCCCCGTATTACCGGGGCTATAAGTTAGCAATCGGAGTATCGAGAAGAGAAGAAGAAACAAGCTTTAGAGTCGCGCATGCAAGTAAGCGCCACAAGTCGGCGGGTGGGAGGGGGAGGGGGGGGGGGTAGAACTTTAAGCCGGAATAATAGACTATCGATTTCTCTCGCGGCCGTGGAATCCCTTGCGCTCGCGGCTCACGTTTATTTACTGGAAAATTAACCGGAAGCGCGCGTGCCGCCGCCAGATTAGAAGGAACGACTTCCGCGGAAGGAGATTCGCCCCGTCGCCCAGTCGTCTTTTATCTCGCTCTATACTGGCTGTGTAGCCGCTCGTTGTGCACATTGTAGAAGAAAAATCTTCTATCGCGCGCGAGAGAGAGAGAGAAAGGAAAAGACCGCTATCTCTTGGGACGGACGAATCGACTGGGTTCGCCTTTATTTTCCTTTATTTTTTCCTTTGCTCCGACTGGGAGGATCCGTAAACAAAAGTGAGGGTATACGGTAATTTGTATTAGGTAATGAGAATGCAGTCGAGGAGAGTCGAGATGCTGGGAAAATTTATCTCGGCGGGAGAGGCTTTTGCCGGGGCAAGAGTGTGTTTAAGTGAGTTTGAAAGAATCGAGCTATACATTGGTCAGGCGAACTTTGTTTAAGTTTCGGACTATTTGTATTGGCTCTTTACGAGATTATGACGATGTGGTTGCAATACCGAATGGGGAAACCTTGAGGAGGAAAGTTTAAGTTGAGAAAGATTTGCTTTCCTGTTAAAATTCAATAATATAATAAGTCTGATCTTACAACGCTAACTCTAAAGTAAAGTAATCTTCAAATTGTTCAAATTTAATTATTTTAATTCGGATTAATTCAAATACGTGGATTTTAATCTATATTTTACAATTGTTGACAAAATCTTGGCTGAATTATTTTGTGCTGAAGTAATGTCATACTCAAAACCAGAACATTTAATTTCCATTTATTGATTACTATTGGGAATCTTTTGTGATACGAGAGGATTATTTCTCTTCCAGTACGCATCAAGTTCATCGTAAATTAGTCAACTCAAGCAGTAATAATCGCCTTATTTTAGATCTTCATGAATTTTACAATCAAGATAGAACTCCGAAAAATTCTAACCCGTATACACACGGTCATACAATACCATTATGCACTTGGAATCTAGAGCACATAATTCCCGGTCGATTTCTTCCTCCTCTAAAAAAATCGATCATCGTGCAAACGCGCAATGATTAAAGGTAAAAAAAAGCTCTGCGCAACTGGCGGAAAAAAACTGCACTGCAGGGGCCAATGAAAACAAAACAGCGCCTAGAGGAGCTGGCAGTCATATGCGCAAACGCTTCGATTCTCGCGATTTGATATCGCTGGGGAAATCAGCGAAAGTGCGAACGGAAAATGAAAACGGCGCTGACGGAAAAATAACGCGAGGCATCGAAGCGAACGGGATTTTTAACGCGGCGGGGGAGGATTCCTCGGCGCTACTTTGTTTCCGTTGCGCTCCTTCGCTCTTTCTCTTCTCTTTCTCCGTATCGGTCGCGCTCAGCTCCTCGTCGCCGTAGTTCCGATGCCGCGCGGAGAAAATGAACGGGCTTAGTTCGCTGCGGCAGATGAGCAAAGAGAGAAAATTCGCCGGAGTAAAAAATATACGCTGGAATAGTAACGAGGTTAAACAAGAGCACAGAGGGACGGTTTAATATCGCTGATTGCTAGCGGTGCAGCAATAAATTGCTCGCGACGAAGTGCCGGGTATCTTGCTATTTTTAATTGTTGGCGAGAGGGGTGAGGTTATATGTACCTTCTATTTGGCGGGGAAATTACTTACAAATATTGTCGCTGGCAAATTGGATCGACGGTTGAAAAAAGAAGCTTAGCCGGCAAAGCTTTAATATTTTACTTGTAGCGGTATAAAAATGAAGACTTCCAGAGAGTCGTGGAATTCGCAGGTCCGCGAGGCTATATATCGAAATCACGAGAGCACGAAAGAGAGAGAAAGAGAGAGATGGGGAGAAAGAGAGAGAGACGAGACCTCGGAAAATCTACAAAAAGCCGCGTGTCGGCTAACCCCATGATATTAATGATCGCTATCTCTTTCCAGGCTGTATAACTCTCGGCGGCTTTCTTCCCATTCGTCGGCGCGTAATAACGGAATTCGGAATAACTTGGCCGAGCGCGAGCCATAAATTTCAACGGGAGCGTCTGCACATCCGACAAAAGGCTCGTTTCGCTTCGCATTGAGAGCCACGGGTGAAAGAAGAGGGAAGAAGAAGAAGAAGCAGCAGCAGCAAGGAAATCGCCTGGGCAATGGATCGTTTTTTTTTTTTTGCAGAAGAGATGCCTTGATATGAATGAGGGAAGTCAGCGTTCGATCAATTTAATCAGTGAGTGCTTGCTGCAAACTTTTTTGGCAAGTTGCGTTCCACTGATCCCTTCGTAATTTAGTACATGATAAACTCAAACTTTGAGTTTACTTCGAAATTAAAGTTGCGTTACTTCGGCGGACTAACTTCGTTGGTATACTTCATCTCAAGTCGTGGTCTCCCTCCTCGACTGAACGTAAATCTAGGATTATTAATTCAGGATAAATTTGCTCAGCCTAACTTCAAATTTGTCCGTAAAATAATGCCATTACCCTTACCGAAAATACTCTGAAATATTTAGTGTTAACATTCATTCTCTAGCGTTAATTTTTTATCAAAATTTATTATTTACACTGACTACATCCGTGTTTTTCTCACAGTTGAGCCCAATTAAGAGTATTTACTTTGTTGTAGATTACACGAACTCGACTATACCTCAGTGTAATCTTGGGTGTTTCAAAAGTTTACTTCCAAAATATTTTGATTTAATCGCAAACGCTTATTACACTGATTAAATAATAATAGTCGTACTCGACGAACGGGTATCGCAACGCCTCCAGCATAGCGCTTACACTTCGTCCAACGAAAATCCATCAAAGGCACAGCACTTGGAAGCAGCGTAACGTGTAGAATATTGAATGATTGGCCGGCCGTTGGGACGCGGACACGGCTATGCATGCCAGGAACGATAATTCGTTTTCTCTCTCTCTCTCTCTCTCTCTCTCTCTCTCTCTCTCGCCCCATGAAACTGTGTAAATAAGTGGAGCGTGCGACGCGTCATTTTCTCTAGGCCTTTTGAATATTTGTTCGTTATATATTCAAATGCCGCGCGAGGGCAATGTAACGGGCGCTGCGCCATAGAGCTCCGCCGCCATTCATGTTAATGGCGTTTGACGCGAGCGAATCCGTGAAATCGCCAGCCAATCTGGACCAGGGCGTTTCAAGTGCGTTTGCACATGTGGCCCTCTCCAGCTCTCTCGCTCTGTGAGATTTGATTTACTCGAAAGTGCCATTGTTGTGCGATGAGTTTATTTGTTTACTGCCGTCCAAGCTCCGCGCAGACGAGCATGTCGCGCTGGGCTCAAATTTTGAATAATATTGATTGGATTAGCCGCGCTCGTGATTATCGTCGTATTAACGATTTGCTCGGCTTTATTGAATTTTTTAGCGGGAGCTACTTTGGTTTTGCGCACGACACGCGCTGAATTAATGACGATCAAATGTGTTATTCGACGCTGGATGCAATTAGTAACGATTTAAAATTAATTTTGTTGTAATGTACAGGCGCAGTGTGCACCTGTCAGCGCTAATTACGAAATAACTAACGCGTACACGTACATAACCGGCTCAACCTTCCGTAAAATTAATACGATATTGGATACATAATAACCTCAAATCCAAGCATAATACCATTTCCATTTCTGACTTACGAATTAATCAATAGAGCTGCTAGACCTTTGCCCAATGCGTACAGCTACTATCGAAGCCAAATACGTACGTACGTTGAACTGAAGGTTTATTGAATTTCGATATTGGAACTGCCCAAAATAATCCCTATTTATTACTTAACTCGTTGCATAACCGTTGGAAATGCTGATGTTATAAGTGCGTTATCTTACAGTCGTATCACAGTTCTCACGAGTAGAAAGTTAAGATTTTGCCCGAAAAGAGAGGAACACGTGGATCAAAGAATCGCTATCCGATTTTATCGCCGCTGTAGTTGGTACACGTGACTAAGGCCAACGGGACACGATTCACGGTTCGTAATCGCCTTAAACCGCCCTAAATTAATTCCGTTCGTAGAGAGCAGCGCAGACTCGACAGTCCTTTAATTAGATTCGTCTTCATCCTCGTCAAGCAGACGAGAGGACTGAATTCAAGGCGATTGACGCGGTTTTATGGGAAGTTAAAATGGAACTTTATTAAAACGCTTGAGGCACAAAGAACATTTCAATTCGACTGGCCGTGTTTTTTTTCTGTCCCATTGAATAAAGTATACGTTACCGATTCATTAACTTTTGGATTAATGATTTCACCATCGAGCTTCAACAGACAATGATTTTCGATGCGATTAGAGATTTAGTGGATACTGTGATGCGTTGCAGTAAACGCAAATGCGATCGTTACAGTGCCGTAACTATATACGTCCAACAGTTAATTTTATCTGCGGCTTATAATGCGTCAGCAACTGTGTATTTTTTCTTCATAAATTGGATCGTGTGTTGCAATTGAAATTTCGTTTTCCATTATTCGCATAAAACAGTTGATAGCACGTCGGGCTCAAAGTACTGAATCTAATTCATGAAGAAATTAATTATGAAAATATGTTTTGTACATTTCATTGATCAAAGCAAAAATAACGCATTTATTCAAAATTTAATCATAAATTTAAGTAAAATTAGAAATACTAGTAAATTTTGACTTTAAATTATCAAAACTGTTAAAGTTTAAAAATAAAGTTGAATATTTAAAGCATCATAATGAAATTTTCAATTGAACACGATATGAAACTGGGATATTTATAATTTCAAAGTGGTTAGCCCTCGGAAATCCCGCATTATCAATGCTAAAATCTTCAGCGCCAAGCTCAATTTTTTCAATTTTTTCAAACATCCCCGGATCATCCGGGAAAATTAAACCCAAGCGTGCGATCCATAATGCATCGCCTCCCGCAAGACACGTGCATCCGAACACGTCCACTTGGCCGGCCACGCGGCTCTCCGCTCGTGCGAATGCATAATCGCCGCAGAACGTTACAGCGGAAAAAAGTCGTCGCAGCCGGGTCGCGAGCAAAAACTGATTTTTCACCGTCGCGGCCTTTTTGCGCGCGGCGGGATTAAAGCGCGATTTCATTCCGGCCCGCGCAGATTTGTCGGCTCTTTTTTCCCTCGCCCGCGCGCGCGCTGAAAACGTTTGCGCTTTCTTTCGCGGCGCGTGAAATTGTCCTTTGTGTTACGCACTCGTTTATTTCGGACTGCAAGAGGGGCCGTGCGTGGAATTTCATCTGATTGCGGCCGGTCTGAGTAGAATTTATTATATAGGCGCGCGTAGATTGCTTTGTTTTACCATCCGACGGAAGCTCCGACGCTGCGAGCTTTTCATGATTGATTCCCAACCGCTAATGGAATACACAGAGTCTCGCAGCATTCGGGTATTTCGGCGAGATTTTCGCTAATTGATGTATATTTTGCAATGCATTCGGCGCTGATATCGCAAAGGCGCTCTCTCTAATCCGAAGAGCATCCCGGTCCCTATTCTCGTCCTCCGAAGCGTCTTGGAGTTTAATCATTCCGATGCGAGCACAACATCACGAAAATTGAAATCGACGAACCGCGACATAATCCCCATTCGTCCCAACCTCTAATCAGCTCGATTGCTCCGATACTGCGAGGATGCGGGATCCTTTGGAGACCCGAATGACAGTAAAGGTTCAGTGCCTCCCTTCACTATCGTTATATGAGTCATTCCACGGGATACTGGAAACTTCTGGGGGCCCCGACTACCGAAAAATTTTGGGTAGGGCACACTTACCAGACCTATTTTTTCTGATTTCTGGGACCCCTCCGAATAAGAAACCGTGCGAGCTGCATCATTATCGGTTGCCACCCGGGTTTCCGATCGAAAAAACGCAAAAATGTTTATACATTTTCTTTTGCTTTTTTACTGTTGAAGTATTATTTGTGTACTGTGAATCCTATGGGACTTGGCGCTATACTTTATATATACAGAATGACAGTGCAGCTCAAGAGCTTTAAATCGAGCCTAAAATTTTTAAAATCGGATGTTCCGGTCACGAGTTACGCACGCTTCAATACTGCTAACTCTTTATAGGGCTCTCGCGAAACTAATCAATTTTCACTTTTTTTTTCAAATCCTCGAAACTTTTGATCCAGTGACTCGATTTTAAAGTTTAATAGCTTAAATTAAAGATCTTTTCCTCAACTTTACGATTTTTAGGTCCAAAATTTTTTTCTTATCTATTGAGCTATATATATGCGTTCAGAAAACCAATCCGCTTTAGAAGCATATATATAGATCAACAGATAAAAAAATTTAAATTTAGACCTAAAAACCAAAAAGTAGAGGAAAAGAGCTTTAATTTGAGCTATCAACCGTTAAAATCGAAGCATTGGATCGACAGTAATAGGGATTTGAAGAAAGGGAAAAATGTGTGGTTTTTGGAAAAATCGAGCTATTTCGTGAAAGTCAAACCAAACGACTTTTTTCAAATGGTCATAAATTTTGATCGAGTGATTCGATTTTGAAGTTTAATAGCTTAAATTAAAGCTGTTTTTCTCAGCTTTTTTGTTGTTACAAATATTTTTTTGTAGTGAGCTATATATATGCTTCTAAAGCCGATTAGTTCTTTGAAAGCATATATATAGCTCTCTATACATCAAATTTAAATTTTTACTTAAAATTCAAAAAGTTGAGGAAAATAGCTTTAATTTAAGCTATTGAACGTCAAAATCGAATCACTCGATCAAAAGTTATGACCATTTGAAAAAAGTCGTTTGGTTTGACTTTCACGAAATAGCTCGATTTTTCCAAAAACCACACATTTTTCCCTTTCTTCAAATCCCTATTACTGTCGATCCAATGCTTCGATTTAAAAGTTTGATAGCTCAAATTAAAGCTCTTTTCCTCTACTTTTTGGTTTTTAGGTCTAAATTTAAATTTTTTTATCTGTTGATCTATATATATGGTTCTAAAGCGGATTGGTTTTCTGAACGCATATATATAGCTCAATAGATAAGAAAAAAAAATTTTGGACCTAAAAATCGTAAAGTTGAGGAAAAGAGCTTTAATTTCAGCTATTAAACTTTAAAATCGAGTCACTGGATCAAAAGTTTCGAGAATTTGAAAAAAAAAGTGAAAATTGATTAGATTCGCGAGAGCCCTATAAAGAGTTAGCAGTATTGAAGCCTGTGTAACTCGTGACCGGAACATCCGATTTTAAAAATTTTAGGCTCGATTTAAAGCTCTTGAGCTGCACTTTCGTTCTGTATATATAAAGTATAGCGCCAAGTCCCATAGGATTCACAGTACACAAATAATACTCTCGACAGTAAAAAAGCAAAAGAAAATGTATAAAGATTTTTGGGTTTTTTCGATCGGAAACCCGGGTGGCAACCGATAATGATGCAGCTCGCACGGTTTCTTATTCGGAGGGGTCCCAGAAATCAGAAAAAATAGGTCTGGTAAGTGTGCCCTACCCAAAATTTTTCGGTAGTCGGGGCCCCCAGAAGTTTCCAGTATCCCGTGGAATGACTCATATATGTGTATCCCGTCCGCGTTCTTTATATAACACCTTGCACATTTCATCTTTACTACATATATGTATTGACGAACTCTGTGAAGGAAATCTATAAAGACCAGAGCATAGTTTTGTATTGAATTGAATATTGGCTTTTATCTGATTACGTAAAATCTAAGATGTAAAATCTTTCAAAATTTATATCAGGAAATTAACGAGATTATCCCGTTAAAATGAAATATTTTGATAATATGTACATATATACACGTTTACATCAAGCTGATCAGTTTCAAATGAAGAAAGTATATAAATAATAAACAAAAAGTAGAAAAGCTTTGACTCACTCACGATAAAATATCATTCCATTCCCACAAGGGAAAAGATAAATTATTAGTTTACACTAGAACAAAACTAAGTTGTTATTAAAAACTACACATGATTCTACGCTATTACTACAAGTACTTTTGTAAATGGAAAAACTGAAAACTTCAAAGCGCGTAACCAAGTTTTATCAACTACGTGTGGTTAGTTGAGTTATCATCATCAAATTAATTGAATAGAAGTAGTCGTGGCCTGACACAATAACATTTCAAACTTTCACTTGGAAGACTTTTCTTATTGATCCAAATATGAATTTTTACCGTATCAATGATGTTCATCGCGACTTTGTACGTCATTGACAAATGGGTTGTTATAGTTTATTTAGGGGTAACGAATACTTCATCTTACGGTATTACGAATCATTTCGAGAGCACTGAGATATTGATTGAAGCTTAAGGATAAATTAGCCAATTGATCCTTAAGCTTTTTTCGGGAAAACGTCACTATATCAATGCAAAATATACGTATACTACTAACACTGATACTCAGTGAATTAATCTACTGGAAATAAATACGAACACATAAATAATTCTATACTAGACAAACAAAAAAGCATAAAAAACAATTCATGTTAGATGGTTAAAAACACTCACCGGCGTTATTACTGGCGTAATTTAGATCCTTACCTGAAACAGAAACAGACACAAGGTATCAAACACATATTGCGCGTATTCCGCACATAGCTCTATATTCCTCTAATACCCACTACCCTCTCCTAAAACGGCAACACAGCTCAACATATACACGCATAAAGGAGCGCACGTCATTAGCGAAGCGCGTTGAGTACTTGCTTACATCGATTTCAGATATCAGATATATGAGACGCGGTACGTGTTCGAGTGTGCTTGCGTGCGTGAGTGTATGCATGTATGTCTGAAGTCGGGGATGTATAGCTCATCCAGTTACAGGATTAATTACAACATTCGTGTCTGGCTTGTGTTAAACGTGTCTATCCCTACTTTCGACGGAACGTCCTATGCTCAGATCATCCGAAGACGACGACGAGAAGGTGTGCGTGCAGGTCTGTATAGTTTCCTCCTTTGGCAAACGGCTCAATTACATTAGCGACGGTACGCTTTGGATAGCTGAGTATAGTTCGATGATCGTTGGGAGTTGGTGGCTTCCTTCAAGGATTTGACGGATAACGTATCCGCGAGATGGTCGACAATAATGCTGAGAAATGAGCCTGGAGGCTAACGTTGTCGCGGGTGAACGCACGCTACCACGAGAGTTGAGTGCGAAATTTGATTTTTACTTTCTGCCAACCAATAATTGTTAGACAGGTATTTTGAGATATTTTTAGTCAACATGTAGTGTTTTTGAAAAAGGTATACTTGCATGAGTTTTGTTTTCGCAAAAAGAGAGCCTTGTAGTAGTGAAATTTTGAAGTTTCGACTTTTCGTATTACATTTCAAGAGAATTTTCAAATACACAGAATCTCGAGAACGTAGCTATCAAGTTTGTTTATCATTATACCACACGTTTCCGCGAAAATTTCTGAAGACTAATTAACAGTTTACAGAAAGTTAATGAAACGTACCTTCGAGTTCGGCAATATTACGTTTGCGCGAAGACTCACAAGAACAATTTCAATTCGCAGGCTTCCAAATAAACTCAACAGATTTTAAATTAATAAATGTCAACATTTAATCAACTTATCCCTCTGCGTATTAATGTTTATACAATAAAATACTTGAATATCGCAGTACTTTATTCAATCACGAATTCATCCCCCTATCCGAGTACACAAATAATTTTTTTCCTACTCGCACAGCTCAGAAAAATCAACAATCCCTTCGGCGAGCAGAAAATGTCTGCGCCAGCCGTGCACTCCGCCCGTTGGAAACAAGAGAGAAAAAAATCCAAAAATCAACAACCAAAAATAGCGAAATCGCTCCATCGCTCCATCGCTGACGAGACTAGATTCACCTCGACGAGCTCACTAACCTCGTATATTTGCCTTGGCTGCCCTTCTGCAATGTATACGTTTCACGGATATACATATTAGATATATTAGCCATACGTACTAGATATTATAGTCAAATATAGGAATCCTCTTCCTTCTTGCCTCCTCCTCCCCCCCCCTCCCTCCCTCTCTAACTCCCACCGTTCCAACGGCAAATAAAGACTCGCGTTTCGTCTGCTCTAAGCCGAGGCAGCACGCGACTGAGGCAGCGCACATGCTGCACGTATATACGGGGCGAGAGCAAATACAGCGCACGTGACGCAAACATATTACCGGGCGACGCTCCTCATCGTAAAATGCAAAGATTCCACGAGCGGCAGCTCGCCTCACCGTGGCCCGAGAATGAAAAGCGCGTTTCTTCTCGTCGAAGCTGCCTTGCTTTTGTGCCTTATTGAAGAAATTTCAAGAGCTACAGATATACATGAGCCAGTGCATAAATCCCGAGTACTGACGACGGCGAGGAGGGATTCGGTTATTAGATGCTCGATTAGACGTTGGGAGAATAAGGCTTTGACGGATTCGGATTTAAGGCATATGAAGCCGACGATCGGATATTTACCTTTTTCTTCTGTCTCGTATGTTAGAGCATTTCGTGGAGAAATATGCTCGAGGAGTCGTCCCGTGTCCTTATTAGTTTTCTATGTGTAAAGGGGAAGCTCGGAGAGTAATGCTCTTGAAGCAGCTAACGAGAGAAAAAGTGAGTATAATATACTCGTGAGACAAGCTCGAGTAAAAAAAAGGAACTCAGTCAAGAATAAATAAGGAGCCGGAGGAAAGTAGGTTCGTTTCATTTTTTAGCTGGACACTTTTCCGCCGACGAGAATCCGGCGAAAGGGCCGTAGATTTGTACGCTTCCGCGGAATAAAGGTGATCTCTTCTCTCTGTCAAGAGGAAGAGGATGGACAGAGCGATTTATGGCCTGAATATGCGTATCCATTCTCTCGACCTCAAATCTCTCTTCTCGTCTTCAGAAAATAGAGAGAGAGAGAGAGAGAGAGAGAAGAGAGAGAGAGAGCGGCGGAAAAAAAGTGCCAAAGGGAAAAATGAATTCGAGATTTTTCCCCGGAGCGCAAGGGAGGCGGCGTGAAAGTGCTTTCGAAAGCCTCTTCGGGCTTCGCTAGCGTGGCTGCACTTCGTTTTCTCTTTCTCTCGCGCGCGAGCTCTTCGTTTGAGCTTTTCATTTTGTTCGTTTGCGACTGTACGTGTGCGTGCCCGCAGCGAGCTTTGCTTTTCTTTCGGAGCCGTTCGCTTTGCTTTTGATATACTTTTCGAGGATCCCTGCGCCGAATCATTTGAGCTCGTCGTTATACCAAGACCGTCAGCGCGGGTTTTTTCAAAAGTTTTAGAGAGAGAGAGAGAGAGAGAGAGAGAGAGAGAGAGAGAGAGAGAGAGAGAGAGAGGGCGTCATTGTGATTCTCGAAATGAGGAAAGAGGCGGTAAGTAGAGAGAGTCGAATTTAGCTGGACGAGATAATCTGGAGCACTGCCGGAGTTGATGATTGTATATTACGCTATTTCGAATTTATTCGGTTAATGCTGGGATAACTTGAATTCAATATCAGGAAATTCATAGATTTCCCTGGCATACTCGGGAATTCAATTTCTACGCGTTCACTACGCATTCTCATATTCTCGTATTCGCGGTCTTTTGTTCGAGTAAGCCAAAAATCGATAACTTTGAATTTCCTTACGCAAACACGTTCAATATTCCATTGGAATCACTTTTATTCGTCGCATTCCATACACCAGGATTTACACGTGAAATTCATCTAATAAAACAAAACACGAAAGAACACTTCAGTCACTCTCTGTTCCAAAACGACATACGAGAACGAAAATTGCCGACAATAGCTCGGAGTTTCTGAGAACCTATTCTTCCTGTCGACCTATTCTTTCGTGAGGAAAGGATTATGTTACATATAGAAAAAGTTCCAAAGTTCCTCACGCTTTTCGATTGTCTAACGTATTATTGACGAGAAGCATCTGGTTGATCATAATATTCTCCACATGAGGTTTCATGTCTTTACTATTTCAAATGAAATTAAACTAACTGCACAATGAACGATTCTCCAAAAGGTTGAAGTAGATGTTTCAATGTAACGCAGCTAGAGTTTTATTTTGAAACCTCAAAGATCAAAGTCATCGAGTTGAAAGCTCCGTGTACAACACGACTGCAGAACTTTCTTCCATCAAGGGCTTCATCCTTTGAGTCGGAGTCAAAGAACACGAGAATACAACCAGTCGTTCGAGTTGAAAAAAGAAACTTCGCCAAAGTTGTTCATTTGATCCACCACGTTATTTTTTTTTAACTTTTGCAGCTTTAATAATTTACTTATATTCGTAACTGTCGTGACTCAAACGACGGACAGTTTAAAGCGCATACCACTGAGGGGAATTCTTTTGTACCGTTGAGCTGGAGAATCCTGTGTACTTATATTAATTATCTGAAAATCGGTTAGAAACCTTCTCGCTAAAGAATCCTTCGCATCCAATGGAAATTAATTTGATTGTTAAATTAGAAGCAGATCCAAGCAAATTCTTCCAGATCAATTATAGCTCTCGGTAAAAAAAAGTCCAATTAAAAGTGATTTTAATCGATGAACCGAGTGCAATCAATGCCGCATTTCGATTCAGCCAACGAGTCATCCCTCGAGAATCTCGAGAGCGAAGAGAAAGGAAAGCTCAATCGCTACAAAGGTAATTGTTTGGACGGAATTCAAGCAAATATACTTTTACATAAAAAGCCAAGGGGAAATTGATTCACGACAGTGGATAAAAGCTGCAGCAGCATCAGTCCCAGTAGTATGTGTGTACAGCTGCGAGGTAAAGGGACAGGAGCTTGAAAAGAGTGCAGAGACGGGACTATCGATACAAAGTGCCCAATAGCTGTTTTCGGCGATGCCGTAGTCGCTCGACCATTATACTTCGCTTTCCGCGGCGGCTGAGCTTTTACCTTTGTTGCTCGGAAGAGAGCATCGGATGCGAATCCCTGATGTTCTTGATGCGCATATCCGTGAATCTTAATCTGAGAATAGAGGGTTTTACCGTGCAATGCGACTGTTCTGTCAACAATCTACAAACTTCTCACAGAAATACTAACCGTAGCAATGATCTCATTGCCAAACGACCAAGTAACTACTGAAATAATCGAATGATTATCCATGTTTATTTTAGAATGGAAAATTCATTTTGTACTTCAAACATTATCCTACTTATAAGTATGGGTTACGCTGACATGACATCTACAAACCTTCGACCGAATTACTGATTGCAAAACTGATCTGATTAGTCAACCAAAGCAACTTATCGAAGGAAAGACAGTCTAATGATCATCCAATTCTGTTTAAAGACGGAATACGTACCATATCCAGAAAACAAAGAATACATCCGTTTTAACAACTGTTTCTCCCTTCAAAGGAATCGTTCTTCCAGTATCCATGGAGAAAGAAACCACGACCGATAATCCAAACAATAATCGGGCAGCGAATCCTTGCATATATACCGCAAGACGCGAGCTCATAAAACTTTTACAAAACGATCTCTCCCGGCACGCGCACTCGCCTTCGTCTATAATATTTGAAAAGCCCGCGCCTCGCGCGGAACAATAAAAGGAAGGCGCGCGTCTACCAATGAAATAAAAAAGTATCGTAAAAAAAATCACTGCACTATTCGCGTGTAACCGTATTGCCACAGCAATTGCGCCGATGCAGTGTCTCTGTACAGGTAGGCACACCCACACGCGCACCCACTCACAAACAGACATACACACACACACACACACACAGTCCCATCCTCGTTCCAGTCTCTCGAAATTCCTCTTATCGCGAGAGATACTCGTTTCGCGTCTTTCTCCCGATCGAGAGATGGCTTCACGAGACAAAGTTATGGAGCCGTGATTGCGATACTCAGAGTCGTTTCCAGTCGTCGCGGCTGTATCTTTCTCTTTTTGCCTCTATATGTATTTGTCTCATCTCTGTCGCTCTCTCTCTCTCTCTCTCTCTCTCTCTCTCTCTTTCTCTCCGCAGAGGAGAGCAGCTCTCGAGCGGAAGGAAAAAAAAATTAAAAGCGAGAGGCAGAGAAAGAGGCAGCGCGCAGAACGAGTGTAAGGCGAGGAGAGAGGATGATGAAGCGAGAGAAATCCATTCGAACGGCGGCTATACTTGTCGAATCCCCCTTATTTCGAGGGCCCGACCGGAAAATTGCATTGGCATCGCATTAGACCAGAAGAGTGAGAGAGAGAGAGAGAGAGACAGAGAGAGAATCGATACTTGTCCTTCGCAGGAAGTAACAAACCTTAGAGTTGTCGCGTTTCTCGTTTCCGTCTCTTGTAGGTATATATGTCAGGTTTTCGTTTGTATAAATTTTCGCGAAATTTATTTCAATCGCGCGCGCGCGCGCGCGCTCGCTTAGCGACTGGGCTCACGGAAAATGAGTAAATATTTCATCGAGAGGCAGGTCGTCGTTGGCAATCCGCTGCTACTGCTGCTGCTGCTGTATCGATTATTCGACTTTTGCATTCATGTAAAGCTTCGAGTCTGGCCTTTTTCAACTGTAGTCGGGAGCCGATAACAAAGCTAGGCATCGAACCGAGCCTCCCTATCGCCTCGAATATTTAGGAAAATATATTCGCTCGTCAACTTTTTTTTCCTTCGGAAAAACTGCTTTTTTCCGCTGCAGCGACTATGCGTTTGACAGTGCCGCATTTCGTTAAGCTGTTGGCGGAAAAATATACGAAACGCAGCAGATGTAAAACGTGTAGTCTCGTCGAAAGCGGTTATCGCTATGATTCGTTGTTCTTATCCGTTTCGTGTAAATCATCGCGAAAAGTATTCGAAATATTCGACGTTTTACTACTTCGTGTGTCTCTCTCAGTCCCAATTTACAAGCAACTCTTTCGGTGCAATTCCGAATGTAAATTCGCCAGTTTACACTTGAGAATATTTCCCACCAGAGAAGATTACACCGAGGGTAATTGCGCTAGAAATGCGAAAGGAGAGAAGGAGAGAGAGAGAAAGAGAAAAAAATAGCCGAGGATACGTGCTCATGCGAAATTGAAAAAACACAGTCATTAAATAAGTCAGAAGGGAAGGAAACTCGAGCCGGGATATCGCGTATAGCCTGGCGCGATTGATCGATGCTCAAATTGCAAACGTGTCTGGGGTGGAGAGGAATAAATAGCCGGTGCACGAGCGCCAGTAGCGCCGCCTATGCAAATGAATCCGATATTAAGTTATGAACGACCGTTCGTCTTCTTAGCCGAGCGCGACGCAAAATGAAACCTCGAAAAGTCGATTTCGCTGCTGCTGCTGCTGCTGCTGCTCGCTTTTCCCAGGACGAATTTTCCGAGCTACTGGCAGGGGCCGCGGCTGCGTATATATCGGGCCTTTAATCAAAGTTTCGGGGAGACTTTTAAAATTGTTTAAAGTGCACAAACATCTCGCGTGTGCCGAAGGGGATCAGGGCTCAATGCAAGCGTGGAGCGAGAGGAAAAGCGTTGAAAAAAATGTTCTGTTTGTTGAGAAATTTTGATCCCAAAATTCGAGACATGCCGAGATTCGCGCGAGACGCTCTTTTACTTTTTAATATCGACTGGAATCTAGGGAACGACATTTTTCTGATCTCGCTCACGATCGGCTCTATATGTATCACAATATCTCCGGAGATTTGCAAAGAAACTGCGTTCGCTTGATTTTGCTCGCTCTCAATAAACCCTTTATTAAAGTTTTTTGAAGAGCGTCAATCTCGAGCCGCCTCTCGTAGATTTAAATTTGCAGGATATTAAAATACGTAACAAACTGGGGGATCTCGATATCTGCCCTGTCAAATTTTCCTCGGATATTTCGCGTTGGCTTCGGAGACGAAATCTCTCGACTACTCCAGCCTTAAGAATCATTCTTATATATTGAGAAAAAAGAATTATCTCAAATAATGAAATATAACCATATCCTTATACGCTAAACCTTTTTATTTCTCATTTTTATTTTTCATACAATTGATATAGATAAAAGCGATATGAATACTGTAGAGCTTCTTGAAAATCATCAAGATCGTTAAATTCACGAAAATAATCGCAATTGCACGGCATTCCGATAATTCATGTATCTCAACGATAGAAATTGCACTGATTACCGCTGGTGCAACTTAAAATCGTCGCGAGCGCCCAATATATACGGCGAATTCTTTTTCACGGGCGCTCTTACTCACTTGACGCCGGGAGTCTCCTATACACAATTCCCTCACCTGCATAACGCTCAGTTTTCTCAGGGAGCGCTTGGGAGAAAAGCGGGTGGGAAGAACTCGCGCAGAAACGGATGGGGCATATCCTGCGGGAAAAATGTATTTTCTTAAAAATTATTCGCCTTTTTCTCTCCATCTCTGGGAAAAGGTATTTTCAAGCTCTCCCTCTCACGGGGTCGCAAGCTCGTGCGCGAGCGGGCGGGCGGACGCGCGCGCGCGCGTTCTTCTTCGAAAAAAGCGCTCGTCGATGAATCTTCCTTTTCCCATTTTGCGCGCGAGTCGAGAAATGGCGCGGCAGAGACGTTTTTTCCCTTAGCTGAAAGAAGGATATATTCGCTTTCGCTTCTCACTTTGTTGGCCTCGAGCTTTGGGAGCCGCTACTCCTTCGTATAAGGATATTTGAATGATTGCGCGCGTCGGATGATTCCGACGAGGTGCGAGGAAACTTTATTTTCCCGGGGTGAAAGACGAGGCAGTGATAATTTCGTTTAGGGAAAGACAAAATAGCGCGAGGCGCAATTTGTCTAACGCGTCTCTCGGTTAATGCAGCCCAGCCAATTTAGCGTATAATCAGCCCCGATCCTCCCCGAGAGTGAACCCCTTCCCCCCGCCCCTCCCGCCCCACCCTCGCTTCTGCCCCCTATTGGATAATTTGCTCACGGCGCGAGAATTATTCAGCTTCTCTCTCCCCTTTGTCTCTACCTCTTTCACACGAAAAAATAGAATTAAAGATGCATGAGATTGTGCATCTATTTCCCGCGAGACTTTTTCCTTACAGCCTGAAATTGCACCCGACTACTTCCTTACATTCGGTCGTGGGCGTTTTGATACTTTGAAAATCGAGATAATATGCGGAATGCTGTTCTATTTATAAATTTTTATCTAACCGTTTCGCACTTAAACGTTGTTTTTCGCAAATTTGTATTTCCATCTCGCGAAATATTTGCTTATTTCGAAAAAATAAATTCAAACAGATTGCTTTCGGTATCTTTTGCGTATCTAAATGTATATCCTTGCCCATGACTGCCTCCACTCTACCTCCATTCAAGATCTCCGAGCACACACGCGACGTCATCATAAACGTCAAATCCTGCCTCGTTTGAAAAACAGACTTGCTGCCTCTCGTTTCTTTGTACACGTGGCACCTTTATCGTCTTTGCGCTGCATTTTTCAAGCTCTCGCTTGTGTAATCCTCGTCCTTCCTTTCACTCGGTAAACGGCGAATAATCGTCCGAGTCTTTGTAGTAAACGCGTATGTGCTTTCTCTCCCTCTTTCTCTCTTTCTCTCCCTCCATTGTTTCGCCGGCGAACAATACCGCGAATCTCTAGCCGGCAGAGGCGCCTCTTTCGTCGCTTCTACTTTCTCTCGTCTGCTCGGCGCAGTTTCCGGGCCGACCGCACGCCGACCATTACCACCGGACCGGTGAGCGCGACTGGAATTTTTCGAGCTCGGTTTCTTGCGCGACTTCCTGCCCTTCGTTTGCCGCATTCGACGAGACGCGCTCGTGCGCTAATTAGACGTGTCAAGCAGTCCCGCATAGGGGGCGAGAGGAATTCTACGGCTTTGGAACGGCGCGTTGTCGGAATTACGTAGGGAAAAGAAGCGGCAAATTCGGAGGTATATCGTTGCTGGGGTGCTCGAGACAGGAAAAGTATTTGTCTATTCGCGAGGAAGTTAGTTTTTTGCACGAGCATTGGTTAAACGTTAAGATTGCATTTGCTTTAAAGATAATTGAAACTCAAAGTCTTTTGTAAGGAGAGACTTTGTTTCAAAAAATATTATCCAGAATTTAATATTTAACAATGGCTTATTGTCATTTCATCTAAGGTTATGCAAATAATATTACTACACGCAAAGCCTTTCTTTACGAAAGACTCTGCTAGCAAAAATATTATTCAGTATTTAATGTTCAACAGTGCGGCTTATTCTCATTTGAATTTACGATTAATCTAACAATAATAATACCCATGTTTCGTATTACAATGAAAAGCAATGTAATATATAATTTCAGTTGTAACGTGTTTCACAATTCATACCATTTTCTTGATGAGCGCATGTACTCCAATATCAATATCAAACGAATTTATTTTCACAGGATTGACGAGCCACTGCATTACAAATCAACCCGGAAAATAAAAAAAAAACAGAAGACCGTAACGCTCAACAAGCAACCGTGGATTCGACTCGTCGCCAAACAAAAGCCGGTAAAAGGTCGAGTTTTCTGATGCGCTCTTTCCCTAATAAAGATTTCATCCGCAGGCAGTATAGCTATGTCTCTCGTCACGCAAAATTTCACGGAGAGCTTTATTATATTTTGCCGAGGTAAATACGAACCTCCATTATTACAGCCCGACCAACGTATTATCCAGAGGTTCGCGAGCTTAGCCGCAGCGAAATTCCTTTTTTCTTCCGGCTCTTCGATCTTCCATCTATAGACAATGGGCCGTCCGCAATGTTTCATTTTGCCCGTCGCCTCTACCCTTTGCGCTTCCATCTTTCAGCCGGTTTTCCCTCCATGTGGGCCTTTTACGTCGGTAGTTAGTCAGAGGCTGAATGATTCGTCTAAATGAATGATCGACGCGGTCCGATGTGGCGTAAAAGAAACACTACTGTGATGTATAGCAATGGTGATATACGTATGCATGAAACTTTTGAATATGCTTCTAGGGATTTAAATTATTGAAAGAGGTGGGATAAAAATAAGATATCCAAGCACCATATAGTTCATTAATATTGAATAAACGATAGCAAGCATGAAATTGCTATTGCAAAGAAAAAATATAATTTCCAAGATATTTCATTTATCTGAAAATCAGAATGTACTGCATATTAAAAAACACGATCGCAAGTACGTCGCACCACTGCTATCAGAACGCGGCGATATCTCAGACTCCAAGGACAAAGTAAATGTTCCGAGTGTCCCGATAGCGCGATGAACGTTTTGACAAAGACCTTAGCCTCGAGGCTAACGAGCATAAGTGCGCGCGCGCGCCCATCGCGAGATCGATTATTCAAATGATTTGTGGAGAAATGGAAGAGGAGACCAGAGAGTGAAAATCGGGCGCGCCGCGCAAAAATACGCCGAGGTCTACGACGGGAAGAGACTAATAAAGTGAAACGAGCGCGGAAAAGTCTCGGGGCGCGCGCTGATCCAATATATCCGGGAGGCAGGAATAAAATTATTCGTCCGCAGGGATATTATATCGACATTCTCGAGATGCTGCGCAGAGAGGAGAGGAGGTCAGGTCGAGTTGCGGGTGCGCCGTGTTGGCTGTCGCAGCGGCGGAAGCGCTCCTCGGAAAAGTGAGTGGATCGCGCAATATTTAAATGAACCAATATCATCTGGAAAAGCGCGGATTTGCTGAGGGCCTTTTTCAAACTATCACGGGAAGCTTCCTCTCTCTCTCTCTCTCTCTCTCTCTCCCTCTCTTTCTCTCACTTCCTCGGTGGATTTGATTTGAAATTAATATCACTGAAATAAACGTGGAATCTCGAAGCGCCGAAAATTAGATTGCTGATGCAACAATACCTGAAAGCTTTCAGTAATTTCGAATTTGACGAGCTGCTGCTATCGATTTTGATGTCTGTCTCTTTTTTTATTGGATTCTTTTGTTATTGAATTTTAAGTTTTTTTTTAAGCTTTCGTAATCAAACTAGACATCCAAATCTGTTCTCGTGAGAAATGTGATTACTCGGATGAATTCTGCTGACTTCATTTTTAATTTATACGCGAAACATTTTTTACGAAATTTTCAAGCATTATAGGATTTGACGAACAGAACGAAATAAGTCCGCCAAGTTTTTCTAATTCTTACCTTTTATAAAGATTTGCCCACGTATTTGATTCTTACTTATCAGCATTCAATTTGTAGTTACAACATAGCTGGACTTAAAGAGGGAAAATACAAAATAGCTCCAAAAAAATCTCAATCTTCTTGATTCCGAACCGAAAGACATGATCATCGGTCGTAGGCTCACTGACGCAACTCGAAACTGTCTTACGATAGCTTGTCCAGACAGCCTTGGGCAGTGCGTTATCTATCTCTGTAATGAACGAGCCTCGTTTTCGCCTATCTACGCGACAATCACATTTATCTCTGACCCCTCACGTGTTCCTTAGTACCGTCTATACAGCCTAAGGTCCGAGACGATAAGAGCAAGAATCGTCTGCTTTTTTGGGTCGGGCAGAAAAGGTATAAGCATAATGTTGTGGAGTCATGGGAATTTTTCGTACAGAAATTTTTTTTATAAATTATTGTATTTGTTTTAATTTAAGTATATAAGTGTTTTATTTCTATAGCAAGATATCGCTAACTAAGCCAAAACTTGTTTCGTGCGTGAAAAATTTTACTCACGTATCTATAGCATTAGGTCGAAGTGGACTAAAAGCTTTCGGGTGATACTGGTAGATATATTTATTAGACAATACTGTGCGAATTGAATCTACGTAGCAAGGAAAATTTGGTGAAATATCACGATACGTAAAAGTAAGCCTTATTGATCATCATAGCATTTATGGATTAAATTGACGACAAAGTTCACCCTTTAATCTTAAAATTTTAATTGTTTTATGAAAACGAAAAGCCGAGTAATTATATTGCGCTTAGCCTTTGGTTTTTCATTACAGGCTGTAATTAAAAAGTTATACATAATACCGGTAGAGCGTATTCAACTTTGATGTCCTCTCAAGTATCACTTTTACATTTGCCAACTGTCCCAAACAAAATTACTTAACTTAAAAGAGCTTTCGACATTTCATCTCATTAGCCTAGCCGTAGAATCAAATAAGTTTCCCGTTCAAATAAGCGCAAACCTTTCCAAAGCCTCCATAAGCTTACCTCACTGCTGATACAATACGTTTTTCTGCCCGAGTAGTACGAGCAACCCTTGAGCAACGCTCGTCCACGTTGCAACGGTGTGTTTTATAGGAGTCCCGGGTGGGGTCAAAGTATAGGGAGAAATGTATATATTGGATCTGGGCGCGGATCAATGTACTTCTGGCGGATATCAGTTTTGGCATCTTCGAGGGTCCTAGAGCAGCAGCAGCCGCCTTATGTAGCAGACTGAAATCGCCTTCGGGCTTTCTTTTCTCTCCTTCTCCCTCTTCCTCTCTCTCTCTCTCTCTCTCTCTCTCTCTCTCACACACACACTCTCGATACTTCACGCGGATTTCGTGTGAGCGATTTACGCAGATAAGTTTACGTGCTGAATAACAAAAGAACGAAGAAGCCCAATCTCGGAGTTTGCCTCCTAGCTATACCCACCTTGCCAAAGTTTCACGTTCGATTCGTGGCAACCTGATTTATTGGCTTTAGGGGGAAGGTGGGTATTAGCGGTGTATTTTTCGTGCTCAGAGGCGTAAATATCTGCGAAGAGACTTATTTAATTTTAGATTAATGGCCGACTTACTATCGGAATCAGCAGCAAGGGTAATTATTTCGAAATGATAGCCAGTAGTAAGACTCGCGCTATGATCAGCCGTATAAATTGTGTGAGCGATTGTGGCGAAATTATTTCAATAATGAATGAAATAATAAATGTAATAATTTTACCGTAAAAATATTAACAAAATTAAAACTAATTCTGCTAAATTAAAAATTTTTTAATGTAAATGAATGTTTGCGAGATGAGTTTATTTATTAAACCTGCCGTGCGTCATAACATTTTTTAGAAAAATGTCGTAGCGATGTCATTCCGAGAAAAGGTTATTAAGCTGCTGCTTCTTTATTTATGAAGTAGTTGAAAAAAATGTTTCACGTCCACACAAGACTTTGAATTTCATTATTAACCATAATAATATTTTATACAGCAAATAATTTTAGTATCGTTCTATGTAATTTCCAAATAAATGATTTATTCTATTCTAATTGAACGAAGAACCACCGCGATCGTCTTAAACAAATTCATTTATCATACAGACAGATTTGAATCGCAAAATCCACCATGCAATAACGAGCCATAACACAAAAACAACCCTCAGAACTGGCGCAGTAAAAGCTAAACGATCTGGAAGTCGCGAAGACACACTGAAATTAGCCTTTACAATGACGCATACTTCGTCGTTTCATCCCGTAAGCACGTGTGCCGCGAGCCGAAAACTGCTGCGTTAACTCAACGCTCAAGCCTAGCATGAATAAAATAGAGGAGGTATATACGAGACGGGCATAAATATACGGCTTTAATACCCGGACGGTCAGCGCAATTTTTTCCCGTTAGAGGTGGCGCGAGAGAAAAGTAAGTCCCGGGCTCCAGGGGTGGGGGGATAAAAAGACAGGAATGAAAAGTAGCGCGAGCGCGCGAAAAATAGCGGGACGAGATAATCGCGCGTAAAGATTGTCGCGGCGGCGCGCGGCAGCGAGAACGAGGCGGAGACTCGAAAAAGATGGGGGAGAGCAGCCGACTAACGCCAGGAGATAGGGGCGTCCCGTTTTGTTTATGCGTTTGAAGGAAGTTTGCATCGTTAGTCAGTAGAATTATGGCTCGTTAAATGGGACTGGTTGGCGAGCCGCGTATCTCGGAGAAATGCACGCGGCATGATTGATTTAGCGCATGTAGTAAATGAAAAATGTGCGTGATTCCTTTGAAAAGCGCTTGACTTTATCGAAGCTTAGAAACTAAGAAAGAATCAGGGCCGCGTTATCGAGAAGTACGGTTGCTTAAAAATAACTGATCTGGTGAACTCGCGCCAATCGCGCTTGATACTGGTGGAAATGCTCAGGATGTATTCTAGTTAATTGGTTGACTAGTCATTAATCGTTACGCAGTTATTCGTGAAAATGCGTTGTATTATCAATAATCAAACGCGCTTTCGTAATTTCGGGCAGTATTTATATTGATTACGGGAGCGAAAACGCGCTTCCATTTAATTGTCGCGTTAGCCGACGAGAGTGTTTCATTCCCTGCCGGGCTAACAGCTTAATGCCGCTCCATGCCACGAAAAATCGAGTCAACAGTCTCGGCAAAAAATAAAGTCGAGACAGCCATGGATAAATAGCGGCGTTAAGCTTTGAAGAACTGCGCGCAGAAAAAAGGCGACAAAGCACCTGCACGAGCACAGCCCTTGACAAACGCTGAAACGCGAGAGATAAGACATCCGGCCCGTAAATGATCCGCGTACGTGTCGCGCCGACGGAATTATATTCCTTTTTTGTTTGCGATGATTAAAAAACGGGCTTTATATTTCGCGAGCTGCCCTTAAGTGACGTATCGCGATGCTGCGCGCGCTAGAGAGAGAAAGAGAGCGAGAGAGAGAGAGGGAGAGAAAAAGCGCAGAAACGCCCGATTCAACGATTGCAAGCACGCGCTCGCGCCGAGAGTTCTCTACGCGGGCTTTTATGCGCGCAGGTTCTCGCTCTTTCCGCGACTTTTTCACCTCGTCCGGTGAGAGCGCGTGCTTTTTCTCCTCGCTCCACTCCCGCCTGCCGGGAGAATGGGAGAGATGAAACGAGTCAGATTTTAGCGCATATTTATGACGAAGCGGTGGCAGCAGCGGGACCGAGCTCCCGTGCCAAGGAGAAGATGAAGAAAATTGATTGATTATTTAATGGGGTTGAACGGTTGAGGTCACGCTCGAGTATATCTCGACGATTTTTTACGACGGGGGAGCAGACGAGTGGCGCGATTTTATGAACGCGTCGCCGCGAGCGTAATGCGCCACGCGTCGGAACGACTCTGTAATGCAAACAAAGATGGCTCTTTAGTGGGATATACGTACGCGGGCTTTGCTTGGACATGTCCTAATGGCGATTTTATCATGTATGCATGTAGATCGAAATGAGCTTCGAATTTTATTACGTGCTGCTGAAGAAAAAAATGTAAATATGATTTATTCTGCAGCGTAACGATTCCATAACGTACGTACACTCAGCGAGCCTCACGACTAGGTTACGTTTTCCGCTATAAGTTCGTAAGTTGCGGATATAATTTAATAACAGCTTTATAATACACAAAGAGCAATGTATCTGTATTGCAAAAATGAATATAGTATTTCACTAGAATATATTAAGTATTGTACAAGGAGCTCTCGAACAAGTAAACGCAAATGTAACGTATTTCCCCCGGGAACGATAATTTTTCGTAAAAAAAATAGTTTTTCAGTAGAATAACCAAGACTTGGTCGGACGTCGCGTAATTGCGATTTCATTGGATACAAATGCAGCTCGAAATGGAAAGCGTGTTCTACGCTGCGCAGCGAATTTTTCCTTTTTCGTAAACAAAACTAGCTTTTTCTCCCGCAGAAATTGCTGGATTCGGCCAGACGTGGTCGTAATTACGATTTTATCACGTACGAATGCAGTCCGCAATTGACACGAAATTATATGACGTGCTCTCGGAGGAAATAAACACAGAGAGGGAGAGAGAAACAGCCTGAAAGTAAAAGAGCCAGAAGAAGCAATCGCGGAGTGCATAAGCATATAACCGCGTCGCCCGCTCGTTTCTCATGGCGCTTAGAGGCATTTGCATCGCTCGCGCGCCATCCAGATTAGCGTCTGACGCTCTCGACGATTCCGTCGAGCAACGCAGTAGTAGTCTACGGAGTATACACGGCTGATCGCACGCGACGATTACACGTGCAAAATTGCCTCTTACGTACCACACAGGGGGGGGGGGGGGTAAGGCATTCGCAGCCATTTATTTTCAGCCGAAATTGCTGCTTATGGACTTATGATGATACTGGCAAAATAAGCGTTGGCGTTTCCTCTCTATCTCTCTCTGGCTCTTCTTTTTCCGCGTCGAAAGCCATCGACCGGCGCGCATCGTGTCTAACGATCCCTTTTCTGCCCAGCAACGTTTCTCGTTCTCGCCTATTCACCGTGTACGACGAGTCACAAAAATTGCTCCCATTCAGCCCCGGCCTCTATAATCTCGTCGGCATTCCCCTAATGCATTCCATCGATATCACGATCCACTCGACTTCCTTCGCTGCGCGCCGAGGAATAAAATAAAAAAGAAGGAAAAAAAAAACAATGGAGAGCCGAGGCAAGGCGCCGGGTCTAGTTGCCGAGTGGCGTCACGAGTTCGCGCGCAGTCACGCGTCGGCCTAACGAAAAGGAGAGGAATAAAAATAAAATAAGCGAAATCATTTAGGATCACGAGCCGATATCGCTTTCAGGCTCGATCCGATACATATATATATAAACAGTAGATTGCCCCCGGAAACAGTCAGACGAGCTTGAGTCTCTATTTCTCTTTTGCTCTACAACGATCGAGCTCTTTCGCGGATGCAACGTATACTCGAGATACTCGCAATTACGCGCCTTTCATGTATGTATTCACTTCGCTACGTACGTGTACGTGTACGTGTGTGCGCGCGAGCGCGCTCACTCGAACGCGTTTACAATTACTCGAGCTTTCGTGTAAATACACAAAGGCACGTATACACGAGTGAATTCGAGGCAGTTACCGGATACTGTTACATGCATACGTACAGGTAGACGAGGACGAGGGGGGCGTAGCTCTCGCGCTCGTGCGTCCAAATCACAGGTTGGAAAGTTTTTAAATAATTACAGGCTCCCAGAAAGCAGCAGCAGCGGCCGCGTCGGCGGCTCCTCCGACAATTGACTCGATGGCTCGGAGATAGACTGCGAGGTGGGAGGGGGAGGACGGCGGGGGGGGGGGGGAGAAGAGCCCTCTGTACAGAGCTTTTTTCAACGGCGGCGGCCACTCGCGCTATTAATGGGAAAAGTTGGCGTTTTATCAACGCCGCTAATTCCTAACTTCTGACATTACTTTGGTCGGCTTGCCGCGCGCGCGCGAGAACATTCCGTTCTATTCCGAGCCGCGGGGGGGAGCAAGCATTCTCGCGGCACTTGCGGTATATTTTCGTCCTATAAATTTCCAGGGAAGCTTTTATACCGTTGCGTGACGGGCTAATTATATTTCGCTCTATCTCTCCTTCGCGCGCGTACACCCCGGTGAGTCTCGCTCTCTCTCTTCCTCGGGCCTCTCGAGGAGTTTGATGCGTTTTTTAAAGTGCCTTTTTACATTGGAGGGGGGTGGAGAGGGCCGGGGTCTACCCCGACAGAGAAAAGAAGGAAAGAAAGAAAGAAAGAAAGAGAATGGTTTGAAGGAGCGCACACACGTGACCGATGATGAAGACGTCCTCGGCCCGGATTAAAGCGAGCTCTTTCACGCTTCCGCGGCTCTGACGATTAAATAATCATCGCGAAAAGAAGCTACTCGTAATAACGGGCTAATCCATCCGGAAAGCTCGGCGGCGGGAATCGAGCGAAGCTCTCTTAACCTCTTAGCGACTAATTTCCGAGAAGTTGGTCCTGTCTATATATACGACCGACAAAAGCCGTGCGTCGCGTCTCTTTTTCGCCGAGGCGCGGGAAGAAAAAAAAGGAAGGGGGTATAAGCTGCCGAGCGAGTAAATGAAGAATCAAAACAGCCTCCGACAGTGCGCGTTCATCACGGAGAAGCAGAAGCAGCAGCAGCAGCAGCAGGAGCAGCCGTACGTACCTCGCACGAATTTTAATCTCGGCCTTTAATTTTCAAGCAGGCAACACAGCAGTGTAGCAAAGCTAGCGCCTGCAGCAGCGGAGGTTAAGACTTAACGGTCGGTTAAACTTAACTGTCGGATTAAAAGTGCCGCGCTCCGATGCACCCGAGCAAAGGCACACCCGCTAAAGCTACTCCCTCTCTCTCTCTCTCTCTTCCTCTCTCTCACTCTCTCGCCCTCTCTCTCTCTCTCTATCTCTCTCTCGGAAACGGGATTAAACCCGATTTTACGTCAGTTTTAAAATGGCTCATAACCCCCACTTCGACTTATGCACTTCTGATTTTGTAGTCGCGCACGTGAGGGAGAGGGACGGCCGCGCGACGACGAGGTTTATTACGATTCGTCCGGGGGCGAGAGGGCCGCACCGCACCGCGTCGGGAGGAGCGACGTCAGTTGTCTGGTTTATCTCACGAGGTGTTGCGCGAGCGCGCGCGCGCGCGTGTGTGGATATACTCAAGGGGTTGTTAAGCGAGTTTGACCGAGCGTTATACGCGCAAGCTCGTAAAGGGGGGAAGGACGAGGCGGCCGGCTCTCCCTCGCTCTCTCGGCGCGAGGTTTTATGGATTGTGTACTTTTAGTTTTACCGAATTCTGCAATTTTCCAAGCTGCTGCGTGTGCTGCGGCCCTTAACATCTTATTTTCGCGAACGGTTTATGTCCGCTCGTAAATTTTCGCGGGAGAGCTTATAATTTTTGCTTCTGGCCGGAGTGAAAAATTGCGTGTGTTAATTGATTTCTGCGCAGTAAATTTAAATTTATGGTGATACGGATTTTTCCAGCCCCCCCCCCCCCCCCGCAAGCCGGATCGAAGATACCCGCATCGGTGGGATTTTAAGTTTTGTTAATGTTTACTGCATCTCTACTACTTCCTCGAAGCGGACGTTTTGCGAAATTGAATTTTTAAAATACTCGCAAGAAACAATGTTTGGAATAGCGTTAAAACGTCTCAACGAATGTATTTATAAATGCTTGTAAATGCAAGCAAATAAATGCATATTGTATAAAAATGTATAAATATTTTATTCGGATTTGAGAAAACAATCTGCTATTTGATTAAAGTATTTGATTTTTTTATTTATAAGGCTTCGAAGGCTGTAGAATTGAGATATTTAATACAAGTATCAATGAAATCAAAAAAGTGTGAAACTATATAATTTTTCTTTTATTTGTAAGGCTTTTAGCGCTATAGATTTGAGTCAATCAAATAAAAAAGTGAAAATAAATGTTGAATTTGTTACCAGAATGGATTTTACAAATTTTAAAATAACCGAAAACATAAAAATATACGTTACTTTCTGAAGGGTATCTTTTTTTATTGGTCGTTAATGCTAAATTTTGTGTATGTTATGTCATTCCCCGTAAAAAAAGAATTACTTAACTAGGTACGAAACTTAGAAATAGATTTATGTACTTGTTTGTAATAAGCAGTCTAAATTTAACCTCATCAATTACTTGTCAAAATGAAAATCGTCAACTCTGCCAATGCTCCTCCGCGAATTAGTCTGACCCAGTTTTCTCGCATTATCGCCACCGGGTGTCAGAGTGGCCTAGCATTTTTTCTAAAAGCACTGAAGCCTCCTCGAGCGCTAAACAACATATTGCGCATATAGGAACCATAAATTAGCGCGTACTAAGCTCGAGAGTAATTATAGCCGTTTAGTCACTGCGTAGGCTCTTGCGAGCAAATAATTGTCACTCGCAGCGCAGTTGAAGCTCTCTGTCCCTGTCACTCCATCGATCTTTGCGCGAACGCGCGCGGCGGCGTCGTTGCCCGCGAGGTCGATGGAAAATTCGTGGGAAGGAAAAAAAATTGAGACTCGAGAGCGTACGAGTTAGAGGAAAGAAAGCGAGAAGCACTTGCGGCGCCGCCACAAAGGAGAGTTAAATTCCAGAAGAAGAAAGAAGAAAAAAGAAACGGATGAACATTAACCTTTTGTCTAGGGGGACGTCCACCTGCGGCTTGCCTTTGTGCCCGAGCAACGAGTCGTCGCTCTGCTCGCGCGACACCCTGTTTTTGTCCGCGGCGCAAAGAGAGGGAGAGAGAGAGAGAGGAGAGAAAGCCTGCAGTCGCGGTTGCACCGCAGCCTCCGCGACTTGCCCTGCGCGCCAAAGTTAAATCCTTCGACTTTCTCCGTCCCTCGCTTTTGCTGGATTTCCGCAAGCACGTGTATGGATTAATGCACTGGGAGGGAGCTTCGACTCGGAATTCCGCTTGTTATATGCCAGGAGGATATATAATGTAACCCACATTCTCGTAATTGTCAATCCTCTAATACTGGCCTGATCAAAGCGAGAGACGGCGAAGGAATGCGCTTCGCGTCTCCCATTGTGTCCGCGGAGGCTTGGAATATTTCGAAGAGGAGGGAAGTGGCTGGGATCCACTTCGGTGATGAACTTTTTGAGGTGTTTGGGTTTCAGGCCACGGCTACTTGTACAACGTCAGACGTCTCGAGTCAGCGAGCAACTCGTTAGAGCATTAGTGTAGCATACCTTGAAGTAATAAATGACGAGTATTATACAGAGTTGCAATGTAAGCGGATGAAAAAAAGACTCTGTATAATAATCTGCTGAGAACATTAGAGTTGACAGGTAATCATTAGAAGAATTATGATCATTTAAATGCTAAAATAAACGTTAGCTACGAACAATCGTGTTTCAAGTTTCAAAATTAACAATTTTAATTGTAGTATAAATACTTGAAACTTTTCATCAAGCGTTTGTCGTATACTCCCTTCTAAATGCAGCCTCTACCTCGCCGCAGAGCTACTTAAAATTTTCTGCTAACTATCAGTTTTTTAAGTTGCGCTCATCATCACTAATTGCGAGAAGCGAGTCCGCAAAGAAAGTGGAAAAATATTCAGTGGCAGCATTTCTCGTAAAAGCAACTGCAGTGAACTCCTCTCTCTCTCTCTCCCTTTCCCTCCGCGAAATTAAATAAGGTATAATACTCATCTCCGGCCGAAAAAGCGCGCGGAGAAAGTACAATTCTTGCGCCGCTAAGTAAGTTATAGGGGTGGGAGGAAAGTAAGATCGGTGAGGCGGAGAGGGTCATCGTCAGAGCTATTCTGCTACTACTTAGCACTCAATACGTTCCACTTAGGCGGCAAGCTTTGCCGCGTGTGCGCGCCGGAGTTACGGCTGCTACGTTGCTCTCAGAGAGAGAGAGAGAGAGAGAGAGAGACTCGGTCTCGTAAGAGGGTCGACTGCCTCCTGGGCATTATGAAATTATCGAAGTTGCCGTTGGCAGAGTAGAGAGACGCTTTTTGCCCGGGCGCGCTTGGGAGTTGGCGATTTTGGTCCTCTAAAAAGATGCCTCTCGCTCGCGCGTCGTCTCGCTCGAGGCTTTTTCAGTTTCATCTCGCGAACAAGAGTCGTCGCACGGAGGGGAGGGGTGGAAGGGGGGATTCGATTACGGGGTGAGGGGTACGTCGATGCGAATTTTCATAATTGACACGTCGAATTCGTCAAGCGCGCCGACGAGATAAGAGTGTTTTCAATTCACATTTATTAAAGTCGAGAGCAATTTTATTTAGTTGCAATCGAATTATCCGGCGGATGGGTCGCCGTTGCGGAGCTCATCAATTAGTCGCTCCCACTCTCGAAGCTCCATATATTTTTCCCGCGTTCGCGCATAACCTCTGTAACTCGATCAGAAGTTCCAGCTGCGAATAAATCATTTCAATCAAGCGCCCGATCAATAAACGCGCAACTTCATCAACACGAGTTTGAGACAGAGACCCCTTTTCCCGCGTGAAAACGCCCTGCAGTTACACGCGCCGGGAAAAATCGAGGAGCGGAAAGGCGCGCGGCGAAGCCAGACGGCGTAGAAAAGCTCGATAAAGCTGTAATAGCTAAGTGAACGCGGTGATATGTTGCAAAGCGCGCGGTCCCGCTCGCTTGATGGATCTTTCATTGTGCGGAAAGAGTTAGGGCGTGAAAAATCTGCGAGGAAACCGAAGCCACTAGTCGCTGCGCGCATAAATCCCGGCGACGTAAATCAGTCTTTATAGAGCGCCGCGAGCGAAGCCGCGTTTGGCTATTTGCACTTTCCGACGTGGCTGTGTACACACGAGTTGGCGTCCGTGGCGCTGCAATGTAGCTCTTTTTTCTTTGCGAATAAACATTCCGGCTCGGCTAACGTTTTCATTATATGCCCATTGACATTTCGGGGAGAGTGGGGGGGGGGGGGGTGACTGCGGTGTGCTTATATTTTAGCTTTCTGGTTTCATTACGAATTTCGGTGAGAGCTCCGAGGGTTGCTTATATTAAATTTCGCGTTTGTTGTTCGCTCTCGCGAAAGAGTGATTGCATAGCGGCAGCTAGCGGCGCGAATTGATGGGGTTGGCCGGGTATTTTATAAAGGGAACTTGCCACTTTTGAAACGCGAAAAAGTAAAGCTTTTTAAAAATGTTAGTTGCCGCAAGCAAATTCTAATTAAAATTTTAATAACAATTTTATTACTTGAATCAAATGGAATCTTCAAAAAATGATTCTTTGTTCCGAATTGGAATGTACACGTCAGAATTGGTTTTCGTACTTTATTTTATGCAATAAACTGTCTACCAGTAAACCAAACAAAAAATATAATTTATCTTTAAACTTCATTCCACGATATCCGCTACTCTTTCACTTTGCAAGAAACTTCATTTTCCAGATTGTTCTGCAATTTTGAATGAAGAATAATTTACATTCAATTTTATTTTTAATTTCTGAAAAACCGTCCATCCGAAATTCGAGCTCAAGAACAGCTCAACTACACAACAATATTTCTGGCTGTGTGTTTTTGAATATTTCTTCCTTAAATCTCGAGCGCACAGCCGCGTATAGCCTCTCGGCGGAAAATCCTAAACATTCAGCGCATTTAACTGGTAACTCGCGAATAAGCCTCGCGAATAAACTGTTGATTTACCGGCCATTCCGAGGAAGTCAGCGGCAAAACAACCGACGCAAAAACCGGTCGCCGGAAAACAATAAAAAAACAACAGCAAGAGCTTTTCCCAATGAAAGAGCGAGAAAGAAAGGAAGGGAGCGACGCATTTAAGTACGATAAACAGTATTTCAAGGAAAAACAAGAGCGATTGTAAAGCAATCGAGCGCCGGCTGTATCCAGAGGCTCGTAATAGTTCGCTGTGTGCAGAAAAAGCCGTTTTCACTGACGAACTGCAGTGGCTCTGGACGCGGATAAAAGAGCGCGGGAGAGGGAGAGGGAGAGCGAGAGGGGGAGGAGGGAGGCTGGGAGAGGGAGAAAAAGCGGCAGAAGCGCGCGCTACTCTTTTTCTCGTTTCCAGCGGCGGCGGCGGCGGCGGCGGCGGCACGCGTCATAAAAGCAATCGTAAACAACTGCGAAATCGCTTGCGAGCAGCGCCGCTTCCTCCTGCAATTTTCCGCGGATGGATCTGCGTCTCCCTGTTCTGCGCGTCTCGCATAATCGATCGGTACGTGTGCATAGATGCCGTGGAAAAAAATCTCATTAAGTTCCCCCTGCCTTTTCACGAATCGCTTTCTACACAAATTCAATGAATTTATACGATTCCAGAAGGCTCATACCCACTGGTTTATCACGAAATTGTTAAAGTTTTCTTTGAGCGCATTATTCAATTTTTGAGCTAGGATTCAAAATTAGCGTTCATTATTTTCGCGCGAGTATTATGCGCATCCCATGCGAAACCCGTGCTGTATAAACGTCGAATTTGAACTCAATTCAGAAGGATACAAAACTTTGACAATAGCGAGAAACCCGAGCAATTACCCCCTTTCAGCGTATCCATCGCGCGTTAAAATTACACGCAACAACATTTTCTCTCTCTCTCTCTCTCTCTCTCTCTCTCTCTCTCTCTCTCTCTCTCTCTCTCTCTCAACAGAGCGTGTGCACATTTTTGCGCGCGCGCGTGAAATTCGGCGTCCGTCAATAATTACGCGAGCGGCGAGTCTTTCATTCTGAAAAAGGGAGAAATAAAACGAGGCTTTCGTTTCGCGAAACAATAATCGACTGCAAGGCCCGTAGCAACCGAATTGCAATCGAAAAAGGTTAGTTCCCAGAGGGGCACTTTGCATCGGAACGGGTTCCATTGAGGAGCGTTGCAGCTGTATACTCTACTCTCTCTCTCTCTCTCTCTCTGTCTCTCTCTCCATTCGTCGCTTTTCTGTGCCGACGCTCCCTCTGCACACGCCTGATTGCGACTCAATGCGTAGATATATATACAGGGCTCGGGGCTCGTTCGCCGATATGACCTCGATGTCCCTACCTATCTGTGGCTTAACTTGCGTATAGTTTCGTGTATATATGTATACGCATAGTGGAGCGAGCGAGGAGGGAGGGAGAGAGCGTTGTGCTATGGGCTCGTTTGCAGTTCCCGATTCGCTTTGGGGGAGTAAGGATTTGTGATACGGCGGCTTGTTGCGCCGATAATGAAATAGGAGTGGCTGCTGTTAATTAAGGGAGAATTCATTGAGGATGTTGCGGGGACTCGTGTATTGCGGAAGACGAGAGCTGCGGATGAATAATCTTTTTCGATCTTTTTTTTCGAGGCTAAGAGTCAGCCGTCAGTTCGGCAATCGAGGTAATCAGCTTGAAAACTTTGCGGAGAGCAGGCTCCCGTGACTTTCGCGGAACTCAATCCGATTATTGAATTTTTCGACGCTACTTTACATAGGACTGACCTCAGCAAACTTTAGGACTTACCGGCGCTTCGGCGCGGAGCGGGGCAATCGTTGTAGATTCTACAATCTACATTGTGTCTTTTGAGAAATAGTGATATCGATTTCAGACCTAAGATTGAAAATTTTTGTTTCTTTCCTCGGACTTTGGGAAATAACTTAACACGTGTTTTAAACTGAAAGTGAAATATATTGAAATATAAAGATGTTCAAGAAATACATCGTCTTTTAATCCATAATAGCAAAGAGATTTACCCAGAATGTATCAATGATTCAGATAAAAATTTCTATTTACTTTTAATAAACTCTCGAAAGATTCTCCGCGCGAAGCTCCCCGGCTTAATTAAAAATAACGAAAAGATAATTCCCAGCCAGACACGATCGCTGCCGCGCTCGTTCTTACGGCGCTAAAAGCACAAAGCTCCACTTTGAAGTCCAGCAAAGCGTCTGCCGGCCGCGAGACTGGCCCCGAGGTTGCGTCGCGCGTCTCTTCACGCGGCGCCGCGGAAAAACTTTACAGTCTCTAATTTTTCCTTTCATCCGGCGGCCAGCGCCGTCGCGTCGTCGCGCGAAAACTTAATTAAGATCGCTCGCCGTTTGTCCCTGTCGGCTTTTAATTGCTCCAAGCCGCGGCGCGCCGGGCGAAAGATGTTTTTCCCTCGCGCGAGCCGAGCAGCAGCGGCAGCAACGGCGGCAGCGCGCTCGGAAGAGAGCAGGCGCCTGCGAAAGAATAAGCTGCTTCGAGCGTCCCCCGGACGATTTGAAACTTGGCGTGATTGAATGGAGCGCCGGCGAACTTCTCGCGAGAGATGAATTATATACGTATATATACACGTATATACATATAGATATACACGTCGTTCGACGTGTTTTCGCGGATGGAAAAGCTCACGGTTAATCGCACGTGAAAATCCCCGGCGGAGCGAGAAACGGCGGGGCACGTCATAAAGTGAGATAGCATTATCGAAAAGGGGGGACGGAGGGGGGGGGGGAGCGCTGGGCGCTATTTACGGCCAGAGGAGTGAGTGAGATGTGCGCGGCTGAGAGACTGCGAAAGGCGATGCGGCATATAGCTCGGCAAAGGGGAAAGTATAGCGCTTTGTTCGTTTCAACTGGCTCGAGCGAATTAGACCGTAGGCTTGAATAAAGCCGAGAATTAGGCGCGGTTATGGCGGTCGTTCTTGTCTGGAGACCATCGTAACAGCCATTTTTCCGGGGGGGAAATGATTATGATGATGAAAGAATAGGGGAGAGAAGGTATATTAGAATGATAAAGTAGAGCTGCGAGCATGAAATGATACGCGGCTTTATTATAGACATTTGAAGTGTAAAGGATTATGATCCTGATGCGCATAGAGCTTCCTGGCTTTGTGGCGCTGTATCGAAATCGATAGTTTACGATTATGTCGGCTATGAACCTCGGCCACAAATTAACGAATCATCGTTCCATGCCACGTCGTCGTAAATACCTTTATATCGTCGTATACCGCGCTTCATTTTCTTAGTTTCAGGCCCAGCTACCTTTATTACAATGGACTTCTTCTTACCCACCGAATCAGCAGTAAATATCCTTATGAACATCTCAGCTGAAAATTCGCGTCACGGAGAGTTGCCCAAGACGGATACTTCTGCTCGAATAAATATATACCGAAATCTTTAAGGTACTATAGTACCTTAAAAAAATTGGAAAAAATTCAAAGAGAAAAAAAAGTTTTCAGAAACACGAAAATAGCATCTTCAACGTCGACTGCTCCGTCAGAAAGCTTCCTTCAAAATCTCGCAACGCCATCGTCGTTCCCAAAGAATTCAACCCCATTACCCTAAATCACCCTCGACCCCCGAAGCCATCCGTCATAAGCACTCGAGGCCGCACATCGACGCGTCGCTAAATCCGTGGAAAAAAAGGAGAGAACGAGAGGCGAAACCAAGTCGCAGGCTCGCCGCGTATAAGAGAATAGGCACTGAGCCCGCGGGGAGGAACGGACAGATAGACGCAGAGGGTAAAGCTCGCGCGAGGCGATGCATCGAGTCGTCCTGTCCGTAAATCTCGCGCGACCCCAAGGGGACCATGTCTCAGTCACAGCGCCGTGGCCGCGAGAGTTAAACCAGCGGCAGAGCCGAGCGCAAGTAGGGGTATAGAGAGAACAGCTATCGGGTATGGAGAGAGAGAGAGAGAGAGAGAGAGAGAGAGAGAGAGAGAGAGAGAGAGAGAGAGTTTAGCCGCCCGCGGAGTTAATGCGACTTTAATCCACTAATTTAGGAGGTGGAGGTGCGCTGCTGCGCCGCGTCGATGAAAAACGGAGGATGACGGCTTGTAAGAGGATTTATAATTCGCGGGAATTTGCATTTTTTTAAATTACGATCGATGCTCGCGCCGCGCCCCCCAACGAGGAGGTGGCGAGTTATCCGGGGGGGAAACTTGGCTTCCCGGGGCAAGTGCCGAGGCGTAAAGTTAAATTTCTCGTAACGATCAAAGCGCGCGCGCGCGCGGCTGGCAGTAATCCCGAGAGCTGCGGAAGCGCGCGTTTATGCGCTGGCCTTGGTAGATTATGCCGTTTGTACGGCAGCGCGGTTCTCGCGCGCTCTATGCGTGCCGCACGGCTGGGCTTTTCAGGAAAGCTCAAAGGACGAAAGTCGAGCTTGCGGCGGAATAGGGCTCGATTGTCGGGGGGCGAATTTCCAAAGTGAAATAAAATACAAGGAGTTTTGCATCTGTGCTCGGTTCAAGCGGCTGCGTTTGCACAAAGTACACTCGACGTTCCCGCGTGCATTCGAAAAGTCCAAGTCGATGGAAGCTTCTTTTTCATACGTTCGACGATAAAAATCCCTGCCGCGAGTCAAAATATCGATACGATCTATTTTCGTCGATCCGCGTAAAAATATGCTTCTGCGATCCGCCAACTTTTTCGAGAACTTTTCAAAAGTCAGTGTAGCCTTTTCGAAAGCTCGTTCGAGAGGAGGATGGGGGGGGGGCGGGGATAAGGACGTACGGAAGATTAGTGCTGGTCTTTGCACTGGTTTCTCGTCATCTTCCCCGCGACGCTTTACGATCCGCGTCTCCATATTGAGCGTACACGTGCACGCGAGCCCGCGGACGACGGTCTAGCGAAAGACTTTTTATTGGTTTATTTATTCGCTACTCGCATCCGCAAGCTCATAACGTTGACTTAAGAGGCTCTTACGCCGTTGTTTCCGAGAATCGATAGCGGCGGGCTCTGAGCTTCGCCCAAGACCACACGCTTCCTCCTCCTCCTCCTCCTCCTCCTCCTCCGCCGCCGTATATCCTGGCCTCGATAAAATTTTCTTTCAGAATTCTTCGATTCGACTGTCTCTCAGCGCGCACGCTCGAGGCTCGAGAAATTCCAAAAGCTCGAGCGAAAGCTCCGGATATAATCAGCGATTTATTATCTAGCCATCATCCCCTTCCATGTCAGCGACACGTCCGTCCTCGTTTTGCCCCATCAGCACACTCGATATATATATATACGCGGACACGTAGCAGCCTTCCACCTCGAGCGAACGGTTAATTCAGCCGGTTTTTGTACGCGCCTCGCGTAGTCGCGCTTTTTTATTGGGAGGCCTTAATGCGCGCGCCGGCCGCGCGTGTATATATATACGGGAAAGAAGTTTAATGGCGGTATATAGCCGCGCGTCGCGTGATCCGCCGGCGCGTACGTCGGTGACCGATTCGCCGCGGCCCCCGGCGCTGCTTAATAAAAAACGAAGGGCTGGAGAGAGGCCATTAGATAAGTTCGCCGAGCGAAGGAGATTCCGACGGACGTCCCGTGCGCGCGGCGGTGGCGATTCCGCCAAATCGTAAATTCGTAACCGCGTCAGAGGATGGATACCTGTTATCTTAGTTTTTCTTCTTCTTTTTTTTTGGCTCATTAGGGCACTTTTATCGGATTCAGTTCGAGGCGTGGAGGTGACGTTCGATTGTTGCGAGTTTTATCGGGCTCTGAATATTTTATGGTATATAAATATTACGGATGAATCGTTAACGCGTGTTTGCATCTCGATTGTGAATGCTTCATTGAGAATTAAATTATCGCGAAGAGCGTACTTGGATTTTAACGAAAATAATAATATATGACGATCGATCGCTAAATTGAAGGGAAATTATTAATATTGTACGTACGATATATCTTGTATAAGTAATAACATTATCCAGTTTCTCAACAAACTTGTTTATAAAACATTACTTATTGTAGTAGTAACTATCTTATAAAGAAATTATTTGTGTAAACTTGAAAAATATCGAAATGTCTGTAGATTCAAGAACATAATTTTAAGATGATTTTTCTACGTAGCAAATCCTGTCAGAAACCTGAATGTTTGAAGAATATTTAAAAAAGAAAATTACATTTTATCTCGACTTGCAATTTTTAAAAAGCAATAGCTTCTTGTCTCAGTCTACGCTGCGCGCGACGAGAGCAATACCAACAGGGAGTCCTCCTCCCAAGCAAAAACAAGCGAGCAGAAAATCTCGCGGAAAATTTCGAATCGAGTACAGAGCGTGTTGTCGAATGAATATCCAAATAAAGATTTTCTCTCTCAGATTTCCAATAATTTCTCGTTTTCTTCCGTCGTTTTCTTTCCATTGGTAATTTTTTGTGCCCTCCGTCTGGCTCCGCAAATGGCAAAAATATTCCACGATATGCGCAGCCCACTTTTCGAAACGGAATTGCTGCAAGTAGCCCAACGACAATAAAATTGTAATGCAAAATCTTTCCCCCCCCCCCTCTCTCTCTCTCTCTCTCTTTCTCTCTCGCTTCAACCGCACGGTGCACCACGAGAGCTTACACGCGTGGGTTATGGTAAAAGCCGTCCGACACAAACATATTATTTCGATCGCGCAGACCGATTAATTCCCACCGGATGCCGCGGGAAATTTTTTTCTCCCTCGTTTTCCGATAACGGACGACCAACATTTTCGTAACGGTTATACAGCGCGACAGGGTTGGGAAAGAGAGAGAGAGAAACTTTTTCTTATTTTACGCGGCAGCAGGCGGCTCAAGCAGTTTCGACGAATCGAACAAACCTACATGGGCTTGCATGTAAAATAATGGGAATTTAGATGTTTTTGTTTGGATACTGTCGATAAACGGAGAAAAATGAACGCCTGAGGGTGCAATATGTGTGTTTTGGCTATCGCCGGTGAGCTATCTTTAAATTTGAAAAAGCTTGGTGCGAAGTGAAGGTACAGACTATTTTCTGCACTCTGTGAATTTCGAAAAGGAAACGTTTCACTGGTTTCGGACAGTGATTCTAGAATTCTCTGAGTTTTTTTTTCATATCTGAAATAATGGCATTCACACTTCAGAGAAATAAATAATAAAAGTGAAATGTAAAAATATAAGACAAGGCTAATATTAGAGTGGAAAATTCAATTTTTTTTAGTTGAAATTGATTTCAAGATTTAATGATTTTTCTATTCCAGGAATTGTTTAATCAATAGTTCATAACCACTTTTACAGAAACTCAATTACTTTCTTTTAAAAAAATATGAATATTCATCATACATGCATATATTGCATACATGCACATGAAATTTTGAAAACCACGAAACTACTCTGCCAAGTAGCGAAGCTTCACCCTTTAAAATTTGCAGAGTAAATTGAAGATTTACACTAAAAAACAAAATCTCATTTTTTTTTAAAGAACTCGTGCCCATGTTATAACCTCGATGAATTGAATAAATAAGCCATGCGATGCTAAGCTTCATTAAGTTCATTTGCACTTTTCAGCCTCGACTCGAGATAAAGGGATGAACTTTATTTAAGGTGTCCTTCTCTTTTTTTGCGCAGCAAGTACCTGCGTGTGATGCACTTTAATTGGAGTTTCATGCAAATTCAGCGCAGCGTTGCTCCTTCGCGCCGAGAAGCTTCCTTCAGCTGTGCGATTTGGCGCAAAACAAACGGGATATACGTGTATGATTATTAGACTCGGCGAAAGTCTCTGCGCAGTGCGGATTAAGCGGAAAACGGCCATTGGCTAGAATCGAGTTTACGAGGACAATCGGAACCATAATTCGAGTGAAAAGTTTTCACCGGACTCGCTTAGAGACAAACGGACGTGGGTTACAAAGACACCTCGTCAAATCGAGCGTCACATTAAAAGTCGGGATTCCGCTTGAACGCAAATCCGATAAACCTCGTCGCTCTTTGTCCCCTAATCAAAGCGATTAACCACGTTTTCTCCGAGTTACGCGGCGCTGTAACGGCGGAGGGGAAAAAAATAACGAAAGAATTATTTATCAACCCTAAAGACGGGGACGATAACGCAATTTTATCTGGTCGCGCGGGGGGGAAAAGGGACATAAAAGTTTTTTAATTGATTTAGCGCTTGCCTTGCCGGCGAGCACAAAGGACGTTAAGTCACTTACACAGCCCATCGTCTTCACCCCCCCCCCCCCCGCCATCTCTATCTCACTCTTTCTCCCTCGCTCGCAGACTCGCTTTTATGCGGCTTTGGCTACAGCTGTGGCAAAGAAAGCCCAGTTTTTTTTCTGCAGCCGCGGCAAAGCATATGTTTTATTAAAGGAATTAGAGGCGACCGAAGGTGTTCTTTTCCGCGAACAAAGCCCGGCCATTTTTGCTTGATCAAACGGGAAATCCGCGTATAGCACGACTGGAATGCTTGATTATAAGGATTTAGAGTATTTGAGAGTAAACTTTTACTGAAATTTATACGGAAAAATATTTTACAACAACTGTAAAAACTCTCATTAGTACGAGTGCTGCGCGCGTAAAATGTTTGTATTACACTTATAAAGTTGCTGTTTCATTTATCAAAACTGAGCTATAATTGGATGCAGTCGAGGATAGATTATAACATTATTCATAATTAAACATTAACTTTATCGTTTTTGTTATTGAGTCTAATTTTAAATTGACTTTACAATTCAGTTTAAAAATTCAGTTTATAAATAAACAGTAAGATTATAAATATAAATAATTATCAAAATAAATAAGTGCTAAAACTAAAAATTTCAGAAAATTTTCCCTGAGAGTTTTTTTTGCAATAGAAGCAAAATTATACAGTTAGTGGAGGAGACGCCTAAATCGCTACTTTCTTAGAATATTTTGCTGAAGCAGTTAGCATCAGTTTACGTTTCTCGCTTCCTATTCGTCGGCAAGTTTCTTTTTTCTGCCCGAAAAAAAGTTTTCACCTCAAGTTCTGCTTCTTATATATTTCCTATCTAAAAAGGAGTCTGTGTACGTCGTTCCATAAATTTAAAAGGAAGTGCTCAGGTTTCCAGCTGGGCTTCCCCTTTCTTTTATATCTCCAAGGTGCTTCGCGTCTACTTTCTCTCTATCTCCTACTTTCTCTCTCTCTCTCTCTCTCTCTCTCTCTCTCTCTCTCTCTCTCTCTCTCTCTCTCTTCTCTATCTCTCTCTTTTTGTCTTTCATATATATTTTTCCGTCTTTTCTGTCCGCTTTCTCTGTATTCTTACTCGAAAATCCACTTTATTCTCATAATATTGGTCTCTAGTCGCTCTTACCACAAAGTACGAGGTAGATATTTAATTGAAAAACTTGCGCGCTTTCCTCGTAAGTAGTTTTTATTCATAAAGCGTAGAGAGTTTAGATGCATAAACAATAAAATCGTAGCAATATGTTTTAAAGTTTTTTTTATCAAACTTCAGAATGTTCTGGCTTATATCTCCTGCATTTACGGTCGACAGTTTACTCTGTGGATCGTTTACTATACGATGGACGGAGATTTGGACGATAGTTAATCGAAGAGAAAACTTGTACGTTTCTTTATTGTAGCTGTCTGCAAAACTTGTATATCTTTTCATAAATCTATAAATAAAAGATCGTATGAAATACTGAAATTGTTATTTCTTATTACGTATACGTGCATATTACGGAAATTCTCTACGTCTGTACTTAAACTGGATTTTTTTCCGTTATTCTTTGTTCTTTAGATCGTTTTTACATATTGATGTCAATTTACTTTGAAAAGTGTTCTAAAACTAAAATCCATAATTTTTATGTGAGAACACAGACTTTATGCACTTGGTGAAGAAATTATAAATAAAACTGTTTTATTATGATTAAAAAATAAAATAATAACGTATTATTAAGTATTATAAAAATGACCATCAAAATACATTCTGGAAATTAAATAAATTTTTGCACTTCTACTATCCAATTATGATCTAATTGTGAAAATTGAAATTAACTTTACCGTGCGTTATTCGATAAGCAGAAAACTGAAATAAGTCTACGGTAGCTTTAATAATACATAAAAATTGCTTTATGCTCTTTGAAGTGCTCGCGAGTCAGCTGAATATAAAAATAAAATGCACATTTTTATTTCTTTACAATTCAAGGTGTATCTGTCCCCTTAAAAAGAAATTACTACGACATAAGCAAGTAAGAGAAGAAGCTACGAGCAAGAAAATACTGGAGAAACACGTACATATGAGAATGTTCTTCTACGGTTGCGTGTGGTTGACTTCGCGAAGGCAATTTCTTAACTGGAGCTACCGCACACGCCGTTACTTTTTCCTGTCGCGTACGATTTTTCGCGAAAAGAGACTCGCGGATTTCGAAAAGCTACCGCGCGGAAATTTCGAATGCGAGAGCCCTCGCTCACCTGAGAATATTGCAGAGCGACGTGTGCGTGCGCGGGCGGGACTTAAGTGCTTTTCTTGAAAAAAAGCCTATATATTCAATGAAAACTACATTGCGCGACGAGCGATCTAAAAAAAAAAAACGGAGGAAAAAATACGTAAATTAAAAGCAGCTTGATATTCTCCCGCACTAAAGCTGCTCGCGGAAAATTCGCGCAGGGCCGTTAATCCCGGAGCCCGCCGCGTCGGGCCACTAAATTCGAACTTCAAGGACACGAGGAATTTCAAAAGCTTTTATGCAGAAGCGATCTCGCTGCTTTTTGTAATTTATCGGTCTCGCGGAGCCACCCCCAGCGTCGCGCGTTGTAGAGCGGTGCGCGGCGTCACATATCCTCTTTTTTTTCAACGCTTGTTCTGACGCTCAGGATTTCGAAGCTTTTTTTCAGAGGTCGATTTATTGTAACTGCGCGCCGAATATTTCGAGGAACGTGTGCGCTGATTCTTCTCGTTTTTTTTCGGGCTTCCCCGCAGTTTTAGTCACGCGACCTTTCTCGCTCTAACGATTCAGCTTTTCTTTCCCTTTGCTCCGGACGCGAGCTCAATACGGTTGTTTATAAAAATAAAACGGTCCTTGCACTGCCGTTGATTTATTTTGTTATTGAATGTTGTAAGACGATTGCTCAATTTTCTTTGTTTATCGTTTTTAAACTTTTCTTATTATTTATCATTCAATCATTCAATTAATTATTCTCCCCTTTTCTTCATCTCGCTTCACAACTCTGTGACGAAAAAGTAAGAAAATTGAAACTTGCCTATGACGGAAACATCAGCTTAGTTAGCTACTTATTTAACGACGACGCATCCCGCGCACAAGTCCCCGACTTTTGCGCAATAAACAACGAAACAAACAAAGCCGGCCGCAAAGTCGGTAATTAAAGTTGGCTCTCAGGCATATCGCGAGAGCAGCTCTCTCCGCAAACTCTCCCGGCAAGCGCGCCTATATCTGCATAATAATCGAGGATCGCGCGCGCGCACAGGGGCGGTGTATCAAACTGCCCATAACTCGCATCATCGAGTTGGGGCATCGACTGTCTCGAGGCTGGGGTACACGCGCATCTCCGCGAGCTTGCAGAGCGCGGGAGAACTGGCCGCTAAAAGGCCCGGGCATTGTTGGCGGGCTTCCGTCGCGGCGCCGTCGTTTCCCGCGCTCGGTCGATTGCTGCCGCGGAAGCGAAATATGCGACCCCCCGTGCGAGCCGCCGCGGGTGAGAGCCGACCGTACCTATACGCGTTAGTCTGTGTGCGCTGGCCCGTGTGTGCGCGCGACGCAGAGGCTTTGCGAGCCGATGCTTCGCGGAAGTTGCTTCCGTCAAGCTATAGTGCTTTGTCTCTGTTTGACGTTGTCTTTTATTTTCCTTCCCGTTATGGCTGTTCCGATCTTTCCGACTTTCGCTTTCTCTCTCTCTCTCTCTCTCTGGCTATACGTGTGCACTGAATAATTGGCCTCGTACTTTTTTAGCGTTTGCACGAGGATATTGATCAAGTTGTTTTCCACGACGTCATTGCTGACGCATTATTGAAAATTCTAGATTGAAAGATAAAGCGCCTTCAGAGTGGCTAATAGTAGCTGGAGTTTGCTCGGTTGGAAACTAGTTGGAGCCACGGTTCATCGATCGCGCTTGCCGATTATAATTTTAATTTCGAATATATTTGAGCTCAGACAAAACGCAAATTAAGTTGCAGTAATGCAGTTACAAGAAACCAACATATTTTATGCAACTGTTTCGCATGAAATGAAATGAGCATATGAAATGTTAATAATAGTCTAGACAAAATCGATACGGATTTCACGAGTTCATTCCTATATAAAGCCGCAGCCTCACAATCCGAGCGAACGTTTTCCACTTGCGAGGATAGAAAGGTACATTATTCATGAAATTGATCGACAAGTTTTCGCAGCGATTCATCAGAATATCCCGAAACAATAACAGCACATTCGCTCGGAAAAATTTCATTGAATACCCGAGCTTTTTCTTCCTCAAAACTTCCCCCACACGTTCTCCGATTGACTGCAGCTCCAAAGTTGCTCATTCCAGACGCACTTTCAACATCCCTAACTTTTCTCAGTCTTCGACGAAGAGAAAAGAATCGCGCAATTAACCCGGCAAACTTTGTGTACAATTTAACTTTGAAAAATTTCACCGCGGCAAACACGTACGAAGAGTGATTAATTATTTTCTTGCACGTCTTCCTCGTATTCTTGTCTAATCGCATCGACTTATCGTCGGTAACGAAGTTTGCCCCTACACCGATCATAAAATGGGAAAACTTCCGGACAAAAGTCTATATACGCGACCATAAATATCGTGAATAGCAAACTTAATCCCCAATCAAACTTCATGCAGAGAGAGAAGGAGAGAGAGAGAGAGAGTCAAACCCACCGGAAATACGTTGTTTTTTTCTCCCGTCGTGATAAAAACGTCGGGTAGTAAAAGGCCAACAGCGGCGAATCGTCGCGATATAATAGAGCGCGGAGGCAACATTGCCGTCCGATAGAGGAAAAAAAAGCGATGAAGAGAAGAGAGAGAGAGAGAGAGAGAGAGAGAGAGAGGGCCGCAAACGGAGAATGACTTTTCTCCGGGCGGGATAAGCTCGGGGCCGCGAGCTTTTTATTTTCGATTCAGGACGGTATAAGAAATCGAGGCATCCATCCAGGAGGATACATAAAAATACGCCGATTGACCCGGTGTGTATTTCATGCTGGCTTCTCTCTCCCGTAATGCTTTGTAACGAGAATAGAAGGAGCGCGGGAGCGCGGAGCCGATAGGGTGAATTTACTTTTCGAGCTCGTAAATATTCCATCCAGTGGCTTGAGTTTTTTCATTGCGCCAGCGCGCGCCGGGAGAGCTTGAAAGCCCGTCTGACAAATTCGCTTATGATCGATCTGCAGCTGGCGTTGCTCGCTCTTTAAGGAAATGGAAGTCGCAGCACACGCGGGAAGAAGCTCTTTCACGCCGCGCCGAGAAAGGACTCGTGTAATTTTACAGCTCTTTTTTATATATTATAATAAAAGAAATGCACGGATTGGAAAATATTTGAATATCCGCAAGTTCGCGCGCACGCTCGCCGATGGCATTCACGATTGACGGCTTATATTAGCAGGGCATTCAAAATTTTCCATACCGATCACGCCGCGAGAAATGCTGTGATAAAAATTCGCGATAAACCCGTGTTGTTCGAAAAAATTACTGTAGAAACTTTTTGAAATTTTTCAATACCGCTTCCTCTCCCACCCAGGCAGCAATGCATAGTCGCGCGAACGTGAGATTTCAAATTTTCAATTCCACGCGCGCGCTTTTCGCATCTTCGAAAAGAAAAACCTAGAAAATACAAAGTAAGATCGGAGATATGCTAATGCGCGTGTATTCCGTTAAAAGTGTTGGCGAAAGAAGCTTAAAGTAGCGGCGAATGATCGACGTAAATGTTCTCCGGCTGCGTTATCACTCTGAACTCGCAGCGGCTAATACAGCCCGAGCTTTCGAGGCGTATAGCGGGCGGCTAAGTCGTGAGTGGCCGTTAAACGCATGCACGCCGGTATAAATCGTCGTGGTGTCGATACGTATCGCGAAGCCATAAAAATGAGCCGAAAGCCCCGGTGAAGGGGGAAAAAAAAGTTTACGGCGCCGCCTAAATGCGATAAATGAGGCGCGATAAGCCGAAGAGAGCGAGAGAGAAAGAGAGAGAAAATTTCGCCAACCTAGGCATTGTTCAGTTCCATTTTTGACTATTTTTTTCCTAACGGCTACGTAGAACCTCGCAATGCCAAATTGTTTCGCAAGCCAAGGATGAAGTTATAGTTGGAGTTGTGTGAAGCTATCTGTCTCCAAAATATGCTTTTAGCTGAGATATTGTATCCGTGATCAAAGCATCTACAGATAGTTTCGTATATCCATGATTCTAAACAAATTAGTATCTATAGATGTATTTTTTATAAATGCGTTTATCTAAGTAATTGTCAACTCTTTAATTTATTAAAAAATGCCCCACGGGCATTACTCCCCCCGGAAGCGGGAGAAGCTACTCGAACTTGCGACATCGAAAAATCGAATTTGGTAATGTTGTCCTCTCGAGGTACTCCTTTATGTGCCGATACATAGAGAGCGGCATCCTTTTGGACTGTTGTCAGTGCTTTGTTAATTATCGGTTCCACATCGCAAACGAGGTTAGACAAACAAGCAACGGCCGGGCTTTGACGACGCGAAGGCAGCTGGCCTGCTGTAACGATCGCCAGCATCAGCGCGGCCGTTTGGACGGAAAAAGGATGTTGAACCAACCGGCCGATGTGTTCTAGGAAAGCGAAACGAGCCGCTCGTTAAACTCGTCGGCGATTTTGTCGGGTTTTTCGAAAAAAGGTACGGGCTTTCGGAAAGACGTTAAAGTATGTCAGAGGTATTGCGCTCCCTGTATCTCGCTGGAACGACGAATTCGATTGATTTCCATTGAGCAACAGCATAGTTCTAAATTCATCGATAACTCGTGTTATAATAACTTTCCAGAAAATAAAGAGATTTAATAAGCCAAGCCGCTCCTCGCGTTCATCGGAGCTGCATAGCAGCCGACAGACGACATTCGAGCAATGCATTCCTGGCTGTACGATCAACCCTTTTGCTGACAAATTCCAGGCGACCGTTCTCGTCTCCGCTAACGTGTGTTACATTAATTGAGTTATGCCACTGCACACTAAAGGCTTTTGAAGCGTACAGAATTTGCTTAGGTTTTCATTATCCCCCTCTACGATAATACTCATGCGATAGTTGATCAATCTACAGTTTTGAACAAGTGAATTTCAATGGAGAGCTCGATTTATAATTATACTTAGGGGAGAATTCGATAACTGATCGAAACAAGTACTTTGGTTAAAAATGCATGGTGAGAGCCGTTCTTGTCAATTAGTGCTATACTCAGAATGTAACTGGAGCAAAGTTAAATTATGATAATTATAAACTTACCCTCGATTACGGGATGGCGAGGCTTGTAGGACATATCTGAAATAAAGATGAGAAAATAAGAAGATTAGTTTCGTCAGATATGCCACGTTAAATGAATATTTTATTCAATGTGTTCTTCGGTAATGATTGCTAAATACAGGTCACAATGTAGTATGATTTCGAATAATGTGTTTCCAATAATAACATGAGCTATGTTTGCACAAGTATTAAAGCATGCGAAAGGTGGAAAAAAGTAATTTAAGAAAGAATTCATCGTTAGATCGAAGCCTAAAAGAAACGCATACATTAAAATTGCTACGCAGAGAACTTTTTTATCGAATCCAAAAGAAGAATAGATACGTAAATTCAACAGGAATCGCGATAATCAAACGAGGAACCTGCTAACTTTTCAGCTCCGCCTCCTTCGCTGCAGCCGCATTACAAACTACTCCTCTCTCTCTCTGTCTCTCTCTTTCTCCATCTCCTGCGGAGCGAGAGACAATGGAACGTATTAACCTATAGCGAATAAAAAGCCATCGCAAGGGGGGACCCCACGACTGTGTGCGTTAACGACATAATTAAAAGTCGTGGCTGTCGCTGCCGCTGTGTCCCGCGCGTTAATTCTCCATTATCATTAAACTACGTGTACAGACACGTGCGCTCGCGTTGTTGGCTCACTGATTACCGGGGCGTCACTCGCAGTAAAGAACTTTTCCGTATCGGGAAAGGGCCGGAGCTTCCAAATAAAAGAATACACGAGCTACACGAGCTGCGATTAATTGTTTTTCTATCAAGCGCAATAATCTTTTTTCCTTTATACGCGTAGCGCCAGTAAAAGTCTCCCAGCGCGACTAATGCATCGGCGATCGGGACGTTTTTGTTAGTTCACACTGACACGCAACTTCGCAGCCGTTCTTTTCACGAATATTTGGACTTTGCGACCATCAAAAAAGCAATCACTCACGTGTTTACGACCTTCGAAAAGGTAATTTCGGGCGTTTCACTCTGGCTCGCAAAAAAATAGCCTCCTGAGCAGCAATGCAACAAGACTCTCGCGTTTGATACGACGAAAACAGCGCAACGCCAATAACAAGTTTTTATTCCGCGAAACAGTGGCAGCATCAGAGTTTCCACTCGCGAACGTGAGCAAGCTTTAATAAAAAAAAGCACGCGATGTACCTCTCTTTCGGCCGCGACCCTTCGATAGCCGAAATCTGTTCGGAAAACCGAACGCATCACTTCTCCCGTGTTCGATATAGAAGTTGTCTGTCGTTCCGCACATATCCGATTGCGGAAGGGTGACGACACCCAAGGCAACTTTTAATTATCCCTCGGAATACATTAACAAAGAGGCTCCGCGACCCAGTGTCGCGTCAGCTAGGAAAATAATTAGAAGTTCCTGACAAAGCCCGGGTACAACTTTAGCAGACATTGCTGCAGGGGGAGAGATAGAGAGAGATGGAAAAATCAGAGAGGAGAACTCATTATCATCAAGTTAGATGTTTGCCTAGCTCTGATGAGGTAAATAATCGGTAAGTTTCGGGGCTGAAGAGGAAGAAGCGAGTGCTTGGCTAAAAAGTTTTGTGGGACTTTAGGGTTGAAAACTCCACCCTTGAAGAATTTTCTACCGAACTATGTATTATACTACAACCGTTATTATTGAATTGTGCTTTAAAAACTTTGCAGCATTTGAATTCGGTTATTAAGGATTTAATCGATAGCTCCTTAAAGTATTTATATTCATGTACAATAAATTCTTCTCTACAATGGAGAATGATACACTTGTAGAGGGTACTATCACTAAAATAACCTCTTTCGCACTATACATTCATAACGCATTTGGTATTTATTAAAGTTATACTATTTTATTGACCAATGCAACGACTTGGAACGAAACGAATCTTTCTATCTACGAAGTTGTAATAAAGTATAAGATAATTGAATTCCACTTCAGAAGTTAAATTCAAGGTCTGAAGTATGTCAAATATTAAATCTAGAATATTATATTCTGACATAAAGGAAAATTTAATAAAAAAAAACCATATAAAACTATACAATACCGATAATATATCGATCAATACAAATCGACATCTCGCGTGCGATCAAAATATCATTATACCACTGATATGCATATATACTGTCTTGAAAATGGTTCACTGAATAATCGATATTCTTAAAATATCTCTGACACATTGTATTTAGGTTCTATTATGTATAGTTTATAACTTAATACACATTTTGATCTTCCGTTACATGATTTACATGTCATTGAGCCTCGAATGTATAAAGTAATTAAATAAATATGAAAAATTAGGTTATCACAAAAAATTATAATTCAAATGATAACGATACAACTTTAATACAGCACTTTTGGCTTTAATTAAAAGTTACATAATCAAACGTATCCATCCTAATATAATCACACTTTTATTTACTTTTTCACAACATATTTTATATAGAAAATGGTTTTTTAATGTCTAATATAATACCTTACAATAAGATCAACTTAGAAAAGAATGTTCTAATATAACCCAACATCGAATATCACTTCGCATCCGGTGAATTATCTTAATATATCCACTGAAACTACAATCCTGGCTACCTAGAGTTTGTACTAACAAAATTTTCTGAAGAGAAACAGATCTAATCGATAGCTTGCAAAAGCACAAGAAGCATAAAGGGAACTGTGTTGGCGACACGTGTCCCCAGCACGATTTTGCGGCCGTCGACGTGTGTGCGAAAGCACGAATTCTGGGAAAAGCAAGTAGCCGTGGTATCGACGAGCTTGCAGCTGTATTTCCGGTACGACGACCTCTAGCACCATATGTTTTCAACAGCTTTTTACAACACTTCTATTTAGCCCTGCCTATGTTTAATAAATTACCGAATCTTATACGCGTATAAGTACTTTTTTGCGAGTCAAATTAAGCTCAGCATGCGATTAATGCTACTATCTCGATTCTCGGAAGAGTATAATCCACCCTCCTCTGTAATTACGGTTATTTAAAAGTACAACTGTATGGATAAAAAAAAGTTACACAAAAAAAGTGTACATAAACGGAATTAATAACATAATACACGTACAACATAAATCGTACATACAAGAAAACCAAACAAAGCTAGCGCTGTTTATCGTAAAACTTCTTACCGATATAAATTAACGCTTGAACCAGAGTGTGCACAACGGCAACTTTACTCGATTGCGAATTCTCAGAAAAAATGAGCGCTAGCCCCTAGACTCCCAGTCGAACTTGTCCCCAGAGGTATGCAAACACGACCGGAGATATACATTATGAAAAACATTTGGGAAGGAAATTCGACTTACGATTCTCTACCCACACGAGGGAAGAAAGTAACAAAAGAGAAAGAGGCTTATGCTTGTATAAGTGTATAATATATACCGCTAGAAAGCACAGTTGCGGCGTCGAAAGTAAAAAGCAGCGATTGATTTTCTCGATATTTCAAGGCGAGAGAGAAAGAGAGAGAGCGAGGGAGCAAGAGAGAGAGAGAGAGAGAGAGAAATACCGCGAAACTTTGAACTATCCAGCTGGGAAAAATGAGGAAACTTTTGCTACCCCGAGATTCGCGATCACGTTCGCCGTAACGGCTTCTGCTTCCCAAGTCCAGATTTCTCTCACTCTCGTGGCTACATGCGCGTCAAGTATAGAGAGTCCGGAAAGAGACGTGTGTGTTGTATAAAAATCAGAATCTCTCATGCACGCCTCTCTTCTGTCTCTTCTTTTCGCTGAGCAATCGCTGGACGATATAGTGGATAAAGTTTAGGTGACACTGTGGCTGAAACTTCTCCCACGCAGGAATATCAATTTTTCAACGTCTCTCTCTCTCTCTCTCTTTTCTTCTCTATCCGCGGGTATATATTTGATTTTTTACGTTGCATTATTTGTATGCGAAATTTCATTACAACTCGTTTTACCTATGACTTGATCATTTAATAGAAGTTCAACGTAAGCAAAAGCATTTTGGAAGTTCGTAATGAGTTAACATGAACATAGAAGCATATGAGTTATGAGAATAAATATTTTTTTTAAATTAAAGATTAAATTTGAGGAAAGAGAGTGCTCGTAAATAGATAAATTAGTGCCAACAAAGAAAAGCCTACGACACCTAAAAAATGTGAACTTCTGAGGTTTTAATTAATCGATTTAAACATCAAATATTGTTTATCATTATTTACTTAGAGTATCAGATCTGATCATTTTTTAATATCTCTTATACACAATTTCACACAGTACGACGGTTGTTCATGGATTATGCTCTTAACCCGCTTTATTATTACCGCTGGATGTGTAGCATATAAAAATTTTGCTGAATAAGAGGAAAATCCGCTTTTCTGAGCATGACCATTTCACATTCGTCGGTTACAAGCTCCGCTGTTTTCTTTTCTGCCAATTCCCTTTGTTCGTAACTTCGAAAGAATTACTGCGCATATATCTTTATTCAGTGTTCATCCATCACCATTTACAGTATATTACATGTATGTAAGAGATAATATTTGAAGACAATCTAATGTACTTGAGCAAATAATTGTACAGCAGTACGAGCATATAGGTTAAAGCAAAACCATGCAAACATCGTGACAGATCCTTCTTTACTTACACCAAGGTACACAGAAAGCTAGGGTAATCGGATATCGCAACTGTAATTCAACTCGCGCAACCATCGCGCCACACGACGGCCATCACCGATCGTAAGCTAATTGCGATAATCGAACACTCGGACAGTCAAACAACCGATTGTACCAGTTTGTCCCCTATGCCCATTTCAGTAGCATCAGTTTTGTTTGATTATAGCTGTGAACGGGATGTACGCTTTCAGTTCTGCATTTGTATTGTGACCAATGATTTAATATAATCGAAGGATAGTTAGTGCAGTCGATTCCGTAATTTTTATACCCAGAAAAAAGCAGTTGCAAATTTTTAAATAATGCGATGATACTGAAAAAGTCTGGTGTATAATTTTATATCGGATTAAAACCATGAATTTTATAATTTCAATCTTGTTACTGATTAGATGCAGTTGGTTTTGAAGTCTTTGATTATTCAGTATCCAAGCTTTAGTTATGGAATCATAGTGACTGGTTAAAGTAAAATTTCAGTTCAGATGCATCAGCGGATTATCACTGAATTATATGAGAATATATGAACTCAAATATCAAACTGTTAAGCTATCGCTAAATACATCGTGAAATAAAGAATTACTCAGTCTTTAGATTAATGAACATTCGCATACTACAATATGCGTATCATTAATAAACAACCTATAAATTGCTACGATTACTCAATCCACACGAAATAAACCGAATGAAAAGAGCCATCATCGTCTCGCTCAATCAAGTTTTGCACATCAGAAAGTCGAGCGTCAGCGCAGACGCCTCGGCAATATTAGCGGATAATTGCGACAATCGACTTTATTTTCAGCACGCGAGCCTTTCCCTAGTCCTCACTTGTATCTGTATAATGCCCTGCCGTGCCATATATACCTCCAGAGCGTGCTCGCGACTCATGCAGTGATATCAAGCCTTGCGTATTAACACGCACACACGCACATTCACATAAATATTATGATGAATGTAAACACTCGTGTGCACTGTTTTACATCGACGTAAAAAATGCGAATGCCGCACGGACATGCGATTTTATTTTTCTTTATTTTTCCATCTGCAAAAAACGTTCCTTTTTCGATGTAAGCGTGGGAGAAATGTTCAAATTAACATGGTAGTCGAGGCAAAAATCGATAGTTTAAAATGAACAGAAGTATTTACATGTTATTGTGACCATCAACTGTTCCTGTTTTTGTATGGAAGAAATAAGAGTAAATTGAAGAAATGAAAGTAAGTCATAAAAGTATTAACATTAATTATTACATTTTTATTGTGTAGCAGATGAAAAATATTCTAATTCGCATGTATTCTAAAATTGTTGCATTCTTTTCTTTGAAAAATACTAGACAGCAAGTTTGCAAATATTGATTAATCGAATTCTAAAGGGCGTCAATAATTCAGTCGGTTGAGTTTCAGAAGCAATCTACAAGTTTTGGTGCCAAATCAGAATCTGGATCCTTTTGAGAACAATCCGTTATGTTTACCTATACATGAGATCTGTAGTGGTTTGAATTTCATATTCAATCAACTTCCCATTTGAACTTTAAAATAGCAATATCTGTCTTGTTTGTTTATCACTTAAAACATAGCAATGTAAAAATGCAGTGCCATAAACTCGAAAGCATTTCATTACGTTGAGCCGTCAAGTATCCGAAAACTGTACGAGTACTGTATAAGTATTCATGTGAAAAGTAATGGATAGAATGAAGAGATACTGAATAAAAACCACATTCCCCCCATCGATGAAAAAAAGCCCTTATAACCAGAAATCCTGGGCAACCGATCGTACATCCGGACCTCGCCCCCAAACGAAACAACCCAGATGCACGAATGCGAGCGGCTCAAGGCCTTAATACCGTTCTTGCGGTCGTGGCATCCCTAATCCATCCCGCCGAGCTTCCCCCTCCATTCTTTCAGTTTCAACAAACGTAGAAACTATGCGCACAACCGCGCTCATAAAGGCAGATGCGAACACGTGCCCGGCATACGCGGCCCTTCCTCTCTTTCACTTATCCGCTCTCGCAGCTCTCATTTTACGCGCCATTTGCTCACTCAGTTGAATAAAGCAGACTCTGCTGCGGCTGTAGCGTTGCGCTGAGGAATTGCACAGCAGACAAGGAGGGATAGAAGTAGAGTAACGATCGATTGATTGATACCGAAGTGATTGATACGTTTATTACGAGACTTTACAAGGGGGGGGGGGAGGGGGTTCGCCTGAAAATCTATTCGAGGGAGATATACAAGAGAAGCTCGGCTTCGGGAAACCAGCGTCCTACATGAGAAAATGGAGACTACAGTGGAATCCATTCTCGAGAGAAGAATCGATCAATCTTATGCTCGTAGTCAGCACCAAATCAAATATTCAGCAAAAGTTCAGCCCTGCAATCATTCGCTGAAAAACTTTCCTGCCTCCACTCTTTCCCGCAGGCAGACTGGCATTTCAAATTTTTCCTTCAGCCAGCCTGGCACACATGCGGGCTCGCGCAAAAGGAGAAAACGACGAGCTGCAGGTAAATTTATCATTTTTATCCGAGGCGAATAATGCCGAAAGAAACTTATCTCCGCTTGCAGGACACCTGAAACGAGTTGTTGTAAACAAGAAAATTTCTCCCTCCTTCCATCCCTCTCAGTCTCTAAAAAAACTCGAGCCGATAACTCGGTAGCTGCGTAGCTAACAAGGCTCGGGAGCCAAAGAAATGTTATACGCCGTCGTTACTTCCAGCAGTGAAGTGAGAGAACAAAGGATGGAACGTCGCGTATAGCAGACGGTGCGGCGGCCTCCCCCGAATAAGAGCCTCATTTTCCGCGAAGTGGCGGAAACGTGAATCGTCCGAATTCGAGAAGGAGGGAAAGCGAGAGAGAGAGAGAGAGGTGAGAGAGAGAGAGAGAGAGATAGAGAGAGAGAGAGAGAGAGGGGGGGAGCTGTGCAGTTCTCCGAAGGCGAACGTTTCTTCTATGGTCTTTTACTTTTCACTACGTCGTTTCAACGTCACTTTCCACTTTTCGGATTCTCTTCGCTCGCAAGGCTTTGTTACTTCGGTAATGCAGCGCGCTGCTGCTCCTGATGGACGAATAGATTCATTTACATGAATTCCGTTAACGAGATTGAAATTTACCCTTCGTTCCGAAAAAATTTTCTCGATCAACCGATCGCTTTGCTTTTTTTTATCTTGCGAATGCGACGGCATTGTGCTCGCTGAATATTCAAAATTTTTGTGTCACTCTGATTCAGCGCGATTGACACTTCTCGAAATCAGTCCTTTGTTCTCCGTGAAATTAATGCTCTGAATGTGAACTGTCAAACTTATACGCGAAATGACGTAGAAAACGGTGAGTATGGATCAAGATGGGAAAAAAATACATGAGGCACTGAAATACGCAATGGAGCAAATATCCTCAGTTGAGTATCGATTTACGTTCGGGATTCATTGGAATATATTGAGTGTCGGTTTGTCTTTAATAACTGCAAAAATTATCTAAAGTTATCAAAATTTTGATGTACGGTTTACATAAAAATTATTTTATATTTTCAAAGTATTTTTCAGTTTATACTATTGCTTTTTTAATTGAACATTGGAAAGTTAATTTTGTACCGTCAAACGTGAACACAAAAACGAAAATCAAGTGAGTTAGTACTCAATTATGGGAGTAAACGCTCGACTGTCCGGACAAATACAAAAAATTCAGCGTAAACGCTCGAAAATGAGTGTTAGCACTAAAAATTCTAGAGTATATTTTCCGTGAGAGAGACTTTCCCGACGAGCGAGCCAGTCAAACAAAACTTTTCGTAATTATATCGAATTCGTTAGAGAAAGAAGCAGAGAACGAAGCAGCTCATCGCAATGACTGAAGCTCTTTCCCTCTAACGTCAAGTGCTAGAAGAGTAGCGGCGTCTCTCCTTATATATACACCTGACGTGAAATTGGATCTTCAGGTAATGGCTGAATTGCGAGCAGGCGCAGGCAAGTCTCGCTTTAAGGCGCGAGCGGGAAAGAGCCGGTCTAAGCCTCCGCTGCCATGCGGGAACCCCGCAATTTGTTGCCAATCGTAAACGTTCCGTAACTACTTGAAATTGCACAGGCAGTAAGCTCTCTCTCTCTCTCTCTCTCTTCTCTCTTTCTCTTCCTCTTCCTCTCTCACTCTGTCTCTCTTCTACCTTTTCTATGCTTCTTTTCGTCGAACGGAGAAAAAAAAGAAGAGATAGCGTTATAAAGTAAAGACAATGGATGAATGAAATTTCGCGGAGAGCGTGCGTTATTGAAGTAATGCTGTTTTCCCCGACAAGCAAGTGCGAGTTTATACCAGGGTCGCTCGGCCGAAAACGGCTTTTAATTGCCTTATTTAAAGGGACAATGCCGCGAGCATGAAAATCTACTTTTCTGAGGACCTTTACGACCCTGTGTATACTTGCTTGCTTATTATTCTCAGATGTATGCGCACCCCTCCTGGGACTACTCATTTTGAATACGCCGTTTTCGAGACACATTTACGCAACCACTTTTTTTCTAAGAATTTTAGTTGTGTAAGAGAGCTTTAAATAAACCGACCGCCTGATTTCAAGTCAGATGTACTCGGGTCTAAGTAATATGGAGGTTTGCATGGAAATTGTTCGAGGATAAAAAGAGACTCGTGACTCGTTTCTCGAATTAAAGAAATGCTCCCGAGAAGCCCATAGCTTTCGGCTCGGTTAGCCAGACAATGCATACCGCAATTCGTTTTTGTGGTTGACATTAGTTTTTTTTTCTTTTTTTTTCAACTAAAAGCTGTGGCGAAAAATCTCGCTTACGGGTATAATAGCGAGTCGTTTCCGAGCTTAGGGGATTAAAATCTTTGAATAGCCATTTCCAGACGTGAAAGACTTGAGCAAAAAACGTACGTGGCAAGCAATTCCAAGGCTTAAAAATCAATCAACTAAAAGTACTATTGCTGCGCTCAGCTATTCAATTACAGAAGTATATCCCGCTGTGGGCACCTGAAAAATTCAAGGTTCGCGTTTAGAAAATCGGTCATACATAAGGTTGGTCGTTGTCGAGAATCGTTACGGTCAATTTCCCAATTGTCGTGAGTTTTGCCTGGAACGCGCTGAAGATGAAAAAAAGAGATAGAACGAGAAACGCGCGACAAAAATGTACGCAGATCCATGGCGCGGACTACAGCTAGGGGGGGGGGGGGGAGGGTGAAAAAAGCGTCGTTTCCAAATCAAATTTCCGAAAATCCCTGGGAAATCCCGAACAACGGACTGAGCCGATTCAGCCCTCCGTGAATGCATTGTCTCTCCGTCTAGCGCGGCGGGAAAAATGCCGGGACAATGCCTGGGGCTGATTGCGGCCCGCTCTCGGGGTAAAACTCGACCCGAAAATAAACTGAATCGACGAGAAGACAACCGGACGGGAGGATAGATGCAGACGGAGATGTATTCGAAGGAAGCCGCTTGACGAGGACCGTTTGATTTCTATGAGGCGGATAAGCCGAGGAAAATACACGGATGGCGCAGCTCCTGATCGGCTTCCCCGTCCTCCGAGCCTGTACAGATATTCACGTGTGTGGCAGATTAGAGGACATGTGTATTCCTTTTTCTCGCCGCGCGCTTGTCTCTTCCGTTTCATTCGATTCGCCGATCGATGCGCTTCAATCAGTTCGTTTAGTGTTGCAATTTGACTTGCAGCGAGAGGGAGAAGGAGAAAAAGAGAAAGAGAGAGGAGAAACGTTCTCACGGTAGAATCAGCGAACCCAAGCACGAAAAGAAAAATTTATCCGCTCAGTCGAGAGAAAACATTTACGCTTTTTGGCAAGCAGTTTGCGTGTAATAGATTTTTCGCCCTGAATAGGCAGCAGCAGCAGCAGCAGCAGCAGCAGACGGTGGAGGGCAAACTTGTGAATAAAAGAGGAGCCCGACATAAATTTTGCCAAAGTCGCTGTAGAATCTTAAAACTTTTGGAATCCTTAAACTGCTCTTAAAAAAAAAAAAAAAAAAAAACGGTGTCGCGCCGCCGCGCTCTTTTGTGATCGGATACTTTATATTCCGCGGAAGAATAAAAGTATTTAGACTTCTCCATATTCATCATTCGCTGGCGAAAGGGAGGACCATTTTCCTCGAAGTTCCGACTCGATGAATTTTCATTATTATTAGCCTCCAGTTTCGGGAATATCGCCCGGGCAGACTCATACTTCCCCGGCAAATTTGATAATTGTACCGAAAACGGACTCGCGCATGATTCACGGGAATCCGTAGCCGCGCGCGCTTGCATAACGCGCCGTTCGGGCGCGCGACGATCCGAGAGGAGAGAAAGAGGAAAAAAGGGCGCGCAGAAGAGCCGAAGAAGAGCGATGGTTGGCCCGCTTCTTGGAAGATCAATTTGTCCGTAAATATTTTCCTCTCCCTCGTCCCTGCACAGTGTCTCTTATCGGCAGCCGTGTCCCCTTTACGTCAATCCGCTCTCCCAGCGCGCATCCTTCTCTTTTCTTCTCTCTTTACGAGTCGACGCATTGTAATTCCGTTCGAACAGTTTCGCTAGTGGCAAGTCCCTACGTGCCGGGCATGTCAAATTCGACACATAAAACTGCGGGGAGACAGTTACGCGCCCCGGCTAACGTATCACCAGCACGTGTCAGCTTCGCTACTGCTGCAGCCCGCCCGGAGCCACGCGCTGCTGCTATTGGCATTATTGCACCGGCGGCGAGAGAACGGGACAGTCGTAAATAATCGCGCTGACCTCTCGCGACGAGAGGCGATTAAAGGAGTCGAAGGCTTTATACGTGAGGGCAGCGCCAACAGGATTTTAATTACGCGCGCTCTCGCTCTTTCCGAGCTTTTGCGGATTTCGGGAATACGACTTTGTTGCTGCTGCGGAGTTTCGCGCGGGACGGTTATTGCTTTGCTTACCCCCGGCGGTGTTTCGGATATTATTGGTCCATTAGACTTTTTCCACGCGCTCCCTTCGGGAGGATTCGAGGCCACGACGATACTGCGATATCATGAGGCTCGAGGATGATACAAGTTTTTATGGCTTTTGGATTTTCTCGAGTGAGCGGAATGGCGGGGAAGCTGTGCCCCCGGACCGATCCATACAGCCGTAATCTTAACGATATTGCATTCTAATACAGTGACGACATCATGCATTTTCTACTTTAGATAAAACATGCAACGACACGATTGGGACTCACAGTTAAAATATAGAAGTATTCCAGCGACGAGTACGAATATCACGACGAGCAGGACAAGGAGCAGCAACAGTATCGTTGGTCTGCACCAGGGACTGCCACCCATTTGAGTCTGCGCTGCTTCCTTGGCCCTCTTCTGCTCTACAACACTAGACTCTCCACTCGCATTAACCACCACACCCTTATAGTTATATTGGGGCGTCTTCTTCTCGGCCACGAATCCATGATCGTCCTCGGGATCGGAATACACCCCGTAGGCTTCGAAATTGTTCTTTCTGTAACCGTTCACCTTCTCTTGAGTAGCACTTCCAGTTGTACCGTTGGTCTCTTCACTATCTGGATTCTTTCTGGAGTTGTAACCACTGCCAAGTTCTGAGCTCTCACCAATCTTCAGCGTCTGCTCGTAAGACTTGGACGTTGAATCATTGTACCTGGACGAGCCGCTACCTGTGGTATCGTATTTGGCCCTCTCGTAGCTCTTGGACGTAGTTAGTTCGTATTTTATACCCTCGTAGACCTTCGCCCTACGGGTTGTGGTCTCATAACCACTACCGATACCTCCGGAGGAAAGATTCGATGCCGCACCACGTTCGTAATCGCTCTCGTATTTGGATCCCGAAGATTCGTACCTGGGCAAGGTACCGTACATCTTGCCCACCGAATGGTACTTACTCGGATCAACGTAGACCCTACCAGCCAGGTCTTGCTGGGTACCCAACTCGTACGCCTGGTCATGGTTGTTCGTCTTGACACCGGACTCATAGCCCTTGGTTGAGCTCACCTCGTACGTAACCTTCCCACCACCAGATTTCTTTGGCTCGAGTTTGAGGGTTTCCTCAGCGTAGCGAGCGTACTCATAATCCGTAAGTTCCCTAGAGTACCGCCTGCTGCCATCCTGCACCGATTCCGGTCCATAGTTTCTGACCGATTTTGTCGGCTCGTATGGTGCGTCCAGGTCAGACTCCTGATATGTCCGTTCATTCCTGCTTCTGTCATACCTTAAACTTCCATCCTCTGGGTATATCCTGTTGTCGTAGCGCTCGAGATTGTCTCCCTCAAAAGTGGCTGTCTTGCACCTCTCATAGATCCCAGTTCTGATAGGATGATAACCCCTGTCGAGGTATCCGCTCTCAGCAACGCCATAGTTAAGAGACGACGAGGGCGCAACGATGTCCTGGTGGTAAATGGACTTGACACCACCAGCCGCTGCTGCGTCGTAGTCCGCGAGGTAACGGGAAGATCTGCGCTCGCTACCATAGTCCATTGAGCCCTCGACGACGTTGGGAAGCTTGCTATTCAAGTTCTCGCCTAGTGCTTGCTGGTGATGGTGGTTGTAGAGGTCGTGTTGGTGGTGAAGCTGCTCGGCATGCTCGACCACGAGATTCGGTAGGCGCGACGCTGAGTTTGCCGAGCTATCTGGCGTGTTCTCCGTCAGGTCCAGCCTCAGGCCCGTGCTGTTCGTCCTGCGCATCTTCCACCATTAGCATGATCGCTGCTGGTGATTAGGGTGATTATGTCGCAAGCTTGCTGTTTATTAGTTCATCGCTACATTCGATTGGGTGCTCGAACTATTGCTAGATTGATTGTTAAGAGTCGATTGTTAGCATTTTCTAATAGAGTTAGGCAGTTCTTTGGTTAGTTGCTTGTCGAAGGCGTTTGTGTTAGTGGCGAGGAAAGATGATTCTGGAATTCAAAAATAGATTACGGTTAGTATTTTAAGAAGTTGGAAATATCTTTTATATTTTGAAATTTTAATGAAATTAAATGCAGTACACGTTAGTATGAATAGAAAGTAAATTAACTTTGAATGTACACAGCGCGTGACATGATTAATTCTTAGAATAGCGAGAACTATTTCAGTTTCTTCATCAAGACAAATTTACGAATCGTGAGTGATTGAAATTCGAAATCATGATTTCATAATTAATCCAGATAAATATAACTCAAATTGGTCTCTCACATTACAAAGATATTTACATAATTATTGATAATTATCATCGACATCGATTGTCTGATTTGATAAAGCTCAACGCTGGAGTCTTTTAATAAAGTATATTGATTTTATGCCTTAACTAATTTGCAAACTGCCTATGAAAGTAAAACGGTCTCAACTCGATAATGACCAGACGTGTGCGTGAGCCCATTACAGTTGCTTTCAGCCCGTTCCGTGCTTTGTATAAATAATGACTCGACATTATACGATCTTTAATGTGTTTTCGCTACCTTTGTTTCCCGTTCGCGCGTAATCGTGTTCCTTGAAGTCGAATTAAGTATGGAACAAAACGTCATCTGATCATTATCGGATCTCTTACTCTTGAAACACCTATAGGCAAGAACACGAAATCGTATAATGTTATTCGACAAAATTTAGAATTTTAGTTCAAAGAAAAATCGAATTCTTATTGATACTTAAGCGATCGTAAAGTGTGTTTATGATGTTTTAGAAAGATTGTTCTACAAGTTTAGAATTTGGTAGTTCTCAGATCAAAAAGTAGAATCGAATTCGAGAGTCTTTGTAAAACATTGTATTCGCCATCTAACTTTCATAAGAAGGGAAAAGAGCAGTTTGTTCAATCACAAGACTATGCACTTGAAGTCACTTCTTAAGTCAGTACCACATAATGTAGTTCTACTAATCAAAGTCAACTAAGCATGGGAGTGATCTGATTGTTCAATCAAATGGACGAATTTAATAACCGATCACATAAAAGAAATGGATTTCATGTTTTTTTTTTAGAATAACAAATTTCAAAATATTTACTACATTAGCCTCTTACTCTTAGGGAACAACGCCACATTTCATCACGGTATTGATTCATTTCAAATAATTCATCTCCTTTAATTAAGCTCAACAGCGTTACAGAATCATAAGTTCAAATTGAATTGCAGTCCGAACAAACCGAAGCAATTATCTCACAAAGCCCAACGCCACAGCGAGATATTGCTGCAAAAGAACTGTCTCCGCTTATGGCACGGACTTTCCCGTGGCGTCGCATACAAAGTACGCGATAGAGCCAGAGTAAAACGTCCCCTGGACTGCTCTGGAATACACGACAACAAGAAAGAGAGAGGGGGACAGGGAGGGAGGAAGAGAGAGAGAGAGAGAGAGAGAGAGAGAGAGAGAGAGAGAGAGAGAGCTCCGACGACAGCTTCAAAGGAGATTGCTGCTCCACATGCAAATATGATTAGTTCCGGAACGTAACTTCATTTGCCTGCATTATAAGCGCGGATAGCTCACTTTATGCAAACGACGACTCTCCGACAGAGGTCCGCCGTCGTCTGACGATGATGGAGACGGCGTACACTGCACCTGACACGTCCCTGCAAAAAATACTCTCTCTCTCTCTCTCTCTCTCTCTCTCTCTTGCTGCGTGAGATCGCGGAGATAGCCCTCGTGCGCTGCAGCTTTATCGCGTTCAGATAATAAAAGCTGATCCTGCGGGATATGGGGATGTAGAGAGGCGGGCTATTTAAGTATAGGCTGGGTTGAAGATAATTGCAGGGTTTGCTTGTTTATACATCGCGTTGAGATGATTAAAGGGGCGAGCGAAAAAGCCTTTAAAATCTGAAAAATTAAAACGCGAGAAAAATTAGAATAAAGATATTCCGACGAAATGGCGATTCTTTAGCGCAAACAAGATATTGTTATCGCTAATTCAAGCTTGGCAAATGTTCATTTGGACCTTCGCTGCTATATCTGTTCTGAGTACATTGATTCGTGTATTGGTGAAATATTCGTAGGATTCGAAAATAGAAAAAATGGGCTCAGTCCTTTTGGAAGTCGTTTTAAATACCGATATGGCATCGAAGATCCGAGCACGAACTTAACTTTAGTTCAAGTAGGTACTGCTGGTTTTAAATAGAATAACTGCCCTCTCCTATCACAATCGTTTTGTACTATCTCTCCCACGTTTTAACGATTTAGACTTTGAAAACTGTTCGATCCTCTCGAGAAAGTCTTTAGCGCGGATCGCCTACAAAAACTTTAGCAACAAAAAAAGATAATCACTTGAAATAATGTCGATTGCGCGATTTCGCACTATCTCGTATTCCAGGTGAAAAAGCCGCCTGCAGCCACGTGGGATACTTGAAATCGCTGGGAAACAATTAAACAGGTTAGCTCGCGCTGCCGTAGAGCTCGCTTATTCCGCAGCGAAATTCCGCGCGAATATCGGGCTCCTCGACTCTCCATGAAGCCGAGGCTCTGCATCAGTCACGTAACATCAGCAGCGGCGGCGGCGGCAGCGGCAGCAGCAATCCAACGATTCGGCAATATCTCGCGTTATTAAACGGCATGGCATGCGCTATGGCACTCCGCGCTATTTCCTCCCCTAATGACGAACTGTCCCGAACTTCTGCCTCAATATCAAAGGCCCTTCCAAAATCCGACAGCGCCTTCGATGACGATCGCCCGGAACTCGAGCAGTAGCTGCAGCTTATATTCCGCCCGTCCCGAAATTGCTACACACCCGCGGTGTTGCGGACGTATTCTCCGTCTCGCTCGGCGCGATATAATTGAGCCTCGGTATGCTGCTGCCGCCGCTGCCGCTGCTGCTGCTCGAGTTCCTGTGGGAACGCAAAGGAGGATGCGGTCGCTGGCTCTCGATATCCTCGGGGGATCGATACGTCCGACTATTCCTGGCATTCCCCTACTGCTCCGCCCCGACGTAGCGCGGCAGTCTTAAGGGGGTGGCCCGCGAGATATGAACCAGCCCGCTTTTCGCCTGTGCAGCGGATATATATATATATAGAGAGAGAGAGAGAGCGAGCAGACGCGCGCGGAGACGACGAGCCCGCAGACTCCGAAACGTGCCTTTCGCGAGAGCGTAATTTAATAATGGATACTCCGACGGAGCAACGCACAGCTCTCTCTCTCCCACTCTCCCTCGCTCTCTCTTTCTCTCCACGAAAGGCATATGAATCGCTGCTCGAGGCATCTGTATACACATACGGAGTTGCGCGCTTCATAGGCGCAATATACTTCAGAGCAGAGGTGGATTATCCGAAGGGGGGGAGGGAGGGAGAGATTATTATTGCGCTGAGGATTTGAGGATTTGGATTTCGGAAAGTGCGTCGAAGCTCCGCGTGTGGTTTTAGGTACTTCAATATGATGAATAAACAATATATCCGACTCTGCGCACAGGTCGATAACGTATTCCCTACTGGCTTTTTTCTCATTAACCTAGTGGCGTAGCGTTATAACGACGGCCGGGAATCCCGTCAGGAAATCGCGCTCGTAAGTACAAACTGAGCTTGCATGTATATGCGCGTGTGTGGCAACTCGCGGCGCGCATTTTAAAACGCCTAATCAGCTCCATAAAGTCCGCTCAGGCAGGCAGGCAGGCAGGCAGGCAGAGAGTGAGAGAGAGAGAGAGAGCTTGCGCAAGCTCGGACGCAATAATAATAAAGCCTTTATCGCTGGCATGGTATATATGTGTTTCGCCGATCGAGCGTTTTCTACTCGCTCTCTCTTTCTCTTTCTCTCTCGCTCTCGAGACCGTTACACTGCTTCTATTTTCCACGGTTAATTTATCTCTCTCTCTCGCCTGCCCTTTCCACTACGTCTGGCATTTTTTTTTTATTTTTGATGGCCACTCTCGATGCGCCCGCGCAAAAACTTTTGAATTATTTACGCTGCGGCCCACCCTTTTTTTCGCTCGTCGAACGGCCGCAATGCGAAATGCAAATGCGTCTTCTTTTTTGCCTTTGAATGTTTAATGATGCTTGTACAGGATGCGAACGTGTGTGTCTGCGCGCGTGTGTCTGTGTGTTGGCTATCGCGAACTGCTGCGGGCCCTCATTGGCATATAAAATTAATGCCAATCAGATAATGCGGGGAAGTAATCAATTGGGAATTGTGTGGATTTTTAAAATTACTTTTTATTTTTTGCCGGGCGATATAACAACAGACTGGCCGACAATTTATGTCCGGTGTGTAGCTTGGATTATACGGAAAAATTTTCGAGAAATAACTTGATGCGCTAGTGATAGCTGCAGGAATAAACGTAATGTGATATTTGTAAGGATAAGCTTTTAATATTTCCGAAGGGAACGCGCTTTCGAGTATTGAATAAAGATTTCAAAAGAACGGTATCTGCCATTTAAATTTACGATGAATGATATATATGCTTGACCACATCATTATTTATTTGCTTTCAGTTCAAAGTAGTTCATTTATTATTACTCAATAGTTACTAATTGAGTTTCAAACAGGAAAATTTTACAAAAAAATTTATAAATTCCATGACCGGAAACAATAAGAAAAATTTTGTTATATTTGTTAAATGATCGCAAAAAATGTCTATGATTAGTAAAAAGTAATTGAACTCAGGAAACAGAGTGGCAGACACGGAACAAAGTAGCGAGACATTTTCTATCAATAAACCGATATTATCAATAATATAGAGATAACTGACAGTGAGTTGACATTATTTCCTATAATGAGAGCACCGATAATTGCTAATTATTATATCAGCCCTTTGCACCGTATCAGATTTGCGAGTATAAGTTTGTAATATGAGTCATTGGCAGTATAAAACGAAAAGTAATCACAGTCAAATTAAATATTCATTTGGAGTGTAACAAAATAAAATACCTTACAATCTCTGTAGACGAGTATCTGGATACAAAAGTTTCAAAATTACAAAAACGTCTTGAAGCAATATATTGTTTAGGAGGCTGAAACAATTGTTCTTTTTTTAAATCAAGAACGCAGTGTATACTACTTAATTAAACATTATCTCGATTTTACAGATTGAACCAAAAATATCCACGGAAGGTATAAACTGACATATTTCGCAGCTTAAACGATCTCCTTTTTTACAGTTACGGTCAAGCGATCGCTAACTAACGATTACTTCCAAAGTTGCCCTCCCTCCCCCCTTTCATCCCCGCGCGGCCGAGCCGGGGGAGGGAGCATAATAACCGGCTACATCCGCATCGAGATAGAAATGCTCGTCGGGCTTCCGGGAGGAATCTATTTCGCGCATCCCGGCTCTCGCGCGCAGGGGAGTCCATATTCCGCGACTGGCCGAGAGATATGCGCTGCAGCGCGAGGTATTAGGTCTTTTTGCTGAATAACTTTGAGAGCCGAATGGCGAGAGGGTTAACGGCCCGCAACTCTCGACTGGAATCCGGCTGGCCGAGCTATTTTGACCCAGTGGTAATTGTCGTAGTTGCCGGCGGCCAGTGGACCAATGAGATTCCAGGCCGGGAGAGAGATTGGTTGGGATGTGTGCGCGGCGCGGGAGCTTGCGAGCCTCGGGAGAGTGTAGGCCGGCGCCACTGCGCGCTGAAAAGGAATCGCTTTTATCGGAGCCGCCGCCGCCGCCGCCGCCGCCGCCGCTGCTCGAGTGCCATTATTATGATCATTATTATTCTCGCGAGAACGGCGTAACTTTTCGAGTAGCTGTGGAGTCGATAAGCTGGAGCGCGCAGTGCTCGCGTTGTAAGCTCTCGTTTATGTAGACACGATGTGTATATAGATTCGCGCGGCGCAGACGGCAAAAAGGCTGGATGTATATTGTATACACACAGCAGCAGCTACTGTTGCGAGTTAGCTTTGGAAAGTTACGCGGCTGCAGACACACTTCAACCGCATAATGGATGCAATCAAACGCTGCGATTACAAGTTCCCCGAGCGCTAACAGAATCTCCTCGCCTATTCCACTCTATCACTTTTCTCGCGTTGGGACTTAGGTATACACACTCGAGAGAGCGAGAGCTGTGTTGTCGAGTGCGGGCTGAAGCGCCACGAGCGGATACGCAACTTTGGTAAAATTGTATTCCTCATTCGCTGATTAGCTGCGCGGTAAGCAGTTACAGTTGTCTGTGTATTTATAGGAGCGAGCGAACTCTCCCGGTTATAGCGCGTGTATTGCGAACGGAAACGCGGAATCATGGAATACGGCGAGCGCGCGCTGCGGTTTTAATACACACACACACACGCATATTGTACATATATTTTTTTTAATGCGGGTGCAGCCGCCCGAGAATCCGTACAGATTTAAAAGCGAATAAAAGGCAAGTGAAAAGAATGAATATTTATCGTGGGGAAATTCGCGTGTTATGCGCGTGATTTCGTATTCAACTAATTTGATTTTATTACACGACGGTTATCGGGAATCAAGTTAAAGCCTCTACCCCTCCCTCCCGCCGGAAAGCAAGCTGTATCATGCATAAACATGATAAAATTTCAGAACATTTTGTTGGGCAATTTGGCCAACTAGTGCTGTAACTCGCTTATCCGGTGCATATATAATATTTCAAATTGAAATGTGCAGCGTGGGATGTCAAGCAATCATAGGAAGATATGCATACAATGAGAAAACTGGGGTTGTAAAATTTTTTATTTGCGCAATAAAGTGCATCGATCTTTAATGCATCGATTGCTTATCGCGTCAAAATTAATACTTATAAATAGCGTGCGTACAGCCAAAGGTAACAATGTGAATTTGAATGTTTTGAATGGTATATGAAAAGATCGCTTTGACATCTCCGATAAGAGATTCGTTCGATTCGCTATTTTTAATTCGCATCAAAAGACAAATTCTTTTTCGATTCAACGTTCAAGGTGTGACGTACAGATATAAAAGTTTAAATTCACTGAATAAATATACCAATTATCGGGATCATCCAAAGCGAGAAAAAGAAAAGCACGCAAAGAGCAGGAAAATTAGTCAACACTGACTCTGAAGAAAGCACATACGTGTAAGTACGCTACGGCCGGGTAGTTCGACAAGTAAGACACGTTATACGAAAAAGGACGAGGGATGTCGCGCGGCCACAAGAGAGCAAGCTCCGCAAGAGCGAGAATGAGGGACTCCTTTTATTTTGGTATTTATTTAACGAGAGAGAGAGAGAGAGAGAGGCAGTGTGTGTATGTGTCTGTGCGTCGCCGAGAGGCAAGTTCCCCACGGCGGCAAAGTACCCTCGAGGGTGTACTGCTGTCCACCTCCGGAGTGCCATGCTGCGTTCGGCTAACAGCCGGATACACGTTGCGGCCGCACATCGCCCGGTTTATTCTCCTCTACTCTCTCATTCTCTCTCTCTCTCTCTCAGGCCAGCGTCCTACGTACGTATAGCCGTGTTTGTGTGCGGAGAGCGCGAGTACTTTACGTCCGGCGCTGGCTGTGTGTCTTCGCCCCGGCGATGTAACGGCTGCGCGCAGTGGACATTCTGCCGGAGGAACTCGAGTGGAAGGCGTTGCTTCAAATGGAAAAGCGATAACGGAAATGGCCCCTCGCCGCTGCCGGGGAGAAATTTCGCCGAGACAGCCCAGGATGACTTTCGTTTTCGCTTCTTTTTCCTCTTTCCTCCCGCCCCCTTTCTCCGCGTCGAGCCCGAGGGCACGTGAGAGATTTTACGATGCGTTTTGAATTGTGTGTCGCCGTACTTTTCCTCCGCGTCGGCCAGATCGCGAAATAATTCAGCCGGTGCGCGCGGAGAATGACAAAGGCCGCGGGTAGCGGCGTTATTTACAAATAAAACCGGCAGCGATGCACGCACAACCTTGTCCCTCCCCCCCCCCCCCATCACTCTCTCTCTCTCTCTCTCTTTCCTCTTTTAAATTCACCCGTCGCGTATCATTTCCGCGCTTTCGCCGATCCCAAAACGACAATGACGCTTGATTTATCAATCGTCGCGTGCATAAATCATACCCCCCACCTCCTCCGCGTTTTCCCGTGGCGCGCGCGTATTGTAACGAGAAGAACAATCGCCGGGCGAATTCGTCCGTATATGAATAAAAATGAAGCCCTCTGTATAGAATCCACGCGCGCGCGCGCGCACGCATACACACACAGCGTTCGAAGACCTGTATATATGGGGCTGTACGCGTGTCGCACAGAAGCTGCGGACGTGTAGTTTTCGCCCCGACACATGTATACACCGGCCGAACATTTTAGCGGTGGCTGCACTGCCGCCGTTAATATACGCGTTGCGCGCGCGTCTGCGTAAATCGCGCGGGAGCTTCGATTGCATTACTATACGCGACTGATCGATCGACGCGGTGATAATGCGCTTTCTATTTTGTTGCCTTTTTTTCCTCTCCTTTTTGTTTCATACCCGCGAGGCGGCTGTACGCAATTTATGATGATTAGTCCAGCAGGAATTATTAATGAGTTTTCGGCGGGGGGGGGGGGGGGGCAAGCGTTTGGGATTCGGAGTGCGCGCCGCGCATGGCGATTAAGCAAGTATAGCTGGAAATTATCTTCGAGTCAATATGTTTGCGGGAAATTTGACCGAACTCGGCGAATATGATGTGCAGCTGGAAATTACGCTTGTCCCCGGGAAAGAGAGAGAGGTATAATGGAGCGAGCTGTTTGTATGCCGAATATAGTCTCCATGCCACGTCACACGGTGAATTAAACTTTATACGAGTTTCGGCTCTGCGTTTGCGCGGAATATATAACACGCGGCGGCGGGCGAGTCTGCACGCGTGTGTGTATCGGTCAACAAGGTGTACGCCGCACACTCACGCGACAATTGCATTAACTCTCAGGTACGTGGACCAGACGCGAAAGTTTGCGACCTCTTCCAGAAAATAAGGCTTTATGGGGACCGCTCCGAGAATTTGCATTCAAGAGGCGGGCATATCCAAGAGTCTGTTCAAAATTTGAATTTCCCGCCAATTCGCCATCTAATAGAAACACTCGACTTGCAATCTTAATTTGAACGAGCTTTTCCGTAAGGGGAGCTAAATCCAAATGACTTAGACGCGGAAGAAGTCCGTTACATCAGAACCTGTATAAACGTACCTGCAGCCAAGATCAAGTTATATCCTTTGCGTTTTTGTTTCTCGTCTCTTGAGCGCCGGTAACGAGCATCGCATGAGAGCGATGAACACGAGACTCTGATAGTTCTCTAATTGAATCCAGTGGTTCAAGTTTTTCCTCGGCCGTCGCGGAAAAGAAGGAAAGAGAGAGAAAGCGCGCGCGCGCGCGGAGAGAAAAAAAACGTAGGTAAGCAGCAATGAAAGGCGCGACGCGATCGATAGAGAAGCGCCGAGCAGAGAAAGAAAGAGAGAGAAAGATGTCTCGGATATATAGCGGCCGAAGAAAAAGAGCGATGGTGAAAAAAGCGTAACGGCGAGCAATAAATGAAAAAGGGCTGGAAGGGACGAAGAAGTGGCCGGGAGAAGATAAGAACACCGCGTGGGGAGGACTCTGCTTTCTCTCTCTCTCTCTCTCTCTATCTCTATATCGAGCGGAAGTTGGATAAGAGCTGGAATCATACCTAATTGAAGCTTCGAGAGGGAAGAATTTTCTATCTCTTTCTCTCTCTCTCCCTCCCAAGAAGCGGACCTTTTAACGACGAGGAAAAGGAGGAGAGGCGGCGGCTGACAGGAGAGTGCAGGGCAATAATATGCTCTCGAAAGAAATGTCCCTCTATCCGAGAGAGAGAGAGAGAGAGAGAGAGAGAGAGAGAAAGAGAGAGAGAGAGCGGATAGGAATTGAAAAGTCGCAGCGTCGCCCTTCTATGTAATGTCTATCTCTATGTATAGAACGGAGACGCCTGACTCGTGTGACTGCCGTCGATTTACGCTTCGACGGTCCGGCACGTTGAGACGAGGAGGAGAGATTTCCAATTAAGGATTTCTTCTTGTTGGTCGCTTGTATTTTTACTTTTATCAGGCGGATCGTGCTGCCATTACACAAGCGGCTTCGCTTGCGTTTATTTTTTTCGAGCTCGCCCCCGCGGCCGCTGTTTTTGCTTATAAAGCAAACAACCTCTAATGAAGATGAAAGGCTAACGGAGGGAAGCAAACACAATTAACTTATTCGTCTTGTGAGAAGCGATCGCGGCCGAGCGCTTTTGGCGGAGGAAGAAAAATAAAAACAATTTCGGTATGTACATGCAGAAATTCGCGAATCGCACGTACTTTGCGCAACGGCGGGAGAAATCGAATCCACACTTTGCAACTAAAATTTTCGATGAATTCGTATGAATCGAGTTGGAACGGCGGACTTCCCGAGAGGAAACGTCGGGGGACGATCGCTTAAAAGTCGATCGGTCAGCCGTAAACGTACGGCAGATCAGGCTGCTCGGTAAAATTTACCGCCATACGAAAAAGGCAAGTGCCGCATACCTGGGACGGAAAAAATATGTGGTGCGATCCGCGATCCCGCATAATTAATCAGCTGAACGACGGCCGGTAATTGCGCTCTCGCTCGCTCGCCCGCTTTAGGATTCGCTTGCACGTATATACGTGTGCGACTGTCTCTGGCTTTGACTCGTGTGTACCCGTGTATGTGTTTGTGTGTGTGAAAGAGAGAGAGAGAGAGAGAGATGGCGAGAGAAAGAAGAAAAACGAGCTTGCACCGAAAAAGGGAGAGATAGAGAAAATCGATAGGAGTCTGGCGCATCGCCGCGGCGGCTGCCGCGAGAGCGAAGGTAAAAAGAAAAAAAATGCGAGAAAGAGAAGGACGGACTGCCAGTGAGATAGACGCGATTTGCCAGCCGCAGTGGGCTGCAGCTACGTAATTTCGATAAGGTTCTGCGCTCGCGCGAAAGCTCGGATACTTTTGAAGCGGATTTTTCATCTAATAACGAGGAGATACTGTACTCGCGGAAAGTCGAGACGAGAGGGCGAGGCAGGCGGATGGTTGAATCAATGCCGCGAGAGGACTTTGCGAGAGGGAGATGAAGAAATTAATTAAAATATTGGTTTCGGAGCTTTTCGCCGATTTTTTTTTCGCTGTAGGCGCGTAATTTTTACGAGGGATGCTGCGACGAACCCAAATTCAGACTGCGAAATGTATTTATCGAGAGAGGTAAAAATAAAAATAATCTACTTTCGAGAACTCCAAAAGTAGGTTGATCCGTCGATTGCAAATACTTTCCGAGATATCTTTGTATGAATTTATTACGGAGTTATAAATTCGCAAACTCAACGCAAAATGTACAGCAATAATCGAGGTATAGCCGCTGTGATAGTCGATAATTGTCAAGAGCCAGAATTTTCGCCTCGGGAAAATTTTTTTCGCTCCGACTGTTCCTATAATGAAGCGGCTGTTGACTTTCGAAAACCAGTCGCGCAGAGACGGTATAAATGAAACGAAAAGCAGGATAGACCTCTATCGCTAGAATAAGGAGAGCACTAAATATAAAGACACGATTGGGAGTCATTAACTATTGAAAACTTTGAAATATTTGAAGAAGGATATGTCTTGTTTCACGATATGACACTTCGCGATATGACACTCTAGATTCTTGAAATAAGCCAGAAAATAAAATAATGGTGAATTTGGTTTTTCGCTCGATTATTCCGATTTTAGAATCAATAAAAAAACTTAAACAAGTGTAAGAATGTTCTAATACAATGTTAGATTAGCTGTAAAGGATTTTATATTTTTAAACAAATTTTCACTGCGCTTCAGGTTTCTGCCTAGAATTTCAGTTGCAGGGCCTAAGGGACGAAACTACTGCGCAACACTTCAAATTTTGATAATTTCATTCTTCGCAGAGTGGTTTCTTGAAACCTCTTTACAAAGTTTCCATCAGATCCCTTTCTCCAACTTCGCGGCCTCTCTTTGTAAGTCTATAATGCAAAAATAGTGTAACGAAGTGTGAAAGCTTCTGCTAAAACGTAAAATTAACAATAAAATAGAAATGCACTTCTTGGTGCATTTCTGGATCGATAAAAGTACATATTCCTATCGACGAATGGAATAAAAAATCGACGATTGAGATGAAACAGAGACTACTAAAGTATTTTTCTTTTTCCTCGAGCCGGAAAAATTTAAACGAAAGAAAAAAGCGCTTTTAACGTCCACTCGGCAAGGTAAACAAAAGCGCTCCAGTCACCGGAATGATTTAAAAAACAGGAAAAAATCCTCTCGAGTGCGCCGAATTTCGGTCAAAAAATATTGCTTTCTACGGACGCAAGAAGTGCGACGAGAGAGTCGTGTACAGGTGCCTTATGCGCTTGACAATAACTGAAACCTATGGTGGGGGAAGGTGGCACAAAACCAAAAGCGAGACAGATCAAACGAAAACAAGAGAATTAAGCAGTGCGTGAAGCAGCAAGAGGTGTGCACATACAGAAAGAGTACAGGGGACAGAGAGAGATAGAGAGAGAGAGAGAGAGAGAGCGCGCGCGAATAGAGACGTCAAAACAACTGGTTTAATCCGCGCAATAGCTCACACCATTCGCAGCGAGAGATGGAGCGACAGGGAGAGAGTCGAGGGAGTCGAACGAGCGTGACGAAAAGCACTCGCTACTCGTTAATCGAAGGCTAGGCGAAACAATGGGCTGGGATTCGAGGGTTTTACTATCGGCCGTCTCGTGTCGCCGCGTGTTCTGATAAGCTTTTCCGTGTTTCGTTCCGCCCTCCACCCTCTTCCTGTATCTCTTTCCGTCGAGTTGTTTTGTGCGTGATGCCGTCGCCGCTACTGCTGCTACTGCTTTCGATGTGTGTGTGTGTGTGTGTGTACAGCGTTTCCGGTGCCACCGCACCTGCGAGCTGCCCGAGCTACATATATACGACGTCGCTTGAATTTGTTCGCCGCGGTTCGTTAAAGTAGTTTTATGGATTACGGCCGCGTTGTTGCACGTATTATTACGCAAATGTTTTGGACGCGCCGCGTACGCGTCTGCTCTATTTTGTTGAGCAGCGTTACAGAAGAAAAATAAAATGTTATGTATATACCACTGTGTCATCGAGAACTGCTGCACGTTGTACATCGCGTGGACTCTATGGAGTAATTTAATCAGAAATGGCGAGTTTAGTTCTGTTTACGTGTAAATACTTAACGATTGTCTTATATAATTGAGCATCTACAACAATAGTATATGAAATGATCAAACGGTATGAATACTACTACGCCGTCGGATAAACATTGTTATACGCACAAGTAAATAACAGAAAAAAGTAAACTGTAAAAAAGTAAAAATTTACACTAAATTGTTAAAAGTGAAATTTCAGTGTAAACTACAGAAAAGTGAAATTTCACTGTGAATGGTAAAAAAGTAAAATTTAGCTATAAAACGTTACTATGCTGTAAAACTTTACCGTAAAGTGTAAAAAAAAGTCAAATTTCGCCGTAAAAATTTATTATGTAGTACACGGTGTTGTTTTCTTTTTTTACTTCAGAGTTTCATTAAGCATTTTAGAATTCCCCGAACTTTTAGCAAAATTGACTGCACTCTTTTTCTCAGCGGTGCGCGGAAACCAATCAAGCATAGCCGGAAAGAGACAGAGAGAGAGAGAGAGAGCTGCGCAACACACAGGACAAATCCCCAAAAATACTCACCCGAAAGCATTCGGGCGTTATTGTTATTGCCGAAAATCCTTCCGCTTTTTTTTCAATCTCCCGACCATCCATATTCCTCTCTAAAACTCCGGCAACTATAGAGAGAACCGAGAGGCAGTAACGCGTCCTCCTTTGTCAATGGAAACGAGCGCGAATATCACGCAAAAAAGACGCCCCACTTTGCCCCCCCCCCTCCTCCCCCTGCTCCTCCTCCTCCGCCCCCGTCATAACCCGCGAAACTCGCTGCAGCGCGTGTAAGCGCGTTGTTATCGCTCAGCCGATGCGCCACCCTTTCATTCAGAGTCTCGCCAGCTGCGCTCGGGCACTAAAAACGATATCGCTGCTCCGCAGCGACTCGTCTGCAGCTCCGGGTATTACATGTTGCTAGGGAGAACGATAAATTTTACAGTTCGGCACAGGAGTACATTATTCTTAATAATTTTCAATGCGACGCATAGGATGCACCTCCCCCCCCCCCCACTCCTCGTTGTTTAAGCGCGTCGAAAAATTCCATTAAAGCTATCTCTCCGAAGAGAGAAGAGAGAAAGAGAGAGAGAGAGAGAGAGCTGTGTCCACAAGCGTGCGAAATAACAATTTTCTTATCCACGAGTAACATCCAGTCGGCAAGTTCTCCAATCGAGGGAAAATCACTTTATCGCCAGGAACAGCAGCAGCAGCAGCGCAAGACCAGCTCTTGCTTCCTTTCCCACATCCAGCAGCAGCCATCAGCTCGTGCGACCACATATACACGTATATACATATATATATGGAGAGAGAGAGAGAAAGAGAGAAGGAGAGAGCTAGAGAGAGAGAGAGAGTACTAGCGTGCAGCGAAGGGAGGGAGTGATAAGCTCGCGCCGACATCGGGCTAATGCCTGCCGGCGACTCCGAGGTGCAGGCGTGAATTAACGCCGCTCGCGATTCACCCTCTTCGGGGAATAGCCGCGCGAGAAGCTCAGCTTAATTTCATTCGCCGCGACAATGATGCGAGCTTATATACTTCCCCCCCCCCCCTCCACCCCGTTGGTCACCGCTGCACACGTAGCCGAGACGATTACATGGAAGTGAATTTTCCCGGGTAATCATCCTGTTTCGCTGCGTTTGCTTTATCGTTGTCATTAATTTTTTTTCTCTCTTTTCTACCCTGGATCCCGCTCGATCGTCCGATCGCCGCCTCTCGGCAATTGTTTTTTTCTTCGCGATCGACGAGACCGCATTTTAATACTTTTGCGCAACTTTTAAATACCCATTTGATTATTCGCGTACAGTTTTCTCTAGCGGCGAATCGAGAATTTGGTCAAAGGCATTGTTTATTTTGCGTTAAAAAAAATACCAGGAGCTTTTAGCACCGTCGAGATTACAGAATTTTGCGTGGCTGGAACGTTTGAATTTAAAAAAACCGGACGAGCTTTATTGTCAAAGCTTCTATCATTTATTCTTGCCCAATAAATCCCAGGTGATCAATAGTGAACCCGGTTTTCCGACTGGTTCAATCAAAAATAGCCTTTAAAATGCCCTGTACAAAGAGCAATACGGAGAAACAGAATACGTGATACAAAGTGCCGAACGGCTTTTGGAATTTTAGAATCAACGTTCCCGTAGCCAAAATAATATAATCCACGATTCATGTTGAAATTTAAAAAACCCTTATAATCCCTGCTTATCGGCTAAAATTGAAAAAAACTCATTAACATTATCCTTACATTGAATAACGCTTGCGTATTTCGGTCGTTGAAGAAATAATGCTAGTCTCTTAATCCCTCTCAATCCTCCTATTTCCATGATAGCGTCCGGTGTTATATTATAGCTACTTTTTGATTGGCCGTATTTACAAATAATTTTTTTTATTCATTTTCATTATCCAAATAAATTTTAAACTAAGTTTGTGCACATGCTATAAATATTGACCTGTATATTCAACTATAAGCATACAAATTCAATTTTTAAATTTACAGGGTTAGATAAATTGAATCGTTTAATGTGGGCACTCAAAAGTAAGTGCAATGGTAGAATGATCAATGTTGATTCTCAAAAATGAGTGTAAACTCTCGAGTATACGTGTTTCCACAAAGAATTATTAGTATACTTAAGAGATAAGCTTTTGCACTGAAGTTAATGATTCAAAACTTAAATAATAAGTGTCTTGAGAGTAATAATCCAACTTTGAGGCCAAACAAGAAAAATTTACGAAAGATTTGATAACATTCTCCTAAAATTTATCATGAATTAAACTTCATCATTTCTAAGATGACCTGTGTGATTTATATTTATTAATTTATTTTTGTTGAACAATAAATTCAAGTGCTAGATGAAAGGCAGAGTAAAATGAAAATGAAAGTGAAAACCAAAAAACGGTTAACACCTCCAAACACGTACCTCGAGCAATTTCATCTTAAGATTGTACTATCACGCAGCTTTCTCTGAGAGGAAGCAAAGAACTAAAAAAATCATGAAAATCATGCATTCAAACCCATCTCTCATCCTCTAAAGACAGTTAGAGTAAATGAACCGAGTCACAAAGTCAAACGCAGAATTAATTAAACTCTTACTCCTAACGCAGCGTCGCAGTTCTCTCTCTCTCTCTCTCTCTCTCTCTCTCTCTCTCTCTCTCTCTCTCTCTCTCTCTCTCTCGTCACTTATCAACTTTGATTAAATACTTCTCGCGTGCGCGCGCGCACTCACTTCCACGAGTATATATATTGTCGCGAGAGATAGGACGGTTCACAACGTCGTCGTCGTCGTCGTTTCGTCGCTAGCGAAATTCCCCCTCGTAAAACGCGCGCCCGCGCGGGTGGGACGAGGTGTGTCGCGAGATTGCGGCGCTAAGCATCGTAAAGTATCATCAGCGCTATTAAATTACGCAGATTCTGGTTTTTCGAGGAGAGATGAAATCTCGCGCTCTGTGTATACGTCTAATCCGCTGCGCGTATGTGTGCGCGCGTGTATGGAGAGAGATGTATTTGAAGGCGAGCGCGTGCAACGAGGCTCTGCGTTTCATTTAGTTCGACGCGCAAGTGCGACGCGTTAAAGTCAAGCCCCGCTTTTCGTTATTTTGGCCGGCTAACCCGGGGCTGGGGATTAAATTCTTAGCGCTCCAGCCAAGATGTTATTAAATTTCATAGAAAAACTAACGGGGTGGATGAAAAAAAAAAAATGTCAATTCTTTTTCACTTACTCCCTCCCCTCCTCTCTCTGTCTCTGTACATTTTGCAGGAAGGCAAGTGTATGAAAAACGTAGATATACTTTTATGATCTGAAAAATTAAAACACGGAAAAGCTAGTTTGCATAAATGAGTTCTTGTGAACTATTCTTTCTAATTATCCTGCCATGTGTGGATCTTCGCTACTCTACTCGCCAAGCGTACCCTAATTCGTAAATGTGTGTATTGTTTGTAGGATCCTGTGCACACAAATGAATGCAATGCACAAATGAACCCACTCCTACTCAAAACATTTATTATTAAGATCTGATTTGAAGAAAATGTGGCAAATGTCCAATTCGTAATCTTGTGCCGAAATCCTTGACTCGATGTAGTAGCATAAAGATCGAAAAATAGTTACGTTAACAATAACATTACAGAACCTAACTTAGAACACATTTCGACTTTTGCAATTTTTCTAAATTTGCAGTTCCCATTTCGACTTCAAGTTCCTCCTAATTGTGTACCATTGAACAGACCAGAGAAAAAAGAAGATAAACACTTGTTAAGCTCCCGAAAATTAAATTTCCGTAGGTAAAGCCTCTCGGCGAAGAATCCCCTCGACGAGCGCTAAGCCGAAAGGCAGAATTGAGTAATAGAACAATCTGTTTACGAGCATTCAAAAACTTTCGGCAGACCTACTCGCCATGCATAATGCAGGCAAACGCATTTCTCCAAAACGGTAATAAAGTCGAGGCGCGCGCGCGCGTTTAGCTCTGGAGTTGCGGCAAGAAAGAGCGAGACAGTGGTTATGCACATACATACGCATACACACACACACAAAAATACATACGTACGTATACAAGTTCGCACAATGCAGTAGTGAGACTGAAACTCGGCGTATTTCGTGCCATACTCCAGCCCCGTTATATCCTCTGACATACATGGCTGGTATTATACGCGTCGGATTGCCGCAAACTATATGTACATTTATATATATATATATATGTATAGAGGCACTTCCCTCCCCCATTCCCCCCCCCCCTACACCCTCCACCCACCTCTCTCGCTCTCTCTCTCTCTCTTTCGGCCATTCGCGTAAAGACGCGCAGGGATGGTAATATATGCGAGAGAACGGCATAAAAGCAATAACCGAGTGCATAAGAGGATGTGGAAAACAGACGGGGCGAAGGGGGCGAGGATTAAGTGAAATTAGAATTTAATAACTCGCACGCTTTCTGCAGTCATGTATGTAATCAGAATAATGTTTGATTACAATGTCATCTCCGAGAACGTTGCATCGAGCAAAAATAAATTGAACGTTTGATGCTCTTTTGGGTAATTTATCTTAACGTACACCGGGTTACAAAATTCTGCGCGTCCGATGAGTGCGCGAACTCGAAGGAACAACGAATGGCGCAGGCCAGTGCATTTTACGGCGAAAGAACTAACTCAAAGTAAAAAAATTAAGACTTTAAAAGAAAGTTGATTAAGTTTGAGAAAAATAAAAAGAAAATTTTACCTCAATAGAGTGAAAATAAAACAAGACAGATTAAAAAATGTTCTCTGAACAGTGAAAAAGAATGTTAACGTAAAAAGTATAAGATTAACCTCAGTAGTCTTCAATCGATCTAATAAATTCTCTGTCAAACCATCGCCATTCGTGCGTGTAACCAAAATTATCGCGCGTAATCCTGAGCGGCGAGACAAGCAGCGCACGAAGACACGGCTTAAAAATGGTATATCCATTTAACGAGAATACGAGTCCGAAGAAACAACGACCGAGAGAAACAGAGTAAGAGAGAGAGAGAGAGAGAGAGAGGCAGTTAAGTAGAGTTGCCGCACGCATCCCGTGTGTATGGAGTAAAGGAGGAAGGCAGAGGCGTACGCTGCTAAGAGACTCGGAGCTCGAGGGAGAAACGGCTGAGCTCTAGGGCCGCTATATTATTAGCTTGCGCCTAGCCGCGTGTAATATGAAAAGCATTTAGCCTCCCCTAATAATGCCGCCGGAATAATACGGCTTTGCCACGGACTAGTCTCTCTCTCTCTCTCTCTCTCTCTCTTTCTCTCTCACTCTCACTCTGCTCCGTAGAGTTATGCGCTGGTTTATAAAAGGGATGCTGCCGGATTAGACGCGCTTGCCTGGACTTGTAAGGATTTTTGAGAACGCTGCTATTGTGCCAGGAAGGATATGCTATGAAATTTTCATTCTTTTTTTCTTCTTCGCCATTCAGAGGCTATGCGCGGATTTTCATTTGGGCTCGTCTGCGTCTCGCTCACGGTATATTTAAAAAGCATTATTGCTGTAAGCAAGCGCATCTACGCGGCTCGATTCTAGAATAACAAGATTTTATTCGCATCTCGCTGCGGCACTCGCAGAAGAAGTTAATGCGATAGTTCGGGGGAAGAACAAACGGTCGCGCGTAATGTACGAGGACTTTGTTCGCCAAGAAAGGGGTCCAAGTTGCATCGAGTTAATTATGTTTTGCTTCGGTCTTGGGAGAGTATACATTACACGGTTTGGACGCTGTGCAAACGTGTGTCATTAAAATCACAGGACGTGTCTCTTAAAGTTTCGTAATTTAGGATCCCTTTTACGTACCGTCGAGGCGCTCTGATGAAACTGCCGAGTTTTTGCGCGCGCGCGCGCTTTGTTTATCGGCTGATTAAAAAAAAGTGAAGGGCTTGCAGCGGATGCAGCCGGGATATACATACGAACAAAATTACAGGCTGTGCCCTCGTGGCGCGCAGAGTCGTTCGCATCGCAATCACATATGCGCGATAAGTGAGTAATAAATATAAGATAAGATCTGTTTACGTATTGCTGCGCGGTAAACCTCTCGTCGCTTACTCTAGCATCATAGTACTCAGACTGGTCGACTAACCTGTAACAGAAAAACAAACGGCTCGTTAGAGTTGCAGCCTGTCGCGAGGGGGAGGGGAAAGGGGGATATCTGTAGCGAAAACGCATCGAGAATTTCATTGAAAATCCCTTTCGCAACAATTCAACGGTAAATAAAATCCGAATGGCTCGCGGCAATTATCGCGGCACTCTTTCAAACCCCCCGCCCCCCTCCAACCCACCCACCGAGCCACCTTCTGCACCTGGTGCACGCGATCGCTTCCCTTCCTCGCCATCGGAGAGATAAAATCAAACTGTGCGCAAGAGTCGTTGCGCCGCGAACGTACGCGCCATAAACGTGCCTTCGTCAAACAGTCTCTCCCTCTCTCTCTCTTCCGCGCGAGCTCATGCAAAATTACGACGTCTTCCGCCGTTAATTCCGCTTAGCGACTTTAACGCGATTAATCCGGGCCTTAGCGAGGATAGTCCGCAGCGGTGGCGTGTGCGCTTCGGAAACTACTGTGAAACAACCAAGTGCGTGCTACTTCCTTGAGGAGAGAGAGAGAGAGAGAGAGAGAGAGAGAGAGAGAGAGAGAGAGAGGCGACGACGCTACGTGTCCCGCGGGATATTTATGAGTCTCGGATTCCGTCGAGGGGAAACCGGGGGCGAGATTTAAGGACGCGAGGAAGGGCGAGAGGGGCAGGGGGAGGGAGGGAGATTGTTTCGGAGAGCAAGACAAGATAAGACCAAGCGTTTTTTGTATTCGATTATTTAGTCACGTCGAGATCACGTCGGGGTGTATGAATTCACTAGGATTCCCTGCTGTCACGCTGCAGCCCCTGCTGATAGCGCGATATCCATTATCTAATAATTTTTTATGCATTATCTAATAATCTATGATTTTTTTAATAAATTATTTTCGCAGATAGCTTGTTTAAATAAAAAAAATGAACATTTAATTTTTGAACTTTGAGAATTGGCTGTAGAAAGCTGCATATTTCTATGAAAAATTGATTCAGGTTACCATCGATCATTTTTAATCAAAATTAAATGTTAGATTTTCTCAAGATCTATTGATTGAGCCCTTAAATATTGATTTCAAATGATGCAAAGAAATATTGTTTAGACCTTTGCACTTTTAATTTACCTTTTTAAGTAATAAAAGGGATATGAACTTAATCTTACAATATCTCAGCTTCGCTTTGGCTGAGGGTGCTACATTTTTTTTCAATTTTTACTTTTTTATTCACTACGAGATGATTTATCATGTTTTATATACTTTCCGAAGGGCGCAGGAATCATCTATATTCTTGGGCATTCTCCTATACGAGTAAATGATTCAGTGAGCGAGCGAAAGAAAGCGACAGGCATTTTCTTTTACATAAATAAATAACGTGTGCAGAATTCATCCCCTAAAGTTCCTTTGACGCTTAGCGTAATACTGCCTCTATATATCTAAAGATGACGAACAAAGGTAGTAGAAACTGTGCCATGGTCTCAGAAGTACACGAATGAAGCGTCTCTCGAATTCCTCCGACGCGTCGAGGGGGTCCCCAGCTGCAGCGCACGTAGAGAAGAAACACTTTCTCCGTTTTCTCTCTCTCTCTCTCTCTCTCTCTCTCTCTCTCCTCATCACCCCTTCGAATTATCCTCAAATTTCCCTCGGAACGCCACCCTCGTTCCAAGGGAAATTGTCATCATTCCAAGCTGCCGAAAAAGAAAAGAAACGCCGGCAGAAACAAAGGCGCAAGGATAAAGTAGAGACGAAACGAGCATATCTGTAAAGCGTGCATGTGTGTTTGCAGAGGAGTAAGGAGTAACCGTCCAGCGCAGAGGAGGCGCTGCTTCAAAAGAAAAGTGTCACTTATGCATGTGCGTTCGTAGAGAGAATGGGAGAGAGAGAGAGAGAGAGAGTCGGAGGAACGGCAAAAGGGTGAAATAGACTCTTTGTGTGTCGGGTTTACGACGCTCTCAACGAGATGCTTCTCTCCGCGTCGCGCGCGCGCATTCGCAGAATAGCGGTGCTCTGCTTAATAAGGCTAGGGCGTATTATTTCGCTGCCTCGCGAGGCTCGATGATTCTCCGAATTTTTTCTCTCCCGCCCCCTATCTTCTCCACGCTCTATGCGTACGTACGGTTGGAAAACAGGTTCTTCGGGTCCGCGCGTGTCGTCGCCGGCGCGCTAAAGGAGCCGCGCGGCAAGAAGTTTGCGTTCACGGTACAGCGAGCAATTAATAATTAACAGTTTAACAAAGTTCATCAACCGAAGCAGCTATACGTATATGCGTGCGACACTCGTGGCAACGACAGTAAACTCGACGTTAATTACAGCGTTAGTAATTAAAACGAAGCTCCTCGCGCAAAAGCCTTTCGAAATCTTCTGGCTTTCTCCTTTCTGGCCCGGCAGCCCCGAGTCGTCGCGCATTATACGTATAAAACGCGAAAAATACCTCGACACCGGCTTACATATACTTCCGCAGCGTCATCCCGAGCTACGTAAATTCGCTGGGGAGAACTCGGACGGGTGAGGGAGAGACACCTCGCGCGCGCGATAAGACGAGGAAAATAAAGGAGCCGCGCGAGCAGGTGCATTAAAAAAGAAGAGGATAAGGGAGAGAATAAGAGTGAAAGAGGGAGAGAGAGAAAGTAGCAGAGTCGGCTTGATGAGGAGAGAGAGAGAGAGGGGGGGATGAAGGGGGGGAGGAGGAGGAAGGCGGACTGAGAAACACTAGGGAAATGGAGTGAGCGCCTGAGGAGTTCTCGCGCGAAGGTAGATTATTCTTCGAGAAGTTGCGATCTAGATCGGCGCGGTAGCTTCAGAAAATGTTATTCCCCCGTTTCTTTCCCTTAACTTTTAATGTGCTGTGACTCTCGACGACGTCTAACAGATTTTCTACAGGTTTCCAGCGACGAGGAGAGAGGACACTGGCTTTGGGAAGCGCAAATCCGGAGGGTTCTTGAGGGCCTGACTTTTCGAACCCAATCGCCAAGCCCAGAAATGGTTCGATAAGCCTTCGCTCTCGAGATAACTAAGCCACTTTTACGAGCTTGACGCATTTCCTGCGCATCGTTCTATTAATTTTCTAAATCAAGATAGCTCTATGGTCAGTGTATGTTTCCGTTACAAGTTTGCAGATGGCACATCCACATAAATTTCAGCGTGAGCCAATTTCGTGTGCATAACCTCTCGAGTGCTTGCTTTGTATGAATGTAGGTTATGCTGTTATGCATCTTCCTCGGAGTAAGAAATACAATAGTTGTTATGCATTATTCAGAAATTCTCTTGTAAGGCTGCATGGCACAAAAGTTTGAATTAACATAAATTCAAAATGAAATAAAAAAAGGGGGTAGCGCGGCTGAAATCGCTGATACACTAAAGCAGATATATAGAAGTGGATATATTAATTAAGAAGATCGTATCCAAATTAAATCCGAATTAAATTACGAGAAGAACAAGGCATTGATTTGTCACGCCCGGTCAAGCTCGTCTGTATTTCAAGATGCAAGCTTTCAAAATGGAAAGAAAAAAGAATGACAACATAGAATTGAGTGAATGGACAGCGCGTTATATTCTGAAATCCCTTTGTGAATCCAACAACAAAGCTCGTTCACACTTCATTATTATCGAATAAGCCACGACGTTCACGCCTAATTGCTGCTGTTTTCTCGCCCAACGAATTCAATAAATCAGCTCGGCCGTACATTTCCTGTGAATTCATTCACAAAAGCTCGTCACTCAATTGTTATAAAGTTCACATATATATGTTTAGGGATGATTCGCTGACAAATCGAGGGAGAACACGATGAGAACATAAACCAATCCAACAGAAACTAATTTAACGTTGTTTCCAATGATTGTTGTATGAGCCTCTGATTTTTTTTCTGTGGGATGTTAGAAAAAATCAAGTTTGATTCTTGATATGCATGGATGAAATCATGCTAAGATCATCAGTAAAATAAAGGAATCAACGAAATACTCAATAGAGACATCAAAAAAATGTAAGAGGGTAAAAGCGATAAAAAAATTAATTAAGAAATTAATTAGAAAAATCCTGAGCATCAGTCTGCTTTGACGTTTCTATTTCTCTCTTACCCTTAGTCTTGAAAACGTGCTATTTTGGGGACAATCACGAACCGCAAGACAAATGACTGCGATGCAGTGATTAGGGATGTGAAAGAGAAAGAGACGGAGGGGAGATGAGGAAATAGTCCGTGTTATGAAGTTTATTTGGGTCTCACTGATCTATGATACGTTACCGACGGAGAATAGAGCAGTAGATATAGAACAGAATGGTATAACAGAGTAAGGTTGAAAATGTATGAAAGTAGATTACAGATCCCGCATTGTTGTCACTAAACTTTTCGTCTTAATTTTATTTTGCTTAATTATACTCGTCAGCGCTTGACTGCATTAACCATCGCATAAAAATGACTCTGATGACCATCTAGAAGACATCCATCAGCAGGACACACATCAATTTAGCGCAGAAGCCGTATCTAAATAACCGCAGCTAAATCCTCTCGTCAAATTGATTAAAGACAAATGCACGTGGAAAGCCTGTAACCAACCAGCAGCTTAATATCGCTAATGACTTGCTTCCCCTCAGCCTCAAAGACGCCAAGTTACACGGGCGCACGAGCGTCGCCAACCTCTAGCCTTTAATAGCGAATAAAGTATAAAATCGGGGCCGTGGCGTCGTCCTCCGCTCTTCGTCTCCACTCCCTGAAATCGAGCTCTTAATCGAAAAGTAATTACCTCAGCCCCATCGCTGCAACCGCGCAAACGCACCATAACGAAGGTAAGTAACGAGTTGAGGGAAGAGAGAGAGAGAGAGAGAGAGAGAGAGAGAGAGAGAAAGCAAAGAATAAGAGGAAGAAGAAGACGAGGACGGACTTAGGGAGATAACCTTAATGTATTTGGCCGCCGCCGCTGCGGATATCTCAGAAACGCGAGAAGTAGTAGCTAGTCTCCACCGCTCAAGGGACGTCGCGACGCTTCTCTCTCTCTCTCTCTCTCTCTCTCTCTCTCACTCTCCCTCTCACTCTCTCTATCTCTGCCCCGCGTTTTCTCTTTGCCGCACGCGCTCAGTGGTACCCCTCTCTATCGGTCAGGAATATCTAAATGCAAAACTCTCGAGCCGCGGTGCCGGCTTTTCAAGACGCAAGCCTTATCGTTCGAAAGAGCTTTCTAGGTATGTGTGTGCGTGCAAGGAGGAAAGCGTACATTGGACGCGAGTTCATTGGGTAGTGGAAAAGTTTTTTTTCTCGATTTTTTTTTGCGGAAAAATCGCAGCATTTTTCAAAACCCGCGATGGGGTTGGAAAACTCTTTTTTTAATGCACTCGTCGGCTTTGTGGTCACCACTGCGTTTCCTTTCGATGCCTGGAGTGCGCCGCGCGTTTCAATGCAGATCGCAGAGAGCTGGAGCGACGCGAAGGAGTAATTACTACCTGCTTTTGATGTGCCATCATGTAACTTTATGGCAAATGCTTTTACTGAAAAGAGGCGTGGAAAAATGTTATTGAATTATCATTTTTCCCGCAGTTTTCTTTGAGAATCATCAGCAATTATTTACGTGACGCGAGCGTGGATTAAAGAGGATACTTGAATCAAGAGACATCGGCTTTACTCGAATACAAACTCCGTTTGATGGTGTTGAGATTCATGAAAAACTTTCTTGAAACGAGAATCAATGTTTGATTCAATCAGTTTATTCAAATAACGTTTTTGCACGTAAATACATCGCATGTTTAGTTCTTCGAATTCACATGCGTGTATGCTTCACAAGAGATCCATTAGGTATGCCAAATTTTAATCGTTTCTCGCACCTCTGTTGGAAGAGAATCACGCACAGCTGCTACCCTTTTCTGACAAGCTTCAAACTATATCAGCTATGATATTTCTAGACGCGCGACTATTTTAACAAAAGGATTGTTGAGGAAATAAATGATTGTATTTTGAATTTTGGCTCAAAGGATTCGAACTTTCAAGTGAACTGGACTGTTAAAATAGTTAGAACTTTGAGCACATGTGATAAATTCGTAGTAGTTAAATAATTATTACAATAAAAATTTTATATACGTTTTGATTTTTTTTTTTTTTTGAAAATTTTTAATTTTTCGTAATCTAAACAATGGTATAGATTTCATACATTTTCCGAGTAAGCATGAATCATCTATAACCGTGGGCATCCTCCTTTATGAGTAAAATTCCCTCTAAAAAAAAAATGCTTTATGTAGTATCCAAATATCGATCAACGCCAGACAAACGAGAAAAAACTATTCAAGGAAAACTGCAGTGAAGAATAATAGAAAGGTTAATAAAAAACAACTCTTTCTCTTTGTCTTCCTCACTAAACGTAAAAAGCAAAAATAAGCGCAAAAAGAACTTCCCAACTGCGACAGCGACAGTCGAAGCATAATAGATACTAAGACAAGTACACAAAGGAGAGATAACGTAGCACGAAAATAAAGGAAGAAAAACTGTATAGGAAGTGTAGCCCAGCAAGTGAGAGAGAGAGACACGAAGAGAGCGACACGACGTCGAGATAGTGACGGACAAAGAGGCAAAAGAGAGCGAGAGAGAGAGAAACGTATCGAACATCGATTCCAATTCCGTACTGTCTGGAAGTTCGCCTTGGCCGCGGTGCCGCGAAAACTCGTTTGCCTCGTCTGCACAATCGGATGCAAGAGCAGGCGCGAGGTCGAAAAAGAGAAAGAGCTGTATGCGAGAGAAGGAGGGAGAGACAGAGTCGGAGCGAATTTCGAGGCTGCGAGACACTCTAAGCAAACCGAATTCCTACGGTCCAACCTGTTGCCCGCTTTATAAATATTGCGAGAACTGCGGTCAATGTTTAAGTTATGTATCGAGCCCCGGGATTGTGGAAATTTGTTCGGAGAGATTTGAATGGGCGGTGGTAATTAGATGCCGCTAGATCAATAGTTGGAGCTGGAGCTGCTTCGTTGACAAATATAACGCTGAAGCTGCTGAATGTGCGTGTCGTCCAGCAACGATTTGTTGATATTTGAAGGAGGGAAGCCATTCCGTTTGATCATCAGGACTTAAAACTTTCCCTCGTTAAAACGTGGAAGCAAACTTTTTTGCTATTTTTGGATTAAAGTTTGTTTGACGAGTCTTTTAAGGGATAAAACTGAATCGAATGTATTACTTGTAGAGCTGTGCGAACGACTGTCGCAACAGCCTTATCCAGGTACAAGAAGTTGTGCTGAATAAACAGAGAATGAGAACGTGTCTCTGATTGTTTCTCGATGCTCTGAAAAGTCGTTTGCAAAACGGTAATTGGATTAAAAGCACTATTGCAGGAATACAGTCGGAATGGAAACGGCGCGCGTATTCGATTTCTCTTATCCGTCGGAGGCAAGCAAACGGATATTACGCAGCAGGCGCCTGATATTCTTTGTATAAACAAAATTTTCACCCGATAAATTGCTCCAGTCTTCTATAGCTCATGATTTATCGGTTAAGAGTTTGGGAGACAAATTGGCAAAATGTTAGGATTGATTGCATCGTTACGTTTGTAAACGAATAACAAACGTGATCCTGCTTAAACTTGTTCAAAAGAATATTTATCGAGTCCGGTCCTACTGAAGAATGGTCAATGATCGCAACAAATGTCAAACAACAGAACTAAATCCCATACGCAAAGTTAGCCTCCCAACTAAATCAAATTTCTACCAGCAATCAATATTGCCCCTTTACGTTCGACAAAATGTGTTCGACATTATTATCGTCCATCTATAAACCAACACCCACTCGGTCGCGAAGCAAATTTATGTACTAACACCCTCTGCCGTACACCATATACGCCATCTCCACTGTGTAAATAAGAAAAAAGGTATACACATCCCAGCTCCAACTTGCTTGGAGTGCGGGAGAAAAAATCGGATCAGTCATCGAAGTTGGACTCTGGAACGGAGTAAACCACTCAATCAAATTCGTACACTATACACCCGGAGGCGGGAGGTGATCCTTCCCTTTCTTTTTTCGCGCCGAGGCGACGGCAGTGGCATGCTAGACGACTCGTCAAGTTTCTTCTAAGAGGGCTCGAGACGTAGGAAAGTGCTGCGGCCTTAGAACAAAGTTTAGCAGCAAGTGAGAGAGAGGAGGGTGATTAACGGGTGGTCGACCCTCATTTCAATTCGCGGAGGACGTAAATCCACGTCGTTGGCACGACGCCGCCGCGTCGGCTGGCTGCCTTCGAGAAGGTGTGAGCTGAAAGCTGCCGACGACGATGAGAGAAAACATAGAGGGTAAGTCGAGGGGAAAGTGGAGCGAAGGGAGGTGGGGGAGGAGGGGAGGGTGGAGGACATTCAAGAGACTGCTCGCAATGGAGGTGGGGGGGGGGGGTGGTGGTAGCGAACGAGGACGCGAGAACAAAAGATTAAATTAGATCGGGGATATTTTGCTGTGAACCTTTTATTGGGCTCTCTCAACTATGTGTCTCTATCCGTTTCCTCTGTTTAAATCTCTCGTCTGCGATATGAACTGAGATTTTCAAATGTATGCTCAGAACTACCTTGAGAAGCAAAACTAGTCTAACATTCAGTTGACAATTTGAACTATTATGTTTCTGAAATCAAGGAAGACATCTTAAATGCTGTTGTGACACCTCGAAAATCAAAAATTAAACTTCAGAAACCGATGAATACGCTACATCTAAAACGTTAAGACTCATCTCATTGTTGGAATTATCTGCCCTACAAAATCATTTTCTTCTATAACTTTAAAACCTCAATCCACAGTTACTTTCTCTCAATCAACACATTACCTCAACATACCCTTTACCTCAACATTTCTAGTCCTCTAACTTTACTCCATAGTCACTATTTTTCCGACATTTTATTTATCCCTCTTAAAAACTGACCACCATAACGATCGAGTTCAATCTAATGTGTAATATCTGTGAAGCCAACGAGTGAAGCTCATCACGTTCAGCGACGCGGATATTTTGCCGAGCATCGAGTCGTATATTTACGAAACCAAACGAGCTTGTAAATCCTCGAGCTCGAAGCAGCAACCTAATAAAGTGGTCTTCCCAAATAAAAGGGCGCTCTATCAGCGCGCACGAGCGAGAGCTGAAAGCCCCCGGCGTTGAGTGCAAAAAATGCGCGCGGTATAAAGTAGCGGCTGCAATAGCAGCATCGGTATAGTATAGCAACGAACCCTCAACGCGAGATCGTCGCGTAAGACTCTCCCCTCTCTCCCTCACGTGCGCGCGCGCGCACCGACGAATATGTCACCGCAATCGTAGTAGCTACTAGTACGGGAACGGCTCCGCAACTTGAGGTACGGTTGGAATTCTGGTTCGTGCGCGGCGCTCTCGTCCACCGAGAGAGCTAGCGGATGGAGCCGTATTTTCCTGGTTACGTATATCAGTCTGGATTTATGGTTGGAACAAATGTCTGAACAAGTGCCGCTGCTCGCGCGAGAGCGACAGAGGGAAAGAGAGGAAGATGCGCGCAAGCGTACGCGCATGTGTGTGTGTATATTTATGTGTGTGTATGTGGATACGCTCACGTATACATAGGTGTAAAGCGAGCAGAGAGAGAGAGAGGAGAGGGGGAGGGAGGGGAGAGAGAGCTGTGTGACATGTCTGATGGTCTTGCTAGCGTTCATAGCCCGCCTCTGCCGCGTATACCTGTGCTTCTCTCTATCTTCCTCTCTCGCTTGTGAGCTGCTCTGACGTTCGTAATGTTTCTTCGGGATATGCTTCGTGTAATTGCCTTTTTCCGATGCTTTTGCAAGCGAAGCTGAGTGAGATCGAGTTTGTTGAGAGAATCGTCGAGAGACAGCGATTGCTTTCACTATAGCCTCGCGAAAACAAACAAATAAATAAATAAACGAATGTCTGCAATGTATTTTAAATATCTCGAAGGAAAGGTTATGTAAAGTTGATCATTACTATATACAAAAGTCATTTATTTTGCAAGCTTGGCATCAGGTGGAAAACAGAAAAATGTTTGAGTATATAGGAATTCATATTGTTATGAAACATGTAATAAGTGCATTAAAAACAAGGCAAAACCAAAGATTTTATTGTTCCCTATGGAACTTGGAAAAGAAGATTCGTTGCCAATAAAAATTCAGACTTTTAAAAAGATATTTGAATATATTGCGATACAACTAAGAATTCTTAATTATTAAAGGTTAATATAAAAGAAAATTATAGATATTGAAAATGATATTAAAGTATCCGAAAAAACCAAATATCCAAGTATACCATCGGTCCCCGTAGAAACCACCAATCATTACGAAACAAGCCAGCAACAAACAATCCCTCCCCTAAAAAAGCCGTAAAACAACGTTTTGAAACCCAAGCACCTTTGCCCTCCATTATTCAAGCCAGTCCTTATCAAGGGATGCCTCGTTTGCCGGCATAGATTAGCTCCCGTGATTCGGGCTCGTCGCACACCGCGGGAGGGCCAGCGCAAGATTTTAAAGCTAGCGGTCGCCTCCTGAAAAATGCAAATGGGATTTCGTGATGCTACAGCCGTTGGAGCCACACCTCCTCTCTCTCTCTCTCTCTCTCTCTCTCTCTCTCTCTCTCTCTCTCTCTCTCTCTCTCTCTCGGAAGACACGATGCGTCTCCCTACCGGCGCCCCTCGTAAACGAATTGCAGAGCCTTGGAAATTGACTGCCGAGGCCCCAAAGTGTGTACAGCGGGAGTCGAAGGCCGGCGATAAAAGATTCGATTAAAATTGCAGAGCCGTCCAGGACAGGTAAAAGCTGAGGGAGTGCGCGGACACTCTTTCGCTTCGTAGCAATCGGCGAGGCGAGAGATGCGTTGTGCTCGTCCAAGTTTACGATGATCGTAAAGTACGGGGAATCTCGAATGCAACGAACGTCGCGCTCTTTTAATGAAATTCATCATTTTCTCCGAAGCGCGAGTAGTGCGTGTCGGGATACGGTCAGACGGCCTATTATGAGTGCTCTTCTGACTTCGTCTCGCCTACGCGCGTACACAGTCCGTAAAAAAACGTAGCAATTATCGCGAGCCAGTCTCTTTCCCCAAGCTAAACCCTGTCCCCCGGCATTTCTTCAAATCAAATTAAAATACTCACGCAGAAACGCGCAGCTCTCTCTCTCTCTCTCTCTCTCTCTCTCTCTCGTCGCTAAGCCGGTGACAAAGGCTAAATCGGCACAGCAGAGCGTGAGCGACGTTGACAAGTCGTCAGAGCTCAAACAGTACACACAAGCGCGCGGCATAATGAAATTCAGCGTCATGCGATTTAAAAGCGAGCTCGGAAAATTCAGCTTCGGCTCCCAATTAGAGCTCGGCGATGAGAAACTCTGCAGCTGCGGCGGCAGCTTCTCTACGCACGCGCAGCGAGTTCTCCGGCCGGCGAGTCGTTAATTAGCGACGCATCGAGCCGAAGAATTTAGCATTGCTTTTACATATGTCATTGTCGCAGCGGAATGGGGGAGGGAGGGGGGGGGGAGGCTATGGAAGGAGAGAATCGGCTCGCGCGATTTAATAATACAGCGGAGAGTCTGAATATAACGAGCGAGCCGTTATAGCACCGACAAAATAATCGAAGGCAGCTCCTACAGTATTAATTGAGCATTATCCCAGCGTACAATAAAGCACCGGCGCCGGCTCCGTAATGCTCGTGCTTTAACAATCACGCCGGTCAGCGCGATCGACATTATCGACACGCGCTTCTGCTGATCCTTTCCTCCTCTACCCCCCACCCTCGGTCTTCTTTTTTTTTCGACTACCCACGCGATCGATTCGTGAATTCCACCGGGGAATCGCTTTGGCTCAGGTGCACGGAGAGCGGGCTACACTCGGATATTTAGAGACTGCGCAGGCGATTAGGAGAGACTGAGAGTCAATTAAGGATTTGAATTTCGCGCCGCACGATGTAGCGGGTGAAAAAGGTAAGCGGAATCGATGTGAACCAGCAGTTGAAGAAACATTTCAATGACGTGGGATAATTACTGTTACAATGTCGTTCTGTCCGATATTTTCGTGTCAGCTTTAATCGTCTCTGTGCAATCGTGAAACGAATTACATCCCCGATTACTTTAATTTTGCTTTTGCCATACTCTTTTTTTTTTATGTCAGCTGCAGCGCGGCGCGGAACTTAAATTTTCAATTGACTTTCAAATTCTCCCAAGTAGCATATATACAATCGTGCAATTACACGCACACTCGCAATCTTTCTTCCAAATCCACTTTCCGCTAAATGTATATGCGCGCGGCGTCGCGCTCTTTTTTTCGCCTATGCTCCGCGATATTTCTCTCTCCTTTCCGGAATTTCCGATAATTAGTTCTCTTGTCCCAGTTCGTTTCCGTTCGAGAGAGTATACATTATACCGGCGCGGGCTTCCTGTCTCGCTCTAGCGCCAGCCGAGCGCCTACTGTCCTTTCTTTGCTCCGGGAAAAGCGATCGATTTTACAATCATTGTGTACTATCTCCGGCGCTCGCCTTTTTTTCTTATCCATAAATACGTTTCGAGAAAATTCCGCTCAGTTTACTGTGTCCACAATTTTTTACTGTCACTCATCCGGAGCAAATAAAGGCTAGCGATAAGTTAAGGGACAAAAAGCCGCTATTATGTACCTGACAAATTGAAGTATGGAAAAGTTAGTTGGAAATTTAGCAACACTTCCTTAAGATAACAGAGATGGATGAAATGGATTGATTCCCTTGATGATTTAAAATTACAGTAGAAGTAGCCTGAGTGAACTGATCAATTAACTTTTTTCTATAAAAAATCTTTGAAACCCTCGCACTAAAATCACTTCCTCATTCCTAAGTTTCAATTTTTCAGGCATAATGGGGCTCTGTGTCAGCCCCTCAATTCGGCCCCCGAGAGAAAATTCCAAGGTTCGAAAATCAAGTTACACGCTCACGAATCCGCGCACATGCTAAGACCCGACTAGATTAACCTTCCCAGCTGCGATAAATATATAGATACATATATATATACAGAGAGAGAGAGAAAGGTCCGGGGCCAGCGAGGGAAGTATAACGTTGTTATACTTCCCTCGTTTAGCGAGGACGAGATCAAAGCCGCGCCTCGAAAAGGGAGCCATACAGCCGGGTGCGAGGATGGAAAGGGTAGAGGGGGGGGGGGGTGATGGTGGACGGGGGCATCATGCGATGGTCTCTCGACACGTAGGCCAATGAATCAAGCTCGCCCGTGCGCGCGTGCAACCGACTGGCGCTTCGATCTCCCCGAGCGACTGTATAGCTGCTGGCGCGCGACTATTCTGCGTAAAAGACTCGGCGACGGGCTCGTAAAAAACGCGTTCGGAGAATGAGAGAAGCTCTGGAGAATCGGCGCAAGGAGATTGACTCGAAAATGCGACAAGCGCCGAAGCCATTAAAACGAAAGGCCTGTATTTCACATTCGCTGCTGACGTTCACGAGGTACGGCAGAAAAAAAATGGATTCTCTCTGTCTCTCTCAGAAAATTGTCTTATTTTAATTGCGAGCGAAGCAGGAGATACCGACTGAAGTGTCGCAGTGAGAATTACAGTTTATTAGTTCGTGGAGCGGCGCGCGCGTTAAATGGCAACTTTTTACACGCGCACTCGCTCTATGTCGCTCGTAAATAAATCGAATATTCAAAGTTACTTATAGACAGTTAAAATTGTGCAACAACAGCATAAAATATTTTGAATTTAAGCTTATAATATTACAACATAATCAAGCAGTATTTCAGCATACTACTTTCTTTGCAGATCAATAAAAAAAAAAAATTAAATATTTATAACTAATTGTATACTCCATTTTTACATCGACAGTCGTCCCTACGCGAAGAGAATCGCATTACAAAGTTAGCCCAAATATTTCCAGTCTCTTCCCAACGCGTTTACGGCTCGCAATTCTACGCTCGCGCGCGTATACGCGAGCTTTCTTGGAAAGCGTTTTCTCTCAAAAAGCTGCGGTCTCTCACTGGCTAACTCGTCAGAGAATCGTCCTCCATTTCCCTCTCTCTCTCTATCTCTCTCTCTCCCTTGCGTGAAACATTAACAGCCCGCCTAATTTCTCACCAGGTTGAATTCAGCGGGCCGCGCGAGTTACACACCGCGGGCTTTGATGTTGTGTCTCCAAGTAGACGAGGAGACGCTTGTCACGATGTCAAACAGAATTTTCGGTCGAGCTGTGCCGGAGACTCGTCGCGCATGAGACGAAAATAAAAAAAAAGGGAGACAAGCTCATTTCAAAAGGTAGAAACGAGGGAGAGAGAGAGGGAGAGCCCAGTGGCTGCACTGGCTCGAAATATAATCTCCAGCACGTGGCGCGATATTTGAATGAGGCGTGCGTTATCTGTGTGTGAATTCACACGGGATGGGGAGGGAGAAGGGTGAATGCGCTCGAGACTCTTCTTCTCTCCCGCCGGCCGGAAAGTCTCTCCGAATGAGTGAATGCGAATGTATCTCGAGCAAAGAGGCTAGTGCCGAGTGCGTGAAATAACGTCTCTCGGTGTGCTGTATAAGCTCGAGCGGCGCTCGAGAGGCTCCGGGAAAAAGAAGAAGATTCCCTCCTTTCGAGACGGTCCATGGCTAATTCCAGAGCTTTCTTTACCTCCCATTCTCTCCATCTCGGTCGCCCGTACAAATGTGCCTGTGTTTTCCGCGCGCGGAGAACGCAGCGAAGGAACGGAGTCTCCACGAAATTGCGAGGGGATAATTTTTGAAACGAAAAAAAAAAAAGAAAAATGCCCCGGAATTCCCGATAACGAAAAAGCTCTTTCCAAAAGCTCGCAGAGAGCGCATAATGAAAGCGAGCTTCCCGCCCCCCTCCCCCGAATATCAAGTTTCGTTGTGTTTTCGCATTTTCGTGATCAAAAAAGCGTTTCGCGTGTGCGTTATATACATCCACCTCCTCCGAGCTTTGAAATGTACTCTCGGCTCTTAGAGCGAGAGCTTTTCATCCCCGGCGCTTCCTTTCTTCTCCGCATAGTATTTTCCATTCGCTCTCCCAGCCGCGGAATAGAACAAAAATAAAGCGGGGCAGGTACGCCACCAGCGCGTGTGCATTCGCGTGCTTAAACACCGCGCGCGCCTATGTGTGCGTGTGCGCGCGCGCAACGAGCGTTTACGGCACGACTGGACTAAAACCTAATCGAGGCCATTAGGACCGCCGTGGAATTGTCCATTTCGAAGCGAGAACGCGAGAGAAATAACCCCGCGCGAGTGGTCGCTCGCATTCACGCGTGGACGCATTCACGTACGCGCGGCGCAGATATAGCTGCGTCACCCGAAGGACCTCGGAATGAGGGGCCGAGCCGCGCGCGATAGGCACTTTTCGAGCTTCGCATTACCCCCCCGGGGCGGTTATCATTGCAGAGGCTCTTTCGCGCGAAATGACGGATGGCTTTTCATTGTGCTGGGCATTCGAATTATCAGTCGAATGCGCGCGCGCGCGGCCCTTCGCGGGAAATACTCTCGAAATTCTGGTGTAAACTCTCGAATTTACACTGAAAATTACACGCACACCGAGTGCGTACGCGGAAATCAGGGTCGACACCGCTGTCGCGCGCGCAGTGCGTAATTAAAAATCGTCTTATATGCGGGGAAATGGAAACGCGAAAGTTGCGAGTGTGCGGCGCCGAGAGATTTGAGTTTTTGTATCGACAGCTTCGGGGGCAATATCACGGCAGACTATAATCTACAGAAAATCCTAGGCTTTCCAATACACCAAGAAGTTTCTCCATCTCCTCTCCATTCCACTCTCTTTCACCTTTCGGCAAACAGCTATCTGCGCCACTCGGTAATATCTGGGCTAAGCTCGCGTAGAAAATTGATTCGCAAGTTCCGTAGGACGCAGAATCGTCCGACCGCCATCTCTCTCTCCCTCTCTCTCTCTCTCTTCTCAAGCAACAAAGAGCGCGAGGCTACAACTATCACTGATGGCTTCCATGTTCGTCACATACAGCACGCAGCGCGCACTCGAGCAGGTTCGCCCCGCGGCTGAAGACCGTCGGAAAGAGAGAGAGATGGGGTGTAGCACATGTGCGACCTGACGATTCCGGGGGCATGTGCCCGTAGACGTGTGTGTGTGTGTGTGCGTGCGCGTGTTTGCGAGGTGGCGACGCCGTAAGTGGTCACAGTCTTGATGAGGTCAGCCGCAGTGGCTACGGTTTGATGTGTGTGTTTGAGAAGGAGAAATGGGTTGCGAGTTTCTTAGGCGTGGCAAAGTGCCGAGCGCGTGGGGTGAGAAAGTGAGAGAGAGAGAGTCGTCGATGGAAGGGAGAAAGAAAGGAGGCTCTTATCGAGGGCTGCTGCTTTTCCTTTTCTTTTCGCGCGCGCGTACGTTAGCCGGGCTCTTCTCTCTTTGGGGGGAGGGGTGGCGAGGGGGGAAGCGCCCGCGCGGCGTTGACGACGAACGCCTCAATTATCCGTGACAAACGAGCCGCGAGGAAAAGAAAGAGCTTATGTTTCTGTTTCTTTTCGTGGAACCGGCGACAATAATTAAGGCTGGACGTCTGTTATCTTTTTCACTCCCGCGCGAAGAGATGACTTTGGATGGGCGAGAGGTGTATAATTTTGGTCATAATACCGCTAATTACGACGCAGCAGATGTGCACTTGGAGAAAGGTAATTCGGGAAGCAAGTTTTTGCAAAGCCCTAATCCTGTTAGCTGATTTATAACGCCGCTGCTATTTGTTTTACACGTGACTTTCTCCAAACTGATTCATCGTTCCCATTTGTACGTTTCGTCTAATACTCGATATAATGCGAAAGAGGCGTTACTAGAGAAAGGAGTGGTCGCTGCATAATGGGGAGGGCTATTAGTCAAAATGAGAAGATAAGATTCTGAAGCACATAAAAATGACGCCCTTGGCAGGTGTAGGCGGATGGAAAAACTTGCTTTCACCTCCTAATGTCTAGAAACATTTTTAAAATAAATATTTAAAAACTCAAACTCAAATCATAGAGAATTTCGTTATTTCAGTTAAATTCGACCTGCCAACCAACGCGTTTCACTGTTCATTATCATACGGTCCAATAACAATGCCTCTTTTCGAAAGCACAGCTTTTTTTGCGAACCATCTTACAGCTGCTTATTAGTCTCGTCAATCCCAGGCATGTACATCGAGTTCATTTATGGTTATTGGTTTCCGTTAACGAGCTTTTTACTCCAAGCAAAGTCCCTTTTTTAATTAAAAATCTCTTCCGGCCCGTTGGGGAGTCTTAAAAGGACTAGCCGATGCTGATAGCTGACGGTGTGGAGCGTCGGAGTAGTTCCGCACGGGATTAGCGTTGCTGTCTGGGAGTACTAAACGTCCGATCGTTATCTTTCGCTCCTATCACTGATAAGAGTCGAACACGCATCTCACCCCTCCATCGTAACACGTGACTCTCTCTCTCTCCCCTCCTTCGCTCTCTCCTCTCTCCCTCTTCTATCTGCTCGCCGCTAATCACTAGCGCAATCCGATTCGCGATAGCCGCCCGCTAGTCCGCAGGATAACTCGCCGAGATAAGAGCCGACATAGATTTAACAGAATTCCCGAAATAGTATAATGGGATTTTCCCCGGCTGAACTTTCCGTATGGTCTTGGAAGCTTAATGAGCGCATTTACGAGTTATATCGAGTAGCTGCGCGCTGGTGTTTCCTCTGGAAATTCCCATAGAAATTTCCTTGAGACGAGATGAATTAGCGACGTTCCTTCGAGGAATACGACGATTTATATATATTTCTTGCGATTGCGGAAGATGGAAAATCGACGGTCTGTTTTTATTGCCCCACAAGCGTTGACGTAAAAGCGACGTTTATTCCGAGGGATATTGCATTGCGTCTAATTGCCGAGCTTGTATTTTGTAGTAATTATTAAAAGCCCAACTAAAGCAGCTTAATGCTGATGCAGCTTGTTCCCCCCAATACTACAATAAGTAGACTATACTATTACGTTAGCATAATATCGACTTAGTGTCTTGATTAGAATTCTCATTGAGCAATATTTTATTACCGCCGACTGAATACTCCATCAAACTCTGCGCAGCATAATGAAATGCTCAAGCATATTTCATCGAGCTTTCTTTACATACCTGCAAATAACGATCGAAAAAGCTTCGCGTAATTTGAATTAGCATATGATCCCACTTGGGAATTAATTTTTTAATAACTCGCTGAAAACCCGAATATGCCGAGGACACACCTTAATTTATTAATATCCTCTTATTTCCCATACGTAATTGCCTTGAATTTTCATTAATGGCTGCTTGCATAATTACCGGCCTCGCTCACATTTGCATAATCGATTATCACCTATAGCAAAATTAATTATTAAACCAATTATGTAAATCTGCACTTGGCCACGCACGCACACCTCGCAGCGCCCGCGCCGTTGTTTTTACGCTGCGCCGGGGAAAATTGTGAAAATTTTAAAGCGAGCCCCCTTTTTAAATTTCCACTTAAAAAAAAGAACGGCTTCGGCACCAGGATCGCCGCTCGTTTACCCGGAAATCGTCGCATTTGTCGAGCTTCCGATTGCCGCGAGCAAGAGCGTACGGCTTCATTATTATAATGAATCGTCGACAATAACGCTGCGCCAGAGCTGTTCCATATTTCCCGTAAGGGAGAGAGAGAGAGAGGTAGAGAGAGACATCGTTACCAATTCGAGCGTATTTATCGCTCCCGAAATCCTGTGTCGCGTATAGTCCTCTCCGTGAGCGCAGATTTATAATGTACGTGCGCGCGAAACATGGGTAATCTTCGAATTTTTATTTGCCGCTCCCTCCCGGGACGGGCGAATAAATTGTCGCGAAACCTTGTTTTCGAAATGTCGAACGAGAGATTTCTCGTTTGCGTTTGCTTTGCGTGAAAATCGTATTTTTTTAACAACAGGACTCCGATGTGGGGGGGATAGCGACCTTAAAGTCGAGATATCGCGGCCTGCGGTGCATTAAATGCAAGCACTGAAAGTGCGATTTGGCAACTGGATTACGGTTGCGAATAAATCTATGCATTCGTTAAATATACTGCAATTTTTATGGCATTTGTGCTGGCACTAAACGCAAATAACAAGTATTCGATCTGATAAATGGATTACAGGGTAATTCAATTTCTACATTGATTAAATACGCGGTTTTTTTACAGTCGCTGAAATGCAAAATATTGGTATCCAATTTATCTTGCACTTATTTTTAACGCCCTGGCAAATCCATTTAACTGTTTTCAATCCATTCTTCGCGTTAAATTTAATTTTTGCTCGTTGAAGTAGAACAGAATTAAAATAAACCGTGGCTTTATTTATATTCCGAGTAAAAAAAAGGATTTTTTTTGGAAAAAAGCCCAGGAATATTTATTAAGTGCCGTTGACGAAAAATACTTGGCATCAGATAAATTTGAATATTTTGATTTCAATCTATGATTAGAGATCGGTGGTTTCAAGTCCTACCGAAAATATCGTTTGGTTTCTCATAATTCTTTATATTTTTTTGGAAATCAAAGTACTGTTCTATCCTCAATTTGCGAAATCAAAATTTCAATTCGCCAGGTTTGAAAACAAAGTTCCAGTTAAAAGAACGATCATAAGCAAACAGAAAGGCCTATCTACTGATAAGCGAAGCTTGCCGAAGTACAAAATCGTGTCGAAAACGTCATTCCCAGTCTATTGTAAGCTTCCAGCACCTCACACTATTTTTACTCCACTCAGCTCGGAAATTCAGCTTCCGCATTCCGATGCATCTTTCCGTATATAGCCCCCCCCCCCCCCATATAGAATCGGTCGGGTAACTCCTCTCTACCTAGCCACTCAGCCATACCAGACTATCCGCGCATGGAACAATAACGCGTGCCTCCGTGAACCCCTCCCACCTCCCGTCCCCTCCTCTCCGGGAGAAACGGACTCGCGCGAGCGTATCCTCCCGCGGTTCAGTGACCGAGAGCCGACCTCATTCCAACATTGTCCACCCACCTCGCCTAATGCCTAAATTCCACCTGCCGCAATCCGAAATCGCGCTGGAATAGGTCTGCTCTGGCACGTGACTCCCCCCCCCCCCCAACCCCTTGCTTCGCGAAGCGAGCTTGGAGGCTGCTCTTCACCTTCGCTGCATTTTCGCGTGCGTAGGGTATCTTCGGGATTTCGAAACCTGACGGGGCTTCGATGGGCGGTGCGGGGCGTGGGCTGGACTTCTCCTCGGCTATTTGCGGTTATTGGTTGTTCGAGCCTTTCCGAGCCTTTAAACTTCGATGCGGAATAAAGAATTTTGCGCAAAAAGAGGCGGGAACAGCGGTGACCTTTTGAACTTTTGAAATTTTTCGGTCGGTCTGACTCTTTGGCTCCGGAGTACGTACAGCGTGGAATGCAATGATTTCTTGGACGTCTGCCCAGTGATTTATGCTACTGCTTAAGAATCAGAATCAAATTCCCTCATGTTCTATTATGATTTGTTCAAATTTATGTTACGGCTTATAATGCACTTTTCAATAAATCAAGCTGAATAGAAAAATTCGTATTTTTCATTTTTTACGATGTTTTATGTGCAAAAGTCCCTACCGACTTATTAAGTAGTAGCATCAATCACCGGTCAGCCGATGATTTTTTCTTCGATTTTTCAAGTAGAAATTCAAGTAAAAACAATAGCATCTAATCCGACAATATGAACAACCGACAGCTTGTTTAGGGAATAAAATATCTTTCAATTTTCCAAAGTAGTAATGAACCTTCTTTAAAAAACCAAAGAGTCAAATGGGGGGCAGCGAGTAACCAAAAGACTAAACGAGTCGTCGGCAAATAACTCTCTTAACTGGCCTGTCACACGCAGTGGCTCATTCTCATTTCTTTGAGCCTTTTTCGCCGAGGTGTAGGCACTCATCCGCGTCTGACTCCAGAGCCGCTTACACGGCTGCGTATATCCCGAGCTACTTGGCTCGCCGAGTCCGGTGTACTACTCCCAGGACTCCCTTAGGACGCGGCGCGTTGCGTCAAGGAATTTTAATTGAAATTACTTAATTAAGACTGCTATTGCGTCTTGAAATATGCAGATGGGAGTGCCGAGACGTTGCTTTAAGATTTTTTCAAAGATACGTCCCTCCTCCCCTTGTACTTTTTGTAGCGGGAATCGACGTTCGAATATTCACGGGGCTTCGCTGGAAAAGAATCCGAGATGAAATTGCGCAATGCGCTGATTGAAGTTTCATATTTTCGGCGGAGAAGTTGAGCGCGCAGTTAAAAGTCCGGGGAAGTAATTACAAATTCCAAATATGCAAATACATCCGAGATTAGTTTCGCGCCTTCGCCAAGAATAAAAATCGGACTAAAAAGGTTTATTAAATTTACACGGCGTATTTCCGCGAAATTTCCTAAACAAGTTTAGAAATATTAAAATTTTCGTAGTCATAAATATTCAGGGACGGCCGACGTAAGTTCCCGCAAAGTTTCAAGTCGTGAATGCCCGGAGATAAAATTCCAAGGGTAATTTTGCCGCTGACGGCGCAGCCGCATAGCCACCGGGCGAGAGGCCACATTCAAAAGTTCAGGGGTTCATAATTTTTTTTGTTTCTCGCCGCGACGCTGTGGCTTCGCGCAAACTGTCTGATATGTCTCGAGGTACACTTTTCCCACATCGAGTATCTCGCCGGGATCGAGTGTTAAGGAAAAAAAGAGCTCGCGTGATTTTAATTAGTGAAAAGTTCGCAGGGGAGGCAAAAAAAAAAACCGAGACGAGACTCCCAACTTTAAGCCTCGAACGCATAATCGTTAAAGCTCCGCGAAAGCCTCGCAATTGGAACTGAACAGCTACGACAAATTAACATTGCATAAAGGAGTCGGATAAAATACCGACAGTAACTCACGCGTTTCTCTAATGCCGCAGGAGCAGCTCAAACGGCGCAAGAACTCACTTTCTGCGTAGCACTTAAGCTCGCGCACGACGGAATTTATGCGCTAGTCCGCTTGAGTCAAGTCGCTTTGCAGCCGACAAAGTCAAAGACTCCTGTATTCGCAGCGATCTGTTAAAGCCAGCGAGACGATATATCGCGATTCTAAGCGTTTTCATTCGTAAAAATAATTATAGCTAATACCGTGATAATTAGTAGCGAGCTTTTTTTAATCAACATTATTACTTGCTCCTCGATGTTGATGATAATTTAATGTTCGAGTGAAAATAAACTGCCTGCCTGAGGCTGGGAATTTTTTAAGGAAGCAAAACTCTCGAGCTTTACTTTTCTTCAAAAAATGTTCTGCCTAGGAGAGATCGATATTTTTTCACCGCGTAAATTAAAGGAAGAATTACGAGGCAAGAAAAACTGAAATGTCTTTTCTTTCGTTCAAAAACATTTTCACTAAATTACTCTCCACAGCGATGAAGAGTATATTCTGTAAATAAACGCTTTACTGTCGCATTGCAACATGTCAATTTAGACTATTAAACTTTCGAAAATATCGCTCGGAAAGCCTTGCAAACGTAATGAAATTTTGTTCATAAGTAAAAAAAAAATTTCCTTCGCTACGCCGTGTAGCTGGAGTAATTTCTTATTCCGAGTAGATTCAAACGAGAGACTGGCTCGAGACGGCAAAAGGTCCTGCGAGCTCGTACGTTCGGAGCTGCAAAGAGAAAAACGGATCCACTATCTCGAGCGAAAATATTTGCATGAATTGATGGGACGTATATATATCGCATCGAGAAACTCAAATGCAAAAGTCCGACTTATTTTTCCGAGCTAATTGGATATATCGTAAAGGAGGCGAGTCGTGTTGCTCGCATGAATATATAATCCACTATAACAGTAAGACATCGAGGGCAAAAAAAGGACTGTAAGCGCGCGGGAGGCGAACGGGAGGAATTCTTCAAACAAAAAGCGATATCGTCGTGCGCAGCGGCGCAGATGGCGGCGGCCGTTTGAAGCAGACGTCGCGTTTGCGATGTGTATACAGCTATACACACGGCCGAGGCGCTCCCGTGCGCTCGAGAGCGAGAAAGTTCAGAGTTGCCGTTGATACTGCTGCGGTGGTGGTGCAGTACGGGAGTGGGTACGTTGCTTCTTAAATACACGCGCGGCGAGGCGTGTGTATACGCGGAAAGAAAAATATAAGTCGATCGAACTTGTTTGTTCTCGGATTATTCGTATTTAACGGTTGACTGAACTCTGCAGGGATTGGATTTAGCGGCGCGCTTCGGGGATGCCAGTGAAAAATGTTTCAAGATATTCTGCTGTTCGTTTTCTTGAGGGGGAAAACTGTGGATTGGATGCTTAGATTGTAGCCCTTTGAGTTGTCAAGGTTGGGCTGCGAATGGAACACTGAAAAGCCGAAATTGCGGACTGAGGAGAAATAATTGTGGTGATGTAATGCGCCATTCGTCAGTATAGTGTTATGAATCGCTTCGGTTCGCAAAGTGTAATTTTCTGCGTTGTAATTAAAGAGTGTTTCTCCGTAAAAGGCATAATTCAAGATCTCTCCTCGAGATATATTATAATCGCGTGAGCGTGAAGTGTTTGTCACGAAAATTAATGAACGTATCGTTAAAATTTCTAACTGGTATAATTATCCGAAAATAAAATCAAATTATCTGCGTATTATAGCAAGTTCAATTTCCACCTGAGAGACACAAGGACTGTAGGGAAGATCATTGCCCATCCTCGTAAGCCCCGTTATCCCAAGCATCTACGTATGTGCGATTCCACAGAGGGTTATCCTCGCCCTTGGCTGTTGTGCCTCGCTTCGGGTCACGCGCGCAGCACAGATATAGCAAGATGAGAATCTGTCGAATCGATCTGACTCCATTATCTCCGAGTCCCTATCTTCCTTCTCCAGGGCTGCCGGGCGCTTCATTTTGTCGGGAACTAGTCTTCGGAATCCGATGCTTATCGATCAAGGAGAATGGCCTGGTTCTGTACGCATAGATTAGGTATTAAGACGCTTTTCCGGGGAACTGCGTACGTGCATAGATAGGCTCCCCAAGATTGGATCTGCACATTAAGGCTCGTCAATTCGCGCGTTTGGAAATCAATACACGGCAAGTAATTAATGCTCCCGATACGAGGGCTTCGAATCCACGGCAGAAGAAAAGTTCAGTTCATGAGGTTTAGAAGATTAGGTACTTTCTTTAAGACGCTTAAAAAAATTCGGGCGGGCATCTTTTTAAAGTTTAACTGCGTAAAATTTTCGTGCATAGATACGGGCTCCCCAAGATTGGATAACCTGCACATTTTGAAATGTGGCTGGCGCGTACCAATTCGCGCGTTTCAAGGAAATCTTAGAATACTAAGGAATACGTATGAATTTTATTAGAGGCAGTAAGTTTCTGCAAATTGACAATGCTCCATCGATACGCTTTAAGTACTCCACACGATGTATCTTCAAGTGAATGCGGTAACACGAGAGATGCAGAAGAAAAGTTCAGTTCATAAGAGGTTCGACATAGATGATGTAATTAATCTACGATTGAATCGTGACGACCCGGCGATTCAACTTTAATGAAAAAATCTGTTCAACTTGTTCACATTTCTTACAGTTTCGTTGTTTGCGATAATATGCGAACTCGTATGCGAAGCAAAAAAGGTTCATGCTTTTACGAAATATGTCATATTTTCTATTGGGATATATATATATGGCTCACAAATTATTTAGAAATAGCTAGATCTTTTTGCTCTTACGTCAGGAACATATTTCGGTACAACTTCATGCCACTAAAACAGCCGTGAAACATAGATTCTGCAGAAAGTTACTTCACTTTTTCAAACTGCTGTAACTTCGCGATGAAGTTTCATACATCTATAAAATTTACAACCATATTGCACACACAATAGATAAATTGCATGTATCGCGCTTATGCTGTAACTTTTAAGCCATACGTATGACAGGCAAATAACAATACCGATTCGTCCAGAACTTTATGAATATTTATTGGCTGAACAGAGATACGGACATCGTCAAGTTAAGAGTTTCGAAGCAAATCAGCGACGCGCGTATTGAAAACAACAATAATTGTTCAACGCGCGGGTTTTTCCATGCCTCAATTTATCAGGTTTCAATTCGAGCCCCTTAAATAACTTATACGCATATTATCGGGGATGAAAAGGCAAATTTGCAAAGTCGATTGTTCGAGGAATAAGTGAGAGAGGTAGTATCGGTTTCTGCGTCTTCTCGCAGAGCTCGGAAAGCCGGGGATTAAGCTCACTTGGCGACGAAGGGATCCGAGCGCTTCCATAAACTACTGCTGCGTCTCTCTCTCTCTCCTCTCTCTCTCTCTCTCTCTTTCTCTCAGCCTCTCGTTTCCCCGCTCACTTGTGGAGTCTCTTGCGCGTTCGAGATGAGTTACCGGGCGTAAGGTCGGAGAATATGACGAGGCAGAAGCGCGATCCTCCCTTTACTTTGCGCGCGATGCATGAGTTATTGATTTGATCTCACACTCGAGAAAATCGCGCTTTGGAGGATTTTCGAGCTAGTTACAGGGCAGCTGCCGGGGCTCTAATGCCGAGCTTCACAAAAGGCCAGAGCGAGAGCGGAGATTAAGGCGTTAGCGTTAGCGCCCAGGAAAATTTATTGCGTTAACAAAATCTAAATTTAATCTTCTGGGCACGTGGGGGTTACGCGTCGATATCGCTGAAGATATAGCGCGAAAGAATTTCGAAAGGAAACGTGGCTTGCCAACTTCGCTCGTATAGAAAACCCAGTTTTCCGCAAGAATTTATTAATTACGTCGAGCTCGTTGTTTCGCGATACTGTGTGTAACAAACAGATAATGATTTCGCGCATGACTTACCAAGCCACGATTTTGAGCAAAAATTCGTGAATCTTCCGAATGGATCGCGAGTTTTTCTTTCGATTAACGAATCGCGCGCTACAGAGATCACCGTGAATGACGAGATGAGCAGAAGCTGTGTGCCTTGCGCGTATACACCTCTTTGCAGATGACATATGCAGACACGCAGTGAGCAAAAAAAAATATAAAGCCCTTTGCAGCACACACACGCGCGCACGCGCTTCATCTGCGATAAATCCAGGAACAAACAAACAAATAACTCGCATTGATAAACCCCCTCAAGCCAGTGACGCAGCCAAAGCCGTCGACCCCTTTTCGTCGTCCATCGTAATTACTATACCGTTCCCGCTGTCGCGTCATCGCTTCCATCTCTGATCCCACGCGTCGGCTCCCAAAGGAAGATAGAACATAAAGAACTCCGACGCGCAGAGATTTCTTTGTGATTTTATCGCTGAAAAGCGAGAGAGAGAGAGAGAGAGAGATAGAGAAGTGGGGGTGGGTGAGGAAAGGAAAAAACGTCAGGATTATCGATAACAGCCCAGAGACCTGTCATATGCATGCATCTCCCTCTCTATCTCTATATATCTCTCTCTCTCTCTCCCTCTCTCGCGCGCGCACTCTCTTCGCATACGAAGCAGCTATTGATACACGCTCGGACACTGCTGCACAGCCTGCGCGCCGTGTATTAAGGTTTAATGGACCTTTTAGAAAATTAACCAAATACGGCTTTTATAGCTTTTTATGGTGATATTGAATTAACGCGCGCGGCCGAGCAAAAAGGGGGCCACCACTCTATTTCGTCGCCGCGCGGCCTGCAGCAGCAGCCGCTCGCGATCGATAATTATGTAAAAGGTTGCGACTCGGCTGACACTGATGCTTTTTTTTAATGCCACGCGATATAATGCTATCGGTGTCGATGTCTATCGGCTATAGCACTAAAATGGACGCTCCAATTCTGGCGCTTGGTTTTCGGTAAAGGGAGCAGCGACGAGAAGATTAAGAACTAAATTAGTTAAGAAAATACTGGCGGATAAAGCCATTTCAGTGCGAGTAACGCGATTTGCGAAGGAACAAGATTAGCCTCTACCTTTTTACAGCGAATATACCGCGAAACTGCAGCGTTTCCTTTTGAACAAAATGAATTTTTTCAAGCTTTTATCTCAACTCTCTGCAAAGCGATTCTTTTTACGTCAAATACGCCGGCTTTTCAGTCCAGACGATTCTTTGTAATCAAATTGAATTTTCGACAAAAAATTCAGTTCGTACGCGAGAACGAGAATTTTCTTCATTCAAACTGTTTTGCTCGTTCGAGGCGGATCTTCTCCCTTCGCCGTCAGAAAAACGCTCCTTACTTTCCCCCTCCCGGAATATCGTTATGCTACGTCCGCGTGTATAACGAGCCAACGAAACACCCTCTAAAATTGACGAATACCGCGGCAAAGTCCAAGAGCGCCGTCAATCGCAAGTTGCGAGTCCTAGTCAAACAAACCGCATTGCGAGAGAGAGCCCCGAGACTCAAAAGATCCCGCGCCCCCAAAGTCCCAGGGCTTGAAATAATAATAACTCTCGCAGTCGACTTTCTTAGTTAAACAACGCACTCATATAGCTCTGCGCATAGTTATGCCGAGAAGTTTTGCGCATATACAGCAGTGAATTACGCGGCCGTAAGAAAAGCCCAAATCAAACGTCAGCGCATGCGCCACCAAGTAAGATGGATGTCGCACTTCATTAGGTTTTCTCCCTCCTTCCGCAATTCATCTTTGTCTCACTGTATTTTCGCGTGCGCGCGCGATGCACTTTCCTCCCATTTTATTTACCGTGTACTTGTCGTCTCTATTCGCGAAAGCGGAGAGACACAAGAGAGTTTCCGAGGCACATCCAGGGAGCAGAGTAGAGTGGAGTAGAGTAGGAGCCACTGTGTGAGTAGAGTATTGCTTGTATGTATGTATAGCGTATACGTATACGTGATAGCGAGTTATATTGATTGTAGATTTGCTTGGAGTGTAAGAGATATTGACTTGCTTTGAGATGCTCGCAGATGGCAAATGAGAATATTCCCGTGAGGATTTTCGGTTCCATGAAGAATTGCTGGACGTTTCGGAATGGATTAATATCGCGAAATATCGGAATTGGCCGGATATTCTATCGAAACGAAATAGATTTCAAAATCGGCTGCTTACTTTAGATTTTTGACGCAGAAAAATACGCTTTTGCGTTACTGTTGAGGTAAGAAATTGGAAAAATTTAAGGAATTTGTTCAATATTGCGTATCAGAAACTCGTTTTTTTTAACACTCTAGAATTTTCGATAACTTAAAACTTCAGACCAGTTTTTAAAAAATATGTTCACAATCGACCACGATTTCAATGAAATTTGAAAGAAAACTCGAGAAAAAAATGTATTTTTAAAATTATTGGGTTAGGACATATCTTAAGATCCAGAGGTGGCAGAGCGTCTTCTAGGTCTGCTTCGTATTCAGCGCACCAAAATCCATGTATATAACCATATTCAATTTCGAGTTAATCGCTATTCGAGAGTGCACGGGATAGACTTTTAACTAGATTCCACGAGAGATCGGGCCAACGGTGTGGCTTTCCAATGAAGATCACGTCACTTGAAAATAAAAGACAAAGAGCCCATCTCCGTCAATTCGGTGGTCCCGCTTCTCCGTCGGAAAAAAAAAACTTTTATACACCGTGTACGCCGTGTACACCAAATTGAAATTCTTACAAACTCTAAAAGCTGCGTCTTCCGTGGATGTCCCATCGTTCCTGGCCTGCATCACTGCCTCGACATCCATCTCCCGAAGAGCCGATACTTCTCCATCAACACACAACGCCGCCAAGGTAGTTTAGACTCTCGCTTCCGGCGCACTACTCCTGATTCGACTTCATAGAGCGAACAGCCCCGCCCCCGCGCCTTAACAGAGGACAGGGTGAAAGAGAGAGCGAGATAGATAGGAAGTTCGTAATGAAGCCGACGAATCGGGACAGAAATTGAATCGATCAGATTTTGCGCCCCGATTGGTTGTGCTCGCGCTCTCGCTCGCGGTATTACAGCCGCGAGCGAGCTTGCGAGCGAGCTCTGGGTTCAAACTTTGCTCGGCCTGCTTATTGCCGCCGCGCTGCATACATGCAGGCAAAACTCAATTTCCCGCCGGCTATAACAAGATTCTCATTATGCCGCTGTGTGGGGGAGGGGGAGAGAGAGACAGAGACGGAGAATATGGGCTTCGTTTGTCGCTCCCAGCAGTGCCGAAGAGAAAGAGAGAGGGAGACAGACAGAGGATCTGCCCCCGTCTCTCTACGACTTGATAGTCGCTGTTGGAGCAAAGTTTTGTTGACTTTTGTAAGTTTCGTTTGGGCTATTGTAAAGCTTGCAAGCTTTTTGGGGGCTCGTGGAGCGCGCGAGAGGGACACGGGAAGAGCAACAGCGACGCGGGGCTAGTATACGGCTAAAATTTGATCAGTCTATTCCTGTTGAAATTTTACCTGTGACTTGTGCCCACAGAGACGTGACGACAATTGTTTTAACAAACTTACGTTGTCTTCGCAAAGGAAAATATCGTCGATTCAGCTTACCTGCAACAAAAAAATGTAGACTTGATTAAACACCTAGTTCACTTTCCGTACTCCATTGTTCAAATTTAGTTTTACACACGTATAGTATACAACAGATACTGTAATGCGTCTCTTTAACATTTTTTAATTAATTGTTAAATAATTTCATCGCCGGATTAAGTATACCGTCCTCTCTACAACAGAACATTTCGGTTAACTAACCGCGAAAAAAGGGTTCCAATCCCACCTCACCTTAAAGCACAAGCCTCTAATTAAATCATAATTAAAAAACGCATACGCGCGTGCACCGACGGAGCGCCCCCCGATAAAGAAAGCCCCGTTGAAAGCGCGAAAGAAGCAGTAGCGCGAGATGACAAAGCGCGGAGTCGAAGTTTTCGTGTACACTGGTGTAGAAGAAGACGCTCCCGCGAAATTCTGCGGGAGAGAACAAGTTCGCCCCGGCCGCGCCCCAACAATGGCCTCTGCGCCTCGCGCGCGCGACTGCCAAAGGGACAATGATCGTTATACGAACGGGAAACTCCTCGCGAGATGGGGGCGTTTTGTTTTCGGTTGACCTTGGATGGAGGCCAGTGGGAGCGCGAGGATCGTTGTGTACTCCTTGCAAGCCCTCCAGGCGATAAGCATTGTTTTGCGAGTTTAATTAAGCATTGCTGCTCTTGAGTAATTTGTTGAAGTAGAAACTCAAAGATCCTTACGCCTGTCCCATGAGGGACGGATCGATTTAGTAGTTCTTTGAATTTTGTGATAGGAGGCGACTTTGCATCTGCTTTAATCGCGCATACGTAATTTTGAAGACGTGGTAGGGGGAAAATCGACATCATTGTGGCTAATTATGTATCTCCGGCTTGTAATGACGAATGAGCCCACGTTGGGTCGATCGTTTGATGTGCATTGCAATTCGATTAATTACATTTCATGGTCTACTCACGATTTGTCTACCCGGACTGTAACACGAATAATATTTTCTTTTTCAGCAGCAGCAAGTAGATTTTTTTTCAGCTTTCAAATAATCTTAATTTTAATTTCGAATTTTCATCCTGTCAACCAAGACCTAAATAAAAACCAAAAATAGCCATACCCACACTCTGCGACTTCCCCCCATGCCCCGCAGACTATTTTGAACAAACACATTCGAATCGCATAGTTGACTCAGCAGCTCAGGTGGGGAGAGAGAGAGACACACACACAGATGTATATAGATAGAGGTAAAAGCGGGCGCGTCTTACAAAACAGATTTTCGCATTAGAAGATTCCCGGGACAGCACAAAGACGAAGCGAGAACAATAGAGAGACGCCGGCGGCAGAGAAAACGACTGCAGCACACGACGAGTTTGATTGAAAACGCGGAAGCAGCGCCAGGCAAGGTAAAGAGGAGGGCATAAAGAAGATGAGACGAGAGCGTGGAACATCACGGCGGCATACGTGCGAGAGGGCACGCTCCGGTAATAATGAACCAAGAAGAAGGGGGGGAGGCAGGGGGGTTATATCGTCACTCTAGACGCGTGCCCTTACTGCAAGCTCTCTCGACTGCTATGTTTTCTGTAATCGTAGGGCCTTCCAGCGATGCTCCTGTTTTTCATGACAATGAAATCGCGCGGAAGTAGTGTTGCACTGAGTTCTGCAAAAATTTTCAACTTTTTTGTTCATTTAACGTAATTGCTTTTATGCGTCTTAGAACGCAAAAAGGGAGGTTTGTGGATTTTCAGCAATTTTTATTCGTAAATGAATTGAAAATAGCCTTTCTTTCGAAATTGGTTTTTTTTTCCGGCGCGTTAGTCTGACGTCTAAGCTTAATCGAGCTGAAAAATAAACAAGCCTATGTTAAGAATTTTTTTTTTATCGGAATTCATGAAATTTTTCACAATTTTCAGCTTGATTTATTGAGAGTGTTTTTTATAGCAAACATGCGTACCAAATTTCAGAAAATATTACATTACCAAATAAAAAAGTTGAAAAATTTTGTAAAATTCCGCATAGCCTAAAACGCAATATTTGATATTGAGGTAAAATACGATGCTTTTGCAAAAAAGTTTACGTATAGCCGAAAGCGCTGTATTATTAAACATTTCAGACGATGAGTTCATATCTGGATATCCTGAATGATTATTAGAGTAAATAAATCTTGCATCCAGACGGTAGACTTTATGAGGCGATACGGAGCGCTCGTTTTGCATAAAGTTCTTTTTTTTTGTGATAAAATCCATTAGCCGTCGACAAGGTTTAAAAGTAACGGTTAGTTTTTTTCTTTTGCTGCCAAGAAGAGCTCGCAGACCTTCCCCGGAACTTTTTAATCGGGAGCCCATCTTACTTGCAACCCTTATCAATTCGATATAAGAACAAAAACAGAAGCTCCTTTTAATTTCTCCTCGACGGTAGCCGGCGGCAACTCCGGCGCCTCGGTCTCGTTAATTTTTTCGGTCTATTTCTCGTTTTTCCACGAAGGACGGGGGATCTTCGAGGGACGAAGGCGCAGCGCGATTATCGGGACGTTCGCGAGGCGCTAAGTGCTCGACTAAATTGAAAAATAACAGTGTCGGCTGCGCCGGGTTTTTGTTCGCTCGGCCAGTTTAATTTTACCGTGGCGCAGGCGGCTGCTCGAAAGTGTTTCGTAAATTTTCTTATGCAGTCACGAGGCTTGACGCGTATTCGATTAAAGCTCGGGAGATTTTTAAATGACCTCGCGACGGAATATAGAGAGGGAGAAAAGCGAAGCTTTAAGACACTTGCTTTTGCAATATTGAAATTTGATGTAGACATTTCAAAATTTAAACTTGCATGTAGACAATGAAGTTGATATTACAATAATATGTACCTCTTGATTCTGAAAGTATAATTAACGCTAAAGCACATAAATTACAATAAACCATCTAGATTATATTCATCAAGATGCTACAATATGCAAACTTGAAACTTCGAATATAGTTCCACAATAAAGGCCAACTGCGCATTTTGGATTTTAGTATAACTTTACACTTATATTCTTCAATATTCTAAAAATTTGAATTTTCAATAGACTGTGCATAAAACTTGTATAAACTAAGCTCCTGATTTCAAAGTAGAAGGTAACTCTAGACATTTTCAGGTGAAGTTAATTATTAAGCGAAGCAGTTCGTTTAATGAAAGCATCTCGGCTACACGAATTTCGAGCGATTGTGTTTGCAAATATTGAGCGGAACTTGAAAACGCCCCCCTTCCTGTCCCTTTATTAACGCGGACAATGTAAGAACCTGCTGCTGTCGACGCCACCAGCGATGATAGCTCAAAGCGTTGCGCAAGTCCCATGTCTGTATAGAGTGAATTGAAGTACTTACAGTCGGTGTGATTAAGAAAAAAGTAAAGTACGGAGCTGCGAGACAATGAGGATGTTTTTTGTTTAAGTTGCTCATCGGGGAGAGTTTTAATTAAAAATTATTCCCTTTAACGAGATGTAGCTCGCTGTTATTTGCGAATGCGTAGATGCTTGCCCGGAAATATAGTTCATCAATCTTTGGGGAAACTGAGGGAAGAAAATCTTGTTTAGGATTTAATTGGGACATGACCACTTGCACCTTATAATAAAGCTTAGCGCTCGCAGTTTAACCCACGGAATGATCTTCTTGAATCAAAAGTAATGGGACATTTTGATGGAAATCCAGCTTTATGTGCCACGCTACTATACGCTGCGCACTTATTCTCTTGCTCTGAAAAATAGATCGCAGCAAAATGAGCAAGTAAATCAAACAGAGTTCTCTGAAAATCTGTATAATTTTTTTCGTTACGTGGCGCATTCGACCGTTACATAAATTTTACATCTCAACGTATTCACGAAACGTGCGTGCGATGAAAGAAGACGCAGACAGCGCAACAATCATCGGACAACTTATCAAAGTTGTTTGCAAAGTTACAGCAGTGAGCTTCGCGAACAGGCGCACCGGTACATCCGCGTTCTCTCCTCCCACAAAATTTCATTGTAAAATATCCAAAACACACAAGTCCTCTACAAATTCTTCAGGTACGCACATCCCTGCAGATCTTCAGTCTCCGCATCGCGGCATCCTCTAAAAAGCAAGAGGAAGAAGAAGAAGAAGAACCGCTCCACACACGCGAATAATTCCTCTCAAAACAGTCATCTCTTTCCTCGAGCTCGTGTCATCGCTGACCCCCCCGCAGGTACACCGGGGCAACTTTATCCACGCATGCACATCCTCTTTCTCCCTCGCAGACGGCGAGAACGTGCCGTACCGTTCATCTTGCTCTCTGTCTCTCTCTCCCTCTCTCTCTCGCTCTCTCTGCAGTCGCGAGTCGTCGAGCAGCCCCTTTCTTTCGCGTCGCATCTCTCGGAAACCCCCTCGAATGTACCTCGTCAATGTGTATGTGTAAGAGAGAGAGAGAGAGAGAGAGAGAGAGAGAGAGAGAGAGAGAGAGAGAGAAAGAGCGAGAAAGTAAGCACAGAATGAGTATATGCGTACACGTGTTGGTGTGAGCGGAGGAGTCTCTCTTGCCTCATTAAGCCAGCGACGCGCGACGAGCTCAACTTCCTTCGTCGGCAAACAAACCAGCGCTGCGTTGCATCTCCCCGTCTTTCTCGTGCGCCGAGCTTCGTCGACGTCGACCTTTTTTCCACTATGTGTATGCACATGTGTGTGTGTGTGTGTGTGTGTACATGTGGGTGCGTATGTGTGTGCCTGTCTAGTCTTCTCCTTTTTTTCTTGCTGTACCGTAGCTGGCGCTTCCTTTTCAGCGTTCTAGAAGGAGGGGCTCGAGAAGAGCTGCACTACAGAATTTCGTTTCCTGCTTCTTCTTCTTTCTTCTTCTTCTTCTTCTTCTTCTTCTTCTTCTTCTGGGACAGTGTATTTTTTCCCTCGGCTTGATTATATTCAATGTTTTACTCCGTGCTTATTTCATAGAGCACTATTAGGTTCATCGTCTACGGAAGCTCTCGTTAATTGATGCAGTGGAACACGGGCGAAGCGCATACTTTGACAATTTTCAAGCTCACATTCAACGCACTCGCGCGCGCGCGCGCGCGCAGTTATAAATCTACATCATTTAACCGAGGGCAATGCGAACAATTTGCGAACAAAGTGGAAAATTGAATCATCAGTTTATCTAGTTTTAAAAGCGAATTATCGTTCATCTACATGTGCATCCAAGCCATAAACAACTGTAAACCCTCCTCTCCGGTCTAGCCCATGCTTTAGTCAGATAATATCTCGGCCGCTCCATTATGGAAGTCGTTTACGTAAGTACGAGCATTTAAGGAGCTCTAGGGACTGATCTTTTAAAAAATAGACTGAAATTCGGATCCTGAAAGTCTCGTCGAGCAAAGTGTCCCCCTTTTCTCTTCGAAGTGGCAAAGATGATCGACCAAGGGAAGGATAATAGGGACACGTACGGACAAGATGTTTAAGTCATCTTGCCGAGTGTAATTGAAATTCTAGTAACGATCCTCGCTCAACCCGTTGATCACATCAAACAAGGTAATAGCGATCTGGGGTCTACAAAAGCCCGCAGAAAATATTTCGCTGTTCATCTTCTTTCCGATAGCAAAATCCTGCAAAACCAATTTTCATCGCCAGAACACCGCCGACACAAGTTCCAATTCTTTCCAGAACATTCGGGGTAACGCAACATTCGATTTCGAAAACAAAGTTCACTGAACTCCGTTTGACCCTAAAAGATTGAAGATCTCCGGTAGCGTCGATTCGTTACAAAAGAAAAAAAAATCCAAACACAAATCCGACTTATCATCTCTGGATCCATTTCTCAAACTTAGCGCAACAGCACTCTCTAAATAAAAAATTTCCCACGACCTCCAGCCTCCCTCTCTCTCTTCCAGCCGTTGAAACTTTGTCTCTCCCGAGCTTACGCGCGCAAGCTCTCGCGCACAGCAATCGCCTTGGCAGCTGCTTGTCTCTCTATCTATCTCTCTCAGGCTTCGCAGACTTATATTCTTTCCGTCTCTTTCTCGCTCCACCCCATCGGAATCCGCAGCGCGGCGAACAAGACATCTCCATTTGGCTCGGCGTATATCGCCGATTCTCGCGTCTCTACCTATAACGTCTTTATTCGCGCGCATTTCCCTTTATTTCGAGGGGCTGCTGCTGCTGCTGCTGCTACTGGCCATTCGCCTTCTTTCACTTCACTTTTTGAAGCTTCGGGCTTCGATCTCGGCTAGCTTTCTTCTTTTTTACGGCTCTCTGTCTTTATTCTCGCGCAGCGCAGAGACGGTGTTAGTTCTTCGAAACAGTTATCCAAGCGCGAAGTGGCTGCGCCTTTTTCTAGGGACTTTTTCCGCATCGATGCGACGCTTCTTCCCTGCTTGTTGGGTGGAAGGGACGGGGGGGGGGGCTGGCTGGCATGGAAAGAAATTTAGGTTAAGAGATTTCATCTCGTCGATGGGGAGGACGGAGCGGTCCGCGCTATTTCACGCTCAACGGCCGCGTACTTAGGTTTTAGCAGAAGCTCGTCGAATTTTTCTCTAGCCTTCCGTCGCGAACTTGTCGATTTTTCTTTATGCGACACTGCAAATAGTAGAGGAGAGAAAAAAAAATTGTGTATTAACGACGTCCCCAAAGAAATCTCGTCAAACAGCTTCGGAGCCCCACGAGAGTGTGTCCTCGCGCGCGGCTTCCATCTCCCAAAAATGTAGAGGCGCGAAAAAACGCTCTTTCACCTTCCCACTTCAATGCAGCATTGTCAGCCTTAGCTCCGTTCGTTCCCAACGGCGCATCGGAAAAGTCGCCGCGCACATCCGTCGCGTGTCATATCAGTCCGCGCTTGCGGTGGCATTTGCTTTCTCGCAAGTCTATAAGGTGCGCTCGCGCGCGCGGAACAGCGTCTGGCTCTTTGCGCGCCGAGATGAGCGACGTATACGGCTGATTCAACTATAGATTCGCCGGCTTTCAGCGCGCGCCGAGATCCGCGCGCAGATAACATTGTATATAGCGCGAGAAATACAAATGCGCCGCGACTTGGAGCAAACAGTGCAGTCCTCAGACATAAGAGTCGGGGGGGCAAGAATGAAAATAGCGGCTCGTAAATTGTCGACCACGTATCACGTATATAGTTGAGAGGGCGCATTGTATCCTCGGTGTGACTGCACGCTTGAGACCGGCGAATCTTCTCCGGCTCTCCCCGTCTGCTGCGCTGCACGACTCTCGCGTGTACACGTCGAGCTCATAAACGTTAATGCCTCGAGTCGAGCGCTGCAAGCTCTCTATAAATGCAGGACTGCAGCTAAACACGTGCGCCGTGAGACCCGGAGAGGAGGAGGAGGAGGAGACCTCCTCTTCTTTCCTTGTGCGCTTCACCCGAGCCCGAGTTACAGGAGGGGGGAAGACGAAGATAAAGACGAAGAGGTGGATGGCTGAATCGTAAGCGCAAAGTGCGATGGACGTGAAGCGGCGAAGTGAGACGAAAAATTTTGAAAAAAAGTTTGCGCTTTTGCAGAAAGCTTTAGTTGGACAGTTTACGGAGGAATATATAGGGTATCCATCCAGAAATGGTGCTTGCGCAAATACAGGGAAAAATCTAAGCGCACTAAGCTAAAAGAGAAAATAACCGGGCGAGTGGAACGTGGCACTGGATTTAACGTTTCACGCGACTCGAGAATTTCTTATCCAAGTCTTCCTTTTCCCTTCTCAACTCCTCGTAAAATGCTTACTCGGCCGTTCGCAGAGTCGTGCGCGTTCGTCTTTCTCACGCTCCTGGCTCGACCCCTTTTTTTTACGTCTCAATGGCGTTACGCTGTGTTTCCCGTGACACTGCGAGGCTGCCCTCCGATTTTTCAAACGATAATACACGCTGTAAAACATCCCTACGCAGTCATCCGAAATGCAGCTTGATTTGCAAACTTGGACATTTACGAGGACGCGCCGGGGCATCGCGCGAGAAGGCCAAATCCGAAACACCCGAGGAACATCTGCAATATGCTTTTCGATTCGAAAGCTGACCACTTTGATTTTTGTGAGTTCTTCGCTAGATTTTGTTCATTATATATTGGATGCGTGTTTCGACTAAAAACTCGATGATTGCGGTGATCTTCCAAATTTACAGTGAGATTACTAACACTGTTATGAAAACGAAATTATGTCATCACCAAGTATGTTCATAACTACAGCATTGTAAGATTTTACGACATTTCATGATGAGCAACACTGTCGATATCAATGAATCTTGCAAAGCAAAATGTAGGGGCAAAGTTGTAAAAACATTGGATGATATAAGGGGTAGTGTGGATGGCGAATAGGAGAGTAAATCACCTGGATGATAAATCAATCTTTTTATAGGCTTCAATATTTCTTACTAGCAGTGCCCTTATACACACGCGCGTCTTTTTCTCTCCACGCAAGACGTTCGAGTCTTTAAAACAGTCTGGCAAATTTCAGCGGACTTTTAGTATCGAGGTAAAACTTCATCAAATGGTCTGACGGAAAGTCGGATAAAGTTGTGCCAAATTTATGATAAACTGAATAAATGTCTCGCAGAATAAAATGTAGCGGAAGATATTACAGAGCGCTGAGAACAAAAGTTGTAACAATGTTGAAAGCAAAACTGTTCAAGCCAGACTTTTGCAGGACTTATCCCGGACTTATATTTTTTACACGGGATGTCACGCCAGGCCGTAAAAAGACAACGAACGATCGTCTCCCTTCTTTCATAAGAAAATCTCGATCTACGAGGCCCTACAACTCGACAATGCGACCATACCTCACACTTATCCGACAGAATTTATACGCGCTCGGCTCGTGAAGCTTCTTCACGCGTAAATTTTCCCCAACCTTTATTATCGGCTCCTTCTTTTTACATCTACATCGCTTGTAATACAGAGACACTTCTTATTACAAATGTATTACACAGAAAAGCAGTAAGAAGAATCTCTCGAGACCCCTCGTAAATTCAATGCTAAGAAATTTCGCTTTTGGAAAAGTGCTCCGATGTTAAAGTGAATCCGAAATTGCGTCAACACACGGCCAAGTATACAAGTTGCTGCTTATAGTGTTTGCTAGTTAGAAACTTATGCCGCGTGTGAAAAGATGCGCAGAGATGTAGCTCTATGAATTGCTGAGGAGAGATGCAGATAAATGGTTTATTCAAATGACTAGGCACTTGACGAGAAAGTGAAACAGAAAGCTGAAATTTTGATTACTTTTCTGTAAATTGAAATTAAAAAATGTTTAATTATGCACTGGTAGAATCATATTTTTAAAAATTGAATCCATTGTAACTCTTTTTCACTATTGTTATATAAAGTAAGTTGACTTGCACAGTGTAAACAAAACTAATCTTTCTTTTATTGTAATCGATATCCCTGTATTATTATGCGTTTTCTTTAAATTATAAAACGTCCTATATTCACAGAGCTTCTATTCTACATCGAATAAAGTAAACGATAGAACAATTTTAATACAATAGCAAAAACACAACATTCAGTAAAACAAGTCTACGTTTCTGAAATTTCCACCAACATCTCTCTCGAATTTTCTCGTCAACACAGTCACGAGCAATAACCCAGTACATCTATAATTCCATTGGAAAATAAGGACTCGCAGCTTGCAAATCGAACAATTGCAACTACTCTCTCTGCATCTCTGTCTCCCTCTTCTCTCTCACCTCGAAAGCTCCGCGGCAACTCGCCCAATCCTGCAGCCCATCTCAATTATCATCCAACCAAGCATCGGACGTAACGTGCTCGAGGAGTAGGCTCTCATCCCCCCCCCCCCCCCCGCGTTACAGTCTTTCACGCGCCAGCCATTAAGGGGGAATGCAGTTATTAAGTCTTCAGCGGTGGCGTGCGCGTCCATCATAAGTTGGCTAAAAGCTGGGTGAGTGTGTGTGTGTGTGAATGCGCCGTGTAAAAGTTCTAGTAGCGCAACACCGCTGCTTTGACGCTTTCATTGTGGCAGGCGTAACGAGGCAACTTGATTGACACTCTTTGGGATATCGAAATTTTCGAGCGGGCCCGGCTTTCCTATTGTCTCGGCTATGGTACGGTGACGCGTGACGGGAGAACACTGGTTTTTGAAAAAGTTTTTGGTAATTGGGCACGAGCCGAGAGACGTACAAATTGAAATGAAAGGCTTCTTTGCGAAAAGTCAGACACCTTGGCTGGTTTCCGCGATGCGTACGTACAATAATATGCCTGTTAAATATGTTTACAAATTGAACGACTGAGTACCACTTATGAACGTTTATAGTTTTTAGACCGAGAGAGCAAATTTTCAATCAAGTTATCTTATGGTTGCAGTCTATCACGTTCCGTAAAAGATAAACTGCAGTACCCATAGTACACGACAATAAACAATAAATAATATTACTTCACTTACGAGTTATGGTCTCTATGAACTCACCTGAAACAAAAAAGAAAACAAAAATTATTAGATACGATGCAGGTGAAGTTGTTGAGTAAAGGCGTTTCTCATTTTTACGATTGCGATGCACGTACGTTTCATGTCATCATAAACGGTGTAAGGCAAAAAAAAATCAGAAAAGTCGGGAGGCACAGTACGGTAGTTCCAAACACATATCGCCCGCGAACAAACGTGTTTATTTCTTTCGCGAATTTTTTGCTCTTTTAGCCTCTCGATGCGCGAGTCGCACTAGAGCTCGTCGCGCCGAGTCAAAGCCGTCGAAGAGCACGCACTCGAAGAAAATTCGAGTGAAAAAAAAGGCACTTGAAGGAGAGGAAAATAAGAGGACTGCAGGATCGAGAAGACTTTCGCGCAAAGTTGCCGCAGCTGCTATTTTTTTTTCTTCCCCTCTTTGCTCGCGTGCGAGCGGGAGAGCGAGAGCGTCGCGCGCCGGCGAAATATTTTATTCAGCAAAGCCCGGCATACGAACGCGATGAACCTGAAAGTTGTATCATTTGACGCGGAACGCTGCGCTCGCGGAATTTCCACTGCCGAGGGAAGAAAAGACGAGGGGCATAAAAAATTGCAGTTGGGGGCTGCCCGGGGTGCAGTATTTTACGCGCGAGAGTTGCGCGCGAGCTGCAGAAGAGGAGAACGATGCGCTCTTCGCGAGTCAGCGCTGAAGCGCTATTTCGCGCGTTTCGTGGATTTCCAAGTTAATTATATGCTTTTTATCGCGCGTTCGCGCACTTTTTGGCGTTCGGATTACAAAGGCTATCTACGGATTAAATAACGCGAGAAAAAATTGGATTTTTCGCTTGCGTTAGTAATGCGATACGCGCGCACGCAATGGCTCTGACGAACGAGACCTTATTTAGCCTCGTAACCTGGTTGATGGTTGGTCGGACGACTCGACGAATATTTTATTGCTCCAGAGCGACGTGCTTTTGAACAGTAACATTAATCAGATTATGATAAACACTGTTGACTATTGAATTCTGTAGGTGGGTTATTACCACCTAAATGAGGTTTTCCAAACAAAAGGAAAGAATAGAATTTCGCTTCAAAAGTATGAAAGACACAAAACCGTTTTATGCAATGTCATTAATAGTCCGTGTTCAATGAAGTAGGCAAGTTAAAACGGGCGGAAATTATTGTATACACAGTAACAACGAATAAACACTACCGATGAAAATAATAAGTACTAATAACAGTATAATTGAGCAATTCTGGTAGTTAACTGTGTAAACATTACAATGAAACTCAGAGAAAATGTTCACGCATATACCCGTTGATTTTTATAACCTCTAGGATGTATTTAATTGTTACATAGATTACTTTCAATGATCCCAAATTCTTAACATTCCCTTTTTATATTCATAACTTTATTAGCCAAATAACTTGAAAAAATACACTATACATCGGCTTTGAAGAATGACGTGCCATTTGCAAAAATTGATAGAACTACCACGCTACGTGAATATCATAATTTTCGGGATGACTTGTGACTTTCAACAACGTGCTTATAGCACACATTTTCTTTCTTGAATCGACATCGAATTTCCCCAGTAAATATATTTTATGCTTAGGTTACATTACAGACATTACCAATTGTGTATAATACCAGAAAGTCTCAGAATTCGCATCGTCAACTAATATACATCTTCTATGAAACGTGAAAATTAACGCTTCCTCAAACAAAGCTGCAGAAGCATGAAAAATAAAACCAACTCGATATCGTAATCAAATAAAACGGTAATTTTCATACGTCAAATTTTTCCGACAATTGCCACAAGCATAAAGTGCATTCCTCGGCGTTAATTTAACTGTTCGCGAAGCGAGGCAAAGGAGGCGAAGCGAGCGAGAGAACTGGAGAAAAAAAAGAAACTGGCTGCAATACACAAATGAAAATATCCATTTAGAAACGGCGAACGCCGACCATTTCTCGCTTGAATCAACAGACCGAGCTGATCCCGGCCAGAGTCCCGCATATATAGGCAAGCCGCGTGTAACTTTCTTTCGTTTTCCACCTCGCGTTCGCACGGCGTCAGCACATTATAATAAAATTCTCCTCCCCCCCCCCCCTGCTCCAGGAACCCGGTGCGCAACTCTCGCCTGCATACGTATATATCTGATCAAATGCGAATCGACGTAAGCGCTTTAGTAGGCATATTTGCGATACGCAGAGCAGACGAGGTGGATACAGAGAAAGATCGAAATAACGATGCAGAGAAAGTTGCGATGAAGCTCGTTACAGTCCGTTGGAGGAAGGCAAAATTCTTTCGCTTGCGCGAATGGTGTGGGCATGGTCGTTATATGTTTTGTTAAAATTATTCGCTATGCTCCATTCGAAATAACTTCATTGAGCCGATTAAGAGTCGAGGTCTATTTTTTTTTCTTTAAAAATTCCGAGCATGCTTGTAACGAGAATCTATCGGGAAATGCTCGAATGAATGCGCGGAGGCACGCAACGTATGTTGGTGAAAGAACAATGGAAGTTTATTGAAGGATAATATTCATTGGGGATGGGGGGCGTGTTGTGTGCGCGAGAAAAAGCGTTACGGACTTGTTTTGCTCAATACGGCCTCGTATTTTCTTCTTTAACCGAGAGCCTCGTCAAATTTAAATGAGCAACGAATTCTCGCGCCTCGAGTTGCTTTCAAATTAAAACAGCCCCACAAGCTTTCATTAATGTAGAGCCAGGCCGAGCGGGAGATCGTTTTACTTAAAAATAATAGCCTGCTAATTTTTTGTCAGCTCGAGCGAGCTCTCGCTCAATTTCGCGCCTCTCCTTCTCATACGCGCTCCATCTCTCTCTTTCTCTCGCGAAAAAAGCCGAGCTCACTTCCTTTCAATTTGCGTCTTTACAAGTCTTTCATCCTCTCGCTGCGCTCGTGCCGTCCTTAAAAAAAAGGGGGGAGAGAGAGCGAGAGAGAGAGAGAGAGAGAGAGCTCGTCGAGTTAAATCTCGAGAAAATTCCTCGAATTTTTACTCGGTCTTATCGTCCGCCTTTCTACTTCTTCGCGTTGAGTACGGTTATATGCATGTCCCTTAGGGTTGTGAAAGCTAGTTAGTCCTGGTGAGTGTTACCGTGTCGGCGTCTTCGCCTTTTCCGCTCATTAACTCGCGCTCTCTCACTCCCATTGTTTCCCTCATCCTTAATTTTTGGTGCGGCGTTGATGCTTCTTTTGAGTATTGTCTGGCTCATATCTTTTGGTAATTAGACTTTTTATCTGCTTGGTTATTTAAAAGCTCTGAAATTCACGCTTGCAAGCACAGTGGCAAATTGGGCCTGGAAAAACATTGAAGGTAGTGAAATACCTAAAAAATAGTACTTTGAATCGCGTACTGAAAAGTGTTTCATTTCGTGAGTGTATGGAGCATAATGTATGACTGATTAAAGTTCAACTACAATTTGCTATTTATACTATTACTTTATCACTTGCGAGCAATATCTTTGCAACGCCCCCTAGCGGTAATAAGTACGAATGAGAGCGTTTTTGAAAACAAGGCTATGCATTTTTCTACAATTATTTTTTAAATACTCATGTTTACTGACTAATTATTGCTATTCGACTTATTTACGTATTTAGTTTTTTTTAATTATCCGTAAACATATTTTTTAGTTCAAGTTTCAATTTACCCGTAATTAATAAAATATTAAGATGATGAGATTGGGAGAAAATATATTGTTACACTGACGAACGCAATAATAGCAGCAAGTGAAATCAAGAAGTAGAAGGAAACGATAACAGTCTAGCCGGTAGTCGTCACTTCTCGCTTTACTCTATCTCCCGGTTCTTATTATGGCAAACTTTCCAACTATATTTCTCTCTTCTTGGACGGCCAAAGTGAGTGACCTACAAAGACGGTAATATGATAACTTAATTAACTTTTAAAATAGCTAGTACTCTATCGAGTACTTAGTCATTATCTTTCACACTCAAAAATTGACTCACTTCCGTTACTTTTTAACGCACCATTTTATTACAGTACTCTATGTACAATTACTCTTAGCTACTCTAAACTATTACCGATTTACAATTCAACTCCTCATTCATTCTTCATTCACGTTTCCGTTTTATTATCAGCAGATGCATCCATGAGGATAGTTTTTTCGACCAAATGCTTGAATCATCGTGTAAGCAGTCGAGACTTTTCACGAGCACAGCAGCAATGGGCCGTATGAAATGTGAATAATAAGTATGTACCCCCCACCCTTCTTCCTTCTCTTTCTCTCTCTCTCTCACTCTTTATATGCTTCTTTTACTGGGCGACTCGCTTTTTCTACTGCAATAGAGCCAAATTAAAATGACAAATGTGGTTGTGAAAGAAGGATGTTTCAACAATGAATCAATGTCGAACCTTCATTTTTTAACCCAGATTTTTTAAATGTTCAATATGGTTACAAGAGGAATAATGGTTTTATGATTATTATTAATGCACGTATCTGAAGAGAAGATAAAATGCAAAATAAAGTTTCTACCATAAAAAAACTTAAATAAAAAAAAATAAACTCGTTGAATATACGATCGCTCTGATTAAAAGCTATTAGCATCTGAAAAAAGGAAAAATTACGTGGATTAAAATTCGGAAAAAAGTAATTTCATCAAAATTCAGTTTTTTTTAACTTTTTTATATACTTATAACTTTTGACCCAAGCGATCGTTTTGAATGAGCTTTTTTTTAAATTAAAATTCTTTCGTCATAATAACGTTATAACTTTGCTGTTATTATTGCTACTATGTATTTTTGTATAAAAGATATATATTTATCTTGTCTCCAAATAAAATATTTTTTCTGTATTCTAATTAATAAAACGCCGTTGCTTTCCGCGTCAATATATAAGTTTGAATGTGTGACAATCAATCATATATAGTAGCTAATACACCAAGAGAGCTTAAGTGAATCGTTGCAGAACCATTACTCTCACTTGTGAGAACCAGAGAATCTTTCAATTCTTAACTGTTCGTGTGAGCGTATGGCACACCTTGAATATAGGCCTATTTCACGTATCCTTATAGTACACATGAAATTCGCACGTGCACACGAACTGATTAAGTGACCGCTTAATACTTTCTACACAAAGAACAAGCTTGCAATCAAATTTTGCTCAGAATTTTCTTTTATAAATGAGTCAATTAATTAAAAAAATTTTATTTCTTAATTATATCGTCTTTTTTTGAAGTTGTATCTCTGCACTGGCTCATCTAAATACAGACAATGGCCCACTCGTCGAAAAGATCTTGGACAGACCTTTCGAACAGTGAAAAGTACGACTAGTAATTATTTTTACGTGATGATAAAAAATTCCTCGAACGCGCATTGCTCAATCATTAGCGCGTATGGCATGCTTATCTGTGCTCGTCTTGCCGTAATAAATACAAGGCGCGCAGGCATTTTCTAAAATCACGCAATTTAAACTTCTAATGCAGTCGATTATGTTTCCAGAGCCTTTTAACGAAATTGAAAATTTTACTGTTACGCAGACTTCTCTGAGGGGAGGCAATTTAATCAGTTGAGGCTGGAAAACTCCAACCGCGATTCCAGAATCTCCAGCGAACGATAAATAACGGAATCGCGAATCCAGAGCAACGGCAGCGCCGGGAATATAGTAGTATATACATATATACATACGCGGGGCGAAATTATACGAGGAGACGTAAGCCAAGCTCACTCGGCCGCACCGGCCATGTGATCGTAAAACGCGCCGCTCGAGCTATGACGAAAAGGCACAGTGGGGCGATTTTTCGGAATCGATCCGCGCGTCGCTGTACATAATCGGAATGCTTTCGATTCATGGTTGGTTAGAAATTTCTGAAATTTTGCTCAAGTTTCACATTTTTTTCTTTTTTTGCGTTTTATTGCTTATTTTTCTTTGGCTGATAACTGAAGCTTAGAAATTTAATTTGAAAAAAGCAAAATATGTTTCGGCGTGCAGGGGATTTCAAAGGTTTCTTTGAAATCGACTTTTAAACGCCTATAGATGTTCGAAAAATTGTCCATTGGTATCTAGCTACTTCATAAATAAAATTTTGAAAATAAGAAACTTTATAGCATTGCGTTATTCCATCTTTGCATGCTTCAATCATGTTTCTAACATAGTGAATACACGAATAAAGCTTCCTCTTTGATAAGGCAACATTTATTTTTTCTCCTAAATTTAATCAATGGCGTTGGTTCACAATAAGACAATTCAGTACCGATACCTGATAACTATAACGAGATTCGTTGCATTAATTCGAGATATAATTATAAATTGTTAGGTATGTCATACTTTGTTTTTACTTATTTTTACACGTGTTAGAAACGAAATTCAATTTAATCATTAAATAATAAATATTAAAACTGAGCACTTTGAATATTCAAATATAATTATGATGCACCGATGCTTTTATCAGAGAGTACAGCGTCGTGTACGCACTGAATATATTATAAGCTTATTTCAAATTATTTATTCGAGAGAAAATATTTACATTCCTTTTAGGTATATAGTGCGTCTCTCTTAAATAATATGGCTTAATCCATTTTCAGTATTATCGACTTAATCGCTTGAAATAGCATCGATGAATGAGACCTCTTCATTATTCATTTTCACGCGCGTCGCATAATGTTCCTCCGAAAAATTGCATTTCCGTATTCTCTTTTTCAAAAACGAGATAAAAAAAGGTGGTGCATGCCATCTTACGTGACGTCGAAAAAGATGCACGAAATAACGACGATGCCTGGTTCTTTTATGCGCCACGTACACAGAGCCACGACATCTGTGAATCAGCCTTTTATGTGATTACTTGCTCGCAAATATAAAGATGGATAAGGCGTGCTCGAGAAATTGGAAGGAAAGGGTTCTGTCGCTTCGCGAGGAAGAAAAATTCAAGAAAATGCGAAGATGTACATGCGTATTATGGGAGAATATGCTTAATGTATGCCATTCAAGTGCTGATCATTGCATGCTTTTGCAGCGTTTTATTTTTTCGGTTGCAGGTTAAGACGGCTAAAGCGCAGGCATAGTTGAGAAACAATTTCTAGTAAATTTATACTTCTATGTATCCAAATAGATGTATTACAATTTCACATATGAGTAAAATGAAATAAATTTCCATTACTATTTATTAAGAGTTTCAGCAATGTCAAAACTGTTCGAAAACTTTGAGCAGAACTGTTTTTCAGAATTTCGCAAACACCGGAAATCAGTTCCCAATGTTCCATCCCTTTTCAAGTTCCAGGCTTAGCAACAAGCCCGAGAGTTTGTTCTTCCCCCAAAGGCACCTCACCAAAAACATCAGCTCGAATACTACGTTTGCGTTTTTATGCGTTCGTAGATACTAATTTCTCTGCAACATCCTCCGAAATAACTTTCACGTGAACTTGCAGTAGCGGCGGCGCAGCAGTGGCAGCTTAAAAAGAAAGATTCACGGTCGAAAAGCTCTGGGAAAAAAAGGAGCGAGGCCTGGTCCCGCGCACAAAGCCTGGCAAAAAAAAGAAGATAGCCGCGCGCGCGCGGCGAAGAAGACTGAAAAAGCGAACAGGTACTTCCGTGTTTATGTGTGTAGCCAGCGAAAGGAGGGCAAGAGCGCAATGAAAGGCCTCTCTTTCTCGGGCGGGCGGCGGCGACCTGGGAAAAGGCCGATAGCCAAAGCGGTTGGGGGGCACATTGTTCGATCTATCCGAAAGTGGCTCTCACGAAAATGAGGGACGCGCCACCGGGAAAATTGAAGAATGTCGGTCGGCGATGCGGTCGTTTGCGTAGCTCGATGGCCCGATCGATTTTCCTTTGATAGTTTTACGCGAGTACGCAAGAATGCGTGTGTGGATGTACCCGCGGATGTTATTTTTTTTCTCCATTCGTTTGTGCGGGGTGGCTTTCGAAATCGATCGATTTTGCCGGTAAAGTGCGATAATTGTGGTGAAGACTGCGGGCTTTGCCACCGCTTCCTTTAAAAGGAATGCAGCCGGATGTTTACTCAATATTGGATATTTGCACCGATTTTTTGTTTCAGTACTTGTAGACTTGATTTCTCAGCGGTATACGACTCATTTTTGGGAATGTAAGCATATGCGCATATTAGAGGTTTTACATTCGAGTGTTAACCTTTAATTTCCGTTGATTCTCGTCTTAGTACTGTCCAGGTTTCGACAATCTGCTGCGATGCAGAGTCTCGAAGAACATAAAGTCTGCTCGGAACGAAACTGATTAATTTGGTTATTAATTTGGTTACATTGATGCATGGCACTGTTACATTCAGAAAAGTGGCCTATAATAAAAGTTACGGTAAAACTATCAGTGATTCCAGCATTGATTAAATACACGGGTCAACCGCAGCAGGAATATCAAGACGGCAATGCTCAAACAGAATCGAGTCGTCTGAAAAAGTAAGTTATGCGCACAACCCATTTTCTCAAAATTTTCTAAAAATATCCTGTCAATTCGCTGGCCACGTTCGGTTCCATTCGACCTCCCCTCGGCTCTCGAATAAGGTCAGTTTCTCGCGTTCGAGAAGAGCTTCAGTCCGGCGTGAAAATAGAATTATCACTATTCGCGAAGGAGATGCCGGCTTTTTGTCATCCGAGCCGGGTGCGGTGCGCGCCGCAAAAAATCCGACGGAGCGAGAACGAAACGCGCAGATAATGCTACCACGGACGGGGCCGAGCGCAGAGAGGAAAAAAGTCAAGATAGCGGAAGCGACGGGAAAAGGGTCTCGTCCTCCTGCAGCGCGTCAAGGGCCTCTCTCTCTCTCTCTCACCCTCTCCCTCTCTCTCTCTCGACTTGCAAAATGAAATTGCTCGCGAGAGTTAGACGACGCGCCGGGCTAATTAAATTCTCCAACGACTGTCCAACTTTATGATCAGCTCTGCAGCAGCGACCGAGGATTTTTCCTGTCTTAGGTCAGGAGCAAGCCCTAATAAAATTACGGTTTTCACTGCGTCCTCTCCGTTTCTCTCTCTCTCTTTCTCTCGAGCCGGCTGTTGTTAGTCACAGCTTTATACGACTCCCTGATTTTTATCGGACTGCTGATTCGCCGATAGAATTTTATTTTTTTTCCTCCTGCAGTGTCCTATATAGCTTTCTTATCCTGTGCTCCTATTCTTCTCGCGAAATTCAATCTTTCGCCGGAAAGTTTTCATAATTAAAGAAAACTGATAGCTTCAGTGGGTTTCAATTTTGATGATTCGACTTTTATTGCTAGGATTTGGTTGACGATTGAAAATAGCGAATCGAATTCCGATTTTGCGCGAATTCATTTGTCTACTTGCTGTTAATTAGTTTTATTTATAGATTCGAAGCTTTGATGCGTTTGAAGAATTCACGAGCAAGTGCCGCGATAGCCAATCACAACTGTATATCAACAGTATATTTACTGCTTTTATTTGGAAATCTAATTATGTCAGTTAATTAAAGTTCGTCTACGAAAATGTTATCCCCGACAAGATCAGCCGTTATTTCAAATTATAAATGCACTCAATTACGTTACATAGAGCGCTATTCAATTAAATTTTTAAAAACGCTACCATAAACTTAATTTAAATGAAAGCTCAATTTGCATAAAACGAATTATTCCGTCATACGCGCTTACGTCACTAAATAGGTTATTTAAATTTACAGTTATTGCAGTACACATTACAATAAGTACATCGCGCCGAAAAAGTAATAAAGCAGAACGAGAGACCGACTGCTTTAATTTTGATATGCCCGTCTCTTGATTCGCATCCAAGACAATCAAAGTAAGGCGTCAAAGGCCAAAAAAAAGAAAGCCAATCTCCAGCTAAAATCTTCGCTCCCGCGTCCCTCTCGAGCTCACGCGATTCATCATTTTTTTTTCCCTTCCACATACGCCGCGCGCGCAATTCAACCCCGGACATTTTTTGCGCTTGCGTGCGCGCGGCCCATCGTCTATGAATTATTTTTCGACTGCCCGCGGCGAGCTTCGAAAATAAAACCGCGCGAGCGAACTCGAATCAGCGCCAAACGACTCCCGCAATAGCGCAGCTTTTTTTTTCCCTCCCAGGCAGAAATTGTCTAGCCCAGTCCGGATTTGAAGAGCTTGTTTAAGCGAAGCTTTGGCCAATCTACGAAGCTTCTGATGTTACTGGAAAAAATCGTTACAGTTATTCGGAGTTGGCGCATTTTATGACTGAACGATTCTGTGCCGGAGTTCATGCTTGAAGAATTTAACACATTTTCGTTGTTCTCAGATTTTTCTCTTGCACATTACTCGAGACGAAATAACCGAAGTAAAACGGCTCTCGAAGATGGGCTTTGTTTCAATATTTCTAACTTACGATTCTAAACCCCAATACACGCGTCGTGCCTGCAGCTGTTGCTTAAAAAGCAATACAGATTGCGCAGAGAATTGGAGAAGACGAGGATGCACGAGGTACGCAATGAATGCGTACAGAGCCCCGCATACACAGTATGCGCGGGAATACGGATTTTCCTCGGAAGCTTTACAGCGATGGCTAATTAAAAATTCAATGTAATTAACGCGCAAAGCTTGCTGATTTTACACTTGATTATACGTTTCTACCGTTAATATCTGCCGCTGCTTATTTGAGTATGATTTACATATATACGAAAGGTTTATTCGCGGAGTAAATGTATGGCGAGTATATGAGAGAGACGCAATCGAGCCGCGAGAGCTGACCGGCGCGTATATCTGTGTGCACGCGTTTGTTTTGCGCGAAATATGCGCAGCATTATACAAATAATATCGTTATCGAATGAAAATATTTGCTGCTTCGCGTTAATTATTCGCTTCGCCGGACGGACAATTTGTGCGTGCGACGCGAAGGAGAGCTCGTTTCAAAGGTTTTGTCTTAATTTTTTTCGCTTCTTTTCGTATTATTATTATCGTTATATTTATTTTTCAACTCTCATTCGAGAGACGAGTTTTACAAGTCTATTTCATTCCGCGTGTAATTAAGATGGTATTTGTATGCATTGCAAAGCTACGTAGACGAGGTCGTCATGTGAGATGGTGAAAAAAAAAGAAAATCAAATTACTCGGAGATTCTTCGTTTTATTCGCGCGTTACGTATTTTTACGACTGTAATTTACTTCGCGGACGAGCTGTTTGAAACAAGACTTTTCATATTTTTGAGGCCACAAACATATTTCGTGCGCCAACTGTGCGTCGTGTTAGTAGGCGAGAGCGCACGTGGCGAATATGATGCCTTATATTTGAGAATTTTTCTCTGAAGTACGATTTTCATGTTTCAGGAATTTTATCACCCGTTTTTCATTTATTACGAAGCGCGCCGGCGTGCTTTATTTTTTATAATAAAAGTATTTTTATGTACGGACTTTTCAGCGAACTTTTTGAAAATTCATTCCTTATGCATTTTGCGAAACACCTTTGCTTTTACGCGAAGGGAAAAAACTCGATGAAGATTACGTTCTGCCGGTAGGAAAAAAAATGCTATCAAAAATTAAAAATAATAATAATAGTAATAATAATAGCTGAAAGCCCCTACGTTTATTCAATTACCTTTTACAAGAACACAACGGCAATTATAGGTTTGTTAAAAGGGCAAAGCATCGCGTAGTCTGTACATTCGAGAAAATCATCCCCATTAATGCGATAATGAGCAATTAATTATTCTAATTACTTATTTTCATACGCATTATTCAAGTTTATCTCGTCACTGGCATAGTCGATGTATTTTCAGAGTATTTTTCAAAATTCGAATATCACAGATAAATAAATATTACAATCACAATTGAACAAAGAAGCCGCCATCAAATACACAGCTGATTAGATCTGCCGTGTCAGAGGCTTAGAACTGCTCTTCCAGCAACTGCAATCCTGCGAGGCTATGACGATCATCGGCTAATTATCGATATCCCTTCAGTACCTCTGTGCATGTCCTGCGATCTCCCCAATCTCACTGTGGGAAGCACCGCATGGCACGTCTTGCCAGCAGACAAAAGGGCTTCCACTGCGAAGGCCACTCCAGCGGGAAATGCCAAATGTCGGGTGTAAGATAGAGGAACTATGCACTACTAATTAATTATCTATTGGCTTTAACGAAGCCTCTAGGCACAGTGTGAAGGATCAGCTACCTGAGATCTCTGGCTCTCTTGATTTTGCGCAGTAGTTATAGGCCAGTTTGCCAACGCTGCTGTACTCTGCTCTGAACAGTGGATCACCAACAGGATTTACGGGGTGTGCTACGAGGAAGGGGCCTTTGGCTACAGCACTAAAGTCTGCCTTTGTTGAGAATTAGAACTGATGATTGAGAATTTTGAATTTAAAAATGTGCCGTTGACGTCTCTCGTTTGGTTGGTATTCGGGTTGGGCATGTTTTGATGGAGAACAAAGACAATGCTTACGAGCTGCATATTTTACATCTTATTTAACCAACTTATTTATTTGGAAGTTTATGAACTTTGTACCGGATAAAGAATTCATTTTTAGATGAAGCGCATAAACTTACATGGAGTTTATGAAAAAAGTTTCCAAAGCAAACGATGTAGTAGCGGCTAACGAGCAAAATAACGATCCGAGCTTCTTTCTTTAATTTTTCTTTTGGCACAACGAAACTTTCAAAGTTTTCTTGCATAATAAGAAAATTGGTGAACGCATGAGAGCAAGAAAACTGCGATCACAAATAACCTTCTTCCCAAAGTAATGTCTTGCAAAAGGGAAAGCCTGAATATTTAAAATTAAAGTTTGTTTCGTGCAAATATAATATATTCTATTATCAACAATTAAAATCGTACAAATATTGTTATACTTTCAGTACCATTCATCAATAAGCCGCAAACCCTTTTTTACTCTTTTACTGGTCTTCTAGTTAATGATATTCCAGAAAAATTGCGTAAAACACTGACTTGTTAATCTTTGCGTGAATCACGTATGATAAACGAGTTTTTAGCAGGAACAAGAATTATGCATAAAGTGTAACGTTAACTTTAACTTTTATTCAGATTTATCTCGATTACTCACGCGCAAATACCAATAAATTAGCCATTTACGGTACACCATTTAAAAGTTTACAGGTCAATGATCCAACATAAACACAGTCTTCATTGGAAAAGTAACGGGCTTCGAATAGCCTGCGTAAATAAATCAATCAGTAATAAAGCACAGATGCAATAACGCAAATGCGTAAAAAATTTATTCATTCACAATCGTAGCTATACAAATAACATCTTCTAGAATCTAAAATGGTAAAATACCTTCTGATAAACTGAAAAATTGAAATCTAAGAAAGTAGACGATGATGAACACCGATTAATTTTAATTTGTTGAGTCTATATTTAGATCTTTGCTAATATTTGTGCTAAAAGTACACTTAAGTGTTGCAGCAAAGTTCAGAGAATATAATAGTGAAAAATGAACTACGTTAAAAAGGCAATTTTACTGCATATTTTCTAGGCTAAAGGTTTGGCAATAATTGAAATTAATTATCTCAGGACAGCCTTTCCTAAGCTTTTTAAAAAGAATTAAATAATCCATGTGCTTGTATGGAATCCTACACACATTGTTAGGATCTATCAATTACTGTCTTCTCACAAAGCATGTCAACGAAAATCCAAACATGAATTCAGTGTGGACCCCCGTGTGAACTTAAATCGTTCAATAAAATTCTCATTTTTTTAGACTTCAATTTTTTTCGATTCTTGTACCCTTGAAGAAAATTCGACAAAATCAATAATCGTCTAGACCAACGCCTGACCCCATCCTCGCTCAGAGATCAAAAAGCCCGGCTACCTATCCTTCATCGCACACCCAGTCTACCACCTCGTACTTCCTAAAAAAGAAAAACATAATAAACAGACCCTCCAAAGCGCCAACACAACACAGAGGCCCTCGATCGCAATAACCCCCCGCAAAGGCGAGTATCAGACACGCAGGTATCCAGGGCTGAAGATGCCTCATTACTAGGCTTCTGCCGTTGTCGCTCGCTTCCTCCTCTTCTTTTCTCCGCGAGCAATTTGCAGCGGAGCCCTTATCTATCGCGTCATCGTTACGACAAGTGGAGGCGTGCCTTCGGGATTCCTCTTCTGCGGGGCTCGCAACCCTTTCTCTTTTCTTTTTCCCGGCGTTAGACTCGAGGGGCGGCGGCCGCGGTGTTGTGATAACACACGATTCTGCGGATTAGTTTACCACCGCGAGAGGCGCAAGGCTTTTACGAGAGGGTGGAAATGGATCTGCGAGAGAGTTGGCGGGATATCGCGGGAGCGGCCCAGTTGATTGGGAGTTTATAAATTTCGCTAAAGGGATTGAGAGCGCAAGGGGGGGTACTCCGAATTTCGACGGAGCTAGTATTCAGCCATTATTCTTGTTCATTATGATAATTGGATGAAAAGTTTTTGGAGTGTTTACTAATGATTTTAGATTTGAAGTTTCTCGAATCAATGCATGGAAATTGTTATTCTGAATATATCGTTGAGAAAAGAGAAATGGTATAATGAAGATAATGATATAGAAATTCTATGAAAAATTAATTAAAGGCAAATGGTAAATCTGGACTTTTTCACTCCCGCGTATAATTCATGGTTATTTTATTTCGAATAGATGCATCGATTCTTATATTTCACATTTATATGTCGTATGTATTATTCACTCACCACTGCTTATTTTTGGTTTAAATTTGCAGCTGATCAATATATCTCACACAAAATTAAATAACAGGTCAATGTAGGTAAGCGGTTAGCACATTCGATAGTTGTTCTAAAAATTCCACGAATAATAAATAATAAGTCTAGAAACACCAATTAAAAAAAAAACAAATAAATCTTAACAAATATCAGAATTCATAAGAATTATTGTGCATTAAAATTGATAAAAGCTCGAAAACAGCTCACAATGGCTATGTACCGTAAATCGTCAATTTTTTAATATCTAATTTTCTCCCCATAAATGAAGTACCCATAACTCGTCTTCATCTGTCTCGAAACGCACAGGCTCTGTCGACGATATAGCTTAACGTCGAAGTAAACTTTTTCGGACGGCCGTGATTAAGTTCAACGACAAATCGACTTGCTGCGTCGACATGTTTCCCTGAGAAAATCTCGAGTTTTTTTTTCTGTATCCACCTCTCGTCCCTTCGACTGCGTAAGGTTTCTCTATAGCGGCGCGATCCTGCAGTTGATATGCTATTCGTTCTCGTTGCTGAACATTATACGCGCAGGATCTTATGGATTCCTATTACTTTCGCGATGTTACGTTGTTTTTTTATTTTACCAGGGTGTTTACAGTAAAATGTTTATGCCTTCGCGCGTATGGGGCAAACTTTATAGGATATATTTATGGATTTGCGTGAGCTTTAAGCGTCGGAGGAAATGAGATGTTTAGTGTAAGTAGTATTTTTCGCAATTGAGCTGGCGCTCAAATCATCGGGGAAAATATTGCCGTTGGACTCGATTGCAAAAATTGATTTTCGCACCGAGAGAAAGTAATTGAAATCGAGTAACTTTATTGCGAGCTTGATTGGAACGCCGGGCAAATTAAAAAATCCAAAAGCACCTCGTTTAAAATTTTTTTTTTTCACATGAGCCGCATCGTCGCCCGCGAGTATGGGAGGAAAAAAAGGAACGCTCGAAAATTTCAGGACTTGAATCAAAAACTTGTCTTTTCCCAGAGCTTTTTGCCGCGCTCGCACGTGTAAAAACAGCGAGGAAAAAAAGGTCTCGCGTCGAAGAATCAAAAGGGAGAAATCGCACGGAGGGACTGTTGCGAGGAAACGAAACACACAGTGCGGTCGCTCTGGCTTACGTGTGAAAAGGGCAACGGCGTCAGTTTCCAGATCGAAGTCGTTCGCGTGCAAGCTCGAGATTTCCCGCGGAGATTTTCCTCCGGCTTCTCTCCCACGTTCGCCGAGGACAAACAATTACGGAGATTAGATCGACCAGCGACTGGCAATCTGGAGCATCTAGGCGGTCATTGAATTAAATCATAAGGAAGCGGCGAGTTCTCGCTTGACAGTCACGCGTCTGTGCGTCCTGAGAGCCGAATTTCGGAGCGTCGTGTCCGTGCTTTTCGATCGCGATATTATAATTTTCGTGGCAAGCTTGTATCTTCTCTCGCGATTATACATCTGATATGGGTATCGTGTGGTCTTAGGGTTCAGCGGGCACTTGAAAATGCAAATTGATACGGAGTTTGAGGTTTAATTTTGTTACTGTTTGATCGCGTGTAATATGGATGCATTAATTTCGGTGTAATGACGGGGACGTCGTCTTCTATTTGCACGAGGAAAGAGCTCGAGAAGCCCGTGCCTTCTCCCCCCGAATATTTCCGAGCCAACAAAGCAAAGGGACGCGACCTCGCATTTCAAGCATAAAACGAGCGTATCGCGTATTCCGCTCGACGGCGGAGCATCTCGAACCGTTAAAATATACACAGCCACACGTATGTACATAGAGAAGACAGGCGGCAGCAGCGGCAGCAGCAGCAGCAGCAGCGCGGCGGAGTGTCGGCTGACGGGCTTAACTGGCATATCGCGAGAGGAGCGTCGACGGAGTAAATATTTACCTGTCAGGCTTCTCTCTTTTCCCGCTGCTCCTCCGAGCGGCTGCTCGCTGCAGCGACGACTGCAATTTTTAATTAACGCCAACTGCGCCCCGGCTACCGCTTCTTCTTCTTCGCCGCTCCTCCTCTTCTCTTCCTTTCGTCGCGCCTTCGCACGCGCGCACTGCACTTTCTCACAAAATCAGCCGATTTCGCTCGTGTGTACCCCCCCTAGAGCCTCGAGGCCGCAGTGGCCTCGACGTCGTCCCCGTCGTCTCCTGGAGCACCGCGTCGATACGTCATGTGTGTGCAGGAGGATGTCCCATCGACTCGCCGACTGTCAAAGCGACGCGAACGTTAGAGCTTATTCAACGGAATACCGTCACTCGCCGTACGTATGCACATCGACATGCAGTCCGCGCACTCTGTGTCACACTCTACATACAGGAGAAAAGAAAACACTGCCTACGTATATCACATCGAGGACGACGCACCATCGACATCCGTTAAATATATTCGCACTTTATAGCGAGCGCGCTGTGATCGAGGCCGATGTTCGAGGAAGTACCAGCGACGCTGTGCTCTTTCTCTCTCTCTCTCTCTCTTTCTCTTGTCAGGGGCGAAGGATCGAGAGGACGAGGATCCGCGCGCACACCGCCGCAGAGCGCGTAGAGACCGGAAACGAAGGCTCGGCACGCGAGTTCGCCGGCCGACTGAGGCGCGAATCGCCCGGCAGAATATATCGCGGCCCTTTGCCCCTACTCCCTGTCGTGGCAGCGGCGTAGTCCTCACTCCCCCTCCACCGACCGCTGCTGCTGCTGCTGCTGCTGCTGCTGCTACTACTACTGCTACTACCACTACTACGACTACTACTACTACGAGTGTACGCGCGGGGGAACGAACGAACGAACGTTACCCCGAAAAGACTCATCCCACGAGCTTGCAGGGCGCATGCGCGCGCGTATAGGAGCTTTTCTCCGCTATAGAGAGATGAAGCTCGAGCTGTGGCTCCGATGTTGCTGGAACTGCGCTGCCGTAGCCAGAACAGCCACGACTCCTCGGCCGAGGATGCGAGGAAGCATCTTTCGAGAGGGGATAGAGGTAGTTATGCATGTGAGAGCAGGCGTTGAATTAAAAAAAGGGAAAATAATTTGAAAAAAGAAAAATTAAAAAACGAAAATCATAGACTTTGGCCGATTAAAACTGGAACTGCAATCGCATTTTTCAAGCACGCGTTAACGGTGATATTTGGGAGCAGTTAAAATTTTACGATTGCAAAAGCTTCCTGCTCACGGTAACAAAAAAATATTAATTTGAAGCTTTGCAGCGCGTTGTTTGCAACTTGCACAAAAAAAGTTGTTAGAATATTGACGAAACAATCTTCGAACTGCTGCGTACTTCAACTGCTATTTGGATTCCGGAGCATTCTCGGAAGTACAATTAGTTACTTTACAAATAAACAGGAAGCATCTATGGAATGTAAGCGAAGTTCAAGAGGAGAATGATTACTTCGCCGGCGCAAATCTAGTCCGATAATAGAGGTATACGCGTAAGAGGAAAAAGCTTTTGGAAAGGCTCGGAAGATTTTGCGAAAAATTTTCTTGATTTCCCCGATAAATTTTATCTTCAAAGACGTTAAAAGTTTTTCGACTTTCAGGTCGATCTTTAGTTAACGCAGACTTGAGGATTATCAATTATTCGATAATGAAGATTAAAAGTAAAATGTTGAAAAAGTACTACTAGAGTTTGAAGAATTAGCCGTATATAATTCGCAATAAGTTAATGCAGTTCTCGAAATAATTTATACTCTTGTACTTCCACTCTGGTTTCAACTTTAACACGGTTTTCCGAATTACCCATCTCTATCTCTGCATTAAATCCGTCGTTTTCAGTACATTTACTTTTCTGCAAAGTACTGAATCCTGAAGGTATTCGTTAAAAGGAAGGGTAGTTGAAAAACCACATAAAGTCTTCTTTTTGCCGAACTGTTGCACCGCATTTAGAATGGAAAAGTACAGCCGTGCGATTAAATCGAAAGAAACTAGTTTTACTTCGTCTGTATAGGAACGAGAAAGTACAACCGCGCAATTAGTTTGAAAAAGTAGCTTATGTGTTTAAATACTTAAATTAAAATTCAGACTAAGCGCGCGCGGGGAATTTATAAGGCGCATGAAAAGCTTTGAATTTTCGGAATTAATTTAAATGTTCTCCAAGAACTTAAGAAACTTTGATTCGCGACAACTCGTTTTTAAAACAATTTTCTTTTCTCCATTTAATTCTTTACTTCCCGAATGCACGGAGATCGACAACGTGACGCTCAATCAAAGAAAGTATAAGGCTCTGATACCATGTTTTTCATGAAAATTGAGTATTTTGACAAAATATTTCTTTAAAAGATTAACGAAATCACTCGAATAAGCTTCAATAATATACGATCTCCAAATTTGTTTACTGCCCATATGGCATACTGTATTTCAGGGATTACAATCTTAACAGCACTAAATCTAGTGGCCCATAAACCAAGAAGTCAGCTCGCAACTCCTCAATCACAACTAATTTCTCGAAAGTAACTTCATCATCATCTTGATACTGGCCCACCCGCTACGCTGTTCTTTCCCAGCCAGTCGAGAAAGAAAACCCCCGATACACCTTGAGCGCCATTATACGAACGATAAATTACGCCTTGTATAAACGAAGCTAAAGCTGTCCCCCCGAACCGTCAGAGGTCAGATCCCCCCCCCCCTCCCCCACATTTTCGTACATATGACCATCAAATGTGTTCATTCCTCTCCTCCTCGGAATGTAGCTTCCCTTTTCGTAGTCACGCGCTTTTTTTTATCACGCGTCGAACTCGACGAGCGCCGACCGGGCCGTGGTGCGGTAAAGGGGGCGAGGATAAAAAAAATCTGCAGCGTCACTGGAAAGTCATCGGGGCGTGAGAGCTGAAGGGGGAGAGAAAACGGAAGGGTGTACAAGGCGGTGTAAGGCTCGAGGAATTCGGTAAAAATGGGTAAGGGGGAGAAAATGTAAGTGGAGCGAGAGAGAGAGAGAGAGAGAGAGATGGAGAGAGACGTCGAGCTTGCGAGCTTGAGGAAAGTGAAAGAGTTGCGAGGAAGGAAGGAGTCGTATGATGCAATGAAAGACGGAAAGCCAGAATGGCGTTGGGCGAAATTGATTGATTTGTAGGTTTTACCGAGGGCGTGTGCTCGCGTCGTATTGTAGCGTTACTCATTTTGTTTCAGCTGGATCGCTGATGTGGCTCTTATTGATGTTTGCAGGATACATTTGGAAATATCGAAGGTTCACTGAAACTTTCATGAGTTGCTTCGAGCAACCTTTCGCCACTTTCTCGAGCTTCTGCGACAGTAGCTCTCTCGCTGGGTAAGAACCGAAATTGCAGACATAGACAAAGAGTTCATTGAAATCCGGTTTCATTGATTAAAACGCGATTCTTAAATACCCGTGTTGATTAGCTTTTTTGAATTTTAAGTAATTAACTAATTCCAATTGAGTGCCTGAATTTCCATCAACCCAAGTGTCAAATAAAGCATCTTATTTACTTCCGGTTGTACGAGACAAAAGCATTCAAAGTTTCACTGACTTATTGTCTCGAAGTACTCGAAATTCAAATTTCATGCAGAAACAATTATTTTAAAGCTCTGGATCATTGAAACTTACGGAAAGTTGAGAGAGTTGTTAACGACACTTGACATACCTGTAAACAAAAAAGATAAATCATTAAAACATTATCGTTACACGAATCTCGTACTCTAAGATACATTGTTTTCCGGGAAAAATTTATAAAACGTACAAATGAACCTATTTACTCAAAGAAAGCAAGTGGCCCAATCCCACTAACAAAAATAAGGCTCAATAAAAGAGAACGAGGAGAAATTAAGGGAAAAGGCGCCGCAGTAAAAGAGAGAGAGAGCCTGCAGAGAAAGGGAGCGAGAAAGAGAGAGGGAGGGAGAGGGAGATGCAGAAGTTTAGTGAAAAGGGCGAGTCGAAATTCGAATTCTACCCCTGACTTGCGAGTTCTCGCAATGCACCAATAATTCAATCGTATCGAATCCAAGTTCCCAGCTAGTCAACAAGAGTTTCCTCGGGGGCCAACCCGCGGAATCTCTGCAGTCGTTGACTTAACACCCGTTCCCTATTCCATTTTTATCCCCTTTTCTTTCTTTACCTTACCCTTTTCTATTCATCTCGAATCCTTTTCTCTCTACCTCCCACCCTTTATTTTACAGGTATAGGTATAATCCACGAGCTGCTCCCACTTTATACTAATATTCTTAATTCGCTTATCATTACTCTTTCTGTTTTATGGGATCCATTATTTCCACCTCGGCGGTAAATCGCCCCTCGTAGGCAGTGATCCGCGAAGGAATCAATCACACAGCAGCCTGCAGATCTCGAAAAGTTTTCACGCGCTCGCGCATCCATATTCGAGGAGTTACGTCGTTTGGCACGAGCCAAAGTCGTTTTGGCCGGGGTAATTCTTCCCCCTTAAATCCCGGGCTCTTACCCTGATTTTTACGACGCCCCAGCGAGGGAAGAATCGCCGCCGTCAGGAGTTATAGTTCTGGATTTTTGTTTACGAGGAGTTTTAGAAAGTGTTTGATTAGTAGGATAGAAAAAAAATTGTCCTGGAAAAAAAGTTTCTCCGCGCTGGGGCTCATGGAGGGCCGATTTTATGGGGCTGGAATATAGGGATTTTCGCAGGCCCGAGAGTTTAAATGAAAATAAGCTTTTCACAATCGTGAAGTACTTATTCTTATATAATCATATTTTTTTTAAATTTGTATTATTACCAGATGTTGTAGAATAAGCTTTATTAATCATTTCAAAATTTTTCACTAGACCAACCTTAAAATATTAACAGATAGTTAAATTTATTTAATCTATTTAAAATGTTCCTTTCAGTAGTATTAATTACTTTTTTTATTAAATGAAATCCCTGAGGATATGTCAATATTACGCATTATTCACACATCTAACAGAAGTGCATTTAGTAATAAAAAAAACAATTATTTGAAAAAAGTAATCCATTAAGCTTCTGGTACTGCTGAAAGGAACACTTCAAAGTTCAGTCTGTTATAAAAATAAATTGATTCTTTGGCACGAAAATCCCAAGTTATTGAATTAAAATATAGGACTTTAATGTAAAATTATTCTGTTAGAGAAATAGATATCAATTTTCATTAATGTCTATGTCTCTAAAACAGGAATCTTGTTCAGTTTTAGAATAAATAATGTATGCATGAATTTTATATCAGTCTTTGTTGGAAACTGCTTTTTCGATATCATTGAATTGAAACTTGAGATAACTGGTAGGTATTCCTGACTTTAAATGTCCCATTTACGAATGATTTAAAAACTCTTACAAAAATGATATGAAATATATTTTAAAAAACACACAGTGCCTAAAGTGCGTCTAATGCGTAAAAAACGAACAAATTTAAAATCTACTATTTCAGGAATGAAAAATCTCTTTAATAGTATATGAATAAATCATTTATGAAATAAATAAACTGGTGAAAATAATATTCTCCAGTCGATGGTAATAAGTTATTAATGAAATATTTGCCTCTACAATCCATCGCTCATGAAGAAGAGAAAAAAAATTAATAACCCCAGCGAATAGACATCATAAAATGCATAATCCGAGCTCATAAAGCTCAACCGTGCGAATGTACTTTAGTTCGATGCTCGGGCCACGAGAACTTTTTTTGTCGGTACAGAGGTTTCTTGCCAAGCTTATCCTGCCTCTCCTATCTACGTCGCGTAGGCATCCTCCACTATTTAATTTTTGCTATTGCATATTCTTCAATAATCTTTTTTCCTTCGAGTTTATTTTTCGTTTTATTTACTTCGACGTACTGTTTTCCTCTCTTCTCTGTACTTTCACTGCATTGTGACTTCACTTTTGATTTTATTGCTCCTGAACATCATGTTCCTCTGCACGGCTAAATTTTAGTTTAAGCTGCTAGTATTTCATTTTTCCATGACATTGATGATGTCACTCTTTTTGCCTTAAATTCTAAAGTTTTATTTTTAGATTTTGGAAACGTACCGATTCTCATTTTAACATAAATTCTTCGTGCCATTCATTCTAATTCCTCTCCATTTCCTTCTCTCTTTGTATCTCTTTCTCTCTCTCCCACACACATTCACTCCATCCACCAGGTCTTTCTCATATTTCTCACTGCGCCTTCCTCCACCTTTTCTGACTAAGCTTTTCGCGCTCGTCGCTCCAAGCCCAGCCCGCTCATTGCCGGCGAGAAATATTTCTTATACAAAGTCATATGGACTATCTCGCGCGCGAGCTCGCTATACCCAATACCTATATATCAGACTTAGCGCATTATGATAGCAGTGGGCCATAGCGCGCTCGCTCACCCAGGGATAGTAAAGGCACCGAGCGAGATAGTATGGGGAGTCGAAGCCGATCGTGGGTATAAGTGTACTAGCTGCTGCAGCTTGCGGGTAGAGTTGGGCTAAGTTCGAATTTAGTGTATGCTTATGCGAATCCCCGGCACACCTGCGATACATGCGCTGCTTGTATCTACTCTATACTGCAGGGGGGTAGGGGGCGTGTGATCGTAAAAGTTTCTAGGTAGGGTCGATGCACTGCTCGAAGGGCTAAATCCCTTGTTTTCGCGATCGATGATCGACGCCAATCGTTTCAAAAGATGCTGGAGCAAGCACGAGGAGTCGAGTGGGTTGTGGACGTGAGATGGTATTTGTTAGTCAGTGGGGAAGGTAAATGTTTTGTTTTACTGATAGTTCCGTGTTGTTCAATCTGATGGGGTAATCGTTTGTTTGTTCCACAATGTAATCAACATCACATGTTTTAAACTCTGAAAGTTCGAGATCAGAAAATATGCTAGTGTTCCAGGTATAGCATCCTTCCGTTTTAGCTATAACCCCTGTCTTCTTTCTAATATCCCTCCCTCTCTCGCATCATAAAGAATATTTGAAATGATTCACGATTACAAACAACAAAAAAGTGTAGGAATAGTAATCTTTTTTCATTTAATGTGGGTTACTGTAACAGTCGATAACTCAAGTTGAAAACGCGGTTAAAACGATAGTCAGCATCGTAAAACCAATATAAATTCAAATTTGACGAAGCTTTTGTTATAAAAATCGAAACTCCACAAAGCCTGGGAAAAAAATTCGAAACGCCTCGGGAATATTTTCGCAAGCAAGCTGGCGAGCCTGCGAATCGTGTGCACCTATATACGAGCAACTTTATCGACTAGACCCGTGTGCGCACTAACGAAAAGCGTGCTCCAATCGTAACAATGCAAATCGAATTTTCACGTTACGTCACCTCGATTTCTAGCCAAGTGCACGTGTAATGCAGCTTGTACCGCACCCCCGCCGGGAGCGAGCGAGCCCCATGAATTCAAGAAATAGGGAGGGATGGGAGAGAGAGAGTGAGTTGAAAGCCTACAATGCAGATCCGTTTCTGGATTTGACTTCAGTTTTTTTCATGTTTAGAGAGTTATGAAAAAGTTTTGCGGTTTCGAACTCGAGGCAGCTTTAGTGGGCTTGTGGGTGCAGGATGGAAAAAAAAGCGATGATGAACGGATGCGCATTTTTGTTTGCTTTTTTAATCGAGACTTTTATTTCTTCTCTGCCGTGCAGTTTTAAACTTTGAAATAACTTAAAGTACAGACTTACATTTGCTGATTTGCCTTGAATTTATTATTGATATTCAGTCGAGTCAATTTAGTGAACAATCCGTTTATTGATCATTATTGCTCACGAAGCACCTTTAGCATCCATGCGACGAATCTAAGCCTATACCATTCATTGCTGGATATCGGTGTATCCAGAGTATAATTTGATGGAAATTGTAAACCGTCATAAACACGCTCAGTTCGATAGAACTACCAGTTCACATGCTATACGTATATATCTTAAATAATTGGGTTTCGGTGCTATTGTATGAAAGAAAAGTGTTATTAATACTAAATTATCAAACGTAATAAATTAATATTCATAAAATTAATTATTTTTTTAGCGACTACGGCACAACCTCTTAATAAATTAAAATATGCATTAAGTCAGATCCTCCCTTAATTCCTTTATTCTATCCATCTCGCCAGCATCAAAAGCAAAAACGCAGCAGCACGAAAGCGATATTTAATAAAAAAGACGTACGAAGCGACCCACACGCCCACGGACTCCGGATTTAGCAAACGAAACTCGTTTAAAATCCGTCACACGCTTATAATTTTCCGATGTATGCGCGTGAAAAGCCGACCTTTTCTCGAGGTCGCGTATGCCGCTATCCGCGACCGTTTTATAAGCGACGCGTTCCGGCTGTTCAGTTTTAATTTTTTTATGAAGGAACGAATGCGAGCTCATGCGCATCGATTATCGAAGAATATTGAAACTCGATCGACTGCCGTTTCTTTTCCGACGTGGATTCTTGCATTAGTGACGATGGGATTTGAAGTAGAAGGTTACGTAGTCGGTTATATATTCAAGACGGAGTTATTGCAATTGAATTTTCGGATTAACGTCGAGCGAGCGATAATTTCGTTGGATTTTTAATTCACCTATGAGAACCATGTCAATTGAAAGTATGCGTGCGCAGAAATCAGATTTTCGATTAAAAATATAACTCGATTTGTTATTACTTGAAGGATTGATCATACCGTAGTGGATATTGAATTTAACGCTTTTTAAACATGAATCTTCTCATTGAAAATCGATGCTTCTACCGCGAGTTCATACTTAGATTTCTATACCATTGGTATAATATTTCAAAAGAAACATGCAGATTATTTTCACGTCTTTTTTTTCTCCATCCATTTCGTTTTCTACGCGTATCTTTGTTTTCCTGGTTATCGGGTTATTTTAAAAATGCTGTGCGGATGACTACCGTCATTATTATCGTACACTCGAGGAACTTATTTCTCTTTTTCTCCCCTTCGGTCCAATTGAAATTTACATCTGCCCGCGAATACGACACGTTGTTATGGATAGAAATGAGAAAAAAAGGGAAGTCTTCGCACTTCCAACGCCTTGTGAAGTTCTGTATGCGCTCTCTGCTTTCAATCCAACCAATGAGAAAAAGCATTTCTGATACAAACTTTCTCGGAAATAAACAAGCCACGCGTGACGCCAGCCGTTCGGTTAACTTCAAAAGAAAAGGAGAGCGCGACGAAGGCATAAGAAAAAGAGAGAAGAGGCTGTTTGAATGAGAGAAGTGAAGTGACAACGCAATTTCGTCGTGTCGGACTGGGACGAGGCGTCCTCTGACATCCGCGGCAGCATAAGGAGATCCTTCTCGAAGAGGAGGACTTAAAAATTTGCACTTTTATATACGCCGCTGGCCGTATCTAGAGACTCGATAGCATAGAGCATTTTCTTTCATGTGGTTCTTTCTTTTTTATAAAGCACTACATGCACCTTAACTGTACTCGCGCGCTGGCTGATCTTTTTTCAACTTTGTTCGCTGAACTCGAGATCGATGGAGATTAAATTAAAGCGGATGGGTTTATTTGAAATAAGTGACAAGTAGCGTAGTTTAAATAATTAATGGACGCGCTGATGGAAGGATGATTTCGTGCGGTATCCTTCTTTGAACCGGCTATAAATTCTTAACCGAAAATTTGTTGAGCTAATGGAATAATACTTCAATTTTCCACTGCCGTCAGATATCGCAGCTTACACAAAACACACACACGTAGGGATCAGCGCTGACAATAAATGCGGACAATAAGCTCGCTTGCGTTGATCATAAAAGCTATACTATTGTATAACTGTGATCCACGCGTAAATTGATTAGTGGCAATAAACGCTGTACGAAATAGGATTACAAAACGCATAACAGATAGATCCCATAGAATACAAACTAATGTAAATAATGCAAAGCGAGCGGCACATTTGGCGTTCGTGATTCCGCAAATCCAGCGACGCACATCTATTTCACCGGAAAGAAACAATGCGGCGACCGAACCCTGTGTAGCTCGATAGGCATTCGCGCCACGCGCAGCGTCCCTAAACGCGACCCATTTCCAATTTGGAAGGTCAAAAAGTTATAGGGACAACCTTCGAGCTAACTCAACCGCGCATATGCCCAACAATATCCCTCGCACGAAAATGTCCTCCGAGCGTCGCAACGATTTATTTCCAGCGCGGAGAGAGGTCGCGCGCGAAATTCCTTCTCTCGCTCAAACACACACACGCAGACACACACAGACACACGTGCGCGTCATTACTTTTTAATTCGAAAAAGTCCAGCGGCAGCGACGGCAAATATAAATTCGCCGACACACCGCCGCCGCGTTATTTACGCCGCGCGTCGTCCTCTCTCGCTTTATATGTACGTACACGTAGCTGCGACCTTATGCGCTTCTCGCAGAAGGGAGGCTGCTGCTGCTGCGCGCCGCTGCCGCTGCTTAATCCATACGGAATTCAGGACGCGATCATTCTCGATCGTTCTGCATGCCAAGTGACCTACGTACTGGCGCTACGCCTTTCTCTGCTTCGCGCGGGGCACGGAGTGTACCTTTCTCTTGCGCTCTTTTCTCGGGCTGTGCAGTCCTGCGGGCCGTGGGGGGGAGTTCGCCATCAAGGGTCGGGACGTGGATGCAGCCTCATTGAAAAGAATTTCATCGTCGAAAGCTTTTGTCCCCTCCCCGCAAGCCCGTTGAGAGCTTCCGAGTGAGCGCGATCCTTCTGTGATTTGAATGGTGTTTTACTTTACACTCCGCGTGCTCCCAATGCGCGCTGCGAGCGTCTGCGCGAGCGAAGGGAGATGACGGATTTATTCGCTCGATTACGGGACCTCGAAATAAACCGCTGCATTTGCAGACATCAAAGATCGATCGACGAGTGTACATACTTTATGACGATGAAGTTGAGTAAATGTATTTTTACTGTTTTCTGCTTTTATTCTTAAGTATATTTTATTTTTGCTCATTCCATTCCTAAAAGCCGTAAAGCTAATTTTCATTTTCAGAGGTTGCTCTGTCAAGTATACGTATAAACATAGTCATTTCTGCAATTTACCCTAAATTCACATCAACATAAATTCACAGGAGGTTCAAGTAGAATAAACGCGTTTTTACGCTATAGATGTTTTCTTAATTCGGAAAGTTATAAATAAAATTTTGACTCCGGAAAATTGACAACGAAAATACCTTTCTACCGATCAATTCATACCGATACATCCATATTTATGCACTATTCTTAACAGAGAAACCTTACCGGAAGATGCTAGCTTAATGAAATCAACGTTGAAAATTGTATTGAATATCAGCATCGCGACTTCGGCTTTTTTAGATTCGAAAGGTTCGTATTTACGGGTCCCTTTAGCCGGAGTTTTTCCCCGCAGCGAAGGGGGAGCCTTTTTTTCAGCATGCAGCGGCCCCCTCGATTCACGGAAAAGTCTGTAAAGTCATTTAACTTTGGTCGAGGCGTCCCGGTACGGTCTTTAAACTGATTTGTATTCATTAATCGCACTTCAAGTTCGGCGTCCACGTGAATCGTGCCAGAAACGTCGTCAATAGAGGTCGACAGAAATATCGCGGCGTGACGTTGACGAGAATTGGAGTAACCTGTTCGGGGAGTTGGTAAAAGTTTGATCCGCCGAGTTGTAAAGCAGATATAGTTTCTCCTCTGCCAGAGCCTCAATTTATTTCGATAGTTACTGCCTCGAGTCTGTAAGTGAATTGGAAAAGAAAATAATAGAGTGCAGCTTCCCAATAGAATGAAGCTCGGAGGAAAGGCTCTCCTGGGGAGTAAATATCACGCGGAATCTTAAAAAGGAGATGCCGCATTATGGACTTTTTCCATTTCGATGAGCGGTTAGTCTGATTTTGTGCATAGATTATACACTTTGAACAATCATTTTTCTGCGAGAAGTTAGACAACCCAAACGAATTTCTAGATTACATTTAAAGGCAATTCGAGCGAATCAATGTTCAGGTTAGATTAAAGATAAGAAATCAATCTATTTGTTCTGTCATCAGAAGCCAATTTCAATCGTAACTTAACCCATACGTACGTGTGGATTATTAATCTGAAAAACTGACAACAGAGCAAAGCGGAGAGAAACGTAAGAACGCGGCATAGAGATACGCAAGCGTATATCAGAACTGAACCGGCAAGAGATAGAGAAGCAAGGAACAAAGACGAACGCCCGAGCAGATCCTGGCGCGGCGGCGTGTCCGTCAAATTGAAGAGTCGAGCGGGCTCCTCGCGATAATTGAATGGGCAGCGCTGGCCAAGCGAGCGTCGAATCGATTCTTTCTTCGGCCGAGCGATCGCCTGTATATATGTTACTGCGCGCGATCACGCGTGTCGAGAGGCGCGGGCGGCTCGTTACCCCGACGGAAAATCATCATCCCTTATCCGCAGCGAGGCGTACCCGTGGGCCAAAGGACGCGAGGGAGGAGGATAGGGGTGAGCGAGAGAGTGAGTGAGTAGAAAGAGGACGAGTTTGTCGGTGGAGTTTCGGAAAGGGTTGGCGTGCGGTGAAATTTGAGCCGACGGGGCTCGATTGCTCGCCTCTCGCGGCGATCGATAGTCGATTAGCTTGGGCGACAGACCCTAGATATGGGCTGTAGGTGCCGATGTATAATGCGCGCGCGTGGCGCGACCGGTCTCCCGCCAGTCGCGGCTTCTATGACCGAGCTGAAATTGACTAAGTTTTACTATTCATAATCCGATGGCTGCGGCGCAGGCGCGCTGCATGCTGCACGACTTTGGGACTTTATGGACCTTTGGGTAAGTAGGGGATTTTTTCGGGTATGAGGGGTTGCCTGAACATGATGTGACTAGTATTGGAGCGTCGTTTCCACGGGGAACGGCCGCATTCTGAGTAGTATGGGCGCGGATTTGGTCAGGCGACCCGTTTCTGACCATCGTTATGTCAGTGTGAATAGCATAGACTTGTTACGTTCTATAACAAAATGTAAATAGATGCAAACTATTGTTGTCTAAATACATTTTCTTCTAAATTTTTCACTAATTAACGTTTATCATTCAACGTGCACTAATGGCCAATATTGCCAAGACTCGTTAGCTTCAGTTTGGCGTCCGTTAGAATTACGTCAAATTAACTGCACCGACGACTGACTTTGACATAAAAAAATTATGTTCAACAAGTCAGGCGTCAGACGTCAGAAGTCACAATGAACTGAATCGCCGTCGTCAGCAGCGGCAGAGCCGAGACCCAAACCCCCCTCGCTCGCAAATCGTCGTAAATAACGATTCCAGAATAATCAACCATTTCAGCAGAAGCCTCCTCCTTTTCCTCTCGTGTATTCCGGTGTAATATGGGCTTGTTCTCGCCGGCGACGCGCTTTCCAATTAGCCTTTGTCGCGCTCTCACGCGTTTGCCGAACAAACGTCCCCTCGCCGCTCGGTCGCGCCCGGCCTTTGCCTTTCTCTTCCCCGACAAGCCCCTCTTGTTTCCCCCGGTACACACAGGGCTGTACCCGTCGTTCCTTTCCTCTTCGCAATTTTTCGCCGACAGCAGACTTGTACATTACTTTCGAATGCGTATACGTTGCGCGAAAGCTTTATTGTTCGCGAAATGCGTTAGAGTCGGTAACTTTGCGAGGGAAGAAGAAGAAGAAGAAGAAGAGAGGAGAGACAAAGTGCTTCGCGTTTAATTTTGTTCTTGCTTATGAATGAAAATGTACTATTTTGTAAGGGAGGGGTGGTGTAGCTGCGTTGATTGGTTAGGCGGTGTTCTTGGGTTGCCGTCGTCTATCTGTATTTATGAACGACTTATACACTCGCTTACTCGCCGAGAGCGAGACCAAATTGATTTAGAGGAAATTTTGGTAAAACATACCTCTTCTAGCGCGATAAGAAAGGGTTTTGCTCCAATACACCAATAAGGGAAGGAAGAGTGTATAAACGTGAACTCGATGAATTAAATGTTTTTTTGCCAAAGTTTGCTTATGCAAATGTATATCGATAACGACGTCCTCTGCTTCTAATTATTCCCAGCTGTTCATGTTTTTCAAGCGGTCACATGATAACCACATAATTAATTGAAAAAAAAGATTACTCGCGTTCAGAAGGCGTTCATTCATGTCAGCAACGACAGCATGTTAATTTTCATATCTTTCTCCTCCGAGGCTCTTTGTTTCCCATTTTCTTCTTGTATTATTTTCTCCAAGCCGGCTTCTCTTTCTCACACTAGTGTGTCGTGGCATTCACTCGTTTTTCCACTCGTGTCGTCGCTGCCTGCGAATCTCACAAACTAACACGCAAAAATAATTACGATCTTTGCGCGCTTCCTTCTCCCCCCCCCCCCCCCCATCCTCACGCTCTCTCGCGGTTTTTTCAGCTGCTCGTGCAAACAACACCTAGCTTTGCATGCTCTCTTTAAATGAATTTGTTTTCTCTTTGTCTGCCTTTGTTTTCCGCGCTACTTGCAGCTTTATTTATCGTGCCTTTCAGCGCCAGAACAACGAGTCTTGCTGGATTATAGTTGGTTAGGCTCCTCGTGCTTTTTTCGACTTCGATTGTGCGAACAGAATCGCGTCGTTTGCAGCAGAATTGAGAGCTCCTCGAGTAAATTTGAGACGTATTGGCGGAGTTTCACGCTTGCATTGTTCTGCAGCGTGAAAAAGTGTCGCGCATTTCAGCTGGTACAAGTCCTATTCATGAGTGTTCGCCTTAAACCGTTACATTATCGCATGTGCGATTAAAAATAATCGCGAAAATAATGTAGGCAAAGTACGATTTCGATCTCTTTTAAATTTGATATTTCTCTCTTGTATACTTAAAATCCCTTTTTTTGTAAAATATATTGCAACCTTTCAGCTGTCTCAAAATTTCGATTAAAAAATAATGAGTTAACTATCTACCCAGAAGTTATTTTTGACTAAAATAGTATAGAATCATAAATAAAGATAATTCAATCATTGAATTTCAAATACTTTGGTATCACCAGACATATTCATAGACATTCAAAAGAAAAGTAGTTCAAATACTAATAAATAGAGGCTAAATATTACATGTTTGCTCAACAATATTTTCAGTTTCATGTTTGAAAATAACAAGTTAGTTAGAAATACACTACCGTACGATTGCGTGGAATTGTCAAGCGTCAGATAAAATAAAGCGTCGAATAATTCGCGACCCAAATTCCTCCATCGGTGAATCAGGCTTGACAGCGCTTCAATTTTGGCAGCCGAGATTTGCCGTCTGTACTGCTGTTGTGGGAAATGTAACGACGACAAACGACAAAAGACTCGGTGCTGAAGCACGTGAAATAGGATAGAGAGCCATAACGATGGATCGCGACGACTACGCAGCCGTAAAAACTTCGATAAAACCGAAGCTATTACTTTCTATTTCTTTTTTCGTAGCATATCTCATTATCCAGTTTTCTCGATTCCGTAATTCGATTTTTTTTTTCATACGATGATTCACTTTCATTATTTCGTGCAGTATACATTACGACGTTAAATAATTTTCTTGGGGTTGAAATCAAATATCGTTAAAAATTTTAATTAACGAACACGTTACGCATGTATTTTATTCATGTTTTTCATTCAGAATAATGTTTATCTTATCATCTATTTAATGTCATTGATTAATATTAAAACTTGGTGTGACACATTATACCTGGTTAAATTTTAACGATATTTCATTAATAACGTGTTGAAAACGGGAGCATTATTGGATTGTATTTGATTCACAACAATAATTAAATTACTTAAACCATGGCGATTTCTATAACTATAGTGCATTTTATAATCAAATTATGTAAAACTGTCAAGATGTAAGCATATCCCAGAACTAGTTCTGGGATATGCTTACATCTTGAGAGTTTTGCTTGCAGTTTGGCCGTACAATATTTCCATTCTATTGAGAAGATACTATTCGGCTCTAATTATCACGACATTTTCCCCACATTTGCAGCACTATATATTTCATTTTTTAGGACGAGCTCTTGAAACGAGCCGCTTCTCCGTCTAGTCGCGTATGATCTTGAGCGCCTGCAGAGCCACGGCACGCGCGCATCATTCTCCTCGATCGAGCAGCTTGTGGTTTCGCGATAAAATCGCGCGCAAAGTAAAAATCGAGAAAACGACGAGGATTCGCGCGAGGGTCCTTCACGTTCCGGCCTTTTGCATAAACCGGATAAAAGCGACATCACGAATCTCGGGAGGGCAAGAGCCGCTGATGCTGCTTCTGCTGCATTTTGCCAGGAAGTTTACTCCTTTTAACGATGGTACTCAAAATCCAGCGTTGCCGATAAAGTCAAAGGGGCGGGAGGGGGAGGAGGGTGATAAGGAGAGAATAAAAATGCTAAATTCTGAACTCGCACGCGATAAATCTCGCGATGTTTCGGCGGGGACACATGCTACTCCTCGGGAAACTGTGAGGCTGAGAGCCGACGCTTTAAGAGCTTCTATGCTTTAGCAAGGAGAAAGCTTTTTCTCTATAAGAATTTTGTAATGAGGTAATCAATGTGTGTATATACAAAAAATTATAATGTTTTGAGTTTATAATCAATATTTTTAAAGCATTCGCTTTATATTGAATTGCGTATTTATAAATTAAAAATACAGAGATTTAAAGAAATAAGCAAATTTTCGAAAAATCAACGCGAATACTCGAAACGAGAAAACACTGGAAAACATACCAAAGTTTCATTTCGTTCAATTCGCAGCTGTTTGTTACTTACAATCGCAATTTATTGTTGAACGCTTTGATTTTTCCAGTTAAACACAGAGTTGCTCAACCAAATTAAACGCGTTCAAAACAACAAAACCGTGAAATGTGAGTTTGTACATCGATCTCCTGTAAAAAAAATGATTGTACCTCTTTCGCAGTGAAATAATCGTGCAAAATAATCGAGTCAGTTCCAAGTTTATCAACAGTGCAGAATCTATAGAGGCAAATATTGCTGCGTCGATATGACAGACGTGAAGAATATATATACAGGGGGGCGACAGGAAGTGCAAGAGTCGCGCATACGTTTCCAGCCCGGAAGATACATCGGATGCTCGAATATAGACACGAATACGGGGGTACAGAAGGAAAACACACAGTCGAGGGATCAATAGATATCCCGCTCGAGATTAGTATATTTTATTCTACGCCCAGACGCTATAGAGATCTGCCCCCCGCTGAGTGGGAGGAGCTCAAATTTATGTTGAGGTCCTTTCCTTTTTGCGCCGTTCTGTAATAACTGGCTGCGAGGAGGAACTGTTGCTCGGGAGAGGGGACTGGCAACCACCGACATAACAGCCCGACCGAAATGCACCCTATTAGTTGATAAATCAACGCTGGCAAGATGCGATTTCGAGGGGGTTCGGCATGAGTTATACTGAGCACTGATCGCTTTGATACAACTGTTAAAGACATTTAGTATTATGCAATTGCGCTCGTGATACATATGTGTTCATTAACAATATGTCGATTGTGGATTGAATAATGAAAAAGTTTGTTACAAAGTAAATTTTGAATCATAAAAATGTATTCAATTGATAATTGACGATTGATTTTTTCTCGAAGTACAACTTAAATGCTAATAAATTTAAAACTGTTGCGCAGTTCTAAAAGTAAAACATTTTTTAGCAAAAATACTTTCATTAAAAATTAGGAGCTGTATGTATAAGCAACAAAAGATTATCATCTAAACATTTTGATTTTTCTAAATCGAATACTTCTAGCCGTTTGTTATAATTGTGATCATCTTCTTAAAATCTTATTAATTATTTCAGTTATAATAATTTGCCTTTATATACTTAAATTCTCCGTAAACATTCTCTACTGGAAATTATATGTTGAAGCTATATTTTTTGGTTTTAATGAACAACTCGGTGTAATGCAATTATTTACTTCCGCAAATAACCAAGTTCATGTAATAATTTCTACGAAGAATCTCAATCAAAATGAAATTTTCGTTTTAAATGAAGTATCTTAATGAAGAGATTTACATTAACTTCATTTATCATCCCCTATATCTATAGTTTACCCATAATTTTAAAATACGAAACTTTAAATGTTCTGTTACTACTATTGATATTGTATCAATACAACGACAATCACAACAATGAAGCTTGTGCGTTATTTGACCCTTAGATAAACATGTATTGATCCTGCATGTATATACAGCTTGTATATGTTATCGTTTATTGCACTTTATTTTGTTATTACTGGTTAAGATAAGCAAACATACTAACTTGAGTTGTTTGCACAATCTCGAATAAATTATCCACGGAAAATAATTTGCTAACAATATTTTCGATAGTAAACGTCAAAGTGAAAACCAAACTTTTTGAACCCAACCGAATTTTAGCAGTGAATCGGTACATAGGCGAAATTTCAATGCTTCTAATCACGTTTCTATACCACTTAAGCAGAATTAAAATTTTTCTATTATTATTTACTATTATTGTTCTTTTAATGATAGAAATCACGCTTTTTTAGAACATTTTATATCTTGCTCTGTTTTGGTGAATTATGGCCTGTCCAAACCTATCATCTGCTTCTGGTCTAATATGTATATTACAAAATATGTAAAACATTTTAGTAAGTAATCACAATTTCATTTATTTTTCAATTTGCTATAATCATAGGTTCTTTCCACATACAAACAAGTTTTATCAATTTGTAAATTTTATGGTTCTTTAGCTTTTTTATGGCAACATTAAACTTCTTACTATTTTCATATTTGAAGGCTCGACTTAATCGATTATCTGCTTTAAAGTTTCTTAATAAAGATCGGAGATCCTTGACCTCATCCTCTCTGCCCTCCGTAAATCAATAACAAACAATACTTTATTCGCAATACTTTTACTTATAAAAAATCCAATACCTAAAAAAAAATTTATGAGCACCTTCATACAAGAAGGAAATAAGTATTGATAACAGATCTACACCGTAGTTGTTCAGATTCTTTTAAAATTTCTCCAAACGTCTGTAGATTTTTCGCTTCGATCTTTACGACCCTTTCCATCTAGCGCCCAAACTTTCAGCAATATTATAGGATTTTTTTACAATAATACGTTCAGCTCTGTTTTCTTTTCGAAATTTCGGATTCTACAGTAACCGTCGGTGAATCCACTATCCCTTGGGTGAAAATGCTCATATCTTCCTATAGGTCTGAACACGAAAGCTTTATCAGTTCGATTATTAGACAGATAGAAATTATTATTTTAAACATCATATTGATGCAATTCTTATCTCTTCAATGCAGTACAGCTCTGATGTCAAGTACAGCGAATGAAAATGTAGCAATATATACGTAGCTTAGAATTTCTTTATATTATAACGCATATACACAATATTTTTGTTATACATAAGAACGTATTTAAAAATTCGCTTAAGCGCTCGGTATGATGATTGCATAAATTTTCGAGTCGTGAGAATTCTCATCTCTGGCATAGCCTTTCTCACGATGCGGATATAGAAATGAGAGTCAGAAAAGTGGAAGTGAAATTCAAATTTAGAGTTTAATATTTATCACAGAGCTGATTCTCTCTCCTCTCTCTCTCTCCTCTCTCTCTCTCCTCTCTCTCTCTTTCTCTCTCTCTATGGAAAGCTTCTCGGAAAATTATGTTTTGCACCCTCCGCTGTGACGGGCGAAATGACGAATCAGGATTACGCTCGAGAATTGATAATCTTATTAACGAGATGAGACGTTTAAAGCTCGGATTATATCAGCAGTTTCGAGCTTTTTATTGGATGAATAACGAAATTTTGTTTTTTTTTCTTTTATTCTTCATCCTTTATTTAACATTGCGCGCAGCCAACAAAGGCAGAAAAGTGTAAAGGCTCAACAGGAAAAGCTTTTGGAGAAAATTCGAAAAAATAACGCAAATACGACCACAGAAATCGAAACGAGCATCCGACGAAACAAAAACCTTGACCAGCCGAACTTTCAAAAAAAAAAAACGGGAAATCCCCCTCTGGGCGCGCGGGAAGCTTTTTGGATGGCAAGCTCGTCCGGCGTACATAGTCCCGAAAGCCCCGAAAAGCTCGAGTGTGCAAATTCCATCAAAGCAAAGCCCTCGCCCGCCAGCTTCGACCAAAAATAAACAACCAGGAATCCATCAAAATGAGAAAAAGCTCATCTTCTTGCGAGAGACTGAATTGCCAGCATGCTGATGTATAAACCTCTACAGGGTGTCAACGAATGACAACCACGAGAAATTCGTTAACGATCTGCCCGTGCTTATGTGACCCGCTCGGGCTCAAGCAGATTACCCCAGACTATTGAACGTAATCGCTAACTAACCAGCGTTTTCAAAAGGACACTGCTACGTATATAGACAGCTTTCTCTCTGAATCCTATTCTCTTGAACACTTATACTCGATTATACGAAAACAAATACCGATCGAAATATTGATCGATACATTAGCGCCCGGTTCTCCTTCGATGAATTAGATGGCGATTGGATATTAGTAGGGGCAGCTGGACCGTACACGATCAGTATACAGCTTCGTATCGAGATGGAGAAAGAGAATATTAGGGTGAGCGGAGGAGAGGGGGGGGGGGTAGGATTGGCTTAGCTTCTAAGTACGTTATCAGTATTACCCAGGCAAGGCAGCCTCCCGAAATCGAGTAACTACCGATTATAACCGGACGCAGGAAGGGTACAATCTCTGGATCCCCCTCCGCCCTCTCTTCTTGAGCATTCATATACAGGCAAAGCTGACTTGAGAAGACTCGAGACAAAAGCGGCGCGGATGAGAATTCTTTACACCGCTGTTTATACTGAGTCGATGCTGCGCTGCTGAGGTGGTGCGGATAAGACGATTGGAGACAATTAGCCTGCAATATGGCGTGATTGTGCACTTGTGCTTGCGAGAGATTGGATGGAAATGGCTGGTGATTACTGTCATGGAGAGCCTTGTGTCTGCACTTGCTTGATTTACTGCGCATCCGAATGAATAATGAAGGTAACAATTCTAATAAATCATAAAAGTATAATAACTCTAGAAGGAGTCTTTCAGGGTTTATAGATGACAATTCATCGGGAAAATTTACGTTCAAAACAATCAGTTACAAAGTTAGTTATATAAATTGAAGCAACCAAATATCTGAGCTGCAGGGATAGCCACTTGTTGTAAGTTATCATAACAATAAGCGACAGTTTTATTAATAAAAATTACAAATAGTGTCCTCATTTTACTAAGTCGTTAAGGTCCAATTAAATTAATAAAAAGCGCAGCAAAAGTGATAACAGACAAAGTAGCTAAATCAAAGCAATTGGTTCGTGTAATAATTTAATAAGATTTGATTCACAATATCAAAAAGAGGGAAGGAATATAGATCTAATGTCTAATTTTAATTATATTCAATTCTTCAAAGAGAATGTCAATTTCTACTCATGCTTGATATCGATATATAATTGGCCCATCTAAATTTAACAATTAAATTAGCAATCAAGAATGAAAATCCATCCTAGTCCCTCTCTATCACCGTATCCTCGAGCTTTCCCGCTGAAACTTGTTCTTCGTCTTGTCCTTATCTCCGATTACGCGGATATTGCCTTTTTAGCGGGGCGCGCGCGCGTTTCCGGCTTATTTGTTCGATTAAAGATCCAAGAGCCGCGGTGTTTAGCTCGAGGGCCGCGGGCAAAGTTTTCGGCAAGACTAATCTTGATTGAATCTCTTGGCCTGATGATTTCGGCTGTTGCAGCGGAGGAAAACTTTCGTTATTGAATGAACTTCGGAGGCTGCCGCTGCGCAAGAGAGATGAAGAAAAAGTGAGAGAGAGCGAGAGAGAGAGAGAGAGAGAGAGAGAGAGATTGAGTTTTTAAATTCGAAAAGTTGCTTTTCCAAGTTTGATAATTGGATTTTTTGGCAAACAGGTACACGAGCCTGTTCGAGAGTGTGAGTTATGCCCGCTGATTGCAAGGGCGTTTAGTGATGAAATTTTAACTATTGAAATAGCAAAAAATGCATAATAGGAGGAAGCGCGTAATTAAGTTGAAAAATTTGGCGTCTATCTTTAAATTAAAATTAAAAAAGTTGATTAAGAATGTTTCTGTCGCCTGGACGCTGGTTTTGTCCTTTTCTTATATGCGAGGCAGAAGAACCAGTGCTCCTTTCTTTATTTTTGTCTTTGCACTTTTCTTCCCGCGTGTGGTCAGGGGGAAAACTAATAAAGAGCAGTTTTTAACATCACGACTGCGCGCACGAAATATGTTGTGACTTATAAGACTCTGCTTTATCGCCTCAGCTTTTCTTTCTTAGAAATACCCTGAAGCCTTTCATTACGTCTCTTGCAGTAAAAAAAATTTTTGTGATGTACCTTAATGATACTTTATAATATTTAATTTTATACTTTATGTACCACTTGTAATTATATTTCTAAAGCTTCTTAAAAAAAAATTTATGAGTTACAAAGCCTGTAAAATTATGTCTAATTATACGGAAACCGAAACAAAAAACAAAGCGTTAGTAGCTTCAATGTAAAAACAGAGTTTATTGAATTCAATTGTAGCAACCTAAAAATAATTTTGTAAAAAAATTCATAATTGTCTTGCGTGCTAGCAGGATAAAAATTAGTTTTGTGAATTTACTTAAACTTATCGCATGTGAATTTGTTTTTCAGAACTTGGAGAACGTTAAGGAATTCATAGCATACATGTTATTATACACAATCAGCATATAATTTATCTAATTTTTAGTCTGATAATAGCATGATGGAGTTGAAATCGTTTTAACTGATTCCTAACACGCATACAATCTACTACACAGTATTTGTTAAACTATTACTAATGATCATGCTTTTTCATTTGAGACTGGCTGGTTATAATTACCTGCTATTGCAAACTTTATACCGTAATTGATGATTCCGTTAAATACTACCGTTTTATTTCTATATTCTTGATTTTCATTTAAATAGATTTTAAAATTTTTTTGGAACGCCAGTATTCTTTAAATAAACCTTACAGCAAATAATGCACTGTGAAAAATATTTCATAAAAGAATTACTACGGCTTATAGTATAATGGAGACATGTAGGTCCCTATATTATGCCAAAAATATTTTAAATTATAGTAATTTTTGGAACAAAGACTTTTCATTGTCAGTTAATAACAATAAGATTTGTCCATCAATTTTATTTTTATTCGGTACGCTTTCGATTTTTCCTGTAAAATTATCAAAAAATTTCAGTCTGTCACGAATTCTTTGAACTTTGCACGTCGATTAATTTTTCAAATCAAAATTATATTTATCCAACGGGACTCGGCGATGTAAAGGATTTATTGTTATTTTATTTTTACCACCAAAGAGATTTTAATCAACTATTAAAGACCAGCGGAGGTCCCTTTCGAATTTACTCGTAATTAAATCATCAAAAATTCAAAGGCAAAGCGCCAGACTCTTGGTTCGCCGCGTCGAGGGAGCATATCCGCAAAGCATCTCTTTCGCACGTCGAATCGATATTTCATTTTGCGCCTTATTCTTATCCGCGAAAGCGTCTCGCGTGCTCGCGTGAAAATCGCAAGAAATACGAGATGTCCAGTCTTATGGGTTCTGTCGTTCTCGTCCTTGCCCCTGTGGCCATTGTGTGCATAGCATATACACAAGTATATATATATACACATATACGTGAACGCGAACAGAGCGTCGACGGGAATTTTCCCATTTTATTTTGCGCGCGCGAGCGATATCGAATTCCGCGTAGCCGACATCCATGCGGTTTAACCCTCATCGTTGCGCTGCCCGAAAATTCTTTACACTATGCAGCGGATTATATTGAGGCGAATAAAAAATCTGAGATTTTTGGGGACGAAGCATTATGAAACATTCTTTTCGCCGTTTTCGTCATAACGCGCCGCCTTTTTTTTTATTAAATTTTGCGTTGTCGGTGCTCGTCGCGAGTGATGAGCCGACGGTGGCTTTTTGTTTCAGGACAAAAAAAAAGTTGAATATCCTTGCGAGCGCGGTGTATGGCTGTCGGTGCGTAAAATTTGTATCCTGTCGATTTTAATATTTATTAGAGGCAGTTGCACAAAGCTTTATTTAGCCAGGTATGCTAACGCCGTTCCATTTTAAAATAATGCATTTATAGCCGAAAAAACGTGGACATTTTCGGAGCCGATAAAATCGAACTCGCTTCCAAAAATTCAACGGAGCTAAATTAAATTGGCACGGCGAGAAAATCCGCTGTATCTAATGTTTTAATTGCGATCGATCGATTAGTATAGCGAATTATAGTATATATTGGACTCGATGAAAAATCTTGAGAACAAAGCTTCCAACAAAAGTCGGTTATCACCGCGATAAAAATATCGGTCTCTTCATCCGCTCTTTTTTCCAGACCAGCGTCTGTCTATAGTGAGCCATCGAGAAAAAAAGCCATCCGCTCAGAAGACTGCTCAAATATAAAGGGGCTCCCTCTCTCTCCTCTCTCTCTCTCTCTCTCTCTCTCTCTCTCTCTCTCTCTCTCTCTCTCTCTCTCGCAGCGGCGTAAAAGCAAAGGAAGACAGACAAATCACCCAGGGCGAGAAATATCGTGAAAACTTTTTAGTTTTGCTTCAATATCGAGCGTCCACACTATCCATTTCAATGTGTATACCTATATACGTGTGTGTGTGCGTGTGTCCACACGTATATCTGCAGAAGGTGAGTAAGGGACATGCACACTCGCACAGAAATACACGTACGTGCAGACGGGCACACAAGCGAGTTTCCCACGCCTTCATTGGACTTTCTCTTTTAGGCGCGCGTTTCGCACCTCGGCGGCAAAAGGAAAACTCGGTGGAAGGCAGACGTACGCCGCGCACGAAATCTGAACGGCTATGGGCTTTAAATCAAATATTTCTTTTCCCGTGATTTCCGCACTGCATATGATGATGATTAATGCGCCGAGTTCATTTTGAAATATGTTTTTAATAACTGGCTATGCGCGCGAAACGAAAACAAATCGTATTGCGCTCTCTCTCTCTCTCTCTCTCTCTCTCTCTCTCTCTCTCTCTCTCTCGCGTGTACGCGCGACGGCGCGAGGATTTAATTATTTTTCGAAAATATGAAAAACGAGTTGCGGTGTCCGGTACAACTGGTTTTGGAGCGAAATGTTTTTGTTTCGCGCCTTCAATGTTGCGCGAATCATCTGTATTATTGCGCGTTACGGGCTTCGAACGAATGTTGCGTGCCATTCCAATTGATTGGGCGGCTCGAGTCGGAAAGTCGATTAATAATTCAGATTTCGATAATTTGCTTCGAATTGTCGATAAAAATCAAATTACAGCAGACTCCACGAGATGCTTGCACTTGATAAATTTTATCGTGTATAGTTTACAAAAGTTTCCGACGTGAGTTCGTATCTTAATATCCGTAAGAAAAGACCTCGAATAACGTGGTTTGTATAGATTAGTTAAAGCTTCTGCTATTAAAATGTAAAAATGAATGGAAAAATACAAAATTGAACCTTTGACTCAGCAGAGTAATAGGTTAAAACTACCGATCTTTCTTCTAGAATATCTCATCAATGGGTAAATATTTTGATTTGGAACTTTGCATTCTGGCGGATAATGAAAGATAAATCGCGCCTTCTACCGTCTCGGTTTATCGACTGCAACCAGATCGAAATTTTTTCTTTTTTTTTCAAATATAGCGCCGAGTGAAAAAGCGAGAAACTATAACTTCTGTGCAAACAGAGGCGCACCCATATCTCTCAATCCGTGAAGATCGAAAGAAAAGAAAGCGCGCCTCGCCGTCGTCGCCCTGACGTTCGCTCTAATACGATTATGCAGCAAGGTAGAGGGTAGTCTGGAAAAGACGGACGTCGAAATAAGTGAAAAAGGGAGGAGGAGTCTCCGGTGGAAGCGAAAAAACGAAGAAGAAATTAAGAAAAGCCGACGGCTGTGCGAGACTGCGATCGATACTATCGAAAAGGAGCGGCGAGAAGAAGGGGCGCGAATAAATTTGTCGGAAGTCGCAGGGCCGTTTCCGCTTCATCCGACGTTGACTTCTTCCATCTACTTTGCCGCAGTAGCGGCGGCGAATATTCAGTGGATTTTCTATCGGCGATTAAAGTCGTCTAGGGTAAGAGCAGAACGAACTATATCAGCAGCTTTCATTTATTTCTTAATTGAAAACGGCTTCGCGGCGGGAACTTTGTGTAGTTTGCCCGACGGAGCTTGGGCCTCTTCCCTTTTTTTTCGCTTTCTCCGTGCAAAGCTTATTGTCTGATAAACTTCTTATTTCTGTTGCGCCGGCGTGGACGGCTGACTTGGTACAGGCTATGAATGTGATTACGAACGATGAGCATTATGAAGCTTACGGATTGATTCGTTGAGAAATTCCAATTCATTCGATAAATAATAAATTTATCTGATTTCTGAGGGAGATCCATAATTTTGAATTACTGCCAATACGGTCATTTTCAGTAAAGTCCAACAAGTAATACATTTTTCATTTCAACACACTTCCGGGGAAGGGGAAATTACAGTACAAGTGCGACGAGACGATGAAATTCGTATGGAAAACGTGAACCAAAGTATTATTATACTTCACTGCATTACTTTGACTGGGAAACGTTTTCATTGAAATGCGTTGAATATTCAGAATTCACTGAATATTAGAGAAATGCATGCATTACTCTGAAAACGTAATAATAAATCATTACAGACAGTCGAAATCTCCTTTCACTTTGAGGGGCCGTTAATTCCAGAATAGAATTGTCCCGGCCTGCAGAAAAGGCATAAAGCTTGATGAAATTTCATTAAGTAATCAGTAAGTGACGTCCCTAAAAGGAATAACATCTACATTAATTAAACTTGCCGTACATACACCATGGAATACTCGGGACCACCTTCGATGTTCAGCATCCGATTGGCGAAAAACGAAAAACACGCTCGAAAAAAAGGGAACTTCAATCAGCCGTAAAATTCGACGAGGCTGGCCATCCTCAAAAATTTATTTAAAAAAAAATGCCCCGCACAAGGGGGCGCGAGTTCGAGTTTTCATCAGAGCAGCACACGTGCGACCATCGAGTGCTGCTGCTGCTGCTGCTGCTACGCGGAGGGGCATAATAATAGCGGAATCACATATTTCCCGGAGTGAAGTGCAACGCGCTTTACGGGAGCGCTCGCGCTGGGAAGCGTATTAAAATGCACTCGAGTCGAGCACGCGTCCTTCGCCGGCTGGCGGTAAGCGCGCGCCAGACGCATACACACCCGCACACAGAGAGGCGGATCATGATAATGGCAAAACTCGGAAATTCTCGAGGATTTAATGAACGTCTTCGACGAAGGTAAGTTCGGCTACAGCCGTGCCTGTCCTGACACTTGACTCTCTTGCTGCAGCAGCAGCCTCGAGTTCAAAATGAAATTTTGCAGCTTCGCGCGCAGCCGAGCCTGATGCTATCGAACGACGAATCGGGCCGGGCGCGAGCTCTCCCTCCCCGTTGGAGGAAAAACTTTTGGTGTTTACATATTTTACGAGAGCCTCGCGTTATTTTAGAGTGGATATTAGGCGATGGCTCGTGGTGCTGATGCCACTCTCCTATCGACGTGTACGACATCGGCCGCTACGAGCGAGTTGGTAAATTGCAGTCTCGTCTTTGCAGCTGCTTCTTTATGAAGGAGGCTTTAAAATTCTTTTTTTTTTTTTGTTGAATCGTTATAAAACTTATATTTAGACGTACCTATTGATCGCGCACCAATATTTTTTTCATCAGAAGAGGGCTAATTTCCGTGAACTGTCGAAATGAAAGATTTAATTTGCAAATTGTTCTATTTATTTCAATGAAAATATTGCATCCGATCAATCAGTACGAATGACGCCATATTTATAGTATAATTGAATCACTTATTGCAGTACGACGATCAAACCGCCAAAACCTCTGCGACCATATGCATCAAACTCATACATTCCAGCAAAAATTATCTCGAGCCTGACTATTTCTACGTATGATCACTCAAAGTTTCACTCACTCTAGATCAGCCACTTCTCTCTTAATTAAAGCAGCCTCAACAAAAGAAAAAAAATTCCCAACAAACTGCTAACACTTCGTTGCCGTGAGGCGTAGCCAGCTATACATCATTCCCAGCTATAGTTTAGCGAAATTCCGAAATTTCAGATAGCGCCAGCCGCATGGCATTTATCCGCGCGCTTTGCGTCCCAATTTCACTGGTTGTAACGAGAGGAGCAGCCGCTTGTAGCAGTAGGGGCAAGACGGGAAGGGGAAGGGGGGGAGGGAAGCAAATCGACTGTGCTCTCAGCAAACTCCAATCGACACCCCTTCAGGCTGGAGACCGAACGACTCTACCTTGGTCGCGCGAGGACGAACAAAAGCACTCTCGCGAGGTTTCGCGGCTCTCCATTCGAATAGCCGTGAGCGACGACATCGCGCGGTCCGAATCAATCCCCGCCACCTATCGGACAACTCTCCGTATGCATCCGTGCAGTTACTGCTTGCTCCGCCATATACGCGCCTGTTGGCTGTATTAGAGGGAGGAGGGAGGGTGGGGGAGTGAGGCCTGGTTACTCTCGCCTATTTGCTGGCAACAAACAGCGTCAAACCGGTAATTACATTTGCCGCCGATTCCTTGAGCACACATGTCCCAGTATATATAGCGAGATTTAAGCAGAGACTGTATGTACGCGTGTGTGCGGGTGTCCTATCGACGGGCTATTCTGATACAGTTGTTGCTCAGTCTCTCGAGGTGACGAGGGAAGCTTTACAACAGGGAATTAAATGCTTTCATTTCTCGGGATCTTAGTCGAGGATGGATTATTTGCATTATCGTACGTTTGAATCGTCCCCGACGATTCGGAATAGCCGAGGGTTTCGACATTTACGGAATGAGGAAGTGGTAAAAATAGAGAGATGGCGTGAATTGATTGTCCCCTCTTTAATTGCAGCTCAAATAGATTGTTAAAATTGCACTGGACCGAAGATAGATCCTTATTGGAAAATTCAAGACTTATGAAATTTCCTTGACATTCGTCATATTATTTCCGTCATGTGTGATTGAAAGTATCATTAAAGCAACTTGACTTTGTATATCTTGATAAATATAATTTCTCAAAGAAAAAAAAATAGTTAGTGTGCAGTTAGTGTGCAGTAGATGGTTAACTTATCGATTCATTCAGTTCAAATAGTCAAAATCAAAGCACTTTAACAAATGAATAAATATTTGAATTACCTCATAATTTTAGCATATTTATTTCGCAGCTCAAACTTCGACTACAGCCGACAAAACTTCAAAACTTGAATACGAAAACTTGGTTTTTCAGAGGTATCGAAGAATGCCTTTTTGAAAAAGCAAAAAAATCAAAAATTAAAAATGATTCCGTAATTCAAAAAATAACAAAGAATATAACTAAAAAAATGTCTTTGAAATCTATCAACGAAATCGATCATAGATATGAAACACTACTCAGTAGAAAAGTCCAGGTTTGGCAAGACCAGCGCTTGTGCCTTCACAGCCGATAAACATTACACTTTCGAGTAGATAAACACTCCCGACAATCCTCGCTTGTTGATCAACGACGCACATTTCTCGATATAACCGCTAATCGACAGAATTACATCCTCCATTGATTACTGATTAATCTCTGCTCTTGAAACAATCCCCGCAAATGCAACTCGTTCCCTATAAGCTCCTCGTCTCCCGCTCACATGCACGCATACACTCACACTCACCAGAGAGAGAAGCATTTTCAATGCAGCTCCCCGCATCTGGCGGATAATCCAGGACGAACAAGCTCCGCTACAGATCCGATGCCGCGATATTACGAATCAACTCTCCCGCGCACAGCCAGACACATTATAAAGCACCGTCGCCGCCGCCGTCGTCGTCGTAGCTGTCCTAAGTGACTCTAATCCCTCCTCGCCAGATATATATCAACGTTTCGCGCATTACCATACAAGCGTACCCAGCTACCGGCAATTCGAGCGGAGCAGAAACCAAAGAGCTGACAGCAAGATCAACGATTAATTACGCGCCTGAATTTCCTCGCGCGCTGCGCGTATATAGAAACGTAGCGCAGAGACGCGGCGTCTGGCAGAAACGTTCCTAGGATACCTTATGGTTCAGGGTATAGCTTTGCTTCTACACGCTCGCGCTCGGCTGTGTTTGTGGATGTCATTGTGGCTCGAGTCCCGCCGCTTTGTCCCCCGCACTCGGTACATAAGCGCACTTGGATCCTCCGCCGAGGATCGAGGATCCGGATTTTCTTTTCAGCGATTTGCGCCCAACTGGAGATCGATGCCCGCCGGGAGATCAGGCAGAGACTTTCTTCGCGGCCCTGGGAATAAGCCAGAGACGACCCGACGCGAGAAGGGACCAGCAGCTTGTTTAGACGCACTCTATATCCGCGGATTCTTCTTCCGTCGAACAATGACGCGCGTCCCGGATTTTCCGCGGCCGAACGAACGAAGCATCGTTATTAGTTGACCCACCGCTGGAGCAGTGCGTTGTACCTTCGGGGCAAACGCGAAGCGGATAGAACTGTATGCAATAAGGCGAAGTGGAGCTTTACTTTACAGCGCCATTGCCTTCTCTCTCTCTCTCTCCCTCTTCCCCCCCCCTCCCCCTAGTTCTCATTCCTCGGCTTCTCTCGGCCGCTACATAAATGGCTAGAGTCTACAAATCAAATTAATGTGAAAGGAGCCGCGCATAGTTTACATAACTCCGCCGTTGAAATTAAGCGACGTTGTTCGCACGCGCTACACTCTGACCGAAGAGAGAGAGAGAGAGAGAGAGAGAGAGCGAGACTCAAGGACAATTCTGATTTCGCCTCCCGTTAAGGAGACGAGGACATTCTTCGCAGCTTTTGTTCTATTACGACGCCGACTTCTTTCCTCCGGGAAATCGCGCGCGTCTCCGCGCCTCGCATTACCGGGGTGGAGAACCACGCCGAATATTCATAGTCGTTGGAGATATATAAGCGTCTACCTTCGCGGCCCCAGAGAAATGATGTTGGAAAATTTATAAATGGCAATGCGGAGGTGTGCTCGAATATTAACAATTTTTGTCGCGTATATTTACGTTTCTAATACTTATGTTATGTTGTACGAATATTAACCCCCTTCCCTGCTCGATGTTCGTTTTTCCACATGCTTACCGTTCATTTACGCCATGTAATACTGACCCTTTTTTATTGTAAAGGTTTCTAATAAATTGCGCAAAGGATTGCTTATAAACATTTTGAAGAATTCAGGCTTAAATATCAAAAATCATTAATCGCTGATTTTGGTGTTGAAGGAGGTGCGGCCCTGATACAGAGATTTTTTGGAATTTTCAAGACCTATCGATGACGTTTTGCTGGTTAAAAAAAATTCCACAAAGGTTGTGAAAACAAACAAACAAATAAAGACAGTGTTAAACGTCTAAAAAAAATTTTTTTTATTTAGGATATCATAAACTGCTTGTATTTTAAAGTGTTTATTGAGACCTTCAATTTCAGCTATTGAACTCTTGAAAATATTCATTTTTCATCTCGCAAATCTATTATTAGTAAGACATGTTTTTTACTGCAGTTTTTTTGCGGTGTGCACGTTTCTAAACGTTTGGTTAAACCAAATCAAAAGTTTAATATCTCATTTTACTCCTTAGAATTTGCACTAAAAAATGAGTGGAGCACTTTTTTAACCAAAAATTTTTTCCTATTTTTTTAAACAAGTTTATGTCATTTTTTTAAATGATAAAAACGAGTTTGAAGCTTTCCAAAAAAAAATTTTTTTAGACGTTTAACACTGTCAGAACCCCTTAATTTCCCTATACGTTACAATTTTTCTAGCAGCGTACCTCTCAGGGTCGTCGTGTCGTCGTTGCCTCTCATCTTTATTGTCAGCTGCAGTAGTTATACCTTTGGAATTATTCATGATGTTTCACAAATAAGAAATGCAAAAGCTCTCCGCGGCTTTGAAAGATTAATCGAAGTATCGAAGTTGATTGAAAAAAAGACAATTTCCCAACTGACGAGAGCAGTGAACGCTTTTCCTGCAATGTTTCTCGATGCGCTTCGCATCGACGAGAGGTCGGAGTCTATATATAGAATCGGAGGAAGCCCGTAGAAACAGCAGCAGCAGCAGCAGCAGCAGCAGCAGAGGCGAAGTATATAGCACTGCGGTTTCACGGTCGCGACGCTATAATCCAAGCCTTAACTCAGACGGGACATTAGTCGCTCGGAACTTCCTCAGCTAGCAACACTGCACTGACCGTGTCGACGTCTTCCGTTGCGGTTTTGGGGGTCAGCTCGAAATCTGCAGCTGCGTACGTCGTAAACTAGAGGAGGTTCTTGTTGCTATATACGGGGGGGAGGGAAGGGAGATACGACGTTGCGTGAGACGGACTTCTTTATAGCTAGGTCAGGGTTGCTCTCTCCTAGAGTCTAGGCGTTAGAAGTTTATCCAGCATTACGAGAGCTACGATCGAAGACGACTTCGTCCGAGTAAACGAGCTCGATAAGTTTGGTCGGTTTAGGAAAGCTCGTCGTGATTACGCTTGCAAATCTGTATTTGATGTGCAGCGAAGATAATAAGGCAAAGCCAAGGGGGGAAAGAAAGTTTTCTTGAAAAACTCGCAAGGAAAGGGCGGACTCGATGTAGATCATTAGCTATTGACTTTTTTCTCCTAAGAAAGGGGGGGGGGGTAATAACGAGCTGTACCGAATTAATAATTAAGTTTCATTAACTGCAATATGTACCTAGGCATAGAGACCAATTACATTGCTGCCTCGTAAAGAGGCATATGTACAGTGGAAACTGCCGAAATGTGCAGGTGGAGGGGGAGGGGATGAAGCTCAATGTATATGTACTGAGTGCCTATCCAGGTTAAGACATAAAATACCTAGCTTAAGCACGGCGGCGGCAACCGACCGAATTAAAGCAATAAATATACGTAAGGCACAGGGCTACTTCGCCTTGATGCTTCGCGTCTCTCGCAGTCTTGTTTTCGCTCGCTCTTTCTCGCTTCGAGAATGAACAGCTGGGAAAAGAGACGCTAGCGTTATGGGATTCTCCCTTCTTTTTCCTCAATTTCTCGCAGAAAAAAAAATTCTCCAATTTTTTAATTTACTGCTCGAGGTGAGATTCTGCAGAATGTCCACTTTCTGACAACTGCATTGAGAAGATTGCTATTGTGGTCAAATTATTTCACTTTTAGCAATATAATTATACGTCTAGAACAAAATTTTTTCAGATTTTTTTAATTTATATGCAACAGTTATCTGGAAATTCAAGTTTGTTTCCCATCTTCGTCAAAATTATATTAATTTCTTTGTTTAAAATCAATAAATCAATAATAACTGAACACATCTGTATGACACACATCGAAATGTTTTCTTGAAAATTTACATTAAATTATTTTACATTATAATAATGAATGTGAATTGTATCGAATGCAGTACAGATCAATTATTGCGGCGTCAGCCTAACCTTCAACTATGTCAGTCAAATTGCAGTGGAAGCTCATATTCCATAGAAAATACGCCATATTACCAACAATTACAGCCTCCAGCGGCTAAATTCCCAGTTTCCGATGCGCAGCTCCACGCATACACGCATAGGAACGGAAGCGCATAGACAGGCGGCTAAAAAAAAGCAGCTCGAATACAACGACGTATCGGTCGAGTAAAGTTACACTTGCCAAACAGCTGTAGCTCACTTTATTCGCCGGATGGCCCGTAAAAACACAGAAGCAAGAGGCGCCGGAGAAGTTTCTGCAGACTCCCCCCTCACCCTCCCGCTCCTCTCAATCCGAGATATTCCAATTTGATAGTCGGCCGCCGCGCCGTGGAAGAAAAAACCACGAAACTGAAACTTTTTCAATTCCCGCCATTCTCAAGTTCGCGCCCTTACCAATGCAAATTCCTCGTCTCGCCGCTTATGACGGGGCGCCCTCTGCTTTACACTATATATACTCCGCCGCGGCGCTGAAACTCTATATACACTGGGTGTACGTGTAGCTGCGCGATTGTGTGTACACACCGAGAGCTATATGTATGTAAACCTATAGATATAGCGGGAGCCTGTGGCTGTGGTGGCTCTCGAGGGGCTGCGTTGCTGCTGCTGCTGCTGCTGCAGGGCGAACGGTGTGTAACTTTTAATTCGCGTGTCCCGCGCCAACCAATCTGTGTCGTGCGCGCTCCTATTACTCCTGATAAGCTAAAGTAATTTATTTACCGAGCGAGGGGATGCCATCACGCGACTTTCTCTCTCTTTTGTGCTGTTTTTTTTTTGCTCCATTTTTCTCTTTCTCGCTCTCGCTGGGGCTCTGCACTCTTTGTTCCTCGGAGCCTTCTCTTTGTTTTGATTTTAGCTTACTCCGCTCTGGTCTGCGGCTGAAGGGGTCGTTAGTTTGTCAGTTTCATCGGTTACTTTCTCTTTTCCACACTTTCTATTAATGATCGAGATAGGCTTCAAATACGACTAGGTTAAATAGTCTGAAACGAACAATTATTGGACGTTAAGGGTTGAAAAAATTATAGAAGGCTTCATTTTACGATACAGTTTATGGACGCTGTTATGCCGTCCTGGTATAAAGGAAATCTCAGTGAGTGGGCACAATGAAAATGAAACTTTATTCTTCAATCGATTATTGACGCCTTTTTAAACCTTTTAGTCACAGAAGCCATTATAGTGGCAGCCTATTTTATTTCCTTTTCCTTCCTGAAATTTGTGAATACCATATCTTGTTCAATTTTCGACTCATTGCACATATCTGGAGTTTTTATTTTTCGTTTTATTATAAAGTTTTTATTTATTTTATTTATGGAATTATTCCCTTGATGCATTATATTTTATTATTTTCATTTTTTTATAATACATTTGCTTTTGTTTGCACACACTTTTTTGTTATTGTTTATTTATAATATTGTAACTTTTGAAATTAACATATGTTTTTCTTTTTATATATCTTCTTTCTTGTATAATTATTTTAATTTTTTTTTTATTATATGCTTATGTACATAATATGTTTTTCTGAAAAAATATTTTACAGCACAATGCACATGAAATTTGAAAATTACTTTTTATGGTTGACATCTATATAGGAAGAATTAACTTTTTATTGTTGTACACGAAGAAATTTACATCAACTATTTCTACGAAAATTTGACACTTATCAGCAGTTTCTATGATACATGAAATTTCTTATCTTTTCTGCCGGGTTACTCTCAATATCACTTTATTTTTTTCAAGTCCACTTGAAGTTTTCGTGAAAAGAAATAACTTGAATTTAAAAAGTAAAAAGTAAGCTCTCGACTCTTAATCAAGACGAACCCGCTGAATCGTAAATCAAGACGAATGAAACCACATTACCAATCAATCGTCACCCTTATACACCCTCGATCCCGCCTTGTTAACCATCCCATTGTCTCGGAGTCTCATCCTTTAAAATCGCAGATACTCGTCTCGCCGATACTGAGGAGGGTGAAAAGGCTTTTCCTTCATATATACGCCATTGAAAAAGGTTCCTCCGAGTCTGAACTGCAGACGTGTCGGTGAAATGTAATAAGAAGGGCTAAAAAAAGTTGTCGACGTAGAATTTATAAATCAAGCATGCAGTGACTTTCGCTTTCGTATATATGCGGGGAGGACTTTTTTCTTTCTTTCTCTTTCCGTCCCTTATATACCGGCTGCAAATATACTTCGATATTCGCTGCGTCGAAGTGTCTTATATATCTACTCGAGTGATATTTCTTTGCTTATGGGGAAGATATGCGAGGTATTTCTCAGAAACCATTTTTCAAACCGCAAAATGTGAAATTTCAACTTTAAGGTTATTTTTTATCATATATATTTAATCAATGTGCTGACATCGAAAACGCTTCAAGCGTTCTTGTTCTCGTATATTCTCTTTATTTTTATTTCTAAAGGTTAGAAATACATTCTAGGTGAGTTCAAAAAAGTAAAAATTAATTTCAATCCTAAGAGCTTAATTTAACTTTAAGCGTTGATTAACTTTTTTTTTCATTAAAGCTCGGACCTCTCGTTTGATCTTTTTCAACCAGCAATAACCGCAGGCAAAAACTGTATAATGCCTCTTGTAACTCTTCTCTTCGAATTTTGATGAAATCATCGGTCAAAGTGAAGCCGCTTCTATTGAAACGATCAATATCTACGTGCCCGTTACAGCATAATTCACTTCATAAAATCGTAACGCATTTGTCGAAGCTTTTGATCTCGAAAACACCATAACCGTTAGACAAAGCCGTATACTCTGTAGTCATAACAATCGTAACTGACCTCTATTCCCCAAAGGCAACTCCATAAGAGACACTGCACTCGAATCGACCATTAATTCCAATTCGCGCGATCCTCGCTAATCTTTCGTCCGATCAATTAATTATACCGATCGGATATCCAATTACTCGCAAACTTCTCTCTTCCCTCTCTCCCTCTCTCTCTCTTTCTATCATTCCCTTCGTTTACTTCGCATCGCTGGGGCACCGCCAAGAGCTGAAAGTTATTCAAATGCGACGTCGTGTAAAAAAGGCTCATGGAAACTCTTATGTAGCTGAGTAAAAGTAGTCGCATTTCTTTCGATCGTGCGATATGCAATATCGTAATACCAAAGATTGTGCAATATCAAGTACAAGTGCAACGATCTCGAGGTACAACGCCTGGACGATGCAACCCGCCTGACAGCGCAGTAGATCTGCCTGCGCTTGCCAAGCGCTACGTACGGCATGGACACGCCGAGTCTAGGTTTTAATGTCGATTACATTTCATTATACGTCGTGCGTAATGAAACAAGTGGTGGAAGACTTTTCGAGCCAACACAGCTGTTGTAAATGCGGAATACGTAGTGGACAATAAACGTAGTGAATGTAACCAAAGCTGTACTGACGAAAATGAATTTGACTTTGTTTTCGTAAAAAAAGGCAGATAATATTAATGAAGATTTCTTAATGAATAATTTCCAATTTATGATTGAAAAATCTGAACTTCGTGTCTTGTTCGCAGGGTTTTGTGAATTAAATGATAAAAATGCTGATATTTTTATCGTTAATTCTTTCATAATCAATTCAATGCATACATTTACATAATCAGATATGCAAGGAAACTAAATTAATTGTTCCTTTTGGGGACAGTGGAACTTTCTACGTCTCATCTTTTTGAATTCAGTTTCATAAGCTGGACGGACACATGTTCGTATAAATACACAGTCAAACTTTGTACCTTTCCGGAGTTATCCGAATGGCGTTTAACTGTATCAAAAGTATTTACCCTTGAAATAGCGCTGAATTGCATACAAATATTATTTCACAAGTTAAAGTTGATTTCTTCAGCTCTAAATAACAATTTAAATATCTGTTAAACTTCATTATTAGTTTTGATGCCAATATATTAAGAAATCCTGCCCTTGTGGAATCGCGCTATTCTTCTCTGCGGCGCGACGGCTCGAATAGTTTCGAATGCGGATCAAAATTTTCGCAAACACCTAGTACGTGGCAAAGTGGAGGGACGATTTGTGCCACACAGCTTCGGGGCAATGATCGATGATCTGTAGGATGGATCGTGTCTTTTGGAAAGTTGGCTTGCGTTGCTAGCGCGTCAGGCGCTAGAGAAAGAGAAGAGGATATGACGAGGAATTCCAGGGCTCTTTACTTTGACGCTGAATGGGTCGGTGTGTATACGTGCGCGACGATACACCACGGCATAAAGGAAGCACGTCACCGGCTATTGCCGCGATGGATAGGTGAAAATTGTGTATGTGTACAACATTTCTGACCGATATTGCACGTGGCTATGAAAGGACAAATAGCGAAGAAATGGGAAATATGAATTTCGTTATTGCCATAGTGGATGATTAATGGGCGTGGGGAGCACGATGCTTTTTTTATTTACGATCCGCTACTGTTCTGCAAGGATGCTAAAAAATGGAGCTGCTAGTTACGTATTTGTAAAGTCATTATAGAATCTAAAAAGGTAAATCACTTGGAACGTGCGTGTCTTCATTACATTCTGTCATTTACAGCATTATTTTTACACAATCAATTAGTAATGTATTCATATTATTTCATTTTCATACTGCAAAAAATGTTCTAATTAATAATAATGCGTGGGATTTTATAAGTATGAAGGCTAATATAAATAACAAGGTGAAGTAAATACCATTATAAAATAATTGTTATTCTGTATGTTATAAAAACAGTGTTTACATTTTTTTATACAGCATCATTTCTCGAAATTAACGAAAAGTATGTGATTCAATAAGATGTCAATTTAAACAGTTATCTACTTTTCTAATTGAATTTCTTTCTTTTTGCGATGCTTTGATGCTAGTAAGTTTTCGCAGTATTTCCTCCGGGTGTAGCAAGTGTAAGCGGAGAAAATCTATTGTCAACTTAAATTATTGTGTCGGGAGCAACGTACGTAAAAGTATAATGGATTCAACATATTAATATTGGATCAGCTACGTTACATTGACAATAATTTCGTACTTAGTTCTGTGTACAATTCGGATTAATTTCTGTCCAGCAGGCATTAAGGACTTGTGAACGTTAGTACACACTCAGTCACTGCTGCGTATACTGCTCCCTGTATCGCACCATCGTCGTACTTTTTGAGTAGAGAATCCATTGTTGATATGACAGTTGTACGTAAATTATTGACGTGCTCGTGCCACTCCTTTATGTAATATTTGGCATTTTCGTCTATACGTGGCTTGAAAATGCCTTCTAAATAGCAATTCCACTCGCTACTCTTTTCGCCGGCGCAAAGATTTATGTAATCTCTCAAAGAGTCTTCCTTTGTTAGAAGTTCCTCGACAGAATCAATTTCCTGTTATGAATATTACATTTAAAACAGCATGAATTTTGTTCTTTCTATCTTCTCGGGTATGTAAATTTTATTTTCTGTATATCAAGCAATTGCATTCTTACCTGATTTAAAAGTAATTCGGTGTGGTTAACTTTTTCGTACAGCGGTTGGATGGTACTTGCGAATGTATTTTCAATATCAGATAGAATCGAATCGATTTTGTTTTTAAAAAATGGGTCACACCTCTTAAGATTATTATTATTATCAGATACGAGAAAACCCTTCGTTTTCTAAAAGAATTACAGATGTTTATGAAAGTACAAATAAAATATAATTATTGTTGGGAGTGCTTTGCTAACCTTCTTTTGTTTTAAGAACGCTGCGTTGATCTCGTCTTTAATACCGGACAAATTTATAAATTTAATGCCTGCAGCTAATCTCGATTCGTCATCGTGTGCTTTCTTAGTAATGTTTAAAATGTATTTGACTATATTTTCGGCTTCTTCATAACTCATGTAAGGTCCGGTTACAGCCTTCAAATTGAAAGTTCACAACATCACAAGAGTTGTTCATTGAATATTTTGGAAATTTGTGAAAATAATAATTTGACATTCAACAAAAAATATATTATAGTAAATCTGGACTCACCGAATCCTCATCAGTATTTGAATCAGTATTTGTATTCGAATCCTCGACAGGATTTGCTGCCGCAACAGCGAATGCAGCGAAAACAAAAATTATCTTCTTCATGTCAAACTAATTGCTCACAATGATCACTGTTCAACTTAATATGTAGATATATATATATACCTAATCCTAACAAAAAAACAAGTATAGCTTATTTTTCGGCAGTTGGAAAACATCGGTTTTCATAAAAGAAACATGTGATCAAACATCCAAAATCCGAAATAGACTATAATGTGACATCATGGGTAATCCACGAGGAAAATGATAACTTATCCAAATTGACATATAAGAAATTATTCTGTCGCATATAGAACTCGTTGGTCGTTCAGAAATTGAAGAAGGAAAAGTAATTGTATTAGCAATTTGCAAATTATATGCCGCAAGAAGAAACGCAATGAAAGGGGATGCACCGCAGCTGGAATTCGAACTTGATCGATGGACTCGCTTCTCGGATTAAATTTCAGGCGGATATTACACTGAAGTGAATCGAGGGATAAGACAGAGAGAAAAATGCTATAAAATACTCCACTTACGAAGCAGTGACTACGGTAAAACTGTCGAGTGCAGCGCCTTTACTTTTCCATTAATAAACAATCTTTTATGCAGCACATTTTGTACTATTAAGAAAAAGAATTAGTTCCCGCTTATTACGGTGTAGAAAGAGTCCTTTGATCATTTTCATATTCGAAAATGTAAATTTTTATTTTTCTTTTGTTTTATTTTTTTACATAAATTACACTGATAATAGGCTTAAATTTGTATGCAAATACTTTTAGTGAGTTTTTCGTAAGCACATGAATTCTGATTGATGAACATTATTAAGCATTAAAGTAACGTTAATATTTAATGTAAATATACCTTATTATGGTGTACAACATAATTAGATTAGGATTTTTATATTAAATTGCAAAGAAGTGCATTCAAATTTAAGTCATTTAATATGATTTTACAATGCACATAAATACCACTAACAAAAAATTAGCCCTTACAGACATACTTGCAAGAATTCAAATTTTAAAGTATATAAAATTTCATACAAGTATTAGCATTAATTTCAATAATATTTACATTGAAATGAAAACATATTTTCATGCACAGGTGGAATAAAAATAGCTTAAAATTCAAATTATTTGAACACTGTAGATACGCGCTACTTTTAAAGAGCGTTAATGCCAAATAAACATAAATAAGTCCACAGCATCGCAGACACTTGTGCATAATTTATCGCTAGCCTACTTCCTATCTAACTAATCCTCGGTACCGCAGAGTACTACGTTACCGCCAGCGACAAAAGCGAATCAAGCTCGCGCGCGGTCGATAAATGATCTTGAGGTGGCTGAGCCCGTGCACGCGGGACACGCAGCATCGCTTTAAAAACTTCCAAGGCAATGCCTCGTATTCTCGGGGCAGATTGAAATCAGGCAGAGTGTTAAAGAGTAATTAGTGCGGTCGAGGCGCTAAATATTTTTTGCGGTCGTATAAGTCGCTTAATTAGGTCCTCTCGAGACCGAGAAAAAAAAGAATACAGTGCCGCACTTGCTGGGCGTCGCCGAGGACAAAAAGATAAAGAGTCTCCGGCTTCGTGTTTCGTGCCAGACACTCGTTAAACGGTATACTATAAAGATTAAGATTCTTAGGCGGAAAACGCAAACCTTTCAGGCTTTTTTGCTTTTCATGTGTACGTAGGATGTCAACGTTTTTTCGGGGCCGAGTTTATGTACTTGTGCAGTGACACTAGCCAGATGTCATTCGAAGCCGTGCTTTAGGCTGAGAAAAATTTTCGTGACTTTAAATTAAAACGATAAAAGTTGGCGCTGCGTATTACGTTGTCGGAGACGTGTAATATGTAAATACCCACAGAGGTCGTTTTCACATTTTTATTATTATCAGACAAAATTGTTCTGAGTGAATTTTTTGTAATAACTTGCTGAAGGAATGCTGCGTAACTTTGGTTAAAATCGAGTTTCGAAGCTCCTAGAATCCCAATTCGATTTCCAACGGCGTGTGCTACAGTTTCACGGAAATTTAGGAGGCGAAATTGGAAAAAGCACGCTTTACGAGGGTTACGGTCTCTTTTTTTCAAGGCAGACAATATAACCACAGGAGTTTATCGAGAGAAGAGTCACGCGAGGATTAGAATTTATGATGTGTCCCTCCGAACTTATTAATTCACGCGCGGTATCTAATACTAAGCGTAAGTGCAGTTTGCAAATTTATTGTTGCCACTAAAAATAAAATAATGCCTTTATTTCTATCCAAATTCCATTCGATTTGTATTTCTATACTTTTAATTTTTGAGTTTTCCACTGAAAAATTTTACAATTTTACGTAAATGAACAAAATGTTAACGTGAATATAACTCAACCCCCTGCCAAAATGTAGACTATTTATTCTGATAAAGTAGTCTATTTTCATTGAGTACTTAGCATTCAACAGTTCACGCATTTTTGCACTGTCTGTAGAATTAAATAAATAGTACAATGTAATACAAACTTTTTGTAAGGTTTTTCAAAATCTTGTTAGTTTAATGCGAATGAAAATAATGCAATAAAAAATTACCACATCAAAAAATGACAAAAAGTTAAATATTCCATGATCTACATTTCAACATTTTTATATTTTCTGAACCAAAGAAAAATATATATGTTTGTAATAAAGCGCTACAGCAGCTGTTTCAAAAAGACTCCGAAGAACACCTGAAGACATTCTCAACGCTTACTCACGCTCCCACCGATAAATTCAGCGCGCGACGAATGCGCAGTTTATTCGATTTCATTGCGCTACACGACATTAAGCCAAGTGCGGCATCCACTCCCCAAAAAAGAAAAAAAAACAGTCGCCTCTTTCATGCTCGCGTATATGCGCACGAGAACATATACTTACACGAAGGCTTTTTCGCTGCGCAACGGGGGGCGCCGATTTCGCGGTTACCAATAGAAAGAAGCCCCACGAGGGAGGATGCACAAGTCGTAAGTTTAGAAATCGACGATCGAGAGGTGGCCGTAAATTAAGGAATCGACGGGAAACATGCGCCGAGGTGCTGGGGCTACCACAGAATCTCAAATGAGTTTGGCGCTCTCTCGGCTTTGTTCGAATCTTCGATGTCGAGGATGTTTAATGAGGAGACGCTGGGATTAGCTATGTCGCGATCGTTTTCGGAAGCTTATTCGCTGAGTTAAGACAGCCCGGATTTTTTGCGCGGAGAAAATAAAATTTCGCTACAATGTTCGACAAAAAATATATCGCTAATTTTATGTTTAAGAGTCGTATAACGGCTACCACAGTAGCATCTGCATTTTTTTCCGAAACAATTTCGCCAATTCAAAATTGTTTATCGTAATTTCGACTTAAGAAGAAGATCCTAGAATTTATTGTAAGCAACATACAGATTTCGGAGTCGAGAATATTTTGGAACCGATCGCTTAAAATCCATAAGTTTCAAACTCGAATTTCGGTTTTATTCAAAAGAAGAAACGAAAACAAAAAATTTTGCCGAAAAGTAGTTACAACTCCACCTTGTTTCTTTACCCTCGACAATAATTAAACGCGACGATGTGTGACACTTTCTGCCTACACTAAAAAAAGGCAGAAGCACCGGAGCGTTTGTTTTATTTGAAAGTATGGGCTTCGTTAGAGGCGTCCACGTAACAAGAAGCCGCTCTGCGTAGCTCGTTAACGAGAAATCGAGGACGAGCGATCGAGGGGTTCGCTGGTAGAAAATCCGTAGGATCTACTCCTTCAATCCCGTACACATCCTGTTTTGTTGTTTTCTAACTTTATATACGTACAAGCTGCTTAGAGCGTCAACCCGGCGCCAAGGATTTTAATTCGCTCGACTAGCTCTAATTGGCGATGCTCGCTCGTAAATAAATTCGTTAATTAGGAGGTAAAACATCCAGATTTTCTGTGGTATCAACAAACAATTCCACACATGATTTTAGATTAATTAAGCTTGTAAATATGAAGCTCTCGTGTTCGTTTTTCACACGCTTTCGTAAAAACGGTCAAAAAACGTTTCTGAACTAGAAGTATGTTGCTGAAGATGCGCGCAACTTTTACGTCCGTCAGCATCTCGACTATTACACGTCGATAAGAACGCATTATTTATGCTCGTCTAATTCGCGCCGAGAGTCAAAGTGTCCGCTCGATTTGGCGAGGATGTAGAGAGTTTTTGCGCAGTGGCCAAAGCCGCGCAGACGCGCCAGGACGAGTCTCGGCAGTAAATTTTCACCCTTCCCACACGCACTATAAATTCAGCTTCGACTTTCAATATCGAACGACGCGATTTTGTCTCGTCTCTTTCTCGCACTTCTTTTGGGCCTTTTGCCTTGACCGGCTCGGATATCTCGCGCAGCCGCTCGTTGAAGTCCCTTGGGCAGAGATTTACCGGACGGGCGTGGAAACCGATACACGTATGTGGCAAATTTTTATTCAACGGCTACTGGAAGTGTCGACGATTCCTGAGAGGGAGAGAGAGAGAGAGAGAGAGAGAGAGAGAGAGAGAGGGAGAGAGAGAGAGAGAGAACTTTTGTTACTTGGGCTTTGATCGTGTACTTTATTGTTCGGCATTGAGCAATGGGTGTACGAATTTTATGACGTGCGGAGAATCTATATTAAGATTAGCATCACACCTTCGCGTATCGCTCGGGTAAGATCCTGCTCAGATGTATGGATATAGCATTGCTCTGTTCGTGTGACGAGAGATATATATGCGTGTGCGTATATTATGTGCACTTTGTTTCCACGACTCGTTTGTCAATGACCACTGCTGCAGCACAACAAGTAGGCGAAGCACAAACGAGTACCGGCTGCTGCAAACTTGATCGTTCTTTTGGACTCTCCTAATACATATTTTCGATGTCTCGTTCGTTCACTATACAATTGATCGATTCAAATAGACACAATGCTAAGGTAAGTATGCGTAGTAGCAAGATTAATTACGTATCTGGGTCAAACAATAAAAACAAACCGCTTACTTGAAAGAGAAACGAATTATCAATCGAAAAGTAATTACGAATACTTATATTTAACAAAATTATCTTCTAAAAAATTATTCTTAATTATTAATTATTAAGATTACGAATTTCAAAGATAATATACCAATAACCAATCATTTTTTCCGGAAGTAATTACTTAATGCTAAGGAGGAAAAGATTATTAAAAATGAAGTTAGTGAATTGTATGATTAATATTCGTCATTTATATAGGTTTAAAAATATTCAATTTTTAAACACTTCCAGTAGAATAACCAGCATCAATATGATTCGTAAAGCTTCTTTCCTTGCATTTCTTTTAATCATTTCTAGAATACCAGATATTTTCTCATTCGACGTAAGTGTAAAAAAGTAATATTAAAAGGAACAGATACATGCACAAAGGAAACTGAAGAATGTGTTTCAAAAATTGCTGCAGATTAAAATTACAAAACTTCATCATGGCTATGTTAATGATGAATATTCAAACAGAAAAACATTTTCGGTTCACCTCGTCGATGTGAATAGTACTTATACGAAAATACCTCTCTTTTGGGAAATTCTAAAGCCGTTTCTAGTCGACGTAGTGGTGAGTTTGTGAACAATTGTGCTTAGTATGGATTGTGTAATAGAAATCTATTGTAGTATGTTACACTCATTTTTCGATTCGAAAATGAGACGGATCATGTGGGAAAACTTATTGATTCAATACAAGTGAAAATTTGTGATAGGGATAATCCAATGCATCACCATTTTTACTGGAATGGACTAAACCATACTGTAGAGAAGTGTCTCTCGATAAGGTATTAAACACTTTTAGTATGCATACTCGAATGCTTCGAATATATACATTGTATAGATAATATTTTCAAAAACTATTTTCAAAAATAATCACTGGCTCAACTCTAATTAAAACCAATATTCTATAACAAACTTCAAAAATATTTTATATTTTTACAATCTAGAATTTATAATACACTTCGAAAGACGCTGGACAGTTTCAATTTAATAAAGCTCTGCCCAAAGAAAAGCTGAAAGATGCTTATAAATTTGTGAGCAGGGATATCATGTCAACTCCAAGAGTGAATCTTAACTTCGTAACGATTACCTCAGTACCCGTATAGATGGTTTAAATTCGCAACAGATACAAGCAAAAAATGTGTCAATTAGTCAACATTCAGTATTACTCAAAATAACGTATTATTTCTACACGTCAAGAACATACAAATATATAAATGGAATACGCAACCAAAGAATACTTAAAGCAGTTAACTATTTTCAAAGCTGGCTTGTACTGCATGGTCACGTTTTTTTACTAGTGCGTACCACCAGAACTTTCTTCACTTCGCGTCTGCATATAGTAATAAAATCTACAGCTCCCACATTCACCGAGGACTTGCCCTGTGACGTGGGCAAAACCTGCTAATTAAGAAACCCACGCCAGTAATCAGCTATTAAATTTAAACTTAGGCAATTCTTACATCCACGTGAAATACCTGACTTATCCTTCCCCCCCATCTGTGGCATCATTGGAATGATAAGATCACCCGGGTGGTCACCCATTCAAGCACTGCTCTGCTCGCGCCTAGCGCTGCTTTTATGTTCGCCGGTTCGTTCATCCCGCGACTATTCTCGACGATGCCGGCATACAATGATTCCTGTATTTTGTGACACTTTCCTTTGATGGCCAATATTAACGCAGACATATACCCAACGTATCAACCGGTTTGAATGAAGTTGTTACTGGTTTCTAATGTTTACCTCTTTTTGGACGCACTTACTTTGGACCGAGCATAAAAAGATTAACACAGAGTAGCAGTAAAATTTTGTTTTCGAAACTCACCCTCAACCTCTAATAAGCTATCTTTAAAGACGTGCCCAAATTTGGCTTTAAACGGTTATGCGTACCCATTCTGGATTACCTACCCCACATTCCGATCTCTCAAACGGCGCAACTCGGTAAGACGGTCAACGACACGACCTTCATTCTGTCCACCTACTCGATCTTTCTCTTTCGCGACATCTGTCGAATCCGAACTGCACACAGAGACACGCGCGTCGACGAAAAAGTCTCTGGGCGGGTTCGCGATATTTATGCCCGGCGAAGAGAGTCCCGATAACAGTTCTTCTTTTTTTTCCCCTCTTTGTCCGAAAATACGATCGTTCGAGAAGATGTATGGCGGCCAAACGATCACTGCTTCGAATCGGAGTTAGGGATAGGAGAAAAGGACGACGGGGCGCGCGCGATAGTCATCGCTGGCTTTATTGGACGGGATTTCTCGTTCGCGCGAGCGCGAACTCTCAGCGATGTGGACGTGCGTGTTTTCGGCGCGTGTAAGCTCGCCGCGGCAATTAAGGTGAGAAATTCGCTCGGGCGCTCTATGCTTGGGGATGGATGTACCTCTTTTTATCATCGATTCCGAGACGATTAGTCTTGTTAGGGTGAGGAGAAGGGGGGGGGGGAGTGAAAATGCGGTGAGGGGACGTTCAGTACTGCGTGAAATGCCATCTGGTAATGAGCAGGCAAGGGATGCAGATTCATCTTTCGAGAATGTGTGCTTAATGAATTTCACGATTGAAGACGTGTGGGTCACGTTGTTCAGGACAAGTAGGCTTTAACTACATTTGAATTTCCAATCACTATAAGTACTTTAGAATATATGTGTACTTTTCGTGCATTATCAAAGCACAATCTTAAATCTTAAATCATTCGCTCGTTCACTTTCTTCCTTTCGTTTTTGTATCGAGTCAACATAAATAACAAACGACTTTAACTTTTTGAAAAGCACCGATAAAACCCGCCCGAGAACATGAAGATATCAGAGCGAATTTTGACCGTCCAAATACGGTTATCCCGAAGACATTCGGGCGCTATACGGAGGTGCGATAAATCGGCAGCTCGCGACTTAACTTTCACGCGCGAGAGAAATTCGAATCCTTCTCGCCGGGGCTCGTACACGCGCCCCAAATATATATATCTAAAGACGCGTACGTCGTTCGTCGACTTGATGACTTTCATTGCAGTCCGGTAGGTCTCGATCCCCGATCGTAAATCTGCTGCGTCCGATCTCAATTTCGGAACTGCTGATCGTTAAATCACAATCTGAGTTTTCGCGAATAGGGTAGCGAGACAGATTTGGAAGCGAGATAAATCCCCCGGAGCTTTCATGGTGTGAACGCAATTCGCAAAAGCCAGCTGTCGAATGTACAGGGAAACCCTGGAGATAAAGACAGAATGACTTTGGCATGATTTAAAATAGCTCAATGAAACTTTTCTGTTTCCTTGAAAATCCCCTCACATATATCTTATTGAAAATTGTAGTTGAAAATAAAAAATAATTTTTTCAATAAATTATTTACGTATACGTCATTATAATTGTAATAGCTACCTTTAAACTGTTTCAACAAATCGATGTAATTGCAAGTGAATTATAGATTTCAGTTTTCAAAGAATTATTGCATTTAAATGTTCCAACCTAACCATCTAGATAACGAACATGCTTATTACCAAAGTCGATAATTTAAAAAAACATTTGCACATTACTGACTTTCTGACATTCATAACAAATACTCTCGAATAAATTGACCTTTGTGGATCAAATGTTTGCACAACAGAATTTGTTGTAAACTTGAAATATTATGATTTCATTAAACAACATTCTAACGACGACCATAGTAACGATGTCATTTCTATTTGTAGGTGCAATGATTATAAAAAACAATTTGGTTCATGAAAAATCCGAGGAAAAATCTATAGAAGATACCGTTGTAAGTACTAGAACTTTGTCCAATATAGAATTAAGTTCAATATTGTATCACCATATATCTTTCAGATGAAAATATTACAAACTTGTTTTCCGCACAAACTAAATAGAATTGTTTTTGCTGGGCAAGATCAAAATTTTGTTCCTCAGTACACGGAATTTTCTGCTAACATAGCAATGTTTACAGTAGGATCGCATAAAACAAAATATACCATACGGCATGCACGATTACCAAGGTATTTAATGAATGAGGAGGTTGTATCAAAACTTCATTATCCATGTGAAGTATTCGTTATCACATTGACTTCTGTGTTTCACCTAAAACAAATTTTTACTATTCTAAAAGAATCAGTGTTATGGAAATCAAATGGAATTTTTCTCATAATTAACGATTATTCGAGGAAACAGTGTTCCAATGTCTCCTCAATATTCGCGGAAATTTGGAAATTTAATATTGTAGATTCTACTTACGTGTGCTATGAAAAAGATTCAATTCAATTCTATACCTATAATCATTTTTCGAACCAGTTTCCGGAGCCGTGGAAATTGCAAAAAACGAAGTACGTTTTCCACAAACGTAGACATCATACGTTAAGTATTTTAAAATATTCAATAGTAGTAAAAGGTAAGGACGATTTTCAATAACTAAATTTTCTATTCATTAATAATTTGTAAATTATAATATTGTGATTTAATATTATTATAGATATTGATCGATCAAGATGCGAATCTATCTTCTTCGATAAAACTAAAGTACTCGATAGTAGAACAGTCACGATTTGTGCAAAGTTAGTGGAACGAAAATTTGAACTTACCCCAAATCTCACTCTCAGTCAACTTAATGATCCCCAACCACTGATCAAGTTTAGAGGTAACGATGCAGAATTCGGGCAAATTATCTGGACGGAACTCAAATCCAAAGCTTTAGTGAATATTTACCAACATTTTGGATACATCGATAATCAAAGTAAGCCTCACGGATTAATCACTAACATAACAAACGGAGATTGCGATATAGGCGCAAACCCGCGATATATGAGATCTTTTTGGAAGCTTCAAACCTATCCTCACGATACAAAGGGTATGTGCGCGATGACTCTAAAAATTAAAGGAACGTCGACGATATTGATAGCATCGCAAATCGAAATACTGTTCACTATGCTTTTGGTTAGCCTCTTTGCGATAACAATATTAAAATTCGTGCTAAGAATAGACTTTTCGATTGCGATCATGGACTTTTTAAGTCTTTTTTTAAGTAATATAACATCAAAGATACCAAATCAGTCGTCGCTGGGAATAAGAATAATTTTCATCAACATCCTAATTCTAATTTTCTTTATCACATTGTTCTACAATGTTACTCTCACGTTTTCCTTTGTCACGAAAAAAGAAGAAAATAACATCAACACGATCGAAGACTTGGAGAAGTCAGGTCTCGTACCTATGGGTGACTTTTCTTACACTGAATTCCTCTATAACAGTGTACTAAAAAAACGTTATGTCTCGAGCACAGTACATGATTGCTTGAATTATCTATCAGTTCACGCTAATGTTGCTTGTTTCGATGACTGCGATACAAATATTTTCCACCGTCTGAACTATGCTGGAAATGGCAGCATTCACATTTCAAATAAGTTGTACAGCACTCCTATGACTTATTTTGTACGCGAAGATTGGCCACTGCTATCTATGGTTAATAGAGTAATTAAACGGCTGCAAGAGAGTGGTATGATAAGCAATAACTTTAAGTTATTATTGTACTATAGACATCATTCCGACTATCTTGTGAAACAGTACAATCGGATTCAAGATAATAAAATGAATAAGGATCTACATTATGGAGCACTGACCCATGACAGAATAACTTATGCCATTTATTGGTATATTTTTGGGGTCGCTGTAAGTTGCGCTACAGTTTTGATTGAGCATGTATGGTGGATTACTGCTCCTATCATTAAAAAACTGCTGGTTAAGTACAGCTTTCCGTGCGGTTATTGTAACAACTATTTTGGATCTAAGTAAACAAAGGCTCAATCAAAATTAAAATATATTGTTCTTAATAATTCTTATAAACTCCTGGTATCCCAACCCTATAAGAGTTTATTTTAAAAATACCTATTGATTTAATTTTAATTATTTTATAAAATGTTCATACTATTTAATATTTGCTAACGGGATGTTATAGCAAATTTATAATTTTAATATGCAACATTTATTCAAATTTTACCTTACTATTGTCAGTTGTAGTTGAATCTTGAAAATATAATAGACTGCATAAATTCTTACCTAGAATCACAAAAAAAAAAATTATAGCTTTAAAATAATCAAGTTTATATATATTTATTTATTAAAACTTAAGGGACAAAGCAGTCAAAGCATTTCAAGTGCGATATAATTATCCAAAATTTTTGAAATACCAGTGATAACAACAGTTAATCGATAATTTATAAAAAACAGATAAAATCTCTTTACAAATTATGTATACATATTTATTGAATATTTACGAGCGTTTGTTTACAAATTATTTTCATCTTCAACACCCGAATCTGAATATATATTCCACACAAATGCAAAACTAATGAGCAATTTCAAATGCATCGTTTGCGCAACTCAGTATTTCCTTCGGCGTAATCACTAGATCTACGTACATAAGCCAAGAGCACCGTCCACATCGTAAAAACAACCAAGTAATTACAAACAAACTCATCCCGGTGTACCCAGCTATACATCATCCTTTTATTAAAACAAAAATATCCATCTCGAATCTAAAAGTACATCTACCCGCTCATGCCTCTTAGCGACCGATTTCCAAATGCATTATTCTGCGCTCATCCTCGTACCTCCTCCCATTTCGATTCCCTCTCTCGTGCCGCGCGTGTCACTCCGCGAGATCATTTCCAACCGCGAGAGTTGACAGCACGCGGTATTGCGGTCGTAGAGCCGGTGCCACTGCGGCACACGCTCACAGATCTTTCTTTCTCTCTTTATGTCTCTCTCTCTCTCTCTTCTCTCGTGCGCAGTGTCCTTTAACTGCTAAATGAAACATTTAGCCTGGAGGGTCCGCGCGTCGGTAAGTAATTACTGATGCATTAAAAGCTCGGGGCCGCACTTACGTCTTCGTCTCCTCCGCGCGTCAGGCCGCAGCTGGAGAGAGAAACGGGGATAGGAGAAGAGCGGGAGAGCGTGTTTTTCATGGAATTTCACGAAGAATCCCGCTCGTAAAAGGCTACATAAGTTCATAAATTACACGGATGACAAAATGCAAAAAGCCGCGGAGCTAAGGAGTCGCCGCCGCCGCCGCCGCAGCAACCGATTGATTTATGAAATCTGAAAGCGCGCGAGGAGTAGCCGCAGCGGCGATTAAGGAGTTATGCGTCTTTAAGGGGGGGCTTCAAGATCCGAGGGAGATAGATGACGAATCAATGACGAGGGGAATCGGGGAGAGGTGCGTTGATAAGCTGCGCACGTAGGCTTGTTAACGTTGCGCCTGACGCTTATGGGGCTGATGTAAGAGCCCGACGACGACTTATCTATCGGTGAAACTCTGTCGTGGGAAGCAAATTACAGGCGGCTATCTCTGCCTTTTCTTTTTCGCTCTTTGACGGACGCGCGCCTGATTTATTTTTTCGCGGGCGAAGTCTCGTAGAAAGAATGTGGCGCAATGCACCGGCCGCGTTGAAAAGACGACGACTTATTCGATTGGTGTACCACAGCCACGAGAACACCAGCGCGTAGAATGGCATATGCGTAATGGTATAATCGATATATAACTTTCACGTGTACGACTGCGCGTACATGTGTAAGTTACATAAAATACATACTAGTATCGGTGAAAACATTAGTCTTCTGTAATTACTAGTTTCTTATTATTATTCTATAATTTGAATCGAGATTTCGATATAGAAGTCTCTCTGTCGCAATATCCCCAGCCCAGCACACGAAAACTGGCTGCGAGAAATATAAGCGTATGCATTACGCCCGAGCGATAAAATAAGCAAGTATCAGCCGGCGCGATCCATTTCCTGCGCGCGCCTTGATGAAATGCTGTCGATCTAGCCTTCTCTGACACGTGCCATAACTCGGACGCGAAATTAGCAAAGAAATCCATTTGCCGCGATCCCGGGAGATAGAGCGAGCCGAATTCAATGAAGGATCCTTCAAAAAGCCCACTGATTTACGCCGGAATTGATGGGGCTGTAAAAGCAGTGCAAACAACGACCCAACATACTATTTCATCGGCAAAATTTTGCTTTTCGCTCGACAAAGACGCGCGCCCAATGTTCAAGCTGTATATCACGCGCTCGAACAAAGTCGCGCGCGCGCATGTGCGCGTGTGTACGCAGTGCTAAAGCCCCGGCGTCAATTGTCCATTACATTCCCGAGTTACGCAGTGGCTTTACTGCTCGTATAACATCGACGAGTCCCATGAATAGTGAGCAGCCTCCTCGGCTGCGCGTACAGCGAAAGAATCGTCGGAATCGCTAAGCTTTCTCGGCGACGAGAGACGACTGCGCGCGACTCCGAACGGTTTTTCTCGCGCGTCGCGCGGAGAGACAGTCGATTGTCATAATGCATTTCGTCGAATATTGGACAATACGCGAACGCAGCCGTTGCTGCCCGCGTGCGACCATATGCAGCTCCTCGCAACGAACGAAACTCAAGAGGCCATAAATCCAGCTGAAAACCGATTCGAGCCCGTTGCAGTTATCCTCGTAAATCTTGGCACGTCGCTCTCAATATATCCGGGCGAGGCGATAATGCATAGTAGCTCCATATCGCCCGCACGACCGGCTGCTGCCTTACGCTCTCTTATCGTTGCGTTGCATCCTTGAAAATCGCGAAACCAGGCGTACGTATAGCGCGAGGGGAAAAACGAAGCGGACTCCTACGTCATATACACTCTCCTGATTACAGAGCAGTCGCGTCCAGCGCGCGCGACAGGTAGTATAATGCACGCCTCGGCATCTGCGAAAGCGAATTCCACGGCGCGCGCGGGGAGCTTTCGAGGAGCGGATATAGACGCGTTGGCCACAGAGCTGCTTAGCATGTCGGTGGAAAGCGAGCTGCGGCTCTGCATAATGCTCTCCCGGAACGCCTACGCGCCTGGCGATTTCGTTAGTGTCGCTATGGGAATGTGCCGACGCCGTATGCGACGGGTGTGTTTTGTTACGAGCTCGATTGTGCGCTCCGCGTGTATTAGAGCTGGAGCAAAGTGGACGACTTTATTATGTGTTCGCGCGCGGAGGGAAGGTGGAGAGTGAGAGCGAGAAATGCGCTCGTGCTCTCGGCTTTAATATGGCCAACGGCTGTGATAATAGAGGAAACGGTGTGTTTTCTGGATTTTTCCCATTGCGTTCGATGTGTATCGGGTTGCGTAAAGTGTTGGCTGTTCGCCATATGCGTTTCCGACGCAAGTTGCGTGTTAAACGAGTTTACCGTAATATTTCGTTCTTCCGTCGAAACGTGGAAAAATCGATGACTCGCGCAACGTCGTGTACGGCCCCGTAGTATACTCCTAAAGAAATAATACTTTCGCGATCTTAATGTTAGCTCGAAATGAGAATGAACAAGTTCAGCTTGGATTGACGTTTGAACGTTGTAATGCTAAGTTGAATGAGAAAGATTGCGAATTTAAGTGTGTTGTGTTATGATGATACAATTGAGTATAATGAGTGTTTCAAGTGCTGTGGCTCGTGCAATTGTAGTGCACAGAGTGAAATTTTTACTGTTGAACTTGCTCCCTCTTGAATTGAGTTGTTCAGCTTTGGTTGAGTGCTGATTTCATTATTATTCTTGAATCAAAGGAGTTTGAAAGCCAATTAAAAATTCAAACTTCGCGCCACAGCGCGTAGCAAACGAAAAAACTAGTAACTTATAATGGATAATAGAAACAGATTATCTGTACTTTACGAAGTTGCTCGAAATAAGTCATGTAATTTAAATGCCGTCCGGTCAGGTACTAAAATATTAACTTCAAACTCCGTAAAATAGTAGATTAATTATGTAACGGAGATCAACCATATACAATTTAACGAGTAAGTCAATCAGAGCGCCTTTCGAGCACAAAATTGAACAAAAAAATGCGTAGATTGGTATTATCTTCTTTATCTGTATTTGCTTGGTTTACTTTTACTCCAACTTTACTTACGCCTCGCCTCGTTCAGTATTCGCATTAAAGCGCGAGTATAAAAAGTCGAAACGTTACACCCGAACCGAGCGTTCGCGCTGATAAATTAAGCAGGTAAGTATTCGCGTCAACAGTGAGAGTAAACACTCGGCTTTCGGCGCAAGCACTAAAAACTCGGTGTAAAAGCTCGAAAATGAATACTGCCACCATAAGTTTCGAGAGTACTTTCCTCAAGGAAATACCAGTCGGACGAACACTGCAATGCAGCGAATTCCAGAACGCAAGTCGTCGCGCGCGATATTTATTACGAGTTATAAGCAGCTCTCGTGCCCTCAGCATTGCTGTATATGGCCAGGCGAGTCATAAAGCATCGCGCGCTCGCACTTTGAGCCGTGGCCGCGGCTAAAGAAGCGCCGATATTGCGCTCGACGGAGCAGAGAGAGAGAGAGAGAGAGAGAGAGAGAGCCGCGAAAGACGATGCATCACGTATAATAACGCGAGTAGGCGCGAAGACAATCGCGCGAGAGGTGAGCGCCTGGGGGCAGTGGAATAAACGATTTTGGAAATGACTTTTTATATCGGGGAGGAGTTGTGAACTGCAGTAATGCCGACAACATTGTTTCACGGCTCGGCCGTTAAACATATTATATCGTTCGCGGGTCGGAGTGATTAATTTTCTTGCGGCGTAACAGGGGAAATTCGTTTTCTTATTCTGATGCATTCGTGTTTGGATTGCAAAAAAAAAGCTAATGAAAATAGTGCGCAGTAAAACGGTTATGTAAAATATGGCTTTATTGAATTACGTAAATGTAAACGTTGCAGTAGTTCATAGAGATCAGAGAAAACCAGGCATTACCAAATATGCTAGCGCCGTAAATGCTCCTTGAAGAAAGTCAGCGCAAGTGAAGTAACATGAGAAAACTATATAATGTTTTTACAGTTTTATACCGGCAGTAAATGCTTTTTTTTTGAAGTGGGCAATTAACCTACTTGTTCGCGTCACTCGGGCATTTGTCATTGTGGATCTCTCAGATAAATTAGCGACATTCCTCACGCCAGGATTAATTAAGAAAACTACAATAGGACGTTCTTTTCACCCAAATCAGTTTGAAGCGATTTCCGAGCCTCTATCAATTTAACCGTGGATTTACCAACTCGCATTAAACCACCATAAAATCATTCCATTAAAAGCTCATAAGCCAGCATCAAGTAATAAAAAAATTTTTCATCCTACCCGCGCGTAAAGCCCGTGCGCCATCCTCGGCACACACGTACACCGCACTCGCGATAACAAGATTCTCATTACAGGCCTATCAATCTCCCCGCGCGTATACAAGGAGGCAAATAATAATATCCGCGCGTGTGATCTCGTCCATGGCTTGGCTACCGTCGTAATGAAGAAATCCGCTCCCTCCGATATTCCATTCGCACCTCGAGTGTGCTCGCCGATTTTCTCGAGGGATTTATGGGCCCGAAACGCCCGGCAATATAAACACAGGAATTATATGAGTTCGACGCTCTCTTTCTTCGGCATCTCTCCGGTAAAACTCGAATTCCCCCGTCCCTCTTCTTCGGCGCTGCTGTGTGACGAAGATGAAGATATGAGTATTCCGGTGTCCTTTGCGTGGGCTGTGCTTTATTGCGACGCAACGTGTTGCGTTTTTGTGGTAGGGGAGAATTCCGACTAATAGAATTGGGCTTGTTATTGTTGTATTTGGAGCATCTATAATCTAATTGTCATCGAGAATGTACGATGACGAAATAGTCAGATAAAATGGAGATTTTTCAAATATTTATCCGCACTAAAATGTTCTGTTTGAAATAAATCATGAACTTACTCGCTGGAACGTAAGCTTTGTTATTACGAAAAAAACTGGGAACTTTTTCATATTTCACGAAAAAAACGTGAACAGATGCCGAAAATTCATATTTAGTCGATGTTTGTTCGCCATCTTGACAGTGTTACGAGCGATGTAAGGCAAGGCGACATTTGTATCTAGTCAAGAGTTACGGTTGAGACACGCTGATTATACCACCAAAAATACTAAAAATTATAATATCAAAAAATGATTGAAAAAATCCTGCAAATATTGCAATCTTTCATTTATAAGTATTCACAAGGCTTTCTCTTTGGGAAAGCAGAATACTGAGTAACTGGAATCCTGGAGAACAAGCGAAAACCAGTACGACAGTCGCTGAAAGTTGAGCGCAATTAATTTAATTTACGTTACGCGCGAAATCATATTTTGATATCGGGCAAAATGAGCTAGAAACGCGTCAAGTTTCTCGAAACTTCAAACTTTGAGCAGGCGCGACACTCTAATTGAACGCTATATGCGCGCGCAGCGTCAATCGCGCGGGTCGACGCAAATTGAAAAGGCCTTCACCGAATTTTCCTCGGCTCGCGCTGCGCGACTCCCACGATCAAGTCGCAGGCCGGACAGTTTGTCCGACGAGCGCGTAATTTATAAGCGCGCGCACGAATTCATAAAGTGGAGGTGCGCGACGACGGTATACTTTTCTCCCTCCCGTGGAATGCGCCTACTTAAGAGCGAAACGCGTTCTTCATCTCCTTCGCGCATGTGTATATATATACGTGTGTACGTGTGCCCCGGGCGTATGACGAATTTATGAAAATGCCTGTTCTCGGCTCTGCATAACGTCAAAAGCCCTTCTCTCTCTCTCGTGTCCTTGTGCAGAGGAGGACGTGTTTGTTAGGTTGGCTGCAAGTATAAGGAGGACGAATTTTTCGAGTGGCTAAAATTTGTGGGATGCTTTCTTTACTTCGCTCTTTACGACGAATAATCCCACATTGCGTTTATTATTTACTGTTTTTAATTCTGCTTCTTTGTTGTTTCTTTTTAAAATTTTTTATCCGCACGTATTCAATATTTGCTCAAATTTAAGCTACTGAACATACGATCATCGCCTTGAGACGTGCGAAGCTGACGTTAAATCTCTTAATCGACGACGTGCTTTTATCAAAATACTGCTTCGAGCTTATACAACCCATTTTTCTTCGGACCTTCTGGCAAAGCCTTCTCGCCAGGATTTATTTCCCTTTCGAATCGAGCATATTTATTGGCTGGTGCAAATTTTCACTTAAAGTATTTCTGCAAAAAGTCACGCTATCTTAACGTTACGTCAAAAGCATTGGAATGAGTCATTAACCATTCGCGTAAATCCTGCAAACGTTATAGAACACATGACGTTCACATGATAATATGGCATTTCTATTCAGTCGTCAATAATATCTCCGATATTCAAATATCCATTCCGTAGAGTCACTCAAACGCATTATCCGTACGAAGCATTCCAGATTTTTACTCGTCAATCGCATATCTGTGATTCGTCGCTCGCCGAGAGAGAGAAAGAGAGAGAGAGAGAAGACGAAAGCTCTCTCGTCGCGAGCTGCGCGCATAAAAAGAAAAAGCGAGAAAGAAGCGAAACGAGCGATAAAGAAGTCGTCGACCGCCAATACTTGCCGTTCGATGTTTATGCCTAATTGTACAAATGGACTTTGAATTACTTGCCGAAAAGTTGCTTTATCGCTTAATGCCGCGCATTTACTTCCTCCGACTCATTATACTTGCTAAGACCTGTGGCAGATAAGACGGCGAATAAATTTCGCTCTCTCCGCTGCTGCCTCTTTCTCAATATGAAGCATTAGTAGACAGCTCTCGGGCTGCGTACATGTGCTTCCAGTATGTTTTCATTTATATCCAAGAGAATTGATAAATACGAGATACGCCGCGCGATGATGGAATTCATTTGATCATAGAGGCGGCGATGCCGAGTGTTCCGATAATCCTCACTGCAACCGCGTGGCATTATGAATAGCCGTAATGACCTCACGTGGAATATCGTATTATTAGCTCTTTCGTTAACGTCATTGCGGCCGTGGCTATGCTCCCAGGCAATTTCCATTGTCCATTGTAAAATTCGAATTGCAAGTGACGGACTGTTTAACATGCGAATTGATCGATCGAAGGATCGTCGGATATCGATGTTTATGGATTTTTTTTTCCACCGAGAAGAAAAAATCTCTCGCCTAGTTCTCAGGAGACTTCAAATTTACGACTTAAACGCACGCATGAACGAATTAGATCCACTTTTCGCGATTAGAGAAAATTTAACGTCGGCGAGACGTTGCAAAAACATGGCAATACTAAACATGAAACTTTATACACTTGGCTCATTTAAATAGATAAACATCGCCGATAAAATCGCATACATTCGGCGCTCAGAACTTGTTCGCAGTCTGTCCGTAAGTTCGCACGGAACTGCTCGGTTTAATTGTGAGTATACTCCGGCACAGAATGTTAAATCCAACTGACCATTAAAGTCGAAGAGAAAAAACACTGCTATGCCAAAAGCAGGCCACACTCTTCAGTCCGGCACAAGTGGCGCACGAAAGAAGCGTCGCTCAAAATTCGCGCAACCTGTCATCACGATCCCAATACAGAGACGGATCGCGTACACACAGCCTAAAAGAGTCGCCCACGCCATGGAAGCCCCAGATATACATCCGACGCTAAAATCGATCCCTTGCTCGATCTCGCGACGCGTAAATTGCCCCGGCGGCCCATAAATCGCAAAGAGGAAAACAATAAAATGTACTCGAGGCAATAATTGCATCATTAGCCGTCATTTACGCAATTGTCCTCGATCTATACGGCGAGCTCCTCACGTCGCGCGCGCGCGCCACGGGAGCAATCGAAAATAATTTGCTTCCCCTGCCGCACATCAACGCCGCGGCAAAGAGACAACGCGAAGCCCGTTCGCAGATAAGTCGCGATTATAAAGCTAGCCCCGAGAGCGAGTCGCCTCCTCCCGGAGAGTAAAGATTCGTATCTCGCGCGCGCGGCGCGGCTACGGCGCAAAATGACCGCTCGCACTTTACACGGCAGCCGCGAGGATAATAAGGATATTTTGCATACATTATCGGCTAATCGAGGCAATAACCCGCTGCCGACACTTTAGCCGGGCAGCCGCTGTCGCTATCCGCTTGGCTATGCGCGCGAGTATAGAGCGCGTCGCGCTATTTGCAGCGCGGAACAGGTGAGAAAGAAACAAAGAGAAGCGCGCGCAGCTGTAAAAGGGAGGGCTGCTGGAGGGGCGACCAGCTCCGAGTGTACACACACACGGGCGGATCTCCGCGCGAGAAATGTAATTTAGAGGTGAAATAAATATTGTTATTGAGCAGTCCCTTATGAGCCGAGTAATTTGATATCCGGAGGCCCCGATAAATTCGAGGCGTCTAAACAGCCGCGGAAAGTGGAGGGCTCTCGCTGGGAACTTGCCGGGGCCGACAGCTTACATTAATATTAATGCGCTCTCTGCGAGGCTCCAGCTGAGAAAATTAAGTCCGATCGCGCAATTTTCAGGTAATAATCGCGAACATGGATGAAAATCGTTATAAACATTCCTGTTTCATTGCGAGCGCGCGCGCGCGCGCTCTTGTATACCCGCGAGAAAATCCCGAGCGTTTCCGTAACGAATCCGGTTTCACAAAAATACACCGCCGCGCGCGGCGCGCCGAGAGAGCTATCGTAAATTCGCGCACTTGATCGTGCCACTCGTCGCGCGGGGCCCAAGCGCGATGGTCTCCCCGAGATCGTTAATTGCTTTTTTCCACGCCGCGTATACGCGCCTTTGCATTTATCTATAGCGTTTATACACATCCCGTACAGTGAGTATTCTGTCTCTAATGCTCTCCGCGCTGTATTATGAAGACTCTTTCTCTCTCTCCCTGTGTTTTCCTCTCCGAGAAAAATAATTTACGATTATTGCTCGTCTCACCGCGATCTCGCATCCTTTTGCCCACGCAACTGCCGCGCGCGGAGACAATAAACAACTACACAAGGGGAGAGGGGGGAGAGCCTCGTTGCGCAATGAAGCGATTACGAGCCGACGAGTGACGACAGCCACTCATAAATTTGTCTATACCTTCGATTCCGTTGTAATGGATCGACATATCCGAAGCTCGTCGTCGCGATCTGCGTATGCAGCGCATTGTGTTGGCGCGGCGATGCTTCAAATGCCAGAGGCGTGCGCTGCATATCGGCCTCCGGGGAAAAATGCGTCGCGCTTCTGAACTTTGGCAATTTAGCGGAACTGCCGCGCAGAGCTCTCGCGGACGCAAGTCCCACACTTCTCTCGCTCGCGCATATTATAGTCCGAGAGAGAGAGACACTCTAAGTACGCGAGAGCACTTCGCCGAAGCGAATTTATCGCCGTACTTTTACGCACACATACAGCCCCGAACCCTCTTTTATATACACACGCGCTCTCGTGCATTACTCGCGGACGAGCTAATGCGCGCTTCTCACTTTTACGACTGCGAATGCTCGCGCGCCGCTTTGAATTTTTAAGCTCTCAAAAATAAATATTGCGCGCCTCGTTAAGCTCCCCGGCTAAATCATATTTCGGCAATAAAAGTGTAATCATTAACGCACGGAGATTACGGACGAACACACGCGCGCCGGCTCCGCGTAACGCTCGCGGTAGCCGCGAGGAAATCCATAAAGCTGTAAGATACATCTCTTAATAGAAATCGAGTAACAATCTGCGACAGCGCGCGTTAGCGGGAGAAAGCTCGTATTCTTTAAAAGCCCGTTTTTCTCATCTCGCGCGCGCGCGCTTGTGCGCACTGCTGCAGCGAAAACGGCCGCGCGCACTCGACCTTTCTAACCGAGGCCCATAAAGCTGTAAAATCTACACTCGTCGCGCCGCGGCTCGCGGATCCCTGCGCGACGCGCGCCCCGTGAGAAAAGAGAAGCGGTAAGTAGCGTTACGGCTACCGCACTTTCTAGGCCTCGAGTGCGCGTGTAGGCCGTATCTCTCGGTGCGCTGCCGAGGCGTACGTATATACACGCAGGCGCAGAAACTGGCTGACGTCTGCTCGCTTGCACAGCAGTAGCGGACACTTCAGCTGCCCGTAAGTCGAGGGAATTTTAAGAGCCTCGCGCCTTACGTCGGAAAAAAAATGATAATGGCGTGGAACTCTATACGGCCGTATAATAGAGCACAAGAGCGAGCTTTGTGTGCGGACGCGTTATACACGTCGACTGCGCGCACAGCCTCGACGTTTCTTTCGACTAATGAAGCTGTATCTCGCGGCGAATGCTGTGCAGTCATTTTACGACGCCTCTCGATCCGAGTCGAAGCGACGCCGTCGAGCGCCGCCCGAGAAATTATGCGACTGTATTTTCTTTCGCCGCTGCGCCGAGGCCTCGGATATGCTTCAATTATCTTTGATATGGGTTCGAGGGTTTCTACGGAGAAACTGTTGGTGACGGCGAGAAGGGGTTTCGGAGAATGCGCAAGATTTTCGTGGTACGTGTGGACAAGATTTTCCAGCGGGTCAAAATTGGCAAAATTCTCAAATTTAAAAGAAAATTGATGAAAATATGTCAAAGTGAAAGTGTAGTTTGAGGACATTGCTTATACGAATGTGGACGGTCGATGTAAAAAATTCAGGTTGTACGTACAAGGAACGAGTAAATAAATAAAATACATAAATCTAACAAAGTACACGCAATTTTTCAGAATTTAAATGAAAAATTTAAAAGCTTTTCAAAAATAAGAATCGAATAAAAAACGAAAATCGTTATTTTCAAAGATGTGTAAAATAATTGATACTCAATCTCTGTCCTCTATCCCTCTTCGCAGGACAACATTTTCTGCGAGAGATACGCGCAACGCTTTCCGCGCATCCGGCGAAAAGTGCGCGCTCGGCGCTAAAAATCAATCGATCGCCGCGTTCTCCGCGAACACTTAGTTTTCAATCAAGCGCGCGCGCGCGCAAAAACTTAAACATACCCTGTATGAAAAACCCCCGAGCCCCAGTATAAGAAGACATCTCTCTCGCGCGCAAATGAGTATATTCAATCAGACATTTATTAGACGTAATGAGAAAGCAGAGTACGGAGTAATCGGCGCGCAATTTTCAGTTGTTATACGTCCACGCCGCGCGCAAAAAAAACATAAACAAGTCGACTCCTCGAGCCTTTCAATTACGGGCCATTACGCGGCGCGCTCCTCTCTCGTACGCGCGATTTTTTACGTCGAATCTTTTCGACGTCACGTGTGTATAGCGCACGCAAAGAGAGAAAAAAAAGGCGCCACGGAAGGATACGCGCCGGCTGCAGTCCGGCTCAGCGTCGTTTAACCAAACAAAAATTTCGCCCGCGTGCTCGCGTATCTTTATTCTTTACGACGCTCTCTTGTACAAACTTGTCCCGCATTCGGGGATAAAAAGGAAGAGAAGAAATTTTCGCGATAAATTTTCTTGAGCGCGTCCCACCGTATACACACGCTTGGCTTCGCGATTATGACGATCTCCGCCGCGACTGCTCTTTTTATTTATTTAAACGATTATACGACGATATTTCTGGGAAGCGTGTCGAGCGGGGATAATTTATTCAAGGAAATGCGATTTAAATAAAGCTGCGCGCGCGCGCGACGAGGACAGGAGTAAATTGGGCGGCGGATTATTATGACGGAAAAGCGAGCGTTAAAAGCGCGCCGAGCGAGTATTATATGCGCGTTACTGATATATATAAAATTCGACATTAAAAAACGAAGCGCTAATGCGCAGGCTCTTCGACTCCTGTGTTTGTATATCAGTCGAACTAAGTGCTTTATGAATTTCCAAAGTAAAATGGATTCGCTCTCTTTGCATACGTACGACAGCATAGCTTTTATACTTCGCCGTATTTCCCGTGTTGTTTCAAAGTGTACACTCATTGCGCGGACGCAGGGATATTCTACGGACTTATATAGCCATTTTCGCGAAGTATACGCAAAATACACAAGGTGTGCGGCGAGCCCGCGATATCCCAGCCATTAGACAGAGTGTAAGAAGTATCACCGTAAAATTTTCCCTTTCAGCGAGTGCATTAGCGACGACCGCGTGCGCGCAACTTGGGCAAACAGAGGCTGCTGCAGCAGCAGCGAGCGACGGAGAGGAAAATAAAGGAAAAACTAGCAACAGAAATAAACAAGGCCGAGTCGGCGGCCTCTCTCATGTTTGTTCGTCCACTTCAACACGGCGCAGTCTGCGCGCGCGGAGACACACGAGGCGGAGATCTCGAGGGGGTCATGAGAATATGACAATCCGAATCGCTCTCGAGTGCCTCGGAATCGCAAAGCGCGCGCAATAATCGCGAGGGTTGTTTTCTCGTCGAGGTGACGTGTGTCCATCTCTCTCGCGAGTCAGGACAAAAGTGAACGTCTCGAGCCTTGATGCGGCTGTTTGCTTTAACGGCGGATTCGACAAAGGATAATATTGTCTCGCGATCGCGTGCTTTCCTTCGATTTGTTATTTCGAGAGGGTGCATCATTTTAATGCCCAATTCGCGGATTATAAGACTGCTTGTGGGCGAAAGATTAATTGAAACGACGATATACGTTTAAATCAAATGCATTCATGATGTAAAATAAAGCAATTTATTGAAACGCTTAAATATTTTATTTTTACCGCGAGGTCAACAATTCTCAATAAAATATTTTTATTCGCTTTTAGCAAAAAATCGATCTTGTCTATTTGTAATTGATTCATTTACATGATATTTCATTAAGCTGATATTAAGACGATTGAGTATAATTAGATCGTATTAATTGATGCAAGAATGTATTTTAGAGATTACTATCTAATAAATTAGCTCAATTACATAATACACCTATTCCGTTGACATCTTGACAAACAGATTAATTATATCTTTTCGAATTAATGATATCATAAAACAGGGAGAATTCAGAATACTCATAATATTTAATGCACGAAAATGTAATTGCATACGGTATAATTACATTTCTCAGTGTAAAGAAACCATCCCGAAAATGTAAAGCAGCAGCTCGAAAAATTCCTCGTAAAGAACGCTCGAGCGGCCGCGTGCATGAGAAAACTTGCATCGAGGCGACGAAAGTGGTAGCCCGACATGATGCGGCAGCTCGATTTGTAAGTGGGGATAAGAGGCGGATTGCAGTAGCGGCTCCCGTGCAGCGAGGCGGGCCGAGCTAACTTCATTATAATGAGCGGCTTTTCGGATTATACGCGCTGAGCCCGAGAATTTTTTCTCGCTCGGGACATTAGGCGCGGGAGAGCGCGACAGGGGGAGGGAGAGAAATTGCTTCGATTTCGGTGAACAACGACCGCGTTCGCGTTTCCCCTCGGCCCCGGGCATTTGTCAGGCTAACGCTGTTCTTTTTTCGGACGTCGTGGAATTGTGTAGTAGGATTTTTGTTTTGTTGTTTTCTCTTTTAATTAGGGCTTCTTTATTGGGGGGTGTACTTGAATCGTCGCTTGAATGGTTAAAAAAAAAGAAACATTTTTCCTTAATTTTGATTCACTTCTCCAATTAGTCTAAATTGAATCAATTCACAACAGCAGTTAATCGTCTTATTTGGTTATTTTTAGTAGGGCGACGTAAAGGCACGCATATAATTAAACTGTTTTATGATCCTTTAAAAGATTTCTTAGCTTACACTGTTGTCCAAATTAAGGTGAATATAAAAAGTTGAGCACGAGATAAATATAAAATTAAAAATTTTACAGTTCTGCGCAATTTAAAGCGCTCTTGGTGATCCCCTTAAAGCTGTATAACGACACTGTAAAAATATTGAAAATGACACATGATTATCATCGCCATCATCGCGAAGGGAATGAAAAAAAAAATCATAAAAAGCTTCGAGACGTCACAACAAACTTACCCGCGCTATCTTTTACTACAAAAAGCAGCCATTAAACCATTTAAATACGATGCAGCAGCCAGCTACGTCATACCCGTCATATCAATAAAATGCCACACGCCGTATCCCTTTTAAAGTCCTCGTACCGTCTCGTCCCATACTTGCAGACACACACACATGCACACAATTCTCCCCCGCAAAAATGATCCTTTGTCGGCTCGTTTTTCCAGCTACATATATAATCCACGGCACTCGACGCGCACTCCAGGTCGGCAGCGAGATAGAGCTAGATAGAGCACGCGTACACGTATACTCCGTGAGGAGGGGGGGGGGGAGAGAGAGAGAACTCGACGCATATAATTAAGACCTAACATGTCGGGCTGGCGGAGATCTCTCAGCGGCGCGTCGTCGAAGCCGCGAGCGGTCACCGGCGAATCAATCACAGCCGGCTGCAGCTCGGGGGACGGACTAATCGCTCGCGCGTATAACGCTCGGCCTTGCATGTAAACGATCGCGCAGCTGATGGACTGCTTTTGAAATCGGTATGCGATTCTTTTCCTCAATGCGAGACAGGCATCGGTATTGCAATGATTTCGCGCTTCGGTTTACTAAACGTACGCACGCCTCCAAGGACGTTACGCAGTCCTGGAGGTTTGGGGGCTTTTAAGATCGATGTTATAGGTTCTAGATAGTAGTGTCTTATTTTGAAAAATATATGTGCAGATGCTGTTTTCAAGAGATACGGATATTCTTTTTAAACTGAAAGTACTTTTGTCAGTATCCAAACACGTTTGCATTCAGATATCCATGTATCCAAATAACTTTCCATAGATATTCCTTCATCCATATACCTTTGCTTTCAGATACTCACGTATTTCAATTCTTTTGTACCCATAGATACTCGTGTATCCAAAAAGACATGAAACCAGATACTCATGTGCCCAAAAACCTTTGTATCCAGGTACTCATTTATTCAAACACCTTTGCAACTAGATACTCGTGTATACAAAATCTTGGCATCCAGATACTCGTGTATTCAAATAGTCATGTGTCTAGATACACGATTTCATGTATCATTCATATGTATATCAGAACATACTTATGTAAATAGATACATGCACGGTGTATCTAGACAGATTTTGAAAACATACATATTTATTCGTTACCCTACTTGTGTTTTCGGAAATACATGCGAAGAATTTGTTCTTTTCTAAAAAAGAGACTTTTTTATTTATTTGCTCATCCAAATGCGTGTATCTATAGACACTTGCTCACGCATAACGCTATATGTATCTTTGGAACTAAGAAATGGCGAACTTTCTCACGATACACTTATTTTCGATATTATCAAGCTTTTTAACGAAGCAGTATTTACAATTGCGCGCGGAAATCGATCCTTAACCGCTATATGCGCGAGTAACGGGACGATCAATCACTGTTTCATTACGCTACGTGGACTCAGGCTAATTGATGGATCTCTTTAATAAACTCGCTATTACGTTTCTTCGATTCGGCCGATCGGCAATCAATAACCGATGTATCCCGGGACGAGAGGTCGATTTGTCCGAGCCCGCTCGCAATTTGTCTGCCACTTGCTGCGCGTCTACGCGAGACAATATCCCAAGAGGAAAACGCGCACCTCGAAAAGTTCGATTTTAATCTCCTCGCGCGCAGGCAAACCGGCCTTCGCGAGACTTCGGCATTTCTAGCTACCGAAAAATGCCGGACTCAAGGGCTCCTCTCCCTCTAAGGACACACTCGACTCCTTTCAGTCGGTTAATTGCCGGCTCGGCCGCGGCGGCTCATTTGCATAGACGTCGCAAACTCGTTCGCGCGAGCGCGCGCCTTTCAATCTTAATGATTCCTCGGAGAAATTGTTGTTTATCGCAGTGACAGTCGCCATCGCCGAGTATCTTTTAAATACTCTGAAATTCCGCGGCGCCGCGACGGGCGAAAAAAAAATACGCGCCGTTTATATTCGCGCCTTATTAGGGAATGCTTGTTCGCTCGCTTTCCTTTCTAAATAAGCAAACGTGGCGGCGGCGGCGGCGGCCGTCGAGGAGGCGAAATGATCGAAGCGTTGTAGAACCGTTTTCCTCTCGCGTACGCGTCGTAGGCATAGCGAGCGCGTACGACTTGAGGATCTGGATATGGGGGAAGCCTTCTTTTTTGCTCTTGTATCCCTCGTTTTCTCGCAGCGTCTCGAGAGCGCGCGCATCTCTAATTTACATGAAGATTCTCTCGCCACGTCTTAAGCGCGTCGCGCGCATATATTTGGTATCCCGGGATTCTGCGAGAGAGATTGTATCGCCGCCTTCGACGAAGACTAGCACGGATCGTATTTCCATACGAGAGCAGTAGCGCGTCAGACTCTCCGGCGAAGACTAGCACGTTTCGAAGATAGTTTCTGTGTGGGCAAGACTGTCTTTCTCGTGTCGAGCAACTAATTACGTATAGAAAACTCGCATTTTACTTTTACAGAAATGTCAACTCCTTCCAAGATTTGTTTTCGTTACTATTTTACGTTTTACAATTTTTCGAATACTTGCACACATAATACAACCAGTTTTATATCTTTCTATCCTAAAAATAAATGCGTAGCGTGAGCCAGACTACAACATAACCTCTCCAATGCATATTTTGCTTCCTCCTATCTTAAAAAAAAGATGGATAATTATGCTATGTATTCGCGAATTGATTGCGTAGTTGACCGCTCAGACCAGTCCTATGTGTTAAGTATTTTTATTTGAAGTTTGTAGATGTCGCGTCAGTGCAAACCAGTCTGACAGAAGAACATAACCTCTCCAGTGCATACTTTGTATAATCGTATATACCTCGTACCAAGTGATCTTAGATGAAAGAAATGCAGTAGTTATTGTGTACTAATCAGAAACTTGTTTCGTAGGTTTTACAAGACAACAATATTAATTAACCTAACACATTGAACTTTTATAAATATAGTTCACAATAAATCGTAACTAGACAAATTTGTTTTAAGTTTTTAAATCACAAAAAAATGTTATAAACTGCATTGCAGACTTCACTTAAGCGCGAAATTGAGTTAGTCTTCGCGAAGAATTTGAGCTGTGTCGTCTTCGAAAGAAGTGATGGTCTTCCAATGCTTGTCATCATATGCGTCGAGGAATAGGTCGACGATTAAAGCGATGAGCTTAAGTGCCGTTGATAAGATGCTTAACATTGAAATGAGCTTCCTGCGCGTAAAAGTGTACCGTGGAAAATATAACAGGTAAGATTGTGAACATTTTTGAATTTCTGACTCTGATTGACAAGGAAAAGTTTTTCGTGTGTAGAATATAAATTGATAAATTACAGTGTCTTGAACAGGAATTTTTACCAAACTTTTCAATAATCTGGTCACAGGCATTCATTTAGTTATCTTTAAAAGATCGTACGGTAAATTTTATTTATAAAAATAGAGAATTAAATACTTGATTGGACGAAATATATCGGACGAAATATATCAATTTTCTGAAATTCCAGACTTTGAATCACTAGATCATAAACGAAGTTACGACGAGAAAATCTAAGGTGGCGCTACAACTCGTTTGACTCAGTTGATTGTATAAAATTATAAATTTTGAAGTTATAAAAGTATAGTGAATTTTATCAGTTAGTCTAGCATATAGCAAGAAAATGGCCACACTGCCTTTTTTTATTATGTATATTTTATTGTACATAACAGTAAAATTTTTCCATAAAAATCGTTTTATTTTAATATAAAAATTTTATTGCCAAACAGTAAAATTTGTAAAAAAAACATGCCAGTAAAATTTAATAGACGCCATAGTAATTTTTTTTTATTATTTTAGCTAAATACGCGATCTAATATATTGTATACTCTAGTAAATCTTTCTGTCGCTGCGTCGAAAATTGCTGAAACCCCCATATAACAAGCGAACGAAAATGATATCATTATTTGGCTAATTAGCTTTTTTCCCAGCAGCTTTGCGTACACATCTGGAAAACGTGAAAGTCGTCATAAAGTTCTGCGCCATACTATAAAGTTTTAATCATTACATCGTATTGACGTGGGGCCTTTAATACTGCCATAAATTAATGCGCAAAGACCATAAAAGTAGATTAATGAGGCCCGCGTGAAAAATTTTGCGTGCGGCAGGATCAAAAGCGCACCAAATCGTGCGGCGCGCGCTCTCGCGGTCATAATTACGCAAACGCAGTAAATAACTCGGCAGGATTTCCATCTGTCGCCTGGCAGCAGTCGGAGACAAACGTTTATTAAAAATCCTCCTGTCTCTGTCTGTCGCAGCGGGATCGAGCATGAAAAATCGAATGCGCGCCTCACTCGACCTGACGCGCGGCGGCGCGCGACTCGTCTCACAAACTGATTTTTCAACGAGTCGATGTTCCGGAATGACAAACCTACAAGCCCCCGCGCCGATAATTAGCTACAAGTCTCCTCGCGCGTATCCGTCATCCGAAACAAGTTGATAAGCATAATGACGAGTTCCCCGCGATGTCTGATAAAGAGGTCATACTCGCGACGCCGCGCGGACAGGCAGTTTGTACGTACACGACCGCGTGTCCGTATATATGTAAAGCTGGGCGCATCGCGGTTTAACAGGCTTGTAATTGTTTTGCACTCGCCGAGCAAGATTCTGCATTCTTGTCCAACAGGACTACTTGCTAGGATACGAGGCGCGACGCGCCTAGTATAAACATCGATAAAGGTGCAAGAAAATTTTCTCCCCGACCAAAGGATGGAAACGAGCCGTGTGGGTACAAGCCTCGCCGGTGCGGCTATAACGAGCCTCGGGTAGCGCCGATCGATCCTCACGATCGATAAATTCGAACACGAAAAAGCGCGAGGGAATCAATTATACATCCTTTCCAAGCACCTCGAGAGAGATTCTCGGCTGGAAATCGAGGGGTAATTCTGTGATTTTGTGTCGAGAGGACGGTGTTTTGATAGTGCGTGTTACATAAGTAATTAAATAAAATTATATATCACGTGATATTGATTCATTAATTATGACGATTACACAATCATCATAAGTCAATCTCTTTGAACACTGTCGATATTGAAATGTGAATACAAATGACTTTAAGTTCATTTGTTTAACGCAGCAATTTAAAAATATCGTTAAATTTCTGCATTGTTTTGATAGCTCGGAATATTTGCATATTTTCTTTGTATGATAAAAGGATGACTAATACACGGCTTATTGCAATTCTCGGATGAATTTGCAAGTTAGAGCAGGCATGTATGTGCATATAGTCGTAAAATAGACGCTGTGTCATCGGCATGGGGAAGCTATTTTCTCAAGGAAGCCACCGCGTTTTTCGAAATGATCGAATAAAATGTCATCGTCTGTGAATAATCCTCAATCCTTCCTCACACCCACCATGTGGAATATTACGCAAAATGATCAGAATAGCTGCTGAATAGAACAGATTAGTCATGCGGCTTTACCGCCAATCTACTCAATGCCAAAGCTTTCTCTCGTCTGCAAGCGTTGTGCAGACAAAGTAAAGTTTAGTTTCGATTGCTAAACCAAAATTCTTTGTAAAATTGTTTCTTAGATTCCTTCATTTGAATCTAATTAGAAATATTCAAATTCACCATTCATCTCACCTTACCTTTAATAAAACATTTTTCAAGCATTCCAATCAAAATCTCTCTCTACATTCATATCAAGCATATTCATGAGTAAATCGCTCTGAATTCAAAATGTTAGTATAAATCTGTAACAACATTTAATTCCAGGGAATTTATTGTAATTTGATCTCCATTCCTTGCATAACAAGCAATATAATTGTTTTTTTTCATCCGCTACATCATGGCGCGAAATTTGAATTTCCGCATGCGTGTACTCGACGTAAAGTATAGTGCCACACATCCTGTAACACAGTTACATAAACAATGCGCCGTCTCATTACAGCGCGCGCTCTCGCCAGGAAAAAAAGTCGGCAGTGCGAAAACGCAAATAAAATCTTCGCAGTATTCAATGGCTGTAAATCCCAGCATCTCGAGCCAATGCTCGCACCTAATAATATACAGCTAAACTGCTTGTTAGTCCTAATTAGTCATAAATCTTCGATGCGCCGGATTAACGGGTGCACCTCGCCGAGAATCACCATCAATATTGCTGGCGCATGCATCGCGTAACAATGCTCTATATATATATGTGTGCGTGCGTGTACGCACACACATACACACACGCTTATATATCTATGTATTCTCTGCGTCTGATTTATGCTACGAGCGCATGCCCGCGACGTCGAGGGAGGCTTCTTCTGGATCACGCGCTCTCGTTATATTTTTCACAAATGAGTCGCGCGCCTTCGCGATTGAAAGATAATTGCTTATTCGCTTTCAACGAATGAGATCGCAATTTTTTTTTCCCTCCCAATCGACGGCCGATCTCCGTAATCGGCCCGAGCAGATTTACTTTATGAATGTCGTATTCGATAATTGAATCGAATCTCTTTCTCTCTCTCTGTCTCGCTCTCTCTCTCTCTCTCTCTTTTTCTCTTCGCGGTCGGCTATTTTAACGGGGCGTCTGCGCGAATATTTAAAGAGTGCCGAACGAGAGCGAGGAAAACGCTCGGCGCGATGCCTCGGCGCGATATTCGAATTACCATAAATAACCCGAGTAATCTCATCTCCACACCCCGGTCCCGATCGCGCGCGCGTCCAAATAAAAGCCGATGTTTAGGATTGTAATTTCGAACTAATTAAGGCCTCGAAAATATATAGTTACTCTCTCGCTCTTTCTCTCTCGATTATTTTTTTAAACTCTGCCTACCCACATATATACGTACACGCGCGGAGAGAAATGCTAATAAAGCGAGACGTTCCGTATCACGCGATGCATAATCGGGGATGAGAGAAAAATTTCGCGAAGTAGGCGCCTAATTGTCATGCGATAATGAGGCCGGATCATCGGCCGGTGATCCATTTCGCAACGTCGCGGGTAATATGCTAATGCGAATCCGAACCCGCCCGGTCCCGAGGATTCGATTTCCAGTATCGCCGACTCTTTTTATACTTGGCGCGAGAATGAGATTTTTGCGCAGCGATAGGGAGAGAGCGACGACGACTTTCGGTCTTACAACCTCTTGGCGATGCGTCGAGGATCGAGACTGCGAAATTCGCGCACGTGCGCGAGTGATGCGTATCGAACGTTATTAGTTTTCGATGAAGAGTCGTACAAGCGTGCGCAAGATTACAAATCGCGATTAAGTATGACGTTACGGACTGTTTTGCAGTTTAAGGTACATTATATTGCTCTGTATAATTCTTTGAGAATACAATACTACATTCTACATTTAGTACGATCGATAAAATCACCGATAATATACATTGTATTCGCGTTACCTAAGCAGATCGAGGACTTATTCTGTATTTCCTTTCAGATTTTATCTCTTTCAACTCACTTTCTCTTTGCTCGCTCTGTATATAAAGTTGACAATTTGAAGTAGTGGTCCCGCCTAGCTATATCGTCTCGACGTATGAGTCTTAAAAGGCTTAAATAAAAAGAAAGTTGTTCCGCCTCGTCCGATTTTTCCGAGAATTCTTCATTACACAGAAAAAAAATTGCATGTTAAATTTACAAAGTTTTTTCTGATATGCAAATTTCTTTGATTCAAAGTATTTCCTTCGATATGGTAACAGTGTCGAATGAAAAATACATCCATATGTACCAACAATTTTGTGTCTGCAGAGCAAACTTGGATTTAACAAAGAATCAAGCTGTAATGTGTCTCAAATAATCAGTAAATAATAATTTTCCAAAGTCACCGCGCGCCGGTCCTCTCGAGTTTTAATTTCGGCCGCGAGTGAATAATGCACCGAAATAAGTAATTCCGAAAAACAATAAACAACCTCCCCGTAGCAATTAACTTTTGCTCGTGTGGCAAGGTCGCGCATCCAAACCGCGAATTCCCATGGTATTCCTCCCCCTCGAGGCCCATAAACTAGCTTATAACCCGAGAGAGTGGGGGAGAAAGAGTTGCGGCTAATTTTTCCGTCGCGCAACGACACACTGCGCTCGCGCGCCAGTCGAAAAAAAGGGGGGAAGAAGAACAACGTTATCACCGGGCATTTTCATTAAAGCAGAGCAGCGCCGATGTGTCCGCGCGCGCACGAGAGAGAAGAATATTGCCAATACAGCTCTTCCCCCGTAAGAGGAACGATCTTCAATCTATATGTAAGTGAGGTTGCCTCGGGCCCCTGAAAGTGCAGGTCGTCGCGAGCAGCGCAGATAAGATCTCTCTCTCTCTCTCTCGCTCTCTCTCTCTCTCTTAAAGCGGACGAAGGAGATCATCGGTAGCCACGGGAGCCGAGGCATAGATCATATTAATGGCGACGGCGGTGCATATATGCGCGTATACACACAGTCGCGCGCGCAGCAGCGGCGGCAGAAAATGCGCGGCAATGCGTCGAGGGGAGCTGAGCGGCGACGTTGGAATGCCTTGTTGAAAACGGGGGAAAATTAATGCGGGAACGAATCGCGCTTTATTTTTCGTTAATATTCCGCGCGGAACGAATTAACGATGATTTACCGATTGGGAATGAGGATTTTTTTTCGAGCGCCTAGACTCGCTGAGGAAGATATCAAGCTGGCGGCCGCGGCTACTGGATATGTTTACCGGTTTTTACCCGCCGCCGCGAGAGTTCAGCCTACCGCGCCTGCCGCTGATTAAATTCGTATAGATGTAAGTGAATACGAGCGCGCCTCGAAATGAAATTAAAGCCATTACGCGAATGTCGGTATATTGGCCGGCCGATTGATTTATGGAGCGGAGAGCGAGAGAGTTTGTACAGGCATGGAGAAATCACCAGTTTTTCCTACACACTTGCAACGCGTTTTCGGATGGAGTATAATTGAAAGTGAAAATTTCGGGGTTGTATCTGTGGGAGTACCTTTTTCTGCAAAATCGACGAATAAATTGATTTTACTTAAATCCTTCATTCATCACCTGACTGACAAAAACAACTCTGAGTGATGGAAAAGAAGGTAACCCATCATCTTCTAAATTGCAAAGATAAATTAACTGCACGACTAGTAACATCAAATTATTGATTCTCGCGTTTCAAATTCAAAGTATGCCACCGGCCACTATCACATCTCTGAACATATTGAACCAGTAAAATTCCAACTGCTTAAAAATGCGGGCAGCAAGGAAAAAAATCGCTTCCAACGGATACAAAAGCATATTACGTATGCATACCATTTAGAGATACCGAATCAAAATTCTTGCAGCACGTAACGTCGAGCTTGAAATGTCGATCGCGCACAACAAGTTTGAAAAACAAGAACTATTTGTTCCAGAACTTGGCGAGGCATTTAACTGAATAAAAGAATTGGGATATATCCTCGTATACATCTATAAACGCCACGATTTATCGTCCATTAGCATCATTATCGCAGATTCGCATCAACGTGTCGCAGCTGCAAATAGTCCACGAAAAATTCTTCATTCAATTATTCGCAAAAATATAATCGATTGCATCACTGTTGCGACTGTGTGCGCGACGAGCAGTTCGTAATTATAACAGATAAATAAAGAGACCAAGTCGACGCGTTAGATGTAGCTATGCGTAAGTGTAGCACACGTACGCGTGTGTATACATACAAATAACGGCGTAGCACAAAGTAAGGAGTAGCGACGAGGCGCAAGAAGTCCGATAAAGATCGATCGCCACCCATACAGATAGATCATCGGCGCGTTTACGCGGGGCGTACACCGCGCAGCGCACACATCATCCTCTCGGCAGAGAGAAAAATTTTTCTCCGCCGCGGGCTAAAGAATCATAGCCGCGCGGCCTTGGAACGAGCGCCGCGATTTTCCCGCCTCGGAATATAATATATCGATCATCGTCCTGTCAAATTATATATATGTATATACGCGAGCGCAGTGCGAGAGAGAGAAAGCGAGAGATGGAACGGTTAAGATAGGGAGACACTTTATACGGCTGATAAAGGGAATTATTTTGATTCGACCGGAGCTTTTGATTGATGCGTTTCTGGAATGCGAGGAGGACTCGATTTTCTATATTAATATACAAGAACAGAACGAGAATACGACGCAGGATGCGCTCGGCAATATTTCGTCGCACACTGCACTGCAGCGAGCTATCGGGATGTATATATTTTTATGGGCGATATTAATTGAATATAAATGTGGCCCTCCCGGTTATCTACGTAGAAAGCCGAGAGTCAGCGCTCGGCCGGCTTCTATTTACAGTTTTTAGCTCGTCGGATGTGCATAATAAAAAGTGACGTTGTCCGCGTGTATGAATATACGACAGCTGCGGACGACCGGCTTCTTATGCGCCATTCCTGGCAATAGTTACGGCTCGCGCAGAGGCTCCGGCGCGGATGAGACGTTACAACAATTAATTTGCATAACTTGGCCGTAGTTGTCACTGATTTTTGCCGAGTGATCGACGACGGCTCTCTCGAGCGGGAAAATTACAATGTTGAATTCCTTGGAGGAATTATCGATGCTGCTGTGCACTCGTAGTTGTTTTCGCGGCGAGAATTTTGAATTTTGATAATTTAGGCTCGGCGCATTGTTAGCGATGAAAAATATATGGCTGACTCACGCGTCCTCTCGGCCCGACGAGGTTTGTTCAATATATTAAAACTAATTACAGGTGCGAGTACAGCGAGTTGAAAAATGTAATGCAATCGGTCGTGACACGATTAAAGATTTATGCACTTTAAAGATAAGTCACTTGAACCTTCATTTCCATAATACTCGCAAGCTTGTTGTCATATATTTTAACGTCGTGTTTTAAATCATTTACAACGCCCGAGCGTATATATATGTACGTGTACGTGTGCGCACACGCAATTAAGCGAACTATTCAAGAACAAAAACACAGATAATCAAGAGGCTTTCGAACTTCCATATCAGCACACTGAAAAATTAATATTCCGAATAAATATTAAATTGTCTGCGGAAGAATGAGACACAATTTGATATCGAATTCGTATTATGCATTCAAATTTATTCAATTTTATATTAAGAGGAAGGATGCGCCTTTAATTATTAAAAAAATGAAAAGTAAATGTTTATACTTTCTTTAAATTGCATGAAACAGCACATTATGCAACAAGCAAGTAAAGTCCATGATTATAATATCCTGACTTTATTTTTCATGTCTCAGCTTGAAAAACCACTTTTTAAACGTGAGCAGTTCGAGTATACAAAAATTGGGAATTTCCGTCCTCTTAAAACGCTTTCTCGTGCATTACAGTAGCTGGAAAAATTAAGCAATTCGCCCGAAAGTTTTTGCCGAACGCTACCGTGCATATTACAATTGCAAAATGAAATTCCTGCATTATTTTCTGCAGCCGAAGAATTATTGAGAATAAAAAGATGTCGCTCCGCTGGGAGAAGGAGGAGTGACCGAACAAATTTATCGATGATGCCAACAATATATTACTCGACATCGCGCCATCGTTAAAACCGCGTCAAAAGCATTAAACGCATCTTCGGAAACGTTTTATTACGCTCGCGTCTTATTGTTTCTCCGTGAAACAAAAGCTCCGGATTCCGTTTAAACAAAGTTATTATTTCCGTTTTTACGACGCTCTGAGTCACGCATGAGACCGTTCGCTCGACCAAAACCGACCGCCGACAAAAAAAAAATTCCCTCATCCCTCCCGCGTCCTATTGATCCGATCAAAACGAAATCCGACGCTGTACAGCCGTCGCCGGGCTCTCGTCGATGACACCCGCAATGCCATAGGTCCGGAGCAAAATCAAGCGGCGGGTGGCACTACACATTCATCCCTGCGAGCTGCTGTATAGAACGGCGCGCCGCCGCAGTTCTAGACGTCACTCGCGCGCGTCAAACCGGAGAGAGAGAGTCGAGAGTCCGCGCGCGATCGAGATTTTCGTGATGCTGCGCCTGACTGACAGGCGGCGATGGCCATCGAGTCATCTTTGGAAATACAGGCGTTCGCGTCGCCGCCGACACGCTGACGGGGATTCCGCATTAATTACCGTGACTCTCGAGCGTCAACGCTTTTAATGACATGACAAAATCATTTGCTCCTCTGTCTTGCGCGAGATCCTCTCCGCGCGATGGCGCGTCTGTGTGTGGCGGATAGAACGTGTGTTTGTTGTGTGTACACACTGCGTTTGCGCGTATGAATTTTCGATTTCGACTGGGTGTTTTCGAGGCTGTCGACGGGGAAAAGATATACTCGAGGCTTATACGCAGTTTGTCGAGTGGCTCGATCGCTGCGCGATTTCGTTTGCTTTTTTTTCCATTTTTTTTTCGCGGTCCGGCTCTGAAAGGTTTTCGAAGAGACCTGACAGTTGGGACGCGATTTGGAAATACGAAATTTCGATCGCGAATATTCAGAATTTAATTGTCTGATTTTGGATGTGTTACATTTCCATACCTTTCTTGAATAAAGTATTAATCAGAGAAGGAAAAAACGCGGCAATGAGAAAGTAATGCATAACCTGATCTTTAAATTTTCAAAAAAATGTTTAATTTCATTTTCATACTCGGCTGAACTTGTTCAAATAATTTACTAATTATGGTACAAGCTCGGAAATGTATTGAAACCATGTTATACCTGCTATAAAACGAATATATAACATGGCTTCGAAGACCAGAATCCATAATTTCCATTTTTTTAGCTGCTCGCAGAGTTATCTTAAATCTGAGCATCGGAGAGCAGTTTTACCGATGCAGATTTACTTTAAACCTACTTAATTAAATTATGAGGGTAAGAATTCAAAAATTAATTCGATTCATAAAAGTTTCCCGCAATTTAAACATAATATTTGTTCTGTTTTGATTTCTCATGATAATTAATGTTTAATACTTATTTATAAATATTTCTAATAATCAGTTCAATAATATAAAGGATACTCTAAAACAGCTATACAGCTTTAACTTTATGTTTTTTTAAACCCCTAGCTCATTATCAGTATTATTAGAGATTACAGTCTCATATTTCCAGAATGTATCAACTTTTACCACGCATAATTATGCAAAAAATAAAATTCAATTTCTCCTTCCTCCATTACAGTCGAAGTATCAAAAAAGTCCTCAGCAGCGACATTGTCCCCACCACGCGAAACAAATGTCAACGATCCACCTCGCCCCAACCGCAACGTACACACACCAAATCCCAGGCGCTCAACAAACCCATCCGTAATCGTCGATAAATCCTCGGAAATGAAGCCGGCGCTGCTCCTCTCCATACGTACACATGCCTCTCGACGGGGTCCGCGCGCGCGCAGTGGACCACCGGCCGCGGACCCCGAAAACCGTGCCGTTATTATACGATTTCGGGCCCGAGGGCGCGTCCCGTTAACCGCTGCCGCACGGCCGCGGCGAGCGTAACGAAATTTACGAACGCGCCTCGCGCCGGCTGCATTCCTGGGCAAGTAGCCGCGACTACTGCGGACGCCCACGCTTTCGATCGACGAGCACAGCTGCGGAATTCGTGTGTATAAGCTGTACGCGCCGCACAAGGTGTGGAAGTGAGGAGAGACCGCGACTCGCCGCGCACGGAAGTCCCCTCGGGACGGAGTAGGCGCGATCGGAGGAGGAGCAATCGAGAAGGACTCGAGATTCGCGAGATTGAATTGTCGGAAGTGCGGTGTACAGGAAGCTCCGCGAGTGTCTATGAGTTTTTAGTGTCCGTAGTTACGTAAGCTTTTCCTCGTCGCCATATGTATACAGAGAATCGAGGCTTTTTCCACGCATTCCCGCGGCTGAGAAAGGGATCGAGCCGAAACGCTGGGCGTCACGCGCTGCAAGGGTGTAACAACACAAGCGATATACGCCGCGCGAGGAGTAATTGAATTCGATTAGGGGAGGAGACGGCCGCGCCGCAGTCGTGTATAATTTCGACTGTCAAAACAGCCGATCGTTATCTCCGCCCCTCAATGGCCTAATGCGTCGCCTCGCGCCGAGGTTGTATTTATCCGGCACACCTGAGGTGCACGAGATGCGCTTTGCTCTCGCCCGTCGCTACGGGCTTTTCCTCCGATCGGCGCTCCGCTACGCTCTCTCGCGTGTTTTCCGAGGGTTGCGTCGGACGTCGTAAATTTTTCAAACGCCGACGTAAATAACGGAGTCGCGCCGACTGCGCGCCTGTGCTATTATAGACACACGCCGACGACGACCACTGCTGACTGCACGGGATGAAGGAGAGCTTTGGAAGTTTGCGGGGATTTCGCGCTCTGCGTGTGTGCGTTGGTCTTGGTTGGGAAAAACATTGTCGTGCAATCTTCGTTAATGCACGTCGCGCGGTTTTAATTCGTTATCTGTCGCGACGTTTGCGAGTCGGCCACCCGCATAAGTGCTCGGTTTGTATTCTTTATACCTCATGAGTTGATGAGAGGCGAAGGTTTTGCGATGTGTTTTCTCTCTCGTTCGAAGACAGTTTAACGGATTGAGGGAAATCGTTTTACGTAACGATTTTATAAATTGTTTTGCAGCCTTTATGGACTGATTATTTAGTTATTTGTTTGTTACTTACGCTCAGAGGCGATTTAAATATAGGACGTAGACATATACTTTGGTGACTCACCTGCAACAAAAAGCGAAACAAATTTTTTTTATTGAAAGATAACATTGTGTACCGCGGCATTGAAACGACGTAGTAAAAAAAACGCATCGTTTTCACACGTAATTGAGTTTTCCACATCAATCGTTTCTAACCAGCCGTAACTAATAATCGCAACGTACGATATCTAAAGAGAGGCGCTCGTTCGCTTCTCCCTGTCAATTTTCTACCGAAGATAAAAGACGATTAACGTCAGGACGGTAAAAGCTCATTCATGAAAGCTGTATATCAAGCGAAACAATCGTAAACGTTTCAAGTTGTCATTCGCGCGCGCCGCGACGCGAGCTATGCTGAAAAACAAAAAAAGAACGGCTTCGATCGCGCGTGATCTGCAGCGTCATTAGATCGACGTTAAGTATAGCTAATATTAAGACACTCATAGCCAGTGAAAGAGGTGTACTACTCGAGAGGATCGGCGCGTATGGAGAAAAAAAGCTTCGCAGCCGGTTTAAGCAGTTTAAAATTAAACGAAAAGCATTGTCGGTGCCCGCGCGCGAGTCCAGCTCGTGAAAGGGACGAGAGAGAGAGAGCGAGAGCCCTGATGGTGGTAAACAAATGTTATTGGCTTCTTTTCACATCTGCGCGCTCGACTCATCTCGAGCTCATCCTGCTTCTCTCTCTCTCTCTCCCGCTCGCTCTTCCAAACTTTTTTTCCTCCTCTCGTACTGTATACATACAGCCGAGCTCCATAACGCTCTCTCGCGAAGGAGAACGCAGCGTTTCGCGAATAAGTATAACATGCACTTTAACTCAGATAAAGATAACACGGAGCGAGCGAGAGCGTCGAACGTCTCGCCGCGGCTCTTTATTTCCCTCGAACGCGCTTAAGAGACTTTTCTCGAGCTTTATCGGCGAACATTGCCACTTTAAATTGTGTGCCGACGTCTCTCCGTTCCGGCGAGCTCTCGCGCTCGCGAGGCCGAACAGTCGCTGTATATACACGCAATATGCATAAACGGTCGATGGAACGGTATACAAAGCAAAGACGCCGCGCAATTTTCGCCGTAACGCGGAACAATGGCAATTACATCGGGAATTCATTATTGAAACATCACAACAGTCGTGTAACGCATGATCGAGCGCATACGTATGCTAATTGCGCGGCGCGTGTACGACAAGGCGCATAAATTAAAAAGCAATTAGCGCGCGCGCGCGAGCGTCTGTTGCTGAATCAATCGATTCAGCGACGAAAAAGGGCCTTCGAATGTCCGGGTCGTCGTCGTCGTCGCGAGACTCTCGGGACGATTATACGACCTAGACACCATAAAGTAGCGGGAAAAAATTGCCGCCTATAGCTCATAATGCACGTGGGGGCTCATCAGCACGCACGCGAAGGACGTTAAACGCAATGGGACCTTTTTTACGCACTGATGCGCGATAAAGAATCCGACGCAGAGACGAGAACGAGCGAGAACAAGAGGGCAAAACAAAGAAATCGAGCTCTCCCGTGCGCACGAAAATAATGAAGACTAATTAAAGAAGTATAGAGAGACACACGCGAGAGAGAAAGAACCGAACAAAGCCTGCAGCCCCGAGAATTTCAAAGCAGAGCAGTCGTCGTCAGCGTCGCCCGCGAGAGAGAGAGAGAGAAAGAAAGTGAGCCGAAACGGAGTAAAAAGGAGTAAAAAAAAAGGCCGAGGAAGAGGCGTGGCAAGGAGTGGTTAAATTTGTTGCTGGGGGTTGCTGGCGCGCGGCTCTCCGCGGGATTTATATTTCATAAATTATGCTCACGGCGAAAATCACGGCGGCCGCCGCCGCCGCCGCCGCCGACGCCGCGACGGTTTTAAAGCGATTTTTATGCGCCGCGCGCGAGCCGTTGTAATTACCGGAATGCGAGAGAGCCAAGACAATCGTCGTGAATCTCGGCGCGCTTACACATATACATACACGCGCGCGCGCGCGAAAGAGAGAAAGAAATGAGCGTGGCGAATCTCTTTACGCGGTGCTTTGAGCGTTATTTATCTGTTCGCCGCCGCTGTTAATAAGTGATTAAGAGAGCCGCGCTGCGCACTTTTTACTTCCTCGTTAGCGACGGGAGTACAGCGCATCCTCGCGATATTGTTGCGCCCGCGCTTTTTTCGGCTCTTTCTCTCTGATTCATTGGTAATTTATATTTGCATTGTGTGCTGGCAAGCCGACGTCTCGACGGGGAGACGGGCGGGATATTGTATTATATTATCTGGATTTTTTGAAAAACTCGTTTCGCACGCGCGCGACACTAGAGCTACTCAGTACACACACATATATATTATATGCGCGTATTTTTCTAAGTCGCTGCGTTAAACTGGTATTTACTCGATAATATTTTAACGGCAGGCGACAGACTAATTTGCATCTAATTTATGTACTTAATGTTTTGCGGCAATAAAATATCCGTTTGATTAATTTCGCGCGATTTTTTTCTTTAAATATTCTAATTAAAGCGCTAAATCGATCGTTCTCTCTCGCTCCCTCTCTCTCTCTCTCTCTGCTCTCTACGGATGCATAAAGTCGGTCGTAAAATTTAATTGCGCTCGCGAGCTGTCGATTTTTTTCTCTTCTCGAGCGGGTAAATATTTTAGAGGCTCATTAGGATCGAGCCAGAGCGCGAGGCAAGAAAGAAGTCGCGTAATCGGCGTTTCTGCCGAATCTAGACGCGCGCATTGTGAAAGCGGATTTGTTTCGCGTAAACAACGTTGCGCGCGCGCGGCTGCTATGTGTAGAAATCTTTTCTGCACGCGTTAACCTTTCAGGTGCGCGGCGGCGCGTATATGCATATAAGAGCTCGCGGAGAGCGTGATTGAACTGTGAAATCTATTGAATAAGCATGCGACACCGATAAATAACGCATTGATCGTCACGTAACATGGAAGGTGTGACTACACGTTTTGGAAAGAACTGGACAAGGCTGATTTATTTCTGTGTATTGAATAGAATTTCAAAATATCTCAACACTGTCGAGTTTTTAGCGCTGAGTCCGTAATTTATGGGTGCGATACAATTTATAATTATATTTTGTTTGCATGAATTAGTGATGGAAATATTATATATTAATTTGCGTGTGTCGCCTAATTTTAGAAAAATTTCAAATTTATAACGTGGTATATTAAAACTTTGTACACTGAACTTTATCAAGTAATAAATTGACATTATGAATAAATATCTCGTGGCTTGCTCTAATTTCATTTCTATTTGCAGCCAGTTGCAAATAAAATAGTTTACGTTCCTCTATTTTATTATGGCGCGAAATTCAAATTTTCCATTGACCTTCTGACCCCCTTAAATACTGTAGAACTAAAGGTATCGTTGAAGTAAAAAAATTGAATCCTCGTCGTTAAAAACTGCGAATCGACCAACGCATCCCTTACAATTTCCCGCAGACTACAAGAAAACGATCCTCCCCCACTATATCAAGAGATCCAGACCACGTTCTACGAAGTACCTAGAAGCAACAAAAGTCACCAGCGCAATGCCAGAGTGAGAGAGAGAGGGCATAAGCACAGCTTAAATCGCCAGCAAAAAAAGAACAATGAGCGGCACTTCCAGAGAAGTAACTCGATATCGCATGCGCAAACACCGCCGCCTAGTTCGCTCCTCGTTCGAATGCAGAGCACGCGCGAGATCGCCGCGCGGAGAGCAGCTGGTAGCGCGCGTATATACATACATATATACCCGCAGCAAATGCCGAATGAGGCGAGTAACGAGATGGCAAAGATACGAGCACTACACGCTATACGTACACTCGCACCTAGACGTACGCCGAGTTATATATGCGAAAGCTGGTAGAGGGGAAAAAGTGCCACGCGCGCGCGGCTGACGGCGTGTATAGATATAGGATCGGAGGCCGAGATCAATCACGCGAGACGAAAATTAGTCGCCGCCGGTTGCGGATGTGTGTAAGCGTGTGCGGGTGCCTATGTTTGTGTGTGTACTTAATGAGTCTTTGCGGCTGGGAATTTTCGTTGTGTACAGGAGAGGAGTACGACTAGTCGGAGCCATTTCGGATACGTGTCGTCTAATGGATACGATGAATATATTTGAAAATATCGGCGTTGCGAAGAAAATTGGTGGTGTCGTAATCGATATTTATTCGCGCGAAATACGGTCCTCGCGCCGTTATGCATGCAAGCCACGTAAATATTTCGCGCTTTTAATAGACCTCTATCGATTGGCTTTCCGACGCGATATTAAATTGGCGCCGTGTCGAGCTAGCGCCACTTGTATCCCTTTTACCGAAACTACATCGTACATCACACACACTTTCCATATCTTGTCCTCAAAAAAAAAAAAAAAAAGAAAAAATACAGAAAGTGTATGCTTATCAATATTGAATAATCCCTTGCCATTTGGACGCCTCGGGCGCACGCAGCCACGGCTAAGTTTCCACTAGGCGCACGAGAAATGCCCCTGAGAATTATTGGACGGCTACGCGGCGTGATTTGCGATTATCCCCGCAAAAATTAACCGATAAATGTAGTGTGAAATCTAAAACTCCGAGCCGCGGCGCGCATAGATCGCGGCGGCTTTTAAAACGAGTGTACACACTTATAAGAAGAGTAGGCAGGCGGCAGCTTATTTTATGCACTCGTGTAAAACTAAACTCGTACATAGCGAGCGCGGCTCCCACTTAAACTTTTTCGAGCATTAAACCGCTCCTCAAGCGGCTCTTCAAGCGCCGATGTAGACAAGGTATAATGGCTATTAAAATATGTTGCGAGCAAAGAGCGCGCGAAATCCGACTATTATACTTTCGCAATAAGCCCGTGACGAGAGACGGATGCGAAAGAGCTGCTGCGCGTCGCGCACAAAGGACGCGCATAAATTAGCCGATTTCTACGGCTGAGGAAACCCTCCGTTGCGATCGTCGTGTGCGAGCCCGACGAGAGAGAGATGAGTAATGCGTTGTCGCCTTGTTTCGATTGATGAGCATTAAAAGCCGGCGGTCTATTACCATTACACGTGACGAAGAGTCGGCTTCAGCCGGCGAGTCGCTTTCGCAGAATTGAAAGAGAGGAAAACTAGAATCGCACGGATTGGTGAAAGTTTTGACAGCTTTTTATTTCCCTCGTTCTCGCGGTTAAACGCGCGCGTGTGTGTGTGTTCTGGCCGCCGGGATAGCAGAGGGAGCAATATGGGCGTCGCGGAGTGCCGGAACGATTATTTTCGTCGGAGAGTGTAGATTGAATTGCAAATGTAGCGGACTTTATCGTACGGTTATTATTTATGTGCGATTCGGCTTTCTTAATGACGCTTTCGAATGGCGCGCGCGCGGATTTTTGCGCGTCGTTTTCCTCGACCGAGCGTCGCCTAGAAAGCTCGGCGTCGGCTATTTTTGCGATGATTATTATTGTTCGCGCGTAATTGTTTGTTTGTGCAATGGTTCGTACGAGGCGGTGGAAAACAAGCTACAGGTGCAATTATAAATTGCAAAATCCGGGTGACTCTGCAGTTGCGGCAAAGTCCGGCAAAACTCGTTAATCTCCATCTCCCTCTCTCGACGTTACGCATTACTTTACCGAAGTGGTTTAGAAGCACTATATACATATTTTATATTTGTCTGAACGTATAGAGTTCATTATTATGAAAATATGGGGTTATTCAAAATACATTCGGTTATAAAGGAATAAGTAATGGTGGTCTGCAAAAGTAAATCACAATCGCAGCTAATAAGCCTCGTTACATCATCGTCAACGCGTCCAAAATCGTTCTCCACTACTACCGGTATATACGGACCGTATGAGCGTAACCCCAATCAGCTCTCTCTCTCTCTGCAAGTGCATAATTACCGTATATATTTCGGTCCGGCCATACCGCACGTCAGCCTATAAAGTATAAGTAGAATCTTCAGCTGCGCGTATACGTTCTGCAAGCCAACGACGGCATCTCGACGCGTCGTCTGCTATATACACTCCCTCCCCCCACTACTCTCGTTAATGCTTTCGTTTATGCACACGCGTACGCGCGCTCTGGCCCTTCGAGCTTCGAGTCCGCGGGCGTTTTAACGACGATTTTGATGAATTCCGGCTTCGGCTTTAATTAGGCGAGCTTTCGAGCCGTTGGTTTTTCGTCTTTCTCGTGATGAATTGGCCTCCGACTTTTCACAGCCGCCGCCGCCGCCGCCGTGGCAGTGCTTTCAATTATTCTCGAAGCTCGTTGCGAGCATAATGTATGGCTAAATGCGTTAAAATTCATGGCGATCAATGCGCGCGTAAGTTGATGGGCACAGTTGGAAGATTCATGCGACTACGGGCAAACGCGAGTTTCTTCATTAAGATTTAAATTTGTTCATTATACTTGCAGACGATTTTGCGAGTCCGGCGCGTGTAATGCGAACGTACTTTATTAAAGGAAGTTGCAGGGAGTTTCTCAACGAGAGAGAGAGTCTGAGAATTCGAAGCTGATTTACCGACGGCCGATTCGACAAATCTGTACCAAGTTAAGAATATCTCGCGGCCGTAACGCGGTTATTTACGTTGCGATCGCCGACAATGGGACGTCTTCTCATACGGGACGAAATTTAATTCTTTTTATCTCCAAACAAAACGTTATAACGCCGTCGTACACGGCGTTATCGACTTCGAAATTAACCCGCAACGCGTTCGGATTTCGGAAGAACGTTTCTTTTTTTCTCAATACCCCTTAAATTCAATTTTCTCATTCATTCCGCTTATATTTATTCAGCGAAGCCATATAATGCACCGAAAATTATTGCTACATCAAAGAGACGGGGATACGAGCCGAGAGAGCCGTTTCGATGCTATCTCCCCTTTGTACTCGCACACGAGCAATTCTTTTATCCTCAGCGCGTACACCACACGCCTCCCAGTACACCCCGCCAGGACGGCTGGTAATCTGGTGTGAAATTTGCATGTTTGAAGAAGATACCGCGCGCGATAATTCGTAATCCATAAATCGCCGGCCCTTTATTATATTCTCGCGCGCGCGCGCGAGCGCAATCGCCCCGAGCCAGATATCCTCTCTCGATCGCCTCGCGCGAAAGCCCTCCTAATAAAGCGCGGATATGATAATACGAGGAACAGCTCTCGCACGCGCGCGTGTACACTTCTCTCTTTCTGCGCGAAAGAAAGAGAGAGAGAGAGAGAGAGAAAAGAAATTCAAGACACGAGAGGCGACGGAGCGAATAAGCCCGCGATACGGGCAATAAAGAGCTTTCTGGGCGCGCGTGGGCGAGAGAATAACCGAGTTGTACTTGACCTCCGGGGGAGGGGGGGGGGTGAGGTCGCGCGCGAGCGCTGAATAATAATATCGACACGCGAGTCGCACGCTTGTGTGCATTGTGAGAGAGAAGCGCGGGGAGGGGGGGGGGATGCGTGAATTGAGCGCGGGAAAAAATTTTAGTCGGGCGCCTTGTTCGCCGCGCGCCGCGTTATTGCGCAGCTTCTTCGCGAGCCAATGGACGATTCGAATTTCCCGGCGCGAACGACGCTTTTGTTGCGGAGTACCGGGCAATAATATCAGCAACGTTTTTCGCGAAGTTTGGAATTTATATATGAAAATATTTGGCTGCAGGGAATCTGAATTACATGATTTTCGAAACATTATTCGAATACCATTCCGCGAAGTATTTGGCCGAGTACGCGAAATTGAAACTTTGGGAAATTGCGTACAATTATCCGCTGGGATATCTCGTTGAATAAATTGTCCGAAAATCAAAAATAAAACTCTGCAAAGCGTCCGGCGGAGTGTGGATTCTGCGGACGACGCAGAGAAAGAGGCTCAATTAATGCTCGCGAGCGTTTCCTCGAAGCTCGAAACAGCGATTCTAAAAATGCATTTCTTTATTAACAAAGCTTCTGCGCTGAGAATAAAGCTCAAAGATAAAAAAAAAAATAACGCGTTGCGAATAAAAAAAGACTTCGCGCAATACGTTCGAAGCGGAGAACGCGCTGACAGTCACACGAGTACATAACGCTCGCCGTAAAATTTCGTTTCCCCCGATCTATTGAGCGATTGTCCTCTACTCGGAAATCCTCAGTCAATACAGAATCCATGTAAAGATGAAAACTCATGCGCGCGAACGGAGGGCAGAGGGGGGAGAAGCGACGACAGCAGGTGTCGGTTCGCTCGTTGCTCTCAGGTCATCTGTCAAATAAATCGAGCCACGACTGTGCAGACGCGCGCGTATACAAATAATGCCGGAGGGCTATTCGCGGAGAGAAAGAGATAGAGATAAAGCGAGCGGGCGAAACAATGTGGAGATCGGCGCTTAATTCGCGCAGCGCGAGAGAACGGCTGATGAATCGAGGCTGCGTATTTACGAGGCGAAAACAAATCGGCCGTATTTATCGTGTGCTAGTTCTTCGCAATTGAACGCGCTCCGCGAGTATTGGCTCTCGAGGCTTTTCTGCGTGTGTTGCTAATGATGAACTTGTTTTAACTATGCCGATTCCGCTGCTCGATTTACTGGGCTATTGATTAGATTGGAAATGCTGGCTAATAATACAATTTGCTTGTTTTCGCGATATGCATGTGAAAAGCGAAGTCGAAGGTTAAGCGCTAATGTCTGCGCGTCGGGGGATAATTAATGGCCGGTTATCGAATTTTTACGGTGGAGGGGCATCGAGCACTTTTGAAATCGAGCAAAATTAAAAAAACGGGAATGGTAATAAAGTAAATAAATGCTGATGGAATTCGTTTATATTAGTGCATCAATGTGTAGCAGCGTAACCTAAATCCTCAATGCGATCACGCATGTATCTGTGACCTTAATTTTATACCAATTCTTTGATCTGTGCAGTGAATCAGTTTTGACTTATAGAATCATTTAAAAAGTTCTAAATTAAGTATTTCAATAATATAATTTACACAGATTTGAAAATGAATGAACATTCAAATCCTACGGCGCAATTTTTTTACGCTTAATCCTTAAAATGTCTAAAATATTATTAAGCATCTCAGATCCAACAAAACTTAAGTTAATATACAAAAAAAACTCCGATAAACCAATTTTAAAATATTTCATTTTTAAACTTGTCGGTATAAGTACTTAAAAGCGAAATTTAACTCGATCCTTCAGACTAGTAAATTAAAGTCTTTATAAACTCTCGTATCATCTGTCGTATTTATTTTTCATAGCGCGTTGACCCCACCAATTCCGTCTCTTCTCTCTCTTTCTCTCGAAATAAACGAAAAAAAAAAATAAAAAATGATGATCCCGAAGAACAGTCCGTTGAACGATGCAATTCCGGATGCAGAGTTTTTCCAGAGAAACTATATAGACCTACTTCTATCTTGGAATAGAGACTCTCTAATGCGCGCAGTGTACTCGGAGGTGAAAATAGCTCTCGACTCTAAGTCGCGCGGGACTTCAGTGCGGAAGAGAGATTCGGAGACCTATATAGAGAGGCTTAGCGATGCGTCAGAGGAGCCGACGAACTAGACCCGTAGTCTAGACCTTATGTATACGCGTATGCGCGCCTATAGTGCTGCAGGTGCGCATGATTCGTCTTCCGGAATTTGACACTTTAATTGAGAGCCGAAAATACAACGCGCCCAGGAATTTAATAGCGAGACGAGGTCGAGGTGAATTCCGAGGAGAGATGCATAGAAAGAATGACTATGCCGGCTTTCCAGCTGGATGCGAGTAATTGATTGCTCTGTGTGTTTGATTTTTTTCTTAAAGTCAAGTCACTTCGTGTAATGAATCTAGACGCTGTATTTTCTCTGATGTATACACTGCCTCGGTGTCGTACAAGTGAAAAATTCGTGATTTATTCAGACGCTGCCTCGCTAGAGGGCTTGTAAAAATATTCAGCGGCGTCATGATTTTGGACGGCGCTGCGATGAATAAATATTGTTGCAGGGAAAAAAAATTTTTTTTATGGGAGTGCCAAAGTCGATTAAAAATTCAAATGTGCGTCCCGCGACAATTTATAGCCGACGGAAGTGTAGCTGGTCGCGCTTGTAACGAACAGTAAAAAATAATGTGATTCCGGAGAGTCCGTCGAATCTTTAAATGCAGCCCTTTCACCGCAGCGCTGCAGTTTCCGATAATTTCCATTACATTTAAATGTTAACCATTTACACTCGTATCGAACAACTGCACAATCAATACGTTCCCAAACGAACTATACACAAACAAGTTACATCGACTCCACCGAAAAGCCGCGAGTAACGCTACATCAGCCCGCAATATCTACGTAGAGACGAAAAATGCTCTCTGCGGCGCGCACAATTAGCGCTCACATTTCTATTCTAATCGTCTTTACACAGCCGCCTATACTGTACATGCATATCGATTGCGCAACGCAATATAACGCTGCACCGGCACGAAACCGATCCACAGCCGTTGCAGCAGTACATAAACACATGCAGCAGCAGCAGCATCACAAACAAGCTGCAGCCGATAAACTCCACACAGGCACCGCGCTCTAATCCGTCTCTCTCTCTCTCTCCGGCCCACGATACGCATAAACGCGCAGGCGGCAAAGAAACAATTGCGACGCATCCGCGGAGCGAGCGGCGAGTATATATCGCGGGTGACGCGCAGCTGATACGCAATTTTTCGCAGTCTCCGATCGGAGAGAGGAGCTTATACATGTATATCGCGGGAGACGCGCATAATTCGCGCGTCATGCCGACCGTCGCCGCCGCCACCGCCTACCGATCTCGCGCCGATTCGCTGCATTATTATTGTGCGAAGGAGCTGCTCACGCGCTTGCGAGATCGATAGGCCAGATGAAAGAGGGATAATGCGCGCATCGAGAGAGAGAGAGAGAGAGGACATACGCGATTTGCTCTGGTAATCCTCGGGGAGTTACACGAGGGATATTGGCAATGATTTTGTGAAAATCGATCTTGCGGAGATCTTATTGCGAGATTCGAAAGGATTTATCAATTCAATTTTTGTGATTGAATTAGCAGTGGTTTAACCGAGGTAAACGGTGTATTCGAGTTGAGAGTATTATCGATTTTTTTATTTATTTGTTTTTTCGCATAACTCAGTTATGTAAACGTAATGCAGTGTCGTACTGGATGAAAAATCAGCTATATTAACTTAATCTAACGCTTAACTCACATCGTATAGTCACTAAAAATGAAGTTGATATACCCAAGGCTCTAAAGCAGTCGTAACCTTTTTTCTTGCTTCATAATTATCGTCGTAAAGCTGTTTAATTACTTGATTTCTTATAATTGCGTAATTTTATTATACGCTTCTGCGTAAACAAGAAACACGTGAAAATAATTAATTACACTCGAGATCTAAGAAGAATTAAATTTTATTCTACTACGAGCCTCATCTCGAGATTATAATACATTAATTACTTAAAAAGAAAAAACCAATGACGCCTGCAATCGTTCACCGTCGCAAGGATACACAGGTATCACACGTGTACACCTTTTCTACGGAAATCCGTACAAACCGGCAGGACATTCCGCGTAAAACAATTCCACCCTGTACACGCACGTATAATAGATCAGCAATAATCAAGTAACCATCCGATTCCGCGTATCTAAACACGCGCGAACCACCCCGGCATCGCTCGTCGACTTTTCAAACGGCCGACTTAATGAGCGCAACCAATCGCGCGAGTATCTCTCCTGCCCAAGCTCGCTTCATATTTCATCGGAATATTGCACAAGCTGTCGCCAAACAAACAAACCCAACGAGAACACAAAACAGCTCGTCCTCGTCCCCGTCGTCCTCCACCTTCTCCTTTTCTCATTCCTCTCTCTCTCACTCGGAGCAACACACCTTTACTCACACAGACACAGACACGCGTACACTTGGACTCGTCCGCGCGAGAGCGGGAGAGATAAAGTTAAAAAGAAGGCGCTACGCCGGCAGCAGCCTCGTCGTTATTAAATCGCGATAGCGCAGCTCGCGTTTTACGATCTACACAATGTATATAGCACGCGCGCGGCGCATCGCGAGGAGTTTGAGGGGAGCAGCAGCAGCAGCAGCAGCAGCAGCGCGGCTTTTGTTGTCGGGCCGGCCTCTCACACTCTCGCGAGATACGAGTTTTCGGCGCGCTTTACGACGCGCCCGAGACACTTGCCGCTCGCGCGCGCGCGAGCCGGAAAATTAATCGACGCGAAGCTGCGCGTCTCGCGCTGCAGCTTCCGAAGAAGCGATGCTCCCGCAGCGTGGCGAAAGCGAGCTTTATGAATGCCCGGGAAAAACGGAAGATTTCATTGCCGGCGGGAGAGAGAGAGACTAGCCCGCCAACTTCTTCGCGTTTAATTGTCGGCTTTTCCCCTCGCTCATCTCCTCTCTCTCTCTCTCTCTCGCCCTTTTCCCGTATAATTGACTTTCGGCTTATACGGAATTTTCCGTATAAGCCGTATGCTTCGGCTATCGCGGCGAAAGAAGCGGATTTAGTGCCCCGGAGATTTATCGCTATATTGTTAGTCGGCCACCACGTGCTTTATGGCTCTCGATACGAGGCGCGCAATAAAATGGAAAACTATTGTCTACGCACATAGACGTTTTCGAAAATCTGCACCCCGCGCGCGAATGCTTATTGTATTGTATTCACTGTGTAAATACCTTGGAGAAAAAAAATCTGCGCGTTGACGCGCTGTAAAGCATCGCGCGCGCGCGTATCAATTAATTCCGACTAATTTTCCCGGACTCCGCGCGAGCGTTATAAAGTCGCGGCCGACGTCAATCGTAAATCCGGCCTTAATACGAAATCGCCTCGTCTCTCTCTCTCTCTCTCGCTCACTCTCGTGTACATCGTGACTTTGATTGCTATGAACGCGCGGGATGGCTCGGGGGGGCGCGCGCGCGCGAGTAATTAGGATGAGAAAATTACGGTTTTCATTGAATTTCCACCGGGGCGCGTGTAATACTTTATTATTGCGTCGAGTGCAGCGCGTATCGTTTCTCTTATTAAAAGCGAACGCTCTTAATCAAGCCCCGCCGCGCGCGCGCCGTGGAAGCTGCTCCGGGCGACTGCGCTCAGATTAATTCTCGGAATTGACGTGCGACCGCGCGCGCGGCCTTTTTTGCCCGAATGTGTTGAATGGAAACGTATATACCTTGTATTTTCTTGTTGGCCGTTGGGAGAGGTGTTGGACGCGAGAGCTGTTTTGCGCTGCTCCTTTTGGTGGGTATATGCGTGTATGCATTGGGGCGTAGGGAGGGTAAGGTGCAGTGCGTGCGGAGATGAATGTTTACATTTAAAATGTAAAATAGGAGAATTCTTTTGACTTTTTTGCTACGTGAATTTTCGAAGGGGACCGCGAGAGCCAGTTGACGATTAAAATTTCGCGACAGAATGTGGTAGAAAGGCTGCCAATAGAAAATGGGAAAAAAGACGAAATTTGAAGACAAAGTTGCTCTCTGTAAAATGTAATTTCACAAATGTTATTCCACGAATATCTCGTGGAATAACATTTGAATTATATCTGCCATTTTCGGAGGAGATACTTGAATATTAACTTCGAGCTTTCTGAAATTTTCTTCGTCTCATTTGTTATGAACAAATTGGTGGTTTCTCCCGTCTGGCGCGAAATTTGAATTTTTTTTTTTCAGATATTCATCCGCTACGCAAAGTTGCGTTACAAATGTACCAACAAAAAAAAAATTCACTCAACTTACGACTGCTACCATCGCCTACCTACTAATCTACACCCATAAAGCATGACACCAGTCATTAATGAACATTCATCACCGGCGCGTAAGGTCGAAGCTGTAATACTCATACGATTCATTTCGCCGCTATATAGTACACAGACCGGACGTGGAGAACACCTCTAACTCACTGTAAGAGACTAACATCTCGTTGGAAGGAGAAAAAAACAGCCGCGGACAAACTCGAGCCATAAATAAAGATCAGCATCGGAGGAAAAGGAGGAGAATGAAAAAAAGTCGGGGAGCGCTAACCTCCTCTGTACACAGACGAGCTGAAGCCTCTAATATACGGGAAGGAAAAGGGAATCGCGCACGTGCGTGCTTACACACGCGTATGGGCGTGGTGAGAGCAGTTTCGCGACGTTGACGACGACGACGACGACGACGACGACGACGAACCCGCTGGAATATCGCGTAGGCAGATATAACCCTGCGCTGCCAAGTGCATTGTGTGTGAATATGCGAATCTTTATCTTCTCGATTCTCTCTCTCTCTCGCGGTTCGTTTCCAGAGAAGCTTCTCCCTATCTCTATTTATCTGCCGTGTGCGATTCTCTCCTGACGCGGCTTTATTCGCGCTTCTTTTTCTCTAATCTCCCATTCTTTGCTAATTCTTCGGGGGAGGAGGAGGAGAGGCCGGTGGGTGTGCGCGACTCGCACTTTTTGTTTCGGCGAGTTGCCGTCACTTTTTTGTTTGTACTCGTCTGCATAATTCCCTGTTGAATGTATAATTGTACATCGCTACTGATTCAGTGCTAATTCAACGGTACACGTCGTTGCTGTCCGCGCAATCGTGGACGTGAAATGCAAATTTAATCTCCGCGACTACTCGCTAAGCTTCTCCGATCTTACACTCGCGCGCGAAGGAGCGAGGACGAAACAGCGTCTTTTCAAGAGTTATTAAACGATATGCCGCGCTTACTATTGTATATATATGTAAGCGTAAGAATTGCGTAACTTTATACGTCATTCAAACGCGAAGAAAGATTAAGCACTCAATTTTCTACCAAGGCACATCGGACTCATTTAAATGACGCATAATTTAACTGAAAGCGAGCCCGCGCCCAATGCGATCAAACTAATAAATACAAGCCAATCCCTCCGCTCCTCCGATTTCGTCTGTCGGCTTCCGAATACATTTTCTCCGGGCGGCCGACGCGATAATTTTAATTCCGAAACACCTGGCCTACTGAATCGCTCGCCGAATCACATTGACACGGTATGCGGCAATCTCGGCCGCGCGCGGCTCGAGGAAAAGGAAAAAACAGGCTACTTAGCTCGTAATAAAAAATTCTAGGCTCTCTCTCTCTCTCGCGCGCATAATCTCGCGCGCAGCGTGTGCCGCGTAGGCGAGATCGTCGCGGTAGCGTCGCCCACGCGGACAGCGCGGCCGAGATTATGTGGTCCGGAGCTGCTGTCGTCTCGTGCAGGTAGTAGCACAATGACACACACGCGACGAGTGGAATAACTTTTCCGAGAGGACTTTACTTTTTTTCTTTCTAATCTCGACTCTCGGCGCTGCGGGTCGACGAACGACCCGCGAGAGGCTCTCTACGGAATGCCTTTGAGGTGTACTGTGGGAGAGATGCTGTTTTTTTTTAAATTTAGTTGGAAAATCGTGAAGCCCGCGTTGCTCTTGGAATGACTCTTGTGTAACGCGATGTTGGCAAAGTGTGTGGATTTACGAGGGATATTGTTTAAACGCATTGACGTGTATTCTCATTGACGAATCGAGAGACGAGACAGAGAGAGAGAGAGAGAAACCGAAGCTTAATGGCATATTCAAAATTTACGACGCTTAATTATTTTGCGCATTTTACTGTCTTCTCTTAGCAGCGAAATTTTAGCTCAACGCCGACCGTCCCAAAACGTATTCCAGCGATTGCTAATGAAGACTGACGCCATTGCATTCGCCTGGCATTACAAGGCTATGCATTGTTCATGCGCGTCGCTCTAAACCGACTGTTTAGCATTAAACGGAGTTAAGTGATAATTTCGTAAAACGTGAACGGCTAATCCTCAAAACAGATGGGAGATATAACGCACCTGACAAGTCTCGTCTCATAAAAATTCATGCGGCATTATATGCGATACGCTTTTCTCGGAATCAGGTGGCGCTGATTGTTCGCCGAATTCGAAGGAGAATAATCGTGACTTTTTTTTCCAAAGAGCACACAGCCGATCGATCGACTTGCAATTAAACGGCAGAGCGGATTCCGAGCCCCGCGACGATTTAATGAAAATACACAGCGAGTTGAGACGAGGGCCATCAAAACGAATAACAAAAGCGCTTAGTCGCGTTTACGAGAAAATAAATTAATTCCCCAGACTGCCGGCAATAAATCCATGAATCTTCGGAGTCGTAACAGCTCTCTCTCTCCCTCAAGTCGCGTGTCTGCGCAGATTAATCGTGCATCAGGTTATTGTAGCGCACTTCCGCGGCGAGACCGGCTAACGGTGAATTATACAAAGTGAGCGAAAACTTATGCGACGACGAGCCCCGGTGTTAAATTGATTTTTCGTGTTTTCGAAATGTCTCGCGCGCTATCGGCGCCGCGCATCGAGGCTTAGAAAGTTTCGACTTGTGGATTTATTTCTGAATTGATGGGGCGCGGAGCAACACTGCCAAGTTGTTTATAAACATTAACGCGATAAGGGATCTCGCTGTTAATTATAGATGCGCTGGAAATATTATTTAGAATGTCATATATCGTTGGATAATTAATTTGATGAAAATAGTATGTTACAGATTTAATATTTTATAGCGAACTTCCGGGAAACGGAGATTAAATAATGCAGATCATCGTCCAACGCTTATCAACTTGCCTACATTCCGCCGCAGCGAAACTTGATTAGATGCACCAGAATAGCCATATTATGTATACTCCGCATCGGAAATATAAAATTCGAGGCTCTCTCTCGCGCAGTCTTTTGTTTTCCTCTCGCGCGCGCGTCCAACGCATTTTTGCAGCCTCTCGTACTTGTCTGTACACATATTTATATATCTGTCACGCCTATAAGCGTTAGGCTATCTATTTGCATTCCAACGTCTATCCAGACGGATTTAAAAATGAAAAATTCTTTCTTGGAAAAAAAAATCGCTGGCAATCCCACTATTGTTTTCGGAAAAACATTAATTTTGATCATTGATTTTTCACTCGTTATTGGAATCGCAACGGGTATAATGTTTTAATTATTCTGCATTAACTGACATGATTTTTTCAGAACAATTAACCATATTCAGTTTGAAACTAGAGACTTTGAAAATAAATTTCTGGGTATTAAATTACTGAAGGTAATAAATCTGAAACTGCTTTTTGTCGGACCCTCGATCATGTCATTTACCAAATAAACAAATAGTTTTACGACAATCCGCAAGCCTGCGTAAAAAATCAAAGACAACGAGAAAGCGTATCTTTTCTCGATTCGGGCGAAAGAAATAAAATAAAATGGTATCAAAGGCATCTTTCGCCAATTAAAAGTCGAAGTTATAGATCCCGAGATAAAGCAGTACACCCACACTCTGAATTCGAGTCCACGCGCGCAAGTGACTCGAGCTTATACAACCTTCAATCACACGTTTCTAGAGCGGCTAAAGGAAACTTAAAACTCGACTGTTACAAACGCGAGATTACGAGGCTTCCTCACCAAAGAAAAAGAAAAGAAAAAAGAAATCTTTTCAACTCTCGCCCGCTGCGCACCTCACGAAATATCCGAAATGAAAAATAGTCATGTCGCCCTAATCCTCGACATTTCAACGCCACCGCACCGGACTTATAAATAGAGCTCGTCGAGCGGGAGCAGCCGTCGGAAAAATGCCATCGACACAGTAGCACCAGTCGACCGATTAATAATAATCGTCCGTACACGTATACACACGTACGTCCATAACCCGAAGCTCTCGCGTATGTGGATCGTCTCCTCGTTCGCCTATGCGCGCAGCCAGTGCGGGTCGACGTCCCCCGACTTTATCATCTCGGTCTATCTCGATCGCATTAAGCCAAACGCTCTGACGGCTTTAATTGCCGCACGAAGCGCGCGACGGCGGCGGCGAGATGTTCTGCCGATGACACATGTGTGCTGTGCGCTGATTCGCCTCTGCCGCGCATAACGCGTACAATGCGCGCGGATCGTCGGCTTTGTCGGCCGTAAGAAACAGGCGTTGCGAAACCTGAATTAGAATCGCGAGTCCCTCCGTGCGTCTATGTGTACACACAGAGTTGCGCAACTGGTTCAATAAGTTTCTCCCGATTGACGGGGTTTCGCGCGCGTTGTTATTGCACTCGGATGGCTTAGAAAATTAGAATTTATACGCTCGCGAGCGACGATGTCTCGGAGTGTACACACGTGTATGTGTATAGGGTATATAAGAGGGGAGTTATTCGGGCTGTTTCTTTTTCGCGGCGCGAGAGCCGCGTTAGCAAAACAATAATTTTCTAAATAGCCGCGCCTACGCATAACTCTCGGCGTTTAATGGGACGAATCATTCATTTCGCTGTTACTTAACGGGCGTATGTGCAGCGTGTAGGTAGAGCAAAAGCTAATAATGCTTTTATAACATTTGTCACGGGCCAATATAACCGCTAATTTCGCGGACTCGCGACGGGGCCGTTAAACGCACGGCGACGATTTTTCCGCGGCGCGAAAATTTAGAGCATCGATAAATGACAATCTAATGAGGCGGGTCTCGCTTCCTTCCTTAAAGACGCTTTCTGGACTGTAAATTTCGAGGGCGTCGCGGAAGTGCGTTGGAAATGCGTTTCTGGACTTTATCTCCGTTTTCGAAGAGAAACAAAAGAATACACTATTTTTCGCGGTGGATTTCTTTCAGTCTCGTCACACTCACTTTCTGTTTTAAGAACGTTTCGAAACGAGCGAAACTTCAAATTTCCTCGAATATCCCCCGACGTTATTTCTCGTTTATTCGATCATACCCCTGCCGCGGTGAGAAAAATCGTTGCGAAAGAAGCTCGACACGCGCACCGACAAGCATCGCGGCGACGATTATCATATAAATTCCATGCATCTTCATAATTCAGCGCAACTCGAGCGAGAACGCGACTTTCCGCAAGCGTAATTATTCATTAACTCTTAGGCGCGCTTCTCTCTCTCTCTCTCTCTCTCTCTCTCCCCGCTTTGCCGAAAAACAAGCAAAAATCCCGTGTAAACTCTCGCATGACAGACAGCCGAATGAGCATCTCGTCGTACTCGTACACGCGCGCGTGTATCTCTCTCGCTCTCTCGCGTCGAGCTGTAGTTCGGGCGCGCGAATAAATTACCGAGCGCGCAATTCAGATAATTTCTCACTCGCGCCATACGTGATCGTCGTATCAATAAAACGCGAGGAGGAATACACTCGCGCGCGTGGCGTCCGTCGAAAAGGCGGGAACATCCAAGGGTATTCGGCCGCTCGTAAATACAGCTCGACGCGGGGAGAAGGGCTGTGCGCGGGTATGTATGGGTGTACTCGTGTGCGTGTACGCGTGTAACTCCGGTGACGAGAGCGCACGCGTCTTGCATAAATGTATGAGTCGCCGCGGCGCCCGAGGGATATCGCCCTTTTGTACGTAAGAGAGATTTTTCGGATTTTCGATTTCGCGTCTGGTTAGATGGATGGAGAGTTATTAGCGATTGCGAACGCGATGATACGATTTTAGTGTTCTTTTTTTTTCTAAGAAAATTTTGTATGATTTATTGTTCAGAATACAGATTTTAAATATATTTTTCAATGATTTCGTTTCTAAAATTAAGTTTTTGGACAGTGAGACACGTTTTGCCGTTACGCGCGAAATAAATGAGATATTTTTAAGCCGGCGTAATTCGGGGAGAAGTTTTTTTAAAGAACTAATGGTATCTGACAGAAAGTGTCTTACAAATAACAATTAAATTGGATTTTTAATATCAGAATTATTGTGAGAATATCCATATTTTTGGTATTTTTTAATCGATAATAAAATTTTATATTTTTTCGATCATTTAATTTCATTTCACATCTGATGCAATGTATTTTTCTAACGCATATAGTGATGCAATTCATATCTGCTGTAATTTAAAAAAAAAACATGCAGTAAAAACAGTAAAAAAAAGTAACTTTGATAAACTTCGAAACGACGAAATCCATACTCTGCTTATACGACCACACAGTGCGAGTATGAACTTTTAAAAACTTTGACAGCCTCTATACTGCTTTTATTATCTTTTCATTGCCACGTATAAAGTTATATGAAAGGTCTTTTGTAATTATTCAGCATTTCATAGTCGTAAGAGGAGAAAATCGTCTTTATTTGAAGTTTCAAGTTTACCCCCACATTGACATAAAGATTGACCCACGACCACACGTTTTATCGTCTTAAACGCAACAGCACATTTATAAAACTTTACTTCACTCTACACGACTTTACTGTTCACATAATGATTGTGTAACATTAGTCGAATCGCCTGCAAAGTTCGGCTGATGCAACGCACAATTACTTTGATTTGCGATCCGTTATTGCAAAATGGAAAATTAAAAGAAAAAAATTGTTCTTTTTGTCTCAATAAAAATTCCTATAAATATCCTTCAGAAATTCCGATGCAGATCTCCCTTTCAACGCGTACTCAACGCAGTCTCCGTCTCCCCTGTATACGTTACAGGAATATCAGATCACTGTACACAGTAAAAGAAAAAAAACAACAAATTATCGCATCCAATTCTCTATAACAGAGCAACAATTGCTCCATCCGTTTCGTCAGCGATACGCATCCCTTCAGCAGCCGATCGATCATCCCATATACCCATCCGACCGACTCTCTCCTCGCCGCATACATACACACGGACACACACGCGTACACCCGCGTGTCCTCTCCTCGCGCGCACATATCACCACAGCAGGAGCGATTCTCGCTGACAGCCTTTATACGACTGCACCGCCGCTGCGCACAAAAGAGAGTATCGCGATCTCGTCGCGGCATTCCGTATAAGCTCCATAGCAGTGTACACGCACGCGTGTATAGATACGCGCAGACACTCGCGTATATATACGTACGCATTATAAGCGACGGCGCCGATAAGCGAGACGCGCATCAGAGAGCGGCGGGACAAATGAGCTCCGCGCGATTCTGAATTATTGTGATTAGGAGGCGCTGACACCTTGTTTCGCGTGCAATCCCCCCCCCCCCTCCTTTTTTCTCTTTTTCATTGTGAACGCGGCAAGGTCGCGAAATCGCGTTGGGCAAGAGATACGCGGATAAGTTGATTTAGCAGCGCTGAGATTTCATTAGTTTTCATTAGACACGCTTGTAATGAGATTAGAATTGCCTTTGTGCGGGGGAGAGAGATGGAAGGAGCATTAGAGATTTCGCTGTCCGATTGGTCATTATGATAAGGAGATTTAATGAGGTGATATTTACTGCTCAAGTGTAACGCTTGCGCCGTTCAGTCGTATCGTAGGTGTAGCGTTTGCGTTGAAGATTGATATATGGAATTGCACTTACGTATTGCACACTTTTTTGTATTACTATTTTTTTCGGAGGGAGGGGGGGGGGGAACTATTTTATAATATTGAGAAAAGTTTTTTCTGCGAATTTAATTGTTATCAAGGAAGCTTATGAGCTATCGGTGAATGTCGAAGTCTTCAAGGTCGATTGAGCCACTGTATCCCTATCAAGTTGGAAAAGAATAAATAACCACTCCTTCTCAGCGTCTCGTTTCTGCAATCTATTTTCTCACTACTTATTACTACGAATAACACGATGATAACGATAACAGCTAATTTATCATCCCTACAAGTATTTGCAAATACATTTGCTTGCTTGATTATATTTTCAAAAAAATTGCTTTAACAACACAGTAAGCCAGAATTTTTCTATCAAACCGAGAAGAATAAATCAAAATTTCTGAACATACACGAGAAATCTTTAATCGGCAAATCCTTGACCCACATTACAATTTCGCAAGGCATAAATCAATTGAAATCGATCGCGCGCAATTACACGAGGGAAGTCCATCCCCCAGTGAGATATACTGCTCGGGACTCTCGCGGACCCGACTGCACACACACACACACACACACTTGGCCGTATATATACGACGATTACGCTCTCGAGACTCGCCTCTCGATTGCAGCGAGCGGGTATATAAAGGCTCGAAATTAGCGCGTGTAGAGCGGCGATACTCTCTCTCGCTCCCCGTGTAAATTGGAGCGCGCATCGAAAAAGCAATTAATCGAATTATTATCGGGGACACACTTAGCCCGTGTTCGCCTGTCCAAATCAATTAGCCAAAATCCAAATGGGGCAAGGCTTGAAGCCCGCGCGAATTCAACGGGGCTATTTTGGAAAGTGAAATTCCCGCTCCGATGAATTGTCTCTCTCGTCGATCCTCCCTATGTATATGTATATACACTATGCCTATATATGCGGGTGTACATAGTTCGGAGAGAGCTTTTCAGTCGCGAGAGGGAAGCTGACCTGAAATTTTCGAGTGAATAATAAGCGGAGGCTATATACTGTCGGTCTATCGGCGAGGCGACGAAAAATTTGTCAGAAAAAAAAGGAAAGGAGCGAGCGAATAAGCCGGCTTCTTAAGAACTCGGCTATTTCCGTGTTTTCCTCAGCTGAAAATAAACAAGAGTCTCCGAGATTTATCTCGAGCTCGCCTATGCCGAGGATATATTTATAACGCAAATCGATCCCGTTGCATATACGTATTACACGGGGGAAAGAGCAAACAAAAAATGTATGTGTCTCGGAATGTCTGACGACAAAAGTGTTATTTAAGCTTGTTCACCCGGTGTTGTCGTAAAAGTTTGCCGAGCTTTTTAGAGCGAGTAAACATTTAAATTTTCTTGAAATGCACACTTTTCATCTCTATATCGTTAATTCTACATAATTGTCAACTCAGCGAATTCTCGAATTTGCCACACATTATATAGTTGATTAATTAAAAACGTAATGAATGATTTCAGTGATTGAACGTTAAGATTCAAAGCCTATCTGAAAGAAGCAGTAAATAAATGTATTATACGATGTAGTTATGATGTAAAGTTAAAAAATTTTTAGTACTCCTATTGCTTGGTGTATTTTGCAAATAACGAAGACCACAGAATAATCTCTTATTTAACTGCACCTAGAACTACCTTAAATGAAAACTTCGAGATATGAAAGTCTTGAAAGCGAGAGAAGAGAATCATATAGCTATGTACACTGAAATTACTACGGGTGAACTTTTTTTATGAAAAATATGCCATGGAAATATTTGGTAAATCGCAGAATAAATATGAAGAGATACGTGATTTTATAATGAAACTGCAGTACTGCGAATTCGATATAACATTTAATTTTGAGGAAATTATAACTTAATGGCTTACAGCTACAAACGTAGCGTTAAGTATAACAAAATTTGAATTATATACGATTGGAATTATTTATTAAATTAATACCTTATTATAACGATTCAATATTTGACTCTCTCCTTAAAAGTAAGTATCACGATAATTTAGCGATTTTCAAATTTTAAAAAATTTCATTAAAATCAATGTACTGTTATGCACAAAATTACTCATTTATTCATAAATGTTTTATTTTCTTAACATTTCTACTTACTAGAAAATCCCACCCATCGTCAAGTAGAATACTTTACTCAAAATACGTACTTTCTATACTTCCTTCTCCTTCCAATTCTGACCCCCCAGATTCACAGATTCCCGAAGCGACTTCATCCTTTCGCGACGAAGAAAGCGTCCCTCGGTATAGCCATCCGACGTAACGCGAGAGTCGCGCTGCATAATCGATCGAGCGATAAAAACATTGCCCGCTTTGTTTTTGAGGCATATACTCGCGACTCGCAACTATCGGGGAGAAAAAGAAATCGCTTAATCTATGTTATTAGTCACACTTCCTCTAGGGAGAAATGCATAATTCATGCGCGCGCAGAGCGATCGACGCGGCAAAAATAAACAGGTTTGAAAAATCGAATCTAGTCGCGCGCGTGCACACTCAATACGCACTGCTATACCGCGCGATATGCATCTTTGGCAAAGTTCGAAAGTGTGTTTTAGAAATTTATAGCGCTCATTCGTTGCCGCCGCGGATTGTTATATTCGTATGGTAATGCCGCGCGCCTTGAATTATCATTCGCGTGATTCATGGTGTGCTAAGCGCGGATGGAAAAAGGATTGTCTTAATTAAGCGCTCGCGGGAGAGTTCTTGCGAAAATCAGCGGCGAAGGTAAACAAAGAAATCCGATATCGCGGCGCTGGGGAGAGAGGGGGAGAGCGAGAGGGGAAAAAACGCCCGCAAGAACCTAATGATTATTTATCATAAGTGTGCATAGTTTTTCTTTCAGTTTTTTGTTTAAGTTTAGAAGCGTGACCTATAAAGCGTTACTGAACCGCTGAGAGAGAGAGAGCAATATTTTTACCATGCTTTATGGTAATAAATTTTGTTGTAATTCTAGCTTTGCAAGTACGCACCGAAGTTACATCAACACGAAGAATAGTGTTTATTTTGCTACAAAAAAAATTATTTTAACATTTTGTAGTAAAAAAATCGTTAAAATTCAAGTACACCCGCCAATATAACGAAATGCGTTTCGAATAATCGCTCGGCACCTGTGCCCGCGCAAGCAAGTGCGCACATAAAATCCAAAGCAAAAAACGAAAAAAATCGATCGCACCTTTGATAGCAGCGTTGAGTCTGTCCAAATTGGCGAGAGTGAGTGGCACAGGTCCAAAGTGCATAACAGGTCTTCTACTCCCCTGCGCGAGTCTCCCCATAAAGATCCCCGTGTACCCGTTCCTCACGTAAGCCGCGCACGTGTCGTTGCTCTGCAGCTCGACCGTCTCCTCCAGTCTGCCCTTGATGGCCCGCCTCACCTTCACCAGCATACGCCCGGCCCGAATTTCCCTGATCTTCCCCGTGAATATGTAATCGGCAAGCTTGACGCGTTCCCCGAACACCAGCTCGTTCTTCACGTCGGCGGTGAGGTTCGCCCGGCACTGGAGCATCTCGTCGGTCGAGGCGTTCGCCAGGCCGACGGCCAGCCCCAGGACGAGGAGGACAAGCGTCAATCGCGTCATTTTCCCGGCGATCTTGCAGCAGAAGCAGCAGCAGCTTCGTCCCGTCATCCTCGGCTCGGCCTCATATCGCTAACTCGTACGTCGCACACAGAGTTCCCGAGGTACGTACACGGCTGCTGGAAATTAGCTGCAGCCGAGGAAAGCGTCGCGGCGAGACCGAGTGGAAATCAGAGGCTGCTGCAGCGCGTGATCTTGAGCAACAGGTTGGCGCCGCTTGGCGGCCCACGCGCGCGCAGTCGCGCCGATTTCCAATCGCCCGGAGACTTTTTCTCCCCTCCGAGAGAGAGAGAGAGCTGATTATAATCCGCGCGTCGAGCTATGCGACTTCTGCCGATCGATCATCGCCGAGGACTCGGGAGGACGTTGTTAAGCTTCGAAGGAGCAGCAGGCCAGCTCTTCCTTTAAAGGAAGCTGCGCCACGCGTACGTATACACATACGAGCACACACTATCCGCACAATCCTGACTTTCAAATTCTCACTTCTCGCTCGGCAGAGTCGAGCGCCCGTTTCCCTCGATCAAGATGCGCGTCAATGTACGCGCGTAGCGCCGAAACCGAGCCGCGCGCACCTCGTTAAAACTCGCGCACTGCACTGCGAATTATTACTCTCCCGCACTGGAAGGTCGGCTCGGCCTGCAAGGTAACGAGAACGGAAGAACAACGGCGGAAAACGAGAGGGAGTCGAGTCGCTCGTGAAAATCGGTATTATTACGCGGACTGCAGACTCGACTGCGTGTATAATCACAAGCGGGACAAGCGCGCGTGCTCGTGTCGTGTCGGGAGGGCGCACGTATCGCGACTGACGTCGAGTGCACCTACTAGCGCGTGGCCGGTCTCTCTTTCTCTCTTTCGTAGAGAAGCTCGCCAGCAGCCGCAGCAGCAGCAGCAGCAGCAGCCGCGAGAAGAGGAAGAAAGAGCAAGAGAGAGAGAGACTAACCGAGGTGGTTGGTGGGCTCGTTCTGGGAGTCGCGTGTGGAGGCACGCGTGCAGCTCTCTCTCTCTCTCTCTCCCTCTCTCTCGTGCGTAGGCGTGCGGAGGCTGCGGCGGGAAAGAGAGGCCGCTGCGTGTGAAAAGGGAGAGGAGAAGTAGTCGACTCCCACTGTATATACGTACACGCTGTGACGTGTGGCTATACGCACATATACGTATATACGCGTGCGTGTATCATGTACGCTGCCGATCGCTAGTTTCCACGCGTCCACCCAGAGCGTGTGAGTAATCCCGGCCAGCGCTTTGACTTTCGTTGCGCGGCTGTTGCGCGATGCGTAGATCAGCTATTGGGAAGCCGAGGGAATATTAGAGCGATTTAACGCAGATTTTGCTTTAATACGGATCGGCCGGATTTTGCGCTCGCTGATACGCGCGTATGCGTACACTGCGGTATATTGACTTTGGGGAAACCGGTCGAGACTGCGCGAGCGGACTGCACATCGCGCGCGCCCGGGCTTCATACCAAATTTGACTTTGGCTTTGCGTACGCAGACGCCGCGATCGTTTATCGATCGTTAAAGAGGATGCCCAAATACTGACGCTCGATCTATAGCTCGTGTGTAAGTGTCGGCTCGCAGAGTCCTGCGAATGCAGATCTCTGCTGAACTGATGCTAATCGGGAAACTTTTTTGGGAGGATATACCGTTACCCTTCCTCTCTGGCGGCGCGTTGGATTGGACTTTTTGTTCTCGCGATATATCGCAAGAGGTTTTGTGCGAGGGAGCAAAATTGATTTTTGTGTAGATTTGGATTTTTGTATTCTATACAATATCGATGATTCAAATAAGGCAGGGGAGAAAAAAAATTTTTTTAAAGAGAATTTAAGTGGATGATCTACGTTAAAATTTTGTACAAAAAATTACATGATACCCCAAATATTTGTGTTCAAATAACAATTTGTCAATTAAATTTATTTTCAAATTTTCATTCTCACATTCCCATACGGAAATAAGTCAAAAAATAAGTCTGGGATAAGCGAAGAAATGACAATTATGGATTTTGAAGCTTCGAGACTCCTTATCTATTTATTGCACACACGGCATATATATCTGCAAATTATTTTCCTCGGCATTTTTCTGCGCTTCTATCAGCGTTCAATGCGTTATTTAAACAAATTACGGCGCGCTCACGAATAAAACTCAATATTTAATATTTTGAATATTTAAGATAGGCTGCAGTGTATCTGTTTCCTTAACTTATCTCTATATGCTCTCAGGCGCATTTTTATTTTCTGTTACCGGAATCAGAAGAGACGTGGAATTTCCTTTATCAATCGATTAATATCTCGGATGTATTTACGAGGTGTCGGCCGACACGCGAGGGTCCTTACGTTAAGATATTTGGTTTTATATTGGAAAGCCACCCAGCGTCGATGGGAAAAAGGACTTATCTGCGCAGGCTCACGTGAGAATTTCCACCGTATGTTTTCCTACATCCTCGTTCGAGATTTTCCGGCTAAAGGCGTCACATAAATTTCGCCGCCCATAAAGATCCTCCGTTCAACAAGTGTATAATGCTGTATACAAGGGACACGGTTTAGGGGAAAAGCCGAGTGACGACGCAATCCTCTCGTGTCGCCCGTCTTGGAGGAGTTTTATGTAGTGCTGGTCACTCGGACAATGCCGAGGAATTGCTATAAAACAGGCGTCTACTCTCGCAGGAGTATAGTGTTACTGGAACACAGCGTTGATTTTCTAGTTTTTCCTCGTTGGGGCAACGCCGTTGAAAGCCAGTGCGAAATTCCAATTTCGCGCCACGATACAATAAGTGATTTACTTAATAGAAATGAAACTGCAATAAACTGTAATTAATAATACTTAAATAACTGAAATTTTGAATAAAGTAAGGTTGAAAAATCAAATTTTAGCACCCCCCTCAACATTTAGTGTTATCCATCGTCTTCAAAACGAACTACAACTCTCTCAACAATTATTAAGTCAAATTCCAGAAGTCAACAACTGATAAGCCACCGCGTAAAAAGCCCATATTCCCCTCGAGACCTCACGTCAGCACACAATCGGCGCCGAGAGCAAACGCGCTACTCTCGCCGCAGAAGAGCCTAAAAAGAAAATCAGCTGTTCGGTTCTTTAAAAGCTCGGCTCCTTGTACACACTGCGCACGCACACGACTCTCTCTCTCTCTCTCTCTCTCTCTCTCTCTCACCGGTGTATCGGCGCGAACAAGCATTATATGCCCATACGGCCCGCGTCACATATATAAAAGGGAGCCTCTCCTCTGCCGAAGAGAAGATTTCACGAGGCCATCGTCGCGCGCGTGATATATCCCCCGCATGCGCGGCTGACGTTGACATAAGTCTCGTCGGGGCCCCGGCAAATCGGCATCGCCGACCCATTAACTTTTCTGCGCGTACACACACACACACTGCACTGCAGAGCGGGCTGCAGGCTCGTTAAAATAAATCCCACTGTTTCGTGGGTGTATATACCGAAACCGGAACACGCGCGCCGCTGCAACGTAGTCAGAGAGTATACGTGCTCCGCTTGTTGCAGCCGTGTCGAGTCCGCCGCGCAAAGATCAGAGCGCTCGGCCTTTTGGCCGAATTTAATATAAGCGACGGTCGATATCGTAATGTGGAACGAGTGATCGGTTTCAGATTTTTTTTTTGTTTTTGACGGTTTCAAGGTCTTGCTTTTTTTCGAGACGAGTGCGGTTAGAGATCAGAGGAAGAAGGCGTATTTTCGATATAGATTATTTGACTACTAGAATTGTGGAAAAATGTCTGTTGAGCAGCTCATTTGAATTTTAAATATTAGCGAATCTGTAAAACATAGACATGTCACTTTTTGTTACTGGCACGTACGCTAAATAACTATCGTGTAATCCAACAATTCCAATGCATCCTTTAGTCACCCTCCCGTTAAACCCATCCTTTTTCACCCGCGCAAATTAAATCCCCTCCTTTTTTTAATCTCCGTTAATGACTTTCGCTCTATCCGCATTTTCGCGACTCGTAAATCCCGATAGGCAAAAACAAAGCGAACAGTCTATGAAATGACCTCCGCCCCTATAGACCTTCTCTCTCCCGCAACAGCAGCGTCACACACACACGTGCGTGGGTCTTTAAAAGCCTCGTTTTATTCCGCCGTATAAACGACCATAACGCGTTGCTACGTCGTAGTCCTCTCCTCTCCGCAGCCACGAGCGAGAGAGAGAAAGAAAGAGAGAAGAAACTCCGCTGCTCATAATCTCGGTTTCTCCGTTTCGCATGTGTAGTAGCCTACATAGCCGGGGCGGCAGCAGCTCGGCGGCGCAAGACTTTTCCACGACGACGTGCGCGACGAAAACGCGATCGCGTGCCTACCGGAGAATCGCAATTAATCCTCGCGATATCGCGTGCTCCGCGACTTTTTTTCCCCTCTCTCTCTCCCTCTCTCTCTCCAACTCCAGCGTCGAGCGATTTTTCCCTCATTGTTCGCCGAGAGAGAAACTCATAGACGCACACATGCCTGTTTATGGGGCTAGATCTCGCTAATGCGATTTCGCTTTATTGCCGGGAGGGCGGGCGGGCGGGAGAAATGAGTAACGAGCCCGCGATTAATGACTATTTGAGTGATTTTAATTAATGCGACTATTTCTGAAACAAGATCGGACGGCCGGCGATTTATGGATCGGTAAAGGACGCGACTCGCCGTCTTGATTCGGCTGAGGGATGGACGCGCGTTAACTAGGCGATAACTCGGCGGCTCCCTCGTAAATTTATTTACTCCGCGGGGATAATTAATACTTGGGCCCCGGTAAATTTCGATTGATAAAATTGTCGCTCGAGGAGCAGCCGCAGCCGCAGCGCCGCGCAGTCCGGTATACGTGCGGAGCATTTTTCTCGGGCAATTGTACAGTTACACACACACACACACACACCTCGTCGTTTAATCCGCTCCGCTGTTTATGGTTTATATTAAGCAATATATGTGTTTACATACAACGAGCGAGCGATTCAGCAAAATGTTGTACAAACGTTCATTGCTCCATAAAACACATTATTCCATTTTCCATATGTACACGCCAGGCGGCAGTCGGTAGTCTATTTCTCACTTACACGGAGAGCGAGAGATAACGAACTTGAAAATTCAAACGCAAGTCGAAATACACGCGCGCGCGCGCGAGCTGTGCGGGCGGTTTGAGTGGCTGTAAAACATTTCGTTTTTTTTTCTTTACGAGAGACTTAAGACGACAGACACACGATTGAATGAGAGAACTTTTTCGCAAACAGGAACCCTCTGGAAATAATCGATCGACGGCAGAGATTTTTAAAACTCGAGAACGGAAACGCGCGCGCGACAAATTTATCGCGTTCTCAGTGAAAACGAGAGCGTGTAATTAACCCAATAGTATAATCCCTTGCAAGTATTGCGCAAACTTTTTACTGCGCGCGTGTAATGTGCATTTTTAGTTCGCGTTTTATTACGAGCATAAATTACATTTGAGCAATCTCTCTCTCTCTCTCTCTCTCTTCATTTTCTCTCTTTCAGTCCGCGTGTTCGCGGACGACTAGCGACGAGAGAGAGAACGCGCGCGTTGAATTTATTTTATCTCGAGTACATAATCCCTCGTAACGGCGTAAAAAAGTTAATTTTCAGTCCCATAACTTGGCATTATAAGCTCGGCAAATAGTAATTATCCAGAGCGAAGTCAAGCGATTCTCCGGAAATGCGCGTATCCTTGCGTCTCATTGATTCGCGTAAAGTGTCTCGGGCAAGGTGCGCGAGCTTCGTGTCCCCTCGTCCTGGCGGTCCACTTTTTCTCCCCACTCCCCCAGAAGATATACTAGATTACCTGCAAAAATAAGATATTTCAATTGCATAAAACTCGAAGGCGTCGCGGTGCCCCCCCGACGAAGATAAATTTTCAGATAATCCTCCACCAAGTCATGCGATACAGACTCTCTCGCAGCCGACGATTTCCGCGCGAGTGAGAGAGAGAGAGAGAGAGAGAGAGAGAGAGAAATCGTGGGCTTTTAAGTGCCCACGCGCGCGACCATTAAGGACGTATAAACCCAGGCCGTTCGGCAGTTTCAGGATGTGGGATCCTTTTCGCGCGCGCTCGACGTTGTTTATGTAAATATTTATTTATGGAATATTTACGATTGGAGCCGCGCCGCGATTGTGCGATGTGGAAGCGCGGCTCTTCGTAGAATGTGTATTTTGATTCTTCGCGCGCGGCTATACGACGGCGATAAAGGCTGGCTCTGGGCGCAGCGGAAAAATTTTTTCCGATGGAGAAAACGCGCGAGCGCGAGAGCTGCATTATGAAGCCGTGTAATGGTTGTAAATGGAGATGCGCGGCGATTTCGAGGCTGTACGTTGCGTTGATTATTGAGCGGCGCCGACGTGTTGGGTTGGCATATTGTTATAATTGTTTGCGTTACGGGCTAAAGGGGACGCGCGAACACACCCTGAATTGTTAAAACGTGGAAAATTCAATTTGGTTCCTGTGTTTACCTCAAAAATAAAATAATATACTTTTAATAATTTTAAAATTTTCTGGGCACAGCTGTTTCCATGTTTTAATTCATCAGCATTTAAAAGCTTCAGCTGTACCCCGAAATTTAATAAAAGATGCGCCCGATACGATTCGGCAATGCAACGCTTAGCGCAGTGAAAATAAATCAGCAATCTAACTCTCCGATCGCTAGAATAACATAGCCCCAGCTTCGGGGAAAGCGGCGCGTTTTCTATTTTCGACCGTAACTATACTCGCATTCTCTTGTCCAGTCGAATCAGAAGAGAAACACGCGGGCTTTTCTATTCGATGCGGAAGCATCAGCCTTCGCCTCTAAAGAGGTTAAGTCTTGTATGCAATGTTACTCTTCTCTCGGGCAGCGATCCAAGTGAGTCGGCTTTCGAAGAAAACTGGACTGCACGCTCGGTTCTGACGTCGCGAGACTTGATAAATGAGATTCGCGGATCAACCGAGCCACAAGGATTGACCGTGTGTGGCTTTAAAATCTGTGAAAACGTTGCAATTTGACAGTCTGTGTGACCCATTTTTTAGCAGTACTTTTTTTACCAACTCGAGCAGTTGTACCAGATTCTTTCTGAAATAGTGTTACATGTTATTTAAAGATAAGACAAGCAAGAACCGTTTCAAAAGTTTTTTTTACACGTTTTACATTTTTATGAGTATAGCATTTTATTTTAAGATCGCAGACAACGAGCAACCATTTCTAAAGACTTGTGACACCATTGAAATCATCACAACCCAATTTCTGTCAATGTTATAGTGGAAGCTGATGATAAAGAGTTTACTAAAAGCTTAGAACTATATTGAACACTATTCCAAGTAAGTTTTTTGACGCGTAATTGGCAACCAAACAGTACTTGTATGAAAACCAAAGACTTTACCAAAGCAATAATTAGAAGATGAGTCTACTGGAAGAAGTCTAAAAGTTTCCGTTTCTCTTTTAAGAGTATAATTAGTTATCCACTTCACACCTATTCCAAAACTAAAGATTCTCAAAACGCGTTCGTGATAACTTCCAAGTTCGCGCCTCTGGGCCCAATCAATTTCCATCCAACACATTTCAATCCTCAGCAGAGAGATTTGTGCGACAAACTCAGAAATCTCAACGATTAACATCTTAATTGGCTCTCCAGCCCGCTCTCCCGAACGAAAGTCAAGTAATCTCTGTCGGACGGCACCGAGTCATCGTTTACCAAATTGTCACCTATCTATTCATGCCATCGTGCCCCCCCCCCTCTCCCCCCGTCGTCTGTCCAAAAACTAATTATCCTCCGCGTTCACAAAACGCAAGCAATCCCAAAGGATCATCAAAGACAAAACCGCCGGCTAATACTTTTCAGCGTCACGGCTTTCTATCTCGCTCGAAAATAAATGTAAATTGCCGAGCGTCGTCCCGGTCCACTCGCATAAAACATGAGAGGAGCGCATCTCCAGTCGGGGCAGAAGCAGCGAGCGCGTCTTTAGAAGGAAGACAGACGAAAGGGCTATACGAGACAGTAGCCCGAGAGAGCCTCGCGCGGACACCTCTCGAGGCGAGAGAATGAAACTCTCCGCGCGCAATTGCAGGCAGGTATACACAGACGTTGGAGAAGCCTCGACTCGAGAAGCCGTTTTGCGCGCACTGCGTCTCTATTACCCAGTCGGTTTTATGGAAATGCGCTTCCGTATAGAGAAGCTCCCCGCAGCTCTCGCACTTTGCTTTATTGCGCGGCGCGCGCTGCGGACTCCGTATATACATAAGGTGGCAGCTGATGCAACGGAACCTATTCGCTCGCAGTTGGTAAGGACTATTAGCGCAGTGAGAGAGAGCTTTGATCGATTCCACACGTACGTACAACGCAGCCAGAGAGAGAGAGAGAGAGAGAGAGAGAGAGAGAGAGAGAGACTCAACATTACGTGTACTACTACCCCCTACTCGGGTTTCTCGTCAGGCTCTCGATGCAACTTTGTCGAGCGGCGCTCACACACGCGCGTCAAATAAGGGCGTACATGCGCTGCGAGAAAGAGAGAGAGAGAGACATATACCGAGAGCGCGTGTAGAAACGCCGCGCTGCAGCATCGGGTGGCGAGGCTCCGATCCACTCTCTCTCTCTCTCTCTACTCTCTGCTCGTATTTCATATGCAACGCGCGCTGCGCTTTTTCTTCGTTTTGCTCTCTTAGCTCGACATTCTTTCTCTTCCTCTCATTGTAAGCTCTGCTTGTACCGCTTTTTATTTCAGTCTGATTTGTTCGCTGCTTTGCTTCTCTTCTTTTTCTTGCGCTCCGCGGCGATGATGTATGCCCCAGTGTGTGTGTGCGCGCGCCTGCGAGTGGATGTTCTCTATATATACGTATGAATATGAATTCAGCGCTGCGAGAACGAAGGCGGATGTGACGGACGCTTTGTATACGCGCGGCATAAGAAAGTGCGTTTAGCCGCGAGATCCTGACGATTTTTGATGAGATTGCGACAGGTTTTTGCTGGAGCTTGTCAAAAAGTGTTCGATTCGTTGACGTGGAATTTCACTGGTTTTTGAGCAAATTATCATCAGTTCTCCCGACACAATTTTGATAGAGATTGATGAAAGTTCACTTGTAGCCTTATTCTTTTATCATTGCAATGAAGCTCTAACAGTTTGATTAGATAAGGCACAAAAAGAAAGAAAAATTGAATGTGCGCACATAATTATTTTGGATGCATCCTGCAGTTGATACTCTGAAACTCAAAATTGTAAAGTGAACTTTGTTCCTTGGTTCAATATCTTAACAAGTTAAAATTAGTACAAGTAAACGCCAGAATTTGAAAAAACTTCATTTTGAGAAAAGAGTTGAATGCTATCAAAATTGGGATCAAAATCAAGATTACCGTCGAGCTTGTTTAAAAACCCTGCGACCTCAATTAAAAGATTTAAAGAAACGCGGTGGAAAAGCATACCGCGAGAAAGATCTCAGGTATCTAAATACTCTCTGCAACATTTCATAACAGAAATTAAAAAATTTCGAAATATGACACAACTGGTACATTTAAAGTCCATCATCTCAACACTATAGGTACGACGCAAGCTTGAATGTACGTGTTCTACTTTAAAACTAAAAAAAATATGTCTTTCAACTCCGTAGAGAAAATTTTAATTAGCCTGCATGCACAGCACCGTCATCACTCGTTAACTTTTCTCACTTTGCAGGAAGATAAGCAAAGCACATCGTGTCCTCAATAAATCTTCGTTTTATCTTCTTCTGCAGCTTCGCCACCAAGCGCAACTTCTGGCCCTTTGAAAGGAAGCTTCCAAGCGCACGCGCCACGGAACAGATTCTCCGCGAGATGAAATACGAGTGAGCGAGAAAAAAGCCGGAGAAGAAAAGCCGCGACGCCGAAGATGAAAAAAGAGGGGAAGAAAGAAGACAGACTCAATTTGGACTGTTACAGGTCCGTCCTTTGTCATAGGTGTTTAAGCGATAAGTCATTTTTGACGATGATCCATTCCGAGAACGGATACACAAGTAGACGCGCGCGAGCCTCACCAAATTTCCAGCATGAAAGCTTTGCTTCCGCAATTAAAGTGAATGCAGATTCGCTCGGCAGAGCGCCTTTCAAGAGCTTAAATTAAGTTTTTTTCAGAGACATTGCTCGTATCTGCCTGACGCATCGACGACGAGTAACCGATACTGCTTCCTTTGTCGTATGTAGGTTGACAGTTGTAAATTACGCATAATTTTTCAAGTACTTTGCAACAATATCTTATTATTTTGTTTCAGTGACCAACATTAGATCCATGATAAATCTTAAAATAAAAAGTACCGTTTTTTGACTTTCTTCCGACGAAAAGCCAAAATTTCTCAGCCCCATATATCCCCGTCTTCTTCAGTCCAAAACCGACAAATAACTTCCGAATTAAATTACAGCTTCGCAGAATCCACACACGCATCAAGCCCGCCCCAAAAACCGCGTAATTTCACAAACGCAGGCCAGGCGCAGCGAAAATCTGAAAACGAAAACAAGCTCACTTGTCCCACACCCTATATAATCGGCCGTCTCTTTAATATGCAAGGCACAGAGATAGCCGCGGCGAATAACTCAACGAAAGCGAGCTCGCCGCGCGCAATATGCCATTCGAAGAATATACCTGCGCCGAAAGCGTGGAAGCTCGAGAGAGGAGGAGGAGGAGGAGGTGGGGCCCGCGGGCCATGCGATATATACATTATATATATACCGGGGAACGCATGCACGGACCGCCACGCGCTCCGCTAATTGCAGAGGAGGATTCTCCTTGCTCGATTATCGATGCTTGGAATATGTGGCTAATAACAAGGAATAAATTAATAAACGCTAATACCGCGATGCTTCTCTCCGATATTGGCCGGTATGAGTGAGCGATTATCGATTTATCGGATTGAGAAATCTTTGAATTTTCGCCGATGAAAACTGGGATAGAGACGCGACGATTATTATTATTTATTGGCGACAGCGACGATTTCGAGACGAGCGTACTGTTTAAAAATTAACGCTATCAACAAAACATTAATGAAAAATCAACGTGCTATTATTTCAATGACAACGACGCAGAGTAGTCCGAATTTTGTTTGGTAAACTTGTACATTTTTGGTTAAGTTTAATACACGCTACACAGATATTACTAAACAATTGCAATTGTTCATTGGGTAAAAAATCGTTTTTAAAAGAATGTATAATATATTGGCATATTCAACATTGAAACAGTGAATTATGTACGTAAGTGCGATACGATGTAGCGCCAATAAATTGACAGCGATTTTTCTATGCTAAAACAATACATTTTTTTGTAACGCTAACATTGATCTTGGCTCTGTAGTAATTACGAAACAGCCGGCGGAGCAGCGAAGAAAGATTGTGAAACACAATGCAACGGCACAGGAAAAGAAGCCCACGCGGAAACGCAACGAGTCCTAACATTTCCCCTTCCCCCCCCCCCCCACTCCGTCTTTCATTATCTCTCCTGTACCATCTTCCGCTTATCTCATTTGGACGCCAAGTCGATCCAAATTCACTTGTCAGCGGGACGAAGACACCTACGCCGCGGAGAATAATAATCAAATCCAAAATAAACGTCGACGCGCGGATCTGGAGCGCATCCGGGAATAATTCTTGCCGCGGCTTTTCCTTCACCTCCCCATCCCGCTACATCGCCTATTACCCGTCATAAGCGCGCTCTAAGTGACGAAATTAAGATATTCGATTTGCCGCATTAATCAGTTTAATTATACGATGCGTCGGGGCGATAGGCGAAGGGAATCGTTCAGAAGCCGCCTATCTGCAGCGTCGCGCGCGCGCGCGAGTTTAAGAAATCTCTCGGAGCGATCGGGGCTGACTCGGCAATTATGATAACCATGAAAAATCGCGAGTTTTATCCGATCGCCGATAATTTCCAGATTTGCGCCGCTGCGCAGCGCAGCAGCAGTCTAGTTGCAGCGGCGCGCGGGGAAAATTATATCGCTCGATTAACGTTACACACACATTGCGCGCGCCGGATTGAAACGTCGACGTTGACAGTTCCCTATAATTAGTAATGACGACGACGACGCTTACGAGATTATCGAAATCAATACCGTGTTGAGAAACGCATTAAACTCGAATAAGGTATATAAAAGCAGACTCTCCGCTCTTTCCCTCCCTCGACGCGCGCAGAAGTATAAAGTGTGTGTTATAATCGGCAACGCGGCGATGTGTACGGCCGTATATAGCCGTCGCCGAATTTTTTTCGTCCATTCGCAGTATCGTATAATATGTGGCGAACCGTTAAATTGCGAGTCTTAAAATTATCGCTCACCTCTGCATTGCGCAGTCTGCTCTCTCTCTCTCTCTCTCTTTCTCGAACTAACGGCGGAAGCCGAGGCGCGTGTGGGTTTCCGAGCCACATCGCACTATTTCACGCGCGCGCGCTGCTAAATTACGGTATTCTTTGCGGAGAGACGACATCGTCCCGGTTGCGAGCCTACTCTCTCTCGAGTGAGTGAGAGAGAGAGAAGCAGTGCTTCGAGCGATCCGAGAAGTGTCTATTAGCTTCGGCTGCGAGTTATGCCGGGAGTCCACTGCCTCGTTTTGTTCCGAGAGATCCATTGCGATTTATGATAGAGCCTGGATGTGTGTAGAAGTCGAATGGAAATTTGTAACGATTGCGAGGAATTAGAAAATTCAAATTTCGATATGTAGCGAAGGTAGAAGCAGCTAATTTTTTGTCCGTAATAAATGGTATAGAAGCGAAATTTCGAAAAATCAAGGTATAGTTGCTTTTCGCTGTATAATTATCTACTATTTCACGAAATTTGAAGGTAATGTTTAACTGTCTCCCCGGGCGTTTGAATTACATAATTTTGAGATGTAAATCAAATGCTAATCCACAAATTATTTACTGCATAATGTAAGCTTCAAACTTCGCGAAGTAGTAAATTATTATACGCCGGAGGGCAACAGTGTCTTGGTTATTCGAAATTTCATTTTTACGTTTTGTTATCACCAAATTAACCATACTTTTTCATCTGCCATGTTACAGCGCGTAATTCAAATTACGCAACTAAAAATTATTTTTTAGATATTTTGCCCTACTCGGCTGTCTCAATCCCACAATCTGAAAAGTATCAAAAAAATTGTCAAAAGAACCAACAATTAATCTATACACACGCGTGTCAGTAAATTTTATAACTGCAAGGCTTCCCAACCTCCCCTGCCCAGACTCGCCATCAGGCGTGAAACGAAGCTCTGCAAAGCTAAACTCAAGAATCTCTTTCTCTCGGACACGAGCAGCGGCAGCAGCAGCAGCAGCACCGACTCCTTCAATAAACTTACTTCACAATCGACAGGAGAACAGGGAAAAATCCTCACGGCAATCTCGGTGGACACCATTCCGAAGCGCGCAATTCCCCCCCTGAACGCAGCGCTGCGCGCACCACAGCGCGCGGAACCGTTATCGCATATATACATACTCTGCGCCCGGTATACACACGACCGCCGCAGCGACGACTCCGTATAGTAAGCGTAAGCGTGAGGGCGACGAATTCCTCGGGCTATGTAAATCGGACTATTAGTCGAAGCAGGTATATTGCTCAGCCAATTAGCGTCGCGCGCGCGCGCTCGCCGCGACGTACGGCGCGTGTGTGTTTGCAAACGAGCTCGAGCTTTGCGCGCGCAAGTGTGTGCGGCAGTCCGTGTGCGTCTCGCTGGAAGAGATGCTGGCGCTGCGCAGCCGACAATGTGTAAGCTATTGCCGTGCGGTGCGGTAGTGGCCGAGAAAAGTCGAGGTGGGTGATCTTATTGGCGGATCGCGTGGGTGGCGTGTATTAGAGGATGTTTGTTTGTTTTTATTTTTCATTTTTTTGTAGAGAGCTGGAGAGTTGAATTTCTCGATGTGGCGACGACTTGGGTGCGCTTCGAGCGAATGACGAGAATGAAATATGGGGGTTGGATTTAGCGGTGACGTATATCGATAAAAATTGGTTTGCGGAGTATACACGGGGAAATACGACAATTTCATACTTTTGGGATTTGATAGATTAAAAAGAACATTCAAAGCTGATACGTTTCCGGGCTCACTTGTTTAGCTCTAGTGTTGGAGGATTAAGATGAAAAACAGAATGATCAAAAACGTGTATTGCGTGTATTTCAGTCTAAAGAATGCTAGCATGTCTGAAGCCCATTTCTTCTACGAAAATAATGAAATTCTTCGCTTTTTCATTCGAATCCCGATTTCAATTTCACGTCCCTTATACATTCTTTTTAATCTGTCGAAAATTGGATTTATATCTCACGTCTTTCAAAGTTAATATTAATTTAATGTTGAATGTTAATTTTCCGACGCTCATATTATAATAAAAGATTTACGATCATTGGTACTTATTTTTTACGAACAAACTTTCATTCAAACTGAAGCTCTTTTCTTGAAAGTCTTTATTTTCCAATAATCTTTTTCCTTTCTTTTAACAAATTGAAACGTCACAACAAACCGATAAAAATTGAAAAAAATTAATCCTAAGCAAAAAATTACCTTACACCCTGTCCGGCGCGATCCTGTCTCCCGATTTTCCAAGCCCAACGAAAATTTTCGGATTTCCCCGCGTATAATACACAGCACTCGAAACTCCATCTCGAGCCGCGAGATCGCTCGATTCTTCGGCCCCGGCGACGAAGGCATTAGTAGCTTCCTCTTCCCTCGGCATTTAGAACTGGAAGAGGCGCTCTCGCAGTTTCTTCAATTGGAATTTACGAGACGCGCCGAGGATTATTAATTGAGCCTTTTCCTTAACTGCGCGCCGCGCGGAATATGCCGCTCCTCTCTTCTTTACGAGGCTGCTTGCAAATCGAACGATTTGAATTATAATATTCATATATATACGCGGCTGCGCGGCCAATTGGAGCGCCGGCGCGTTTTTCGCGAGAACACGAATACGCCAATGCGCGGCGCTATTTCACGCTCCGTTTGAGCCTCGGACACGCCTACCTAATATAGGAGGCCGGAAAATCTTAGCGCCGAGAGTTAATGCCACTCTAGCCGCTCTCTCGATGTTTTGTTTCTCTCTAGATTAAAAGTGGCCATTTCGGCAATAACATTTATTACGCGCCGGCGGCTCTCGCTTTCCTCGGGCTTCCCCATATCTCCCGACGTTTACTGCCGCCTCGCAAACCCACGGGGCTTATTTAATACGCTGTTTGACCTTTTTAACGTCGCTCGAAGTTTATTCGAGCGCGGGGTATTACGCGCTTGTTTAGTGACTCTGTCTGCGGGAAATCGGCGATCGAAGTCGAGTCGAGGCGCGAAATTCGATTTCTCGCGTGTGCGTGTGCGTACGTATGTATACATACGTCTACGCGTGCAGACTAAAGTCTCAATTAACGAGATTCGTATCGAGCGAAGGGAAGAGCTGGAGGAAGGATCGAGACGAAAATTAAGTCGCCGTGCGCATCTCCGATTGTATGCAAATTCGAGCCTAATATGCTCGGCGATGTGCGATGGGGGAAGGGGAGAAAAGGGCGAAGCTTCGTATAACCGATGCAGAACGAACGATCGGCACTGCGCGATAAGTTTTGCAGCTTGACGGGTAAATTCAATCATCGAGCGTCATCTCGGCAAAAAGAGCTTGGAATCCGAGCGGCCAGTTGCCGTGGGAAATTAAATGAAAAATAATATAACGTCTGTGTAAATCGAGATACTCCAGATGCCGTCTGAAATTCGTTTGGGCCTCGAAAGAAATTTTAATCCGAATCAAAGGCGAAAAAAAATGATGCGTATTCAATACACCCTTGAAATGTCAAATCTAGAAAACGAAGCAAAAAAGCGGAGCCAAAGTGTCAGTCAAGAACCCTATCCATCACTATGGTTTTTCCTCTTCAATTGCCACGCCGCCTCGCGCTCGAGAAAAAAAAATCCTCTCGGCCGCGCATCTGCCGCGCTTTCCTTCTGAGAAAATCTTGTCACGAGTGCTCGACCGATTTCATACACTCAATACTTATCTGGAGGAGCAGTTGCACTCGTGGGAGTACAGTCGCGGCCTGGACCGTATAATGCGCGGCAGAGCATAAATTTCCAAAGTGCATAATACGAGCCGCTGCTGCGATCGCGTTTATGATAGACGCCTTAATTAAAATTTGATTCTGCAAAATCGTAAAGTTTATATAGGCATGACTGGAATTTTTGCCGCTCGTCCGTCTCGAACGGCTTTATTACGATCTTTGCGTTTGTGCGCGAGCGCAGCGCGGCCCGGCCATCCGAACATATTATTGCCCCCTTTTTTTAATCCCTCGAATATACACACACACACGATTTGATTTAGCAGTTGCAAAATTAATTGCGATAGCTGCATTGTAAAGTTTATTGGTTTAACGGTTTGATTTATTGAAATACGCTGCGCGGATATTCGCGACTTTATTGCATGATCATAGGCGGAATAGATGTAATTGATTAACTTTATGTTCTCTATGACAATGGAAGTTATTGCATTCGTTTGTGAGATTGGAAATTGATGCAAGTCGAATCCCTTGAACGCTTTAAAGCGTATTTGTGTGGATCTCTAGAGGTTTGCAAAAGTTCTTGAAAAACTTTTCAGTGAGAGCAAAGGAATTCACGAATTCTTATTCATTTTTAAAAACGCTGGATCACAATCTCAAAAACGAAATATATAAAAAAATGTTGAAAATTAAAATCTTCAGCTATAAATAAAAATTTTATTCTGCAATTATTATAATTCAAAATGAAGCTCACACTAGATGGCAGAGTAAAAGAAGGATAAATAAATAATTTGAAATTCAGTAAAGCGTTTTAATCTAGTGAGAAAAGACTAAACGATGGGAAAAAATGCCTGCTATAACTTCAGCTCACTCAGTGACGTTTATGACGAGATTTTGAAACAAGCTGTTAACGTATAATCTCATAACAGACTTGCTCATTCACAGCCAACTTTTTTTGCGTCAAATTTAATAATAATCATTAAGAAACACATGTTAATGATTAGATCTGAAATATTCACTAGATAATCAACTCAGAACGGCTCCACTTCATAATTCAAGCATGATACCCACAATTAGCCAGGGGTGACTTTTCCCTGTACCACGAAATAAGAAACAAACTGCATTCAATCAAAACACAAAACCAACAATCACCTGCCGCTCTCGTCTATTAACTTTTTGCAAACGTCAAAAGTCTTTCTCTTCCCACATCCGACCTGCTCTCTCTCCTAAGCAAACAGCGAAGAATTCAAAGCCAACACCTCGGACCCTCGAAAAAACAACAGCACGCATCTTACTGCGAGAATCGAGCGGCGCTTCGGCAAAACGACGAGTTTCTTTTAAGAGATTGAAGGCGAAATCAATCGATGGAATTCGAATCATCGTAAATTGACGTGGAACGACAGTCGGTCCGTATAACCATCGTATGACTCGTTGTCAGTTCTCGGCTGCGTAAAAATGTCAGACTGCTTTCGTTCGCATCGGTACACGGTGGGGTTTTTCTCGACGACGAACCTGTGCGTTATATGAGCTCTTGCGGGTGAGAATATAATAAAGGGATCATCCTGACAGACAGGTTCGCTATACCTGTACCGATTTCTTGTCGATGGGTTTTTGTCAGACCTGCCTTGGCATGAAAAAAGGGGGGAGTGTTGTTCGCTAATCTTTTTATGCATTCCTTAAGATATGGATTTTTTTAGGAGAAATTTTTTTTTCTAAAGTAAAACCTTGGCGGCTGTGGCGATGGGTTAATATGGAGCGATTGCTCATTATTATCTCTTGCGACTGAAAGTAAATAATTGATATGGAAACCTAACATCGTTTATTATATCAGCTTCGATGACAAAGATAAACAATTTAATCTCTGGTGTGATATCAAACAATAACTCAATTCATTATCAACTTAAATGCTAAACCAGTTGCGAAGGTAAACGCCTTATTTAAAAAACTATTCGATGTATACAAAAGAAAATTATATAATGACATTATGGACGGTCGTCCATAATCGAAGCGCGGGCTTCGAATTGGAAAAAAGTTACTTGATTATAAATAACTTTGTAATGAAAATCAGTGTTAACATAGTTAGCAGTGCAAAGATGCACAGAGTGACTACCAGTCTTATCAGTATTTACTTAATTTAAAGCCTTGTATGATGAAGCTCTAAAGAAATTTCGAACGAAGTACCAAAAACTCGTAAAAAAAATGTTTGAGTATACTGCTCAAAATTATTTGCAATACAGTTTACGTGCATAACGTGTAAACTTGTCTCTCTGCAATCAGCAAGCCGAGGACCTCCACGCCCGTAATGAGAAACTCATAATAACCGATTTGATACACGTACAAACAGACCGTAAATCTAGTCCAAGACCCGAGTGCTCGTCGCGCGTGCTTTCTCGAATTTTGAAATGCGATAATTCGCGCGTGCGGCCGTTAAAACGAGCAATATAGACTCGCACATTTACGTATACCGACCTAGGAAGTGACTCGAGGAAAACGACTCGTTGTATATAAGCGCGAGGCGCGTGCGATATGTGTACTGTACACCCCGTCGAAGAATTTGCGCGTAGAAAGAGAGAGAGAGAGAGAGAGAGAGAGAGAGAGAGAGAGAGAGAGAGAGAGAGAGAGAGAGAGAGCAAACGAGAGGCTGTGAATTATTGAAATGTCTCTCGAGCGCGAAACGTCGAGGATTATTGTGGAAAGCCGCGGACTCGTGACTTAGACGCCGATGTACATATATACGCGAAACGCGCGCTTCTATGAATGCATAATGCACATTATAGTCGTGTATACAGTCATAGTCGCGTGTGGAAATAAACATCGTTCATACGGCATTACGGTTATGCGCGAGTCCTCTGGAGTTAATATTCTCATTATCGATTCAATTAATATTTCGCGTTATACGCTTTGATTTTTCAAAGATCTCCGCAAAGCACACATAAGGCGCGTACATAACATCCAATCAAAACTACTGCGATCTCGTTTACAATCAAAATCAACTTTCGCGAGATCGACCGTGTATTTACAGACCGAAGTGCGTATATGAATATATCGAACTCGCTTTCGTCGGGCGTTCGATAAAGCGCGGCTATAACCCAAACTAGCCTTTGTGCCTATATACACCCGGCGGGATTCGTCGAGCGAGAAATTGAACGAGATCGACTGGTGCGCGCGCCTATATGAGCACGATTCAATGCGCCCGACCGAATTGAGTTAGTTATACGGCTGTATCGGCTCTCTATATATACCTGTGCGTATACGTGTAGGCTCGCAGAGAGACAGATTGAAAGATAGCCACTTCTTTCTATAATGGCACACCGGGAATGTTAATACCGGCATCTGAAACGAGGATCCATAACTTTGGTTTGTCAACGGGGCAGAGGGAGAGAGAAAGATTGGATAAGAAACGAGTCGTAAAATTCGACTTTCAACGGGTGTGTGTTGTGCGCATGGGACACTTGTATGTCGTACAAGATTTTGCGTCGCGAGGTCGCGACGAGGCGAGGGATTGCGCGCGAAAATTTGAATCGAAGAGAAATCTCTATGGTAATGAAAAGTGATTTATACGGAGTAATCAACGCGACTGTTGCGGTGATGAATTTTTTTTTTCTCCCCATCATCGTACGCATATATGCATAAAGCGCGAGCTCTGCGTGTTGCACTCAGATGAGCAGCTGGGAAAAAACCTTGGCTCATTCTTTTGTCGCGCACTTGGCCTGAGATTTCGAATAATTACCCGTGCTATAATATAAAAGAGCTGCGTGCGATTTCAAAGCCGAGAATATTTAAATCGCGCTGTGTGTGCGAGCAGTGACGTCTGGCGTTGAGCTCGAATTAAAACGCGCTGCTTAGCGATGGAAAATGCGTGAAAGCCGTTAAAAGCAGGTTCCAAGTGGAACTATTTGAATTTGAATTTATAATGACAATTATTAGAGAATTTAACAACGATGTATTACCATAAATTATTTTGCGCAAAACAATCTGTATTCGCATTCAGACCTAGATCGATCGAGATGTCAGTGTCCCTCGCGAAAGTTTCAGCCGTCCCCGTTCTACAGAAATAATTGGACGGCGATGAAAATTTGACACAGGGGACAAAAATGCAACGAAAAAGTATATGCCGACCAAAAAAAGTAACGGGGCAATCGGTCTCTTATTACGATGAAATTTTAGCATCAGTTAAAACAATTCCAATAAGCCTACTTATATCATTGTATTAATATTGTATTTTCGAAAAACTCTTACACATTTTCTACAGTCTCACCATACTTCCACCTATACTTATCACAACTCTCTTAATTTCTCATCACTTGTATATCCCAATCTCGACAAAAGCTCGCCGCCTTACTACCATTAAATCATTACGCTTTCTCCTCTACACGACTGAACTCACTATTCTCGCATTACTCATTTCCACAAGGGCTCCGACACGCGAAAAATCTCCCGATAATAAGCTCGAGAGTGGCGTCCTCCTCTCACTCGTGTCTCTCTCTCTCTCTCTCTCTCTCTCTCTCTCTCTCTCTCTCTCTCTCTCTCTCTCTCTCGCTCTTCCCGGCGCAGCTCCTCGTGAGTACGAATATGGTCAGGGTGGTTTTTCTCCGCGCGCGGCTCTTCCCATTACAGTCCCTCGCCCACGCGTTGCGCCGGGCCGGGCCCGGCATTATGCGCGCGGAGCAGCGCTAAAAAGTGTCGTGCGAACGCGCACGTGCATCAGAGCGGGAGAGAAAAATCGCGCGGGGGAGTCGGATCGACTCGCGAGCTTTCCGATGAAATACACCTCGCGTCTCTCGGGAGGAACGAGAGAGAAAGAGAGAGAGAGAGAGAGAGAGAGAAAGAGAGAGAGAGTCACATGGGCGGAAAATACATACGCTGCGGATCAGTGCCGCGCTAGACGTGAATGATATTTTACGGGTGATTTAGAGTTGGCTTCTTTCGGGGCTATTATTATACCTAATCCGGTAATTGAGTGAGGATCGTTTTGATGTATTGAGAAGGATATTATCATTGCGTTCTTGGATTTTTAGTCAAATTTACTAGGAGAAAATATGTGGATGAGCGATCGATCTGGGCTCTCCGTTTTCTCACTGGAAATCAATTAAGTATAAGTTAGGTGAGAATTGGGCTTCGTGACGGGAAGTAAAGCTGGTTTCGAATCGCTAATAAATAAAAATTTAATCGGATAAGCATATTATATGGAAAGCTATACGTCAATTTTTTCAATATTAAGTTTTTCGTATTAGGTTACAAGATTTCATAAAGTTAGGTAGACGGAATCAGAATAAGATTACAGAATACGACTCTTAAATCACCTACAAAGAAATTATCGAAAACTTTGAGCTCATTCAGTCGGCTTTATATCGTTGGAATTACGTTCAGTCGATCAGGAGTTTGAAAGCACTCCCTGCAATAACTGTGATTTATAGGTATTTAAATACGTCTTAGACTCCTGAAATTACAGGTAAAACTGTCTACTAAATACGCTATAAAAATTAAAAATATATAAGCACACTGAAGAACTTTAAGACGTTTAATTTAATTTCCCCGTTTAAGGCGGTATGCGCACGCCCCCTTATGGGCGCGTAAAAAATTGTAATATTCATGTTTACGCTTTCCGCGAGAGCCGCAGAAAAATAACTGTTGCGCGCGTTTCGTCATCAATTGAGACAGTAAGATACGACTGGCGACTTAAATTAAATCGTCTCGGTATTGCCATCGATATTTACGCGCTATGAATAATTTATAAGAAAAGCAATCCTAGAAATGCGATAATAAAAATCAATGAAATGCAGCTTCAACCGCGCGCGCGAGCAGCGCAAAACTGAATGAAGCCAGTAAAGTCATTTGATACGAGGGAAGAATGGTCGATAAATCGCAAATTCTATGCAGCCTTGTTTATTATGGAGAAAAAAACCGCGTTTTCATCTCAAAATATGAACTTGTGCAACTACCTGCGTACGTGATGGGCTATTATTGCCGAATCTACTGCTGTTTCTTGTTCAAGGGGTATCCGGCTCGATTACAATAATTCGCATACGCTGTTTTACGTCGGCAACATTGCACGCGTACGTACAGAACACAATAACACACCGAGTCATTGTTTTATCGACGATAATTCGTGATCAACAACCGGTCGCGCGCACGTGTCCTATTAGCGAGCGATTTTTTTCCCAAAGCTCCCGGCATTTAAATTGAAAGTCTCGTTTATTGAGCCAATCATTCGTCACGCAGCTATCGCAAAAATAATCAATCACTCGGCGTTAAATTATTTATGCTCTCGCAAGGTCGATAAAGGAGAGAGAGCAGTCGATCGCCCGGGATAATCTATGTACTAGCTCAAAAATATTGTTCGCCACTTCGATATAAACGAAGACCGTAAAAGCTCTTATCATAGCATCACTCGCGTCGAGCCCATTACGCTTCGTTAAAAGCGTATACGGACTTTAGAAAGTCCCGCGCTCGGCCTAGACGGAAAAGTAAAAGCCCGGCTAAAATTATTACGATTTTAAATTAAAGTAATCGCCGATAAATTCCGTAATAAAACTCGCGTCCACTTTAAACACCGCGAAAGGAGAGAGAGAGAGAGAGAGAGAGAGAGAGAGAGAGAGAGAGAGAGAGACTGAGGGAGAAAAAAACGCACACTAGGAATCCCGCGAATTTTCAGATTCTCTCTCGGTCTCTCTTTCCTCGCAACGCACCTTAGAAGAAAAAAAAACGAGATGCTCTACTGGCTTCCCCCACGCTATCAGCCCGCGGTGCAAGTTTTTCCAGCTTCATAAATTACAGGTGTGTGTATACACCGGCGAGCCGCCACTTGATTTTTGTTTATCGGGAGACACACGCCAGGCGCGTTTCCTTCGATATGCCCCAGCATCCGCGCGATCAAACAAGTTCGATCTCGCCACCTCTCGGGACGGAAATATTCGCGATATGGAATACACGCGTGTATACGAGGCGCGAGAAGAAGCACGCATTCACGGAATACGAGTATTGCGCGCCGGCTGGTATGTATGCGCACGAATCGATGGGCGCGAGTGTCATTAAAACGAGGTCGCCGAGTCCCGTGTGTGTTGCGCGTTTTATTATTCCGGCCGCCCTAACGAATCGGATAAAATTATTATCGTCTCTGCGGATACACGGGAGAGCGAGAGAAACCGAGACTGAATTGTACGTTATGAGAAGCTTGCTGGACTGAGAATTCGAAAGCGAGAAGCGAGAAGCGAGAAGCGAGAAGCGAGAGGGAGATGTCGTGTATTGTGACTCTGGTCACCTCTATTCAATGGAATTTACATACGTCATGGGCTTCCGTATGCGTATTCTAAAGTTAGATGACGAGTACAAATGTGGCTGCTAAGATTTTTCCGCGGGTGTATACACTGTGTGCGGCTTTGAAAGATTTGCAATGAACGCTCGCCCGTTCGTTTTAGCGGCTGACGAGATTTGAATAAATTTTTCCGAAAGATAATTGGAATATGAGCTTGCAACTCGGATATTTATATCTCGGAGGTTTAGAGCTAACGCTAATATACGACCTTTTCTAAAATTTAGTCATTACGCGTGCTTTACGAGACACATTCGAACTACTTGATCCAGTCAAACAACCTGTTGTACGAATAATGCGCAAGGAAGTGTGATAGAAAAATTTTAGGCGATATACGTGAAAGTCGCGTGTTACATGCTCAGAGTTGCGTTCCATTGGACCTTTCAATGCGATGGCAATGTTTGCAGTGTAAAGTTTTTTCAGGATTAGATCAGTTGATATTTATTGATTTTAAACGAGTGACGTGATTAAAAGTGAGTTGTCCAATATGGCTAATTATGCATTTCTGGTTATTTCAAGAATAACATTTTGGCTCTCTCAATACAGTTGCGATCTGTATGATTATTATTAAATTTATTCTAGCATAAAATTAATGGATCAATATGAATTTAAGATCATTTAGCCACCATATCAATATTCTCTGCAATTCAACTAAGATGTCGATTCATTGTTATTGATATTATTAAAGAGAGTGCACATAGACTCCTTTCTTCGTAATGAAAAATGTTATCAAATTTTTTAATAAATTAAGAAATCACATTAGCGATTATCATCAATCATTCTTTAAATAAATTCAATTAGTTATTCCTCGAAAAAGTACTTTAGTTGTTAAAAATGATTATATCTAATTATAAAGCTATTACAAAATAAATACTAAACATTAGACATTCGTTTCGTAAGATACATCGGCAGATCGTTTTTTATGACTCACAGGCATTAATTTCTCGTTTTGCAACGCTAGAAAGCCCAGTTTTTATATCCCTATCCAAATTTACCTTATGAGCCTAGCGGGTGGTGTGGATTCAAACTCATATTCATATACTTTTACTTTTTGTCAAACTTTTAAGATATCTCAGAACTAGTGAACATTTTTACGAAAATATACAATTAGCCGAACTGAATGACTCTCCTGCACAGATGGAAAAAATAAAAAATTGTGATTATCGACTGCACAATACTGATGATTTCAAACTGCCACAATAAACCAAATACACAAAAGAGAATAAATTGCAAAAAGAAACCATAAAACCTCACCTCTATAAAACATCACTCCTGTACTATACCCGTATACACCAAGTGTCTTCGTAACGACAACGCCCTTAAATATCCCGATTACAATGCATAAATTATTGACGCTCGCAATCATAAAGCGCGTAAAAATCACTCGCGCAAAATTATTGCACAAGCGCAAGTGAGAGAAAGAGAGCGAGAGAGCACACCGAAGAAATTCAATAATTTAAGACGCGCGAGCAATGAAACGCATCTCGCTATACTCACATTGTCTCTCTCTCGCTCTCGAATTTGCCATTAAAATATACGCTTACTCAGGGGGCGCGGAGGAGGCATTTCGCCGCTGCCGCAGCAGCAGCAGCTCCCGGCGAATCGAAATCAGACGACATTCCGAAGTGGATTTTATTGCGCCGCGAACACCATAGTCCTCTCCCCCGCTGCGAATGCCCTCCTCGTAAAAACAAATACGTAATTTGCACTGGCTGTCACGGGCGAAAGAGAGAAGGGCCCTTTCGCGCGGGAAAATTCAAAATGCAAACTAGTTACGGCTTGGCTGCTGCTCGCAGAAAAATTTTGCAAGTTAAGAGTCTCGTTCGCTCTACGCAGCTTCGGCTGATTATTATCCCGGAAATTGGCAGCTTACGCATTCGAGTTGAGTGCATGGCCTGTGCCGGACATTGTACTCCGTGGCATATACAGCTTGTCGTATATGGAGAGCGAGGCATTCAATGGAATTGTATTCTAGCGAAATTGTAGAGTAAATGACTGTTAGATTGTAAGAGAGGTTGTGCCTCTCGGAGCTTATACTGTAATGTTTGCCGTATTGCAGCGGTGCAATTACAGGCCGATCAATAGGTGAATTCTTTGAGGCAAAAATCTTGATGAAAAAGTGGAAGTATCGTCGCTTTGTATCATATTTTGTAGACAAAAATTATTATATATCAATCATATTATTTGTAATTATTTATAATTATGGTACCTTATCACAGCTGCAAGATGATAGAATTCCTGTGTGGAAAGTTCTTTTCGCTAGTACTTATTTCCTTTAACTACTCGTATATAAAATTAGGCTAAAAAACAAATATAAATATTAAAACCTTATTATTTAAGGTATTACAAATACAATCAAAAGTAGGAAGCAAAGGCTATTATTAAATAAACAAGTGATAAAAATAAATTATTTATCAATATTTAGATTTATGTTACCTTATCAAATCTGTAATGAAATCTGTGTGAATCTGAATGTCTGTTTCTTGTGTTGAAAGTTCTTTTTCGCTGATATTATCAATTTCCTTTAACTCCTTATCCATAGAATTAGACTGAAAAACGAAAGAAGTCTAAGATATTTCATTTAAGAAGTTGTCATTGTAAGATTAAAGTTTAAAGAGTAGGTCGTTATTGAATAAACAAGTATAACGATGGAAACAAGATTAACCATACATTTCATACGCAATTCAATAAAACAGTTACAAAATATCAAACTCGGTTATTTGAATTCCACAATAAATCATCGCGAGAAGGATTCTCCCCTATAAACAGCTCATTCCGCGCATATAAACTCTCCTTACCATTACAAGTCCATTCTACGCGACTATCGTGTCTAGTTTCTCTGGCTTTGGCTCTGGCGCTCAGGTACTTCTTACACAAAAGTGGCATAATAAAAGGAGTCGAGAGAAAGAGAGAGAGAGAGAGAGAGAGAGAGAGAGAGAGAGAGAGAGAGAGAGAAAGAACCAAAGCACTGCGGATAGTGAGGCTTCGCAGTACATCGCCGCCTGACGAGTAAATCACGCACACGTGCTCGAGCCTTATCTCAGTGCCCTCACGCTGCGCACTTTATTACAAGATGACTCTACGTCTTCGAGAGGCGCTTTTCAATAAAGCTTGCGCACATAACGGACCCAGCCAATCTCACGAGAGCGTAATCGCGAGGACTTGTGTTTTCGCGAGCCTACTGGCCGTAATAGAGTGGACACGTGTCTTCGACTCGAACGGTGATAGAGACTCGAAATGGACATTTATACTTATTCACTTAATTGTTTGTGACATGCATTATTGGGAAAACATTGATTATTTGATTTGAATAATACTGCAGTACGATGGTAATAGATCATTTGTTAATCAGAAATTTTTAGTGATCTTTTGCACTGTTTAGTACTGATTTATAACGTTATTACCGCGTAAATGATCACTGGCTATTATATTATATAAAACTCTCTGATTCTATTGCATTACTTTGTTCAGAATAATTATTATTTAACAGGGAATCAACATTTTTCCCATATGATTTAAATTAATTTTGTGTAGCTGAATTTGAAAGCATTTTTTCCATATTTTTTGTAGTTTTATTTGTAATAAAAAAAACTTTGTAGTCCAAAATTCCCTTACTGTCCTAAAAAAATATCTCATGAAACCCAACTACTAATATACTTATAATCGTGCGTAATCGTTAATTATATTTATCAGTTCATGGAGCCAAATAAGGCTACACTGAAGAGAATCAAGTAAAAAAAATTAGATTGAGCAGCTGTGAAAAAATAAAATATGAAAATTGAATGTGTATATACAAATTTCATATAACTGTAAATTTTTTTTTAATAACAATACCTCTACTCTCACTATTAATGATTCACATTGTTCTTCTATGACTAATTATACCACCAAAAGGAGTTAATTACATTAAATTTTTTTACTTGGTTCTTATTCATGAATTCATGATTATCAGCTGCGCATGATTCTCAAACCAATTTCGCATAACAACAATATTCTTGTGATTATCACTTTAACCGATGCTTTCATTACCTAAACTATTTTTAAAATTAGTCATGTACAAGTTTTACAGTTTCTAGGAGGTATTCAATTTGACCAATCGATTGAGATACAAGACTGATTTTTATCACATGGTTTTTAGGTCACCCCCTCAAAAGTCCTCTGCACAAGTGATACTTAACGCCAGGCGGCATAAAAAAATCAAATGATCCTGAAAAGTGAAGGCCTCCAAAAGCTCTCCTTGTCGAGGAGAAATTCGCAAAACTCGGGTCTGACCGCGCGCGCGGCTTTTGTAGCACGCGAGGGAGCTGTAAAGCAGAGCTCTTTTTCTCCTCTTCGTTCCGGTGCAGCACCGAATGCGCGGCAGCCGTAAAATCGTCGTTCGCTCGTTGTCGGGATTTTGATGGGTGCAAGCGGTACACGCGTTACGCTCAGGCGCTCTTGCGCGCTGCGCGAATGCTTCATTAGCAACTCTGTTTATCTTATCGCGATGTTTATGACGGATATTAACGCACTACTTTACGCCTAGAGACTTGAGGCTGTCGAGGTGACCGTAAAAAACGGGGATACGCTCTTTTACCGATTTTCACGCAGTGCTACAAATAATGACTTACGAAAATTAAATTTGTTGATTAATTTTCGTTCAGTTAAAAATTACCATTGCATAGGCATCGGTGATCGCTAATTAGACATAAACAATCAATTTCATTTCATAAAACGTATCCTATGAAATGCCAACATGATTAAATACGATCAAATAACTCGTAATTCAATAACATGACATAATGTCTGATTACTGACCACTTTATTTATTTTTCCATTACACGTACTGATGAAACTGAAAAATTGAAAGTTATTATATGTGTGTATAAGTTTTTTTATAAGTGTTTGTGCATAAACATTAAATTTAAATAATATCCAAATAATGATTATCAAGTACTATTATTAACACAAATTTCTTATAATTTTTAATAGTTGAAGTGAATCGTTTTGTCATGTAGTGTACAAAATACCTCGATATCTGTTCGGTATGATTTTTTAAAAACTACCATCCAATCATGTCAGATAAGGAATTGGAGTTTAAAATAAGTTCGACAAACAAACAAAATCACAGACTTCAAAGTGCAGATATCAAATATGAGAGTAGGGAGGAGAAAGTTATAGCTTTATATATCTTTCGTTTTACTCTTACTGCAGCAGATTCGACTAAGGATTCCGCAAGTTAACTTTAAAAAGACATTGAAAATTTGAATAAATTTCAAAATAATAGTTGTTATCATGACGGCGGACACAATAAAAAAACTTTCGAGTACGTGTATAATTTTATATTTTATCAAGCTTGTTGTATACTAATATTTTATCAATAATAAATATGTATTAAAACAATTTATTTTCCGCTTTTTTTCGTTTGTTATAGTTTTGTTTACGTGTCTATTAATCGCACCAGCTTATGGAGAAGGTAACGATTTTTTAAAATTTTTATCTTTATAAATTTTTTTACTGAACGTTCTAGCAACAATATCTTTCATTTGAACTATAGTTTTAGAAATATTTGAATTTGTTCTGCAGGCCGGTGCCCTACCTATAAAGTTGATTGGGTCAAGGGAGTTGTTTTAAACTCTGCTGACACTAAAATATTGATTGATGCTGAAATAATTATACAGCAATTAGAGGGAAATCAAAAAATTGAGAAATCCGATTGCATCGAGTATTACATATCTACACTATACAAAATGCACACTGTTATAAATGGAAGCTCTGAAATGATTCAACTGCATGATTGTTCTTCATTCCAAAAGGCCAGTCAGGAATTAAGTGAACCTTTCCATGTGTGCTATAAAAATGGTTTGGTATGCAAATCATTTTTTAATAAATTTTAAACTCTTTTTATTTCATTTGTAAATTTTGAGAGATTGGTTTTTATATTAATCAAACTTGTTTATGTAAGTATAATTTGAATTTCTTGTGAAAGTCTTGTGTGGATTTTTATCATGATCAAAAATAACATTATCTATATACTCTACGAAAATAGAGACAAAAAAAGTTACAAAGAGGCAAATTTTATAATTATATATTTAAAATTTATGTTTTGCACTAGTTTCATTCTCTTCGAGTTCCAAAGGACAGTGAGAATTTATCGGTAAATCTTAAACTGATATTCAGTCAAGCCTTACAATATGAAATCACTAAATTAGTCCAAATTACTTCAAGATCTAATTGGCAAACCACACAGGTATAAGTAAAAAACGAAATTAACGATTGAGTACTATAACATAAATTGAATTCTGTATTTTAATTTTAGATGACACCATTTGGATCCTGTGATGTTTTTTACGAAGCTATGAAAGGCACAAGTGATGGTAAAGAAGTTTATAAAATAAACAAAAATTTCAATATGAATAGCTGTTCTGAAATAAATAAGCCAATCAATTCTTTTGAAAATGTTTGCAACCGCATGACTGAGGTTTGTTTTCTGATAAATTAATTTCTATCTATAATCATCTAAGTATTAGTGCATATAACAATGGTTAAAAAACATATCGATTTCAGCAAAATACGAGATTTGACAACAGCGAAAGTTCTATTGTATTTGCCAACTCAAGCATGATTCCCTTTAAAGCTTGGTCATCTTATGAAAGTACACTTTTTAATCCATGGAAAGGTTCACAAGAGAAAATCAAACACTATTTTCGGTATTTATACAGTTTTTGATAAAAGCTTGATAAAAATAATGTTGATGTCTTTAACATAAATTCATATTGATTTGATAATTACATAAATTATCACTTTTTGCAGTGAGAGTATAAACTTTAAGTCATTCAAAAATAACTGCAAGATGTTAAGTACTTTAACTAGTGAGAACAGTGATGTGGTAACTGCTCTGAGATACATTAAACCTGTCTCATTTCTAATTGATATTAACAGTTCGGATCCTCTAAAGAAATCATACAGTGCACTTGCTTGTGGGGACTTTCACTCAAATACTTTTGCAGAACTGTATAAATTGGCTATGCAGTGCAAGCCATAAGCGTAAAACTATAATTTTTAATGCTAACTCATCAAGTTGAGTAGAATAACAAAAGAAACCCAAAGAATAATAAAAAAATGTTTTCTTCTAAACTAAGTAATCAAGATTATTTATTTAGCCTTTCAATATTACCTCTAAATTGAATAAAAAAAATTCATTCGAATTTAGATATCATAGTGGGTATAGTAAACAGATCATGAAACTCATTAGATATAGTCCAATTCTGTGTAACAAAAATTATTCTCATCCTTGATTATTATAATCTCAAAACACTGTATTTTGTTGTGACTAAATAATGTATATCGATTATCACTTATCTGTAATATTTATCAGGTTGGATAAGTACTAACTAGATAACATATTTTAGGTATTCAACATAACTTCGATATTATCGTGTTAGAATATAAATACTTTTAATACAAGTAAATTTTAAATTTGAAAAAAATAAATAAGAGTTCAATAACATGTGATTTGGTAAAACATAATTTGGACTATTATCTTACCTAGAACTGTTCTATTTCTCCACTTATGCAATTTCTTTAATGTGCATAGTTGTCGATTGTTAAATATTTCCTGCAGTGGTGTATCGTCTTTCTGTACATTTATGATATCCCATCATCATGGAAACTGGAATTGGATTGCAGCGAGCAAGAATACCTCGTGTTCCCCTGGAGACAGTTTATGTGATATTAAATAATATATGATTTGGTAAAATATAAATGTCAGATATGAAAGATTTTTGACAGCTTCAGTAAAAACTACTTTTTTTTAGTGATATGAGATGAACTTAATACATGTAAGAAATCGTATAAAATTTTATAAATTTATTCGTAAATTAATCAATATCAATTAAATGATAAGAATTAAAGCTAAAAACTCTAAGTAAGCTAAGAATATAGGTCCTGCAAAATTTATCCTTCCCTACAAAAGGACTAGTTTGAAATTTTTAGAAAGTCAACAATTTGTTGAATTCTTTATTTTAAGTTTAAATGACACCATCCGGATTTGCAATGGTAATTACAAAGCTGTAAAAGATACAAGTGATGGTAAACCAGTATAGAAAATTAACAAAAATTTCAATATGAATAGCTGTTCTGAGCTAAATACGACAATCAATTCTTCTGGAAATGTTTGCAACTGCATGACTAAAGTTTGTTTCCTGACAAATTAATTTCTATTTATAATACTTATAAGTATCAGTACATAAAATAATAATTAAAAAACATATTGATTTCAGCAAAATATAAGATTTTTTTTTGTATATAAAAGTTTGTAACAATGTTTTCATTTAGTTGCTGTAATTAATTTGATATTTGAATGAAAAGCACAATTTCTTCTACATTGTACATTATACTAACAAATCGCTAGGTTCTCGATCCGGATTTACTGACCTAAGTTTTACTCGAATGTAAAATAAGTAACGATAAAAAATATGTTACCTTGAGTACATCTTGCTGCAGTTTCTGCTTGTCTCTGAAGACCAGGATGTGCTCAGCAAGAGCATCCCACCTTCCCATTGGGATACTGCATCGGCGACTTTGTACCTCGCAGCTTCCAAATATGTTAACATTGAATGCATCTTAAAAGTATTAAGATAAAAGTCGCATTAACCACTAAGTCTCTCATAATAAAACAAACTTCAAGCTAACGAATATGCACATCAAATATAAAAATAAGAATAATAAATATAGATTTGGTAAATTATATTTATATTTTCACAATATCATGAGGTGAACTTGAACTTCTCTTCTAAAAAAAATGTGGGAGTGCGCAATACAAGGGAAAAACAAACTAACGTACAGCAAAATCTAAGATTCGACAACAAGGAGAGTTCTATTGTGTTTATCAAGTCAAGCATGATTCCCTTTAAAGTTTGGTCATCTAATAAAAGTATTCTTTTTAATGCCTCAAAAGTTTCACAAGGGAAAATAACATAACAATGCTGAAAAAATATCGAAAGTGTGGATAAAAGGCAGCTTTACAAATAGCCCTGCTCAATAAGTAACTTTTCATAGAGTATCAGTAGGAAATCGTATCATACTTACACAATAGGATGGAAAAAGGTCGCTGATTTTTGTCAGTCTCATAGGTGCAATAGGGATCATCCACTCCGTCCTCTCACATAACGATTTGCACGTAGGTGATGGCGGGGGGGGGAGGAGGAAGGTGACTTTCAACAGTTGACTTCCCGGATTTTGAAACTTGTCCTCGACTGAAAATGAACACATAGTCTAAGCAACTAATACTTGATGCGCTCGCAGTGTAGCTGCCCTCCGACTGTTGCTGTTCAGTCGCGATATACCGGCAAAAAGGCTGCAAGCAGTCCACGACGAGTCGGCGCACTGACTTTGTCGCGCCGGGAAGGAAGAAACTTCAAACTTACAAGAAAAGAAAGGCAGCCGAACCTGCTAAGCTTACGTACTGCTCACCATCGCCAAGACACTGTCAAGGAGTCGCTTCCTCTGTATTTGAAGTCGAGATCACGTACCTCTCGCACTTGTGCTTCTCACCAGTACATGTACGTACTTGTTACCTCGAAGTCCAAGCAAAAGTGCAGCGATTGAACTGTATAAGCTCCAGCGCTCTGCCTATTCCGTTGCTTCGACCGTTAGACCGTTACAAGTACCTATATATTATATACCTATCTAGGGTGGAATCGGCGGACAGCCTCCCCATTCCCCTATTCCGAACGTTCGGTGAGAATTCGAACGTCTCCCCACCACAACATATATAAGTATACACGGCAAAAGGGGAAGATGCAAAAAATATATCTCCGAATGTAACTATGTATATATGTAACTATATATATTTTTAGAATGCAGCTCGACATATATATATATAGCTATATACAGCGATACTCAGAACTCTCATCAAATACAGGGGAATAACTGAATAAGCGATTGAGTCATAAGTGTAAAACTATCCTTACTTGTTTTTATCTCATCAAGTTGAATAAAATGACAAAGGGAAAAAAACAATAAAAACGTCCTCTCCTCCAAACGAAGTATTATAAGACTGTTTAATTAGCCTCTCAATATTATCTCTAAATTAAATAAAAAAAATAGACCATGATTAGACATAGTCCCATTCTACGCAAAAAAAATTATTGTCATTCTCGATTATTATAATCTAGAAACACTGTATTTTTCTATGACAACCAATGTACATCCATTATCACATATCTATAATATTTATCAGGCTGGATAAGTACTAATTGGATAATGTATTTTAGATAATCAACATAACTTCGATGTTTGATTTATTTTTTTTATTTCGCTAGAATATCAATGTTCAACTCAAAGAATTTGAATTTTTTATAAATAAGTATGTGATACATACTTTTGATAAAAATATATTTTTATTTTGAAAAAAAATGTTATTTTGCAAATTAAATTTTATAGTCACGATAAAATAAATATCTAGATAATCAATTATAACAACCACTGAAACTTCCCTATGAAATTCAATAAAAACAAAGCATACAAAGAGCATTATAAAGGCATACGTCAATATTATTCTAAATTCAAGGAATTGCTGCATTCGAAAAGCTAGATTGTAGTCTGGAAGGCCCGTGTAAATGCGTGGCTGTGATAAGAAGACGTGGAAAGTTCTTAGCATTGTGTTGAACGATTAGCACTACCTTGTTAAACATAGGCGATCTTTTTTTGTATATGAAAGTTCGTAACAATATTTTCATTTAGTTGCTGCAATTAATTTAATATTTGAATGAAAAGCACAATTTCTTCTACATTGTACATTATAGTAACAAATCGCTAGTTTCTCGATCTCGATTTACTGACTCAAGTATATGAATTTTACACAAATGTAAAATAAGTAACTATAAAAATCACCTTGACTACACTTTGTTGTAGTCCCTGCTTTCTCTGGAGAATAGGATGCTCTCAGCAAGAGGGTGTACGTCTCTATTTCCACCTTCCAATTTGGACAGTGCACTATCGACTTTGTACCTCGCAGTTTTCAGAGATGCTAACATAAAAATATTAAGATACCATTAGCTTTACCCAATAAGTCGCTCACAATAAAACAAAGATCAAGCTAACAAATGAGCACGTCAAATTTAAAAAAGAAGAATAATAAATAAAGATTTAAAAAATTATATTTGTATATTTACAACATTGCGGGGCGAATTTGAAGTTCCATCTTAAAAAATATATGCGTACACAATGCAAGGGAAAATCGATCAAACGTGCAGCAAAAATGTAAGATTCGACAACAAGGAGAATCCTATTGTATTTATCAAGTCAGGCAAATGACGCCAAGATGTTTCATCGATAAGTATCTTTTCGTAGAGTATCAGTAGGAATCGTATTATGCTTACACAATAGGATGGAAAATGCTCGCTGCTGTTTGTCAGTCAGCGTAACAGGCGCAATAGGGATCATTCACTCCGTCCTCTCAATTAACAACTTGGACGTAGGTGGCCCCGGGGAAGATGTCTTTGTCAGTTGACTTCCCGGTGTTGGAAGCTTGGCGTCCACTGAAAACGAACAGGTAGTCTAAGCAAAAATACTTAATGCGCTCCGACTGCTGCAGTTCGGTTGCGATATACCGACAAGAAGGCCAGCAGTCCGCGGCTCGGCGCAGCGACTATGTCTCGCCGGGGATGAAAAAAATTCTCCAAATTCACAAAAAAAAAAAAAAAAAAAAAGGCAGCCGCGCCTGCGATTACTCACTTCGCCAGGACGATGTCCAGGAGTCGCTTCCTCTGCGATCTGCAATTGAAGACGATCGGGATCAGAGACGACATCAGCACTGACCTTCTCCACTGACGTCCCAGCGCCGAATGAGCTCCGCTCGCGCTCTCCCGGCGCTCTCATGCTCCGATTCGCGCGTTCCGACCGTTAATTCTACAGGCAAGTATACCTATATTGGTGTGTCGAGCCGAGCGGAATCGGTATACCCCCACCCTACTACCTCCCCTATTCTGCCGCTCGCGGAGAATTTCTCGGAATTCAGAATGCTTCTTCCCTAGCGAGTCCGGATATTTGCGACATCGAAAATTACAACTTTTTGACAAAAATATCGATGACAAGACTACTCCCCGCCTTAATATGCATGTATCTACGAATTCTCTTTGTTAATGTAGCGAATAAATGCGGAAGGTCCGAGAAAATGGCCTCGAAACTTCGACCAGCCGGGAGCCGGTGCTAGACTTTCCTCGCGACGAAAAGGCAGCCGAGCTGGCTTACAGACATGCCCAGCCTCCCTGCGATTGTTGTCTCGCTGTAGTTTCGCAAAATGCTCCTTCATCCCCGCGGCCATTCCGGCCTTAGGAGCTATGCATGTGTATATATAGGTACAGCGCCGCGAGTCGAATCTGCTAATCGCCCCAACGTTTCCGAGAATTCGAGGATTGCAGCGAGTCTCTCTCGTTTATGGAAAGGGATAATGCTTGTCACGTAGCAATGACTGACAAGGAAAGAGTAATGTTTTTCAGAATCCGTAGCGGGTAGTGCTGCATTCTTTGAGAAAATCGAAAGAAATACGTACAAAATCACGTCCACTGTGTACTGTACGTATCTACTGTGTGTTGTACATGATTGTATGACAAGGAAAATGTCGTTGTCGACTTGAGAAACGGGCCCTTGTAGTTGAAGCATTCATGCTAAGTTTCCTCCTATTTGTTTGAACAAACGATGCACCTGAAAAGGGGGATTGCATGCTGTCGAGCTGTAGAAACGTCGTTATCGACTTGAAAAAAGAGCCTCTGTCATTGAAGCATTCATATTAAGTTTCATCCATTTTATTTAAACAAACGATGCACCTGAAAAGGGGAATTGCATGCTGTCGAGCTGCATTTGCATTTTCATAAAAGCCAGGGCGAAATTCTGAATTTCCACGGATTCTTAGGCATTGCAAAAACGTAGGTGAGAATTCGTGGCTACACGACGAAAGGGATGAGAGAGGAAGCTAAAAATATCTCGCGGCGAATTCTCCGAAATAGGGGAGAGTTAGGCTCCGCCCACTTCCTCACGCGCTATACCTATATTGCTATAGGTACATATAGTGTAGTATAGTACGATCGGCTCCCGGCCACCGATTTTAAATTTTCGAAGAGCTCGGCCGTTACTCTTCAATTGAATCACTGATTAATATAAAAATTCTACAAAAAATTGGGTAATTAAATTTACGGATCATACTCGTACATTTTTTGTTAAGTGATTTCGTACATTTATTTTTTATTATCAGTAAATTGGCATTGAAATCCAATCGATATAGGAAAATTCCGCGTTCCAGAATCCAGTTGTCCGATCAGCTTCGCTGCCGACCGCTATAGTATGATATCGGCCATCAATCATCATCTTGCAGTGCACCACCAATTCAAGGTTAAAAAAAAGGTATAAGGCTGCTTTGCAAGAATTATTAAATTACTCATTAAATTAACAGTGATATTAATTTATTTAGGGAATTCGCAGGGATGCGAAATACTGGCGATAATTAAGAATCCGAGTGGAATTATCTCACAGACCAGATGGGTGAGAAATTTGCATGGATCTCATATTCTCATGGCTGCATCAAACCCTGTCGGAGCTGTTAAATTATTGTCAGCCAAAAATTTACAAAGACGTCGATTAATGTACATAAGTTATGACGACCCATGATAAACCAAATTCTTCAAAACCTCTAGCTAAGTATTCGGAGAGCAGGAATGAAGCAAAGATTGACGTAGAGAAATCAAGTCTCACAGTCAGAGTCTCGGATTTTTCAGTCTCCAGAAAATCAACTCCTGGTCTCCAAGGAACATATTGGTGAGACGTCATTAATTATCATTAAGAAAATGAAATCTTATAATTTTATTCAGAGTTTCTCAGTCCAAATTTACTAAAATTTCAGGAGATGGCATTGAAGCCTGGAGAACAGTCGTTAATCCAATTCATTTTGGAAGAAGACACGAAGAAAAGATTGAGTAGTCATGTCTCCCTCAGAGTCTCGTGTAATTTTTCTACATTATATACCAACTGGCATGGAATACAAGGCTAATCTTTCTTGTTTACTAAATACTCCTTTTTTTATTGTAAAGCTGCCCTCGAATCAAAATAAGTCAGAGGTTTGTACAAAATATTTTTTAAATAAAAATTTGCATTTATCTATTTCTAATCAGAATAATTAAAGTTATAAATTCTTATTTTTAGAATAAATGCATATGGATTCAAAATCCAAGAAAGAAGAGACAACTTGTTCTTATCAGTCCATTTGAAGATACAAGGGAATGATGCCAATGGTAGCTGAAGATGAAAGGAATTGTGTCAGCTACCAATATTTATAGCTATGACTGGGGAAATAGAACTCAAGGGTGACTAAGGTTTTTTAAAATCATTAAAAAAATATTCATGGAATCAATAATTTTTTCTTTAACAGATTCTGAATGTCTCCATGCAGTTACCTCTTCTACCAGATTTATCAAATTCTGGTAAATCAATCTCAAATAAATTTTAAAAAAGGCTTCAGAATGTACAAAAGCAATTATTGGACAAGGAAATTGCAATCTGCAGGTATAAGATGAAACAACAAGAAGCCCAACATCACCTGAATTTGCTGAGTTTCGCTAGGAAATATATTCAAAACATAAAATTTCACGTATTAAGTTAAAAACTTAAAACATGCTTAAAAGTATTTTCAATTGAAGGCATTACAGTCTCAAAGTTTTTAAAATATTTAATTAGAAACGTTTTTTTTCTTAGAGAAGTTTCCGCGGCTTCTTATAATAGCCACGCATTTAGGCGCATCTATTCAGATCACAATCTATAGCTTATCGCATGCGGTGATTCTCCGAATTTTGAATAACATTAGCGTACGCCCTTATAATACACCTTCATAAGTTATTTAGTCATCCGAAATTGTAACATGAAATTTGCAAGTTGAAAAAAAATTTTATTTTCAAATGCAAAATTAAATAATAACATTGATCAAAAAAATGTATTTGCAATAATCAAGAATAGTAGCGCAGGATTGGACTATATTATATAATCAAAATTTATGTTACTAGGTCAACAATAATTTTATCAAGCTTTTATGAAAAAATGTTTGAATAGCGAGAATAGTGTTTGATCTGACGACAATCTGATTTTTTAAATTTTACTATGTTACATACAGCTCATGTTTGATAAATTTACGAATAAGCTCATAAAAATCTATATAATTTTATTCATGCATTAAGTTTGTCTCGTATTTTTAAAAAAAGTAGTATTCATTCAAGCTGTTTCAAAAAGTCTTGCGTGTCTGGCATCAGTAAACATAATATAAATTTATTATTGTTCACCTCACAAGCTTCATTTCATCGAAGGCTTGAAAATCAACAATCCGAACCGTACGATTTATAAAATAACCATACCGACTATTCGAACTAAGTGTGCTTAAACTCAATCATATCGACTAAGACATTTCATTCTCTCCACGCAATGGTGTGCTAAAACCATAATCGTATTTGCAGATTGCCGCAGTCTCAGCCGATCCGAAGCTGCAGCGTTTCCCAGGACGTGGAGATCCTGAAGAACTTGATTTGGAGAATCGACTGCAACAACTCGTCCAGCACCGAGCACGTGACTTTGGCTATGAACCGCGAGCGCAGGAAACATGCTCATGTCCAAGTGATGCATCTCATCAGACAGGACCTCGAACGCGAGAGGCGAGCCGAAGAGGGCCTCGAGACTTTCCTCAGAACTTTCATATTAAGACACCGGCTATCGCTGCCGACGAGAGCGCGCAAAAAGTAGCCGACAATTTGCTGCGCGTTAATTCGATCTTCCCTTGTATTGCGCACGCGTACATTTTTTTAAGAAGAGATGTTCAAGCTCCCCTCAGGATGTTGCGAAAATATAATTTTAATTTTTCAAATCCTTTTTTATTAGTCTTATGTTGTATATTTGATGTTTTATTTTCTGAGCTTATACTTTGTTTTAGTGTGAGAGACTTATTGACTAAAAATTTTCTCTTAATATTTGTCAGGTACGCTGAATATGAACGTATTTGTAAGCTGCGAGGTACAATAAGTTGGCGGCACATTATTCGAATGGGAAGACGCATAGAAAGGCAAAAGGCCTCACGACGTGCACATTCTGGTCTCTAGAGACAAGCAGGGACTGCAAGAAAGAGTACCAAAGGTGACAAATTTTTTTTCGTTACTTATTTTATATTCGTCTAAAACATGTATACTTGGATCAGTAAATCGGAATTGAGAAACTAGCGATTTGTTCTTGTAATGTACAATGTAGAATTAGAGATTAAGCTTCTCGTTCAAATATCAAATTAATTACAGCATTAACGTTCAAAAAATTCTAAAATATTTTGATATATATATTTTTAAGATTCCTTCTTGGGCAAAGAGCGAATCGATGGAATTCCAAGACTTGTCGAAAGTTGAGCTGGTGTTGCTGCAGCTATCAAAGGACAGCGAGAGCAAGCAGCCCATCTGGTCAGGCAGTACATCCAGCGATGGTATTTCAGAGAATCCGCCGACGAAAAGGATTTTAGTGGCTTCTACGAGTTCAGCAGCAACAACGAGGACAATAATCACCAGGACGTCATATGTCATCCGTTACCGGCAGGACGGACGACGGCTTCTAGCGCTGCTGTACTATTCAGCAGTACACTCCCAACTTCAACGGCGAGCTCAGTCTTTGAGGTGCGATTATCTTATCACCGTACACGAGAATCAGGTGGATGGCTGGTGGATCAGCGAGTGTAGTGGCAGGTTCGGCATTTTCCCCGCCGCACCTACGTACAAATACATTAATTGAGAGGACAGATTGGATAACACATATTTTTTTTTCTTACTGGATATCATTGAGTGTAGTCTCAACCCCAGTAGCATGGTTCCTATTGTGCCTGATACACTGTCTGATAAGTGAGCTTTTTCCATACTACTAAGGATAATTTCTTACTGATACTGTACAAAAAGTTACTTATCGAGCAGGACTGTTCATCAAGCTGCTTTTTATCTACATTTTTGAAACAAATTGGCATCGTTATGTTGTTCTCTCTTGTAAACCTTTCAATGTATTAACAAGAGTACTTTTGTAAGATAATCAAGCCTTAAAGCGAATCATACTTGACTCGATAAATACAACAGAATTCTATTTGTTATAGAATCTTATATTTTGCTGAAATCAATGTTTTTTAACCATTATTATATACACTAATATTTAGAGAATTATAGACAGGAATTAATTTATTATTTATCTCAGAAAAGCTATTCATATTGGAATATTTGTAAATTTTATAAACTGGTTTACTATCACTTGTATCTTCGCAACAAACACCGCAAGGTCCAGACGGTGTTATCGAACATTCTAAAATCTAAATTGAAAGAATTCAATGGATTGTGGACATATGTTTTTGCTGTCTTAATTTTAATAATGTTGGATGCCATAAAACAAGATGTACTTCAAAATAAAAAAATGAGCTGAAACGACGAAAGCATCATCTAAAGTTGTATAGTTTGGCAAGGTACTATATTCAAAGATTAAAGTTGAAGTATAAACTACACAAACTTCAAATGTACTTAAAACTACCTTCAATTGAAGGCTTTGCAGTCTCGAGATGTTTAAAGTATTTAATTAGAAATATTTTTCTTTCTTTGCATGATTAATATGCACAGTTTAGTCCCCCTTTCGCCTACGTTTAAAAATTGCAGCAGAGTGAGCTAAGATGATATGGCAGTGGCGGAATAACGTGATAGTGAAAATCGTTCGGTACACGCATGTAGACTGGTCTTTCAAATACAATCTATCTTTCTGTATGCATCGATTCCCTGAAATTAGAATAATGTCGCGGTTTGCCTTTATAGTGCTCTTTGTATTCTTTGTTTTTAATAAATACTAAGAGGAACTTCCAGTGGTTGTTATGATTGTTTATCAAGTTATTTATTCTTCCAAGACTATAAAATTAAATTTGGAAGTTAACATTTATTTTTGCAATTTCAAAGTTTATTTTTATCTGTTACAGTATATATATATATATATATATTAAGAGTATACGTTACGTATAGAATACCTATTTATAAAAAATTTTAATTCTTTGGGTTGAACATTTATATTCTAACGGAATAAAAAATGTGTTGATTAGTTAAAATATATTGTCCAATTAGTACTTATATCCAACCTGATAGATATTATACATAAGTGATAACGGATATACATTGTTTGTCACAGCAAAAACAGTGTTTCGAGATTATAATAATCAAGAATGATAATAATTTTTGTTGCGCAGAATTGGACTATATCTAATCAGTATTTATGGTCTATTTGCAATATCGGCTATTATAGGTATATAAATACCATCGAAATTTTGTTTTATTTAATTTGTAGATAATATTGAGAGGATAAAAAAATAATTTTTAGTACTTCGTTTAGAAAAAAGGATTTTTTTTACTATACTCTTGGGTTTTTTGTCATTTTATTCAACTTGAAAAGATACAAAAAGGATGAAACTTAATATGAATGCTTCAATGACAGATGCTCTTTTTTCATATCGACGACGACGTTTTTACAGCACGGCAGCATGCAATTCCCTTTTTCAGGAGCATCATTTGTGTAACTAAAGAGAAACTTGGATGCTTCAATTACAAGGGCTCATTTCTTAAGTCGACAACGACATTTACTTTCTCATACAATCATGTAACGAAATCACTTAACAAAAAATATACGAGTATAATCTGCAAATTTAATTACCCAATTTTTTGTAGTATTTTTATACTAATCCATGATTCAATCGAAGCATAGCCGCCGAGCTCTTCGAAAATTTAAAATCGATCGCCGGGAGCCGATCGTACTATATAGCAATATATAGGTATAGCGCGCGGGGAAGTGGGCGGAGCCTAACATCTCCCCTATTTCGGAGAATTCGCCGCGAGATATTTTTAGCTTCCTCTCTCATCCCTTACGTCGTGTAGCCACGAAATCTCACCTACGTTTTTGCAATGCCTAAGAATCCGTGGAAATTCAGAATTTCGTCCTGGCTGTTATAAAAATGCAAATACAGCTCGACAGCATACAATTTCCTTTTTCACGTGCATCATTTCTTTAAATAAAAAGGACGAAACTTAATATGAATACTTCAACGACAATGGTTCATTTCTCAAGTCGACAACGACATTTACTTTCTCATACAATCATGTAACGAACTCAATTAACAAAAAATAAACGAGTATGATCTGCAAATTTAATTACCCAATTTGGTTTAGTATTTTTATATTAATCAGCGATTCAATTGAAGAGTAAGGGCCGAGCTCTTCGAAAATTTAAAATCGGCGGCCGGGAGCCGATCGTACTATACTACACTATATGTACCTATAGCAATATAGGTATAGCGCGTGAGGAAGTGGGCGGAGCCTAACATCTCCCCTATTTCGGAGAATTCGTCGCGAGATATTTTTAGCTTCCTCTCTCATCCCTTTCGTCGTGTAACCACGAATTCTCACCTACGTTTTTGCAATGCCTAAGAATCCGTGGAAATTCAGAATTTCGCCCTGGCTTTTATGAAAATGCAAATGCAGCTCGACAGCATGCAATTCCACTTTTCAGGTGCATCGTTTGTTCAAACAAATAGGAGGAAACTTAGCATGAATGCTTCAACTACAAGGGCTCGTTTCTCAAGTCGACAACGACATTTTTACAGCTCGACAGCATGCCATTCCCCTTTTCAGGTTCATCGTTTGTTCAAACAAATAGGAGGAAACTTAGCATGAATGCTTCCACTGCAAGGGCTGGTTTCTCAAGTCGACAACGACGTTTTCCTTGTCATACAATCATGTACAACACACAGTAGATACGTACAGTACACAGTGGACGTGATTTTGTACGTATTTCTTTCGATTTTCTCAAAGAATGCAGCACTACCCGCTACGGATTCTGAAAAACATTACTCTTTCCTTGTCAGTCATTGCTACGTGACAAGCATTATCCCTTTCCATAAACGAGAGGGACTCGCTGCAATCCTCGAATTCTCGGAAAAGTTGGGGCGATTAGCAGATTCGACTCGCGGCGCTGTACCTATATATACACATGCATAGCTCCTAAGGCCGGAATGGCCGCGGGGATGAAGGAGCATTTTGCGAAACTACAGCGAGACAACAATCGCAGGGAGGCTGGGCATGTCTGTAAGCCAGCTCGGCTGCCTTTTCGTCGCGAGGAAAGTCTCGCACCGGCTCCCGGCCGGTCGAAGTTTCGAGGCCGTTTTCTCGGACCTTCCGCATTTATTCGCTACATTAACAAAGAAAATTCGTAGATGCATGCATATTAAGGCGGGGAGTAGCCGTGTCATTGATATTTTTGCCAAAAAGTTCTAATTTTCGTTCTCACAAATATCCGGACTCGCTAGGGAAGAAGCATTTTGAATTCCGAGAAATTCGCGAGCGGCAGAATAGGGGAGGTAGTGCCAGTAGTGGGCAGGCGGATTTGTCGCGATTACGGTTTTAGCGCACCATTGTGTAAAGCGAACAAAATGTCTTAGTCGATATGATTGATTTTAAGCACACTTAGTTCGAATAGTCGGTATGGTTATTTTATAAATCGCATGATTCGGATTATTGATTTTTAGGACTTCGATGAAATGAAGCTTGTGAGGTGAACAATAATAAACTTATATTACGTTTACTGATGCCAAACATGCAAGACTTTTTGAAACAGTTTCAATTAATACTACTTTTTTTATTAATATGAGACAAACTTAATGCATGAAAGAAATTATATTGATTTTTATGAGATTATTCGTAAATTTATTAAACATGAGCTGTATGTAACATAGTAAAATTAAAAAAATTAGATTATCATCAGATTAAACACTATTCTCGGTACTCTAGCATTTATTCATCAAAGCTTGATAAAATTATTATTGTGATAACTGGTGATTATTGTCCTCGTTGTTGCTGCTGAACTCGTAGAAGCCACTGAAATCCTTTTCGTCGGCGGATTCTCTGAAATACCATCGCTGGATGTACTGTCTGACCAGACGGGCTGCTTACTCTCGCTGTCCTTTGATAGCTGCAGCAACATCAGCTAAGCTTTCGACAAGTCTTGGAATTCCATCGATTCGCTCTTTGCCCAAGAAGGAATCTTAAAAATATATATATCAAAATATTTTAGAATTTTTTGAACGTTAATGCTGTAATTAATTTGATATTTGAACGACAAGCTTAATCTCTAATTCTACATTGTACATTACAAGAACAAATCGCTAGTTTCTCAATTCCGATTTACTGATCCAAGTATACAAGTTTTAGACGAATATAAAATAAGTAACGAAAGAAAATTTGTCGCCTTTGGTACTCTTTCTTGCAGTCCCTGCTTGTCTCTAGAGACCAGGATGTGCTCATCGTGAGGGCTTTTGCCCTTCTTTGCGTCTTCCCATTCGAATAATGCGTCGCCAACTTATTGTACCTCGCAGCTTACAAATACGTTAATATTGAGCGTACCTGACAAATATGAAGAGAAAATTTTTAGTCAATAAGTCTCTCACACTAAAACAAAGTACAAGCTCAGAAAATATCACATCAAATTTACAACATAAGACTAATAAAAAAGGATTTGAGGGGAGCTTGAACATCTCTTCATAAAAAAATGTACGCGTGCGCAATACAAGGGAAGATCGAACTAACGTGCAGCACGGTATCTTAATGAAGGTTCTGAGGAAAGTCTCGAGGCCCTCTCCGGCTCGCCTCTTGCGTTCGAGGTCCTGTCTGATGAGATGCAGCACCTGGACATGAGCCTGTTTCCTTCGCTCGCGGTTCATAGCCAAAGTCACGTGCTCGGTGCTGGACGAGTCGTTGCAGTCCATTCTCCGAATCAAGTTCTTCAGGATCTCCACATCCTGGGAAACGCTGCAGCTTCGGATCAACTGAGACTGCAGCAATCTGCAAATACGATTACGGTTTTAGCGCATCATTGTGCGAAGAGAACGAAATGTCTTAGTCGATATGATTGAGTTTAAGCACACTTAGTTCGAATAGTCGGTATGGTTATTTTATAAATCGTACGGTTCGGATTGTTGATTTTCAAGCCTTCGATGAAATGAAGCTTGTGAGATGAACAATAATAAATTTATATTATGTTTACTGATGCCAGACACGCAAGACTTTTTGAAACAGCTTGAATGAATATTACTTTTTTTTATTAATACGAGACAAACTTAATGCATGAATGAAATTAAATAGATTTTTCTGAGCTTATTCGTAAATTTATCCAACATGAGCTGTAGGTAACATAGTAAAATTAAAAAAATCAGATTGTCATCAGATCAAACACTATTCTTGGTATTCAAACATTTTTTCATAAAAGCTTGACAAAATTATTGTTGACCTCGTAACATAAATTTTGATTTTATAATATAGTCCAATCTTGCGCTGGTATTCTCGATTATTGCAAATACATTTTTTTGATCAAGGTTATTTTTTTAATTTTGCATTTGAAAATAAAATTTTTTTTCAACTTGCCAATTTCATGTTACAATTTCGGATGAATAAATAACTTATGAAGGTGTATTATTAGGGCATACACTAACGTTACTCGAAATTCAGAGAATCGCCGCATGCGATAAGCTAGATTGTGATCTGAATAGATGCGCCTAAATGCGTGGCTATTATAAGAAGCCGCGGAAACTTCTTACAGTTCTTGAGCTTTACATTTTAATCATACTAAGGAAAAAAAAGTTCTAATTAAATATTTTAAAAACTTTGAGACTGTGAAGCCTTCAATTAAAAATACTTTCAAGCATATTTTAAGCTTCTGAACATAATATTTGAAATTTTATATTTTGAATATATTTCCTGGCCAAACTAAGCAAATTCAGGTGATGTTGGACTTCCTGTTGTTTCATCTTATACCTGCAGATTGTAATTTCCTTGTCCAATAATTGCTTTTGTACATTTTGAAGCCTTTTTTAAAATTTATTTGAGATTGATTAACCAGAATTTGATAAATCTGGTAGAGGAGGTAACTGCATGGAGACATTCAGAACCTGTTAAAGAAAAAATGATTGATTCCATGAATATTTTTTTAATGATTTTAAAAAACCTTAGTCACCCTTGAGTTCTATTTCCCCAGTCATAGCTATAAATATTGGTAGTTGACACAATTCCTTTCATCTTCAGCTACCATTGGCACCATTCCCTTGTATCTTCAAATGGACTGATAAGAACAAGTTGTCTCTTCTTTCTTAGATTTTGAATCCATATGCATTTATTCTAAAAATAAAAATTTATAACTTTAATTATTCTGATTAGAAATAGATAAATGCAAATTTTTATTTAAAAAATATTTTGTACAAACCTCTGACTTATTTTGATTCGAGGGCAGCTTTACAATAAAAAAAGGAGTATTTAGTAAACAAGAAAGATTAGCCTTGTATTCCATGCCAGTTGGTATATAATGTAGAAAAATTACACGAGACTCTGAGGGAGACATGACTACTCAATCTTTTCTTCGTGTCTTCTTCCAAAATGAATTGGATTAACGACTGTTCTCCAGGCTTCAATGCCATCTCCTGAAATTTTAGTAAATTTGGACTGAGAAACTCTGAATAAAATTATAAGATTTCATTTTCTTAATGATAATTAATGACGTCTCACCAATATGTTCCTTGGAGACCAGGAGTTGATTTTCTGGAGACTGAAAAATCCGAGACTCTGACTGTGAGACTTGATTTCTCTACGTCAATCTTTGCTTCATTCCTGCTCTCCGAATACTTAGCTAGAGGTTTTGAAGAATTTGGTTTATCATGGGTCGTCATAACTTATGTACATTAATCGACGTCTTTGTAAATTTTTGGCTGACAATAATTTAACAGCTCCGACAGGGTTTGATGCAGCCATGAGAATATGAGATCCATGCAAATTTCTCACCCATCTGGTCTGTGAGATAATTCCACTCGGATTCTTAATTATCGCCAGTATTTCGCATCCCTGCGAATTCCCTAAATAAATTAATATCACTGTTAATTTAATGAGTAATTTAATAATTCTTGCAAAGCAGCCTTATACCTTTTTTTTAACCTTGAATTGGTGGTGCACTGCAAGATGATGATTGATGGCCGATATCATACTATAGCGGTCGGCAGCGAAGCTGATCGGACAACTGGATTCTGGAACGCGGAATTTTCCTATATCGATTGGATTTCAATGCCAATTTACTGATAATAAAAAATAAATGTACGAAATCACTTAACAAAAAATGTACGAGTATGATCCGTAAATTTAATTACCCAATTTTTTGTAGAATTTTTATATTAATCAGTGATTCAATTGAAGAGTAACGGCCGAGCTCTTCGAAAATTTAAAATCGGTGGCCGGGAGCCGATCGTACTATACTACACTATATGTACCTATAGCAATATAGGTATAGCGCGTGAGGAAGTGGGCGGAGCCTAACTCTCCCCTATTTCGGAGAATTCGCCGCGAGATATTTTTAGCTTCCTCTCTCATCCCTTTCGTCGTGTAGCCACGAATTCTCACCTACGTTTTTGCAATGCCTAAGAATCCGTGGAAATTCAGAATTTCGCCCTGGCTTTTATGAAAATGCAAATGCAGCTCGACAGCATGCAATTCCCCTTTTCAGGTGCATCGTTTGTTTAAATAAAATGGATGAAACTTAATATGAATGCTTCAATGACAGAGGCTCTTTTTTCAAGTCGATAACGACGTTTCTACAGCTCGACAGCATGCAATCCCCCTTTTCAGGTGCATCGTTTGTTCAAACAAATAGGAGGAAACTTAGCATGAATGCTTCAACTACAAGGGCCCGTTTCTCAAGTCGACAACGACATTTTCCTTGTCATACAATCATGTACAACACACAGTAGATACGTACAGTACACAGTGGACGTGATTTTGTACGTATTTCTTTCGATTTTCTCAAAGAATGCAGCACTACCCGCTACGGATTCTGAAAAACATTACTCTTTCCTTGTCAGTCATTGCTACGTGACAAGCATTATCCCTTTCCATAAACGAGAGAGACTCGCTGCAATCCTCGAATTCTCGGAAACGTTGGGGCGATTAGCAGATTCGACTCGCGGCGCTGTACCTATATATACACATGCATAGCTCCTAAGGCCGGAATGGCCGCGGGGATGAAGGAGCATTTTGCGAAACTACAGCGAGACAACAATCGCAGGGAGGCTGGGCATGTCTGTAAGCCAGCTCGGCTGCCTTTTCGTCGCGAGGAAAGTCTAGCACCGGCTCCCGGCTGGTCGAAGTTTCGAGGCCATTTTCTCGGACCTTCCGCATTTATTCGCTACATTAACAAAGAGAATTCGTAGATACATGCATATTAAGGCGGGGAGTAGTCTTGTCATCGATATTTTTGTCAAAAAGTTGTAATTTTCGATGTCGCAAATATCCGGACTCGCTAGGGAAGAAGCATTCTGAATTCCGAGAAATTCTCCGCGAGCGGCAGAATAGGGGAGGTAGTAGGGTGGGGGTATACCGATTCCGCTCGGCTCGACACACCAATATAGGTATACTTGCCTGTAGAATTAACGGTCGGAACGCGCGAATCGGAGCATGAGAGCGCCGGGAGAGCGCGAGCGGAGCTCATTCGGCGCTGGGACGTCAGTGGAGAAGGTCAGTGCTGATGTCGTCTCTGATCCCGATCGTCTTCAATTGCAGATCGCAGAGGAAGCGACTCCTGGACATCGTCCTGGCGAAGTGAGTAATCGCAGGCGCGGCTGCCTTTTTTTTTTTTTTTTTTTTTGTGAATTTGGAGAATTTTTTTCATCCCCGGCGAGACATAGTCGCTGCGCCGAGCCGCGGACTGCTGGCCTTCTTGTCGGTATATCGCAACCGAACTGCAGCAGTCGGAGCGCATTAAGTATTTTTGCTTAGACTACCTGTTCGTTTTCAGTGGACGCCAAGCTTCCAACACCGGGAAGTCAACTGACAAAGACATCTTCCCCGGGGCCACCTACGTCCAAGTTGTTAATTGAGAGGACGGAGTGAATGATCCCTATTGCGCCTGTTACGCTGACTGACAAACAGCAGCGAGCATTTTCCATCCTATTGTGTAAGCATAATACGATTCCTACTGATACTCTACGAAAAGATACTTATCGATGAAACATCTTGGCGTCATTTGCCTGACTTGATATATACAATAAGATTCTCCTCGTTGTCGAATCTTACATTTTTGCTGCACGTTTGATCGATTTGCCCTTGTATTGTGCACGCATATTTTTTTTTAAGATGAGAACTTCAATCTCGCCTCGCAATGTTGTAAATATGCAAATATAATTTTTTAAATCTTTATTTATTATTCTTCTTTTTTAAATTTGACGTGCTCATTTGTTAGCTCTATCTTTGTTTTATTGTGAGCGACTTATTGGGTAAAGCTAATGGTATCGTAATATTTTTATGTTAGCATCTCTGAAAACTGCGAGGTACAAAGTCGATAGTGCACTGTCCAAATTGGAAGGTGGAAAGAGAGACGTACACCCTCTTGCTGAGCGCATCCTAGTCTCCAGAGAAAGCAGGGACTACAACAAAGTGTAGTCAAGGTGATTTTTATTGTTACTTTTTTTAGATTTGTGTAAAACTCGTATACTTGGAGATTGAGAAACTAGCGATTTGATGTTGCAATGTACAATGTAGAAGAGATAACATTTTTTGTTCAAATGTCAAATTTATTACAACAACTAAATAAAAACATTGTTACAAACTTTTATAATCAAAAAAATTTCTATTTTGCTGACATAAATATATTTTTTAATTATTATTATTTTATGCATTAATACTCAGAGAATTATAAATAGAAATTAATTTTTCAGAAAATAAATTTCAGTCATGGGGTTGCAAACATTTTCAGCAGATCTGATTGCTGTATTTAGCTAGAACAGTTATTTGTATTGAAATTTTTGTTAATCTTATTAACTGCAAGATCCAAATGTCATCTAAAATTGAAATACTTACTACAAATTTCTGTATTCTTTTTTAACAAGAGAAGTTAACGCTCACCTCATGATGTTGTGAAAATATAAATACAATTTTTCACATCTTTATTTATTTTTTTTTTTTTTATTTATTTGATGTGTACGTTTGTTAGCTTGAACTTTGTTTTATTGTGAGAGACTTATTGGTTAAAGCTGATTGTATTTTATATTTTTCAGATTCGTTCAATGTTACCATATTTGGACATTAACAAAGTGTACTCAAGGTGATATATTTTTTATTGTTATTTATTTTACATTCATGTAAAACTCGTATACTTCGATCAGTAAATCGGTATCGAGCAACTAGCGATATGCTGTTAGAAGGTATATACAATGTAGAAGAGATTAAGTTTTTGGTTCAAATATCAAATTAATTACGGCAAACGTTTTTAAAAGAGCTGATTGTCTTATTTAGCCGGAACAGCTATTTGTACTAATATTTTTGTTAATTTTATAAACTGGTTACCTTCACTGGTGCCTTTCATAGCTTCATAATAAACACTGCTAGACCCAGATGGTCCCAGACATCTAAAGTGAAAATAGTGAATTCAACAAATTGTTGACTTACTGAAAATTGTTGTATACTTTTTTAAAAAGAGAAGTTTAAACTCACCTCACAATATCGTGACAATACAAAATTTAATTTTTCAAATCTTTGTTAATTATTTTTTTTTTAAATTTGATGTGCGCAATTATTAGCTTGAACTTTATTTCACTGTAAGAGTCTTATTAGTTAAAGCTAATTATATTTTATATTTTTCAGATGCATTCAATGTTAACATATTTGGACTGTAATAAAGTGTACTCAAGGTGATATATTTTTTAACGATACTTATTTTACATTCATATAAAACTCGTATACTTCGGTCAGTAAATCAATATCGAGAAACTAGCGATTTGTTGTTATAATGTACAATGTTTAAAAGATTAAGCTTTTCGTTCAAATATCAAATTAATTACAGCAACTAAATAATAATATTGTTACGAATTTTTATACAACAAATTTTGTATTTCGTTGAAATCAATATGTTTTCTAATTACTATTAATTATTATTATAATATTATTAATTATTATTATAATATGCAGAAAATTATAGATGCACTAATATTTAGAGATTTATAGGTAGAAATCACTTTATCAGAAAACAAACCTTAGTCATGTGGTTCTAATATTTTCAAAAGAGCTGATAGCCTTATTTAGCCAGGACAGCTATTTGTATTGAAATTTTTGTTAATTTTATAAACTAGTTTGCCATCACTTGTATTTTTCGTAGCTTCATAATAAACACCGCATGAACCCGATGGTGTCATCTAAAATTAAAATACAGAATTCAACAGATTGTTGACTTACTAAAATTTCTGTGTGCTTTTTTAGTTTAAGCTCACCTTATGATGTTGTGAAAATACAAAATATAATTTTTCAAATCTTTATTTATTATTCTTTTATTTTAAATTTGATGTGTACATTTGTTAGCTTGAACTTTGTTTTATTGTAAGAAACTTATGGGTTAAAGCTAATTTTATCGTAATGTTTTTCAGATGCCTTGTATGTTAACGTATTTGGAAGCTCCGATATACAAAATCGACGGCGCACTGTCCAAATTTGAAAGCGGCAAGAGATACATACACCCTCTCGCTGAACACATTCTGATCTCCACTGACAATCAGAAACTGCAACAAAGTGTACTTAAGGTGTCATTTTTTTTTATCATTATTTATTTCACCTTCGTGTAAAGCTCATATACTTGGGTCAGTAAATTGGGAAACTAGCGATTTGTTGTTATAATATACAATGTCGAAGAGATTATTTATTCGTTCAAATATCAAATTAAGCACGGCAACTAAATAAAAATATTTTATATACGAAAAAAATGTTTTTTAATTATGATTTTATGCACTGATATTTAGAAAATTATGGATAGAAATTAATTTATCAGACAAGAAACCTTAGTAATAATGTTGCAAACATTTTTAAAAGGGCTATTTGTCTTATTTAGTCCTGAACAGCTATTCGTATTGAAATTTTTGTTAATTTTATGAGTTAGTTAATCATCACTTGTATCTTTGATTGTTTCTTAATAAATACCGCAAGATCCAGTGTTGTTATCTAAAATTAAAATGCATAATTTATTAAATTGTTGACTTAGTACAAATTTCATACTAGTCCTTTGGTAGAGAAAGATAAGTTTTGCAGCACGTTTTTTTTAGCTTGAAATTTTTTAGCTTTAATTTTCATCATATTTGATATTGATAAATCTACGAATAAATTTATAAAATTTTATATAATTTCTTTCATGTATCAAGTTCGTCTCATATTACTAAAAGAAAGTAGTTTTTACTCAAACTATAACAAAAAGTCTTTCATGTCTGTCATTTATGTTTCACTGAATCATATAATATATATGTATAATCATATACTAAATCATATAATATAAATAAAATCATATACTAAATCATATAATTTTAAATCGCAGAGACTGAAACGCAAAGACTGTCTCCATGATGACGAGACACCATAAATGTATAAAGAAATGAGACACTATTGCAGAAAATATTTAATAATCCACAGCTATGCACTTTGAAGGAACTGCATAAGGCGAGAGATGCGACATCTTGAGGTAAGATATCACAAATCGTGCTATACCAAATACCGTATGTTATTTAATATTGCAAAAATTTTTTCCAGCAAAATGCAATTCCACTCGCTTAGGAAGAATAAGTCTACTGACAGATACCATTAATGTACAGAGTACAAGTGAAGAGTTAATACAACTCGAGGTAAGATGATAGCACAGATTGTATATTTAACTTTAATTTTGATTTTAATAGCTTTTTGCATGACTAGGTATAGGAAGTGACAAGTGATAGCTGTGGCAAGAACTTGGAATTTTTGTCTCAACTGCTAAAATTTATAGTAATGAATAGAACTGAAGGGTGAATAAAATTTTTTAAAAGCATTTAAAAAATATTTATTGAATTAATAATTTTTTTTTTCAATTAACAGGTTCTAAACGTCTCCACGCAATTACCTCCTTGACCAGATGCATTAAATACTAACAAATTTCCAATAAATCTGGTCAAGACGACACTAAGCAATATGTGCAAAAGGAAAATATGAAATATGGAATATGTAAAATTGTAAAAGGAATTGGAATCGGCAGATATCAGGTTATTTAAAGGAAGTCATCCCAACACCACGCGGCGTTGCATAGTTCGGCAAGGTAATACATTTAAACTATCAAAGTTAAAGTATTAAGTACAGAAACTGCAAGTATGCTTAAAATTATCTTCAATTGGAGGCTTCACAGTCTCAGAGTATTTAAAATATTTAATTAGAAATGTTATGTTTTTCTTAATATGATTAATATGCACAGCTTAGCCCTCCTCTCCCCTGAGTTAAAAAATGTAACAGAGTGAGCTAAGATGATATCGCAGTGACGGTATAACGCGGTAGAGTAAATGGTTCGACACGCTGCTAAGAACTTTCCACATCCTCATATAATAGCCACACATTTAGTCGCACCTATTCAGATTACAATCTAACTTTTCGCGTGTAGCGATTCCCTCAGTTTAGAATAACGTTGGCGTATATGCTTTTATAATTCTCTTAGTATGGTTTTCTTTATAAGATGAATATTTAGGGAAGTTCCAGTGGGTGTTGTAAATGTTTCTAAAGTTATTTATTCTTCCGAAAATATAAAATTTAATTTGCAAGACAAACATTTTTTTCTTTTAAAATTCAAAATTTATTTTTATCGAAAATATACATTACACATGTAAATACATTGCACATACTATATAATAGTTGTTCAACCTGATAAATATTACAGATAAGTGAGAATGAAGAATATACATGGTTTGTCTTAGCAAAATATAGTGTTTTGTAATAAACGAGAATGATCACAGTTTTTGTTATGCAGTATTGAATTATATCTATTGAGTGTTCACTGTTCATAGCCCATTTGCAATATCGACTCTGATATCTAAATTAAAATTATCTTTTTCTTAATTGATTTAAAAATAATATTGAGATGCTAAAAATATAATCTTCAATACTTCATTTAGAAGAGAGCATTTTTTACTATTGCTCTCGGATTCGTTTGTCTCTTGATGAATTATAAAAGAGTCTGTAGTTTTACGCGTATAATTTGCACTCTGCAGCAAACTTATACAATTTCTTTAGAAGATTATTATTGGAAGTCTATTACTGTAAAAGTGATAATTTATGTAATTATCAATTCAAAATGAATTTATGTTATGAGGTCAACTATAGTTTTTCAAGCTTTAATAAAAAGCTGTACGAATACCCAGAATAGTGATTGACTTTCTCTTGTGAACCTTTCCATGAATTAAAATGAGTACTTTTATAAGATAATCAAGCTTAAAAGGGAATCATGCTTTAGTTGACGAACACAATAGAACTCTCGTTATAGTAAAATCTTGTATTTTGCTGAAATTAATATATTTTTTAACCATTGTTATATGCACTAATATTTAGAGAATTATATAGATATAAATTTATTTATCAGAAAACAAAGCTCAATTATGCGGTTTTAGACATTTTCAAAAGAGCTGATTGTCTTATTTATATTGAAATTTATGTTAATTTAATAAATTAGTTTACCATCTCTCGTATTGTTCATAGCTTCGTAATTAATATTGCATGATCCAGATAGTGTCATCTAAAATTAAAATACAAAATTCAATACCTGTATGGTTTGCCAACTAGAGTTAGAAGTGGTTTGTGTTAATTTAGTGGTTTCGTGTAGCAAGACTTGACTGAATATCAATTTAAGATTCGCTGATAATTTCTCATTGTCTTTTGGAACTCAAATAGAACTTGCAACTTTTTTTGTCTTTATTTCGGTAGAATATGTAGATATTTTAATTGGCCTAAAATAAGATATTGTGTAGACAAGATTCTTCCAAGAAAATCCAATTTCTTAAATACATACCAAACCATTTTTATAGCACATTGATGATGGTATATATTTCGAACAGTGCAGATATGTAATTTCTGCATAATTACTTCAGTATCAAGTAATATTTTAGTGTCAATAGTTTCTGAGCTTAGAACATAACTTATTCAATTTTATATGTTAAAACAAAGTGAAAACGACGAGTTATAGGAATTTTATTCTGCGAAGGTGAATGATATAGTTCTGTCGAAAATCATACCACGAAGACATGGTTATCTTGTCTCCGAATCAGTATGATAATGCGTGGCGATAGCATCTCAATCGACTCCGATTATGCGTCGAACGCTGTAATTACCATTGTTTTTGCGAGGCGAGCGCCTCAACTTCACTCGAATCAATTTCGAGAGATCAGCGCGGAAAGCACACGAGATCCATCGACCTGCTTTATCCTCGGCCGCACTTGAAATGCACGCCCAAAATCATTGCCAATGAATAAAGCACAAGCTCTAACGAATCTCGAGCCAGGTTTCTCCCCACGATTGCAATTACCCCGTAGGCGCAGAATAGACACCTCTCTCTCGAGCGCGACACGTTTGCGTATCGGATGTCTTTCTCGAGGAATCATCGAGGGGACACCCGGAAGTACGATTTCGAGCTCCTATAGGTTTTATAGAGCCACGGAACATGAAGGCGTCGATTATTATTGTTCCAGGCTCGATCGGGCTATAGCAACAATAGCCGGAAATTTCTCTTGTTTCCCAAAGCGTCGCGGCTCTCAATGGAACCATTAATCACAAAGCATTCCCGAACTCGCGAGCGTCGTCGTATCATTATGTCGAGAGCGTAATTACGATTTTCGCCATGCAAGAGAGAGAGAAAGAGGGAGAGAGACGCAGATGAATAAAGGAGATATCTCGTCGCAACGCCGTAAAAAAAATATGTCCCCTGTCCCTGCGCGATTTTTTACTCTTGCGTGTGCGCATACGACTCCGTGGGCCTCGTCGCAGTGTGGCTCGCTCGTAGCCGAGTATTAAAATTAAATTGTGAGAGCTTTATAATCTATTCAGACCAATAATTAAGATTTACCGTGCGTATTTTCCTCGGTCCGCGAGCGACGCGAGGGGAAGGAGAGAGCAAATAAAATGGGATCAAATAAAATTTTGGCGACCTTGGGGGCTGACTTTCTTCTCCCTCGGCGCTGCAGAGTTGCTCTGCAGCGCGGCATACGTACACATAAAGTCCGAGGAAATAAAAAGAAAAAAGAGAAATCAATCGCGGCGCCACATGATCGGCTTGCTACAGCTCGATGATTTACGCGTTAATGCCGGAGCTCTTGTCTCTCATTAATCGGCTCTTATACGACGCAGCCTCCCTCTCCCTCTCTCTTAATAAATTATAACGGATTAGCGACATCGGCAACTGGCCTCAGGACTTATCGTATCGAGAGCGCATTAATGACGTTAATGCACAGACGGACTTGTTCCTGCGCGCGAACCGGGAATTCACTTTGGATTTTATTTCGTCGTTGCGAGCGCGCGCGGGCCGTATTAATCGCTTTACGCGGACTTTTACGTTTGCGATTATCATTATGGGCGTAGATAGTTTGCGAATACATCCTCGCAAAAAATTTTTAATGTTTCCGCTGAAAATTGAGTGTCTGCTCGAAATCGGGTACTTACATTAGCTTGTATGCATGCTTAAGTGTTTATTCTCACGCTTGAGTGTATATATAAGGTATTACATTAAATTGGTTCAAGAATTTATGAATTTGAATTTTACTTTGATTGATTTTCGATCTAGAAAAATGATCTGGTTTGAATATTCTCCACTATGCATACGAAGAAATTTCAAAGAAAAACATTGAAATCTATGAACAATGAACACTCAACTCTAATGCAATGCTTAAAATTATGCGCTTCAGCAAGGGCAAAACAGGAAAATTATACATTATGTACTTAAATGAATCATAACGCCATAAGCCTGATGTATTAAATTGAGAGAATCTTATATCTCCATATATGCTGAAAAAAGAGATGAGTGATCATTGCATTTGTTTTTCAATTAATTGTTCGGTTTTATCTAATCTCTCACTTTGTACACATATCTATATTTTATATAGTCATAAATTTGCACATTATTTTAATAATATTAGATTTTTTTATGTTGGTTTCTCTAATCTCAATACATACTCAAATTTTTGAGTGCAATCAATTCAGAATATTTCTTATACGGTGCATATAAGCGTACAATACCTTAACGTTTCGAGATCTAAAGCTCATCGCGTTTTTGTATTCGACGCAAAGAAACAGCTGACGATTGCAATATCGCGCTATCTCTCTCTCCTTCTCTTTGTCTTTCTCAACGACCGGAACAGTAAAATTAACATCTTGTACTCTCGCGCTTTAGTGTCGGCTGTTGGCCGACCCGCTGCTGATGCGGACCCCGAAAAGAAAGGACCGCGGGAAAAATTCGCCGCCGCGACTGTACACACCGAAGTACGTAATTCCGCTCGCTTAGCATAAATTTCATGAATTTATCCCGTTAACAGGCGCGAGCGCGCTGACCATTCGCCTAACAATAAAATGCCCGAGTAGGCAGTAAAACCCTTGTTAGACCACATCGCGCGGGCGCTGAAAGGCGGTAAATTTGAATTCTTTTCCCCGCGTGAGCTCTCGAGCTGCTGCGCCGCAGTGACAAACGTTCCCGCGCCGAGCTCCTCTCGCGCCCCAAGTTTGGATGCGTGTGCGGCGGGTAGGTGAACTTTGAAGGCGTTATTCCGCGTCATCCCACTCTCTTTCTATATCTCTCTTGGTTTGCAGTTTTATTTATTCGCCGGCTAGCTGATCCACCGTGACGCTGTGGGAAAGTGAAAATCTGAAAGGCCGCGTGAAGCGAAAAAGATTTTCTCGAAAATTTACCGTGTCCATCAATTATTCGGGATTACACGTTCGAATTTTGTGCGCCAAAATGCCGTATAGCGAAAATATGCCACAGCTGATGTGCTTACGTAACGATTTGATGTAAAAGGAAAATTACGGGGAATATTCTTGAGTTTGTTGTTCGTCGTTATGTCACTATTTATCGTTTAACAACGTTTGAAGTTCATATTTAATATTTTGACGTGTTTACGGTATTCGAATACATGACTTCTCAGATATTATTCTGTAATGCCACGATTTCGACGAATATTTACAGCGTAAAGCGTCAAGCGCGAATGGCAAAGCTTGAATTTTCAATCGATTTCCTTAAGTTGCGTGTCAGAAGTAAAAAACGAAGCTGAACCAGCGAGAACATTTCCATGACAAAGCTTTGTACTCTGCGTTTGATAAAAGTATCTAACGTTTTTCAGGACCATTACACCGGCGACCAAGCCCATAAAAATACGCGCAGAAAACAGTGGAAAGGGAGAGAGAAAGAGAGAGAGAGAGTGAGAGCCTACTGCCCGCCGCAAATAAAAATAACAATAAGCGAAACGGCGAGGGAAGCCGAGATACGAGAGAGAAAGAGAGAGAGGAGAAAAAAGGGGCAAAAGAGCGGACAGGCTAAAGGAATTTATAAGCTATAATATTGCTACCACGGTAGTAAAGCCTTGTAGTATATATCAGCCGGGCGAAAAACGATCGTCCCGCATATCCTCGCAATGCACGTGTACGATCCGCTGCACGCACACACACGCTCCGAGAGCTTTTATTGCGGGCGCGCGCGGCGTCATACGCTTATAAGGCTCGTGCCCGCGCTCGCAGCACTCGTCACAATAATATCGCGCACGGCGGCGGCGGCGCTGCGCGGCATTATTGACTCGTTACGCTGCCCGCGGATTTTTTTCGCCCGGCGCGCGCGAGCGAGTGTCCATGTGCTTCGCGCCGGGAGACTATACTTACGCCGATAGCCGAGTGTCGTTAATTAGATAAGGTTTGTTTACGATGTGCGAGCTGAATTTACTTTGGCGTATTTTTTTTTCTCTGTATACCGCTGCGCGCTGCCGTGGCACGAAGTAGGATTCTAATTTAATAATAGCGCTGATTGCGGATAGCGATATGGAACTGGCAAAGTTGTAATGAGGATTTCCACGGATAAGGACGGTTTATTATCAATTAACTTTGTTTCTTGATTTTTCGCTGCGGCGCGTAGACGCCTCGTTTATACGACTGCAGAGTCGTCCGCGATGCGCAAGTTAGTAACGTGCTTGCGGCTCGTTTGTTTTTTGTGTACACTCGGATGTCTTCTGTGAATGTTTCATTCCGTGGAACGAGGCTCGTTTGATGCGCTACAATTATATAGGTGGAGTTTTTTTTCTTTATTAATAGATTCAAGCACTGATTTTTCTCGAAACGTATTTCGCAGTTTGAAATTCACAATTACACATGAATTTGAACAATGTATAGGATAAGGAATACATTGCAGATTATGAAAGCGACAAAACCATTATTTGGCGTCTCCATCAAAACGTTGAAATACGGCACCGCTCACATAATTAATTCCAAACAAAATAATAATCCGCGCGTTTTAGATACGCAAATCCATAACACTTATACATCCAATAAAGACTCGAGGAATCGGTCGCGGAATCTAAATAATCCCACAGGCGCTCGCCGCATTAAACCGCGAGAGTTCCGCTTAACTTTATTGAAAAAAAAAAGCTTTGCGCTTGGTATACCACACGTTGCATTTTCCAGCGCATTTTACAAGCTATACATAGAATCGCGCGGAGTAGCCGCAGACGCCGGGATCAGTAGCCGTTAATCCGCGGATTTTCCGCTAGTCGACGTGAGCACTGCGCTTTCTGATCGAGATTCGAGTTTTATCACACACACACGAGCCGCGGCTCTCTCGCCCGATAGTGTCAGTTATTATGAATTTCAAGCGATATGTGTACAGCGGGCGAGGCCGCATTGTGCCATTTGAATTTTCCATTCGCCGTGTATAACGCCGGAGATTAGATTTTTCTCAGCGAAAGTTGAACTTTGTCCAAAAGGATATGCGGCGCGTGAGAAGTTTATCGCGACACTTTACCGCTTCTGTGCTCGTGTGCGTGTGTGACTGGAATAAAAATAGACGTGGTCTCGTTGAGTAAATCGTTACAGAGTCCGCTCGCATTTGCGTATATGTTGATCGAATCGCCGGGGCGACTAGAGAAATAGCTGATTTGCACTTTCTTGACTCTTTCTCGCGGGTGTATCGCGTGATTAGAAATGATTTGTATATTTGAATGTATAAAAGTATTACGCCGCGATGGATATACGGCGTGAATAATTCATTTTAGTGTATAGTTTTCTTCGTTTTTTTATCGCGTTATTGCGATTGTATGGCTGTAGTTTTATGCATGAAAAATGCATTTGATCGAAAATTTGAAATGCATGGTTCTGATGGAAATCAAAATAGCCAGTAAAGTCCAAGCGGACAAATTCACGTGAATATCTAAACATGTAAGTTTATCCACGTAGCAAGATATTCATATTTAAATGTGCGTCCGCGAATACACGACATTCGTATTTTCAAAATCGCACCAATTAATGCTCACTCCGTAATATTCCAGCGACTTAGTCGAGCATTTATGCAAAATAGAGAGGCAATAATATTCTCTTATCTTACATAATGATATTCTATAATTTTCCAAGTTTATGGGCCCGTAAACGTAATATGGAAAAATTTGCAGTAATTGCACATTTCCGTTTTCGAGAAATTCCTTTTATCAGCGGCTGGCAATCAAGGCCACTTCAGACGTCTTGCAAAACAAGACAATCCCGTGGGTTTGAGCATGTATACCGTTTCTACAGAAATAAGTCGGCTCCGCAATCATTCTCTAATTAGATAATAACGTGTCCGAAAAATCCAGCGATCTCCCCCCTGCGATCGGAGAACGTTTCCCAGCGTTATAAGCAAGCGTCCTTTCCGCGCGCGAGACTCTGAAATACCTTATATTTCCGCCAGTAGTACACGCGATGACGTAAAGCGGCAGCTCGTTTCTCCCACTCGACTTGTTTGCACCGATCTCTATCTCAGGGCACACGATTAAACCGACCGTAAACTTCCTAGTACATCAAAAGCGTATGCGTATCCATCCATTTTCGCTTCCTTCAAAGTCCTCCCACGCGAGGCCCCCAGTCCATCCCTCGACCTCCGCGTCCAAGAGGCCAACGAGACAATCGAAATCTCGCCCAACAATTGCACACCCGAAATTGAAAAGCAAAAAACAGTTCCCCCGAAAAGGGGCAGCTCTCGGCGTGTCCAGCTCTCTCTCTCTCTCTCTCTCTCTCTCTCTCTCGTCTCCTCTTCCTTCTTTGGCCGCGCAGCGCATCGCATCGTCATCGCGACGATCAGGAGAGCGAGCCGCGCGCGCTCTTCGAGGAAGCGCGAGCAGCCTCTGAATATTCAAGGGGGAACGCGCTGCGCAGCGGAGAGATACGTATACAAGCGAGAAAGAGAGAAAGCCGTGCGCGCGCCAACTGGAGAGGTGGGGCGCGCTGGAACCCGTTCGGTCGCGTGGCCCGCCCACGCATCGAGTTCGCCCCTTCTACGCTCTCGCGCGCGTGTGCCTGCGACGCAGCTTTTGCCGGAGAGAAAGAGAGAGATAGAAGCGGTTTGATGATAATACCTCACTTGCCAGAGCCGCTGCCGCTGCGGACTCGATGCTTCTTATTCTTTTCTTGGGATATCCTTTTCTTTCTCCGGCTGATGTTTGCAGGAAGTGATTGTGTGCTTTGCGGCCCGTGAAATTTTCGATTGATTTATCGCGGATTTTAAGATTGCATTAGCTGGCGTTTTTTTTTCCCATTGATGTTGCAGCTTTGTGCGATTGAGGCAAGCTTTGTGTGGAGAGGTTTAAAATTTAAGTTTCGCATATTGATGGCTCTGTAGAAAAGTGATGGGAGAATTGATTATTTTTTTGCGTATTTCAGTAATGCATAGTACTGAGTACCAAGATGATTTCTGAAAGCTGCACGTATATTAGGTTTTTTTGAAATATGACCCATTTATATGTTGATTCTCGAATTAGAGGTTCAAACTTTCAATGCGATTTCCTCAAAACTGCATTTCAATGCCGATTTGGTGAATTATCAATTTTTTAAAAATATATATTTTGTTTTTTCGACGACTTCCACAGCGCAGCCTGTAGCTCGGTTCCAACTTGATATTTTTATTTAAAATTTAGTCTGCTGTATTAGTTGAAAAAAACATTTTAGAAAACATTTGTGTGGGTGTATTTTGCATCTTACACTAGTACCATAACGAGAGAAAAAATCCAAAAATCTTCGACATTCCTGCGGTAGACCCCCGGATTCACTCGGAAACGAGGAAAATGCATGCGTCATCACGCGATTTCTCAAATTTAACGCGCACAAAAAAAATAATAAAAAAAGAGAGAAGCACGTCGATATATTTCTCGCATTTTAAAGCACTGCTAATTGGAGAAGAGCGCTTTATGATTTGCATTCTCAAGCGCTCGTACGAAGGCACACATAAGTATCATGCTTGCGCGCACTAAAAATATGTTTTTCATAATACGATAAGCCACTTGCACAACTCCGAAATCCCCCCGCCGAACGATCGATCGATCGATCGATAGCGCGCTGCAACCGGTAGCCCCGCTATCTCCGCTCACAATCCAAGATCAAAATTCAAATCCCCGATCTCCTTACCGATATCTCTCTCTCTCTCTCTCTCTCTCTCTCTCTCTCTCTCTCCCCGGTAGCGTAAAAGAGGCACTACCTCGCACGCTCTCGCTCTCTCCTCCCACTGTATAAGCATATACGCGCACACCGATCGCGCGGAGACTTTCTGGTTCTTTAGCCTCTCGCGAAAGAGAGAGAGAGAGAGAGAGAGAGAGATACAGGATTCATCCGGCGGTGGGCATAGGGGGGCAACGAGCGCTCGAGTGTATATACACGTACCGCTTTGCAAATATGAGTCGATCTTCTTTTTGGAATTCCCCGGACGTGAGAGTGCGCGCGGCTCAAGATCGAAACGTCCTGGGACACGACACGTATATATACGGGAGAACGTGTTGTGCGGGATTCTGTTGCAGAAACTTGGTTCGGCTAATGGATAGATCTCTCGCGGTATAGTGTATATATAGCGCTTTGCGGCGAGAGCCGCGTGGATGGATCGGCCTCGAATATGTTCGCGGAATGCCGATGAGCTAAATCGATTATCCGTTTGGGATAGTGCGATATTGTACCGTTTTTCTCGAGCCAAGTATGCCGTGACGTAAGAATTGTATTGGGAGTTTCGGAAAAATTACTGTTGCGCGCATGGTAAAATCCGGAGACGTATGCTCGCGTGCTGGGAATCGAGTATTTCCGCTTAAAACAATAACGATCGTAATACTAAGTACTTTTGTTACTGCTGCGGTTAACATTTTTTTTGACTCGACCTACTAATGCATGAAAAAAGTTTCTGACGTCATAATTCGTGTTTATCTCCGCATGCGACCACGTACAACGTAGCCATTCCTCGCGCGTGCATTACAAATTTTCCAACACGTCACTTTCGTCCCAATGTATAACACGGGTGCGCAGCATCGCGTCCAGCGTCAAATTAACAGCTACGCGTGAGAATTCGAGAAGACGCGGATAATTTACCGCAGCCGTCCCATCCTAGGCCATTCCCAATTGATTGATTGTTTAGTCAGCATTAGCATTTCAAAGAATCATCAAGAAGTATCAATATTTGGCCTTTTCATCCACCAATCTCTCACGCAGGCGTCATTAGAATTGTAGATTCCTCGGCTCTCTCTCCCCGCTCGCGCGCGCGCAGCACAAGAGAGAACAAGCCGCTCCATTCAAGGTGATTCGACGATTTTTGTTTCCACCCTTTGCCTCTCGCGTTCCCGCGGATGCGGTATGCGATCCGGTGTAAGCGTTGCACGCAGCGCCGCCCCGAGAAAAAGGAGCTAAAAGAGCGACTTCTTTTAACGCCGGCAGCTCTTACCCCTAAATTACGCGCAACAAGCAATTTCAATATCCGAGCGCCGATACGCCGCGCTCGATTACTTCTCACCGCGCGGATGTATTTTATCTCGAGCGACACACTCGAGGAGCCTCGAGTCCTAAATGGCCGCGTGTCTCTCGTCCGATAAGCACGGCAGGCAGGCACTCGTTGCCGCGGGAGACGTTGGCTTCCGTGCCTCTTTTATACCAGAGTGACAGCTCCGCGGCTTATTTGTGGGACGTCGGCCGATTCGACGCGGCTCTCGCGCAGATATATCCCGATCCCCGAGATTTCATCTCTCTCTCTCGCTCTCTCGATCGCCTCTGAAAGCCAGGAAGTCTTTGTGAACGCCACGGCGATTTCGACTCGGTGAATCAGTCACGCGCGTGAATAAAGCAGCTGGAGAACGAGGTGAAACGCAAAGTGGCTTGACGAACATGCGTGCATAGCTCTCCCCGGCTATATGTGCGCTGAGACTTTGACGTGTTTTCTAATTTTTCTGCCGTCTCGAAATATGCTACAAATATCTCGAGAGAGTCTATTTCGAGGCGCGCGAGAGAGATGCACAGTTACATAAGCGGGGGCTCATTAGTCATTCGTTTCGTATTTTTAGGAGTTAGGATTCAACGCCGCTCACGGCTTTATCCGCGTGGAAATTTATCGAGCAATGTTTCCTCCGGTTTAATACGCCGTGCTCTGCTTTGGAGCTTCCAAGTGTAACGAATGTACTCGGAGGCTTCGGTCTTCTTATGACTAAAAATACTTGGGGGACTAATCCTCTAGCGAATCCGCAATGAGTTAAGTAAACATTGTAGTAAATATCGGTGGCAGAAAGAAACTGCAGCCAATTTTGCGAAAAAATTCCATAGCTTTATTATGTATGAACAGCTTGAAAGACGCTTCTACATCGATTAGTATACGATCACAAAGCTAGCTTTCTCCCAAAACGCAAATGAAGAGAAATATATGATATATAAGACGCCCTGATAGAAAATTAACCGTGATAAAGTATACTTATAGTAATAAGTTATCCCTGTTCGTGTATATAGCTATTTTTATTATATATTTACTTGGTTTGCACAATTTTAAAATAATGTCAGAGCTAATTATTGACTGTTCTTTAACATTTTATCATTTTTTATTTATTATTTTTATTATTCAAAAGAAATTGTAGTTATAAAATATTAACTAAAATTTTTATTTCAGACAGTAGGTATGGAAGCCAACAAATGTTGAAAGCGTATGAGTGAGTTTATTTTATTTTTTTGTTTGTTCTTATCATTTATTTTCTGGCGTACATTCTTTTATTTTATTTACGAGGATTTATATTTAGAAAATAGCAATTGGTATACGAAGCAAATATTATAATTTTTTTAAGGTTCCAAACAATTTTTTTTTTTTTTTTAAATTTTTGTTAACTTTATTATATTATCATTCCATATGAAGCCTAGGTCAACTTAAAAAAGATTTATTTTAATTTATCATTTTTAGAGAGTCCGAATAAATCAATTCGTCAAAGATCTGAAAAACTTAAAATATATGAACTATATTTTAAATTTATCAAATCCTTGGTGAATTGATTTATCCTAACTCTCTAAAAATGGCAAACTAAGATATGTCTTTTTGAGTTGTTTTAGTCTTTGTAGGGGATGATGGTAAAAACTAAAATGTTATTAAAATATGCATACAGTGGCTGAAAAGTGTTTAGCGACTGTAGAAAACTTACTCTCTAAAAAGTTTAGATGGATTTTTTTTTTATTTTAAATTTTCTAACTCTAATACTAGGCAAGTAAATAAATAGATGAGTCGGTAGGTGGGTAAATAGAGATGTGGGGTGGATTGCTGAACAAATTCTTAGGTTAACAGATGGGCAGCTAGGTAGGTAATGGGTCAATATATGGGTAGCTAGGTAGGTAATGGATCAATAGATGGGTAGCTAGGTAGGTAATGGGTCAATAGATGGGTAGCTAGGTAGGTAATGGGTCAATACATGGGTAGCTAGGTAGGTAATGGGTCAATAGATGGGTAGCTAGGTAGGTAATGGGTCAATAGACGGGTAGCTAGGTAGGTAATGGGTATACAGCTATGGATATCTAAGTGATTATAGAGATACTAGATAGATAAGCAGTTAAGCAGGTGCGTAGATGGGTAGACAGATCACTAGGTAGGTAGACAAATCGCTACGTAAGGTCGCTGAACTAGTTGGTTAGATGAGTTGGGTAAAATAGTAGATCGGTAGAGTAAACATTTTCTATAACAAGTAGATTCTTAAAATAGGTTTTCATTCTAAAATTTTTTGAGAGTAAGTGTAAAATACAGAAGGTTCATACTTTTGCCCTTTATAGCATATTTCATTTTAGTTCCTTACTAGTTATTTTGTTTCAGATAAAATCACTTACGATTTTTTTTTTTTTTTTTATATCAATTGAAATTTTTAATTTATTCTTATCTTTAAATTCGTATACCGATGGGAATGACTACCTTAAAGTAAAAACTTCATCTTATCCTCGTAAGCAGAATTAAAAGAATGATTGCACTATTCGATTTTCAGAACCCTGCAAGTAAAACGACAAAAACGCAAAACGGCAGTTGCAAATCTGCCTACTACGATCTCCTGCTATCCACCCCAAGCAGTGGATAAATATTTGCGACATTTCTACCCCTTCAACGCCGATTACGTTAATTGATAGGTTTTCGTGTTTTCGGTTTTTTATATGACCCCAGGCATCAGATCAATGTTTGTGACAGTTATTCCCTTTCAACGCCGTCTACGTTAGTTGATAGGTTTTCGCGTTTTCATTTTTTTAGATGACCCCAGACAGAAGATAAATATATACGACATTTCCTCCCCATCAACACCGTTTAGATTAGTTGATAGGTTTTCGCGTTTCCAGTATGTTAGATGACCCCAGGCAGCGGATAAATATTTGCGAACTTTCCTCTCCTTACCGCCGTTTACGTTACTTGACAGGATTTCGCGTTTCCATTTTTTTAGATGACCCCATGCAGCTGATAAATATTTGCCACATTTCCTCCCTTTTACCGCCGTTTACGTTAGTTTACAGGTTTTCGCGTCTTCATTTTTTAGGTAACCCCAGACAGCTGATAAACATTTGCGACATTTCTTCCCCGTCAACGCCGATTAGATTAGTTGATAGATTTTCGCGTTTTCGATTTGTTAGATGACCCCTGGCTGCGGATAAATATTTGCGACACTTCCCCCCCTACACCACCATTTACGTTAATTGACAGGATTTCGCGTTTTCATTTTTTTAGATGACCCCACGCAGCTGATAAATATTTGCCACATTTCCTCCCCTTCAACGCCGGTTAGATTAGTTGATAGATTTTCGCGTTTTCGATTTGTTAGATGACCCCTGGCTGCGGATAAATATTTGCGATACTTCCCCCCCTACACCACCATTTACGATGATTGAAGGTTTTCGCGTTTTCATTTTTTAGATACCCCATGCAGCTGATTGAAAATCATTTGCGACATTCCTCCCCCTATACGTTCCCCCAGTTACTAGTTGATAGGCTTTCGCGTTTTCATTTTTGCCCCGGCAGGATTTTGCGACCTTTTTACGTATTGACGGATTTCGCGTTTTCATTTTTTGATACCCCAGAGGATAAATTTGCGCATTCCCCCCTCCCCCCCGTTAATTTAGGTTTCCTTCATTTTTTAGACCCCCATACACCACCATTTACGTTTTGATATGTTATCGGTTTTCGCGTTTTCATTTTTTAGATGACCCCATGCAGCAGATAAATATTTGCGACATTTCCTCCCCTTCACCGCCCGTTTACGTTAGTGTATAGGCTTTCGCGTTTTCATTTTTTAGATAACCCCAGGCAGCGGATAAATATTTGCGACACTTCCCCCCTACACCACCCATTTACGTTAGTTTACAGGATTTCGCGTTTTCATTTTTTTAGATAACCCCATGCAGCGATAAACTATTTGCGACGTTTCCCCCTCACCACATTTACGTTAGTTGATCAGGATTTCGCGTTTCATTTTTTTAGATGACCCCATGCAGGCAGATTAAATATTTGCGACATTTCCTCCCTTCACCGCGTTACGTTAGTGTATAGGCTTTCGCGTTTTCATTTTTTAGATAACCCCAGGCAGCGGATAAATATTTGCGACACTTCCCCCCCACACCCACCATTTACGTTGAAGTGACAGGATTTCGCGTTTTCATTTTTAGATAACCCAGGCAGCGGATAAATACTTTGCGACACTATCCCCCCTACAACCACCATTTTACGTTAATTGGACAGGAGTCTTCGCGTTTCATTGGTTAGATAACCCCAGGCAGCGTATAATATTTGCGAACTTCCCCCCTACACCACCATTTACGTTAATTGACAGGATTTCGCGTTTTCATTTTTTAGATGACCCCATGCAGCAGATAAATATTTGCGACATTTCCTCCCCTTCACCGCCGTTTACGTTAGTGTATAGGCTTTCGCGTTTTCATTTTTTAGATAACCCCAGGCAGCGGATAAATATTTGCGACACTTCCCCCCCTACACCACCATTTACGTGAATTGACAGGATTTCGCGTTTTCATTTTTTAGATAACCCCAGGCAGCGGATAAATATTTGCGACACTTCCCCCCCTACACCACCATTTACGTTAATTGACAGGATTTCGCGTTTTCATTGTTTAGATAACCCCAGGCAGCGGATAAATATTTGCGACACTTCCCCCCCTACACCACCATTTACGTTAATTGACAGGATTTCGCGTTTTCATTTTTTAGATAACCCCAGGCAGCGGATAAATATTTGCGACACTTCCTCCCCTTCACCGCCGTTTACGTTAGTGTATAGGCTTTCGCGTTTTCATTTTTTAGATAACCCCAGGCATCGGATAAATATTTGCGACACTTCCCCCCCTACACCACCATTTACGTTAATTGACAGGATTTCGCGTTTTCATTTTTTAGATAACCCCAGGCAGCGGATAAATATTTGCGACACTTCCCCCCTACACCACCATTTACGTTAATTGACAGGATTTCGCGTTTTCATTTTTTTAGACGACCCCATGCAGCTGATAAATATTTGCCACATTTCCTCCCATTTACCGCCGTTTACGTTAGTTTACAGGTTTTCGCGTCTTCATTTTTTAGGTAACCCCAGGACAGCGGATAAATATTTACGACACTTCCCCCCCTACACCACCATTTACGTTAATTGACAGGATTTCGCGTTTTCATTTTTTAGATAACCCCAGGCAGCGAATAAATATTTGCGACACTTCCCCCCCTACACCACCATTTACGTTAATTGACAGGATTTCGCGTTTTCATTTTTTTAGATGACCCCCTGCAGCTGATAAATATTTGCCACATTTCCTCCCTTTTACCGCCGTTTACGTTAGTTTACAGGTTTTCGCGTCTTCATTTTTTAGGTAACCCCAGACAGGTAACCCCAGGATAAACATTTGCGACATTTCTTCCCCTTCGGATTAGATTATAGATTTTCGCGTTTTCGGTTTGTTAGATGACCCCTGGCTGCGGATAAATACTTGCGACACCCCCCTACACCACCATTTACGTTAATTGACAGGATTTCAGGCGTTTTCATTTTTTTAGACGACCCCATGCAGCTGATAAATATTTGCCACATTTCCTCCCATTTACCGCCGTTTACGTTAGTTTACAGGTTTTCGCGTCTTCATTTTTTAGGTAACCCCAGACAGCGGATAACCATTTACGTTACGTTAATTGACAGGATTTCGCGTTTTCACTTTTTTAGATGACCCCGAGCAGCGAATAAATATAGCGACACTTCCCCTTCCCCGCCACTTACGTTAATTGACAGGATTTCGCGTTTTCATTTTTTTAGATGACCCCCTGCAGCTGATAAATATTTGCCACATTTCCTCCCTTTTACCGCCGTTTACGTTAGTTTACAGGTTTTCGCGTCTTCATTTTTTAGGTAACCCCAGACAGCTGATAAACATTTGCGACATTTCTTCCCCTTCAACGCCGATTAGATTAGTTGATAGATTTTCGCGTTTTCGGTTTGTTAGATGACCCCTGGCTGCGGATAAATATTTGCGACACTTCCCCCCCTACACCACCATTTACGTTAATTGACAGGATTTCGCGTTTTCATTTTTTTAGACGACCCCATGCAGCTGATAAATATTTGCCACATTTCCTCCCATTTACCGCCGTTTACGTTAGTTTACAGGTTTTCGCGTCTTCATTTTTTAGGTAACCCCAGGCAGCGGATAAATATTTGCGACACTTCCCCCCCTACACCACCATTTACGTTAATTGACAGGAGTGGCGTGTGCATTTTTTTAGACGACCCCATGCAGCTGATAAATATTTGCCACATTTCCTCCCATTTACCGCCGTTACGTTAGTTTACAGGTTTTCGCGTCTTCATTTTTTAGGTAACCCCAGGCAGCGGATAAATATTTGCGACACTTCCCCCCCTACACCACCATTTACGTTAATTGACAGGATTTCGCGTTTTCATTTTTTTAGATGACCCCCTGCAGCTGATAAATATTTGCCACATTTCCTCCCTTTTACCGCCGTTTACGTTAGTTTACAGGTTTTCGCGTCTTCATTTTTTAGGTAACCCCAGACAGCTGATAAACATTTGCGACATTTCTTCCCCTTCAACGCCGATTAGATTAGTTGATAGATTTTCGCGTTTTCGGTTTGTTAGATGACCCCTGGCTGCGGATAAATATTTGCGATACTTCCCCCCCTACACCACCATTTACGTTAATTGATAGGTTTTCGCGTTTTCATTTTTTAGATGACCCCATGCAGCAGATAAATATTTGCGACATTTCCTCCCCTTCACCGCCGTTTACGTTAGTTGATAGGTTTTCGCGTCTTCATTTTTTAGGTAACCCTAGGCAGCTGATAAACATTTGCGACATTTCTTCCCCTTCAACGCCGTTTAGATTAGTTGATAGATTTTCGCGTTTTCGGTTTGTTAGATGACCCCAGGCTATGGATAAATATTTGCGGCATTTCCTCCCCTTCACCACCATTTACGTTAATTGATAGGTTTTCGCGTTTTCGGTTTGTTAGATGACCCTAGGCTGCGGATAAATATTTGCGATATTTTCTCCCCTTCACCGCCGTTTATGTTAGTTTACAGGGTTTCGCGTCTTTATTTTTTAGGTAACCTCGGGCAGCTGATAAACGTTTGCCGACATTTCCTCCCCTTCACCGTCGTTTACGTTAGTTGATAGGTTTTCGCGTCGTTCGGTACCCTGTTTAATAATGCGCAGAAAGAAGAAGAACTGCGTACATCTCTATTTATTTATTTATTTATTTATTTATTTATTTATTCATCTTTTTATTTCATTTTTTTATTTATGTTATGATTATATTAATATATATATATATTTTTTATTTATTTCATTTAGGTTTCATTCTATTTATATTATTTTTATATTATTTTATTTTATAGGATTTCGTAACCCGCTTTTCTTGTTTTGTTAATAATTTTGGCCCATTATGTCCCTACATACGTTTAAAGCGTCGAACTACCACGTACGTAGTAACACAATCCCCCACCCCCTCCGCGAATGTTCGCATAGTGAACCCACCCCAACCTAAATTCGAACCCCTTGCAGGAAGCGTATTGTCGGTTAGCCCATATAACCCGTAAAAATTTCGGCGACGGTTTTTTAGGAAGTTTGTGAATGCGTTTATGCTGTACTAGGCGTGGTTTTATATATTAGGGATTTTAGGGATTCTAGTATTAAGGCTTCCGTGGTTATATGGCTCTAGGCGAAGATTCCACGGTTTTTTTTTATCATTATTGTAGATAACATTCTAATAATAATTTTGTTTAATTTATTATTACGTTAAGTTATTCAAAATTTTAATAGAATATTTGAAATAATAATGTTAAGAAAAAAAATAAAAAAAATCAACGCGCCAGAAAAGCATATTATATTTGTGTATCATATAAAATGCTTTTTGGACAGTACCCCTAGGGTGGTGTGGAAAGCTGTCACTGTTTTTAATTGCATATCCCGTTTCTTATTTAGTTTTAGAAAAAATATAATGTTTATTTATTTATAATAATTATGTATCAGTTTATGTTAAATCATTTTTTGTATTATAATACATACATATACATGTATAGAATATGAAAAATAATTTAATTTAACTAATTTATAAATTCATTATTGCAAATAATAATACTATTTTTTCTAAAAGTATAAATAAAAGAGTATTAAATCCCCGTAATATGATTTTAATTATATTAACCTACAGATTTATCGTTGACGATAAGTTCGGCAAAACACACCAAGAATATGGGATCCCTCCGCGGGTGCCGGGGTTTTTCGACGAGATTTTTCGCGATAATCTGCCGACAGGCGATAAAATACGGGATTCCGTCGGTAGCTCATCGGGAACGATTCTGACATCGGGGACCGTGGCGAAATAATGAAACCGCAACGCTCCTCTCCTCGCTTTTTCTCCCTTTCAAGAGGCCCGACATGACGTGGGTGGCTCAGAGAACTGGTAGATGAGAAATGCAAAAGTCCAGCCGCAAATATAAGCCAGTCTCGGTTGCAGTGCGCGCAGCATTATAACGGCTTTACAAAGGCGGCGACTTGTGTGTGCACGAGCGCGTGGCTCAATGCCTTCTTCTCTTTCTCGTCGCGCGCGCGCGCGCGCGTATGCCTACATTGTGATGCCGCCGCCGCCGTTGTTGCTGCTGCTGCTGCAGCCGCGCTGCACCTACGTGTCCCATTAATTTCTGCTGCGCACCACTCCGCGGCGATGTATTTATGACGGCGCGTGCGGCCTTTATCGCATTTGTATCAAGGTCCTGTCCCGCGGGACGCGGATTCTTATCTTTTGTTGGGATTCGAGCACTACTGCTGCTTTCTTTTTCGGAGAGGAAAAGAAGCTTGCGATTGCTGTTTCTCATTGTTTGGGATGTCATGTGTAGGGTCGGAATTGCTGCGTGGGAAGAGTTTTGTTATTTTCAGATTGTATTTCAAGGATTGCTAATTGGCTGCGCAAATGCGAGAGTCTTACTGATAGATAATTGAGTATTTTCGAGTTAGATTGACAATGGTATAAGGATATTCGTACAACTTATACAGTTTTTGGGATCCCGTGATTAAACATTGATTTTTTATATTTCAATCTGCACAAATGATAGACCTGCAAACTTATTCATCAATATCTTTTGTGAATGTATTTTGTACGGATAGTACAGATGAAAATGAACGAACGAAAGAGAGGTGTAGAAGGAATGTTTGAAGAGTTTTGTTGTAGAAGGTATAAAAGAAGAAGAGATTTAGAGTGCAGGTATACGGAATAAGCGCGGATGACGAGAGCAGAAAGAATTTTCCGATGCAGCCCTTCGTGGCCAAGACAGCGTTACATGCATGGAATAGCGTCAGTTCGGTGGAGACACTCGAGCGCTGCAGAGCGAAGCACAGACATACTGCAGTTTTACACCTGTTCTTACTTTTTATACAGTGTATTTGATAAAGCATTCAATAAGTCGACTTGTGCCATTTGCTCTGCTTATCAGTAAATATTATGGATAATGTGGAAACAATATACTAGTGAATTATTGGTTCAAGTGTGTATTTCTGTGTATTCCATAACTTGACTTGCACTACAAGCAAATTACGCAGGCAAACTACTTAAGGTTAAATTCTGCAGTCTTGTAATAATCTAAAAATACAAAACTCATGAAAAGTCGATTAAAAAATTCTGAAGTTACGAGTATACAATGTTTTGAAATTGTGTGTATACGACTAATAGTTGGATAAGAAACAAGTATGTACAAAGAACAGGTGTTCACACAATTTATTTAGTTCGCTGTTGTTTCTTTAGTTCAATAACGCCTTCGCTATACTCACTATCCAAAATGAAAACATCATTGGAAATCTTAGTTTTGTTTATTTTGAATCATAATTTTATTTCGATGGCCCAACCAACAGATTACAAACTCGAATTAGTACAAGTTGTAAGTACTATTATTTTTTAATGAATAGGTAAGAGCATATATTAATTAAACAGTCTATCACAGTTATTCAGACATGGCGATCGAATACCCGACGAAAAGGAAGTGTATCCAAAAGATCCTTATCGAAAAATATTTTCCGATATAGGATTTGGGCAATTAACAAAGGTAATATCCAATGGCAGAATTTTCCAAAATTATAGTTATAAAAAAATGATTTACGGATTTGAAATATTAACGCCAGATCGGTTAATTTAACTCAACTAGAAAGTGCTTTGCACAATTTGTTTCAGATTGGAATGAATAGAGAGTATAAGATTGGTCAATTACTTAGAGAACTTTACAGTGGTTTTCTAGGCGATTTCGAAATCGACAGAGTTTACGGCTACAGCTCTGACTACGATCGTACGAAGATGTCACTGCAGTTGGCTCTTGCTGGTTTATTTCGTCCCACGAACACAACCTCTTGGAATAATGACATTCGTTGGTTGCCGGTTCCAACTCATTACGATCCTAAGGCCATCAGTTTTCTAACTCCTCTCTTCGTTTGTAAAGAGTAAATAAAATATTTACTATATTAATTTATTCAACAAAATAGACCTATAATCGTAACAATTGTCACGTAATCGTAGAATCGTTGGGTTGTATCGAGAAGTTGGTCGTTCGAAAGAATTACAGAGTCAATTGGCGAAATATGCAGACTTTTGGAAATTTGTTGTAAATCACACTGGTATCAGTGATTTAAATCCAAGACAAGCTTACAACCTTTTTAACAATCTCAAATCTGCTGTAAGTTTTACGCAAATGCAATTGTAATAACCTTTAATCATTCTTGCTCAGCAAATAAACAATGAAAAACTTGTAGTTGAGCCTGGGTCTGCCTCTTCCAAGCTGGTGTTCAGAAGACGATTTCCTGAAAATCTCCGAGCTGAACACCATTTCTCAAAAAATACTGACCTACACGCCACTGTTGAGGAGAATGCTTGCAGGGCCGACGATCGCACGTTTCTTGAAGAATATCGATAGAAACGAAAACAAGCTGGACAATACGAAGATGTACTTGTACTGCGGTCACGATATTAATCTCGCGGCTTTTAGCAATGCTCACAACTTCAGAGGTATTCCTCCGAGCCCTGATTACGGAAGTGCCTTGATCGTTGAGAAACTCAAGGGAAATGACGATCGGGTTTATCTTCGTGTAAGGAAATCGCTACTTCTCCTGTAGTAAAATTTGTCAGTGGAATACATGGTATGAGTTGTTTAGTCCGGATTGATTTTTACAGATGGCAATGTGGACAGGAGTTGGTGAAAGACTGATTCCCTTGAAAGTGGAAGGCTGCGCTCAGGAATGTCCTTTATCTTACTACAGAGCTTGGGTCGCACCGATACTGCCGAACGACGAAGTTAGACGATGTATGAATGGATCTGCTGACATTGACGTATAGAAATATTTGATGCAATCCGTAATCTCCCATCGATGCTTTTTATTACAGTACTGTCTACGGAACCAAGTTTTGTAATAGTTGATTTTGAAGTTTCGACAAGTATTGCTCCAGAAACGTGTTTAATAGTATTTAAAAATGACTACCTACGCGAGTGCGCACGTGTGACTGTTTTTAAAGTCGAACAATTATTCGACCGCAAATATTTCCATACATTTTGCAAGATATTGTCGATCATATAATCAAACCGAAAATATAAATATCTATAAAATAATAAACTAATAAAAAGTATTTAGCATATATGGCAGTTTATTGATTCATGAAATTTAATATTTCATGAAATTCTGTCCTATTTTCCATGCATTAAAATAGTGAATCGCGCAGAGTCGATCGTCGCCGCGCGGTGGCGCATTACAGAATTAAACTGGCTCAAGAATCGCATGATTTATTTAATGCTGCTGAGAAAGGTCTAAATAACGCATCCTGATAAATAATTCTCGTGCCCGCGTATACGAGAGCTCTGCCCGAGAAGCAAGTGTATATAATCAATTTATATGGAAATTCTATTATGTCAGGCTTTATAAGTATCATCGACAAACGAATTTACGAGGCGCAGCGCGCGGCGCGCGTTTCGCGCGACTAAAAACAATAAAGAAGCGCGCGATCGCGCGGTAAAACTCATTAAGCACGCGCGCTCCGCTGCACGCACTGCGCGCACAGTCCGCGACTACAAACTCAATTTAAATATAAGATCCAGCCGCACTAATTCAGCCTAAGGTATCGTTCCGCGCGGACTCGAGACAGGTGCGAGCCAACAAATTAAGCCTACTTAGCCAATCTTATCGCGGCTTACACCAAAATACATTTATAGCGCAGCCGCGCGCGCAGTTCACTTCTCTTTCTCGGCTCTCTCGACCTGGAATCGAGCCGCCGCGCAAAAGAAAGCGCGCAGCGCTCGACTCGAAAAAGAAATCACAACGAAGCCCAAGGCCCGACCGCAAGCGAGCAAAAGAAAGTCTCCCTCCGCAGCGAAGATAACGCCGAGCTTGTGTCTGTATACGTACGCGTGTATTCGTGTACGTATGCGCACACACACACATGTATGTAGGGCAAACCGAGACGTCGAATTAATATTCTATTCGGGGTGCGATAAACGAATATTGAACACGCGGCTTATCGTAGCTTGTCTCGGCGCAGCGAGCGAGATAAATTTTACGAATTAATTAGGCGGCAAAGCTCGTGCGTGCTGCGGCCGCGGCTCGCTCGTCGACAACGATTTTCGCTCGATCGAGTCTCACTCTCTATATGTATACGTGTGCGCACGGCCGCGAGGAACTGGTCCTCGATTTCGATTCGCCTCCGAATCCGTCACAGCCGATGACATGATCGATGCTCGTCGTCGGCCTCGGGAATGTCGCCGCCGCCGCCGCCGCTGCTGCTGCTGCTGCTGCTGCTCCCTCGGTGCGCTGCAGATAACGCATATATGTGTGCGCGCGTATGCGTCAAGAGTTTCTAATCTTGACAAGAGGCAGGTAAAAATATTTGTGCATATTTTTACTTTGGCTTAGCCTTTACCGCGAGAGGCTTGATTAAGTAAATAGATTACTGTATTTGTGTTTGTGGGCTGTTGAAATTGCATGTTAATTAATAAATTTACTCGGCGATATGCGCTTTGAAAGAGGGATTAAGTTGGCGACGAGGTGCTGTGTACACCTATATTTTTAGATTTTTGTTATTAACTTTTGAGATATAGAAGGAATAAAAATGTTTGGCGATAAAGAAAATGTGTCAAAAACGTTTTATATGCAAGGTGAAAACTTTAGTGCTTTTCTCGTTTTTTTTTTCTTCGTGACTGAAAAGTGTGCGTATTAAAAAGATATCACTACACGTCATACGTATGAAGAGAACAAATGAATCATCCTCGTAAAACGTGGGCTGAATCAAACCACTTCGGACGGACATAAGTGGCTTACAAATGTTTCATGCTCTTTTTCATTTTTTTCACTGTGATACACGCGGTAGATCCAAATGCTTCTACGTTTAATTATTTTAAAAATTGTTTTATACTCCTGTCTCAAAAGTGCCTTCCAGTCTTCTGAACTGCACATCCATTTCGCGTCGAGCTAAAAAGTCGAAATGAAAACTGAACAATTATTAATATTGTCCCTTGACCATCAACAGCAGAAGCGACAAACTAGTTTGCGGGAAGCAACTGGCCAACGCGTCCAGGCCGTGCGGCGGTTTTCGATTCAGCCGATGCATTAATATCAAGCCAAGTTTACCACTGACTAATCGTATTCATGCAGTCAGTCAAGTAAAACATAACGCATAGTCCATTTCGCGTGCGGCTGCTAAAACTTCCTCAGGTGGAACGATCTCGACACGCGTAAAAGTGGCGTCCCGGCAAAAATGGCCTTATGAATAGATGCACTTTGCCGACTTATCAAGCGCAGCGTATAAAATGATAAGTGACCGCGCCGCGCGACGCACAGGGGGGGAGAGGGAGCGAGAAATGCGCCGCTTCTCACTTCATTAAATCCTCGGTGTTGGCGCAATAAAGTAGCATGGATAAGACTAAACACATAATAATAAATATTAAGCTCTCGCGCGCGATGCTCACGTGTGTGTGTGCGGCAAAAATTTCGGGTTCAATTTACCGCGCGCCAAAGTGCTGGTGCGCCCATTGTGAGAGAGCGATCGTTTTACGACATATTCTCGGCTGGCCGAGAGGCGCATAAAGGAGATCGAATGCGCGCGCGGTAAGGACTTGCAAATTACAAGCTTACCTTCGCAATGGTGCCCTGATGGAAAATAAAACGCCTCGCGAGAGAGAGAGAGAAAGAGCTGAATGAGAATCGAAGGGCTGCGCACACGCTCGAACTTTCTCGCAATTTCCGTATGCATATGCGTCCGCGGCGAGCGAGGTGTGCGCGTAGAAGAACGAAGTATATTTTGCCAACAATCTAAAGTATAGCTTTGCAAGCTGACGCTCGTGCGCGAGCGCGAGAATATTTATCTGCTGCGATGTATATGTGTAATTTTACCAATAATATCTTATTACTTATTTAAGGCTGCGGGTAAAGGCTCTCCGTTGTGCGGTACACAGGCTGCGGTAATCCAAAAATAAAGCATTCACTTCGAGAGGTGTATGTATTCAGTATGGAGGAGAAAATTTTGTGCTAAATCTTCCGATGTGTAAGAGTATTATTATACGTATTTATTGATTCGTGTCTTCCGTGAAAGTTAGTTATTGCGTCAATATTGTAAGGAGAAAAATACTGTAACATTTTAAAGATTTAAAATTACAGTGAAACAGTTTGGGAAAAACATTGAAGACAGTGCATCATCCAGTCATCGTCAAAGTATCAAAAAAGGGACGACCACCAGGTCTCGTAACGCCATTTCAGAATTCCAATTTTCCATCTGTATAGATTCAAGATTTATGTGGTTCGTCTGGGTCCAGACTATAACCTTTAGAACATCAAATTTTTTTTTAATTAAAAAAACGTTTTTCAATTACTCAGCCACGAGTTGAATGCACAAGATCTGCTAATTCTATCAAGCATAAAAAAAATAGTACAATTCATTACAAAACCACCTGCTTACCCCTGGCACACGTCCTCATGCATAAATTAAAACTGACAATGGCAAGGGATCCCGGACCGCATTATTCGTCCATACCGGAGCTTCTATAGGAGAAAGCCGTGCCGCAGCATCAATAGAACGCGATCTCTCGCGGGGGCCGAGGAGCCTCCCGTATTCGAGGTGGGCTCTCGAATCCAAGGGGAAAAAATCGATCCGCGCACCCGTAAAGCATTCGAACTGCGCGCGAATAAGAGGTAAAAAATGCAAGTTATACAAAAGCGAGCGATCGAGCACTGATCACCGGCATTAATCATATCGGCAACGATGCCCTGTCCATCTCAGGTTACCTCATTCGATTCTCACAGAGAGAGAGAGAGAGAGAGAGCGCGCAGTGTGCGCCGATTCCCCGGGGCTGATTAATCATAATCAAGCCTTGAAAGCGCCCTCGATTAGCCGCGGCCTGGCCCTGGCTTCGAATCTCTCTCTCCCTCGCGCGCATAGTCTAAACGATTCTTGCCGGCTCTCCTCGCTTCTTTGCCGCCGCGCGCTCGGAGCTGAACCGCGAGCGAGCAGTTCGTGGCGCGCTGCGTTTGCGAGAGTGATGCATGGCTCGGATGATGGATTCCGGATCGGAAATCGCTCGGCGCGGCTTTTGCGCCCGATTTTTCATCGAAGACGCGCAGCGACGAGAGAGAGGGAGAGAAAGAAGCCTGATTTTTCACGGAGAGAGAGAGAGAGAGATCCAGTGGTTATGCCGAATTCATCAGTATTGTTTTTACGCCGATTTTTAATTAGCGCTCGAATCGTATAATACGCGCGCGGCTTGTAATATACGGAACGTAATTTTGTCGAGCGTGCGAATTCTTTTTACGGCTTGATTATGAACATATTTGGAATAAACGGTAAGTGGCGGGGTGTTATAAAAATTATTGTGACGTAGTCGCATTCGCGTATAGCGGTATACGTATTCTTTGGTCTCGCGCGACTTCTGACGTCAGCCAAAGAAACTTATACCGATATATGGCGCTGTCGCGTTGCGTTAACATTTTAATTTCTTTCGAAAAAATTCTCCGCGCAATAATCGTCATCGACGCGATTGTACACGCGCATATATACCTGTTGACAGTAACTTGTGCGCACGCCACGAGTCGCGGCGAAGAAAAAGTTTTCTTTTCGACATCGGATACGCACAGCGAGATTCGCGAAGCGATTATAACGGACTGCGACACGGATACACCGAGAATCCATTATTCTTATCCGAAGAGCTAGAAAAAATTCAACCTCCAGCTCTTTCCAAGATTATCCAATATTGACAAACGATACTGTTCGCGAGCTCCGCTCCGCTCGAAATCGAAAATTTATCGCAGTCCCCTTATCTATCGGCTATATATATACACGCACGCAGGGGCCTGTCCCAACGGCGACGCTGCAGCGCATCTCTCGAGTCCTCATCCGAAGTCCCAAATTCGTTATCCCCCACATCGCGAGAGAGCGGCATATCGCGATACTCGTCCGCGCGCGAGAAGAGCAGATCGCGCGCCTACGCGTCAGGGCCCCGAGAACAACTTGATACAACAAGCCGAGAGGCGACTCTCGCTCTTGCAATCTAGCCTCGGAAATCGTTGCACTCTAGGGTCTCGAGGGGGGCCCGTGTATAGCGAAAGAGACGGCAATGGGAGGATGAAAGCGAAGCTCTGAGAAAGAAAGGTGTCCGTATGTACGTGTGTAGAGACACGGGAGGGAGAGAGAGAGACAGAGAGACGACTGTAGAAAAGACAAAAGCGAGAAAGAAGCGCGTCCGTGTGCACAATGGAAACCGGAAATTCAAGTTGCGGATCGAGAGCCGCGCTGATGCGCAGCGCGAATGCGAGTTGGCTCTCGTCGCGGTGGCTCAGCTGTGTGGCGTCGATGAAGGTTTCAAACGAGGATCGATCTCGCATTTGCGTATGTGTGCTTATGCGCAGTGTATCGGCTGTCGATGCCTTTGCCTCCCAGACGTTGGTTGTTTTGCCGATGCCTTTATATGGGACGATGCTTCGTCGCGCGTCTTCTTTTACGGTATTACGATCTTTCCGACAATTCGTCGGAGAGCCGATAACGATTAAATGGAACGAGTATGATATAACTGTACGAATAGGATATATAGCGATTGATGTTTGTTTATGCTCTATGATGAATTAAATTGCTGACAATCATGATATAACTGGACAATCGAGGCATTTTTGTGACTCAATGTTAATTCGAAGCCTACTTCCAGGTTTTTTTATATCACGTTATTACAACAACAAAAATTATTATTCGTCACAACCTAGATTTTCATTATTACCGACTGACATTTCTTACAGTTTCCACCTACTATTTACCTGCGGATACAAATTAATTTTAAATATTCTAAATATCTTCAAATATGTTTTCCACTTCACGAGTCATAACTCACGCGCGTCGTTCAACGCGTCCTTATACGCGGCCAAAATTTACAATTGCAAAGTTTCCCCGGCTGCGCGACAAACCGAGACGCGAGAAATCGATAAAAGTGAATCATTCCGTATAAAGAGTAGACGCCGATAAAAAGGCGAAATTCCACTGCGCGCGGCGTGAAAATCAACTATAAGGCTCTGCAGCGCGCGCTGTCCCTTCCGCCGCGCTAAACAAGAAATAAATCAGGAAACGCGTATCCTCGTAAAAAGCTCTCCGTCTCGCACTTGGCGCGTATTATATATACGTAGCGAGAGAGAGATAGACAGAGACAGCCGTCGGTAGGCGCGGCGCGCGATCTCGAATTTTCTTTCCGCGCGCGAGAGTCGAGTGGCAATGCTCGACGCGCCGCGCTGCAGAAAGACACTTCGTTTAATTATGATTTACGGCCTCTTTTCACGGATTCTGACGCGCGCCGGTAGCAGCGCGCGCCGCGCGACACTATACGCGCGTATACGTATATATACCGAAGCGATAAGGCGAAGCCGCGGGAGAGGCTTGAAAGTTTATATATACGTATATGCGCGAGCCGGTCAGGGTAAACAGTGCGGTCCGCACGTGAATTCGCGCATAAATCTCGAAAGCGAGATATACGCGTGTGTGTATTATATATACGAGTGCGCGGTTATATAGGCTTGTATTGGCGGAGAGATGCGCGGAGGGAATTTTGCAGGGGGAGATGGTAAATTGCCAACGGGAGCGCGAGAGCTTCATATATATGACGAGATATATTTGAGAAATCAATCTCTCGCTTCGTTAGCGTGTTCCTCGTGGTATAAATCGTGTAAGTCGGAGGCTGGATTGTCTCGTGTATTTTCTCATGGGAATTATGTAGGCTGCGCGCCGCGGGGGGTCGGAATATAAAATTTTGTATATTTTCATATTTTTGTAACGCATAATTTTGTACACACACGTGTGTAAAGAAATACTCGTGTACAGTAATCGGCTATTCCTTAACCTTTTCGCTGGAGTGGAATAAAAAGGAGGACGCGAGAATTTCAATGTCATTGCTGTAATACACGTATAAGTATACTGCGCCGGTGCGGGCAGCTCTCGGCTGTTTATTTATACTCGAGGAAAGCCCCCCATCTCTCTTGTATCGAATGCAAATCGGTACATAATGCGTGCACCTCGCGAAAAGGGCTAATAATAATTGAGCCTCTGATCTCACCGACCGCTCAATGCACCGGCCCGACGCAAAGCTGATTTAAAAGCGCGGTTCGCGGCTCCGCGTGTCATCGATACGGCCCCGAGAGGGAATTAATACGCGCGCGGGGGATCCCGACGCTGAAAGCTGTCGCTTCGGATCAGAAGACGAGCGGCTCGATTTCAGCGCTGGGCCGCGGAGGAGGAGGAGTATAGGCTGACGAGGAGGTGGTGGAACGATCTGTCGGGGGCGATGATCTTTTTATATGAGCTGCGACAGTTTCGCTTTCGGGATTAGGAGACGCGGGGCTTCTCGGAACGGGCAGCGCGGTGCGGCCTTTGAGTCCGCGTAATTACCATACGTCACTTCGGAAATTTGAGAACTTTTCGTTTTTTTTTTCTCAGCTCGCTGCACGGCCTTTCCCTGAAATGCAATCGCTCCGATGTGATAACCACGGCTGTGAAATCTTCGAGATGCTCGAGAAACATTCCGTGAATTCGTTCTCGGAGCGTATTGACGAAATACTTTATGCGGAAGTCTATACGTGAAATTGATTGTGCATTGCCCGCCGGGATATTACTGGAAACATAACTAGAAGTGGTTATTCGAAAATTCGGTACGGACATGCTTTTGACAGGATGTTTCATACGATCAGGATCAATTATTTTATATACTTATTGCAGAGTTTTAAATAATTAATTTACCGTTTCACGCCCCTCAAAGGGATGGCCCCCTCGAGACGATTCCGCGACACGTCGAAAATCTCGGATTTTCCCTCCCCCTCCGCGATTCTCGCCGGGCGAGCGAAACAAGAGAATAAAAGGAAAGAAAGAAAGGCGGCGAAGTTGGAGCCCAGGCGAGAGAAGGCCCGCTCTCGACTTTGCCGCCGATATCGTGGGTGTCGGTCCCACGCGTCTAGGTGGGGCTCGCAACCTCCTCCCGGCTCGTTTCTTTCTCTTTCCCTCCTCTCGCCGTAATCCTTGGCGCAATCGTCGCACGCGCCTCGCTCTCGCACCTTCGCCCCTCCGCGCAGGACCCGTTCATTACGTATAAGGAGAAGAAGGTGCCCGCGAGAGAGAGAGAGTGAAAAAAAGACGGAGAAAAGGCCAGAAAAAGCTAGGACTCCTCTCTCGCGTACGCGTATAATTGAAATCCCTTGTTGTTGTTGTTGTTGTTGTTGTTGTTGCCGTCGTCGTTGTCGCCGTTATATTATTCCCCGCGTGTGCATTTGCATTATAGCAATACACGCGGCGAAGGGATTTTCGTTTAATAAGATTGACGTTTTTGCCTACGTCACTCGCCAGTGCGGTGTGTAAGCTCATTGTTTTAAGCGGCTTGTTGTCGATTCCGCTCTCGCCGCCGGTATATACGGTAATTATTATTGTTAACAGCTTTTCTTGCCGCTGCTCTCTCTCTCTCTCTCTCTCTCTCTCTCTCTCGACGTTTCTTATCCTTGTCTCTCGTCGTTGCCCCTTTTGTGTTGCTGCTGCTGCCGCTGCTGCCTGTGACCTCGTAAATTGCTCCGCGAATCGTGCGCGCGTCTGCACACGCACTCGCTCGCTCGCTCTAGAGAGAGAGAGAGAGAGAGAGAGAGTCCTAGAAAATTGCCACGACGACGTGCAGTGCGCTGCTCCGTACGGTGCTAACTTATATCGATAGGTGCTTTCGCAGATTTACGGTTATATCGGTGTGTATACGCCACGCGGCTCCAAGTGCGAATTCAGAATGAAAGACGCATCGGCGCAACGAGTGCATAACGGCTGCTATAAGCGGAAAGTGCACTATAGGTATATGTGTATTACAAGCGTGTCCGTATGTGTACAGGTAACTTTATGCAGCGATCGCGTCTTCGGAAAGAAACACACGCGCGGAGCGTTAAATTATTTTTTACGGCCGCTCTTTCGCGAGATAAGCTTCCGTGTGCACGCGGCCGATAAGTCGCGGACTTTAAAATTAAAGCGCTCGCCTATATCGAACCAAGTTCGTATCGGAGCATTGCAATTTTAACCCAACCCGTCGAGAGCGTGCGTTCTCATTGTTGAAGAGAGAAAGAAAGAGAGAGCGATAAGCTCTCGAGAAAAATTCGCGTCGCCTATACCCTTCGTCTATCGAGACGCGACGAGACGCGGGGAGGATAATTTATCTAAATAACGAGCCCGAGACGCAGAAGTTCAATCCTCCGTAATTACGCGATTTTCTGACGTGTATTAATATCCACGGCTTCGATAAGATATGCGCGAGACACCCGTATATCCTTTAATAAGGCTGCGCGCAAGGACGAAAAGTGCGCATGTACATACAGCGCTGTGTACGTACCCAACGACCTTCGTAGCGCAAATCGCAAAGATATAAAACCGTCGGGAATGGGAGAAGCACGAGATGTTGCGCGCCTCGTCGGGCGACTGACAAGTGCCCCGGAGTATTATAGGTGTTGAAACGAGAATTAACGCGCGAGAGCCTTTTTTTCCCCGAAAATGTGTAATGTTCAATTTATCTGCTGCCGCTGCTGCTGCGGCGGCGCTCATATGTTTATGTTTACCGTCGCGTCGATTCGGCGCGCACCGCCCGATTGCGTATATGCATACACGTATGCGTATACATGTGTGTATGCCGACTCGATGAAAAATAAATGAAGTAAAAATTACGATGTAAAGGCGGAGAAATTAAACGTTTATAGTCCAACGACGGCGACGTTAATTCCCGAGGCTTCTCGGCCGTATAAGGAGATACGGCTCGGAGGAGAGCCGCGTTTTTTTATCAGCGCGACGCGTACGTGATACTCAGAAATTTTCGAATTACGGCCGGCTCGAATTTTTAAATTATCTTCCGACTAATTATGAAATTTAGAAGGAGCTTCGTTTTGCCGCGAGCCGTTCGGCCACGCGTTATTGTAAGTGTTAAAAAAAATTACGATACTTCTGGTAGTATCGTGATAGTGAATATCTATATAGCGACACATATTGCTGTATATAGATGAAATGCTTAAGGTTTTGATAAGGTAACTTTGCAATACGTTCTCGAGGCATTTAGAACGACGATCATCTGTATATTTCCAAAGATGAGATTGTCTCGGCTTTCAAGAGACACCCAGACGCCCGTGGCTGAAGCTCAGCAATTAAAGACTGCATAGGAGTAACTCGATATATATACAGTTTATTAAACAGATATGCTTGCAAGTATAAAAGAAGTCCGAGCGCATCATCCCCGTGTACAAACTGTCGCAGCAAATTGAAATCCAAGATATCGACGAGAGCCAGTCGCATTCCAAAGTTTTCTTCACGAACTTCGCACAGCTGTCTAGATCTCTGCGGTCCGATACCCCCTTCTCAAATTAAATGTGTTAACACACACTGGTACACGTGAAGCTCGGAATAAAAAATTTGTATACGTGTAAGCTGCGCCTCCCGTCAATTTAGCGAATTGTACATCCGACGAAAAGTATGTGCAACAAGGCTTTTCCCGTCGGTCCTAATTTCAGCGGCCGGTCGCCTCGTGACGGCTTTTCACTTACAAGCAATTCTCTCTCCCGGCTCATTACCGAAAAACTCGGAGCAGGAATCCGAGCTTCGAGCGCGCATAGGACTGCATCAAAGCCCCCCGTGAGAGCAAAAAGAAGCGACTCCCCCGAAAATCGGGAGAAATTCCTCGAGGCGAGTCGTCGCGCACGCCCGGCAAATCGTATGCAGATTACCGCCGTGCGCATACCTATACACGTGTATATAGTGTACACACAGGATACGTGTCGCGCCGACGAGGCAGAAGCAACTCTCGGGGCCACCCGAGAAGCCGAGTGCGCTGTGTACGTGCCGCAAGAGAGTCTCTCGATATTAATAAGACCGGTACGTGTGTGCGTATGTGTCTTGCGCGCACAACATCGCCTATATATATATATACGTATCCGGAGTGTGTACACGTACACGCGGAAGCTTGTTTTCTGTCGGAGATGACGACGTCGATATACGTGCGCGGGGTGTACTACTACTGCTGCCGCTGCTGCTGCTACCCGTAGTTAGATTTTGTCCGCAGATTGTATAACACACAGCGGCGGCGGCGGCGGCGCACTCGAGCGGCTCCGAATTTTCGGCCGATCGCGATCCCGGGGCCCGCCCAATTTATTCACTTTGCGCGCCCGAAAAGCTGTTATTGCCCTCTAATTGACCCGTTTGAATATTTATGCAGGCGAGAAGGACTCGCTGCATATGCGGCTGATTATATGCGCGGCGCGTTTCCGAGTTGCGGCGAGGATGTGGCGCCGCACTTTGAGCCGATGCTTTGTTTCGCACTATACTGCTCGGGCGAGCTTGTATATTGAAGACTTTGTGGGGGCCGCAGTGTCTTTCGAGAGAGAGAGTTGGACCGGGATATAAGGAAATTTGGCGTTTTATCGCGAGGTCGAAAATTAACTTCGAATTCGGAGCCTTATCTCGATGCTGATCCGCCCCGGTACGCTTGAGCGACTGTGACACACAGTTTTATTGCTTTGTTTTTGGGCTTGATCCGCAAGTCTACGCGCCTTGTGAGGCATTGTTCGACTCGTTTGCCAGTGGGATCTGTGAAAATTTAATGAAGATGGTATTGCAAGAATATACAGTACTATAGAAGTGATGGGTATCTATTGTTAGACGTTATTTCAAATAGACAAAAGATGAATGAGGTTGAATTTCCGCATCGAACGAAAAATCATAAATTCATTCGTTCCACCAATTACATCATTGCAATATTTTAAATATTGATTTCGATGGCAATGCACACGCGATCACAAATTGGGATTTCCGTGCGGTTAAAATTCAAAGATCTTCCCAGAATACTCGCGCCCAAACCTACATACACCTCGCGACTGTCCCTCATACATACACGATCGTTGCTTTATAACGTTGCATTTGCAGTCGGCACGAAGAGAAGTTTGTCGATGGCAAAAAAAAAACAAAGAGTATACGCTATATGCACGCGGAGACGCCGATGAAGCGGAGGTAGAAAGCTGAAATTCCACTGCTCATTATTGATAGTTACACGGTCGCGAGGCTGGCGTTATGCGTGTAAGAAATTTATTTCTTTCGAGCGAGGCACTATATAGCGTTTCGGACAGTCGCAAGTGAGAGCTGATGCGCCGCTTCGGGTATACAAGTAAATAAATCAATGGATCGAATGCATTAGTCGGCTCTCCGTCTGGGCCAGTGCGAGCAGGCACACTTTATTGGTGCTTTTCTCACGCGCGCATAATTGCGCCGTCCGCGACGAGAGCTCTCGTTAATTTTTCTCCCGATCTCGGCTGGCCCTCGGACGATATTCTTGACAGTCGGACGATGCAGTTTTGAGCGCTGAAACACGTCACAACGAGATTGTTTACTTATTACCGTTTGCGAATAAAAATACGACGGTTATTGATTTAAGCGTACGGTCGTATAGGTTACGTATTGCTACTTGATTGTTTCTTTGCTTCAAAAGATTAAGCGAATAGAAAGTTTCGCGTATACGTACATGAAGCTTTGTGTATACTGTTAGCTAACGGTATAATTTTCTTGAAAACAATTTCCACGCTTAAGATAAAAAAATGCTTTTTGTTACATAACGAAAGACCGCCGAGGAAAACATTTTAATAATTCAATATTAAACTTTCGCTGAAAATATTTTAAAACACTTTTTACTTGCTTCAACTGAAAAACCGCCCCCGCATCGCGAATCCCATGCCCCGATCAAGGAGAGCAGTGAATCGCATATTTAACGCAAGCAGAGCAACAATTATTTTTCTCTCTTGCACCGCAAGATTTCGTCGAGCGCAAAACTAGTGCGCAAGCCACGATCATATTAAAAACTCGGCGTTCTTCAAAAACGCACGAGAAATGTTTATCCTCCTGCAGCACTGCAAAAATAGCGGCGCGGGCGCCTCTGCCCATTACCAGCGTGACTAATGGGCAGCGCGAGCCTCGCGGGCCCACCTCTGTATACCCCCTCTCGGAAGAAAAAAAAAATCCATCAAAATAAAGCCCAACGACGGGCGGGAATAAATTACCGCGGTCACACGCGCGCTCGCGCAATTTTTTCATCGGTCGATTTTTATTTATTCGAGCGAGGCTTTTTGCTAAATCGACGCGCCTCGTCGCTCTCTGTACGTGTACGCGGAGAGAGAGGGGGGGGGGGAGAGACGAAGAATCCACGCGGACTTTATTGCGCTCTCTCTCTCTCTCTTCTGGCCTCTATTATTATGCAAATCGTCGACGATAAATTTAATTAACTCAGCTCTCGATCGATGGGGTGGTGGAGGGTGGGAGGGAGGAGAAATAATGGATATTACGGCACGGTCCTCTCCACTCTTTTATCGGAGATGAGCATTTTATTGATTTTTCACGCGAGATGGATATTCCCGCGTGTTTCCCCCCTTTTTTTCGGCTCGAAAATTAGCATTGCAAAGCATCGCTTTTGCGCGCACTCATTGCGCGCAGTCCTCTCTATAACGCACTTTGTAACGGTGTAGTGCGCGCGCGCGCGCTCGGAAGCCGCTGCCGCTCGGCTTCGAATTTTTAGCGCTTCCTTTAAATATTGATGCGCGCTCGTGATTGCGCGTAATTTCGCCGCCCAAGCGTATGTGAGAAGGGCTCTTATCTCTCAAAATTATGAATTCCGTCGTGCCGATGCGCACTGGGCAGAGTAGGGACGCGTGTAACGTAATTTAAAGAACCGCAACTCATTTCGAGCATTACTTAATCGCGAGGCGAGGGAAATTAACGTCGCTGCTTTGGGCTGCGGTCGTCGCCGATGAAAAAAACTCGCGATTCCAGAAGCGCATACGCGAGTATTCCAGCTGTATGTGCTCCTCCTTTTTCCCGACATCGGATACCCGCACCTACTTCCCCCCACCTCCCGGATAAGCTACTCGAGAATGCGCGAAAGCCGCTTCCGCCTACGCCGCAGCCAGAGAGAAAGAGAGAGAGAGAGTATACACTATACATATGCTCAGATCGATGGGCCTGGCCAAGCGAATTAATCAAGCTGTTTATCGTATTAATTGCGCTAATTAGACTGGGGCTGCGGCGGCTCGCATTTGAGTCGAATGAAAGGAGAGCGTGTGTGGCGCCGCGCCGGAAGGAGCACGAGGAAGGTCCTTATTTATTCGCCCAGTTATGCCTTATTTTTATTTTGTTTATTTAGAGAGAGGAGGCTTTTGAAATTCAAAGAAATGAGAAATCGTTTGAAGGAGAGCATGAATCATCTGGTCCTTGAAGTGAATTGGGAGAAGTTGTCATACTCGAGGAAAAAAATTATAATAAGAAATTCCTGTGTGAAACTTATTTTTTTGCATGTAGAGCACTCTCTACACTTTACTAAATAGTAGATTTAAAAAAATGCTCGAATCGTAGTCAGTTGTGGATTTTCAACGATTGACCGAAACGAGGATCAAAACTCTATGACCGCGGCAAAAAAAAATTGAAGATAAAAGTGTAAATGTAATTAGCTAATTACAATAAAAATTATATTCCAGTTATACATTGCTACGTAGATTATTGATATACAAAGACACAGATTAGCAGCGTCTTCTCCGCACTATACCAACGTCGTGTTAAATTTCTCAAAGGAAAGGAACCTCACTCTTTTCGGTGCGCGTACAGAGGGGAACAATGAGCCGGCGCGCGTACGCGCTAATATAAGCTCTATACCGCCCAAGCACAATACAATTAGCCACCTCAAAAGCATCCTCTTCTGTCTCCTAATAAAAATGCAAATATACGCAAAGCTGTAATGCGCGAACGCGCGAAAAAAGAAACCTCGCGCGAGGGAGAGGGAGTTGCGGCATTAAAAAAGACAGGCGGGCGAGCGAGCGAGCGGAATTTCGTTAATGGCGCGCATCCTCCCGCGCACATCAGGGACACGAGCGTAATTGGCCGCGTGTTTTTTTCGGGGCTTGTTTATAAGCGCGCCGGGCTCGTAATGCTATTTCATAATTAGCGTTTGTAAAGGGGGTGTGTGCACCTCGTTTCGGCTTCTTTACGACAGCTCTCACTGTAATTCCCAGGATTTCATTGCCCCGCTGTTCTCGCGCTGCGTCTGCGCGTTCCGTCAACGCGAATTGACAAGCCGTTTATTTTCGGGCCACTACCGGCGCTTTTGCACTCGCACCGAGATGAAGGATTCCTCGTCGTTGAGAAATCAATTCCCTTGAATTCTGGGCAACGATTGAATGGGCGACCCCAATGCATTTTTTTGCAAATAAATAGTTATTTTACAATCATCTCCACTCTGAGTTATTCTTAAAAAATGTACTATGCACTATTTGATTCTAACTTTTAACAGCTTAATCGACAGATCGTCAGGAAATCTGACGTTCAAATTTAAAATAGAACAATCTACGGTATTCTTTATAGATTCGGAGAGTATTTCAAGCTATTTCTATTTAAAAACTGGTAAAAAAAGTTTTAATTTGTCACGCGTGATATTGAAGCACTTATTGCGCCAGAACTGACACCTTAGCTCTTGAATCAAAATACAATACTTTTCATAACTAATGCAACACTATATATAATTTCAATTTTATTCGTACAGCTCTGAACCTGAATCTAACTGCTATTTACAATGCAATGCGTACACCCCCCAAGAGACACACCTAACGTCCACATTTCAACGACTCTATCTTTACGACAAATATCAAGCGTAAATAAAAGCGCATAAAAGCATTTGATACATTTATAAACGATCGCGAGGTATTGAACAGAAGAGAGAGCGATATAGTCGAAAATATATATACCGAGATAGAAAATCGCAATTTTGGAGCTTCGAGATCCATATTAACTTGGTTATATACACGCGACTGGCGCTGCGGCAGCTCGTAAAAGCGCTTATAATACTCTGTTTCTCTTTCTCCCCCCCCCCCCCCACTCGTCGCGTCTCTGGCTTTAATTTTAATTTAAAATCGCCAGTAGACGGACCACCTACATTATCTGCTCGTGCGAATGGGTCTTCTTTCGTTTCTCTCTTTTTCTCTGACTCACTGTTTCGGGGATGAAAACACGGCGCGGTGTGAGAAACGATGCGAAATGACAATAACGCATCCCACCAGTGTATCAAAACGTCACGTCTGAGCGCACTCGAGCCGACTGCGGTTAAGCGAATTTTTTCAAGCCTTCCTTAAGACAATCGAAATTTCGCAAAAATAACGGTACCGTGAAATTGCACTTTTGCAGTTTCTTTTTTAAGGTGGACCACCGCCAATATTTTATTTTTCCCCTTTTTTTCACTGCTTCGAAAATCAGTGCAGTTCCCACCTTAGTGTAAGATTTTATTTTATTGTACACAAAAAATATACGTTTTTTAAGTAAGCTTTTAGAAAGCTTTACCAGCTGATTATTAACTTGTACAATAATTTTGGTTCTCTAAATTTTATAAAAAAAAACAACCATTAATAAAATTGAAATTTAGTTTTTTTTTCCCAAATCCGAAAATCAAGTGTACAATGTCCGTGCGCATTATCTCGAAATGCGCTTCGAAAGCGATTCGAGGCGAAACTTTAAATTTCACTTTCCGAAAACGTAGCTCCCTCTCAGGGAGAAATAAAAAAAAATTGACAGCAGCAATTGCCCAGAAAAGTCAAAGAGCATACTGTGCATATGCGAGAGAAGAGCCGGGTGTCGAGCCACGTCCCACGCCGTTATATTAGGGATCGCTAAATACAAAGCTCGACAGCGTCCGCGTTGGATTTATAGCGCAGGCGCAAGAGTCGTGCGTCGGCTCTCGGCCGGCCGGCACAGTATAAAAGCCAATTTATATCGGCAGAGCGTGGCGGCTCCGTGAATTTATGCGCGACGGCCGGCCGAGCCGAAAATCGCCGTAAGTACGGAGAAATTTATCGCGAAAACAATGCGGAACAGCGCCACCCCCCTCAGAGAAAGAGAGACTTTCCTTTATACTTGCGGTAAAATGACGTTTCAATTAGTCGTTCGGCCGCTACTGATATATCGCGCAGCTGGAATCCTCCCGTTCCTGGGATTATACTGGTTTCACTTCTTTTTTTCCCCCCGCCGTCCCTCGATGCGAGGCTGACATTTCGATGCTAATTTACGGGCCTCTCAGCGGTGTATTTATAACAATGCTTTCCCTTGAATTACTGGATTTCTAGCCCATATTCTCTCTTTCGAGCTCTTGCAGTATTCTGGAGATGTTGCAATTTATTACGATGAGGCGAGCTGCATTATTTCGGTATTGTCACTGATAAGTGCTATCTTTTTTTCCGGGACACTTGAATACCTGAAATTAGTATGCATACGATGAGAAAACGAGTATAGAAAATATATTGAGATGGGAATTGATTTCTCAAAGGGACCAGTAGAGCCATTGAAATTTAAGAATAAAGAGCCACGAGCCTCACGGAAACCTCTTTTTCTCTCGATCTCTCATTTCCTCCTATTACCATTTGTCGAATATGCCAATAACATTGATTCATGCGAAAACAGCGAAAATTTGCAGCCGAGCGATACTCCTATCTGTTATATCGCTCGCTTCTTATGAATATTACGACTCCTTGAATTTTCGATATCGTTCCTCGATAAGCGCAGCTTTGAATTTGCATGCCGTGATACGCAATCAATGAACCAATAAATATACCCCCATATGAGTCTACTATGAATATATCTAAAATATACAATTCTGCGTCCATGTGCAGTATTTTTAAACACTCGACGCTATAAAGCTTAAAATAAAGGCCACTAGAATTGCAAAAATATGGGAAAGCATATCGTCATCGAGGATTTGCAGGGAAAGTGCGTACACTCAAGCGCACTTTAGCGAGTGTGAAAATTTATTGCTGCAGATTTTCGCAGTAGAATCGACGCGGCGGTATAGCGTCTCATCGCCTCGTGGGTGCCTCGGATAATGCGGTTTCCTCGAGTGTTAGTCAAACCCACGAGCCGCGAGCCCGGATGAGCACGAGTGTCCTGTAAACAGTGCGCGCCCGCTTGCAACGCAATCCGACGAGGTAAGGACGGGAAATGCGTCGAGAGAGCGGAGATGAGCTATGATATATGAAAAAATGCGACTGGCTGCGAAGAATGCTTTAATGCTAAATACTTCCAGGACTGAACGTGCTATTCAGTGTACTACGCGATGATGAGCCTATTGTTGATTTTTGTGAATGTTTATTAATATTGTGCAGTTTAATTTCACACTGGAAAACACTTTGAAAATAATTAAACAATGTTCCTGGTCAGCTCCAAAGGTCTAAAGCCATAATTTTTAAGTTTATTAGTGTACTGCGGATTTCCTTTGGATCTGGGTATCGATGAGCAAATTCAGCAAGTATACAATAATCTACTTCATAGATATACTCTAGAAAAATTCTAGAATTAAGAAAAATAAGTAAATTATGATTTATTCTTCGATCTTGTATGCACCAAACGTGTATTACGTGGGCATGTGGGACAATACATTCGAAGGAACAATACTTATTGGTTTCCAGAACAAGTGGGCGAGTCGTGCGATTACACGCATATACTCGAAAAATGTTTAAATTTTAATAAATAAGTATTTTAGACATTTGCTATTCTTTATAATTTCTGCCTTTCAAGCGTTTTTTTTTATGTACCATATCAGCTAAACTTATTGCGTTTTGATACGTCAATTTTTGATCAAAATGCACGGATTCAAATACTTCACCGCTGTGTTAAAAGATTATTTGGAAAAGTTTATAAATATACACCAATATTATCGTAATACATAATTAATCAAATTCAATGTGAAACTTTATCTCTACACTTGTTTACAACTCACATGAAATTTTTGAAGCTAACAGAAAGTCCCAGAAGGCGTATTCCCCCTTAATAATAACCAAATTAAGAAAAACGATGATCATTGCCCATGCAATAACTCACGCCTCTCGGAATTAATAAGCACAAAATGGTAGCGCAATAACTCAGGGCCGAAAAAAAGAACGGCCTCTCCCCCGCATATAACTTCTGGCTCGGTACACGTGTGCATATCCTTCTTTCTCATTCTTTGCCTCACGGGGCGATATTCATCGCGTAATCCTGCCCGAAAGGATTAGGCGTGTCGAGAGTCGAAATTCGGATGAATACCTCCCACTCGACTACTGCTGACTCCGAATTGCGTTCTTCTCTTTTCTCGTTGTTTTATAAGTTTATCGTATTGGTAGCTATTAGGAAAAAAATTTATGTATTACTCCGACTTTTTATTTTTCCTCCGGTAATGAAGATTGAGTTTACAATAAAGAGTTGATAAAACTTGTAATTTAACTAGTTAGATTTATTCACGAGTTAAATTTCCTTGGTAGAAATTGCCGATTGCCGGCGGCTCATCAGGAAAGGTACTACCAGGAAATTAATTGAAATTAACTTGTTCTGATTTCAGTTTTTACTTTTAATTTCAGTTCTCACAGCAAACTCTAAATTAATTTTGCCCAGAATTTGTTTTTACTGGAAAGTCTTATTTAGCGCTGCAAAGTAGGAAAAAAATTTTCTAATCAAGACTTCCTCCATCACGTAAATCACAATCACCGTCTCGAGAATTCATCGAGAAATTCTGACGATTTGTTTGAGACGGAGAATGCGCTTAAACATGAAATGGCCCCGCGTGATATGTAACATTCTCCTCTCCGCAGTATAATCCGTTGCACTACTATACGCGTTCAAGAAATATGTAGTTTCGGGCCTTACTTTCAATTCCCGGACAACCGCCCACGTTTTTCTACGCTATTTTCATGCATTCCGAAGTCCGCTTGAATGTTACTGTTACGGGAATATGCGTGAGTGCGTGTATTTTATGAGGTGCTGAAATAATACAATAATGATTTCATTCTTAAAATAAATTAAATTGGAATTCAAAGGCAAAATATTTTTAAGAATAGTATTCTAATATTTTCGATGTATTTTATTGATTTCTACAAATTACCACTAATTATATGCATATGTTATATTTTAGGAAAATTATTCATTAGGAAAAATAGGCTTTAGGAAAAACGACGTTAGGAAACGCGTTTTAGGAAAAACGTCCTACAATCTTTTCTAGAGCTCACAAGCTCGATTGTAGTCATTTTTATAAAATTTAAAAAGTACGAAACAGCTTCAACGAATATACTGAGATTTGACTGATGAACAATTTTGAAGAATTTCAGTTTATAACCGCAATAACAATGACATGCATGAATGTGTTTACAAACAAAAGCATGTACTTTCAATTTCGAACGAAAAGTATTCATGCTGTGTTCTAAATATTTGTAATTCATTCTGCTGTGTATTATATTGATTTCTACAAATTACCACTAATTATATGCATATGTTATATTTTAGGAAAATTGTTCAAAATAGGCTTTAGGAAAAACGGCGTTAGGAAACGCGTTTTAGGAAAAACGTCCTACAATCATAAGATAATTAAAAAGCGATTATTAAAAGGATTGCTCCGTCGCAATCGCGACTTTAGTATTTAGTTTAATTTTAAGTCATCAGAATGCATTGAAAGTGTATAGTTAATTTTAAGCGTAGAATGATACTTGTACTTTCAGTTCGCGAGAGCGAAAACCATGAACCGTGCAGCTGTCCAGCAATAGTCATTAAGCATATTTTGTTCCATTTAGATTTTCCGTAATCCTCGAATCTTCGAGGATCACGTAGCTGCCATCAGCAGTTTATTGTTTTATATTTTAATGGTAGTTCTCCAGCTTCTTCGTTTTCCTCGAGCGACAAGCATTTATTATTTTATAAGTTTATTGTATTGCGACACGCGCCCGGTTTTCCCAACCTTCAATTTGCCGCGATCCTTACTTTATTACACGTGCACTAGCTGCCTGACTGTCCGCTGAAAACTACATCTCCCCCTCTCTTCGTCCTACTCATCTTCATTCACGCCTTACAATAAAATTGTCCACCAATCCCCCCCACCACGAATTTTCTCCTACACCTATTTTTCTCGCCCACATCGAACTTATGTGTTTCACGAGTGACTATGGCGAGCTCAGATTCTGTTTGACCGCCGCATAGATAGCACCATAATTGCTTATACTAAGCTCGACGCGCTGTGAAATTTCGAAGAACTTGCTGTGTCCATTTTTGTTACTTTTTCATTTCACCTAAATATTCACTAACTTCATAAGAAATGTTATATTTTCATCCTGATATTCCACCTTTTTTTGAATTGCTTTTTCTCCCTACTTTCTTAACTATAATTTCATCAACTGTACGTGTCCCCTTCTACCCAGTAAATACTTAAAATTTTAGGATAGTTATTTAGTTGTAGAAGTACCAAATTGACAATATATATATTTAATTATAGATGTGTTCAGTGTCGCTCATAAATTTTTTGAAAAATAATTTAAAAAATAAGCATAATTAAAAGGTTTTACTCATTTACGATAAATAGCTGTCATTTTGGAAAAACAGTGATTATCATTTTCACGACGTTAATACGTGCATGATGTATAGGCTTTAGATAACATATCTCCATTAAATTGACAATTATAATTTTTCTAATCCAATCTAATCATTTATTCTAGGTGTGCAGATTGAATCGGAGTAAACTTTACTATTAAAGTGAAAATTATCAGTTTGATGAAGAGTCTCGTTCAATACGCGCAGTAATGGCAAAGTTCAAATTAATTGCAGTGCTTTTTTACTTAACAATTAGCTATTCTTCCAGTCATCGCATGTTTTTGGGAAACGAATCCTCATTACGCAAAAATATAGCAGATTTATTGGAAGGTAAATTAACTTTCTCCGACGCTAATCTACCCTTTTACAAAGAAGAGCTAACGGACTTAACTCCGGAAATTAATAGTGAATATGACTTCATTGTGATTGGCGCTGGAAGTGCAGGAGCTACTATAGCATCTCGTCTTAGTGAAAATGACAAAACCAAAGTGCTATTAATTGAAGCTGGTATAAAAGAATATCCACTAATGGATATCCCTCTATTATCGGCAGGTTTGCAGATAAGTGATCAAATTAATTGGATGTATGAAACAGAAAGTTCTGACAAATTCGGCCTGGGGTTCACTAACTTCAGATATAAGTGGCCTCAAGCAAAAGTCATGGGTGGCAATAGTGTTTTGAATTTCATGCTTGCCACCAGAGGGAACAAAAACGATTTCAATGCTTGGGCTAATGCGACAGGCGACTTGTCCTGGTCATACAAAGAAATGTTAGAATATTTCAAGAAATTGGAAAATTACCATTTCAAAGATGTACCATCAAATGAGATGCTTCATAACAAAAATGGTCCTTTGTACATAGAAGCTTCACCTTATCGTTTAAAACTTGTACAAGCATTCGTCGAAGCTAACGAAGAACTGGGCCTCCCTTTAAATGACTATAATGGACAAGAGCAAATGGGAGTTTGTTATGCTCAATCAACTATGAGGGATGGAGAAAGATGGAGTGTTAACCGAGCATATCTACATCCCATTAAAAATAGAACAAATTTATTTTTGACGAGAAACAGTCACGTTAGCAAAATTTTAATTGACAAAAATACACGTACAGCTAATAGCGTAGAATTTATAAAAGATAATAAAGTACTTACAGTTAAAGCAAGAAAAGAAATAATTTTGAGTGCTGGAGCAATCAATTCACCACAAATTCTTATGCTTTCTGGAATTGGACCAGCAGAGCACCTCAACGATTTAGGTATCGACATTATTAAAGATGCTCCAGTGGGGAAAAATTTAATGGATCATGTCTCTTACGGAGGCTTATTGTTTAAGATCAATGCTTCTGACACCTTCGAGGATGTTAACATATTAAATCCAAACGATCCTTCAATAAAAACGTACTTGCAAGATAGAAATGGTTTATTATCTGATCCAGCTGGCATTGATGCCTTGTCTTTCGTCAACGTCAACAGCGAAAAACTATTGAGCGACGCACCAAATATGGAATTGTTGTTGGCCGTTTCAAAGGGCATCCTAGATCCAATAATTGCCAAACATGTTGGATTATCGGAAGAGTATAGAAATAAACTTCTTGCTAAAAATGTGACGCAAAGCACATTTATGGTATCGCCTATAATCTTAGATCCTAAAAGTCGGGGAGAAATATTACTGCGAAGCAAAAGTCCAACTGCTAAGCCAAAAATATATCCTAATTATTTGGATGACCCCGACGACCTGAGAGTCTTGATAGGCGGTATTCGTGCAGCAATAAAAGTAACTAAAATGAAAGCACTCCAAAAGTATGGTGCAGAATTGTGCGACATTTCTTTGCCTTGCGAAAAATTTAAATTTGACTCTGACGCCTATTGGGAATGTGCAATTAGAACTTTACTGCTTACTAGTTATCACCCTTGTGGTACATGCAAAATGGGAAAAGAAACTGATAAAAGCTCTGTCGTAGACTCTAAATTAAAGGTAAATTAATTGATATTTTTGGTAATGTGTCTTATATTAATTGCCATTAAATTATAATTTTAGGTTATTGGATTAAAAGGATTGCGAGTTGCTGATGCATCGATTATGCCAAAGATTCCAACTGCCCATCTACACATTCCGGTCGTAGCTATAGCAGAGAAAATCTCAGACGAAATCAAGCGAGAATGGAATATATCGGTAAATTAATGAAGACTTATTCAGAATACAGTATGAGTTGTTCAGACTAGTAAATAGTAGTAGAAGTAAAGTGAATTAAAAACTTAATCGTATTTAATAAACTTAGATTGTGAAACATTTTGTTGTTTTAATATTTTTATTAAAAAAGGATCCAATTAATTTAATTTTTTTGTAATATTTTATGTTAAAAAATTAGCACAACTGTTATTTTAAACCTTGCTAACAAAGTGCACCTCTCCCATTCATCAAGTCATATTTACACTCTCTATCATGCTGCAACGCAGTGAATTTATACAATAACTGAATCTTTGTCAAATCATTCAACATCCTTCACCCCCCGCCCCAGCAATGTATTTTTGGGATCAAGCATTATTGCAGTCGATACTGCTGTTTTACTTTTAAACATTATTGTAAGTACTTAACATTCCTTGATACTCTTTAGCTTTTCACTATTTATTATTTAAATCAATAAATCAATGGTCTTCAAGGATATTGTTTTATTACCAAAGCTCAACTATAGTTACATCCTGCAATTACGTACTCTTAGGAAATTTAAATATGGTATCACTTTTTTAGTTTTATAAAATCTAGTCAGCCATAAAGTAGCTTCTATATTAGTTCAAAATGTGGATTAATTATCTAAAAATATATTTCTATGCATTTTCTTTGGCTTTTTATGTGAGATTCAATGAAGCAAACTTTTTAAATACATGTTTCAAGAAAATTACTTTTGACATGTACCCTTACTGTACAAAAATGTTAGTTACAAATAACAAAGGACTGTCATCAATAGAAAACAATTTTCTGATTCAGAAAATAATATGGATCTATCCAAGTGTAATGTTTGATTTGTCGACGATTGAAAGTATCAACGACAACAGCAGTATTACAAAACTCAATGAATTATTTAGTCCTAATTTAGTAGTATTTTTTCTTCGAGAAAATAAAGCTGACATAAGAGCGCAAGTACATCAATTTGTAGATTTTACCATAAAATTAACTTCAAATTCAAGTCGACCTAAATGCTTGCTAGTGTATTTTGGTAGTTATGATTTAATACAAAATTCATTAAATAAAGCTTTAGGTTATGCGTGGGAAAACAAATTATTGGATTTCACTGTACTTGAATTTCGAACTAAAGTGCATCAAAGTTTTATTTATTACTTGAATCCATTTTTTGAAAAGGTGACAAATAAATCCTTTCTAAGTGCAATACAAATTTTTCCTAATAAGATGCTGAACGCCAACGGATATCCATTAAAATTAGCATTCTACAACATGACACCGTTTATTAAATCTACCGTTGATGACAAGGGTAACAAAATTGTAAATAGTAACTTTTACTATCCTCAGTTGCTTGTAGCCATTAAACGAATCAATTTTTCACTGAATTTTCTACAATTATTAGAGGACAATACTACATCTAATCAAAAACTTATGACACTAAACAAAAAATTATCAAATAATGAATTTAATGTTATGCCAACTGCTGTAATGCGTGCTTTATTCAAAGATATTCATGAGTTGAGGATAAATTCTGATTGCCTTAAATACACTGGAATGATAAAAACGCAATCGGCCATCAAATTAAGCAAGCCATGGGAAATTATTTTAGCTTTATTGTTGATTTTGGGAATAATGCAAATGATTAATTTTTTTCTGAAAAAGTTGAAATTGCCTGGCTTAAAACAAATACACGTAATTGAAATATTTTTTGCGATCCCCTTAAATAAACAACCACGAACCCTACTTGAAAGGATTATGGTTTTATGTGTAGTTTTATTATCATTAAATTATTCTTCTACCTTAATCTTCGCTGTTATGAAAGCTATTGTTTTTATTGATGGAGCGCCATTTGCAACTATAAACGAGATTGTTCGGTCAGATTATAAATTAATTATGACTAGCGCTATCTATCGAATTTTACTCAAGAATATAGATTATAGTTCTTACGATATTGTTAAAAGAAAAGCTGTAACTGTCGATGGAGTCAATTGCTCTTTATACGTACAAGAACATGAACGGTCCGTTTGCGTTAGCGCGTACAGATATGCTTCACAATTGGCCAGAACGATAAAGACAATTAAAATATTGCCACCTATTTTTGCATGTACTCCATTAGCATATATTTTCGAAAAAGGATCGCCATATATTATGGAATTCAAAAAGATATTTCAAAAAATGTTTGAATCTGGTATATTTGCCTATTTAGATAATGAATTTTCAAGAACTGTCAAGATAGATAATTCTATTAAGCGTATGGAATTTATGGATAGACTGTTTGCTGTAAATCTTAGTTTAATCTTAATGGTTGGTTTTATCATTTCCTGTACGGTATTTAGTATTGAGCTGATTTTTCATAGTAAAAGAAATAGGAGGCTTCATCTAAAAAGGAGTAAAATACAACAGCGATACCCGCTGTACAAATAAAGAAATTTGTTAATTTCTAAAATATGAATATATATTAATTCAAAAATTTTAAAACAAAATAAATAGCGTATTGAAGCCTTCTTACCCACGTTCAATTATTGAATAAAGAAAAATTCGAAGTAGACGTTTCTGTATTTTTCTGACCAATTTAGAAAAATTGATAATTCATTGAAAAAATTACTTTAAACTTTTGTAAAACACACTTTGGTTGTATATAAGTTTATAAGTTGAGGTCACTCCGCGCATATTATATCTTTTCGCATTTACAAAGCCCTTTCTGGATAAGTAAAGGAAATGTTTGTCCATACTATCGTCTACATTTATATTTTATCATCGACCTCTTTTCAGTACTAAATATTAGGCTCAAATTTGGAAAAAGTACAAGTATTAAAGAAAGAAAGCAAGTTTGTGTTATTGCTTGTATACCAAACCGTTAAAATTAAAATTATTATTTCTATTGCTCTAACTTGATAAAACACATTGCTATGCTATTAGCTGAAAGAATTGACGCAGCATATTAGAAATTTAAATAGCAAGTACAAATAAGGGAAATACGAAGGTCAAAATTATGAACTTCAAACGAACTTGTTCAAAATAATTACTCAAATATTTTGCCTTCAATTTGTCACTTATTCCCTCGGCTCTATTAGATAACTGAAAATATATTAAACATGACATCATTAATTATATCTACATTTATTTACGCGCTTAACAGACGAACTTACCGTCCGCCCGAATACCTACCTTATCAGCAATTCCCCAGCTCGTGCACCTAAAAATCCCCCCCCCCCCCCATCTCTCTCCAGCGCACGTTTTTCCTCCATCTTCAGTCGCTGCGTAAGCCGCGACCCAAAAATACACTACAGGAGAACGAGAATACCTCGTGCTGTGCGCGTGTGTGATTGACAAAAGAAACTCCTTTTTCGTCGGATTTCCCAGCCAGTGCAGCTCGCCAGCGAACTGTCCGTCGACTCGGCCGGTCGCGAATCTGAAATAGGAAAAAACAGAGTTTTCGGGTAGAAGGGAAAATGACGGGAATGGACGGAAGACGCGGCCCTCGCCAGGCGTACAAGGATAAGAGCAAGCCGACGGATATTCGTTTCAGCAACATCAACGCTGCCAAAGGTATTTGTTATTCCAGCCTGTTGCAAGCACACTTTTTTTTTGTTCACGGGAAATCGGGTGTCTTTTACGGTGTCGCGAGGAGAAGTCGGCGAATCGGCCGCGTTGGCGGTTATCAGGGTGCGACGCGATTCACATGCACCTTTCAGCGGTCGAATACCGGACCTTTTATGGGCATGAGAGTGTTACCGGTACGGGCGAGAAAAAGGTGCTCGAGAATGCATTCCTCTGCTCGTCAAAAGAAAATCGTTGATTTCGCTTGGGAAGGACGATCGATTCAAGTAACATTTGCACTTGTTTTGAAAATCGAGCAAGCAATTTGAGGTTAGAGCTTGTTCGAGATTCGTAGGTTATTTGGTACTGTGTCGGTTCGTAACGCTTGTAAATTCATGCACAGCTCCATACAGGCTTTTGACAAGGTAAAAAGTTTCGGTGTAATATTAAACTTTACATTGAATTTCATGATTTTTGTTACTCAGCTGTCAGCTATGCCATCAGGACAAGTTTGGGACCCAGGGGAATGGACAAAATGATCCAGGCTGGCAACGGTGAGGTCACGATTACAAATGATGGAGCAACTATCCTGAAAGAGATGAACGTCATCCATCCAGCAGCAAAAATGGTACGTTCTGTGCGAGAAGAGTTTCAATTTGAATTTGTGCTAACCTAACTGTATCTTTTAGTTGGTCGAGTTATCCAGAGCACAGGATATCGAAGCTGGCGATGGAACTACTAGTGTAGTTGTAATTGCAGGTGCACTTTTGGAAGCAGTGGAACGTCTGCTCCAAAAGGATATTCATCCTACTTTGATTAGCGATGCTTTTCAAAAGGCATCCGCTAAAGCAGTTGAAATTTTGATTTCCATGTCAAAAGCTATTGACATGACAAACAAAAATGTACTAGTCGTTTCAGCTGCTACGTCTCTTAATTCTAAGGTTGTTTCACAACACTCCAGTCTTTTGGCTCCAATCGCCGTTGATGCTGTTCTGAAGGTCACAGAGCCTGGCAAAGAACAAGCTGTGGATTTGAAGGTTCGTATTCATTTAATATAATTGAGTATGAAAAATACAATAAAACAATCTTTAGATTTGTATCAATTTTTATTCCTAATTATTGCAGGATATCAAAGTAATCAAAAAGTTAGGTGGCACAGTTGAAGACACAGAACTCATTGATGGAATAGTATTCACACAAAAATCTTGTAACATCAATGGACCAAAACGCATTGAGAAGGCGAAAATCGGTCTCATCCAGTTCTGCATTTCTCCACCGAAAACTGATGTAAATGACTGATACTTCTAAAACATAACACGTTAATAATAGTTCATAAAATCACTTAACATTTAATCAATTTATTAGATGGACCACAATGTCATTGTCTCCGACTACGCGGCTATGGATCGTGTACTGAAAGAAGAAAGGGCTTACATTCTCAACATTGTCAAACAAATCAAAAAAGCTGGCTGCAATGTTTTGCTCGTACAAAAGTCGATTCTTCGTGATGCAGTCAGTGATTTGGCAATTCATTTCCTGGATAAAATTAAGTGCATGGTTATCAAGGACATCGAAAGAGAAGATATACCCTTCATTTGCAAATCTTTGGGCTGTCGACCAATAGCTTCTCTCGATCATTTCGTTGCTGAGAATCTCGTTAACGCTGAGCTATGCGAAGAAATCCAGACTGGAAACTCCAAATTCGTTAAGGTATAAAGAAAATCATATTTAAACTGAATCTTATTCAAATTACGATAAAATAACCAATATTATTGTTACATTTTTAGATAACAGGAGCACAGAATCCTGGAAAGACTGTTACGATCATCGTCCGTGGTAGTAACAAACTGGTTCTCGAGGAAGCCGAAAGATCTCTACACGATGCACTTTGTGTGATTCGTTGCTTGGTCAAACAAAACGCCATTTTGGCCGGTGGTGGTGCTCCGGAAATCCAGATGTCCATGCAACTTGCAGCTTATTCCAGAACATTAACTGGCGTTGACTCGTACTGTATGAGGGCGTATGCCAATGCTCTCGAAGTAAGTTTGACAAATATTTTTGAAAAACTAACTTGTTTGGCAACGAAATCTCAATAAAAAACTAAAAATTTTTATCGCAGGTGATTCCGTCGACGTTGGCTGAGAATGCAGGGTCGAACCCCATTGCCACGGTGACGGCGCTTAGGAAGCGTCACGCACTTGGTGAAACCAGTATGGGTATCAATGTACGCAAGGGTACGATCACACGAATGTTTGAGGAAGATGTCGTGCAACCCCTGCTCGTATCGGTCAGTGCAATTACTCTTGCCACTGAAACCGTACGCAGTATCCTCAAAATTGATGACATTGTTAATACGATGCAATAGACAAATAGGATCGGAATTTTCTTTTCATATTGAGGAAAAAGTGGAGTACTTTCTGACACACACGCTTTTCAAGTCAAAGACACGTACCATTTTTAACGAAGAATCGCTTAAAAAATCCCAAGTTCAAGATACTAAAGAGTTAATAGATTTGCTTTGAGCAAAATGTTAGGTTTTCGGCGAAATTCATTTGGGATTTTAATAGATACTAGAACATACTGCACTAACACGCGTCCGTCATTTTTTCAAAGATAAGATCAAAATATGTATGCTGCTGCGATAATGAGTCCATTGAGGTGGGGTCGTTGAATTTTTGTATTGAACCTTGTATGGTGAGATTAAAGAATAAATAATCGAAAATCTATATCACAAAACTGTTTCTTTATTTTTCTTTTCCTATTATAAAAAATATCTCTTGTTTACAGTCTCCTTTGCTTACGGTAATTCACAATGGATATTTCTCTTTTCATTGTCGCACTAAATAATTTGAAGATGAAAAAGGTTTATCATGACGTAAATAAAGATGAAAAATAATCTTCGTTAATCTCATAATCATTACTTTCATAATTAAAAATCGAAAAACTATTTTTAAAGTACATAGTTATGCAATAAAAGTATGTTAGCAATGAAATTCGATTCTAACATTAGTATTACAATCATTTTTATATCGGTAAGTATCTACGTGACTCTTTAACTATCATTTTATAAAATTGGTACATAATGGAATGGTAATAATTTATATTTTCAAACATTATCAAAATCAATAATTTCTTTCTAATAAATTTAGATCTTAAACTTTTACTTCCCATATCTATAATTATTTACAATTACAGATAAAATGAAATTTATCATTTTCAATGATACATATTTCAAACGCATGAGAATACTTAAATATACTTAAGAAACGTTGTCGAAATTTATATAAACTGCGTCAATAAGGAACACTTATCTAAATGCATTTGATGTAGAAAATGCTGTATAGTACGCATTGTGTATTAAAATGAGAAACTTTATCTACACACAGTCTATAGAAACCTTATTATCAAACAATCACCTCAGTCATTAAGAAGTACTATAAAAATCTGTGATAAAACTTGCCGTTTTATCAAGTTTAAAATAGTTTCAATGGCCCATAATTATGTTACTATTGCAATTTCCAATTGTTCTTGACTCGTTCTTAGTCTTATTAATTGCAAAATTTGCATGTCGAGACATTCGTGTTTTCAAATAGTCGTAAATAAAATTCAGTATCCACAAGGCTTTCAGTTAGATTGACCAATAAAAAGCCGCTTCATTGTTTACCAATTTGGACTAATCTGAACAAAAGTCCACTGCTGATATGCATTATTCATGTCACAAGGCATCAATGATAGATGGTGTGTCTGGGGATGTAGAGCCATACATTTTTTGTGCACTCTATGCAAAAGTGTTTTTGATTTCTGCAAAACATGAAAGAATTTAGAGATTATTGAATTCCTATATTCCTTTTATTGTGCGAGTGATAAAAAATATGTTTACTTCGTCATACTGCCATGGACCATCTACAGTTCCTAGTCTACAGAATGCAAGTTTAACGCCTTGTCCATCAGCTTCCACACATCGCTCACCAACTCCTAATTGTCCTTTTGCATTTAACCGAATTAACTGTAAGAAATATTATTTGAATCATTAGATAAAAAATGAGAAGAAAAAGAAAAAAGTATTCTGAAGTGTTTGTATTACCTGATTATTTCCAAAACCATGGCAATGAGATGTAGCCATGAGATTTGGAGGAGCATGACCCATGGTATCAAGGCACATCTGTGTAGCTACATTTTTCATCTAAACGAAAATCGGGCACAATCTATATTTTAGAAAAAGATCTAGTAAAATATTGTATTTTAAGCATAAATTAAAATTTTACCTCCCCCCAATGTATATTTGGTGGTAACTCTGGGAATTTGTCAAGAACATCATAAGATATATTATCCATAAACCATTGGAAACTTTTACATCCTTTCCTCCTCTTGAATTCCAGTTGTTCTGTTATGTCTCCATGATCCAGTAATCTAGCGAGAGGTTCTCTTGTATAAAAGAATTCTTTATGTTTCTCATCAAACCAAGTTTCAATAACACGCTTGTAGTTCTAAAAATTAAAATTTTTTCAATGAAAGACCAATTATATCATAAAACTTTGAATACATTTATCTTACTATAGTTATCAGAGGTCCTTTTTTCTTATGAGCAAGTTTTCCAAAGTTGTAAGGCATGAAACTGCGGTAAACATGTCCCACATGAGAACAAGGTACCCACAGAATACTGCCACCACATTGCCAAATTTTGAATGATAATTCAAAATTTTCGCCTCCCCAAACTAATAATCCTTCATCATATCCTCCAAGAGATAAAAAGTATTCTCGATTTATAGCGAATAATCCACCAGCATGTGTTGGAGATCTAAAATCATTCACAATTCTTATGAAACAAGGACAGCTTATCAGCAAAAAACTTACTCGTATTGTTCATATTTTAAAAAAAAATGTTTGCAAATGTCGACTCGCTTACAATAACATTAACATTTGCATTTTTCAACAGTAAGATAAGAAAAATAATCTAAGTAAACATAAAAAGAATTGTAGTAAAAGAAAATGTATCTGACTTTTTATGTAACGAATGTTATCTTATCATAATATATTGTTTGAGATGCAAATGCATACCTATATGGTTCGCTATTATGTTTTCTCGTTTTGGCTTCTCTCTGTGGTAACTCATTTTCCTTGTAAAGCATACCCCACTCAAAAATACCTCGATATAAGTGACCTTCTTGATACACTGGTCTATATTCAAAAGTTTTGTGATCGATTCCATCAATTATAGGAACCGTCATTACTTTGCTAAAAAAAATTATAAACATACTTAAATTATAAAAAATCTTCAATTCAAAAATTCATAATTTGTCAAACAAAGAAAATTTCATACTGGTCTTCAGCTATCGGTGAAAGTAATGGTGGAAGCCAATTAACATTCACTTCACAGTGAGCATCCAAGAAAACAATAACTTCTCCTTTGGCTTCTCTAGCACCACGAGATCTTGTACGTATCAAACCTTCTCTTTCTTTATTTCTCAATAATCTCACTTTAGAACCCCATTGTTCGATATACGACTCCAATTCACCTTTTAAGTTTTCTGTAGGAAAGTAAATTAATAATCCGAGACATGACAATAAGCTTACAAATGAAGTAATGGAATTAGAAATTTAATTTACCTTTCTTAGAATAATCATCCACCAAAAGAATTTCTTCAAGGTATTGAGGTGGAGTTCTATTCAAAACACTATGTACGGTTCTCATTAAGACTGACCAACCTTCATTATGAAAAACTATAATGACACTTGTCTTGGGCAAATCTTTAGAATAATTCCAATATTTGCATCTGAAATAACATACACAAATTAGTTGAAAGAAAAAAATGAACTGATTTTTATTTTAAGATACCTACTCATCTGGCCGAGTATCTGGTATTGAACGATCTAAGGATATTTCATCAGAACATATAATGTTCATACCATAAGCTACCTCTGATTCTTGCACATCGTTCTGTTGATCGTCTCGCACTATGTGAGGTTTTCCTTCTTCTCCTGGTCCTGTTCTATGCTGAATTTCAGGTTCAAAATTTCCTAAACTACTTGAGAATTCAGGAGCATGTACCTAAAACATTGTTTCGAGTGTAAGTAGATGTCAATTGTAAAAACAATTTTGATTCTGCACAAATACAAACTTTTTGTTGGTTCAGAAAACCGTGTAAATATGAGTGGAAACCACTTCCATCTCCAGATCCACTTCGATGTGCTAACAGAAGATAAAATATCAAAATAGTGACTACAGCTGCAAAAATTAACTGGGTCAATCGATTTCTTCTCAACTGTACAATGCGCATCTTGCTGCTTTTAAGTAGCGGCTGAAAGAGCAACGTTTAAAATTACCATCAGGAATGTTAATCCAACGCAAAGAATAATTAATTGAATGATGCACGCAATTAAAAACTCGCAGTGTCAATTAAGGCAAAATGAATTAAGTTTAATCAGCTACAATTTAATCTTCAACGTACAATTAATTCTCAACAAGCGTACGCTTTTCTAAGTAAAATGTGATAACATCTGCTTTCAAAAGTTCCTTGATAAAACACAGTGCAAGCATTCAACAACTTGAAAAAAATAATCTCATACTTGCACGCATAATAAGTATACAAATGTAAACCAAAAACTCACCCGATCCTAAATTCCTAAATATTATATAAATTTACAACAAATTTACAGACGACACACTTCACAGCGTCATTGCCCTGCAATCGTTGAACCACTGCACCATTCCGAAGCGGCGCCGCCGTCCAGGTGCGCGATGCTGCAGTAGGGCCGATGATTTTTGTTGGGAAAAGTCAACGTGTCGCTGCTGACTGTAGCGGGAATCCTCTCTCTCTCTCTCTCTCTTCTCACTCCTCAGTGTATACACTTGTGTTCATATATATATGTATATACACACATACTTATATATATATATTCGTGTATAGTATCGCCTTCGCGCCTGCACTGCAGCGACCGAAAGTCGCTGATGATGAGATTTGAGAGCCGCGATCTACAGGTGTTGGACTTCGGACAGCGAGAAGCTTAGTGACGGTAACGGCCGAAGAGCAAGACTAGCCCCTCGCAGAGCGGCAGAGAGCCGGAGAGGTTTCTCCTTGCGTCATTTGCGCGGACGGTTGATTATAATAATAGAATAGGAAGCAAGAAAATAAGTGCAGGTAACCGAGGCTAGCGGTTTTTGCTGCTTTATTCCGGTTTAAAATCGAGAAGGGTTGGCACTCGTTATCTAATGGAGGTTAATTTTGCAATTGGCTTTTTGCGTGCATTATACTTATATACGTGAAATTGAATAAGCTACAGACATGATCAAAGTACGCAGGTGCGTGCGCAATATGTGCTTGGATTCATTATTTTTGTGGCGATGCTGTCAAGAGAAATAAATGTTAAAGGACAAATATAGAACAGTTGATGTAATGTACAAGTAGTATAACAAAATGGGGCATCTTTTTTTGAAAAACCTCTTCACCGAATAACCCAAATATCCAGGCAAGTGGTTAAAAAAAGGCTACGAAAATTTCTTGCATGTCGAATTGCAATTACTTATAGCAGAAGATCCCGAAACTTCAAACTTTTGCGCCTTACGCCGTCGCATTACTGACCGTCGCACGACAATCGGTAACACAATCGCGTCATTTTCCACGTGCTTGCGTGTGTGTTGTGTGTCAGTGTGTGAGTCATGTTGTATACATATAGATATACTCGACAGTCCTGAAATTGAAAGCAAAACAATTTTCTGAGACGGTCATGGAGTTTGCGCACTGGACTTCATAAGTGCTTTGCTCCGTGAACCATGTGGTTTTTACGGTCCTGAGCATGAGATCTGTTCATTTCATTACTGTAAACAAATGGATTTCCAGTGTTAAATGAATATTGAGTTTTACATTTAAATGAGTAAAAGACGACAGACAGCAAAATGGTAAGTATATGAAAAGATGGCTTTTACCGTGTCCGTCTAGAACCTCGGTAGTGAGGTTATGTTGTGGGATGTTTATTTCTTAACTCTACTAATAAAATATTGTTGTTTTCTTCAGGGAAAGACGAAGAAGACTCGAAAGGTAGTGATGCAGAGATTTGCTCAGATGAAAAAGATGATCAGTCCGAGTGATCCTAGAATGTGAGTAGTTGCTGATTCTCAGCTTGCATGACCTTTTAGTTGTATGTTGAGTCCTTTCGTAGAACTAATATGCTGTGTTGTAGCAAGGAAAGCAAGCGAGACGCTCCAAAAAAAAAGAAGCCTGAAGATCCAAATGAACTCAAAGTCAAAGAAGTGTAAGGATGTTTGTACACTATACGTTTTTTTGATTGAGAATTAATTACCTAACTACATTTCTTATTGTTGCACAGACCTCAGCAGTCATCGGCTCTGTTCTTCCAATACAATGAACAGCTGGGTCCACCTTATCACATCATAGTAGATACTAATTTCATCAATTTTTCGATAAAGAACAAATTAGACGTCATACAAAACATGATGGAGTGTCTTTATGCCAAATGTATTCCATATGTCACAGACTGTGTTATGGGTGAATTGGAAAAATTAGGTGCAAAATACAAGATTGCTTTAAAAATTGTTAAAGATCCAAGGTTTGAAAGAATACCTTGCATGCACAAAGGTACCTATGCTGACGACTGCATTGTGAATAGGGTAACGCAGGTAAGATGCATTTTAAGATAAATAAATGTACAGAAGAAAACTGAAATTATGATCTGAGAAGTTGTTCATTTTTTTCAACAATTAACTTACTTGAACACTTACTGCTAGTTGAAATCAGTCTAGTGCAAAACACTATTTTCTCTATGCACTAATCATTTTCAAGATTATCATTAAAAATGATTAAAGGATAAGAAGCTTGAGTTGAAAAAGCGTTTTAAGTTACATCACAGATCATATCAATTTTTACCAAGAACTGCCTGGGTAAAAATTAAAAAAAATTCCTTTATTTCTCACGCTGCACAGTCTAACTTAAACTCCATCTTAGTACTTTAAAAAACTCTGTCAACCAGTGAAACCATTAACACCTTGAAAATCTCGTCATTTCAGCACAAATGTTACATCGTGGCAACGAACGATAAGGATCTAAAGCGCAGGATTCGCAAGATACCGGGTGTGCCCATCATGTACGTGGCGAATCATCGCTACACCATCGAGCGCATGCCTGACGCTTATGGTGCCCCCAAAACTTAAGGACCAACAGCCTTTAACGACCACAAGCTTTTCTTCCTTTTTGGGCAAAGTTGACCCTATCAAAATGATTGCCGACTTATGGCACCGTTTTTATAATGTTGGCAGTATTAGATATAAATTCGAATTTTTTGTTGCGCATTCGTAAGGATTGTATATGAGAAGTAAATATTACGTTTTATACTTACTGCAGTATGTAAAAAGAAAAAATAAAATATGAGTAGAAATGAATTTCAATTCATATTTTCTGCACATCATGTTCATTAGATATTATGCGCGTCATTGCGCCACTTTAATAATCTGTGAATAACTAGTTTGTTCCCGTGATAAATATTTTTTAATAACTATCGAATCCTATTAAGTTTGACGTTAAGGAACACATTAAGGAATTACATTTTAAACGCACAGCACACGATATGCGTCGATAAATGCCGTTATTTTTTGCTGAAACCTACTTGACACTGCATTTTACTGGGACTTAAATTCTAATGCATGAAGCAATGCACATTTACAATCTGTTCTACCCCAGAGTCGATATAACCGAGACCAAATTAAGAGAAGATATTTAATTTACTTGAGTTTAGAGTAAGCCAGATTTATAGCTTTAAAAATTGCATAAGCTTAACAACTCAGTTGCGACGATATATAACTTATGCCTTAATGCACTTACAGGGGAGTAAGAGATAGACTGGCCTGCGTGCGTCACACTCTTTGGTATTAATGAGAAATCTTTTGAATTTGAAATGAGAAAATCATGAAAATTAAATGTGAAAAATTGTAAAAGAAATAGCATGAACAGATCATTCAAAGCTTCTTAATGGAAAGCAAGTATCTCGTGGTTTGTTGTAAATTTGTATTATCAACCATAAGTAAACTAATTATACTTTTTCTTACGCTGCATAATCTTGTACAAAATTTTTAATTTTATTAGTATATCGAGTATTAGGAGAGAATTTCGAAAGAAAATTGTTACCGCTACATTGTTCGTTTTTATGAACCACTAAGTATATCACTTAAATATACAGGAAGATTGCCGAAATTTTCCGAATAACAAAATAAGTCGTGGCTTATTACAATCGGACAAAGATTACGTGACCGCATTTGTTTGATAAACAATTTTGCCACACACGATTTACTACGTCCCAATCGATTAAAACAAAATTATTTCCCGTTTCTTTATATTCATCTCTTTTTTGACGTATTTACTGGCGCATCCGATATCCAACGAAAACAAAAGAGCAGTCATGAATGTACTTTCGAAATTTACCGGCTGATGAGTCACCTTATGCTTATACACATAAATTACCTCGTGGCAAGCGGCGCGTTGAGCAATGTCTGAAAATTTAATTCAAATGTCATTCGCAAATGAAATATTTATTTGCGAAATTTCAACTAATCATCCGTATCAACGAAACAAGTCGTATAGACGACAAAAGCTGTCTCGCACACGATTTCGCGGTACGCGTAATAGAACCACGGCTTCTTTCCCCTGCCAGATCGTGGCGCGAAATTCGAATTCTTAATTGATAATCGAGCCAGCTGTATTATTGCGCGCACGAGCCAGCGGCGCGTCCACACATGCCCAAAACTGATGCACCGCCCGTAGCGCCGCATACACACACGAAAACCCATTGATTGAGCCCAAACACTTCCTCAATATATCATTTGGCATTATATACAGCGGCAAGTAAGTTTATTTACAGAAGAGCTTCTCTCTCTCCCTCGCGCATAAGCGCACACGCACCGCGCAGCCTTGCAATTAAACGTTAAGTAAACGCGCGCGCGCGCTCGAAAAGTCGCGGCGTCGCCGAGAAAAACAAACGAATGACGCGCATCCCCCCGCGCGCGCACTCGAGGCATTAAAGAAACATTTTTATCATCGAAGAGCAGGAGCGCGCGTATAGCGGCTCTCTCTCTCTCTCTCTCTTTCTCGCGAGTGACTTTTGAGCGCGCGAGCGCTCTCGGGGAACAGGTTCGCGCGCACCTTTTTCCCTCTCCTCTGCGCCGCCGTCGTCTCGCAGCTTCTCTTCCCTCCCGAGATAGAGAGAGAGAGAGAGAGAGTATAGTGTCCGTCTCTTTCTCTCTGTGTACCGTGTGTATGCGTTTAATATAAGTATGCACGAGAGGCATAAAGGGGGAGAGAGGAGCGCAATTTCGCAGCGGGAGAAAAGGGCATTTAGGAAATTCCGAATAAAATTGTCCCGCGAGAGAGAGAGAGAGAGAACGCGTATTATTTATTGTCGCGCACTCGCGCGCGTTGTCGAGGCGAATAATCGCGAAGGAGAGAGAGAGAGGGAGAGAGGGAGAGGCGAGAGGAGAGGAGCGAATATAATCTCCTGACCCGCGGCGACACCGAAGACGGAAAGAGGAAGAGAGAGAGAGAGAGAAGCGCGAGCTTATACGCGCTGCTTTCTAGGAGGTCCGAGCATCGTAACCAAGAGCCCGAGAGAGAGTTTCTCGTTGGGCTTTTCTGCCGCTGCAGCTTCTGCTGCTGCTGCTGCTGCTGCTGCTGCTGGTTCGGATTTTATTCAATGCCCTCGCCTGGGAATGTTATTATGGAATTTTTCGTTACGCGAGAAAGAGCTGGGCGCTCGCGCGGGATATTATACCCGCGTAATTGATGACGATTCATTACGCATCTTGATGGCACTCGCGCGCGAAGGTGTATCGCGTCGTGAAATGAAAATTTTTCAAAAAGCGCTCGGCTCTCGTTAAAGGGCTTTACGGCTTTGATCTTAATTGGAGAAACTGTAAACGAGGTGGGGGGGGGGGGGGAGGATTACTCGCGGCGAGGCGCACGATTACGCGACGCTAAACATTGTATTAGTGCCTACTTGGTGCGTCTTATAGATAATAAATATACTTTATTATGGTACTTTCGCTGCGCGATATACAGCCTTTACGACTCCGAAAATAGCGCTTTTTCACTTTCGCCCCGCCGCGCCGAATCTCAATGCTCCAAGCAGCTCCGTCTGTTTTTTAGGCTTTGCTCGCTCTCTCCGCTACGACGTCTGCTGCTCTAAATTAGGGGAGCGAGCCACTTTTTCAGTGTAAATTAAAAAATGAGTTTTAAAAATACTTTTTTTCCATGTGTTGAGATAATTGTAAAATAAACTGTGATTTTGGAATATTATTTTTAATACAAGTTTACAGGTATATTGCAGACTATTACTGATTGCTCAGCTAATTATTCATTAATTCTCAACGATATTCTTATATTTTTATCGTTTTTGTTTAAACATGTATGACTTAAAAATAATATACCAAAATCCATCAGTTCATTTAGAACCCTATGTACAGTCTACATATAAGCAATTCTGTAATTTCAAATAATTTTACCTGCACACTTATATACAATTGAATGAATATAGTTGAAAGACACCTGCGTATACACATGCACACAGTGTTAAAACACATTTCGAACATTAATTCTCTCATTGTATTTCAAAAGGTGGCTCCTTCAGCCCCCTGCTAATTCTGCAATTTCCATTCTCGAATAACATTTAACGATTTAACAACCTGTCCGCGGAGCATCGATTCGACTAGCAATTAGTTTAGCCAACAGCAATCCTTCTAATTAGGCGCGCAGCGAAAAATATTCCCATGCTATATTAGCATTTTTTACAGCGACAGCCGCGCGCGCGCGTCTTCATTAGAATATCGTCGTAAAGCAGCGATATAACGAGCGCGCGCCGCGTAAGAAAATTAAGTCGACTCCCATTTGTTCGCTGATACGCATTAGACATGTAAGCCGTGTGATTACCATATACCGACATAGAAAATACAACGTCGTTATTATTGTTCCGAGGGACGTAACGACATCCGGAATAAGGATCTCCGGCCCCGCGAAATTGACATCGATAAAAATGAGCCGTACATCATCGCTGGGCGCTGTATACGTGTATATATACACGCGCGCGCACACACACACACTCGACTCGAGAGTCGCAAAGCCCGGAGAGAAAAAAAAGTACCCTCACCCCCTCCTACCGGCGTTACAGGCCAGACGCGAGAGAAGCGAGAGAGAGAGAGAAACCGCAAACGTCGTTACACCTGACTTATACCTCCCGAAATTCGCAGCAGCCGCAAATCCTCGTAATGAAGTGAAAACGTTCGCGCTCCGTATTTTCACTCAGTTTAGTGTAGGATTTCACTGCCGCTCTTGCGCCGAAAAATAATAATCGTACCTCACCTCTTCTCATCTCTCTCTCTCTCTCTCTCTCTCTCTCTCTCTCTGTTTCTCTCCCCTACTGCACTCATAAAGCCGCGAAATTTACAAAGGGCTTTAAGGCGACGTCTCTTCGTTGTTTGCGAGAGATACGCTTCGAAAAACGAAAAATTGAGTCGCTAACGCCTTGTTGCGTTAAACGAGCAATTCGTGTCCAAGGCATTTGATTGATTGAAATTCTAGAGGGAAATCGGATGCGTTGGATCATAAATTATTAATTTTTTTCGAACAAGAATGTATTCTGTAATGTTGATAATTCAACACCAAGTGAAAATTATACGTGAATTAACCTTATTGAAAATTATACCAAAATGGTTCATTCTGAATTAGAGAAAGTTCAAGGTTCAAATTCAGGCCGTATACTTTTCGTTATATTTATTGAAAAATTAAAGATCGACGACTCGTCTGCAATTCAACAATTATACGCAATCTCGCATTTCTCAACTCAACAGTTGGAAAAGTCATTGGAACGCAGGCTCCGACATCCCCTCAAACACTCGCTTCGCCGATCCTCGAGATCTGCCAGCCGCTTTCCCCTCCCCCGAAAATGTCTAGCTTCTTCTCACAGAGTGAGAGAGAGAGAAAGAGACGCTCTCTTGCGCGTCTCGTGCATATACATAAACATATTTTCCTCCCCCCCTCTCTCTTTGTCATATATTTCTCGCTCCTCTCTCTCTCTCTCTCTCTCTCTCTCTCTCCGGCCGTTCCGTTAATTCCGTTCTCCTCGTGTAGTACGCCGCCGTCGAGCTCCGTAAATTATTTGATTCCGCTACAGAAGCGCCCGGGGCGAGTACGACAGGAGGAGGAGGAGGTGGAGAAGATAAAAACGGCGAGAGAGAGAGAGAGAGAGGATACTCGCGAGCGCTCGGTCTTTTGCGATTGGTATCGTCAGTGTCAGCTGCCCTTGCGCGCCGTTCTCTCAATGCGCTTCGGGCTGCATATCCACTCTCGTACCTTTTTTCCTTCTCTCCTGCAATGCTTTTCTTCTCTCTTTCTCTCTCTCTCTCTCTCTCCCTCGATCCGCACTTTGTTCTACCCTTTTTATAATGCGCGTATGCCGCCGTGGTCGCCGTTGTTGCTGACGTTGTTGTTATTATTATTATTATTATTACGATCATCGTTATTATTATTATTATTATTATTATTATTATCATCATTATTATTGGTATTATCTTGTTTCGTAGTATATTTTCTCGATTTTTGTGTATAGAAAGCTGCATCGGCTGATCGATATGCAGAGTAGCGCCGAGGGCTGATCTCGCGAGAGTAATTCGGGAAATCATCGAATATGACGGTAATTATGTATGCCGGACGCGCGCGTGCGCCGTCCGTGTATGCTCGAGAGAGAGAGCCGAAGAGGGAGAGAGGACGACGATAATGATGATGATAAAAGAGAGATGCGGGCCAATCCGATGATTCTGATAATTTCATTACTACGAAGCGATAGAGAACGCTTTTCGCGGGCGGCCTCTGCGCGCGTAAAGAGATTTTTCGTCGAGCACTGCACAGAGAGCGGATTAAGGAGCTTTGCATACGTGGTTTTTCGAAAACTGCTTATTATATAGTCGAGCACGTTCTATACACACGTATCGAAATTATACGCTAGCTCGATACATATGGGAGGAACTTTGACGTGCTTGCTTTACTTTGAATTACGCTCTTAAAGAGTTTTTCTTCGACAATTTTTAACTTATTTAGTAAATTATTTAGTAAATACCGTTATGTTGTTGTGGTCTTGCTTGTTGGTTAAAAATTTTTTTTTCTAAAATAGATTACCAAGAATACCTAGAAATGTAAATGATTTGTAAACAAAATTAAGAAAAAAGTGCTTTCCATGTAGAAATATAAGGTGTAAGAAATTGAAAATATTAATGAATCATATTTTAGCATATTAACCATGACTATGATTTTATTTTATTATTAATAATAATGATAATAATAAAGGTACGATATAGCGATTAATGTGTTGAAAACAATCCGTGGAAATTTTTAATTATTGTAAGAAAATTTTTAGCGCAACTGAGTGCGCTTTTCGGACTTTCACAGTAGCTCCTGCACCCAAAAGCAGCCTCCGTTAAGCAGCTAGTAGCATAGCTCCCGCGAACAGTGATCTGATCAACTTGGCTACGGCCTAAAGAAAATAAAGTGCAACAATTGTTAATGGAAAATTGCATTATTAGAATTATTAGATGTTCTGTTCGGAAAAATTTTCGTATCGTGTTGGCGTCCGTAGTTCCAGTAGTAACGTCGTTCTCCTCGGCTCTGACGTCGACTGTAATTCAAAAGAAAACGATGACTCATCGATGATCAAAAAGTAACGGAAGAACATGGAAAAGCTGGGTAGTTTCTCCGACCTTGCTACAACATTAAATAACCTATTAGCGAACTGTGGTATCCCCAAACCTAACTAGATCATTTATAGTAAAAAATATTTTGCTGGTACAATTATCCAGTTTTTTATTGTATCAACAGATCTTCGAATATCGAATAATGATTTTATTACGCGCTCATTAGTATACTTCACAAACATGCACCTTACAAAGTCTCATTCCCTCATCATGTGATTCATTCATTTATGATCTTTATACAGCGATAGTACTTTAAAAGCTATTTCTATACTAGTATCGGACATTGGAAGGTTATTTTATTTGCATTTATATGCTGAAGGGCTGAGGGTACTATTAAAATAAATTTATATTTTCTTAAAGCCTTTTACGAGCTTGTCTCTATCCTCGGCGTGATTAGTGCCATCGATAATAGGTTAGGTTGATCTCGAAGATGTATAGGTGTCCTTAGAGACGTGTATCAGTAAATGATGAAAGAACGGGAGGCGCAGCACAATGGATTCAATCTAAGTGCTCGACCTGGCAGGTCCCCGAGCTGAGGCCGCCGGGTTAACCTCCAGGAACTTACTGATACTGATAAAGCCTTTTGAAGGTTATGCTTTGTTTGTGAAGTATACAGATGAGTACGTAATAAGGAAAATCCGCGTATTTCGATTCAAAACATGGTTGCGCGTAGTGAAAAGCACATTGATAAAATAACAAAATGATTCATTTGTACCAACATCGTTTTACTATAAATGCGCAAATCAAATTTGGAAATGCACATTAAATTGACATCAAAACCAACTAAACTACCAAGCTTCAGCATGTTCTTCCGTTCCTTTTTGATTCTTTGCGTCATTGCGCTTTTCTCGGTTACAATCACCGTCCAAGCCGACGAAAATAGAGATACTAACGGTTCAGTTACTGATGCCAACTTGGTAAGAAAAGTTCCTACCTCAAATCATTCAATAAGTACAGAAGTGAAATTTTTTATTATCAGTTGTTGTGATGGCGATTCTCTTTCAATTTCAGGCTTCGACAATCGTAAAAGGACTTCTTCAATCAACGTTCGAGGGAGCAGCTGCATATTGTCTTGTTGAGGCCGCCACACAGTGTAAAAACTATTGGAAAAATCCGAAAGGAGCTCTCAATTGCGGTAAAAATTTCCTTCTACAAAACAAGGGCCGCTGCCTTATCGATTAATAAACTAATCACGAAAGGCTTAAACCTATTAAAAATCTTAAATGACATATAATTTACAATAAACAAACACTTTTGAAAAATTTGTATCGACTTTTTTAAAAATACCAAAGCAGAAAATCTTGAACTTATATTTAGGGATCCTTTTAAAATTGTTGGTTAAAAATGATTTGTTGATTAAAAAAAATTGATCACAATTTTTGAGGTAATTGCGATGAGTCTGTGAATACAAGGATTCATCTAATGCTATGTATGTAAGCTATTCTAAATAAATCATTTAGAACATGCAGAAATGTTATACTCCATCACTTCAATAGATACTTCATCAGCGCACTAGTACATAGCATAAACACTATGGTCAGCACAGCAGACAGAGTACCAAATTCACGGTGCCATTGATTTCATTAGCAATAAATAAAAGATACCTATTATTGTTTCTCAATTGCTTATCGCAAAATTGTATTAAAAAATTACTAAAATTTTGCCAATTGATATTATAACAGTATTTTTCGCTGTACATTTTTTTTCGCATGTGCGTTTCACGAATCAAGCCATCTATTGAACTGCTAAATAGAGGTGTCAGATAAAAAAAATGATCAACGGCTTTTTTGGTGATTTTTTCAGAGAATCAGTCAATCCAATTAGTTATTTAAAATTTTCTTCTTTTTGATGATTTTTTAGACAACTTTGCAACGAAAAGTAATAATAAAAAAAACAAGTATATTTTATTTGTACGTATTATTTTTTTATTGCTGATGAAAACGTTGCTTTTGTTAATTTGAGTAACATATGATAATTTGCTTATGAGATAGATAAATTTTTACAATAATTGTGACTGCTTATGTTGTATTTATGCATAAAAAGCAAAACCAAAAAATTAGTTTATTTTATCTATTGCCAACGTCATCGGTTGTTAGTGCTACTACTACAAAACAATTCTGAATCTTTATATACTACAATAAGAAATTCTTGCATTGATATGAAAATTGCTTTAATTGTACAACAAAAACGAAAGAACATATTAATACCAAAAAAGTACTCACAACTAGCAAAATGCCATTTTCATAACGCGAAAATAAAAAAAAACTAAAACTAAGAGTGAAAAATACAATATTCAGAATTATAAATTAACTTTTTTTATTAAAAGAATTCAAACGATAGGTAGATTGATGTATCGAAAAATTCTAATATGCTTTTATTATTGTTTAAATTCATGATATGAAATTATCATCACTGTGGCAGACAAGTAATCCTTTATGTATCGTTAGCTTATCCGCCAATGGCACAGCGACCTTTGTTTTTAGCAAGAAATTCCTTAGCGCAATTGATGGCTCCACTTGCACTTTTCCACTGGCTCTTGCATTCGAAGGCGGCTTCCGTTAAACAGCTAGCAGCAGCCCCAGCGAATAGAGAACCAATAAATTTGGCTACGACTTTCGCAGCCTGCATATAATAAATTGCAATAATTATTAACAGAAAATGTTTCAGATTTATCAAGATTTCTAAAAAAAGAACTTTTCATACAGCTTTGCTGGCCGCAGAATCAGTTTCGCCTTCCTCGGCTCTGACGAAGACCCCGGCGGAGAAGAGAGCGATTACGCTGAGGATCAAAAAGTAACGGAAGAACATGGTGCACCTTGGTAGTTTGACTTGCTGACTTGCTGACTTGCTAAACTGAACTGTGATATTCTCAAACTCAACTAACTTATTTATAGTAAAATATCACAATTATAATAAGTATACAATTTGTTATTATAACAATGGAACTTTGGATACACAGTGTCGTTCTTACGAAGTACGTATTAGTATATTTTATAAACAGTCACTTTCAGATATCTCATCCACTTATCGCTTACCTCTTGTATTTGTAACCTTGGTATAGCGTTAATCCGACAAAGCTATATTCGTATACGAATTAACCGATTTTTGTATTTTTATATTTTTATTTATAAAGAATCTCCATATTTTAAGAAATTTAAGATAATTTTGTTTTGCTAATTCCTTATTAATATTAATAATAAATAGTGAGTGATATAATACAAAAATGACTGCACGTAGACGTCATGCAATGAGGAAATAAGGTGAATTGGGATTCATGTTTATAAAATATACTAATAAAAGTGCGTAATAATAACCATCCTGTGTTTCCAGTGATATATAATAATATATTATAGTAGAACAAATTTTACTATAAATAAGCGAGTTGAGTTTGAGAATGTTGCAGTTCACTTTAGCAAATCCTCAAGTTATTAAGTCAAACTACCAAGGTGCACCATGTTCTTCCGTTACTTTTTGATCCTCAGCGTAATCGCTCTCTTCTACGCCACAGTCTACGTCAGAGCCGAGGAAGGCGAAACTGATTCTGTGGCCAGCAAAGCGGTATGAAAAGTTCTTTTTTTAGAAACCTTGATAGATCTGAAACATTTTCCGTTAATAATTATTACAATTTATTATCTGCAGGCTGTGAAAGTCGTAACCAAATTCATTGCTTCTCTATTCGCGGGGGCCGCTGCTAGCTGTTTGACGGAAGCCGCCATGGAATGCAAGAGCGAGTGGAAAAGTGCAAGTGGAGCCCTCAATTGCGCTAAGAACTTTCTTGCTAAAAACAAAGGTCGCTGTGCTATTGGCGGATGAGCCAACCACAATAGGCGCATCTTTATACTGTAAATGCAGATTATTTCATTAATAAAAATAGTCACAGCATAATCAAATCGATTTAAATTATTGTACAATACCAAGAAGGAGAGTACTTTTCTCCCCTGCGATGGTTTCAAAATTTTGGAGATATCGCGTGAATGCGATGATGCTTATAAAAAATTTGTTCAACAAAAATATTTGTCTAAAAATTAGAAAGGGATTTAAAAAATACGACATAACGCTCAGCAAAATCCAGAATTTTTTTAATTTACACTGCAACTATAAATGTAAATATTACTTGTTACATAAAAAGGCGTTGTTTCTATCCAAGTCGACCGAAAAACGATCAATTAAAAACTCCTTGTGATTAAAGTTATTTCATGATTTGATATTTCTAGTGTAACTCTGCTGTTTCTACGCAGATTAAATGTATTCTGATAGTAAACTGCAATTTAGTAATATTAACGATTAAATTACGTCGTTGTAGTTATCAGCATTCTCCTTAAAGAATTCAACGGCATATGAATTTAAGAAGAAAAATATTACTTTATGGTTTCATAAACGTTAGAGTCCATAAATGCAACCATAATATACTAATACTTGTACAATAAAAAAAGTTAAGCAGAAAATTTTCCCATAAGGAACAGAAATGATTATTTTGCAGAAGCTTATAATCTTACAAAAATTTATTGTAGCACTTTTCATTGTTCAGGAATGTCACAGGCAAGGTTAAGTGTTTAACACAGGCCACTGGAAAACACCCCGAAAATTATTTATTAAAATTGTAGATTAACCAATATCTCATAATGAGCAATAACTTATCATACCAGCTGTCTATCCTATAAATCGCAGCTTTGTTACTCGTTTTCAAACACTCTTGGCACAAAATATAGTTTGGAATTGATGCCTAAATGGTTTATTCAAAAAACTTGATATAGCACTCGCCTTCGGTTAGTGCTATAATTTGTCATTCGTACATAACCTTTTTCCGTACCCGTTGCATAATATATTATTCTACGTTACAGATAAAATATAGTTACTTAGCGATCTGTAAAGAAAACATTATTTTCACATCTTTATATCGCATTACTAGCAGCATATTAGAATACTAAAAACAGTACGAAATTTTCATAGAACTTAAATAACAAGTAGTAATAAAAATTAATTGTAGACATTGCGAAATCGCAGTATACTACAAGAACTACAAGAACTACACTGGAAATATCAAATCATGAAATAACTTTAGTGATAAGTTATTTTTTACTGATCGATTCCTAGGATGACTTAGATGGAAACAACGCCTTTTTATGTAACAAGTAATATTTACATTTATAGTTGCAGTGTAAATTAAAAAAAATCTGGATTTTGCTGAGAGTTATGTCGTATTTTTAAAATCCCTTTCTAATTTTTAGACAAATATTTTCAACAAATTTTTTATAAGCATCATCGCATTCACGCGATATCTCCAAAATTTTGAAACCATCGCAGGGGGAAAAGTACTCTCATGCATGGTATTGTAAAATAATTTAAATCGATTTGATTATGCTGTGGCTATTTTTATTCATGAAATAATCTGCATTTTCAGTATAAATATGCGCCTTTTGTGGTTGGATCATGCGCCAATAGCACAGCGACCTTTGTTTTTAGCAAGAAATTCCTTAGCGCAATTGATGGCTCCACTTGCACTTTTCCACTGGCTCTTGCATTCGAAGGCGGCTTCCGTTAAACAGCTAGCAGCGGCCCCCGCGAATAGAGAACCAATAAATTTGGCTACGACTTTCGCAGCCTGCATATAATAAATTGTAATAATTATTAACAGAAAATGTTTCAGATTTATCAAGATTTCTGAAAAAAGAACTTTTCATACCGCTTTGCTGGCCGCAGAATCAGTTTCGCCTTCCTCAGCTCTGACAAAGACCCCAACGGAGAACAGAGCGATTACGCTGAGGATCAAAAAGTAACGGAAGAACATGGTGTACCTTGGTAGTTTGACTTGCTAACTTGCTGACTTACTAAACTGAACTGCGATATTCTCAAACTCAACTCGCTTATTTATAGTAAAATTTGTACTACTATATAGTATATTATTATATATCGTTGAAAACACAAGATGGTTATTATTACGCACTTTTATTAGTATATTTTATAAACAGGAATCCCAATTCTCCTTACTTCCTCATTACATGACGTCCACGTGCAGTCATGTTTGTATTATATCACTCACTATTTATTATTATTATGAATAAGGAATTATAGCATAACAAAATTATCTTAAATTTCTTAAAATATAATGGAGATTATTTATAAATAAAAATATAAAAATACAAAAATCGGTTAATTCGTATACGAATATAGCTTTGTCGGATTAACGCTATACCAAGGTTACAAATACAAGAGGTAAGCGATAAGTGGATGAGACATCTGAAAGTGACTGTTTATAAAATATACTAATATGTACCTCGTAAGAACGACAGTGTGTATCCAAAGTTCCATTGATATAATAACAAAATGTGTAATTATTATAATTGTGATATTTTACTATAAATAAGTTGGTTGAGTTTGAGAATATCGCAGTTCACTTCAGTAAGTCAGCAAGTTAGCAAGTCAAACTACCAAGGTACACCATGTTCTTCCGTTACTTTTTGATCCTCAGCGTAATCGCTCTGTTCTCCGCCGGGGTCTTTGTCAGAGCTGAGGAAGGCGGTACTGATTCTGCGGCCAGCAAAGCGGTATGAAAAGTTCTTTTTTTAGAAATCTTGATAAATGTGAAACATTTTCTGTTAATAATTATTACAATTTATTATATGCAGGCTGTGAAAGTCGTAACCAAATTCATTGCTTCTCTATTCGCGGGGGCCGCTGCTAGCTGTTTAACGGAAGCCGCCTTCGAATGCAAGAGCCAGTGGAAAAGTGCAAGTGGAGCCATCAATTGCGCTAAGAACTTTCTTGCTAAAAACAAAGGTCGCTGTGCCGTTGGCGCATGAGCCAACCACGAAAAGCGCATATTTATACTGAAAATGCAGATTATTTCATGAATAAAAATAGTCACAGCATAATCAAATCGATTTAAATTATTTTACAATACCATAAATGAGAGTACTTTTCCCCCCTGTGATGGTTTCAAAATTTTGGAGATATCGCGTAAATGCGATGATGCTTATAAAAATTTGTTGAAAATATTTGTCTAAAAATTAGAAAGGGATTTATAAAATACGACATAACGCTCAGCAAAATCCAGATTTTTTTTAATTTACACTGCAACTATAAATGTTAATATTACTTGTTACATAAAAAGGCGTTGTTTCCATCTAAGTCGTCTTAGGAATCGATCAATAAAAAATACCTTATCACTAAAGTTATTTCATGATTTGATATTTCCAGTGTAGTTCTTGTAGGTCTTGTAGTATACTGCGATTTCGCAATGTCTACAATTAATTTTTATTACTACTTTTTCGTATTTCATATTCTAATATGCTGCTACTAATGCAATATATAAAGATGTGAAAATAATGTTTTCTTTACAGATCGCTAAGTAACTATATTTTATCTGTAACGTAGAATAATATATTATGCAACGGGTACGGAAAAAGGTTATGTACGAATGACAAATTATAGCACTAACCGCAGGCGAGTGCTAATCAAGTTTTTTGAATAAACCATTTAGGCATCGATTCCAAACTATATTTTGTGCCATGAGTGTTAGAAAACGAGTAATAAAGCTGCGATTTCTAGGATAGACTGGTATGATAAGTTATTACTCATTATGAGATATTGGTTAATCTACAATTTTAATAAATAATTTTCGGGGTGTTTTCCAGGGACCTGTGTTAAACACTTAACCTTGCCTGTGACATCCATGAACAATGAAAAGTGCTACAATAAATTTTTGTAAGATTATCTGCTTCTGCAAAATAAATATTTCTGTTTCTTATGGGATGCTTAACTTTCTTTATTGTACAAGTATTAGTATATTATGGTTGCATTTATGAACTCTAACGTTTATGAAACCATAAAGTAATATTTTTCTTCTTAAATTCATATGTCGTTGAATTCTTTAAGGAGGATGCTGATAACTACAACGACGTAATTTAATAGTTAATATTACTAAATTGCAGTTTACTATCAGAATACATGTAATCTGCGTAGAAACAGCAGAGTTACACTAGAAATATTAAATCATGAAATAACTTCAATCACAAAGTATTTTTTATTGATCGATTCATAAGACGACTTAGATAGAAACAACGCCTTTTCATGTAAAAAGTGATATTTACATTTATAGTTGCAGTGTAAATTAAAAAAATTCTGGTTTTTGCTGAGCGTTATGTCGTATTTTTAAAATCCCTTTCTAATTTTTAGACAAATATTTTTGTTGAACAATTTTTTTATAAGCATCATCGCATTCACGCCATATCTCCAAAATTTTGAATCGATCGCAGGGGAGAAAAGTACTCTCCTTCTTGGTATTGTAAAATAATTTAAATCGATTTGATTATGCTGTGACTATTTTTATTCATGAAATAATCTGCGTTTTCAGTATAAACATGCGCCTTTCGTGGTTGGCTCATCCGCCATAGGCACAGCGACCTTTGTTTTTAGCAAGAAAGTTCTTAGCGCAATTGAGGGCTCCACTTGCACTTTTCCACTCGCTCTTGCATTCCATGGCGGCTTCTGTCAAACAGCTAGCAGCGGCCCCCGCGAATAGAGAAGCAATGAATTTGGTTACGACTTTCACAGCCTGCAGATAATAAATTGTAATAATTATTAACGGAAAATGTTTCAGATCTATCAAGGTTTCTAAAAAAAGAACTTTTCATACCGCTTTGCTGGCCACAGAATCAGTTTCACCTTCCTCGGCTCTGACGTAGACTGTGGCGGAGAAGAGAGCGATTACGCTGAGGATCAAAAAGTAACGGAAGAACATGGTGCACCTTGGTAGTTTGACTTAATAACTTGAGGATTTGCTAAAGTGAACTGCAACATTCTCAAACTCAACTCGCTTATTTATAGTAAAATTTGTTCTACTATAGTATATTATTATATATCACTGGAAACACAAGATGGTTATTATTACGCACTTTTATTAGTGTATTTTATAAACATGAATCCCAATTCACCTTATTTCCGCATTGCATGACGTCTACGTGCAGTCATTTTTGTATTATATCACTCACTATTTATTATTAATATGAGTAAGGAATTAGCATAACAAAATTATCTTAAATTTCTTAAAATATGGAGATTGTTCATAAATAAAAATATAAAAATACAAAAATCGGTTAATTCGTATTTGAATATAGCTTTGTCGGATTAACGCTATACCAAGGTTACAAATACAAGAGGTAAGCGATAAGTGGATGAGACATCTGAATGTGACTGTTTATAAAATATACTAATACGTACTTCGTAAGAACGACAGTGTGTATCGAAAGTTCCATTGATATAATAAGAAATTGTGTACTTATTATAATTGTGATATTTTACTATAAATAAGTTAGTTGAGTTTGAGAATATCACAGTTCAGTTTAGCAAGTCAGCAAGTTAGCAAGTCAAACTACCAAGGTACACCATGTTCTTCCGTTACTTTTTGATCCTCAGCGTAATCGCTCTCTTCTCCGCCGGGGTCTTCGTCAGTGCCGAGGAAGGCGAAACTGATTCTGCGGCCAGCAAAGCGGTATGAAAAGTTCTTTTTTTAGAAATCTTGATAAATCTGAAACATTTTCTGATAATAATTATTACAATTTATTATATGCAGGCTGCGAAAGTCGTAGCCAAATTTATTGGTTCTCTATTCGCGGGGGCCGCTGCTAGCTGTTTAACGGAAGCCGCCTTCGAATGCAAGAGCCAGTGGAAAAGTGCAAGTGGAGCCATCAACTGCGCTAAGGAATTTCTTGCTAAAAACAAAGGTCGCTGTGCTATTGGCGGATGAGCCAACCACAATAGGCGCATCTTTATACTGTAAATGCAGATTATTTCATTAATAAAAATAGACACACGCAATCAAATCAGGTTAAATTATTTGACAACACCAACGTTGCCAATCCTTATAGCTCTCACATTATTATATAACCTTAGTGATATCAGATCACAAGGATACTTATTAAGGCAATTAGTGAACAAATAAATTTGTAGAGGAGCTACAAAACAATTTTGAAAATAATAAAATAATTAGTTCTATTATAAAATACTAATATAGTATTTTAAAGTTACTCATACCGCTTTGTATCTTATAAAAATTTATTTGTATTATTTCGTGTTGGTTAATACGAGCCTTAATCAATGAATTTTTAGAATATCTATGAATTAAATTCAAGTTCGAATCGGCGATATACCCCCAATTTTTTTTACCATCAAACCCTACTGTATTCAACTTTAGGATATAACTTACACTATTTTACTGTGATAATATTATTAAATGATATCTATTAACAAGTTACAACGGACGACATCGACGCACCGTTAAAGAATTTTCTCGCGCAATAAAGTATTTTACAAGTATACCTCTATTGCATTACATGCATAAAAAATATACTTGCATCATTTCGTTTAATATAAGCTTAATTTGAAGTTCTTTGGAATATATATTATATATCAATTCAAATTAGATTGAGCAAAGCTCTTTTATAGTATTCTATCCACATAAAAGCTGATAATATATTTCTTGACATTTATTATATGTCTGCAGATCTCGTGTTAGGTTTGTATTGCAAACTCTATATTTCATTTAGAAAAAGATCCGTTTAGACCCTTGGTACTCACCATGTTATTATAATTGTTTTCTTTTATACTAACTGTGCAATTTGTATATGTAATATTTTTAGATTGCAAATTTAATTTAATATACCAAAATTATTATAACATATTTTTAATCGGTTTAATTTTGAGTTGTTCCGTTTTTTAAAAATAAATCATAGTTTCGTACAAATTACCAGAAAACTGTAACATGCATTTAATTACAATACTTCAATTGATAACTAAGGCTTCAAAACTTCATAAACTCTCCATCAGAAAGTTAGATTAGAATTTTTGTTATGTATCGTCACGTACTTACTTTTTGTTAGGAAACAGGGAGAAAGGTATAGAAAAGTTTATCTGAATTCTGTACCAATATTTAAAATGTCAAAAGATAAATTTATTTTTGAAAATCCTTTTACTGCGCAAATCAAATACATTCAATTGCTGAACTCATAGATGTATTTTATCAAATGATGACAGTGTACAGCTGGCTCATCATGCGGCACAGAGCCCCTTGTTTTCTTTCAGGAACGTTTTAGCACAGCTTATGGCACCTTTGGCATCCTTCCAGTAACTACTACAGTGGCTGGCTGCCTGTATAAGACAACTTTTAGCGGATTGAGCGAACATGCTTACAATGAATTTAACTACCGCTTTTACAGCCTGTAAAAAACAAATAACAATGTTTATTGAATACAAATTTTTTAATTTACTATTCACTATGCAACTGGGAGGGAGGATAGTAGCCATTTTTACCAAAATTGGTAAGTTTAGTAGAAAATGAAGATAAATACTAAAATTATCGATCAAGCGGGAAAGCGCTTCTACGTCCTCCTGTTATATACTTTGCTTGATAATTTGTAAATTAAAAATCCCTTGTATATTTTTATAGGATGAAATACTTTTGGTAAAAATGTTTGAAATACAAATTTACAATTCGGTTTAGATTCATGAAAAAACCCAACCCATTACAATTTATAAAACTATGCAATTCTTAAGAATAAAAGAATTTATCTTACAGGGCTCGCGCTGTCCAAACTATCAGTATCCTCGTTGGCTTTGACATTGACAGCAATGGTGAAGAGAGTGATGACGCAAAGAATCAAAAAGTACCGGAAGAACATATCGAGGCTTGGTAGTTTTACTTCGTTGAAAAGTTAACTGTGCCAAATTCAGAGTCAGTTTGCATATTTATAGTTAAAAGCTATTGACAAAAATTATGCAAATATTCTGTAAACTTCTGTATTTTGGAGAATTGTGGTTGGGTTGACTAAAACTTGTTTGGTCTCTTTATCACGTGACGTAAGTATGGTCGTCAATTTCATATCATCACTAATGGATTTCGATATTTAGCATTTTCGTATGTGGGAAATACGCGAACGAAAATACAGGTTATTAATTTATTCATACAAATATCAAAAACTCTACTTTCCTTATTTGTAGAAATAACTTACTCTTCAGTGGCGTTTAAATTCTGATAGCGTATTTATGCGTCATACGATAAAAATGACGAGATAAGTTTTGATGCTTGTTTATTAAACATCCCAACAAACGACAAATAAAAACAATCGAAGAATTCAATGTGTATAAACAACACATACTGCTGTTATCATTAGTTTTTACCTATATAAAACAGCAAAAGCTTCGCTAACTTTTTACCATTAGCGTCGTCATCCTGCAGGTCTTTATCGTCATTAACTTTTGTAAGATATTTGACGTGTTTGAAAAAAGTGTCAGGTTGAAAAATTTACGATTTCTTAAACTTTGAATTTCTATATTTGCCAAAATGGTTACCTGTTATCTGATCGAGATAAACTGGCAGCCACTGCAGTAGCCGTTGGAAAAGTCCTAAAAGCTGTATTCAGTTGCTCGGGATTTCCTCAAAGTAAATAAGAGGCAGTGTGCCACTGATGAATAACCCAACCGAAAATCGTTTATTCACAAAATTTTGAGTTCGAAACTAACAGAAAATAATAATTAAATGAAAAAAAATTTGCAATATCTATTCGCGCGAAAATGAATTAAAAAATTTCCAAGTAATCTAAATTTTTATAAAATAATGTCTTGCCCTATCAAAACTAAAAGTGAAAATAAAATAATATTTTTGGATTTTTTATTTTTGTTATTACGATGCAATATAACAATTAATTACTAACAAAATTAAATAAATATTTATAGTTATATAAATGCTACTTCATATTTTAAGTGATCTATCAGTTATTATCAAAAATCCAAATTGCTTGAGAAAAAAGAGAACTGAATCTATTTACAGTTCTTATTGACGTAAAATAGTCAAATTAATCACAAGCGATGCTGAACTCTTGCAAACAAAATCGAATTCAAACAAAGTATTTGACAAATCCATTGAAACTCATTCCTGTGAAATCTCCTAAATCTAACTCAATGAATCGTTCAGTTGAACAACCAATAACCCATCTCGAAAATTCCTTCTCTTAGCCGAAAACATCGGCTCGTCGTCCCCATCAGCGAAGAGAAAAAAAGAGCAACAACCATCAGCAGCGCAAAAACGAGAAGCAGCGGCAGCAGAATCTTCCGATACATCCGACATACGTAAACGCGACTCGGTGCACGCTACCGCCTGCTCTCTCAAAACTTTCGGACGGCATTAATTACCCCCGGCGCGTTTATACACGCAGAGACACACACAGATGCGAGTATGCGTGCAAAGAAGTCAGAGACACACGCACGCATACGACGACTCGCGTGTCTCAATGATCGCGTTCGTTCGCGTCTATAAGGGGGGAAAAACGCGGGCGCGCGAGAGCCGGGCACTCAATCACACGCAGCGATCATCCGCCGGTAGCGAGAATCCCCGAAAAAGGCCGGGCCCATTAATCAGCCGAAAACACCTAATAACCAGCCTTCCATTCCCGTAAACCTCAAGTACCTACGCGCCCTCTCCTCTCCCTCTCTCCTTCGTCCTCCGCTCCTTCCTCTCCCACCACCCCGCTGCTTTAAATCGCATATAAGTGCAGCAGCAGCACTGCTGGTGGAAAGAGATCGAGAGAGAGACAGAGAGAGTCGGCTGCTGCACAGCGATCGACAACGCGGATTAGCGCGCCGCGCAAAAGTGGCCGCGAGCTCTGCCAGTTTCCCCCACCAGCGCTCTCTCTAAGAACGTAAGGCCCATAAGGCCCTTTGGCGCTCTGGGCCCGCGGACGACGAGAAATCGAACCGCGGAACGAAGGGGTCGACTTCTCGCGAGAAGACTTCCATCTCCTCCGTCTCTTTCTCGTATACTCTGCGATTTTCCAGCTCTCGTCGCAGCCTTATAGTTTCTTCCAGTGTGACTCTTATTGCACGCATCGTACATACTTCCATGCGTGCGTCTCTCGCACTCTCCTTCCTTTCTTCGCGCGCGTATGTATTCACGAATGCTCGGCATACGCAGAGCCAAGAGTGCCGCAAAGGTATATACACCTCTGTATACACATTACACATACATAGATTGTACATACAAATACACGCGCACGCACACACACACACACACACACACACACACACACACACATGCACAGACAGCTAAAGCCAAGCATTCGCATTTCTCTTTCTCGCTTCTTCCACTTCTTCTGCGCGCTCTCCTCTCCCTTGAGTTGCATTCTCCTTATTTGTTATTTCAGTCCGTCTCTCTTCGTCATCTCGCTCTCTTCCTCTAAGCGCGAGCTTTCGCACACACGCACAAGGCTTACGCTAGCGGGGCCCGCAGCTCTGTGTATGTATGTACATATATATGTGTATGCGTATGTGAGGGAGAGAGAGGGGAGAGATAGGGAGAGAGAGAGAGAGAGAGAGAGAGAGAGAGAGAGAGAGAACGCGTTCGGTATCTCGTGCAGTTCACCTATAGGTATACACCTAGCTTCTATCCTTCCCTCTCGTTCATACACTTCTCTCGTCTGTAGTGTGCCTGCGGAGAGGAAGAAAGAGGGAGCAGAGAGATAGAGAGAGAGAGAGAGCGAGTGAGCGAGAGAGAGAGAGCAAGATCGCGCGCGAGAGAGAGAGCGAGCGAGTGAGAGAGAGATAGAATGAAACGATCGGCTGCGGCCATCTTGCATACCTGAGCCGCGCGCGCTAGCACGGCTGCATTGCTCGCTTCCTCGAGGGCAAAAGGTAGAATATCTCTGCAGGACGACGGCGCAGCGTAGGAATGAGCATGGGCCTCGACAAGCCAAGCGAGCGAGCGAGCGAGCGAGCGAGCGAGAGAGAGAGAGAGAGAGAGAGAGAGAGAGAGAGAGAAGGATCGCGAGAGGACTCGACGCTCTCTCTCTCTTTCTCTCTCACTCTCTCGGGGCCCGGGCCCCGCCGTTGAACGGAGCGAGACAAAAAAGCCCTGCGCGGCGCACACTAGTGAAGAACGAGAGAGAGAGAGAGAGAGAGAGAGAGAGAGAGAGAGAGAGGAGAGAGATGAGAAACCGGGAGGGAGTTGCGCGGGTAGTGGGGAAGGGGGGGGGAGAGGCCCGCAAGAAAGAAAGAAGGAGCGATAAAGAGAGGCTCGGCGCGGCGGCTGCTGCCGCTACAGCGCTCTCTGCGCACAGGTGAGAGAGAGCGAGAAGGAGAAAACGCAGTGCCCGTTGGGCCCGATAGATCAGAGAGGGATGGCGTCAGCCGGCCTAAAGAATGTCTTCTCTCTCTTTCTCGCTCCCTCTTCTCGCTGGCACTGAGAAAGAGAGATAGAGAAAGAACACGCTCTGGCATGAAAGAGAGAGGTGGGAGAGCGAGCGAGTTCTGGGACCGGTGTCTGCGCAGCAGTTTTCTCAGTCGAGTCGGGTCAGTCCTCGAAGAAAGGCTTCTCTCGCGCGAGCCCGCGCGCGCCTACACGTACACATCAACGCAACAGCTATTACTGCTGTTGCTGTTGATACCGACTAGCAGTTCGTGTGTGTATGTGCGTAACTCTAATTGTCGTCGGGTTTATCGTTGTACTGTCAGTGCGTATAAGGCCCCGGAAGGCCAAACACCGAGCAGCGAGAGAAGTCACTGCTGTTTCTCTTCTGCTGGCGCGTCCGTGATCTTCGAGGACTCGGAGAGTGTGTGTATTCACTACAACCGTCTGCCCGTGTGTATGAGTGTGCGAGACACCGAGTGAACGCTCTCGCCCTATGTGTATATATGAACGTGGAATTTCTGCGCGCGAGCCCGTGATCTATACGTGTGTAGAGAGAGAGAGAGAGAGAGAGTGAGGAGGGGGTTGATTTTTTCTGTCCGCGTGTACGTCGATATACGCCAGAGAAAGATAAAGGAATGAAGTTTGAGTGGTGCTGCTGGAGATATATATACGAATAGTGCTGGTGCGAAGCAGCGATCTGCCTCGTTTGTGCTTAAAAAAGGGTGAAGATAATGAATCTCGGCACGGCGTGTATTTATGGAAATTGTGTTCTAAGTCGCTGCTGCTATTGCTTCTATACGGTTTTTACGCTTTGCTCCTAACCTCCAACCATCTACGATTAATGTGTGTGTGTGTGTCTGTGTTTGAAAAAAAAGGAGAAGACAACACACAGACCGCGTGTTCGTGGAATGCCGAATTTGCAAATCGCTGCCCTCGAGAATTTTAAGTCTGGGAGTGTATCAGCGCAGTTGATCGGTTGAGCCGGGCCAGTTAAATCGCCGAAGATTGCCGGTGTTCTCCTTTTTTATACCCTTTAATATACACGCATACGAAACGAGCGTGGCTCGTTTGAGCAAGCCAAGCAAGCTGCAATTAAGGATCATTGACGAGCAGTAGAATCCAAAAGAGTGCCGATATATCTCGCATTGAAAAACTCTTTTCCCAGCCGCGTAGCCGTGCGGGAGATCCGAAACGCGACTCGTATACGTGTGAGGTGCGGCTGCTGCGTCGGTCAGTGCCCCCTCTTCGGAGAAGAAGATTTCCATCTTGCGCTCTGCTGTATGATTCCGATCTCTCGCGAAAACCCGCTTTCTTTCGGCCAAATAGCCCGGCAAATTCTCGCAGGCTGGGATAATTAAAATGTTGCGACTATCGCAGAAGTTGCTCCCTCTGCATTTATGCTAGAAGCGCAGACCTCGGAAGGAATAATGGCACTGACATGAGGAATTGAAATTCCTTATTGGTTTAAAGGAAGACCAACCAGACGAGGCTAGCGAGGATGAGGAAGCACTGTGACAGGTAGCAGATCCAACAGGCCGAGAGTGAGAGAGCGAGAGAGAGAAAACACGAGTAGAGAAGAGAAATGTTGCCGAGACTGTTATCGTTCGCTCTGCTGCTGGCTCTTGCGGGTCAAAATGGCAGCACCCGGGCGAACGACAGCATCGCCGGGGCCTTGGTTGCTCGCCTGGTGCCGCGGCGTTCGATCATGCTGCCACAGGATAACCCGCAAGTCGGTCTCACTATGCAGAGCCGGGCAGTCGACAAGCGGGCCCAATTCGAGATCAACGAGGGCGAGCCCAGGGGGACCCTGGTCGGTAGGATACCGGTCCTCCAGGATTTCACCTACCGCTTCAACGAGCCGCCCAAAGAGTTCACCTTGGATCCAGTGACCGGAGACATTAAGACGGCTATAGTGTTGGACCGCGAGGCCCTTCCTAGCGATCGCTTTGATCTTGTCGTGCTATCCAGCCAACCGACCTACCCGATCGAAGTGAGGATATTGGTTTTGGACATCAACGACAACGCGCCCCAATTTCCCGAGTCCAGTATTTCGGTGAGCTTTTCCGAGTCGGCTACAGCTGGTACAAAACTGTTGCTTGATGCAGCGACCGACAAAGACACGCCGGAGAACGGAGTTACCGATGACTATTTCATAGTTAACGGTAACACGGACGGTAAGTTCAGACTGTCCGTAACGGGAAATCCCACTGGGGAGACGTCGTATCTGCATCTAGAGACCACCGGAAAGCTGGACCGAGAACAGGTGGAGTATTATCATTTGAATGTTTGCGCGCGTGACAGGGGCAGGCCGCCGAAATTAGGCTGCCTCATGGTAAACGTCACCGTTCTCGACGTCAACGACAATCCACCCGCTTTCCAGCAAAGTGACTACGTAATCACGCTTAACGAGAGTGCCCCGATCGGCACCCACGTGCTCACGGTTCGTGCCATCGATAAGGACATTGCTGATAATGCTAAGTTGACTTACTATCTACCGGATAATGAGAGGCAGTTTACAATTGATCCAGAAACGGGTGGGATCGTTACAGCTGAGGTACTGGACTGCCCTCAGCAAAGTTGTACGATTGCGAGACCGGGCGGGGGCTGCCCCAAGAGTTGTGTCATTACCGTATTCGCAAGAGATCATGGTTCACCAAGACAGGATGGTCGAACTTACGTCACGGTGAATTTGTTGGATGCAAACGATCATGATCCTGAAATAAAATTCACTTATTTTCCACCGACGACTGGTTTCGCAACTGTGGACGAAAATGCAGTAAAGGATTCGATTGTCGCCGCTGTGGGAATCATAGATAACGATGAAGGTCTCAATGGTGAAACCACTGTTGAGATTAGAGCCGGAAACGAGTTAGGTCACTTTCAGCTGGGTCACAACACCCAGAACTTTCATATTGTACGGGTGAACGGTCGACTAGATCGAGAGGAGATTCCTATGTACAATTTAACGATTGTTGCAACAGACAAGGGAACACCACCAAGATCAGCTACGGCCTATCTGGTAATTCATGTCAATGACGTCAATGATCATGAACCCGTGTTCCAACAAAGTGAATATTCAGCAGTTCTTTCTGAACTTTCGCCAATCGGCAGTTTCGTTGCTAGTATATCGGCCACTGATGCGGATTCCGGATTAAACGCGAGGATTTACTATGATTTTGAATCCGGTAACGAACAAAATTGGTTTGCCATAGACCAGGACACCGGTCTTGTGACTACAGTTGCCACTTTGGACAGAGAGATTCAGGGAAGCGTTGAATTGAAAGTCACCGCAAAAGATGGAGGACCCAATCCGAAATATGTATCAACTCATCTTCGTGTAACAATTTTGGACGAAAATGACGAGGCACCAAAATTCTCTCAAAATATCGTCGAAGTCACTTTGTCAGAAAACACTCCAGCCAACAGTTTGGTAGCAACTCTATCCGCTGTGGACAATGATCAGGGGACAAATGGAAGCGTAGCTTACAGTTTACATCCGAATGTATTAAGAGACTATCCGAAAACTTTTGCATTAGATGCACTAACTGGTCAGCTGATGACAAAGATCACATTGGACAGGGAAAGCGTTGATGAGTATCGCGTACTAGTCATCGCCAAAGATCAGGGAACACCACCTCAGAGCTCGACTGCGACGGTATTGTTGACGCTGGAAGATGTTAATGACAACTCACCGGTGTTCTATCCTACGAATTACTTCTTTCCTGTGCCACAAGACGCAACACCTGGAACCTTGGTAGGTAAAGTCTTCGCGACCGATGCGGATACGAAAGAGAATGCACAGGTGAGGTACTCGTTGGAGTCTGGTGGCGAAGGATTCTTTGCTGTAGATGAGAGAACTGGCGAGGTCTTTCTTCAAGGTGCATTGAGACAAGCTAGAAAGATTTTATTTGAACTAACGGTTTCTGCCAAAGACACTGGTGATAAGTCTGCTGTTAAAAACGCTCTTGTTGAAATTCTGCGTGAAGAGAATATCGAACAACTTGATTTCGGAGCATATAATGGATACCAATTTAAAATTACTGAAAACCGTGGTGACTGTTCAGAAAATCCATCCTTTGGTAGAGAAATTGGATCGGTGTCAGTACCTTCTCACAGCAGTGCTAAAGTCTCCTATGCCATCGTTTACGGTGATCCGGCAGGAAACTTTCAAATTAACGAATTTACTGGTTCAATAAGTACAGCTGGATGTCTTGATCGTGAAGAGACATCCTACTACAGTCTGCAAGTATCAGCAAGAGCAGGTCTCGCCCATGCGGTCACTATCGTAAATATCACAATACTGGATGTGAACGATAATCCGCCACGGTTTCCCACGGAAGAACGAGAGGAAGAAGTGTTTCTTAAGGAATGGGCTGCCGTAGGTCAAGAGGTCTGTTTAGCGCGAGCAAGGGACAAGGACGCTGGAGCTAATGCAAGAATCACCTATTCTCTTACCCAGAATCCAGGGAAGCAATTTAGAATTGCGGAGAGCACGGGCATAATTTACTTGGACAAGCCCATCAAGTCGCCACCTGGAACTGTTCTTCATATTGAGGTAACGGCTATGGATTCTGGAGTTCAGTCACTCTCAGCAACTCAGCAAATTCGCGTAATCATTGAGGATGTGAACGATCACACCCCTGTGTTTAAACTGACTAGTTACGAGACTTCCTTGCCCGAATCCACACCAGTGAACGAACGCTTCTTCGCTCTTCTTGCATCAGATGTTGATCTCGGTCCCAATGGGCGCATCTTTTATAGCGTGACTGATGGCAATTTGGAGAATCGTTTCGGCATCTTTCCAGATGGTCAACTCTACGTGAAAAATGTGTTGGACCGTGAGGAACAGGACTACTATGCTTTAGAGGTGACTGCGAGTGATCAGGGTAATCCAAAGCGCAGCTCGACTGTACCCGTAGTCGTTCACATCATCGACGAGAACGACAATGCTCCGCAATTCAGCAACTCCAGCTTCACGTTTCACTTGCGCGAAAACGAGCCTGCGGACACGTTCGTTGGTAAATTGCTGGCGAGTGATCGTGACGTTGGTCGTAACGCCGATCTGACCTTCTCGCTGCCCAGCAGCCAGCAAGACTTTGTTGTAGATCCGCGCAACGGTTTCATCAAATCGCTCCACCCGTTCGATCGTGAGCAATTGGTCTTGAGTACCGGAGGCAACTTCATCAGCCTCGAAGCAAGCGTCATCGATAATGGAGTGAACAGACTGAAGGATCGGGTTAAGGTGAGCGTATACATCAGCGACGTTAATGATAACATACCGCAGTTCAAGCGGTTGCCCTACCGTGTCCAGGTCAGCGAGGCTGCGGTCGTTGGTACTCAATTGCTGCGAGTCTACACTTCGGATGTGGACGAGGGGCTCAATGGTGACGTATTTTACTCGCTGGATAACGAAGAGCACGAAGGCCAGTTCACGATCGACGAGGCGACTGGACAGATATCGTTAGCGAGGGAACTCGATCGTGAGACGCGGGACAATTACCATCTCACGGTCGTAGCTCACGACGCGGGCATCGAGACTAGGCTCTCTTCCAGTGCGACCGTGCACATCGAGGTGCTCGACGAGAATGATAACACGCCTCACTTCATCGACAACAAGCCGCGCATATCGGTTCTCGAAACCGCGCCCGTGAATGTCGAGCTACTGAGGTTCCAGGCCACCGACTACGACCTGGGCGTGAACAGCGAATTGACTTTTGCCATTTCGGCGGGAAATCGACGAGATGCGTTCCACGTCGAGCCGGCAACCGGTGCTCTCTACTTGAGGAAGTCGTTAGATTACGAAGATATCGAAGTGTACCATCTGAACATTACCTGCAGCGATGCAGGTCACCCCAGGCTCAGCAGCGTCATAACGTTGCGCGTAGACGTAATCGATACCAATGACAATCCACCGGTCTTTCCGAACACTGCAATCGTCAGACAGATCGTCGAGGGCATACCGGTCCACCGACCTGTTGTCACGGTCACAGCTGTCGACCCGGACTCCGGTGACAACGGAGTTCTGAGTTACAGTATCGCCAGTCAAGATCCGGAAGACCAAAAACGCCGATTCGGCATTAACCCAACAACCGGTGTGATCCACACGCTGCTACCGATCGATCGAGAAGAGATCGATACGTTCAAACTAGTCGTGGTAGCGACCGACATGGCCCAGCCCCGATCGGCAAGGCTCTCGGCCGAGAAAGTGGTAATTGTCATCGTGACCGATGTCAACGACAACGCGCCAATCTTCGTGAGCATGTCTGCAGCAGTCTTGCCGATCAAGAGCAGCATCACCTACCATCCAGGTCGAGAACTGCAGGTCGCACAGTTGCAGGCAAGAGATCTAGATTCCAGTACCAACGGTCTCGTCAGCTACGAGCTTCTACGTCTCGGAGCGAACTACTCGGACATGTTTCGCATTCATCGTAAAACCGGGGCCCTCACAATGCGATTACCTCGCTCTCCCCTGGTCTTCGAGCGGATCTCGAAGCTGCAGGTCGGCGTGCGAGCCACCGACGAGGCAGGTCAGGCCGAGCGCAGGTCTTCGGAGACCTACGTGACCCTGATACTTCCGGGTGAGGGTGACGACTCGCCCATCTGGGAGCACGGTGGACAACTGGAGGGCAGCGTCCACGAGAACGAGGCCGCGGGTGCGAGTATCCTGCGAGTGCACGCGAGAAGCAGGCGCTCGAACGAGGAGCTCGAGTACTATGTGACGAACGTGACCGCCGGAGCGAACGGACCCCAGGTCGACAGACTGTTCGACGTGGATGCGAAGACTGGGGTCCTGTCAACCGCCGCCGCTCTGGACAGGGAGGCGGGCGTCGAGTGGTACGAGGTCGAGATCTACGCCATCGTCACCGGAGGTGGAAAACCCAGCAGTTCCTCGACGAAGGTCAGTCCCCAAGCTTTCATTCATTATTACAATCGGCGCTCGCCGCCGTCGCGTGAGAAAGATTCGACGCGCGATAGTATGGATTTCACATAATTTCTGGTTCGCCGGGCTATCTAATCCATTATGCAAATTTCCAGTAAATCATATATAAATAATCTTAATCGCCGTAATTGTCAGTCAACGCCGTGCGAGATTTATGATCAATTGTAGCGCACGTACACACAGACACAGACAAAAGTATACACATTACACATGCAATGAAAGATTCCTATCAGAGAGCTCTCGCGAACCACATTACAAAATATATCTCAGCGTATCAATAGCGAGAACACGTACCCCCGTAGAAATGATCCGCTCAATTTTTCTTTCTCTGGCAGAGTAAAACAAAAGCGAGGTGCAAGCCTCGTCGGATTAGCATAATCGCTCGGGAGCCCCGCGCTGCGCTCGCGCTCCAAGAAAGAACTATGCAAACGCGCTTTGCTCGAATTAAGCCATCAGGGGAGGGCCTCTCTCGATGGCACTTCCCACGCAGCGCATCCTCCTTCCGGCCTCTCACTCTCGCTAAATCGAGCCTCACTTCATGTTCTCCGTTCTCAACGGGGTAATGAACCGACTCGCGCGCGCGCGCGCAGGATAGGAAGGCAAACGCGTTGCATAATAACGCAACGCGCGGCGGCGCGACAGAAAGTAACGAGGAGTAAGCGAGTTACTTACATGCCCCCGCGATAGCGCGGGGACCGTACGTCGGGGAGAGCCGATTAATCGCGCGCGCGCTTTCCTTCGCTCCTTTTTTACCGCTCGTAAAATTTCGACCGATTGGCTGCGGAGGTGTAGGCATACCGTGACTAGTAGAAATATTATCGTGCGCGTGCGCGCGTGTGTGTATGTGTATACTCGTTATTATTGTTTCGCTTTTTTCCCTTCGTCTCATTCTTGTGTACACGTCGTTTTTTGCCGGCGGCGTGATTTGTTCGAGTTTACTCGAGTTTTAGCCTTGATTGATGGTGATTGATTTTTTTTCTCTCTCTCTCTCTCCCGATATCGCGTGTACTTGTGTAAGAGCGGAGAGACACGCGCGGGGGAATTGGGGATAAAAAAAGGTTTCTTATCGCGATCGCGCGTGTTTGATTAAGTATTCTTTCTGCGTGCGCTACCGCTTTTGGAAATTTCGTTCTCGAGCAAAAGAAAGAAAGGAACGCATTCGCGCGAATTTTTGGGAACGGCTTTGCGAGGAACAATATAGCTTTTGCAATCGTCGTGCTTGCTATTTTGAAAATATTTTTAATTTTTTAATTTTTTAAAATTTCCTTGAGAAATTTACACTTGTTGCTTACGGACAGGCTTGTTGAATGAATTAAGTGGAAGAATGTATTGCTGTGCGTTGAATAAAAAAATCTGTTGGTTTGATTAATCGATTTCGCCGTGCGCAAATGAAGGATTCTACATAAACGTCGATGTGAAGAATATTCAAGTGTATAGGCTTCGCGAATTATTTGAGACACCCGAGCATGCAGCAGAGCATATCTTCCCTTGCAATTCCTTGCCCCGACGAGACAAGCGACTCTAAATAATCCGAGCATTATTATCCCTTCGCGGGTCGAGTGTGTTCTCTCGCGGTGCGTATAGTCGCGCAAAAAGCCATTAAAAAGGCCAGTAGAAAAATTATAACTGACAGGAGGGGCTGAAAAGAAGTGGATCGCGAAGGCACGCTCTCTTGCGCTTGCGCTGAGAGAGGCTCTCTCGCGGAGAAAAAGAGAGAGATATATAGAGGCGCTCGATGGAAGGAGACGAAAGGAGGCACAGAAAGGTCTGTAGGACGTCGTGAACGAGTATAACCGCGTGCTAGGAAGTCGAAGAGAGAGGCAGGAGAGAGAGAGAGAGAGAGAGAGAGAAAGAAAAACTTGATCCCGCTGCCTTATAGTTAATTCCTTCGCGAGAGACGGCGACATTTCAGCAGCAGGAGCGTCGTTTCATCTCGAAAGATTCTCTGTTATTTTAAACTCCTTCTTTGTCGCGGCAGTTCTCTCGCGTGCTTTCGTAAACAGGCATTTTTGCGGGCGCAGCTCTCTTCTGATCGCCGCGCGACGAGAGACGCGCGCATGTACGTGTGCGAGAGCCGTTCGTCATTAATGCCCGGGAGCTTTTAATTCATTAATGCGAGTCGCGGTCGTCGAGCCTAATCACGCGCTCGCTTCTTTTGTTTATCTATTCGCTTGTTTAGCCCCCCCCCCCTCCCCCGAAAGGAGAGGGGGAAATCGTTGGAATTTAATTGATAGCCCGCTCGTCGTAGGAGCTGCGCATATTTCAAAAGCGAAAAGGGGGAGGGCATTATTCGGGCTAATCAGTAGAGCAGTTAAAGCGTTCTAAATCATATCTTTGCAGAAGCGCAGAGAGAGAGAGAGAGGGGTGGGGAGGGGGAGAAGCTTGCGGCAGAGGGACGACGAAAGAATTCAGAAAAAAAGAGAAGAAGCTCCCTCTCTTTCTCTCCCTCCCTACGCTCTTTCCTCATCTTCGCAAATACGCAATAAATGCCATAAACAAATATACGCCTTTAAAAAGAGAAGGAGAGGAAGAAAAATGAAAAGGCGTATATATATGTATACATATATATGCAGGACGGGGGGGGGGGGTGCACAGGACACGATAATCACCGCATTCTTAACGACCTAAGAAATCTCCCGACACATTTCTGAAACCATTCCTTTTTCCCCTCCCTCTCCCGCCGCAGTCATCTCGTCGTCCAACGACTCGCAGCTTTATATACACGTCGGAGTCCATATCCGCGCTAATCATCGTCCTCCTCCTCCTCCTCCTCCTCCTCCTCCTCGGCTCCTTTCGATCGCCGCACTTCGGCGGTGTACACCAATCGAGACTCGCGCTCTCCGCACACCGAGAGAGAGAGAGAGAGAGAGAAAGAGAGAATCGGATCTCACCGACAAAATCACCGACTACACACTGATGCTGCTGCTGCTGCTGCTGCTGCACACATGGCCTATCTCTCTCTCTCTCTCTCTCGGCGGCGGCGGCGGCGGCGGCGCTCGTGGGATCCCGCAGCGGCGGCAGCCGCTCTGACGCTTTTTGCCGTTCGCTCTCTCTCTCTCTCTTTCTCTCTCCGCGATCGGGAGGAAGAGAGAGATACACGGGGAATGCCATTGCCGCTGCGAGAGAGATCGCGATGCTGCGCCATAAGTGGGCTTTTTGCGGGGGCACCGAGACGCTGATGCGCGCGAGCGCGCGGGGACAGTGAAATATTTGGGGGATGACGCGCGCGGGGAGCTTTTTGTCCCGTACGCGGCACAAGCTCGTGTAGCCGGTATGGTATATACGGATGCGGCGGGGCCGTGCATTTCGTTACTTTTTGCTGTAAGGCCACACGATGTATAGGAGGGGAAGTTTCTGTGTAGGTGTGGTGCAAACTAAACTCCATTACTTTTGCTTCCGCCGACCGAGATGAAAGCTTTGGTATTGGGAAATTCGCGAGGATTACAATAGTTTTGGCTTGGACCATTGTAGAAACGTGTTTGTCCCGGGGTGCATTCAGTTTTATCATCGATTTTTTAATTTTTGTGAATTGTGAAAATTGCCTTGCAAGACAAACGGGAGACTGTCTTCTGAAATATTATGCAGTAACTGTATGCTACTGCTGATGGAATCAAAATCCGTTTTAGTCACACATATTTTTTGCAGAAAATATCGGAAACTGAAAAGATAGGGCTGAGTTTCCATGGCTACTCCCAGTCGTCGGTTCAAAAATATCCAAGAAACAACTCGAAATAAATTTGACAGCCCGCAGATCGAAAGTGCGCATTCAGGGTCAAATTAGAAAACACTTTAAGTTCTCCAATCCAAGCACAGACGAATGCATCGGCAGCGTCGTATTTTTTTCCTCCTCCCCCCCCCCCCCTCTCTATGCTTCTCCGCAGCGGCGCGCTTACGGTCAGCGCAAAGCTTCCGTAACCCGACGATTTTTACCGTAGGGGGGCATGCGAGCGCCGAGGAGACCGTAAACCGGCTGGTTATTAGCTGTATACAAAACCTTTTAATGGATTATCATGCGGTAGCGTATACGCGCGCGAGGCGCTCGGGAGAGAGAGAGAGCGCGCGCTTGACTCGTTGGAAAAGCCGCGACTTCATATAGACATAACTTTATAGATTTCTAGCGGGGAATGTACGCGCTGCAGCCGGTAGCTATGCGGGTATCCGTATAAGTGCAGCCCAACGGCAGCCGGAGAGAGAAGAGCGAGAGAGAGAGAGAGGAGAGAGAGAGAGAGGAAGGAAGGAGCCGCGCGCATATAGGAGAGAAAACTCGCGGCTGAATTGGCGGTTCGGTGTGAAATTCTGCGACTGAGGAATCTCACGTGAATCTCTCTAATGTACTTCTCTCTCTCTCCCTCTCTCCTGCGGATTAGCGCTACACATTCGCAGATAGGACTATAGCGAGTCGATTCCCTCAAACGGCCTCTCGTTATCGCCGCGCCTGTATATATATATATACTCGCGGCCGCTAATACGATTATACCGAGGGACTCGCGCTCGGGCGCGCATCACACATCAGCCGCGAGCGAATTTATTAATTTTCGTCCCGTCTCGCCCCCCCCCCCTCTCCGCGCGGTAGCCTTCGGTGTATATGTATATACGCACCGACTTTTTGCGCGTATTATACACGCGATTATAATTCGAGGCTCGATCGGCTCTCTTTTTTTCCACCGCCGCGCGCGCGCGCGCGCGACGATCCGATTTCCTACCGGCGAGAGAGAAAGAGAGAGAGAGAGAGAGAGAGAGAGAGAGAGAGAGAGACGAAGAGAAGGGAATGCGCCCCTCGGGCTTCTTTTCTTGTATATACGTACGCGCGCGGTTCCGCTGCGCGGAGAGGAAGAGAGGCATATACAAAGTTGAAAAATGAGCAGGATGATGACGATCATTATTGTGATATCGCACCGACGACTTTGACATGGGGACGACTCGTGCTTGTGTGTGTGTGTGTGTGGAGGGAGGGAGGAGGACGAGGGGCCCGATTTAGCTATGATTGCCATCTCGGGACTTCGGCGTTGTGTATATCGCATAATCATCGTCGCGCGGACTCGCTGCGCTGCAGCCGCGCTCTTCACTTTGTTATTCCTCGGCGTCGCGGCTCACAATGCCGCGGAGAGAGCGAGAGAAAGAGAGCCCGAAGAATAAATGTGTGTACGTACGCGGCCGCGGCGCGTGTGGATCGGGACGAGTGAAAGGGAAGCTACTTTGTTGATTAGAGGCCTTTGAATGCTCGACTTCTCCTTTTGGCAGCGATGACGAGTGTCGATCAGGAGATTTATTTCGCCGCGGCGGCGGCCGACGTCTTTCTCCTTCTCTCTCGCGCTCTCGTCCGATTTTGTCTTCGCCGGGCTACATTAATCACGCGAGCGACACTATTAAAATAATATTTTTTCTTCGCTCCGGAGAACTCGCGCGCGTACAAGCTCAAACTATGTGTGCGCGCATGTGTATGTGTTATGAAATTATCGAGGCTCTCGCGCGCGGCCGGCCGCTATAAATAAGCTATTCGAAAAGCTCTAGGAAGATATGTATATAGGAGTAGAGGAAAAAAAAGAGAGGAGCTCGGAGATCCGGAGAGACGATAAAAAGATTATAAGCGGATCGCGCTGCTCTCTCTCTCTCGCTCTTTCTCTCCGCGCGATCGCAGATAAAGGTGTCCTTCGAAGCTTCGCGTGGCGCATAAATTTGAATTTACTTCTCTAATCATTATTCGCCTTCTCTTGTGTCCCGAGCATATTTAATTACAAGCTCGTATATCTCCTCTCGCGACGCACTCGACGGCTCTCGATCGACTGTTCCCGCTTGACCCCGTTACAAGGTTCATCCACTTTGATGTATAGAAAATGCGGGCACATCCTATGAGCGGAATTTCTTCTCAACGCGCGCGTGACTCCTATCTGGAAATTGGCATCTAGAAAGGAAGTGATAAATTAGGCAATTAAATCAAAATCGCTTCATTCGCGTGTCAAAAATGTAGACGTGTATACAAAAGCCTTTCCGCTTAAAATTTTTGAACGTCGTTTTTGAGTATTTTAACTCGAGCATGCATACATAGCGTATAGATACGTAGGTATAAAACGGAATTGAATGCTGCCAAGTATATTCACGCGAAAAAAAAAATTTCAGTGTCATAGAAGTTAGACCTTTAAATTTTAAAAGAAGTTCGCTTCCTTTCATCGATTTTTTCGAACGTGTGTACCCCCTTAACGAGTTAACGCATGCAGTATGCGTAAATAGTTTTGTCGATTTTTACAAGCTGCCGTTGATTGGGCTCACAAGGGCAATCCAAGCGGAAACGCTTTTCTACCAGGCTTGATCGCGCGAATAAAATACAAAAATATAACGAAGAGAAGCCAAATTTTGAAGAGGACGAATTATCCTCGAAACGCAGCGCAATCTGTCCCCTTTGGGGATACATCGCAGTGCGGTGCAGCGTCAATTGTGTTCCAGCCCTAAAGTGCCATCTCATCTCGGCACGCATCACTCACGCGTCGTTAGTGCAGCCGGAGCTTCCTCTCTCTCTCCCTCTTCTCCTCTCTCTCTCTCTCTCACTCATACACACACACACACATTTTTCAACATTACGCGTGTCGGAGCTCTAATTGGAGCTGGGATTATTTAATCTCGAGTTTCTCTTTTGAATTTCGCGCCGTATCGCCTTTCCCGCTCTCTCACGCTAGACAACTCCGACAATTTTTGCATACTTGGACATAGGCTCGTCGCAGCTATGCGAATTTATTCAATACGAGAGAAACAGAGTCGAAGAGCGATTTTTCAGCGTCGAGCCGGTAATTATCCACTTAGCGCTAAACAAAGATCGGCTCGTGCTGTCGCAATGGCGTTTCTCGGATTTGCATAAAGAAACGGGGTAATTAAGCCGTCGGTATATAAGTGCCGCAATGTGCCGAGCGAAAAAAAAAGAGGTCGTAATCGAATAATTCAATCGGTCGTTGAAAAATTTTCCTCTTCCTCATTTCTCTGCGCGAGCGCGAAAGAGCCAATCCTCCGAAATTTCGGCTGCACAGACGCGTACGTCTGATATATATATATCGAGTCGTCGCGATCTCGTGAGCGAGAAAGAGAGAGAGAGAGAGAGAGAGAGAGAGAGAGACTTTTTGCTGTTCACGCTCGGAATTAGCGTTATTAAGGTGGCTTGTTAGGGATAATGAAGTTGTAGCGAGGGATGCGCTGCGTATTTCGATTTCTTATTTTTTTCGCAGTATCGGCCCGGCCGCGCTGACGTGAATTCGGAGACGGAAGTGCGTGCTAATGAGCTGTTGCCCGGTAATTTTACAAGCTGATCTCTTCTCGCGGCTCTCGACACTCTTCTTCCCTCTCTCTCTCTCTCTCTCTCTCTCTCTCTCTTACTCACTCATTTTTTTTTCCCTGGTGAGAAATGACTATTCGTATCGGGCGTTTAGTCCCCCCCTCTCTCATCTCCCTCTCTCAGCACTGATTAAATATGAGTATTGAATTCTTATATTTTATGTTTAATTCATTCAGAAACGTGTAATTAAACGTGTCGTATGCGAAGATACGAACCATTGGTATTATTTTAATAAAACATTTTAATAGATAATATCACATAAATAATTCCTTGACTCGATTGATCGAATTCATTATATTTAAACGTTTTTATATTGCGCGTTATAAAGTATTCTGTGGAATTTATTAAGTTCTGATAGCGCATATAATTTATTTGAATCCGTTGAAATAATTACAAATGTAATAAATTCTTTAATCTGCCATAATTTTTTTAATTTTATTTAAAAAATTGTTAAGTATAATCTGGAATCAAAATTTGAATATATTTATTCAATTGATTCTAATTCACATCCATTTACGTCCTGGAACGGACATTTAAATACGCATACATTTAATTTATCGTCCCAGCGAAACGTTTTTCACTGAATTCCTTTCTCGATTGTTTCAATATAAACACTTTACCTCCAATCAGACGTATAAACTCGCATCAGATGTAGCAATGTTTCTCCCTCGGTGTGGGAAAGAATAAAGAATATTTATAAATACGCGCGTGCTCGCTCGGCCAGGTTATTCATGATTCGCGAAATTTTCGCAGCGGGACACACACGCGGCGGCCGCCGCCTTGCGTTCGGCCTTTCTTGCCTCCTCTTCTCCGGGGGCAGTAAATCTGATCGGGCAAAATTGTAAAACAAACGAGCCGTCAGCGTGTCGGGATTCCTCCTAATTTAATCGTATATTAAGTCGTATCGCGCAGTAAATCCGCGACGCGACTTGACGCCACGAGACTCTGTCTCTCTCTCTTTCCCCCGACAACAATTACACTCGGCCGAGAGCCGCGACACGAGAGATTAGCATAGCGAGAACTGGCTATTTCTCGCGAGGGGGAGCCATAGATCAAAAATCGTCTTCCCGGGAGGAGTTTCGACGTTTTCCCATCATCGCGCGCGCGCGCATCGTCGTCCCCGGCGACGACCTGCTGAATTATTCATGCTCTCTCTCTCTCTCTCGCGAGAGCAGAAATCGAATGATTTACGCGGCCCCCAAACGCAAACACACACGTATAACGCGTTTGTCTGCGTACAGTATGCGCCGCGCGCGAGTCGTAAAGCCGCCGCGTATATGCCGCGTATATAGAAAATAAGAATCCGCGCTTTCGCTCTCTCGGCCGCGCATACTCTCCGCGGGCGAGCTTTTGTGTCTTGCAGTGGGCATAACGAGCCGTGGGGCATGTAAGCGCCGAGGACGAGTGCTCTGGTCACCAAAGCCGACTCTCTGCGGGTCTCTCTCTCTCTCTTTCTCTCTGTGCGTGTGTGTATTCCCTGCGGTCCGGCCTTCTCGAGCTCGTTGAGACAGGTATGGAAGCTCCTTCGGATTTTTCGGATTGACTTTTATGCCCAGGCGCGTAGACTTTTTTACTGTTTGCCCGATGCTCTGCTGCTGCTGCTGCTGCTGCAACGAGATTTGCATATGCGCCCACCTTTTCTTCTCCGCTTCTCTGTGTACTCTCTTGGCGAGAAACATTGAATTTTATCATTTTTAAAACCCGCGGTTTCAGCGCGTCAGTCCCGAAAAAGCTGCGCAGACCGCTTGGGAAAAGCTTATCCACACACTGTTTCCGCGCGAGAAAGTGTTTTTCGAAAGCTCGTAAATTGCAGCTTTATATTGGCTCAGTCAATCGTTTGAAATATTATATACTTATACATCGCTGCTCAAGAGATCGTAAACTGCAGATTTCAGTCATCGCTTGCGTAACTTTCTCAAATACGTGCGCCGTCCTTGATTCGCGCGAATTTTCGCTCTTACGAATACGCGTACAGACGACTCGTCATCAGCTCGGATTTCCATCGTTTGTCATTGAAAGATATAGGTCGAAAATAGCGTAATCCGTGCGCTGCAGCGTGTACCGATCTACTCTCCCCTAAAACACTCTCCAGAGCCGGGAGAGAGTAAAAAATCCGTCGATTTCTCATCCCGATCTTTCGAAAAGTCAGCCGAACAAAAAGCCTCGGCTCTCCCGGCTCTCGAGGAGTGGAGAAAAAAAGGAGGCGAGGGAGAAAGAGAGAAAGAGCGAGAGAGAGAGAGACTATACACACGTACACGTGTATAGCTCACACGATCCCATCAGCGACAATAAGCCCGGGCTCGCCTACAAAGAATCCCGGAGACTCGAGACTCTCTCCGGCGAGCGATTAACGAGGTCCTCCTTCATATTTCCTCGTGGGCGATCGCGCGAGATTCTCGCAGCGGGAGAACTACCTCTCGGCCGATCTCTTCCCCCATTGAATTCGGCTGCTGCTGCTGCGCTCCTGCCACTGCCGCTGCAGCATTGGAATTCCCTCGACGCCGCGACCGAATGTATACTGATTGCGAGAGTCCTCTCCTCTCCTTCTTTTTTCTCTCTCTCTCTCTCTCTCTCTCTCGTCTCTCCGGTCGAGCCAGAATGGCTTTTTGTGAATGGCGAGGTGTATATCTATGCGGGAGAGAGAGAGAGAGGAGAGAGAGAAAAGTTTTGCGTGCAGTTTATACTTTTGCGCGCCGTTCCTGCGGGATGAATAACCGCGCGCTCGCTTGCCGCGTGTAATTTACAATTGGAGGCTCTGGATTTACGGTAAAACTACAGAGAGCGAAGCTACAGAAAAATCAAGCCAGGCACGTATATATATGCATATCTTAAACTGCGGCCGGTCCGGCGCGGTGTATAAAGATAAGTAAACCTTAGTCCCCGTCGTCCTCGCCGTCGTCGTCGTCCTCGTCGTCGTCGCGGCCGGGCCAATCGTAATTTCGAAAGCTACGCGTAATGAAGCGTATAAACTACAGGCGCGAGGATAAAGAAAAAGACCCGTATACGCGCGCGCGACCCTTCTCTCTCTCTCTCTCTCTCTCGCTGCCTCTCCTTTCTCGCCTTAATAAGGCCCGCTGTGTTTATTTATGAACTATAACTTACGCGTTATGGTTATCTTTATTATATTCGGCCGCTATTCTTTCCCGGTATACACCGTGTCTCCCGAAGCGCTGAGATACGAGCGGTAAATTTCGCGACTACGGGGGAAATCGAGAGCCGGAGAGGGACGATCTTTTAGCACCCTGTTGATGCAGCCGAGAGGAGCTGAGTTGAAGGAGCAAGAGAGAGAGAGAGAGAAAAAAAAAATTTACTGACGGTATTTCCGCGCAGTGAAGCGCGGGAGTCACGAGGACGGTGTGGGTGAAAGTTTCGAAATTTTCACTTTCCTCTTCACTGTATTATATAGTATACCAGACACGAGAGAAGAGTGTGTACTGGAGGAGTATAGGACACTGAACATCCATTTCGAAAATATTTAACGCTCTATTGTGTGCCTACTATACACACGGCCGGTCTGATCATATAAGAACTCAAAGCCATTGAATGACTCGACGTGTGGGTTTTTAATGTTTATGGACGCGGATAGTCGAGACTTTGATTTGATTTAATTTTGTCACGGCTTCAGGGTGTGGAATTCTGGTAGACATAGATCATTCCTGATTTTTTTAATATTATAAAATTTTTCTGTTTTAAGAAAGTGCGTTTAAACGAATTTGAAGAATGCATTCTGGATTTTAAAAGCGCCAAAAGCTCAACTTCAATTTTTCTAATATAATACAAGGTTTTTTTTCTTTAGTTCAAACATATATATTTTATTTTAAGATGATATAAAAAATTCTGTTCTTTAAGTAAAAATCTGTTATTCTGCATGAATCAAACTATTAGTCATAAAAAAAGTGTTTTTAACACTTTTCACAACTGCAATGCATTATTTTTTCTCTAATATCAATCATGATCCATTATAAAGAAAATCAGAAATTCCCAGTACAAACGAATTATCTGCAGAGATTATATGGTATACGTGGAATTATACAATAGGACCATGGTTATTTTCTGCTCGAATCGAAATCGAGAGTCTCGCCATTGCGCAACTCGAAAAATACTTACATTTCTCCATATTCCACACTCGAACGTTGCAAGAGAACCTCGAATTAAAAGAGAAGAAAAGAGCACACGAGCTTCGCATATATCGATCGGTTGCGCAGTCAGCCTGACAAATTAACGAATCACCGCATTACCATTAATTCGTCCCGACAATCGCTCTCTGACGCTCGAGAGAGAGAGAGAGAGAGAGAGAGAGAGAGAGAGAGAGAGAGAGAGAGAAATTGTGAGAGAGACAGAGACGAGGAGTGGACGCAAAGATTCCGCTAGATTACGCCGGCTGCACTTGTCGGTAACAATTATCGGAATTAAATGTCCCAAGCGAACGGCTCGCGACAGGTATATAACGAAAGGAGCAAGAAAAAAGGAGCGAAGCCAGGGCAGAGGCTCCAAAAGAAGTAGTCCAGGTAGAGAGCGAGAGAGAGAGAGAGAGAGAACGAAAAATAATGAAAGCGATCGGCTCGGATCTTTGTCGAGAGCACAGGGGAAGGGGAAAGGAGAGAGAGAGAAGAGCAGACGATCATCGCATTGTGTTTCTCGTCTCTCTCTCTCTCTCTCTCTCTCTCTCTTGGAATATATTTTTCTTGCGGACGATCGCTCCACCTGGGTGATGAGGGCCCGATAAGCCGACTGTTAACTGTGTCACGTCGCGAGAGCGATGGTATTTTTCAGATTTTGCGCCGGTATAGAGTTCTGCATCGGCAGCCGATATTGTTTACGATGTGAGAAAGCACTTTTCGTCATTGTTATTATTTCAGGATCTATATAGTATATGTATATGCATATTGTATACATATAATATGCACCGCAACGACGAGTCCAAGTCCGGGAGACGAATTATCCGGTGGCGAAAGTTCGCGTCGGGAAAGAGAGAGAGAAAGAGAGACCGAAGGAATCGAGCGCGGCGACCCCGAGAAAAGAGCACCGAGAGAGAGAGAGAGAGAGAGAGAGAGGGAGAGAGAGAGAGCGTCACGTCCGCTGAAGCGTGTCTGCAAAGATCAGCTTCTCTCTGTCTCTCTCTTTCTCTCCACGTGCACACCTACAGATACACCAGGCCGGCGCACGTAGTGTAGAGCATAGAGAGCTGCAGCCTCGGTCCCACGCCTTTGGATAGAAAGAGAGGAGGATATTTATAATAGAGAGAGAGATAGAGAGAGCGAGAGAGAGAGAGAGGGGCATTCCGCGAGTGATCAGCGGGGGTCCGGCAAAGGACATGCCTCGACTCCGTTCCATAATGCCGGGTCTCTCGCTATTTTTGTCTATTTTCTCTCTCTCTCGCTCTCTCTCACTCGTGTATATATACTTGCTCGCCTATATAGCTATGTATAGAGTGTCTTGTCGCGCGCGGCAGCCTCCTTTGCTCGCCGATCTGTCGGCGATCGTTCCGCGGATATCTGACTCATGAGAGACTCGTGGATTCCTGCGCCGATCATTCCTGCTAACTCGCTCGTCTCTCTATTCTCGCTCTCTGTCTTTATTTTTTTCCCCCCTTTTTTTTGTTGCTCGGATTATAGCGGTGACGAGAAAGAAAGAGATTTTTCGGGGAAACCGCAGACTCTGCGGGCCGAACGCCTTTTTTTCGGAGTCAGAGCCGTAATGAGTTGCGAGAGAGAGGACTACTATGAGCTGGTTTTTATCATAGGCGGCGAAGTGATTAATTAGCTTCGTGTGTAGCGGTAACTCTATTAGCTTCGGTGGCAGAGGAAACGAGTATGTTGTACTTGTGCTGAGTTACAGACTTATAGTATTTCTGGGTTATGAAGTTTTAACACTTGGAGAGAATTGTACTTCTGTTGAATAACAGGTTTATGGTATATCTAGGTTATACGGTTATAGGGTTATAGCGGTAACACTTGGGGTGGATTGTACTTGCGATGAATAACAGGTTTATGGTGTGTCTGCGTTATGGGGTTATAACACTTGGGGTGGATTGTACTTGTGATGAATAAAATGTTTATGATATGTGCGGGTTATAGGGTTATAGTGTTATAGCGGTAACACGTGGGTTGGATTGTACTTGTGATGAATAACAGGTTTATGATGTCTGGGTTATGGGGTTATTACACTTGAGATTGGTTGTACTTGTGATGAATAACAGGTTTATGGTATGTCTGGGGGGTTATGGGGTTGTACACTTGGGATGGATTGTACTAGTGATGAATAACAGGTTTATGGTATGTCTTGGTTATGAGTAGCAACACTTGGGGTGGATTGTACTTGTGATGAATAACAGGTTTATGGTATGTCTGAGGGGTTATGGGGTTGTACACTTGGGATGCATTGTACTTGTGATGAATAACAGGTTATGGTATGTGACACTTGGAGTGGATTGTACTTATGTTGAATTACAGGTTTATGGTATATCTGGGTTATAGTCATAACACTTGGGATGGATTATACTTTTGTTGAATAACAGGTTTATAGTATGTAGTATAGTGTGTAGGAAAAATTACGAAATTCACCGGATTCATAATTGGGATAAATTGTAGGTACAAAAGAGGGCAGGGAAAAATATTGCTTCGCTTTGCATTTTTCGTTTGTCGCATGGACTTAGGTTTTAGCCTGTCAATGATTAAGATAACTGTAATTGATATAATTAGGAATATGAATTACGCCTAGGAAATCTTGAGATTGATCTACGATACGCAATTCAAATGAAATAATGATTTTGCACGTTATTCTGACACCCTACAGCTCTGACTATGTAATAACTTTATTTCTCCTCTGTGTATATTGTGATTTTCGGCTAACAAAACGTAATCCTCATTCTCCGTCGTTGTTTTGCCATCGACCGCAAGAACCAAAAAATCGGCTGTAAGAAACGCAGAGAACAAAATGCGGTATATCAAAAATCGCGCACAAAAGCGTTATCTTGTTTTCAATTTTTCAAACAGCGCTCGTCGGTAAAATTAAAATTCGAAATTTCTCCACCACACCGAGAGCCGTAGACATACACACACACGTATATACGAGGGCCACGCGCGCGGGCGCGGGTTAACAGCAATTAACGACTCCAGTCGAGCATGCGAAGCCCTCGCGATCGCACTTCATTATATAAAGCGGTACACGGCACCGCGCGCTCGGGTGAAAGCACACGAGGTTATTATTTATTAATAAGCGATACCGAACGGTATATGCAGCTCTCGAGATCGGTATCGAGCGCGCGCCCGAGCCCCTCTCCCCCCGCGTAGTTTTCGAACACGAGCTGTTGCTGCCGCAGCACAATGTGTACATAAAACGTGTATAATCCGAGAGCCGGCCGTCTCGAAAACGACCCACTTCTCGAGATCTCGCCGGCCGTTCATTAAACTCGCGTTGTAAAATCGCCAGGAGCTCCCACACGCGGCGCGAGGGTTCGCGGCGCAGCTCCGCGGAAAAATCCTCGCCCATATGATAGGTGTATATAAGTATATAAACACGCGTATACGTATGCGCTGCAGTCAATATCCATCAGGAGCAAAGGGACCATCGCGATAGGCTGCGGTGCGTGCCCACTACTGCGATTCTGCGGCCAACGCAATACGTCATTGTCGCGCCGAGGGAGAGAGAGAGCAAGAGAGCGAGTAGGGAGAAAGACAACAAACAACACGCATACATGCGCGCGGAGGAAAGATATTCCCTCTTGGCGCATTGTACGGAGAGTCTGAATAATTATGATGTCATAGCGCGCGCGCGGGGATCGATCGAGCTCGCCGATACGATTTATACGCGCTATGCTCTCGCGGCCTCTCCGGCCGCGCGAGCGAGAGAGGGAAAAAGGAATTCTACGCATAAATCAGCGCGTGTAGCTGCCGCCGCGCGTTGCCTCCTTTTTTCCTCGTCGTCCTTTTCTCCGGCGGCATTAAAAGATCGATCCGCGCTCGCGAGCGGCTCATTGGCGCCGAGAGACATATCGGATATGTAAAATCAATTATGCGCGTGTGTCTGCAGCGGCAGCGGCAGCAGCCGCAGCGGCAGCGTGTCCGTATAGGCTTGCGTGGGAATGTCGTGTCCGTTTCGAAGAAGTTGTTAAATTTTATTGTTATACGCCGACTGTCTCACCCGCGCGAGCGCGAGTTATGTCGTTGCGGTCGTTCCTTTATATTCCGTATGAGATGTTTCATTCTCTCTCTCTCTGCCCGCGTGTGATGTCGTGCTCCTTTTGGATTTCGAATTTTCGAGAGGTGCTGTCTCTCGAATTTAATTGGCGCCGAGCGACATATTCGCCGGGCTGCAGCAGCCGCGAGTTATATCGTTATGGCTTATGACCGACGAGTTGGAGAGTCGCCCGATGATCTTTTATTTTCTCTCTCTCTCTCTCTCTCTCTCTCTCTCGCTGTCTCTCGCGCGCGTGCTCGCCTCTGCGCTCACTGACAATTATGACTCTATGGTTATTTAGAATGTGGAGGAGCACGTGTTCGCCGGCCCGTATCGATAAATTGTCTGCAGCTTTGGATGTTATTGTATGGGAAATTAGAATTTCGCTGCGCGTTTATGCGCGCATATGCGAGAGTTTCGTCAACTTTTTAACGTCCGCTCGGTTGGCGTCTTATTGCCTATTCCGAGGGTATCACACGCTTGTTTAACACGAGCTTTATCGCTCATTAATATGCGACAGTGTTTGTGGAGAGTGGGCTGTTTGGAATTGCGGAAAAATGTTCTGGTCTGCTCTCTCTGCGGTGCAGAATATGCTTTCGAAAACGTATACGGCCGGCTGTATTCTGCGCGTATGGGAAATAAAATTTGTCCGGTTTGTTAACCTCGTGAAATTTTCACGAGAGATAGTCAAACCGGGAAATCAAAAAGATAATTTGTCAGGGGGCTTTGAGTAGACAAATTAAAAATTTTAAAGCAATAAAATTTGGCGCAATGTTTCTACGGTAAAATACACGTACATATCTTGGCGTATATAGTTTCGATAATTTTCCGCAAACGTTCTATGCAGCTCCACGCCATACCAGAAACAATACATCGTCAGACAGTCATTTTTTTTTAAACCAAGAATACAGTCCACACACACACACACACACACACACACACACACACACACGTACAGACTTCTGCAAACAAACTTTTCATCGACACCAAATAAATCTTTGACTCGCGGCGCATGCAGACACGCACTATAGCGAACACACTATCGCTCGAATCACCTTGAAGCTTCAATCTCGCAAAAATACGATCTACATCGTGCGCCTTGCAAAACTCGCACACGCAGCGCACGCCCCAGCGCTAATCTATAACATCGATAGAATAGCTCCCAACACATATACGCGCAGACCACGGCGCAAGGCATTCAATGCACAATTGATACATACCGATGTTTTCCTCAACACACACGTACACACGCACAGCAAACACACACACGTGCTGCACACGGACACTGCTGCGGCTGCGCGGAGACAAGGCTGCTGCCGCAGCACAATAAGAAAGGCGAAAACCGTTGCAGCTCGGGCTCTCGCGCGCGAAGTAAATCAAAAGTCGCGCGGCTTTCTCTCGGTCCCGGCGGCTCCCACCCTTGCACTCGCGCGGACTATTAATAACGAAGGTAAACTCTTAATTTCGAAGGAGCGAGAGGGAGAGAGAGAGAGAGAGAGAGAGAGACAATAGGAAAGGCTCGCGCGCGCCCACGTGCCATTGTTGCGATTTTCTTGCCTCGCGCGCGGCCTGTATTTATGCGCGCCGGTATGTATGTACACAGACACACACACACACATACATATGCACTGACTTCTGCAGCGACCGATCTCGTCGACTCTCTCGTGGGCCGGGATAAAAGGACTTTCTTCGGAGATTCTTTCCCGCTTTTTCGAGAGCTCACTTTCGATTTTAAGCACACCGGCGCGCGCGCGGCACTCGCTTCAGACTCGCGGCCTTACGAAATCGCGCAGCGCTTTGCACACCATGCATATAATGCTCCGCGCTGGCCAGCGGCAGTTAAGTTTCAATTAGACACGGAATATATATGCGCGCGCTCGCTAATTTTCGACTTTATAAAGCGAAGCGCGTAGGTACGCGTGTATACGTAAGCTCTATCTCGCGGAGCGCCTATTTTCCTATACGCGGATAGATAGATGTATACATATACCCGGGGAAGCGCGTCGGCATATAAATGACTGTAACGTGAGTAACGAGCGCCGTTCGAATTTAACAGCCGCGAAAACAATTATATTAGTGCGTGAGCGCGCGTTGCGCACACGCCGCGCGTATGTATATTATATGGGAAATTGCGTAAGTCCTGTATGTAGAACCCGCGCGCGCGGACGAGAGCTGGTTGGGAAAATTTAGAAAATGAATTCGTTGCTCAAATCGCGCGCGGGATTATGATCCCGAGAGGGGGGGGGGGAAGAGTGAGAGAGAGAGAGAGAGAGACGAATGGCTGTCAGTCAAAATAATTAAATTGCAATATACGAGCTGCTCGTCGAGGAGTAAGCCTAAGTGATTGTTATGGGAATCAGGGATAGTCCGACGTTTTATACACAGCTTGCCGGTCGTTTTCACTTGGCTTTCAACGGCTCTCTCATATATTTTATGGTGTGCATTGCCTCGTTGCCTGTATGCTTCTCGCTTAAGGGTCCTCACTGCACGTTTTCCTCAATATTATGCAAAAGTTTTCTATTTTCCTTATTTAACGTCTGCAATATTCGTATAGTTGTACACGTATAAAAATTCCGATTGTTTGAAGACTACACCCTGGCACTAATTCATAACTAAATCAGCTAAATTTATGGATATAAGTTTCTATAACGAGGAGAGTCTTTAAATGGAACTATTCACTAGTATAATTATTTACAGCGTCTTTATAGCTCTTTTATTTCTAATTTTAATTTAACCGTTTGCCTTCTCTTCTTCCCAGTTTCGTTATCCTTCGTTAAGAAATTCAACACTGTAAGAAATAGCAGTGGGGCCTCTCCCTTTAATTATAATTTCCCACGTGTTCTTGGCTTTTAACAGCAATTAATTGCGCGCGCGCGCGATATTACGGTTTCGCCGTGACGCGCCAACTTGTCCCCCGAAAAAAATCGTAAAACTCGACGAAAACATAAAGGAACTCTGCGCGCGCGTGTGTCGCTGTTTTGCGCGGTGTTAGCTCCTCGGCGATTAAATCCGAAAAGTCGGCGCTGCAGCCACGTGTTGTAATTAAAAAAAAAACCGAGAGAAAGAGAGGAGAGCGAGAGGGAAAAAATTCGAAAATTGCAGGCGATCTTTCGCAACTAGCCGTACTGCATCTCACCCACAATTTCCTCGGTCTCTCACTTTCGCCTAAGCCTGCGCTCTCGTATGTTATAATGGCCTCGAGAGAGTTTTCGCGCTCGGCGCGAGCGCGACGTCGCGCCGGCGCCACTTTCGCGCGCGCGCGGGCAGAGAGAGACTGCAACGTGGGTGTCGAGTCACGGATCCGACGCCGTGAAATTTCAAGTCGAGCTTGATTGTCCCGGGCGTCGCTCGTTTCGCGCCGAAGGATACGTTGCGGAGAGTTGCCGATATGATTGTACTCCAGAGCCGTGTGATGAAGGTATCTCTTGAGTGATTTAAGATGGAAATTTTAAGTGTAGTTGCCCCTGGCCTGTAAAGCTGTACGTAAGAGGGAAAAAGTCACATTTCGAAAAGTGGCAGCCGGTGTGCCTAATTTTCGAATTTTTTCTTTTACGGCATTCTATCTGGCAATTCATGCGATGAAATAAATGTAAATTCAAGTTACCTTCGTCAATGCGAAGAGTGCGTTTTACGGGCGTAAAACAACTTGTAATGAGATCTCTAATTTTTTAAAGTACGCGAATATTACAGATCTAAGGGTGTACACAAAATCAACTCAAATTGCGCCACTTATCGATGCAAGTTGGTAGCTGTGTGTATACATAATTAGTCGTACACAGGACGTTAGCAATCGATTTTCCCCCCATTTCTTTTACGACGACCCATATACTTTTCCACGGAAGTCGCTCGGAATGTCGTGAACGCGAGATTTACCGTCGACGATTATTTTCCAGGGGCCCTGCGCGACGCGATTTATTTTAATTTTAATGCACAATAACGAAGAGATATAATTGGTCCCTTTTGAGCGCACGCGACGTTATGAATGACGATCGTTTCTCAAAAGTCAATCCTTTGTCGAGCCTCAAGGCCGCCCCGTTGATTAGCGAGCGAATAAATACATCGAAAAATCATTACGCACGCTTTACATTGTTTTTCGCCGCGGCCAAAGGAGACGACTGGGTCGAAAGGAGAGGGAGAGATGGAGAAATCGAGGCTTTTCCATATCCGAAGATATTAATCACGCGGCGTATAATTGTTTCGCGCGCGATGACTTCACAGAAGCGGCTCTGAGAAACGATTTTAAAAAAGAAACGCACCCAATCACTTACGCGGCTCTGCATAAAAATTAATAGCGCTTTTAGCAGAAAATCCGGCGGAGAGTCGTGCATGTCCCTCAATTAAAATGAAAAAGGTTCCCCTCTCTCTCTCTCTCTCTCTCTCTCTCTCTCTCGCTCGCTCGCTCGTTGCACAAGCGCCCGGGAGAAGAGCGAGCGAGAGAAAGAGAAAAAAGTCGGGTATTATAGGCGCAGACATCCCATTTTTTTTTCTTTCGCGATTGACGCAACAGCCTCCTCTTATATACATAAACACACGGACTCCACTTGTGCATATAAACATGCAGAGGCCCCAAGGCCGCGATTTCAATATTCGACCAATTTTTCTCCGACAATCGTGCGACTCTCGCGCGCGACGAAATTGAGAGAGAAGCTCTCGCGCATAGTCTCGGCCGTTAATCAATCGAAAAAAGAAGTTTCGCCTGGAAAAGAGCGCAAAAAACGGCTGGGAGCGCGTAGAGACATAAAAATTTCTCGCCGCCGCAGCAGCCGCCGCCTTATGAGAAATATTCGCGAGGCGGAATTTCTCGAATCGACGGATCTCTCTGCCTCGTCCGAGACAGAGCCGTTAAAGGCCACATGCGGGCGCGCAGTTCCCCGAAATGCGCGCGCCGCATTTCTTTCTTACTTTTTCTTTTTCGTCAGAGAGACTATCCGCGCCGATCGCCGAGTCGCTCTATTATATCCTTTTCCTCGCGACGACGAGATTCCTTTTTTTAATCTCCTTGATGAGAGCGACTAATTACTCGGGAATCTCGGAGCTTTATGGCCCCAGCTTACTTCTGGCAGTGTGTTTGTGTGAGGCCCGTTGCATAAGACGGGGTAGTGAGCGAGGAGAGCGAATGGGTTGGTTTTAGAGACGCTGGCGTGTGGTTCAATTGTAAATTGTTTAATTAAGAAGTTATAGGTAAGTTGCAAAAGTCTAGCTTTCTACGTTTACTGGTACTTTTAAAGACGGTTTTATTTTTTTTTTGTGTACAATACATATATCGGCAATTACAAAAAAAATTGCTGGAAATGAAAATTAATAAATTAAAAAGTCACCTGATCGTCTATACGCTAATGTACAAGGTGCAATTTTACGAACATTGTGTAAACTCGCTCGTAGTATGACTAATTACATAATTGAATGAATCTATCGCTCGAAATATAATTTTAAGAAAAATAATAAATTGATTGGTCTCTTCGAGCCACGAGAAAAAAATTTTTTTCGGAACCTTTAAGGGCGCAAATAAAGGTTATATTTCCAGCTATCTAATGCCAGTACTTTCAATTCAGGGCCACGCTTCCATCTCCCTCTATTACGGCATTAATTAACACTTCATCCCTTACAGATAATTCATTATTTCACAAACTTTGTTTTCAATTATTTTTTAACCAGCAAAACGTCATCGTTTGCACATTATTTATTGCAGTTTCATAATTAATCATAATCGTGTTTAACAACTAAAATACTCCATTTTCATGGACTGCTTAATTAAATAGATTTAACGACGATAATCTCTAGTAAGATTTCTTTTTCACAAGATCTACATCTTTGCTAAAAGTCTAAAAAAGGACCTGCCCAAGAGAAATCCACCTCTTCTCTCTATATTTTTCATGGCATAATGAATCGTCTTTTCGAAGTTACTTCTGTTGCTTTAATCTCAATTTAGTGATAGTATTTTTCACATCATTCAGAATCCACAATCCAAAATTCCTTCTTTCCCGTCTTATATTAAACCTGACACTTAAAACGAGTTTAATGCATTGCATGAATTTGAATTAATTGTGTACGTATTCGGCGATAACGACTTTAGCTGCATGTATAGGTGTGAAATAAAAAAATTAATTTTTGCCATGCGATTTGATTGCAGCTTGTATTATATATGTGTGTGTGTTACGTGTGAAAACTGATTAAAACTCTAGAAAGCACGTTTAGCGGTGTATTATTATATTGAGCAGAAAAAAAAATGATACGTTTCACCTGTATAACTTATCAGTTAGACTTTAAAATATATTTAAGCCGCGCGTATTCGCGTGCTCGCAGCTGCAGCCTTTCGTCGAGAAGCACTTCTTAATTAGATCCAAAATATACACACCGACGAAATAAACGATTCAAATATGTAAGTGGCGCCGTTTAGTGGGTACAGGTCAGAAACTCATAATTAGTCATACTGGACGACTTTGCCCTATACGCATACATATATCCATTCGCCTAAAGAAATTATTAAAATTCATCGATGCGGCTCGGCCGTAAAATCCGAAAATTCCGCTCTGCAATTACCAAGTTTTGCATCGGACGCTGCAGCTGCAGCAGACAAGACAGGACAAAACAGTCGCGAGTCGATCACCATATACTCTCTCACTCTCTGTCTTCGGCTACTCTCAATTTATATCTCTCACGATCCCCCCGAGCTGCCGTTGCTTCTCTTCGTCCGGGGATAATCGCGGGCGACCTTCGCATTGTGGCCATTCCCCGGCCGACTTTCCAACTGTCTGCGAGTGTGTGCGAGTGTCTGCCTACGTGTGTATACGTGTATACGTACATATACACAGCACCGACTCGTGTGCATACATTATCTCCAAGTTCTCTCTCTCTCTCTCTCTCTCTCTCTCTCGACCTCACCGCGAGGCATAAATTAGACAAGTATACGATATCTGTCGCCGGGCTTTCTTCCGGCTACGGAGCGAAATTATTACATTTGCGAAATTAGAAAAAGATCGCCTATATAAGCGCCAAGCGGTAGCCGCTCTCTCTCTCTCTATGCGCGCGAAATTTGAATAAACGCCGCAGCGTCTCTCTTGTCTGTCTATGCGTGTAATTATGCTAATTGGACACAAGGTGTTTTGACAATTCTTGCGCCGAAAATTTATGGGACGCGACGCGCGCAAAAGCTCCCCGGCGCACGTCTAGACAATGTGCTTATGCTAAACGACTTTGTTGCCACGGACATTATGGATTTCTTTATTTTCGCGCCGAGATATCTGCTCGCGCTTAATAAATACATTGCGCGCTCAAGATCTCGTATATATACGCGCAGAGAGCACAGAGAGGCGAATTCGCGAGCGTTGAGTAACTTATTGGATTCAAACGAGTGGGAAAAAGTGGTTTTACCGCGTTTTGTTTAAATTTTTCTTACAACTCGCGTTCTGTATATATACATGCGCTCTATTACGCGATGAACTGATTAAAATTTTAGAAAGTCTATACGTAGCGCTGCATTATTATATTTAGTTGAAGAAAATGATACATTTTACCTCTATATACGAATCATTAGTTTCAGTTTAGGCTAATATTATTCAACGGACAAATCTGTTGGTTAATCCACAATTAACTTTATTCTGCTTCCAACAAAAATATTTCCAAGTAATCGTGAATCCTCGAGAAAGAGAATTCTTTTCTCACAGTCTTATACTATATACCCAATAATACGTGTCTATACGAGTATATATAAATACACACACACACACACACACACACACACACAGACACAACAGCGAGAGCCGAAGATCGGCAGCACTTTTCCGAATCTAATCTAGCGACAAGAAGCGAGAGCCAAGCCCAACACGACTTCGATCTTTTCTCAGCTTCTCGTCCCACGTATAATCTAAGACTCTACTTGCGCTCGGTACACCCTTGCAGCTCCGTGTCTATGTGCATATACACTTATACCAACACACACGTACACACTTGCGCACACGTACATAGCCCTGGCGGAAGTAAAGAACCGTAGAGAGATACAGAGCGCCTTTGTTGCTGCAGCGGCTGCAGAGCAGAAGAGATAGAGAGAGAGAGAGAGAGAGAGAGGAATGCGCGTCCGCTACGAAGACACGGACTTGTCCCTCTATTTTCCGCGGCGAGAACGCATTCTCTCTCTCTCTCTCTCTCTCTTTCTCCCGATACGTACGCGTTGGCCGGGACGATTTTCTTTCTTTTGTAATACGGCGAGATGTTTTTGCTCGAAATTCCTCATTTACATCGCGTATAGACTTGGCAATTTCCGTGTCTCTATATACATTCGAGATATACTCGGTTGTTACGTATAGATCTGTTCGTATATATCGGGGGCATATCTTAATGGCTATGGTATACTTTTGCCTGCGAAAGACGTATGCGCGCCGAAAGAAACCTGCGGTGTCTGTGTAGTTTTTGCCGTTTCGCGCGCGCGCGCAGAGGATAGCGAGTAAACGTCGGATCTAGCGCGGCAATTAAAAGAAACTACCGATGGGGTGAATACGCTTATACTGTAGGTGTATAGTGTATACGTGCAATAAAGGGGGGAATTGAATTTAGCCTTGAAGCAGCGTAGAATACACATAAACAATGTAAAGCGAGATTAGAATAAATCGCATGGTAATGTCACGCGACTAACGATTGTTTTTTTCCTTTTTTCTGTTGCAGGTGAGTTAGCGCATATTACAGCGTCGAACAAGCATAATATACATAATGCCTAAGTCTCGAGAATGACAATCAAGCCAGTCAATCTTCTCGATTGTGTAAGTATGCGTGTGTGTATAAGCCGAGCATATACTGTGTATGTATACATAAAACGGCAACCTGCCGCTGTCGCATGTATATATATGTATATCTGCAGCACACCGGGACGAAATTCCAGGGGATTCATTATCCGTGGCGCTGGCCTCGACTCGATTAATCATATCGGGGCCCTATCGGACAAAAGAAATCACTCGTGAAAGTGCTACTCAAACGCAAAGAGGACCAGCTCGTTCCGCTTAAAAAGCATCGGCGAGTTCGCTGGCCCCTTATCTACCCTAACTACAGCTTGTGTATATATATATAGAAAGGAAGCACAGACACGCCGCGTATACATATATATACATGCTCGTATGTGAGAATGAAGCTCTCCCCCTCCCCTACTCGCTCACTCTCAACTGACATTAATTTTGAAATATTATTCCGGCCGCGCGAAAATGCGTTTCTCTCTCTCTCTCTCTCCCCCTCTTTCTCTCTCTGGCTCGCGGGGGCGCGGCGCTGTGGCCCGGAGAGAGATTCCTCTTCGCGTGTACGTATGCATGTATGCGTGTCGGACGAAAAAGACAAGTTGAGAGAGGGAGAGAGAGAAAGAGAGAGAGAGAGAGAATTAAAGGGAAGAGAGAAAGAGAGAGACGAATCAAGGTGGGGTTTTCTCTGCGAATCGGAATTGTTGTCGAGAGGCATGAACTCTGCGCAGAGAGTTAATGGATTGCCGGTGTTGAATAATTGAAAACTGTATATAGACAGAAAGAGAGGGAGAGATGCGGTGAGAGAGAGAGAAAGAGATAGAATATAGCTTTTCCATACGTTTTTATATCGATCAATTAAAGTGAAGCTTAGCGAGAAAGAGTGCGAGAATGAGTGAGTGAGAGAGAGAGAAGACCAGGAAGTAAGAAAGAAGTGCAAGAAAAACGAGAGGCCGAAAAAAACGATGAGGTCGAACACAGGGCTGGCACACTGTAAAGATAAGAGACTATCTCTCTCTCTCTCCCTCCCTCCCTCCCTCCTTCCTCTCTGTCTCGCTCCCTCCGACTCTCGAAAAAGGGGGACAAACAGCGAGAGCTTAAAAGCAGCAAGATAGAGAGACAGAGATGTACAGTTAGCCCGTTGATTTTTGACTGCAAGCATCCTGATGAATGTGCGCGCACCAGTTTTATCTCCCGCAATAACAACAATAATAATACACACGCGCTATCAAAGCCTCTGCAACGCACGCCTGATGTGCGTATGTATATCCCTCCCCCCCTCCTTCCTCACCCCACACATCCCACCCATCGTACAATGTTAAAACCGCAATGCAAAAGAAACAAAAATCCCCGGCAAATTAATCGATCCGGCCGAAGGTAACACCGGATTATAATCCTCTCTCTCGCTCTCTCTCTCTCTCTCTCTCTTTTCGCGCACCACATTTACGCGTCCTTGGCGATTCTCACGATCTTCCGCGGACAAAAGATCCGCACGCACACACGCGCGCGTAGTGCCTATAAATTTCTCTCGCACGCAAGAAGCCTGCTCGCGCGCGCGCAAACGCTCCGTATCAGTTTACACAGCGCGAGCTCTTTTCCAAAATTTCTCTATATAGCGCATCACGCACACGCGCACACGCATGCGCGCATATACACACACAGTCCCGAAGCGCGATATAAATTAAGCGGCGCAGCCTCGGGAGAATATTTTCCTGCGCGCATGCGCGCGCGTGAGATTGAGGGCGTGGGGCCCGAGGGCCTCATTGCGCGCAAGGGAGGGGGAAGCGGGGGGGGGGATGTAGAGGCCGGCTTATCGGGCGTACATCCTCGCTCGCAGATTAGCATAATGTCTGCTGCAGTGCGTAGGTATTCTCTTCTTCTTCTTCTTCTTCGTTCGTTCGTTCGTTCGCTCGCTCGCTCGCTCGCTCGCTCCTCCTCGCGCGCACACCTTCTTCCTCGTTTTTTTCTCTCTCTCGCTCTCTCCGAGTCTGTGTGATGCTACTTTGCGAATAAGTATGTAACGCACATCCCCTGCGTGCTGCTGTTCTCTCGTCGTTTTTCGATGGGTGAAAGAGAGAGAAAGAGACGCTTGAGTTCGGAGGAATTTTTCGATGTCGCGAGAGATGCGCACTTAATCGGACCTTGCTAAGGCTGTAATTGATTGCTGCTTAGTTAATAGCGTCGTCGTCGTTGTTCTTACGGTTATATGCCTATTTATTTTCCTGTCTCTCTCGCTCTCTCTCTCTCTCTCTCTCTCCCTCGCGACCATATACTCCAGGCGCGCAAATACAACTCGAGTTCATTTGCGTTTGAGGGGAAAAATAGAGGAGGTGCCTCATCGCGTGCGCCGCACTCACTATATAGACACGCGGGGATCTCGGGGGAGAATTTATTCGATTCGACGCAACGAGCTCAGCCGTACGTAATTCATCCTAATGCGATAAGTTAAATCATTAATTCGCCGGCGTGTGTATGAGCGAGAGCGGCCGTATTAAAAATAGATCAACGAGGTCTCGGCATCTCCCTCGTTCAGTATATATATTACACACATAAGATATACACTTAGGCATGTATTTATATGCGTATACGTAAAATCCGAAATCGCGCAGCGCCGCACAGCCAGCTCGTTCACGAGCGTTTCACCAGTCTTGTAAAGTCCGGAGACGACGGCTGTTATTCTCGATGTCCAATGAATACTGACAAGCGACAAACTTCTATTTTTACCAATCAACTCTCTTTCTCTCCCTCCCTTTCTCTCCACCCCTATGCACACACATCTGGGCGCACTGCACTTCATTTTCCTCTTTCCGGTTTGTCAGCTCATCAGCATACGTCATCGGTTTTTCCGCATCGCGAGATGATGCGCAGCGACGATCGTGTATACTTACCGATCGAATCTCGCATTTGCGTGGGACGCTCATCCGCGAGAGAGAGAGAGCGAGAGCGCGAGCGAGAGAGATATTTAGCCGATGAATTTCTGGCTCGCTTAATTGCTCGAATTCTGCTCTTAATTGCCCGGCGAGCCGAGCGAGGCGAGAGCAAGTGCAAGTTTATAAATAGTATTGGGCATAGAAAAAAATCTAGAGTTCACCCCCTTTATAGCCGCAGTCGAAGCGCTTCTTATTCAGTTGTCTACCGCCCGAGCGTATACACATTCGCAAAGTCAGTCAGACACCCAGACAGCTTGTGTAGCTCGCACGAAAAGGACTCTCGCTCTCGCTCTCTTGCTCTCTTGGTCTTGAGAAAAGAAGCAACGCGATGGCACACGGCTCGCGAAGGAGAGGCAGAAGAAAAAGGGAAGGTTGCAGCAGCCGAAGCTCGCCGTGCGCGCTGCCACTGCTATTATGGCCAATAATTCATCGAAGAGAGAGAGAGAGAGAGAAGCATGCGTGTGTGTGTATGTGTGAGCAAAAGGCCCAGGGCCCTTTTCTCCTCTCTCGAAGCACTTGCCGCTCTCGCGGTCCCCTAAACGAGGCACTTTTATTATTCGTACGACGCTGCTACGCTGCTGCCGTGTCCTCTTCTTCCTTTTATCATCGGCTCTCTCTCTCTCTCTCGCTCCATCTCTCCATCTCGCTCCACGGTGTGTGCGGCTTTTCACGATCTCTCGCAACGAGAAAGTAGATGAATCTTCTTTATATATAAATTTCGCGCGAGGGACGTGGTCGTTTTTAATTTCAGTCACCGGCGTGTTATCGACTGAAAAATTGGCGCGTCCGGTTGAATTTATCGTTTTGCCGATCGCGTGCAAGTGTCGCGCCTTTTGAGGTTAGGGCTCGTTCTTGAGAGTTAAGGTTACTCCGCTGACGCTATCTTCACCTGGTGTAGAGTGTCTCTCTCCTTCTCGAGCTTGAAATAACGACGAAAAATTTAGTATTGGGTTTTAAACTATTCTCACTTCTGGATGTCGGCTGCGACCCAACTTGTCGCTCGAGATGATCAGCAAGGTAGCATGTTTTGACGCGCATGCGAAGGAAGAAAAAATTCGGTTTTTCAGAAATCCGTAGAAAATGTTGATTACACTTGTATTGAAACGAGTAGCGGCGGAGAAAGTGTTACAGAATTTGAAATATAATACTTAAAAAAATGAGGATATAGAGATATTCAATGTAGCTAAACGACTGCTATTAAATTATGTAACAACAAACGAAATGAAAGGTAAAATGATAAAAATATATCACAGTCATGCGGGAAACTAATAATTATTTTTGGGTGAATAAGCGAGTAAATTTAAAAATTTGCATACCAGTCATCAGTATTTTACGATATTTTAAAAACTAATAGACGAGCAAAAGAAATTTCAAGGAATATGATCACACAAAAATATTGAAGTCGTATATACTCTGGTTGCATACTTTACGAAGCCGTAATGTAGTAAAACCAATCCATCACCGGTCACATTAGTAGCATGATTGAAAGTCGTTAAATTAAAATTCAAAGCAAATCGTTTCGTTTCATTAAAAATGAAAGTTTGTATATAAAAGAAGAGAAAACTTTAGTAAAAAAAGTTGTGGTTTCATCAAGATACTAAATTTAAGAAAATAAATAAAAAGTCTTATAAATCTGAAGAGTATGAGAAATTACTGTTCGAAGAAGATAAGAATAGCAGATTTTCATCTGATATAAAGAGTGAGAGTGAAAGTTTTAACGATAGTTTTGTTACTGATGAAGGATTGCCCGAAAGGTCTTTTGTGATAGATTTGAAAAGGTGGGTTTTTAAAAATTCAATACCATACACTCATTTGGATGACTTTTTAAAGACTTTGAAATCCCATTATTCAGAGCGTCCTGTTGATTCAACAATATCATTTGAGATTCCTTGTGAATAAGGATTATTGTACTTTAACAATATTAGGATAAAGAGTAACTAAACTAAACATTTTTGATGAAGAGATAATGCATGTAGTTTTCACAATACATTCGTATTCGTATTTCAAAAAATGTTTGAAGAGCTATAAACGTACTTCTAAAAGATAAAATTAAAGTACACGACAAGATGTTAAAGTGAACTGTTTTATATGCGATCGACCTGCTCAGTCCTTTGTAATGTTTATGAAGGGACATATAAGATTGTATGCTGGTGACGGTGTAATGTATGGTAAAGGATACATCAAGAAGAGTCGAGTGATATTTCATGTTGATCAGTTGATAAACCCAACTGGTGATTCATTTAGATTGTACAGAGGTTATTTGGATGTTGTAAGGGAATAATCACTAATTGAATTCTCGATCAAGACATCAGAAATTGAATGGTGTATTATAGTAATCTATCAAATTGAAGATATTAGAGTAAAAATGGAAAACTGTAGAATCGATAAAAATTCCAATCATGATATAATAAAATAAAAACTGGTTCATATAAAGTAAATAGAGTGATTATGTTACACATTGTCACAGACATTTATCACAGATATTTATCACAGATATTTGTGTCAATGAGCGGTAGAAGCAATAAACGTTTATTTCTAGATAAGAAAAACATTCTTTAATAGAAATACTCTCCAATAAATCGTCTTGCCCAACAGTTAATCAAGCGTAAAGTATGCGGCAATATACAAATATGAAGAGTTGGAATTCATTAATGAATTTCTCGGCAGTATTCCGCACAATGCAATTGTGTAAATTTCTCACAGTAGACAGCAATGACAAAAGAGCATAAGAACCTTCTCGGAACGAGAAAGACATACACAGTTAATTGTATCTCTGACCTCAATAAACAATTTTATTTTTTGACGTAAGTCCTGCTGTCATCGTCGTGACGTAAAAATTGCTCAGATAATATGCCTAGTTCTTGAATTTCGGAACATCCTTATAATTTTAATTCTCACTTCGAATCGATCGGCAATCTTCCCTCGCCCTTCCATACACGATCCGCTATATATATACTCAATCAACGGCTCGCCTTCGAGATCCGACCCAACCTGAAAAATGCGCTCAACGTCAATACACAAAGATGAATCATACGAGCTGCACTTGCCTGCACGCATAGATATCGGTATATAGATCTGTCGGCATCTGCGTGCGCGCACGGCAGTTCGTCAGAAGGAGCTCTCTCTCTCTCTCGCTCGCTCGCTCGCTCTCGACGACGAGTTCTTGATGACGAGCGAGAGTTGCGCTGCAGCAGCAGCAGCAGCAGCAGCAGGTCGTGCGCTACGCGGAGCAGAGGAGGAAATGCTCGAGGAGCTCTTCGATGCATAATTAGCGCTGATGGTATGCGCGCTCGCGCTCGCACGCAAACTGCTGGTACTGCTAGTTTTATAGGCTTAGCGCACATTGTCCGATGGATCTATAATATCTTTTTAATGCTAACCGCGCGCGCAAGCGGCTACCTGCCGCCCATACATCCGTATACGCATAAATATTTTTTAATGTACTCATTTTTCAATAGTGCAGCGCAAACCGTCCGCGTATAGTCCGCGTCTATGCGTGCCTATATATACGTATATAGATATATGTAGTGTACCGGTAGGGAAAAAGCGTAAAGCCCGTTTATTCGTGTACATACAGCGTATACGCACACACACACACGCGTGTTCACGGGGCTCGGCGCGAGACCGGCACACACAGAACGAGAGAGAAGAGGGGGATAATTGCAGAACGCGCTCGCTCGCGTTATACTACTATACGTATATACTATATATATACACATATATATATACATGCACGTGTGTATACATGTATATACCGTACACTTTCGCGCGCATTCCCGCATACGAGACAGAGAGTTATAAGAAAAGTGGGGAGAGGGAGAGGGAAGAAGGAGTCTTTAAAGGAGAGCGAGAGATAAGGGACTAACGATAACGATTTGGGCCCCGCGGGAACTTTTTCTTACGCGCTACACGTCGCATCGCACGAGAGACCGTCTCTCTCTCTCTCTCTACAGCGAGATCCTGTGTATATATATACATATACCTGTGCGTGGCTTGTAATACATGCGCGCTCGAGTTGCCCTGCGGTGGTAATGCGTCCTCGTAGTTGCTGCGCTCCTGCGCGCTGCATGTACGCGTACAGCACCTACGTGTATGTATGTATGTATGTATGTATATATGTATATGTATATACAGTATACAGAGGCGCAGAGCCGAGAGTAAAGGGGTGTGCGCGAATTAACGCGCGGCTCATGCATGGAAATTCTTCTCTCTCGACATATACAGCTCACGTATACACATGCAGCTCGGTATGTATACGTATATAAAATATGTACGCAGGCTCTTTACCCGATTGCGTAATAAAGCCCATGTAGCCCCGAAAATTCTCGATTATTAATACATAATAATAATTCGCTCGTACGCGAGAGCGTATATCTCGTAAATTTAATGCGAGCACGCGCGAAATTTATATATCGCGAGGAGAGAGAGAGAGAGAGAGAGAGAGAGAGAGAGAGAGAGAGAGACGGGGGGGGGGAGCGAGTCAGGCCCGGATGGCTTATTCGCGTAAAAGCCGAGAGAGCACGAAATTCCTAAAGCTCGAAAGTATAGGAAGCAGCGGCAAAGAGGGAGAGGTGGAGAGAGAGAGAGAGAGAGAGAAAGGGAAGAGAACGTCGAGCAAAAAAATGAAGGAGGAGGCGGATTAGCATAAGGCGAACCTGCGCCGCCGTAAGGATCTAGCTTTCGAGGAGAAGAGCGCAAGAGAGAGAGATAGAAAGTCTCGAAAATATTGTTGCGTGCCGCTGTCGAAAGATATTTGCATGCGTTGCAATTTCCGCTGATTTCGGGTTGTATGCCGCGCGCATTATACACAGCGTCAGACGGATTATAGACGCGCGAGCGTTATGTGTTTGATAAACAAAATCTCCCGGACGAAAGCGAGAGAGAGAGAAAAAGAGAGCCGCGCATATGCTAATCCGCGAGAGGTTTGTCTTAAGAACTCGTAAAAAAGATGATACCTTGCGTGGATCATGGAATTTCGCTCTCGTATATATATATTCGCGCGCCGTCTCTCTCTCTCTTTCTCTCTCGCTCCGGAATCGATGTGTATTATTCAGCATTTTTAGTCACTCGCTCGGCTCTCTCTCTCTCTCTCGCTTGCTCTATAGCGGGGCAAACACTTTGAGCCGAAATGGCGAGGAAGAAAAAAAAAGCTTCTCTCCCCATCGCTCTTTCGCTGCAGAGCCACTCGATTTCCCTCGCTCGCACACAGCGACGAGAGAAGGAGCCCATATAGCAGCAGCAGCGGCGGCGGCTGCGGCATTCAGGAGGCTTTTTAGCCGAAGCCGCGCGCGCACAGCACACATACACACAGGAAATATTCGCGCGCTCGGCGCGAAATAAAAAACGGCGAGAGCTCCTCTCGGCTCGTCGCGCGCTGCACGCATATCAATTCGAAATTCCCTGGGCATTGTTGCCGCCGCCTTTTACGATTCTTCCCTGATATATATGCATATTTATATCGGACAAAGGGCTTAATTGTCCCTGTAAAACGGCGTGCGAACGAGCGATATTCTCCACCGAGCTCGGCTCTCTCTCTCTCTCTCCCCTCTCTCGACCCTCTGTGTGTGTGTGTACGTGTGTATTCTCGAGTAAGTACGGGCTAACTGATTTACAGTATATACTCAGCTCATGGCCAAGTATCTAGATACATCATTTGTGTGGATATGTGCCTACAAGCAGAAGATGATGAAAGTATCTTTTTTGAAAAATAGCAAGCTGGCAACCCGCTACAGATGAAAACAAGTTGTGAGATACAGCCGTGTACTTTTAAAATGTAATACTTATCGAGATATTTCAATTCGACAATGAGATCTCAGATGCAATACTCTTAACGGAAAATATGAATAGACGTACGGAGTTTGAAACTGCGTAATAACTTTTTCGACTTTAAAGATGCCCGAATGTAGCGCGATCGAGTATGCAATCGAAAACGAAAATTCTTAAACCGAGCATAACAATAACAACAACAACAACAACAACAACAACAACAACGTGGAAGCGGAGAGGGAGGGAGGAAAAAAAGAAGCGAATGAGCCGGCAAAAACAGCTCAAGGGACACAAAACGAAGGAGCTCCCGCTCGCGCCTTCGTTCAATCTTGATTTCGTTACGCGCCCAGCAGCAGCGACCTCAAAAGAGCCCCTGTGCCCGGGCTAATAATGCAATCTCCCGATTAAGCGAGACGCGCTGCGGAATAAGAAAGCAAAAGGACCGCGACGAGGAACGAAAAAGAAGAGGGAAAGAGAGAGAGAGAGACAAAAGGAAGATAAAAGAGCTCGTACAGAGCGGGTGTAAAAGGATTTGGGAAAAGGTACACGTATATATATACGGTATGCGTGAGTTTGTATATATCTATATACATCTATACATATATACGGAACGGAGCGCGGACAATTAACGAGCGGAGAGTCCATTCATTTCGTTGGTCTCTCGCCCCGGCTTTGGTGGGGGGGCTGAATTTTTCAAAGCTTTCGGAGAATTGCTTTTACACCCGCCGCGGAAGGAAGGAAGGTGTCGAGAGCAATAAAGGAGGGGCTTTGAGCGACAGCCGTGCTCATTCTTCGTGCTCTCCTTGTTTCTTGCGTCTCTCCCCTCCCCCTCTCGAATCTTTGCTTATTTTTCTCAAGGGCTAATGCGGCTTACGTGAGACGGACAATGAGGGAAAAAGGGGTTTACTCGGAAATTCAGATTTCACCTGCTACCGTTGCACGTCGCTTCCTTTTTCTTCTCGACCTAGAGGTTTATAATATATAGGCGTAGCTATAAGAGAGAGAGAGACAGGAAATGAAGTTTCACTTCTGCGAACGATTTGCTGTGTGTACACTCGAGGTGCGGAAAAGTGCATAAGTATTAGGGGTTATTGAAGAATCGGTTGAAATTATTCGAGGAGATTAGGCCGAAGTTTTTTTTTCGTAGCTATCCTTGGAACAGGGGTTAGAGACGCTTCTCGGCTGTTTTTGTTTTGTAAATCTCAGAAATGGGTTTTTTCTTTGGCATTTCTTGGACGTGACGAGAGACGTTCAACTTAATAATTAATAATAATTTTTGGATTCACATAAATGCTAACGAAATTCGGAGCATGAATTTTTTGGCCAAATAATAGAACAAAGCTGCTCGTAAAAGTTTTTGAATTTTTCGGTCGACGACTCCGATTGAGTCATCAACACTTTGAAGAATTCGACTGGTCAATATTCTCGAATTCTCAGATGGAGTTTTTGCTTTTGCGAACAAAAGATGCTTTCGAGCCGTAGTTTGCACTGATGTTGAAATCCTGCAAATACTGGCCATAGAATCCATCTTATTATGGTCAGCTGAAGAGCCAGTTAGAAAACTACTGAAGCAAACTTTTCGATGCAAGATTTGCATTGAGCAAACTATGTCACAGGCCGAAATCGTTCGTCTCATACCATAAAAGCGCAACAATTACCAAACACTCCGACAACCTAAGTTTCTTCCAGCACAAGAAACGGTCACCTTACGTGCAAAAATAATTCCGCGACCATTACCACCAGCCAGTTTTTGTCTCGACAACGATTTTGGAGACTTTTCCACCGAGGGATAACCGTCCAGAAAAAAAAATCGCTAATCATATAATCCTCGGAAGAGAGTACACAAAGAAGACTTGCATTCCGTAATTTAGAAATATTTCACGTGCCCAGCCGCAACACGTGCCTAGAAAGCCGCGAGGATAGACGCAAAAACAAAAAAACGAAGCTTTTTCACCAAACTCCTGTGATTAACCATTACAGCCGAGCGCGAGCCTATATACGACACTGTATAATGATCATAAACCCCGGGCTGGTAGCATTATAGCTAAAATGTAGCCAAGCCGCTACCAGCGAGCCGCGGCGCGGAGAGCCTTTTTCCATTACTCTCCCGGCTAACTGCGCGCACACGTGTATATATATACACGCAGCGTTGAAGAACGGTTTGGAAAATAAAGTCAGGCTAAAACAGTTACCGCCGCGAAGAAACGAGTCGCGCTGCAGCGCGTGTGTACACACGCGGCGTGTACGCGCCTCTATAACAACAGAGTTTTCTCTCTCGTAGTCTCTCTCTCTCTTTCTCTCTCAAGCGGGATTAATTCGAAAAAGCTGCATTATCCAATTACCCTCTTTTCTCCGAAAGCTCTAGGCAGCAGTGTGTGTGTGTGTGAGTGCGGGTACGGGGGCCTCCCTGGCTTATCGCGTTCTTCTCCTCTCCCTCTCATTACGGAGCCAGAAAACACGTACGCGGAGAGAATAGTCGCAATCTTCAACGGGCACACACACACACACACATGATGCCGCGCGCCGACGAAACGGGTAGCTTCTGTAGCTTCGAGTTTTAGACGAAGAAACGCGGCGGCGGCGATGCGGCCGTGCAACTGCAAGTCTTTCGGAGAATAATTCTTTGTTTTCAATTTATTTTTATTTATATTTATTTATTTATTTTTGCACGTGTCATCTCGTGCGCGCGAGATTTATCGAGCCGTGTGTGCGTGGCGCACTGATAAAGCGGAGCCTTTCAGCGAGAATAACTGGATCGACTGTTAAGGAGTATGACTTGGATGTGGGACAAATGTGTGCAGGCGCAAGGATTTATATATATGCACTGCGTACAATTTTTATAAAAATATGTAAATGTAAATTCAAGGATGTATACTTAGAAAATGTTATTGTTATTTTGTCGTTGTCGAGAAAATACAGAAATATTTTCTATCGATATTATCTTCATTTTGTTTAATTAATGAAAAAAGCAAAAAGTCCATTTTCAAGGCCAATACATTTTTTCGCTTCTCTCGGTGCACAACAAAGACAATAGAGAGCTTGACTCGTATGAGCCAAAGGTTTGCAATTTGATCTCCGGACCTTCGTCATTTTCTATTAGTCACGCGATAGTAAATAAATCAAACCTTTCAGTTTTACGACTACAGAAATATTTCTTCTGCTGCGACCATTATAATTTTGACGTTACATGTATTATGCAGTGCAAATAATTGAATAATAAATAGTTGTGAACTGCGCCAAGTTCGAGCTGTAACATTTAGAAGTACTGCACACGCCTCCAAATCGAGCTGTACAACTCTTTACGGCGACGATCGCCGCAAAATGTTAAAAAGCGTACGAGGAAAACTTGCTTTTACCTTGAATCCGCGATTATTCGATTATTCGTTAGTGCATATCACACGATCTTCGGCACAGAATGCGTGTCCGCCTATTAAATCAAGCTCCGCAACACGTGTTGAGCGGCGCGAGCGCAGATATCTCTCTCTCTCTCTCATTCTCTCTTTTTCTCTTTTGCCACATTCTACGTATATACATCTGCGCGCAACTGAAATATCCCACACGTGTGTGACGCGATGCGAACGCGGTAATAGCAGCGTATCAAAGCTCGCTCACACCGCCGACTAATCTCCATTCACACGTGTACCCATAATAGCCTCGCAATTATCCATCTCACCTCCGCGCGCGTAAGAATGGCTTATTGTTCCTAAACGCTACTATCCCCCCCCCCCTCCCCCCTCGAAAAAAATACTCCGGTATTTCCCAGGCTAATAACACAATCGCGTAGTTCTCTCTCTCTCTCTCCAAAACGAGAAACTCGGCCGGCAGCTTTTTGCAACAAAATAAACATAGCACCTCTCCCGCGGGCCCGCGCGCCGCGCGCAACAAAGCCCCCCGAGGCCTCGATTCATCTCTTGGCGGGCGATTCAAAAGATCGCGACATATTGTGAGTCTGTCCCGCTGATGCAGAAGCCGGAAGACAAAACGAGCGACGGTTTAACCCACACACCTGTGCCTCGCTTATATACGTTTCTGTGTGTGTGTGTACCAGGTTCGCGCGACAGTCTCGTCGTCCCCCGGCTATACACGCGGGTACACAGACACATGCGTGCGCATATAACAGAAATAAAAAGGACACGCGCGGGAAGAAAAGAATTCGCGCGCGCGCGCAGTCCCAGCGTTTATCTCGATCCCTTTATCTACTTCTCACTCGGCTGTTTTTCTCCTTTCCTTTTTTGCTCCTCTGCGCCGCTGCAGCGAGAGCCTTCTTTCTCCGGCCGTCTAAGAGGTTTGCCCCTTTTTCTCGGGGGACTCGCGAGATGCTTTTGTGCGGTGTCGAGCTTCGATTTCTTTAATTACGCGCCGCGGCGCAGGAGTGCGCGCGGCTGCATTCGCGTGAGCCGTGCGCATTCGTACACGCGTGTATACCGCGTTATAGAGGCGCTCGTTGGGACTTTTCCGAGATTAGATTCGCCGCGCGGCGGACGATCGGAGGGAAAAAGCGCCGCAAGGGCGAACCGATCGCGCGCGAGCTTAATTAAGTCGGATTATGCCGCAATCTTGATTAATCAGTGATCTCCGCGTGCGTACGCGTGTGTAGAGTTGAGGAAAGAGAAAGGGAGAGAGAGAGCATCCGAGAACGATTTATATGTGTACAGTGCGCATATATATAAATTCATTGGCGTTCGACTATCTTATCCCATCTCCGTATCCTAAGAGAGGAATTTTCATGGGCGATGAGCTAGTCAGTTAGTTTTGAGGCTCGAGCTCGTTATCTATCGCGTGAAAAAGAAGCATAGATGTGCGCGGACACACCGCGGTAATTGTGCGCAGCCTATCGAGTCCGGTTTTAGAATGCATTTCGTGTATGTATAGTGTATTGTGGAGATACTAGTCTCCTCGAGATTCTCTTACTGCTGTGGAACGAGTGAAAACACGATTGTTGAATTACCTGGCGCCTGAATGCATATATAGACGTACAGGAGTCTCTTTGAAATAAAAAAAAGTTTTAAATCGAACCTTACCTCCCAGATCTGTTTTATTTTGTTCATTGCACCTTGTGTACTGTATTCAAGGAAAACTTGAAGAACACGAGAGAAGAGCTTTGTGATAATGTTTTTTATGTACGCACTTGAGTGATGTACATCTGGAAATTAATGAGCTGTAATACACATGACTTAATCGACTTCCTCAAGTGTCAGATATGATATCGTTCGAGAAATTGTAAGTACGAGAAAACACCTTCAACTTGAACTGAAGAATGTTGAAGAAATACAATTTTCCTGGCGTATATATTTCGTTAAACGCACACATAACTTCTGAGGAGGAAATCCAATCTGGACGTGTTTCGTTTTTAATGCAAAGCTTTTCTCTTGCTGTTTAAAATTAACAAATTTCGAACCACTGAGCGTCTGGAAAATGGGGGAAAAACGTATTGTAGAATTACGTTATTACGTCGTGAGAATACGTGAAAAAGTGGACTTACATCATTAAGCACGTGGCTGGTACTCAGAACTGGTGAGGTTTTATTAAATTTCCGTTACGGGACGTGAAAGAGGACCACTTAAAGATATGCGTGCAGTCAATATCTCAATTTCGATGAAAAGTGGACTTACGTCGTTATGCCTTTGAGCCATGGGCATAATACGTGGCTAATTACGTGGTAAAATATGAATTATGATGAATTCAAAAGAAAGCTCGAGAAATAAGCTGTAATTTTTCAAAAAAATGTCTTTAACAACGACCTTTCCGGGTCAGAACGCGTAATGATTTCAAAAAATGTGAATCCAGTAGTGAACGCAATCTGCAGACGAATTCCTTTTTAAACTGATTATTTTTAACCTTGAATTCTCTCTTGATTTTCAACTCGCATTCCGGTCTCTAATGATAAATCAACATTTCTTGAAGCTTACAAGACACAATAAACAAAATGACACATGCCTAGAGGTTGTGTAAATTTCGAGTCCTATAATCTCCAATTTTAAAGAGCAGGATTCTACGTACATCCTGAAAGAATTTCCCTTCGTCTCTTGGCGAAGGGAAAAGAGCTGCGGACAAACATCAAGTCTCAATGCAATCCTCTCTTCGTCTCTCTCTTTCTCTCTCGTCCTTCCCGCTTATTTTCAAGCGAACGTCGAATCATCAATCAAACGAGACGAAACGCCATTACAGGTATATATAAAAGAGAGCCGTCGCCTCGAAGTCGTACACACACACACGCACGCAGTGGCCAATCGAGGCGGATTTAAATTTTTTTCCCGCCCAATGCACTACTGTACCCCGAGCGCGCGTGTATGCTATATTTATATACACATGCACGCAGTGTACACACGGGGACTTTGCGATCCGGTTGAAGAAATCGTAATTGCACCCTCTCGCGGAAAGATCGGGAATAAAGACGCGTGTGGAGGACGAGAGAGAGAAAGAGAGAGAGAGAGATAAGAGAACGATTGTGAAAGAAAGAAAAGGGCGCGAGAGAGGCAAGTCTGAGCGACAAGTTAAAGCGCGCTCCATTGTCACACTCGCTCCGGGCGCTCCTGCGCTGCTGAAGGAGAATTAAACCTCGAATGGTAGCTGCTGCTGCTGCTGCTGCTGCCGCTGTATAGCTTTCTTTTCTGCGCCGGTCCTTATTCCCTCGTTGCTTCGGTTTTTTTTCTCTTTGAGGCTTCGGTTGTCGCGGCCTTTTCTTTTGAGGCTCTCCGTGTGTGACCCCGATATAAGCATGCATCAGGAGGGACGACGAGGAGCGCGAGAGGCGTGTAGGATTTTTTTCCGTTTTCATCGTGGATTATTATTGGTTGTAATACGTGGTCTAAGCTTTTTGATGTGACGAATTCTTAGATGATGATTAATTGAATTATCGGATCGTCGATGGGCTGATTCGAGGTCGAACTTTTGGGCGTACGAATCGAAATTGTTTTCGGGTCTTACCTGGCTGCATTGGTGGGATGTTGTGGTCAATCAGATAAAAAAATCAAATTTTAATGAACAATGCGAGATAGTGACTTTCATTTCTTCCGAGTGTCAAGTTTGCATTATAGATCTAAATTAATTATAGCATAAACTTGAAACGTCATAAAAGCATAGATATTTATGTAACGAAAAATGCTTTTGTCGTAAATCACAATTTATCGTGTTATTATTCATATACTTTGTTACACAATCAGATTAATTGTGTCTACTTGTCACGACAGTGGCGCGAAATTTGAATTTTTAATTAACTTTCGGACTTGCTCGGCTGTGATTGCTGAAGAGATTTACTCAACTATTTTCCCTCTTTCACTATCACTTAGACCGATGTGGGAAGTAAGGTTTTACGAAGCAGGATTGCAGTCAATATTGCAAATTAAAACTTATAAATACGTTTCCATATGATTTTATGTACAGTTTAAGTAGTGCCTCAGAGCCTTTTTAGTTAGTTAGTATAAATTTAATGTTGTAACAGTTAATATGCTATATACCTACTTAATATCTCGACGGGCCTTTGAGTCAATTACATTTTATTACTCTTAATTACTTTTAATTATCTTTAATTTCGCTCTAAACCTGTCAAAGTTATGATTGGTTATAAGTTGGACCACAGATCCAGGTTAGGGGTATTATGTGTCTTACTTATTGTTTTAATCTTTATTTCCGAGCTTCATACATTATCTGCATGTTTGAATTTTATTGTTGACGCGCACGTCTCATCTTTTTACTTTTTTTCATCTTCGGTAAGCTATCTTTCGATACCTTTAAAAAAAAGTAAATTACATTCTTCTTTTATGTTTGAACCAAGAAAATATAAATTTTTCCCTGTTATTGTGACAAGAAAATCACTTAATTCATTTAGCTTAGTTCGGTTGAACCGGGTTTTAAGAAAAAAAATTATTGCATTTTACAACAGCCGCAGTCATCAAAGTTCATTCGTCATCTACAATATCCCATTGAGCCCGTGCGTGTCGCAGCGCGGGAAATTCAAAATCCCCCGCATATCACCACCTCGCGGCTGCCACAACACACATCCTCGTAATCGAGAACTTCCTCGGCCGGTCGTCGAAAGAAGCTAGTATCCTCTCCCGATAGCTCGGAAACATCAGCAACAACAGCAGCAGCAGCAGCGGCAACAGCAGCTTCTGTTCTCGAATTTCCGAAAAGTCCCGGTCCCTCCGCCGCTTTCGCACGAAGCAATTCGAGGCGCTTCCTGCGCATTCCCATGGCACTGGCTTAGCTGCAGCAGCAGCAGCAGCGGCGGCGGCGGCGGCGGCGGCGGCGGCGCAACCTCACCTCCATCTCCTCCTCTCCTCCACCTCCTCCTTCTTCTTCTTCGTTCTTCCTCTTCTACCTTCGTTCGCTCCAAAGTTGAGCGGTGGCCAATCACGCGAGTAACAGTCCGCCCCGGACGGGAGTCAATAACCTAAGAGCAGCGCCGCGCTCTCTGCCTAGCTGTAGACTGTAGAGCCAGAGAGAGAGAGAGAGCCGCAGCCGCTTTACGGGAAAATCACGTAGTCCCGAGAGCTGCGCCGATATCCTCTCTCGCTTGGCTCTCTCTCTCTCTCTACACGGCTCAGTATACATATACTGCTCGGCACAGGCATCCGCGACCTTATCCCCCTTTACTGTTTCTCCGTCTTGCCGACTCGGCCGCGGACACGCTGTCCTGTTCTCTCTCTCTCTCTCTCTCTCCCAGCGGTGAAGCTATCGCTTGTTTGTTGTGATACGAGAGCGACTCTTTGGTTAATTCTTCTTGGGCGATAATTCGCCCGGCCTGCCCTGTAATACGTATCGCACGGAGACGATTTCGCGCTCCTCACTATAGACAGTTTATATATACGGGAGTACATACTATGCGGCGCTGGATTTCGACTGGTTTACAGAAAGTTTATGTAGTCGCGGGTAGTCAGCAAACAGGTTCCTCCGCATAAATATACGCGAGTCTCTCTCTCTCTCTCTCTCTCTCTTTCTCTCTCTCTTTTCCCCGTGTAATATTGCACTTAATTTCGCGCTGAAAGGGAAACTCGCTGATAAGAGGCTTGACTCTCGGCGTAGGATATGAGGATCATCGGCGAGGCGCTATTATTTATTTTTCCGAGGCTGCGCTGCCCCGCGATCCAGCAACAATTACGGGATTCCAAACTCGAAAATCGTAGCCGCGCATCTCTCCCGGCAAAAAGCGCCGAAGCTCTCTCTCTCTCTCTCTCTCTCTCTCTCTCTCACTCTCGGAATAATTTTGCAATTTTCAACGGGCCGCGCAAAAACTTCTCTTACTCCGCGAACTGAGCCGATTAATTGGCGCTGCGAGCTCGCGATCTCTTAGCGGTATATCCCCAGCAGTGCGCCCGGCCGTTGTCCCTTTTTCTCTCTCTCTCTCTCGCTCGCTCGCTGCTGCACACTGCACGTTTTCTCTCTGTGGCGGTCGCGAGAGCGACCGATAAAAGACAGCGCAGCTCTCGAATGCTCCCCTATCGTCGCCGCGCGGATCGCATTAGGCAATTGTAAAATTGGACTGTCCGTGTGCGCCGCGACGACGCCGAGTTAGCGGCTTTCCCGCGAGAACCACTATATACACTCTCCTTTTGAAGAGATATATAGCTTCGAAAGGATAGAGCAGAGCAGAATAGAGGATAGGATTTTGTAAGAGAAGTCTCGAGGATTCTATCTAGCGTAACAGCAGGTCTGTAGGAGTTAGAAAAGTAAAAAGACGGCAAAAATATGTCCAGTATATATGTTTAGGATTCTAACGTTGATTTTAATGAAGAAATCAGATGATATTTACTTATAGTATTCGCGAATGATGATAAATTTTGCTTATCAAAACAACATTTCCAATGGAATAAAAACTTATTCTTAAGATAATTGATCGTAACAAAAGATTGCGTAATTATCAATTGTCAAAAAAGCTTTATCGCAAACTGAGAATCAAGACCGATTAAAACATCAGTTTATTTTCAGCAGCTCAGCTTTTTCAAGGTGTTCCGCGACTGTATAAAAGATTTTGATTTATACAAAACAAATTGCACCATCAATACATATCGATATATCGATTTTGCAGAATCGACATTATCGATACTGAAGATCGATAATTTTTTCAAACAATCGACCATCCCCATATCCCTCGCTCCAAGAACAACACGCAGAGGCCTGTGTATACAGACTTATACTCTTTTTTTTCTCTCGTTCCCTCGCTTGTTCCTCTTCTCGGACTCGCTTCTGCGCAGACTAGTGTGTGTGTGTGTGAGTGAATGTGTGTACGTGCGCGAGAGGTACGCGTACGTGGAAGAGCAAACGGTGTGATATAATGCGGCTCTGAATGTGGATCGCGCACTTGGTTTTCCGAGAGAGAAAGAGAGAGAGAGAGAGAGAGCACAGGTTGCAGTCCGCAGAGGCTTCGTGCCGGTACTTTATCACGGGAGGCTCTGCAAGTCTCTAATGAAGACACGTCGTCCGACTGCTTTGGAGCTCCACTCACTGCTGCTGCTGGTGCTGCTGCGGCTTCTAGTAGAGGGAGAAAGTGCTGATATGATAGGAATGACGTTGGTTGTGTTTTTATTTTTTTTTTTAATTTGCTGCTGCTGCTGCTGCCGCCGGCGCGAATGTTAGTCTCGATGCAAATGCAGGAAGTCGGGATTCCACGTGGGATTCCTTCCGTGAATGATAGGGACACATCGGGTTATTATTTATGGAGGGACCAGTAGTGGTTGAATCATTAATTGAAACGTCGAGGTGTGATTTCAGTGCAAGCTTTCTTTTTAAGCTGTGGGTCTGATTTTTTGAAGTTACAAACTTGTGTATACAAAAGTGACGAGCTGATGCCATCAGCAACTTTTTTTTCGTTACAGTATGAGATACTACAATATTACACGAGAATAAGAATTGATGACTTACAAAATATATGATCAAACGATTAGAAAACACATAGTTTTCACAGTGCGGAGGCAATGAAGCAAGGTAGCCAAGTTTTGCGATCAGAATTTCTCAATCAATTTTTCACAAGGCATCCTTGGAATCCGAAATAAAACACAAATGTGAATAAATTAATGCTATATATAAATTCGATACATTTTTTAATTCAATTCTCCCGTGACATAAATAACTCGGCATCATGAATAAGCTGATTTTAATTATTAGCGACTTTCCTCTACAGTCGCAATCGCATAGTCCTGCGAGTTTTCAGTCATTAATTACAAGCCGCGCAGTTTCCATTCGTCCGAATCAACCAATAATCCATTTCGTGCCTCAATTTAGCCTCGCCGCTTTCGTAAAAGGTAACTACACACGTTCGGAACATGTCAATCCGTATCATCGCAAATTCCTCGACGATAATACGTGTCTCCTTGCATTCCATGCCTCTAGAAAGAGAGGGAGAGAGAACGAGAGAGAAAGAGAGAGAGAGAGAGAGAGAAAAAGGAGAGACAGAAAGCCCGCTAAATTATTCAATCATAAACTCAACTAAAAGCCAGCCGCGATAGCATCAGCGAGGAATAACTCATCCGCGGCGAGAGAGAGAGAGAGAGAGAGAGAGAGAGAGAGAGAGAGAGAGAGAGAAGCTCGAATCTAACAATCCGATCGCTCTCAACAAACAACGGCGTCGTTCTCTCTTCAGTCAGACAGTTCTACCTTCTCCTCCTCCTCCTTCTTCTTCTCTCTCTCTCTCGTCTTCATCCGTCCGTTCGAAAAATAAAATAACTCAGCCGCCGAGCCTCAAAAGCTGTCCCTGCACCGCAGCAGCTATTTTCCTCTACGGCACACGTTGCCGAAGCGCTTCTTCTTCTTCTTCTCCTCCTCGAGCCGAGAGAGCGAGAGAGAAAGAGAGAGAGAGAGAGAGCCGGTCTCAAGCTGCGAGGAGAGACTGAATTCCTTCTTCTTCGAGCGTGTGTGTTCGAACTAGCTCCTTTTTTTCAGAGGAGCCTATATACAGGTTCCCTTTTGTCTTGCTCGGACAGCCGGCGATAAAATTGCGCGCGGACTTTTGCTGCGAAAATGGCTTTTCTTTATTAAAGAGGGAAGTCGGCTCAGTCGCGATAATGCAATCTACATAGTGGCGTTGGTGCGCGAGGACGAATCGTTTAAAAATACAGTCGCTTTCATTTTTCAACGAAATTCGCTAAACTCGCGCGCGGGAATAGTCGTTTTAATCGCAGGCTATATCTTTCATCTAAGTGTGAGATTACAAGCCGATAATGGTTAAAGGAAAACACTAAATTTTATTGACTATTTGATTATCTAAACAGGATCCCTTACTCTCCCCGTTAATGAGTTACGTATCTGGTTACAATAATTTAATTTTTACGGGCCTCTGCAAGATCGTTATGATGTAAATGGCATTGCGCAAAAAGTTTTACAATCAATGCGTGTACTATTATTATTTTTTTTTTTCAATTATTTATCCTTTAATAGCGCAGGTTTTATGGTTTATTTTCTTCTTATACCTAGAAAATAATCTCTCAAAGACTACAATCCAAACGGAGAAGTAGAAAAAAAAATCACGTTGCCTTCTATATCGAAAGATTTTCCTTCGCCGTTCGGATGAGGGACTCGTCCCGTCGAGCCGCAAGATTCCATTTTCGTCTGAGCGGAGCTTTGTTTACGTTTGATTATATTGGCGAGTGTTGCGCAATAAACGGTTGTATTGTCAGCGGCAGTTGATGAAAATGATATAGAGCCGCGAGAGCCGCGCGAGTGTATAGGGATTCGGAGGGACGTTAATAATTCATGCGATGAAAGTCCGTACGTATGTATATTCAGGAATTTTATCCTCGGCGTAATATTATTACTATCGCCGGGCGAATCTCTCATAGTTGCTCGCGGTTTATTACGCAAGCTTCCACTCTCCTATAGCCATAAATATTAAATTTTATATATACCTGTACTAGCGGGAGAGAGGAAGAGAGAGAGAGAGAGAGGCAGCGAGAGAGAATGAGAGATGCAACCGTTCGCTCGGCTCACGTCCCGATGAATCGAAATGAAGATATTTAGCGCGCTAAACTCCTCTCGCGTGTACGTATATATATATATACGAAAGAAAAAAAAAGTAGCACAATCTTCGTAATGCATCTGAGAGGTTCGTTATAAATTCAGTCCCGTTGTCTAAACGCGTATGTGCAACTACGTTCTAAACCATACGCTATGCACGTGTACGTGTATATATATGCATTTACGTGAAATTCAATCGAAGGAATTTTTACTGGGCACTATCCGGCCACTCGATCTTGTCCCGTTTCTTTTTTTTTCAGCCATTTCGGAATCGTAATTAGATCCGATTATGCGCTTTTCCCTACGTAGTTTATAAACACACGTGAGTCTCGTGACTTTTGCCTTCCAATGCAGAGAGATAGAAAGAGCGAGTGATATATACGTTAGAGTTTTTTTTTTATCGGATCAAACGTCGCGGCTAACGAGAGTCTCCGGGAAATGTCAGATGCGGGGAATGAAAAATTTCGTAGAAAAGTATCAGTCACATGTGTGTGTGTGTGTGCACGCGTGTATGTGTATATACGATATACGTGTGGTAAAGGCTGTGTGTAACGATGTATATCGAAAAGTCTCTCTCTCTCTCTCTCTCTCGAAGGACGAATTATTTCCTTGGAGATCCTTATCGTTTTATGATTCTTTACGGCGGTCCTCTCCCTGGAGGATTGAAGTATATTTGGGAGCAGCTGCGCTCGTAAAGCGGCTAATGTGTAGATTTAAATGAATTATAAGTTCGTCTCAGGAGACGAAGCTCTCTCTCTCTCTCTCTCTCTCTCTCTCTCTCTTCCACTCTGGCCACGAGAGTTTATACACCGGCGCACAAAAGGTATTTTTACGAGATCGGTATGCCGCATAAATTTGATTATAAATCGTGTAACTGTACATTGCTCGATATTCCCTAGGAAAAATGGCTCTAGGAGCTGCGAGTGAAAAATCGTCAACTGTATATAAACATACACGCGCGCGCGTATGCGCACACACAGTCGTAAAGTCCACGATTATTTATCGCCCGTGTGCTTAATAAGCCCGACTTTACTGCCTCTGCCTAATTAAGATCCAAAGCAAATACATAAGCGTAAATCCCTCGGGATTACCGATTCCCGCGCGCTCGTATCGCGAAACGGGGCTAGACACCTCGACCGAAAGCCTCGAGGCAGAAATAAAGAAAGTTAAGGTGTGTATCGTCGAAAAGCGAGTAAAAGAAAAGGGGAGAAGCGGGGGAGGGGGGACGACGACGCATTCCACGGCATTAATTCGAATGCGCGCTGCTCGCCCACGATAATTGAGCCGGACCCACGCGACTCTCCTGGAAACGGAAGATTAGATGCGAGAAATTTCGAGTTTCGGTATAGGGGACCGGTGCGCCTTCAATGGGGTAAAATGAAAAATTCGACTTTGCTTTTCGACTCGTTCTCGGATTCGTTTAAGTGATTTGTGAAATAATGGTGTAAGCTCTAGAAAAATGTTTGAAGAACAAAATGCAATGTTTTATCTGTGCGATATGAGAAGTTCAAGTATATAGACGTAGTAAAAGCTACATTTTATTTCGAATCATTAATTTTGTATAACGGTTCAGAATTTGATCAAATTTAACGTATAATATGTAAACGCGAATTATAGATTAAACAGTAATATGTTAATCTTTGGAGCTTGCAAATATTGGGTTACATCAACTTTTATACGAAAATGTTTGTTAAATTATGAGAAACGGAATGGTCGGTTTAACGTGTAGAGTTATGATTTAAAGCTATTTGATTTTTAGAACTCCTATTACTTGGTAAATATAATCTACAAATTTAAACGGAAAACGAAAACGTTCACTGGTTTCATTAGCTACTTAGTTGTAGAACTATCTTTACTATATACGTACAGTTAGATTATATGAGTAGTTATTTACAATTGATGTTGATTCATAATATTTTTTTGTTATTTAAATTTCATAAATTTTTCATTGAGCACAAAAAACTTTTATAAATTAATATTCCCGAGTCAGAAAACATCTTTAAATACCTGCGGTATATATGTCATGAATAAAATTTGTTCTTATTTCATTGTCCTGAATCCATGCCATTACTGGAATCACGTTACATTTAAACAAATCCAAAATAAAAATAAATGAATACAACCATTATTTTCATAAAATGACCGCTGCAAGGTCTATCTGTCTTCGCAATCGAAAATATTGAGTGTACACGCGTCGTTCCGCTTCGTGATTCCAAGGTGTGAGCACATTTAGAAAGAGAAAGCCGATATATCACGCGTGCGCTTTATTTTTCCACGCTTTGATTATGCAAATCGCAGCGCTTGACATCTCCTTGCGATGCTCTATCTGTGCGCGCATTGCACGTATAGGCGAGGCCGTATCTTCCGAGAAAATAAAAGAAAAACCGAATTGAATTCCGGCTAATGTGTCATAATGAATATTCCAACGAAAATTAATTAAGGATGCGCTCAGGGCCTGGCAGTCATAAAATACACTGCGCTCGACTTCGTTTTTCGAAGTGAATTATAACTTCGAAAATCGCAGTCGGAGAGAATCTCTCTCTCTCTCTCTCGCTCTCTCACTTTCGGTCCATAAGTTATATACGCGCGTCTCAAACGCTTTATAACAGTAAAGCGTAAGCGCGCGCGGCGTCTTTTGATTTATCAAGTTAATTACGGGCTCCCTTGTGCAATTTCGAATTTTACGCAAGCGAACCATGTTAATCTTCAAACTTCGATTTAAAAACTTGACATTTTTTTTTACTTCACGCGCTCGCGCGCGCATCACCCCGGCCGTTATTTATCGCCGGGGCATTAACGTGATTCATTTAATTATCCTCACCTGCAGCGCCTATTTTACACGTTCCGCGTGCGCGCGTTAATCCCTCGGCCGGCCGGCCGGCCGCGCGTCGCACGGGAGACCTCTCCTCTCTTGCGTAACGCCCGAGTTACAACAATATGACGCGCAATTATCTCGTCTAATCGCGGCCCCCGGTTCCGTGAAAAAGGGGGTTATACCCACGCGTCGAAAAAGGAAATAATCCTATGCGGCGCGCGTGTGACTATCGTCGTAAAACGCTCGTAAATCAGTTAGCTCCTCGTTGCCCCTGCGCCGCTGATATGCGCGGGCGCGCAAGAAATTCCAGCCTCGGATTTCCGCGCCGAGATCGAGCCGGAGAGCTAAAGAGCAAAACCGGAGCTTTTAAAGGCGACAAAAGAAATTCCGGGCCCCCGGAGTCAAGGAGATAAGAGTCGAGGATAAGGAGAGCAGCAGATGCATTTTCGGCGAAAGCGCCACTCGCTTTATCTTGCGGCTCCCGCTTCTTCTTCTTCTCTCTCTCTCTCTCTCCCTCCCTCCCTCTCTCCTTCTCGGCTGGACATGACCACAGGGTCCTGTCCTAACCGACATTTTTCTGGCCTTATCGCAATTCATGCGAGTTTATAGTAACGGCAGGCTTACTAATTTGTTAGATTCGTTAACAATTATGGCCCTCGTCCGAAGTCGGCTGCGCATACGCAGTCTATATACGTCGAACCTGTAAACGGAATATAACCTGCCGATATCGAGATCGCTGCAATTTCAATCGAAAGGCTTACTTTTTTTTATTAATTATAAATTAAAACCCCGTTCGCAAAGAGCTGGAGCATTCGTTCGACGGCCGATATCGAATTTTCGAAATATATTTGCAACAAGAAATTAAACGGCAAATTAAAAGCCACATGATAAAAATACGCTTATCTTCAGTTAGCTAGGAATAGTCAAGTCACAGCCCAGAAACTAGTCTCCAGAATGTTTAAGAGGCTATGAACTTAGTATTTTATGCATCTCTGGTTGGTACTCATTCTCTGCGCTCAAAAGAGGAATATTAGATACAAGGTCGTCCAATCTTTTCATTCGAGTCTGTAGAATGTGCTGAAGTTGCTTAGGATGCTGTTCGTAACTTATAAGCTAAAGGACCTTGTAATGATGATCTAGCATTATTTTATTTCAAAGACGACATGCTTTACTTTTTTTATGAATTGGATTTCTATGCTATAAAAAGCTCGCGAATCTCAATTTATCATCGGATACTCGACCAATAGTCAACCTCCTATATTTTATTAAAATTCTGGATAAACTTAGAAATTCAATTTGTATATCCATTGTTTGAAATATCTTGCTTTTAAGATGTCAAGTATTTTTGTGAACTTTATACATATGCTGTATCTGTTGGGTAAAACTGTTAGTATGTGATTGCATTATATTATGCACTAGAAGTCGGTTCCTTTAATCTGGTCAAAATTTATTGCCCGGAAGTTAAATTTTGACCATGCTATTTCTATAATGAACTTCTCTAATGAAAACTTCAAATAGCGTCATTAATACCTATCAGAGCAAATTGCAAGCTGTACTCGGTGTAACAACTTCACCAACGGGATTCTGGAACTTATATCAGGCATCCCTTAAGGGTCTAATTTATGTTATAAAATATTATTGTGCAATCATTAATACATGGCTCTAACACATGCATGACTGGCCTGACTGCATCTCTCGGATAACTGAAGATGCAAATGTAGTTCCACCTGGGCTAGCTACATCGGCATCTAATTTAAATCTGCCCAGAAGCACATGCGAGTTGACTTGAGTACGTACTACCGCAAGTGGCTATAAATGGCATTATCATTTCATTTATCAAGTTTGATAAGAGTTAGGTGTTCAATTCGCGAGTAAACTTGTTTGGAACAGATTTGTACCTTTCATCTTCCAAATAATATACTGCGTATATTGAATTGTCTTCGCTTTAGAACATTTTATTTTTCAAGCAACCTTGAAAAGCGGCTTCTTCGACTGCGAGAACGTTACGATTTATCTCGACGTCAAGTTCATTAGCTCAAATACAGTGGCCGTGTTTCCCAAGGGTCTTGGAATGTAGAATCATCAATATGCATGTACTTTGTATAATATGTCTATTTTTTTTTTACAACGCATTTATATTTGATATATGTCTTGCTTACAACTCGTTGACAGTTTTGTATCTCGAGAAACAGGATCCATGGGATAAATCCCTGAAATATAAGCTCTCGTTTTTAGGCTAAGAAAACATTTCTATATATAGTATAGTTTTAGCCAAATCCGTGATTCAAACGGTGTATATAATCTCTTGGTTCGTTAGCCTTCATCAGATAGGCCCGAAAAATATTCATTAAAAGATTCTAACGACATCTGGAGCCTGTTATCTATAGTTTAATTCACTCCACCCTTGAGTGACAATATCCGTCGCTCACGGAGGCTCGCAGTCATCGGCCTTTAGAATCCCTCTACAGTTTGAAGCACGACTTTCTCTAGAGGTTTGAGTATTCAGGTCATGAAGTTACGGGACTCTATTCCATGTAGCACTTTCTTGTAACCAGCTATCTCCTCTTTTAAGGAAGCCACGTTTGATTATCTGATGGACTAGTCGTGAGACCCATGTATTTAAATGTTGTACACTAGTATTAAATGCAGTTTCGACTTGATAAAAATATTGAAAAAAAAAATAAACAAATTTTCGACAAGTCGCCCGCAAAGTACGCGGACAAAGTTTTACTCCATACTCATTAACTGACCAGCCAGGAAAATTGCTTCCTCCAACAATTACGCATTTAAATTCTGAGCTACATTCGAGTTTTTGATCAATATTACACATTTTGCATCGGGGCAGACGGCATTGACAGGTCTCGCTAGTTATAAATGACTTTTCAATCAATCAATCAATCTCTTCCACTTCTTCGCCGAGAAACTCGGAGCAATCGCACAGAGACCGACAAAGATTGCTTTCATTTCGTTAACTTAGGGCTCGCGATAATTTACAAATTATTTTTGGGTCATTGCGTCACGCGCACTTGGGGATCTTGATGCGTGCGCGCGTCATAAGTTAATAATTAATACCTCGTTTGTGCAGCGCTGCGCCTGAGTTGTGCAAATACTCGGTTCATTCAGTCGGCGAGCTCATATTTCGCGTGAATCGCGATAAAATTGTTTTTGAAGATTTATCGTCAGTCTCCGCGTGCGTTTATGCACACTCTCACGCACACACACACACACACACGCATACACACACAAAGACACACATAATCGCGGGAAACGAGTTTAATTCAATAAGAGGCGCAGAGCCCGGGGAAAATTCATTATACGCGTTTATGAAGCTAGCATTTATCGGATCCATAGTACACACAAACTCTCCGTCAAAGTTAATAATATTCCGCGGGGCTTTCGCAATTGATGCTCGCGCGTACAGTTGCGTCGAATAAATTTCTAAGTCCCATAGAGTTAACGCCGTACAGCCGGGCGGCGCGGCTCGGGGGCATTGCGTCAAAGTCGTTATAAGCGTATATATAAATGTTGATAAAAAGGAAAAGAAAGAACGATCGCACGCGCGCCAGCGTCGTAAATCAAGCCAATTCTGCGACGACAGTTTCACGAGCAGTCGATGATTCACACGGAGGCTGCTTTCCGTCACATTACTCTAAAAGGGGGGGATTCCTCGACAGATCCTTATCCCGAGATAGGCACGGATATGGCCTAAAAGGTTTGTTCTGTCCCCGACTGCGATGCGCGCGTGTATATTATGTGTACAGCGTGAAAAGTCCAGGGCCTGTTATGTATATGTATATACGTCGAATTAAAAAGTCCGCGTCGACACAAACATCGCGGCGTATATTTCCGATCGATGCAGAAACCGTTACGGGCGCAATGCGGAACTGATATGTATGTGTCTACCAACTTCAATTACCCTTGCGCAAACTTCACGAAAAACTGCTGTACGGCTTGTGTTGCACACATTCCCCCGGGGAGTTCAGTTCTCTCGGGTCGAGGTATATAGATAGAAGAAAGAGAAACAGAGAAAGAAGAGAGAGAGAGAGAGAGAGAGAGACTCAGTCCGCAGATAAGCGACCTCTCGGGGACCAGTCCTGTCGCCCACGTTATTAGAGACGCTGCAAAATCGGAGAACCCGATGCCATTACTGTGTTTCTGTGTGTGTAGAGAGAGAAAGAGAGAGACAGAGAGATGGGAAAGAAAATGCCGTGAGGGGATTTTCAGTTGGATTAAGAACGACGCTGCCGGTGCCTCTACAAACTGCCGCTGATGCATAATGTGTGATTTATCACTGTAGGGGATCTGAGGAATTTTTTTTCAGACCAGAAAGACCTGACAGAGATTTCGGACCGTGCTTTCGTCTTAATTAGTGGGAGAGAGAGAGAGAGAGAGAGAGAGAAATGGAGAGGGTACAGGAGAGGAAAAAAATGGCTCGCATACGTCGTGCTTTTCATTTTTCACGGCGCGATATGCTGCTAACGGACATGTTGTACAATAGTGCAACGATTGTAGACAATATGATTAATACAATTATATTAGCGCAGTGTCCCGACGACCAGATGTATCTTGATTAATGGTCGGATAAGTTGCTCGGCGCGCCATTTCAACAATCGACGGGAGAAAGAGAGAGAGAGAGGGAGAGAAAGAGAGAGAGAGAGAGAGTTGGTATATGACATAGCATGACGCATCTTCTGCAACAAAATGACGCGGATGTAATTCGAGACTCGTGATTACAGCTCTTTCTCTTCTTTAACCCTTGATTGCCCGCTTCAGATCAAACGAGATTACGAGGGATGATACAAATGTGCATATCACTATAACTTTATTGTCGTTAAGCGTATACTTCCTTGTTGTACGAATCAATTTAAAAAATTCGCCCCTTCGCTCTCTGCCTATTTCGTTCCGTAGAGTACGCGGAGAAAAATTCTGAATTCGAAAATTCGAATTTCGCGTCGCAGTCGTTTAAGTATAGTAGACGAAACATATGATTGAAAATTACGTCTAAAGCTTGCGCATATATGTAAAAAGATCTTGAAAAATGAATTTAAATGTGAAAACTTCATAAAATAATTTAAACAACTACAACAGAGGGCGACTACTCCGTTTTCATTGTGCACAGTGCACAGTATGTGCACACGTAGCACAAGCCAATTATTCGTTTTGTCATCCGCCACATTATGGCGCGAGATTTGAATTTTCAATTGACTATGTACACCCCCCTCATACATTCGCGCTCCGCGAAGTCGAAGACTCGAGCCTCTCCCCGATGAATTTTCAAAAAAAACAGAAAAAAAAACAATCCATTATATACGGACTTCCGCCAACTCCTACCAGAGACAGTATATACACAAGTCACGATCGTATACCTCCAGCGAATTTTACAAGCGCGACTGACTTTCCGGCATCCGTTCTTTCGGCTCGCACACGCACGCACACAAATGCACAACACGCACGCATATGCCGCACGACGCAGAAATGCAGCTCTCTCGCAAACCGGTGCGAAATACGCGCATAAAGGAGAGAGAGAGAGAGAGAGTCTGTCCTATCGCTCGCGTGTGTGACGTCGGCTTGTTTGACCGGACCGGCTGTGCTCTCTCTCTCGCTTGCGCTCGCTCGCGACGGCGGCGGCGGCGGCGTCATATAGACCGGCTATAGTGTCGAGACGCGTATTTTGCATACATACTCCCTCTCTCTTTCTCGACTCTCGGGTATATATTCTAGGGGGACGCATAGTCTCGCTTTTTTCTTTTGCGGTTTCAAGAGTGGATGGAGAGATTACGCGGAGATATATTGGGCTTTTTCTGCGCCAGGAAACTCCGCGAGGGACGACGCGGCCGCCGCGCCGCAGACACGGCTAATAGGCTTTTGATGTATACTCGCGCGGGGGACGATCGATTTTTGGAATTTCGCGCGCGCGGATTATTTATTTCTCCGGGGAAAAATGCGGTTCTCTCCTCGCCGCTCTCCCTCCCTCGCTCTCTTTCTCTCGCGCTGTGCGTCACTTATCTTATAATATAAATAAATCCCCCCGCCGGGACGATTAGTCAGCGAACGGAAATATTATAATGTTATGCACTCGAGTGTTTTCGTCCCTGCGAAGTGTGCGCGCGTCCGTGTGTACACTCGGGGGAATCCGCCTCGTAATCGCTCTTTATGCAAAAATTCGCGATAAAATACACATGCGCAAAAGCGTTCGCTCGTTTTCTCGGACAGAGAGACGGAGAGACGCAGAGAGAGAGAAGAAAAAACGGGCCAACCATCAGTGTCAGAGCTGCTCCCGAGCTTACACACTGTACACCCGTATACACCAAGGCAAACGTTTACTCAGCCGCGCAAGGCAAACATCGCGCCCGCTGCCGATCATCGAAACACAAATTTCGTCTCTCGGCAAACAGAGCTTCTCTCCTCGTTCTAATCGCCGACGATACAAGCGAGATATGACGCTCCGAGCAACAGGTGCGCGCCGCTGCTCTCGAATCAATATTTTCGCGATTGCGCGGCTTTTATTTTCTTTTTGATAACCTTCCGTCAGAACGTTTGCGATGAATTGTAAGTTTAAAAATTGTTCACTCGCGAGTCTCGTTTCTCGAGGTGCAATTCATCATGCTGTCGGTACATCTATATACGTATACGCACGCGTGTACTGTGCAGTAATTCTTTCTCTTTGGTGTTTTAGCAATATCTATCATAATTATATGTCAATTAAAAATTCAAATTTCGCGCTGCGAAACGCAGCAGACGAAAAACCAACCAATTCGCGCTCGTAATAATAATAATGAAAATTAAATTAGAATAATGAGATATTTGCCTTCCGCTGTGCGAATTAATCCGTCATTTTATAATGTAGTTCTGTCGCTAAGTATCTAGTTAAATGTGTAAGCTTTCTGGTTTATCTGATACTTGCGAAACAGCTACTAAGCTGCAGGAATTTCAGTAATTTCGTTTCGCGTAATTCGTAAGAAACCGTGCCGCATGGAACCTGATTTCATACATTTTTTGAGGCCGAACGTGCCAATTTTTAATTTTTCATTTATCTATTATTATGCGCGTTAACGGACTTGGAAAGCTATATAGAATGGCTCAGAGCGAGATAAGAAGTACTTTGGCAAATAGGCTGATTACGACACATCTGCATATTGCGTAAATATTTAAAATTTTCTGAGCCAGCGGGCAATTATATGCTTATACACGTGCGGTATATCGGTATAAACGTGCCTTAAAAAAATTAAGGACCCTTCTGCTTGCGCACATCGCCGTCGATGAATTACCCATTTCTAGCTTCCCCTCATCGCCCGGAATTCCCGATGCACCGCTAATTGGACAATTCCGCCTTTCTCCCCCTCTCCACCCCGCGTAATTATATATTCTCGCGGCCGACCGAAAACCCATCGATCGAATGCAAAAATCCGCGATAGCCGGCCACCCTGTACTCTCCTCTTTCTCTCTCCATATACATATATATCCCGGCTGCTGCTGCTGCTGCTGCTGCTCACTGCTCACGCATATGTATGCGGGAATCGCGTGACGCGTAAATCGGGACGTGTTTTTCGGGGCTGCTGCAGCGGCGCAGAAGAGATCGGAGCCGCATAAAGAAGAAGACGAGGGAAAAAGGAACAAAAATAAAAGAAAGTATAGCCGAGGCAGGAGAGAGAGGATAAGTAGAAGAAAAAGGAGCGACGAGCCATATGCGAGAGAGAGAGAGAGAAAGAGAGAGTAAACGGGGCTTTATATATATACGAGAAAAAGCACTCGAGGAGCCTCGTTTATTATGCGCGCGGCGTAAGCTCCTCGATGATTGACACCTTCGGAGCTCACGGGAAAGCGATGAGGAGGCACAAGTCCATCCCGCGAGGAAGATTGTTTTTCGTACGAGCCCCCCGAGATACATATACACGTATATATACACATTACACATGCATACATACGTCCGATCCAGAGCCTGTGTATAGAGGTTTCGATAAATTCGAGCCTCGTTCTCTCTTCCTCCGATATAATTAAACGGCACGCGCGCTAAGCCCTAAGCAAACAGTGATAAAGAAAAACACGCGTGTGCGTCACGGGACGTCCGCGGCAGCAATGATAACTTGGATGAATTTTTTTCTTCGAAAGCTTAATTGATTTTAATGCAAATTGTGAGGTATCGAAGTTTGTAGAAAGCGAGGTCGAGGAGAGGATCGTTGGCTGGCGTTACTCAAATCATTCAACTTTTATAGCAACTCTTATATGGTTCATGAATAGCGTGTACCATATTACAAAATATTCTAAACATTAATAAATCAAAATTGAGAGGAATGTATACTGCAGATTTTAATGAAATTCAAATTGGGAAAATTCAATGATATTTACATCTGAATTTGAATCGTAAATGTACGCCGAGTCTATTTCGTAACAGTATATAAATCCATAATTCTTGGAAAAATTAACGAACTATCCCGAGCATCTTGTAAGCAAATATTATTCGATTTTTATAATTAAAATTTCATTCAAATCAACGTTTCATCAAGAATCACATATATCCATACTCATAAAACATTTCTTTTGCAATATTCGTATTGAGCAGCGGCTACTGGCTCTCGCGTGAATTCGAATCGTCACGACACAGAATACTCGGCGCGCGTTCCTTCCGTACGTACTTTTTTTCATTTCCGTTACACCACCAGACTCTCGCTGGTCTTCTTTATCGAAATCGTGATTCCTCCCGGTCGCGCCGCAAGATAAGCTATCGCCAGAAATAATAAGGTTACACAACTCGAAAAAGGACTTTTCCCAGCCCAACTTCATTACTCGGTGCATAGAGGCTGCCGTTCGCGCCCGGCAACAACGACTGTCATTGTTTCCCATAGTGACGCGCATCAACCGTAAGGCGAAGAAGAAGAAGAAGAAGAAGAAGAAGAAGGCGAAGAAGAAGAGGCCGGAGGAGGAGGACGAGGCGCAGAGGAAGAAAGCTCAGCGAGTCGAGTCATTGAGCGCGGCGTACACCAGTGAGAGAGAGAGAGAGAGAGAGAGAGAGAGACGGACCGCCCGAGTAGTTTCGCCGATGATGATGAATACGCCGCGGGCATCACGAATTTAATTATGATTTTTCGATATGTACCAACGCGCGCGCTGCATATATTTTACGCCATTGGTAATTGAAACGGAACGCAAGCGCAAGCGCGCTGTGATTTATCGTTTGCACGAATTCACGCGGGGGGCTGACTGACCTCTCCAAGCCTGTAACTGTATACCGTATCTATGGGGGGAGGAGGGAGAGGGGAGGGGGCAGAAGAGAAGAAGGTAATTGCCGGGGCTATTCTTGCACCTCTATAAGTATGACTATCGATGTGTTTATGAATATTTACGTGTCCACGGCCTTCCTTGATTGTCTGCATATGCTTAGGGGGCCGGGGGGCGGGGGTGTAAAAGGAAACCTATTCCTGGCTGCTATCCCGCACAGTAGAAGATCCTCGAAATTTTCTGGGACGTTACTCGGCAGTTTAAGGCGAATCGAGGTAAGATGCCATCAGAGTAAGGCAAACATTTATTTTTCCGCAAAGGAAAAATTTCAGAATTTATCAGATATAAATAAGAAATACTTAAAGTTTTGAAAAATAACATGGAATGATTTGTGATCGTTGCTTAAAATTATTATTAACTTTTAATTTCAAGTATTCGCATGATTTCAAGATAATTGAAATAACTAATTAAACTTTTTCCAAATGATCAACAGAAAATAAAGCGATAAGTCGAGAATACCACGTCAACGCAATTTTCAAAAAATAAACCAATACATAGCCAAGTGGTTTCTTCCCCACGATATTGGCATCTCCCCTCGCTTTACCTCATAATCTGACACTCGCTTTTCCCGAAAAACGCCTCGTCCATTCACGGAATATATATAAACAGTCGCAGAGATAGAATCGCGTGTGCACGCAGGTATACACAACCCTTGGTAGAGAGAGAAGGAAAAATGACGAGCATCCGTCGAAGAAAAGTGAAATAAGCCTCTCGGAATTCCCTTTATGCATGTGTACAACGATCTCTCTCTCTCGCTCTCTCGGGGTGACGGCTTTTTACGTCCGGACGCCCGACGAGAAAAGTTTTCTGCGCAGCCGTCGTAAATCCCTCGGAGTCTCTCCGTCTTTATTTCTCTCGCGCTGAGCTTTCGAGCGAGAGAGAGAGAGGGGGGGGAGAGAAGCTATTGTTATTATGCGAATGTCCAATTTAGCTACTTACGCGCCTGTCCGTGTACGTACTTGTGTGTGCGCGTGAGTGTGTCGAGTCAGGCTTCGACTGATGGCTATTAAAAGTCGGGGCAGAATCTCATTTACGTGGAAACCTACGCGAGGATGGCTTGAATAGTGATCGACTCGTTGGGGTCACGCATATTCTATACGTGCGTTTACGTCGGTTTTATTGTCGACTCGCCCGGTTGGGTTATGCATTAGTTTTTCCATGTAAGCGTACACAGCATCAATTTTTTCGCGAGATGTATATATGTACGCATACTATTACATACGATATATATATAGGCGTATGCGTCGCTCGACCGAGTCGAGAAAGTTGAGTAAACAAACGCTTGCGTAAAGTCGATCGCACGCACGTCAAATTTCTCGCGGACAACTCGCGTTTTGTTCGATCATTTAACGGGGCACTTTCTATACATGGATTATGGAATGCCGCGGAGTTATGCAAGCCGAATAAACGCTGCGTTAATTGATCGCCGCGGTATTTCGCGATTGTGATACTCTCTTAATCATGGTAGTGAACTTATACGCTGCTCGCTTGAGAAATAGCGAAAAATTTTTGTGTTTATATCGTACGTTGACTATTCACTGTATATATTTACGACGGTGCATTTTGATGAATGTTTTGCTGTCAGCTATTTCAGCGTAATCTCTTAATTTCATTCAGTGAAGAATTGCAGTATATTTAAAGTTGTAAAGCTATTCGCAAAAGTACAATTGCGTAACTCTGAATGATCGGTAAAAAAATATATTTATTTGTAATAAAGTAGTAAATAAAATTTAGATTAAAAATATTGCAAACAATGCAATGTTCAATGCTTATATATCAAGCTGAGCAATCAAAGAAGGATACAAGTAAATCATAAAAAAATATAAGGTTATTCACAGTTTTTTTGCATTAACTAGCTATACGATTAATTGTTTTAAGTATATTTTTTCACATGGCAAAGATTTACTGTAGCGAAACAGAGAACATTTACGTTGATTATCAAAAAACATAAGTCATAACGACTACTTTTAAGCAGTGAATATTCAATGGCTTAATAGTGAACGTCTACAATTGGTGGCTGTTTAAAAAGCACTTTTTAAATTACCAAGTTTCACCGCAAGGGTAGTGATTATGCTAATTATTGAAAAATATACGTTTCAAAAACACTTTTAAAACGTCAATTTTCACCGAGCCAACAGCGAATATGCAAAGTCAGTGAATCTTAAATGTATAAAGAAAATCCCTCTGCGCATATTATTATTTTATTTTTTTTTGTAACGAGATCATTATTATTCATAATATAATTAAACAGTGAAATATAAATATAAGTAAAATTTGAAATTTCGAGGCCACGCACTCTCACGAATTTATTGAATTCCACCTTGGCTCGCAACGTATTTACACACCCATATAATTTCCGCCCCGCACCTCCCCTCCTAAGCAACCCGAGTGTCCTCATCCGTCAGCTGGAGCCGCCGAAATTCTTTCCTCTAACTGAAAACCTCCCATCAAAGATACCGATCTCCGGCGTCGATTGATCGCCCCTTTTTTTCCCCACGACACCCATTCATTTTCCGATTTCCTCGCATATATATAGCGCTGCAGCGCGCGCACCCTAAAAGCCGCTCTCTCCTCTCCTCCCCCTCCATTATTTTGTATATACCTGAAATTTGCCGGCGATCCGATCCCTCTACCGCAGGAGCGAAAAAAATCGAGCGAACGAGACACAGAAAGGGAGAGAGAGAGAGAAAGAGACATCCTCCCGCGACAAAAAAGGACATCCGATCCCGAGTCTGCGGTGAACCCCCGCGTGTACACATAATACATTCAACGCGTATACGTATATACGCACGAGGGAAGATCCGCGCAGCAGCCTTCATTTCTATGGGCAATTTTTTTTCTCCTCTCTCCGCGCATATTATGCACTTTAGATGTATGGCTTTGTCGACTTGGTTTAATTAGTCGATTCCATCGGCCGACGGCTAATTTATCGCGCGAATTTGAGGTTATGCTCCGCGTACACGATGTTAATCCGCTGTGTATATGCAGCGCTACACGCACACAGCCCTACAGTGAATTCAATTGGCTATGCGCTGTATATATATACGTGTGTGCGCATACGAGAAGCCGCAAGAGTTTACTCAAGTTATATTACTCGACGTTAGCGGATAATTGCCGAGATAATATCGCGAAGACTATACAAGCTTCTGTTCGCCTCTTTTTCCCAGCCCTGCGCGCGCGCGCGCGAGAGAGAGACAGAGCGAACTTCCGAGTTAATAAATCGCTTGATTAGAATTATACGGCGCTGCTGCACGTGGTGTATATAAAACACACGCGTATAAAGCGCTCGCGCGTCTCGCACTGCGTACGTACGCAAAGTTCGAAATACGCCGAAAACCGCAGCTCGAAAATGTACGAGGTGCGCGCGACACATCGCAAACTCTCCGTCTCCCTCCTCGTCCCATCCGCGCTCTTGACGCGCGTCGACAATAAAGTCCGAGAAAATAAAAGCGGGAGAGCCCGCGCGGCCGCGTGCGTCATATGTGACAAAGTATCGCCGTATCAAAGCAGGAGCGCCCTCGGCGAGCCCAAGCGAAAGAGAGAAAGTGCAGGGAACCGCGAGCCCGACTTTGCGGGGCTTCGGAGGCAACCGATCTCGAAGGAAGGATTTTTCCTCCTCCCGAGATCGGTATGTGGGCAGCGCGCGGCATCGAGGGGTTATGAGCGACGCTCCCGCGCGCCGTAAGTATATTTTTTTTCCATTCGCTGCGCGCGAGACACACGTATACGCGCGTGTAAAATCCCGACGACGAGTAAAACGACGACGAGAAAGCCGCGCGCCTGTATACGTAAATAACTCTGTAGGTTACACTTCCTAGATGTCAGAGAGAGAGAGAGAGACCGTTACACGCCGATCTATTAACGATCTCGCGCGCGCAGAGCGCGCGACACTCGGATTATATCCGAGAGACTTAATTATACCGGCGCTCTAATCCGCAGTGAAATTTCTGGTCAAACTGGAGTAGCAACATCCTTATCTCTCTCTCTCTCTCTCTCACTCGCGACTCTTACTTACATACGTATGTATATTATAACACGCCGAGCGCGCGCGTGTGTAAGTACACGCTAGTGGCGCGCGCGAGCGGAATTCCTCCGAAAAATCTTGCGTGCGGAATCGGGTGTTGGGTCACGAATCGGCCGGCGCACCGGTTATTCCTCGTGCAGCTGGGCCGCCGCCGCAGCATTATGTGCAAGTAGTAGCCCGCGTGCAAAAACAAAGCTACGCGAGCCTTTTGTTGTCTCATTCTCGCGGTGGCGGCGGCGGTGGCTGCTGCAGCGATAATTTGTCCGCGAGATATAAAATATATATTTATATACCGGCGACCGGCCTCTCTCTCTCTCTCACTCGATATCTAGCTCGTTTTTGCGCGCGCTCGAGATCCATTTGCGAAACATACGTGCCTTTCACTTTCCGCTCGTGTGCATACGCGCGCAGCTATAGCCAGAGAGAGAGAGAGAGGCTTTGTACACATCGATGTAAATCATCGGGCTTATCCGGCCGGATTTTCGATCGCGTTCGATTTGCGCTCTGCGCAGTGACCGAAGACAGAGACAGAGAGAGAAAGAGAGAGATGCGCTGCTCTCGCGCGGAGGGAAGGAAGGGGTCGGGGGGGGGGGAGAGACAGAGGAGAGCGAACAATAACGCCAATAAAAAATGATATAACAAGACAAATGCGCCCGTGGCGGGAGGAGACGGGAGAGAGACAAAAAGGAGAGATATATTGCGATAATAAAAGAGCTGCGCGAGAGGGACGAGAGAGAGAGAGAGAGAGAGAAAGTAATGAGGGAGGCTGCATTGCCGCATAGTCGCGTCGCGGAGCCGAGCGTGCAGCACAGCGCGCGGCGGCGTGCGGAGAGCCTAGTGGGAAAAATGGCGTGTAGGAAAGATGTCACGTATTGGCGCGAGTGTGCGCGTACGCATAGACTCGCGTTAGCGCGCATAATGCCGTATAATTTGCCGATTTTTTCCGGGCCTCTCGGCTGGATAATGGCTGAAATTGCGAGAGAGAGAGAGAGAGAGAGAGAGACTAAAGAATGTCGTCGCGGTTGTGACGATTGTTCCAGCGATGTATATATATAGCCTGCAAGAGAAATCTATACTCTTGTCTCTTCGAATAAATCGTGTATACTTACGCGCAGACAACGGGCATTTGGATATATATCTTTAAAATCGAGATGAGACGTTAGATATTAACTGAAAGAGATGTAGAGATATTTTTTCTTTTAAATTCGAGAGCGTTATGTTGAATTTTTCCTTTGATCGTTTGTCAACACACGGATCATTTGGACACTTTGTGTCGCCTTATAATAAAGTACTCTAACGTCTATACAGATTTTTAAGAAACACGGACGCACCAAGACGATTGTGTCAAGTTGAATATTGAAATATTTCCCTGCCTTGCTGCTCTGTCATTTGAAAAATAACGCACACCTTTTCTCTACATCTTTAGAGATATACGCGTATCTAGATATACTTATACCCACAACCGCGTGTACAAGAGATGGAAACTATCGATAGCGCTTCATATCAAATACGAGGTATTATACTCTTAAAATCTGTCCTCAAAACGACCCCTATAATAACCCCCTTGCGCCCAAGACCCTCTTTCTCCCCCCATCGCTAAAATCTCTCTCTCTCTCTCTCTCTCTCTCTCTCTCTAAGCGAAAAAAAGAAGAAGAAGAAGCCGCAGCGGAGAAGAACAGGAGAGAACGAAGAAAAAAATAGCGATCCAAGGCAGAGCTAGTGTAGCAGCGGCAGCCGCAGCGGCATCGGCAGCAGCAGCAGCCAGAGGCGGTCCATAAGGATAAGCGCGTGTATAGCTCTGGAAAGGGCCGAAGAGAGCGAAAGAGAGAGGGAGAGAGGACCGCGGCGAGAGATGCTATCTGCGTCAGTGCTCGGTCGGGGATCAGAGTAAGAGAGAGAGAGGAGAGATCAAGAGCCCAGCGGGGGTTTTCTCTGGGTCATGCACACGAGAGGGAAGACTCGTTTCTCCTTGGCGGCCGGCGTATCCTCTGGCGCTGCTGCTGCTGCCGCCGCCGCCGCCGCCGCCGCCGACGCTGTCTATGTATTTATTTTATTTCGATATTATATATAGGCGCGAGAGCCCGACGGGCAGAATAATGCGCGTCGGACGGTGGATGTCAAAAATATCCACCCCCCCCCCTCCCCTCCCCTTCCTCCCACCGTCCCGAGAGAGATTTCATTGCCGATTCCTACCGATCTGCTCCAATAAAACGTCGGGGTAGACAAGTTTGATCGGTATTGTTGCCCGGACGCAGATGTGTGTACACAGGAGAGAGGATATATCGGTATGCGAGACAGGTGGGGTTGGGGGAGGGGGGGGGGGACTATACGCGCTCGCTGCCTAAAAGCACATTATTTAGGTGAGATCGCCGACGATTACTCCGCGGCTCGTCTTCTTTTCCCTCGTCCGTTGCGTGTCTGGCTCTCTGTGTATCCCTCCATATAGATAATACTCGTTCGGCGATCGTCGGAGAGAGAGCCTGGACGTGTATTATGTCTCCCGCGGCTGCACACGATCGCGGTGATTTAGCTGCGCCTCGTTGTTTCCTTTCGCGCGTCTGTGTCTGCTCTCCTCCTCTTCTCTGCGTCTGCGTGTGTGTGTGTGTGTGTGTGTGTGTGTACAGCTATATGTATAAAAGATATATATACTATACACGTATACGTATCTTCGGAAGCGCGGGATCATTGAGATATTGCGCATGAAATATGGAAATTTCGAGATGATGATAATAAGAGAGAAAGAGAGAGAGAGAGAGAGAGAGTGAGACAATGCTATAAATAATCGGCGATAAATTGATCGCATACAGCGGCGCGTCGCTTTGTGCAGCCGCGGACTAAATTATTTCAAAACTTGTCGTGACTCGCTATATATCCCTCTCCCCCCTCCCTCCCTGCCTCTGCTTCTCGTGTAAATCCTTTTTTTTCCCTCCTCGACTCCCGCTCCGTTTCGTTTTTTCGACTCTCTCTCTCTCTCTCTCTCTCTCTCTCTCCGAGAGAAGAGAGCGACTTCGTTATAGGCGCAGCGCGAGCGCGTGGCCGCGCGGAATTTTTATTTACTGTCCGACTACATCTCGCGACTTTTTTATTATGTACACACAGCGCCGGAGGAGGACGCGCGCGCGCGCTTTTGAGTGCGACTAAGCGATAGCCCTCAAAATTTTATTACCCTCGATTTGCACTCTAATTATTTTTCGGATACGTAAAAGCTTTCGAGCTTTATCTCTCCCTCCCTCCCTACCCTCGCTGCAGCGCTGTATGAAAAAAACGAAGACATTTTTATGAAGCCTCGACTCCTCTTTTTCCATATTAATGACGAAGCTTTTTTTCTCTCTCTCTTCGGAAGAGAGAGAGAGAGAGAGAGCTGATCCCGATGCGCAAACGAGCCAGCGAATATATTAAGAAAAACGAGCCGTGTTAACATGCGATCGCCAGAGATAATAAAAGCATTCCGCTCTCTCTGCGTTACAGGTGCGAGTGAGCGTGCTAGACAAAAACGACGTGGCCCCGAGCTGGGCTCCCGGCCCCTGGAAATTCGAGATCTCCGAGGAGGCGCCTCCCAACACCATGGTCACCGTCCTCAAGGCCCACGACCCCGACAGCATCGGCACGCTCAGGTACAGCATCGTCACGCCGCCCAAGAGTCCGGCCGCCGACGAGGAGAATGTCATCGAGAATACGAGGTAAATTGCCACTGCTGCTGTATACTTGTTTTTATCGCTTAATCGATTGTTGTTCGCGCGTACCTTGTCAACGTTCCACATACGCGCGCCTGTGCGTATGCTGATGCGGAAAATAATTACTGCTTTCGAAAATTCGAAAACGCGCATGCGAGCTGCGGTTAATCTTGTTGTTTTTCGAGTCAGCGGGCGACGCGCCAAGCGTCAGTTTCAGCGCGCGTCATTTATTTAACTTTGGCTGTTAGCGCAAGACAACGCGTTGGTGTAGCGAAAGCAAACAATGTTTCTTGGATGTGTTAATTAGATAAAGATGTCATATCGATCATAGATAAACAATCAGCTTCAATTAGACGATTTCATTAATTCAAACGCTTCGGTACTCTATTCAATTGTACATCGATCACGCTGTAAATTTATTTTTGATCTGCCGATGGATTAAGTGTTTAATTAGAAAATTACTTATAGCATTACAATCTGATTGAAGGATTTGTCGAATTAACTATAAATACGCTGCAGGCCTTCGATATTCAATTACGTACATACGTTTCCAATTAATATATTTATTTACGTAGCGAAACGGGCGCTTTACTAATAAATTTTTAATTTATATATAAATGCATCGGTTAATTGAATTTATTTCATATCTTTTATTTGAATTAATACATTGGTTTACGTATTTTTTATTCTCTTTTTACACAGTGCAATTAACTCTTAAAGGGTACGTTAGTGTCTATGTAATTGTTGTATATTTACTTGAAACTGGCGCGCGTTCTCTCTCTCTCTCTCTCTCTCTCTCGCGCCGCGTCTCTCTGCATATAATCGGGCTATTTAAAATAATACGGCGCGCGATCATGCGAGAAAATTAATTGACTCGACAGGCTTTTATGATACTTGCGCTTACTCTATACGTATATATTTTTTCGCGCGATTATCAATTAAATCAGCCGCGCGGCAGTCCGCGCGGTACTTGTGTACATATAATTATTGTTTCGCGAAATTCGGTCTCTGCGCCGCGGCTGCGGTGTGTGTGTTGTACGCATAATATAATGGGCAGCCGCGCGTATCACGCGGAGAGCTCGCGCGCGCGGGAGAGAGAGAGACGAAAACTATACAATATCGAAGGAAACCAGTTTTCGCGCTCGTATTATTCCCTTTTCGGGCTTTTACAACATTGTCATAACACACGTACACACGAATAAACATCATCCCGCGACATAAATTCACGTCGAATTATCCGTTTTATTAACGCTTAATTGGACGGCTTCTCTCTCTCTCTCTCTCTCTCTCGCTCTCTCTCTCTGTCTGGCCGAAAGAGAGACTTATTTATACTCGTATCTCGCGAGCTCGTGATGTCATATAATGTAGGATATACACTACTTGCATGCGGTTACACACACACACACACACACACACACACACACGTGTGCAGAGCGTCCGAGAATTATAAGCATAATCGATAAATGCCGATCACAACTGCTCGTTTTGCAGATTATCCAGTCCATTCAAGCTCGACTCGAGCACGGGTCAGCTGAGGCTCGCGGAGGCTCTCGATCGCGAGGCCAAGGAGAGCTATACGCTCAGGGTCAGAGCCGACGATGGTCTACAGCACACCGATGTCACGCTCAACATTCTGGTGAGTCCTTTATACGCCACTCTAATAAAACATAAACACCCAATGCGCGCTTACGGCCGCGTAATAACAGCTCCTTATTTCCTTTTTCGCATATCGCGTCTCGTCGTCGTCGTCGTTTCGGGGGCAGCTAATAGAGTATTTTTCGATAAGTTACTCGGCTCCGAGTGGCGAGATGGTGGCGTTAAAAATTTTTTATTCATATACGTGAGAAGAATTTTGGGTTACGTAATGACGCGGGAGGCTCTTTCGAATTTTAACAGTTTTTTTTTTATTAAGTGCGACCGAGTCATTTTTGAAAATTTCACAATTTCAATCTTTTGCTAATTATTCAATTCTAAATCATAATAAATTTATTGTTATTGTAGCACTTGCTCGTCGTCGTGTATTATTAATTAAAAGCTTTAATCTATCGAGCGACGATGCGGCTTCGCATTTGAATTAAAATTTATAATCAATAAACGCAATTCAATAAATAATAACTGGATAAATCTGTGTAATTGATGAGTATTCATACGAGATAAATATAAAATAACTTAGTAGGCAATCAACGCTTCTGTTTGAAAATAAATTTTTAAGAGACGCTCACTCGTCATTAATTACACGTCGAAAGCGATTAATTCTTTCAAACGAAGTATTACGCATGCCGATGAACTGCGTTTTCTCGTACATAACAAATTCCTCCGTTATTATTATTCTACGCGAAAAACCATCTTTAGCCTGTCCGTGCAGCACAGTAGAATTTTCCGCAGGTTTTACATATATAACAGCTTTTTATCCCCGATCGTTTCTCGCGCTATAATCGAAACATTTTATCAGAATTTCCTCTCGCGTCGGCCATAAGCGAGCGTAGCAAAACGCACAACTGGTGAATTGAGACCGCAGCGACGGTTGTCCGAGAGCCGAATTGCAGAGCGACAACAAAGAAGCCTCTGACAAGGTACTTAGCAGCGTCTCGTGCATAAAGACGTTATCCGCCTCGAACAAAGACGCAGACACTCTCTCGAGAAAATTCGTCAATGCTCTCTCTCTCTCCTCTCCCTCCTCTCTCTCTCGCTCTCTCTCTCTCTCTCTCTCTCTCTCTCTCTCTCTCTCTGGGTAAGAAAAGCAGCGGCGATTCCCATGGTGGGCGACGTGTAGCGACGAGCGCGACGAATGATAAAGCCGGAGAATATCGCGTACACATCAAAAAGCGCTGGCGCAGCATGAGAATCGCATTAAACAATCGAGCTGCCTCTTCTCTCCCCAAAGGAAGTGTATAAGCGCAGCGACTCTCGGGTTATAACAGAGCCGACCCGAGCTGACCCCTCGACGATCGCCAGCAGCGAGGAGGAGGAGGAGGACGAGGAGCCGGAGGTGGAGGAGGAGGAGGACTTGTAGGGCAGAGCATCGCTCGGCTGGCGATCCGCACGACTGTTATTGGGATATCGAGGATTTTTTGCCGACTGATCCGAGCGAGCGAGAGGGATATATACTACGCTAACGGGAGTGACTACGAGAGAGAGAGAGAGAGAGAGAGAGCGAGAGAGAGACACTTCCGGGTCTCTACACCTCTATATACACCGCGGAGTCGGGAGTAAATTTGGATTAATCGATTTCTCTTTAAGTTGCGACTGGAAATTCCCTCTCGCGAGTCGGGGAATTACAGCTATAATTTTCTTCCTATCCAACTTTTGTGTACGTGCAAATCCACGAAAAATCGAGAACAATTTGGTGGCGATTTTCGTCGAAGATATCGCATGCCAGGCTAACGAGAAAGTCTTAAATTTTTTTCTCAAAAGTGGGACACCAAGATTAGTCCAGTTCAATTACGCAACTTTGAGTGCGATGTTCTCTTGAATTTTACGCCAACCGAATGAAGACCAGAAAATTCGATCTTTCGTTCTCCTTCTCTCTTCACCATCAATTCACACATGTACTGACCAAAATACGAAAAAAAATCTCTCAACTCGCAGTATCACTCGCCCTTTCCCAGTTTTCCACGGAATCGCTTCTCTACAAGCTCTCCGTACCGTTCCTCCAATCTACAATCTCTCTCTCTCTCCCTCCTTCTATACATTGTCTGGCCCCGAAGCTCGTCCATAGACTCTCTCCCCCCCTCGGCTCGTTACAAGAGAGTCTCTCCCGTTTTCGTGCACTGCTCTCCCTCTCGCTCTCTCTCTCTCTCTCCTTTCTGTCCGCGAAGATAGACGCTAATAGAAGAGGCCGGACCCCCTGGCGGTAATAAGGAAGAGCGGACGAGCCGAGCTCGCGCGCGAATCCGTAATACACGCCGAATGATTTGAGAGCTTAGTGCTGCCCGAGCAGTGCACATGCAGTATACTCGCGGGAAAACTCCTCTCGGCGGCTGGGATTTTACGGGTGACACGCGGCCGCTGCAGAGGACTGCATAGGAGTCGAGGCGCGAATAAACACGGCTTTCTTATTGTGTCTCCCGCGACTCGTTCGTTAGAGCCAAACGAATTAGCCGCGATCAATTACTGCTCCTCGTAAATCTCGCGTTTTATCAGCTGCCGCCGCCACGGCTTCGCAAACATAATGTCTCCGCGCGGCTACATACCGACTGTTTGCGTTCCTCCTCCTCCTCCTCCTCCTTCGCGCGCGCCGCACTTTTTCTTTTCCTCGTCGATCGGCGCTCCTGCGGACTGCTGCTGCTGCTGCTGCTGCGGAGGACAGAGAGCGCGTTAAACGCCGCTAAAGGGCTTAATAATCACGCGACGCATAAATCGTTCGCGCTGACCCCCTCCCCCCTTCCCTTTCCTCCTCCCGCTCTCCGCCGCGTCGAGGCAGCTTCTGCAGCGCGCCCGCGTTTTTAGCGAGAAAACACAAGGGCTCTCGTAAAACTCGTGATTTATCGCGTCTATCGCGCTAAGCCATCCGAAATATCGCGTGCGATGATTCATTAGAGCCGCCGCGTGTGCGGACCGATCGAGCGGAGGAGGTAGCCTCTCTCTCTCTCTCTCCGTTCGTCGTGATTTAACGAGAGGAAGCTGTACAGCGTCACGGGACTCTCGTTTACTGGCTTTCGAAGAGGGAATTTCGGCCGATTTTATTATCCTCTACATGTATATTTATATACAGACAGAGCCGGGCTCTTCGTCGCGCTCCCGCTGTATATCGCATATACATATACAGCGCCTCTCTGTGTATACGTATACAGGCGTATACAGGTATACACAAGACACAATACGGCAGCGGTGAAAGTTACGTATTAATTTCTCTATCGCGAGTGACTGATTGATAGATCGGCTGCGCGCTCGGCGCAGCGCCTCTAAAATATACATGATAATGTGACGTAAGCTCTGCGCCCGGCACATGCGCGCGCGCGCGCGCGAGAAGGAGAGAAATTGCGCAAAGTAACGCGCATGAGTTACAGCCCGCGTCTCTAAGTATGAATATTCAATTTTCCAGCGTCGATAGTGTCTTCGAAAATTCCCATCCGTCAACGGCGAAAACAATATCCCTCTCGCGCGACTGCCTCCTCAATCAATTCTCTCTCTCTCTCTCTCTCTCGCAAAGACTGATTGGAATCTTTCTCTCTCGGCGTCGCGCGCGCGCGCGTATCCTGCAGATTTCGAGCCGTCGATACGCTCCTCGGGCAAAATTTTTCAGCGCAGCTCTAATACACGCCGGAGAAAAAAGAATCCTCGCTTATGACGTCCCGATGCCTGAAATTCCTGCGCGCATTGTCAAGCCTCTCTCTTTCGCTCTTTCGCTCTCTCTCTCTCTACTGCTGGAATGCCAGGCCGATCATAGTTCCTTCTCTCTTCGGTTCGCCCCCTCCTTCGCGTTCTTCCCTCCCCCCCCCTATCCCTCTCGCTCGCGGAATCCCGTCAACCCTTTTCGCTCAAGGGACTGCGCATTTTTTGTCTCTTTCTCTCTCTCTCTCTCTCTCTCTCTCTGTTTTATTACTCGGCGAGACGTGGGAAGGGACGCCTACGCCCGGCTTTTTCGGAGGTGTTAACGATACAGAAGCACTAGCGAATGACTTCATAATTACACGGGGCCGGGGAGGGGGTGTGTGCGCTACCCTCCATTTAATTGTTTGAGGATGGAATTCATTAAGAGTGGAAGTCCAAAATAAGACTTGTCCATTGAAAAATGTTTAAGAAACATTTGGAAAAATTAGGAATAAACGGTCAAACGCAATTTAAAAAATTTGTTAGAATAGACGAGTGCTCTTGCAGAAAATTGATAATACACGCTGATTTTTTTCGGAGGTGTTAACGATACAGAAGCACAACCGGATGACTTCATAATTACACGGGGGAGGGGGGGGGGGTTGCTCGCTATCTTTAACTTATTTGTTCGGGTAATGGAATTCATTAATACGGCGTACGCTCCAGCACGCGCGCAAATGTGTGTGTGTGTGTGCGCGTGTGTGTGTGGCTTCGCTGCGCCGCTGCTGCTCTTCGTTTTTGTCTGAAAACTTCGCTGCGCTCCGTAATGGCGTCAATTAATTCGATGATAAACCGGACAGTCGGAATTTAAGCTGCCCCTCGTCGCGAGAAGTAAAACTTCTTTTCCGCGTCGTCGCGCGTCAATAACGACTCTTCGACGTAAATCTCTCTCTCTCTCTCTCTCTTTTTCTCGCTGTGTGCGAGAGCTCTTAAAAGCAGATAAGTGAAAGAGAAGCGTCGATTCTTCAAAACTTTCCAGATCTCTCGCGAGAAAGAGAGAGAGAGAGAGAGAGAGGGAGAGAAAGAGAGAGAGAGCCAACAAAAAAATACAAATTGCGAACGCGCGTTGACAAGGACTCGTTCCCTTTTAACGGCTTCGCCCGAAGCTGTTAGGAAATACCGGCTCGGTTTCCCGAAATTTCGAGATAGCGCACCGGGGCTGCGGAGAACAAGCGACACGACGTCGGGAGTTGGCGAGCTGCAGCGAGCGCGCGAGAAAAAGAGGAGCACCGCTTCAGCGGGCATTAACTGAAGTTTCACGCCAATTCAGTCAACTTCAAATGCGAGAGACACTTGCCCGCTCGAGCTGTTCCAGTTTTTACGAATATCTCTCGGCGTCCCCCGTTTCTTTCTCTGCTCTCCCTCGTGTCTTCTCTCTCTCTCTCGCTCTCGCTCGTCGTCGCCGAGAGGAACTTTTTATTCCCGAGGAGATTTGAAGAGAGAGAGAGAGGGAGTCGGGTTTCGGGCTTTTATGGGATTGACGCTGCCTTTTTGGAATTTTGCCAGGAGGGCTAAGACTGGAGGGACGTGGGGCGAGGGGGGGGGGGATTGAATTTTAACGATGAAGAGGCTTGTTAGGCCGAGGAATATTTCGTAATTGTTGCAGCCGAAATGCAATATTTAGTTTTACGCGGCTAATGACTGAGTTTCGCGTCAGACTCGGCTTTTTATCGGCCGAATAAAATTCCCTGCTTTACACAAGTGCAAGCTAATATTTATCCCCCGATAATTGCGCGCTTCGACAAAAGAGAGGAAGAAAACGCGCGGCGATCATCTCTCTCGCGCGCGCGCGATTTTTTAATGCCGCGCTGCAGGTGCAACGACCCGCACGCATACATTTAATAATCTCGACTTTTCTCCAAAATTCCAGGTCAGCGACACCAACGACAACGCGCCGACCTTCCAGGCGACGGCCTACTCCTTCGACGTCCTGGAGAACGTGCCACGGGGCAGCCGAGTCGGCCAGGTCGTCGCCAGCGACGCCGACGCCGCCGGTCCCAACAGCCAGATCAGCTACGCCCTCATCTCCGACTGGGCCAACGACGTTTTCTCGCTCAATCCGAGCACTGGTGTCTTTACACTCACGGCTAGTCTCGATTACGAGCAGGTGAGTCTTGGCGCACGTGATCTGTGTTTACACTAGCGAATGAATTAGGGATGTATGCATACCGTGAAGAGCTGCACGGAAATAAATAAAATCGTAACATTCCGTCCAGATATACGCTGCACTGAACAAATTTTCAATCATTTTCCTGTATCTGAAATACCAGTGAAAAATTTCTACACAGACATTTGCATCGCATTCCCGTCGACAACAATTTCGCTTCGTAAAGACCATTTACCTCAGTGCAGAATGTAAATATCGTGGAAAATTTATTCACGATCCCATTTTCTCCAGAATTTCAGTATTTTCATTCCAACGACCGTCTCGTCAGTTCCCAGCGTTTCCGAGAACAATGCATTACACGCAATTACACACCTCAACAAAATCCACCCAGTCTACAACACACCTGCCCAGGAAAAAAAACAACGTCCCATTCAACGCAACGGCGCCCGATTTTCTGCCGCGACTCGCCTTGCGAAAAGTCAATTTGTCGCGCGCTCCAGAAATTCCGAGCCCCTAATCTGCTCGGAGCATCGGAAACGCGCGCGTCCGCAATTATGATTAATCGCGCGCGAGAAGAAGACGCGCGCGTATCTCGATCGCGCGCTCTCCAAGCTCAGCATAAGAAGGTTAAAAAAAAAAGCAGAGAGAGAGAAAGAAGCGCTGCGCCAGTGTATTCCACGTCGAAGTAAAAAGTCGCATGATAAACGCTGATCGTAAGAAGCAAAATTCCCCAATTAATCTTCGTTGGCCTTAAGAAGCTACACGCGGCGGCGGCGGCGGCGGCTGCTGCTGGCCGCGGAGGCTAAAAAAAGCGCGGCGTTCGAAAACTTCGACGAGCCAAAAAATCCGCTATGCCCGATAAAGTATCCCGCTCGCGCGCGGGAATATGTTCTCGCAGCGGGAGACACGAAATTCGTCGTTCTCCCTCCCTCCCTCTCTCTCGTGCGCGGATTTTGAGAAGATGCGCGCGCGCTCGCGCTCGAGAAACAACAGCGAGAAATAAAAAGCAGCCGAGAAAGTATAAACCATTTTTATTGCGCGCGCGCGCGCGGGGCTGGAGAGCCGAGCTCGCGCAGAGACCGATCGAAAGCTTGATTGATTTACGCTTCGGCATAGAATGACTTACGACCGGCTCAACTCTAAATCCCATCGTTTGTGCGTACATATAATTAATACAGGCTCTCTTCCTCCCTTTCTCTCTCTCTCTCCTCTCTGTGTGCTTTCGGCTTTCGGCTCGTTTCACGAGCTTTCCCTCGCGACACCTCCCACGCTCGCGGCGACTGTACCATTATCCGAGCGTATACCGCGGGAGAGCTTCTTCTTGTTCTTCTGCTGCTGCTGCTGCTGCGGCGGCTGCCCTAATTAACGGGGCCACCTTTTCCCGCGACTTTTAAATACCGCGCGCGTTTTTCCCTTGGCGCGTATACTGCAGCGTCGGAGAGAAAGGGAAGAGAGAGAGAGAGACTGTCAGCGCGATGAGGAACGAAAGCGGAGCAGCGAGTCGCGGGCAAAAAGCGAGCGGACCCGATTATTCATTCGGCTCTTCTTTCTGCCGACGGGAATTTTTTCTCTCTCTCTCTCTCTCGCGCGCGCGCTCGCCTGAGGAGGAGAGATTTATGGTTTAATTAAGCGACGACTACTTTGACGAATCCGACGAATTTCCGCTCGCATGCAAAAATCCCGGGATAAACAAATATAAATTATATCTCTCCAACTACTGCGGCGTTCCGAGTGTGTTTGTGTGTGTGGCTGTTGTGCCTTGAATATACATTTGTACGTATGTGTGTTTGTGTGTCGAATGGACAGATCGACAGGTGCAGCGGCTCTGGAATTAATCCCCGACATCACGCGCTAGCTTTTCTCTTTCTCTCCTCTCTCTCTCTCTCTCTCTCTCTCGGCAGCGAGAGCTGCAGGCCGGAAAAAAAAGAAGAGAGGGAGGCAGCGGAGAGAAAGAGGAGAGAAAAGAGTGGCGGGTTAAAAGGCAGAGAGCCGTTTATAGAACCCCTCATCAGCCTAAATGCCTTAACTTCGGCGGCGGTTGAGGTCTCTACGCTCTTCTCGATTATTATATATCTATATATGCGCCTGTCTCGGGGGATAGGCAGGGATTATACTGGGTGTGCGAGAAAGTCCGGCGACAGATTTCGGTGCCTTTCTTTACGCAGGGGATAAGCCTTTGTGGCATCGAGATAATGTCACGTGTTTGGGTGTGCAAGTGGGTACGACGCGTAATCCGTTTTTTTTTCTCGTTTTGTTGGTGCGTTTTTATTAAAAGCGATTTTTCGATTCAGTGCTGCAGACGTCTTTTCAAACGATTATTGCATTCAGAAAATCAGTTTCGTAAAAATGCATCTGAAGAGCATAAAAATACCATTAATTATTCTTGTGTATACGGTGGAGTTTTTAAATTGTTGCTTTTTAGTTTGCACAATTGTCTGTTCATCTTACAATTTTTCTTCGGGACGCAGTAACCAGAGAGGAAATTTAAAAATCCAGTTGAAATTTTGAAATTCGTTAGGTTCTCATATACACAATAGCTCGTCGGCGAGTTTCGTTTCCGAGCTCCTCAATAGGATGCATTAGTTACAGTAAAAAACGTAGAGCAGACATCGTTCGATCAGCACACGGATAAAGTATACACAAGTATCAAATCTTCATTTATTACGCTTTACTCCTGTCAAGCCGTACATCCCTCACATCCTGTGCCCCTCGCATCCTCGTGCCTCTACAGCATACCGCATATACCACGTACAATACAACACAGGCGCGGGACGCGCAGGAGGTTAAAGAAAAAATGTTTAAAACGCGCAATACATATAATTGCAGAGTTTTTAGAGTCAAACGCACGGAGACTATAAAATTAAGCTTACAGCCGGTGTCTGCGTATAGTGCGCGCGCGCTCGGCGCAGATGCCGCGCGTAATGCAGCCAAAGTGAACGAGCCCCGTCGACCTTAACAACACCCAGTATACGCGAAAGCACCTCTGGGCGATCGTTGACTTAGGCTCGCGCGGCAGCGCGGGGCCCCGGCCGCCGCCGAAATTTGCAGGAGAGAATCGAAACGCAGAAATAAATAACACGCTTCGGCTTCGAAAAAAGCCCGGCGCTAAATACAGACCGTCGCGCGCGTATATACGCGTACGTACACACACACACACGCGTGAGCGCACACATACCGATCTCGGCGCGCTCGAGAAAAAGTATAGACTCTCTCGGCTGGCTGCAATCGCTGCGCAGCTCGTCGTTTTAATTTATGCAAAATCGTAAATTAGAGAGGGTGGTCAGAGTTCGACGCTCGGCTATCATTTTTTTTCGCTCGCCGCAGCTTCTTGCCCGTCGCTGTATACCGCTCTCTCGTGGCTGTGCATATACGTGTACACTATACACGTATATACGCTTGCGAGGGTTTACGCGTTTCTGGATATAAAATAGCGATTCCGCCGAGCTTTAATTATCGAAACGATCTCGAGCTGCTGATGACAAGGTGTAAAATGCTCGGGCGAGCGAGCGCGCTCGCGCGGAGCTTTGCCGCCGCGCGCGTATTCTGTATACATGTACGCTTGGGATTCCTTCGAATTACCACGTGGGAACATTTTTCCCGAGGCTGATATTCTAATGGCTCGTCTCCGGGAGGAGGGGGGGTGGGGGGATATTGTGGGAAAAGCGAATAATGGAAGATAAATCGTCGCAGATAAACGGCTCTATCGCTGCCCAATCAAATTGCTGCGCCGAGAACAATTCTCTCTCTCTCTCTCCACTGGCTCTAACGCATATACCGCAATGAAATTTCAATTTTCAGGTGCAGCACTACATCCTGGTGGTCCAGGCGACGGACGGCGGTCTGCCGGCCCTCTCGTCGACGGTGACGGTCTACTGCAACGTCGTCGACCTCAACGACAACTCGCCGATATTCGAAGCCGGCCCGAGGTCGGCCGAGCTCCTGGAGAACGCGACCGTCGGCAGCGTCGTCCTCGCGGCCACCGCCGGCGACCTCGACTCCGGGGACAACGGCCGGGTCGTCTACTCGATCCTCAGCGGCGACGAGAGCGAGGACTTTGGCATCGCCAGCAACGGCACGCTCTACACCAGGAGGCCGCTCGACCGGGAGAGCAAGAGCGTCTACAACCTGGTGCTGCAAGCGGCCGACAGTCCCAGGCCACCGGCTGCTCCGCTCGCGACTACGATTCAGGTTTCTGGATGCGCTAGTTTTTTCTTTCATTATCCCGCGCAGACACTTCGTGTTTTTCTTTAACGATATACTTTTTAAATTTGGCGCCATTTTAATTGGATATGCCTATTTGCAGCTTCAAAACTCATTTGCATAACAGAAACCACGCAACAATTATCTTGGCTATTCGCAATATAATATATATTTCGTAATTTTTTTGTTAATTGACATTTCTTAATTGTTAAATTGATTTGCACGTACACGTGAAATTCTCTGCGTAACCGATTTCTCAATTCTCAACAATAAAATTCTTATTATTGTGGAATGCATGTAATGACATTTTTTTGCTTCTACAGTTACAGCACTGTTCTACTAAATGCTCAAGTAGATTGTGATCTAAAGCTCATTTATTTAAACATTGAACTAATTTTTAAGTTTTTTAAGCAATACGCGATCATATTGTCAAATACTTACAAGCGTAAGATCTCGAAACCCCCTTAAACTCTGACATAATACGTTTTTAAATTATCCTCTCAAACTAGAAAATACCACCGATTTCAATTAATTCCGCAGCTAGAAAGCCCTGAGCGATTTTTATATCAGGCCCGCGTTCTCGTAACAGCACATTATTTTTCCTCTACCGACGTCTCAAACTTTCAAAATCATTATCCATTAAAACAACGGGCATCGAGACCGCTATATACGTTTTCGTGACAATCCGCGATAGAGCCGCTATAGCTTCCCGCGCGTTTAACGAGCAGAAAGTCGTCGCAGAAATTTCGCTGCTCGCTTACTTCGGACGCACGGCTATACGCGGGAGAGACTCCCTCCTTCATTGCGACAGCTGCCACCGCGGATCCCACAGCTTTAATTGTATATTTCATAAAAAGGAATAGAGCTCTCGTACTGCGTACGGGGAGAAAGTCCCCGCAGCTGCAGCGTCGATCCTGTTTACGTACATCCGATACGTATTTGTATATAGGTATAGACACGCGCGCCGAGGAGCCAATAACGAGAAGACTCGCAGACTGCGCAATCGATAAGATCGGATTTCTAGCGGATTGAAACATTAGAGACGATGATCGAGGAGGTGATCGGCGAACCATCGGCTAATTAGTAGACGAGCCATTCCGGCGCGGAGCGAGGCGTGTGTATACAGAGAAAAAGTCGAATAATGGCGCCGATTTCCGCAAATCGTTTCCACAGAGCCGAGCATCTTAATAAACGCGCTGCGGACGATCGATTCTGAAAAATTCGAAAAGCCGACGCGCGCGCGCGCGCGCGCGTAAACCGGTTCTCGTTCGCACATCAATAATGAATTCTGCATTTCTCTCGGACGTGTATACACACATATAGGCGTATATATATATACTGGACTCTCGGTCGCGCCGCAAACTAGAAAACGTTTCCACACAACAGCGACTCTGTCGCGTGGGCGCCTCTTGCGTCTTATTTTTTCCTTCCTCCCCTCCCCCCGTTTTTTCCCGCGCGCAAACTTTACATTATCGTCTCCTCGAGAGAAAGAGAGAGAAACAACTACGTCGTGTATATATGTACGCGCGAATAGGTGCCCGCATATCGTAACGCGCGCGCCCAGTATCGGCCGCTATAAAAATTGATTTACAGAGCCGAGCAAAAATTTCGGAGAAACGAAAACTGTGTAATTTGCCGCTGCACGGGTGGGGAAGAAAAAAAGATAGTGTTCAGAAGCGCGGGATCCGATGTGCTGTACAGTCTCGGGGCCGCCGCCGCCGCTGCGGCTCTATAGACAAAAGGAGCCGTCGTATAAGCCGCGCGCGCGCGCAGCGCTTATAACGAGGAAAATAACTACCGGCCCGACGAGGCCGCAAAAATATCCAGTTGGAAAGCGCGTATAATTGTATACGGATTATTTTATTGTCGGGAGAGTTTGGCCTCCCTCTCTCTCTCTCTCTCTCTCTGTATACACTCGCGCTGCAGCCTCGGCGTTTTTCTTGGCTTACGCTCGCTTTTTTTAGACCCTCTCCGCGCAATATGCTCCTGCGCGCACACATTGTACTCCTCGCGGCTGCAGTGCGCTCGCGGGGAAGAATTGCCGGTTTTACGAATCGTGAGAATGGAAAAAATAGCCGCGCGCTCGCCGCGCACGTCGAATATAAAGTCATTTCTTTTTATACGGCATTAGAACCGCCGAGAGTGAAATTAACGGTTATTATCGCGAGTTAAAGGATACTTCTTATTTTTTTCTCTCTCTTCTCGTCGGGAGTATAGCGCACGTAACCGCGCGCGCATACGTATGTATACGTTGGAGAGCGAGAGAGACGCTGCGATTGAAGGCGCCTTTCGCTCTGCAATTCTTATCACTATGATTAGCCGTTTCTCGGCTGTTCTCTCTCTCTCTCTCTTAACTTCGGCCAGCTGCAGGAATGGCCGCGAGTCGAAAACTTTTTCACACCTCCCCTGCGCACAGGGAGAAAGAGTCGAAGCTGCTAATTCCGCGACTTTTTTCGGCCCGCAGGTCAGCGTGAGCCTCCTCGACGTGAACGACCAGGCGCCGGAGTTCGTCAGCAGCAACCAGACGTCGATCCTCGAGAACGCCGCCGTCAACTCCGTGGTCATGGCCGTGAAGGCCGTCGACCGGGACGAGGGCCGCAACGGCTACGTCGAGTACGCCCTCGAGTCCGAGCGCGGCTCGCTTCCCTTCACCCTCGGCGCCGTCGACGGCGTTCTCCGGGTCGCCGGGCCCCTCGACCGCGAGCAGCGCGCCAATTACACGCTCAGGCTGAGCGCGAGGGACAGGGGCGAGCCGGCCAGGTCCTCCCTGCAGATCGTCCAGGTGCTCGTGCTCGACGAGAACGACAACTCGCCGATCTTCAATCCCAGGCACTACAGCGCCAGTGTCGCCGAGAACGCGAGCATCGGCGCCAGCGTGCTGCAGGTACGAGTTGTATTGGTTGAGAGAAAAACGTTGCGGTTGTAAATTAATCGACGTCGCCCGTACGTTTGCTCGCAAAGACGCGAAGCGAGAGATATTTGCTTTAATGTATTCGATTAGCCAATTTGTTTGCGCGAGTGAGAGATTTACTTGGATGCCGATTTCGTGATGTGCGTATATATAAATGTTAATTGGGTATAATTAGCTTGAATCGCAGAATTAAGTAATTAAACATAATCGATTGAAGTTCAAATAAATCGATTGAAATATGCTCGAATATTCGATTATTTGAGCCAGATAAACAAAATATTAGTCAGAAATTTTAAAGTGGGGCGTTATCTAATACGCTACTATTATACTCTTACGCATTCTCTTTTACGTACTCTCAATTGCTATTCAAACAATGGCAGAAAAAAAGCGTTTTACAATTTATGTCCATAGCGTTGCTAGCTTGACAAATAACGCGATTAATTATGTTTTTAATTCAAAACTCATACTTCGTATGCCGCGTGTATCAAAATTTCGTCCCACGAGCAGTGATCATCAGCCTCGAAATACCCGAAGAAAATTCTTCGTCCGCAGGAACAATCGGCATCAAAGCCGAAGGTGCCTACTCCCCCACTTAATAATTCAATCAGATCGGAGAGCCGCACATAACTCGCAAAAATTCCCATCCTCTCTCTCTCTCTCTCTCTCTCTCTTTCCCGGTGGTGGACTCGATAAATCACCGAATAAAATGAAATCCCCGGCATTCCCAGAGAGCGCGAGAATAAGCTCGCGATAACTGCGGCAAACGAAGCTGAGAGAGAATGGGAAAAAAAGTATGCCCTGCGCTCACCGCCCCTCGTGCGCAACAATCGTACAATCGCGTAAACCCACCGGCTAGCAACACCCGTATCCCGCGCTCCTCCCCCAGGTGGCTCTCGCGAAAATAAAAAGCGAAGCTCGAGAGAGAGAGAGCGAGAGCTACCGCCTACATCTCGATGTCCTCCCTCCTGCACGGAAACACTGCGAGGCTACTCGTTCCGATACTTACACGCTCTCTCTCTCTCTCTCTTTCTGCTGCCTCTCTCGCGGCTGTTAATAGGTGTCGGCGCTGGACAGGGACGAGGGTGCGAACGGCCGGGTGCGCTACAGCATCGCGGCGGGCGACGACAATCGGGACTTCACCATCTCGGAGGACGGCGGCGTGATCAGGGTCGCCAAGAACCTGAACTTCGAGCGCAAGGCCCGCTACAGGCTGCAGGTGCAGGCCGAGGACTGCGCGCCGGAGCTCGGCGGCGAGGCCCTCCTCGACAGCGCCGAGGTCGTCATCAACCTCCTCGACATCAACGACAACGCCCCGGTCTTCCTCGACTCGCCGTACCTCGCCCACGTCATGGAGAACATGCTGCCGCCCGGCGGTGGCTTCGTCGTGCAGGTTCGTATACGTGGACGACGCTCTTTCAATTCGAATTTCCCGCCACGACATATGGAGCAAATTTAAATCTTGTCGTCAAATTGAAGAATTAAGTCTGGCGCGAAATTCGAATTTTCAGTCGAGCTCCAGCTCGAGAGATGATGTAAGAGTAAACGATTTTGAAACAGGTGAAGGCCTACGACGCGGACACGCCGCCCTACAACGATCAAGTCCGCTACTTCCTGAAGGAGGGCGATACCGACCTCTTCCGCATAAACGCCAGCACCGGCGACATCTTCCTGCTGAGACCCCTCGATCGGGAGCTCGTCTCCGAGTACGTCCTCACGCTCGTCGCCATGGACACAGGTGAGCACCTTCATCTCGATCGACGCGAGCCTCTACCCACGCGTACATTATACACACGCCGTCTTCGTGGGATTTTACTATCGTCGGAGGCGCGTTTCAAAATTCCGACAATAAACCGCAATAAATCTCGAGCGCGAGCGAGATTTGCATGCGCCGCGCGCTCCGAGGTAGCTCCGCGCGCTGCTCGCCTCACGCCGAGCGTGATTCGCTATATTTCGTCACTCGCGGTGCTGCGCACTGCAGCGCGCGCGCGCGCGCCGAAAGAAGGTTGACGGAACCCGACAGCTGACAAGCGACAAGCGATCGGGAGAGCCGCTCTCCGGCTCTCGCCTTCCATACTCCTGCACAGCCGGCTCAATATAAAGCCAGATAAGAAGCGGCGATAAGAAAAGGCGCGGAGGAGCAATACAGTCAGGTCGCGTTGGCCTTTTGTGCAGCTCGGCCCGTCTGTATATACACGTATATATGTATAACTATAAGCAGAACACAGGCCGAGAGGCCTCAAAGCCATTTTCTCTCTGGCTTCTCCCCCGCGCCGCGCTCTCGCTTTTTGTCAATCGATATCGCGCGATTTATTACGCCTCGGCTACTACGCCGTCTCTCAACGATCTCCGGCCAGTGTGTGTGTAGGTGAGCGACGTTTTTCATGGGAGAGCTTTGCGCAGCCGCTTTCTAAACCTGCGCTGCTGCTGCATTGTGCAGCGCTCGCTCGGATCTTCTTTTTTCGCGAGGATATTTTGAATGCCTGGCGGAGCGCGCGCGCCGAGCCCGAGAATCGCCGTTCCGAGATCGTCAATTAACGGTCACTGTGCCATCGATGCTCACTGGGTCGAATCCGCGTCGGCTCTCGCTCGGCAACGCGACCTCCCAAAGGTGCAAATTTTTCTCGCCGCGGAGAATGCCGAGGCCGCGGTGCAACGCGTCGAAAAGCCGAGCTTGCGCAGCTGGTTTCCAGCCGACTTTGTTTCTCCGCGGCGAGTCTAATTCGATGAATAATTTATCGGCGATTACGAGGTAACGAGTTACACCAGACTGCCGACCTGTTTCAGGCCTCCCATTATACTGCGGCCGGCTGTGCGCGTTTTCAACGCCGCGGCGCACAATGGCTTCGTGAAACCGTCCGAAAAGCTGCGCACGCACGAGTTTCCTGTACTTGATTAATTCGGATTTTTAGGCGAAAAAATGCTTTTTTTTCGATCGAGTAACAGTGTATAAATTAAGAACAAAACCTCGTGAGGGTTTACGAAAAGTTTTGAAGAACCTGATTGTTCTCGAATGAAGATTAGTGATCTGAGCTTCGATTATTTTTTTAGTTTTAAGCTGTGACGCGAAACCCCAAGTACTTTGCAAAACTCAAAAGAAAAGGTGAGCTCGGCCGTATAACCTCGAGTACCTACGACTTGCGCGTATGACTTTTCGTCAACGAAACGGCTCGCCGGCTCCGCGAATATTCGGAGATCGGCGCGTTCGGTTCGACTGTAAGTATATGTACGGCCGCGACGTGGAATTACGCGCTGTTCACAGAGGAGAGGGGTAAAGACGACGTGCGGCATACGCGCGCGTCGTACCAGCAGTAAATACCTCAAGCTTCGAACAACGCAATCCTTCAACTCGCATCAGCTCCAGGAATCCTCCCACCAATGCGGCGTGTCTCCTCATCTCCCGTACAAGCTCTTGTTCGTCTCGAGTCAAAAGTCCCTCACGGGGTCCCACGAGGCCAGCTCGTAAATCTTCTCTCTCTCTCTCTCTCTCTCTTTTTTCTTTCTCCTTCTACCTCGGCGAGTTCTACCGCACACTTGACCATAGCGTCTCGCTCGGTGTCGAACTTCAAATCGAAACACAAAGATGATCAACCGACTGTGTGTCTCGCTTGTATACGTGCAGTATATGCAGCGCACAGGTGCAGCTCGAGTGACATATCCGAACTCGCGGTTCTCCGCACTATAAATACAAAGAGCCGTTATGCTCATACGACGGGGTTCCGCTAATTACTCGCCATGACTGGGAGGAACTTTACGAATCCTCCGTTTCCGCGCTAATTGCCCGCTCGAACGTCTAGACGGAGATAGAGAGAAAGAGAGAGGGAGAGAGAAGAAAAAAACGACAACCCGTACACATACCTTCGTCTGTGCGTCCCGAGAGCCGTGGCTCATAAACTTTATACTCTACATATACGCGATGCTCTGATCGACGTGAAATACTCATCGCGATGCTAATCTAGCCTTACCTAATACAAACACTGCTCTTTGTTCTTTACACTCGTATGCTGAATAACATTACATACTGGTAGCTCGATTCTTTTCAGAGCAGCAGGTTCGCGTATATAGGAATGTATATACAGCACGCGATAAAATCGCTGTGTAACGCTCCGTCCCACCCTGTTAGAAAATTGACGAGCATAGTCGAACTCGTTAACATGTTAATCAAATCGTGGAAATGTATCGGTAAAAATTCAGCCGTACAAGCGGCGAGCGCGTGCTATATCGGTTAACATCGAAATCGCTCGGATTATTCGAGAATTCGATCCGCGAGCTCGCGCAAAGTCGAGTACAAAAATGTGAATTTCGCGCCGTAATGGTAGCGGACGAAAATTTATTAGCTTTCAACTGATAGCAGAAACTAAATCCATCGTTTTGCGAAGTTTCAAGGTTGTATCCTGGTTGAAAGATTAACGATATTCTCGCCAGTCACTGACACTTCACACTAGCGTTATTGATTATTAGATTACTAAAAATGAAAATTACATTTTTTCCTTTCACGCGGCAAATTGCTGTATGATTCATGATTATAATTGTTGATCAACTAGTTGATAAAAAAAAAAAAAGAATCCGAATGGCGAACCGCAAAAACGTCGACTCGGAACTTTGCAAAACGATTCCTATGTACGATTAATTTCCAATGGAATCGCCTCTGCGCCTCTGTCGGGCGCTCCGTCAAATTCGAATTTTCAATCGCGTGTCCCTCCGAAAATTCGTGTACTCGGAGCGTCGATCTCTCGCCGAATTTTCACGAACGAAGCTCCACAGATCCCTCGATCCCGCCGCAGTCTATAGAGCCTCTATAGACACACGCGTTCCCGCAATCAATCGGGGGTAATCCTTCGGGCGGCGGAATTCCGCGAAGAATAATACGAGAACACGACCTATACGTATGTATATGTATACAGTATCGGTCGCTGCCGCCGCGAGGTTTGATGCACAGATAATCCTCCGCGTGTTCTCTTCCTTTTTCTCTCTCCTTCTCCCTCTCCCTCCCGCAGGAGCGCAGGAGCAGCAGCAGCAGCAGCAGCAGCGGGCCTCGTGCAAGTCACTCGAGGGAGAGCCTTATTTCTCTCTCCCCGGCTTATATAAGCCTCCATCTCTCCGGTCTGCTATTCCACATTTATCCGGCGTATGTATACTCGTGTGTGCCGCTGCTGCTGCTGCTGCTGCACGTGCATGTGTGCGTGTGTGTCCGCGTGTGCGAGTATCTCCATCTCCTTTCTATCTCCGATCTTCGCGTATTCCCTCTCTCACACTTGCGCAGCCGCTCCTTCTCTCTCCACTATATATGTATATATATAGTCTCTCGCGTCTACATATAGCTATACAGGTATACACACGCGGGCAGAGCCGTATAGGACGGTGGCGGCTGTCCCGTGTCTCATACTTTATGCCTCGCCCATACTTTATGGCCGAGGCTCGCCTCGGTATTTTGTAGAGGAGAAGCACCAGACGAAGAAGAAGAAGAAGAAGAAAGAAGCCCTTCGATCATGCGTGTAGCGCTGGTGCAGTCCTTTGGGCCCTTCCCCCCAGCCCCTGCCTCCTCACCCCCTTTCCCTTAATTTTTGGCGCCTCGCGTCCTGCAGCGTGTGCGCCCACAGCGCTCGGAGCCGTATATACGAGAGCCGCGCGTATATGTCTTTGCGAGGGTGCGCGCATCGTCCGAGCCGATATTATTACGCGTATACACATATTTCTCTCGAGAGGGGGGTGGGGAGGACGCGGCTCCCCCCTCGCCCGGTGAATATTCATGCGGGGATCGGCGTAAAAATCGAATTTTATAATGCGTCCTCGCCCCGAAAAATGCGTAATTAAACGCTTCATTATCCGCCGCCAAAAAGTCAATTCCACGCCGCGGCTCGAGCCAAAGGCGCTCCACACGTCTCTCTCTCTGTATATATATGTATACGCGTGTATATATACACACGCCAGGCGCGCTGAGCTCTACAAAGGAAGCAACGAAACCAAAGCCATCCCTCAGCCGTTCAATAATCCCGTCTCTCTCTCTCTCTCTCTCTCTCTCTCTCTCTCTCTCTCTCTCTCTCTCTCTCTCTGCTATGCACAATATAAGAACCTGCGCCTATACACACGACTCTCGCAGCTCGTGCACGCTTTGACCATTTCATTATTAACGCAATTCACGTTTGCGCGAATCATAAATCTCGCGCACTTAAAGCGGAGAGAGAGAGAGAGAGAGAGAGGCTTTATGCTATATACGAGACCCAATGCTTTTCGCGTAATCGTCGCGATCCGTAAAGCTCCGGAGAAGAAGAAAAAAAACGAGTCCGCAAAAAGAAATCGCCGCTCTCGTGTGTGCGCGTCTGTGTGAGAGACGTGGGCTGAAAGGACTCTCGGGCTATGCGCGTTTGTGCGACTGAATATTCTGCGGACGAGACAAAGTGGGCCCAGGGCCTTCTAATGGGCCACTCGTGCGACAAATCTCTCCGCGCTTTTCAAAGCCGATGCCTGTTGTCCTTGTTAATATCGCTGCCGTTGCCGTTAATGGGGGGATAGTGTATATATACACTGCAGATTTATCACTCGAAACCGTTTCTTTTTTTTTCGTTTGTATTGGATAATACAGCCGTATGTTGAATTGCACATCTATTGATTTTACATTTTATACTGACAACAATTGAGAAACGTTTTTTAATCAGTTTGCAGCGTTTCTGTTTCTATACATTATCGAAAAATTTTAAATTGCGCGCAGGTATAGCAATACTTTATTCGCGTTAAATACTCGAACGCTTGCGACGAACTTTGTAGTAGCCCAAGTATCTCGTTTCAAAACATTTTCGCCTCGAAACATATTATAAAAAGGTATGTATACAATTCACAAGATTTTACAACCAGATAAAATTTGACTCGGGCGGCGACGAGCTGCAGCTCGTGCTGCTACTCCCTGTTTTCGAATACCGCGCCGCGGCCGCTCTGTAGTTGAGACGTCGTATACGCGCGCCACGGAATTTTCGCGTCGCGGGGAGAAAACGTTTTGATCGCTCGACGCGCGCCGCGCGCATTTGCTTATATGCATTGATATTGTTGGTCCGGGGGGTTATTAATGGCCCGAGACACACGGCGGCGGCGGCGGCGGCCGACCGCGTGTATAAATCCCGAGGATTTATCGCGCTTTCCATTGCGCAATCGAAATAATCTTCTTCCTTTCGACTGGACGAAAAAGGAACGACGACGAAATCCAACGACGATAATAATTCTCACGCTATCTACCCGCAATTACAAGTATATATAGAGTGATTAATGCGCGTCGTACTCTCTCTCTCTCTCTCTCTCTCTTTGCATGTTTTTTAAACGCTCTAAGCTCTTAAAAAAGAGCCGGAGCTTCGATAAAAATCAAGAGAGAGAGGGAGAGAGAGAGAGCAGCCGCTCCAATTTAAAGCATCGCACGATATTCAAATTCGCCACCGGCGAGGCCTTGCTCTCTCTCTCTCTTGGATAAGACTGATCCGGATTTTTTCGCTAATAAGTGGCCGGCGAACGCCTCGAGGACATCGCCGTATAGCCGGGAATTACAAGCCGAGCGCGATTATGATAATCGACTATACGCGATGCGACGAGCTTACGATTATCCGCGCGGCATCGGATGTGCGCAGTCTACTGTACGCAAGTGTGCGTATGTGTATATATATTGTATACTTATACATATACATATTCGAGGGAATTTTCATGTGCGCTTGCATCCGAGAGGGATTTAATAGTTTTAAATTGGAGCGCGCGCCTCGATCGGCGTGTTGTATATATATATATACCTCTAACGCGGAAGTCTGTTAAATAAAAAAAGCAAGGGCTAATTCGTATCAAAGTGGAAAATTTTGTGTATTAAAATTATTTTATTCTGCGCGTGCCTATACACTTTATCTGCGGCTTTGGCAAGGATCCGTCTCTTGAGCTGCGACTGAAAAGCTGGAACGCATTCCTTTTTAATTCGCCTTTATATACCAATTAGACTATTCAGCTATCCACTATTCAAAAGATCCTCTTAATACCTTTCAAATGGTCAGCGATTTATAATATTTGGATGAACGGAACATGAGATACAGTTTTTCGAAGTTACGCCAGCGAAAAAAGTGAAATTTCCCGAAATTGTCCGAAAATTTTCAGCTCAACTTCGAACGAATTTTTCTCGAAACCACTTACTCTCAGCCTCTTCATCTCTCCGCCATTCAAAAGATGTGCCCAATGCCTTTTGAATGGTTGGAGATTATAATATTCGGATGAACAGAACACGAGATACGGTTTTTCGAAGTTACGCCTGCGAAAAAAGTGAAATTTCGAGAAATTGTCCGAAAATTTTCAGTTCAACTTCGAATGAATTTTTCTCGAAACCACTTGCTCTCAGCCTCTTCAGTTCTCCGCCATTCAAAAGATGTGCCCAATGCCTTTTGAATGGTTAGAGATTTATAATATTCGGATGAGCGGAACACGAGATACAGTTTTTCGAAGTTACGCCAGCGAAAAAAGTGAAATTTCCCGAAATTGTCCGAAAATTTTCAGCTGAACTTTGGATGGATTTTTCTCGAACCTGCTTGCTCTCAGCCTACTCAGCTATCTGCTATTCAAAATATCTGCTTAATACCTTTCAAATGGTCAGCGATTTATAATATTCGGATAAACGGAACACGAGATACGGTTTTTCGAAGTTACGCCAGCGAAAAAAGTGAAATTTCGCGAAATTGTCCGAAAATTTTCAGCTGAACTTTGGATGGATTTTTCTCGAACCTGCTTGCTCTCAGCCTACTCAGCTATCTGCTATTCAAAATATCTGCTTAATACCTTTCAAATGGTCAGCGATTTATAATATTCGGATAAACGGAACACGAGATACGGTTTTTCGAAGTTACGCCTGCGAAAAAAGTGAAATTTCCCGAAATTGTCCGAAAATTTTCAGCTGAACTTTGGATGGATTTTTCTCGAACCTGCTTGCTCTCAGCCTACTCAGCTATCTGCTATTCAAAATATCTGCTTAATACCTTTCAAATGGTCAGCGATTTATAATATTCGGATGTACGGAACACGAGATACAGTTTTTCGAAGTTACGCCAGCGAAAAAAGTGAAATTTCCCGAAATTGTCCGAAAATTTTCAGCTCAACTTCGAATGAATTTTTCTCGAAACCACTTGCTCTCAGCCTCTTCAGCTCTCCGCCATTCAAAAGATGTGCCCAATGCCTTTTCAATGGTTGAAGATTTATAATATTCGGATGAATGGAACACGAGATACAGTTTTTCGAAGTTACGCCAGCGAAAAAAGTGAAATTTCCCGAAATTGTCCGAAAATTTTCAGCTCAACTTCGAATGAATTTTTCTCGAACCTTCTTGCTCTCAGCCTATTCAGCTATCCGCGATTCAAAAGATCTGCCCAATGCCTTTTGAATGGTTGGAGATTTATAATATTCGGATGAATGGAACACGAGATACAGTTTTTCGAAGTTACGCCAGCGAAAAAAGTGAAATTTCCCGAAATTGTCCGAAAATTTTCAGCTCAACTTCGAATGAATTTTTCTGGAACCTTCTTGCTCTCAGCCTATTCAGCTATCCGCGATTCAAAAGATCTGCTTAATACCTTTCAAATGGTCAGCGATTTATAATATTCGGATGAGCGGAACACGAGATACAGTTTTTCGAAGTTACGCCAGCGAAAAAAGTGAAATTTCCCGAAATTGTCCGAAAATTTTCAGCTCAACTTCGAATGAATTTTTCTCGAAACCACTTGCTCTCAGCCTATTCAGCTCTCCGCCATTCAAAAGATGTGCCCAATGCCTTTTGAATGGTTGGAGATTTATAATATTCAGATGAAGGGAACACGAGATACGGTTTTTCGAAGTTACGCCAGCGAAAAAAGTGAAATTTCCCGAAATTGTTTGAAAATTTTCAGCTCAACTTCGAATGAATTTTTCTCGAAACCACTTGCTCTCAGGCTATTCAGCTATCCACTATTCAAAAGATCTGCTTAATACCTTTCAAATGGTCAGCGATTTATAATATTCGGATGAACGGAACACGAGATACAGTTTTTCGAAGTTACGCCAGCGAAAAAAGTGAAAATTCCGGAAATTGTCCGAAAATTTTCAGCTCAACTTCGAATGAACTTTTCTCGAAACCACTTGCTCTCAGCCTCTTCAGCTCTCCGACATTCAAAAGATGTGCCCAATGCCTTTTAAATAGTTGGAGATTTATAATATTCAGATGAAGGAAACTGGAGATGCAGCTTTTCAAATTTACGCCAGCGAAAAAAGTGAAATTTCGAGAAATTGTCCGAAAATTTTCAGCTCAACTTCGAATGAATTTTTCTCGAACCTGCTTGTTCTCAGCCTATTCAGCTATCCACTATTCAAAAGATCTGCTTAATACCTTTCAAATGATCAGCGATTTATAATATTCGGATGAACGGAACACGAGATACAGTTTTTCGAAGTTACGCCAGCGAAAAAAGTGAAATTTCCAGAAATTGTCCGAAAATTTTCAGCTCAACTTCGAATGAACTTTTTCTCGAAACCACTTGCTCTCAGCCTCTTCAGCTCTCCGACATTCAAAAGATGTGCCCAATGCCTTTTAAATAGTTGGAGATTTATAATATTCAGATGAAGGAAACTGGAGATGCAGCTTTTCAAATTTACGCCAGCGAAAAAAGTGAAATTTCGAGAAATTGTCCGAAAATTTTCAGCTCAACTTCGAATGAATTTTTCTCGAAACCACTTGCTCTCAGCCTATTCAGCTCTCCGCCATTCAAAAGATGTGCCCAATGCCTTTTGAATGGCTGGAGATTTATAATATTCAGATGAACGGAACACGAGATATAGTTTTTGGAAGTTACGCCAGCGGAAAAAAGTGATATTTCCCGAAATTGTTCGAAAATTTTCAGCTCAACTTCGAATGAATTTTTCTCGAAACCACTTGCTCTCAGCCTATTCAGCTCTCCGCCATTCAAAAGATGTGCCCAATGCCTTTTGAATGGTTGGAGATTTATAATATTCAGATGAAGGGAACACGAGATACGGTTTTTCGAAGTTACGCCAGCGAAAAAAGTGAAATTTCGAGAAATTGTCCGAAAATTTTCAGCTCAACTTCGAATGAATTTTTCTCGAAACCACTTGCTCTCAGGCTATTCAGCTATCACTATTCAAAAGATCTGCTTAATACCTTTCAAATGGTCAGCGATTTATAATATTCGGATGAACGGAACACGAGATATAGTTTTTCGAAGTTACGCCAGCGAAAAAAGTGAAATTTCCCGAAATTGTTCGAAAATTTTCAGCTCAACTTCGAATGAATTTTTCTCGAACTTGCTTGCTCTCAGCCTATTCAGCTATCCGCTATTCAAAAGATCTGCTTAATACCTTTCAAATGGTCAGCGATTTATAATATTCGGATGAACGGAAAACGAGATATAGTTTTTCGAAGTTACGCCAGCGAAAAAAGTGAAATTTCCCGAAATTGTTTGAAAATTTTCAGCTCAACTTCGAATGAATTTTTCTCGAAACCACTTGCTCTCAGGCTATTCAGCTATCCACTATTCAAAAGATCTGCTTAATACCTTTCAAATGGTCAGCGATTTATAATATTCGGATGAACGGAACACGAGATACAGTTTTTCGAAGTTACGCCAGCGAAAAAAGTGAAAATTCCGGAAATTGTCCGAAAATTTTCAGCTCAACTTCGAATGAATTTTTCTCGAAACCACTTGCTCTCAGCCTCTTCAGCTCTTTGCCATTCAAAAGATGTGCCCAATGCCTTTTGAATGGTTGAAGATTTATAATATTCGGATGAAGGAAACTCGAGATGCAGCTTTTCAAATTTACGCCAGCGAAAAAAGTGAAATTTCGCGAAATTGTCCGAAAATTTTCAGCTCAACTTTGGATGAATTTTTCTCGAACCTGCTTGCTCTCAGCCTATTCAGCTATCCGCTATTCAAAAGATTTGCTTAATACCTTTCAAATGGTCAGCGATTTATAATATTCGGATGAACCAATTAGACGGTATCAAAATTTTATGGCGGATTCTAGTGTGCAGCTATAACAAATTTATAAACGATGAAAAGAGGATATAAAAGGTTTTAAATTATGTAATTAAGCCGCAAATCGCTTGTGACGATCGCCTCGGTGAAGTTATACGAGCATTTAAAAATAAAGCTATTCGATGGAAATTGTCTACTCTTTCTTTAAATGCTCGCAACTTCACCCAAGCGCTCGTTTAATTGCGAATGATCCTTATCTGGAATTAAAGGCACTTTTATTCAACGTATTCTCTCTTTCGGTACTCGTAATTAATCATTCCGCATGAATTCATAATTAATTTGAACATATTCTTTGTAAAAAGAATCCGCAAAAAAATTTTCTTTAATAAATTCCACTGTCCACCTTGACGTTTGCACACATCCGGAATATCGAACGATCGAAGTAGACGCGCTGAAAATCGATAAAAACCGTGAAAAAAATCCTCTACGAATTTTCCCCGTCGCCGGCCCTAACGCAGACACACACGTACGCGAATAACGACAATAATCTCTCGATCTCCTCGCGCTGATTAAGTCCGAGGGACACATCGCGGATCGTCGCGTATCGCGAATGACACAGCGCCTCGGCCATATAATCAATTCGAAAAGAGTTCTCTCTCCCCCTTTCAATTTGTATCCTTCGCGCGCTCGCGAGTCGCGGCTCGAGGAAGAAATAAATACCTCCGCGCGAGCCGTACTCTCCCCCCCCCCCCCCCAGAGACAGGGAGAAGAGAGCAGACGTACTCGCCCGAGATAATCGGCTCTAAAGAAAAGATATCGCTCGCGAGTTTGGAAAAAATTTTTTCCCGCCCAACAACAACAACAACAACAACAACAGCATATAGTAGCGGCAGCGGCGACCGGAATCATCAACGTCGCGGCGAGCGAGCCAGTGCGTTAAAACGACGCGCGGCGAGCGCGTTTTCGCGCACAAAAGGCGCACAAAGGGATATGGAAATACTCGCGAAGTAAAGTCGAGGAAATATGAAAAGTCGTATAAAGCCGGCCGTAAAGAAAACGACAAAGACGGTATCTCTCTGTCTTTCTCCCTAGCCTCGAGGGAAAATATTAAACGCGTACGAGAGAGAGCGAGAGCGAGAGGATATAAGAGGAAGCTCGATGTAATAATATGAATGAATTAGCGCTCGATATAAAAGCCGGCTGTGCTTCGTACGGCCCTCTCGCGATACAATCTAATAAAGTCAATCTCTCTCTCTCTCTCTCTCTCTCTCTCTCTCTCTCTCGTTCTCCGGCAGCGGCGCGAGCGCGCGTATTAGACGCGAAAGAGAAAAAAACGCGCCGCGCCTGCTACCACTGTACACGCTAACCAGGGGAAGAGGAAGCATTAAGGAAACATCTCTCGCGCGCGCTCCTCGCGAGAAAACACAGATCCGCGAGAATACATACACACTGGAACGTCGTCCCGGCAAGTAAAGCAACACGCGCGCGCTCCATAGCAAAATACGAGGCAGGGAGAGAGAGAGAGAGAGAGAGACAAATAGAAAGCGAAGGAAGAAGCCGAAGAGGAAGACGGATAAAGGGCAGAGGAGAGAGAGAGAGAGAGAGGGAGAGAGGGAGAGCCGCGGATAAGTTTAAAACTCGCGGCTGCGCAGCGGCGATGCACAATGGCGACGCGAGCCTGACAGCACAAGGTCGAGAGCAGCCTCGCCGACGATTACGAGCTCCTTCTCTCCTCTCTCTCTCTCTCTCTCTCTGCTGACTGACCCCCGCCGCCGCCGGTTTGCATATTTCAATTCGCGGAATGCTGATTCCCGATGCCTTCGGCGGCGCGCGACGCGATGTTGATTGATTGCTCCGGAATGAGTGCGAGGGAAAAACGCCTTTTCTTTTCGACGACTGTAGCCGCGCGTATCCTTCCAGCTGCACAGCTGAGAAGTCGCCGAGGGAATGTCGAGGGGAGAGGCTATTTTTGGATTGGCTATTTGTCGGGGGAAATGTTTTTTTTTTTTAATTTTTACGTTTTACCTCGAGCGCTGGGACTGGACGCATCGGACACATTGTTTGCGCAGTGCCAATTTATTCTGATGAGAGGGGGATAATTCATGCTAAAGTGAGAAACAAAAAAATTTTCTTATTAATATATTTTTTTAATTTTTAACAAAATTGAAACTCCCTGAATCAATGAGACTGTCTCGAACAGGCAGTACGAGAAAATCCCCGGATTACTGATTTGCTCAGAAGATATCGCACCGAATTTCCAAATACGGACGCAGTAATCTCAAACCGAACGATAATACAAAAATTACCAATCTTCAGGTTCCGCCAACTTCTCAACGCCTCTTTCTCTTTTTTACATTCCGCATTCGTCAGTCCGAAGCGCTTTTTCTGACGTGGCTATATATTTTCCGATTTTTACTTTTTAATTCATCGTCAGCTCCCTCTCGATCCCCATTGTGTTTTTCCACTCTCGGCGCGGCGAAGACTCCGCAATTAAGCTCGATTTTTCTCGCGTATTAATTTATGCAGAAGAATGAGGAAAGCACATTGTCCTGGCAGAGAACCTTTTTTTTTCAATAAATAAAAACGCCTTTTAATCTCTTTTGTATATATAAAAGAGGCGGGAGAGCCTAGTTTGCATACGCTTTACGCGGATTCAGAATTAATCTGTGTACACCCGGCCAGTGATTTACGCTTTATGGTTTATACATGCGCGCGACTTCGTATAAAGGTATTCAGGAAAAAGAAGAGGAGAAAAATGCGCGTACACACAGGTATATAACGTGTGTGTACGCGCATACGATATATACGCGCGCAGACGAGAAACCTAAAAATAGCGCCGCGTGTGTCTCTCGGAAGAGGACTATTACAGGACGTAAAGACGTTTAACGTCCGGCCGTTACCTTACCGACTTTATCTATACTAATTACACGCGTGTATACAACGCCGTATAGACGACACACACACACACACCATACTGTGGTGCAAAGGCTAAGCGAGACTGAAAGAAAAAAAAAAATTGTCAACAGGTTCTCCGCCGCTGACCGGCTCGGGCATCGTCAGGGTCGTCGTGCTCGACGTGAACGACCACAGCCCGGAGTTCAACCGCCAGGAGTACAGGGCCTCGGTCACCGAGAATCTGCCGGCCGGTGCCTGGGCCGCTAATCCCCTGGCCAGCGACAAGGACGAGGGACTCAACGCCAGGATCCGGTAAGGGGATATTTCTTTTTTCTCTCCGTCTCGCTCTCTCGCTCTCTGCTGGCGCGCGGCTTACGCCGTCCCGGTATTCGATATCATATTTTCGGCGGACTATATGCCGGCGCAGCCGCGAGCCGAGTGCGCGCGCGAGATTATGCAAATGTTGCGCAAACACGCGATATGACAAAGACGTTCTTTTTTCCGTCTGTCCCTCAACAGGTACAGTCTGCTCGGGGATAAGGCCGAGAGGTTCCGTGTCAACGCGAGCACCGGCGAGATCGTCACCGTCGAGCGGCTCGATCGCGAGCAGACGGCGGTTTACCATTTGACGCTCGTCGCCCAGGACTCGAGTCCTACGGAGCCGAAAGCCGCCGCTGTCAATCTCACCATCAGCGTCGCCGATCTCAATGACAACGCGCCGAGGTTCGCCAGTCCCCGGTACACCGCCTACGTTCCCGACTCCACTGGCAAAGGTTTGTAAACCGTCACTTCGTCGAGAGGCTTGAAATCCTTTGGAAATTTCACGAGCGTACTCCCGTGTCCGCAGGTGACTTCGTCTTCGGAGCCAAGGCGACGGACGACGACGACGGGGAGAACTCGCGCATCGTCTACCGGCTCCACGGCAAGGACTCCCGTCGATTCGCGGTCGACCCCCACAGCGGCGTGATTCGCGCCCAGGAGACACTCGCCAGTGGCGGCAGGAGTATGTACCAGTTGCAGATCGAAGCCTCGGATTCCGGGGTCGAGCCGCGCTCCGTCTCGGCCGACCTGGTCGTCCACCTCTGGGAACGTCAGCTGTTCCCCAGCTTCAGGCCGACCACCACGACCAAGTTCACTCTGCGAGAGGACGTGCCCGAGGGCAGGGTCGTCACGACGCTCAGTGCCACGACTCCGAAGGAAGGACCGGCTAGCGATCTTGTATTCGGAATGGCTGGGGGCAACGTCGGCGAGGCGCTGAGGATCGAGCCGCACAGCGGAGAGGTGAGAATCGATTTGGAGAAGCGTTGGAGGGAAACTCTTCGTGAATTTAAAATTAATACCTATGCGCAATGTGCAGGTTGTCATCGCGTCCGGATTCGACTACGAAACTGCGCCGCATTACGAGGCCTGGGTCGAGGTCCGCGATTCCGGCGAGCCCTCTTTGCGCAGCGTCATTCAGCTTCTAGTCAACGTGACGGACGCCAACGACAACGCGCCCGTCATGGACTCCGCCGTGTACAACGCTTCCGTTCCCGAGGAGGAGTATCCTCCGCAGTTCGTCACCAAGATCTCGGCGAAGGACGCCGACTCCGGCAGCAACGGAGAAGTCACCTTTCACCTGATGAACGACTTCGAGGAGACCTTCGTCATCGACGAGGAGAGCGGAGAGATCAGTACCAATGCCAAATTGGACAGAGAAGAGGTGAGGAGCTTGCGATATCAATTTGTGCTTTGCGCAAGGCACGTACAGTAACTGGATTCTCTCTTTTCAGATATCCTCCTACGAGTTGATAGTGGAAGCTCGCGATCGGGGCACTCCACAGCTGACCGGTACAGCGGCAGTCCTGGTCACGGTTCTCGACAAGAACGACAATCCACCGCGATTCACTCGGTTGTTCAGTGTGAACGTCACTGAAAACTCCGAGATCGGAGCATTCGTCATCCGCATCACCAGCAGTGACCAGGATATCGGCGCCAACGCCAATGTCAGCTACAGTTTCACCGGTAACCCGAGCAACAAGTTTGCCATCGATCCGCTGAGCGGCAACGTGACCGTCGCTGGACACCTGGACCGCGAGGTTCAGGACGAGTACCTGCTGAAGGTGACGGTGGTCGACGGCGCCTGGGGAGCTGAGACACCGCTTACCATCACCATTCAAGATCAGAACGACAATCCTCCCGAGTTCGAGGAGGAAACCTACCACTTTCATTTCCCCGAGTTGCAGGGCAGGATGGCCCACGTTGGCCAGGTCATCGCCACCGACCGAGACAAGCAAGGTCCAAACTCGGTTATTTCGTACAGCCTGCTGCAACCGTCCGATCTGTTCAGCGTTGATCCTGCCACCGGAGACATATTCAGCAAAAGAACCCTGCGCTACAAGCACACCAAGCGGCCAACCTCGCCGGAGAACGTGTACTCGCTGTACGTCGTGGCGACTGACAACGGCAAGCCTCCACTGTCCTCCAAGACGCTGGTCTACGTGAGCATCGTCGACGCCAACAACCATGCGCCCAGATTCGAGCAACGGGCTTACCTCTACCCCGTACCCGAGAGTTATCCCAGCAACAAGAAGATCGCTCAGGTGCACGCTTCGGACGACGAGGATTTCGGCGTGAACGCGGAGATCGAGTACTCGATGTCTGCTGGGAACGGCAGTGACTACTTCTACGTCGAGTCGAAATCCGGCTGGCTGTACGCCAAGACGAATCTCATCGACTCCCGCATCGGAAGCGCCTACTCGCTCAAGATCCGTGCCACCGATAAGGGTGTGCCGCCGCAGAGCGACGAAGTCTGGGTCAGCCTCGTGGTCACCGGCGACAATCGTCACGCTCCGGCTTTCGCCGCTGTCAGCTACCAGGTGAGAGTGCCGGAGAACGAGCCTGTCAACACCACGATCCTGACCGTCAACGCAGTCGACTCGGACGACGGACCCAACGGCATGGTGAGGTACGAGATCGCGGCCGGCAACGATCGCCACGAGTTCTCCATTCACCCGATCACCGGAGCCATCACGATCCTCGAGGATCTCGACTACGACAGCGTCCAGGAGTACCGGCTCAACATAACCGCGAGGGATCTGGGCTTCGAGTCGAAGCACGCGATCGCCACGCTGACCGTCAACGTCTCCGACATCAACGACAATCCGCCGACGTTCAACCAGAGCTTGTACGAAGCCTATCTGCCCGAGAACTCGCCGGCCCAGCACTCTGTCTTCAAGGTCGTGGCCAAGGACGTCGATTCGCCCAAGTACGCGGTGATCCACTACAGGATTCTCGGCGGCACCGGCAAGGAGCACTTCCAGATCGAGCAGACCACCGGCATCATCAAGTCCAAGATCAGCTTCGACTACGAGGAGGCGAACGAGTACACTCTGGACGTCGTCGCCGCTAATCCCGACACGAACCCTCCCATGCTTGGCTTCACCACTGTCCTCGTGCACGTCACGGGCGTCAACGAGTTCTATCCCAAGTTCATTCAGCCGGTGTTCCACATGGACGTTTCCGAGAGCGCGGAGGTCGGCACTTCTGTGGGACTGGTCCAAGCGACGGATCAGGACGCGGGTGTCGACGGGAAGGTGTTCTATCTCTTCGTCGGCTCCTCGAACGATCGAGGATTTTCCATCGGACCGGAGACGGGCATCATCAGCGTGTCCAGAAGGTACGTCAACGTTTCTTCGCCTACTAGCTGCGAGTCGCTCCTTCCATAGTAGTTATCTACAGCGAACCTTTGCTTTCCATTTTTCAGACTCGACCGAGAAACGCAGAATCGCGCGATACTCACGGTGATGGCGAAAAATGCCGGTGGTATCCGCGGCAACGACACCGACGAAGCCCAAGTCATCATCTCCATCCAGGACGGCAACGACCCGCCCGAGTTCCTGCAGACGTTCTACGAGGCCAGCGTTTCCGAGGGCGAGAGCATCGGCTCCCGAATAGTCACGGTCCGCGCCATCGACAAGGACGTGCGGCCGCAGAACAACCAGTTCTCCTACTCGATAATCGGCGGCAACGCGGGCCAGGCCTTCAAGGTCGATCCGCAATCCGGCGACATCGAGACCTCCAAGCTCCTCGACAGGGAGACGAGCCCCAGCTACGAGCTGATCATCGGGGCGATCGACACGGGCAGTCCACCGCAGACGGGCAGCGCCACCGTGAAGATCGAGCTCCTGGACGTGAACGACAACGGGCCCGTCTTCGACCCCAGCGACGTGATCGGCTACGTCAGCGAGAACGAGCCGGCCGGCACGAGCATCATGACGCTCAGCGCCGCCGATCCCGACCTGCCGCCCAACGGGGCGCCGTTCTCCTACCGACTCATCGGCGGCAAGCAGATGGATCTCGTGAGCTTGGAGAAACACTCGGGAATACTGAAGACCACGCGAAGCTTGGACAGGGAAATCGCGCCTCAGCTCGATCTCTTGGTTAGCCTTTCTCTCAAATTTGGCTTTAGCCCACTTTGTCGCACGTCAACCCCCTTTCTAACCGGTATAACGAAAACAATTCTGTGCACAGGTCGAGGTGGAGGACTCGGGCACGCCGCGTCAGTCGAGCGAGCACGCGATCACGGTCTTCGTGCTCGACCAGAACGACAGCCCGTCGAGCCCGCGCTCCGTCCACGTGATGGTGAACTCGTTCAACGGCCAGACGCCGCTGGGCAAAATAGCCGACGTCCACCCGAACGATCCCGACACCAGCGGCGACTACAGCTGCCGGATCATCCAAGCCGGCTCGGCTAGCGGCGTCCTCGGCGTGCCCGCCGCCTGCGATTTGCATGCCGTCAGGATCACGCCAGGTTGGTCAAGCGCTCGTAAATAACGCGCCCGAAAATCGCCGGAGAGGGAGCGATCGCCCCTATTAATTATTCATTCGCGTGCGCGCGCTCGCGCGTTTCGTATATGTATCGAGAGCGCTGGGGGAGTCTCCTCCGCGGCGTTGCTGCATACCCCCCCTCCCCCCTTGATTTATCATAGTTGTTCCTCGAGGCGACGTGGCGGCTCCTTGCTCTCTTTTCTTCTTCCTCTTCGTCGGCGATTTTTGCGCCGCTTACTCGCGCCGCGGTTTGCATAATTCCACTTTAATTCGTCGCCGCCGCGCCCTTGCAAATTCAAATTCGCTTTTCGCGCCGGAATTTCGCGTTGCGAAAAAAAACACGCTGATTTATCCGTTAAAACGCGCGTGCAGTACATCGGACAATGCGGCGCAGGACAAGCCTGCAATTAATTCTGCTCTGCCCGCGACAGGTATCGGTTACTCGCTGAGCGTCTCCGGCAACGACGGCCGGCATCCGGACGTCGTGTCCAAGGTCACCGTCGAGTTCGCCACCTTCTCCAACGCCACCGTGGAGAACAGCATCACGATGCAGATAGCCCGGGTGAAGGCCGCCGACTTCCTCAGCAAGTACTACCGAGCTCTGCTCGAGCTGCTGCAAGAGGAGCTGGAGATCGGCGACACTCTCAGCATATTCAGCGTCGACGAGAAGGAGAACCACATCGAGGTCTACATGGTGATATCGTCGCCCCAGGGCTATCGCACCAGGCAGGAGGTCAAGGAGTTCTTGCAGAGGCGCCGCGCGCAGATCGAGGCTCTGATCGAGGGCTTCCAGCTGACCATCGGCTATTCGCCCTGCAAGGACGACGCCTGCGACAACGCAGGCGTCTGCAGCGACCAGGTCGTCGTCTACGAGAGCGCGAGGATCGCCGACAGTCCGACCCTGATCCTGACCTCGCCCAAGATCGTGCACGAGATGGTCTGCAAGTGTCGCGACGGATTCACCGGGGAGCGATGCGAGAAGAAGCAGGATCCCTGCGCGCCCAATCCTTGCCAATCGGTCAGCTGTGATTTGATATTTTTCACGAGAATTATCGATCGACTCGAGGCAGCGTTGCTCACGCTCGAATTTTTCGTTTTCAGGGCGGCCAGTGTCGGCGCATGGGCTTCGACTTCCACTGCAGCTGTCCGGCGGACCGGGAGGGTCGGCTCTGCGAGCTGGAACGCGGTGACGCCTGCGCCAGCAGTCCGTGCCGCAACGGAGGCAGTTGCAAGGAGAGCCCCGACGGCTCGAGCTTCTTCTGCCTTTGCCGGGCTGGCTACCGCGGCAACCATTGCGAGGTGCTCACCGACTCCTGCAGACCCAATCCCTGCCTGCACGGTGGATTGTGCGTGGGGGAGAAGCCTGGGTAATTGACGTCGCAATACGTGGCTTGAGCAGCGTTTCTAAGAAATGAAAAATAGTAGTGTTCAATGCTGTTTTCTCTCTGCAGGTACCGCTGCAGCTGTCCCGAGGGTCGCTACGGCAGACACTGCGAGCGCTCGACCTTCGGCTTCGACGAGCTTTCCTACATGACTTTCCCGGCTCTTGACTCCAACACCAACGACATCACCATCGTCTTCGCCACGACCAAGCCGAACGCTCTGCTCATCTACAACTACGGCCCGCAGAGCGGTGGTCGCTCCGACTTTGTCGTTCTCGAGCTCGTCGAGGGTAGACTGGTGTTCTCCTGCGGCGGCGCCAGAAGCGCCATCACCTCCCTGACCATCAAATCCGAGAGGTCTCTGGCCGACGGTGGCTGGAGAAAGGTGACGGCGACCAGGAACGGAAGAGTCGTGTCGCTGAGCGTGTCGAGGTGCAAGGAACACGGCGACGTGTGCGACGAGTGTAGACCCGGCGACGCCACCTGCTACGTAGACGACGTCGGTCCCATCGGGTAAGTCAAGGAATTCAAGGAATCCGAAGCCTGCGATTTACCGATGAGAAAGCACTCGTTTTAACCAGCGATTTCTCTTTCTCTCCAGAACGCTGAACTTCAACAACAATCCTCTCGTTCTCGGCGGTCTGCTGAGCTCCGACCCGGTGCTCGAGCGTCCCGGGCAGTTGCATTCGGACGACTTTGTCGGCTGCGTGCACTCCGTGTCCATAAACGGTCGCGCGCTGAATCTCACCAGTCCCTTGTCGTCTCGGGGAGTCAAGCCCACCTGTCCCAGGTCGGAGAACGGACCTTGCTCCCGATCTACCGCCAGAGAGAGGGACAACCTCTGCGGACGCGGCACCTGCTACGACAAGTGGAACAAGCCCGCCTGTCAGTGCGGCAGAATCACCGCGCCCAACTGTCAGGGCGCCCTCGAGTCCGTGAGTCTCAGCGAAGGCGGCTACCTCGAGTACAAAGTAAGTGGAGCCTTGTTCGCTGCCCGCAGTCGTCGATTCTCATCGAGTTCCTCGTCGCTAATCCAACTGAACTTTCAGATCTCCGAGAAGCATCGCAGGATGCAGCTGCTCGAATACCTCTACGGTGGCATTACCCTCTGGCACGGTGGTCTCTCTTCCCACTACACCGAGGAGAACCTTGTGCCCCTCATTCCATCGGCCACCCCGGCCAAGAGTCTCCACCTCATGTTCCGCACCGTGAAACCCGACGGTGTGCTCGTGTACGCCGCCAGCAACAAGCACTTCACCTCGGTCGAGTTGCGCAACGGCCAGATCAACTACTCGTCTCTCTTGAGCTCGCCCGTCAACATGAGCGGCTCGGTCGAGGTCAGCCTGGCCGATGGTCGCTGGCACAACCTGACTCTTCATGCCCACGCGCGAGGGCTCAAGCTTTTCATCGATGGCGCGCTCACCGGTGACGAGCTCGACTCCGCGGGTGTTCACGATTTCCTGGATCCTTACCTCACTCTGCTCACCATCGGCGGAGTTAGACGCGACCAGTACCTGGCCCACGACGGTCTTCCCAGAGCGTTCGAGGGTTGCATGGCCAATTTCACAATCAACGGCGAAGCTCAGCCCTTCAACGGCTCGGGCTCCATCTTCAATGAGGTCGTCTACCACGGCAAGGTGCACCTCGGCTGCCGAGGTCCCATCGGCATTACCGCTGCTTCGGCGGCCGATCCCCTCAGCGTCGGCATTACCCTCGTCATCGTCTTTTTCATCATCCTTTTGCTGGCTATCCTTGCCAGCTTCGTGATCTTTCGACTCCGCCGCCAGAACAAGGAAAAGTCCGCCAGCACCGTCGTCAACAAGAACACCAATGCCATCATCACTGGCAACAGTCTCGTCGGCGGAGCTCAGTCCGACAACCTCATGTCTCGGCACGAAAACACCTACATCTCCGACGGCTCGGACCTGCGCAACATGGGTCATCTCGCTCCCGAGCTCATCTCCAAGAAGTACAAGGAGCGCGAAATGAACAGTGGTAGCTCCGTCGCCGCGGCCGCCGCCGCCAACGAGCACCAGCGCCCTCAGAGGCCCGACATAATCGAGCGGGAGATCAGCAAGTCGCCGCCCATCAGGGACGAGCATCCACCGCTCCCTCCGCCCAATCACTCGCACGAGCACAACCAGGAGCCCGACATGCCCGAGCACTACGACCTCGAGAACGCCAGCTCCATAGCGCCCAGCGACATCGACATCGTCTACCATTACAAGGGCTATCGCGACGGCATGCGCAAGTACAAGGCCACCCCGCCGCCCATCGCGGGCTACGGCAATCACCACAAGCACGCGAACCAGCAGCATCGGCACGCCGCCGGCTTTCCGGCCCGGGCCATGCCTCCGCCCTCGGTCGGCCAGCCCCAAGGCTCCGCGCCGAAGCTCCTGCAGAGCACGCCGCTCGCCAGGCTCTCGCCGAGCAGCGAGCTCTCGGCTCAGCAGCCGCGCATCCTCACGCTCCACGACATCAGCGGCAAGCCCCTGCAGAGCGCCCTGCTCGCCACGACCTCCTCCTCGGGCGGTGTCGGCAAGGACGCCACCAACTCCAACAGCGAGCGCAGCCTCAACTCGCCCATCATGAGCCAACTCTCCGGCTCGACGGCCAGTCGCAAGGTGCCGCAGTCGGCCGCCGAGGCCGCCGGCAACAGCGTCTCCTCCGGGCCCATGGGCCTCACCGCCGAGGAGATCGAGCGCCTCAACTCGCGGCCCAGGACCTCCAGCCTCGTCTCGACCCTCGACGCCGTCAGCTCGTCCAGCGAGGCTCGCGGGCCCGGACCCCTGGCTCACCTGCACAGGCCGCCCGCCGAGCGGCTCAAGCGGCGCAACTCCTCGACCACCGACGAGAGCGGCAACGACAGCTTCACCTGCTCCGAGATCGAGTACGACAACAGCTCGCTCGTGGGCGACAAGCGCTCGGACGACCACATCTACAGCAAGCCCGACAACGAGGTCGTCAGCCGGGTCAGCGGCGAGAGTCCCCAGTCGAGCAAGCCGCCCCTGCCGCCGGGCAGCATCAACTACGACGGCTTCGACAGCTCGTTCCGGGGCTCGCTCAGCACCCTCGTCGCCTCGGACGACGACATGTCCACGCACATGGGCGGCCTCTACCGCGCCAACGAGTCCTCGCCCAACACGGCGCTCAGCTGGGACTACCTGCTCAACTGGGGGCCGAACTTCGAGAGCCTCGTCGGCGTCTTCATCGACATCGCCGAGCTGCCCGACGGCACCAGCCGCGTGCCCAGCACTCTCAGGCTGCCCTGCAACAACATCGCCAAGCCCTCCGAGGAATACGTCTGAGCGAACTTGCCATTTATCGTTATTATATATTTTTTTTTTTTTTTTTTTTTTAAAGCGTAACGTACGAGATAGTTTGAAAATTTCGCGGGACACCTTGTATCAGGGTGCACCCGGCGAACGTTGTACAGTCATTATTGATTATCATACCCTATTGTGTATTTACCATAAAGCCATGGTGCAATGTTCTTAAAACACACGCAAGCGCATACTTTATCGATGTTAGGTTTTAGCTTAGCGTAGAGGCGGGAGCGAAGCATCGTTGTAAATTTATGCGAAAAACCGGTGCAATGCGAATTTTTATATAAAGTCTATATATATATATATATATTTATATTTATACCTGTACTTATTGATCTATAAATATCGTGCCTTCCAGTGTAACGTTAAAAGTCTGTTGATAGTTTAGGAGAATCGAGAGCACATAGCGGTTTTTTTTTTAATTTTATGTACAATATATATTTATGAACTCTTTGAAATTCAAGCCATATTTTGTACTTGTGTATTTTATAAACCTGTAGACTATTGTAAAAGAACGTTCGTTCGAAATGCCAGACTGATCCATTAAATGTATTGAGCAATATTGCCATCGCTCGCGGCAATAGCTGACTTTCTCACGCTGCGCCTTGTAAATTATTGTATTTGTTATTTGTAAATAGAGAGCTACGTGAGAAAGTATGTACAAAAGCAAATGCGTGAGTCGCAATCTAATGTTATAGAATTACTATTTACTATATTTGTATAATAAAGAATAAAATATAAAAATTATGCATGAATTTTATAAGCCCAGTCGCCTCTCCTGTATATCATCTGTAGAGTAGCTACTGTATGTATATGATACTAACACTTTCATACTTTTTCTGTGATAATACTAGCATTTATCATTGAATTTGTGACAAATCAAAAGATTATTTGATATATTTTTTTTAATCAGTTTCAATTTTTATTAGGTGGAATTTGAATAAAGAACGATTGCATAAAGGTTTATTGCAAGTTTATTTCATATAAGTATATGAACATAACCGTGTTGCTTAGGTTGTATAAATACATAAAAATGCTGGTATTAAAAAATGATTATTACATAGTTTCTATACAATTTGGTCTGTGACAAGGGATACATAAATTTGTACTATGATTATACATTTGTTAGTATAACTAGTTACAGTCTTAAATATAATGAGGATATATTGCAGTCTTATACAATTTTTTTTTCTTAATTTATATCTGTATTTTTTGTTTAAACTACCGTAAATAAGACTGGAGAAAAACAAAATACTTAAATCAGATAAAATTAACATAAATATTGCTAAATAAAAAAATTAGACCTCACAATGCCCTACCTTGTATTTTGTTTGTCATGAAAACAATAATTGACATTAAGCAATTAAACCCTGCATATTCTTTTTGGGCCTCTCTAAAAATCAGTCAAATGTTTTTCAAACTTTTTGATAATTCATTATAAGTGAAGTTAAATGTCAGCTCACACTCAAATTATATACTATCAAATATTATCTTTTAGTACTAACAAGTTTCTAATCATTACTAACTGACTATAATGGTCATGGTCATCTTTCGTTATTTGAAAAATAGCCTCTACAATCATGTATGATGAATTACATCGAAAATCGACGAATATTGTAAAATTGATGATTTATACATAATTATAAATATGTACCTAAAATTCTTTTAAATTAGTAATTATTACTAAATTTTCGAATAATCTGAATGTATACATGTTCTGAATATATGTTCTGAACATAAAAATAAGATTTCTTATTTTACTCTATTCTAAATGCTATTTCTTTTATACTTTAATACAATATGGTATATCAAAATTATTTCCAACTTTTTTACGTATAAAATTACCAATTGTCTAAGAATTCAAATCCTGTCTTTGGAATTTCAGGATCATGATTTAGCTGCGACGACTGATAACTGCTATAAGAGCTAGGAGTATCCAGTAGTGCAGCAGACTCAATGTCATTGGATTTCAAATGCCCACCAAAATTAATATTCATCTGATTCTTATCACTACCCAGTTTGGCAGTCAATCTCAAGCTCTTCTGGGGTACAAGATTCTCCATATCATCGTCAGAGCTGTTTTGCTGTATTTTCAAGAGCGAAGTCTTATTTATCAACTTGGCAAATATACTTTCTGAAGTCTCACTGTCAATGCAGCTGCTCCTCAGCGTACTACAATCCTCAGTTGAGAATATAGTATCAGAGTAGTTCTCCGTTTGGTAAAAACTGATCTGACTGGAGGGTGGACTGTAATTGTCCTCTAGAGAGTCATCGTGGTTCCTAATATTACAAGAGTTTGTATAGTGAGATGTATCAGAGATATAACTAGCCATATTCTTAGCATTACTGTCAGCAGTTTGGTCCAGACAGTTCAGATTCATCTGCGACTGTGTCATGAAGGAAAAAGGAGCAGAATGCTCGTCTTTCCAGCGCAGCGTCTGTGCAATCAAGCATCAAAATTAGAAACTATTATTGACTACACAAGCTACAAATTACAAATGAATCAACTCACCGAGCCAGTCTCATCGATCATGTACTTCATGCCAGTCTGTATCCTAAGCTTAGGATAGTAGTCAGGGAATTCCTTGGAAGAAGAATCAAGTTTCTTTGAGGCATACTTAAGAGCGACCTCAGGCTGTATTATGGTTTCATCCAGGGCCTGATTACGCTCCTCAAGACTGAGGGTGTTCCACAGACCTTCGTAAGCATCCTTCGTTGCAGCCACATCCTCGCCTATCCTTTTGGCCAATGGATTTATACTGTAGAGGTAATCCTCGGCTATAGCGCTCAACGTCTTCGTGCTCATTTCGCCTAATCGATTTCACTTTTCTTTTATTGTAGAAACGATACTCTGGGACTTGGTTGGAAAATCTTCATGACGATAGATTTGAATGTTGCTGTTGGAAGTCGACGGCGACTCTTTACACGTGTTATTGTTTATCACTCGTTGTGTACGGTAACTTTGTTAAATCATCGCTTGCGGATGTGTTTACTTATTGTTGCAACAGACGATTGTTCTCTTTGTAGATTGGAAAGACGCAGATCACGCCAGAGTCGAGAGTGTGACAACACCCGCTCCCCTCCACTCTGTTATTGTCACTTTTTTTTCAATGAAAAGGAGCGGACGACGCGCTACTCGTGGCGCCACTCGACGACTAGCTAGAAAACTACCGTTCCGAATCTGAAGATTAAAAATTTAATTTAACAGGTAAATGGTAATCAAGCTATATATATGTATACCGATACCCATTACCCGTGATATAAATCATAATATTTGTAATAACGTACAATGAATAATCGAGTGTTTCTATATTTACTAACAATCATATTGATTTATTTATAAACATAAGAAGAAAGCTTTGAGCAGATACTTTACGTTTAGCAGTTTCATAGTTAATCGCTTTGTTTTTCGAATAAGACTTTGTGCAAATTAGAATAGTAAATAATAAAAAATTACAGGATACATTATATTCCGTTGACAATTTATTTTGATTAAATCAAAAGAACGACTGATTACAGAAAATTAATGCTTTAAAAAGCTGAATTACAAACGTTAAATATATTAAAACATATCGCAATTACATTTGATCCATAATAATATCGCATTGAAGGTGTTTGTATTATTCGCACGTCAATAATAAAACAACTATAAACAAATAAAAAATTGTCAAACATATCGAAATAACAATAATATAATAATAATATCTAATTTCATGCGTCAACCCTAATTTCCAGGGAAATATATATATATAGCGCAACAAGGTCCAATAGGGTATCGCACAGCGCATCGATCTATATTTACTTTACAAAATTATTCAACACCGCGACGGAGCGATCATCAACCTTTGAAGACTTTGCCCCCTTTCTTCTTGAAAATCTTCGGGCCGTGCTTTCCGAAGCCGTAACGGTGCTTGTAATGACCTTTGACATGCCGTTTGGAACGTCTGTTCTCATAACTGTCATCATCATTGTCGTTCTCGTCGTCGTCATCATCATCATTGTTACGATTGTAATAGTCGTTGTTATTGTTGTTGTTGTTGTTGTTGTTGTTGTTGTTGTTGTCGTTGTAGAACACTTCGCGCTCAGCAGTCCGTCCGACCACATAGTCGACCTGTTCGTCCGTCGACGCGAGCGATGGAACAATGATGACGTTGCTTCGTCGTCGATCCGACGGCGTTTCTCGGACGATGGCGTTGCTCTGGAGCGAGGCGCCCGCGGACTCCGCGTGAGCTGCCGTTTCGTGCTGAGGCTGGTGCTGGTTGCCCTGCTGGAGTTGTTGGAGAACTCGAATTTTGTTGGCCGAGAGACTGTCCATCATCATGGGCAGACTAGCGACTGCACCTCCGTCGTTGTAGTTGACGGTTTTCGATAGCTTTATCGTGGTGCCTCGCTTCGTTTTGATTTCCAAGCTGAAATGAAAATCGCGCCGTTGTACTTATGTACTGATGGGTTTGAATTTTGATAAATGTATAACCGTTCGTCCGACGAAACTGTTATTATATGGATGTGATCGTTTCCGAAGTAAACAAGCGGCGCACAACAAAGGGTATAAGGATCCTTGCGCGAGGGTATATAAGATTTGGCGAATTGTTTTGGTGCGATTAAGCGCCGATTTGCTTTCGTTGTATGTAAGCGGAACTTTGGTTTACGCGTGGAATATTTGAATATTAAAACTTACTCTCTGTGGTAATCTTTTGTGACTCCGATGGACCTGTGTTCTCGCGTGAGATTACCTTTCTCCATTTCCATTGCATTGTTGGCTGAAACAATAAATGAAAATTAAAGCAAATGCTGAATTGTAATATACGTTATATGATAGAGACAGAGTAAATGCTAATATTGAATTCAAACTACGGTGTAAAAAAAACAGCGATGATTACAAGAAACTTAGCGTTTGATGGCCAAATAAATATTTTAGTTAACGATGACTGGAAAATCACGTAGGTATATACAATTTATGTTCGAATAAGTAAAAGGCAAACAAATATTTCATCTAACCTGGATTTTCGGAGTTTACAGATGCGTTATTGCTTTCTGCGTTGGCAAAAGTCGCTGTCAGGGCGACCGCGAAGGTGAGTAGGACAACGGATATAATAAGCTTCATATTGCCGTCAATTTTTTTGATAACTAATCGATGCTTACAGATTGATGGCTGAAGCAGAACTGACTGTACGAGTGAGATTCAGCAGCTTTTGAGGCCCTAAACTCATCCCCACTTGAACGACTTGTTTTCGAATTTGACGCTAAAATTTCGATCGCAGTAAGACAACGCGTCGCAATAACGATTCTGCCAGTATGTTCTATACATACTAATATTGTATACAAGTCGTCTCTGTCAGTAATTTCGCGAAGCGATTTAAAATAATATTGAATGATTTTGATGCATATTTTATACAATTTTAATGCTAAACAATATATTGCAATATTTTTATGCGAAATTAAAACTTTTGTAATTGTAATCTGAAAAATGGGTATAAAATTTCAGGACAAAATTTTCAAATCTTGTTTTTTTTTAATTTTTTATAGTAAATGTTGGTGTGACCATTAGATTAAAGTTGAATTTATTTTAAAAACATAATATCCAAATTTAGTAGTTTTAGGTGTATGGTATGATACTCTACAGCACCGAAGGAACAAATTTCAAACGTTTATGTTTTGACGGTCGAACACTTCATGAGATACTATCTTAGGATAAGAACTATTATTGTACTGTAATTTTTTGCAAATTCGTCGCTGATATTATAAGAGATTTCATACATATATGCATATGACGAAATCTACAATTTTCGTTCACTTTTCTGCCCCCAAAAGTTGCGAAAAAAAATCTCGGGCTACATCAACCGGGTAAGGTTTTTTCTGTTCTACAGGACGTACAGAACAAGAAAAAAATAGTGTACCAACGAAAGCAATCTTGTGACACTGTCTTTTTCGGCCTTCTTTTGATTTTATGCACAGATTATTACGCATTTTTTAGCAAAATATTCTGGATCTTTTCGAATGCAAAGCTAAATGGGCATATAAATAGGCTTAATTTACGCTAAAAGAGCTGTCATTTGAACCCAAACTTGTCTAGATTGGATGCACGGATCAAAAGTCACGTACTTTTTAATTAAACGAATTTTGCTTCAAACTCCCTTTAGGCTGGTACCAAAATTCTCGATTTTACATTTTTTTCTTTGAATCCTCGTAACTTTTGATTCGGTAACTCGATTTTAACGTTTAATACGTCACATTAAAGATCTTTTCCTCTACTTTTTTTCTAATATGCCTAAACTAAAATTTATTAATTCAATGAGCAATATATATCGTATGCCTCTCAAGTAGATCATTTTTTGAAAGCATATATACCGTTCACTATATAAACAAAATTTAATTTAGACTCATTGGTAGAAAAGTAGAAGAAAAGAGCTTTAATTTGACGTATTAAACGTTAAAATCGAGTCACTGAATCCAAAGTTACGAGGATTCGAAGAAAAAAAATGTAAAATCGAGGATTTTGGTACTAGCCTAAAGAGAGTCTGAAGCAAAATTCGTTTATTTCAAAAGTACGTGACTTTTGATCAGTGCATCCAATCTAGACAAGTTTGGGTTCAAATGACTGCTCTTTTAGCGTACTTTAAGCCTATTGATATGCCCATTTAGCCTTGAATTCGAATAAATCCAGAATATTTTGCTAAAAAATGCGTAATAATCTCTGCATAAAATTACAAAGATGGTCAAAAAAGATAGTGTCACAAGATCGATTTCGTGGGTACACTATTTTTTCTTGTTCTGTACGTCCTGTAGAACAGAAAAAACCTTACCCGGTCGATATAGCCCGAGATTTTTTTTTCGCAACTTTTGGGGGCAAAAAAGTGAATATAAATTGTAGATTTCGTCATATGCATATTACATCCTATTTCGGAAACACGAGCAAGTCGCAAAATTTTTTATTGAAGGCACACCTATCAGACCTGATTTTGCTCGTTCCTTAGGTAATTCTGAAAAAGAAAAACCTCGCGTACATAGCCGATTGAAGGGTATACTTTTTTTTCTGGAGCAAAAACGACTCGAAAAACGAGAAATAATTAAAAAACAAAAATTTACAGATTTTTTTTCCCAAAAACTATGGACTTTTAAAAATATTTCATTAGAACAATAATAACTTAAAATTCATCAAAGAATACTCTGAAATTTTTTCAGATTTTTAAATAACGATTTTCGAAATTTCTATTTTTTGAATTTCGAAACAAATCAAAAATTGTGTCGAATCAATCTGAAAAAATTTCAGAACATTCTTTGATGAATTTCGAGACATATTTTCTAATGAAATTTTCATGCAAGTCAATTTCTTTTCGAGTCGTTTTTTGCTCCGGAAAAAAGGGTACCCTTCGATCGGCTATGTACGCGCGGTTTTTCTCTTTCAGAACGACCTAAGGAACGAGAAAAATCAGGTTTGGTATAGGTGTGTGTGTGTGCCTTCAAGAAAATTTTTTGCGACTTGCTCGGGTGAGTGATTTCCGAAATAGGATGGATATGCATCATATACGTAATATGCATAATTGCATATGTACTATAAAGCGTCGAATTGCGATTGTCGTATTAATTATAATAATATTATCTTTAACGCGTCAATAAATATTAATACTTTTAAATCTAAAAATATTTATTAACGTATTGCTAGTCAAGATGAACTTAAGTTGCAAGTAAACTATCTGTGACACGTGGGGAACTTAAGTTTCGAGCAAAAATTCTATGACACACGGGGAATATTAGCTCTTTCGTCGAAAGTCAATTGATTGTATATGAGGTCTCGAGACACTTTCTTCGAAAACTACCTGATCTAATTTAACCATCGTCGCTCTTTCCCCGGGGCGTGGATGATACAAATTATGCCTGATGGTATAATTGGTATTATGCCTGAACTAATGTTCAACTGGACAACCCTTGTATAGAAAACCCATGACGCATTAATGGGAGGAGCATTACGTGTTTCACTTGGATATACCTGCAACCGTAGTATTTAGATGAAGCAAGTTAATTAACGTCCTGTGCGAACAATTTATTTAGCACGTTGCTTAACGTCCTGTGCGAACAATTTATTTAGCACGTTGCAATTGTTTTAGAATTTCATGTTTCAATTGATTGTTTATTCATACTAGAGAAATTATCCAACGCGCGCGTAGCTTATTTTTTCCTTGACGTTAAAAATAAGCGAAAAAACGAATTCATCGTCTCACCGCTCTACACTATCAACCAATGAAAATTTCGGATAATGCTTTGAATTGGCTCTATTCGATAATAATCGCTATCTTCTTTTTATAGGGTGATTTGAATTTGTTTTACTGATTTTTGAAATTTCATTCGGTTAATTAATTTCAATGCATCATAACAACTGAGCTAATTTTCTATTGTGAGGAATCCAAGCATTTTGAAATCTTTGTGCGATATCCGTATAAATTTGAATTTGATTAAAAAAACGAGGCTTTATATCTTTACTAGTTTGACTGATTTTTTAAATTTCATTCGGTTAATTAATTTCAATGCATCATAACAACTGAGCTAATTTTCTATTGTGAGGAATCCAAGTATTTTGAAATCTTTGTGCGATATTCGTATATATTTGAATTTGATTAATAAAATTTGGCTTTAGATCTTTACTAGTTTGACTGATTTTTTAAATTTCATTCGGTTCATTAATTTCAATGCATCATAACAACTGAGCTAATTTTCTATTGTGAGAAATTCAAGCATTTTGAAATCTTTGAGCGATATCCGTATATATTTGAATTTGATTAAAAAAATGTGGCTTTATATCTTTACTAGTTTGACTGATTTTTTAAATTTCATTCGGTTAATTAATTTCAATGCATCATAACAACTGAGCTAATTTTCTATTGTGAGGAATCCAAGCATTTTGAAATTTTTGTGCGATATCCGTATATATTTGAATTTGATTAAAAAAATGTGGCTTTATATCTTTACTAGTTTGACTGATTTTTTAAATTTCATTCGGTTAATTAATTTCAATGCATCATAACAACTGAGCTAATTTTCTATTGTGAGAAATCCAAGCATTTTGAAATCCTTGAGCGATATCCGTATATATTTGAATTTGATTAAAAAAACGAGGCTTTATATCTTTACTAGTTTGACTGATTTTTTAAATTTCATTCGGTTCATTAATCTCAATGCATCATAACAACTGAGCTAATTTTCTATTGTGAGGAATCCAAGCATTTTGAAATTTTTGTGCGATATCCGCATATTTTTGAACTTAATTAAAAAAAAAGTGGCTTTATATCTTTACTATAGTTTTACTGATTTTTGAAATTTCATTCGGTTAATTAATTTTAATGTGTTAATTAATTTCAATTTCAACTGAACTAATTTTCTATTGTGAGGAATCCAGGCATTTTGAAATCTTTCTGCGATATACGCATATTTACTGCGAGTAATATTTTTCATTATTAATTTTAAATTTTATCGACGCAAATATATTATCTTGCAATTTAATTGATTGTATGTTGTTTTTTGTATGTATTTTTAGTAATACACGTATCATTAGCGTAACGGTATAAGCTTTATAATTGTTCAACAATTATCTGTATGTTGCGGTAAAGTTTAATTGCATTGCGCAACTAAGAGGAAAACCTGTCCCTTGTTGTTATTGTCCTATTTTTAACCAGTATATGCAAAATCTTTTCAATCGACCGATTCGAATGCAAAACTTTTTGATTTTCCAAATTGTAATTTAACGCATCATAATGCAACTATATACGGTCATTAGAACTCCCGACTATTTTCTTCCAAAAACATATTTAAGAAAAAACTTGCCCCAGTCAAATTATTTATTTTCTATTTGTTAATTTTATAAAAATGATCTCATGACAGTTTAATAAACATTAAACTAGATACAAACGATGAATGAGCAATGAATTGAAGCAATTAGGAAGTCGAAATATACCTGCACAGTGCAGCGGCATTGTCATTAGCTACCCCCCACCGCAGCCCCTCCAGAAGCATATAAAAGCGTGATGACCAACGACCCGACACATCAGTCGTATTTTGGCTTCCACACCTAGTACAAAGTACGTACAGAACCTTCCAAGGCACACCTTGTCGTCATAGTCAACAGGCCAAGTTCAAGCTTCAAGTCAAGCCATGTTCTTAAACGTTCAAAAAATGTCCGCCGCTCGGGAGCTGGTCAGCGCGAAAATCTGCGAAGTGATTAGCTTGGCACAGTCCGAGGCGCGACTCGAGCAGACGCTCCCACCCAACGACGCGCTGAAGGGTTGGCTGGATCGTCCGGCGCTGAAGGATCTTCATCGCAGGTGTCACGCCGAGCTCGCCGAGATGAAGAGCCGCACGTTCGCCAACACGACGATCTCTCACTTCACCTTCCTCAAGGTGAGCAAGGAAAGATCGGCGCTTCTGGCGAGGAACGCCGAGCTGGCCGAGGAGTGCGCGAGGAGCGACTGGAGGACGCTCTATCCCATCTACGGGTTCACCCTGGAGCTGTACATCGAACGCGCCAAGTCCGAGAACAAGGTGTTTCAAGACTTTTCCACGGCGCTCAGCGACATCCTGGGCTTCATGAGCCCGGATTACGTCGCTTACGAGATTATCTTCCGCCACCTGGAGAGAACGGACGTAGAGTTCTTTTTGGAAAGGAGCAAGGAGGAGAAAAAGAGGACCGAGTGAGAGCCGACTGCGACGATTTTTATTCATCTGCTGAATAACTGTGTGCAACTACGCTTCGTTTTTAGTGTACGTGTATTTTTGTGCTATTGAAATATTGTGCGCGTATATAGTGCCGTGGCATTTATTGACAATTTTTCATCGATATCAGCTATATTTTTACCGATAAAAGCTATATTTTTACCGATACCGATATATTTTTAGCGAATGAAAAAATCGATCAAAATTTCAAATTTAATTCGGGCAAAATTAGTATATAATTGTATAGTGTAGCGCATTGTAAATAATATCTATCTGTCGGTTTATTTATTATTTGATAAAATTTAAAATAATTTTTTTCTATGTATTAAAATCATGCATAATTCAATTTATATATTACAAGTTTAAAACTTTTAAAATTAGCGAATCAGTTGCGCTTTCCCGCCTACTACATTCTGGCGCGAAGTTTAAATTATTAATTAGCTTTGTCATCTTCTTTCTTATGCATTTTTTATACAAAGACTGTATACCGTAAAGTTCAAAAGCGCAGTTTGATTTTTGTGAATCGATTCTATTTTAAGCGAAGTCTTTTACGTTCAAATTTATGTAAGAACGAATCGTTCATTGAAAACAATAACCAACACATTTGTAATAAAGTTTTGTAAACTGACTGTAATTGTAAACTTACGAAAATAAATTAGAGTTATTATTCTATGTATGAAAAACATATTCTTATAGTTTTGAATAATTATTGCTTCCTAACAATCCCTGCGATCTTGAAATATCCATAAATTTCCAGTTAGAATTAGAACAAAGTAGTGAAACGTAGAAGTGAGAAATGCTTCCTGGTGTAATTATGCAGGGTTTCGGAGGCCAGGTATGAGCCGATTGTGGCTCATGCGGGATAATTGATCATCAGGTCGCTCTGCTGAAATCGTAAAAGAATTAATTTTCTACAGATATATACTTCATTCATGTTTATTTTCGATTCAAACGCACGTGGAGAATATCAGAAATTTTTCGAAATGGCTTTTGCGGGATCTTTAATATTGTAAAGAATAGATCTTTTCTTCTACTTTCATCTTCAAATTTTTCATATTTTATCAAAACCATGGTAAATGAGTTGTATTTACTTAACTTAAAAGTAGTGCTAATTCAGACCGATATGTATATAGAGTTCTGTTTTATACTTCGAGCATATTTCAGTAGGTTTTATATATATATCAGCACATTAGTCGTATATTCATTTTAATCGTGAAAATTCAATTATTTAAACGCTATATTTAAAGTTTGTCAGCGATTGGTGATAACAAAATGTTCACTTATTTTCACATTTGCCGCTTAAATTTATATGGGTATATTGACCAAGGTATGTTATAAATGTTGTATATATTATAAACTGTGTGTGTGTATATATATGTATTGTGTATAGCTACAAGGAATATAAAAGCAGGTTAGTTCTCAAACTTACGCCAACCTTACGCGTTGCTTACGCGCATATAGGATGCACGGAATGCACATAACGCACAATAACTCAGCTTATCAGCAAAGTTTTTTAAATGATAATGGCTTTTAAATTTTCACTTATATGTTAGTCGTACGATTTCTATTAAAACCATGGCTCAAGAAACAACGAGAAGAAGAAAAAACGACGTACCGAAGAGTAAGGAGAGAGTTGGAGAGAAGAAGAACGAAAGCGAAGATACGAAGGATAAGGACGAAGTCAAACCGTAAGTTATGAGTTAAGTCAAAGTTATTCAAGTTTATTTTCGTTTATCGAGTTTTTCAGACATTTTACAGAAAAATAAAGCGAGTACTTTGATAACGAAGCAACAATCGATATTGTCTCACTTAACCTCAATCTAAATGCAAATAGGCCGGTTATTGTATTGATTACTTCGTCGAGTTTCACAATAATCTGACATATTGATCGTACGACTTTTTTGCTACAGAAAATATGGACCTCATGTCACCTTTCCATACCAGCGAGTCTGGTCTCGCTGTGTATTGATACTAGGAGTGATGCTCGTCGTGTGGTACAACAGTAAGAATGGAAAAGAAGTGTCATTTGCTCGACAGAAGGATATCCTCATTAGTCGAACTCAACATGTAGACTGTTCCAAAGCTTATAAAGATGAAATAGATATGTATCCTGGTTGTGTTCCTGAAAAGTGCGGACGAGTAGTCTCCGACAAATTGGTGTCTGCTTCAGAAGCTGACACTTTACTGCAATTGGCTAAAAATGGCTTAAAGTATGGAGGCTCTGATGGAGGTGCCAGTACTTTGGACTTGCAGAGCGGTGCTCTTAGCAAGGGAACAAAATTCATTAATGTATATAAGCTAGATGAAGCTAAAAAGATTTTTAACAGTGCAGATTTTGCTATCTACAAGTATGTTTTATTCATGATCCGTTTTTTCATTCTATACCCATTTGTCTATAACTTGAAATATTTGTGTTAACTTTCAGGGTTGTCAAGACAAAGATTCAACATGCAATAGCTCACCATTTTGGCGTAGATGCAAACAAAATTTATTTGACAAAACCAACATTCTTTTCCAGAATCACAAATATACCTGCAAAAACTATTCATGATGAGTATTGGCATCCACATGTTGATAAGGTACGATAAATTTTTATGAAGATAATTGAAATGTAAACTGATTAATGAATGTTGGATTTTGATTTTTCAGGAAACTTATGAATCATTCCATTACACATCACTGCTGTATCTTAGTGATTATAGTAGAGATTTTGAAGGAGGAAGATTTATTTTCATTGATAAAAATAGCGTAAATACTACCATAGAGCCTCGGAAAGGCAGAGTTTCTATGTTTACATCTGGTAGTGAAAACTTGCATTTAGTTGAAAAAGTTACCTCAGGAACGCGGTATGCGCTCACTGTATCATTCACATGTGATAAACAGCAGGCCACAGTTGATCCGAGTTTTGATAAAACAAAACACACATAAAGTATATGTCATAATATTTATGGCGTTATTTGTTGTTAAGTATTAGATACTTGGTGAAGACTTACACAAACATTTTTTTAAATGAATCTTTATGTATGTTATTGCTATACATTCCATCAAACTATGATTGATCTTCCCAAGTATAAGTATTTCATATAATATAAAATAATTATTGAATATTTCGAAATTTCAATATTAAGGTATCGTACTAAATAAAAAAAATACTTAGGTATGCCATTTAAAAAGCACAATTAGTTTTTACTTGTAGAAAATGAAATATCGAAGTTAAATCTTCAATTATTTGTCTTTAGAGTTTGTCACAAATTATTTTATTAATAACATCATTCAACTTCTACTGGGTATGTGTCCGAATATGTTTCTTAAGAACATTTGTTGAAATTGAAAATTTTACTATTTGTCTTTTCACGCGAAGCACACTATTAAAAATCCACCACAATAATCGAAGAGCAAAATGCGCATATATATACGCCTGTTGCCTTAGATTGTTTTTATGCGCTCCCGCGATTATTCTATGTATCTTTCTAGTATTACTTCAGCGGTACATCATCTGTAACCTTATGATTTTAAAATTTAATATAAAATAAAAGTAATAATAAAATTTAATATAAAAGTACTTCTTTAAAGTAAAATTCTTTAAATGGTCTAACGAACTGCGAGTATCGTTACCATTGGTGTAAAAAACGACTATCGCCGTTACTAAAAATGTAAAATCAAATTCATTGTAAGAAATGAACTGATAAAATATAATTTGTAATGCAAATGAGTTGTTTTATTTAAAATATGAGTCGTCCTAAACCAAGAGAAATAAAACAGAACGACGAACCAATATTCACGATTCGCTCCATCGGCGCATCGAGAATCTGTCGTTTCTCGATACCGAAATAGTAAAACAGAAAAATATATAACTGTGTAAGTATACACAGAGCCGCAGGGGGAGCCCGCTCCCGCCCTGTTCCCCAGGTTGAATCCCCTTGGGATTCCCCGGTGAACAGGTCGAGGGTGGGTTCTTTGGGCCTTGTGACCCCACGGACCCGAGCAGACCCCGCCGTACCGGATGGTAAGACGGCGACCAGGGTACCCGCTGGGGGAGAATCACTTCGGTTTGGTTCCATGTCATCGGCCTTTGGATCTTGGTTCTGGTCACGATGTTCTTCTTTCTACTGTCTCTCTCTCGTCTCGCAGAAAAGATTTTCGATTTTCTTTTTCTTCCTCCGCGCCTCCCCCAGGTTTGCTGTGGACGATTCGAATTCTCAATGCGACTACACGCATTTATATTTATAATAAATACAATTACGCGTACGCATCATCCGCAACTTATTTAGAATTTTACAGTTGGTGTATGTAAAGGGATAAAAAAAAATTCATTTCAAACAAATACATCTAAATGTAAGATTTGTGTTATTGTATAAATGGATAAAATAAGTTTATGTTAGTGTTTAATACTTAATAAAGAATGGATGAGGTACAGGTAATTGTTATTTACAACTACAATTCGTTGTTTCTACTCCGTTTATTTGTTATATCTACAATAAACAATGTGCACATTGTTTACGTATACACCTTAAAATAAATGCTTGATAGTGTACAACATTCTTTTTTGTGCACTAAAAAGTACACTTTATATTTTACATTTAATTTAATTCTAGAATGTGCATGTAATATTCTTTTTTTTAACCTTTTGCATAAGAAATAATTTTCTTACCAGTGCCGGAGGAAACATTTACATTGAAAAAATCATATTAAAAAATGTATCTTAAACATTCCACAACATTCAAATTTGAATTTCCGCTATTCTAGTAGACCTTTCAGACGTAAAAAAACTGCCTAGACTAACTTTTAATTTGCAGTTCACTCGACAGTCACGTACTTCTGTGAGTTTTCTTAAACTTTCTTAAAACTGTTTGTACTCACATTATACGACTTACAACAATATAATAACAAAATCTTAATAAATATATATTTATAATAAATACAATTTTCGCTTCATACAACTTGACAATGTTCACTTGTCCACTAGCGACCATCGAAAAATCGTATAAAAGCTTTTTCTCTATACTTAAATTCATAAAGGCTCGGTCTCGTCGGAACAAACAAAGAACAAGAATAGGAATATTTGAGAATATCTTCTGTGTAAAAAAAATTGCGTACAATTAAAAAATTAATAAAATCAAAGAACTTTGCGTTTTCCTGAATTTCACCTACATTTTGAACAAATTATTCCTATTCCCGATCATTTTAGTGAAACGCAATATTTAGCAAAGTAACTATAAGAATTATCTTTAATCTTCTTCTTTACAGTAATCATCAGAGCATACACACGATACGATAATGAGAGAGCGTGAATTTGTAACATATGACAAATGAATGATAAGGTGCAAAGAGATTTCACAAGAAATATTTATACAAAAGAATTTTTCATGCCTAAAAGTTTGCCAGTGATTTTTGAGTTCAGTTTCTGTAGGAATTCGCATGGCGAATAAGATTAGGAAATCTCCTTTGCACGTAAGAATAGATACTAGCTAAATTCTAAAAAAGCCTCTAGACTTGAAGTAGCTCTGCTATTTTCTTCACGCTGTCACCTGACAGGATACTTCTGTGGTTTCCAAAGAGCTCTTCGATTCTCACATTCTGCCCGCAGATCTGCAAACAAAAAACACATAGTTTTTATTCTTACTGTTGTTTTTCAACAACAAAATATTTTCTAAGTATAATCATGATATTTACCTGAGACAAACCATAGTCAGTGTTTAACGAAACAAAATTGTCTTTAGCTTTGATCAGCGTAACTGGGCCTTGATATTTGCCAGCTGGTACATAGGAATTAGCTGCTCTCAATTTTTTGAAAAACAGGATACCTGCTTCCTTAAGGTCTTCTGCAGTAAAATTAGTAGGTCCGATCAACTCGTACATTTTTTTGAACATCTCCTCGTCGTTTTGTGCTTCTCTAAGTATGCTATACGCCTAAAGAAAAAAATTGCATTCAATAAAAAGAATAACAAATAATTACGAGAGATAATTTTTTATAAAGGATTTTTCTGATTTCTTTACCTTCAAGAATCCAACGTTTGAGTTCAGTTGCCTGGTGAAGTAAGCCAATGCCTTCCTAACACCGTCTGCTTCTAGAGTTTCGCTCATAGTTTCGGTTTGCTTGCCAATTGTTTGTGTATGGAGGGTAATGAATTCGGGTGAACCATCGAGTAGAGTTAAGTTAACGGATTCGCCGAGTTTTTCCAGTTGTAGAGCCATCTCGAAAGCTACTAGTGCACCGAACGAATAGCCTACAAGAGTGTAAGGTCCTTTATTTTGCAATTGTCTCATCTGCTTGACGTAGAATGCAGCGAATTCGCCTATAGACTCGAGCGGTGCATCTTTTGTGCACTGTAGACCATAAACAGGACGTTCAAGCTCACTGGCAAGTGATTTGAGCGAGTTAACGACACCTTCGATAGCAGCCACGACGAAGATCGGCTGACCCACAGACTTTCGAGTTTCTAGTTGAACCAGAGATTTCTGCGGTACAATTTCGGAACCGGAGCATTGGAACAAAAGTTGGTCCGGTCCGTTTTCAGCTGCTGCACTGCTAGTTACAGGAGATGCCACAGCAGACTCGGTTGACTCGCCACTAACCGATGCGAACTCTTTCAATTTAGCGAAGGTGAGTCCACGAATTTCCTGGGGACTGAGTACGATGTCGTAGTTTCTTTCGAGCGTCTGTTTTATTTCTGTACCCATCAGCGAGTCCATTCCGAGATCAGCTAAACTGTTGTTTGGATTAACTGTCTTGACGTCCTTGATACCTAGGATATTACCAACAGCTTCGAGAAGACCAACTTGGTTCTGGCCATCGGTGGGCTTGTGTTTCTCAGCGAGAACCATCGATGCGAGAACTGGATGTGGTTGTTGAAGGAAAGAGTCCATGGTTGTGAGGCAGCTGGACATACGTTGGGGCAAAGTGCCACCTACTTCAGTTTCATTGCTACCCATTGTTTCTGAAACCGCAAAAGATTATTTTATTAACACGAAAATTATGGAAATAATCTGCACCGAGTATTATTATAGAAAAGATAATTACCTAAAACAAGACCAACATCGCCAATAGCTCCCCATTGTATAGCTAATCCAGGAAGTCCGTTTGCTTGTCTTTGTTCACAAATCCTTTCCATAGCTGAGTTGGCGAGACCGTAGTTCGTCTGTCCAGCGTTTCCTCTGCCGCAAGATACCGACGAGAATACAACGAAGTAGTCAAGAGCTGGGCAAAGTTTCCTCGATGCTGCATCCAAGTTCTTTGTACCGTCTATCTTCGGCAAAGCAACTGCCTTGAAGTGTCCCTCCTCCAAGTTTTCCATTAAAGCGTCCTTGAGCACCGCAGCCAAATTGAATATTCCGCCAACAGGTGCCGATTTGCTGGCCTGTTTGATGAGCTTCTCAGCGCCAGCGAGAGTCGTTACGTCTTCGGTCGAAACAGTCACGTTGATACCGATCTCGCGCCATCTGCGGATGCAAAGGGCTTGGTAACCGGTGCGTACTCCGGATCTGGACGTGAGAATGATGTATTTGGCCCCACGGGTGATGAGCCAGTTGGCGAGTTCAAGACCAAATCCTCCGAGACCTCCTACGAGGACGTACGATTTGTCGGGATTCATGTACGTGCGAGGAATCGAAGCGACGGTCTTCAAGACTGGTTGCGCCACTTTCTCGGACTCCTCATTGCGGATCTTGAGAAGGACTTTACCGATGTGCTTGCCGGTGGCCATGAATCTGAAACCCTGTTCAATCTGCTGCTCGCTGAAGACTGTCGCTGGAAGCGGTCTTACAGCTCCGTTCTTGATACCTTCGCTGACCAGTCTGACGAGCTCCTTCTTTTCTGGACAATCAACGTCGAAGAGCGCATCCAGAAGAATGCCGTGGAACGAGGTATTTTTCAAGAAGAGCGACATGCCGAGAGCTGTATTGTTGGACAGATCGAATTTACCGATTTCGAGGAAGCGCCCGCCGTTAGCTAAACATCTCACGCTAGCCTGCAGCTTTTCACCGGCCAGTGAGTTCAAGACAATGTCGACACCACGACCATTGGTTTCCGTGAGAATCAACTGCTCGAAACTGGTGTCTCGAGAATTACCAATGTTGCGATCCGTCAGCTGTGGGAATGTCTTCTTTAGGAAATCGCGCTTCTCCTGCGAGCCGACGGTGGTGAAGACGGTGCAGCCCATGTGCAATGCAATGGCGATACTGGCCTGTCCAACACCACCACTTCCAGCATGGATAAGTACACTCTCGCCTGGCCTCATTCCGCCTCTTACGCAGAGAGCGTAGTAACTCGTGGCGTAAACGACTGGAATAGTAGCAGCCTGTTCAAGAGTCCACTTGTCTGGTACCTCCCACATGAAGCCTGGATCGGCGAGGAGAGTGGTTGCAAGACCTCGGGCTGCAACCATACCCATCACTCGGCGGCCCTTCGAGTCGCGACCAGCGAATTCGAGACCGAGGATGCAATCTTGACTGGCGAGATCACCTGGCAAAGCGTCAGCATTGAGCTTACCGGTAGCCAACATGATGTCACGGAAGTTAAGCGGGGCATAGTAAACGCTGCAGAATTCCTTGCCAGGGAACTTCTCCGGTTGGTAGTAACTAAGTGGTCCTTCGATCCACCTTAGACTACTGAGATCACCTCTGACGATGGAGTTGATGTAAGCGTGTTCTACGTGAAGAGACGAAACGTCAGGACTGCTGATCTAATCGTAAATGCCTGTAAGATCCCCATTGGTTGTTTTTAAGCACATTAGCCATAAGCTGTTTGTCCAGCTGATTGGCGTAAAACTTATCGGTAATCGAGAATTTGGAAGCGTTCTTGTCCTGGATGAAAACGTAACGTACGTTCAGACCGCCGGCTTCTTGGCGGATACACGTCATCAGACCAATCATACCGAGCAACTCTTCACCCTGACTAACGAGCAGCACCTTCTGGCCTTCGGATTCAGCCTTTTTCAAAGCTGCCTTCACGCCCTCGAGCCATGAGAAGTTCTTTTCAGTAATCTGAATAATGATGGGTTCAGCGGTTTCCTCTTGTTTTTTTAATAATACATAACTCTTGCCCGGTACTACTTGCTTGCCCACGAAGATAAGACCCGCTTTCTTAATGGCATTAGAAGTAACACTGCCAGTTTCCTCAAGAACGATGAAACCAGTTACTCTTGACGGAATCGGCAAGATTCTTAAGAACAGCTATTTGGTTGTTACTCAATACATCAGCAGCGAATATTAAGTTGAGATCTTGGCCTACAGTGCTGCTTTGAGCGTTTTTAGCTATAGGTTTGATGTTCCAGTCTGTGAGAAGAGCGGCATAGTTATCGGGAGAAACCGTCGCCAATTGCAGGTCCACCTGTAAACGAGTGTTGTTATTTAGTGTGAACAAAAGAAATTGTTGAATTGGCTCAATTTAATTCGTTGAGAACACTTACGCTAAGCATAGGCTCACTCAATAGTATGTCCAAAATTGCTGGAGCCATGAGAGCTTCGGAACTTCTCTCACCGGCAACCTCGACAGCCTTAATCTTGATTCCTCCAAAGTTCTCTCTCGCAATCTGAAGTAAGACAGTAAGAGCATGCAACTTGGATCTTTCTGGATCTTCAACCAAGACCTGCGAGTTTTCGTATGGTACAAACACGTATCGCTCGAGTTTGGGCGCAGACTGAGTCTGCTGCCTCCTTGGAGCGAGCGATGCCTTCATCCCTCTCAACTCAACTCCTCCAGCCTTGATAACGCCAATTTTCGGGTATGAGTATACCGGCACTCCTTCCTCGCCAAGCTCCTCCACAAGTTGTTTGTGCGCGACAGGATCGATAATTGCTTGTTGGAGTCTCGTCGGCAAGAAAAGATCGCGAGTGTTGGTTCCCAGGATAGAGAACTGTAGCATCGTGTCGACGAAGGAGATCCAATCATCAGACCAGGCGAGTTTTCCAGCAGCAGCGCGATTCTCAGAGCTCAGAATGCCCTTGAATTTACCACTGTAGTCGTAACCACGCAGACGAAGATCTTTGTATATATCCTCAGTCTTCAATTCCAAAAGTTCGGTTTCCTTAGAAACGGGCGGAGTAGGTAGATTGAGTTGTTCTTTCTTGATATCTTCGGGAACGCGAATCTTGCCCGTGACAGCAACCGATCCACCTGCACGGAGAAAAATTATAATTGCTTGTATTAATGGCGATGAATTGTTCGTTGGAAAAAAGTGTAAAGTCAAAAATGCAACGAACCTTCGCAAATTTCAAAGTCGCCAGTACCGTCAAAGATATTGATCAAGAATTTGACAGAACCCTCCTTAGGCATGATGGTGGCTCTGTGAAATTGAACTTCCTCCAATACAACTGGTAATTTCTCGTATTCAGCTCCTTGCAGCTTAGCGAACGTTTTCCAAACAATAGTTAGATAACCAGTGGCTGGGAATAAAACTCTTCCGTCGATAGCGTGACCCGCCAAAAAAGCATCGGTTTCTTTTGACAAGTCGATGTCAACAACGCTCTCTCCAGATCTTGAGTTCTTGCCTGAAAAGTCAGCGACGTCCCATTGGATCGAGTGATCCCATTTGATCAAAGAGTTGATCATTGGTGTACCGCGTCCGACAGGGTAGCTGATTGGCGGGTAAAATTTCGACAATTGTGGCTGTACACCAGCATTGTACATTTTACCAATGTTGGTCAACAAGAAATTTATGTTGTTCGTGTGATCCCTCTTATGTAATGCTACGTTAGTAACCGTAGCTGGAAGAGATCTCCTCAAAATCGCTTGAAGAAGACAGTGAGGGGCAATTTCTATAACAATTGCGTTTTCTGGAATGTGAGCCAAAGCTTCCTGGAATAATACTGGGGAGAGTAAGTTGTTGACGTGATAAGCGGGAGAACTCAATTGTGCGAGTGGAGTGTTCCACGCTGACTCGGGAATCGAGGTAGAAATCCACCTAGAAAATTCAAGTTTAAAAAATTTAATAATTATTGATATAATTATTTCAAAACTTTTTCTTCCACACAATTTACCTCGAAGATCTGGGTTTCGGGTTTGTGATGATTTGCTCAAGACTGGCGCGGAGTTTCGGAGCTGCTGACGAGACGTATTTGCTGTGGAAAGCAACACCTGAGCTTCGAACAGCTCTGGCAAAGATTCCTTCGGCCTTCAATTCTGCAATGAATGTTTCAAGAGACGAGATGGGACCAGAAACTGTCACAGAATCAGCGGAGTTGTGACAAGCCGGAAATACATCAGGTGGACAGCGTTTCTTCGCTTCTTCCCAGCTCAAACCAACTGCAGCCATACCTATAAGCAAAATTAAGACAATTGAACTTAGTGTTTTATTGGCTAAATTTCTTCACATCCAAGTGTACAAAGAAATTTTACTCAAGGTTCGCAAAAGTATTCAGATAACAGTTTCATTTGAATTAAAGTCGAAAATATCCTCTCGCAGAATTCTTACCCATTTTAGCCATTGCCATTACGGATTCCTTGATGCATTTTCCTCTCCAGTAAGCGGCGAGCACGGTTTGTTCAGCCGTGAACGTTCCATCGGCATAGGCGCAGCCAGTCTCACCCACAGAATGGCCAACGATACCGTCGGGTTGAATGCCCAACATGCTGAGAACGTTAACCAAAGCGACCTGAACTGCCGCAATGGATACAAAGCTGTTGAGAACGTCTTCGAAGGTCTCGTCGGTGCCGTTGAGAATGAGATTCATGAGATCGACGTCGCAAGACTTGAGCGCATTGGCGCAGCGCCGCAAGCTCTCGCTGAACGTCGGGATGCGCATGAGCTCCTTGCCCATGCCGCTCCACTGCGAGCCCATGCCGGAGAACACGTACCAGACGGGTCGCTTGTCGCCGTTGAAGTCTGAGATCTCTCGCGCCTCTGCTTCGCCGAGAATCTGGTAGCCACGGTAAACGTGTCCAGGAATGTTTAGAGCGTGTATGCTGTGCACGAGCGAGATGAACTCGTCGTCCTTCTCGTTCTTTTTCACCTGTAGAATCGGATAAACATCGATAACTTCATCGATGAGTTGGAGCACCAAAAAGGTTGCACGGCTCAGTGACTCACCTCATCCAGCAAGGCGGCGACAGCCTCTTCGGTCCTTCCAGACACAGCGACTATCTTGGGTACGTTGACGTCGAGCATCGGCGAAATCTTCGGCTTGGGATTGCTGCGCAGTACAACGTGTGCATTGGCACCCCCGAAACCGAAGGAATTGACAGCGACGATGCCACCCTTCCAGGGCGTCGGTTCTGACACGACCTTGATACTGCCGTCGTGCAGCGCAGGAATGTCCGGGTTGGGATTCTTGAAGTGCAGGTTTGCCGGGATGACCCCTTGCTCCATGGCCAGCAGCACCTTCGCTATCGAGCAGAGGCCACTGGCTGGCTCCGAGTGGCCCATGTTAGACTTGACGGATCCCAGCAGGAGCGGCGTTTTCCTGTCTTTGCAGAAAAGCTCGGCGATGGAGTTGACCTCCTGCGGATCGCCGACCTTCGTGCCCGTCCCGTGAGCCTCGACGTAGGCGACGTCGGCCGGATTGATGTCAGCCTCGCTGTACACCTCGCGCATCAATTGGTTCTGCATGTTGCCGTTGGGGAAGGTGATGCCCTGGTCCTTGTAGCCGTCCGTGTTGACTTTGGAGTTGACGACGGTGGCGTAGACTCGCCTGGCGTCCCGGGACCTCTGCAGGTAGATGACGACGGCCGCCTCCGAGCGCACGTATCCCCTTGCCGTCGGCGTCGAAAGCTCGGCAAGCGCCGTCGGGCGACAGCATGCTCAGTCTGTGGAACTGCAGGGAGCTCGTGGGCTTCAGCAGCAGGTTCACGCCGGCGACGATCGCCGCGTCGCACTGGCCGCTCCGCATCGCGGCGATGGCGTGGTGCATGGCGTAGAGCGACGACGAGCAGGCCGTGTCCACCGCGAAGCTGGGACCGCTGAAGTCGAATGTGTAGGAGATGCGGTTGGGGAACATGGCACGGCAGCACCCGGTCAGACCGTAACCTGCAACGCGCAATTTCATTAATTTCTTCCTCGGCGCGCACTCGCGATTCCGCGCCGATCTCCAAGCCGATCCATACCATTCACGAGATCCGGATCCATGGTCCAGTACTCGTCCGACTCGGAGTCCGAGACCCCGACGAAGACGCCGGTACGCGATCCTCTGACCTCCGCTGGGTTGATGCCAGCGTCTACGATGGCCTCGTGGGTCAGCTCGAGCAACATCCTCAGCTGTGGGTCCATGACGGTGGCCTGCTTCGCGTGGACTCCGAAGAAGGTCGCGTCGAACGAGGCGAGGTCCTTGAGCTTACCGGTACGGGCCGGCAATCCATGCATACCCGACGGCCAACGCCGCTCATCGTCTGTCACTAGGTCTACTCCGTCGAACAGCTGCTGCTTGAACTCGTCGATGTTCGAGGACTCGGGCAGTCGACCTGGGATTTCGAGGTATTAGTTTAAAGCGTACACTTTTTTTTGAATAAGCATTTAGCATAGCGTTTTTTCTTCCCCTGTCATCGAGAACAGCAATGAAACGCAATCGCAACGATTACACTACACGTCGCGATTATATTTTCATCTCCAAACCATGCCGCGCAGCTCCAATTTCAGTTTCGCGTCAACGTTCGCAAACCAGAAACTTGCAGTAACAATCGGACGACCTTTCGAACCGCGTTACACAAGCCCCGGTGCCACAATTTACCTCGTTCTCTGTCTCTTTCCCGCGAAGGTGCTTCGAAAAGATGTGAATCACAGCGCTCGAAACTCTTTGTCCGCGTAACGCTGCGAATCAGCGCGTTTTACGATTGCGAACGATGCTGCTCTCGGGGAAAATTTTCGCAAGCCCGCAACTGAGATCTCTCTCGCGGCGGCCGGAAGCGTCGCGCGCTCCGCGCTCGCCGATGTATAAACAGCCGAGTCACCTGAGAATCCTGAGATAACGACGTCATCGTCGATAATGTAAGGCGTGCCGTTGCTGACGACTGGTTCGCGCACCAGCGGGCTGTTCATGCTGTCGAATCTCGCTGGCATTTTTCTTTGTCCCTCGTGAATATCCGCTAACTAGCAACTTCCGTCAACTATGAACGACGCTCGCAGAGTGAACTTCCAGCTTTCCACCGTGGAATGTCTCTCTCTCTCTCTCGGCCGGACGCGAAAGCCTTGTGGACGGTGAACTGTAACAGAGAAATTCGGCGTTATTGTGGGATTTTCAACTTTTTAAAATTGTGCTTATAATTGTGTACATGTTTATACAGCGCGCGTTTACAGATCAACGCACATCGAGAGCGCGACATCAGCTGTTTTATCGTGTAATAGACGCGTTATAAGAGACGTCGCTGCTATTTTCAAGTTCAAGGTTCAGATCGCGTATCTCATCTTCTAAACGTACGTATAACGCCCACGCGTCAACGGCATGCGTAGATCACGTGTATTCGCGTTGGGCGAGTGCGCATCGTCGTCTGGATCGATCACGCTCCGCGGAGTTGGACCACGAAAATTTTCCGCTTACTTTTAGCCGCGTTTTATCGGTCGCGGACGCCTCGAGCGGATAGGGGCGAGCTTTTGGGCGGGAGATTTAAATTTTCGAACGCGCCCGCAGAGAGGAGAGAGGCGACTTATTCTGCGAGCCTATACGCGGAAGCGACGTATATTGGAGAGTCGCTAATTCGCGGAGTAACAACGCGTTGGTGGCGCAGAGATGAAGATGATCGAGGCCGCGACAATTTGCGCGGAATTGACACACAGTGCGAAGGCGGCCCGCCGACCAGTCAACGTCCCTCCCCCCCCCCTCTCTCTCTCTCTCTCTCTCTCTCTCTCTCTCTCCTCTTAATTGAGTAATCTCAATTGGATTCGCCAAAGGGTAAACCAATTTTACAATCGAGATTCAACTCATCTCTCTCTCTCTTTTTTAATCCGAGCCTCATGCGTACTACTGGGTGTAGAATATTCTTTTTATTTTTTGGACACATAATTTGCTTAAGCTCTCGTCGTGTGTGCGGGTGCGTTATTTTGATGAGACGCGCGCCGAGAGAGAGTGCTAACCCAATTTGAGGCTGTGCTATTGAGACAATTTGCGCGAACGATATTTTTCGATTCGACCGTATAGCTCTATAACTTGAAAATATAATTGTACGAGCGTTGGAATCGGACACCGAAGATATATCGTGTGGACGCAACGCGATATGGACAGCTGCACCTGACTCATTGAGAAATTCAAGTATATATAGCCGCGACGAGCGTGTATTGTGTGAAATGAAAATGATATTTTCTTTTACTTTTTTTTTCTCAATTAATTCACTTTTGTACTTTTTTTTGCCTTTTGACTCATCTTCGGCTCATCATGTGATAAAGAATGCTTGAAAAATTTAATTATAATTGACAGCCGTCGTTCTTATAAATTTTGATTTGCTTACGCAGAAGTTGCGCTGGAATTTCATTGGAATAGATGCATTGTATTGTTTGAAAATTCGCTGTTCTGAATAAAAGGCGTCATTGAATTTCCATTAACAGCCTACTTTGCGGCTTTTGAAGTGTTATTATATAATCGTACAAATTATATACATGTTTGACGATAAAACGGTGAATAGAATTTTTTTTCAATTTTTTTGCTATATTATTGAGCACTAAAGTAATAATGCGTTTCTGCCGCTGTATTTTCAATATCCGGATGGTATATGTTTCGCTTAGCTTGCTTGCTATTTCGTAATGACAATTTATTGTTTATTACAGTACATATTGTATAATACATTATTTTTCACTGAAATTAAAATTTTCTAGTCTCATAAAACTTTGAAAAGTGACATTATCGTCCAGCAGCTATTTCACAGTGGATTATTGTAATTTGATTTATATTATCGCAATGGAATAATTCTTCCCGTTATATGTTAGCAACGGTATACACGTGTTGCATTATTGTACAAAGTTATTTCCTCATTTACAAACATACATGCACAATGAGAAAAAAATGCATATAGATCTCGCACGAACAAACTTTCATAGAAATCAACGAGATTCACGAAGAAATTAATTAGCATAAAAAATAATTCATTTATACTTCAAGTATAAGAATAAGGTTTACACATTTTTTTGAACTCACGAATCCGTCCCTTTTCACTCGAATGCAAGTTTCACCGCGAAAACCAAGCTCTATCCTTGTAGCCGGGCACAATAAGAAAAAAAAAAACGCGGCGACAAAACAGAAAAACTGAATAGTATCAATAATTCGTGGGAGATACGCAAAAGCGCCGCGGACTCACATGCACTCGCAGACCTACACACACACACACACACACAGACGTTCACGCGTTGCATCACGCTTTCGGCACGCGCTTATACGTTCCACGTAACGATATTTGTACTGCACATGCCATATATACATAACGTACGTCGAGGAAATATCGCGCGGTGAGGGTCGCGATAGCCGGTCGATTTTTCTCTCTCTCTCTCTTTCAATATGCTCACGCGACTGTCGTAAAATGCGCTCGATATCGAATATAAACATGTGCGCGCGACTGCCCGAGCCACAGACGGGGAGGTGGTTATGTGCGCGCGCGATATCTCGCCCGACGCGTGTCCTGTGTGCGTATAAATCAAGATTGTCAAACTGGCCGCTGTAGTGAGGGAGGGAGGGGGCGGGGGACACTGTGAGAATTTTGAGAAAGAAATTATTCCGCGGTGACGCTGCGGCCGCCGCGCGTGCAGCGCATTGCAAAAGCCCAGGCAGTTGATTGGGGAAGAGAGTTTAGCCGCAAGTAGCAGAGTGTGGCGTATTGTTTCGTCAGATATTTGAAAACCTCTCGCGGGGAGAGACGAGATAAGCGATAGCATCCGATCTTGGCTAATCCTATACCTATATATACTTGCCGGGGACAACGGCCCAGGCTCAATATCTATACGTTGCGTATGATACACTTGTAGAACTGCGCGATCACTTTTACTTCGATAAATTCAAATCTCTCGAAAAAATATACGTACGAAATATACATATTCGGCTTTCGCAGTCTTTCGGAATGCAGCTCATTGCTTCTCGCTTATACACACCGACAGTCAAGGAGTCAATAACCTGATAATTTTTTTTACAGTCGCTGCAATTTTCAGCCGGGCTCGGGTGCAGTGCGCGCGCGCGTATACGCCTGCTTCCAACGTTTCGCTTGGAAATTCATGCAGCTCGGCTCGCTTGACTTTTTATGAATCGTTATAACGTTCACTTTCGTTGTTCCTTTATCGCAGGTTATTACGAGTCGAAAAATGCGCTTCGCCTAGACATACTCCACGGCGTCTGTGTATATACGCAAACGTTTTCCCGCCGCCATCGCCGCCGCTGTAAAAGCCGCAATTCATTAATTGAACTTTCGAGAGGGGAAAGGATGAGCTCTCTCGGTACGAGGCGAATTAGAAATGATTCGAGGAAATTTTTCGCAAAAGCATTGTAATTGCGAACGAGCCTCGGGTCTCGCGGAAAAACGCGTCGCGGAGAAGAAAATCGATAGCGTTTTCTCGTCGCTTTTGAACTTGAGAACCCGTATTATGTAAAGTGTATGTGCGTACTTAAGGCTTCGGTGAGACATGTCATTTAACGAGAGCATTAAAGAGGCATAAGTATGAAGTATGCAAGTCGCAGTTTTTCCAAGTTTAAATTAAAACTTTTTCTCCCTCGAAAAAGTGCTCGTTTTTATGCATAGATGGACGCAAAAAACAACGGCAGCAGCCAAAAATTACGAGGCGAGCGCGAAGCTCGTCCGTTTAATTTATGCAAATCCTCCGTTTTTTCAACGCTCTACTCGCATCTTCGCCTGACTCTTGCGCACAGAGCGGCATATCCTCGAATATATTCCAATGTTTACACGCAGTCGTAAGTGGACGCGTTTTTCGCAAAAGGATTTCCATTATACGGCCGCGTGAATGAAGTTGCGACAGTCGAGAGACGAAAAAGAAAGGCGACAAAAAATACTCTTTCCCAGACGGCGCGAAGGTGTGCGAAACTAATTAACGCCGCGATCGAACACAAAAGAAACAACGAGAGAAAGAACAGCTGCGCGAGAACTTTCATCGGAAAGCCATCGCATAAGTAATTGACTCGTGGAAACGTGCGAATTGATTAAACGGTCGACGACTTTAATTTGTGTCGTCGCTTGACAATTCGAAGCTAATTCTTCAGTCGGTGAGAAGTTGCGTGTCGAGTGTCTCTCCGCGTTGCGCTCATATGCATAAACATGCGTGTATGACATAATTAAAATTAAATGTCTGAGGCAAAGACTGGCAGAGCTAATTATAATGTCGATTGAACTGATGAAGCTATTTGCAATAGTGTACAGCTCGAGTAAGTGCCGGATAATCGATAATTCAATAAACGAGATATAAATTAGAAAAAAAAAAACAATTATTCAAGACTCGATTATGTCAAACTGTGAAATATGCGTGTACGTCGAAAGGCTGTTTATAATGACGAAAAAAGCGTGTCGCGTGGCTTAACAACGGTGTTTACATGCTGTTTACGCAAAAATAGCGATGTAGCATACAATAGAAGAGCGCGTTTGGCAAGGCTTGTCTTGCACTTCATCATCCGTGTGCAAATTCAATAATTGAGTCGCGACGTTATACCATTAATTTTCTTTTTACTCGCGTATGTAATTAATTTGTAAGTAATAAAAAATTAAAAGCCGCGGCGAGAGTGCGAGTTTTCGTAAATTTTTTGCACGCTATTATTAGATAGCGCCGCACGAAGAAACGCAGCGATTTTTTTCGAAATAACGGCCCTCGATATATAGTCGAGCCACTATTGTCATCTCGCACACGCGCACATGGAGTGTTTTCTCGCGAGAATTTTCTCGACGCTGCGGCGTTGAGAGAGTGTTAAACGCTGGACACACATAGCGCTCCTAAGGTCAATTTTGTCGGTAAACAGATCGATATCCTGCAAGAGACGCGTCAGCGTTGAAGCAGCGTCGAGAGGAATATTCGTATATCTCGTAATATACATTGCGCGAAATCTCCTTTTACCATCGCGTCGACGCTGACGGTCGATCGAGGAGAATTGAGTTTTGAAAAATAATGTCTCTCGTTGCAGACAGGATGATACGCATCAATAGACTCGTCACGTACAATCAGTAGTAAGTACGCGTGTGGTCAGACTGCGCATCTATCCGGCTCATTTGAATAAGTATGCATATATAGACCGTACAGATATAGAAATATAGCATCGAGCTGAGTCATTGTTTCGCATCGCATTTTTAATTGAGACGGAGCTCTATACTAGAAATTCAAATTTTTTTCGAATGCCTAAGTCTGCGAAGACTGCACGACTTGGAAAGTGTATTTATCAGCGTCGGGTCGATTAAAATTTCTTAACGCATATGCAAAACTTTTTTTCCCCTAATCTCCGTCGACTCGCGTTATCAACGAGTTATTTTTGCGCGAATAAAAAATAACAATAGCCTCCCCTCGACTATTTATACAAACTACTTATTTTTACGGATTCACTCTCAACAATGAAAACATTGATTTACGCGATAACGCTTCTGTACACTGTATACACACAATCTGATAATTGATTACAGTTTCGTATACGCATATATACAGCGCATTCCAAATCTTGGCGGATCTTTTCCTCTGTACACACGTGTACACAAGAATGACACCGTAGAATTTAACCGGTGTGTCCCCTCACTGTATTGTCAACGAAAATTCGGTGTGCACTTGGTCGCGAGACAAGGTCGCGCACGTACATTCGACATGAAAGAAGCGCGAGAGTGTCCTATTGTGCCTGCGGTAATGCGCGTCTCTATCCGGCTTTTTTTTCCTCCGATATACAACAATAGCTTGTAATGCGGCGGGGACACACGCGTGCAGGCGGAACTTATTGAGGCGAGCCGACTTTGAGGCGATTATAATAATCACGGATCCCAGCCCTCTTCTTTCACGCGACTGCCGGTGCGCGGCGACGATCGTACGATCGGACGATCGCGTGATTCCCTATTCGGAGCGCGCCTCGTCGACGAGTGCCTTCTCTCCCACACGAATTTGGAATTTCGCGCGTGCAGCTATGTGTGTAGAAGCGTTGCTCTGTGTATGTTTGTACGTTACTGGTATAACGTATGACTTGCGGAGTATAAGTAATGGTAAACACGCTTATTTGTCGATTGGTAAACAGCGGATCGTGTACACGTGTATAATTTTGCAAGCGATTAACGCCGAGTGTACCATTTTCCCGGGCGTGTTTGTGTACAGAGGCGTATACAAGCGTAAACACGAGCGTGTAAACTCGTCTCCAAATCGAGCGCGAAACCGTTACGGGAAGGCGACTTTCCTCCGCGCTGATTTTCGTAATAGCCCCAGCTGTATATACGCGTGCGAACGATTTTCACGAAAACAATGGTAAGCACAGGCGCGTCGGCTGCGTCGAAAAACTGTCATTCCCAACCTTTTCTTTCGATCGGCGATCGCAAAGAAACTTCGCGTCCAAGTTTCAAAGTGGATAGGATAATAGCTCGCGGATATCATGAGCGGAAGAACCGAGGAAAAATGTCGCGCAGATACGTATACATGCGCAAAATGTATGTCCGCGGACAGTCGATAATTGCACGTATATATGCGTATATAGATACCGGAGCGTTACGCGCTTTGCGCGATTGATAATGCGGCAAAGTCCAAAGCGATACAGGGAAGCAAGCTCGCAATATAAACATCGCTAATCGGCCGGTCAGCGCGACCGAAGTACCTGTAATAACAGGATTAGCAATGACGCGCTGCCTCGCTCGCTGACGTGTTTTCGCGCAGTGCGCCACTTTTTCTCTCCGCACAGCTCTGAAAATCGCCGGCGCGCTCTCTCTCTCTCTCTCTCTCTCTCTCCTCCTGGCAGAGAATCGATTTTCACTCGACGACTACGTGCATACACCCGTTCGTCTATATTACACACGTATATACAAGTATGCGTACCGCGAGAAAAGCGTATGTACATACATAACGCATCGCCCGTAAACTTTCGCACACGGCAATGTCATCGACATCGCGGCCGCGAGGAGAGAGTCTCCTCCTGCCGTGTGTATGTACACTCTGCACACGGAGTGACTGCAGCCGAGGCGAGCGAAGTAACAATAATGGGGCGCTGTGATTACCCGGTTAGCCGAGGAATTTCGCGATGTAGTATATCGCGTGCAATCCTGGAGCCGAAGGGAAAGGGAGCCATGTCGGCTGCGCCTAACCTAAAGGAAAAACGACGAGAAAGCGAGCGCCCTATATACGCGCCCGCATACATATACGCGTATATACAGAGCGAAAGGGCGGCTTCGCGCTCCGACTCTGCCGAGTCTGCCGTTGTATTGCCCACCAGGCGATCGAAGTCGGCCTGTGTGTGTGAATCGCACGTAGAACGCGACGTGTCGCGGCGCATCCCGCAGCGAATCGATAAGTTATTGTAAGAAGCGCTTTCATAGTCACCTCTCGCGTGCGGACTCCCCGAGAAAATTCCAGCGGTAGTGAAGCGGCGACGGGGCACTCCGGGTGTTCCTTCTCGCCTTTTTCTCCTGATGCGTTGCAGCGACGCGCGTGTCCGCTCCCGCCTCTCTCCTCGACTCTTCGTGACTGTTGTGTACGCTGCAGAGCACTGCAAGTCCCGCTCAAGTGCACTCGCGGATCAAGTCGCGCAGTAAGTATACGAGTGTACGGGTCGCGCGGCGCTCGTTGCAGCGATGTGCGCTATAATACCGGCTTCGACCAGCGAAGAAATGGGGAGAGCCGCTGCGTCTCTCTCCTGCGGCCGTCGACGAACTTTATGCTCCTGCGGAAACGACGCGTGTATACTTATACGTGTCACACAGCGCAGAGGGAGAGAGAGAGAGAGAGAGAGCGAGGGTGGGAGGGAGAGAGAAAAAGAGTGCGTGAAAAAAAAGTCGCGCGAACGCGGGTCTCACGGCTCGCAAAGGACTACGAGCTAGCAGCTACTGGCTTCGCACTGCGGGCGCATCTCGTAGTTATAACGCGCTATAGTGAGAGGTGTATGTGTATATAGGTAGGTATCGCGCGGAGAAGTCTGGGGAGTAGCCGCCGCCGCCGCCGCCGCCGCAGCAGGTCCTCTATGTAGCCAGCAGTGTGTATAATACGGCGCAGACAGCGCCGAGCGCGCCGGCCGTGGTCTGACATCAGACCATGTGGCGCCGACCAATGGAAGCGCAGAGCCGCGCCGAGTCTGCGCGCGCTCTCTCGACTGTATCGCCGCGTATAGATATATATATAAGTATATATACGCACACGGACCGCCGCGTGTTTTCTGTATACCTATATATGTACGTAACGCGCGCGGAGATATATTGTGTATTAAACGCGTGTACAGCGCGCGCGCGCCGTCTTCGAAATACAACGTTTTGTTGTCATGTGTGCATTACTTGCGTAAGTATATGTATACTTTTTTACGTGTGCGTTTCAGGATGACGAATATTGACGATGTTTCACGTGCGATTTCGCGCCGATGCGGGCAATGCCGCTGTAAATCGTCTGGGGGGGGGGGGGGAGAGATTCAATGCTAATTTCTCTCGCTGGGAATGAGGAGCCCGCGTAATAACGCCGAGAGAGTATAAGTATGCAAGTGTGCGAAACAACGCCCGCTACGATCCTGCTTCGCAGTATACGCGAGATTCGATAGCGAAACGTCGGACCGAGTGGAGAGAGAAATTTTTAGCGCAGCGTTAATTGATTGTAAATAAGCGAAATGCAAAAGCTGCTTGTGTATACGCGCGCACCGCGAGAGACGCGCTGCAGCGCACAGCGCACGAAAAAACGAGGAGAAAAATAAAGATACTTTTTGTTTACCGTTAGCCACGGTAGTTACAGCAGAGCGTAAACGCATAGTTAAAAAGATAGTCTTGTTCTCTATAACGTTTATTTTTCAGTGCAGCGGCGTATTACGGTACAAGCTCTGCGCGCAGCCTTCCACGCGACATTATTGCATTACACACAGAGACGAGAGCAATTTTTGAGAGGGAACGACGCACACATTTTTCGCGTGACGCAAGCGAAAAATTTTCAACGACCGCGTGTCCGCGCTGTGTATATATAAAACACAAGTGAGTACACGTAAGAACGAGTGGGCCGTCTCTTCGATGGGCACGCAGTACCCGCATGATCCTCATCGCTGCTTCTTTTCCTTCTCCGCACGGCTATAATATTGTACACACCCACACGTACACTTAATCATGCATATATACGAGTCTCCGACGTCTGTGCCTGCAGACTTGGACACGTCGCAGGGCCTCGCTGTCATTTCGCTCGTGTCAGTTCTCGATGACAACGGGAAGATCGCTACTCGCTGGCGTGAATCACCCGGGGGGGACAACCTGACGGCGTTGCGCACGCAAGCGCAAGAGCAAAACCTGATGGACATCGGAAATCAATAAAGTGCAGCGCCGTGTGCCAGCGACTCTGTGCACGATGCATACATATAGGTACTGCGTATATATGATATGTATATTGCATATGCGTTGTATCCCTTGCCGCTATTTTGCAGTGGGATATGTACATATATGTGCATAGGACTGCGGTGTGCAGCGAGTAGCGACGCACGTGTGTATATGCGCCGCAGCTGCGTTTATGCCCTACGCGGGGATTCAAGGTTTTTTGATTTTCAGCGCTGAACGGCTTTGTCGGAGAGTAACCTTGGCAACTCTCTCTCACTCTCTCTCTCTCTCTTTCTCATCTTTTATGTTCTTTGAACTTGCGCTGAGGGTATGTGTGTATACTTATGGTATAGCGCGAGGTATAGTTGGTGCTAAAACGAATGTCAAAGTTTTTAAAAGGAGAGGATAATTCGACTGATAATTATAGGATTTCTTAGAGCCGTTGCTTGTGAGGTAGAGAGAATTTCGTACGGCAATGGGAAAAAAGTTTAAAAGGATATTTTATATGAAAAAAATTGCAAGTATTATTTTGCAATTGAAAAATTCGAAAGGTTGAAAAAACCGTAGCTCTTCTATTTTAAATATAGCGTGATGAAACTATGATAGTACGTGGAAAGAGTTCATTGCGATGCAAAATTTAAATCTTAGAATATCTCGTATACGCATTACGCTAATAGACAAAAAATACTTTGCCAGGTATTTTATTGCGTTTTGATTCCTATATTTGACGGTGATATTTTTTCATTATTTTCCATTGCTAGATTATTTCGAACACTCTTCAATTTGCATCGTTAATTCATTCTCGAAAAAGCACACTCTTCAAACGTGACGTGCGTATGTACTTTAAAAAATCAGATAAATTCGAAAGCTTCGATTACCCAACTGCAATTAAACTGCAATCGTCGCATTGCACTAAAAAACTCTTAATCGTCATCAATCGTTATCACACAGCGAAAGGTATTAAATCGATGCTCCGAAAAAGAAAAATCTCCGTGCCGTGACGTTCTCAGCCGCTTCCAACTGCCCTTTCTGCAAGCAGCGAGCTTTTTTGTTTATACAAAACTATATATAAACAACGCGCGCAGTTGCGTCAAACACGTGAGCATCGCGTTATACTTATGTCACGGATGCGTATATTATACCGTCCAGACGAAAGTGTCCACCAGATAGGAAAAAGCCCATCGCCGATAAAAAGCGACACATACATACGTATTATGTACGCCGGAGGAGCTCGTCTCTGCATAGCGCGCGCGAGCGGAACGTACGATGCGTGGCGCGACCGGCTTTTTTATGCGCGTTCACGCGAACGATTCGCTCCGTGCGGCGCGGCGGTGCCGGCGGCATAAATATACTTTTATCTCGCCTCATGCTTCTGTCTCTCGTCCGCGCTGATGTCTATATCTGTATTGTGTACACAGAGAGCGAGAGAGCCAGTGTAGGCCACGTGCGCGGAACGGGAGACACCGGCAATAATACACGCACGCTCGCCGTGAAATATATTCACGAGTCGCGCTAATCGGAAAGCCACTTTGTATTCATTTTGCCTCGCGCGCACCGGTCATCGGTTTCATGCGGATATAAGTTTATCTGCCGATCGCGAGACTCTTTTTTTCTTTTTCACGCCATTGCTTCTGCGTATAATTGACGTCGTGTGAGATAATCAATTCTCTTTGGCGCTGACACTTCAGCTGCCGACGAATTATGTAATTACTCGTGAGCTGAAGACGTCTATGCCTATTTTATATACTGAGTGTATAAGATACAGAGAAATGTCGAGAGCCTATAGGACTGATGAGTGTACAATGTTTTTATCAGCGCTGATGTTGCTGTTTGTATGCAAATAGAGTCGCGCGCTGTTGTTGCGGGACATCGGTTCGGCTGTCGAAAAAAAGCGAGTGAGTGCAGTTTTGCAAAAAAAAAATCTTCGTTCATTCGTGAAATATTAAATGTCTTCGAAACGCGCGCACTGAAGGTTTGAAAAATTCTTGTGGACTTGTCGCTCACACGCGAGTAATTAGAAAAATATTTGAAATGCATTCTGGTAAATTATTTTTGCAAAAGAGGAAAAAAACTCATTACCGCGGTATAAAAGAAATTGAAAACGCCAGTCTGAAAGAGGAGCAAAAATAATGTCAACTATAAATATTGTTCGAGCTCATTAAATGCAATCGATCGGCAGTAATGAGAAAATTGAAAAAGAAAAAGTTTCCAAATAAATAAATCTCTTTTTTTCGTCATTAATTTACGTATCACGGCCTCTAGCCAGCGCGCACGCAACGAGCTCGTGCGCCTTATTTGTACAATGCAGTGAAGAGACCCGTGAAGAAGCACATCGGGCGACGTGAAAAAAGATAATTTTGCGATATTCAATACGCAACGGCGCGATATCAGTACAGTAAAATTCGTCCGGTTCGCAGTCCCGGTGTATACCGTCAAGATTTTATGACATAGCTGTGGGTATGCAATACATAAATGCCTAATGCATCACCTGCGCCTTGTATAGGCCTGTATACTATACACTTATGTACTGTCGAGAGCGTAAGGAGATCAGGATGAAATTGTCAACGGTAACTTCACCTCGGCTGTCTATTTGGCTTTCTAAAATGAACTAGCTCGTGTATACAGGTGGAGAACCACGTGCTTCGCGCGACGACGCGGGCACGCGACTTCAGTGCAGGTGCACTTGGCCTTGGCTTCGCGTCGTTTCCGATCTACGTGCAAATGTAGGACTGGGTCATTAGAGCTCTCCGCGTATCTGCTTTACCGCTTGAGGATTATTCAGGTGTGCGCAGTGCACGGCAGGCAGTGCGAGTGCATTTGAATTTCAATTTTCGACAATTTGCGGTTCGCAAACGAAGCGAGCAGCTGAGAGAAAGCCTTTGCCGTAGTTACGCGACCATTGACAGGACATTATTGGCTTCGATTGATTTATAAGTGGAAGCTATCAAGTATTAAAGTTATGGAATATATATTATTAAATTTTTAATTTGATGTTTGGTCGAAAGGTTATTATGCGATTGCAATAATACCACATCGAATGTCACTTTGTTTATTACGCTCAAATAATTATGACAACTATATATTGCGTCGGAAGCCTTGGACGCCCGATCGATCAATGCTCCACTAATAGCACACAACAATTTTTTGCGATACGACAATTTTGCAGTAATCGCATCGCTGTAAGAAAATGAAAATTTTATTTTCTCAACTATGCGCCTGTGCCGAACATGAATAATCGAGCGCGAAAGATATACGCGAAGCGCACGCCTTGTCGGCATTGAAAGCATAGAGAGAACTGGTTCGGAGATAGGAAAAGAGAGAGGAAAAAGACAAGACTCGCGCATCTCTAGTAAAACAAGAGAGACAGAACGAGAGTTGCAGCGCAAAAGCCGGTCGGAAGTAAAAGGAATTGCAGAGTATTACTCTTTCGCAATGTCCCGCTCTCGTGTACAGATTCATCGTTCTGTATCAATTTAACATTTTGTTTTTCTAGTTGTGCAATCGTACAAAGTGACCACATTATAAGGAAACTATGATCTATTGATTAGGTGACACGATAGATAACTTTTTTCGGATTACTTGTGTATACATTGAACTAAAACAGATAACGTATATGCACGCCTGCAGTTTACAAAACTTTATCGAACAGTTAAGTAGTACAAAGTACAACTACGCTTTTGAAATTCATTAAACATTTCACAGAAATGATATAGCGGTATACTCGCGTATACTTCTACTTCAATCTCAATAGAATATTTCATCTTCGAATTACATTGTAATGTGAATGTAGTTTTATTTCTTCTTCCCCTTCTTTCTTTTTTCGTTCGCCTCTTCGAGCTTGGCCAGCTCAGCTTCGAGGGCCTTTTGCTTTTTCTTGCAAGTTGGCGTTTTCGAGTACCAGTCTACACGTGACAAATAAAGGAATTAGAATTCAAGGCAATATTTTCAACTTATTGTTGTTGCTTACTTAAAAATGCGTCTTCCTCCTCGCGGTATACGGGATCCTTCGAACTGAGAGCATTAATCAGTTCGATATGCGTCAGTGGCTGGACTCTCAATTGAACCATTCGCTTCGTGGTCATTACCTATACAATAGCAGACCATTAGTAATAAAATGTATAGCCTTTGACAAACTGGTTTTATTGTTCGAAATTTCGCGTACAAAAGAAAAATTTGCCTTACTTCTCGAATGGCTGACATAACAGTGCCAATTGTAAAACCATCACAAATTTTCGCCATTCCCGACGTATCGAATTGCCTACTGATGCCTGAATACTTGTACAAAAAATTATAGATGATTTTAGGCGCGTCTGTATAAAAAACTACTTTCTATACATCGCATACTCAAATATACCTTGTAAAGAAGGCTTTTCCATATCGAAGACATTGAGCCGTAATCCGGCCTTGGCACGAAAATCACTTTGTCGTAAGTTTGGTAAAGTAGCTTCTGATCACCCTCCCACGGACTACGAGATGTTCCAATCAAAATAACTCGGTCTTCGTTGGACATATTTTTAATGAACTTGGGCAAATCTTTCTTAAGCCTTTTCGGATCGGTCTTGTCGGTTTTCTGCACCTTCTTCACAAACGGTTTTTCAGCGCCCTCCATGAATATCACAGATGGCTGGAGCAGTCTGGAAACCTGAGAAGACAAATTTAACCTTACAAAATGCGCGTACGCTTTGCGTAATTCTTTGGCCACGCACTTTCGAGATCAGATGCAGCAACATGATGAGGCCTGACTTTCCCGGATACTTGCCGGCAATGTTGGCTGGAGTAATGTCGAAAAGCGTTGCTCCGAGTTCGGTGCAAATCGCGTGGACCAGCATCCTTTTTCCGCTGCCGTGAGGACCGGCAATGAGAACCGATCTTACCAGCGGCGTTAATTCTCGAAGGGTTTCGTTGCCCAATGGTAGAATGCAGTATTCGTTCACGATCTGTCGTATGTCGCCTGCGCAGTCGATGGAAAACAAATTTGTGTGTCTTAAGCCGTTGGCGAGAATTGGAAAGTAAAGAGCGATTTTATTCACCGATTGCCGGAAGAGGATCTTTTCCCTTCTCTCTGAGATCGAAATTGGCAAACGAGTTCTGGCCCTTGAAGCTGTCGATGCGCACCTCCGGATAAAGCTTTATAATTCCTTGCTGCAGCAGCTCTTCGAAGAGAGACTCGGTCGTACGATCGGGAGTCAAGTCTTTTTCTTTTTTCCGCTTGTTCTTTTTGCCGCTGCGCCGAACGCGCTTTTGCGCCTTTTTCGCGCGTTTCCCCTTGTAACCTTTGTCTCTGTCGAGAGCCGCTTGCAGAGCCTCTATGTCAGCTGTTGATTGAATAACGTTATGGAATCGATTGTACAAAATTAAACGTATCTACATTAGAAGACATACGAATTGAGATGTATAAAAGCTTGATGTAAGTGAAAAATGATTTGATCATCTTATCGGATTCTTCGACAGTCGTTTCACAATTATGCTCATTAAGGTTGAAAGAAAAAAAAATAAGCTTATTGTAACGGAGAGCAATGATGCGTAAATACAAGATAAAGTGCAATTTCGCAAGAATGAGGACGTGACCGTGAACTCGTATCCAATCAAACATGAAAGCGCATAGATAGGTATATACGTATAACCCCATCTCCATTAATTAGTCTTGCGCTTTGTCATATAACGTAATGAGCATGACGAAGCAAAATCTCATTCATACATTCGCAAAGACAAAGTAGCTTTTGCCATAATAAATGCACATGCGTACAGTATCAGAAATCGCTTTTACAATCTCGTACATAAACAATCATCCAATTAGCAATGAAAGACACATGAGTCGGCGAACCTCTCAACGCGTGATCTACGCCAACTCTTATTTCGTTCTCCACTTCCCGCGTTTTCTCGGCGTCGATCATATCGTAGTACGGCTCTTGATCGAGATTAGCCGATTCGTCCTTATCGCGCCAAATCTCCTGGTACTCCTGATTAGCCTGGACGAGCTCGGGCAGGAAATTCGAGGGCATCGGTTTGAAGCCACTTTCCGTCTCGGGTTCCGACTGCTGCTCGGCCTCGCTCTCCTTCTTCCCCTTTCCCGACTTCTTCGAGCGCTTCGACTCCTTCGACGACGAGACGCCCGTCGACTTGCTCATCGAGCTCTCGGTGTCCTGCGCGAACAAATCGATCGTCGACACACAAGGGGCATTACAAACGACATTATTTATCGCAACAATTTTATGCGGTGCGCATGATTGTACTTTTCACCTGACGACTAAATATCATTCTGGAGCCGCCACTCTCAGCCGACGGCAGTTCCGGAATTTTGCCCGTCTGCTGATAGTAGCTGCTTATCCAGTTCCTTATTTCGATCCTCATGTTCTCCTCCATTACGGCGCTCCTCTCCAATTTTATTCGCTCCTTAACCTCGACCACGTAAGCCTCGAAGACCTCCTGAAAGCCTCTCTGCAACTCGTAGCGCTCCTTCTCGACCTTTTCCAACTTCCTCGTGTTTTCCGACACCGTCTGACACGGCAGCAACATGCCTGCGATGTAATTGCCGAAAAATCATTAATTTATTATTACTCAAAAAAAATCACATACCTATCAGTAGCATCTCGTCGAGCTTTCGCTGGCGAACTTTGCGCCTGGTCGAATAGCCGCGCCATATCTTTTGTATTTTCACCGCAGCCGCGATTGCGATTTCCACCTCGGGCTCCGCCGGCTCCGATCTGATCGTCGATCTCTCCTTCGTCTCGAGGATCTCTTTCATGAACTGAAATCTCACGCGGCCCTGTCTCGCTCGCTCGTGAGCCTGGAACGCGTATAAGTACGGCTCGCTTTGGATTATTAATCTTCGACTTTCCTCGGGAACGTGCGACATACTAGTCAAATTATCTCACTTGTATCAATCGTATCGCTTCCATCTCCGTCATTCTCTTGCATTCCGGCTTCTCTTCAAGCTCGCCGAGATTCCTCAGCGTGTCCTCGATGAACTTCCGCCTAAACTCTATCTCCTTCTCCCTTTCTCTTCTGAAGTACCTTGGGACTCGGAGCTCGGATTCGGCCGGTGTCAGACTTCGCCTTGAAAGTCAAGTTCGAGGATTAAAATTACATAAATTTGTAATTAAACTGTTTGTTGGCGCGAAATTTGAGCGTTTCCATCCACTCGAAGTCAAATGAATTATATAAATTTGTATAATCGGAGTATTTGTTTAGCGCGAAATTTGAATTTTTCTCCTGCACTTATACAATAATCGCAACATCTGCACGTGTAAACACATAAATATATACCTAAGCAAGGCATCGTCGCAGTAAGTGTACTCCGACAGCTCGATCTCCACGAGTTCGTGCTTGAGCTCGAGAACTCGGCCGTAAGTCGAGTCGAGGAGTCGGCGCAGCAGTGGCCTCTTCTGCGGCTGGACCACCTGGTCGTAACACTCCTCGAGCCTGTTCCCGATGTCGATGTAGCGCACGTACAGGTCGGCGAGTTGGCTCCGGGCCTCGGCCCGTTCGCGAATCAACTTCGAGGACTGGACGGACGAGTCGATCTGGACGACGTTCTCGAGGAGGATCTGGGTCTCTCGCCACAGCTCGTTGTACATGGCGTTCGACATCCTGGATTATGTTCCTGCGAATTATTAGGTCGTGAATCGCGTCGGACTGAAATATTATAGTCCGATATTGCTGCAATGTCGCGGAAATCTTTTGCGAAAAAATATGTATCATTACATTGAGATTCGTGTAATACAGGTTGCGTATAAAATTTTGTGTAAACTCAGTGTTCGACTGCTGTTCTATACTTGTTCTCTACTAAAATGGTGTGATATTAATGTACTTAAGCCTTTGAAATACTCACTTGGATTCGTTAGCCAACGACGTGCTGGACAAGGATACCGGCATCCTACTGACGGCCGGTAGTGTTTGGACTTTGTATCCACGTAAAATCTCCATCGCACGTTTGATCAATATAACGAGTATTCGCTTCTTACGATCAAACAGTTGTTACTTGTGTTAAACGTCAAATTTATTAAAATGCTTTATGAGTACATTTTTCCACTTACCGGATTTCTCGACAAGGCTCGTGTCTTTTGCAATTTAATTTTAGTTTCAAAAACCATAACCTCTTCGATATCCAGACAAGTTCCATTTCAGCTCTAAAATACCCCACAGCTCACGATCGTTTGTCTATCTCAGTCCGGAAGTATTTTTTGCAAATTACAGCGTTCTAAACAAAATCCCAATAATATAAACAAAAGCGAATAAAGCGCGAACCGACATGTCTGCGCGATTTCATGCGCAGAACGTCTCTATTCGCTGAATTAACGCTCTGTCTCTCTCTTTCACTTTCTTCGCTGTCGCGGAATGTACCCCCCGAATCCCCCGATGCACACCGTGTAATGTATACCTATACGTATACACAAAGAAGACGAGTGTGTAAAGAGCCTGTGCAGCGCCGCCGATTTGCCTTTTCTCTCTCTTGTCTATACTTACAAAGTTTCGCGACGAATCGTCAGCTCGCAGCCGGTGATGTGAGTGCATTTGTCGCGATAAAATGGCATCGGCACTCGAACAGTTTGTGAATAGCGTGAGGACACTTTCCTCGGAAGGTATGCGATGCGTCGGCATATTATTATCGGGAAACATAACCTCCGGCGGCTCCGCAGCGATTTTGGCCGTTGCTCGCATTTCTTTGAGAGAAAATCGTGTTCCAGGCTGGTGGGAACGTAATCATTGCGTTATTTTTTCAGGGAACTTTCGCGAACTGACCAATGTCCTGAACAAATTCAACGAAGCCTTATCCAGAAATGCCCAACATCTTGACAATGTCTTGGAAACGCTGGACCTGCAGCAGCACTCGCTGGGTATTCTCTGCGTACTGTGTGCTAAGATCACTAATTACAATTCTGGCAATGGTTCGCCGGAGACCTTCAAGCCATTGTTTAATCAGGTGCAAGAATTCATTGTTGGCTGCAATGGAGAGCAAGTTCGCTTTGCACCCGATTATTGTGAGTTTCACGACAGACTGAAATGGAATTTAGAGAACGGTTGCTGTATTTATTTGGATACCGTAATTGATAATGTCTTTTGTTAACAGATGCCGAACTTTGCCATCAATTCACAAATGCTCTTGTAGAGCTGAAAATGCCAATGCGAGGGATCGACTTGCTGTGCAGAGCAATCCGAAAAATTCAGTTGTTCGATAGCCAGTTAACTTCTGTACACGGTGATCTTTGCAAGCTGTGCCTTCTTGCAAAGTGCTTCAAGCCCGCTTTAGAATTCCTTGAAATTGATATCACTGGCATTAGTACAGATGATGACGCAAAGTACTTTTTGCTTTACTTCTATTATGGGGGAATGATCTACACGGCATTAAAAAACTATGAGAGGGCATTATACTTTTTCGAAGTTTGTGTGATGACTCCTGCAGCTGCAGTCAGTCACATTATGTTAGAAGCGTACAAAAAGTATATTCTCGTATCATTGATTCTGAATGGAAAAATCGTATTATTACCTAATTATACAAGTAATTTAGTTAAAAGGTAACATGTTTGTTCAATAGCATTTTTGTGGAATCTATATTTTTATGCTAAATGTATGTTTTCCATTGAAGGCATATTAAGAGATTAAGTCAACCGTATCAAGAATTGGCGACAGCTTACAGTACCAACAGTTGTGAAGAAGTAGATGGAATTATCACAAAGTACAACGAAGTTTTTGCAAGGGATAACAACATAGGATTAGTCAAACAAGTACTCAGCTTCTTGTACAAGAAAAACATTCAAAGACTTACAAACACTTTCTTAACATTAAGTTTATCTGATGTTGCTGCTCGAGTTAAGTTACCAGGACCAGCTGATGCAGAAAAATATATATTAAATATGGTATGGCTAAACATTTTTTTTTAAAAATATTAAGTAATTGAGTAAATATGTAATTAAAAATATCTTGTAGATTGAAGATGGTGAGATTTTTGCTACAATCAATCAAAAAGATGGCATGGTTGTTTTTCATGATGATCCAGAAAAATATGATTCACCAAGAATGTTGGCAAAACTAGAAAAAGAAATGGCAGAGTGTGCAGAACTTGGTAAGAAAGTCCTGGAGATGGAAGAGGAAGTCATAGTAACACCACAATATGTTCGCAAAGCTTGTGGACAAAATGATCAAGATGATCAAGCGGCTGGTCCACCACCTTCAAATGTATCAAATGCTCAGAGTCAACCAAAACACAATACGTACTCTATGTAACACAAATAAGACTTGGTCAAGTGAAAAAGCAAACAAATCGTCATTAATGGAAAGATTTTGAACAGAAGTAGTCTGGCCTGTTTTATATTGCTTACTGCAAGTTGTTTGAATCGTTATATTAATTTAATTAATTTATACACAATTCTAAATATTAATACCTCAAAATGATTTGCAAACGGTTAAAATTAATGTTTTAAAACTGTTTGCAATGTGTAAGGTTTGAAAAAATGTTTTGTTTAGTTTTTCTTTTTGGCAAACCCTTAATATTATTAATAATTGTATAAAACAGGCTTGATGATTTGAGAGCAAATTAATTAGAAATGTGATATCTAGTTACAAGTGATTGTGTTACATTATAAAAACAACAATGTTTTTTCATAAACGACATTCACGACTTACCATTAAGGAAATCTGTTCATAGATTTTAGGTGGTAAGAACATAGGTATATGAAGAGTATAACATCTTTTAAGTGGGTAAAATGCCAAGCTACACGAATTTTACTTTTATTCATGCAAATGGAATAAAATTTGGTGCTTGAAAGTCTATAATATCACTTGCAGCAAAATATTTAACTTCATCAACTTTTAAATACATTTATATCCAAAATTTTGAAAAGCTTTAATTAAAAGGAGCATTAAGGTATTTCGTTCTATTTGCATATAGCAGTTTAAAATTACGTAATTTTTTACATCTTATACAAAATATTTAAAACATAACTTGGTAAAAAGTAAATTTCTAAAATTAAAAAAAAACTATTATTTCAAAAAACATAAAAATTAAAACATTTTTATAATTAAATACTGAGTACTTTTTTTTAACATTTTCCATAAAATGTTAAATAGGCTAAGTGAAGAAAACTCATTTTATTTTAATTCAAACACTGCTTTATTTCCTCAATAATTTGATTTAATAATTCGTTTATTGACTTATTTCCATCAAGGTATGTTATAGTTTTATTCAGGTCTGTGTTTGAGTTTATTTCATCTTTATGTCTTAAATATTCAGGCCAAACGACTTTATCAAAATATCCAGGCACATCAGGAGGGTTATAGACACGATTTTTTCTTCGATCCCAACAAACTTCTTTATCAATATCTATGAAATATTTCTTATGACATAATTCAGCTATTGGTTCATAATTGTACAGAAGGAAGCCTTCTATTATTAAAACTCGCGATTTATCATTTAAATCACTATCCATAGAATTTTCAATAGTATTCTTTATATCTGTATACATTCTAGTCATATCCAGACTTGAAAGAATTTCCCAGTTGAAGTGATTGAGTTCTGGGATAAGTATGTGCCTGTTATCGTCTACAGTTAAAAAGTACTTATCTTGATTGAAAAGGATTGAACCTTTAATACTTTCGTGTACTTTATCAGCTATGCTTGTTTTTCCACTGCATGTTGGTCCAGAAATTCCAATTATTAGCGTCATTTTTAATGATCTAGTTAAATATATAATCTTTATAGACAACACTGTAGCAAGGAAACTTTAGAATAGATCTAACTCCTTATTTATCCAATCTGAGTCATTTATCTTTAGATTACATAATAGCTTATATGTGATTAGATATGCACAGCAGACTGAACACTATTTGACATTGAAAATAATTTATTCTGTACTAGAGTACAATCACAACGCATTATTGCATTATTTGTAAAAATTATTTGTTTTTATTTCTTTATTTTGTTACTACCTAAGTAAGGATGGATATGATAAATAGTAAATATCACTAGACCTCCCACAAAGCAAAGGCCACTGATAGCTGGAAGCATTAATGCAGCATTATGCGAATAGAATAGTGATTTCAATCTACTGTCATCAATAAAAGGTAAACCTATGACCCAAACAGTGTAGTACAAGAAAAAAATTGATGCTGATATCAATAAGGCTTTTCCTTTTTCTCTGTCAGTGCTTAACATTATTAGTTCTTATTTCACAAGCATGAAACTAAGTTGCGGTTACACATCCATGTATTCAGCTTCAAAGTTTTTAAAGTCTTCTTCAGTAAACACAGTTTTCTCTTCTTCAACTACTTTTTCTTCTTTCTTGAGGTAGCGTTTCTTAGCTCCTCGAGATAGAAGCTGAAAAATATACAGATTTAAGTAAAGGCAATAAATTTTAGATCACTAATCTTGACTTTCTGTATTTGACTTACTTTTTCAGATGTATCCGAATCAAGTCTATTACCACTCAAAAGTAGAAGCCTTTTCACGTTTTCTTCAGTTGGGTCACTTTGCGATTCTAATTTTTTTTTAGCATCGTAAACTGTTATCTTGCTCGAACGTTTTAAAACGGTTGTGCAACCTAAAAGTTATTAACAGATATCGTAATCTTAACGTAATTCGAACTATTTATATCTTGCAAATACAAATATTACAGTATTTATCAACCTTTTTTCTTATTCTTGGAAATCATGCGATGATTGACAGGAATCAGATCCAAAGCTCCTGAAGATTTTGTTTTCTTCTTACGTTTATCTGAAAGCGTTTAATCTTAAGAAACTTCTTTGATAGCAATAAATAAAAATGTGAATTAGCGAATTTTTTCCGTACCTTTAACTACGTCTGTTTCGTAGCTGATAAGTTCCAAGCTTTTCTTAACTAAGGCGTTTGACATTTCGATTAAAAAAATTAAAGAATAATTCTTCTCAACTACATTTGTTTACTCTTTTGTTTTTCAGTAATTGTTGGAAGAATCGCAATCGATGCTTACTACAAATCTGACAACACGTTCCAAAAAACATGTGGTGTTGCGTTGGTGTTGCTATAGCACAGTAGCAGAAAACAAACGGCCATATTGGAGTTGATAATCTGATTTCCCAAGTTACCGACGACAGGCAAAAACATGATCCGTCGGTACGCGAGGCCATCGCGCGAATTTCCGGAACACTCGGCAGTTGTCTACTCTACCGTTTTCCGCGGGAATGCCACACTTGCAACGATCGACGGGCATCAGTCCACAATAAGCAGAGGTCAAAGTTTTTTTATTCGATTTGATTTTCTGTTGCGCGAAATTTAACCTGTAGAATGTGACGTAAATCTCGTCTAATTATATTTTCAGCGTAAGAAGTGGCAACTGCATCGAATAAATACAATCGCACCATCATAAGTAGCATCGATAAGAACACGAGAAATTAATAGGACGGCGAAAATTCGATTCAGCTCGTTTCAATCGAAAGGCGCAACAGTAGGAAGAAGAGAAACAAGAAAGTGCAGCAACGTCCTCGCCGGTGGGCGTCTTTTTACAACAGCTCGAGACCTCGATCAAACAAACGGGTAAACAAACCTGCCCCAAATCCGCTATTAGCGGGCTATAAAAACATTCTTTAGTCCTTCCCAATGCCTATATCTCTGCGGGAAAACAATCAAGCCGCAAACTCCGACGTGTATATCTATATACGTCTCGCTGGTGTTGTCATCGTCATCTCGAAAATGACGGTGGTGTTGTGTGCGGCAGCGAAAAGCCCATTCGCGCTTTTATTGCGTTACACCAGAGCGTCCCTCTCTCTCTCTCTCTCTCTCTCTCTCTCTGTATACAATATAGGCAAGAGCCTTTGCGGCCTATCTCGCGCTCGACTCCGTAATTGCGGCATTATTTCTGCCATTTCCAGCTCGTCCTCTATCTCTCTCTCTCCCTCTCGCTTCTGTGCGACCAAAAAAGCAGCTATACTACCAGGTGTGACTAAACGCCCTCGGCTTGATTGAATTTTCGCACTCGCACATTTGTACATATACAGAGAGAGAGATTCGAGCATTCATTGATAGCTGCATGTTTACGCTTTTGTTTATAACGACGGCTCTCTCTCTCTCTCTCGAAAAATCTCGCGGGAGTTAATCGAATTTCCTCGGGGCGCGCGATATAACGAGCGGCGGGCTCTCGTCAAAAAGTCATTGTCCTAATTTTCGAGCGCGTGAAAAACGGCTTTTATTATCGGCGAAATTGTTTTTGACTTTGTTATATCCGTGCAGCAGCGGCGCCGCGGCGAGTAACTGACGGATTTGTTAGCGCGGGGTATATCGCGTGACAGACTGCGGGGGAGAAGTGCACAATAGAGTTCGCGTTTTTTTTTTGTTTAGACTTTTGCCGCGAATCGCCCTCGCGGAGGTGTGAGTTGTGTACTCGAACGGTTTCATTACATTTCTAAAGGATAACATATGTATACTGTATAGACGTGGAAGGGTTTCATTGCAAGATTTGAATATTGGCAGTAACTTTTCCGTTTAATTTTTCTGATTGACTTTTTTTTAACGTGTGTGCATTACACGAATGTTGTGCAGAATGAGAAGTCTTGTTGCGGAGTTGTTTACGTTGGCGCTGATTGAATAGAAAATGAAAACGAAAGAATTTATCTGTGTAGAGTTAAATTTTGCAATGTATCGTCTAGACGACCAAATAGGGTCGTCAATGAATTTTACACAAATTCATGTCTTTACCAAGCTAATGCAGTCTAGTTATAATTTACAATCTAAAGTATATATAGACATCTGTTTATCTTATGTTCTCCGCTGAATTCTCGATGAACACATGAGCATCAACATTACAAAGCTCCCAGTACATTACCAGTAAATTTGCATTGAAAGACTATTCGTTTCCAGCCTCCATAAATTCGAGGCGGGAAATTCGAATTTCCAATCATGCGAGAATCCCAACTAAATATCAATTCGAAAAGCCGAGGATTTTCGAGAAAATCTATCTGCATAATGCGGAAGGCTTATATTGCATTCTACCCAATACATACGTTATATGCGCACAGGGAGAGCTGGAGAGGATCAGTGCGTAAACTGTAATAACGTATTACAGGCGCGGCGGCGGCGGCAGGTCGACACGTGCGCGCCGCCGCCGCGCGAAGAGCCGCGCGCCGGCCAATCGAGCTTCATTTCCCGAGCGCTCGTTCGAAAATGATCGATTTCTGAATGGAGCTGACGCCCCGACGCCGCCGCCGCCGTCGTTTTGTCGATGCAAAAATAAAGGGCCCATTGATCGGGGGCTACGCGCGCATAATTTTCTCTCCCTCGGCATTTATCAAGTCCGGCGCTGGAGCCGCTCGCGAGCGCGCCTATATATACGACGCGCGTGCCCGCGTAGAAAAATTGAAAATTATTATTTTGAGTTACGATGATCGACTCCGGCCCTCGTCGTATTATGCATTACGTATAGAAGGTGAGTTACACGCAGCGGGAACTAATCACTCGGACTTTTACTGGTGAAATTGAATCGTTAATTGAAAAGGCTGCCAGCATTAGGTGCAATGATTTTTTTTTCTTTTCGGAATTTTAGACGCGGTGTACTTGCGTTGTAAATTCTTGCGGTTGCTTCGCCGTGCGAGGCATCGGGGATATATATATACCGATGATGACGAGGATCGTTCGAGGGCGACTTGCGCATGCAAATTATTCTTCCGTGCTAATACGGCCTGCCTTCTATCTCTCGAACGTGCACAGCTTGAAAATAACTCGACGAGTTTTCTTAGATTCTCGAGGATGATCGTCGTTAGCGAGTATTAGGGGCGATAACATTGTCGTGCATTAGTTTAACGCGGGAACAGGTGCGGAGGAAGTGTCCTGCGTTAGTTGTACAAGATTACGGTGTTTCTCAAGAGATATTACTTGGCGTCAATTGATCATAAGCGTGCGTAATATAGGCGTCTAAGTGAATTAAAGGGCTGCCGCGCGTAGTTAATTAAAAATTCAAATTTCGCGCCATAATGAAGCGAACGGAGAACCAATCGCTTTGCTTGTGACGCGGAACGACAATAAATCACGGCGTTATTTTTTGTTTTTTCATCCGTTTCGCAATTACGCATCATTTTACAAAGTTTCAAATTTATGCTACGGTATATTATGAACCTTCGGACGAGCGAAATTTAATCAGTGCGATTTTTTCCACCTCCTCGCAACGCGCACAAACGCGAAAAAGCCTCTAAACCGATTCGCCGATAATCCCATTCATATATCCTCTGCTCTAAATGTCATAAGCGAATCAGCTGTTTTATCAGTCGCCATATCGCGGGCGCGAAATTTGAATTTTAAATTGACACTGACAATCACGACACAGCCCCTTAATCGGCCAACGCGAATAACAATGACTGGAGTGTAATTTTCTCGACAATTCTCTCGATCCATTAGCTAACGACTCGTCACGCATAAAAGAGTCCATACAGGAACGATAGCTCGCGATTCGCCGGGTTTTTTTTTCGGTTTTTCTTTTTTCTTTTCTCTTTTTTTTTTATTCAATCCTCAAAAGCGTTTCGGAGCGAGTGCAGTGTCCTGCGCGCCGACACAGAGCCGCGCGAGAAGCGCAAACGTTGTCGAATCGTGCGCGACTGTCATTTCGTCGGCGAGGCCATCGCGTCTATACACTATATACATGTATATATGCGTCCCCTCGCGCTTTTGTGCGAGATTTCGCCGGGGGCGAAATCGCAGCTCGCTTTTTCAAAGCCCGAGTCTATTAAACTTGCGCGTATTTGACTCGGCGGCGCAACTCGCTTATATATATTGGAGCGGGCGCCTAAACAAGGCAAATATAATCGCGCGCGTCAAATCACGCGAGAGTATATAGACGAATAGCGCGGCTTTATCGAGTCGTCGCACCGAGAGCACCTTTGATATTTTAATCCGGCTTTGGCTCGGAAATTTCGAGTTCTCTCTCTATGGAGCTCGACGAAGACGAACGTCCGAGCGATAAGCTCGTGAGGTATCATCGCTCGGTTTAAGGTTGCCCCATCCGGCGCGATGCGCGGTCAAAAGGCGCAAGGAGATCCTTTTCTGAAAGGCCGCGGCTCCTGCTTAGATTTCAATCTTCGCCCGGTGTGTCCGAGGGGGTCAGCAGGGGGTGGGGGGAGGAGGGATCGGTGCGGGTATTCTCGCTCTCTCCTCGCGCGCAGCCGGGAGAAGAATGCAGACGTGTGTGCAATCTTAATTCGAACGTCTGGGAAGAGTTGCGCGCGCGCGTGCGGGTCAGTTTGATTTTGCGGATTCTTGAAATACTTGCGGGGGCGGTGGCGCGCGGGGAGATCGAGTAATTTCGCGCGGCGCGCGGAAAATAAATCGAGCTTGATAAGCGATTGGCCGACGATTAATAGAATTGAAAGTGATTTTGTCGGAGCTGGTTTTGGGACGTGTAAAGGGTATTGTTGCGCGCGCGCGCCGATCGATAAGGAAAAATTATTGTGCGTAATGAGCGTCAGTAAAGGTTGTTGTATATACGCGTAACGGAAAGTGGACGGTAGTCATTTAATGGCGTATATACGGTTTGCACATGCTGGACATGAACTTTTACAACCCGAATTACGCGATAAAAAAATATTTCTCGTTTGCGCGGGCGCGCGCGCGCGCGCGCGAGGGAAAAACAGAGCCGTGACTGTTTATACAGTTTTACAACTTTGCAGTTTCGCAGCGTTATACTGCAGCCTTATATATCGCTATAATTATTTGATTTTGCATTTAAATTCATAAATCGCATTCGTTTATTCAAACGAATATCGGCTCCGATAGAAACGTTAGCCAATTATTGCTCGGTTTTAAAGTTAAAAATCTCGCATTATAACGATTATGCGTTAAAGATACGCGCACCCAAATTCAATTTTATTTCATAAGAACACATTCTATTGTCAATGATTGAATTTATGCGTTCATGATTATAGGCACTTCTGCAAAGCGGATTAAATGCTGATTTTAGATGAAAATGCTGCGCATTTAATCGATACAGGCGAAGCAACAAAAATGGTTAATTTTCCATAGAATAATATAAATTATTAGCAAATGCAATAGTTCATCGGGCAGTTAGCGGGAATCCAATTAAGCTACTCAAATCGAATCGTGCACAGAGCATTTCTAAAGATTAAACTCGCGTGTTTTAAACGCCAGATGCGATTTCGCTTTGCTTTTACAATTTCTGTAGAATCTATGAGGGATCGCTAATTTATGTCGTTCGGACCATTTGATAAATTTAAAATTTAATAGACACTGACTGTCAAGGTAGAATTCAGTTTAGCCATATATTTAATTATATGATATATACATTTTTTAAAATCCTTACAGAGTACATTATATTTTATCCGCGTAATACTGGCCTCTGTTCTTCGGCGCATTAACTTTTTTTTCCCGTTCGCGCAAAAAAAACTTTACGGACGAACGCGTCCTCCCTGTAAATATAAATATTCATTAATATCGTCCAACATCGGCGACCATATTACTCGAACCCTCTCGCTCTTTCCTTCCACTATGAGTAATTATCAGCTCAACGAGGATTAAAATCATTAAATTCCCCCGTAACTTGACGGGCGCGTTAAAATTTCTTCGATCTACACACGGTATGGAGAGCGGATGAAATGGAGCTCGAAAATAAAAACTGAACTTTTCGCACGTATTTAACAGGCGGCGAAACAATAATCCTCCAGCAATTCATCTGAACGAAATATACGTGCGGTAGAGGTCGTTCCGAGAGAGAGAACTGTGCACGCGCTCGTATGCGTATGCGTACATCGCAAATGAAAAATCCGACATAAATGGGCTCGGTTTTAGCCGAAAGCGCGCGTTAATACGCCGCCTTTTTTCCGGCTCATCCACAGCCTATCGTAAAGACACGCGTAACTGCGGCCAATCGACTGTGCAACGAGTGATGCGCTGTTTTTTTTTTTTAGAAGTCATTTTCGAGCTCTCGTATATACATGCACTGAACAATCTGTTAATTAACTTTCGTTTGATTACTTTGAGCTTCATTTCCGTTTCTCAGCTCTTTTTTCGTTATTTATTTTTCGAAGAATCTGAAAATCCATATCTGCTCTATACTGCTGTTATCGAGCGGGCTCTGTATTTTCCGACCCTCGGAGGTGAAAAATAGAAAAAATCAACTTCTCGTAACTCATTTGAGCTAAAAATACGTTGTCTGTATTTTTGTTCATCGAATACACGATAAAAAAAATAATTGACTATACTTGAAATCGGTAGTTTTTAATGTATAAGCTGAAAATTACATGGTCGAGAGCTGCACCTTTAACGGAGCAGCCAAAAGTTGAAATGACGAGATCGGACAGATTGACGTACTATAATGAGGATTAAATCGGCACAAAAAAGCGATCGATCTTTCAGGAACTATGTGCAGGTGATAGTGACGGATGTTTACGCGCGACTTCGCGTGTACCTATATTAGGATTCGTGTATAATCGTGGCAGCGAATGTCATCCTGTATACAAGGGCGCGAGGGGGGGGGGGGTGATTTTCCGGGATGGAGTGATATCAAATGTAAATAAATGACGAGGCTATTCGAATTAACTGCTGGTATAATTTTCATAGAAATGCGTGTATGATAACGTTATAGTTATGCTCTCGAGCTATATAGCTTATTTCCGCCGCGCGCCGAAAGCTTCTACCGAGCTTGTCAGCCCGAATTTACAAATGTATATGGGCTCGTCAGTCGAAAATGGAACGATGTAATAAAGCCGCTTTATTTTTAAGCAAGTGCTTCGAATCAGCTTTACTTTGAAAGAATGTTTGAATGACCTCGTGGGTGGTGTAGAGTCGAAACCTTGTATGGCACAGCAAAAATTTAAATTAACGAACACTTTTGTCGTTTCGAAAAAAAAAAGAAAATTCTGAAAAAAAAATTCTCGAACTCGCACCAAACGACCGAATTTCTGTTCGAAACTTTGAACTCGCTCAACTGAAATGAATGGCACTGCGTGTGTCGTTATTCGAGAATATTGATTTGAAAAATAATTGCCAGTGACTTATATATACATTAACGCATAATTGATAGAGACGGTTGAAATAAGTCTGGGACATTCGTAAAACGACGTGGATTGCCAGAAAATTGAAATAATTCAGTGATAAACTCGGGCGTAATATATGACGCTCACAAATGAGCATTACGTAATAATAAAGTATTCGAATTACGCTGGGTGTATTGCCTCAAGCTTATATGCTTCAGAAATAATGCCTAAATTTATACTTGCCCTCTCCCCTACTGTTTTCTATTAAAACGACAATAAACAGTACTATCGTAAATTTAATAACAAATTAAATGCAAGTATGTTACGATGCTCTTTAAATCACTAAACTGCGAATTAGTCCGCTGTAAATTCCAGCCAACAGTTTATTCCTAGTTTTAGAATTGTTCTCATCGTTATCTCGTTCAATTTTATATTGATGTAAACACACGATATTTGTATATATATTCACTGTGAGTGCAAAATTACCATAGAATGTGCGTTTGAAAACGTTTTAGGAATCGTTCAATTTCGTTTGCGGTCTATGCATCCTTCCTTACGAGATACATCAATCTAGTCGCTGGGTGAACGAGTGTATCGAAAATCTCCTGTTTCACATATAAATTATAAGATCAACCCTAAACAAATAGCACCGATTCCTTGCCTCCACCTCACCACTGCTTTCCGCCCCGTGACCCCATATAAGCAAAAAAGAAACCTCAACACCCATCGATCATCTCGTCCTCCCGCAAAAAAATATTTCACACGCGTGGTCCCCCATCTCTCCCCCAGGAAAATTCGCTCTCGCGTTGACGAAAGGCTCCTCTCGCGCAAAGGAAAAAGCCGCGGATAGGCGAGCGATAAAGCGGCCTCTGGCGAGTGAAAAGCCCACTGGTATAGCAGCACCTCTGCAGCTCTAGAGAGAAAGAGAGAGATGGAGCAAAAAGTTTATTAGTTTCCGGGAGCGAAAGCGTCGACGGCCAGAACCCGCGGAATACAAATGGCGCGGATAATGAAGAGGAGTCTGTGTTCCTATATATATACACACGTATATACATCGGGAGCGAGGCGCTCGCTCGCGGAGAGATGGGCGAAAAAGTGTCCACGACGTAGTAATTTACGAACGCGATATATATACGAGCGAGAGGGACGCGGCGGCGGCGACGTCGAGAGGGCGAAGCGGCAGTAGAAAGAGAGAATGGAACGAAGGAACGCGATGATCGGCGACGATTAAGACCAGCGGATGATCCCTTGCTCGCTCGCTCTCTCTCTCTCTCTCTCTCTCCCCGGCTAGTGTTAAACGAGGCTGAAGCGACGATTGCCGCGGCGCTCTTTCAACCTCGTTCTTTTCAATTTCCCGCCGTGATTAAAGCGCTTCTCGCTTCGCGCGCGAGACGCGAGAGCTGTTTGCCGTTAACGCGGCGTTTGGCCGAGCTTCTTTTTGGAATCTCGCTCGATGGAGCTCTCCCGCCCGCGCGTCTCGCCGCTCGTTTACGCGCGTGTGTACCGTCGGAATTAAAGTTAATGGAAGCGCGCATCGCACGTGTAACGTGTTGCGAAAAATTATTCGGAAACTGCTCGTCGATCGAGTGAGCATTTTTCCGAACTGTCTTGAGGAGACGCGACGGTTAAAGTGCTGGTAATGTATCCAATTTTTGCAAATGAATGTCAGTTATATAGCTTGGAAATTCGAGGACATAGATTTTTCATGCAGCCAATGGAATCGAGTGGCAAGATTATCGCGAGAAGCCAGCAGAAAAACTTTTGCGTTAATCGGCGCGAGCGACTTCTCGGGATACGCTCCGACTTTCCAGAAAAGTCAACGGCCCGATTTCGTCTCGCTCATCGATTCGCCATATAGGCAAAATGACGAGGTTGATTTCGCGATTCGCAACGTATACGTACTTGGCGCGCGCGCGCGTCCTGCACTACAGTCAAGCGGTGTAAAAGTCAATTTTCTTGCGTTTCCTGGAAAGAAAGAGAGCTCGCGTCGCTGCGCGCAGCGACTCATCCAGTGCGCCGCGGCAATAAAAATCTTTTTACTCTCCCGACGCTCGCTCGCGCGCTCGCGTGGAGAAAATGAAGACGTCAATAGCCCTAACGCAGGAGGCTTTTCTTTCGCTTCCGAGGCTCTCTCGGCGATTCTCGCGCGTCACGTCGACTCATTAAGTCCAGCGGGACATCGCGAGCAGCGCATACCAATCTCTCTCTATATATATATCTCTCTCTCGCTCTCTTGCTCTGTCGAGAAGAACAATAAATTACGCGAATCTCGGGACGCGCGTGTATGTTTACTCGTCGAGAGGACGGACGAGGCCCTATGAAAATATATTGCGCGTCTTTTATCACTCGGATAAGCCAGTCGTGCTTTTTCTTCGAGCGCAATTGTCCGCGGACGGCGGGGGAAAAGAAACTGTGACTGACGGTATACGGGCTACTTCTGGCTCTTTATGCCGTCGCTCATAGTATGCGTGTCTCTCTGTAATGACAGACTCTTGTCCGCGTCTACAGGGTAAGAACTGGTCGGTGTTGTGAAAATCCGCCGCACTGATCCCTGAAACTGAAACGGTGGAGAATTAACGCTGTCTGCGCACAGGTTGCGCATATGCGTGTTTGACGCTTGGAGATGAATTATACCCGCAAGTAAAAATTTGATATCGCGAAATTCACTGAAACGAGCTTATGATGAAAAATTTTGTTAAGCGCATAGTATGCGACCTGCTGTAAAGAATTAATTTTTTTGCCAATTAACCTAGTGGTGGAGTTAAATTTGCCGAATTTAAGTGGCTCGTCGGTGTATTTGGAGTAAAATCCAAAAGTAAATAGCATTGCTATTTTGTATGTCTCTTTGCGCTGCAATTATAGTGTATTTGTAAAGGCACCGCAATAACGGTTTTATTTAAACCAATTAGGGCGTCACAAGTGCTAATGTAAGAAAAATATATTACGCAGTACACATATTACGTACAAATTTTACATTTAAAATTCTTTACTGTTTCGCGTTCGATTTCCCCAAGTCCAAGCTGGAAAATGTCCAAAGTCAGGCCAAAAATTAGATTTTCTGCTTCACAAACGACACATCACACTATCTATTAAATGCTCGTGTGATTCATCGTGAAATTCAGCGGAAACTCTTGTATCTCCACTAACTCCAGCCATCAAAGTCCACGTATCGCGCTCTTCTTAACAATCCAGCATATACTTATTGAATTCTCGATAAAGCCTCCCTTATACATAACTCGGAAGTGCAGTACACGATATGCCATTATATTGGGGGTCTCTATCGAGGTCGCTCGGTCAGTCTAGCGTGGAGTGATGATCGCGGTCCAACGAGCGAAGAGCAAAGATTCCTAAACACACGACGCCGGAAGAGTCGTGCGATTATAATATGCATCGCGAGCGAGTGTGCTCTTCCGGAGGTATGGACAGCTGGTGCGCGATCTATATAGAGCGGCTCGAAAAACAAAAGGCTGCCGCGGAGTAATTTCGGGTTGGACCAGACGAGGACAGTCGAGCGGGGCCGTGGAATTCTGAAAATGTAATCTGAATGGCGTCGCGAAAGCGGCCGCATTATAGTCAACTGTTCCCAAATGACTTTGCTATTTCATAATGCACATAGAAATTTTCTTTCTCTCCGATCGCCATTGTCTAGGATATGACGAAGAGAAAATGCGCCGACGATATATAAATGTGTACGGTTCGGACACTTGCATATATTTTTTTCATTTCTGCAGAGACTATTCATTCTGTGCCCACTACTGGGATTATTTTTCAATAATTTTAACAGAGTTCTAAAAAAAGAATATTGAGTTGAAAAGAGAAAAAATAATTTTAACGAAATAAAAGTCAAAATCCCAAGTTTATTTCGCCGGTCAATTTTCTCTTCGCTCTCGTTCTATAAAACACAACGCGTTAACTCGACGCGCCGTCGGCTTATCAACTTTTAACGCAAACGCTAACAATACCATCAGAATCGGCCAGATCCGATTGACCGTACGAGCCGCAACCTGCGAGAAAGCCCCGCACAGATACATAATCACTCGTCTACCTTCCAGAATATGGGATACTTTTTAGAACCCCGAGGGATAAAAGCGTAACGAGGCAGTTACTGCATAATAATTGCCCGGCTACGTATAGTATATACGCGATAGTTTCCAGCTCGTTATGCCCGATCTCTGCGCGCGGGAGAAGCTCGAATTCGGCTTTCCCTCTCTCTCTCTCTCACTCATCGCGCTTATTAGTCGAATAAAATCGCGTACGGTAGTCGTTAATTGGCAATTTCCGAGAGCCTCTGTCTCTCTCGCTCTCTCCGCGCTATCGTAAATCGCATTCGACGCTGATCCCCGCGCGGTGTATCCGTGTGTTTCCGCGGAGGCGCATCGGGAGCCGCGCGCGTATAGCGATTCTATATATACTGTACAGTGTACGTATACGCGTTACACACGCGTGTATATACGTATATAGAGAGACGTATCGTGTGCGGAGCTCTCTGGTCCGCGCGCATGTGATAAACGGCAAGGAAGAGGAAAAGCGAATAAAAATAAATAACGCCGGGAAAGGAAGAGGAACGGACAACGCGACGGAAGAAGCGGAGGACTTGCTGTACAATAGGAATTCCTGCGAAGTCTTCTTCTCCCTTTTTTTTTTCGACCCGCGCAGAATGCCGCCGCCGCCGCTGCTGCGGCCGCGGATGAATACATTTCTCTCCACAATACTCGTAGATCAACTCGGCGAATTATTGTTATTATTCCTCTTCTTTCTAGCCCTCCCCCCCCCCCTCTCCCTCCCTTCGCGCGTCCGTGTGTGCAGTATATAGGTACGTACGAACGCCTCTGTTCGCGTGTGCGCGGATGTACGCGTATGTGTACGCGTTATGTATACTCGGGACGATAATTCAGTTTTTATTCGCTTTGCGCCGCGCGCATACACTGCGCGCTCGAGTGTATGGTCAGCTTCGGAGTAAAGGGAGACCGTTAAGCGCGTTATAGTTTTTCCATTAAGACACGCGGCGAGAGAGAGAGAGAGGGAGAGAGACTCGCTTGTGTCGTCGTCGTCGCTAAATTATAGATCTTAAAATCGCGGCGGCCGCGGAGAAAGAGAAAGGACGTATAATACATCGGAAACATAGAAACGACGACGATCGACGAGGTGGAGGAGGAGGAGGAGAAAAAAAGAGCGAAGAGATGTTGACTCGACTGGCAGGCTACTGCCTCGAGATCTGTCTCGTTTACCATAATATACAAGGGACGCGCGCTCGAGCGATCGTCGAACCGATGGACCCACGCGTGCGCTTGTAAACATGAATTTTTATACGGGAATGCAAAGCGGCGCTCTCTCTCTCTCTCTCGCTCTCTTCGACTCGTGGAAAATTTACGGTGGATATTTTAAAGAGTCGATTAAATATATTCGAATTTCCCGCCGTTTTATGTTCCGCGGCAGCTTTACACGTATATATATATATATATACGAGATTGCGCATTTAAGCTGAGATTTTGCGCGATATATTATTGAGTTCATTACAAATTGAAATTGTAATATTACGCGCGTTTGAGAGGAAGTAGTATAATTGCTTTTTCGTGTCTTCCCCGCTCTAAGTTATATATATATATATATATATACACGTACATACGCAAAATACAGAGCGCGCGAAATTTGAATTTTTCATTGACTCGCGGGAGACTCTCGGCCTTAAGCTTCTCAATTGAATTCCAGCCGACGTAGCGCGCGCGAGGAGCTTCCTCTTGCACTCGAGGATTCCATTAAATCCTCTTTCGCGTCTCTCTCTCTCTCTCTTGCCTCTCTCTCTCTCTCTCTCCGCTGTTTAATGAAAATGAGACACTTGTAACGCAGACTATCGAGGCTCAATAGAGATACGCGCAGACTTCTCGGTACAATCCCAGCGCTGCAGTAGCACCTGCGCGCAGGCCTTAATTGCTCGTGCATGCGATGTGACGACGCGCGCGAGGTGAAAAAAGCGCCGGCCTAAAGAAGTCATTCGTGCTTCCGTGCTCTTTTATCGAAAAGGAAAGCCGTATGTGCACGAGAGAGAGAGAGAGAGAGAGAGAGAGAGAGAGAGAGAGGTCCGTTAAGAGTCGATCGAACACTCCTTCTCTGAAGCCGATTCTCCTCTGCGCGCTGTGTAGTATGCGGCGCGAGAGAGAAGGTCGCGCTGCATTTCTCTCTCCTCTCTCTCTCTCTCGTGCCCTTCCACGGACGCTTAGAGCCGTTTAGCTCTGTCCGAGCGGAGCTAATGGGTTTGCACACGTTCCGGTGATCTTGAGGGTATGGCATACGTAATCGGAATATATAATACTTAGGACTTTATTTTCTTGGAGAGGCCGGTGCGGGCTCCTCGCTTCCGGAATTTCGACGAGTCGATTTGAGCGAGCGGTAATCGAAAGTCAAGCCTTTAATGCGCGACTATTGGCGTGGCGAAGTGGTCGCATTATTGGATTGTCCTCCAGTCGAGAGATGGAAGGATGGAGGATTAGATTTTTTAAAAAAAAGCTCTAGCTTGATGGGTGCTCTGAAAATTTTAGGAGTTACTTCTAGACGTGTCGCGCACAGCCGTCTGCACACTTCTTGCGAGCTATATAATTTATTTAGAGCAATTAAAATACGTCTGTTTCAATAGGGAGAGTCTTATCACGCCGTTTGAATTATGCATCCTCTCATTTGAAATTCAGTAATTATCTCGTACAATGTTTATCGCGAGGATGAGCAATGCATTAGTTTGGCTAATCGGCAGCTAAAGTCTACGTACAATTAACTTAAGCGGTACTTAGCCCAGTAATCCTTGCTTCCCTCATTTCTCGCAAAATCGACGTTCTCGTCCCGAAGAATCCCGCCATACCCCGAACGCCGCGCAAAAACCAACCGGCCCAATCGTCCACCGAGATATACAAGAGCATTATAACAACCGCATCCTTTTCTTTTTCAGAAGGAGGACGACTCCCGTCGAATGCGGGCAGCCTCAGAAATTTCGCAAACTCGAGCAGAGAGAGAGAGAGTGCCTTTCCCTCCGAGCCGTCATCGTGGGCGATGAATGCACATACCCCGGACGACATTGTTGTGTTATTGGATGATTAAGCAGCGGCGATCATGCCCAAGAAGATGGAAGGGGAAGGCCTCTCTCACTCGCGTATCCCTTCCTCCTCCTGCGCCTCCTCCCTTCTTCCTCTCTCGCCTTCTTCTTCCTCTCTTCTCCCTCGCTGCCGTTGCAGCAGCGGCAGCAGCAGCAGCAGCAGCAGCAACAGCAACAGCAACAGCAACAGCTCGACTCGCCGCTACAGCTCAAGAGAGAGAAGTCTCCTCTTCGCCGACTCTCTCTCTCTCTCTCTCTTCTCTCTACCCGCGTGTATCCCCCCAGAGAGCGAGTGAGAGAGAAGAGAAGCCGTGTGTGTATACACGCGCGAGTGTGTACCGGCGACTCGGTACATACCGGTCCCGATTCTTCCTTATCTTCAGCCCGGTGCTCGCCAGCGCCGGAGACGATCATCAGCGACAATAGCCAAGAGGAATGACGTGCAGTGAAGTGTCTCGTCGGTGAGGGTGAAGTTCCGCGACTGTGCTGCGCATCGGTTCTCGAGCTGTGCGCGACAGCGTCTCCTGATCCTCAAAGGGAATTTCTCTCTCCATCAGTTCGCTCGAGCGGAGGAGGACTACACCGGCAACCTGGCGACGTTCGACGGACCAAGGCTAAGCGCTGCCTTTGAGTGAGGAGGAGGAGGAGGCGGAGGCGGCGGACGGGGAGGAGGAGGAGGAGAGGAACGATTCCCGCGAGATTTGCCGCCAACCGGAGAGCCCAGTAGTTTCTGCAGGACGTCGCAGGACGTACAGCGGGGAAGGTAAGAGGCTGCGAAATTAACACTCGCTGCGCGTGAGACTTTGCGTTATTATTTATTCAGAGGGGGCGCGATAAATTGGATGACAAACTTTCCCCCCCGGATATCTCGCGCGTTTTGTGTGAATATTATATTCATCTCCCTCCGACTGGGGAGACTCGAGTGTGTACAGCAATTCAGCGCGCGTATAACTCTTGACCGCATCAGCCGAAGTACCTTTTCATCCATTGACTCAATTGAGAGCCAGGCAACTAAAACCGAAGTGCTTAATTGGAATTATACATTCATCGCGAGTGTTTGTATTGTGCATACGCGACTACGTGTTTGACTTACACCGAGTGTGCCCGCGCGCGCGGAACAATGGCAAAAGTTTTACCAGCACCACCGCATTCCCCTTCTCACACGTACACAACGCGTTTGTATCTATATGTACTCTCTTTCACGCTTATCCAAAGCCATCCGCACCGCGACGACGACGACGACGACGACGACAGTCGATTCGTAACATCTTGCATACACCGGGAGAGTCGTCTGTGCAAACGCGCGGCTGATACACACCCGATCCGACGACTCGGGGGCTGTCCTCAAAGGGAATCCGGGAAGAGAGAGAAAGAGCGACACACCGGTAGCTCGATAAAGCTCTAGTGCCCTCGAGGGCAGAGCAGTCTGACGCTGCTAATTTCTCGGCGATCATTCCGAGCTGCTCTGCTATCTCGGAAAAAGTTATACTGCCTTGTCGAAAGGCTGGCCCGAGAGAGGGAGAGAGAGAGAGAGAAAGAGATTTGCATGGGCGCTGCAGCAGCGCAGCGTACAGCGATTTGATCGGAAGGATTTAATTCGAAAATTATACGTTTAATCGTCGCCCGCGCGATACACCTTTCTCGCTGCATCGACGAGGCGGCTGCTGCTGCTGTTGCTGCTCTCGTCTACCCTGCACACACACACTCACTCTCTCTCTCCCTCTGAGTAAATATTCATTAGGCGGACGCTCGTCGACGATTTGCATATCACAATCAACGTCGTCATATCGCCACACTACTGCGATCGTTGTCTCTCTCTCTCTCTCTCTCCCTCTCTTTTTGAACGAAAAGGCTTGTTATAGCTAACACGTCGTTTTTGTAGAGCCGGACACGCGAGGCTTTGACAAATTATAAAAAAAGAAAGCGGAGAAAAATTCGAGCCCGAGATATCCGAAGCTGCGCTGCCACACATATACCTATACGTGTGTGTGTGTCGGTGTGAGTGTGCGTGTATATGTGAGCGCGAGGGAGAAGCGACAATAGAGGCCGTCCGGAAATTGGAATTTGCTCGGCGCCGATTGTTCCTTCTGCAACGCGCGATGTGTAAAGCGCCATGTCGATTTCCATTTGCGGTGAGAGTCTGCGTACACGTATATAGACGCGGTATTCCGTATTGTCGATTTGATCGATCTTCGCCGCGGAAGATGAGCGGAAAGGCGAAAAAAAAAAGAAAGAATCGTGCGAGCGAAAAGAGATTCTCGGGAGATCCCCACGGTCTGGAGTCGAATTACAGAAACTTATGGATAAAGCTGGTATAAAGCATTTTAGATATGTGTGGATTGCGATTATTCTGATGATATTTCCCTATAGACTCAAAGATTCATTTCTCTGATTATTTTTAAGCTCGTATTTTAAGGCAATGTGATTTTCAGGTGAAGCTGGGAATTCGAAAGAGAAATTAATTTTCTGAAAAGTTCAAAATTTATTTCGAAAAATTGAAAAAATTAAAAGTTTTGACTTTAGATGGTGGTAACTTTTTGCAATTAATTTCCTAAGAAGAAAGTCTTCATGTTGAGCTCTTTCGAGTAGTTCTTCGATTTCTGAAAATTATTACAAAACTTAGTATAATAAGCGATTAGGGTAATTAATCTTTAATATACGAAAATATTAGTGAAAAGCGTATCAAACACATCCAAAGCAGGTTCATTTCCATTTTATAACAGTTTTTTGTCCCCCTCAATAAACTCTACATCACACGTGCATTTTCGCTCGCTTTTTCGCGCAACAAAGACGCTCTTTCCTCACGACGCGACTCGAGCATGATTATTTCGTCGAACTGAGAAATTTTCGACTGCAATTACCAGAGGGAATTTAAGCAATCACTTTGCCTCATAAGGATAGAAGGCAACTTTTTACTACCCAGCGCGAAAGGAGACGACCGACTGCGCGTACAGCGCGGAGAGGAAGAATTAAACGCGCGAAATTGGAATTTTCGGGCCGCCTGCGACAAAGGGATGACAGAGCTTTTTTGCATTTGCCGCGCGCGTGCGTATGGCGGAGCCCGCAGGAAAAAAATGCACTTCTCCCCCTGCTTCCAGAGTCGTCGAAAGTTTTTTTTAATGCCGGGCTATCCGGGTCAATTGCATTTCGTTATGTGGGTCGAAAGGTGATGAGAAAACCCCCGGGGAGCATCGGAAAAGTTACTTGTGAATTTTTTTTTCGGGCATTATTATATAGTTTTTTTTTTCGTAGAATAAAAGTTTCGATTGCGCAACCTCATATAAGCTCGACGTTCGGAGGTTGCAGCCGACGCGAACTTTCCTGATGGCATGGAAATAAAGTGCGGCAACAGAGGTTTAATTAAAAAAAATTTTTGTTCAAATTGGCGGATTCCGGGGAAAAATGTCGTTCACCTTTGAATGCAAATCTTTTTTAATTGAAGCTCTAAATCAATAAGGATAAAGTTCAAATTTCTAAGTTTAGATACAGTTTACGTAGAAAAAAAATATCATTTCTATTTCCCTCTATTTCGAAAATCCGAATTAAATCGCGCGTGCACTCCGCTCGCTCAATTTTTGTTTCTCTCCAAACAAATCCCTTTCCCCATATACCAACCAGCGTATAACTAGTACGTGATTTCTCGACTTTCGAGCTCCGATTCAGCGAGCGCGTCTCGCGGCGAGCCTCATTTGACATTGTAATCTCGGCCTGGCTCTCTCTCTCTCTCTCTCTCTCTCTCTCTCTCTCTCTCTGCGCGCGCGTATATTATACGCAGAAAATTTTCCACTCGATCCGTCAGTCGGACACAGAGTGTCTTCGCATATCTCGGAGGCTGCAGCCTGCCGCATAGCTCGCGATAATATGCTAATTAGGACATATCGTAGCGCATCGCAGCCGCGGCGAGCTGACAGTCCAGCAAATAATTTAGATAAGCGGATCATCCGCGCGTTAAGCTCTGTTCGCATGAGTGACGCGACGCTCGGGAAGCCCGAGGGGGAAAGCGTGTACAACTCGAGAGGAAAAACGAGATATTGCGCGCGTTGAGAGCACGGAAGAGCGTCTACGTGTAAGATGTAAAATTTTAAGGGGAGCTTTCGCGAACCGTTGGAAACATTTGAGTATTCCCGCCGCGAGATGGAGCCGATGAGAAAGCGATGGATTTGCTTCTAGAAATTGATGGTAAATCGCGGTGCGCAGCTTGTTCGTCGAGTAGTTTCAGCACAGCCGACTGAAAAATATTTATATTATTTTTATTGTTGGATGTGAGCAAAAAATGGTGGGAAACGAGTATAGTCGAGTGTAGTCGAGGTGCGCATTAATTTGAATTTCCAGACAAAGACCTGTACTGCAGCTCAATTTTCGAGATCAAGTTTGAAACGCAAGCTTGTCTTTAAAAGCGAGCACTCGTTCGGTCGGTGCGCGCGCGCTTATACGGGGCGCGAAATTAGAATTTTTAATTGACTTCTAGACCCTCGCGCCGCTAACGGAGAGAACTTTCCTTTCAGCCGATATCCGACTGATTAATTAATCGCTGTGTAATTTAATGAATCAATTATCCATTATCTTGCCGCGTAATCGATACACGGCATTGCAGAAGGTAACGATGACACGGTCATGCGTATCGCTTTACACTTATACACGCGCGGGGATAATATCTTTCGCTTTTACATTATTCGGAGTATCATTTTAATTAATGACCGATCGCGCAATTATACATACCGGCGGGAGGATCGGTTCTCCGCGCGCGCCTCGAATCGACGGCAAAAATTCAGTCGCGCCGCGCATAGCTGTGATCGAGCGATAAAATTGATTGAAATTATTAGTCGATGTGACACACGTGTGTGCAAACCGGTAAAGCCATCGCAGAGCAGCGCTATTGGATTACACGTGTCGCGGAAACGAATATCAAGCGAATTACATTTTTCCCGCCTTGCGCTTACAAGAACGATGATTCATCGAGTTCTCTGTGTATGTATTCCACCGAACATTTTTAATTCACCGCAGAGAAAGAGAGAGAGCGAGACTCGCGTGTGTATTGGAAAAGGGTACGATAAAAAAAATCAGTGGCACGCGGAAAGCGGCCTATAAATCGCCACGCTAAAGTAAATAAATCGAAAGAACCAGAGAGTGAGGGAGAGAGAGAGAGACGGGGAGGGGAGGGGGCAGAGGAGCACACGATATATAGTCAAACGAGATCAATCACGAGGCGGCCGCAGCCTCGAAACCGAAAAACCCGAAAACCAAGTACGCGAGAATCTCTCA